>CM070596.1:8117502-12917502 GCA_036346395.1 Hsuehochloa calcarea | reverse complement strand
CTAGTTGGTGGAATCCTTTGATTCGGCCAAAACAGTGGCCTAAACAACAGTTGAAAACACTAACATATATCTGCCCAGATTTCAGAACAGTGGTAAAGAAAATGATGTAACTTTTATTATACTGATCCAATGGAGGTGATCTTTATCAACTTGGAAAGATAATTTAAAGGGATACAATAACCTATTTGGGTGGGAGTTCTGAATCTGACTGTAACTAGATCAAAACCGAGGAGCAACCGACAGTCTCCAAAATCTCTGACAGACAGAGTAGTGTGTGGTTAAAAATTCATATCTCCTAAACCACAGGGTTGAATCTCGTGATCTCGGTGCCAAACGACAGCTAAGGAAACCAGGAACATAACTCTAGGAGACGAAAACCCAAGATTCGGCCTCTAAGTAATTCATAATGGCCCGACAAGAAAATCTGCCAAAACACGTCAGCTGTCCTGGACAGTCGCGGTAAAACTACTATATCTCCTAAACCGTAACTCCAAATCATATGATCTCGGTGCCGAAAGAAAGATAAGATCAAGGGCTACAACTTTCTAAGAGGTGGGAACATCATAAAATGTACGAAACGTACCCAAATCGGACGAACAAATCTGGCGCACGACAGGGAGGGTGGCGGCCGATTGGAGAGGGGGAGGAGGGGGTGGCGGCTTGGGGAGGGGAGTGGGAGAGAGAGAGAATAGGCTAGGGTTTGGGGATGAGAAAAAAATCCCCCCTTGGCTGGCCCCTCTCATGGCCCCTCCTGGGCTGCGGCCCAGGCCTAGGTTGTCGGAAGATCGCTGAAAATCAACCCCACCGATTCAGGAAATTTCAGTTCTGTTTGCATTTTCCCTCCCCGGCTGCTTTTCTTATTACCCGATCCGAATCCAGGGTATTACACGTCAGCTACCCACCGGAAGTACTCACTGCTGGCGAGCGGCCGCCGTTCGCTGGTAACCATCGGGACCCAAGCACCGCTCCTCGCCGTTGTCCACGTCCTCCGCCACCTCAGCGCCAGCATCAGCACCCGAGCTTTCGTGTCGCATACGTGGCCAGTCCACCGCCCCAGTAGTTCTTTGGCTCGGTGAACTCAGTCCACCGTGAGCCGTGGGACTAACATGTAGGTCTCACATGTCAGAATTTCTTTTATTTATTCTTTTTTTTTCAGAAATTCTTTGCTTACGTCAACGCTTGTGCAATAATCCGATTTTCTTTAGAGAAATAATTCAAAATTCTGGAAAATCCAATTTATGGTATTTTATGTCATTTTAAACTTCCAAAGCTCATATCTTTTGCATCCGAACTCCGATTGAGCCCATTCAAATTTCTAAATTTATATAAATTTGAGATCTATTTATTTATGATTTTTATTTAACTTTTGGATTTTATTTTCCTCTGTTATTTATTTGTTTTGTTTATTTATTTCATTTACGAGTAGACATTAATTCTTCAGGGACTTTTGAAGAAGGAGAAGTGACTCAAGACCAAGATCAGTACCTAGACCTATTCCAAGGCAAGTTATACATTTGATCATATTGAAACCAGTTTTCAAAACTACTTTGTTTCAATGTATTGCATTCTATTAGAAGTATTTATTTAAGTACTTTTGGGTTTAGTTATTAATCCAAATTGTTATGTCCACCTTGTTTATTGTTATGCCATGATCTTTTGTCGCCCTAGGTTGGTTCATTATTAGTTGTTATTATCGTAGCACCAACATGGGTTGGTTAGAGACGAGTAGATTGCTTAGCCATATTACGAGTCATCATTTCATGTGAGTTGCAAATATAAACTTGACTAAGTGATGATGGAACTGTGTGATGAATTTGTGTGTTGTGTGCTATTACTCGTTGATGGAATGTGTTGCACTTAATCAATAGGGTGGGAAAAGATTTAGACTAAGGCAAGTGGTGAATTCTGTGTGATATGGTGGAGCTGTGTGCTGGAATGATAATCTGTGTGACTTAGTTAGAAATTGGAAGTCTTCCCTTGGTCAATTAAGGACTTATCTTTGTGTGCCATTGAATTGAGCCTTACTGTACAACCACATGTCTGGTATGGGACGGCCCTAACTTAGTAGGTTATGGAATCTTGCTATTGACAACTTAGGTTGTAGGTTAAGCTGTGTGATGGGCTGGAGGTGTGTTTATCACATCGCGGGATGGTTCGCCGCATCCCTGTCCAACGGTGTGTGTCGTACCAAACGCGTTGTGTGTATCGGTTGGACGACAGTAAAGCACATCGGGAGTGTCAATGTTTGAGATGAAGTTTCTGAAAGGTTTTGTTATAGTCAGTGCTAGCTACACTGATTGTATCTTGTGGGTAAAGTGTACAACCTATGCAGAGTGTTAAATCAATCTATTCGAATAGCTGCATCCGCGGTTATGGACATGTTCGGGGATTTCACACGAGGGGTAGATTTTCATAAAATATTTGGGAAGGGAGCTATGTGATCTAAGTCATATGGCTATGTGAATAACTTGATTAGGTTGTGTGTCCGTGAAAATAAATGCTAAACTATTACTGATTATTTGCTTTGAATTATATTTTTAATCTATTATTTGTATTCAATTGCAAATGTTGTATTTCTGCAAAAAGAACCACAGAAGCCATTCCTTTGGAATAAGTCATCATCTATAAATTGCATTCTGTGGTATGACTTGTGAGTACGGTTGTGTACTCATACTTGCTTCAAACAATCAACAGAAGTGAAGGAGTCTTCGCCTGCATTTGAGGAGGAGTTCTGCGAAGGTGTCGATCGTTAGGGTCTTGATCCCAATCAGTTGCCTATGGTGAATTGATGGGATTCCACTGAATTTTATTTCTGTTCCGCTGCTGCTGTTTATTTATTGTCAGCCCTACATGGCTTAATAAGTGTAAACTCGACCATAAGGTCAAAACCATTATTTTCTATTCAAACTAGTTATTTATTTTATTAATCGTTTTGTGTGGATCGATATTCATCTGTGTTGATACTGTGTGCACTAGCTTGATCCTAAACTAGTGCAGTATACACAAAGGGTCTAGAATTGCATTTTTAGTCCTGACATCTACCATTTTATATTAATCCATCAATAATGTATTTATATAATCTAACAATAGCATATCTCTATAATTCAACAATGATATATTCTTGCAATCCAACCATGATATATTCCTATAATCCAACAAAGATATATTCCTATGATCTAACAATGATATATTTCTATGGCCCAACAATGATGCAACCCGATAATGATGTATTCCAATAATCCAACAATCATATATTTGTATAATCCAACAATCATATATTTATATGATCCAACAATGAAGTAATGTGATTTTTCCAATAATCTAACAATGATATATTGTATAATCCAACAATGATATATTTCTATAATTCAATTAATTTTGCAAAGTTTACGCATTCTACATGATTCAACCAATTCACTAAAATTATCATCATGAATTTATATGAAAATCCGTCCTTTTCTTCTTTTAATTGCCACCTTTATTGGATCAATTTCACAATACTTATTTTCCAACAATCACTTGCTATAATCAATTTAATTCAACTAAATTTGGGTTAGATCCAATCTTTCCTTTCGATCTCAAATAATCAAGTCAGTGCTTCATGTTTAGACACTTCCATGATATAATTGGTTCTACCAAGTTAACTTTATATTCATTCTCAATAATCTATATAATCCACAAAGATGTCCATCTTCACTGTATTCATCTAATTCCGCAATATTGTATTCCCATTATCTGAAAATAAGGTAATAATTACTGAGGATTTTATGTACTAGGGCGACAATGATTCAAGGGTAACAACATTAAAAGGAGGTATAAGCAAATTAGGATTAACTAACACTCCTAAGATTTGAACTTATCATTTTATGTAAATAGCAATGCATAATAGTTTTAAAATTTAAAACAAGATTTAAAAACATAGGTACAACATGATCATAGGAGACTTGCATTTGTCGAATGTTGAGCTCACTAGGTCCAGTTGGTCCAAATTGACTTCGGTGGTCCCGAACTCTACACGCACGAAATGTGGCTAAATAAATAACAGATTAACAAATAAAATTCAAAAATTATAAAATTAGTACTAGTAGAGAGATTATGAATTTAGGAATAATAATCGATGGAATCGGAGTTCGTACGAAGGAGAACAAACACCTGAAAGTTTTGTTGGAAGGAAAATTGCTGAAAAATGTAAAGGAGATGGATATTCCTAGAATATGCTATTTTGATTTTTAACATGCAAAGTCATAATAAGACAACTTGGTACGACTTGCTAGTAAAACAACAGAGAAAGAAAGAAAAGATAGAAACAATGACACGTGGGACCTTATTGTCAATGAGTCAAGGATTGGGATGGTAATTATGCCCGATTACCCGTGTACCCGCGGGCGAAAACCCTAATAGAGGCATGTATGGGTGTCTTTCTTTGCCCACAGGCATGGAAACATGCACAATTCCTTTGCCCACGGGCATGCAAACAGGCACGGGCATGGGTAAACTCCACCCGTACCCGTTTCACTCGATTACCTGCAACCTACACTGACAGGTGGGACACCCCCACTGAAACCCTAGTCACTCGCGCTGCCTCACTTCCAAGTCCCAGGCTCGTTGCTCCCAGTCACCAGAAGCCCACACACTCGCTCTTACTCACGCGCCCCCCGCCCTTGATCCAGATCTTCCTCCCTCGTCCCCTGTCCTCCTCCTGGCCGGCCGTTGCCCCCAACACCCGTCCTCCTCCCAGCCAGCCAGCAGCCCCCATCCTCCTCCCGATCAACCACCGCCCCATCCTCCTCCCGACCGGCCGCAGTCACTCACGCCAACCCCCCAAAAACTCCAGATCCGCCCCGTCCTCCTCACGCCCGGGCGCCTAGTCAGCCCGGTTGCCTCCTCCTAAACACCAGTCGCCTCTTCCCGCCTGGCCTCCTCCTCAACGCGGGCCCGACTTGGTTAAGTCTAGTCCAATGAAACTAGCAGTGGTGATTGGTGATTGATGATTGATACGGGAAGGGAGGAGAAATTGCTGATATTTGTTGCTGGACCGATCCATGGAATTCCGCATCGGTTGCGGACTGCGAATCGGCATCGGTGATTTTCATTTTGTTTTCGTGTGTAGGACGCTTGCTGGAGGTAATTGTATGAGTGCTCCTGCTCCCGTTTTGTTTTCGTGTTTTTCATTTTGTTTTCGTGCTCCCGTTTTGTCCTCACCACCACTGCCTCTACTGTATGTACGTGTTTTATGTGCAGTGTCCTTGCTTCCTCAGGATCTGCATTTTCAAGGTCAGATAATCAACCATGTTGCTATGGTGATGACTCTGATCAAATACTGAGAGCTGAAAAACATGAAATGATTGCGTTCTTAATGAAAGTGTAAGGTTTTTAGGTGTCCAAATGCACTGCAAGGTTATCTGTGTTGATGATCAAACAATAGAAGCTGGAGTGCAGACTGTTAGAACTTTCTCTGGAGTAGATATGGGTGTTTTGGTTCGGGTCCGAGAGAGAAGGGGGGAGATCGAGAGTATTAGGGTTCGTTACCATCCGATGTAGAGGAGGAGAGGTTGGCCATCGTAGTTTGTCGGTGAGAGGAGTCTCCCCGGTGGCGGCGTCTCCCGGGCGGCGGCGGTGGCGTAGATCTGGTGACGGAGACGGCGATGGAGCTTCCCGCCGCCTACTGCGCCTCCCTCTTAGATCGGTCTAGGGTTTGTAGGTAGGGTTTGTGGCGGCGCGGTCAATCTCGGTTCCCGTGCTGCCGGCCCCCACCACTCTTTTTTATAGCGCAGCGCGAACAAGGGGTCGGCCAAATGCCTGAGATAACTCTAACATTCTCCCCCTTGATCTCAGTCTATGCTTTACCTTTAATAACTTTTGACTTTACTCATTCCATCACAGATTAGTGCATAGAACATGTCTCATCGTCACGGTCAATCGCCGATAGATTCAACAGCTACAATACACCTCTTTGTTCTGAAATAGTTACTTTAATCTTTTGGGCCATCTTTTAGTCCAGGATTCATAGGCTTTCCCTTAAACCCATGTCGGCTATATGTTCTCTGAACATGTTGGGTGGTAAGCCTTTAGTAAGCGGA
The DNA here is from genome assembly GCA_036346395.1 of Hsuehochloa calcarea. Lineage (NCBI taxonomy): Eukaryota > Viridiplantae > Streptophyta > Magnoliopsida > Poales > Poaceae > Hsuehochloa > Hsuehochloa calcarea. Next base: position 12,911,422 of record CM070596.1, on the reverse strand, counting down.
TCCGCTAACATCTTTGCGGTACTTATATGCTCAAGATTTATAATTTGATCCCGAACTTTATCTTTCACAACATAGTACTTTATGTCAATGTGTTTGGCAAAGACCACTTGACTTATTGTTGTGGGCATATGTTACATCGGGTTCATTATCGCGATACAACTTAAGTGGTCTATTGATGTCGCCAACCACTTTTAAGCGGGTATGAACTTCTTTAGCCGATTCACCGCCTGTAGCCTCATAACATGCTACAAACTCGGCATACATTGTGGACGATGTAGTGACGGTTTGCTTTGAGCTTTTCCACGATATAGCTCCTCCAGCGAGTGAACACATATTCGGATGTCGACTTTCTATCATCTTCCGCAAAATCAGAATCTGTATACCCCACTATATGGAGTGAATATGATCTTCTGTATGTCATCATGAGGCCTTTTGTTCCTTGCAAATAACGCAAGACTTTCTTTATCAATTTCCAATGTTCTATTCGAGATTGCTCGAATCGCCAAGTAACCCGTAACAAACGCTAAGTCGTATGCGTACACACTTGAGCATATCAGAAGCTTCCGACAATGAAGCATATGGAACCGATTTCATTTGATCGAGCTCAGTCGTTCCCGGGCATTGAAAATCCCCATATCCGCCGCCCTTGACTATAGGTGCGGTGAAGGACTACATTTATGCATACCAAATTTCTTTAATACTTTCTCTATGTATGCTTTTGTGACAAATCCCAACATACCCTTGTTTCTATCCCGGTGAATTTCGATCCCTAGAACGAACGAAGCTTCACAAAGATCTTTCATATCAAAGTTTGAGGACAAAACTTCTTTGTCTCGAGAGTGATCGACATCACTACTAGCCAAGAGGATATCATCCACATATAGGATTAGGAAGATAAACTTCCCATCTTTAAACTTTGTATAGACACGCTTGTCCTCTACATTCTCTTTAAACCCAAATTTTCTTATTGTATCACAAACTTCAAGTACCACTGCCTTGAAGCTTGCTTTAACCCATAAATCGATTTCTTTAGGCGGCATCCCATTCTTTCATTTCCTTCCACGACAAAACCTTTCGGTTGTGCCATGTAAACATTTTCCTCCAAATCCCCATTAAGAAATGCCGTCTTTACATCCATCTGATGTAACTCTAAATCATAATGTGCTACTAATGCCATTATGATTCTGAAGGAATCTTTACAGGAGACTGGAGAAAAGGTCTCATTGTAATCAATCCCTTCTCTTTGCGTAAAGCCTTTTGCCACAAGTCGCGCTTTGTATCTTTCTACATTCCCTTGGGAGTCAAGCTTTGTTTTGTAGACCCATTTACGACCTCTTGCCTTGGCTCCTTTAGGAATAATTTCCAAGTCCCAGACTTTATTAGCCTTCATGGACCTCATTTCCTCTTCCATGGCCTCAAGCCATTTTGAAGAATTTTCGCTTCTCATGGCTTCTTCAAATGAGGTGGGATCATCCTCCATTTGAAATTCCTCTGTATGATAAATCTCATAGTCATCAGAAATAGCTGATCTTCTCGCTCTTTGGGACCTTCTGGGACCTTCGTTAGTCGGCCCTTGTTCTGTGTGTGGCTGTTGCTGTTCTTCCTCATGTGCAACAACGGTTTCCATGGGTTCCTGAAGGACAGGTTCCACATGTTCATTCGTTGTCGCCATGGGAGGACCAACAACGGTGTCTTCACTACAAAGATGTCGACATCGCTATGCAGAAGAACAGTGCAAATGAGTAAAATGGCTCCTCAAACATCGGAGTGGGCACATATACCCGCTTCTCTTCAAGATCAATTTCGCTACCGCTTGCTCCCCCTCATCATTTCATCCTCTAAGAAGACAGCGTGTCTCGTTTCTACAAACTTTGTATATCTGTCTGGACAGTAGAAACGAAAACCTTTTGACTTTTCAGGGTAGCCAATGAAATGGCAACTTACTATTTTGGGATCAAGCTTCCCAAGGCTTGGGTTAAATACTTTAGCCTCAGCAGGACTCCCCCACACACGTAAGTGGTTTAGTGAGGGACCTCTTCCTGTCCACAACTCGTACGGTGTTTTGGGCACCGACTTACTAGGCACTCTGTTGAGAATATGAATGGCGGTTTTCAACGCCTCCATCCATAAACTCAATGGGAGTGTGGAGTAGCTCATCATGCTTCGCACCATATCCATCAGAGTACGGTTACGTCTTTCAGCTACTCCATTTTGCTGAGGTTCATCTGGTGTAGAATACTGGGCCACTATGCCATTTTCCTGTAAAAACCTTGCAAAAGGTCCAGGAACTTGTCCATATGGGGTATGTCGACCGTAGTACTCCCCCCACGATCAGATCGAACTATCTTAATCTTTAAGTCGTGTTGGTTTTCAACTTCAGCCTTAAATATCTTGAATTTATCCAATGCTTCATTTCTTTCTTTGATTGGATAAATATATCCATAACGGGAGTAATCATCCGTGAATGTTATGAACGAGTCATATCCATCCACACTTTTCACAGGAAAAGGACCACAAATGTCTGTGTGAATAATTTGTAGAACTCATGTGCTTCTTTTTGCGTCTTTCTTAATTTTCTTTACATATTTTCCTTTAATGCATTCTCTGCATTGTTCTAAGTTTGAGAACTCTAATAGAGGAAGAATATCATTCTTAACTAGTCTTTCTATTCTCCCCTCGAAATATGGCCTAAACGACAGTGCCATAATTTCGACGATGCCTTATGAGTTCTCTGTCGTTTTCTGTTCGCATTCTCAGGCGAGGATATACGCTCATTCACATCACATACGGAATTCACATTTTCACGAAGTGACAATAAATAAAGCTCATCTTGTTTGATGGCAAGACCAACACATTCTTTATTAAACATTATTTCACACTTGCCATTTCCAAAATGACAATCATAACCATCATTGTCCAAATTTGAAACACTAATCAAATTCCTCTCAAAGAGGAACATAAAGAGCATCTCTAAGTAAAAGAGTAAAACCATCACTAGCTCTAATGAAAGATCGCAACGGCTTCAACTTCACTTGACTCCATTTGCAACTTTAATGCATCTTTCTTTTCTTTGCGTAGTCCTCGTCGAACGGAATCCCTGTAAAGAATTAGCAACATGAACAGTTGCTCCTGAATCAATCCACCAAGTAGATTTCGAATATTGCACATACATGGATTCATTTATAAAGGTAATAATGTTCTCACCTTTCTTTGCCATTATCATCTTTAAGTAATCGGGACAATTCTTCTTGTAGTGTCCCGTCTTCTTGCAGTGAAGACACTGATCTTTGTCTACTGCAAACTTATTCTCACGAGGTGATAGATGGGGCTTTTCCTTGTTCTTTGAGGAGTTCTTGTTGAAGTTCCTTTTCTTGTTGTCCTTCACATAGTTGATAGAACCACCATGTGAGGATTTAAATCTTTCTTCCTCTTGCACACACATAGCTATGCACTTTTCTAAATCCCATTTCTCGGGCTGCATGTTGTAGTTGACAACAAAGGTTTCAAACTTTTCCGGCAAGGAAGCAAAAATCAAATGAATAAGGAACTCATCCTTGAGAGCCAAATCCATTGGTTTAAGCTTGGATGCCAAGCTACTCATCCTTAGTATGTGCTCTCTTATGCCACTGCCACCACCAGAGTACCTTTTTGTCACAAGCTGCTTAATCAGCTGTGTAGCATAAGTCTTTGAAGAGCCAAGAACCGACTCTTTATTTTCTCAAGGTACTCTGTGACAAGATGTCACACTCTGCGATTGAGCCCACAATTGCGTGCTCAATCGTGTTCTTTATCACACCAAACATTTCTTGTTGGCGTTGACTCCACTTTTTATGATCAAGATCATATGACATTTTTATGGGAGCAAAGTCCTCTGCTTGGTCCGCAAGCAAAGACACCTCATTTGCCTCCCTCACCGGTGCCACAGGCTCTGTAGGACACGGTGTGGTGACTACCCAGTCCACCTCAGCTAAAATGAAGGCCAGGTCAATCTTTTTCTTCCATTCACCGTAATTGTCTCCTTTGAGAACCGGGATATCTCTGATGTAGCCCATCAAAGAATATCCTCCTGAAAACACAATCTATATATAGTGAGAACATTTATAATAACAATAACTGCATGCCTTAGTTTCAACGTTGGTTAAAATTAAAGCATACAATTTTATCTATACATTAAATCTATATCACCGTTGGGCAGAAATAGAAATAATGCATAAAAAACATCAAATAAAATTATAATACTGTTATTATCAACGTTGGTGAGAAAATAACAATATCATAATTCACAACAATTCTTAAAAAAAATTAAAATCTCCCGTTGGTTCGAATTTAATTAAAAGAATTAATCAACATTTAACTTTTGCAGCAGAAACACAAAATTATTCTAAAATTAATTCATTCTCAGAAGCATTATAACTGTACACATTTTAATCTCTAAAAAATAACACGTTGGTGCAAAAATTTACAGAGATTTGAGTCAAATTCCATTCAAATTCATTCAAAATTGCTTCTGAAAATAATTAAATTCATTTTTCTTGAATTTACTGTTCAAAGAGTCATTTCGCCCATTCTTTGTGCAAACTGTTAGGTTTTCATGGCGTTAAAGGTAGTCGGATTCACATCCGACGGCTGAATTCAAACAGACCACGCCTTCTTCGACGACTCGCCCGCCGACGCGATCTCACCAGTTGTCGCGAATCGAGCAGTGGCGCCGTTTGCAGAACAAAACTCGCAAGCCGCGGCGCTTCTGAAACCCTAACCTCATTTCTTCCCTTCTCTCGTCTCTCTCACTTCGCTCCCGAGCGGAAGAAGCGGCCGCGGCGGGAGAGAAGAAGAAGACCGGCGCCACCGCGGGCCTCTCGCCGCTGCACGCCTCCCGAGGAGCGCGCCGCCGAAGCGGCTCCGTGTTGGCGCCCTTTCCGGGACGCTCTCGGTGGCCGGCTTTTGGAGCGACGGCCAACCCACGGCTCAGCCGGTCTCACCGCGCTCCAGCGACGACGACGGCGAGCCCACGGCTCGCCCGACCATCCCATACGGCCAGGTAAGTCCCGCCGTTTCAGATCTAGGGTTAGGGTTTTGATTCCCCATTCTTTTCTTTTCCATCTGGATCTTCGTCGTTCTCTCTAGCTCTGATACCATTGTTAGAACTTTCTCTGGAGTAGATCTGGGTGTTTTGGTTCGGGTCCGAGAGAGAAGGGGGGAGATCGAGAGTATTAGGGTTCGTTACCATCCGATGTAGAGGAGGAGAGGTTGGCCATCGTAGTTTGTCGGTGAGAGGAGTCTCCCCGGTGGCGGCGTCTCCCGGGCGGCGGCGGTGGCGTAGATCTGGTGACGGAGACGGCAATGGAGCTTCCCGCCGCCTACTGCGCCTCCCTCTTAGATCGGTCTAGGGTTTGTAGGTAGGGTTTGTGGCGGCACGGTCAATCTCGGTTCCCGTGCCGCCGGCCCCCCACCACTTTTTTATAGCGCTTGTGACGACGGGGCCCATCACCATTGTTGGGTGGGTGCCCCGATCGTATGCCGAACAGGGTGGGCATTTGGCCGTTGGGCCAAATGCCTGAGATCACTCTAACACAGACAAGTATGTCGGCCAAATGCCTGAGATCACTCTAACACAGACAAGTATGTTGAACAGACTAAATATTCAGAGAATTCTCAATGCAAGGAGATATTCATTCGTGTGATATTACTCATTTGATGGATTCATGGTGCAACTCATAATTATTCAACGAGTTATATATTTTTGTTCGAGTCTCGTAGGCTTATGATTTTGTCTTGGACAGCAACATTGAATTCATGGAGTAACATGGCGCAGCACTGAATTCAGTACAGCAATTGGTACAAGTCTGCGCTGCAACGTGCACTCCCCCATAACGAACACTTGCCTGAATTTGCATGGAGACTTCTTGGTTATTTCTTTCTGAAAAATACCCTTCTCTCTCCTTATCTTTGGTCCTGTTTGATTGTGGATCTGAAATAAAAAAAAGATTGATTGCGGATTTGTGGTACACATGCATCTTGTTACTGCTTGATTGTGGATCTGAAATAAAAAAGATTGATTGTGGATTTGTGGTATACACTATGTCAGTTTGTTTTTGTATTTTATTTGTTAAACTTGATTAGTTATCTTGTCGAACATGACGTGTGAATTATGATGAACTTTATTAGTTGTTGAATGTGTGATGCACTATTGTGTGCATTATTTATGTGTGACGAGCATGCCCGCGAGCGATGGTGCATTGTTCGTGGGTAAATGAGCATGTCTGTGGGCGAAGGACATAGGCGAGGTTCTTCGCCCGTTGTCCTTCGCGGGCATGCCCGTGAGGGGAAATCAGGATCACGGGCATGGGTATGGGAGAGAACTACCCGTACCCGCCGCGTTCGATTGCCATCCCTAGTCAAAGAGCAATTCATAGAGAGCATTTAATAGAGCAGAAACAGAGGAACTCAAGGCGGCTCAGAGAGGTGACGCGGGGCGGCCTACTGACAGGAAAAATAGAACGGTGTGGGAGTTGTGGTCCCACGGGTGGCGGCGGGCAGAGGAGCTTTGAGGCAGCGGCTGCGTCGACTTAAGCGTGCGAGCGCGCGGTGGCGCCGGTGGCTGGGCGGCACCCTGAGGGAGGTGGAACACACACGGTCATGGCAGCGGCCCGGGGAAGCCTTCGGTGGGTCGGGGTGGCCGGAGGGCGGCAGGGCGACGGCGCCGGTGTCGGGGAAGAAGGTGGCGGCGGTGATAGTGCGCCACAGCGACGATGCATCCGAATGAAGATGGGGAAAAGGAGGGCAATATCCGGGAACATGTGATGACGCGCATAGCTTGGCTCGGGGCTCACTGGAGAGGGAGATCGAGTGATGGGGTGTTTTGGCCGGAAAGGAAGATGAAGACGAATGCGGTGATGAACTGCGATGAAATCCAAAATTGATTGAGGGGAAATGAACAAGGTACCCGGGAACACAATGTGAGATAGTTGGTTGGGAAAGTGTTTCAATGGAGCACGTGGGAGTGGCGACGCGAGGTGCGTTCGACAACGGGGAAGATGACGTGTTCCGGTGACGACATGGTATGGGAGAACGCAGGAGTTGGGGCAAAACAAAGAGGAGGCCGAGGCGGAATCGGTGCTCTACTTATAGTAGTGGGGAGGCAGAGGAAACGGACATGGGCACAACGACATTGATGGCGCGACAGTTTTGACTGCGGCTTAATGGCAACGAGAAATGGCAGCGCAGAACGCGTGTTGATGGCGTTGGTTTCCTTCTGGTAGCATGAATGAGAGCGGTGCGGGAGCACGGCCCGGGCGCAGGCGCGGCCTGGCGCTCGGCTCGGCAGGAGCAGGGGCAGAGCTAGGAAAAAGAAAGGAAAGAAAGAAAAAAGGAAAAGGAAAAAGAAAGTGGGCCTGAGAAAAGAAAATGGGTTTCGGCCCAAGAAGTTTTGCCAGAAAAATTCTAATTACAAATTTTGAATTTGGAATTTGGCAACGAGTTTTGAATTGAGACGATGGAATTTGGATTTGAATTAAGGATTTGAAATTTAAATAAATGCAAAAGTCCAAAAGAAGACTAACACTTTGAATTAATTTTTTTACAAAGAGCAAAATTTGGGATGTTACATCAACCTTAATGGTTGTTCATCTGTTTGCCTCTGCGATCTTCTTCTCTATGTTTGACTACGAACACCTCCACTCATTTTCATCATAATAGCTCTTACTCCACTAGTTCACAAAAATAAATCGTGTAGGAATGCGTGCAGTCAAACTTTGAAAGCTTTGGCTATTGACATCTTTTTAAATATTTAGATTAGATGAAAGCTCATGGCTTCCTAAAAGAGACGAACATTCGTGCGTGGGAGGGGCCGAGGTGGTGGACATGATTACCCGATGGATGCCAGAGTTTTTTATTCTTGAAGAAAATAGGAAAAAATCTTATGAAGACTGCTAATAAAAATTATGACGATACTCCTGAAATTCCAATAATTAGGTCGGCACTTGTGCTACAATGTTGTTAAATAGTATAGTGATAGTCTATTGGTTTTGGGACCACAAAATCCTGATATTTTCGAGGTAAGATGGCAAGCACATTTCACGCACAAACTAAAATTCAACCAATTTCAGTACGGGTAGGTTTTCAGACGTAGTGCAATTGTCCGAAAATATCCTCTTCGATTTAAAGAGCCAAAAGTATGTAGGTCTCCACAAGAAGACGTGCAATCAATTTGGGAGCTACTACAAATGGAATGACCCTTGAGCTAGCCTCAGAAATAATATATATATAAAAAGAGGCGAGGATTTGCGCTAGACTTAAGCAGAGGTCAAGTCAAGCAATATTCGAGTCAACGAAATCGATCACCCTCTCCTAGCTCAAAACACTTTTAAGTATAGCCAAATTTGAGTCGGCTAGAAAAAAGTTTGCATTGTGGAATCAAGGAGTGGCTATGTACATGCATCTATGTCTTGATGCTCCTTTTAAGGAATATATTTATACACACATTTTCCACCATCCGCTACCCATCTCACAATTTCAATTGGGTGAAGTGTAAAACAACATGTGGAGGAAAAGGTTGAGTGTGGAGATCACGAGGTATCTTAATCTAGGCGTTGAACACTTGGTATCGGTATCAAGGTCTTTGAAAAGTAAACCACCGGTTTAGCAAATTGTTAGATTTGCTGTCAGGTGGCTGGCGATCCGACCAGCCCTGCAGGGCGGTCTGAGTGGCCCTTGGTGGCAGTAAGATCGATGGTTCAAGTTTTTTAGGAATGTACACCTAACACTTGAGTGTGAGTGTTTGGGGTATGTTTGCACAAGGTATCATTGAAAATGGAGTCTGCACACGAAACTAAATAGAGTTTTGCCGAAAAGTCCAAAGATGGGTGTTTTCTGGAATGGAAAGCGGTTTGGCCGGCCATTAGTTGGTGATCAGACCGGCGGTAGTCTGACGATCCTCTGTTATCGAGGCTGGCAGTCAGACCGACCGAAGGGTTGGCGGTCAGACTGGCCGAGACCTGGCGGTCTGACCAGCCAGGAAGAGTTCATGCACACTGAGTGTGCAAAATTTGTGGCCAAACTCAAGGGATTTAGTGCATATGTGTTGTATGATGCATGTTTTGGCTAACGTGAGTTAAGTTACAAAGAACTTAGCATGTAATCGATTTATTAGTCTATTGTTATGAAGGAACACTTAGAGTCAACTACAGTTAACAACGTGGATGATCGGGACTAAGCTAGGAGAGCTGAGGTCCAGAGCGATCGAGGATAACGAGTGAAGTGGTTGGACTCAAGTAAGGTGCAAGATGGACAAGAACGACCGAACGAGGAGTTTGGTGCAACGGGTTGCATCAAGTAACTTAGGGCCAGTGCAAGTGCCAAGGTGGTCCAGAGGGAGCCGGATGGGAGAGACTTGCCAGCATGAGACAAGCCATTGATGAACCTACACGTGACGAAGTATGTGATTACTTCACGATAATTGGACTCGGTCATGGAGAAAGATCAAGAAATGGTATTTTGGTATCTTCCCCCAAGTAACAGGTTGGTGACTTAAAAGAAACCACGGTGCAAGACGATACAAAGGAGAAATAATTTAGGTCATGAGAAGGAGAAGATCACGAGGAAGCAGATTCAGGTGCATCAAATCATGAATCATCATCTACTTTTAGAAGCATGCGTGAATGTAGGCCTTTTTTTTATGTGGGCTTAACGGATGCTCGTTTAGGTTTTCTCTCTAGATCTAGCCTCGACTGTAAAAGAGGAGGGTGCAAAATTTTCATCTCCAAGCCTTGTAAGCCTAGAAACCCTAATTTAAGTTTTGGAGAAAGTGCAGATAATAGAGGAGGTTAGAGTTTGAGAGGGATATATTGAGAGAAATTGTGGGATTGAGTGCTCATGATTTCATGAGTGAGTTTTTTGCCCTCCTTGGTGAAGTGGCTATAAACATTTGATCCGTCATGTCAATACAATCAAGCTTGTTCTTCATCTCTTTTGTGATTTTGAGGTTCTTGTATACTATGGGTTTTGCGTTGGTTTTTTACTGTGATGTAGCTTGCTAGGACGTGTGTGATCTAATCTATAGTCATCTTGATCATCCTTCATCCACGAGCAAGCTTTTAGATTAATTTTACGTTTCCCCCTAGTTTGTGCCTTCTTGCTCTCAATCAATAAATTAATGAAACCTTGGATATGATCATCTTGTTGAGTTATGTCTGAAATTTCTGGTGATTTGGATTACTGGATCAAATCTATGTCATTTTGTGGATCCATCATCGTATTGTTTTCAGTGAACAGAAGGGAGCGGTCAAACCAGCCTCTAGGGCGGTCAGATCGGCCAGCGATCTTGTTGACCATGACTTGGCGGTCAAACCGGTGAGGGGTTTTGATCTTAGTTTCAGATCAAGTCTTCCGCTGTGATTTTGAGACTTTGATCTTCATAGCTTTGCACAGGTATTGGAGTGAAAAGAAAATTAAATACTAGTGAGAAGAAGAGTAAGCTCCTATTCACCCTGTCTAGTTGTTTTTTCGGTCCAACATTGACAAAGTTTTAGCAAAATTTGTGTATATACTTCTTTTATATATGAAAAAGGGTATATAGAAGAAAAAAAATTCTCCAATGAATTTTTTTCAATCAAATCGTATTGGAGTATATTATAATTGATATTTAAGTATGCTGAAAGTGATAAATAAGTATAATATGCTCATTTAAGTGGTATATTGAAAGTGAGTACGGTAGCACTATTTAGCTCTCCAACGTTGAATGGCTTATTCTGTGTGTGGGCCGTAGCCTAGGCCGCGCTGCGGCCACGCATCCCGCGCAACCCCCGCGCTACGCACGATGCACCAGCACCCGCGCCCCCTGCTCGAGATCAGCGGTAAAATCCTCACACACGTAAAAAAGGTAGTAAACCCTTCACGTGCGCGTAAAAAAACAACAGTAAAAACCCTCACGTGCGTCGTCACCTGTGCCTCCTGCTCGAGTCGACAGTAAAACTCGTGCACACATCAAATATAGCCGTAAAATTTGCTTAGTGCTGTTATAAATTAACGGTACAAACCTACCAACATGCAAATGGTGGTGAACATTTGTAAGTAAAATGATCGCACACGACCCCATGTCGTTATATTGTCGTTTCGGTGAGGAAGAGATGACCATAATATCCAGGATGCTGGCTTTACTATGGAAAATGACGTCATGTTGTTGATTCAGTAAATGTTATCGTTTACCGTAAGTGATACCTGTTATTACTTCGAAATGCATGTCGTGTTACTACTGTAACAAGCTCGCTCTTTGTGTTTTTTGGTAGTTACTGTGAGTTTGACAACATTTTACTACTATTTGAAAATGACATTACTGGTATACCCCACTGAAAATATGTATTTACTATCTGTTATGCAAATTCTTCTAGTAATCATACATTTTACTGTAAATGTAACACATATTATTGTCAGTTATAAAAGAACTTACTTGATATATGGTTGTAAACACAAAAACAAACTACTTCTATTCCTGAGCGGTCTATACTTCTCAGTGCTTCAAGGAGGGGATTGACGCTGTTGACCTTGTGGAACAACAGATAGAACTTCAGCAGACTGTCGAACCCCAACCTCTTAACCTCATTACCTTGCTCTAACGTCAGCTCACCGACGGTTGCGACGATGAGGGCAGGAATGCACCTGATGCACGTCATCCAAGGTCCCTTCCTCCAATCACGTAGAGCCTGTATTCGACGTAACATCGTTTTTACTGACGATATGCTTACCAATTACTACAATTATGACTAATGTTTACTTTTGATTTGAAAAAATATCATTTTATAAATATTATCGAATTACTATAAAAAAGGATGCGTGTTTACTACTATATGTGCATAAACTTACCGTTGTAATCTCGTGGGTGGTCTCGTCGCAAGGCGACAAGGCGACGACGTCCTCTATCGCGGGCACCGCTGCATTCCTCTCTTTGCTCTGCTATTTCTTCCCAGAAACACCGGCGCAAGCATCTGCGACAGATGCGTCCACTGCTCTTGAGGCGATGGGTTCGGGTTGGGAGAGTCCAAGTAAATCTCCATCGCCGACGGAATTCCCTCGATGGTGATCTTCCTCACCTAAGAGGGTATGTCATCAGTTGTCCTCATTTACTGCCAGAGCGGGATAAAAAAGCGAAGAAGAAAAACAAAACGTTGATCCTATGAATTACTGCTTGTGGGGAGTTGTTTTACTCAAAATCTGAAGAGGAAAAACTATCCCAAAAAATACTCCAAAAATTAGGGAGGAAGAAATCACCCCCAGTATAGCAAGAAATTATAAAAATATGGGGTTAAATTACTGCACAGAACCATAGAAAATCCACTTCGCGAGAGAAGAAAAACTCCAAACTAAAGAAACAACTGTATTCTCTAACATTGTGGGGTGCGGGTGGATCGGAGTGTGTTGAAAGTGAAGATAGCCTCTGTTCCTGTCGGGAATGCAGGCCAATATTGCTCGCCGGAGACCTTACTTTTTTCGTTCCTTTGAGGGTTGAACGCACCGCTGGAAAGGGAAAATACGATTTGCTGTAGTGCGGTGAACAACCCAGATGATGCGGCCCCCATGCATGTAATATACATGACTTCCTCGCCTGTTCAAAAAGAAAAAGAAAAAGAACCTAAGCGGTTATACGAAGTAAAACACTAGTATCAATTACTACATATTATGTTAATATTATTGCCATATAACTTTTACTACAATTGCTTAATGCGCTTACTATATGGTGCTAAGAAATTTACTATTACCCATTTGGTTTCTTAATTACTGTATGATTGTAAGGACCCTGGGCCGCTGGACCTGAACCCCTGTGTATTCTGAACTAGTCACATGATCAGTAGCTAGTCCATATAGTTTGCAATATCAATGAAATCATATACATACAACAAGGTAGCTAAGAAGCAGACCAAATAATATTACTTAGGAGCAAAAAGACCTTATGATCAAGTCTTACAGAGTTTACCACGCGAGCTTAGGACAACAGAGTAAACTTGCAATAGAATGAAACCGATCGTGGTATCCATCTGACATGCCCGCAGGCAATCGAGTGGAGAACGCGATCTAGTTCGCATAGTCTTTAAAATATTCCTCTTTGTAGAACTATGTGTTCCCTAGTTCTTCTACGGGGACTGATCAATAAAAAGCGTATAGCCATGAGTACATAAAGTACTCAACAAGTCGTAGAAAAATATATGCAAATATTATTCATGCATGGCTTGACAAGGATAACTTTATAGTTATGTAGTAGAAAGTAGTATTGACAATAAATACAGTAAATAGATTGAAGAACATAACTTAAAAGGTTAAGTACATAAGTAAATAAGTTCTTTGAAACAACTAGTGAACACCCCGTTCATTTCCCAACTAACAACCAACAACCAGATCGCTTCCCGACCCAACCATTCCAACATTTTTATAAAAATCCACCCCTCGTGTGAAATCATCAGGCATTGTCCATAACTTGGGACACGACTATTCAAAAAGTTTTTAACACTCTGTAGAGATTGTACAACTTGATCCACAAGAGATAATCATCTTGATAAAAGCACATGTTTCCTTATACCTGTGAATCAACGAGAGACTATTACAAGGCTTTTACAAAGCTCTATTTTGACTCGGATCTGCTCGCTAAGGTTTCACCATTCTGGACCGCCTCTTGCGTTGTTTCATCAACCAAAATAGAACCGAACCAAAACCTTGCTAATTAGTTGGCCACGTCCACTCCATCCAGGACATGTGGTTGTATGGTATGGCCGAGATCAATGGAGCACAAAGTTAAGTTCTTAGTGGTTGCTCAGGCGAGACTACCTCAACCCATGTGCTTCGCGCATTCCTCCTTTACTACCCGACTACTCACCCGAGCATAAATCATTTTCGTTCACCCAAGCCAATGATAACCCCTGTCCTGACACAATATTTTATAATAGTGATATCGCACCACAATTGACATAATTGTGACCTCGCACCACAGTTGCTCAACAGTGGCATGCACCAATTCCATATATCATTAGGTCAAGTTTAATCATTTACAAACATGTGATCGAGAGACCATCTAATAACTAAAGTATGACTAAGCATAATGCACACCATTGTTGGTATTACAATAATGTCCAACTAAGATTACCCAACCTATAGTGTCCAAAAGTACATGTCAATATGCCATTCACAATTATTCAAGGAGTCATACAGTCAAGTAGGTATTTAACTATTTCCATAAACAATTAGTATAAAAATAGCAATGCATGTTGATATAAAACAATATAATTTTATAAAATGGGTTCAATATGATCAAAGGTCTACGACTTGCCTTCGTTGAAGGTTTCGGTTGCTTCGGTCGTCGGGTCCAAGAATTCTTCGGAAACGCCGGAATCTACACGTGCGAACAGAGCCAAATAAATAAAATAATTCCAAATAAAATCAAAAAATTATTAAACTAAAACCAAAAAGAAAGGTTTTGAATTTAGATGAATTTGGAGATTTGAATCACTCAATTCGGAGTTCGAACGAAGGAGACCAGGCTCTCAGAAATTTTGAAATCACGTGGTCGGAAGGAGGTTCGACTGGTCGAAAGGTTTAAGCTACCTAGTCGAAAGAGGTTCGACTGATAGTGAAGTAGAGAGCGGCGGCAAGGTGGCCGGACGGTGAGGCTCGACAAAGCGGTCGAAGATGGAGGGGGCGCTCTGGCGGTTCTTCGGCGGCGGGGAGGTGCGCACCGGGTAGGCCGCGATCTTACGAAAGCCAACGGCGAAAACCACGTTGGCGATGCTGGAGGCGGTGGCGGCGAAACTTGAAGCGTGGCGAAACGAGGGCGATCAAGGGAGAGAGAGAGAGAGAGTTGAAGGGAAAATAGGAGAAGGGCAAAAGGGCTCCCTGGGGCTCTATTTAAATAGGAAGGAGGCTGGACCGGGCGACAAGGTAGAGGGGTGGGATTGGCGGCGACGCGGCAGAGACGACAGCATTTAATGCTCAGGCAGAGATGACGACATTTAATGCTTATGTCGCTGAGGGGACGACGACATTTAATGCGCATACCGTTGAGGAGGCGATGGCATGTAATGCGCACAGCGCGGCAGAGACAACGACATTTAATGCGTATGTCACTGAGGGGGACGACACATTTATGCGCACGACGCTGAGAAAAAAGAGGGAGAAAGATCTGCCGAGGCGAGGGTGGTCGAAACTGAACGGGTGGTCGAAACCGAAGGGTGGTGAAACCGAAAGGAGTGGTCGAAATCGAAAGGGTGGTCGAACCCGAAGGGGTGGTGTGGTGATATGAACAGGCCGACGGAAAATCGGAATAGTCAGAGAAATGAGACTTTAAATACCAGAGAACTCCAATAAACTCAAAATAAACCAAACTTGAATTAATTGAAGTTTGATTAATTCATATTAATTTTTTTATTGTCTAAAATTCCAAGTTAAGCTTTAGCCACTTCAACAAGAATCAAATGATTATTTTTTTAAAAAAAAATAAATCAAAAAGGCCAGAAAATTGGGATGTTACAACGACCGACTAGGTTTACCATATTGTGAGTACCTTTTTACTATCAAAAAGAGTGCGAGCGTTCGTTCTATTAAGCGTCGCCCAAGCAATGCCTTAAGCGCATCAATGCCGCTTCGACTCCCGATGCATCTCTTTGTCTCACGCGCCGACGTTACTCCTTATTTTATAAAAATAATCATCTGCCACTGGAAGATAGATTATCACATCGCTCTACTCTCTTTCGCACCCTCCATAAAAAATGAAAAGAATAAAAAAAAAATAGCTCCCCGCTCTTCTCCCCTAACGCTAATGTTGATGGCCTACCTGACTATTTTGGACGAGCACCTCTCGGACCCTATGCTGGCAGATGTTGCGAAGGACAATGTGCTAACAGTGTCCTCCCTCCTCCACCGGATGTTATGCTGGGGCACGTGTGGGCGATGTTCCGCCATCTGGACGTCCGCCTCCGCCGTGTCCTCCGGGTTGTCTCTAGCTTCTAGCGAGCTAACCTCGGCATCGATATAGTCCTCCAGAACGACATTGCATGCCTCTCGGAGGATTACCGTTGCTTCAACTACTACATTGAGGCGGTGGGAGACCGAGTCTACCTTGCGGAGACCCATCGATCAAGAGAAGAGAGCCCATGAGCGCAATTCGACTTGATTATTCAGTCAGAGCGTCTTTGGGCGACACTCAAACGAACACGTCAACGGGTGGATATGTTTCGGGCTTCCTACACTGATCTCCAACCATCCGATGCCGACGACGTCACCTACAAAGTTTTAAAGACGAAGATAGCAGGCTAACTACGCCACTAGAAAACTTTGATTATTTATGTTTCTACTTTTTTAAATCTTTGTGAGAAGCGATTGACCACGCTGTTTGGCCATATATAGATACGAAATTAAAAATCTGGTTTAAATTTGTATTTACTGTCTATGATGAAACCATTTATTGAATGACATATCTTATATTGCCGCCTTCATGATGTACGGTCTCGACGTAACTTGTGGGGACGTTCACATTTACTCTTCAGTAAATGATGAAACCATTTACTGAACGACATTTACGGTCTAGAAGGGGCACATGGCACCTACATGATAAAAGAGTATACCACTAAAGCATATGCCTACGTGTGGTTCTAATGCTAGAAATTGCTTTGTACAAATATACATTGTGTGTGGAGCTACATTGTTGTATAGCAGATACAAATATACATTGTGTGTGGAGTTGTCGAGCAGTATAATAAAGGAGAGTATATTCACAAAATTACATAGTACAAATGAGAACCAAGGCTTCTTTTTTATTGAAAAAATACCCTCCTGAGTTGATACACAAGAATGTAGTTAGTACAATAGTACTATGTTATATAGTTAGCACAATGGTACTACTTTTGGAGCTTTGTTTATACAAAGCTAATTAGTCCAGTGGAATTTAAGTGAGTGCCCCCTTGTTAGGTGCTTGTAAATTGCCCAATGCTGCAGCTGATGTGTTTCTGTTGACAAAGTATGCTCCTTAAATCAATAAGCCCCGGTTTCAACAATCTCCACCGAGCTGTCTGGAAAGCACTGCCGCTGATGTAGGTGCCATGTGCCCTTCTAGATGCAGATCATGACAAACTTGCTGTATTTTTCTGAACAGCAAGGAAGGGTATTATAACCATTAGTAAGTAATTGCAAGCATGGTTCACGAGACAATTGTTAGTATAATACTGAATTTATTCTAGAAGATTGTAATCTATTTATGAAATTGCTTGCATGTCATGTCGACATCTATACGAACTGAAAAATGGTGCAGCCATCACATTCCAAGGACAAAAGTACAGCTGAACAAGCTTAGTTATACTTTATAGGTACACCCTATTTTCTTACTGCATATACCCTTTACCTGAAGAGAAATGTCCAAAAGAAATTGAAGCAATAATGCCAGGAAGTACAACACTATCGATTACGAATGGAACTCCAATTAATGTGCATATTAGAAACAGAAAAACAATATGCCAACTGACTGAACCCAATACATGTCATCCACATGCAAAAAGAAGAGAGAGAGAAAAGAACTATCGACTAGCTGCTGGATGTTTCCTTTACAGTGGTATACAAGTGAACGAGATTGAAATAATTTTAAGTGACCTGATGTGAGATAACTTGCTGAATCAGAGCACAAAACGGAAATTTGGTGTAGAGTTATGTGAAAGGGCAAATATGAAGAATGATAGCATGAGGAACAAAAATAATAATAATCAGATGAACATAATGGAAGGATATTGTTAAGTACAAAAAGGTATGTATTGACAAACCAACAGGAATTATATTTTTCCCACCTACAGGGCATGACTCATCGAAGGAATACAGATTCTCATTAGAGCTTATCGCCGTTCCCATAGCGTGTGTTCTTGGTCCCCTGGCATGTTACGTGGAGGCATCAACACATCAGAATTCTACAAACGGTATGCATCTTGGATGAAATTATTATAGAACTACCAAATCCATGAAAGATGATAGAAATTCTGCATTTCTGGGATTTTTTAAAAAAGCCCCAAGACAACACAACAAGAAATGGATTGAATATAATATTGCAATACCGTCCTCGTGCTACCAAAAAAAGCCCAATCGATGGTGTCCAGAGAGGCATAAACTTCATCCTTAGATCGTATCATGAGGACTAAGCCCCTAAACAAGATCAAACCGTGGAAGGTATATAGGTTAATACGAGGAGTACATTGGTTATTGCACACCAAAACAAAGTACATTCACTTCCCGGCCATGGCATGCATGTCGATCCAGCCCACGTGATGACCTTTGCATGCTTGTGTTCTTTACCCTGTCGGCGTATTCGCCCGCCGTGAAGAACAAATCCATCTGGAGCTCCATATCGGCTGACACAACGATGCAAAATTTGGATCGGTTTTGGGTCAGTAGGCGATCAATAGAGGCGTGATACAGTCACCATCATTCCTTTCGACGGTCTATCTATTAACTTACATGCACCAACTAATTCACCAAAAAACTTAAGCTGACGAGAAAAAACGTATAATTCACTTATACTTGAAAGACGTGGAATAGAAGTAGGCTATAATTAATTTTTTTAATTGTGTCAACCGAGTCTTGAACTCAAGATCTTTCGGATCTGAAACCATATTGAGTTGTATACACCAATTAATTCACCAACAAACTTAAGCTGATGAGGAAAGACGTGTAATTCATTTATACTTCAACACTATCAATCTGTAGAGCAAAGAATCAATTACAGAATTAGAAGAAATTAAGAGATAGGTAATATAATACCATTTTCCTAAAGTTTCAGGGACGTGCGTGCGCGTAAATTAACTGGTAAATTCAAATGTGGCCCCACTACTAACATCGGAGGCCCACAAATAGGTATCTACGAAGGCCCATATTTACCGCCACGCGCGCGCATCGGTCCGTCTGTCGCTACACGGACCCCGCCATCCACCTAACGGCGACAACCCAGTAAAAAAAAACCCAGCGGAGTTGGCATCTTGGTACGCATGGGCAACGATGACGACGACTACTTCGAAAATCTGTCCGACAGCGCGAGAATACTGGAGGGGAGAAAAATGTCGGACGCCACAACTTCATATAGGCATGCCCCTTCAATCTTTATGACTCCTTTTTTTTTCTTTACTTAACAGGGCAATTTGTTTGGCTCTTAAGCATACATGGTAAATATACCTTATTTGTTTAAGTGAATGTATCATATATTTTTTTATTATATAACCGATTTGTGTTGTTTCATATACCATTTTGTAAATGTATAAATTGCATGTTTATATCTCAACCGTGATTTAGCACTTGTGGTGATCAAAGATAAGTTTTTTAAGTGGTGTAGTTGGTTATTTAATTGGTTGTTTTAGTCAATTAAAGGATTAATAACCGACAGATCAAAGGGCCAAATCCCTAAAAAAACACAAATAAATCCACCCAACGTTAGTGGGACAAGGTTATGGATGTTAGCCACATGACATGGGTGTCAACGATAAGATTTTATGGTACATAACAGGATTAGGATTCCAATCAAGGTACTCATCCAAAGCAGAGGGCACACGAGAGAATTAGAAGCTAGATTATTCTTTAGTACTACATTTTTTGTATAGCCCAAAGATCCGAGAGTCCTAAAAAGACCGAGAGAATTGTGAGAGAGTGATAATCCCTTGCATTCTTTTGAGATCGTGCTTAAGGAATTTGCGGCCGGCTTCGCCAAATCTTTTTTATCTCGTCGTGGTTGTTTCGTCGCTATTATTTTGGTTTTCTCTACAAGATTCATTTTCATCATTCTTAAATACTATGCACACTTGTGCCGTATCTCACAAACTGTTATCCGATCAAGGGACTGCTACGTATAAGGAGGGTATCAGAGTATAACAAGTAATTTTTATTATTTTCAAAAGTAGCCATCAAACAACAACCGCAGTGAAAATGGAAAGTAATCGAGCTAAGATAATTCTAAATTTATGTTGTTGCTGATTAAAAGTGTACCATAATGGAATTATAGTGATATTGCCTTCGTACGTCTGTGGTTTTTCCGAAAGGGTTTTTCACATAAAATTCATGTCACCTGTTTCTATTTTTCTCTACATTATTTACAACAGTTTCCATTAAGTTATGTCATGATTACCGAAGAAATACGTTTCACGGAATGAAAAAGGCAATTCGGTGCATAGTTAACTGTGATTTTCAAGAGTTAATCAGATCCGAAGTTGAATTTTATGGGGTTATTTGAAACAAATTATCGAGCAATATATTTTATATATCGCTACAAACAAACTACAAGAGAAGTTTTGCAGCCAAGTTATGCGTTCAATGAGCCATATCAAAAGCCCCTAAACGATTTACCCATTTGACGCGCAAGTGTTGGATTTCAACTGTCAAAATTATTGTGGTTATTAGGAAGTGTGACACGATCTCTTCATATTAAGGTCGTCAATCCACATGGCAGGAAAGAATAACCAACCGCGTTTTAACCAAAATTTATATGGTTTTGTCCTTTTCGGTAGCAAGTGAAGTTGTTAGATCAGCTTTTGACTTTCTTCTCGAGGGCATGCGTCATGTCACAGCATTCTGGTAGCTTTTAATTTTCAGGCCTTAATTAAGATCATCAGACACCCTGGCAGCCCGAATAGATTTGTGAACCACCCGAGCCAGATATTTTTCATGTCTTGATTGGACTATATAGATGCAGTGGCTGTTGCTCCAAAGGTAAGTGGAGATATTTTTTAGAGAGTAAGTGGTGACATTAATAATAGCTTAATTATGCTGTCAGAAGATGGCCGCGTGAGGCTCTATTTAAAACGCAGGAATTTCACAAGGATTGAAATACTTTGTTTTGCAGCCACATCATATTACTCACGCCAGTTTTTCCTGCTACATCACCAGCAACGACCTAGGTGAAATTCTAGCGCAATTTTAAGAGTTTATCAGACAAATTTAAGAGGTTAGTAACTTTGATGTATGCTTAATGACCCGGGTGTATTTTGTTTTTTGAAAAAAGAGCTTGAAACAACTCTTTTCGGGAATTCTCTGTCAATAGCAGAGTAAGAACTTTCGAGAATTTTTCCTTATTTCAGTATAGTTAGATGTCACGCTTTGCCAATAATTAATTACTTGCTTCTTTCTTGATGTTGTTATCCAACAACCACGATCTTGAATAGGAAGATCAAATTAAAGTAGAGAAACTTCTAGAGCGAACTGTGTATGAATCTCCCAAAGTAGAACTGTCTCGGTCAAGCTACTTTCATTTAATTATTATTAGTGGGCATTAACAAAACATGTGAGGTGCAATTTAAATGTATATTTCACGCTAACTACTTAGGTAATGCGTAAACACACACTTTTTTTTTTATCATGCAACACTTACAGCAAAAATTATGTAAGGTTTTTTAAGAGTCCAAGGAGCACACATCACATATACCATATTCACATCACAATGCCATCACTACACGTGTTACAAATTTTGTGGAGGCTTCGAGTCATACGGAGCGCAGGCACACAATTTTCTACTGAACGAACACACGTGTATATATACTATGATTAAGTAAACCACACTGTGTCAATTCTAGAGATCAAACCTAGGTGGAGGGGAATAAACCCTTTACTCCCACCACTAGATCACTCGTCTGTCCTTATAAATTACACATTGCATGACTAAGTAGACTATTCATATTTAACCAACCCACGTTGGTGCTATGATAATACAAACTAATAATTAACCAAGCTAGAGTGACAAAAGATCATGGTATTTCAATGAGCAAAGTTGATATAATCAATCAGGTATATAACTAATCCCAAAATATTTAAATAAATACTTAAAGTAGAATGCAATAATTTGAATGAAAATAATTTTTAAAAATTGGGTTCAACATGGTCAAATGTACAACTTGCCTTGGAATAAATCTTGGTACTGGTCTTGAGCTTGATCAACTTCTTCTCCTTCGAAAGTTCCCAAAGTATCAACGTCTACTCGCAAACGAAAGCGAAAGATAAATAAATACAAAAACAGAGAGATAAATAAACTCTAAAATTTAAATAAAAATGTAAGGAATGTAAGCTTGAATTTGGATGAATTTATAAACTTGAATGGGTTCAATCGGAGTTCGTATGAGGATGAACGGGCTCTCGGAATATTTAAATCTAAGAAAAAGAGATTACTATTTTGAATTTTTAGAATTTTCTTTCTAAAGGAAATTCTAAAATATTGCATCAGCATGACGTCAGAAATGATTTCATAATTAAAATAAAATCCAAAAATAGGAAATAGAGGCTGACATGTGGGACCTCTGGTCTATGGACCTAGTCCACGGATCTGGCTCATTGGTCTATGGCTCTCGGGTCTATGGTACTGTAGATCTGACATGTGGGGCCCATATGGCAAAGGCTAGGTTTACCGTGGACCAAGTCCACTTGAGATTGGATTTAGTGTTTGTGTACAAGTGACACAAGGGCACTGACTCGGCTACTGACTGGGCTGACACGCCGACAAAAGCTGATGTGTATGATGACATGGCACACCACGGTGGCTCAACAACGGCGGAGGTTCTGGGACCGAGGGTCGTCGGCGTTCTGGGCCACGATGAAATGAACAGAGGTGCGGAACATGTAGCTGGTGCTCTGACTATCCCGACGGTGTACTCACTGGTGCAAGGAGATGACGAAGTAGGCCGGTAGTGAGGTCGAAGCGGCGGCGAAGATTCCAGCTTGATAGTATATGAGTTCTGGTGCTGCTGCGACAAAGTGAAGGTGACAGGATGTAGATCCGGGCCTTGCGAACTCAATGGAGGCTGTGACGAGGCTCGAGGTGCTTCCACGGCGGAGGAAGACCTCGTCGTAGTTCTCGGCGGCGATTTTACTTCTTCGGTGATTCCGGGGCTAGGGCTAGGGTTTTGGCTAGGGATGAAGAGAGCAAGGGCTATCTCCCCTTTTATATGCGGACGACCAGGAGAGTCTAGAGCACGCACGCCAAGGAAGGCACGCGGCGGAGAAAATCCAAATCATCCACGACTCACGAGAAGATAAACAGTGATGGGTGGGACCCACTCATTAGCGATTGTGGCTCGGGCGGATTCGCATCACACATGGCTCCAGTGCAACTGATAGATGGGGTCAAGTGCGCGAGCGGCGGGAGAGAGAGTCTAGGCTGCGGCGAAAATGGGCCGACGAGCTGGGCTGGCTTCAAAACAGGGTTGGGCCAAGGAATAGGGTTTAAGCCCAAAGAGATTTATGATATTTTAATTAGCCTTTTCTATTTTAGAAATACCAGAAAATCTAACTAGCAAATTAAAAATAGTAAATGAATTTGAAAAAATTCCAGAAAAATCTGAAAAATATTTCCAAGCACAAATAACTCAACTAAAATAGTTTTGGAATTAATTGATGTTCATATTAGTGACATTAAATTGCTTTAACATTGGAAAGTCCATTTAAGCTTGATTAAATTAAATAGAATTTGGTGAATTTTTCTGAGGGACTAAACTACTCAAAAGATTTTGAAACTCAGAAAATTGGGATGTTACAGATAAACCTTAAGAAATAATTGGAGAGAAATAGAATATAACTATATGGTAGAGTATTACCTTGGAAGGGGTAGTGGCTGAGAGGGATCAATCAAGATTTAGGCTTACTATTGGAGGTTGAAGCAAAAAAGTTGTGACGACGAGAATATATAGAAGACATGGTTCGGTGGGGGCAGCCGGTGTGTGAGGGAAGATAAATTTAAGGTAGATCATCCGTGGAGTATCGGTGTATGCGTGGGCAAAGTACTCTAATACCATGTAAAAATAAGATAATTTATCGCACATATAATCAACGAATTGCTTGAGATAAAATAGATATACATATGCATGTATATATTTTGGAAAAGAACACTGATGGAGGAATAACAGGGGTATGCAACTACATGATCCATGCGTGAGGGGGAGTGGTTACTTTTCTAAGAATTCTAATAACCTATTATGTCCAATGATTTATTTTACCAAAGTTTATACTTCAATTACGTCCATCAAATTGTGTTTTCCTTCAATCTTCTATTATTATTTTTAATATTTATAATATCTTAAAAATCTAAATAGTATAATATATTCTTAAACATCTAAATTATATAATTTAATACTACAAAATTTGATACAAATATAACAGCTTAAATACACGAGCTACCGCCACTTTGGTACTAATAAAAGGGCAATCGAGTAGACAAAGTTCATAGAGTTTGTACCGAATGTTCCTGCCGACTGTACTATGCCACAGAGAGAACAACTCCAAGTGGTACCTACCCCGGTAGACTTACATTCCCAGTCACCTACTATTCATTGAAAGGTTGTGCTGACCCACTTGACCTCCAGGCAAAGAACATTAATCAAGAAATCCAACAGGGAGACGACAGCACAGATAAAAAGCGTGGCTCTGGACTGGCCGCTGACGCCAAACACTATTACTGGTGTTTTCAGATGAGATCATGCTCTGACTTTGCCTTAGGAGTGCAGAGCATTCTTTCTTAGTTCTTCTCACATTTGTTCAAACTTCTTACCTAAGACTGCGGGGTATATATTTGCAAGCGCTGTGGCGTAACGCTTAGGTCGGATGATGTTTATTTTCTATAATTTCAAAGTATATATGATTTAGTACTATATTACTAAAGCAGAGTAGAGGTAACTAATATATAAAATGTAGTCTTTGTCATTTCTCGAAATATGTTACACATAGATGAGAGTGACACGAGGAGAACTTTGGCTAAACACACACGCGTACGTATTCGTGTATTTTCGCGTGAAAAATCGAGTGATTTGTAGCTTGCGACCGTACCATAATGTGACGTGACGCACCACTTGGCAGACCAAGTCTACCTTATTTTTTGCTGAACTATGCATCTCTCTCTCTCTGTTTGAAAGGTTTCAAATATTTGAATTTGGGTTTTTATTATGTGTTGATGACAGACAGTTACTAGTGGGTAAATGGCTGGTTAAATATGTTAGTTATCAATAAGTAAATGACTGTTTAATCAGGCTATAGTTCACAGTCTGCATATCTGTATCTATGCTTGGAGACGTCCAGAGTATAGTTTATTGAACTGCTGCCTCCTTTTCTTCTTTTCTTTCTTCTGCAAACCTGTGATGTTGCATTGCGCCGTTTGAATCTCGTCGACTCTTCTTCTCAACGCGCACCATGAAGAAGGGGAGTGATATCTCCGAGCCGTTGCTGCCGTGATGACCTGCAGGGGGCGACAATAAGGTTTTGGGCATCACACATCTGTGTAACCGCTCGCTTCGCTGATTCATCTACATTTCTGCACTGCATCGAGTCTGCGTCTGCGCTACTTCTTGTTATTCATTGTACCCATCGGTAAATCTTTTGTGTGACTGATTGACTTGTTTACATTCTGTTTATGCATATATTGCAAAGTACAATGAGTTTCCTGTGTTAGTACTGATTTATGCATTATTAGTCATTTGCGATATTTGTCTTCTATTAAAATCTGGAATTGTAATATTACCCTCATTTTTAACACATTTGTGGTGGTAGCACGTTTTCGTGGACGCTACGTGACACCTTGATCGAATTACACGAGCAATGGTTAGTTTGGTTACTTGGTTATATGTTGCTCCCGAGTGGTGTGAGCGGAGCGGATAGTTCCCGACCGCCTGTCCATCCAAATGAATTCGGATTGTTTTCGGAGTGTGAAATCGGATATTCAAATTTTTTCTCGGATTTCTGAGTTAGACGGATAGTTTGTCTGGGATATGAAATCATATTCGAGAGAGAGGTATTCGTTGGATTTAGAGCTATCTAGAAATTTTATCGGATATTATCCAATAAACTCTAGGCCCATGAGTCATGCCTCTGCCGGTTAGCCTAATAGGCAAGCCCATGAGTACATGACTAAACTCTAATTTGCCTAGAGTGGATCGGATAGAGAAATTGGTCCGCAATGTTTTTTCAGTATTTAAATTAGTTTCTATTTTTTTTAGAAAATACAAAAAAACCAAATAAATCAACAAAAACAGCAAATGAACTCTAGAAAAATAAAAAATAAATAAATACTTTAAGACATAAGGAACCTAAATAAAATACTTTTGAATTTAATGGATGCTTTATTTATTCATATTAAATCATTTTTATTTCTTAAAATCCCATTTAAGCTTTGTTAAATTCTAGAAAATCATGACAATTTTATAAAACCTTATTTCAAATAAAAGATTTTGAAAACTCAAAAAACCGGACGCTATAGAGTTGCTACCGGTCAATGTTTTGTGTATCCCTAACTTGTTATTACTACCGGGTTGTATGTTTTGTATGTGTTGTATATGTCATGTCATGTAGTTGGCTAGTTAAATTTTTGACTTCTTTTGTGCTGCTATGACTATGACTTGCTACTTGCTAGTTACTACTTCTTTAACTAGTTGTTGTGATAGTGTGATGTAGTCAAATTTTCTTGTTGAGTTGCTAATGTAGTTGTATTTTGTATATGTAGTACGGTTGATTGATCCGTTGTGATATATGGTTTATGTTTTCTCGCAATATCCGACTAAATATTCGTGACCGAGACTAACCGCATTCGGCTTGACATGTATTCGCTCTGTATTCGTGACCGAGATAATCCGCATTCGTACTCGCATCCGGCATAATCCGTGTCCGACTCGATTCCAAGAAAAAATATAGAATATGATACGGGACGAGCGATATTCTATCCGTATTCGCTCCGATTGCATCCCTACCCCCGAGTCTAGATTTAGACTTTAAAGCATATGCGGGATCAATTATCTAAATTTTTGTGGACTTCTCTACAGATTTTAACTACTATTGAACTGTTTTGTAAAAAGCTGCGGGGGTCTAGCTTATGCTCAGCTACTGTTTGACACTAGGTGAAGTCAAGAGACGGGGAATGGTTTCAGGGCTGTGGATAGTAAAGCCCCTCCAAATTTCAGTTGCATGTGTTAAGTAGTCTTTCGCGCGCGTAGACGAGAATAGAGATACATACTATTTGCATGTTGTAGAACATGCGAGCAGTGAGCATTATTTGTCCGACCGAGCGGCTGATGGATGAGTGGATTAGAGGCCACGGTACCTGGCGTCAATTTGTTTTCAGCAATCACATGCTTTGCTTGCCTTCTTGTTGCCATCACGGCCGCGGGACGACCGCGGAGGAGTTCAATGTGGAGCGCAGCTACCAGCAGCAAGTCGGTCAGGGACAACAGATACAGAATCTACAAAGGTAAATAATCAGTTGGGTCTTTCGCCAATGATGATTGTTTAGTCTAAAAAAAAAGAGATTGCCTTCGTCTAAAAAATTTAAGCACTTTGGGGGATTGAAAGGTGCGCTTAAAATTAACAGAAATTAGCTTCCGAAAATTTTGATTCTGTGCACATAAAATATTTCGGGCTATTTATGTCCATATGCAACACAACATATTCATCCATTTCCAATGTTGACAAAAGGAGTGCCGATCGATGGGCCTAACTTTTCTCCCCCTTGGAATTTTCAAGTAATCTTGTTTGCCTAATTTGAACCATTCCTCGTTCCTCTGGTGCACAGCACAGTATAACAACATTACTAATTAAATTTGTTCTTCTCAGAAGTAGCTATCAAACAGCAAGCGCGATATATAGAAATTAATGGAAAATAGTCAAGCTACTAGAGATAATACTAGTAGATGACACATGAAGTGCAAACTGGTGTCTAGTGTAACAATGCAAGCTAGTGAAACTGCCATTGTTGCATAAGGGTAGATGTACGTATGATGTCAGGTCTTGACTTGAGATGGTAGGATGGTAAATGGGATATATCCCTTGGTAAATGGAATTTCAAAGCTAACACGTGGATGGATTTTGCAGTTGATATTACACGTTCTCTCTCCCATCTTCTACACGCTGCAACGGATCGTACGTAGCTCCACACACAAAGTCACAGGCTCACAAAAAACATTGATAAATTTGCTAATAGCAAATATGATATTTTAGGGTGCATCCGATGACAACTTTTTAAAAATCAAATAACAAAAAGATGGTTATTTCATAATTTAATCGGTGAACTTATGAAAATTTCAAATGATAACTCAGGGTGCAACTAGTGGTAAATTTTGGATTTTTCTTACACCAAATCACAAAACGATAACTTAAGGTTGTAATTTATGAGAATTGCAAATGATAATTTAGGGTGCAGCTAATGGTAAATTTTAATCTTTTTTACACAGACTCGCAAAGTGATGGTAATTTCTGAACTCCGAGTGGTACTGTATAAAAATGCATGTGATAACTTAAAGTGCATCTGATGGTAGCTTCATACATTAAGGTGGTAATTTATATAAAAGTCCATATGATAACTTACAGTGCAACTCATGGAAAATTTTGAACTTTTTAAACCATATCACAAAACGATGGTAAATTCATAGTATAGGTGGTAATTATGAAATGTGCACATGATAACTTAGGGCGCAACCACTAATGATACTTTCAAATATATTTTTACACAAACTCAAAAATTGATGGTAAATCCTGAACTTCAGGTGGTAATTTACTATAAGTGCTTATGGTAACTTAAGAGTGAACCTAATAGTCTATTTCAAACTTTTTTTTAAATTTAGGTAAACTCCCAAAGCGATGGCACATTTTTGAACATAGAGTAGTAATTTGTTAAAATGCATATGATAACTTAGGGTGCTTCTAACAGTAAATTAATTTTGAACTTTTATCATACAAACTCATAAAATGTTGGTCAATTCTGAAACATAACGTGGTAATTGGTTAAATGTCTGTGATAACTTATGGTAAATTAAAAAAAACACATTTAAAAAAGCCAAGATAAGTTTTGAATTTAAGATGGTGATTTACAAAAAGTGCAGACGATAATTTAGGAGCTGGGCTGAGTGGGCTTTGGGTCCGTGCGAGACATGTTTTGTTAACCGAAGTGGCGCATCGAGCCATGTCGTTTTGTCGGCCAAATGGGCCGACTCCCTGATCTTACCTAAGAAAAGAGGAGTTGGGTGATTAGATAAACCATGATGGAGTTAGACGACGACACCACACGAGGGGTGCGGCAGTTAGACGATTCATGCACACTCGTACGGTTCGCCCATGCTTTTTATATAATGGTTTGGATTAATTAAAATTTAGTTATACCATATCTGCTAGTATGAGTAGTAGAATCTCAAGAAGAATAGAATTGTAATTGCCCATATAATGAAGGTAGTTACAAAATATGCTAAAAACTATGGACTCTTTTATAAATTTTTCGTGTGGTTCGCATTGAAGTATCTTATAATTAGTATACGAGTATACCCAAAGTGATAAAAGAGTATATCAAGTTCTTTTAGATGGTATATTAAAAATACGAGTAACTACACTCAGAAGTAAAAAGTATTATATATGTGTGTATGTGTGATCTTCTTAGATCAGCTCTGACTTTGCTCTCCGGGAGCATGCATCAGCATCGCCTCACAGCGTTTTCATCAGGTAGCTTTCCGGGCATTAAGAGTGTCGGGTATGTTCGTCTCGTAATTGTAAGTTGTATCCAGCTCGATCTTGGCAGCTCGAATGGATCTGTCATCCACATGGGTGGCGAGATATTTTCCCATGCCGTGAGAGAAAATGTGGTGATCGAACGGTACATGTGAAGGCTGGTCGTTTCCATGCTCTGGAATGCCCGTCTGAAAAATATTGGTTGGCATGATGTGTGCCGCGACAATGAAGTGTGCGTGACCGTTGGATGGTCCTAGTGGTGCGCGTCGAAGGGTGTCACGTACTTTGAGTTATAGGTCTGGTTGAATATGGACGTGAAGTGCATTAAGTACCCTCAATCAGGGCCAGAGACAGCAGGATTAGTGAGAGTTTTGGTCCCTCTACGCTTAATAAAGTTTTTTATTTACTTATATAGAATATTAAAATATTTGTACTTAGCATCTCTCGATATTTAATTATCACCATAGGAGCCCTGGATATCAATGCCACACTTGGCCGGAACGAATTAGAGAATTGCGATGGCAGCAATGGAACCTCCCATCTTTAATCAAGCTACGACGGTATTTTGTGGGCGGCACACTCGTGCTCCAGCCATTGCCGTTATGGCCGCGGGGATCGGCGGTTGCGACTCAGCAGACGACGCGGCGCCCGCGCGCCACAACGACAGGGCTCGGTAGCCCGCTCGCTCGGCGTTGTTCGAGCTTTCTCGGTAACAGTGACGGAGTTAGTATAGGAGCATAGCTGTACCGGCAAATATTTTGGGAAAATACATGTTATATATAGTGTTAATATATATAATTTTTTTTTGCTCAACTAATGATATTTGCGATTATATGTAAATGTTGTATGTATATGTAATGTAGAAATATATAGACTATGTATTACGTAAAAATAGAATAGTTAGTAGTGAATTAGTCTCAGCTAATCACGAACCAGTAGAAGGTGTACACGTTTTCCTTAAGCTCATATCTCTGTCGTGAAATTCCCTGCTCCGCCGCCGCTCGGTAAGCCTGACCGGCTCGAACCCAGCTGATTTGCGACGGCGCTCTCTTATTCGGATGACTCGCTCACTGTACACCGCGTGATACTAGTGCTACTTACTGGGCCGAGCGGGCTTAGGTATCACCAGCTGACCAGTTCACGGTACTGCACCCCGTCAACCCCACCTAGGCCGAAGTGCACGTACGATTTACAGGGGCAGCACCTCAGAAAGCCCAGGGCCAGCAGCTTCTTGGAGTTAAACGGCCTTCTTCTCTCCTGATCTTTTCCTCGATCGGAAAGAGCTGATGAGCAAATATCGTATTCTGCTGGGACGTCGCGACGACGACTCCTCCCTGTGCGTGCCCGGCTCTATCACGACGCGATACGCCCCCCCTTGATTTGCGCTGTTGGTGGACGACTAACCTAATCGCCATGTGCTTGGTACTGCTGTACGACGCACTGGGGGGGCACTGCAGTGGGCATGCGGCGGCCGTACCATCTCTTTCGTCCACCCAACACCAACACCAACGCCACCCGGCCCCCTCCACGAGTCCCGATTTGATCCGCACGGTTGCACGCACCTGATAAAGCATTACTTAGAAATGCATGTGTTCTAACTTGGAAGTCTCCATCGTGGCTTTTTTTTAGAGGTCCATCATAGATTTTTGTACAATAGATAGTTTAACAGTGAAGCATCAAGCCAGGTCTATAGCCTGTCCTGTTCTCTTCTGAAGGGGTGCCTCGTGAGGGTCAGGCAGGTTTCAGAAGAACCCCCTGAAAGATGATGGATCGGCATTGCAAAAGCAACAACGCCTCAGCCTTTCATTTAACCTGGAACAGTGCTGGCAGAAAAGAATGCACCCAAAGACAGGGACGCGGGGGCTGTAACCGTGGACTAGCTGATTAGTGGATTACAGGCATGCGACCAACCGAATCCTGAAAATGTATGAAATCAGAGCCGGAGAGAAGAAACTGGCGGCCCTGGTTGGACGTCAAGGTAGGTCGTCACGGATTAGTGGGCAGCGTACTAAGCTGCACTATCTCTTTCAGATTGAGTTGACCCGACCCGACCCGACCAGGTGTATCATATCAGGAGGGATCGAACGACTTTGGAGAGAGGCTCACCGTAGAATTTATTTCCCCTGGATATCACCCGAGATGGATGCAACTCCGCGTAAGCAAGACATCCGGAGTAATGATTTTCTGTCAATGGACCCCTGACGGAGCAACTTGTGATCCCGTCGCCGGTCTTTAGTTTCAACAAGAACATCGAAGCCTGACATATTTATCGATTGATTTGACTAGGGAGTACTGCGGTAACCATCGTGCGAAATCACCAGAAGTTGAATTCTTAAATAAAAATAGTCAGTAACGAATACTTGAGAAGTATATGCTTTGGGAAGAAATTAATACGGTACGATGTACGACGGGAGTTGGTAATTGTAAAAGTATTAAAATATTATCTGATATCCGGATAACTAGTAGTGCACCCAATCTGGTTCAGCCACTACTGCCTCTACCTGTGGAATTTTCTTATACAGGAGGAGCATGGTTCTTGGGATGTTGACCTTGTTCATTATATCTTCCCTGAGATGGATCAGATTATCTAGGCGTCCATCGGTAAGCAAGGTAGTAAGGATTTTGCTTCATAGGCACATACAAGATATGGGTCTTACACGGTATGTTCTGCATATTTTTTTAGCTCGGAGTGAGGGCTTTTATTCCTCTCGAAGTAGTTCTGGGCGTGGTCTCTCCTCGGCGTACGGTGTGGATTAAAAACATTGCAAGTCACTTTGGGTTATAAAGGCACTAAACAAGATGAAAATTCTGTTGTGGCGTTTCACACATGATTGCCTCCCTTGTGGTTTTCAGCTGAAACGAAGGCCTATCCCGACGAATGATATTTGTGTCTTCTGTGAGAGGGAGGAGCGTATCGAATATTCCTTCCTTTTTTGTTAGTTTGCCCATGAAGTTTGGCATGAAGTGAAATTTGAGTATGGCTTGCATCTCTACCGCAAGACGTTGTATTGTGCTAAGCAGTGGTTGTTCGATTTCCCAGGACGTTCTTCGACTCGGGAAGCAACGGTTCTTGCTGTTACTATGTGGCATATTTGGGAGGCCCGTAATGGTGCACTAAATGATGAAGGTTTGTTGCATCCTCGAAAGGTGGCTGCGAAAGTTAAAGTTTATGTTGAGTTGATAGTGTTGCATATCTTCAATCCAGATTCAGGTCATAGGCGTGCGTCCTTGCATTCAATCCCTAAATGGGCTCCGCCGCCGACAGGTATGGTCGTTATTAATATCGATGCAACACTATTTGCTTATTCTCGTCGGATGGGGTTGGCGTGGAAGTCCGAAACCACATTGGTGAATGCTTTGCTGCCTGCAGCGAGCGCATTGATGGGATCACTACGCCAGAGTTAGCAGAAGCATTGGTGTTTCGTCGTGCAAAAGCCCTTGCCCGTGATGAAGGGTATCAAAATATCATCTTTGCTTCTAACTGCTTATATGTGATGTAATGGTTGAATTTATCGATACGAGATCGGTCCTTTGTTGGTACAGTTGTCTCTGATATCAAGTCTATGACACAGGTTTTTCCGTAGTTGTTTTTCGTCATGTTAGTCGTGTGGTGAATACGGCGGCACATACTCTATCTAGATCTTGTGAGCACTATGTTAGCTCTTTTATTCGTAATGATGTACCAGAGTGTATCCGAGAGAACCAGAATGAAGGATGGGTGCACTTCAAAGTTGCGACGAGTGGCGGAGCCAGAAGCTCACGAGACGGACACAGCTCAGAATGACAAGAATATCAAAGCTCGACACGTTCCTAAGTTATTTACTGATCGATTCGATTAGTAGTGTATCGCCGTAATCATCAGGCGAAGGATTCATCTGGAAGTTGAATTCATAAAAATCATAGTAGCTTACAGCTAGATGAAAGGACGGATACACAATAGAGCGGAGGAAGAAAATTAACGACCATGGAATAATTAAGTTACACATGGCTGCGTAGACACCACGCGAGATGGTCACAACTCAAAATAGCAGGAGATTCGGAACACCGATCGATTGATTTGATGGAGCAACTTGTTTTTAACGGCTAATCTTTAAACCTCAGCAAAGACATATCAAAGCTTGACGAGTTGCAGCATTATTTACTGCGGAAATCATCATACGGAGAATTCACAGGGAAGTTGCTGTAAGTCACAAATCAAAAGGTTGGATTACTTACGGGTGGTCACGGATGCTGCAAACCGATTTTTTCAACGGGCTTAGCTGATGGGTGGACCCAAGGCCATGTCTCGAGCATGGATCCCACCTATCGGTGGATGTCCTGCTATATTATTATTTTTCTTAATTAAACGTTTCCACGGCAAAAATAACAAGCGCGGTCAGCACGACGCAAAAAATATCCTTCAGAAAAAGATGCGCCCAAGCAACAAGTCAAATGTTCAATTTAAAGCAGTGTCATTTTCTTTTATTTTGTTTAACTAGTAAAGTGCCCCGCGCAAATGAGTGGGCTAGTGTTGTAATAATCAATGTAACTTTGTTTGAAGTCACGTTTTGAAATTTTTTAGGCAACAAAATAACTATGGTTTACTACAGATAGTTTTGAATTTGTATACCCAAATTAAACATGGATTAAAAATAACCCCAGTTTCCTAACGATTATGTGTGAAACTTCCCAAGCTGACCACTACAACAGGGATAAATTTTGGATGCACTTACATGGCCCATCGTATTTAGATAAGTTAGGATTCAAAATAGTAAGTTAGGAGTATTTTTCCCCGATTATTGTTTAATGCTAATCATTGCGACATCAACGCGTATACATATGTAACTCGTTGATACTAGTTGGAGACACGTGTCACGCTCTCTCCGGTGACCTCCAAGAATATTCCTTACGGCTGTGCCATCTCTACTCCAAACTACACGCTCACGCTTCTATTTGTACGGATGTATGCATGTACATACGCATGCATGAGGTTATACATGCTCGACATACTCTTCTTTCGTATCAGTCGCTCTTCTTCTTCAACGTTGGCCAATTCAACATTGTGGCTTTCTCATTAACCGTGGCGACCTCCCATCTTTACTAATGTCGGCATATCTGCTTTAGTCATTGTCTAATGATATGAAGAATCTTTTCACCATTGTCGGCGACAACGTGCCCCTCACCAGTGATGGCAAGCTCTTAGCTACCTGATGGCTACATATCGTCCATAGCTTGTCTTCAATGCAAAGCTTCATCTCCTCTCTGCTAGGGTTTCCCCATCATCAAGCTTCTTCGGTCACTAACTTCTTTAACAACGCTGATGCTCATCACTTGTCATCATGGCCCTTGGCTCTTTCAATACTGGACTTTCTCTTCAATGGCTCCGACGAGCAGCATGTTATTGTTCTCATCTCCGTCGCCGCCGCTTTGGCTCTTCACTTCTCTCTAAATCAATGCCTTCTTGCAGGACAGATCAATGTTATTGCACTCTTTCGTGGCCTCCTCCGACACCATTAGTGTTATCATCGTTATAACTTGTATTTTTAAATCAAAATTGCAATTATTTTTATTCCATATGAAGCAATAATAGAAACACGTGACAATGAGATCGAACGTGGTGGCTTCTTTTGTATCTCATCCGACACCATTCGTGTCATCCTCATTATAACTTTTATTTTTATGCAACATTTCAGTTATTTTTGTTGGAGTTCGTATACAAATCAAATTGCTAAATTTATTTAATTTATTCATAATTTTAGTTATCTAGGGATTTTATTTTTGAATATGTATGGAAATCAAATTAATTCTAAATCTAAGTTATTTTTTCTTGGAATTCGTATTTGAATCCAATTGCTAAAATTTCTTTAATTTTTATTTAGAATTACAATTATATAGGGATTTTACTTTAGAATTCGTATCGAAATCAAATTGCTTATTTTATTTTATTTTTATTCAGAATTTAAATTATTATTTTTTGTTGTATTTCGTATATAAATCTAATTGCCAATTATAATTTATATTTTATTCCTAATTATAATTATTGGAATTCGTATCGAAATGAAATTGCTAATTTTTTTATTCTTAATTTCAGATATTTTTTTGTTGGATTTGTATATAAATATAATTTCCAATTTTTTATTCTGAATTATAATTATTTATTAATTTTACTTAAAAATTTGTATGTAAATTAAATTGCTAATTTTACTTTATTTTTATTATGAATTTCAGTTTTATTGTAGATGACATAGACTCTTTTACTTATGAATTCGTGTGGAAATCAAATTGTTGATTTGATTTTATTTTTCATTTCGAATTTAATTTTTATTTTACTTGACATGACTTTTTTCTTTTAATCTAGACCGTTATAATCTGGACCTATCACGATCGATGGTGTAGATCTTTATCTTGTTCCACCAATTAATGTGGAAATTTTTAGCCTTTAAGAGTGAACGTGATGTCCTATTTTCACTTTGCTTTAATAAGATAATAGATTAAGGCCCACAAAATTAAGCGACATATGTTTTTTTGTGAGAGTTTTAGCATTTTTTTAATCTAGACCGTTATAGTCTGGACCTATCACGATCGACGGTGTAGATCTTTATACCACTTAAACGAATGTATTATATTTCTTTATTACTTTCAGTATACTTAAATACCAATTATAAGATATTCCAATATGACTTGATTACAAAAAATCATTTGAGCCTTATATATATATATATATACCCTTTTTCATATATAAAAGAAGTACATACACAAATGTTGCTATCAAAAGTGGACTTTAATGAAATTTGTCATAGAACTTACTTTGAAGTATCTTATAATCATTATTAGAGTATGCTCAAATAGATAAAGAGGTATCGTCATACAATTTAAATGGTATATGAAAAGCGGAAGTACATACTCCAGGAGTACCATACTATTATATATATATATATATATATATATATATATATAGAGAGAGAGAGAGAGAGAGAGAGAGAGAGAGAGATTTGTAGGAGACCTGCACTTTCCTATTCGATGGCACTACCACAAGCAAAGAGTGAACATGGTTTCTCCTAAGAGAAGAAAAACCAAAACACAAACACAGTAACACAGTCAAGAAGAGAAGAGGAGAAATATGTAACCACAGGAGGGTGGTATTTCAGGTAAAAGCAAACTCCTTCCAAGCGCAATAAGACTATTTGGAATGTGAGAATTTTTTCAAACTTCTATTAAAATTTAATTATTTCATGTGAAATTCCTTCGTTTCAAAACAGGCAAGACACCACCAATGGTAGCGTGAAACTGATGAACACAAAGAAGCATGTGTGAAGCATCAACCATACCATGCCCTTGCTACCGGCAAGGTTAATTTTAGGTAAGCACATCGCAGCTGCACATCACTATCTAATCTCTGCAACGATAAGCCCCAATTGCTGTCCTTCGAGAAAATATTGTCCAACCACTGTTTAAGACCAAGGAAGGCCAATTCTAGAAAAGGATGGAAGTGTAATGAATGGATTCAAATCCTCTTCTATTGTATTGGCAATGGTAGTGTAACACCCTGACCCAAAATCGGCTCAATGCCCAGCCCACCGTGGGGCGGACCCGCCACACATAGCACCTCACTTACACTTTCGTCCTCGCCGTGTAAAAGGGTTAACCGGAGGTGCTACGTTTGGATCCAACAGCATTATATACCACTACAACTCACTTGAGACAAGCAATGTGGGACTAATCCCACCACACAACTCCTCATGGGCCACATGGGCCACACTACGAGCAGCGGCCGGGTATTACATTCACCCCCTTAAGGGCCGACTCGGCAAAGATACCGCATACGCTGCAAATGCCCGAACCACCTCTCGGTACATCGTCCGTGCGTCGGTCAAAGGCACATATGCCATGCCATGTGTCCACTCCGGGCCCACATGCGCCATGCGCCATATGCCCGCGCCCCTGTCCCGCACGCGTCCGTGCAGCGAAGGTTGATGCTCTGATACCATCTGTAACACCCTGACCCAAAATCGGCTCAATGCCCAGCCCACCGTGGGGCGGACCCGCCACACATAGCACCTCACTTACACTTTCGCCTCGCCGTGTAAAAGGGTTAACCCGGAGGTGCTACGTTTGGATCCAACAGGCATTATATACCACTACAACTCACTTGAGACAAGCAATGTGGGACTAATCCCACCACACAACTCCTCATGGGCCACATGGGCCACACTACGAGCAGGCCGGGGTATTACAGGTAGAGAAGTACAGTGCCGTGACATTGCGGTGATCTGAGCTGTCCATTTCGGGAAGAACGGTCTGGGTCAACTGCTGCAGCGTCGTTGCAGTGTTTGGTACCGTACCACAACCACATACTTTTGCTACAGTGCTAGACATGATCTATTTTGATCCGATATCTGATTTGCAATATCACAGTATTGTAGTGCGTGACATTGTTAAGAGGATTTGCGTCCACAACGAAGGACAGGGTGTTCACAAGACCACACGTTTCTAAGGAACTGTTATACATGAACTTTTTCATCGTGTTATTTTTTATGACATTGTTAAGAGGATTTGCGTCCACAACGAAGGACATGTGTTTTATTCTGAATTATAATATTTATTGATTTTACTTACAAATTTGTATAGAAATCAAATTGATAATTTTACTTTATTTTTATTCTAAATTTCAGTTTTATTGTAGATGATATGGACTCTTTTACTTATGAATTCGTATGGAAATTAAATTATTTATTTTATTTTATATTTTGAATTTTAGTTTTATTTTACTTGATATTAATTATTTCTTTTAATCTAGACCATTATAGTCTGAACGCACCACGATCGATGGTGTAGATCTTTGTCTTTTTCCACCTATTAACGTAGGAATTTATAACTCTTAAGAGTGAATGTGATTATGTAATACCCAGAAATGATCACGAGATTTCGCCTTACGGTTTAGCATATATGACTTATTCTTTGCGCGCTGTTCTGTCTGTCTGACAAGAAGGAACTGTCTGTTTGATCCTTAGTTTTGACCTTTTTACTGTAAGATTCAGGACCTCCACCCAACTAGGTTATTGTAGAAGTTTTAATAATATTTCCAGATTGATAAAGATCACCTCTATTGGATCTGTAGAATAAAAGTTATGCCCTTTTCTTTACTGCTGTTATGTGGTCTAGACAGATGTCTGTCAAATATTTTCAACCACTGGTTAGCCAATTGTCTTGGCTGAATCGATAAACCCCGTCAACTAGAGTTTCGTTGCCTGGTTCGTTAAGATTCATTGAGCACTAGTTTCACGTCATTCCGAGTTATAGATCTTTAATTATAATTTTTCTCGTACTGCAGTCCAGTAGGGTTGTTAGGTGGCTGAATAGGTTAAATGTCAGTTTGAAACCGTTGATTGTGTTGGAAAGTTAGGGGATTATGTGTAACACCCCAGCCCAACACTGAGCCTAGAATGCCACCACACTACTCTCTCAACCAATAATTATCGACACACTATAAAATTACAACAAGAAAACAACAATAAACATATCCATGGATCACAAAAGAACATGCATAATTTTGGATCAAGCGATAATAAATAAGCAAGGGAAAATATAACCAGGTAAATAATTCAGGATAGCACCAACTACAGAATCCAAATCATTAAAATAAATAGTCTAGTCCAAAACGTTGTACTAAACTTTATTCAACCCCTAACATGTCCAAGAGTAATCCAATTTTGAATGAAAAGATTCTTATGGCAAATGATCATGTGTTGTCCATGTGCTCTACTCGCTCTCAGCTACGGCGCCCTCGAAGATCACCTAAAGACAACAAAAGAGCAAGGGTGAGTCCACGACTCAGCAAACACATCCATAAACAACGAACAATAACAAATCAACAGCATTCAATAACTTCATTATCATCACATGTACTTCTATTAATATTCTCATGCAGTTATCTTCTCTTTGATTCACATCCATTAATCTCATGTACCAATGCAAATCTAATCTACATGTCCACATGCACTTCTTTCGCTTATACCGGTATAGCATGAGTGAATGCTCGCGACAACATTCACTCTCAAGCCCGTTCCTCCATAAGGATCGGGGACCTCCTCCACTCCCGTGGAGTTGTGATCATTCATGATCACCTGCTCATATGCAAAGATGCTTATGAATGCAAACATGCACACTCCATCATATACAACATATCCAACTTTTCATCATGATTGTCAACAAAGATATAAACATACCAATTCCCTTGTTTGCAATTAAATAAAATAAAAGCACACAATAATGGTAATAGAAGATAAAGAAAACAGTGATCAATCATTGATCGCTGTCTACCATGCACTTGCCTTTACTAGTTGCGACGTACGGTTTGGCTAGAAGATGGCAACAAGCACGACGCCTCTCCTACATTAAATGCACAATTTTCAATACAAGCTACAACATCAAGAATAGCAATCAATAGACATCGCTCCTACCCGTCCCCAAATATACCACGCTTCTCCGGTACCGAATAGTCACCCCTAGCTGTCCTGTTACTAAAAAGAGCGTAACTTTCGACTCAAAAGTCCGATAACGACAAACCACCCTGTTCTGGATTCTACACAAAATTCCACTCATTTTCTTAGATTACAAAGTCTTCTAATTAAATCATCTAACCCTCCGTTTTTAGCCCAGAAAGCCGATCTGTCCGCTTCGGAACAGCGGTCTTACTAAATTCATAACTTTTGTTTTATCCAACCAAAATGCGAGTTCTTAGATCCTACAGAACCATTGGACAATTATCTACATCTTTCATGTAGATCAAAAACTCTAATTAGTCTATTTACTATTTTTAATCTAGAGTCTACCAAAACAGCGCCGAACGACGACAACCACAAGGACAGCCGTATTCCGAAAATCATAACTCGAATTATACTAGTCCGATTGACATGTTTAAATATTCTATAGAAAGATATCGAAATTATCTACAATTAACTAGTAGATGATATTTCCAAAATTTGCCATTAAGGTACCCGAATAAATCGTTCAACAGAACAGCAGGCTAAACGGATCTATTAATCGATATCTCCGACTACAAACATCATATTAATTTTCCTTAATGTTCCGACCAAACACTCTAGTCTGCGTGCATGCAATGCTACGGCCAAACTAATCAACTACTAATTAGCAGAGTCTAATTCATCTATTTCTAATTCGGCACCTCCCATTGAATTACGTAATTCATCTAGTTAACTACTACTTAGCAACTAGTTAATCACAATACTAATTCGCTTTAAACCATCAGAATGTCGCAGCGATATTCATTCGCATGCACACTTGGGAACAAAGAGAGACTCACTGGAAGCAAGAGCGTTAAACACGACGCCTTGGGAAACCAACAGATCATACACTCCCATTTAGTATCTAACCAAGGCAAGACACATACAATGAACTATGTAAACCAACTATCCACCGGCTAACAAATGATCACATGAAGACAAAAATGATGGCAGCAATTTAACCTCCACGCGATGACTCCACGCTGCCAGAAAAACACTACCTCACCGAGGCGCCACACGACGTTTAACTGGGCCCTGCTCGCTTCTTCGCAGCCGCCATCGCCACCAAGAACCGTCCCCAGTAGAACCCACTTAGCCCCAGGCCACTCCGCGCCGTGAGAATGAGTTGTCCGCACGCGCGGCAACGACAGCAGAACCGGAATGCACCCGAGCGGCCGAAGGACATGAGCGCACCGGGATGCAGACGGCTGCTGGAGACGATGCCAATAGGAAGCGGCCGGCGGCGGCTGGTAAAAAAAGGAAAATAAGAAAACACTGCTAGGGTTCCTAGAATCCCAACGACCTTTTATACCTTACGCAATTCTAGTCCCTTCAAAAGAAAACTCTAAATTATTCTATTTTTTTATATACTATTTTGTTTAATTACACACAGACCCTTAAGGGGTTAATATAAATTTATTTATTTTAGAATATTACATTCTACCCCCCTTAACAGAATTCGACCCCGAATTCTACTCGCCATTCTACTCAAAGAAAAACTACACTGCTGAAATTAAACAACAAAATAGCACGTACCAGACGTGAACAACTCTGGGTATAGCTCGCGCATGCGAGACTCCAACTCCCAAGTCGCTTCTCTCTCGGACTGATGCGTCCACAGCACCTTGACGTATACCAACGTCTTGTGCCTCAACACTCGCTCCGACCTCTCCAGAATGCGCGCCGAACGCGACTCAATTGTGAGGTCTTGCTCAATAGTCAGCGGCTCTAATGAAATCTTATGCTCTGGGTCTCTCAAAAACTTTCTCAAAGATCGAGACGTGAAACACATTAGAACCCCACGCATGGACTCGTGAAGGTCCAAGCGGTAGGCTAACTTTCCAATTCTTGCAATAATCGAGAACGGTCCAACGTACCTCGGGCTAAGTTTCCCTTTGGTACCGAATCGGACAATGCCTTTAGTGGGAGACACTCTCAAGAGCACCTGGTCACCCACCGCAAACTCCAAGTCACGCCTCCTCAAATCAAGATAACTTTTCATGCTCGCCTCGAGTCGCTAATGATTCTCGCTCACCATGGCCACACGCTCAACGGTCTTCTGAATCCAGTCCGGACCCAAAACTGCCTTCTCTCCAACTGCATCCCAACAAAGCGGCGATCTGCAC
Source organism: Hsuehochloa calcarea (assembly GCA_036346395.1). Classification (NCBI taxonomy): domain Eukaryota; kingdom Viridiplantae; phylum Streptophyta; class Magnoliopsida; order Poales; family Poaceae; genus Hsuehochloa; species Hsuehochloa calcarea. Next base: position 12,869,346 of record CM070596.1, on the reverse strand, counting down.
TTCCGCCCATAGAGAACCTCAAATGGCGCGGCTCTAATACTGGAATGGTAACTATTATTATAAGCAAACTCTGCAAGTGGCAACTGGTCCTCCCAACTACCCTTCCAAGATAGAACACAAGATCGCAACATGTCCTCCAAAGTCCGAATAGTACGCCTGATCGCCCATCCATGCGTGGGTGAAATGTCAGACTAAAGGCGGAGCTGTGTGCCCAATGCACTCTGCAGACTCTCCCGTAACTTGAGACAAACTTGGCGCCCTCGTCGTAAATGATGGTCTTTGGCGCACCATGCGTCTTACTATTTCACGCACATAAATAGGAGCTAGATCACTCATTTGAATTTGTCGTGCGAATAGGAATGAAGTGCGCAGACTTGCTGAATCGATCCACCACTACCCAAACTGCATCCTTCCCTCGTGGCGAACGAGGTAGCGCCACCACAAAGTCCATAGAGATATCATCCCAAGGCCATCGGGAACCTCCAAAGGTCGCAACAACCTCGCGGGACGCTTGTGCTCACTTTCACTTGTCGACAAACACCACAAGAAGCCACATAATTAGCAATGTCCACCTTCATTCTTTTCCACCAAAATTCTGCTTGAGATCTCGATACATCTTAGTCTCACCAGATGAATAAAGGTGGAGTGCGATGTGCCTCCCTCATGATATCATCTTTGACCTCCGCCTTTTGCGGTACGCAAAGACGTCCTTTAAACCTCAAAGTACCAGAATCATCCATGCTAAAATCACACTCTTTACCCTCATCCAGACGCTTCCTAACCTCCTGTAATAGCCGGTCACTCTGTTGTGCTTCCCTTTGACACGGCCCGAATAGCCGACTCAAGAATCAAGCGAGTCTCAACATGTGATGTGCCCGCATAACAATAGGATATACCCATGCGATCAAAATCAGCAATGAGGCAATCTAGAGTAGCAGGAGTCGCCTTGCGACTAAGAGCATCCGCAACAACATTGGCCTTGCCTGGATGATACTGAATAGTAAGATCATAGTCCTTGATCAACTCCAACCACCTCCTTTGCCTCAAATTCAGATCCTTCTGAGTGAAGATATACTTGAGACTCTTGTGATCTGTGAAAATATCACAAGGCTCGCCAGATAGATAATGCCTCCAAATCTTGAGAGCAAAGACAATCGCAGCCTAACTCCAAATCATGAGTGGGATAATTCTGCTCGTGCTTCTTTAACTGCCTCGACGCATAAGCAATTACCTTACCGTCTTGCATAAGTACACAACCAAGACCCACTCGAGACGCATCTGAAAAGACTGTGAACCGTTTTCCTGGCTCGGGAAGAGTGAGAATAGGAGAGGTCACCAACCTCTCTTTTAAAGTGCAGAAACTGCGCTCACACTCATCACCCACTGGAATCTCACACCTTTTGAGTAAGCCGAGACATCGGTTTGGCGATGATAGAGAAGTCTCGCACAAAACGCCGATAATAACCACCAATCCCAAGAAACTCCTCACCTCCTTCACATTAGTCGGCCTCTTCCAATCCACCACCGTGGAGACCTTACCAGATCAACAAAGAATACCACGAGGGTTAATCACATGACCCGTAAAACCCACTTCAAATCCGAACTCACACTTCTTCAACTTAGCATAGAACTTGTGCTCTCTCAAAGTATCTAAAACCACCTCAAATGACGCTCATGATCCTCATTGGTCTTGGAATAGATAAGAATATCATCAATGAACACCACCACGAAGTCATCTAGATACTCGTGCAACATGTTGTTCATGGTCTCCATAAAAATGGCAGGTGCATTAGTCAATCCAAAAGACATAACTTTATACTCATAATGCCCATACCTGGTAGAGAAAGCTGTCTTCTCTACATCCTGCTCTCGCACACGGATTTGATTATACCCTGACTGGAGATCAATCTTGGAGAACACTTGAGCTCCATTTAACCGATCAAACAAGTCCTCAATGCGGGGCAATGGATATTTGTTCTTGATTGTGATCGCATTAAGCGCACGATAATCAATACACATACGCCAACTCCCATCCTTCTTCTCAGTGAATAGAACAGGAGCTCCCCATGGCGATACACTACGCCTGATCAAACCTTTAGCCAACAAATCATCCAATTGCTTCTTCAACTCGTCCTGAAAAGGACGTGCTAAACGATATGGAGACATCGAGATAGGACGAGTACCAGGAACAAGATCAATGCGAAACTCCACGTCTCGTGCAGGTGGCAAGCCCGGAAGCTCAGCTGGGAACACATCTGGGTAATCACTGACCACCGGAATCTCCTCAATCTGCGGCCACGCCGGTTTTCAAAGAAGAGCTAAAGAAGCCCATTTTCACTACACGACCCGGAACGGTCAGACCAACATCGAAGAGAGCGCGAGGCGCACTCCTCGAAAGGTCAACGTCTCCCGCACGGGAGTGCATGCAGACCGTTCTCTACGTAAATGTGATATCACGGCCGATAAGAGTGCAACCAATCCATACCCAAGATAACGCCGAACGGCTCCATTTGAATAACTATCAAATTCGCCGTGAACTTCTCTCCATCAATGACAATAGAACACCCGGGACAAACAAAGAGAGCTAGCAATAATACCCCGTGAGAACTAACCAACACCGACCGAGAAATCCATCAGATACCCAAGTTCGCTCTCCTAGCAAACGCCGTCGACACAAACGAAAGGTAGCCCCGAATCAAAAGGACTAAAGCATCAAACGAATCCACAAGCAAAGTACCGTCACCACGCCAGACGACCCGCAGATTCTGCGAGAGGCATGGCGACACTCTGTGGCGCCATGGCGAAGAAGACGACGGCGGGCGGCGAGCCCCGATAATCATTGTGGCGGTGCTGTAATGCCGGTCGTGCAACTGAAGTGGTGCCGAAGGTGGCGGCTGCCGAAGAGTACCATACCGAGGCGCCTAAGTCAAGGAAATGGCGTACCGAGAAGTAGTCATCATCTGGAAAGATCCTCGAGCAGACCCATCAAGAAGAAGATGGCACAGCTCCCACTTTATTACACTAGCAGGTTCGCGACACACCGCTCCTTGTGACCCGGTCGGCCACACCGACGGCAATCTCCGTCCAAGTGCACTCAGCATGCAGTGTCCATCACCGCACTTAAAGCAAAGCATGCCCCGCCAGGGACAGACGAAGAGCCGAGTACCGCAAAGGACGAGGCGTCAAGGAGGAACGCCTCGAGTGCTTAGACTTGAAGGATGCGGTCCTCCTTGAATTTCTTGAAAGCGGTCACGAATGCACCCACTTCCTTCACTAGAGCTCCTCTTCCGTCACCACCAAGCAACCACCCACCAGAGGCTTGTCGCCTTTGTGAGTCGCATCTCCAACTCCATGCCCCTAGCTTGCTCCACAACAGAGTCAGTAGTCACGGAGTGGAGTAGCTCCCAACACATGTCGGTACTGCATTGAGACCCCGACGGAACCTCTTGGCTTTCGAAGATCATCGTTCGCTCATCAAGGGACAAAGCGAACCAAGTTGTTGAACTCACCTCATACTCAAGAATAGACCTCTTCCCCGAGCAAAGGTCGCCAAGGCAACCTCCATCTTCTCAACAAAAGAGTAGGGTAGAACTTCCCTTGAATCGATCTACAAAATCCTCCCAAGTGATCGACCTTGAGTGGCGGTCCTCAAGACAACACGCCCCCACCAAATATCTCGCTGTCTTTCAAATGAAAGGCTACAAAACGGACCCTCGATGTGAAGACATCTCCAAAGCTCCAAACCGCCTCTCCATATAGCGCAACCACCACGCTCGACCGGTGTGCCCGACCCATCAAACGGATCCAAACTCAACCCCATCCACTCGGTGACATCCGCGCTCAGAACCGGTGGATGTGCGACAGAGCAACAATGATGCCGCAAAGAATAGGGTGCCGGCTACCGCTGACGAAGAGCACGAATCTCTCCCACCAACTCTCTCAAGAAAGCGGGGTCTCATCTTGGGCCCCAACCGAGGCGGGTCAACAAAGAACCCCTCACCATCGACTCATCTCACATCAGGAGGTGGCTCCACGAACCTCGCCTGCCCCGACCTCCACGCATCATGCCACCACGACCACGTCCTCTACCCCTCGGCATAGCTATCAACTACAATCAACAATTCACAATGAGTTCAAAGGTCAAAAATAAAATCATGCATCAATGAGCAACATAACGGAAGCGTAAAACTATATTCGTACCTCTCTCTAACCTACTGTGCACTAGTGTGTCAAATTTTAGGTTAGTTAACCATTAGCAAATTTTAGTTGATTTACCAAACTAAAACAAATTTTAACAATTTTAGTTTGCCTAAGTTGTTAATCTATTCACCACGGACCTAAAACCTGGCTCTGATACCAACTGTAACACCCCAGCCCAACACTGAGCCTAGAATGCCACCACACTACTCTCTCAACCAATAATTATCGACACACTATAAAATTACAATAAGAAAACAACAATAAACATATCCATGGATCACAAAAGAACATGCATAATTTTGGATCAAGCGATAATAAATAAGCAAGGGAAAATATAACCAGGTAAATAATTCAGGATAGCACCAACTACAGAATCCAAATCATTAAAACAAATAGTCTAGTCCAAAACGTTGTACTAAACTTTATTCAACCCCTAACATGTCCAAGAGTAATCCAATTTTGAATGAAAAGATTCTTATGGCAAATGATCATGTGTTGTCCATGTGCTCTACTCGCTCTCACTACGGCGCCTCAAGATCACCTAAAGACAACAAAGAGCAAGGGTGAGTCCACGACTCAAAGAAACACATCCATAAACAACGAACAATAACAAATCAACAAAGATTCAATAACTTCATTATCATCACATGTACTTCTATTAATATTCTCATGCAGTTATCTTCTCTTTGATTCACATCCATTAATCTCATGTACCAATGCAAATCTAATCTACATGTCCACATGCACTTCTTTCGCTTATACTGCAGATAGCATGAGTGAATGCTCATGACAACATTCACTCTCAAGCCCGCTCCTCCATAAGGATCGGGGACCTCCTCCACTCCCGTGGAGTTGTGATAATTCATGATCACCTGCTCATATGCAAAGATGCTTATGAATGCAAACATGCACACTCCATCATATACAACATATCCAACTTTTCATCATGATTGTCAACAAAGATATAAACATACCAATTCCCTTGTTTGCAATTAAATAAAATAAAAGCACACAATAATGGTAATAGAAGATAAAGAAAACAGTGATCAATCATTGATCGCTGTCTACCATGCACTTGCCTTTACTAGTTGCGACGTACGATTTGGCTAGAAGATGGCAACAAGCACGACGCCTCTCCTACATTAAATGCACAATTTTCAATACAAGCTACAACATCAAGAATAGCAATCAATAGACATCGCTCCTACCCGTCCCCAAATATACCACGCTTCTCCGGTACCGAATAGTCACCCCTAGCTGTCCTGTTACTAAAAAGAGCGTAACTTTCGACTCAAAAGTCCGATCACGACAAACCACCCTGTTCTGGATTCTACACAAAATTCCACTCATTTTCTTAGATTACAAAGTCTTCTAATTAAATCATCTAACCCTCCGTTTTTAGCCCAGAAAGCTGATCTGTCCGCTTCGGAACAGCGGTCTTACTAAATTCATAACTTTTGTTTTATCCAACCAAAATGCGAGTTCTTAGATCCTACAGAACCATTGGACAATTATCTACATCTTTTATGTAGATCAAAAACTCTAATTAGTCTATTTACTATTTTTAATCTAGAGTCTACCAAAACAGCGCCGAACGACGACAACCACAAGGACAGCCGTATTCCGAAAATCATAACTCGAATTATACTAGTCCGATTGACATGTTTAAATATTCTATAGAAAGATATCGAAATTATCTACAAGTAACTAGTAGATGACATTTCCAAAATTTGCCATTAAGGTACCCGAATAAATCGTTCAACAGAACAGCAGGCTAAACGGATCTATTAATCGATATCTCCGACTACAAACATCATATTAATTTTCCTTAATGTTCCGACCTAACACTCTAGTCTGCGTGCATGCAATGCTACGGCCAAACTAATCAACTACTAATTAGCAGAGTCTAATTCATCTATTTCTAATTCGGCACCTCCCATTGAATTACGTAATTCATCTAGTTAACTACTACTTAGCAACTAGTTAATCACAATACTAATTCGGCTTTAAACGATCAGAATCTGCAGCGATATTCATTCGCATGCACACTTTGGGAACAAAGAGAGACTCTCTTTGGGAAGCAAAGAGCGTTAAACACGACGCCTTGGGAAACCAACAGATCATACACTCCCATTTAGTATCTAACCAAGGCAAGACACATACAATGAACTATGTAAACCAACTATCCATCGAAGCTAACAAATGATCACATGAAGACAAAAATGATGGCAGCAATTTAACCTCCACGCGATGACTCCACGCGGCCAGAAAACACTACCTCACCGAGGCGCCGCACGACGCTTAACCGAGCCCCGCTCGCTCCTTCGCAGTCGGCCATCGCCACCAAGGCAATTGGCCGTCAATTGAACCCACTTAGCCCTGTGCCACTCCGCGCCGTGAGAATGAGTTGTCGCCTGACGCGTGTGCAACGGCAGCAGAACCGAATGCACCCGAGCGGCCAAGGACATGAGCGCACCGGATGGCACGGCCGAGACGATGCCAATAGGAAGCGGCCGGCGGCGGCTGGTAAAAAAAAGGAAAATAAGAAAACACTGCTAGGGTTCCTAGAATCCCAACGACCTTTTATACCTTACGCAGTCTAGTCCCTTCAAAAGAAAACTCTAAATTATTCTATTTTTTTATATACTATTTTGTTTAATTACACACAGACCCTTAAGGGGTTAATATAAATTTATTTATTTTAGAATATTACATTATGGTAGGACACCGTATCTATATCATACCTTGTTATCCTTATTGCGAATACATATTTGTGTAGGCGGTGAGGCGGTGAGTAGAGGAGCACATTCGTTGCCTCCTAGCACGTCACAGCGCGGAAGGCAAGTACAATGTGTTAAGACATGTTGATTTCTGTTGAATGTTGTTAATGTGATGTTTCCTCTATGATTCGTGTTCATACTTCATGTTATACAGTTGATGCGATGCTATTTCATTGATCCATGATTCATACTTCATGGCATATATTTGTTCTTAGTTGATAATCCATGTGATTGAAAGAGATGACACCCATTGCATATATTCATTCCATTCTTGCATTGTTCGTGTTCCGTCCACGGGAGTGGAATTGTTAAGACCCATAAATTCCAGTATGGGCATGTAAGACCCACTATTCCAGTGTGGGCAATTTCGAGCACCCGTATGAAACGTTCTTCATACGGTGATTGGATCCCCGGACTTTGTTAAGTACGGGCTTAAGTGAGCACCGACGGGTGTGTCACTCTCTATACCGGTATGAGCATGTGTGAGTCATTTCCTTTCAATGCACCCATTCATTCCATTCATACTCATAAGTGTTCAGAGATAAGTTCGTCCTTTGTATTGAGATTGAATAGTTCATAACCTTGAATGTTCAATTATTTACTGTACTTGTTGAGTTTTGACTCATTCTTGTTTTCTTTATTTGTTTAGGTGATCGTTGATGATGACTCTATTGGGAGGGAATAAACCTGCACGTATGACACAGTTCACGACATTTTACTTTCATTAATAGTGTCGAGTATGTCTTTCAGTTGTTAATTGAGGAACTGTAATAAATAAGTTTTCTACTCCATGATATTTCTCTCCACGTTATGTTTTCTTGTTAAATGATGCTAGTGGATCACTTCAATTATTTCTTGATTCTGTTTGATGAATTCAGTCTTTATTCCTGCCATGCTAATATTAAAGTTGGCCCCTTTATGTACTTAGACGAGTTTAAGTTTAAATTATTCCGCAATTTGGTTGTATGTTAGTCCTTTAGGTAACATCTTGGCTTCCGAATAGCCAGGGTGTTACAGTTGGTATCAGAGCGGGCTTTAGGTCCGAGGTAAGCAAAGTATTAAAATGACACACTGTGCACAGTAGGTGGTGTTTGGGAAATCCATTGCATCCGCATTTCTAGTGATGTGATTCATTATGTTGTACTGTATCGAATTATTTCTCTACTATCATACTTGTTGTTAGTCTATGATCTGCTATGATCTACTATATCTATGAATTTATTTTATGATTGTCATGAGATGATCCTATATATTCATAATTGATTATATTGGTTGTGCGTATTAGTAATGGACGTTGAGAAGTTGAGTTCGTGGTTGTTGTCCTGGGTTTTGCCAGGCTACACCACTGCTCTTGGTATGAAAATAGAGGAGTACTTACCCCCGTTCCGTAGTTATGTGTTGAGCGCGAGTTCCTTGATGAAGTTGTTGTCTTTCTTGATCTTGTATCTGGTTTCCTGGTTGTAGTTCTGGCAGTTGATGAATTTCTTTTGAATGGGGGGTTATAATGAAGTGGGCAAGCTCCAATGGGTCCCTAATCGTTCTTTGAAACAATTTTTTTTCCTTCGATTATTGTGATATTTCTGCTCCACGTGAGCTTAGTTACATTGCAAGATTTCTTTTTCATGGAAGTTCTGTTTTACCCCTGTTGGAAAATGTAGCTCATTTGTTCGGTTGGAATTTGGCGATGGAAGATTTCTTTTGCAAGTTCTTTATTAAGCGTGTGCATTGACCTTGCATATTTCTTTTGGGTTAATTTGAGAGTTGTAGTTTCATGCCTTTCCTTGGAGAAGGAGAATGTTAAAACCCTTTGGTGGGGTGTCGTCGTACTTTATCTAAGGGGTTTTATTTAAAAGAACTACTTGGTATGTAGGAGTTATCAAGAGGGGTTTAATTCTTGGTGCAAACCAATGACTCTTAGTTAATGTCTTCAACCGTGAAGTTAATTTTGCCACGATAAATATCAACCTTATTTATGTATTCTATTTGGATACCTGAAGAATTTGTACCAATGCTAGATTCACCTTATTTTGCCTTGCCAAATTGTTGTTATATGTAAGAAGTAATGAATGAGGGTGGTTGTATTGACTTCCAAAGACCTCGTCTTATAAGTATTACATTGTTGAAGTTTAAAGTTATTTCATTCCAATTTCTGAACAAAGGTAGGATTATGAATGTTTCCATGATTAGATAATCATCGGTTGTTAGTATTAATGGTTAGAGTGCTATTAGTATGCGCTATACTGGCGTTGAGCATTAGTAAGGGTAAATGGCGAAATCTAATAAGTAATTTAATCTGGTGTGTTTAATGAGTTTGTCTTGTACTAGAGTGTACTTGTTAAAAAGAGGCTTGTTTCAGCTTGGTGGTTTTCGCACTAGGTTTTATTTTTAGAATAAGTTGTTATTACAATCCCATTTGATGCTGGATATTTTTATGACACGATTTGTCGTGTTTCCTTTAGAAGGTTTATTGATATGATAGTCGGGTAAATTGATTGTTACCAGGAATGTATGTTATTGGTCTTATTGAAATGTTTAGTTATGTGAGGGTAATGTTGATTCTTTTATAGAGAAAGAAATTTGATTTCCTTTCGTGATATTTCTAAAATGATCAAATTTTAAGTTTTGTGTTCATGATCTTTTGGGATTTCAAGTTCTATGTGGTAAACGAAATTTGTCATGTAAAGCGATATGTTGCAAAGCTTTAGTGGTTCTTCAGTGATGCGAGAGTTTTCATCTTGAATGATCGTTTGTTCTTAACTGTTAAGGTCTGATATTCTCTTCTTGTGAGGCCTATGCTTTCAACTGTGGACTCCACTTATGTTCCATGAGTTCATTGCTTAACTGGTTTTTCCCTTGGTCATGTGTTTATTGTGAGTGTAAATGATTTTCTAGTTAGTGAAAATCGTTTCCATTTGTCTTTTCTTTTGAGGAAGAATCAATCCATTCTTTTTTACGTGGGTCTTTCGAAGTGATTTTTAATTGTTGTTGTGAGATTGATGTTAATACTTGTAGTGAATTGATCGCCACTGGTGATGTCGCTTAAAATGAGAATACTTCAAGTTTAGCTTTCGTGATATTTTGGAGCTCATGGATCATGTGGTAGCTGAAACTGTTTTGAATAAATTGAGGTACTGGGAATGTCCTATTGCTTCTTAAGAGTTTAGTGCGATTTGGTCTTAAATGCTCTTTGGTTTGAGTTCGCAAAGTGAGGTTGCAATCAAAGAAAATTTTCGTTGATTTCTTCAAGAAGAAAGTAATCCGTTTGCTTTCCGTGAAATCTTGTAAATGAAAATGTTTCAAGTTTTGTGGCTAAGATCATTTGGATCTCATGTTTCATGAGTAGATGAACTGTTCCGAGCAAATTTGGCGTGTTGAATAATTTTATTGGTTCTTAAGTAGTTCTATGGGTTGCACTAAAGAACTTACCTTATTCGTTGTGGCAAAGTGTTGTTAGTGCAAGGGCTAATTGTTGTGTTAAAGGAAAGAGTACAGTAGAAGTATTTGATAATTTGAGTCAAGTTTTGTAACTTGTGGTTATTTGAATCATACCTAAATTTTCTGCTCTTTTCACTCAAGAGATGTCGAGTTTCAATCGTAATGTCATTTTCTTATTGGTTGTTACTTGTTAATTCCTTTTTGAGAGATGTGTGCCCTCAGCTGTGAATCAACTTTTGTTTTTCCAGGATCCTCGTTATCATATTATTTCTTTTGGTTTCGTGTTCGCTGTGAGGAGCAACGTTTTCCTGTGTGACGAAACTTGTCCTTATTCGCCTCTTTCTTTTGAGAAAGACTCAACAGTTTTATGTTACAAAGTTTTACAAAGCGTAATTTGGCAACTGTTTAGTGGTGGTTAAGTAATGGTAGTGGTGAGATTTTTCTACCAAGGTATTGGAGGAGTAGTAGAAGATGAATTGGTTTTGATCTGTACCTCTTGGAGGAAATGTGATTCACAGGGAATGTTTGGCTTCGAAGTAAATCTGAATAGTATTACGGCTGAGTAGAACCTATGGTATAGAGAAATTCTAGAACTTCAGTTCATGTTAAAAGGTTGGGGATTGTCGAAGGTATGGAGACCTTGATTACTTTTATAGAATAACGCAATTGGATAGTATTGTGAGATTATGTGGGTAATTTCTGAGGATATCAATAAGTGAGTATGTTAGAATTGTGGGAATGTTGGAGATTCAATCCGATGATTTCCCTATCTGTTATAATTGAAATTTGTTGTAGAGGTCTTGGAGGTTAAATCTGGGCTTTGTATTTTTATGCTAGACCTTTAGTCACACAATGATTGTGTGTAGAGAGAGTGAAATAACAGAGTTTCCTAAGCAGTGGAATGATAATTGATAGAACCCTTCTGATGTAGTTTATGAACGTGCGTGTTAAGGATTCTGAGTTGTTGTTCTTGGAAATTGGAGGTAATGTGATTGTGTGGGACCTATTCTGTGGTGCTTTGAACGCCTTCTATCAAATCGATTTTGGTTAGTAGAATGAGTTACCTAGAGTATTCGGTAGATTCAATATAGCCTCTCCACAATGGTGTGGGTGATGTACTTGAGTTTGAACATAATTTGAGGATGTTTAACTAAGAGGTTTATCCTCAGTTGGTATGCGATGCATTCGAATTTCAAGGTTCGAGAGAAACTTTTTTCCTAAAAGAGAAACTGAGAAGCGTTTTTTTATTCACGCTTGATCTTTGTGTTGTTGACTGATGTCTTCCACAAGGTTGGCGTTGTTTTGACATGTTTTGATTCTTTCCAATTCAGACAAACCAAAAGAAGTATTTAGTTTGGACATTCGAGTGATTCCACCGTTGGCTGTCGTGGTGTTTATTCGTAAACTGCCTATTTAGAAAAAAATTTATTTTCGTGTTGAATTGTCAAATTTGGGATTTAACCTTTTGGTGAGGAGTTAGCATTGCGTAGATGCGATGAGGACTCTCTATTTCAGTTGGATTCTCTTCGTTTCCGAAAGTTGCAGAAATTAAGAAGTTGGCATATAGTTTTGTCCGTCTCGGGTACATACGCGAAGTACGCATCGTCTGTTGTGTTCTGGTGCTGAGTGAGCAGTTGGGCCATTCAAAGTTCGAGATTTAGTCAAAGACGTTGACCATCGAGTTAGGACTCAACTTCGATTGTCTTCTAACGAGTGTACCTATAAAGTTCCAGTTGAGAAATAGGTTAGACGTCGTTTTACATCTTTGTGTTGTGGTCTCGCTAGTCCGGGAGGGAGGCCACTTGGGAGCTAGAGTCCCAGTTGCGCGATCGAAATTCAGAATTGTTCATGTCAGGTACGTGCTATTTGTTGTTGTTCTTCGAGTAGAATGGCAGATAGAATTCGGGGTCGAATTCTGTTTAAGGGGGGTAGAATGTAATACCTAGAAATTTAATCAGGAAAGAAGAAAAGAATTCGGGAGAAGGAGATAATCAAAAAGTCGGAGTTTTCAGGTTTTCGGGGGGGGGGGTGCCGCTTTTTCCCTGCAACCTGGGCCTTGGGCCACAGCCCAAGAGGCCCAAGAGGGGGGCCAGCCAAGGGGGGTGCCCTCCCCCCTAACCCTAGCCACCCCACCTTCTCCCCTCTCCCCTTTCCCTCCCCACTCCCTCCCTTGAGCCGCCACCCCCTCCTCCTCCAACCGGCGCCATTGCTGCTCCTTATTGCTGTCTCGTTGCTGTGGTGTCATCCCCGGTGATCCCCAGCGTTGCTCCCCAGGATCTCCTCCGAAGTTGCCTCCTCCCGCCGTCGTGATCAGCTGTTCGTCGTCGTTCTTGTGGCCGGCCATTGGAGAGGGAAGAGAGGAGAAGGGAGGTAGGTCTTCGGGAAGCGGATCAACGTCTTCCTACTAGTCTACAAGGGTAACGAGGAGTCTCATTCATTGTTTGCTGCTGTTTAGAGGAAGGATTGATAGTTAAGATTAAACTGACATGCTGTCTGCTAGATTCCAGAAAAGATCCAGTAGGTTGTGCGCCCAGTTTCGGCGTCTTACAAGCAGAATCTTATATTTTTGTCTCCTAGAGTTTTGTAGCCCTGGTTTTTATCTTTCCATAGCCACCGAGATCACGAGATTCCTCCTTACGGTTTAGGATATATGAGTTATTCTTTGCGCGCTGTTCTGTCTGTCTGACGAGAAGGAACTGTCTGTTTGATCCTTAGTTTTGACCTTGTTAATGTAAGATTCAGGACCTCCACCCAACTAGGTTATTGTAGCAGTTTTAATAATATTTTCAGATTGATAAAGATCACATCCATTAGATCTGTAGAATGAAAGTTATGCCTTTTTCTTTACTGCTATTATGTGGTCTGGACAGATGTCTGTCAGACATTTTCAACTACTGGTTAGCCAATTGTCTTGGCCAAATCGATAAACCCTGTCAACTAGAGTTTCATTTCCTGGTTCGTTAAGATTCATTGAGCACTGGTTTCACGTCATTCCGAGTTACAGATCTTTAATTATGATTTTTCTCGTACTGCTGTCCAGTAGGGTTGTCAGGTGGCTGAATAGGTTAAATGTCAGTTTAAAACCGTTGATTGTGTTGGAAAGTTAGGGGATTATGGTAGAACACCGTAGCTATATCATACCTTGTTATCCTTATTGCGAATACGTATTTGTGTAGGCGGTGAGGCGATGAGTGGAGGAGCACCTTCGTTGCCTCCTAGCACGTCACAGCGCGGAAGGCAAGTACAATGTGTTAAGACATGTTGATTTCTGTTGAATGTTGTTAATGTGATGTTTCTTCTATGATCCGTGTTCATACTTCATGTTATACAGTTGAAAGTTGTTGATGCGATGCTATTTCAATGATCCATGATTCATACTTCATGACATATATTCGTTCTTGGTTGATAATCCATGTGATTGAAAGATGTGACATCCATTGCATATATTCATTCTATTCTTGCATTGTTCGTGTTCCATCCACGGGAGTGGAATTGTTATGACCCATCAATTCCATTATGGGCATGTAAGACCCACTATTCTAATATGGGCAATTTCGGACACCCGTATGAAACATTCTTCATACGGTGATTGGATCCCCGGACTTTGTTAAGTACGGGCTTAAGTAAGCACCGGCGGGTGTGTCACTCGCTATACCGGTATGAGCATGTGTGAGTCCTTTCCTTTCAATACACCCATTCATTCCATTCATACTCATAAGTGTTCAGAGATAAGTTCGTCCTTTGTATTGAGATTGAATAGTTCATAACCTTGAATGTTTAATTGTTTACTGTACTTGCTAAGTTTCGACTCATTCTTGTTTTCTTTATTTATTTAGGTGATCGTTGATGATGACTCTATTGGGAGGGAATAGACCTGCACGTATCACACAGTTCACTACATTTTGCTTTCATTAATAGTGTTGACTATATCTTTCAGTTGTTAATTGAGGAACTGTAATAAATAAGTTTTCTACTGCATGATATTTCTCTCCACGTTGTGTTTTCTTGTTAAATGATGCTAGTAGATCACTTTAATTATTTCTTGATTCTGTTTGATGAATTCAGTCTTTATTACTGCTATGCTAATATTAAAGTTGGTCCCTTTATGTACTTAGACGAGTTTAAGTTTAAATTTTTTCTGTAATTTGGTTGTATGTTAGTCCTTTAGGTAACATCTTGGCTTCCGAATAGCCAGGATGTTACAGATTATTTACACTCTGATTTAATAAGATAATAGATTAAGGCCCACAAAATTAAGGGGCATATGTTTTTCCTTTTTACCATATTTATCCTTCTTAGCCGCTCTAAAACGATTATCATCGGCTTTACATATATATATATATATATATATATATATATATATAGAGAGAGAGAGAGAGAGAGAGAGAGAGAGAGAGATATGGATTTGCAGGAGACCTGCACTTTCCCATTCGACGGCACTACCACAAGCAAAGGGTGAACAGGGTTTCTCCTAAGAGAAGAAAAACCAAAACACAAACACAGTAACAAGAGAAGAAATATGTAACCACCGGAGGGTGGTATTTCAGGAGGAAGCAAACTCCTTCCATGCGCAATAAGACTATTTGGAATGTGGAAATTTTTCCAAATTTCTATTAAAATTAAATTATTTTATGTGAAATTCATTCGTTTCGAAACAGGCAAGACGCCACCATTGGAATGGAAGCCTGAACACAAGATGCGTGTGGAAGCATTAACCATACCGTGCCCCTGCTGCCGGCAAGGTTAATTTCAGATAAGCACATCGCAGCTGCACATCACCATCTGATCTCTGCAACGATAAGCCCCAATTGCTGTCACAGGAGAAAATATTGTCCATCCACTGTTTGAGACCAAGGGACAATGGCAGAGGAGTACAGTGCAATAACATTGTGGCGATCTGAGCCGTTCGTTTAAGAAAGAACAGCTTAGGTCATCTGTTGCAGTATTTCTACCGTGTTTGATACTACTGCAGCCACATACTGGCTACAGTACCAGACACGGTCTCGGCCTACGATTTCTGATCCGACATCTAATTTGCAGTGTTACGGTATAGTGTGTGATGAAGGACAGGGTGTTCACTGTTGAGTAATCAGAATTCACAAGACCACACGCTTCTAAGGAACTGTACACTCTTATCATGTCATACATGAACTTTTTCCCTTGGATATCTTGTTAAAATCGGCCAAGGCTCCATGTAGGACTACAGAGTCAACAGACAAAATGACACCAAGGAGACCTTGGAAGCGTAACAGATAGAAAGAAAATGACTTGGGAATTCTTTTTCCACTAGGGTAAAGAACTCACGATCTCACGGAGAAGTTAACGACCTTATCAGTGTAAAAGAAGTATCAAAGTTCTTTCTTGCAAGCAACAAACTGGCAAAGATATCTCTACTGAGCGATCAAGTGCATCCTTTTTCGTGTGGACTTCAATTGAACCACGCATACGAAAAGAAACAGAAGTGGAACTGGAAGACATAGTCGGATTGCTCTGAAAACTGAAGAGAGTAAAATTACACAAGTACTAAGAACCTGTTTTCTTCTGTTACCACTACAAGCAAACCAGCTCCTCAACACAGTAAACTCTCAAATGCAGTTCATTTTCTTCTTTCAGTAGACAACAGAAGCACTTTTAATTCAAGAAGAGGAAAGTACAAGCGGTACAAAGGCGCTGCCTGAGAGAGAGAGAATCCATTCCAGTCCAGCCAATAGAGAATCCGGCGTGGGCGAGCGCAGAGATCCCATCCTATATGCCTTTTCTACAACACTCGTAGCGTCCTCAAGGAAGGAGAATAAGAAGAAGAGACGCTAACGAATTTGTACTAGCAAAATGATCCTCTGGCATTTCAGCTCAAGAGCTCGAACACTCCTGGCACAGTTATAGCAAGTGAAATGAAAGAAAGATAGGGGGGAAATCATACCGGAGAGTAGACATAGTAGAGATGGAATCAACTCAGTAGTAGTAACAGAAGAAGACGAAGTATATACTAGTATGTAATTTACATCTCACAGCACCAAAATCTTATTCTACATAGCGTCTAAAATACAGAGGCTGATGATGGTACACCGGGAAGAAAGACTTTCGTATGTACAAGGACACCACAGAGCGACTTCTCTTGGATTTTGCTATGCCAACTACCCACCCCTACCATGCCATCCCACAGGCTCACAAAACACCAAGAGAAGCACTGTTCTCACTACTACCATATGCACACACCAAATATCGTAAAAAAAAAAACCTACTCTAAGAACAAGAACAAATGGAGGAGAGGGCAAGTAGGAGATCGAGCAGACAGTGCTGTAGTAATCAGCACACACCAGCAAGAAGAAGGAGAGCAAGAGGAGCTCAGCTCATACGCGGAGCGGAGGAACAGAGCTCAGCTCATACATATCAGGACAGGGGCAGAGCAAAGATGGATGGATCACCACCAGCCGTACACCGCACGGGAGTACTTGCCCTTGACCCACTTGACGCTGCGCCGCACGGAGTCCTTCACCTTCCCCTCCACGTCGTACACCTTGTAGGCCACCAGCCGCTTCTTCCGCTGCAGCTCGGCGTCGTCGAACGACCCGCCGGCGGCGCCGGGAGCCGCCGGCGCCTTCTTGGAGGTGTCGTCCAATGCGGCGAAGGAGGGGGTGTAGCCCCTCAGGTTTACGGAGCGGCGGCCGGCGGAGGACCAGGTGGTGCTGTTGGCCCGCTTCACCTGCGCCGCGGCGCCGTCGGAGAAGGGCGCGTAGGACGCGGCGTAGGAGGCGCTGTAGCAACGGAGGTTCAGCCCGGGGGTGGGGACCGAGCCGGCGCCGGCGCCGGAGACGGTCTTGGTGCTGCCGCTCCGCTGCACGGTGGACGCCGCCGGTCGCGACCAAGAGCTGGTGCTCTTGGCGCGCTTGACCTTGGGAGGAGGCTCCGGCGCGTATGAGGTAGCATAGGAGGCGCTGTAGCACCGGAGGTCGTTGGCGGCCGGCGCCGTCGGGGTGTAGGTGGCGCTCCTCTCCACACAGGACACTGACCTCTCCATTGGCATCTTCCCTCTGTCTCCCCCTCTCTCTCTCTCTATATATATATCTACGTGTGTGTGTAGCTCTGCAGTAAGGACCTGGCGCCAAGAAGGTAGCAAGGGGAGGAACTGCGGGGGTGAGTCAAAAAAGCTGGAGAATGTGTGTCTTGTTACGAGTGTTCGTGTGCTCTGATTCGGCGACGGGATGGAAACAAGAGGGCGGCAGGGGAGCTTTTCAGATGAGTTTTATTTTGTCAGCGAAAAGCGAAGGTAAGAAGAAGAAAAAATATTGGTGTGATAAATTTTATTCTAGGGAAAATGGCTTCAGAGTCTTGTGACGTTGTTTTCAGCTAAAATATGGCCATCTTGTTTAAAAAACAATCTGTTTTGGAAGTATCTTATTTGCAATCACACACGACACTATCTTTAGGACTTGGGCAATTTAGTCTTTAACTGTTGATGAGAACATGAAAGCACCACTTGCACCTGTTTGTATGGAAATAATTATAGTATACATAAGTTTAACAAGAACGTTTTCAAATTCCAACCATTAGATATCCCACTAGATATGACGGTCTTTTCACATGTCGGTATGTTACACCTCATGATTGATGGTGATTATGCACCATTTTCAAGCAATTTATTTGATTCTCTAGTGCCATGATAACTCACAACCACAAGAGTTAATTCAAACGCTATCAAAGACATGGAAATTATTTGTGGAATTTTACTTAGAAATTTGTATGGAAATCAAATTGCTAATTTTACTTTATTTTTATTCCGAATTTCAGTTTTATTGTACATAACATAGACTATTTTACTTATGAATTCGTATGGAAATCAAATTGTTGATTTTATTTTATTTTATATTCCGAATTTCAGTTTTATTTTACTTGACATGAACTATCCTTTTAATCTAGACCGTTATAGTGTGGACCCACCATGATCAACGGTGTAGATCTTTATCTTTTTCCACCGATTAATGTGGGAATTCTTATAGCCCTTAAGAGTGAACGTGGTGACTTATTTTGATCATGCTTTAATAAAATAATAAATTAAGGCCCGCAAAATTAAGGGACATATGTTTTATTTTTTGTGAGAGTTTTTAGCATATTTATCCTTCTTAGCAACTGTAAAACTATACATATATATACATACATATATGTGTACACACACACATATATAGGAACGTATCTAGTGCTAATGGGTACTTCAGTGCTAAGGTGCTAATACCAATATTGACCATTGGATCTGGATCTTGACCGTTAGAGGTGGGAGCATGCGCGGTGTTTAATGAAGACGCATTAATAAAGGTGGGAGCATGCAAAGTGATTAAATGATTTAGAGGTGGGAGCCCGCATTAATCTTGGTTGTTCAATTCAGATCCAACGGTCAAGATTGGTATTAACACCTTAGCACTAGATACGTTCCTATATATATATATATATATATATATACAGGAGTACATACTCGCACTTCTCATATACCACTTAAATCGTATGATGATACATCTTTATCAATTTGAGTATACTCTAATAATGATTATTAGATACACAAAAATGAGTTACATGAAAATTTTCATTAAATGCCACTTTTTATAGCAAAATCTATGTATATACTTTTTTTATATATGAAAAAAGGTATATAGAAAAAAATCAAACGCTTTAATGAAATTTTTTCTATCAAGTCGCATTGAAAGATCTTATAATTGGTATTTAAGTATACTGAAAGTGATAACGAAGTATAATATATTTGTTTAAGTGGTATATTAGAAGTGAAAGTATGTACTAAACGGGCATTATATATATATATATATATATGAGAGAGAGACAGAGAGAGAGAGAGAGATTTGCAGGAGACATGCACTTTCCCATTCGATGGCACTACCACAGGCAAAGAGTGAACAGGGTTTCTCATACGAGAAGAAAAACCAACACACAAACACAGTCAAGAAGAGGAGAATAAATATGTAACCACAGGAGGGTGGTATTTCAGGAGAAAGCAAACTCCTTCCAAGCGCAATAAGACTATTTGGAATGTGGGAATTTTTCCAAACTACTATTAAAATTAAATTGTTTCCTATGAAATTCCTTAATTTCGAAACAGTTCAATTCGAAACAGGAAAACAGGCAAGACAACACCATTGGGATGGAAGCCTGAAGCTGATGAACACAAGAAGCATGTGTGGAAGCATCAGCCATACTATGCCCCTGCTGCCGGCAAGGTTAATTTCAGCTAAGCACATCGCAGTTGCACATCACTCTCTATCCCTGCAACGATAAGCCCCGATTGCTGTCACAGGAGAAAATATTTTCCATCCACTGTTTGAGACCAAGAAAGCCCAATTCAAGAAAAGGATGGAAGTGTAATGAAGGGATTCGCATCCTATGCTATTGTATTGGTAATGATGGAAGAGCATAGTGCTGTGATATTATGATGATCTAAGTCGTCTGATTCGGGAAGAACGGCCTGCATCAACTGCTACGGTGTCTCTACAGCGTTTGTTGCAGTACCGCAACCACATTACTTTTTTTTTTTGCTGCGGTGCCAGGCACAATCTCATCCTTCGCTTTATGATCCAATGTCTGATTCGCAATGTCGCGAACATTGCTTTACTACGTCAGAGGATTCGCGTCCGTAACAAGGACAGGGTGTTCACTGTTGAGTAATCAGAATTCACAAGACCACACCCTTCTAAGGAACTGTATACGCTATCATGTCATACATGAACTTTTTCTCTTGGATATCATGTTAAAATCGGCCAAGGCTCCATGTAGGACTACAGAGTCAACAGACAAAATGACACCAAGGAGACCTTGGAAGCGTAACAGATAGAAAGAAAATGACTTGGGAATTCTTTTTTCACTAGGGTAAAGAACTCACGATCTCACGGAGAAGTTAACGACCTTATCAGTGTAAAAGAAGTAGCGAAGTTCTTTCTTGCAAGCAACAAACCGGCAAAGATATCTCTACTGAGCTATCAAGTGCATCCTTTTTCGTGTGGACTTCAATTGAACCACGCATACGAAAAGAATTGAACCACTGATAAACTCGGGACCCGGATTCGCTGCAGTTGTAATGGCGGGGTTAGTGGCACGGTTGCTTAGCTGTCGGATCTAGCAATTGACAGATCAAACCAATAATTTGTTTTTCGGATACAGATACGGCAATTGATGACTTAGATTGATTGTTAACTGAAAAAAGTCGCTCTATTTTTCGCGTCAAGTTAATCAGTGTAGTCGATATGTGATCAAATAAGTTGACAAATAGGATGCACGGCCCGTTGCGGTTGAACACTGTAGATTATCCAGTAGTTTGAGGTGTGAAAGTGGAGAAGATGTGCCTTTCTTCAGTTCTGCAGGGACAGAGGGGTGGTGGTGGGGAGCTTGCTTGCTTTGTTTTCTTGGTGTTCTTTTGGCCGATGAGAGTTGTTGCGTTCGCGTGTGCAGAAATCACAGGGGCGTCAATAAAGCTGGAGAATGTGGAATTTTTAGTCAATTTAACACTGTTGTGCATGTTATTAGCAAAAATAGCACTGTTTATGATGTATTACTAAATTTGACACAACAGACACGCCGGTAGTGGACGTGTGTCCAAGTCCATGACCCCAGTGGCGCGGAGGCAATCTCCAGCGTGCATCCCTGTTCCACACTTCGCTCCTTGCGCCATATTGCCCTGTCCGTGGCTCCCTGGCCAGGACAAGGGGTGTCAGTGGATCCCTAGCCCGGACAACGCTATCTGTGGTTCTGTGGCCCAGACGAGTCTATTGTTTGTGGCTCCCTCGCCTGGACATGACTGTCCGTGGCTCGGACAAGAGTTGCCATGGCTCGGTGGCCCAGACGCCATCTGACCTGTTGCATGGAGGCCAAGACGCCTGTCGTCCGTCCACGTGGCCGCATTTCGGGCGTATTGTGTCCGGTCCGTGCCCCCTAGCCCTTTCGGCGCCAAAAGCATCCCCCCATATTTTCCCGTCACATCCTTCACGTCGTTGCCTCCGCCCGCATGCATGACCTATAAAAACCGACGCGCGCTTGCTTTCGCTCTCATTCTGCAATCGTTCTCGTTCTCGCGCTCGTCGCTGAGAACAAAAAGAATTGAATAATATTTTGTTGGAAGTACGCTGGAAAGTAAATACTTTGTTCGACATCAAGGCAAGATAAATTTTCTTTGTGTAGTTTAGTTGTAATTATTTTAGTTGTAGTCTATTAGCGACAACTTATTAGTCGTAATTAGTTAGTGGTAATTGACCAGAGTTTGTAATTGGTAATTAAATTAGTGGTAAGTAAGCAGTCGTAATTAAATACTCGTAGTTAGTGAGTCTAAAATAATTAGTGGGCATGAAGTATTAATTAATTGATTATTCGTAATTTTTATTTTAGAATTAAATTTTGTGCAGTTCATTAGTGCTAATTACATTAGTGCAAAATAAGAGGTCGTGTTCATGTGATCAAAATTAATTTATTGGTAAGTAATGACTGATACGTAATTGGTAGTAACTAATTAATCGTAATTAATTCAGTGAGTATTACATAGAAATAATGAATTACTCATTAGTAATTTATTGCAAAGTAATCAAATTATTGCTTATGTAGCCGATCGAGTAGGCGATCTTATGAAATAAAATAGAGAAAAATGACAAAAAGTTCTTAGGAGAAGATGGACTGTTCTTTATTGCTATGAACTGAATCGTTTATAGGGGGTATCCTTGACAAGGCAATGGACTAATCCTAATTACACCAAGCGTTGCGCTTGCTATGCTAATGCTTTAGATGAAATCCAATCGTCTCTTGATCTTCTGAGTTCGATTTCTCTTCTACCGTTTGCGTTCTTCCTTAAGTAGTTGATGAAGTGGTGGCGGTTAATCCTAGAAGAGACACCTGTTGGAAGTGTCACGGCTGGTCGGAGCGAGGCAACAGTTGATGAAGTATCAACCGTACAACAGTTGATGTCTATGAGACACTAAACCGCATGGTAGTTTGTTTTTAGTGTTTTAGGACCGTGAAACGTTGCGTGGTATGGAGCCAATATGACATGTGCTCCATTCATCACACAGTAAGGAATATGCCTAGAGCAAAATTCAAATGCCAATTCATTGCTTGTACGAGCAGTCATCTAGTCGGAGACCAAGTATAGGACCTTTCCGACTAGGGTACCTATAAGTAACCTTGGAATTTTTACGACCACATAGGTCGTTAGCCTTAGGGGTTACGACTCTTAAAACCACGAGGGTGTTAGCCTTAGGGGTTACGACCACGAAAATATATGGTCTTTTAATTATGTATTAAAGTAATACATAGAGATTTTAATCCTCATCAGCTAGCCCCGGACTTTAAATGAATTGGGTGTGTGAATACTTTTTCCCGATCAAGTCATATCGGGTAGACCCTCATTTAATGCAGTGACATACGAGGTGGTCTGTATTCACTTTAAAATTGAGAAATTGCGTTGGGAACTGAAGAGTTTTTTTTATGTCCGTTGGACTTTTGGGTAATTCCTTATTGTGGTCAAGGAACCGCGGCTATAAAATCCCTTCAGCGCAAGGGCTTTAGGGTTTTTACACCTCCTGCTTTCTCTTTTCATCTTCTGAGAGAAGGATCGCCTCGACCTCCTTTTGCCTACAACCTTCTACGACCTTCTTTCTTTCTTTCATCCAATATCCAACTATGTCAGACTTGATCACCAACTGGTCAGTTTCTGTTCTGAGTAAGAAGAAGCTTAAAGCCTTGGAGAAGATTATGATGCTTCCGGACAAGAATATGATTTTTTGGAGATCAGTGGCCGGAGAGCACTCTCCGAGCAATGAAGATGGAGAAATCCCTATTTTCCTCGCATATATTGAATGCGAATTCAGGTTCTCGGTTCATTCATTCCTCCCAAGATCTTGGAGCACTATGGAATCGAATTGGTGAAACTTGCCCCAAATGTCATTGCCAATCTCAGCGTCTTTGTCTACCTCTGAAGCGTACTTAGGGATTTCCGCAGATCTGTAGCTCTTCAAGTACTTCTACATGATAGCGAAGTCGGGAAGACGATGGGAACACCTAAGGAGTGCACCTTGCGCCTCCATAAAGGAAAACCTGATGAGTATATCCGTATGTACTCAAAGTCTTTGTGGTCGTCATAGAAAAACATCTGGTTCTACATGACGGTTACTCAAAAAGACAACCTTTACTATACTGGTAAGAATGCGGTCGAGAATCCAGAATAGCGCTCCTTCGTGAAAAAAAGAGGGAAAGGTTGGGAGATGGGTTGAAGCCATCCAACACCTTGGTAACACGAGTCTAACCTCCTAGTACACAGTAAGGGATTTCTCCATGCACCGGATTAGCACCCTAAAGTCTTGAGCACATTCGATGCTATAGCATATTGGTCGTGATGACGCGACCAAAGATTCCAAGGAGGGTAAGTCCTAAAAGATTCTATCCGGTTTGTTTATCTTGGCTGATCACTTTTGTAACCCTAAATCTATCCGGTTTGTTTATCTTGGCTGATCACTTTTGTAACCCTAAAGTCTCTCGTTCATTCTTAAAACCCTTTCTCCTGATGAGATTAGAAACCAGATCAAAATGATCTGCGCTAGGGAGCCTGATGACAAGGCTGATTTCCCTTGAATTTTAGCGGTTATTTCTGCGAAAGAGAGAGCCGGGAGGGTTAAGGTAAAGATATCAACCATCTTTCATCATTTATGTGTTTTCCGATCGGTTTACCGTAAATCCTCTTTGATGTGTGGTCGGTCGGATTGAGGATCAATGAGGCCACCGAGAGTTGTGAGCCGATTGACACTCCAACTGCTCCTACGACCACCCGAGATGGTGATCTTACAGATGTAAGTAACCGAACATAAATGTATATTCAAGAATTTTCGTTACCTAACTAATTTTGATTGTTAATTTGGTGGTTGCGTGGACTCCAAAGTGGTCACTTATGACTTGTCAGTTGCTACTAAAGCAATCTGTTCTGGAGGTCGATGAGACCACACCATTCGACCCTATGGTTAGGTATCTTATTCTCGACCAGCTTGTCGAGAATATTTCTTTCGACCTCCAGTTTGCGGATGTGAGGGGTCTAACCAATCCTACCGATTTGGGATTGGTGAAGTTGATTGAAAAGAAAAGGAAGGCGATCGCGTCAGACTTTGCTTTAGCGCGCTTCAAGTTAAAGACCAAGAAAACAACCAGCATGTATACATGAAAAGGAAACCTATGTAAATACTTACCTCTAGTGTTTCTAGAGTCATGAGCTTCTTTTCTTTTTTCTTTATAGATCATCTAGTGTTCCGATCGCTTCCGACCATAACATCCCTCAAGAGAAGGCTCCAGAGGAGAAAGATGTCGAGCCAGCCCCCGTGCAGGTGACAACGCTAATGCCTATTCAGGAACCCGTGGTGGCTCCAACCCCACCTATGGAGGTGGTGGTGTCTGAGGAATTCCAGCAGGTTCTGACCTCTACTAGGAAGACTCCTCTTCCTGTCAGTTTCTCTTGTCACCTTCGAGTCTTCGACAATGAGGAACTCAACAAGGCTCGGGGAAGAATACCGGATCGTCAATCAAAAATGAGTCCCGACTCTATTTTTTGCCGAATATAATAACATAGCAATACAGGTAAGCTTCCACGACCACTTTTAATAGCCTTTCCCTTTAAACTTTATCAAAAACTTAAAGGAGTCTACTTTTTTTTGTAGCATTTGGTAGAAAACTTCGCTATAGTCGAAGGATTGACCCAGCGAATAAAAGTTTTAGAGCAAAAGAACTCTAAAGTAGAGAGTAAGTACCTTTTCATGTATTCTCCCCTCCTTCTTTACCATCTAGCTCCTTTTCTATTGATTAACTTCTCTCTTTATCGTACTTGATAGATTCAGAGAAGCTTAGAAAAGAGGTTATAGCAAAAGAAGCCATAATAGCTAAGCTTAAAGATAAATGCCAAAATAAGGACCGGTCGATCGAATATTTGACGACCAAACACAAGGAAGTCCTTGAAACTATCAAGAAGAAGGTTGAAGGTAAGCGATCGTTGACTCGACCAGTGTACTATCTTTAATTGTATGTATTTATTCTTTGGTCTAGTCATGCAGAGCAAACTCAAGCATTGAAGAGAATAGAAAAAGCTCTTGAGTTTGAACGCGGCAAATAGACAGCCTCTAGGCATAATCTTGATGAGAACATTAAGGCCTTCAATAGGACGCTCTTTGATATGGGATCGGGAACGTAACTACCCAGCTTAGGAGATCCTATAGAGAAGGATATCAGAGAGAAGTTGGTCTTCTCCGATCAGTGTAAACAACAATAGTAGGCAACCCGAGTATTAGTAAAAACATATATACAATATCACTCATCGAAGAAAATAAAGAAATGATAAATTTTTTTCAAATTTGTTAGAATGTAAAAATACAATTATACAAAGAACTTATGCAATTGATCAATATTCCAGAATTTTGACAAAACACACCCGTCTGACATAGATAGTCGTACTGAACCAGGTCTGGTGACTTCGACCACAGTGTATGGACCTTCCCATTTGGGTGAAAGTTTGTTGCATTTAGCTTGGCTTTGAATTTTTTGAAAACCAGATCACCTACAGTTAGGCTGCAAGGTTGCACCTTACGACTGTGATACCTTCTCATGGCTTGTTGGTAAACCACCGATCGTATTAGGGCTTGGTTTTGTCATTCCTCGAGAACATTGATATCATCGAGTTGTCGTTCTTCTTGATCATTCTCGTTGTAATAATCAGTTCGAGTGGAGCCCATTTTCAGTTCTGGATGAAGCATGGCTTTAGCACCGTAAATGAGAAAAAATAGTGTTTCACCGGTCGCATGACTGGCTGTGGTTCGAACGGCCCATAATACAAAAGGAAGTTCTTGAACCCAAGTTCCTGACCGTTGTGTTAACTGGTCAAACACTCAGCGTTTCACCCCTTGCATTATGATCCCATTGGCTTTTTCGACTGCTCCGTTGCTCTGCGAATGCGCAACAAAAGTGAAATGTATCTTGATACCTAGATCTTTGCAGAATTCCTAAAAATTTCCACTAGAGAACTAGACACCGTTATCTATGATTATATGACTGGGTACACCAAATCGTGTGATCATATTTTTTTATGAGAAACCTCTTAGCGGCTTCAGTTGTTATTTTAATAACTGGCTCAATTTCTATCCATTTGGTGAATGTGACAATCATGACGAAAAGGAATTCGAAACCCCGGGGTGCTCTTGGGAAATGTCCCAGAATGTCTAGTCGCTAGGTTGCAAAAGGCCAAGAAAGATGTATTGTTTGCAAAGCTTGTGCTGGCTGATGTACTTGTCGTCTATGAATTTGACATTGTACGCACTTCGTCACGAGCTCTTTTGTATCATGAAGAGTAGTTGACCAATAGTATCCTTGCCTGAAGGATTTACCAACCAATGTTCTATAGGAATGATGTGCTCCATAAACTCCTCCATGAATATCGGATAGCAATTTAATATCATCCATTTGAGATATGCATCTCATCAATACTCTGTGAGATCTTTATTTATATAAGGTACGTTCGATCAGAGTGTATGATTTGGCTTTTCGAGCAATACGATCAGCCTCTGCACCATCTTTAGGAATAATACCATGCTGAAGATAATTTTAGATCGATGTCTTCCAATCTCTACCGGGGTCGTACTTGACGACCTCCTATGGAGCATCCATGTTCGCACACTAGATTTGTACAACATCTATTGGAACATCTATGTCCTTGGAATGCTTGACCACTGAGGGTGAATCGAGTTGCTCGAGAAAAACTCCGGGCGGGACAGTTGACCTTGTGGAGGCCATCCGTGCCAACTGGTCTACTAGAAAGTTTTTCTTTCTAGGAATGTGTTGGATCTGGAAATCGAATAAGTGTTTTTTGATTTTTCGTACTTCGCCAGATAAGATAACATCTTGGTACTTGAGCATTGATACTCTTTTCCAACTTGATTCGCTATTAGTTGAGAATCGTCTTTCACTAGTAATCTGTGAATCCCAAGCGCTCTGGCTGCTCGAAGTCCTACCGGTAAACCTTCGTATTTTACCATATTGTTTGTTGTAGGAAAGTTTAGCTGAATGACGTATTTGATATGAGCATCAAGGAACTGTCAAAGTACATTATCCACTCGTCGTGTTGTTCGTACTCAAGCCCTTGGGTGGGTTCAGGGTTTGTCCATTTGGCAATGAATTCTACTATTGCTTGGGACTTGATTGCTTTTCGTGAGATGAAATGGAGGTCGAATGCCCCAAGCTCGACCGCTCATTTTGCTATTCGTCCTGATGATTTTCTGTTTATGAGAATTTGACCAAAGGGATATCTGGTTGGTACGACCACCTTGTGGTCTTGAAAGTAATACCTTAGTTTCCTTGAAGACATAAGGAGACCATAGAGCAAGTTTTGTACCTATGGATATCTTTCCTTTGGTCCATGTAAGACTTCGCTTACGTAATACACCGGTCGTTGGACGTTGTCACGTTCTACGACTAGTACACCACTAACTATTTGCAGCATTGCATCCACGTAAATGAATAATGATTCTCCCGATCTTGGAGAAACTAAGATCGGGGTACTCGTAAGGTACTTCTTAAGTATTTCAAAGGCATCGTCTGATTACTTAGTCCACTCAAAACATTCATGTTTCCGAAGAAGTTTGAAGAAACGTAATCCTTTCTCACCGAACCGTGCTATGAAACGACTTAATGCTGCCATACACCGGTTAGTTTTTGGACTTCCTTCTTTGTGGTCGAAGGGCGCATCTGGTCAATGGTTGATATTTTTGCTGGGTTTTCTTTAATACCTCTAGTTGAAACTAGGAATCCATGAAGCTTTCCTGGAAAAACTCCAAACACACACTTCTCTGGATTTAAATTAAGGTTATACATTCTTAAGTTATTGAAAGTCTCTTGCAGGTCGGAAATATGGTCGCTGGCATCGATGCTTTTCATAACCAAGTCATCAATGTAAGCTTCTAGATTTCGACCTATGTGAGGATTAAAGATTTTTTGCATCAATCTTTGAAAAATTGCACCAGCGTTTTTGAGACCAAATAGCATCTTAACATAGCAATAAGTGTCATATGGAGTGATGAAGAAAGTTTTCTCTTCATCATCTTTACTCATATTAATCTGGTGGTACCATGAGTACGCATCTAAAAAACATAACAACTCACACTCGGAAGTAGAGTCTATAAGTTGATCAATGCGTGGAAAGGGAAAGTCATCCTTCAGACAAGCTTTATTTAAATATGTGAAGTCAATACACATTCGCCATTTCCCATTTAAATTTCTAACAATTATAGGGTTGGCGAGCCACTCTGGGTAGTCGACTTCACGAATGAATCTAGCCTTGAGGAGCTTATCGATCTCCAACTGGATTGCTTCCTTCCGATCAGATGCAAAACGTCTTAGCTTCTGCTTGACCAATTTTTTTTGTCAGGTTGGAGAGCTAGCCTATGCTCGATCACCTCCATGGGGACTCCATGCATGTTGGATGCTTGCTAGGCGAATACATCCTGGTTTGCTTGAAGGAAGGAGACGAGCGATTCTTCCTATTTAGGTTCGAGTCTTGCCCCGACCAGTACCTTTTGGGTAGACGCATTAGCGTTTCTTGAGCTAGATGGATGTGTTGGTGCTTTCCAGGGGAACGCCATTGTCGAGTTGTACCTCCTTGGTCTGGTTGGAAAGCTTTAGGGATATCTTTGGCCTCGAGTGCTTGACCTGCATGGTTGGTGGATTAGTCTCTCTGGTTGGAAGCTCATCGACCAGTTCTAAAGATTTTTATTACATGTATAAGCCATTTTTCGATCTCCTCGAACCGTGATAAGTCCATTCGGTCCTGGAATTTTTAAACTTTGATAACCGTAGTGCGTGGTTTCAAAATCTACCACATCAAATGGAACCTTTTCTGTTAGAAAGTTGTCGGGCCTTATGAATGTAACCGGTAGGGATAGCTGTCCTATCAGTTTGGCGGTAGAACCAGAAACTATGCCGTGGAAGACACATTTCACGGGTTTTTACCTTAGACTTGGGAATTTGTGTCTCTTCCAATGCTCTTGTAAATAAAATATTTAAAGAACCGCCTCCATCTTTTAAGACTCAATTAACTTTACAATTGTTAATAATAGATTCAACTACGATTGGAAACCTACCTGGTCGAGTCGACGGGATGGTGTAGTCTTCTTTGCTAAAGGAGATTATAGTTTCCGACCACCTGAATGGCTTGATGGTGACTAGAGACTCGGCAAGGTTCACCTCCTATTCCACAGCCTTCAGATGATATCTTGACTCGTACGAGGAGCATCCACCCAATGTCATATCGACTGTGTGTTGTGGCTCCTAGTACTCCATCTCTTTGTTGTCATCTTTGTCTTTCTTGGAGCTTGGTTCTCCGAGTTCTGTTATGGAGGGGAAGAGATCTTTACCTGAGTAGTATTTCTCTAGTTTCTTTTGCCAGACTCGGTAGGTGCGCAAATCATGCCCTGCTGATATATTGTCGAAGAGTTTCGATGGTTTTCTGCTTCATCCGATGAAGATCATCCTCCTTTCTGGGTCGGTCATACGTCTCTTGAAACTTAGTGATTAGAGTATCGCAGAGCTGCTCCCAATTGTAGATAGATTCGACCGGTAGGTCAAGCAACCATGAGCAGGCAGACCCTTCAAGGATCGTGGGCAAGTAATTTGCCATCATGTCGTCATTACCACCAGCAGCTTTGATGACGGTAGTATAAATTTGAAGAAATTCGAATGGGTTCCAGGTCCCATTGAACTTTTCTATGTTTGGCTGGTCGGAACCTGTTTGGCCAATGAATAGCTTGGAGACCTGCCAAAAATACTCGAGAGCCCGTAATAGAATCATGGCGCCTTCTCTAAAAAGGAGCCGAATTATAATCAGTTGGGGATCGGTTCCTCATATTTGCATACCTACAATCCGGTGTCCCAATTCGGTCATAGACGTTATGATAACATCTTTAACCACCTGCTTGGTTCAGATGATGCCTAAGATCGCCTGAATCACGTGGTGATTCCTCTTGATGAGGAGATGGAGTGGCTGCTGTGAAGAGCCATTTTCCCTCGTGATTTCTTGGTCGGAACCTACGAGGGGGTCTTGGTGTTGATTGGTCCTCCACTCGACCATGTTGTCCCCTACTGAGAGAGGAGCGCTGGGATGAAATCATCGTGCGACTTTGCGAATTCATTTGCTCCTGGTACATTTTCGTACGCCGCATGGTTTGTTGGAGGATCTCCCGCACCTGACCTGCAAGCTGAGCATAACCTGGAGTTCCTGCTAAAGCAGGATATGGATTATTTAGAATATCCTGGACTCGTTGCAGGTTTTGTATCGTTACCGAAGGTCGTGGAAGATTCCCGTTGCAGTGGGCGTTCGACGAGGTGAGTTTTCCCTCGACCTTCCGGTTGGCCCTATCTGAACCCTTACTCCCGGTGGGGTAGGAACATGTGAATTAGCTGATGTACATTTATCAAATCGGTTGCCTCTGGTAGTTGTGCTTGAGTGCCCTTACCATTTCCACCAGCAAGTGGTGGCTAGTTAACCCGTGGAGGATCGTGCATGGCATCCGGATTGGTATCTCCGATTGTGTTAACTTTGTGGCGCCAGTAGTGATCTTCCGATGAACTCCCGTCGTAGCTAAGGGAGAGCCTTCCAGTGCTTCTGCAAGGAGCCTCTATGATGGGGAGTGGTGGGAGATTGCGCTTCTGGTGGGCCTTGTGGTGGACTCAGCCTGATCTGGTGGATTGCCGGTCGTATGCTGAGTTTCACCATGCCCACTTGGCCTACGATCGATGATACTTCATCGATACCCTTACCAGATGTCGGTTGGCCCCTGGAATACGTAAGAGCCGTTGGTAAATACCGATCGCCCATAATAATATCGAGAGTATATGGACTCTCTGATTGTAGTGCTGGGATTCCATTGCCGTTTTTGCCGATCGGGTCGACTAGGCTTATAGAGGCGTTCGGACGTTCTAAACTAGTCAGAACGAGCGGTTCCTCTAAGAGCACCATTGATGGCGGCGGTGTAGTCTCATCTATCCGACCGATTTCGCTAATTTCTGCGACTGGCGAGACGGTGGTGGAGGAGGCTGATGACATCCCATTTTCTTCCATGGCGCGGATGCATGCGTCAATGCCGAGGTCGGAGTAGTTCGCCAGGTCAAACCAGTTTTCCTCATCAAGTCCCTGCCATGTTCGCATGAGCGATGATGAGGCAAAGGATGTGGATGAGGAATGCTTGATCGAAGTAAACTTTCAAGAACTCAACGCCTTCCTCCCCAAAGATGGTGCTAGCTGTTGACGATCGAGTTGCTGATCTTACGAAGTAAAACAGAGGAAAATGGAAAAGAGTTATTGGGAGAAGATGGGACTGCTCTTTATTGCTATGAACTAGATTTTTATAGAGGGTGCCCTTGAGAGGGCAATAGACTAATCCTATTTACACTAAGTGTTGTGCTTGCTATGCTAATGCTTTAGATGAAATCCAATCGTCTCTTGATCTTCCGAATTGGATTTCTCTTCTGCCGTTTGCGTTCTTCCTTAAGTAGTTGATGAAGTGGTGGCAATTAATCCTAAAGGAGGCACCTGCTAGAAGTATCGTGACTGGTTAGAGCGAGGCAAAAGTTCATGAAGTATCAACCGTCCGACGGTTGATTTCTATGAGACACTAAACCGCATGATAGTTTGTTGTTAGTGTCTTAGGACCGTGAAACGTCGTGTGGTATGGATCCAATATGATATATGCTCCATTCATCACATGGTAAGGAATATGCGTGGAGCAAAATCCAGATGTCAATTCATTACTTGTACGAGCAGTCATCTGGTGAGGGATTAGGTACAGGACCTCGTCTGACGAGGGTACCTATAAGTAACCTCTGAAATCCTTACGACCACAAAGGTCGTTAGCCTTAGGGGTTACAACTCTTACGACTACGAGTGTCGTTAGCCTTAGGGGTTGCAGCCACGAAGACATATGGTCCTTTAATTATATATTAAAGTAATACATAGATATTTTAATCCCCGTCAGCTTATTTGTATGTAATATGTCAGAATTATGTCAAAAAATTATGAGCAACTAATTAGTACCTTCTTCTTTAGATCTATTTAATTAGTGGTAATTGAAGAAATAATCCCATATAAATAGTTTTGTATAATTAATTAATTAGTGCTAATTACATACCTTGTTTGTTATATTGCGTACCCTGCTTAGGTAATTTCGAACATGCAAGACTTGGTAGTGCTTTATGGCACCGGTCTCGTGCGGGCCATCCCTGATGGGTTAGACATCTCAAGATGCCAGTACAAGGTGGTCCGGGCGGAGGGGCTCGATGGGATGAATATTCATGAGCTTAGGAGCTGCATCTGGAGGAAGTTCGATTTGGAG
Organism: Hsuehochloa calcarea; assembly: GCA_036346395.1. Taxonomy (NCBI): domain Eukaryota; kingdom Viridiplantae; phylum Streptophyta; class Magnoliopsida; order Poales; family Poaceae; genus Hsuehochloa; species Hsuehochloa calcarea. The sequence goes on along the minus strand of CM070596.1, from coordinate 12,836,546 downwards.
CCAACAACGAAGAAACTAGTTATTGAGGCGATCACCTACACACATGGGGTGTGGGAGCTAGTCAAGATGAATGGAGGCATTGAATGGGGCCAGTACATGCATATTGCTTCCTAGCCCGACGTGATGATATACGGGAGGACGATGATGTATGTGAATTTTGTACATAGGCTATCGGGAAACCTTGATGATGCTGGTGCCTCGTGAAGCGGCAACCACATGCAGAGCTTAAAGATGGTAGCACAGAATGTGCTATTTTGAAGGAAGTACATGAGAGAAGAGCTGCGCATAATTTTGTGCAAAATGTGGGGGTGGAACTGTGGTGGTCGGCCCGCATTGAATGCCACGACTATCTACCGGACCAACCTCTCGGGTTGGAGTCCGACGAGGACGCTGACCGAGGCTTAGATGGTAGCGACGAGGACGCACCATAGGGTCCTGGTCCTACCAGCGGAATTGTGTCATCGGAGGTGCCGTATGTGGCATCTAGACTTGATGATATCGTAGTGCGATCACTTGTACTAGCACAAGAAGAAGGGTCCCAGTGGGGGTTTGATGCTGATACCCTCCTAGTTGCGTAGCACTTCCCTAGCAAGGTGGTCATGCATAAAGCTATATCACGGTATGCCTTGTCCATTAGTCGTGTGTAATGGTTGCACTGGTCTAACCCAGGACGTTATGCAGTGAAGTGCGTAGTGGACGACTACCTTGGAAAGGTCTGCGCTCACCGAGCAAAGTTCTTCAGCATGGTCTTCACAGTCAAGGTGGTGATCGACCATACATGCAAGCTTAGCGAGCCGCTGCGGCAGCAACAGAACATGACTTCTGCATATGTGGCAAGCCTCATCAGCCACCTAGTTACAGAGGATGTGTTCGTCTCCCCCATGATACCAATGTTGGAAGTCGTCAATCTGGTTGGTTATCTAGTCAGCTACAGCAAGGTCCGATGAGCCAAGCAGAAGGTTATCGAGTCCATGTATGAGACATACGAAGAGGCATACAAGGTCACTATATTGCCAAGGCAAAACCTAGAATGTGCATAAATAAGCTTGAAAGTGAAGATGTTGATGGATGCCCCAATTGCTTCATACTGGATTGCTCGTTCTGGGCTTTCGCGTAGGCCATAGAGGGCTTTAGGTTCTGCCATCCTGTTCTCATGATGGATGATACTTTCCTCATGGGGAGGTACAAGAGCACCATTCTCACCGCGGTGGCGCCCGGCGTGAATGATCAGATTCTCTCGGTTGCTTTTGCCATTGTAGAGAATTAGAACACATCCAATTGGCTATGGTTCTTGGCGAATGTGAAGAGGACGACTGTGGGAGACCGACCCAATATATGGCTTATCACTAACCGTGTTGGGTGCTCTGAACACCATGAGGAATGGGATAAAACTCCCTCACCAGTGGAGTGACGTGGAAGCCTGGGGGTGCATGAGGCATCTTGCATAAAACTTCTTCATGCGGTTTCGCAGTCTGGAACTTACGAAGACGTTCAAAGCATCGTGCCTGCAGAAATAGAGGCAGAAGTTTGAGTCTATCTGGACAGATCTCGAACATCGGACCACGAGGCATACAAGGGAGTCCCCTCTAGAGGCATAGGAGGGGCATAAGTTTCACACACTGGATTAATCTCCACGCTCCTAAGTTGGAGAAATGGTCTCTGCTCTATGACACAGACGGTGCGAGGTACAGAATTATGACGACCAATATGTTCGAGGTGTAAAATAGCGTGCTCAAAGGTGTGTGGTGCCTCCTTATCATCGCGATCGTTGAGGAGGCATGGACTCGCATAGTAGTTATTTCGTCAATAGAGCCACAGTAGCGAGGCGACAGCTGGAAGAAGGGAAGTAGTGGTCCAAGAACATGCAGAGGTATATGGATCAGAAGATGCAGAAGACCGAACACATGATATTCAGGTGATCGATGGCCTTATGAGGAAGTATAAGATCAGGCCGTAGCAAAAAATATATCAACAATCATGCTAGGGGGAAGGAATCATGCATATGCACCCCAAGGTGATGTAGCTACATGCACCTGCAACAAGCGGAAGCTCTTGCACAAGCTATGCTCGCATGTGTACAAGTAGGGATAAAAACGGACCGGATAGTTTCCGACCGATCCGGACGAAAACGGATTCGGATTGTCTCGGATCGGATTTTTCTTGGATAACTTTCGGATCGAAAACGGATTCGAATTTTTTGTCAGAAACGGAAACGAATAAGGTAGCATATCCGACGGATACGAATACGGATTATCCGGATAAGACAAGTCCGGATATCCGGATTTTGGCCCAATAGAAGAGGATTTCAGCCCAAAAGGGAAAATGATATTTTAATTGATTTTTAGATTTTAGAAAATGCAACAAATCAAATAACCTTTTAGAAAATAGCAAATAGAGTTAAAAAATTCTAGAAAAAATGAAAAAAATTCCTTAAATTATTTTAAACTTAATAAAATTTATTCCAAGTTAAAATTGGTTTTTATTTTTGCACATAAATTATTTTAAATTTCTGAAAAATATGAACAACCTTATTAAAATCCAGAAAATTCAAGAAATTAATTATTATTATTTCATTTTCACTTTAAATACAATAAAATCCCAGAAATCTCAATAATTTTTTTTGACATTGAAAACTAGTAAATTAAATAATTGACTTTATTTTATTTATTTTTTCTTTTTAACCAAGAAAACTCTTTTAAATCTGAAAAATCCAATAAACTAATAACTTTATTAATTTTAGTTTTGGTAACATACTTTGGGATCTTACAGTCATTTATATATAGATTAACCATCTAGCCTGATCAATGTTAGTGTGAATGTGTAATGACTTGTGACTTTGTGAGTTATGACTTATAAGCTAAATATGGTAAACTAAGTGTTTTGGTTATGATGAACTAGTTAATGCAACTTGCTTGTGCCAATGTTATGTGTGGTTGCTAAAAATATGAACAATTCATGAATGTTTGCATCAAATGAACTAGTTATATGTTTTTGTTAATTTCTGGCATACAATTTAAGGGGTTTTCATGTTCCGAAAATAATCCGTGATCGTATTCGTTTCAATTTGTATTCGCCCGTATTCATATTCGATATTATTCGTATCTGTATTCGTATCCGGAGTATCCGTATCCGGATACGAAAAAAAATATAAAAACAAATATGACAGAGTCATTATCCGTCCGTATCCGATCCGTTTTCACCCCTATGTACAAGGCGTGTGTGCAAATGAGGCAGATGTCTACGCTGTATATCTCTGAGTACTATGACATGCAACACCTTTTCAGTACGTGGAGTGCAGAGTTTCACTCCTATGATTTGGACATGAACTATAGGGATCTATAGCCGGACAGGGTGCAACAGGGGCCGAACACAAGGCCTTGAAGTCAATTGGGAAGGGCGATGTCAGATGTGGCACTTCCGAATGACATGGATGATAGCCAGCGTGGGGCCCTGAGCCACACGATGAAGTGCAGGGCATGCAAGACTCTTGGGCACTTCATGAAGGATTGCCCCAACAGACCGAGCTCATGTAGTCGTCACTCTGTGTCGTAATTTATTACATTTTCTGCCTGTACGGGGACTGCCATGTCATGTAAATGGGTAGTATGCTCATATTTGTGCATATCTTACGTATCTCGATATTATATTTGTTTCAAACTGACTTGCCCTTGTTTTGTGCGCAACAGCAAAACATTACGTTGGCCTACAATATATTAGACTCATCGGGGAACTTTTATGAAAAGATATTGTAGAAGTGCAAGTGGGTAGCGAATAGGGCAAAACCCTACCTAGATTTTTCAATGAAGGATGCCCTCGTACCCCTAGAGTTTTCACGCTCGTAATGTGTGTGCGAACTACTGACGAAGATCATTCAATCGACACACCCGGCCACCACCTCCCGGGTGTATGTAATATCCCAATTTTCAGAGCTTTAAAAATCCTTTAAATAGTTGTAGTGAGAAAATTTACTATTTGGATTTATTTGAATATTAATTTAAAAAGTTTAATATGGACTTTAAGGATAAACTGATTTAATGTGCTTAATTCCAACATCAACAATGGTCAAACTTATTTTATTTAGATTCTAGTTGCTTGGATATATTTTATAGAATTTTTCCAAGATCATTTGCTATTTTCTAATTGCTATTTGCATTTTCTGGATTTATTAAAAAGAAAAATCTATTTAAATCTTTCGAATAGTCTTTCGGGTCAAGCCCAACACTATTCTAGCCGCCTTGACCATTCCGCTTCGCTCGCGTGCCCTCGTCCGTTGGATGCTTGACGCGTGCCCGTCGTTTTCGATTGGACGCACGCGCTCAACCCCGCCTTCCTACATTGGATTGCTACCGCGTGGCCTCACCGTGATCGATCGCTCGCTTCGCTCGCCGCCGCATCGCCGCATTGCCAGTGGGACCACCACAGGGTCGTCGTCTCCGCGGAGTCTTCTTCCTCGCGCCCACGCTTCGCCCGCCATTGCCGTTGTTCAAAGCTTCATCCGACAAAATCGCAATGTTCGCTGATTCTTCGCACCGACCCCACCAATTTGTAGCCGTATCTATCCCGTACTCATCCCTAACCAAATCGGCTACCGAATCCCTCCCAATCTCCTCGAATCTCGGAAATTCCGATCGCGGCCGTTTCGGACTCGATTTGGGGGTTTCCAAATCTCGGCGTCCCCGGGCCTGTAAATACCCCCTTAGCACCACCCAGACCTCCGCAACCCAAAGCCGCCACCCTCGTCGCCCCGATCGCTCTAGCGCCGCCGCATTTCAAGATTTAGGGTTTTCGGCCGAGCTTCTTCTCCGGTGAATTGCGCAGCCGTCGTTGTCGCCCTTGCTCCACCGACTGCACCACCATGATCAGCAAGTCCCAGGATACCTCCTGCGCCCCTCCTCGTCGCCGGAGCGTCGCCGGAGCACCCTTCCGACAAAACCCGAAGCTCCACCGCCGCTTCTTCCTCGCCGCCATCGTTGCCAGCTACCGGTAAGGGCACCCCTGAGTGCGCAATAGCACGGGGAACAATCTGGTACCCTCCACCACCGGCGAGGCGCCGCCGTTCGCCGGCGACCATCGGGTCCCGAGCGCCACCGCCGCCGTTGTCGTCGGCTCGGCGCCGGCGTCGCCGCCTCGATCTTTGGTGTGGCAGCCGCGTGGCGCCAGATCAGCGCCAGCACATGCGTGCGTGGCTCGGTCCACCGCGCCAGATCTCCCTCAGTTCGGTGCACTCGGTCCACCGTGAACCCCGAGACTGACATGTGGGGCTCACATGTCAAATTTCTTTTTAAATCCATTTTCTTTTCCAGAAATTCTCGGCTGACACAAGCATTGCGCAATAATCCGATTTTCCTTTATAAAAATAATTCGGGAAATTCAATAAAATCCAAATTAGGGTTTTATTTGATTTTCAAACTTCCAAAGCCCATATCTTTTGCATCCAAACTCCGATTGAGCCCATTCAAATTTGTAAATTATTATAAAATCAAGATCTATTTAATGATGAATTTTATTTGATTTTTGGAGTTTGTTTTGCCTATGTTATTTATTTGTTTTTGTTTCTTTTGTCTCGTTTACGAGTAGACGTCGATACTTCGGGAAGTTTTGCTAAAGAAGGAGCACCTCCTCAAGATCAAGACCAGTACCTAGATCTATTCCAAGGCAAGTTATACCTTTGATCATATTGAACCCAATTTTCAAAATACTTTGTTTCAATGTATTGCATTCTATTTCAAGTATTTATTTAAATACTTTTGGGATAGTTATTAATCCAATTTGTTATATCCACCTTGTCTATTGTATGCCATGATATTTTGTCACCCTAGGTTGGTTTATTTTTAGTTGGTATTATCGTAGCACCAACGTGGGTTGGTTAGATACGAGTAGATTGCTTAGCCATGCCACGAGTCATCATTTCATGTGAGTTGCAATTATAAACTTGACTAAGTGATTATGGAACTGTGTGATGAAACTGTGTGTGCTGTGTGCTGTTACTCGTGATGGCATGTGTTGCACTTAATCAACAGGGTGTTAAAAGATTTAGACTGAGGCAAGTGGTGGATCTGTGTCAATGGTGGAACTGTGTGCTATAAACTTTGTGATTTGGGAAAAACTGAAAGTCTTGCCTTGGTCAATTAAGGACTTAAGTTTGTGCGCCATTGAACTGAGCCTTACTGTACGACCACATGCCTAGTATGGGCTGGGCCTGACTCAGTAAGTTATGGAGTCTTGACATTGACAACTCAGGTTGTATTTAAACTGTGTGTGATTTGGAGGTGTGATATGTCACATCGGGACGGTTCATTGCATCCCCGTCCAACGATGTGTGTCGAACCAAATTTGTGTGTATCGGTTGGCCGGCAGGAAAGCACATCGGGAGTGTCATTGCTTGAGATGAAGTCTCTGAAAGGTTTTGTTATGGTCAGTGCTAGCTACACTGATTATATCGTGTAAGTAAAGTGTACAACCTCTGCAGAGTGTTAAATTAATCTATTCGAATAGCCGCGTCCTCGGATATGGACATGCTCGTGAATTTCACACGAGGGGTAGATTTTCATAAAACAAATGGGAAGGGTCAGCTGTGTGAGATAACTTGTTCAGCTGTGTGAAAGAACTTGATTAGACTATGTGTCCTTTGTGAAACCAAATGATAACTTATTATTGGTTATTTGTTTTCAATTATGTTTTCAATCTATTACTTGTATTCAATTGCAAATGTTGCATTTCTGCAAAATAACCACAGAAGCCATTTCTTTGGAATAAGCCATCATGTATGCATTCTGTGGTATGACTTGCGAGTACGGTGTGTACTCACTCTTGCTAAACAAATCAACAGAAGTGGAGGAGTCGTCGCCTGCTTTTGAAGAAGAGTTCTACGAAGGTTGATCGTTAGGGTCTTGATCCCAGTCAGTTGCCTGTGGTAAATTGATGGGAGTCCACTGGAGTTTTCTTCGTTTCGCTGCAGTTTATTCTTTATTGTCAGCCTTGCATGGCTTAATAAATGTAAAACTCGACCGTAAGGTCCCAACAGTTATTTGTTATCTAAAAGGTACTCGTTTATTTTTATATTCGTTGTATGGATGTGATATTTCATTGATGTTGACACTGTGTGCACTAGCGTGATCCTGGACTAGTGCAGAATACACAGAGGGTCCAGATTTGCATATTTGGGTCCCGACAGTGTACTACACGTGTGACCACTTCCTCATAAGAGAATCTTACACACACATCGATTTTTCACAACTTATGTTGAATTCCATAAGTTTCTAAATTTATGCACGTGTAATGACAGCCTGAGATGAGCTGCAACTTCTTCTAATGGATCAACGGCCCGGAGATGTACGATTGGGCGTTCATTGAGTAGAAGTACCTATTGATCTATGCGATGCGAGCCAAGACGTTTCAGCGATGGAAACCTTAAGTACCGCACCTATTGAGAAGACACCGGAGGAACCTAGGATGGAAAAGGGAAGGCTACTGCTATTGAGATCAGTGGCCATCGCAACTTCTCTAATCGCCCGAGCGCACTCTGCATCGAAGAGGTGAGTTATGTACAATATGCATTCTGATTATGTAATTTGCCTTTTCTTCCTCTAACATCATGCAATCGTCCAACCCGTACTGCAAAACATAGAGGACTTCAACACACGCCACCAATGTGGGCAGTCCTAAGATTGGTAAGGCTCCTACTAGTTAGACCGGTGGCTGTCGCAGCGTTTCCAGTCGCTCAAGCGCACTCCACATCAAAGAGGTGAGTTATGTACAATTTGTATGCTGCCTATGTATTTGGTCGTACGGTCTACTTACGTTATGGAATCGTAGGACATGGATAACCTTAACACTTGCCACCACCGTGGTGTAATACTCTGATTAATTTTAAGGGAAGAAAGCATGAACAAGAGGGAATAAAGAAATTTCTATAGGGTTTTTTTGCAAGAATTCTCCAACCTGGGCCTTGGGCCATGGCCCAGGTGGCCCAGGTGGGAGGGAGCTGGCCATAAGGGGGCGCCACCCCAAATCCTAGCCACCCCTCCCTCCCCCTTTGGTGCGCCGCCCTCTGCCCCTCCCTGGTGTGATGAGGACATCACTCCTTCGGATACACACACTACACAAAATCCTCCAGATCCTGCTAAACTACAAGGTCCTATGACAAGAGCTCGTGCACGTCACTTAAATTATCAGGTGAGCTCATTTCTAGGTGCTAATAATTTATCTATGCAGAATGGTATGCTTCCTAAAAATTATGATATTCTGTTACTTAGGAATGATGGAGAGGATCCAAACCATCTATGACCAGTTCTCAGTGATCTGCAAGCTCTACGACCAGATCTGCCAGATCCACGACTAGGTCTCAAGCTCTATGACCAGTCCTACGACCAGGCTACCAGATCTACCACCAGGTCTCAAGTTCTACGACCAACCCTACGACCAGGCCCACGACCAGTGACGACCACGTTGGAGTTAGTCAGAGACATTGAAATAAGGTGTTGCGTCATCGTTTTGGGCCTAATAAGACCTTGTAAGCATGGCGAGGTCAAAGCCCAGGATGTGTACGCCTCTCCACATGGCAGCACAACTCTTGGTCGACCTCCCCATGTTCTCCCCCCTATATATTGCATGTAGTCGCCACAGTTTAGGGTTGGGTTTTTTCTTAGATTATTCTGCATTTGCAGTTTCGCCGTTTACGACTTGAGAAACCCACTTTGTGAACTTCATCCAAATTCACAATATATTTCAGAGTGCATCTATCTTGTTCTTGTGAGTTGCTTCGATTGCTTGCAGGAACTATAACCCTCGTGGTGAGGTCGATCGCGTGCGAGCGTGGTTGATAACGACAGTCGTGCGAGTGTAGCGAATTGCGAGGTGAAGATCTGCGGGTCGGAAGCCTCAAAGCGTCAATATCCTCACGACAAAACAAATCAAACCTATCGGAAGATCGGGCCACCGTGTACTCATCATGGTGCGTTTTCCATCCATCGGTGCTTCCTCGTCGCTGTCATTCGGGGCTATGAGGAAGCGAGAAGCCGAGCTGCGCCATCTGAGGGTGAGAAGCAGGAGGACCGCGAAGACGGGGTTCTTCATGTGAGATCTTCAGCAAACCATGGCCACGACTTCAAGGGGTAACGATGATCTCCCCACTGGTTGAGGCCGGTTTGATATTAGTTTTTACCAATTAGATTTTCGTTGTGCTGTTGTGTGTAGGTTTGGAGATCTGCAATCTTCTTGTTCATCAGGTTTCGCATATATAGAGCACGAATTAGAGGATTTTTCTCCTAGATAATTGTGGAGCTCGTTATCAGCTTTCCATTGGTTTAAATATCACCAAATTCAGAGTTGTGGTCTTAAAGTTACGTTGATTCCTTTACTGCTATCCAGAGAGTCTGATGAATGTTAGCAGTCGTCTTGTTTATTAATTAAGATTAAGTTAAAAGCTGATTCAAGGATTTCACCCAAAACGATTGTTGTAGGAAATTTCGTAAGCTTTCCATATTGTTAAAACTCTTGAATTTTGGTTAATCAAATTAAAAGTTATGAATTTTGTTCTACTGCAGTATTTTCTATATGACAGGTTATAGTTACGTAGTTTCATCTGATTATTAGACATAGAAGTTGGCCGAATTAGGAAGTCTCGCCAACTAAGTTATTGTAGAGGATTTCATTAACTTTCAATAGAGTCTAAGATCACATATTTTTAATTTACAGAGCAAAAGTTATGAAGGTGTTAATACTGTTATCCAGTATAATTTCCTGCTAGACTGTCCTTTAATTTGAGTAGACAAATATATAAACATTGGGTTTTGGAAAGATGAGTTAAAGTGATGCGAGTAATATCTCCGTATCACACCGTTCTTATGTAAGTAATTTAATTATGTAGGAGGAGAGGCTTTGTGATTAGTGGCATCATCCTTGCATCCTAACGCGTCGCAACGCGAAAGGTAAGTATAATTGAATTGTCTTGATTGCTAGTTGTTTTACATGATTGATGAATGTGTAATGGATAATTCCAGTATTACTTGTTTCCCTTCATAATTGTTATACCATAATTCTTTGGTAATATGTTCAACATGTTCATTCGTTCATTCATTCATATTTCACCCACGGGAGTAGGTATTGAAGTCCCATCACTCCAACATGGGCAAGTACATTGAAAAATGTATTGACTCATATCTGTTTGTAATGCTTGATGCTCATGCTACGATTAAGTTTTATGGATTTCGAGTAATTCCAATAATTCTTGTTTCTTTTCATGGATATTAATCCATGCTTCTTAAGATTATGTCTTTCATATCCATGAATTCATTCATTCATTCACTGTTCATGTTTCACCCACAGGAGTGGGATGTAAAGACCCATCATTCCAATTTGGGCATGTAAGACCTACTATTTCAATGTGGGCAAATTGGATCCCCATTATGAAACATTCTTTATACGGGACTTGGATCCCCGCATTTTGGATAATGCGGGCTTGAGTGAACATCGATGGGTGTCCATTGGCGGTTGACCAAAACTGCATCTATTAAATACAGTCACAGACGGTTTTGGTTTAGCGTCCGTCTGTGTTACTTTCTGTGGTAAAAACTGTCTGTGAATATGTAATATCACAGACGGTTTGTGTTGAAAACCGTTTGTGGAGTATCACGGAGGGTTATGAACAAGAACCGTCTGTGATATTACTAGATATCACAGACGGTTCTTGTTCAGAACCCTCCGTGATACTTCACATATGGTTTTCAACATGAACCATCTGTGACTTCCCGTCCTCGTCACTACAAACCGTCTGTGATAATCTCATTTATTGCAGAACCGACCCTCGCAAATCGATCTGTCTTAAATTCCAGATCTGTTCTCTCGCTACTACTGCTGTTGGCCAGGTGGGGCTTTGAGGCGATTTGGTGAAAGGAGACCGTGGATTTGGTAATTTGTTCCTTGCATATTGTATTCAAGATCTGGCTTGGTAAAGAGAGAGAATTGAAGATAGTTTAGATCAGTATAGAGAGAATTGAAGATGGTTTAGATCTATCTTTTTGTGTTATTTTGCAAGTGTTAGCTTCTTGTCATCTGAAGTTGGGCATGGGCTATCTATAATGTGTTTGAGATGAACAACCTAACCCTAAGGTGGATTGCTATTTTTTTAGTTCATTATAAATACATATTTCAAAATACATATCAAAAGTTGTATCTATAGTATACTAATTAATTACTTCAATATTTGACACCAAATTGTTATATGCGTCGCGTAGATGGACAGAAGCTGGATGTACGCTGGCAACCGTGTGAGTGAAGAGTACATTAATGACGTGTCTACTTTTACAAGAGCTACCGAGGAGGATATGTTGAATAAGGGGGTGGAATATATTTACTATCCATGCATTGACTGCAAGAATCGAAAATGTTAATGAACCGAGCGCACTTGATTTGAAGGGGTTTCAAAAAGGGTTATATACGTTGGACCAGTCACGGTGAAGAGCAGATTATACAGGAAGGTAGTAATAACGACATCGCCGACGAAATCAACGATATGCCACCAGATGATGTTGATTATGGTTTCAATTCAGATAGGCTGCACGATGACAATCTGGATTAGATGCTTCACGATGCAGAAGGGAACTGTGATAAGAGGGAGTATGTTAAATATCGGGACTTGATGGAGGACTTGGAGAAACCTTTGTTCCTGGGCTGCAAGCTGGAATACACAAGGTTGTCATCCGTGCTTGAACTGCTAAAATTAAAGGCAAGCAACGGTTGGTTCGACAAGAGTTTCATGGCGCTGTTAGGTTTCTTAGAGAACATGCTTCCGGAGGGAAACGAGTTGCCCAAAACCACCTACAAAGCCAAGAAGATTCTTTGTCCATTGGGAATGGAAGTAGAATAATTACATACAAGTCCGAACGACTATAACCTCTACCGTAACGAGTATGCAAACATGCATGTATGCCCGGTGTGCAACGCATCCCGATACAAGTGTAAGAATCAATCAGATGACAGCGAGGGAATCGAGGTGAAGAAAGGACATCCTGCTAAGGTGGCATGGTATCTTCTTGTAATTCCCCATTTGAAGCGGTTTTTTGCGAACCCAAAAGATGCAAAACTACTGCATTGGCACTCGGAGGAGAGTAAGAATGACAAAAAGCTAAGACACCCTGTTGATTCTTCCCAGTGGAGAAACATCGATGGGAGGTTTGCAGACTTCGGTGCGGAACCGAGGAATATAAGGTTTGGATTGAGTACAGATGGAATGAATCCTTTTGGTAACATAAGCAGCCGACATAGCACTTGACACTTGACTCTCTGTATATACAACCTTCCTCCTTGGTTGTGTATGAAGCGGAAGTATATTTTGCTATCGATAATTATCCAAGGGCCGAAGCAACTGGGAATGATATTGATGTGTACTTAGCACCATTGATGGAAGATCTAAAAATACTGTGGATTGAAGGGGTACATGTATGGAATGCGTACAAACGAGAGAACTTCACTTTACGCTCTTTGTTGTTCTGTACCATAAATGATTATCCCGCCCTTGCTAACCTGTCGGGCTAGAGTACAAAAGGGGACAAGGCCTGTACTCACTGCTTAGATGATACCGAGAGTGTGTAGCTGAAGCACTCATGTAAAACCGTATACATGCGTTATCGTAGGTTCCTTCAGAGGGCTCACCCATACCACAAGACGAAGAACCAATTTGACAGAAAGGAGGAGGACAGTTCAGCTCCAAGGTATTTAAGCGGAAAAGAGATCTATGATATGGTTAAGTATTTAGATGTTGTGCTCGGAAAGGGATGTAAATCGAGAACCCGTGAGAAGAACATCTGGAAGAAGATATCAATTTTTGGGACTTACCTTATTGAGAGCAATTAGAAGTTCACCACTACATCGACATTATGCACGTAGAGAACAATGTATGTGACAGCTTGATTGGTCTCTTGCTGAACATTCATGACAAAATAAAGGATGGTGTCAACGCATGGCTTGACTTGGTTGATATGGACATCAGACCTGAGTTAGCACCGACAAAGACTGATAAAGGACGAACGTACCTTCCCCCTGCTTGTTACACTCTGTCCAAGGCCGAGAGAACTGAACTGTGTCAGTGCTTGCATGGTATGAATGTTTCATCTGGTTACTCCGCTAACATGAAGAAACTTGTTTCGATGGAAGATTTGAAGTTAATTGGCATGAAGTCTCATGATTGTCTTGTGCTGATGACACAGATGCTCCATGTTGCAATTAGAAATATTTTACCGATCAGATCCGAGAGACAATCTTGAGGCTATGTTATTTTTTAACACAATTAATCAGAAGGTCATCGATCCCGAAGGACTAGATGCTCTACAGGACGAGGTGGTGATGACTATATGTGATCTTGAAATGTATTTCCCTCCGTCATTTTTCGATATCATAGTCCATCTCATTGTTCACATTGTGATTGAGATAAAGATGTGCGGGCTCGTGTTCCTACGTAGCATGTACCTGTTCGAGAGGTTCATGGGAATTCTCAAGTCCTATGTATAGAATCAATCTCGGTCGGAGGGCAGCATCGTTGAAGGTTATGCAACCGAAGAGGTCATTGAGTTCTGCATCGATTACATGGCTCAGGTCGAACTGATAGGTATGCCTCGATCTCGCCATGAGGGGAGGCTCGAGGGTATCGGGACCATCAAAAGGAAAGCAATCACTCTAGATATGGATACATATGCTCAATCCTATTTCACGGTCTTGCAACACATGACTGAAGTGTCCTCGTATATCGACCAGCACAAGGACGTGCTTCGGCAATAGAATCCAGAGCGGCCGGATGTTTGGATCACGAGACACCACAACAGTCGGTTCAACCAATAGTTGAAGGAGCGACTCGCTAGGAGCTCATCAAGTGATATGCTGACATGGTTGGCAAAAGAGCCAACATTTACAGTTGTGATATGGTAAGGATACGACATAAATAGGTACACATTCTATACACAGGCTCAAGATATAATTAGCACTAACCAGAATAACGGTGTCCGGATAGATGCGTTTAGTACCGATGGGGTAAGGAGCTCCTACTATGAGCTCATAGAGGAGATTTGGGAGCTCGACTACGTGCTTTTCAAGATCCCCTTATTTCGGTGTCGTTGGGTCCATCTCCCACAAGTGAAGGTCGACAAGTATGGGTCACTCCGTGGACCTCGAATGTGTCGGATACAAAGATGAACCATTTATACTCGCTAACCAAGTTGTTCAAGTCTTCTATATAACCGACCTGACAAATAAGAAGTACCACGTAGTTATTCATGGAAAAAGGAGGATTGTTGGAGTTGATAATGTAGTGGACGAGGAAGAATACACTCAATTTGACGAGTTGTCTCCTTTCGGAAATGACATAAGGGTCGAGGAAGAACAACGTGATGAAACTAGCTACATACACGTCGATCATCATGAAGGGCTAATTTTTAAAGATTGAACAATGTGTGTATATGTATTGAATGATTAATTTTAGTTCAATTGAGTTAATTGATTTGTACTGTGAAATGGATGTTCTTATTTCTGAAATGAATGTAAATTGGATGTATACATGTACTTATTGTGTTTCTGCTTGTTTCAGAGGGCATGGCTAGTATTTCCAAGGCTGGCCAATAAACAGAACTAGATTTACCAATACAAAAAATATCACACACGATTTCATCTACAAATTGTCTGTGATAATCTATTACAGATGGTTTCATCTAAAAACCGTCTGTGATACATAATCTATCACAGACGGTTCCTTAGGACAAGTCGTCTGTGATACATCAGATATCACAGGCGATTTCATCTACAAACCGTCTGTGATACGCAATCTATTGCAGACGGTTATTTATTGGAACCGTCTGTGATATTATTTATCATAGACGGTTCTACTTTAGAACCGTGTGTGATGTCCAACCCTATTTATATTCGGACTCTAGGGTTTGCCCGCGCCCCCTCCACTCAAACGATTAAGTTTCTCAACTCACGCTCCTCCCCCGAGCCCGTCGCCACCGTCCTCGACATCGCCTCCACCTAGAGCCTAGTGCAACTCCTCCCCCGAGCCTGTCACCTCTGTCCTTGATGCTGCCTCCTCCTCGAGCCCAGCGCACCTCCTCCCCCGAGCCTGCCTCCTCCTCCCCGGGTATGAGCAAATGTTGCCGCCTCCTCCCCCCAGCCTGCCGCCTCCTCCCCAACTTTGAGCCCGCTGCCTCCTCCTCCTTCTCCGAGCTCGACGCGCCTCCCCTTTGACGCCGCCCTGCTGCTCTTATACTGCTCCCTTCTCGTCCTTCTCCTCGACGCCCAAAGGTAATCGATGCCGAGTTGCCGACCTTGACGCCTCTTTCTCTCACTCTTTCTATCACTAATCTGTCATGCTATCATGGTCCTCATGGACTAATGAATCTGGTTCAAACACTGAGTAGTATGAGGTGTTGTACTTATTTTAGGAATTTGTATTTGTTCTAGTCAGTGATTCAGATTGTATTTGTTTTGATACTGCTATTGGGATATATATGATAATATGTTTATACGTGTCATAACTTCTATTTCTTGTGATGATGTCTTCCGCTTATTCTTCATCATCATCGTCTCATGCATTTGATGTGCCGTCCTCTGGAATATCCAAGCACGGTAGAAGAAGAGGAATATCAAAAAGGCCCGAGGGCCAATTTACCATCACAGAGGTCGATGAGTCTGGGACCCCTATCAATCCTCCCCGAGCAATGTCTGCATTCCAGAGAATTGTCAGAATAGTTGCATGGGAACAGGTCAACATCACCTACGATTTGTGGAAGGAGTTGACCAAAGCTCTGAAAGGTGAGCTGTTGATGGATATTTTCTGATCATTCAAGATTCTGGAACAACACTAGGATCCATTATTGGAAGAGTACTGCGAAGAGGTTGACCAAAGCTCAGAAAGGTGAGTTGTTGACGACATGCGTTGCTATAGGCATGCAAAGCATGGAAGAACTTCAAGAGCACGCTTGTCAAGAAATATGTAGAGAAGGATATGACGCCCTTCCACAAGTATTCGTTCTTCGAAGAGTACTGCGAAGAGTTTGTGGCGAAGAAGACGATAGATGATATTAGGAGTGAAAGTGTGGCGCGCAGGGCCCTCTAGGCAAAAAACATGCATCCCCACAGACATCGCACCGCTGGGTATATGTAACAGCCCAAAATTTCAGTTTCAGTTAAAAAGAAGACTTTAATTATTTTTGTGGATTTTTTGGAAATTTTAAAAGCTTTTCTCTAAGTGTTTTAAAGCTAAAATAATTTATGTGCAAAATCTATTACCAACTAAAAGTTGGAATTATTTTATTTAAGTCCAGAATGCCTCATAGAATTTCTGTGAATTTTCTCAAAAATTTTGGACTTTATTTGCTAATTTCTAATGCTTATTTGAATTTACGAATTAAATCAATTGAAAAGAATTTAAAATTCTACGCTTTAAGATCTTGGGTGAAGCCCGGCCTTTGTCTTGCGCCTCGGCCCATTTTTCTCCCGCGGACGATTAATGCGGGCCGTCCGATCAAAATCGGACGGCCGATAGCAATCCACTCGCGCCCTTCTCTCTTGCTCTGTCTCGCCGGATGGGTGGACCCGCCGCATGTCGTCTTCCTCGCCTCCTTCTTCCCGCGGCGCCGCCATTACCGCTCTTCACTGCCGCCATCAAGTCCGCGATTCCCTCCCCCTCTTCACTCGCCATCATGCGCGTTAACGACGCTAGCTTCCACCGCGTTCATTCCCGCCATTACCCCTCTTAACCCGTGCGCGCCGCGCCCGGCTCCGCCGCCATTAACGCCGCGCGCTAACCTCGCCTCCCGGCCTCCCCCTCGCCTATAAAAGGTGCCCCCGGTTGCGCCTCTCCTCCCTCAAGCTTTCGCCCCAGCTCCCCTCGCCTCCCTCGCCCCCAGTCGCCCGCATTTGGCCTCTCTCTCTCGCCGGCCGAGCTATGCTCCACTGCCTCTAGCGCCGCCACCGGTGAACCTCCGGCCGCCTCGACCGCACCACGGCCGCCTCGGCATGCATGGACTGGTGCGCACCTCCGCTCTGAACGGCACCGGAGCACCCTCCCGCCAACGACCGAACCTCGCGCCGCTTTGCTCTTCCGTCGCCGACGACCTTCCGCCACTCCCATCTGTAGCAGTGGCGCATCACACTCGGCATCACCTCCGATCGGTTTGCGACCCTCGCGGAGCTCGCCGCGCCACCGTTCGCCGCCCCTCGGTTCCCGAGCGCCTCCTCCTTCCGGCGTCAACGTGGCTCTGCCACCTCAGCGCCACCTCATCGTTTTCGCGTGCGTGGCAGCCGAAGTCAGCGCCGCGTGGCTGCCAGCGCAGCCGCCCCTTCGCATTGTTGCATGCACCGAGTCCACCGTGGACTTGCGCCTCGCTGTGGACTCAGTCCATACTGTTCGGGCCCACTTGTCAGTCTCTATGAACAGTACCGCTGACGCATGCTTGCGCAATAAATGGAATTTCCTTTAGAAATTTAATTCGGGAAAATCGGAAATTCTGATTTTAGGATTTAATTTAGGTTTTAAACTTCCAGGAGCTCGTATTTCTTCATACAAACTCCGATTTAGGTGATTCAAATTTCTAAATTTGTATAAAATCAAGTTCTAGCTAACTAAACCAAAATTATTTAATTTGGAGTTAATTTGTATTTTCATTTGAATTTATTTGAGTTCTTTTGAATTCTGTTTGAATTTGGATTATTCTCGCGTATAGATTTTGACGACTCCGGAGAGCTTGACCCTATTGAAGAAGTAGAATACCAAGATTTTGAACAAGGCAAGTTACACCATTGACCATTTTGCCCCCAATATTTAAACTTATTTAATTTCTGTTTTAAATTATTATTGCATGCATAATTGTATTTAATTATTTTAAATTCCTGTTTTAAATACTTAATTATTCCAATTCCTTTGTATAGCCATATTTGAATACTGTATTACCAATTCCTTGTCACCTTAGTCAAATGAATTTAAAAATAAATATATGCTTAGCAAATGCTTAGGCAAGGAAATATTTGATTTTGGGAGAATTTAGCCAAGACTTCAAAATTTGATAAAAAGCCTATGACATTGCTTTGTCATGGTGGACTTTTGCAAATATCTTTGAAAATTATAAAAATAAAAGAAAATGGTTTGTACTTGGGCAAACATGGACCGTTGGTGGGTGCATGTTTATGCACTGCTCGTCACAGTTAGGATCGAGATCCGTGGTTTTATTGAAAGTTGCCCAAGTAGGTTAAGGACCGGTCTTTGAGCCGCATCTTGAAAAAGCTCCACCGTACTACCACATGTTCTGTATGGGCAGAACCAGGCTTAATAATTTGTCTTACCTCATTATTGTTTATGCCATTTTTGTTGTGTGGGTGTCGGTTAGACTTTATTCCCACTTGGCGCAAGAGGGGGTTTCCGGCAGGTGGTTAGCCTAATGGAAGTGAAACCTTAGCGGGCATATTGGTATTGAGGTAATGCATTGGAAATGCCTTGTGATAATTGCCGATCCTGCGCCTAAGGAAGCGTGTATTGGCCGACATAACTGCAAATTATCTCGTGTGGGTAAAGTTGTACCCCTCTGCAGTGTAAATCTATTGAATAGCCGTGTCCACGGTCATGGACATCTTGAGCAAAGCCACTCTAAGTTAGATTTGTTTTTGGTTTTAAAATAACTTTGGACATGTTTTGAGGATGGTTAATCCGTGTGGTAAAATTGGGCGGGTAGCCTTGTGATAGGAGGGTATCCTTCACCATGTTTCATATGGAGGTTATCCACTATAAAATGATGAACCTCAAATTTGATTTTAGCTATGGAATAAAAATATGCCTTGAAACTTAGTATAAATATTTAAACCAAAAGGCTGATTCACATAAATAAACCTATAACCCTCCTTTGATAAACTTATGCATGCATTCTAAATTACATGTATTGGGTGTAATTTGCGAGCACGGTTGTAGTGCTCACTCTTCTTTGAATATTATTATTCAGGAGAAGACTGCTATCCGGAAGGTGAGGAGCAGGACGATTAGGCAACGACCTCCAGATGATTGCCTGTGGCGTATCGTGTGGCTTACCATTATATTTTGCTTCCGCTTAATGTTTTATTTGGCCTTCGGCCCCAGTTGTAATAAACTCTATGCTTATTAAATAAACACGCTGGATATGTTTGGGATAACATTTTTTGTGACTGTGTACACTGGAAACCCTGGACTAGTGTATGAACACAGAGAATTCGGGATCTTTCGTTCCCGGGTTCGACAGTATACGAGTAAAATATCACAATAGAGGGATCAGGACCGGCAGGTGAACCTTTCGAATGCCTCCCCGCCATTTGCCGATATCCCCGATGATCATGCCCGAAATTGGCTAAGAGCGAGGTTATCTACCCTGTCTTCGGTGGTCATCTCCTTTCCAAACCCCGCAGATGAGAAAGTGTTCCAGCAGTTGGGAAGATATCGAACTACCTAGTTTGTAATTACTTCATAACTTCATAACAAGTGAAATGACACGTTGGGCTATTGCAGGAAACACTGAGTGCACAATCTTCCCAAGGCTCATTCCAGGCAGTCAGGGAGAAAGATATACTCTCCATGGCCTTGGGAAACGATGAGCACCTGGGTCGTACGAGAATCCTTGATCTTTATGTGCCATGGAAACATGGATTCCTAGTGGACTCTAAAGCGTACCGAAGTAGGAAGTGAGCCAAAGCCGAGCGCGATGCACGGCCACGAGAGGAGATTTGTGAATCCCTCATAGATGAGATCACTAGATCCATTAGAGATGAGATCAATGATCGCATCAGAGATGAGATGCTACGACAGATGGAGAGCCTTGAGGAAAGGCTTAGGGAAAATCAGTTGCAAGCCCCTGCCCCTATTGTGCTAGCCAGCCCCCGAAACTTCCGAGTAGCTGCGCGTCCAACCCTAACCCTATCCCAAAAGGCAACTATAGATTTCCGTCGATGACATCCTCATAATAATTATTATTTCTAGAATGTTGTTCCATTGATAGGCCTGTTGGAGTAGCTAATTTTGTATCATTATGTAGATGGCTACGAAGTGCAAGCTCCAAGTGAGATATGCCTCTGTTGCCCTAGATGCTACTTGGGGCCAGACATATCCATCCGGTGCTGGGGCTTTGGTGCACGGTGTAAATCTAGCGTCGTGTTTCACAAAAGTGAATGTGGATGGTGTTGATGCCAATTTCGTAGTCATCCCGCTGCCGATTCCCCCAAACGACGAGGTCATGACTCTAGGGCAAACCATTGGAACATTCATCTAGTGGCCCAAGAGTGACATATGCCTGGAGCTACCTGCTTCAGTGTCAACATCACGGGAATGTCCAACAATGGTATCAAGTCCACGGAAGCTACCTGCACCGAAGCGGTAAGGGCTCGGTGCATCAGATGCATCTACACCTCATGCTCGGTCAACTCTCGTGAAGTTTACCTCTAAAAAGTGAGGCAACAAGGGCAAATCGAAGATGGTCGACTCCTGTTCTGATATCCCCTTCTTGCCGTTGGCCCAGAAATTCATGCTAGGTGAGCCGTTGATCGAGACGGTATAGCACGATCGTACCTAGGAATCGCTTGCAGGAGATTGCATGTATGGTACATTAGATAGGCTAACAAGACGGATAAACAATGATGCTCGAGTGTCAATAGTAAGTTCAAAAAGGATCATCTTAACCACGTGGTTCAAGACTGTGTCTTCACAGTGACCTTTGAGGACTTGTTCTTTCTCTTCAACCTCGACGCCCTCGACACCTCACTCATGCGATACTGGACACTGTAAGTGTGTACAATCATGGTCAGCATTCGTGTAATACTTTTTGTGTGTGTATATATACACACATGATTTCTGAAGCAGAATTAAGGAATTCACCGGTAGGTTTCCTCGACCAACACTTGGTCTCTGTCGTAGAACAAAAACTAGATAGTAAGAGAAGGAAGAAGAACCAAGACTAGAGTATGCATGTGTCTTTCTCTTGGAGTGAATGAGAGCCCCCCAAGACATGCCCTTGGGGCTCTATATATAGGAGGGCAAGAAGGGACAACTACCTTCTTGCTCTCGCGCTACGGGAGAGAGAGGGTCATTAGGTACATTGGCCTGCACTAACTCGTATGGATTTGTTTTACACGGGTGTGGCATCCCTGACGGTACAAAGGTATTCCCGATGACCCGAGGGTGCGGGGCACCTACTGGTGCCCGGCTACGATCTCCTTGCAAAATTCGTTGAGGATTACATGACAGAGTCATTCCTGGCTCACCGCGATAAGGAATTCATACTTTTGCCCTACAACCAGGAGTAAGTGCTGCACTAGTGGCTATACTTGTTTATTTGTACTTTATAAGCAACACAAACTTAGATTTAATAACCATGGCGACATACCTGTGTAAGTTCCACTGGATTCTAATGGTAATTATACCAAAACGGAATAGGGTAATATACCTAGATTCCCTAAAGAGGACCGTGCATGACTACACAATTGTCTGACAATTAATCAACTGGTAAACATATTTCCTCCATAGATAACTCTATTGTAGTCTTTCCTTCCTTTGCAATGGCTAATGCTAACTTCTTGGAATCACGTAGGTCATTCGCCGTGAACTATGCTAAAGGAGGAAAAAGCAAGAGAAGTATTCTACGACACGATCTAAATTTCTCGGTATTCGCTAGTAAACATTAATCCTATATAACACTTCATAGTAATGCCTCTCAAACTAACCAATTTTATTTTTGCAGTGCTACCAGCAATCGCCGGCCTGCAACATCTGTAGATACTATGTTTGCCACAACATGGAACTCCTCGTCGATGCCGCCATGACCAATGATCCTTAGGTTTAGCAATCTTGCAATAATTATTTCATACTTATCAATTTATATATGCACAAATTTAATCTTCTTAGCGATAGGTTGCGAGCATCGATACAACTGCGTTGGAACAGGGCCAGCTCATAAACATTCGAAGATAGTTTATGTCATTCTTGAACTGTGAGGTCATAAATCCAATTGGAAAGCTCCACATTGTATATTGAACTTAATGGTACATATGTGTAAATGTACATGAATGGTTAATTTTAGTTAATTGATTTGTGAGTTGGATATGCTTTTTTGAAATGAATGTGAATTGGATGTATGCATGTACTTGTTGTGTTTCAGCTTGTTTCAGAGGGTATGGCTAGCATTTCCTGAGGTTAGCCAATAAATAGAAATAGATTTAGTAATACAAAAGAATATCACATACAGTTCCATAGGGCAAACTGTCTGTGATACATTAGCTCGCACAGACGGTTTCATCTACAAACTATTTGTGATACATAATCTATCACAGACAGTTTAATCTAAAAACCGTTTGTGATAGTCAACTATCATAGACGGTTTTTAGTTAATAACTATCCGTGATGACCTCATGTCATTACCGACCTATAAACTCAAACGGCTCATGAAACCATTTGTGTTGACGTTTTTGAACCTTCTGTAAAGACCTATTCTGTAGTAGTGTGGACTTTCGGAGCGTCCGTGGTAGGGTAGAAGGGTCTTACGTCGTGTCCGTGGTAGGGAGGAATGGACAAGATGACTACTGCGGCAGGGAGCAACGGACCACGCGGTGCTTCCAAGCGAGTCTGGGTGAGGGAGGGCTGGCAAGGCTGTCGTCCGAGCCAACATGGAATGGAGGAGGCAACGTTACAAGAGGAGCAGTGTCACAAAGTGGGCACGGGTGCGGGATGCGTGGCACGGGGCGATGTGATGGGCGGAGAGCCCTCCAGGCCACAGAGCAACGGTAGAGATGCCAAAAGTGCCATTCCCTTACGTGAATGTCCAGTTTTACTAAAGCGGCACAAACAGTGCTATATACGGCAAAAACACGGATAATGTGTCTTGTTACGAGTGTTCGTGTGCTCTGATTCGGCGATGGGATGAAAATAAGGCACGCGCCAGGGGAGCTTTTCAGATGAGTTTTGTTTTGTCTGCATAAAGCGAAGGTAAGAAAAAAAATATTAGTGTGATAATTTTTTAGGGAAAATGGCTTCAGAGTCTTGTGATGTTGTTTTCAGCTAAAATATGGCAATCTTGTTTTAAAAAACAATCTATTTTGGAGGTTCTCCAAATCTTATTTGCAATCACACACTACACTATCTTTAGGACTTGGGCAATTTAGTCTAACTCTTGATGAGAACATGAAAGCACCACTTGCACCCGTTTCTTGGAAATAATTATAGTATACATAAGTTTAGCAAGAACGTTTTCAAGTTCCAACCATCAGATATCCCACTAGATATGACGTTGCTTTTCACATGTCGGTATGTTACACCTCATGATTGATGGTGATTATGCACCATTTTCAAGCAATTCGTTTGATTCTCTAGTGTCGTGATAACTCACAACAAAAGAGTTAATTCAAACGCTGTCAAAGACCTTTCAAAGGCAAACACTGTCAAAGATTCCTGAATTTTCTTTTTCATGTCGAGGACGTATCAAAGGCTTGTAATTCACATGCCTTTTCCCCCCATAAAGCTACTACTTCCTTCTAACATGAACAGGTTTGCACCGATCCAAAAAGTAAAATGATTTAGACTGATCACACACACAAGAAATATAGAAAGGGAAACCCAAAAGCAAAGGAAAAGATGGAAACGGCAACTAGGAGGTTGCACGCAATGGACAGGTGGCGTTTCATTTCGCAAAAGAGATGCCGCGAAAACCACGGTACTTGTGATAATCTAGAAGTCGACCAACAAGAAAACGATAAAGCGTAGTCTGTTGCAATAGTTTAAGTCTCGCCTTAGTCTAGTGGACTCATTCGGTACTTACGTACAACCGATATTATCCAAACCCCTGGCTAATATCCATCGTACATAGGCTACTCTAATCTCTTACCTGTGGAGAGATGAGCCCTACCCTTTTTTATTTTCGCTATAGTTTATGTTGCTTTCACATAATGTAATCAATTTGGCCTGTTTGACACTTTTGTAAAACTCGACCCGACATGGTCTATGTCACTCTAAAGATTGTAATATATTTGAATAGTTTAGTTCACGCCATATATTAAATGATTCAGCAATATGCCTGTGAGTGCTATCTACTGATCCAGGGAATAGCACAATATTTTCATAGAGGATTTAGATTTACAAAATCCGGGTCTAACAATTCGAGAGTGGTATCAACCATTCTCTACACAATCTTCTCGGCTGGAGCCCACTGATAGTTGGAGCGTCTTTGCCAGATTAACCCCACTCTACCGCTCACTCATGCCAGTCCAGAACGGCGACGAGCAAACAACCTCTATGTGGCATGATAACTGGACATCCCTCCCTGGGACAGCTCGCTCATGCATTCCCGACTATATTCTCTTGTTAAGAAACTCTAGGCCCAGTCTAGAAGCCGGCCCATATATGGACATCCCATTGGAAATCCTAGCAGGGCTGAGATGTTATAAATAGAGGGGGACCCCCAACCATTGTAACACGATTTTTGAAGAGCAATAAAGCGAACCTAAGTCCCCTCATATCTCTGTGTTTAATCTACTGTTGTGCTTTGTGTTCTTGCTTTGTTTTTACTATTCTGAATATTGTTTATAAGGTAATCAGTCGGACTGGACTCGCCAGCGAGGGTTACTCAACACGTTATCAGCACGATCAACTCTCCTCGGATCGAAAGGTAACCGTTGTAGCACGACGTTCGTAGATTGAATCATTTTTCTATATCGCTTTCAATTTTGCAATTGTTGACTTCTAGATTATATTTTTTCTACGGTGCAAATCCGCTCTAATCTACCACGAGCCGACTTGAACTCATCGGCACAATGCCGATCGGTAGATTGAATGAAAGAGAAGATGTTGATTGCACTGTAGATTACAAATTCGTTCCAATCTACCGCGAGCTGACTTGAAGTCACCAGCCAAGTGGATCGGTGATTACATGAATGGTGATTGCATAAATAATGTTTTTGGATGAACAGTGAAAAAAGGAGGATTTTGCGCATGAAAGTCGGGTCGAAGCCGCATCGCATAGCACCAGAGCCACCATGCACAGCCGAGCAGCCGGCCGCCGCGTCTTGAAGGTGCTGCCTCGAACGGGAGCCGTCGGCCGCCGCACTTGAAGCATCGCTGCCGCACGACACTCCTCCGGCTTCCTCGCTTGCGTGTTTCAAGCGCAGCCGCCGCATGGCTACCCGCACCGGTCGCCGCTACCGACACGCAGATGAAGCCCCGCATGGCCACTGGCCACGCTTTGTGCGCCGCCACACCAGCCACGCAGCTTCGCGTGCCCACAGCCGCGTCGACGCCAGTAGCCCACCACACCACCAAACCCCTCTCGAGACCAACATAGCCGCCGCCTTCGTATGGGCGATTCCGTCGCCCGTAGCGTGGCTCCTTGCCTCGCGAGTCCTCCCGGCCAGGCGCCGCACGGCTTGGAGTCGCGCCGTCAGCCCAAAGCGCTGGAGCCACCAGCGCCGGCCCCGTACGGCCATGGCACCACCGGTCCTCCTACCCTGCACGGCACCTCCGCCCGCAAGGCACCACCACCGGCTTGAAGCCGCACGGTGCCACCATCGCCTGAAGAAAAGGGTTGAGCGAGAGGGGGGATGGGTCGAGTGGCGCTGGCCGGCAGCCCGAAGTCGACCGTCGCCCACCGCCGGTGGCTCCCACGCTCGCAACCGGACCCATTGCCTCCTGTCGCCCGGCCGACCCCACCGCCTCGGCCGCCTCGCCATTGCCGCCTCCGCCCTCCCGCCGCAACACGCTGCCGCCGAGTAGGTGCGTCCCCGCTCGGGAGCGGTCGACGCCGCCGCCACGAAAAAAACCAGGGGGGTACCTAACTCCCCCAGGGACGTTTATAACAGGTCGGTGAAACAAAAAAACACCAAAGTTTTGCAAAAAAAAACCCTCTGAAATTCCAAAAATTACACGAAAATTTTCCCAGAACTGAAATTTTCGCATTCAAACCCCTAGAAATTGCAGAATTTACCGCAAATTCATATTCCAGCAGAAAAAGGCCATGGGAATTCAATTTTTGAATCAGTTTTAGCATTTGAAGCATGTTTAATTCTGTTATTATTACTTCTATACAATTTATGTACTCTGTTTACTATTTTTTTATTTGTGATTATTTATATTGCTTTTAATCACTGAAAATAGCAGTAAATCATGAAAAATGCATAGAAAAATAAGTGAACATTTTGAGAATTTTTGCCACCATTTTATGCAAAGTACCAACAATAATCTTATGCACCTTTTGCATGAATATGCAGATGATTGGCATTACGAACCTGGAGTTTGAACAGCTGGCCCAGCATGGCCACAACTATCTAACTTGGGCATCATATGTCGAGATCGTACTTGGAGCAAAGAAGCTATGTGCTGCTATTAGACTTGGCACCCTGTAGGATGCCACTCCAACTGCTGAGGAGAATGATCAAGCATTTCATTTCCTCAGACACCATCTCTGCCTAACGCTCAAGAATGAGTACATGGCAGAAAAGAACGCACTAGCTTTATAGACCGCACTGAAGAAGCGGTTCGAGAACTAAAGTACACCATCCTGCCTCATGCAGAGCATTATTGGAACCGACTACGTTTTGTTGGCTATAAGACCGTGGGGGAGTACAACTCTATATTGCACAGAATTTGTACAAGTCTTCAACTCTGTGGTAAGGTAACCACAGACGAGTAGAAGATCGAAAAAACTCTCTCTACCTTCCACCCAAACGCGGTGCAATCCGCACGCAACTATCATCAGGATGGCTACAAGGAGTGCGCCGAACTGATTGACATAATGCAAGTTGCGGAAGCTCAAGATGACGTTCTCCCAAAGAAGTACATCTCACAACCGTCTAGTAGCAAAGTTGGCCATGAAGTCAACGCAAACAACTACAAGGTGAGGAAGCCCCACTCAAAAGAAAGAGGTAAGAAGGGTAAGGTCATGGGTCGCAAAACCAAACAGAATGTCTAAACCAAGAAGGGTGAACAAAAGAAGCGCGACGAGAAGTCCTATGGTCAACAGGACCAAAGTTGCTACAAATGTGACACTTGAGGTTATTGGTCACGTGTTTGCCATGAGCCGCAGCAGGTGATCGACGCCTTCAAGGCCAAGAAGAAGGTTAAAGTACAGCATGAGACACACCTCGCCATTGCAGGCACAGATGACCCACAATCATAGGATGCACCCATGAAAGTAGACAGCCATATAGCAACCCCCATCACACCTTCTTTGGACATCGCAGCAACAGCAACTGTAGTTGCCAAAGAAAAACAGATGGACGTAGCACAGATCCAGGCAAAAGTATCTTCATACTTCACTAGTTCGATCTAGTACACGCATTGCACTTAGATTTTATAGTCATTTGCAGTTTATGGTTGTAGTAGAACTTTATTTCTGCATAATGGTTGTAAGCTCTAGGAGAGCAAAGCAATAAGTTTTTTATTATGAGTCCCGCACGACTTTTTCCATATTAATAGCAAATTGTCTTCTGTTTTGAAGTATTTTATCTATGTGTGTGGATTGCTTCCTACCCATAGTAATAAATACTATATATATATATATATATATATATATATATCAAAATGCATGTGGTGCCCTATAGAGGAAGTGTGCTTAGCAGACAGCGGCACAACGAATACCATATTAAGAGAGACAAAAAGAATTTCAGTCGATCAGAAAGAATGCTGGTAGTCTTACGAGAATCGCAGGCAGCGATACTTGTGTAATAGGCCCAGGAAGATCCACAATTATACTTCTGATGGACACAACATTGGTCATTGAAGAAACCTTGTTGTTCCCAGAATCGACTAGGACTCTCTTAAGCTTTAAAGATATTCGCGCTAACGGTCTCCATGTAGAGACTGAAGAAGAGTATGGTAAGGAATACCAACTCATTACAAAGCGTGAAGAAAATAGAAAATGGTATTAGAAAGACTTCCTTCATATGAATCTGGGCTATAGTACACTCACATAAAGACACCTGCAGCCTATAATGTCTTGAGAACTACTTTTAGAAACTCTGAACTTTTCTGTATCTGGCATGATAGATTAGGCCACCCAGGTCTTAGAATGATGAGAAATATAATTACTAATTCTCATGGACATAATGTCAATGTAAAGAATTTCTCGAATCTAGAAGATTTTGTGTGCCCTGAATGTGCCACCGGGAAAATAATTACTAGACCCTCTACTATGAAAGTAAAGGATGAAATCCCTGCATTCCTAGACCGTATCTATGGAGACATTTGCGGTCCTAGACAGCCCCTGTCAAGGCCATTTAGGTACTTTATGGTGCTCATTGATGCTTTCTCTAAATGGTCCCATGTATGCTTATTATCTACGAGAAACTATGCTTTTGCAAAGCTGATCTCGTAGATAATTAAAATTAAGAATAATTTCCATGATCATCATGTGAAGTCCATCAGAATGGACAATGCCAGAGAATTTACTTCAAAGGTATTTGATGATTACTGTATGGCAATGGGAATTACCGTTGAGTATTCCGTACCACATGTCCACACCCAGAATGGACTAATAGAGGTATTAATTAAAAGAATTAAATTTATTGCCCGACCACTCTTGCAGAATTCTAATTAATCAACTACATATTGGGGACACGCAGTCCTTCATGCAGCAACTCTCATCAATTTCCGACCATCAACATATAACATCCATTCACCTATGCAACTAGTGCAAGGGTCAGCAAAAAAAATCTATCATCTACGAAGGTTTGGTTGCAAGGTTTATGTACCTATACGACCACAACAGCGAACTGCAATGGGCCCTCTCTGAAAGTCTGGGATTTACGTTGGTTATGAGACAACATCCATAATCAGGTATCTGGACCACATGACTGAGATTTGCATACAGCCCGCTTCGCTGACATCATATTTGATGAGGATAGTTCCTGTCATTAGGGGGAGGGAATCAACCCCTTGATGAAAAATGATGGGAACTAACGTAGCAAGCCACGGGAATCCATGCACATGACCCGCACACTAGTGAAACAAATAGAGAAGTCCAGAAAATATTCGATTTGCAAGCATTAGCAAATCAACTGCCCGACCACTTTAGTGATTTGAAGAGCGTAACCAAGTTGCATGTGCCTGCACGCAATGCGTCTGAGAGGGTTGAAATACCAAAGAAAATTGAAGGTATCCCTAATCTCATCCAGAGGCATCAGAATAAAAGGACGAGAACTCTGGCCCCTCGAATCCCAAGTAACCGGGGACGCCTGGCGAAAAGGATAAGAAGGACTTGACACAACCGATCACTAAAGTTCCCCACAACCAGAAGGGGAGCCAGTTGAGACCTGACACCAGTATGGAACCTTCAGCAAAAGGCATACCAGATTTGAATATTCCCACAGAGGAAGATATCAGCAAGGATGTGTGCGCGCACACCGGACACTACTACAGAAAAGGTCATCACAGACGGTTCGTAACAGTCATCACAGACGGTTTTTGAACCGTCTGAAATTTTATGTCTGAGATAACAGGCGGTTATCACAGGCGGTTGAAAACCGTATGTGATAACTCTTATCCTGACAGTTCCAACCACGAACCGAAATGCGTGATACTAGAATCCTGCGACGGTTCGTTGTTGGAACCGCTGCGTGATACTAATAATCACGAGCGGTTACGTGGTCGAACCGTGCGTGATTCTGTAATATCACAGATGGTTCGCCGTTGGAACCGCCTCGTGATTATTAATATCTGTGATTACAGCAGAATCACGCAGGCGGTTCGTGGGTGGAACGTGCGTGATTCTTAGTATCATAAACGGTTCGTGAGTTAGAACCGCTGTGATAAGTCCTTAAACCTAATTAAATTTTTCGTATTTTCACTAGCCTCGTGAATTGCTAGCCATGCCCTCTGAAAACTAGCAAGTAGAAACATGTCACGATAATTGCCGACAACTCAAAGTGATCATTTAACTCAAAATCAATTACAAAAGAATGTTTCAAGTATATATTGTCGCTAGAGTTACAAATTGAATTACAACTACCAAAGTGAATTACAATATTGAATCAATTGTTTCGAGGTCGTTCATCGGTGTCGACGGCGTGAAACTCTCCGTTGGTGTTAACTATGTCCGCCTTGATGAAGCCACGAGCCCTCGAATGTGCGTGACTGGTCCATCTCGAGTGCATTTAACTCTATGTTCAAGCCACATCGCTAGCGAGTAAAGTAGTAAGCATATATATTTAAATTTATAATTAGGAGATAATTATTACGAGATTGACAAACACGGGATCGTTAGTCCTAGAAGCAATCAATAGTGCATATGATGGCATACGTAGAATGCGATAGGTGATCTCGTTTTTCTTTGGCGACCTTTGCAAAAATAGAATTACATATATATGTACATCGATTCGAGACGCAATATTATGGAGTATGATATATGATTATTGTGTTGTAGCGCGTACCGGAAATCGCATCCTGTGAGTTAGTGTGGCGCTCGTTCCCTTGTATAAACCACCCTCGGCAACATAGCCGATGAACGCCCTACATGATTCAAAAAAGTTATCCTTGTCCATTTAAAACGAAGGAAGACTACAATAGAGTTATGTGCGGAGGAAATGAACATACACATCGAGTATTCCTTTAAGAATGGTGAAGTCGTGATTTTTGTTGAGTAGAGAATCAAGGTACAATACCATGTTCCTCTTTGGCACAAGAATCAGAAGAATCCAGTGGAACCTACTCATGTATGTCGCTATAGTCATAAACCTATGTTGAAACATAATTTGTATAGCAAATATTGAAGCACTTACTTCTGGTTGTAGGGCACCATTATGTACTCCCTGTCGTTCTGAGCAAGCAATCCCATTTTTATGTAATTCTCGGCGTAGGATGCGCCTTGGTTGATTGTTTGCTCGGAGACCACGTGTGGGTCGAGGAAACCCACCGGTTCTTTGATTCGACAGACACGTTTCATAATGTATCCGTACATAAGCAATGAGTTATGATATTTATCGGTATCACGTGAGTGTAGAAATTGATTGCACACACTTACGATTGTCCAAAGATCGTAGAAGTGAGGCGTCGATGGCGCTTAGGTTGTATAAGTCAAATAAGTCTTGAAGCCCACGGCGAAGTGGCTGTGCTCATGGAGAAAATGCTCCCTCCCGTATGTGACAGTGATTCCAGTATGACCCCCCTTCGCTCCGGTCTTGCGCAAGTACCAATCATACAAAGCTTGACAAGCTACTCCTGAGCTCTTTAGTTCTGCGCCGGAGACCAACGGACTTCCGAGTGAGTATCTGACGGGGTTGGGAGGTACCTTAATGTTCTTCGATTTCGATTTCTCCTTAACGAGCGATCGAGGGCGTCTTCCTTGAGGCGCCTCGTGGACCGATATGGTGACACGCTTTTCTTGTCCCTTTGTCGCCTTCTCGGCGGGAAGCGATGTGGCGGCCTTCTGAAGCTTTGGTTGAGGTGGACTCATCGAGGGTCCTATTGGAGAGGCAGGGTCCTCTCGATATCGCGTCACTGAAGGGTCCAAAGCGATGTCCTTCTTGGGCCTTTGGATAAAAGTGTGCGTGGCATCCCTAGTGTTACGATTTCTTCGTTCGGGAATCTCGGTAGGATGGCCATGAAATTGTCATGGACCATGTCCACCGCACCTGGCGTAACCTGCGCCACCGGGCACCGTCGATCGCCTCTTCTGGTATGGATACACCATACCCGCCCGACCTCAATAGGAATCGACCCTACTATCCTCACTTGGAGCTTGCGGCGTCGGCTTCTACAAAAGCGTACACAATTAGCTAAGGCGTCCTATAGGTCTATCTTTGGAGCACTCGTATATATATAAATCTGAGGATATGTGTTGGACCGAAAAGCGACTAGAGGGGAGTTGAATAGGAACATACTCTTTTCACAAATAATTGATTGATGGATTTTACTCCGTAGCTATGGAAGCTATGAATATTAGTATATCGATGCGTGGAAGACTAATATTGAATCCAAATTAAACCCAAGCAATACGATAAAATCAACAAAGACTAAATCAATTCGGTCTGGTGGGACCGGACATTGGTCAATGGCGATTTGGCGATGACACGGCGGTGCGGCAAATATTATGAAGAGAGATCAAAAGCGACCGATGACGAAGTTGCAAATAGATGAAACTTTTGATCTACAACTCCAAACTTGATGAAACTTGGAACACACCTTCTCTATGATGTCGGAACCTATTCCAATCGAAGATTGTGATAATTCTTTGAAGAATAACGATTCTTTCATTTGATTGAAGAAGGGTTCAAAGCTGGTCAAAAGCGAAAACTAGATCCAAAATCTTGCTCGTTGGTGATTGATGATCAAGATGAACCTAGATATGTTCCCATGTCACGACAAGCTAGATCACGTGGAGAATTCAAGCAAAAACTCGCGGATCAAAGAAAGACTCAAAATAATCAAATATAGAGAAAGAATGCAAAAAGACAAGATATGATCAAACTTTCATTTGATTGATTTGATATGATATGGGCTTACAACCACTCCATTAATGGAGGACAATGCTCAATCCAAGAGCATAAAATTACATCAAAATCTCTAAAACCCTAGCCTCCACAAAATCTCTCTAAGCAAATTAGGGTTTCAAATAGCAAAGAGGCAGCGAGGTGCAGCCCTCCTCTCCTATTTATAGTGGAGGCTTAAACCTTCTAAGTTTGACCCAATTGGGCTCCGTAAAGGCCCAAAACAACGGGTCACATACGCACGCATTTTATCGCCGTCTTTATCTCCTCTTGACCTAATTAGCTACACCTTATGCCATCTTGCACTTAGGATTAGCCAGTCACCCTTGTCCATCTTGCGCGAGTTCATTGACCTCGCTCGGCATCGTCGATCGTTCGGACCTCGGCTCTCCAAGCCTAGTCCGATCATCCCGTTGGTGCCGTTGACCACCAAGTAACTGCACAAATAATAGACAAGTAGACCAAATTTAGGAACAAGTTCTTCACAACTTGACCCATGTTAGTCAAAACATGCATCATTTAACATATATGCCACGAACTCATGACTTTGACCTAACAACCGACGGCGCGCCACTAAGGTCGACGATCAAAGTGAAAAATGATCGGACCGCCTCCAAGGCGATCGACCGCCCACCTGGCGGTCGACCACCACCTATGGCGGTCGGGCCTTTGTGAACGGGTCCGATCTTCCAGTTGGATATGTTCGATTTGGTGGGCTGACACAAATCGATCCGGCCCGAGCGACGTTCGAACCCCTTAATCGCAGCACCACGTCTCCTCGGGTTATCAACGTGCATTTGCCGGTTGACCTTGCCAAGAGGCTAATCCGCTGCGAATCGGAGAACACAAGCAAGAACAAGGAAGAACACAACCAAATTGCGAGATATATTGATGAAGCACTTTCGAAAATTGGGGTTTCACAAGCGGATGTAGTGAAACTGTTCAAAGACAGAATTAATCTAAGCAAACCCAACCCTAATGGTGGTGGCGGCTGTATATAAAGGAGTAAGGGCGTGCAAAACCCACGGGCGTCCTTAATGGACTCAACACGATACAAAGCCAAGCGGCCCAAAAGGCGGTGTCGCGACACACGACAGATTCTGGACGTCCACTTGTTTCGATGATTCCCTGACTCAGAAGGAATTTTGATATGAGACCAGAGCCATTGGAAAGGTTATCTTCTCAGCTTTCCATACATATGTGGGACGTCCAAAACGGAGTCGGATGCGATCTGGCGTCCATTTTAGTGCGGCCTGGTCCGGACTCCGAATTGGATTCGAAGTCGGCTTGGTTGGACATCAACATGATTCGACCACCCTTGCTGGACTCGTGCGCTGGTAGCCTTCTCCAAGTACTTCTTGATCCTCTCCATGGTTCCTAATCATAATTAAATCATTAGGTAATGTCGATTCTCAAATGAACAAAAAGAAGTACTTGAGCGAGCTCACATGTAAATTCAATTGTCGGTAGCGGGCTCTAGTGATTGGTCCTTGAATATCAAGTGGAGGAGTGTTGTGTATATCCAAAGAAGTGATGTCCTCATCATCCTCCCCTCTTGAAGCGGAGTTGTCCTCAACTCAGTCTCATCTTCTTCTCCCAAGCATGGCTTCAAATCTGAAATGTTAAAGGTGGGACTAACCCCAAACTCGGAGGCAACTCAAGTTTATATGCATTATCATTTATCTTCTCAACTATCTTAAAAGGACCAGTGACTCTAGGCATCAATTTTGACTTTCTTAACTCAGAAATCTATCCTTTACATAAGTGCAACCAAACAAAATCGCCAGTTCAAGTTTAACTTCCTTTCTACTTTTACTACGGTAATCCTATATTTTCATTCATCTTTTCAATGTTTGCCTTAGTAGTCTCATGCATTTTGAGAATAAAATCAGCACGCTCCTTAGCATCATTATGAACTCTCTCACTAGTAGGCAAGGTAAAATATCAATAGGGACAGGATTGAATCCATACACTACAAAAGGACTTACCTTGGTGGTGGAGTGTTCCGCTCGATTATATCACGAATTCAACATGCGGCAAACACTCTTCCATAGCTTCAAATTGTTCTTCAAAATAGCTCTCAACATGGTAGACAATATGCGGTTCACCACCTCGGTTTGGCCATCGGTTTTGGGTGACATGTGGTAGAACAACAACTTTGTGCCCAACTTGTTCCATAAGTCGCCAAAAGTGACTCAAGAACTTGGCATCACGATCTGAAACAATAGTAGAAGGCATACCATGCAAGCGAACTATCTCTTTGAAAGACAATATAAGCGGCATCATCGGTTTTATGACATGGGATGAAGTGAGCCATCTTAGAGCGATCCACAACAACAAAATGCTATCCCTCCCTTAGTCACAGGCAACCTAAAACAAAGTCCATAGAAATATCTTTACGGAATCGAAGGCAGGGTGGCATATATAAACCATGTGGATTCAAGCGAGACTTAGCTTTTTGACATGTAGTGCGGCGAGCCACAAACCGCTCAACATCTCGCCTCATCTTTGGCCAAAAGAAATGTGTGGTGAGCGTTCTCGTCTTCTTAGCACCAAAATGACCCATCAAACCGCCTCCATCGCTTCTGCAACAACAAAAGGCGAAGCGGATCCAAGCTTGGAATGCATAGGCGGTTAGCTCGAAACAAAAACCCATCATTGATCACGAATTTATTCCATGCTTGACCTTCTTTACAATGCAACAACACATCCTTAAAATCGACATCAAAAGCATATTGTTCTTTAATAGTTTCAAGACCAAAAATCGACAATCAAGTTGAGACAACATGGTATAGCGTCGAGACAAAGCATCGCAATCACATTATCCTTCCCTTTCTTGTGTTTAATGACATAAGGAAAGATTCAATAAATTCAACCCACTTAGCATGTCTGATTCAAATTGGTTTGACTACGAATATGCTTAAGTGATTCATGATCGGAATGAATGACAAATTCTTTAGGCCATAAATAGTGTTGCCGTCTCTAAAGAACGAACAAGTGCATACAATTCTTTATCATCGTGGAATAATTAAGACAGGACCATTCAATTTTTACGCTAAAGTAGGCAGCGGTTTGCCTCCTTGCATCAACACACCACCAATACCAATTCCGCTAGCATCACATTCGAGTTCAAAAGTCTTACAAAATCCGGAAGTTGGAGCAATGGTGCGTGCGTAAGCTTGTCCTTCAAAAGATTAAGGACTCCTCTTGTGATGGTCCCCAATGGAACACAACTCCTTCTTTGTCAACTCAATCAGCGTCATGCAATGGTGCTGAATTCTTTGACAAGCGGCGATAAAATCTGCAAGGCCAAGAAAACTCCGCTTGGAGGCTGCTGGCGTGGGCCAACTCCATATCGCCTCCACCTTGGCTCTATCAACCTCAATTCCATGAGTCACAACATAGCCAAGAAAGGACTCGATCCGTGCAAAGGTGCACTTCTCAAGGTTACCAAACAAGCGTGCATCTCTTAAAGCATTAAAAAGCGATGCGTAAGTGAGTCGAATGTGCATCCATGGACTTACTATAAATCAAGATATCATCAAAGTAAGCGACCACAAATTTGCCAATGAAAGGACGTAAAACCTCATTCATTAATCTCATGAAAGTGCTAGGTGCATTAGTTAAACCAAAAGCATGACTAACCACTCATACAAGCGAACTTAGTTTTAAAAGCGGTTTCCATTCATCTCCAAGTTTCATTCTTATTTGGTGGTATCCACTCATGAAGTCAATCTTTGTGAAAATTATAGCACCACACAACTCATCAAGCATGTCGTCTAGCCTAGGAATAGGATGACGATACCGTATAATGTGTTGTTAATGGCTCTACAATCTACACACATCGCCAAGAACCATCTTTTTGGGAACCAAAAGAGCAGAGCAACACAAGGACTAAGGCTCTCACGTCGTACCACGGTCCAAAGGTCTTGGACTTGGCGCTGAATCTCCTTAGTCTCTTGGGATTGGTCACATGCGCGCACGGTTTGGCAAGCTCGCTCCAGAATCAAATCAATGGTGCTCAATCCCTCGAATGGGTGGAAGTCCAGAGTATCTCATCGGGAAAACATCTAAAACTCTGCAAAGGTTAGTGGCAGGAGGCGAGGCAAAGTGCAAGGCATATCAAGAGAAAATAAAGCATCTTTGCACACAAAAGCATAGCATGTATCATTAGCATCATCAATTGCGGCAGAGTGATTTTGTGGCAAGCATAACAGAATTTTCAAATGGGTTACTTGCTTTTTCAGATTTATCATGTTCCTTTGGATCATTAGTAGCGATAGCTCGCCTATCGGCCTCTATAATCTCGGTGAGGTCAAAAGGATAAAGTAACTTTCTTTCCCTATGCATAAAAGTGTATGTGTTACTACTACCATGGTGTAAAGCATCATTATCAAATTCCCAAAGTCGACCCAATAAAGAGAGCATGCTTGCATGGGCACCACATCACAATCAACATGATCAACATAAGCACCAATGGAAAAATGTACTCGGCATGTTTGCGTTACCTTAGCTTTTCGAGTCATTTAACCATTGAATATGGTATGAATGTGGATGCGGTCGGCGTGGTCAAGCTTCTTGACCAAGTCGGAACTCACCAAGTTGTTGCAACTTCCTCCATCAATGATGACACGTGCGCGCGGTTCTTGATCGCAAGAAGTCCAAATTATGGCGTTGAAGTTTATCGGGTTGTTGTACTGCGTCTTTGAGGACTGCACAATGATGCTCGTAGCGTCATTGTGGGCGCCCGCAAGGATGAGTCGTCATCACCACGCCATTGTCGTTGAGGCGCGGCAACATCATCATCCTCCTCGACATCCGAAGTGCTGATGTAGCCTCCATCTTACGTGGCGATGTATGCGTTAGCTAGGGCAATTCTTACGCACATGACCAAGCCCATGGCAGCGGTGGCAGAATGCGGGAGGGCGGCCGTTGAAGCCCGAAGAGAACTCTTGGCTTGTCCACGCAAAAATTTTTGAAGAATCTACAAGGTGTGTCGTGGAAGGTGGCTTGGTGTGTTGCTGCCATCTTGTTCCGCAGTGGTGGAGAAGCGAAAACTTCGAAGAAGAATTGGCGATCCGTTGATGTAGTCGTTCGCGGGGTGTAGAAGAGTGCCGGTGCGTGCCTTAGTTGATTACGTGCGTCCACGCAATTCTTTTCGCAAGCATAGCAAGGTGGAACAAGCGGTTGTGATAGTAAATTCTTTATAATCAACAATGTCACGAATTTCACGCGTAACCCCGTAGAAGCGACAAATCTTATCCTCCGTGTCCTCAACAACTCCACAACGCACCATACCCTTTTGAAGCTCGGCATAATAGTCTTGAGCAGAACTATCACCTTGTTCTAAGCGCTGCAATTTTTCTCAATTCCGGTTTATGAGGGGAGGAACAAAGCGATTACGCATAGCTTCTTTTAAGCGCTCCCATGTATCGGGTTGTAGCGCATGGTACTTAGTTCATTCCACGGATAATAGCAAAGTCCTTAAACTCACTAGTAGCTTGTCTAACTCTATGTTGCTCGGGAACTAAATGAGAGTTAAACTTACGCTCTCTAGTCATCTCCCAATCTAGATATATTTCACATCATAAAGACCAGAAAAGATGGAATGGTAAACTTGACTTTAGCAAAGGATCGTCGTTACCATGGCGGTTACGGTTATTACCTCCCATACCATGTCGGTTTCTTTGAAGACGCCGGCGTGGTCGTGCATCTTGTGCGATCAATGACCATCTGTATCATGCGGTGTGTCATCATCATGATGATGGCCGTCATTGGCAGTGGTGGCGTGCCTCAATGTGTCTGTCAGGCCGGTGAGGTCGACCATCGCCGCTCCACCGCTCAATGCCTTGGTGGTGTTCAAGCGGGTAATGGCGGCGGCGATGGTGTCAATCTCGCGCCGAGATCGGTGAGTGAAGCGTTTTGTTTAGCGGCGACTGTGGTGGCGCGACTAACACACTCATTGAAATCGGCGGTGTCCGTCCTCTTCGTTTCTGCCATGGTTAGTGGAAATACGGGAAAACAAAGGATGATCCTATCAACTACAAAGGAAGGAGTGGAAACCATAAAGGAAGTGGCTTACCAAGCTCTTACAAGTGTGCTTACCAAGCGTGGGTGGTAGCGGTGGTGGTTCGTGATACCTTGTTGGCGTGGAGTGCGATTGCAAGGTCAAGCGTGCTATCAGGAGTTGATATATGGAGTTTGGAAGGCCAAATATGTCGTGGAACACAAATCAATAACGAGATAGTAATCTGAATAAATGTCAAAGTATGGTCCTAGTTCTTTGGTCTAAATGTGTCCTATAACGGTATGATATGAAGAACAAGAGTCAAACAGAATAATGAAGCAAAGACGACAACAAAGATGGCGAGCAAGAAACTTAATTCAGCACAAACACAACACAAATGAGGCTCTACCACCTAAAGCGTGCTCATCACGTTTTGTTTTCTTCTCTTTTTTTCTTTTTTTGGCCACGGATGGCACTCTGGCACTATCGTAGGTGCGAAATTTTTTATTTTTTATTTTTTGTATTTTTTTGGCGAGCACATGAATAGGAAACACACAAAGTTCACGTCAATCGATATAAGGTGTGGCTACAGAAAATGATGAATGTGCTAAAAAGTCGGTGATGAAATTTGAACTGAGTACTACACTTTCCAGGCCGAATTTGGGCAAGATAAATTCGTCGCTGACTGTCGGTTTGATTCGATGTAAATTTAATTTCACCCAACTTGAAAAAAATCGCTTTACCAGTTATGGCGTTTGAAGTAAGGTCTTGAGTTATGGTTTGTGTGGAGGCGAAGCGAAAATCGAGCGATAAATGTTGGAATTTGGGCGGAAGCTCGGGAAAGGTGGGTGATGGTTCGGGAGATCACGAGATGCGATGGGTGACTCAAGCGGAGGGTGGGATATGGGTGGGAAAACAAAATTGTGGCTAGGGTTTGTATGAAAGGTAGCGGAAGCAAAACAACCCGAAACAAAACACGATCTAAACGGCAACACACTCGACTAAGGACACAAACTCAACACTCGGACTGGAATCAAATTGTGCAAAAGGCTAAACACGGTCTA
The DNA here is from genome assembly GCA_036346395.1 of Hsuehochloa calcarea. Lineage (NCBI taxonomy): Eukaryota > Viridiplantae > Streptophyta > Magnoliopsida > Poales > Poaceae > Hsuehochloa > Hsuehochloa calcarea. The sequence continues at coordinate 12,797,021 of CM070596.1, read as the reverse complement.
GGACGAAACAACCTATGACTACAATTTTTTTTTTGGCTTTTTCTTGGACTTAATCGATCCGACTTAGAGCGACACGTCAGAACCCGCAATCGACACCACGTCTCCTCGGGTTATCAACGTGCTTTGCCCGTTGACCTTGCCAAGAAGGCTAATCCTCGCTGCGAATCGAGAACACAAGCAAGAACAAGGAAGAACACAACCAAATTGCGGATATATTGATGAAGCACTTTCGAAAATGGGGTTTCAAACGATGTGTGGCTGTTCAAAGACGAAATTAATCTAAGCAAAACCAACCCTAATGGTGGGGTGTGGCTGTATATAAAGGTAAGGCGTGCAAAACCCTGGACGCGTCCTTAATGGACTCCAACACGATACAAAGCCAGCGGCCCAAAAGCGGTGTCGCAGCACCGACAGATTCTGGACGTCCACTTGTTTCGATGATTCCGTTGACTCAGAAGGAATTTTGATATGAGACCAGAGCCATTGGAAGGTTATCTTCTCAGCTTTCCATACATATGTGGGACGTCCAAACGGAGTCCGGATGCGATCTGGGCGTCCATTTTAGTGCGGCCTGGTCCTGGACTCCGGTGGATTCGAAGTCGGCTTGAGTTGGACATCCAACATGATTCGACCACCCTTGCTGGACTCGTGCGCTGGTAGCCCTTCTCCAAGTACTTCTTGATCCTCTCCATGGTTCCTAATCATAATTAAATCATTAGGTGTGTCGATTCTCAAATGAACAAAAGAGATGGATTATGTATAATCTTAGTATATGTAGATGATCTGAATATCATTAGGACCATGGAAGATATTAAGAAAGCAAGCTCTTACCTGGAGTCAGAGTTCGAAATAAAAGACTTGGGTAAAACTAAATACTGCCTAGGCTTGCAGCTTGAGCATACCCTGGAAGGGATTCTAGTACATCAGTCAACCTATACTCAGAAAGTGTTGGAAAGGTTTAGCTTTGGAAAGGCATATCCTTCGAAAGTGCCGATGGTCGGGAGATCCTTGCAGCAAGACAAGGACCTATACATACCTAAAGAAGAGGGGGTGGAAGTCCTGGGACTGGAATTACCGTACCTAAGTGTAGTAGGAGCACTCATGTATCTAGCAAACTATCCTAGACCGAACATTGCATTTGCAGTGAACCTGCTAGCAAGGTACAGTGTAGAACCTAATAAAAGGCATTGACAGAGAATAAAGGACATTTTCCGATACCTCCAAGGAAGCAAAGATCTTGGTCTATTCGACAGAAAGAACCAAGACCTAACCAGGCCAGCACGCAGATGTCGGGTACTGTCGAGACCAGACTGACTAAGTCGCAAACAGGCTATATATTCCTATGTGGTGGAACTGCAATTTCATAGAAATCGTCTAAGCAAAGTATTGTATCTATTTTGACGAACCAATCAGAAATCATAGCACTGTACGAAGCCTCACAAGAATGTTCTTAGCTTCGGCGAATGATTCGTCACAGCCAACAGTCATGTGGATTGAATACCGCACAAACCCCCACTATTATCTATGAAGATAATACAGCTTGTGTTACACAAGTGCAAATGTGTTATATGAAGAGTCGTCACACTAAGCATATCAATTCCAAGTTCTTCTATGCTCATGAATTGCAAAAGATGGACAAAATTAAAGAACTGCATACTAAGTCATGTGAAAATCTTGCAGATTTATTCACTAAGTCACTGCAACATCTAGCTTTGAAAGATGCATACGTGGAATTGGAATGATGAGACTTAGGGAAGTGCAGAATTCAAGGGAAGAATCTTCATGAACTCTTTATTAAAACTTGATCACGAAGATCGAGTACCCAAAGAATAAATCCTGGAGATTAAATGAAATTGGGTGGATTGTACCCTTTTTTCCTTGATAAGTTTCCTAAAGTTTCTCGGTTAAGGTTTTTAATGAGGTAATTCGTGCAACGCAGTAGAACATATGTCATGTACTCTTTCTCTAGATTTTTTCCCCTAGGTTTTTATGGAGTTTTTACGAAGCATGTACATGTGAGAATGAGTGCCCAAGGGGGAGTGTTAAGAAACTCTAGACCTAGCCTAGAAGCTGACCCATATATGGACAACCCATTGGAAACCCTAGCAGAGTCGAGAGGCTATAAATGTAGTACCCCGGAATTGAATCGGGTAATTAGAAAATCAGCTGGAAGAAGAGAGGGCAAAGAAAGGAGTAAAAATTCGAAGTTTAAAGGGGTTTTTCGCCTTTATTCGACAACCTGGGCCACGGGCCGTGGCCCAGAGGGGAAGCCCAAGGGTGGCCGGCCAGGGGGGGGCTCCCACAGCAAAAACCCTAGCCCCACCTCTCCCCTCCCTCTTTTTTCCCTAGAGCCGCCACCCCCCCTGCCCTTTGGCCGCCCCTACCCTGCTCCATTGCGCCTCCCCCGCACCACCACCTCCCCAAAAGCACCACCTCCCTCCCCGGCGAAGCCCCTTACTGCTGCCCATTGGAAGGAAGGCGAGGAGACGACAATTGGAGGGCCGGCTAAGTGGAGATAGCAGATCAGATCTGTTCAGCGCTGTTGCTCGTCTGTTTTCGGTAAGATTCGTATGTTTTCAGATCTTGCTGCCTCTTAGAAAGTTGTAGCTCTCGGTTATATCTTTCTCTGGGCACCCAGATCACCTGATTTGGACATACGGTTTAGGAGTTATGGTAATTTTACCGCGACTGACCAGGAGAGCTGACGAGTTTTGGCAGATTGTATTGTCTAGGCATTATGAATTATTTAGAGGCCGAATTAGAAAAGCCACCCAAAATTAATATTGTAGAGGCTTCAGTAAGCTTTCCAAGATGATAAAGAATGAAATTTTTAGAGTTGTAAATCAAAAGTTATGGAATTTTTACCGCCGCTGTTTCGCTGACGGTCAGAATGCAGAGACAGAAAACTTAGAAAACTTTACCTGAATATAAGAATTAGTAGGATATCGAATCAGGAGACTTGTCCAACTAGACTATTGTAGCTGGTTTTGTCGTGATTCCAGACAGTCCAAGATCACCCCATTACGAGCTGCGTAGCAAAAGTTATGGTAGTTTTAGTGCTTTGTCTAGAGAACCCGATGTGAAATTGATGTTTTATTAACTGGCCCGGTAGGGGTATTATTTGACCGATTCAGTAAGGCTCAACAACTAGACTTAGTTGGGGAATTTAATTACCTTTCCAGAAAGTCTAAGAAAATCTTATTTGTACTCCGGTACCAATAGATATGGATTTTTGAAGTTGACTATCCACTGAGGGGATAGATCGACATTTAGGAATTTGGGGACGGTATCGAGTTAGATGTTTTGCGAGTCCATGGTTGTTGTTATATAGTTTGCTTTGGTCCGCTGCTGTGTCTTAGCGTGTGTTATAATTATTATTCAGGTGGTGGACTGGTACCAGGGGCAGCACCTTGTGTACAACCCTCGTTCTCCCGTGGTTAAGGCAAGTATAATGATGAATATAATGTATATTATTGAATGGCAATGTTTGGTATATATTATGAGTACTTGTGTGTTCATGTTTGTGATGATGATGGCATTATTGGTATTGTTCATGGTTGCTAGAGATATGAATCACGTGTTATTCATGGTTGTTGGTATGTGGTTATGAGATTTTGAAGTAATAATAGGTTATTCATACGGAATGTTGTTATGGATGCATATTTGTATTACTTTGAGAATTCATACATATGCATTATGTTGGTTTACTGAAGTCTTGGTTATGTGAGGACCAAGCAATTCTTAAGATCCCCGTCATGTTAATGACGGGCTAAAGGTTCTCATGCTTGAAGAGCATGGGCTCAGGTCCCCATACACGTGGAGTATGGGCAAAGGTCCCTGTACCAGATGTTACAGGCATGGGTGTGCATCGACGGATGCACACTTTGCATTACCGGTAAAATACAAAAAGAGAAAGAGAAAGAGAAAGACCATGTTGAGCATATTGCATAGCATACATGTGTAAAGTGATTGATGTGTGATTTTGTGAAGTATAGTTGATGGGTTACATGTTTGTATGTTGTTGATGTCATTTATTATATTTGCTGAGTCTTTGGACCCACCTCTTGGTTTTGTTGTGCTTTTAGGTACCACTTGCAAGAACGGCATGTATGGGAGGGAGTAGAATTGCCTTGGATGCACTCACTACCATACAATATTTTAAAAATGATTATCATTTAGGTCGTACCTGAATAATAAGCAAACTGTTTAAGGATTAATTTTGGTTATGCCTGAATACATTGGGTTATTTGTAATAATGAGAGTGGTAAGTTTTAATTACACTTGCTTATGCTTTAGCTGAATAGAGTATTTATGAATGCTTGATGAACTTTGGATGTTGAGATAATGATAATAATATATGCATCTGTTGGAAACTCCGGTATACCTAGTTATACAAAGGAGGTTCTGCCGAAATTTAGAATTATGTTTTATGTTTATTGTTTATCATGTTTATTTAGTAGCATTACAGGCCCCTGATGGGTTGGGGTGTTACAATAAATAGAGGGGGACCCACAACCATTGTAACACGATTATTGAAGAGCAATAAAGCGAAGCCTGAAGTCCCCTCATTTGTCTGTGTTCAATCTATTGTTGTGCTTTATGTTCTTACTTTGTTCTTACGATTCTGAATATTATTTACAAGGTAATCGTTCGGACTGAACTCGCTAGCTACAATTACTCAACAATTGTCACTGCATCTACACTTCCCAGACGGTAGCAGAAGCGTTGGCCAGCGGCATGCTCCAGATGGAACTTCAGGCTCGCCTCTCAGCACAGGCACAACGTGCAGCTGGGTATTCTCCAAGAGCAAATCACGCCTCAGCTTCTCAGCGAAAACGATGATCACCGAACCCTGAGCTGGGGAGACAACGAGGTTGTCAGGGTGAATGCGGTTTACTGGATGGTGCATAATTCCGACTGCAGGAATTCAACTGGGACAAATTCACGCCAAAAAAAAAAGGTCCAAGTGTGCTGGGAATGAAATCACTCAACTCCTAACTCTCTCCTAGAAATGACAATCTTTCATAGTGTATAATCTCGTATACAACTCACGGCAGCCACAAAATCCCACACCACCGCTTGCCAGCTACATTCATTTTTCCTTCTCTGGTGTGATCTCATGCATGGCCAAGTACATATATATATATATATATATACACAAACGGCACAGCGGTCAAGCAAGCATGCAGCAGCTTGCTCCTAAACTCACGCCCATCCTCATGGGGCTTCTTGGAACGCGTTCTCCCCTCGCACTTCAACAGCATGTACAGCCTGGGATGTGGATGATCTCCCCCTGCCGTCTCCCCAGCGGAATTGGCACACTATTCTGCTCCTCTCACTCTGGACTATTTCGAAGCGACGTAACAGGAAAGATTTTGGCAACAAGGTTATGGACGCCCGACACCGTCCAATCCTATCGCGAGCATGCACCTCAAAGTTGTGGTCGGCTTGGGCACCTCGAGACAGCGCATTCCCCAGAATTGGCGTGACACTCTAGTGGTAGTAGTAGTTCTTCCCTTGTACCCCCGGCCTCCTCCCTAGCCTCTTCCTTGGGCACTCACAAAAGCCGGCCAGTCTCTTGTAAAAGTTTTGACAGCTTGAATTAACACGGAGTCGTTCAGGAGGGGAGACCCTCCGTTGCCCCTTAAAAGAAAAGGGGGGAAAAGAAGTGATCTACATCCGCTTTCTTGGCATAGCCGCGCAGCACAAACAAGAGAAAATCAAATCAGATTATCAGACTCGATCGACCTAGTTTCGTTCTCTGGAAATTTTGGTCCACATTTTTTGTAGCAAGCTAGCTTTCTTGTACTACTATCTTGTAAGATCTGAGACTTGAAAGGATAAGATCGGTGAAGATATATACTGCGTGCAGGTTTCGATTAAGCCTCCCCCCACTTTTCTTCCCGGACAACGACAAGCACTGGCGCGAAATTAATCAATGATTGATGGCCTCTCGATCGATCGGGTCGGATCACGCATCCAACGACCGTTACAAGAACGCAAACAACCTATTATGCCACGGTAAAGCTTTCCATCCATTGGCTGTTGCTTTTTGCTAACACAAGCTTCCATGTTGAACAGTTCGGAAACTGAAGCATCCATCATCTGCGTGGTGATCGTCTGTTCTGTCAAGGTGTCTTTTTTTTCTTCTTTTGCTGAATATCGGCCAAATTTTCCGCCATTTCGTATCCTTAAGATTCGTGAAAAAAAGGGTTATTTACTTCGCGCCTCCTCCACTCAGTAATCTCCCACAAACCCCACCCCCGACATCAGCCACCCATCAGCACTCACAACCTTCTTCCTTGGCCGCCGACACCGCCATCTCTAGCCCTCGATCACCTCCGTCGCGGTCTCAGGTGGCACACCACAGCCGCTTGAGTCGATGCCATATATATCCGCGTGCCGCCGGCTGGCGGGTCTAGATTAGGGCTCCCGGGGAACCCATGAACCCACGAGAGCATGAATTTCAAGGTATAAATATATAATCTAAAGGCTAAAAATTGACTTCTTTTTTATAGCGAAATCATCTGGCTTATGATGAGCAAAACCCTAAATCAATGGGCGTGCGTGTTTTCCTTCACATGCTTGCATGCATGTTTCCATTGGGATGACGAACTCCCCTGTTAACCTCGTATCAATCAGTTTCCATCACTAGAACAATGGCGGGTGATGCCAGGGCGATTAACCTCACGAATCCACGGCCAGATCCTAGATTAGCTAGCTCGTGCCGAAAAGGTCGATCGTTTTCTTGGCGCCGAGCTGGGTGTCCCTAGCAGGGGCGGAGATGGGTCAGATAAAATAGGAGTAGAAATTTTTAGTATATATGTACAAAAAAAAAATCAATATACAGTGGCTAGGCCCGAGGCATAAGGCAAACATCCCAGCCGGCCAACCCATCTCCCAAGCCGGCCCAGGCGCCCAGTGACTCCTCTCCCCTCTGTGCTCTGCGCTGCCTGTCCCTCAGTACCTCACGCGGACAAGCGGCAGCAGCCCTAGCCCCTAGCCCCTAGCCGCCTTTGCCTTCCCTAGTTCCCTAGCGCTCCTCGCCTCCTCTCCGCTTTGGCGCTGCCAAGCGCTCTACTCCGCCGTGAGCCCATGATGCCGCCCCCGCCTCCTCTCCAAGAGACCAAGACTCCACGGCTCCGCCGCCCAGCAGCTCCTCAGAGTCAGACGGACCTCACACCTTAGGGTTCAGGCCTCACTGCATCAGTGGCAATGCAGCGTCGGCACGCCGCAGGCCCCTACCGGCCTGCCCTACTCCACCCTCAGGGTATAGTGGTATGTTACATTCTTATTTTTTTTACCATGTTTTGTCTATTTTGTCGTATCATTAAACATGGAATTCAAATTTTATTCTGATTGTGCATTTGTATTGTACTTTTGTTATGTCTCAGTGTTGATAGTATTTGACATTAGTTATAGACTTATAGCGCCTTAATTTTGGGCCCGAGGCTCTGTGAAATCCTAGCTCTGCCACTAGACCTCGGCGCGAACAAAATTGTGGACAATATTTTAATTCCAGATTTAATTATAAGGCAAAGATCACAAATAACTATAGATACATAAATCGATACTAATAGCAGGCAACTCATTGCACTTCTAAACATTATCAACAAAATGATTATAGCAGAAAACTGGTTGTACGACTAACTTACAGTCGTGCTTGATGAAGAACAATAGCAATGCAAACTCAAAGCAGTGGTCGAAGCGGTGCAGATCGTAGATGATTGCAGTGTAGACTCCGACGATGTGCTGTTAGATGCGCTCCTGTTTGCCGACCAGTTCGCTTACTTCAACGGAAGCGCGTACAAGTCCTTAGACAGCCTGCTCAGCGCGGACGCCGTGCAGAGCAACATCGTCGCAGACGAGATCGTAGATGATACAGCACAGCGAGCAGTCACGTAGATGCGCTGCCCAAAAATCTTATTGCCGCTCCACGCAGTTGAACTCTGCGACAATGGTTCGGGGATATCCGCTCACTCTCCTTCCCGATGCACACTGAGGAAACGAGACGGCTTGGTTCGACAGCTCAATTCTTCAGCCCAGTTGATCAGAGAGGAAGATGGAAAAATAGAATGAATCGTCAACTTTCGTCTGGACGTCTCCAGATCCTATTTATGGTCAAGACAATTACTCTCTAGTAATTGTCATAATAAATCACTGGTAACTGCTAAATTCAAAATCAATTAATGTTCATTAAGCAGTGTTTATTCAGTTCTTCGCCTACGGTTACTCGCTACCGTACCTCCGGTGCGGTTTTCTCCGATTCGAGATTTGTATACTTGGATGGAACGGAAGCCATCGGAAGGTGGCGTGGTGGTTAGATCAACGTGAAAAGTACTCTCTTTTTTTGGAAACACTCTGTTTTTTTTAAAAGAATACAGTTTGCTCACTCTGTCCAATCATGAAGATGGCGTCGGTAGGGGGGCCAGCTCCGGCGAGCGGCGGCTTCAGCAGTCCGGCTGAGCGGCGCAAGTGGACGACAGTGGCTAGGCGAGCGCGAGGCGACGACGCAGTCGGGGAGGGGGTGCATGCGCGTCGGGGAGGGTGTCGCAATTGGCGAGGGTGGCATGCGTGTCGGGGAAGTCCCGTCAGGGGCAGCACTCGGCGAGGACGCAGTCGGCGAGGGCGGCGTGCACGTCGAGGAGCACGGCGGGGCGTCGGGATGGCAGCGGAAGAAGCTAGGTCAGTGCTCTAGCTCTAATACCATGTTATGAATATTGTGTGTATATTCACGAGGTCCAATAGGCTATATATATATATATATATATATATATATATAGTACGAGGAGGATATGTGTTGGACCGAAAAGGCGACTAGAGGGGAGTTGAATAGGAACATACTCACTTTTTCACAAATAATTGATTCAGTAGGATTTTACTCCAGTAGCTATGGAAGCTATGAATATTAGTATATCAGTACAGCGGAAGACTAATATTGAATCCAAATTAAACCCCTAAGCAATACGATAAAATCAACAAAGACTAAATCAATTCAGTGCCGGTGGTCGGACCGCTGGGTCAATGGCAGTTTGGCCGATGACCTGGCGGTCTGACCGATGGCCTTGAAGAACAGATCAAAACAGCCCGATGACGAAGTTGCAAATAGATGAAACTTTTGATCTACAACTCCAAACTTGATGAAACTTGGAACACACCTTCTCTATGATGTCAGGAACCTATTCCAATCGAAGATTGTGATAATTCTTTGAAGAATAACGATTCTTTTCTGTTTGATTGAAGAAGGGTTCAAAACTGGGTCAAAACGAAAACTAGATCCAAAATCTTGCTCGTTGGTGATTGATGATCAAGATGAACCTAGATATGTTCCCACATGTCACAGCAAGCTAGATCACGTGGAGAATTCAAGCAAAAACTCGCGGATCAAAGAAAGACTCAAAATAATCAAATATAGAGAAAGAATGCAAAAAGACAAGATATGATCAAACTTTCATTTGATTGATTTGATATGATATGGGCTTACAACCACTCCATTAATGGAGGACAATGCTCAATCCAAGAGCATAAAAATTACATCAAAATCTCTAAAACCCTAGCCTCCACAAAATCTCTCCCTAAGCAAATTAGGGTTTCAAATAGCAAAAGAGACGAAGCAGAGGTGCAGCCACCTCCCTCTCCTATTTATAGTGGAGGCTTAAACCTTCTAGAAGTTTGACCCAATTGGGCTCCCGTAAAGGCCCAAAACAAACGGGTCACATACGCACGCATTTTAATACGCCGTCTTTATCTCCTCTTGACCTAATTAGCTACACCTTATGCCATCTTGCACTTAGGATTAGCCAACAGGTCACCCTTGTCCATCTTGCACCACGCTTGAGTTCATTGACCTCACTCGGCATCGTCGATCGTTCTGGACCTCAGCTCTCCAAGCCTAGTCCCGATCATCCTCGCCGTTGACTGTCGTTGACCACCAAGTAACCTGCACAAATAATAGACAAGTAGACCAAATTTAGGAACAAGTTCTTCACAACTTGACCCATGTTAGTCAAAACATGCATCATTTAACATATATGCCCTGAAACTCATGACTTTGACCTAACAACCGAACGGCACCGCCACTAAGGTCGACGATCAAAGTGAAAAATGATCAGACCGCCTCCAAGGCGATCCGACCGCCACCACTCGGCGGTCGACCACCACCTATTGGCGGTCGGGATCACCGACGGAACGGGTCCCGATCTTCCAGAGTTCGGATATGTTCGATTTGGTGGGCGCGACACAAATCGATCCGGCCCGAACGACACGCCCAACCCCGCAATCGCAGCACCACGTCTCCTCAGTTATCAACCGCGCTGCCGGTTGACCTTGCCAAGAAGGCTAATCCTCGCTGCGAATCGGAGAACACAAGCAAGAACAAGGAAGAACACAACCAAATTGCGATATATTGATGAAGCACTCGAAAATTGGGGTTTCACAAACCGATGACGGTGAAACTGTTCAAAGACAGAATTAATCTAAGCAAAACCCAACCCTAATGGTGGGGTGGCGGCTGTATATAAAGGAGTAAGGGCGTGCAAAACCCTGGACGCGTCCTTAATGGACTCCAACACGATACAAAGCCAAACGGCCCAAAAGACGGTGTCGCAAAGACTCGACAGATTCTGGACGTCCACTTGTTTCGATGATTCCCGCTGACTCAGAAGGAATTTTGATATGAGACCAGAGCCATTGGAAAGGTTATCTTCTCAGCTTTCCATACATATGTGGGACGTCCAAAACGGAGTCCGGATGCGATCTGGCGCCCATTTTAGTGCGGCCTGGTCCTCGACTCCGAATTGGATTCGAAGTCGGCTTGAGTTGGACATCCAACATGATTCGACCACCCTTGCTGGACTCGTGCGCTGGTAGCCCTTCTCCAAGTACTTCTTGATCCTCTCCATGGTTCCTAATCATAATTAAATCATTAGGTAGTAATCGATTCTCAAATGAACAAAAAGAAGTACTTAGGAACGAGCTCACATGTAAATTCAATTGTCGGGCGCGGGCTCTAGTGATTGGTCCTTGAATATCAAGTGGAGGAGTGTTGTGTATATCCAAAGAAGTGATGTCCTCATCATCCTCCCCCTCTTGAAGCGGAGTTGTCCTCAACTCGCCTCATCTTCTTCTCCCAAGCATGGCTTCAAATCTGAAATGTTAAAGGTGGGACTAACCCCAAACTCTGGAGGCAACTCAAGTTGATATGCATTATCATTTATCTTCTCAACTATCTTAAAAGGACCAGCAGCTCTAGGCATCAATTTTGACTTTCTTAACTCAGGAAATCTATCCTTTCGCAAGTGCAACCAAACAAAATCGCCTGGTTCAAGTTTAACTTCCTTTCTACTTTTACTACCAGTAATCCTATATTTTCATTCATCTTTTCAATGTTTGCCTTAGTAGTCTCATGCATTTTGAGAATAAAATCAGCACGCTCCTTAGCATCATTATGAACTCTCTCACTAGTAGGCAAAGGTAAAATATCAATAGGGCACGGGATTGAATCCATACACTACGAAAAGGACTTACCTTGGTGGTGGAGTGTTCCGCTCGATTATATGCGAATTCAACATGCGGCAAACACTCTTCCCATAGCTTCAAATTGTTCTTCAAAATAGCTCTCAACATGGTAGACAATGTGCGGTTCACCACCTCGGTTTGGCCATCGGTTTAGGGTGACATGTGGTAGAGAACAACAACTTTGTGCCCAACTTGTTCCATAGAGTACGCCAAAAGTGACTCAAGAACTTGGCATCACGATCCAAACAATAGTAGAAGGCATACCATGCAAACGAACTATCTCTTTGAAAAAGAGGTTGAGAATATGAACGGCATCATCGGTTTTATGACATGGGATGAAGTGAGCCATCTTAGAAAAACGATCCACAACAACAAAATGCTATCCCTCCCTTCTTAGTCCTGGGCAACCCTAAAACAAAGTCCATAGAAATATCTTCCCACGGAATCAAGGAACAGGAGTGGCATATATAAACCATGTGGATTCAAGCGAGACTTAGCTTTTTGACATGTAGTGCAATGAGCCACAAACCGCTCAACATCTCGCCTCATCTTTGGCCAAAAGAAATGTGTGGTCGAACGTTCTCCGCCTTCTTAGCACCAAATGACCCATCAAACCGCCTCCATGCGCTTCTGCAACAACAAAAGACGAACGGATCCAACTGGAATGCATAGGCGGTTAGCTCAAACAAAACCCATCATTGATCACGAATTTATTCCATGCTTGACCTTCTTTACAATGCAACAACACATCCTTAAAATCAGCATCAAAAGCATATTGTTCTTTAATAGTTTCAAGACCAAAATGCGACAATCAAGTTGAGACAACATGGTATAGCGTCGAGACAAAGCATCAAGAATCACATTATCCTTCCCTTTCTTGTGTTTAATGACATAAGGAAAAGATTCAATAAATTCAACCCACTTAGCATGTCTACGATTCAAATTGGTTTGACTACGAATATGCTTAAGTGATTCATGATCTAATGAATGACAAATTCTTTAGGCCATAAATAGTGTTGCCACGCCTCTAAAGAACGAACAAGTGCATACAATTCTTTATCATCGTGGAATAATTAAGAACAGACCATTCAATTTTTCGCTAAAGTAGGCAATGAGTTTGCCTCCTTGCATCAACACACCACCAATACCAATTCCGCTAGCATCACATTCGAGTTCAAAAGTCTTACCAAAATCCGGAAGTTGGAGCAATGGTGCGTGCGTAAGCTTGTCCTTCAAAAGATTAAAGGACTCCTCTTGTGATGGTCCCCAATGGAACACAACTCCTTCTTTGTCAACTCAATCAGCGGTGTCGCAATGGTGCTGAATTCTTTGACAAAGCGGCGATAAAATCTGCAAGGCCAAGAAAACTCGCGACTTGGGAGACTGCGTGGCGTGGGCCAACTCCATATCGCCTCCACCTTGGCTCTATCAACCTCAATTCCTCGTGGAGTCACAACATAGCCAAGAAAAGAGACTCGATCCGTGCAAAAGGTGCACTTCTCAAGGTTACCAAACAAACGTGCATCTCTTAAAGCATTAAAAACAGTACGTAAGTGAGTCGAATGTGCATCCATGGACTTACTATAAATCAAGATATCATCAAAGTAAACGACCACAAATTTGCCAATGAAAGGACGTAAAACCTCATTCATTAATCTCATGAAAGTGCTAGGTGCATTAGTTAAACCAAAAGGCATGACTAACCACTCATACAAGCGAACTTAGTTTTAAAAGCGTTTCCATTCATCTCCAAGTTTCATTCTTATTTGGTGGTATCCACTACGCAAGTCAATCTTTGTGAAAATTATAGCACCACACAACTCATCAAGCATGTCGTCTAGCCTAGGAATAGGATGACGATACCAGATAGTAATGTTGTTAATGGCTCTACAATCTACACACATACGCCAAGAACCATCTTTTTGGGAACCAAAAGAACAGAATAAAGACAAGGACTAAGGCTCTCACGCACGTACTCCACGGTCCAAAAGGTCTTGGACTTGGCGCTGAATCTCCTTAGTCTCTTGGGATTGGTCCCAGACGCGACGGTTTGGCAAGCTCGCCCAGAATCAAATCAATCTGTGCTCAATCCCTCGAATGGGTGGAAGTCCCGAGGTATCTCATCGGGAAAACATCTCAAACTCCCGCAAAGGTTAGTGACAGGAGCGAGGCAAAGTGCAAGGCATATTATCAAGAGAAAATAAAGCATCTTTGCACACAAAAGCATAGCATGTATCATTAGCATCATCAATTGCAAGAAGGTCGATTTTGTGGCAAGCATAACAGTAATTTTTCAAATGGGTTACTTGCTGTTTTTCAGATTTATCATGTTCCTTTGGATCATTAGTAGCAGCAGCTCTCGCCCTATCGGCCTCTATAATCTCAGCTGGGGTCAAAGGCAGTAAAGTAACTTTCTTTCCCTTATGCATAAAAGTGTATGTGTTACTACTACCATGGTGTAAAGCATCATTATCAAATTCCCAAGGTCGACCCAATAAAAGAGAGCATGCTTGCATGGGCACCACATCACAATCAACATGATCAACATAAGCACCAATGGAAAAATGTACTCGGCATGTTTGCGTTACCTTAGCTTTTCCAGAGTCATTTAACCATTGAATATGGTATGAATGTGGATGCGGTCGCGTGGTCAAGCCAAGCTTCTTGACCAAGTCAGAACTCACCAAGTTGTTGCAACTTCCTCCATCAATGATGACACGTGCACGCCGGTTCTTGATCGCAAAGAAGGTCCAAACAAATTATGACGTTGAAGTTTATCGGGTTGTTGTACTGCGTCGCCGAGGACTCATTTGCACAATGATGCTCAGAAGCGCCATTGTGGGCGCCCCACCAAGGATGAGGTCGTCATCACCACCGCCATTGTCGCTCGAGGCAGAAGCAACATCATCATCCTCCTCGACATCCGAAGTGCTGATGTAGCCTCCATCTTCTGTGGCGATGTATGCCCGTTGGCTAGGGCAATTCTTCTGCACATGACCAAGCCCATGGCAGCGGTGGCACTGAATGCCGGAGGAGCGGCCCGTTGAAGCCACTGAAGAACTCTTGGCTTGTCCCTGCAAAGAATTTTTTGAAGAATCTACAAGGTGTGTCGTGGAAGGTGGCTTCGGTGGCGCTGCTGCCATCTTGTTCACAGGTGGTGGAGGAGAACGAAAACTCAAGAAGAATTGGGCGATCCGCTGATGTAGTCGTTCGGGGTGTAGAAGGGTCGCCCGGTGCGTGCCTTAGTTGATTCGTGCGCCCTCGCAATTCTTTTTCGCAAGCATAGCAAGGTGGAACAACTGGTTGACAGTAGTAAATTCTTTATAATCAACAATGTCCTGAATTTCACGCCGTAACCCCCCGTAGAAACGACAAATCTTATCCTCCGTGTCCTCAACAACTCCACAACGCACCATACCCTTTTGAAGCTCAAAGATAATAGTCTTGAGCAGAACTATCACCTTGTTCTAAGCGCTGCAATTTTTTCTCAATTCCAGTTTATATGAGGGAGGAACAAAGCGATTACGCATAGCTTCTTTTAAGCGCTCCCATGTATCAAAGTTGTAGCGCATGGTACTTAGTTCATTCCACCGTATAATAGCAAAGTCCTTAAACTCACTAGTAGCTTGTCTAACTCTATGTTGCTCGGGAACTAAATGAGAGTTAAACTTACGCTTCACCGTCATCTCCCAATCTAGATATATTTCAAAGATCATAAAGACCAGAAAAGATGGAATGGTAAACTTGACTTTAGCAAAAGGATCGTCGTTACCATGACGGTTACGGTTATTACCTCCCATACCATGTCGGTTTCTGTCAAGACGCCGACGCGTAGTCGTGCATCTTGTGTCGCCGCTGATCAATGATGCCATCCAGATCATGCAAGGTGTCATCATCATGATGATGGCCGTCATTGGCAAGTGGCGGCGTGCCTCCAATGTGTCCGTCAGGCCGGTGAGGTCGACCATCCGCCGCTCCACCCGCCAATGCCTTCCGTGGTGTTCAATCGGGTAATGGCGGCGACGATGGTGTCAATCTCGCGCCGAGATCGGTGAGTGAAGCGTTTTGTTTAGCGAAAGCGCACTTGTAGTCGGCCGCGACTAACACACTCATTGAAATCGACGGTGTCCCGTCCTCTTCGCTTTCGCCATGGTTAGTGGAAATACAGGAAAACAAAAGGATGATCCCTATCAACTACAAAGGAAGGGAGTGGAAACCCGCAAAGGAAGTGGCTTACCAAGCTCTTACAAGTGTGCTTACCAAGCGTGGGTGGTACAACCGGTGGTCGGGTTCGTGATACCTTGTTGAGCGTGGGTACGATTGCAAGGTCAAAACGTGCTATCCAGTTGATATATGGAGTTTGAAGGCCAAATATGTCGGTGGAACACAAATCAATAACAGATAGTAATGCTGAATAAATGTCCAAAGTATGGTCCTAGTTCTTTGGTCTAAATGTGTCCTATAATGGTATGATATGAAGAACAAGGAGTCAAGAATGTAATAATGAAGCAAAGACAAGAACAAAGATGGCGTGCACCAGAAACTTAATTCAGCACAAACACAACACAAATGAGGCTCTACCACCTAAAAGCGTGCTCATCACGTTTTGTTTTCTTCTTTTTTTTTCTTTTTTTGGCCACTGATGGCACTCGCAAAGACTATCGTAGGTGCGAAATTTTTTATTTTTTTATTTTTTTGTATTTTTTCGCAAAGCAGAGCACATGAATAGGAAACACACAAAGTTTCACGTCAATCGATATAAGGTGTGGCCTACAGAAAATGATGAATGTGCTAAAAGTCGGTGATGAAATTTGAGCTCGAGTACTACACTTTCCAGGCCGAATTTGGGCAAGATAAATTGTCGAAACTGACTTTGTCGATTTGATTCGATGTAAAATTTAATTTCACCCAACTTGAAAAAAATCGCCTGATTTCGAGTCCGTATGAGAAAGTTATGGCCGTTTGAAGTAAGGTCTTGAGTTATGGTTGTGTGGAGGCCAAACGAAAATCGAGCGAGTAAATTGGTGGAATTGGGGCGGAAGCTCGGGAAAGGTGGGTGATGGTTACGGGAGATCACGAGATGCGATGGGTGACTCAAACAGAGGGTGGGATATGGGTGGGAAAACAAAATTGACGGCTAGGGTTTGTATGAAAGGTAGCGGAAGCAAAACAACCCAAACAAAACACGATCTAAACCAAAGAACACGACTCGACTAAGGACACAAACTCAACACTACGGACTGGAATCAAATTGTGCAAAAGGCTAAACACGGTCTAGGACAGAAACAACCTATGACTACAATTTTTTTTTGGGCTTTTCTTGGACTTAATCGATCCGACTTCCGAACGACACGTTAGAACCCCGCAATCGCAAAGACCACGTCTCTCAGTTATCAACCGTGGTTTGCCTTGTTGACCTTGCCAAGAAGGCTAATCCTCGCCGCGAATCGAGAACACAAGCAAGAACAAGGAAGAACACAACCAAATTGCGATATATTGATGAAGCACTCAAAATTGGGGTTTCACAAACCGATGACGCTAAACTGTTCAAAGACAGAATTAATCTAAGCAAAACCCAACCCTAATGGTGGGGTGGCGGCTGTATATAAAGGAGTAAGGCGTGCAAAACCCTGGACGCGTCCTAATGGACTCCAACACGATACAAAGCCAAACGGCCCAAAAGACGGTGTCGCAGCACTCGACAGATTCTGGACGTCCACTTGTTTCGATGATTCCGCTGACTCAGAAGGAATTTTGATATGAGACCAGAGCCATTGGAAAGGTTATCTTCTCAGCTTTCCATACATATGTGGGACGTCCAAAACGGAGTCCGGATGCGATCTGGGCGCCCATTTTAGTGCGGCCTGGTCCTGGACTCCGAATTGGATTCGAAGTCGGCTTGAGTTGGACATCCAACATGATTCGACCACCCTTGCTGGACTCGTGCGCCTGGTAGCCCTTCTCCAAGTACTTCTTGATCCTCTCCATGGTTCCTAATCATAATTAAATCATTAGGTAGTAATCGATTCTCAAATGAACAAAAAGAAGTACTTAGGAACGAGCTCACATGTAAATTCAATTGTCGTAGCGGGCTCTAGTGATTGGTCCTTGAATATCAAGTGGAGGAGTGTTGTGTATATCCAAAGAAGTGATGTCCTCATCACCGCCAGTTGGGACTTAGCCGATTTTCCTCTCTGGAAAATCGAAACCTACTGGAATTTTTATACCAATAGAACTTTTGACTGGAGACTCCAAAAATTATGGGACCAAGTGCAGTAGAATCCCCTCTCTTGCCTACACCCTCTATTTTTGGCCCAGCTCAAAACAACATTTCTGAAGTTGGCCGGTCCGACCGCCGCCATGGCGGTCGATCACCAAGATGGACGATCGACCGCCTCGCCGGCCTCGACCGTTATGGCTCGACAACCTTTGTTTCTTTGCCGAAAACACGCGAAACGATAAACCTTTAACGTCATTGCCAATTGTCACATCATCCTAAGATCTGGAGTACATCCCCCATGATATCCACAATCTCCCCCTTGATGAACACATTGGCAATAATCCAAAAAATGTAATTTGGAGGTTTGAAAAGTAAAATACTTTCGTTTTCGCATAAAAGCACAACTTGGTCCATAAGCAAGAGAAAGCAATTGAAATGACCAAGCTGGCATCAGAATAGCATAGGCAAGTGAGATAAGGCAAAAGAAAACATAAAAACTTTAAATTCCATAAAAGAGTCAAAAATCTCACTTAAGGTCCATATGAAAGAACAATTGTTCAATTGACCTTTGATCATCGTGAGGATTAGGAAATGCAATTCAAGTTCAGAAAATCAATAAGACGATAAGAATGCAATTCAAAAGCTCCCCCTCACTATAATCCTCAGACTTAAGAAAATTTTAAATTTTCCAATTTTCTCCCCCTTTATAACATTTTTATATGTTCTCCCCTTTATACAACATTGAGATATCTTCCCCCCAACATTGAAATATCTTCTCCCCCTTTGACAATGCAGTCATCAAGGAATCACGCCTTCCTCTCGTCCAGAGATAACAAATGCAAAATGAAGAAAGAAGCATAGGAAGGAGTATGCATGAAGTGCAATGGAGTGGCTTTATTTTTGTATTTTTGGAGATTACCCAAAAGAGCAAGCTAGCATTTCTAATATTGCACAAACAACATATCAAGCCTAACAGCGCTAGCAAGATCATGATAAGACATATATATCAAAACTAGGCACGAAGGCTCAAAATAAAGCAATAAATTTGATCAATTTAAGTAAAGCTTCAAATTCAGCAAGTTCATCAACAGGGATCCAAAAGTGAAACTGGTAATGTCAAAATGTCAAAGTGAGATCAAAAAGCTAACAAAGACCACATTAAGAGACAATCAGGTCCTGTATTGAATCATTTTGCTCAAATGTCTCAAACGCCCATTTTTCAATAATTTTTCATTTGCACTGAATATTGAAGTTGACTAATGGTCTAACTTAGTGACAAGATCCTGGACTAGGAGCCATCCACAAACTCATCCGAAGCTTCGACTAGAAGTTGATTAAAGGTATATCTTAGTGAAGAAGATCCTGGACTAGGAGCCATCCACAAACTCTTCCTAAGCTTCTACCAGAGCGACAAATCTTGAGGTTCATGTCAATTCTGACAAGCAGTCCCATGAGATCATCTAGATCATCAAACTATCTCCAAGTTCTTGTCTTTGACATGCAGTCTCGTAAGAGTAGTTTGGCACAGTTTAAGCATAAGACAATCTTGAAATTTGATTTTTCATGTTTCACAAGAGCAGTTTTAGATTCTCAAGAACACAAGAAGCTCAAGTAATGGTCAATTTTAGATTCAAGAGCTAACAAAGCAATTCTGATAGGGCCAATGTCACAAAAAGAGCACTAATTGCGCAACTAGCTAAAACATCCACAAATTATAATTTTTAATTCGAGTTGTTTTAGAGTTCTAGCTCATATAGCAAAGGCTTATCTGTATATATGAAAGCATGATAATTCTAGCAAGTCAAAGAACTAGATATGACATTGAGTAAGAATTAAAATACTAAAGCCCCAAAGGGTAATAGGCAAAGCTTCATCAATTTTAGAAGATAAGCAGAAAATCTTATATTAAATGCATCTTTTTGGATTTTTCATATAAATGCAATATGATACAATGAGATGCAAGAAAAACCTAAAAACCTAAAAAGTTCAAAAAGATCAATAAGTTCAGAAAAGAACGAGGAAAGATCAGAAGAACAAGGTAAGATCAGAAAAGATCGAACTCCCCCTCAAACCAACCCAAAGGGATAAATTACCCCTAACTCGCTCCTCAAGGTGGCAAACCTAGTTGGGTCTAAAGGCCTGGTGAGAATATCAGCCAGTTCAGCCTCGGACTCCACGAAGTGCAGCACAATAACACCTTTTTCTACATGGTCTCTAAGGAAGTGATAGCGAATGTCTATGTGCTTGGTCCTAGAGTGTTGCACAGGGTTCTTAGCAATATTAATGGCAGAAGTGTTATCACAGAAAAGAGGAACACTAGCAAAATTTAACCCATAGTCCTTAAGAGTAGATATCATCCACAAAATCTGACTACAGCAACTAGCAGCAGCTACATATTCAGCTTCAGCAGTGGATTGTGCAACAGAAGACTACTTCCTGGAAGACCAATATGCAAGAGAAGTGCCTAGGAAGTGACAAGTGCCTGAGGTGCTCTTCCTATCTAGCCGACATCCCGCAAAATCAGAATCAGAAAACCCCATAATGGACAAAACCGAAAAACATGAATACCAAATGCCATACAAGAGGGTAGAGTGTAAATACCTGAATATGCGCTTAACGGCTTGGCGATGGGAAGCTCTCGGAGACGTCTGAAACCTCGCACAAAGGCTGACCGTGAAGTGGATGCACCCGGAGAGGAAAGCATCTCTTCTACCTCTGCAGGTACTGCTAATGACGAAGATGCAGTAGGAGCCTCATCTGAAGGCGAAGTAGTTACAGCAGGTTCTTGTGCTGAAATATCTGATCTAGTTCTAGGGCTTAGCTTGTCCATCATCTCCAAAGGTGATGAAATCATCACCCGTCGACCGCGTGAAGGAGGTGAACCATCTTGAGTCTCCGGTCATGTGGCGTGAACAGCCGAAGTCGTTGAACCACATGCCCTTCCTCTTTCCGCGGTAATCCTGAAAATCAAGGTATAGAAGAACGATGTGTCTCGATACTAGGGTTATTTAAACATGACTTAGGAACCCAGTACTGAGACACACGTCTGCGAGTAGTATGCAAAGCAGAAGTGCTATCCTTGATTTTATTTGAGATTCTGTTATGAGCAATGGTTAAACTAACATGAGAGTTATCCTGTCTAGGAGCATGATGATGAGCATGTGGCACAAATCCTAAACCAGGTTTCTGGAGCATGATTCTGTTATGAGCAATGTATCTATGATGAGCATGATTCTGTTATGAGCAATGTATCTATGTTGCCTTACTGGAGATCGGCCTCAACAATGGCTTTGTTGGTTACCGTGGGCCGAGTATTGTTATAATACATCTTTTCAGACATCGCTTCGTACGTCGCCGTTCGAAGTGGTTTATGGTCGGGAACCACCGACGTTGCGTTCCTATTAACCAGGGGCCACACAACTTACGGTCGTGGATCAGCTCCTCTAGGATCGAGATGATTTTTTGGTTCAAATTCGTGATCGTTTACTTCTAGCTCAACAAACTTATAAACAACATTACAACAAAGGTCATCGTGAGTTGGAATTTTTGGAAGGATAGTGGGTATGGCTCCCTTTACATAACCGGTCGACGACATTATTGTCTCTATCTAAAAAAGGTTAATTGGGACCTCGTTATTTTGGGCCTTATCAGATTCTTTGAAAAGTTGGTTTTGTGGCATATCGTTTACAACTACCAGCTCACGCAAAGACACATGATGTGTTTCATGTTAGTTTGTTGAAACTGTTTATCAGTCCATCTCCATCATCTCCTCAGCCACTACCGGTCATATTTCATGGGTGGGTTTGTCCTTTATCGGCCAAAGTCATTAAGTCCCATCGGGCTCGTGACTGTCTTCAGATTTTAGTTCAATGGGAGAATGCACCCGAAACTAGTGCGTCGTGGGAGGATTTGGAACAATTTCAGCAGCTATTTCCTTCATGTAAGCTTCCCAAAAGGGGCCCAAGGGGGCCCTTTTTTTTTTGGGGAAATTGGGGGGTTCCCAAACCTTTTTTTTTTTTGGGGGGGTTTTTGGGAGGAATTGGGTTTTTTTGGGGGGGGGGGGCCCCTTTTTTTTTTTTTTTTTTTCCCCCAAAACCCCGGGTTTGGGCCCCCCCCCTTTTTTTGGGGAAAGGGGCCTTTTAAAACCCGGGAAAAAGGTTTTAAAAAAAATTTTCTTTTTGGGGGGGGGGGCCCCCCCGGGGGGGCACAAATTTTTTTTTGGGGGGGGGGAAATTTTTTAAAAAGGGGGTTTTTTTTTTTTTTCTTTCAAAATTTTTTAAATTTTTTTTTGCCTTTTTTTTTTTTAAAAAATTTTTTTTTTTTTAAAATTTTTAATTTTTTTTTTCCTTTTTTTTTTTTTAAAAGGGGAGAAGGGGGCCCCCCCCTTTTTTTTGGGGTTTTTTAAGGTTCCCTTTTAAATTTTTTATTTTTGTTTTTTCCTTTTTTAAAAATTTTTTTTTTTTTTTGAATTTTGGTTGGGTTCCCTTTGGTTTTGGGGGGGGTATTCCCAAACAAAAGGGTTTTTTGGGGCCCCTTTTCCCCCCCCCCCGGCCCTTTTTTTTTCCCGGTGGGGGGGGTTTTTTTTTTTTTTTTTTAATTTTTGGGTTTTTTTGGGTTCCGGGTTACCCTTTTTTTTTTTTTCCCCCTTTTAAAAAGGTTTTTTTAAATTTGGGGGAAAAATTTTTTCCAAAACCCCCCCAAAAAAAAAGGGAAATTTTTTTTTGGGGGTTTTTTTCAAAAAGGGGGGGGGCCCCCTTTTTTTTTTTTTGGGGAATTTTTCCCCAAAAATTTTTTTTTTTTTTTTTTTTAAACCTTTTCCCCTTTTTTTAAAATTTTCCAAAGTTTTTTTTTTTTTTCCCCTTTTTGGGGAAAAACCCCTTTCCCCCAAAGGGTTTTTCCTTTTTTTTTTTGGGGGTTTTAAAAATTTTTTTAAATTTTTTTTTCCCCCCCCCATTTTTTTGGTTTTTTTTTTATTTCCTTAAAAAAGGGGGGGGCCCCTTTTGGGGGTTTTGGGTTCCCTTTTTTTTGGGGTCTTTTTTGGGGGGTTTTTTTCTTCCCCCCCGGGTTTATTTTTTTTTGGGGGGGCCGGGTTTTTTTGGGTTTTTTGGGGGTTTTGGGGGTTTCCCCGGGGGGGCATTTTGGGCCTTCCCCCCTTTTTTTTTAAAATTTTTTCCCCCCCTTTTTTTTTCCTTTAAAATTTTAACCCCCCAAAAATTTTTTTTTGGTTTTTTCCCCCCCCTTTTTTTTTAAAGGGCCCCCCCCTTTTTTTTTTTTTTTTAACCTTTCCCCCTTTTTTCCTTTCCCCTTTTTTTTTTTTCCCTTTAAAATTTTTTCGGCCCCTTTTAAAAATTTTTTTGGGGGCCCGGCCCAAAATTTTTGGGGGTTTTTTTTTCCCCTTTTGGGAAAAAAAAAATTTTCCCAAGGGGGTTTTTTCCCTTTCCCCTTTCCCTTTTTTTTTTTTTTTTTTTCCGGGGAAAAATTTTCCCCCCGGGGGGTTTGGGTTTTTTTTTTGGGGGAAAGGTTTTTTTAAATTTTCCTTCCCTTTAATTCCCCTTTTTTTTTTTTAATTTTTGGGCCCCCCCCCCTTTCCCAAATTTTGGCCCCCTTTTTTTTCAAAATTTTTTTTCCCCCCCCCCCCGGGGGTTTTTTTTTTTCACCTTTTTTTTTCCCTTTTTTGGCAAATTTTTCCCCCAATTTTTTGGAAAAGGGTTTTAAAAAATTTTTGTTTGGGGGGGAAAATTCCTTGGTTTAAATTTTGGGGGGAAAAAGGGGGGGGTTTTTTTTCCGTGGGTTTTTTTTTGGGGGGAATCCTTTCCCCCAAAACAGGCCCGGGGCCCCCTTTTCCCCGGGGGTTTTCCCCTTTTTTTTTTTTTTTTATTTTGGGTTTTTTTTCAAAGGGGGGAAAAACCCCCAAAATTTTTTTTTTGGGGGGTTTTGGGGGGGTTTTTTTTGGGGGGATTTGGGGGGGGGGGAAATTTAAAATTGGGGTTTTTTTTTTTTTTTGGGGGGGGGGAAAAAGGGGGGAACCTTTGGGTTTGGCCAAAAAATTTTGGGGAAAATTTTTTAAAAAAGGGGAATTAAAAAATTTTTTGGGTTTTTAAAGGGAAAAAAATTTTTTTAAAAAATTTTTTTTAAAAAAAGGGGGGGGGGGGCCCCCCCGGGGTTTCCCCCTTTTAAACCCTTTTTTTTTGGGAGGGCTTTGGTTTGGGGCGGGTTTAAATTTTTTTAATTTTTTGGGTTTTTTTTTTTTTTTTTTTTTTTTGGGGGGGCCCAAAAAATTAAAAAAAAAATTTTTTTTGGGTTTTGGTTCCCCAAAAAGGGGGTTTTTAAACCCAAAATTTGGGGGGGGGTTTTTTTGGGGTTTTTTTCCGTTTTTTTTTTTTTTTCCCCCTAAAAATTTTTGGGGGTTTTTTTTTCCGGTTTTAAAATTTTCTTTAAAAGGGGGGTTTACATTCCTCTGCGGTGATCTTCGATGGCCTCAATTATCGGGACTTGTTTCAGCACATGTGTCTTCACATGCGTGGTCATCGTCTTTGGGAGTTTCTTATCGGCAAGTTACCTTGTCCGCCTCGCCCTGCTCCGCCTGCTGAGCCTGTGCTTCCCATGACTACTTCCGGAGACGCTCATAAGGAGGTAGCTGATGCTTTTAAGGATGCTATGGAGACTTTTCAGACTTAGTATGCTGCCTATAAGATATGGATTGATGAGGATGCTCGTGCCTCTACTATTCTGGTTGCTAGCATCGAGGTGAAATTTGATGGGGATGTGGTTTGTTTGACTTCAGCACAGTTGATTTGGACGCATCTGCGCAACCGCTATGAGCCGTCTGGTGATTCCTTATTTCTTTTTGTTGTGCATCAGGAGCAGTCATTACAGTAGGGAGATGCCACTGTGGACGAGTTCTATGCTCAATTGTCTGTGGTATGGCGTCAGATTGATTCTTTGGGACTGGATGTTTGCCACACTTGTCAGTGCTATCAGCATGTAACATCCCAATTTTCAGAGCTTTCAAAATCCTTTGATTAGTTAGTAGGAAGAAAATTCACCATCTGGATTTATTTGAATTTAATTTAAAAGCTTAATATTGGACTTTGTGTAACAAACAATATAATATGAATATTTCCAACATGGACAATAGTCAAAACTATTTTATTTGGATTCTATGAGCTTGGTTGTATTTTCTAGAATTTTGGAATTTTCCAAGTTCATTTGCTATTTTCCATTGCTTATTTGGATTTACGGTATTTTCTTAAAAGAAAAGCTATTTTAAATCTCAAATAGTAGTTGGGCGAATTCCTTGGCCCGATCCTGTTCATCTCGGCCCGATCCTTCGTGGCGTCCGTCGATTTGGACACTTGGATCTCGTGGCGCGCGTCCTCCTCCGCGCGCTCAGTTAAACCTCGGTAGTTGGATCGCGGCGACGACCGGATCTCCGTCTCTGCGCGCACCTCGCCTTCTCTCGGCGCGTGGGCCGCCGAGTCGTCGTCCCGGCACGATCTTCTTCGTCTCAGCGTGAGCGCGCGTCCGCCATTTTCGCGTCGCCGAGCTCCATCAAACAAATTTGCAAGCGGCCCGATTCTTGCGGACGGCGCCTTAGGAAGCCCTCTCCTCCGGACTCTTTCAAACATGTTTGAGTTCAAATCCGCCGCCTCTACCTGTTTTCTTCGCCACTCCGTTGAGGGCCTATAAATAGGTCGAGGATCGCCAACACCTCCGTTTACGGATCCGCCACCACCTCGCCCCAAGAGCCCTAAGCGCCGTGGTTTTAAGTGGGTTTGGTCACGAAACCCTAAAACTTCGATTGCGCGCCGGTGGTGGCATGCCTCCGTGGAGCCGTCGCCAAGTCCACCGTCACGGACCTATCTCCGGCTACCACCACGCCGCTGGACCTCACGGAGTAGCCACGAAAACAAAACCGAGCGTCTCGCCGCCGAGCTCGCCGTCGGCCACCTCGTCGTCCTCTTGGGCCTGAACCGGTACCAAAGGTTATAGCAGAGAGCTTCCGGTGGTGCCACCCAATCTCGCCGGCGATCACCGCGCCGTTCTTGGCGGTCGAGCCGCCCGCCGCGGCCGTTGTCGTCGTGGCGTGGGCGCCCGTCGACCGACCACCTCGCTATCCGTAGCGTGCGTGCCGGTGCGTGGCGCGCGTCGGCGCCAGCGCCGCCGCGCCCGGCTCGATCAGACCGGATCCACGAGGGCTCGGTGGACTGGTCCACCGTGGTAGTGTCACGGCGTGTGGGCCCCTTGCGTCGAGATTTATTTATTTATTTATCTTTTCGGTTTTCCTAGGGCTGACGTCATGCGATGTCATGCTTGCGCAATATACCGATTTTTACGTTGAGAAATAATTGGAAATTCTATAAATCCTTTTCTAGGGTTTCTTTTAGATTCAATCTTCCAACCCTCATAACTTTTGCATCCTAACTCCAAATCCATCCATTCAAATTTCTAAATTTGTATAAAATTAAGATCTATCCATTGGAGATTTTTAATAATTTTATTGGAGTTAATTGCTTCTGTTATTTATTTATTTTTGTTGTTTGCCGTTCGAGTAGACTTGACGATATACGGAAGGTTTGAGGAAGAAGGAGCTTTCCAAGACCAAGACCGACACTGAACCTATTCCAAGGCAAGCTATACCCTTGAGCATCTTGATTCCCGGTTTGCTAAAAGTATTTTAATTTAAATTCTTGCATCTTAATTCAAGTATTTATTTAAATGTTTTGGGTGTAGTAGTTAATTCCATATTGTTATGCCTTCCTTGTATAATTGTTATGCCTTGATCCTTTGTCACCCTAGTTGATATTTAGTTGGTAAGTATTGTAGCACCAGCGTGGGTTGGTTAGTGCGATTAGATTGCTTAGCCATGCCACGAATCACCATGTCATGTGAGGCTATGATTATTTAAACGACTAAGTGAATATGCAATCGTGTGGTAAAATCTGTGTGTCTTGTGTCTTTGTTATGGCATGTGTTGCACTTAATCAGCCGGGTGGTAAAGGATTTAGGCGAGGCATGTGGTGGATCTTGTGTGAAATGGTGGGTGTGTGAGCTGTGTGCATGGGAGCTAATCGTGTGGCATAGTTAGCAAATGGTAGTCTTACCTTGGTCAATTAAGGACCTCACCATGTGTGCCATTGGTGAGCCTATCTGTACAACCACATATACATTTTGAGGCAGGCCTAGCATAATCGATCACGGATCGAAATGCTTTGTTATGGTTAGTGCTAGCTACACTAATTATATCTTGTGGGTAAAGTGTACAACTCTGCAGTATAATATAATCTATTCGAATAGCGCGTCATGATCATGGGCATGCTCGGGATTTCACACTAGGGGTAGTTTTCATAAAGCGTGTGGGGAGGAGGTGTGTGATATAAATCATCGGCTATGTGAATAATCGGTTAAATTGTATGCGTCTTTGTGAAATCAATTATCAAATTATTGTTATCTAATTTTTTACTTGTTGTCAATGTATATTTATTATTCAATTGCAAACATTGCATTTATGCAAAAGAACCACGAATGCCTTTCCCTTGTAAAAAGCCGGCATGTATATATATATTGCATCTTTGTGGTGTGGCTTGCGAGTGCGGTGTGTACTCACGCTTGTTTTGTGAATCAAGCGAGAAGAGGAGGAGTCTTCACGACTTTGAGGAGGAGTTTATCGAAGGTGCCTAATCGCGAGGTCTTGACCCGGTAGGTTGCACTGTGGTGAATCGATGGGATCTGCATTGCCGTTTATGTTTCATTGCTTTATTTCTCTGTTAGTCTGCGTGGCTTAAATAAATGTAAACTCGTAGTAAGGTCAAACCATTATTTATTTATCGTTTATGCTATTATTTGCTTGTGTGGATCGATATCCACCTTTGTTAACTCTTGTGTGCACTAAGCGTGATCTGGACTAGTGCACGAAACACGAAGGATTCGAATTGAAATTTTGGGATCCGGCGGAGGTGTATCGAGCCATCTTGTTGTGGGTCTTGACCTTAGTTAGATTGGCGTTCTTAGTGAGTCAAACTATTTTCTAAGGAAAAATTAACTTACAAGATTAATTGAACTCCTTAACTCATCTCATGTCTCTCTTGACTCAACTATTCTGAAATTCTTTCTCTCCTCGTCAATTAAAGTTGTTTTCATCTCTTTGTCCATCTTGACGGATGCCTTACCGTCGGACTTTCGGAGATAGCGGAGGACTTGCCTTGGTGTGGGCGCTCTGCGACACACAGGGGCTTTGGCGCCCCATGTCAAGTGGCGGCGAGTACATAGTCAGCAGACGAGATCATGGTTGGAGTGCATGCTTTGACAGTCTCGCCGGGAGGAACACGAGGCGGCCGACCTTTGGACATCTCGATCCGGAGGACCACCTTGTGAGGAGGTCGGGAGTCATCACGCTGGCCATACTCGAGTCGCCACATCTGTTGAAGAGTGAAACACCGTCTTCGCTACCATCCGAGGCGCCGGGGAGCTATCTGCGCGCTTTCAGTCTACCAATAGGAAGGCAATGCCACGATAGTGTATCTTGCAGTTCACACTGCTCGGGAGGAGTAAACTGCGATGGCGACACCGGTGAGTGCGCCTATCGAGCCTTGGAAGAAGCGAGAAAGGATCGCCGTCTTAGAGCACGCTCTCTACGGTCGGCATGAGCTCGAGGATGATCAAGAGGAAAATCGGAAGAGAACCGGAGGAGATCGGAGAGCGATGGGGTTGCGGTTAGAGGACGGCGAGCACTGCGGCCGGAGGAGCGGTGTACCTACACCCGCACACTGCTGCCGTCACACAGTTCGATGCATCGAGGACGATTCGCGAGGATGCGGCTCGCCGAGTCTACCGTCGGGGCGTCGCCGTGGCTTTGGAGGCTTTCTCGAGGTAGTTCGTTGAGTTCGGTTTAGTCGAGCTTAGCGGTTTCCTTTTGAGTCGCCCTTTAGGCGGTAGTTTGTGTGCTTAGGTCCGCTTTATTTTTACGTGTGCGTTATGGTGCAAAGGCCCTAGGCATTTGTTGCGACCATACTAATAAGCTATTAATAAAGGTTATTCCATTTGAGTTTCTTGGTGTGTTTGTTGGGTTTAATCTACCCATATGCGGTTCTTAACTCATCTTGTGCTTGCTACCTTATCTAACCTATGAAACTTCATCGGATGGTTCGGACTCGTCCTGCTTCTTGCAAGTGGTTCGGTACCCGACATCTGGAGAAATGGCGAGATCGATGGCGCGATACCACGCCAAGCACCCCTCTTGACTTGCGAACTTTGGAGCCTTCATGGCGGCACAAGCGCGAGATGATGTATACCATGATGAACGGATCACGGGCCATGAACAACAACAACAACAATCATCGTGGAGGAGCCCGGTAGCTCATGGTCATCAAGGACCATCAAGTTGGTGAATTCATGAGGACCCGTCCACCAACTTTCTCTGGACATGTCTCGCGGTAGAAGCGGATGATTGGCCAGCGTAATTGAGAGGAAGCTGCGATCACCCAATGCGGCGATCATGAGAAAGTGTTATATGCCACTCATCGGATGGAGGGCATAGGCTGGCGAGTGGTGGGAGAACCTGCGCGCACATGAGGCCATGAGAATATCACACAGGAGGAATTTTACTGCGACTTTTGCGATACCATGTACTGAAGGCATTATGGACTGAAGAAAGATGAGTTCCGTGCTCTCAAGCAGGAGCTATGTCGATGGTGATTACGAACAAGTTTTCTCGGTTAGCCGCTATCTTTGCGAGAGGATGTCGCTCTTGACAAGGCCCATCAGTCGTTTCTTGAAGGATTGAACTTCGGAATTGCGGGTCAATCTAATTGCCCACCTTCCCGATTTCCGGGAACTAGTTAACAAGGCGTTGATCATGGAGGACAAGCGCAAGGCGGAGGAGCACATAGCGTAAGATGAATCGGCGGGAGGCCATCGGCAACAACGGCGAGAGGCAAGGATAGTGCCACAGCGGTTTAATCGTTTCCAACCACGAGTTACGCCGGGACCCTGCACGCTTCGGCACCTCGTCCTTTTGCTCGAATCCTCGCAACACTACACGATCAACCCACGAGGAACAACATCGGCGAGGTGAACCAAGAGTGTATTCTGATTGCCGTCAACGAGTCGCCGCCATGTCGGTGTCCTCGAAGGAACCATCACTCGATCCGTTTCAACCTTGGAGCAACACTGCTAAGACCCGATGCGAGAACAACGGGGAGTTTCTCGGGAACGATCAACGGGAGGCGCCTCGATCGGTTGTCGAGTCGTGTTAACCACGTCACCTTGGAAGGAGCCGAGGAAGCACGGGCGTCGTCTTGGGTAAGTTCTGGTAAATTCGATACTGCATCAGATTACATTTGATTACGGGCTTCGCATTCATTTGTTTCTGGAAATTTTGCAACTAATAACAAATTGGAAGTTATGCCTCTTAAGCGTACTCTGTTAGTCCAGTCGCCTGGAGCAGAGCTAAGTTCTAATGTGGGTTGTTTAGGGGCTAAGTTACTCATAGTGGAGTTGAGTTTCTAGCTAACCTAATTATTCTAGACACCCAAACCATAGATGTCATCCTTGGCATGGATTGGTTAACTAAGCACAAAGCCGTGCTAGATTGTGGCCGAAGAGCCGTTACAATCGAGGATACCAAAGGAAACAAAGTGGAGTTTCTAGCTACCTCAGTGCGTAATGGACATCTACTTGTCAATAGCATGAAGACTATCGCTTTGGAAGATGTGCCGTTGTTCGAGTATCGGATGTGTTTCGGAAGAGTTACGGGAATGCCACGGATCGTGACATCGAGTTCGTTATCGACCTAGTGCGAGAGCAGCACCACTCTAGAAGAGACCTTATCGGATGCCGGTAGATGAGTTAGTAGAAATGAAGAAGCAAATAGAAGAACTTTTGGAGAAAGGTTTTGTGAGGCCTAGTTCGTCACCATGGGGGGCGCCGGTTTTGTTCGTCAAAAGAAAGATGGAAGCATGAGAATGTGCATCGACTACGGTCTCTCAATGAAGTCACCATTAAGAATAAGTATCCATTGCCGGATAGATGATCATTTGATCGGATGAAGGGAGCAGTGTTCTCGAAGATCGATCTGCGATCGAGTTACCACCGATTGAAGATTTGCCCTAAGGATGTACCTAAGACCGCTTTCTCAGCAGTGCGGACATTATGAGTTCCTAGTCATGTCCTTTGAGTGCGACTAATGGCCTGCTTATTTCATGAACATGATGAATAAGGTATTCATGGAATATTTGGATAAATTTGTAGTTGTATTCATCGATGATATTTTGGTTTACTCCAAGTCGGAAGAGGAACATCTTTGGGCATTTGAGGTTAATCCTAGAAGCTCGAGAGCATCGGTTGTATGCTAAGTTTAGCAAGTGTGATTTACGGAAGAAGGAAGTGGATTTCCATGGTCATGTGATGGCAATTGCGGGAGTGTGATTGACCCGATAAAGTGAAAGCGATATTACATTAGGAACGACCCAAGGCATCACCTTGATTCGCGATTTCTTGGGATTAGCGAGGATATTATCGCCGTTTTATTGAAGGATTCTCATCAATTGCTAAACCTCTTACGCAATTGTTGAAGCAGAGAAAAAGTTTACGGACCCTAGCTTTTGTGAAGAAAGTTTCCAAGATTTGAAGAAGCGCTTGACTTGGCCCGATCTTGATTTTGCGGATATTCGCAAGGATTTTGATATCTATTGTGATGCTTGGCGTCAAGGATTAGGATGTGTCTTGATGCAAGAAGGAAGAGGCATCGTGTATCGTCAAAGCGATTAAGGCCTCATGAAGAATTATCCTACTCATGATCTAGAATTAGCGGCGATAGTGCATGCTTTGAAGATTTAGCGTCATTACCTCATCGATGTCATTGCGAGATATACAGATCATAAAAGCTTGAAATATATTTTCACCCAGACGGACACTGAATATGAGGCAGAGAAGATGGTGGAGTTAATAAAGGATTATAATCTTGGAATTCATTACCATCTGGCAAAGCCAATGTTGTCGCCGATGCTTTGGCCGTAAAGCCCTTTGCAATGCTTTGGAAGTGAAGAGCTTTGTTCGAACTTCAGAGAATTCGAAGTGAAGCTAAGTAGTATCGATGGATTTTGGCCAATCTGGAAATCTGTCTACTTTGGAGAAGCGATTTTGAGGCTCAACCAAAGTTGAGTTTTGGACATTAAGAAAAGATGGCGGAAGGAAAGTTCAAGGACTTCACGGTAGATGATCAAGATATCTTGTGGATCAATGGGCGCATCGTGTACGGATATTGATGAGTTGAGGCGGCTAATTTTAAAGGAGGCCCATGACTCGAGGTATTCGATTCACCACTGGTAGTACTAAGATGTATCGGGATGTTAAGAATAAGTTTTGGTGGCCAAACACAGGCGAGGCGTCGCGAGTTCGTTGCCTTGTCGGCGTTTGTCGAAAGGTAAGCGAGCATCGAGACCGGCCAGTGCTGTTGCAACCTTGAAGATTCGAGAATGGAAGTGGGAAGAAATCGGAATGGATTTCATTACGGTTTACCCAAGACTCAATCGGGTTGCGATTCGATTTGGGTAATAGTGGACCGTCTCACTAAAGTTGCCCATTTCTGCCGGTCAAAACCACATACTCGGGAGATCGTGCAGCGGTGTATATGTCAAAAATTATCGGTTTGCATGGTGTGCCCAAGAAGATAGTGTCGGATCGAGGATCTCGGTTCACCTCCGTTTTGGCATAGTCTGCGAGGAAGCCCTTGGGACTCATCGAATTTGATCTTGCATATCATCCCAGACGGATGGAGCGGGACCGAAAGGTCAATCGGATACTAGAAGATATGTTGAGAGCACATGCTCTAGCAAATGCTATCCGTTGGGATAAGAGTTTACCTTATCACGAGTTCTCGTACAATAACGGCTATCAAGCGATGCGCAAATGTCACCGTTTGCGGCTTTGTATGGTCGCTCTGCGAGAACCCGTTGGCGGTGAAACATTGAGCGTCTGATCTTTGGTCGGATATTATTCAAAAGCGAGAAAAGCAAGTGTCCATGATCGAGAAATATTAAAGATAGCTCGATCGAGCGAGAAGAGTTATCACCGACAATCGTCGTCGTGATCTCGGTTTTGAGTCGAGAAGATTTTGTGTATCTTGATTCGCCCCTCGGAGGTGTGAAAAGGTTCCACGCCAAAGGAAACTTGCCTCGGTATGTTGGTCCGTTCAAGATTTTGGAGCGCAGTGGAGAAGTGGCTTATCGGTTGGGCGCCCCAATCGCTAGCGAGTACGATGTCTTCCGTCTCACGGTGAAGAAGTGTCTTCGTGTGCAGAAGAAAAAGCAGTTGGATTGATTGAACTAAAGAAGACCTCACCTACAAGGAAGCGGCCGGTCAAGATTTTGGATGTCATGAGCGCGCACGAGAAGCAAGACCGTTCGTTTACGCAAAGTCGATGGAGTAACCACTCGGAAGGAGAAACAGCGTGGGAGCGTGAAGAAGAGTTGAAAGCAGAGTTCCTAGCCTTTTCTCTAGCTAGCTTTGAATCTCGGGGTCGAGATTCCATTAAGGGGGAAAGGTTTGTAACATCCCAATTTTCAGAGCTTTCAAAATCCTTTGATTAGTTAGTAGGAAGAAAATTCACCATCTGGATTTATTTGAATTTAATTTAAAAGCTTAATATTGGACTTTGTGTAACAAACAATATAATATGAATATTTCCAACATGGACAATAGTCAAAACTATTTTATTTGGATTCTATGAGCTTGGTTGTATTTTCTAGAATTTTCTAGAATTTTCCAAGTTCATTTGCTATTTTCCATTGCTTATTTGGATTTACGGTATTTTCTTAAAAGAAAAGCTATTTTAAATCTCAAATAGTAGTTGGGCGAATTCCTTGGCCCGATCCTGTTCATCTCGGCCCGATCCTTCGTGGCCGTCCGTCAATTTGGGCGCTTGGATCTCCAGCAGCAGCGTCCTCTCTCCTCAGCGCTCAGTTAAACCTCGGTAGTTGGATCGCGGCGGGCGACGGATCTCCGTCTCTGGCGCCTCGCCTTCTCTCGGCGTGGGCCCGAGGTCGTCGTCCCGACGATCTTCTTCGTCTCGCGTGAGCGCCGCATCCGCCATTTCGCGTCGCCGAGCTCCGTCAAACAAATTTGCAAGCGGCCCGATTCTTGCGCGGACGGCGCCTTCGAAGCCCTCTCCTCCGGACTCTTTCAAACATGTTTGAGTTCAAATCCACCGCCTCTACCCGTTTTCTTGCGCGTTCGTTTGGACTCCGTTGAACCCGCCGCCATCTCGCCACCCAGTCCACCCGGGGCCTATAAATAGGTCGAGGATCGCCGACACCTCCGTTTACGGATCGCCACCCACCTCGCCCCAAGAGCCTAAGCGCGCGCGGTTTAGAGTGGGTTTGGTCACGAAACCCTAAAACTTCAATTACCTGCGCCGGTGGTGGCCACGCCTCCGTGGGCCGTCGCCAAGTCCGCCGTCCCGGACCTACCTCCGGCTACCACCCGCCGCTGGACCTCACCGGAGTAGCCACGGAAGCAAAACCGAGCGTCTCGCCGCCGAGCTGCGCCGGCCACCTCCGTCGTCCTCTTGGCCTGACCGGTACCAAAGGTTACATAGCGAGAGAGCTTCCGTGGTGCCACCCTCTCGCCGGCGATCACCGCGGCCGTTCTTGCGGTCGGTCGAGCCGCCATCGCGGCCGTTGTCGTCGTGGCGTGGGCGCCCGTCGACCAACCACCTCGCCTCTCCGCGCGTGCGTGTCGGTGCGTGGCGCGCGTCGGCGCCGCGCCGCATGCGCGCCGGCTCGATCAGACCAGATCCACGAGGGCTCGGTGGACTGGTCCCGATGGTGTGTCACGGCGTGTGGGCCCCACGTCGGGATTTCTTTATTTATTTATCTTTTCGGTTTTCCTAGGGTGACGTCATGCGATGTCATGCTTGCGCAATATACCGATTTTTACATTGAGAAATAATTGGAAATTCTATAAATCCTTTTCTAGGGTTTCTTTTAGATTCAATCTTCCAACCCTCATAACTTTTGCATCCTAACTCCAAATCCATCCATTCAAATTTCTAAATTTGTATAAAATTAAGATCTATCCATTGGAGATTTTTAATTATTTTATTGGAGTTAATTGCTTCTGTTATTTATTTATTCTTGTTGTTTGCCGTTGCGAGTAGACTTGACGATACTTACGGAAGGTTTGAGGAAGAAGGAGCTTTCAAGACCAAGACCAGCTTTGAACCTATTCCAAGGCAAGCTATACCCTTGAGCATCTTGATTCCCGGTTTGCTAAAAGTATTTTAATTTAAATTCTGCATCTTAATTCAAGTATTTATTTAAATGTTTTGGGTGTAGTAGTTAATTCCATATTGTTATGCCTTCCTTGTATAATTGTTATGCCTTGATCCTTTGTCACCCTAGTTGATATTTAGTTGGTAAGTATTGTAGCACCAGCGTGGGTTGGTTAGTGCGATTAGATTGCTTAGCCATGCCACGAATCACCATGTCATGTGAGGGCGGTTATTTAAACTGACTAAGTGAATATGCAATCTGTGTGGTAAAATCTGTGTGTCTTGTGTCTTTGTTATGGCATGTGTTGCACTTAATCAAGCGGGTGGTAAAAGATTTAGGCGAGGTATGTGGTGGATCTTGTGTGAAATGGTGGGTATGTGAGCTGTGTGCATGGGAGCTAATCTGTGTGGCATAGTTAGCAAATGGTAGTCTTGCCTTGGTCAATTAAGGACCTCACCATGTGTGCCATTGGTGAGCCTATCTGTACAATCACATATACATTTTGAGGCGGGCCTAGCATAGTACGATCACGGATCAGAAATGCTTTGTTATGGTTAGTGCTAGCTACACTAATTATATCTTGTGGGTAAAGTGTACAACTCTGCGAGTATAATATAATCTATTCGAATAGCGCGTCATGATCATGGGCATGCTCGGGATTTCACACTAGGGGTAGTTTTTCATAAAGCGTGTGGGGAGGAGGTGTGTGATATAAATCATCGGCTATGTGAATAATCGGTTAAGGTGTGTGCGTCTTTGTGAAATCAATTATCAAATTATTGTTATCTAATTGTTTTACTTGTTGTCAATGTATATTTATTATTCAATTGCAAACATTGCATTTATGCAAAGAACCACGAATGCCTTTCCCTTGTAAAAAGCCGGCATGTATATATATTGCATCTTTGTGGTGTGGCTTGCGATGCGGTGTGTACTCACGCTTGTTTTGTGAATCAAGCGAGAAGAGGAGGAGTCTTCACGACTTTGAGGAGGAGTTTATCGAAGGTGCCTAATCGCGAGTCTTGACCCGGTAGGTTGCTGTGGTGAATCGATGGGATCTGCATTGCCGTTTATGTTTCATTGCTTTATTTCTCTGTTAGTCTGCGTGGCTTAAATAAATGTAAACTTCGGCCGTAAGGTCAAACCATTATTATTTATCGTTTATGCTATTATTAAGCTTGTGTGGATCGATATCCACCTTTGTTAACTCTTGTGTGCACTAAGCGTGATCTGGACTAGTGCACGAAACCGAAGGATTCGAATTGAAATTTTGGGATCCGACACGGCATCAGCGATCTCACGTAGTGCCGTCGCATCTTTGACTTCTTGACTGTCTTGGTGAGTATGAAGCGGACTTCGTGCTCGATTCTTGTACGATACCTTTGTGTAACTTTGTTAGGCGCTTGCATTTGTTCGTCTTGAGAGATTCGCCTTCATGTTGCGGTCATTGCCGCTCGATCGTCTCTTTGGTGCAGCGGCTCTTCCATCTTCTACACACTCTGACTACTCTATCATCGGTTGTGCCTTCACCAGTGACAGCTACTATTGGAAGGGGACTACATTGCAGTTACTGCAACAAGGATGGGCATGTACAACAGACCCGCTACAAGAAGAAGAAGGATTTATGTCGTGGTGGTGCGTCCTCCACGAGGCTGAGTGGTTCCTCTTCTCGGAGAGACACAGCGCCGATTTTCAGGAGTTTCTCACACCACTGCGTTGCATGGCTGCTTTTACACCACTCGGGTCTGCTGGTTCTGCTGAACAGTCTTCTAGTGAGAGACCACCTTCTACTTCTTTCTTAGGTATATCACCTTGGATTCTTGACTCTACAGCTTCTTTTTATATGATATTTGATTCTACAAGTCTCACTTTCATTCATCTTTTAGCTGCTCCTATCACTATTCAGACAGCAGATGATACCTCTCTTTCTGTCGCAGGACGAGGCACACTTTCGAATTCCTCTCTTCATGTTCCTGATGCTTATCATGTTCCCAAACTAACCATGCATCTTATATCTGCTGGTCAACTCACTAATCATAGTTGTCATGTTATTCTTGACTCTGATTCTTGTTGTGTTCAGGATTGACGCACGGGGACTCTGGTTGGTAGTGGTCCTCGCCGACTTAACTCATAGCATCTCTAGGAGCTTGACTGGCTCCATCTTCCTCCTACTGCCCCTGCCAGTCTTGTTGTCTCCACCGATGCCACCGCTTCTGCTGGATCTTCCACTACGTCTTTTGCTCAGTGATATCATCATTTGGGATATCTTTGTGGGGTCCCGTCTATCTTCTTTACTTCGTCGTAGTCTTTTAGGGTCTGTATCTGGTGATGTTTCTCTACATTATCAGGGTTGTAAGCAGTAAGCGACTTCAACTTCCTTATTCTTCCAATGAGTTAGTGTCACAATGTCCTTTTGATCTTGTTCATTCTAATGTCTAGGGTCCGGCTCCTTTTGTTTCAAAAGGAGGTCATCGATATTATATAATTTTTATTGATGATTTTTCTCGCCACACATGGATATACTTTATATCATCTTGTAGTGAGGTTTTTCCATCTATAAGACTTTTGCCACCATGATCCATACTCAGTTTGATTCTCCTATTCGTGTCTTCGTACTAACTCTGCTGGGGAATACTTGTCAAGTGTCCTTCATGGCTTTCTCACTAAGCACGGCACTCTCTCTCAGTTTTCTTGTCCTAGTGCCCATGCACAGAATGGTGTGGCTGAACGGAAGCATCGTCAACTTCTTGAGGCAGCCCGTGCTCTTATACTTGCTTCTACTGTCCCACCACACTTTTGGGCTGAAGCTGTTTCTACTGCCACTTTCCTGACTAATATTCAGCCTTCGTCTACTCTTCAGGGCGGGATCCTAGTTGAGCGTCTCTGTGGGAAGACTCCTGACTATTCTAGTTTTGTCTCTTTGGGTGTGTGTGCTATGTTCTTCTTGCCCCTCGTGAGCGCACCAAGCTGACCGCTTAGTCCGTGGAGTGCGTCTTTCCGGGATATAGCGCTGAGCATAAGGGATATCGTTGTTGGGATCCTGTTGGCCGACAGATGCGGGTTTCTCGGGATGTCACTTTTGATGAGTCTCGTCCTTTCTACCCTCGTCCTTCTCCTTCCACCACTCCAGCATCTCTTGTTGAGCCGCTTTCTTTTCTGACTTTTCCTGCCACCCCTATAGTCACCACACCTCCATCACCGTCTTTGGCCTCTTCGGTTCCTCCTTCACCATCTTCTTCGCCACCGCCACCCTCTCTAGAGGCTCCTCCCGGTGTTTGTCCTTCTTATCCTCTTTACTACACTCGTCGTCCGCGAGTTGAGGATTCTTCTGATGCGCCATTTTCTTCTGATGGTTCATCTTCTTCGGTCTCTCCTCAATATGCTCTTTGTGATCGCCAGATCTATTCGGCCACAATGCGCTTTTGTTTAGCGGCTCTTGCGAGCAAACTTCTTATCGTGATGCTTCTGTTCATCAGGAGTGGAAGCATGCAATGGCAGAGGAGATTACTGCCCTTGAGTGTACTGGCACGTGGGATCTTGTCCCTCTTCCCGTGTGTGTTAATCCTATCACATGCAAGTGGGTCTACAAGATTAAGACACGCTCTGATGGTTCCTTTTAGTGCTACAAGGCTCGTCTTGTGGCACGTGGTTTTCATCAGGAGCATGGTTGTGATTATGATGAGACTTTTGCTCCTGTGGCTCATATGACCACTGTTAGCACTCTTCTTGTTGTGGCATCTATTCGGGCATAGTCAATCTCTCAACTTGATGTCATGAATATCTTTCTTAATGGTGAGCTGCGTGAAGAGGTTTATATGCAGCCACCACTTGGGTATTTGTGGATATCATGGGGATATGCTCCAGATCTTAGGATGATGTGACAATTGGCAATGGCGTTTACGGTTTGTCGTTTCACATATTTTCGACAAAGTTGATCTTTGTCGAGACAAGAATCGGTCGGCCAAGCCATGGTGGCGATCGGATGGCCAATTCTGAAAGTGAGAATTGAGCTGGGCCAAAAATAGAGTGTGTAGGCAAGAGAGGGGATTCTATTGCACTTGGTCTCATAATTTTTGGAGTCTCCAGTCAAAAGTTCTATTGGTTTGAAAATTCCAGTAGGTTTCGGTTTTCCAGAGAGGAAGCGGGTAAGTCAGTGGTGGTCGGGCCGGCGGGGTGGTCGGTCAGGCCAGCCTGAGGCGATCGGCCGGTTTTCACTGTTCGTCGCCGGTGTAGCGGCGATATTAAATGTGTTAGGTCAAAGTCATGAGTTTCAGGGTGTATATTTTGTATGATGCATGTTTTGACTAACATGGGTCAAGTTGTGAAGAACTTGTTCCTAAATTCGGTTTACTTGTCTATTGTTGTGCGGGTTGCTTGGTGGTCAGCGACGGTCAGCGGCGAGGATGATCGGGACTAGGCTTGGAGAGTGAGGTCGAGCGATCGGCGTTGCCAAGTGAGTCAATGTACTCAAGCATGGTGCAAGATGGACAAGGGTGACCTATTAGCTAATCGGCGCAAGATGGCACAAGTTGTAGCTAGTTAGGTCAAGGGATGTTGAAGGCAGCGCATTAAAATACGTGTGTAAGTGTCCCGTTTGTTTTGGGCCTTAAGAGGAGCCCAATAGGATCAAACTTCTAGAAGGTCTAAGCCTCCACTATAAATAGGAGAAGGAGGTGGCTGCACCTCCTCTTCGCCCCTTTTACAATTCTTGTAAACCCTAATTTTCTTAGGGAGAGCTTTGGTGGAGGCTAGGGTTTAGAGAGTTTGATGTGATTTTCGTGCTCTTGGATTGAGCATTGTTCTCCATTGATGGAGTGGTTGTAAGCCCTGATCATATCAATCAATCAAAGGAAAGTTTGATCAATATTTTGTCTCATTGCGTTCTTTCTCTCTATTTGATGATTTTAGGTCTTTCTTTGATTCGTGAGTTTTTGCTTAGTTTCTTCCGTGATCTAGCTTCTTTGTGGCGTGTGGGAATCTATCTAGGATCATCTAGATCTTCAATCACCCATGAGCAAGAGGTTTGATCTAGTTTTGATTTTGACCCGGTTTTGAACCTTTCTTTGATCAAACAGAAAAGGATCTTGATTCCTCCAAGAATTATTATAATATTCAATAGGAATAGCTCCCTGTTATCATAAAGAAGGTGTGTTCCAAGTTTCATCAAGTTTGGATTAGTAGATCAAAAGTTTTATCTATTTTCATCTTCGTCATCGGTACATTCTTACATTACGTACCGTGGTCGGACCACCCATAGCCGCTGGTCAAACCGATCGGTAATCGGTCCAACCGCTAGTTAGGCAGCGGTCCGACCACCAGTAGATTGTTTCACTTTAATCTATGCTGATTTTATTCTATCGCTTTGGGGTTTTTATTGGATTCAATATTAGTCTTCCGTTGTACTGATATACTGATCTTCATAGCTTCTATAGCTACTAGAGTAAAGTTTTATTGACCTATTATTTGTGAAAAAGTGAGCGTACTCCTATTCACCCCCCTCTAGTCGCCTTTGCGGTCCAACAATATTCTATTCCTGATGGTATGGTTTGTCGCCTTCGCCGATCTCTTTACGGCCTCAAGCAAGCTCCTCGTGCTTGGTTTGATCGTTTCTCCTCTGTTGTCACTGCAGCTGGTTTCTCCGCCAGAGCTCATGATCCTGCTCTTTTTATTCACACTTCGCCTCGTGGTCGGACGCTTCTCCTCTTATATATTGATGATATGATCATTACTGGAGATGATTCTCAGTACATCACTTTTGCCAAGGAGCGTCTCAATGAACAGTTTCTCATGTCTGATCTGGGTCCTCTTCGCCTGAGGGTTTCTATCTATTCCAAGAAAAGTATATTCAGGACCTTCTTAATCGTGCTTCTCTTACGGATCAGCACACCGCTGAGACTCCCATGGAGCTTAATGTTCATATTCGGTCCACTGATGGTGAGCTTCTTACTGATCCTACTTGATATCATCATCTTGTTGGGAGTCTTGTTTATCTGGGTGTCACTCGTCTTGACATTTCGTACCATATGCATATCTTGAGTCAGTTTGTTTCTGCTCTCACTCAGCTCCACTATAGTCATATTCTTCGTGTTATACGATATGTTGGTGGAACCATCACTCGTCGTTTGTTTTTCCCTTGTTCCGACTCTTTCTGACTCAAGCATATTACGATGCTACAGGCTAGTGATCACTCGATCGCTTTATGCATTTGGTCTATTGTGTTTTTCTTGGTGGTTCTCTCATTGCTTGGAAGACTAAAAAGCAGACAGCAGTTTCTCGTTCGAGTGCTGAGGCTAAGTTGCGAGCTATGGCCTTGTTGACTGCGGAGATTACTTGGCTACGTTGGTTATTGAGCATTTTGGTGTTTATGTTTCGGCACCCACTCCTCTTTCGACTGACAATACAGGGGCTATTAGCATTGCTACAAATCAGGTGAAGCATGAGCTTACAAAGTGTTTGATCGAAACGATGACTAGAGGGGGTGAATAGGAGCACGATCTCTTTTTCATCAAGATCGGATTCAACACGATTTTCACTCCGATAGTTATGAGAGCTATGAAGATCAATATACAAGCCTGTGAAGACTTGTATTGAATTCAATCTAAACCCGAAGCAAAACAACCAAAATCATCAAGAACTCAATTTTCAAGAGTTGGGCGATCGACTTCTATATCAATGGCGGTCGACCGGTCACCTTAATGGTCTAGCTGGTCACCTTAGGCGGTCGACCTTTAGCACGATGAGCAGTAAAAACAGCCCAAAAACGAAATAGCAAATAGGTCTAACTTTTGATCCACAACTCCAAACTCGATGAAACTTGGAACAAACCTTCTCTAGGATGTCAGGAACCTATTCAATCCAAAATCGTGAAGATACTTGGCAAAGTTCGACATTTTCCGTTTGAGAGGGTATGGTTCAAAAGCAGAGTCAAAGCGAAAACTAAATTCAAAAACTTGCTCGTGGGTTAGAGATGATCAAGATGATCCTAGATGAGTTCCCACATATCACGGCGAGCAAGATTAGGGGTAGAAACCAAAGAAAACTTGAGAATCAAAGAAACCCTAAAATCACAAAATAGAGAGCAAACGAAAAGAGACTCATCTCAAGAAAACTTGCATGGATTGATTTGTGATTGTTCTTTGGTTCTGACCACTCCATCAAGGAGGACAAAACTCAATACATGAGCACACAATCAATCCCCTCTCTAGAAGCGTAGTCTCTCCACTATTCTCCTAAACACCAAAACTAGGGTTTTCAAATAAAAGCACAAAAGGATTGAGAGGTGCTACAACACCCTCCCATATTTGTAGTGGAGGCTAACTTTCTAGAAGAGTTTCCTATTGGGCATTCGTTAAGCCCACACACAAACGGGTTTAAACTCACGCACGTATTTTAAAGCGTCGTCTTCATCTTCTCTTGACCTAAACCACTTCTCCTTGCGCCGTCTTGCGCCGCGGTTTAGCCAAAAGCAATCAAGCTGGTATTTTAGTGATATTAACTAAATACCCCTTCTCAATCCTTCTCCAAAGACCGAGTCCAATATTCATGAAGCAATCCCATGCTTCGCGGGTTGATCAACGGTTCTCATCATGTCGGCAAGTCTCTCCCATCCGGCTCCAACCGAAACCACCATGACACTTGCACCGACCCCCGCGCCTCTTGATGCAACCCGTTGCACGGAACTCCCCGTTCGGTTATCCTTTTCTATTTTGCGCCATGCTTGAATCAATGACTTTACGGCATACTCGATCGTTACGAACCTCGGCTCTTCAAGCCTAGTCGGTCATTCTCTCCATTGGCGTCGTTGACCTCAATTCACTGCACAACAATAGACCAAGAAATCGATTCTGGGAACAAGTTCTTCGCAACTTGACCCACGTAAGTTTAAGGTTTGAAAAGTAAAAATGCTCACATTTTCGCATAAAGGCACAACTTGGTCCAAGAGCAAGAGAAAGCAAAGGAAATGACCAAGTTGGCTTCATATTAGTACAAGCAAGTGATATAAGGTAAAAAAGCGAAAGCTTTAATTTCTGAGAGAAGAGTCAAAAATCTCACTTAAGGTCCATATGAAAGAAAAATTGTTCAATTTGACCTTTGATCATTGTGAGGTTCTAAGAATGGCAATTCAAGTTCAGAAATGGCAATAAGATCATAAGAATGCAAATTAAAACCTCCCCCTCACTTTGATCATCATTTTTTTAGAAAATTTTATTTTCTCTATTTTCTCCAAATAGCTCCCCTTTTAACATTTTTGCTACTTCTTCTCCCCCTTTGACAATGGAGTCATCAAAAAAATCACGCCTTCCTCTCATCCAGAGATAAAAAAATATAGA
Source organism: Hsuehochloa calcarea (assembly GCA_036346395.1). Lineage (NCBI taxonomy): Eukaryota > Viridiplantae > Streptophyta > Magnoliopsida > Poales > Poaceae > Hsuehochloa > Hsuehochloa calcarea. Next base: position 12,753,684 of record CM070596.1, on the reverse strand, counting down.
AATGAGGAAAAGCATAAGAAAGAGCATACATAAAATGCAATGGAGTGGCTTCATTTTTTTAAGTTTTGCATATTTTAGTACAAGAAGCTCTGAAGATTACCCAAAAGAATAAGCTAGCATTTCTACAATTACACAATACATATCAAGCCTGAAAGTGCTAGCAAGATCATTTTAAGATATATATATATATATCAAAGCTAAGCTAGAAGGCTCAAAGTAAAAGCGATGAATTGTAACAAATTAAGCAAAGCTTCAAAAATAGCAAGTTCATCAACAGAGATCCTAAAGTGATAATGGCTATGTCAGAATGTCAATGTGAGATTAAGAAGCTAACAATCACCATCCTAGAGAAAAAAAGTACGGAATTGAATTATTTTGCTCAAAGAACTTCAGTCACCCATGTTTTACAAGAGTTTTTCATTTGCAATGAATATTGATGTTGATTAAAGGTCTATCTTAGTGAAGAAGATCCTGGACTAGGAGCCATCCACAAACTCTTCCTAAGCTTCAACCAAGGCTATTAACGGTTTATCTTAGTGAAGAAGATCCTGGACTAGCCATCCACAATCTCTTCCTAAGCTTCAACAAGGCGACAAATCTTGAGGTTCATGTCAATTTTGACAAGCAATCCAAATGAGATCGTTTGGATCATCAAACTATCTCCAAGTTCATGTCTTTGACAAGCAGTCTCGTGAGAATAGTTTGGCACATATTTTAAAATTTAATTTTCATTTTGCATAAGAAGCAGTTTTAGATTAGCAAGGAACAAGAAGCTCAAGAGATGTTCAATCCTAGATTCAAGAGCTAACAAAGCAATTTTGACAGGGCCAATGTTACAAGAGGATCACTGATTGTGCAACTTAGTTAAAAGATCTATAAATTATAATTTTTAGTTCAAGTTGTCTTAAAGTTCTAGCTCATTTAGCAAAGACTTAGCTACACATGTGAAAGCATGATAATTCTAGCAAGTAAAAGAACTAGACATAATATTGAGCAAAAATTGAAATACTAAAGCTCAAGAGGGTAATATGCAAAGCTTCACAAATTTTAAAAATAAAAGTAAGGCTTATATTAAATACATCTTTTTGTGTTTTTCATATGAATGCAATATAATACAATGAGATGTAATAAAAATCTAAAAAGATCAAAAAAGATCAACAAGTTCAAAAAAGATCAAGGAAAGATCAGATGAACAAGGTAAGCTCGGAAAAGAACCAACTCCCCGTTAAACCAACCCATAGGGATAAATTACCCATAACTCACTCCTCAAGGAGGCAAATCTAGTTGTGTCTAAAGGCTTGGTGAGGATATCAGCTAACTGAGCCTCGGACTCCACAAAATGTAGCACAATATCACCCTTCTCTACATGGTCTCTAAGAAGTGATAACGAATGTCTATGTGCTTGGTTCTAGAGTGTTGCACAAGGTTTTTAGCAATATTAATGGCAGAAGTGTTATCACAGAGAAGAGGAACACTAGCAAAAGATAACCCATAGTCCTTAGAGTGGACACCATCCACAAAATCGACTCTGATAACTAGCGGTGCTACATACTCAACATCTGCGATGGATTATGCAACATAAGGCGCTTCCTAGAAGACCAAGAGACAAGAGAAGTACCTAGAAGTGACAAGTGCACGAAGTACTCTTCCTATCTAGCCAAACGACCCGCAAAATCAAAAGCGAAAACCCTCGAATGGACTAGGAAGAAGGCGGGAATACCAATTGCCATCTTGGAGGGTAGAGTGAAGGTACACGAAGATGCGCAGCGGCAGCGATGTGAAGTCCTCGGAGACGTCTGAAACCTCGCAGAGAAGTGAGCCGATCATGCAGCGGTACTCGCGTTGATCCACGGCTTCTCCTTCCTTATCTGGATCCAAAGCAGTTGAAGTCGTCATGGGAGTGGCGATCGGCTTGCGATCACCCATCTCGAAAGCAGCAAGCGGATCCTTGGTGTACTTTGTTTGATGGATGAAGATCCCTTCCTTGCATTATTTGATTTGAAGTACTAGAAAGTAGTTGAGCTCTCCTATCATACTCATCTCAAATTCCCTGGACATGGTCACATAAAAACAGGAAACAAGAGCATGAGAAGAAAACCCACCAAAGATAATATCATCTACATAAATCTAAACAAGCAGGAAGTCATTGCCATGCCTAAGAATGAAAAGAGTCTTCTTCACCTTACCCATCTCAAAATTATTCTTAAGCAAGAAGGTTTTAAGTCTATCATACCAGGCTCTGAGGGCTTGCTTTAGACCATACAAGGCTTTGGATAGCTTGAAAACATGATGTGGATGCTTGGGATTCTCAAAGCCCAGGGGTTGCCTAACATACACTTCCTCCTCTATGTAAGCATTCAGAAATGCACTCTTGACATCCATCGATGTAGCCTAAAACCCTTAAGCGCAACAAATGCAAGTAGAATGCGAATGGCTTCTAATCTAGCAACAGGAGCAAATGTTTTATCAAAGTCTAACACCTCAACTTGGCTAAAACCCTAAGGTACCAATCTAGCCCTGTTTCTAACCACAGAACTATCCTCACTTTGTTTATTTTTGAACACCCAACGGGTTCCTATTTCATTATGGACACTAGAAGGTTCTACTTGGTTCCAGACCTTATGTCTTTCAAAATTCTCTAACTCCTTATGCAGGGCATTAACCCAGCTCGAATCAGACAATGCATGTGATATATCGCGGGGTTCAAAAGAGGCAACAAAAGCAGAATGAGAGTAGAGACTCGGATCATGATACCTGGAGCGAGTGACTCGCTCATGAAGCTGACCGATCATCTGATCTGGGGGATGACACCTCTGAATGTGGAGTGGAGCGCCTGGGGGAGACATCATCTCTTCGACCTCCGCGGTATGCGATCTTGAAGATCGGCGGGAGCCTCAACTGAAGGTGAAGTAGTCAAAGTAAGTTCTTGAACCGGAACAGGAGCGTCAGCAGCAGGTTGAAAAGCATCATCGACTTCATCATCATCTTCCTCTATAAAGATGCTCTCTGTCACCTGTGTGTCACCTGAAACATCTGATCTAGCTCCAGGGCTAGTCTCATCAAAAGTGACATTGCATGTCTCCTGAACAAAGTTAGTCTCAACATTAAAGACCCAAAAGCCTCTCGAATGTGCAGGATAACCTAGAAATAAACCTCAAAAGTTCTTGATTCAAATTTATCTAGGTTTCCTGTCTTTCAGAATGAAACACTTGGCACCAAAAACTCAAAAATGAGAAACAGAGGGTTTTCTACCAAATCGAAGCTCATATGAAGCCTTGCCCAAAGAGGGTCTCAAGAAGACACGATTTGCAATATAGCAAGCTGTAGCAATAGCTTCGGCTCAAAACCTCCTCGGTGTGCTATACTCATCCAGTATCGTCCTATACATCTCTACTAGGGTCATGTTCTTCCTTTCCACCACACCATTTTGTTGAGGGACGTGTGGAGAAGAAGCGATGCTCAATGCCACCTTCGATCTGAGAAAGAGGTAAAAGAGGCATTCTTAAACTCCGTGCCATTGTCACTACGGATCGCTCTCAAGGCACTAGGAAGTTTAGAAACCAAACGAAGAACAAGATCATGATAATGACCAAAAGCTTCATCCTTGAAGCAGAAAGAACACCCAAGTGTATCTCAAAATCATTGACTATGACAAGGATATACCATTTGCCACCGGTTGGCCAGAACCCTAGCGGGACCAACAGTATTGTTGGGTGAAAAGCGACTAGAGGGGGTGAATAGGAGCACACTCACTTTTCACAAATAATAGATCAATAATATTTTACTCCGGTAGCTATGGAAGCTATGAAGATCGATATATCGATACAACGAAAGACTAATATTAAATCAATAAACACCCCTAAGCAAGACTACAAATGATCAAAACACAAGATAGCAACTATCGGTCTTGCTGCCGGTCGGACCGTTGGCCTTGGCGGTCGGACCGATTCGGCGATCGGCCAGGTGGCTCTGGTGATCGGCCGTCGACCTCGAAACGGAAGAAACGACCAGATGGCGAAGATGAAAATAGATGCAACTTTTGATCTACTAATCCAAACTTGATGAAACTTGGAACACACCTTCTATATGATATGAAGAACCTATTCAATCAAAATTTATGATAATTCTTGAAAGAATAAATATCCTTTTCGTTTGATCAAAGAAGGGTTCAAAATCGGGTCAAAGCGAAAACTTGATCCAAGATCTTGCTCGTGGGTGATTGATTGATTGATGATCAAGATGATCCTAGATAGGTTTCACACATCACGGCAAGCTATATCATGTGAAGAATTCAATCAAAAACTCTCGGATCAAAGAAAGACCCAAAATCATCAAATAGAGAAAAAGAGCATAATGAGGCAAGGCGTGATCCAACTTTCTCTAGATTGATTTGATATGATATGGGCTTCTGACCTCTCCATCAATAGAGGACAATGCTCAATCCAAGAGCATGAAAACCACATCAAACTCTCTAAACCCTAGCCTCCACCAAAGCTCTCCCTAAGAAAATTAGGATTTCCAAAATAGCAAAAAGCGAGCGGTGGTGCGACCACCACCCTCTCCTTTTATAGTGGAGGCTTAGACCTTGTAGATGTTTGATACAATTGGGCTTCCGTTAAGGCTCAAAACAAGCGGGACACATCATGCGCATTTTAAAGAGCCGTCTTTATCTACTCTTGACCTAACTAGCTACACCTAGCGCCATCTTGCGCCTCGGATTAGCTAATAGGTCACCATTATCCATCTTGCACTACGGCAGGTACATTGACCTCACCCGGCATCGTCGATCGTTACGGACCTCGACCCTCAAGCCTAGTCCGATCATCCTCACAGTTGACCGTCGTTGCCACGAAGCCTTTGCACAACAATAGACAAGTAAAGCTGAATTTGGGAACAAGTTCTTCACAACTTGACCCTTGTTAGTCAAAACATGCATCATGCACCATATATGCCCTGAAACTCATGACTTTGACCTAACAACCGCACATCGCTGCCACACCGGGCGACGAACCAAGTGGAAACCGGTCAGACCGCCCCTAGGGCGGTCGGCCGTGACCATGGCGATCTGCGCCACACATGGACCGGTCATTGCGGCAATGACTTAGCGATTTTGACCTCGGCCGAAACCTCTTGGAATTTTAATCCAATAGAACTTTTGACTGGAGACTCCAAAAAATATGGGACCAAGTACAATAGAATCCCCTCTTTTGCCTACACCCTCTATTTTTGGCACAGCTCAAAGTAACACTTTTTAAGTTCACCGGTCCGACCGCCGCCTATGGCCGGTCGGACCGATTAATACCGATCGACCATAGCGCTATGACCGGTCGGGCCGATTCTTGCCTTATAGTTCTAAAACTTGATGAAAACACATGAAATGACAAACAGCAAACGTCATTGCCAATTGTCACATCATCCTAAGATCTGGAGCATATCCCCGTGATATCCATAAGTATCCATATGAAGCAACTGTCCCAGTCCGTCAGTCATGACCATAGTCACTGATGGGTGTGAGGTGGCAACTTACTTGCCATGCCTACGGGGCGCACATACAGCATCCTTGATAGCTTTGAGTTTGGGCAAACCTCTCAGGAGATCAAGGTTGCTAACTCACGTCAGATGATCAAAACCAATGTACCCCAACCGTCGGTGCCAAAGCCAGAAATCAGAAGAAGATGCAAGCAAACAGTTGAGAGAGCCACAAGAGATTGGAAAAATCAGCTCAAAGATTCTACCAACTCTATAAATTCCAAAAATGAGCTCACGTGATTCAAGCACACAGCAGGTATTTTCTTAAATCTAGTCTCATAGCCATTATCAAGAAGGTGTGAGGCAGAAAGTAGGTTGTACCTTAGCTTGTCCACAGAGCGGCGTCCCGGGATGAATTTGTCGTTCACGATCGATCTGTCCCTTCAATTACGCCCTTGTGTATCATCTCCAAAGGTGATGAAGTCATGACCTGTCGCCCGCGTGAAGGAGGTGAACCATCTTGAATCTCCGGTCATGTGGCGTGAACACCCGGAATCGACGAACCACGTGTTCTTCCCCCTTCGCGGCGATCACGAAAATCAAGGCGCGGAAGAGCGATGTGTCTCAATCTTTGGAGTTAGTTAAACATGACTTGGGAACCCAGTACTGAGACACACGTCTGCGAGTAGTATACAAAGCAGAAGTGCTATCACTGATTCTATTTGAGGTTCTATCACGAGCAATGATCACACGAACATGGGATGCATCCTGTCTAGGAACATGATGATGATAAGTATGTCAAACAAATCGTAGTCAGTTTCTTCTTTTCTACATGACCATATCTCATAGCGGCTCTAGGTTGATGAGATGAAATTTTAGCAAGATTTTTCTTAGCATTCTTCAACATACGCCAACAAAACTCAACCAAATGCTCATCCTTCTTGCAATAGGTATAATGGTACTTGGTACCATTGGGAGAAGCACCATTTGACATAACAGATAGTTGCGCAAAACCTGCAAATTTTAAAATTATTTTTGCAGGTTGGGTTTTGAATTCAACTAAGCTATTTTCCAAGATTTGAGTGACTTTTGGCTTTGAATTGTCTTTGGCAGAGTTGTATCCTAACCCTTGCTTCTTGTAAGGAGTTTAAGACTTGTCCAGAATCATGTTTAACTGTTTCTTACCTTTAGAGAATTTTTCTAATGTGACATTGAGGTAAGCATTTTCTTTTTCCAGATTAAGACATGATTCACAAGTTTTATTTTGAATAGCCCTAGCATGCCTACTCTTATGGACATCTACTTCAAGTTTAAGAGCTTCACATGAAGCACGGGTAGAAGACTCAATTCTATCCTTAAGATTAGCATACTTAGCTCTAACTGCATCTACTATGTCTTTTACTTCGTATTCACGTTTAATGCAGAAAGAGCAAAAGCTAGAATCAACATTACAAGAAGCAACCAAATTGCTAGATTCTAAGTATTTTACACAAGGAGCAGATTTAACTTCAACTAGCTCAGTTCTAGCATTTTCAAATTGGTGTAAGGCAACATCATGAGCAGCTTGTAAATTAGCGAGTTCAGAAAGTAAAGCATGGCAGGAAGAACATTCGTCAACATCAAGACTCTTAGCATTCACAAGTTCTAATTTTAAATTATCAATTTGTGACTCCAAGTCCTTATTCCTAGCCATGGTAAACACTAAAGCTTCATCTTGACTAAGCAGTTGCTCATACATGGCATCTGTGGATATCATGGGGATATGCTCATGATCTTAGGATGATGTTACAATTGGCAATGTCGTTGAAGGTTCGTCGAATCAAGCGTTTTCGACAAAAGTTCAATATTTGTCAGTGTTGGCGATCGACCCGGTAAGCGTGATCGAGACCGACCGGAGGGTGGTCAGGCCGGCCATGGCGTGATCGGACCGACCAAATCAAAAAGAGGATTTTGGGTGGGCCAAAAATAGAGGTGTAGGCAAGAGGAGATCCTACTACACTTGGTCTCATATTTTTGGAGTCTCCAGGCAAAAGTTCTATTGGTTTGAAAATTCCAATAGGTTTCGGATTTCCTGGGAGAAAATTTGGCTAAGCCCCAACTGGCGATCAGACCGGCCAATAGGTGGCGGTCGGACCGGCGAAGTGATCGAGCCGACCATGATGGCGGTCGGCGAGTGTTAACCTATTTAAATGCGTCGCCGTGGCGGCGATGTTTGGTTGTTAGGTCAAAGTCATGAGTTTGGTGCATATGTGTTGCATGATGCATGTTTTGACTAACGTGGATCAAGTTGTGAAGAACTTGTTCGGTTTGATTTACTTGTCTATTGTTGTGCGATTTCTTGGTGGTCAGCGATGGTCAATGGCGAGATGATCGGGACTAGGGTTGGAGCTGAGGTCGAGCGATCGGCGATGCGGGTGAGTCAATGAACTCAAGCGTGGTGCGAGAATGGACAAAGTGGCCGAATGGGCGGTTCGGTCGGCCGATTTGATCAGCGGCAGGGGTCGATGCAATTGTCATGGTGGTTTCGGTGGGAGCCGTATGGGAAGAATTGTCGACATGGAAGGCCGTTGATCAACCTACGGTGGCGAAGCGGCGAGTGCCAGCGTAGATGGACTCGCTCTTCGGAGAAGGACCGAGAAAGGGTATTTTGGTAATCTTACCAAATACTGCCCTGGTGACCTTTTACCAACCTACGGTGCAAGTTGAAGCTGATTAGGTCAAGAGCCAATGAAGACGGCGCTTTAAAATGCGTACGTGTGTGACCCGTTTGTGTTGGGCCTTAACGGGAGCCCATTTGGATCAACCTTCTAGAAGGTCTAAGCCTCCACTATAAATAGAGGAGGGAGGTGGCTGCACCCACTCAACCCTTTCATTATGTTTGAAACCCTAGTTTGGTTAGGGAGAGGATTAGTGGAGGTTAGGATTCTAGAGAGTTTTGATTTGATTTCGTGTTCTTGGATTGAGCTTTGTCTGCCATTGATGGAATGGCTGTAAACCCAAACCATATCAAATCAATACAAGGAAAGTTTACTCAAAGATGTGTCTCTTTGTTGGAGTAGCAGCGGCAAGCCTACGATAGCACAAATAAAATTTTACAGCGTAACCAAGGAACCACCGCAAGTAATAGATCACGAGATTACCGCTGAACGCTGCAGGCTCGTAGCGGAGTAGAGTCGTTATGGCGAGTTGATCACGATCGTAGTCGTACTCATGATGTGTCTCCTCCTTGGTAGTCGTGCTCGTCGCATCTGCTCCTCAGGTGGTCGTGCTCGTCACGTTACTTCTCCTCAGGCTCGGCAGCGTCACGAGTTGCGGATCGTCCTAGTGCTAATGCTTGCAACAACACCTCGAGGTATCCACACCTCGAGGCGGGATCACCTGTGTTTGGAGTGCTAGCACGGCGGCGTGGTTAAGAAAGCGTGACTATTAGGGTTTTGGAAGTTCTTCTAAAGATCATCCTCACTTTACCCCATGCTCACAGCCCCTCTTTATATAAGCATCCATGATGGGTCTCGACACGGAGGCCCATTAGGAACTCGTGGCCTATCTGGTCGGATCACCATCCAAACCATATCCTTGCCCTTTAAGTGTGCGACCCCACGAGTTCATGTGTGTCGGTTATGACTCGGAAACTCTTTTCCGAGCCACTAGTCGTCGGCGGATACCTAGCGGCACATAACGATTCCCAAAGACACATAGAATAAATCGGACGAACCTTGATGTAATATGATCTATGATCGAGTCCTCATCACTTATGACCGTTCGTATCTCTATCGACGATTCGTAACTCCTTACGACCGATTTCTTACCATTACAGCGATTACGTTTGACGGTCTACGGCGGCGCGTATCTCCATACGACTAATGCATGGCCAGTCAAACTAAGCGACCTACTCATGCATTCTCCCTTTACCTCACGATGTCGGTTGAACTCCGGGTGAGATGATGTGTCATCCATGGGTATTCAATACTTTCTCGTCAGTGTCGGATAACATCATGTGGTGACACCCGACCACTAGTGGCATGGCCATGCACTTTCTTTATCCGATCACCACGAGGGCCTAGAGACATCTCTCTGTTATGTTAGGAGGGCAAATCCCATCTCGACCAGTCACATCCCTCCGCATGTTTCATAGCATGCAAAGCTACCTTTATAACTACCGATTCACGAGTAGCGTTTGGCAACCCCTAAAGTGCTATTACACATGTAGGAAACTATCTTTGATCTCGAGTCTAAGGATTATAAATCATCATTACTTGAGACCAACTAATGACACAAAGATTCATAACAATCTCAATATTGTCTTAATGATGGGTCTATCCAACACCATGTTCTCTAACATGTGCTCACATTATTGATTCGATATCTCCATATCCATGACCGGTGAAACAAGGTCATCAATCAATACATGTGCTAGTCATAGAGTCATTGGTGTTCGGCCGGTGACCTCAGGCAGAGATACATTTAGAATGACATCATATAAGTTAAAGAGTTCCACCAACAAGTCACGTACTTATTGATCTATAACAAATGATTCATTCAAGGAACATGATAACATATTATCAAAATCATGAACATAATGAAATATCATAATCTCTATGATTGCCTCTAGGGCATATTTCCAACACTCTTTGCTTTCCTTCTCTCTATTTGGTGATTTTTAGTCTTTCTTTGATCCGTGAGTTTTTGCTTGATTTCTTCATGTGATCTAGCTTGCTGTGACATGTGGGAACACATCTATGATCATCTTGATCATCAATCACCCATGAGCAAGTCTCTAGATCATATTTCGTATTTGACTCGGTTTTGGAGCACTATTCGTTAAAACAAAAAAAGGTCATAAATTTTCCAAGGATCTTCACGATCTTCGATTGGAATAGGTTCCTGACATCCTAGAGAAGGAGTGTTCCAAGTTTCATCAAGTTTGGAGTTGTAGATCAAAAGTTAGACCTAGTTGTAACTTCGTTTTTTGGGCTGATTTTACTGCTCATCACGCTGGAGGTCAGACTGCCATTAACATAGAGGTTTGACCGCCCATGGACCGGTTAGACCGCCATTGACATAGAGGTTCGACCGCCCAACACTTTGAAATTGAGTTTTGATTGATTTTGGTTGTTTTGCTTGGGGGTTAGATTGGATTCAATACTAGTCTTCCGCTGTACTGGTATATTGATCTTCATAGCTTCCATAGCTATTGGAGTGAAATTTGTGTTGAGTCTATTATTTGTGAAAAAGTGAGTATGCTCCTATTCACCCCCCTCTAGTCGTCTTTTCGGTCCAACAATATCACATCTAGCAAATAGAACGTCATAGGATGGAGGTACCTCATTGATGTCATCGATGTCGACAGAGTTGTCCATAAAGCACATGCGGTGAAGTCCTTGGCCTTCCCTTTCTTCTTGTCTTGAGGGATCTCCTCCTCCTTATCATCTTCGCTCCCGGAGTCCACATCGCTCATGGATTGCTCTCCAAAAGCGGCAAGAATCCGGTGAGCGACCTTCATAAGCTTGGCAGCATCAAACTTGGGCTTGTTCCTATGATGCTTCCTCAAGCCGCCTTCACCTCCTTCTAGTTGCCCTTCCCTTTCGACAGGGCAATTTGCCTGAATATAATTGAGCTCTCCACACTCATAGCAAGTCACAGGGCCGCCTCTCTTTTTGTTTCTCACATTGTTATAGACCCGTGTGAACTTTCTGGCTAGAAGGGCTAAATCAACCTCAGGGATACTCTCAAGTTCCTCTTCATGGATAGCAGATAAACAAGTAAGAGAAAATCCAGAAGAAGACTCCGAAAAACCATCAGAAGATTTCTTGAGAGAGTCTGCTACCAAAGCTATGTTCTCCTTCTTGGGATGATCAACTCTCTTGATCTCATGAGTCTTGAGCTTGCTATATAGCAACTCCAAAGTGAGAGTAGAAAGATTTACATTCTCCTCAATGGCGGTAGCATTCATCTCCCACTCCTTGGTGTTGATTGCGGCCAAGAGGTGGATGGTATTCTCATATTGAGAATACTCAATATCAACCGCTCTCAATTGGTTGAGCAACTTTTTGAAGCGAGTTAAGACGTCATCGATACTCTCTCTGTGACGCATCTCGAACTTGTTGTACTCTCGCTTAAAGACCGTTTGACGCATTTGCTTGATTTGGGACGAACCCTCATAGTAGGTTTCGAGGGTGCTCTAAATCTCGTGCGCGGTCTCAAGGTGACAGATCCTATCATACTTCTGTACACCAAGTCCTGCATACAGAAAGTTCTTTGCCTTATGGTTGTTAGCCAAAAGGGCCACTGAAGCCGGCGTAATAACCTCGGGCAAAGCAGCGAGCTCGAACAACCTCCCATATGGTTTGTCCTTCGCTCACGAAGTTAGACATGCATGCAATTATTCCAATAGGCGTAGTCAAGCCTATCAAAGACATGCGGCCGTGGAGTACTTCTCCATCGCCAAGTTCGATGTTGGTTAAGATCAAGATTGAACTAACGGGCTCGATATCACTGTTGGACGAAAGCGGCGACTAAAGGAGGGTGAATAGGAGCACCATCTCTTTTCACTAAGATCGGATTCAACACGATTTTCACTCCGATAGCTATGAGGCTATGAAGATCAATATACAAGCATAGTGGAAGACTTGTATTGAATCCATTCTAAACCCAAGCAAAATAACCAAAATCATCAAGAACTTCGATTTTCAAGAGTTGGCGGTCGACCACTATATCAATGGCGGTCGACCGGTCACCATAATGATCGACCGGTTACCTTGGCGGTTTGACCTCGGCTGATAAATAGTAAAAACAACCCGAAAACGAAATCACAAATAGGTCTAACTTTTGATCAACAACTCCAAACTCGATGAAACTTATAACACACTTTCTCTAGGATGTCAGGAACCTATCAAACTTATAACACACTTTCTCTAGGATGTCAGGAACCTATCCAATCAAAGATCGTGAAGATCCATGGCAAAGTTCTAACCTTTTTTCATTTGAGAGGAGGATGGTTCAAAACCGAGTCAAAATGAAAACTTGATCCAAAAATCTACTCGTGGGTTAGAGATGATTAAGTTGATCCTAGATGAGTTCCCACATGTCACAGCAAGCAAAATTAGGGGCCGAAACCAAAAGAAAACTTGAGAATCAAAGAAAGCCCTAAAATCACAAAATAGAGAGCAAAAATGAAGCGAGACTCATCTCAAGAAAACTTGCATGGATTGATTTGTGATTGTTCTTGGTTTGCAACCACTCCATCAAGGAGGACAAAACTCAATACATGAGCACACAATCAATCCTCTCTCTAGAAACCTAGCCTCTCCACTATTCTCCTAAACACCAAAACTAGGGTTTTCAAATAAAAGCACAAAAGGATTGAGAGGTGCTACAACACCCTCCCATATTTATAGTGGAGGCTAACCTTCTAGAAGAGTTTCATATTGGGCATCAGTTAAGCCCACACACAAGCGGGTTTAAACTCACATACGTATTTTAAAGTGTTGTCTTCATCTTTTCTTGACCTAAACCACTTCTCCTTGCGCGAGTCTTATGCCGTGGTTTAGCCAAAAGCAATTAAGGTGGTATTTTAGTGATATTACCAAAATACTCCTTCTCGGTCCTTCTCAAAGACCGAGTCAAATCTTCATGAAGCAATCCCATGCTTGCGCGCGTGTAGGTTGATCAGCGGTTCTCATCATGTCGGCAAGTCTCTCCCATCGGCTCCCACGAAACCACCATGGCACTTGCAGGCCCGCGCCACTTGATGCAACCGTTGCCGAACTCCCGTTCGATCATCCTTGTCCATTTTGCGTCATGCTTGAATCCAATGACTTCACTCGGCATCCTCGATCATTCTGAACCTCAGCTCTCCAAGCTTAGTCCCGATCATCCTCGTCGTTGACCGTCGTTGACCTCCAAGTCACCTGCACAACAATAGACTAAGAAATCGATTCAGGGAATAAGTTCTTCGCAACTTGATTCACATTAGTCAAAACATGCATCATGCAATATATAAGCACTGAAACTCATGAAGTTGACTTAATCAATAAACATCGCCGCTAAAATGGCGATGAACAAGTGGCCGGTCGACAGCTACTTAAGGGCGGTCGGCCGCCCTCTGGCCGGTTTGACCGCCTCCTGGCCGGTTAGACCGCCCAGAAGGGACTTAGCCAATTTTCAACCCTGGAAATCCGAAACCTCTCTGAAAATTTCAAACGAATAGATCTTTCGACTGGAAGCTCCAAAAATTATGAGACCAAGTATAGGAGAATCCCCTCTCTTGCCTACACCCTCTATTTTTGGCCCAGCTCCAAACTCAACCAAACAAAGCGGCGGTCGGACCGCCAGCTGGCGGTCGAGCGCCGAGGTGGTGGTCGGACCGCCGCCCTAGCCCGTCGCCGCTAGAGACTGGCGGCCGCGAGATATTTTGCCAAAAACGCGTGATTCGACAAACATTCAATGATATTACCAATTGTAACATCATCATAAGATCATGAGCATATCCCCATGATATCCACACAAAGCATATTAATGTTGATGCTTCCTACATGCGGACCTAGGTGTAGGATAAGGTTGTTGCTCTTCAGTATGTGCCTTCGAAATTTCAGTTAGCATACTTCTTCACAAAGGCACAGATCAGAGCTCAACACAGTTTCTATCTTTCCAAACTTAATGTTGTTGATCCACCATAAGTTTGAGGGGGTACATGTTAGATGTGTATTGTACAAGGGGCTCTTTGCATATGTAACACTCATGTATTTGTATATATATTGGTCCATTTGATCTTATATTGAATACAAGCGCTATTCATAATAGTATCAATATGAGCACTTGTGGATACAGATGGTAGCGGTGATGAAAAATAATGATGAAACAGTGTAATTTATTGCGATAAATTTTGAATAGTTGGTTGTACTGAAGAATGACGCGGATTAACCATAACACTGAATCTTCAGGCTTCAAGACCAGTTTTGTGCTACTCTTTTTTTTTACCCAATACCGAAGATGTAATGTAATTCAAACATGAACAGCCAGTCCTAAGCTAGACTAGGACAACCATGCACGCCATCAATTCCTGACAAGTGGTGTGATTTCGAGAGGAAAAAAGGTCTTAGAAAAATTTTTTGGGAAAAAAAACCCCCAAAATTTTTTAAAAAAAATTTTTTTAAAAACCCTTGGGGCCCCCAAAACAAAAAGGGGGGCCCCCCGGAAAAAAAAACCCCCTAAAAGGAAAAAATTTAATTTTTAAAAGAAAAATTTTTTCCCCCTTTGGGTTTTTTTAAAAATTTTGGGTTTTTTTAAAAACCAAAAACCTTTTTTTTTTTTTTTTTTTTTCCCCCTTTTAAACCCTTTTTCCCCCTTTTTAAAAAAAAAAAAATTTTAAAAAAAATTTTTTAAATTTAAAAAAAAAAATTAAAAAAATTTTTTTTTTAAAAAATTTTTAAAAAAAAAAGGGGAAAAAAAAAAAGAAAAAAAAAAATTTAAAAAAAATTTAAAATTTTTAAAAAAAAAAATTTTCCTTAAAAAAATTTTAAAAAGGAAAAAAAAAAAATTTTTTTAAAGGGAAAAAAGTTGGAAATTTTAAAAAAAAGGGAAATTAAAACCCCCTCACCTTTTTTTAAAAAAAAATTTTAATTTTTTTAAACTTTAAAAAACCCCCTTTTAAAATTTTTTTTTTTTTTCCAAAGGGGGCCCCCCCCCCAAACCCCCAAAAAAAAAAAAAAAATTTTAAAAAAAAAATTTCCCAAAAATTTTTTTTAACCAAAAAAAATTTAAAAAAGGTTTTTCCAAAAAAAATTTTGGGAAAAATTTTTCTTTTTTAAAAAATTCCGGAAAAAGGGGCCAAAAAAAAAAAAATTTTAAAAAAAAAAAAGGCAAAAAAAAAAAAGGGGGAAAAAAATTTTTGGGGAAAAAAAAAATTTTTTAAAAAAAACCTAAAAAAAATTTTGGTTTTTTTTTTGCCAAAAAAACCCCGTTTTAAAAAATTTTTAAAAAAAAAAATTTTTTTAAAAAAAAAAAAAAGGGGGAAAAAAAAAAAAAGGAAAAAAATTTTTTTTTTTAAAACCCAAAAAAAAAAAAAAATTTAAAAAAAAATTAAAAAAAAACCCTTTCCCCCAAAAAAAAAAAAAAAAAAAAAAAAAACTTTTAAAAAAAAAAGGTTTGGTTTGGGAAACCTTTCCCGGGAAAAAATTTTTTAAATTTTTAAAAAATTTTATTTTCTTTTAAAATTTGAAAGGGGGGAAGGGAAAAAAAGGAAAAGAAAAAAAACCCCAATTTGGGGCCCCCAAAAAAAAAATTTTTTTTCCCCCTTTTTAAAAAAAAAATTTTTTTAAAAAAAAAAATTTTTTTAAAAAAGGCAAACCTTTTCCCCAAGGGCCCAAAACCAAAAAAAAAAAAAAAAAAAAAAAAGGGGGAAAAAAAAGGGGAAATTGGGCAAAGGCCAAAAAAAAAAAAAAATTTTTTTTTTGGTTTTTCCAAAATTTAAAAAGGGAAAAAAAAAAGGGAAAAAAAAAAAATTTTTTTGGGGATAAGGAAAACCCCGGGGTTTTAAAAAAAAAATTTTTAAACCCCCAAAAAAAAAAAAAAAAAAAAAAAAAAAATTTTAAATAAAAAAAGGGGGGCCCCCCCAAAATTAAAAATTTTTCCCCCCCAAAAAAAAAAATTTTTTTTTCCCTTTTTTTTGAAAAAGGCTTTTTTAAAAAAAAAAAAGGGGGAAAAAACCCCCTTTTTAAGGTTAAACCCCCAAAACCCCGATTCCTAAAACCCTTAAAAAAACCCCAATTTTTGGGGAAAATTTTTTAAAGCCAAAAAAAAAAAAATTTAAAAAGGGCCCCCCTTTCTTTAAAAAAATTTTTTTTTTTCCCCCCCAAACGGAAAAAGGGGGTTCCCCCTTTTTTTAAATTTAAAAGGGGCCAAAAAAGGGGCCAAAATTTTGGGCGGGGTTAAAAGGGGGCCAAAAAGGGAAAGGGGGCCCCTTTTTTTCTTTAAACGGGAAATTTGGGGGGGGGAAGGGGGGGGGGGGTTTTTTTTTTGGGGGGTTTTTTTTTTTAAATAAGGAAAAAAAAAAAAAATTTGGGGAAAAAGGGGGGTTGGGGAAAAAACCCCAAAAAATTTTTTTTTTAAAAAAAAACCCCCCCAAAAAAAAAAAAAACCTTCCCAAAAAAATTAAAAAAACCCTTTTAAAAAAAAAAATTTTTTTAAAAAAAGGGGGGGCCCCTTTTAAAAAAAAAAAAAAAAAACCCCCGGGGTTTTTCCCAAATTCCTCCCAAAGGAAATTTAAATTTTTTTTAAAATTTTTAAAAAAGAAGTGCCAAAATTTTTGGGGTTTTTTTTAAATTTTTTTGGGGGGGAAAAAAGGGTCCCAAAACCCCCCGAAAAAAAAGGGGTTTTTTTGGCCCCCCCCCCAAATTTTTAAAAAAAAAAATTTTTTTTTTTTTAAAAAACCCCGGGGCCAAAAAAAAAAACCCCCGGAAAAGGGGGAATAAGGGGGTTAAAAGGGGAAAAAAAAGGGGAAGGGGGGAAAAAATTTTTTTCCCTTTTTGGGGCCCATTTTGGGGGGGGCCCCAAAAAAAAAAAACCCCCCCTTTTCCCCCATCTTTGGCCGGGGACCCCCATTTTTTTGGACCACAATATGTTTTCAACGGTGCAACATCTCAAATAACAATATACAATATTTTTTGAGCGGCTGCAACATTAGAACAATTCACGGTTTACAACAAAAATCGGAAAAAGCGGAAGGAGAAGCGAGATCAATTGGATGGCGAGGGCGGCGTCCCACCGCGGCCGGAAAGAGATTGCGTTAGGCTCGCCGCTCGCCGTCTTTGAGTCGAGCAGGATATGCGGCACCTTGATGTGTCGCGCGCCGAGCCCTCATCGAAGCGGTACATGCGTCGCGCCGAATCGAACCGTCCGCCTCTTTGCGCGCGCTGTCGCCCCGAGCTCTAAGCTCGGCGGCACCACAACCGCACCGGCATCGGCTCCCGCCCGCTGCGGCGCGTGCGGCACGAGGAGGAGGGGCGAGGAGGCGGGGCGGCGACCACGAGGAGGCGATGGTTCTTGCCTATGGCGAAAGCCCAAAGAGGAAAGGGTGCGGTGTGGTTTGGTGTTTGGGAAGGAAATAGGGGGCGAGAGAGACGATTTGGAGATAGCGTGGGAAAAAAGAGTCAGAGGAGAGTGAAGTGAAAGAATAAGTGGCTAAGAGAGCGTCCGTAGTGATCGGACGACTGTACTGTACTATTACCCAGAAAAAAAATGGGGCAATCGTCGCTAAGCATTTCTTTTCGGTATACAGCAAGCGTGGCGTCAGAGTGAACCGCGGGATGCCTGGAT
Source organism: Hsuehochloa calcarea (assembly GCA_036346395.1). NCBI lineage: Eukaryota > Viridiplantae > Streptophyta > Magnoliopsida > Poales > Poaceae > Hsuehochloa > Hsuehochloa calcarea. Next base: position 12,735,900 of record CM070596.1, on the reverse strand, counting down.
AAATGGAAGCGAGCGGCGGTTCGGAGGAGGTGCGATGGCTCTTGCCGGTGCCTCACCGCCGGTCGAGGAGCCGTCGCAATTAGGGATCTGGGGGTGGTCGAGCCGGCGGAAATGGAGCAGATTACGAATGTCAAGTGACTGACACTTGGGTCCACATCGCCGTGGCTCGCTGATTCCCTTATTCTTGTAACTGTAACATGTACGTTTTCTCTTTAAAAGTATACCGAGCGTTGCAGTCAGAATATATATATATATATATATATATATATATATATATATTGGTCGTAATGTTTTAACAAATCAATGTGAAATACGATAAAGATTAAAAGAATTAGAACGCAATGCAGATGAGGGAATATTTATGGCACTCAATTTTCGTCTAAAGATTGTGAACCATATGGGTAACGTGGCTCCATGAGAGAAGAAAGAAATAGCATTGATTGTAGTTGGTGGAGATTTTTTTTTTTAAAGGAAGATGTCCATATGACCTCTTGAAGTATAGTAATGCGGACATTTAATCTATGACCTAAAAAACTGACTATTTAACCCCATGGTGTTGCAAAACCAGGTTACTTAACTCCTGGGGTGGTTTTGCCACCGTGACGACTAACGTGGCCGTCGGCGACCGATGGAGACAGCAACCGACTACTTAGGAGGCATAGGCGACGGGCAAAATGGGCCAGCGAGACTCTGGGGAAGGGATGGGCGGCAGTGTCGTGGGTGGAGAGGCACGGCGACAGCGCTGGCAACGATGGGGTGGCGGCGGTGCTCCGACAGGGCTCTTTGGGGTTTGGCTACATGCACAGGCAATGAGACGGCAAGGGGAATACTCCAGTGCGGGCGACATGGCTAGAGATGGCAAGGTGGCGGTGGACGGCGCCGAGGAAGAAGGTGGCAGCACACTACGAATGTGCATCAGCCAAATTGTAGTGAGGAAAAGATAAAATAGATGATGGTGATGCTACATGTGTGAGGAGTTGCGAAGAAGCTTACAGAGGGCGACTAGATTGACGGGGCGGCGAGTTGAATCGTGACACGGTAGACGATGAAATTCCGACAATGAAATTAAATGAGGGGAAAGTTGATGTAATGCTAGAACACGAAGTGACACGAGTGATTTTGAAAGAACTTCACTGGAGACGACAGAACGGGTGGCAGCAGCGGTCAACTCCGGGGAAGACGACCTCACTCGACAGCGACATAGCACAAGTGGTGGTGAGATTTGCGGGATGAGTGATGGAGTGGAATGTGGCCTCGATGCTCCGATTTATACGCTCGGGCAAGGAATAGTGCGGACATGGGCGCAACGTGATCGATAGCACCGATTTTTGGAATACGAGTTGATTTTGCAGGAATGAGGAAAGAAACAGCAGACGACAGCGATGACAGGAGAAGTAGTAGACAACGAAGATCTAGGTGGAACCAATCCTCTGGTATGCTATCTCTCTCTCTCTCTATCTATCTCTCTCTCTCACGACGCACTACGCCGACGAGAGCCCCTGCCACAAGAAATGTTGAGTCAGTGGTCATGTCAGTTGTCACGGTGGCAAAATGATGAGTCACGGCGGCCCGATCTTCCGATAGGTTCGATTTGATTCGTCGTGAGGACGTTGACCCTTTGAGGCTTCCGACCAACAGATCGTCACCTCGTAATTCGCTACACCCGCACGCCTGTCGTTATCGACCACGCTTGCACGCGATCGACCTTACCACGAAGGTTATTGTTCCTGCAAGCAATCGAAGCAACTCACAAGAACAAGGTAGATGCAATCTGAATTGTATTGCGGATATGGATGAAGTTTACAAGTGGGGTTCCTCAAACCGATAATCGTGAAAGCGCAATTGGCGAATAATCTAAGAAAAACCGCCTCTAAACTATGGCGGCTCTTTGTATATATAGGGGGCGTGAGGAGGTCGACCTAGGGTTGTGCGGTAGTGGGATGAAGCGTACACAACACGGACTCCGACCTCGTTACGTTTACAAAGTCTTATTAGTTTCCAAAGCGGTGTGTGACACCTTGTGTTGCGTATTTACAGTTGAAGATCTGGTCGTAGGGTGGTCCTAGAGTGGTCTTGAGGAGTCCATGCTATCTTTGGTCGTAGATTGTGTCCAACGAGTCTTGTGCTCGCTTTTACGGTCGTAGATTGCTCCAATCGAATCAACTAGTCGTAGGTCTTCTTGTAGTGGTCGTAGATCTTCTTGAGCGATCGTAATCTTAGATTCACAGTACAAGTAAATCATCTCCATTAGGCGACATCATAGAGTTCTCAAATAATACACTCGACCCTAGAAAGCGACTTTACGATCGATTAAGTGGCGTGCTCTAGCTCTTGTCATAGGGCCAGTGTAGTTCGGCACCGGATCTGGAGGGTCTTGTGTCGTGCGTGTATCCAAGGAGGATGTCCTCATCATACTCCCCCTCTTGAATTGGAGTCGTCCTCGACTCAAGCTCATCTTCTTCTCCCAAGTATGGTTTCAAATCTGAAATGTTAAATGTGGGGCTAACCCCAAAATCTGCAGGTAATTCTAATTGATATGCATTATCATTTATCTTCTTAATTATCTTAAACGGTCCTTCAGCTCTAGGCATCAACTTTGATTTTCTTAATTCCGGAAACCTATCCTTTCTCAAATGAACCCAAACTAAATCACCTGGTTCAAATTTGACAACTTTCCTACCTTTACTTCCAGCAACCTTATACCTTTGGTCATATGCTCTATATTCTCTTTAGTGGTTTCATGCAACTTGAGAATAAATGCAAGCAGCTTGTGAGCATCTAGATTAATTTTTGAGGTCGGTAAAGGTAGTAAATCAATAGAAGCACGGGGTTAAAACCATACACTACGAAATGGACTTACCTTGGTGGTGGAGTGTCTTGACCTATTGTAAGCAAACTCAATATCACGGTAAACACTCTTCCCACATCTTCAAGTTCTTCTTTAAACAGCCCGCAACATGGTGGATAACGTGCGGTTGACAACCTCCGTTTGTCCATCGGTTTGGGGATGGCATGTAATGAAAACAGCGACTTTGTCCCCAATTTATTCCAAAGTGATCTCCAAAAGTGGCTCAAAAACTTAGCATCGCGATCCCGGACAATAGTATTGGGCACTCCATGTAGCGAATGATTTCCCTTAAAAACAAATCAGCTATGTTTGTAGCATCATCGCTCTTGTGATAAGATATAAAATGTGCCATTTTAGAAAATCGATCCACTACTACAAATATACTATCTCTCCCCCTCTTTGTCCTAGGCAATCCTAAAACAAAATCCATAGAAATATCCTCCCAAGGGGCGCTAGGAATAGGAAGAGGCATATAAAGTCCATGTGGAAGGAGACGGGACTTAGCTTTGTTGCATGTAGTGCAGCGAGCTACGTAGCGCTCGACATCACGCCTCATCTTTGGCCAAAAGAAGTGGGTGGCCAGCACATCTTCTGTCTTCTTTGCTCCAAAATGCGCCATCAAACCTCCTCCATGTGCCTCCTGTAACAACAAAAGGCGAAGCGAGCTATTTGGAACGCATAGCTTGTTAGCACGATAGACCAAACCATCATTCAGCACATAGTTATTCCATGTCTTCCCTCCTTTACAATGTTCAAGCACTTCCTTAAAGTCCAAATCAGTGACATATAAACTCTTAATGGCCTCCAAACCAAAAATCTTATGGTCAAGTTGAGACAACATGGTATAACGTCTAGAGAGCGCATCAGCAATCACATTATCCTTACATTTCTTATGCTTTATAACATATGGGAATGACTCAATAAATTCTACCCAGTTAGCATGTCGTTTATTCAGTTTAGCTTGACTTCTAATATGTTTTAGCGATTCATGATCCGAATGTATAACAAATTCTTTGGGCCATAGATAATCTTTGCTAAGTTTGAAGCACTCGAACTAAACCATACAATTCCTTATCATAGGTGGAATAATTCAAACTAGGCCCATTTAGTTTTTATTTGAAATATGCAATTGGTTTACCTTCTTGAATCAATACACCACCTATCCCAATCCCATGGCATCACATTCAATTTCAAAGTCTTACCAAAATCGGGGAGTTGGAGTAGGGGTGCTTGGGTGAGCTTCTCTTTCAACAAGTTGAATGCCTTCTCTGTGCGAGTCCCCATTGGAAAGGCACTCCTTTCTTTGTCAATTCATTCAATGGTGCGGCAATGGTGTGAAATCCCGCACAAAGCGCCGATAGAATCCGGCAAGGCCATGGAAGCTCCGCACTTGTGACACGATGGTAGGCGTCGGCCAGACTTTGGATGGCTACAATCTTTGTCTCATCCACCTCAATGCCCTGTGGTGTCACAACATAACCAAGAAATGCAACTCGATCGGTGCAAAGGTGCACTTCTCGAGGTTACCAAACAAGCGTCGTCTCTCAAAGCATTAAAAACAAGCACGTATATGATTTAAGTGTTGCTCATGTGACTTGCTATAAATCAAGATATCATCAAAGTAAACCACCACAAATTTTCCAATGAAAGGGCGTAAAACCTCGTTCATCAAGCGCATAAAAGTACTAGGTGCATTAGTTAGACCGAAGGCATCACTAACCACTCATATAATCCGAACTTAGTTTTAAAAGCGGTTTTCCATTCATCTCCTAATTTCATTCTAATCGGTGTAACCACTCCATAAATCAATCTTTGTGAAAATAATAGAACCACTCAATTCATCTAACATGTCGTCTAGCCTTGGAATAGGATAGCGATACCTTATAATAATGTTATTAATGGCTCTGCAATCAACACACATCGCCAACTACCGTCTTTCTTAGGAACCAAAAGAGCTGGAACAACACAAGGACTAAGGCTTTCTCTTACGTACCACGGTCCAAAAGATCTTGGACTTGTCATTGAATTTCCTTAGTCTCCTCTGGATTGGTCCTATATGCGTACGGTTTGGCAAAGTTATCTGGGATCAAATCAATTTGATGCTCAATTCCTCGAATAGGTGGTAATCCCGGGTACCTCGAGTTGGAAATACATCGCATACTCCTGCAAAAGGTTAGCAACGAGGAGGCAAAGAGCTAGCTATCTCCTCAGCGAATATAAGGTATTTTTGCATATCAAAGCATAGCATGGCGACTCATTATTACAAATTTAGCAAGTTCGATTTAGTGGCAATCATAACACATCCCTTCAATTTAATTCCCTCGGACTTAGGACTAGGCGCCACTTTCTCCCTTTTGGGTGGGAAAACACGTTTTGCTACTTGCGATTTTGAGAATCATGCTTATCGGTGTTTCTTTCATTTTTAGCGCTCTTCTTCATCTTTCGAATCTCAATTTGGTGTCAAAGGCAACAACTTAATCTTCTTACCCTTATGTGAAAATAAGTAGGTATTAGCTTTACCATGGTGCAAAACATCATTGTCATATATCCAAGGTCTACCCGGCAACAAAGAGTATGCTTGCATAGGCACGATATCAAAGTCGAACTATCTTTGTAATTACACGCTAAAATTGCACTTTCACAACTTTGTGTACCTTTAATTTACCACACGAATTGAACCATTGGATGTAGTAGGGGCGTGGGTGTGGTTGTGTGGTCAAGCCAAGCTTCTCGACCATCTCGGAGCTTGCAAGGTTGTTGCGACTCCCTCCATCAATGATGACTCTGCGAGGCTCTGTCCTTCACAAGAAATCTGCAGTGCAGAAACAAGTTGTGCCGTTGATTTTGCTCCGCTCTCTCCACTTGTGCGCTCGGCACTCGTTGCATAACAAGGCTCACATGATACTCGGTGTCAGCATGACTACTTGTTCCTCTACATCATCGACATCACTTGTTTATCTCATCTCCTCCACTGCAATGTTAGCTGCAAGTACATATTCGTCCTCAATATCACTAGTACTTACATAACCACCGTCTTTGGTGGCAAGGTATGCTCATTGGTGGCGATCCCTCATGGCGTGCCCCATTCCCTTGCTGTGATGGCACACAATCCCGATGAGTACGACCGATGGAAGCAACAAACGAAGAACTCTTGGTGGTGCACGCACACTAGTAACTACTTACCTCGGGTGCATGTGATGTGGTCGGAGTCTTCTTGAGCAGCCCTACTCGTGGAGGGGGCAGCGGATGAGTGTAGGTGAATGTGGGGGCTGTTTTGGCATACCCGACCTTTGGTCGTGGTGTAGACATGCTCCCAAAGTTGTTCCTTGGCCTCTGTTGTCGTCCCTGCAATTCCTTTTACGCCAAACATGCAAGTTGGAACAATCTAGAGGCGCTATCGTATTCTTTGTAATCCACTATGTCACGAATTTCACGTCTTAATCCTCCATAAAAGCGTGCCATTGCGACTTCTTCATCCTCAATAATATCACAACGTAACATGTTAATTTGTAGCTCTCGATAATATTCTTCTACGGATCTATTACCTTGGTTTAAGCGCTGCAATTTATTACGCAAATCACGTTTAAAAGAAGGTGGGACAAATCATTACGCATAGCAACCTTTAACCCATCCCACGTAGTAGGCGCTAATCCTTGGTGCATACCTATTCCACCAAATGATGGCAAAGTTTTTAAATTCACTTGTGGCTTGCCTAACTCTATGAACCGGGAACTAAGTGAGCATTCAATTTACATTCTCAGTCATCTCCCAATCTAGATATATTTGACATCATAAGCACCGCAAAAGATGGTATAGAGAACTTAACTTTAGCATATAGATCATCATTAACACGTGCATTATGTTCTTTGAACATTATTACCTCTCATACCTTGACGGTTGAAGTTGATCGGTTCGTTGTCGTGCATCAAAGGCGTCGTGGTCGTGCATCTCATTATCATTATCAAACTCATGGTCATGGGTTGCACCACGAGGTTCCACACGACCAGCGTTTGGTGGTCGGTTCACCATTCTTTCGAGCGCGTAGTGAGCGCGCAATACTATCGTTGATTGGCGTTGTAATGTGATCGTGGTAGCTTGAAGCTTCACGTCGATGTCCTCATTATGATAGTCGTTGTTCATCCAAGAGCGTAATGAGCATCAATCCTTCACGACATGGTTAGTACTAGAAAAAGACAACACAAAAGTATTATTCCTATCACTACTAGGTGGTGGAGGATGGAATCACACACTCAAGCGTCTTACCAAGCTCTTATGAGTTTCTTACCAAATTGCGGCGGGTGGTGCGATCGGAGAAGGTGGGATGTCACGACCACGGCGGAGGCGAATGTGAGGATCAATCGAGGGCGAAAGTATGTGGAGCTCGGATAGGCAATGTTTAGTAGCAAGGAATAGTAATAATGAAATCAGTTAGCAAAGTGAATAAAGTCCACAGATGCTAAATCACGATTCTTTGGCCCAATCGCGTTCCTAAAACTAGCTCAAGCAAGCGGAAGGATAGGGTAGATACAAACACAATCGGATCCAAAATCACAAAGCAATGTTTTTTTTTCTCCTTTTTTTCACTCTTTGCTTTCTTTCTTTCTTTCTTTCTTTTTTTTTTGCAAAACCCAACCTAGGGTTTCCTTTTTTTGCGAATGTGACCTTGACTCAAAACTCTTCAAAACCCTTTTACGGGTCTATGGATATATATGGGTCACAAACTTTTCGGAGAAGCGGGGTAAAAGCTAATTAAAGATACTCTCTCTCTCTCTCGAACTTTAGCTACGGGAAAAATCCGACCGGTTGATTGTTTCAGGCCGGTGGTGGGGTGTCCAAGAGTAACAAGATAATAAATAGGGTTGTCGGACACGAGTGGTGGTCGAATCCGACCGGCGTTCGTTCCGACCAGTGGGAAGCGAATCCGGTAGGTGGTCGTATGGGAGTCTTTGTCTAGATGATCAAGCAAGCAAAGACAAGGCGCTAGAAACTAGATTACGACGACTAGACCAGCAACAAAGACACCAACGATGGACTCGAATTCAACAACGCGCGAAAACACAATTGCGAAGGCACAAAGTGGTTTAGGCAGTGGAATAATTACGATCTAAAACTTTTTGTAGGGCAATTTTACGGACTCTAGGTGATGGAACAAAACTCACAAAAAGGGATAAGCGAAATTACCTAACGGGCAACCTTAGCTCGATACCACTTGATGAGTCACGGCGGCCCGATCTTCCGATAGGTTCGATTTGGTTAAATCGTGAGGGCGTTGGCGCTTTGAGGCTTCGACCAGCGGATCGTCACCTCGCAATTCGCTACACCCGCATACGCTGTCGTTATCGACCACGCTTGCGTGATCGACCTTACCACGAAGATTATTGTTCACGCAAGCAATCGAAGCAACTCACAAGAACAAGGTAGATGCAATCTGAATTGTATTGCGGATATGGATGAAGTTTACAAGTGGGGTTCCTCAAACCGATAATCGTAAAGCGCAATTGGCGAATAATCTAAGAAAAACCCGCCTCTAAACTATGGCGCTCTTATGTATATATAGGGAGCGTGAGGAGGTCGACCTAGGGTTGTGCGGTAGTGGGATGAAGCGTACACAACACGGACTCCGACCTCGTTACGTTTACAAAGTCTTATTAGTTTCCAAAGCGGTGACGTGACACCTTGTGTTGCGTATTTAGTTGAAGATCCTGGTCGTAGGATTTGGTCCTAGGGTGGTCTTGAGGAGTCCATGCTATCTTTGGTCGTAGATTGTGTCCAACGAGTACTGTGCTCGCTTTTCTGGTCGTAGATTGCTCCAATCGAATCAACTAGTCGTAGGTCTTCTTGTAGTGGTCGTAGATCTTCTTGAACTGGTCGTAATCCTAGATTCCTGAGTACAAGTAAATCATCTCCATTAGGCAGCATCATAGAGTTCTCAAATAATACACTCAGCCCTAGAAAGCGACTTTACGATCGATTAAGTGACGTGCTCTAGCTCTTGTCATAGGACCGTGTAGTTCAGCACCCAGATCTGGAGGGTCTTGTGTCGTGCGTGTATCCAAAGGAGGGATGTCCTCATCACAAAACCACTTTCGAAACAACCTCGGGGGTTAAGTAATATGGTTTTGAAATATCATGTGTTTAAATAGATGGTTTTTTTAGTCAGGGATTAAGTGGGCGAACCACCATACTTGAGAGGTCATATGAACTTTTTCTTTTATATATATATATATATATATATATATATATATATATATATATATATATATATATATATAGGAATTATCTGAGTTGGGCCCAGTTTTATTTCTAATTAATTCCTAGAGAATCTCAAAGGCCCATGTGCACGTGCTAAAATTGATTAGTCCCACATGGAGAGTTGAAGGGGAGTTACACCAATTTATAAGGTGCAACGTGGTAGCCCCCCTTGTGGAATTGGAGGAGGCCAACACACGTGCGCGCTCGCTCGCTCGCTAGCCGTGCGTGCTTGCGTGCGAGTCGCGAGTCTGAGTCGCGAGTGCATGTGCGGCGAGCGCGTCGGGTCGCGGCGCGTTTTCTTTATCTATTCGAAAATCAAAACGCACCGACTCGAAGTAATGGTATTAACGAACGGCTGGCAGTAACGGTTCTGTTACTAGTGAGTTATGGCTGCGGTTAGCACTAGTTGATGGCAACCGTTTCCTGTTGTGACTGGCGATCTCCATCCGTGGCGCGTGTGCGGTCGAGCAGGAGAAGCGAGCCTTGAACCCCGTCCTTGAAGGCTTGCACGAGCGAGGACGAATAAGGTTTTTGGGGGGCGTTCGCGTGACTGCTTTGTTGCTTCGTCTTAATCCGATTGCTACTTCGTCATCATCCGATCATCTGCTTCATCTACATCATCTGCACGACTACTGCCACTACGTCATGGCGAACGACAACCTCGCCAACACTTCTGCTGCTGCTCCTGGGTATATCAATCTCTCACTTGTTGTTTGTTTAGCTTTATTATCTGTTGTTATCTTGAATACTGAGATAGGAATACCACTTTCTGTTCTTCTAAAAATTAGTATGACTATGGTGTTCATGATATTTGCTTTATGAAAAAGTTTAGAGTATTGTTCATGATTCATCTAGTATATTTTTGGATTAAAGTAATTCAAAAAATTCTTATATATTCAACAATCCAAAAACCTTATTCCAGGCATTTTTCGTCAACTGGCTTTGCTGCTGCGCTCAAACCCTCTGAGTTCGATGGTGCGAACTACAAGAGGTGGCGCACCAAGATGGTGCTTTGGCTAACTTCCATGAACGTTTTCCATGTGGCAAATGGCAAACTTGAAGGAACACTTACTTCTGAACAGGAGCAAGCGTTCGAGGCTGCTGATAACCTTTTTAAAGGTGCCGTGGTTAGTGTTCTTGGTGATAAGTTAATCGATGCATACATGGTGATTAAAACTGAAAAGGAGATGTGGGATGCACTCGAGGCTAAGTTTGGGGTTTCGGATGCAGGCAGTGAACTGTATCTCATGGAGCAATATCATGACTATAGAATGGTTGATAGTCGTTCTGTAGTTGAACAGGCTCATGAGATACAATCCATGGCCACAGAACTTGAGCACTTCAAGTGTGTGTTACCTGACAAGTTTGTCGCGGGAGGTATTTTTGCCAAGTTTCTTCCTTCTTGGAGGAATTTTGCTACTTCTCTGAAACATAAGAGACAAGAGTTTTATGTTGAAAATCTCATTGGATCTCTTGATGTTGAAGAGAAGGCGAGAGCAAAAGATACACACACTAGAGGTATGAGGGACATTCTAGTGCCAATGTGGTGTAGAAGAAGAATGGCCAAGCTCAGAAGTTCAAAGGCAAGAACAAGACTGCACAAACAACTAGCTTCAAGAAGAAGAAGAAGAACACAAAGGATGGTCTTTTCTTTGTGTGTGGCGAATCTGGATTGCAGCCAACGCAAAGGTGGAAAGAATCAGCAAGGGTAGAATTCCAAGTCTGCCAATGTTGTTGTTGGTACCACTGAGATGGGAACTTCAGGGTATGGTAATTTATCTACTATTCTTTGCGTTTTTATTCTACCGATTGGTGGATAGACAATGGTGCTAATATACATATGTGTGCTGATGTTTCATTGTTCTCTTCTTACCAGGTCACTCAGGATTCAGCCGTTCTATTGGGGAACGGGTCACATGCTACTGTTCATGGTGTTGATACGGTCGATCTGAAGTTTACTTCGGGAAAGATTGTGCAATTGAAGAACGTGCATCATGTGCCATCTATCAATAAGAATCTCGTCAGTGAATCTCTTCTGTGTAGAGATGGCTTTAGACTGATATTTGAGTCCAATAAATTTGTAGTGTCCAAGTGTTGACAATTTAATTATAAAGGCTATGTGTGCAGAGGCTTGTTCCGCCTATCTCTTTCAGATTTGTGTAATAATGTTGTGAACCATGTTTGTAGTGGTAATGAGACTACTATTTGGCATTCACGACTTTGTCACATAAATTTTGGTTGCATGACGCGGTTAGGCAGTTTAGAGTTAATCCCGAAAATCACCCTTGCCAAAGGTTCTAAGTGTCAAGTTTGTGTGCAATCTAAGCAGCCTCGTAAGCCTCATAAGGCCGCAGAGGTAAGAAACTTGGCACCATTGGAACTCATACATTCAGATCTGTGTGAGATGAATGGTGTGTTGACAAAAGGTGGTAATAGATATTTTATGACTTTGATTGATGACTCCACTAGATTCTGCTATGTGTATCTTTTCAAAACTAAAGATGAAGCTCTTCACTACTTTAAAATCTATAAGGTAGAAGCTGAGAACCAACTTGAAAGGAAAGGAAAATCAAAATGGTTAGGTCTGATCGTGGCGGCGAGTACTTTTCTAATGAGTTCAATTTATTCTGCGAGGAACATGGTACAATCCATGAGAGGACGCCTCCCTATTCACCCCAGTCAAACGGGGTTGCTGAAAGAAAGAACCGCACTCTAACTGATTTGGTTAACGCCATGTTAGACACAGTGGGTCTTTTCAAAGCATGGTGGGGGGAGGCTATATTGACTTCATGTCATGTTCTAAACAGGGTTCCTACAAAAAATAAAGAGATAACCCCATATGAATAATGGGAGAAGAAAATACTATCACTTTCATACTTGCGCACTTGGGGTTGTTTGGCGAAAATCAATGTGCCAATTCCCAAAAAGCATAAGCTTGGACCAAAAACTGTGGATTGCGTCTTTCTAGGCTATGCTCACCATAGCGTTGGATATAGATTTCTAGTTGTGAAATCTGGAGTACCTGACGTGCATGTCAGTACAATTATGGAGTCCAGAGATGCTACATTCTTTGAGGATATTTTTTCGATGAAAGATATACCTAGTTCATCGAGTCAGGAGCCTAATACAACTCCTGAATCTGCCATTCCATTGGAATATTTTGAGCAAATCCCCGAGCAAATTCCTGAGGAGGAAGACAATGAAACTCTAAGGAAGAGTAAAAGACAAAGGACTACAAAGTCTTTTGGTCCTGATTTCATTGTGTACCTTGTGGATGATACTCCAAGTACCATTTCTGAAGCATATGCTTCTCCAGATGCGGAATACTGGAAGGAAGCAGTGCGTAATGAAATGGATTCCATTATCTCTAATGGAACTTGGGAGATCACTGAGCGTCCTTATGGTTGTAAACCTGTAGGATGTAAGTGGGTGTTCAAAAAGAAGCTTAGACCTGATGGTACTATCGAGAAGTACAAGGCACGGCTTGTGGCCAAGGGTTATACCCATAAGGAAGGCGAAGATTTCTTTGATACTTATTCACCTATGGCTAGATTGACCACTATTCGAGTACTACTATCTCTGGCTGCCTCACACAGTCTTTGTGGATATCATGGGGATATGTTCCAGATCTTAGGATGATGTGACAATTAGCAATGGTGTTTACGGTTTGTCGTTTCACGAGTTTTCGACAAAGTGTCAGGCTTTCTGGACAGGGGCGGTCCGACCGGTCCTTGCACGGCGGTCGGACCGGTCCCAAATCGGTCGGACCGGCCATGTGGGGCGGTCGGACCGGCGGTGACCTAAAAGTGGTCAAAACGAGCTGGGCCAAAAATAGGTGTTGTAGGCAAGTGAGGGGATCCCAATGCACTTGGTCTCATGATTTTTGGAGTCTCCAGTAAGAAGTTCTATTCGTTTTTAATTTCCAGAAGGTTTCAGAATTTCAGGGCATAAATTTCGTCTAAGTCCCAAGGGGCGGTCCGACCGGCTCACAGGAGGCGGTCCGGAGCCAAGGCGATCGGTCCCGCTCACATGGAGCGGTCGGACCGTATTGACTTGAACGTCGGCCAACTTCGTGGCGATGTTGTTTTGTTAGGTCAAAGTCATTGGTTTCATGTCATATGATTTGCATGATGCATGGTTTGACTAACATGGGTCAAGTTGTGAAGAACTTGTTCCCGAATTCGTGTTTGCTTGTCTATGGTTGTGCTGGTTGCTTGGTGGTCAACGACGGTCAACGGCGAGGAGAATCGGGACTAGACTTGGAGAGTTGAGGTCCAGAACTATCGACGATGCCGGGTGAGGTTAATGACTCAAGCGTGACACAAGATGGACAAGGGTGACCTATTGGCAAATCCATGGCGCATGGTGAAGCGGTTTAGGTCAAAAGGTTAAAGACGGCGCTTTGCGAAGCGTGCGTGTGTGACCCGTTTGTTAGTGGGCCTTAACGGGAGCCCAATTAAGTCAAACCCTAGAGAGTTCTAGGCCTCCACTATAAATAGAAGGAGGTGGTGGCTGCACCCCTCTCTCTCGCTATTTTTCACCTCTTTTGTTGTCTTCAAACCCTAATTGGCTTAGGGGGAGTTGAGGTGGAGGCTAGGGCTTTTCATGGTTTGAGGAGAATTTCGTGATCTTGGATTGACCACTGTTCCATGATGGTGTGGGTGTAATCCAGCGACGACCACGTTCTTAATCTATGCAAGGTTTGCTTGAGATAAGTCTCTTTTCGTTCTTGCTTTCGATTTCGTGATTTTAGGGCTTTCTTTGATCCGTGAGTTTGTGATTGATTCTTTCACGTAAATTAGCTTGCTGTGATATGTGTGAATCTATCTAGAATCATCTTGATCATCAAATCACTCACGAACAAGCATAAGGATCAAGTTTTCGTTCTTGCCCGGTTTTAGACCCTCTGTTATTCAATTTGCAATTGCTCAGGATCTATCCAAGAATTATCATAATATTCAATTGGAATAGGTCCTCAATAGCATATAGAAGGTGTGTGCAAAGTTTCATAAAGATTGGAGTTGAGAATCAAAAGTTTCACCTAATTGCAACTTCGTCATCGGTGATTTTCTTGTTTGAGATCTGCTGCGAGTCGGCGGTCCGACCGCCCGTCATCACCGGTCAGACCGATTTTGGAGCGGTCCGACCACCAGTACAACAGCGGTCAGACCGCCCGGCAATCGGTCCAACCGGCTGGGTCCAGAGGTCAGACCGCCCGTGCTTTTGAGATTTTGTAATCTTAGTTGATTTTGTTATTTTGCTTAGGGGATTTAATTGAATTCAATACTAGTCTTCCGCTGTACTGGTATATTGATCTTCATAGCTTCCTAATAGCTATTGGAGTGAAATTGTGTTGAATTCATTATTTGGGAAAAAGTGAGCGTGCTCCTATTCACCCCCCTCTAGTCGCCTTTTCGGTCCAACAGTCTTCTTGTTCATCAGATGGACGTTAAGACGGCTTTCCTAAATGGAGAGTTGGATGAGGAAATTTATATGGAACAGCCAGATGGATTTGTAGTAAATGGTCAAGAAGGAAGGGTGTGTAAGTTGTTAAAATCTTTGTATGGTCTTAAACAAGCACATAAGCAATGGCATGAAAAGTTCGACAGAATTTTAACATCTGCAGGCTTTGTTGTAAAGAAAGCTAACAGATGTGTGTATTATCGCCATGGTGGGGGCGAGGGAGTCATTCTATGTCTGTATGTTGATGACATATTGATCTTTGGGACCAGCCTTAATGTGATTAAGGAGGTCAAGGATTTCTTGTCTCAGAATTTTGAGATGAAAGATCTGGGAGTAGCTGATGTTATCTTGAGCATCAAGCTGTTGAGAGGCGATGATGGTGGGATTACATTGTTCCAAACCCATTATGTGGAGAAGGTTCTGAGTCGTTTTGGTTATAACGACTGTAAATCCTCTTCAACACCTTATGATCCTAGCGTATTGCTTAGGAAGAATCGGAGAATAGCCAGAGACCAATTGAGATATTCTCAGATAATTGGTTCACTCATGTATTTAGCTAGTAGTACCAGGCCTGACATCTCATTTGCTGTGAGCAAACTAAGCCATTTTGTTTCCAATCCGGGAGATGATCATTGGCATGCTCCTGAGAGGGTAATGCGCTATCCAAAGGGTACTATGAGCTGTGGCATTCACTATACCGGTATCCCAGGGTACTGGAGGGTTATAGCGATTCAAACTGGATATCTGATGCTGATGAGATTAAGGCCACAAGTGGATATGTCTTCACACTTGGAGGTGACGCTGTTTCATGGAAATCTTGCAAGCAGACCATCTTAATGAGGTCAACAATGGAAACAGAACTCACAGCATTAGATACTACCACTATTGAAGCCAAATGGCTTCGTGAGCTCTTGATGGATTTGCGGTGGTTGAAAAACCGGTGCAGGCTATTACGATGAATCGTGACAATCAAACTGTGATTGTCAAGGTGAACAGTTCTAAGGATAATATGAAAGTATCAAGACATGTGAAGAGGAGACTGAAGTCTGTCAGGAAAATGAGAAACTTTGGAGTAATAGCTTTGGATTATATCCAAACAGCTAAGAATCTGGCAGATCCCTTCACAAAGGGTTTATCACGGAATGTGATAGACAATGCATCGAGGGAGATGGGTTTGAGACCCACGTGAGTTATACCATAGTGGCAACCCATCCTATGTGATCGGAGATCCCGTGAAGTAGGATTGGCGAAACAAGCTATTGGTTAACTGGGAGGAGAGTACTTTTATAGACCCACTCCATTGGAGATGCAATTCTCTCCTAAATCTGTATGGCAGGTTGATTTTTATCTTAATGTGTTATGTGGCTTGTTTAAGCAAAGATGCTGTCCTACAGAGCAGTCTTGAAAGAACACACCTATATGAGCCCGACTGCTAGTCACAGTCTATGAGATAGGGTAATCTCTAGGAAGCTCATGAATAGGCCAGGAGTATGACTTATATGCTCCAACCTGCGGGGATGCCTGACAGCCTAGTATCAGTTAAGGACTTAAGTGAAACTTATTCACACAAAACTATCAATTCAAGGCTTAGACCATTGTGCAGTTGTGGATAAGTGTAGCTTCTGTTCTAGATGGATGTTCAACCTTATTCGGTCTCCATCGAAACACTGGTATATTAAAACAATACTGTGGATCAAGGCACTTGACATGTGTCTTTGAGATCAGGTGGGGGATTGTAGGAATTAATACGGACTGGGCCCAGTTTTATTTCTAATTAATTCCTGGAGAATCTCAAAGGCACATGTGCACGTGCTAAAATTGATTAGTCCCACATGGAGAGTTGAAGGGGAGTTACACCACTTTATAAGGTGGAACGTGGTAGCTCCCCTTGTGGAATTGGAGAAGGCCAACACACGCGCGCGCTCGCTCCATGAAACCCTAAAATTCAGCACATGACTCATTTGTATATAGAAAAAAAAAGAAGGATGGAAGGAAGAGGATAGAGGGGAGGAGAGAAGCTAGCGAAACGCTGCCCATCCGGTTGCCCATCTATGATGTAATTTTTTGAATCGAATGGATTATATGGTTTAGGATGTACATCTGTGTAGTGCAGTATGTTGTACATAATTATTCTCAATGGACAATCTTGTATTAGATATGTGGTTAATCGTGAAAATATTCTTCATGGTGCAGTACGTCAATTATGTCGGATGTCACCAATTTCAAAATTTACTACGGTCTGGGGACTATTCTGGAGGGTTCCGAGGGGATTGATCTACGTTATTCCCAATCAACGACCGTGCACCTACCAAGAGTACAGGGGCGTACATGGGGTGCTATGATGCGGTCGTGGTTTCACACATTCCAAATGGATCGTGATGTGTATGATCTGAGATTGAGTTGCCTTGCCCCCCGAGCAATACAACCCACATATTGGTAGTTAATGCAGGTGATGGGAATAAGGTCATGGCAGTCATATCTATGAGTGGCGAGGGATGGAGGGTGGGATTTGGTCCTTTTGGCCCAGGCATATGCCAAACCCACTCCTGCGTCAGCAGCTGAACAAGAAGGGGATGGTGATGCCAAAGAAGAAGTTGGTGACGCCCGAAGCTCTCGGAGTTGCTGATGCTATCGACGAAGACCCTAGAAAAGTAGCTTCTTCAGTCAGGCAAGCTAGTAGGCTTGCTGACGTCGGCGAGGAGCTAGAAGCCATAGTGCAAAGGATGGATCAGGAATTCCAAGACTATAATGCATTGTCAGAAGATGAAGGATCCGATGACGCGGATGATGTGGACCAGCTGGCGGTTCCATCCTAGTGGAACACATACCAATTCGACAACCTTGTCATCAACGAAGGCTCTAGTGTGCCATAGGAGTACGACCAAAACAAGGTCAAGCAAGGAGCTGTGTACAAATGCAAGGAGGTCGTACAGGAGGCGATCAAATTCTAGGCCTTCTCGATGCAGCGCACATTCACAGCCGTCAAGTCTAACCCAAGATGCTACGATATGAAGTGCAAAATAGAGGGTTACCCTTGATGAGTGCACACATTTCGACCTAAGTGGGATACCTACTGGAAGTGCTCTATAGTGGTCTCGCACACATGCATCGTCGCTGAGTCAGTGCAGTCACACAGAAGCCTGTCATCAGGGTTCATCGCCAACCTCATGTAGAAGTCAGTAGGGTCGGCTCTAGTGCACCTGGCAGCTGAGAAAGCCCCGCGGAGACCTGGTCCTGGTCGAAGTAGAAGTCCCCGACGAATATCTCGTCATACGACAAGTCCACTTCATCCCAATGCGATGCACGACCTGTGAAATATTAAGTTACTCATGCAATCATGGGAAAACCACAAAATAGGACGTTACAAAATCAAGAAAAGTAGTCATACCAGGGGCCACGAAGGTAGCCGCGGATGGCTCCACGTACTCCTGCCCTATGTATTGGTGGAACTGAGGACCTGCAAAAGAAGATCCCGAACGCAACGAAGCCTCGTCCGACTAGCGTACCACTCTATGTACTCCTCGTACTCCCTGGGTCGTAGTAAGCATACTCCAAGATAACGTCAGTGTAGGCGCTGAGCCAACCCTGAACCCAAGTGAACATCTTCTCCGCCTAGATGGTAGTATCACGTACTCCCTTCCTAGTGTACCTGTGGACAAAAAGATAATTAATTGGTATGTATGTAACGCAGATTGTACAAAAAAGTAAAGCGCGAACTTACCCATGGACATGGATCGGCAGCCGCTGCGCCCAGGGGACTGGGACCTGCTGTCACAGACCGAACTGGCACATGACCTGCGCCACCTGGTACTCCTCCACGAAGATGTCGTGCACCAAGGCCCTTCGCGTGTACCAGTACATGAAGTCTCGCATGCACAGGCTGGACAGTCCTACGCGCGTGCGCGTACACCCTCTCTTGAGTGTACGGTTTCCAGAGGACGCGGTCATTCGTTAGCTGGTCAAACATCACGACGTAGTCCGGGTACGACCTCTACGCGGTGATCGGTGTGTAGGTCACATGTGGAATAGACCAAAGGAAAACTTAGCACACAAACTTGTGATCGCATTACGAGAAAATAATAAATGTTCACAAAACTAACCCGTCGGTGACACCAAACCGTGCCCATGGTCGGCCAGTCCACGTCGTCGTCCTCGACGTACAGGCTGACCGTGTACGCTCCCAAGTCCAGCTATGGACGTCCGATCTGGAAGCGCTCAAAGGACCACAACTGCAGAAGAAGCGGGTATCTAGAGAGGATGGAGCTGTCCTGGACCGGGCGGCATGTGTTGCACAGTGTGTGGTTCATCGCGCACAGCACGTCCGAACCCCCAGGCGTAGGGCTGGATCTCCTCCACCGACCAGTCTGCGAGCTCATGTGCGTACCAGATGTAGTACTTGTCGACGTCGTTGTTGTGGGACCATAGGAACATGACCCACCTGAATAGCTACAACAAGTAGGCCTCGAAGTGCCTCCTCACCGTCTCGTCAGGCGCATCCTCTGTTATACGATCGGGCTGCAAGAAGACATATACATGTCAGCAAGGTTCACAAATGAATTGATGCGAGAGAACAATAGTTACGAAGACTTACATGGAACTGGCAGATCCACCTCAGCATCACCCCAAGCGGGCTGTTGAACTCGTGGTAATCGTTGCCCAACGACAGCACATCCTGGAACCTCGCTGGGAACTCTATGCACCACGTGGGCGAGATCTCATACACCGTCATGGAGAAGTCTATGCAGGGCAACCCGGTCAGGAAGCTCATGTCCTGTAGCATCAGCGCCATCTTCCTACACGGAAGGTGAAATGTGTGCGTCTCCGGCCTCCACCGGTCGACCAATGCCGTCAGTAGGGCCCAGTCGTATGGAAAACGCCTAGACGTACAACCAAGACCACAATCCTGGTCATCCTCCCACGTCGTCTCCACTATCCATGCCAGAGGAAGGAGGCCTACCGCCCTCAACCTGTGTCGGGTTAGGTTACGAACGAACATTAGTCCACACATAATATCCAGGCCACAAATTAGTACACGAAGATCACAACGACACGTACCTCGACACCCAGCTTGGGTGCAACCTCCATGCCCTGATGGGCGTGGGCAGCCGCAACGCGCCAAGCTCAATCGCCGCCTTACCCTCCTGGGGGAGGATGGTGCTAAAGCGACTACGGTGATGTAGGTCAATCACCAGGTCAAGCAACTCGTACGACCACTCGGCAGCATTGCCTGGGTCTGCCATACCTGAAAATTTAGTGCATATATTGTAAAGACTACAAAATATGTAATAAGCTAATAGGAAGCGACATTAGCAAAATAATTATTAACCACAAATAGAAACTAAATTTATGCGACAGTCATAAAGCTGTGATTACACACTACCTACCCTACAGAGCTAAATAAAGCTGGGATTATTTCAATTAGACTCTACCTACCCTAATTAGCTGCTCAGATTTTCTTTACAATTTTAAAACATGTCATGCTATTTTTCTGGTTATAAATTAATTTTTGACATTAACAATATAATTACCACACACAAATAGGGAGCTAAATAAAGCTGCGATTATTTCGATTAGGCTCTACCTACCCTAATTAGCTACTATGAATTTTTTTTACAATTTTAAAACATGTCATGCTATTTTCCTAGTTAAAAATTAATTCCCGGCATTAAGGATATAATTACCATGCACAAATGGAGAGCAAAATAAAACTTTTATTATTTTTATTAGGCTCTACCTACCCTAATTAGTTGCTCTGAATTTTCCTTTCAATTTTAAAACATGTCTTGCTATTGTCCTAGTTAAAAATTAATTTTTGGTATTAACAATTTAATTACCGTGCACAAATGGGGAGCTAAATAAAATTGTTATTATTTAGATTACATTCTACCCACCTCGTACACAGCTCAAATGAAGTACTACATAATTGGAATATATTTATCTAGTCTACTAAATTCTATGTCGCTATTTTTGTTTGCTAACCGATAATGTTTTGACATAATGTACAAAGTTTCAAAAAAAGTACCTACTAGATGACCGATCGGATCCAATGTTGTCTATCTCTCCTTCGCAATGAACTGGCAGAGCTTTGCTACCATTCTTCTCTTCCTCTCCTCTCCTCTTTCTGTTTTTATTTAAAATGAGCTTTGGAGTGAATTTTTGGGGTTTTTATAGTTGGATTCCTATCGCTAGTTGGCGATAGGAGCACTGTTCAACTTCCTGTGGCCAGTTGAACAGGCGGTATGAACCCATTTTTTTTGTTATTTTGCTCCATCGCCAGTTCAACCGGCGATAGAAAGTTATTTTTGTTATTTTTTAGACTGGCTATTTATTTTTGTAATTTTTTGAAAATAATATTATCTTAAAAAAATTGACATATACATGTACTGTGCATTAGATTGGTCATCTCAGAAAAAGTTGGAGCTAGGCCATGCCTGTCGAAAAACAAGACAACATGATGCTGCCGAGCTGGTGCGTCAATATCGTCCACATGATCCGTCCATACCGTCCGTGCAACTGGGACCAAGTCACTTGGAGTTTTGGCTAAGTCCTTGAACTGGCCGTCTGACCGGCCCTGCTGTGTTGTCAGACCGGCAGCCTGACAGTCAGACTGGCTGTCCTAGCAGTCAGACTGGCCATATGTAATGGTTTGATCAGCTAGTGGTTGGTTCATGCGCCGGGACGGTGGTGGACTTTGTGGGTTAGGTCAAAGTCATGGGTTTCGTTGCATAGACGTTGCATGATGTACGTTTTGGCTAACATAAGTCAAGTTGTGAAAACTTATGCCCAGAAATGATTGATTGGTCTATTATTGTGCAGGTGGCTTGGAGACAACTATGGTCAATGGTGAGGAGGACCAGGACTTGGTTAGGAGAACCAAGGTCCAGAACAGTCATAGATGCCGAGTGAGATATTTGGACCTAAGCAAGGCGCAAGATGAACAAGAATCATGAAAGGCAAAGTTTGAGCAAAGACCTTTGCGAATGTATGTGCTTATGCCCCATCAATTATGTGAATTAATGATTGTGCGTATCGTGTGGTGCTACGTGACGGTTTGATTTTTTGTGATGATTGTAGGACACCAGAGCTAGGTCATGGTGAGGTGAACTAGATCGGGACTAGGTTAGGAGAACCAAGGTCTAGAACGATCGAGGTAGCGTCGAAAGATGACTGAGGCTAACGGGGTGGTTACAAGCCGAGAATACAAGGAACCGGAGCAGAAGCTACTAGTGATGAACATGACAAGCGGCAGCAAGGTGGACCGAGACTAGTCTTAGGGAGGAGTTGAGGTCCTGAATAGTCAAGTAAGCCAGGTGCAGTTATGGTGAGACATGTGGTACGCCAAGTGACTTGGTCCCAGTTGCAAGAGAGGATGATTTGGTGGGATCCAGACACGTGAGAGGCTTGACGGGAAGTCATTGCGGCCACATTGATGATGACGGAGCATGGGAGATGCCTCAAGGCGAAGGAATCTCCAAAGGTCGCTAGAGGGGCATTTTAAGAAATTGCCTTATACCGGAAAAGTGGTAAGTGGTGGTGTGTGAAACCACCTTCTTAGCCTTGAAGAAACCGCGGTGCAAGAGGGCGCAAGGAGGGGCGGTTTAGGTTTAGAGAAGATGAAGACGACGCTTTGCGAAGTGTGCGTGAGTGAAACCAGTTTGTGTGTGGGCTTAACGAGTTCCCGTTTGGGATGTCTCTTTAGAGATAGCCTCTACTATAAAAAGGAAGGGTGTTGGTTGTGCACCTCCTAACCCTTGTGTCTAGAAACAATAATTTATGATTTAGGGATAGGAGAGGAAAGTGGAGAGGCTAGGGTTCATGAGAGATAGATTGACTAAGTGCTCAAGTGTTGAGCTTTTGTTCTCCACGGTGGAGTGGTTGTAAACCTACAATCTCTTTAATCAATCCATACAAGATTTGACCCAAGATAAGTTCTATCTTATTCTTGCTCTCTCTTTGATACCTTTATGATTTTTTGTGTTTCTTAGGTTTTATTTGGAGTATTTTTGCGATCTTGCTCGCTGGGACATGTGGGCTATGATCTAAGGTTATCTTGATCATCATCCACCCATGAGCAAGCTTTTGGATTAAAGTTTGATTTTGCCTGGTTTTGGTGAAACGAAGGGTGATTTATGGGGGTTTTGCTCTTGAGGGCTTTTTCCTTGATTCTTCATATGATTGAGGATGCTAGGATGTATGAGAAACTATCATTAGCCAGATTGAGGGTGCTAGGATGTATGAGAAACTATCATTAGCCATTTTGGATTGATTCCTCCCATGAGATCATCTCAATCACCGTTTTCGTATTTGGTTAGGTTTTGGAGCAACCTTCACTCAAACGGAAAAAAGATCAAAAATTTGGCAATGGTCTTCATGATCTTTGATTGAAATAGGTTCTTGACATCCTATAGATGATATATTTCAAGTTTCGTGAAGTTTGGAGTTGTTGATCAAAAGTTGGATCAATTTGCGATTTTGAAATACTACTAAAGTTCAGTTTATGTGCTAATTTTACTGTTCACTAGTCTAACTGAACTGTTCCTAGCCCGCCGCCATCTTGTTCATCCAGTGCGACCGGTCGATTGGGGATTTTAAGTAGTTTTGATCTCTTGCCGCCCAATTCTTATTTGAATGATGATCTCTGATCTTTATAGCTCCACATAGCTATCAGAGTGAAAGGACCTTGAACTTCTTGAGACAAAAGATTTTGAAGATGTTATTTTTGTGTGGCAGGGGTGGGCCAGGCGGACGACTACGTGAAAAAAAAATGTGGAATAAATTTTTTGGTACATGTGATAGTATTTACTTTTTATTTTTTTACCACTGTAAAGAAGATAAAAACCGTATCAAAATGTTGCCGTGAAGTCGGAGTACGATTTCCTCTACGTTCCGATCAACTTCGGATACCAACACTATTTTCGTGCATGCGGAGGCAGCGAGAATCCGAGGACACTGAAAGTAAGATTTTAGTTAAAAACAAAGGAGGGCTCTTGCACCCGGTGTCGCCTAGGAAATGTTGCGCCCTTGGGGGCCGAACGAGGGAAATACCGTGCCCCAGGAGTTAGAACTAGGCAAATCCAACACCTAGCGGTTAGGACGAGGGGAATTTGGTCGCCTAGGGGTTAGGACAAGGCAAATCTAGCTCCCAGGGTTAGGACGAGGGGAATCCGGCCCCGAGGGGCGCAGACGAGGTCATGTATCGCCTGCACAACATCTTCAATCCTTCGAGACACTAATAAAGTATCATTTTTGCCTTTGATGCCAGCACCAAGGGGTTGTTTTGTTATTTCACAGGACAACAATGCTATTTTAGCACAAAAAAAAACTCTGCTATTTGCTTCTCCACGGACTGGAATGAATTTTGAGTCCCAACGTCTCATAACTAACTACCATATAATAGTTTCCAACCCCATTTGTTTCAAAAGAAAAAAAGGCTTCCAATCCCATGACAACCATCAGATTCAAGAAACAAATAATTACAAATGGCTTAAGAGTATTATGGTTTATCACCAAAAACAGGACATGTCTCTAGCTAGCTTCACCATATATATTGAAGGTGACAATTGCATCAGAATACCAGCCAGCACATCGAATTTTTGCCCTCTAGTCATGTATCTATTGATGCACTTTCACATCTAGTTCATGAATTTTTCTAATGCCTACCATCTTTTGCATGAAGGAAGCATAACATGTTCCATGTGTGACTGACTCTTGGTGAATTTGGGACCGGCTTTTCGTCCAGTTAGCTCATGGTGATCACCGAAGCACGCGGCCCATTAAATTTGACATGTGCTAACACAGATGGAAAATGAGCATTGCGGAAAATGGAAATGGTAAGCGGCTGAAGGAAATTAATGATGAAACGGTGCAGTTTATTGCGAGAAATTTTGATTAGTTGGCTGTACTGATGAAAATTAATGGTGAAACGGAGCTTTTGTCTCACTCCATTAACAGAAAGGAAAAAAGTCCCTTCCTTCCTTCCTTCCTTCCTTCCTTTTTTTGAAACAAGAGTAGGAGCTTTGTCTCATTCCATTAACAGAAAGGAAATAGTCCCTTTCTTTCTTTTTAACTAGATAAGGATTGATCGATATACACACACACACACATGTGTATTAACCGTTCAAATGGAGCCATCCGAAGCTAGGGAGGGAGGTTGTGCATGCACTGGCTATCCTGATCACGCCACGCCCATCGCGTCAAAAGCCGGGCCCGGGCCCACTCGAAGCCTGGCAGCATTTAGTCCACAATCAAATCTATTTGGAGGCAGGCTGGATGTCCTAGTTGCAGTAGTAGCTGTTGCAGCACTATTTTCTTGTGTACTAATTGATGACAGAATAACTTGTCCAAATCGTGATAATGTCCTGTTAATTTCGATATGACAACCGCATGCACACTAGTACTAATAACTCGGAAAGCAATTGTCGGCATCGCCTCACTCTGCCACGTGGACAGCATCCAGTGGCCCCGGTGGCATTTGAAACGAAATGAGAGAATCTCATGCTCAGCCGTTGATTTCCACCCGATGAAAATTAATGATGAAACGGTGAGGTTTATTGCGAGAATTTTTGAATAGTTGATTGTACTGAACTATGACGTTTTGGAGTAAGTTGTCATCTGGGGTGCGGACAATATGACGCGGATTAACCATAACACTGAATCTTCAGGCTTCAATACCAGTTTTTGTGCTACCGAAGATGTAATGTAATTCAAACATGAACAGCCAGTCCTAAGCTAGACTAGGACAACCATGCACGCCATCAAGTCCTGACAAGTGGTGTGATTTCGAGAGGGAAAAAAAAGAAAAAAAAAAGGTCTTGACAAGCAGTGGACAACAATACGCTTCATGATCACCCCTATCTTTGCGCTGTTATTGCGTCAAGTTGAAGAACATGAGGGGGCCATGTTGATGCTGACGCACTCCTCCCTCACCTGCGCAAAGATGTAACATTCTCAAAATTTCAAAAGCATTTGAATTTTGGTTTCAAAACTTCAAAACAAATTACAAATTTGATTCAATCTTACCTGGGCTCTGGGCCCCATCTCGCCCACCTTACCTGCCCGCCCGCCCACCACGGCCCAAGATCATCGCCGGACTTCTTCTTCTCCTCACGGCAAGAACCGCGCCTGGCCGACCCATGCCCGCGACTGCGGCGCCTAACCGACCACGCCCCGCTGCGCCTACTCCGGCCGCCGCAACGCCCGCAAGCCACGCCGCACGCCGCCGCCCCTTCTCTTTCCCGCTCGGTGCACCCTCCGCTCCCGGCTTTGGCCGCCGCCCGGGCCCCCTTTGCCTCCTCCCGCCGCTCCTGGCCGCCTCCTCCCCGCCGCTCCGGCTCTTCTCCCCTCGCCTATAAAGCCACCCACGCCTCCTCTTCTACCTCCACACCCCCTCCTCCTCTCGATCCTCGAGCCGTCGTCGTCGCTGTCGTCGTCGCCCCCGCCTTCTTCTCGCCGCCTCGGTCGCTAACGCCATCACCACCTCTGCCCAGCTTCGCCTCCGCCTCCAGCCTCGCTCCCGGCACCGCCCGCCCCCTCCCCTCCCTCCTTCCCGCGTCGCCGTGCGCCCCTTCCTCTCCCTCTCCCTCTCCCTCCCCCTCCCCCTCTCTTTCTCCGCGCAGCGGAGAAGGCGAGGCGAGGCGCCAGTGTTGCCACTGCTTATCCACGCCCGCACCTGATAGGTGGGCCCCCTGGCTACAGTGCCTTGTGCGACTGACAGGTGGGCCCCACCGGGCACTGTTCTGTGAACCCGTGCGCCGGTGTGTATGGACTCGGTCCACGCACTGTGTGGCAGACCGAGCCCTATTCACATGCCACGTGTGAGTACGGGAAATTTCTAGGTTTTTTTATTTTCTTTTCAATTAAAAATTCATTTGAAAAGCTTCATTTGATTAAAGAGTTCTATATTTATTTTCTCTCTCTGCTGTTGTGCCTTTTTCGGTACTTTCGTCCGATTAGAGTTCGAAGACGCATGAAACCTCCACTTCGATCAAGCTCAGGAGTACCAGAACCCTACTGCCTTTAACCAAGGCGAGTTAATACTTCGATCATTTTGAGCCTACATTTTATGCAAATTATATTTATTTAAAATATCAAAATTGCATGCCTTAATTCTGTAATCAAATGTATGTTAAAACTTAAGGTAGTAAAACACTCATTTGATGAATAAAGTATTATCCATCCTTTGATAAATCGAATCCCTCATTCCATGTCACCCTATTAAATATGTGGTAAATACTAGCATAGGTTGTACTTAAGCGACATGCTAGTCTTGCTTAAGTACTGAGATAATAAATGTCCTGATCATCATCTGTTAATCATGAAAGTGGTTTTGGGCAGTCATTGGGTGTTAATAACTGGCATGTTGTGATAATTGGCTTTTCCTCCCTAAAACCCTAAACAACTTGCTAGTACCACATCTGGGCAGATGGAAAGAGTGGTAGGTGCCGTCGTGCACGAGAGTGGTTGGTAGGTGGTATGAACCACCCAGATAGATTAAGGACTTAATCTTATCATAACCTCCCGTGTAAAACAAGTACAACCACAAGTATGCAAAGTGCAACTTGGCTTAATAAAATTATTAAACCCTAAATGTCATCCCACGAGTCGGTGTGTGGAAACGTGCAAGCGGCATGATGTGTTCCCGCTTGAAAGGAACACCGTGGTAGGGTGAAGTTGCCAGCTGCGCTAGTCGTTGTGACCGGGGCCAGCTACGCTAGTCGTTGTGGTGAACATCCTGCATAACTTATGGGGGTGGCCCATATGTGTGAGATGGCGGAAGGGGCGAGGTAGTTTGAAACGTTACTGTGATGATCGCTCAATTACATGACTAAGAAATCATGTGGAGTAACGAGTATGATTATCTTTTGTGGGTACAGTGTATAACCTCTGCAGAGTCTAAACTGTTTAAACAGTCGTGCCAACAGTCAAAGGCAGACATGAGAACTTAATTTGAGTTAGTTCTATTTCAAAAACCTTTGTGGGTGGAATAACAACCAGATTGGCTCATCTAGGCGGATGAAAAGAGTGGTGGGTGCCGTCGTGCACGAGAGTGGTTGGTAGGTGGTATGAACCGCCTAGATGGATTAAGGACTTAATCCTATCATTACCCCCCGTGTAAAAACAAGTACAACCGCAAGTCTGTAAAGTGCAACTTGGCTTAGTAAAATTATTAAACCCTGAATGTCATCCCACAAGTCGGTGTGTGGAAGCGTATAAGCGGCAGGATGTGTTCCGGCTTGCAAGGGACAACGTGGTAGGGTGAAGTTGCCAGCTGCGCTAATCGTTGTGGTGAACATCCGCACAACTTATTGGGGTGGCCCATATGGGTGAGATGACGGAAGGGTCTGGGTGGTTTGAAACTTTACTGTGACGATCGCTCAACTACACGACTAAGGAATCATGTGGGGGTAACGAGTATGATTATCTCTTGTGGGTACAGTGTACAACCTCTGCAGAGTCTAAATTGTTTAAACAATCGTGCCTACGGTCAAAGGTGGACATGAGAACTTAACTTGAGTTAGTTCTATTTCAAAAACCTTTGTGGGTGGAATAACAACCAGGTCGGCTCATATAGCCTGAGGTTGGATTTTTCTTGAGCCGTCAAGCTCAGTGGTATGGAGGAGCGGAGGTAGCTCCAATAAATGATGCATGTGTAGAGTTTTCGATGGAGAGAATCTCTACTGTTATTTAATATTGCACTTACTCTCTTTAATAAAATGCAATTTGGTTAAAATGCTAAGTCATAGGAATTTGTAATTATGATAATTAAAAATGTTATTTTAGCAAATAAAAGAACCCGAGCCACCCTTGTTAAGCCATGCATGTATATTATTGCATCTTGTGTGTTGGCTCGCGAGCACAGAAGTTGTGCTCATTCTCGCTCTCCCGCAAACTCTCCAGATGATGTAGATCAAGGGCACTACACATACTATGAAGACCCAAAAGTCGATGGACAAGGAAACGATGAAGAGTAGTCTAGTCTATAGTCTAGATCTCGGCCCAGTCTAAGTGATCTCGTTCGGTACTTGCATACAACAGATATTGTCCAACCCCCTGGGTAATATCCGTCGTACTCAGGTTACCTCAGTCGCTTGTCTGTGGAGAGATAAGCTCTACTCCTCTTTTGCTTCCACTGTAGTTACGTTGCTTTTATATAATGTAATCAATTTGCCCTGTCCAGCCCTTTGGTAAAACTTGGTCCGACGTGATCTATATCACTCTGAAGTTGTAATATATTAAATATCTTAATTTACGCCTTGTATGAATTGATTCAGCAATATGTTTGTGAGTGCTATCTACTGATCCAAGAAATAGTACAGTAGTTTTACAGAGAATTCAAAATTAGAAAATCCGAGTCCGACAAAAGAGCTCCGAGTTCAGATACGTCTCACGGGCGCTGGGGAACACCGTCACGATCATCTTTCCTTTGTTCTCCTCCCTTGCGGCAACCTAGTAAAATGCATGGTTCAGAAATCAGAGCAAGCAGGTTTATGGAACTACCAGTACACTACCATTTGCATTTCGCAAAAGTCGAGCTTGCCTTCAAGCAGGCAGCAACGTGTGCTCCTGAAGATGTGCCGACGAGCAGCCCTTCTTCCCTCGCCAACCTTCTCGCTGTGTCCACGGATTCTTGAGTGGTCACTGTTACGATTTCATCTATCTGTGATGTGTCCAAGGTTTTTGGGATAAAATCCGGTCAGGAAACCATGAGATGCTACTCATGTACAAGCCCGGAAACCAAGTAAGAGTACCAATGGCAATGGGTATAAAACACAAAGAGTAATAGTACCAATAAGTGATAAGTATTTCATCTCACACATGTTTGATTCATTCATACTAGGTTTTCCTCATTGCAGAGTGAAATGCAATGAAGAATAATGCATGGTGTAACAAATAGTCGTCAAATGTCATACCTGAAACTGTCGGATTCCCAGTTGGTTTCAACACAAATTAGCTTTATCGACGGATTTTTCATATTGAGATACCTTCCGGTGCCCGTAATGGTGCCTCCTGAACAAGACCCGGCAACAAATATATCCACTTAACCTGCTGTATCTTTCCATATCTCAGGTCCTAAAGACAAAATTTCAGTCAAAAAATAAAAAGTTTAAGGAATCGGGCACATTACTGAAATCCCTCTGTTACTCCATGTTTAAGGTGCTATGCCCATAGTTCCCACTTCCCACTTCCCACTGTGTAAATCATAAAACCGTCTAACAATTTGCAATTGAGTATTGGACACGGTGCACACAACTAGAATTACAACCAATTTAATTGTTTCAAAGAAATCATGTTACCAGTCCATCTAAAGTGTGCATCAGGATTAGCTGGATTGCTGAACTGATCAAGGAAATAAACACTTTCCGTATCCTTCTTCAGCTGTTCTACTCTATCAAGTAGCGCCTTGAATCCAAGAGGAATAGGATCTGGAGACAAGTCAAAGAGGCTACCATCTCACCTGTAACATGAGCAACTCAGATTACTATGGGGCACATGGTGATTAGCTTCTTACCAACTAATATCACTTCAGTACCCAAGTATCTCAGTAATATCTGGTTATCAATTGAGAGCTTAGCAGACATGACGGCAATGAATTTGTAGCCTTTCTGGGCGGCAACAAACGCCGAGCCGATACTGAGATTACCGCTTGTGACCTCCACTAGTGTTGTGTACCAGGTGAGATCAAGCCTTTCTCGTCTGCATCTTCAATCAATCTGCAAAGTTGGCATTGGTAAGAGGCTAGCAAAACAATTTAACGCTTAATTCATACTATTGTCAGGTGTGGCGCCAAATACCAATATCTGCATGCTGACATGGTTTTATACTTTTATTACACTATATGTTAGTTACTCTTTGAGCAAAAACATTCATCAACATGTGCTCAAGAAAATGAGAAATAGGCCAGCGACATGAGAGCAGTCCGATCCTTCACAGAGCACAGGGGCTGGTATGGCTCAATCTTGCCGATCAACCGAGCAGCAACACCGTCTTTCTCAGCAATCCTCTTCAGTTCTATCAGTGGTGTCCAACCAATCAGCTGAAAAGCACAAAAATTGGTACTCAAAATGTGACAGGCACTGCAATGCCAAAAAAAAAAAAAAAACTTTACAACACTGAGAAGTATTCCAAGAAAGAATCATAACACAAACAGAATTTGAACAAAGCACCTGTGTGATGTTTGATACATTGCACTCCTGGGACTGGGAGGAGAGGAGAGATGGTATCCCTTTTCTTCCCTCCTCCACCTCCATTTCTTCGGTGCTTAATTATCAAGAAAGTGAAATAGAGCTGGGCAGCATCCAATCTCTTGAACAGATTGATGGGTAGAAAAATAGGTGGTGATCCAGTGATGTTACATATATCCCTGAGAAGTTAGAGTCTGATGGTATAGGATATGGATAGATCAAATCTGACTGCAAGATGAGGATGGAAACCAGGGAATGACCAGGAAACTTCCCCAGAAACCAAACTAATTGCTGAAAATTAAACCACACCAAATTCTGAACATTTATTTCCTGCTCGGATCGCAGGCAGCGAGAAACACGGTCACAACAAATTCCTCCCAAAAAAACCCACTGCAAGTGACATGCAATCTAGAGCGTACCAACGGTAAGAATTATCTGGCCAATGTTGATTTGATTCTCATGGTTCCACAAAATTATTTTTTTCCTCAATAACTCCAGATCAAGAAGATTGTTACGATGGAGTTGTTGTAAAACTAGCGGTTTTAGCAAATATTCAGAATTAATCTGAGCATATATTATGATAAGTAAAGCATATTTCCAGCAGTATTTAAATGACATAAAAATCATATAAGTATGTAATTTTCCCATGTCAATTAAACAAGACAATATGCTTAGAATATAGAACTTGACAACAAAAGAAATCAGCATAATGCTCAAATTTGGAATGTTTATTTATTGCTCTCAGATATCGGGCTGCTCAAGATATAATCTTGGCCTTCTCGTCACTTTTGCCAATAATTTTCACTAATTAGGGCCCTGTTTGGTACAGCTTCCACTCCCAGCTTCTCAATCGATTCTCGTGGAGCCGTACCAAACACCCTGATTCTCAAAACCACTAGATTCTGCTTCTCGCGAGGAGCTGTCTCGAAAATGAACTAGCAACGAGAAACAGCCTCCCAGTAGATTCTCGTGAGAATCCAACTTTTAGAAACGAAAATACCCTTTGAAGTTGAAGGTTTTTTTTCCCGCAAATGCCACTGAGTTACACAATTACAATTGAAGTATTACACCCAGGGGTGACATGGTCTATTTGCCTCTAATCCTCCCTAATATGGTTTTTAGAGCCAATCTACCAGCAAAACGGTATCAACAGACAGCTCCAGATTCTCAGAGAAGTGGATTCTCAGAGAATCAGGAGCAGAATCTGGAAAATAAGAATATGAAGCTGTACCAAACAGGGCCTAGATAAGACAAGATAAATAAGACTTTGAGCTGAAAATGAATGCCTTACTATTATATCAAGAACAAGTAAGAATAATCTCACAAGTCACAACATCACTAATTATTTTTGGTCAACAGAAGGAGCAAGGATATCACAATGTAAACTGATATCACAAATCAACAAAATAAGCACTTACTGCTATCGGCCAATAGAGGAACAATAGAGCACAGTGCACAATTAGTGATCAGCCTAGTCAAATTCGGTCAACAAGAAACAACCGAACCACAGAAAAGTAACAACCTTGATAACAATATGCAACAACAAGCTCAAGCCTGATTTATAATCAACGTTGTCAATCTAATTTCATAAGTGACAATAATCCTCATCGAGCATTAATCCGAGCCCACAACATTACTAAACCAAGTCTCCCAGTAGTAGTCAAGGTTACAGAATGTAGAATCAACTAGCACATCACACTTTAGTAAAGTAATGCAATTCTAAAAAGTAAAACTCACGGCTTAATGGCACTCGAAGCCATCGAGTAGAACCGGGCAAGGCATGCGAAATGTGCTATCTCAGAAAACAAATCACCCCGCTGTGCCACGAATGCCAGACGAGGTTGACGGAGAAACAATGCCAACTTCACAAACCGGAGACACACTAGTGTGCGAAGACGAGGTACAGAGAATGCCGCTCAAGACCCAAACAAGATGCACCGGCCATATGCACCAACGAAGCACCAAGAACCAAAAACTAAAGATCACTTCCACTCCCAGATCAATCCAAGGCCAGCTGGTTCCCACCACCAATTGGAGCAAATCCAAGGCCTCACTTCACCTCAACAAAAAAGAGGGAGAAAGAGGGAAAACCGAGATGCACAAGGAGGAGGGGAAACCACCTCACCACCAGGTCCAACCATTGCGACGCAGCGGCTCTCAAAGCCCCAAAAATCCACAGACAAAGTTAGGAAGAAGAAGAACCAAAAGAAATGATTTCTCTCACTGTGAACCAGGTAAAGAAAGGAGAGGAGAGCAGTGCCTGAAGAAGAGGAGGAAGAGGAGAATGCGACGCAGCTGCAGCCTAACCACGGGTCTGCAGTGCACGGCCGCCAGCGCCACTTGCGCCGTCGTCGCTCGCCCGAGAGCTCCCCAAGCTGCACGCACGAGAGAATAGGGTTGGAGACTGAGTCTCCAACCTTATCTCTTCCTTTTCTCTCACCAACAGGTGGGCCCCACCATTTCTTTTCTTTTTTCTATTTATTCTTTTCTCAAATGAGAAATTACCAAATGGTCCTCACATATACAATAGTCCCCACCAATTTATCAATTTGATAAAAGATATACAAAATCCTTTTTAATGTATAGCTGTTTGATGATAGGTACCTTGCGGGTTTGAACCCAAAGCCTAGCAATAAGGACTATGACTCTGCATAGACAAAGGAGGATTTTGCCTTGATCCAATGCCTTGGTGTGAGAGTTTTCGCCCAAGTTACCTTGTGTACTAGGTGGCTTGTCCTTTTCCCTCTCGGGTTGGGACGTTACAGTCATGTCCCCGTATCTAGCTCATGAGTATTTAGGAAAGTATACCCTTATCTTCCTTTGATTGCAACCTCACGATCATAGTCAAGTAGGTGAATTCTTCAGGGAATCCTGTAGGACGATTCTCGATGCCATATAGGTATCGAATTCATTAAAAGCTATTGCTCAACCTTCCATATAAAAAGAGCATTGCAGCTAATGGGACCCTTTAGATGTGCTCTCTAATCCCACACAGTTTGTTGTCCTAGAGCCCAGTTCACGGGATCTCCGATGTACAGGATAGGGTACCACCAATGTGGGCCTTTACAAGGGTATGAGCACCATTCCCTTTGACGCTGCAAAGATGGCCTTCCGCACCATTCCTTTGCTGAATGGATCTTCCAAGTTCCTTTCAGATTGGATGTATTCCCCAAAAATAACACACGTCTCTCTAGCATGCCTTACCAACTTAAGTTGTCCCTTTATATGTTTTGAGGAATTCATATTATCCTTCCTACTAATCACCTTAACCAAAATAGTTTCGTTATTTTTTCCAGCACCGATAGGTCAGAAAGGAGTTCTCTAATCCATTTTGCCTCTACAGTCGCTGAGTCAAGAGCTACCAACTCAGCCTCCATGGTGGTCCATGTAAGGATAGTCTGTTTATAAGACTTCCATGAAATAGCCATGTTTGCTAGAGTGAATACATATCCACTCGTAGCCTTCATATCATTCGAGTCACTAATCCAGTTAGAATCACTAAATCCATCCAAGACTGTCGGATGGCCAGAATAATGTATTCCTAAATTTGTGGTCCCCTTCAGGTACCTAAGTATTCTCTCTAGTGCTATCCAATGATTATCTCCTGGATTGGCCATATAACGACTCAATCTTCTTACAACATATGAGATGTCAGGTCTAGTTGCACTAGTCAAATACATTAAGGATCCAATTATTTAAGAATATTTAAGCTGGCCTTTTCCATATCCAGTGTTTTTATGTAGCTTAACGTTTTGATCATAAGGTGTGGCAACTGACTTACAGTCCATGAACCCAAATCTGGTTAGGACTTTGTCCACATAATGGGATTGTGAAAGAGTAATCTCATTCTCACCCTTTATCAGCTTGATATTTAAGATAACATCAACTTCACCCAGGTCTTTCATATCAAAATTCTGGGAGAGAAAAGACTTTTTTTATTGATTGCATCCATGTTGGTCCAAAAAAGCAATATATCATCCACGTAAATATATATAATGACACCTTTGCCCCCACTAAACCGATAGTAGACACATTTATCGGCTTCGTTTACACAAAAGCTATTAGACCCCTAGAGGTGAAATACCCGAAGACCCTATGTGTGTACTGTACTAGTCCCATGACCAGTGGCTAGTACACACATTCACAACTTTTGTCATTCACATCCATACATTCACATATACAAAATAAAGCACAATGATACTTAATTTAAGCGATTAAAGTTATTACATCAATGGTCAATCGACCAAATAAAACAAGTACCAAGAGAGTGACAAAATAGCTGCGGAAGTAAACGTGGTGAAGGTAAATAAATTCCATAGGTATACCCATCCAAAACCCTCAGGCAACCGATAAGAAACAAAGTCTAGATAGACCCGTCACTGAACCCCCCCTCGATTCTGGGTGCGAAGAAAGCGTCTTCTAGCATAGGCTCTTCCTCATATTCTGAACAATAATTTAAGCAAGATTAAGTACATTGCGTACTCAGCAAGACTTGTAGTGTATTGCAAAAATTATATAAATGCAAGGCTAACAAGGAATGAGGCTCTACTCTACAAGTTATTTTGATTTAAGCCAGATTTATTTGCAATAACCATACATAGTAATTTGCAACGGAATTTTCAAAGAGCAGTTAACTAGATACATGACAGTAAGTAAGTAATTGAATGTGTAATACTAACAATAACAACTCGCAACCCTCCTCGGCTGCGAGCCACATTTTGTTTTCAACCATAACATGGCAGTTAATTCAAATAAAAACCCACAAATAATTCTCATATTTTTCCAACACGGCAGTTAACTCAAATAAAAACCCACAAACAATTCTCATATTTTTCCAACAACACAGTTTCTGAAAAAATCTAGTCTATACCCGATGTGACCGCACTAGCACACTGATGACCGCGAGCATGGCTATTTAAATATATTTACACTCTGCAGAGGTGTACAACTTTACCTACAGCACACGAACTTTCTAGTTTGTTTGACACCCGTCAATACCATCGCTCA
Source organism: Hsuehochloa calcarea (assembly GCA_036346395.1). Lineage (NCBI taxonomy): Eukaryota > Viridiplantae > Streptophyta > Magnoliopsida > Poales > Poaceae > Hsuehochloa > Hsuehochloa calcarea. Next base: position 12,700,149 of record CM070596.1, on the reverse strand, counting down.
CTACCGTAGGTAAGTAGTCTAGAGCACGAGTCGAAGCCTTTACATCATCTAGTCCTATCCTTGCACTAGCTCAGCGAATGGATGCCCTCACTTCACCTAGGTTTATGCCCCTGTCTCAGTGAGGCATTAGCAGTTGTATCAGAAGGCTTTGCCCCGGTGATGGGAGCCCTTCGGACATCCCCAGATATCCGACTGTCTCAAGACTCACGGCCTACCTACATGCAAGGCTAGTTTTCAATGACTTAATTAGCTAAGGTCATCCCATACGAGCACATGTGGTAGTACGCTTAGTCTTAGATCGATGGCACCGACGTTTGGTCCTTAATTGACCCAGGCAAGAATCTCGCCCTATCTACTAGTGAGACTCCTATCTCACTCTTCTCAGAATATAATATTACCTGCCCGCGTCGAAAACTAGGTTTTTCATTTTATTTTTATACAAAATAATAGAGGCATACCCCTCTGGACTTTCTTTTCAAAACTCCCAAATTCATATTTATCATGTCGTCCTTTTATAGTTTTTTAGAAAAGACTACCGCTCAATTAAGAATTTGTTTGTTATCCGCACTTGGAACTCCCAATCGACATTATATATTTCCTAACCCATATCGTAGTGGCAACAACAATAAGGGTATCGATATATCAAGGAGGTTCATGCATCGAATAGGATTTACAACTATGCTATTCCAAACATAGCAATTTCATATCAACATACACACGTGCATAATAGATTTTGCAAAAAGAAATACAATAAGTAAAATAGTAGGATCAATATGATCAAAAGAGATGATTGACTTGCTCTGGTCGTTCTGAGTAGGAGGACAAATGATGGTCGATAATGTCGTTTGAATAATCAACGTCTATTTCAAAAAGAGTCGAAACCGAATTAAATAAGGCAAAATAAATTCAACAATAACCAAATCTAGATATTTTTGTATATTCAAGTTGATTATTATTTTAGATGAATTTAGAGACAAAAATAATTTAATTTGGAATTTTTATGCAAAAGTTATTAAGGTTTCAATTTTGGTTTGGTTTGAAAATCCAGAAAAAGAAAAAGGGAGAGATAATTTATCTCTCTGACAGGTGGGACCTGCTGTCTTTTCTTTTTCTTTTTGATTTATTTTCTATCCGAAAAAAACTCAGTGAATGACAGGTGGGTCCATGTGATTTATTTTCTTTTTCATTTTAATTTCTATGGGGAATCCTTTATTGACATGTGGGACCCACTGTCATAAACTTCGTTCATACCAATAGTGTGTGGACCAAAGTCTACCTGCTCGGTGCACCGATCCATGGACCAGAACCCACTGTGCACTTAATGAGCTTAGGCCCGCGTGTCATAGACTTAAAGTGTATTTAATCCAGACATTAATCAATGATTAGCTCTAAGACATTGATTTGGTTAATAAATAATGAAGTTACAATTCCGGTCCTAATTCAGACAAAACAGAGACGTTAGGGGGTGTGCTCACGGTCGCGCTCATCGTCGGCGATAGGAGGCTCGGCGGCACTGGTGAGTGGCCACAATGGAACCCCGCCAGGTAGGCGGTCCCATAGGTGTCTGCGGTGGCGTGTGGCGGTGGTGCGACGACGAGGAGCGGCAGTGGTGTTCGGGCAACCATGCGCTTCACCACCTCGCGGTGCTTCAAGCTAACTAGTGCAAGCATGAGGTTCTACATAGCACTAGGAGTTCACCAAAGTGGATAAGGAGGATGGAGGTGCTCGGAGTTGAGCCGACGACGATGTCCCGAGGCGGCGGCGAGGCAATCAACGTGGTGAGGACGACCATAGCAAGCAGGATGGAAAATAAAGGTCAGGGAAGCTCAAGGGGATTAAGGAGACTGTTCCAGAGTGAAGAATTGAGGAATGTCTCACTGTACCAGAGCTAGGGAAGAAAGGGGAGGTTTCAGCCGGAGTTAGGAAAGAAACACAAATTCGGCGGTTCCTGTGAATGAAACGCAAAATTAGTTGAGGTGAAAACTTCCTAGTGCTCTAGAACATTTCATGACGGGGGTGGCGAGGAGAGGAGTTCACTGGAGCACCGGAGGCGTTGCGGTGGTACGACGGTTCAAAACCAGAGCTCGCTTGTCAGGACCCAAAAATGCAATTCTGGACCCTCTGTGTATTCTGCACTAGTTCAGGATCACAATAGTGTACACAGTATCAACATAGATGAATATCGATCCACACAAGATGGTTAATAGAATAAATGACTAACTTAAATAGCAAATAATGGTTTTGACCTTATGGTCGAGTTTACATTTAATTAAGCCACGCAGGGCTGACAATAAGTAAAATAGCAGCAGCGGAACGAAATTAAACTCCAGCGAAATTCCATCAATTCGCCGCATGCAACTGACTGAGATCAAGAACCTAACAATCGGCACCTTCGTAGAACTCCTCCTCAAATGCAAGCGAAGACAACTCCACTTCTGTTGATTGTTTGAAGAAAGTATGAATATACAACCGTGCTCGCAAGTCATATAACAGAATGCAATTTATAGATGATGGCTTATTCAAAAGGAATGGCTTCAGTGGTTATTTTGCATAAATGCAATATTTGCAATTGAATACAAATAATAGATTGAAAGTATAATTCAAAACAAATAAATAATATTAATTTGATATTTGTTTTCACAAAGGACACACAGTTTAAACAAGCTATTCACACAGCTATATGACTTAGATCACACAGCTCCCTTCCCAAATGTTTTAATTTGAATAGATTGATTTAACACTCTGCAGGGATTGTACACTTTACCCGCACGATACAATCAGTGTAGCCAGCACTAATCATAACAAAACCTTTCAGAAACTTCATCTCAAGCATTGACACTCCCGTTGTGCTTTACCGTCGTCCAATTTGTACACACGGCCATTGGAACGACACACACCGTTGAATCTAAAAATGGCGATGTAATACCCCGGCCTGCCCATAGCGTGGCCCATGTGGCCCATGAGGAGTTGTGTGGTGGGATTAGTCCCATATTGCTTGTCTCAAGTGAGTTGTAGTAGTTTATAATGCCTATTGGATCCAAACGTAGCACCTCCGGGTTAACCCTTTTACACGAAGCGAGGACGAAAGTGTAAGTGAGGTGCTATGTGTGGCGGTCCGCCCACGGTGGTCGGGCATTGAGCCGATTTTGGCTCGGTGTTGGGTACAGGGTGTTACGATGGTATCGAGCATCAACCTTCATTGACGAGCGCTGCGGCGGGACAGGGGCGCGGGCATATGACGCATGGCGCATGTGGTCCCGGAGTGGACACATGGCATGGTATATGTGCTGGCACTGGACGCACGGACGTGTACCGAGGGGTGGTTCTGGGTATCTGCCGCATATGCGGTATGCTGCCGAGGGCGTCAGCCCTTAAGGGGGGTGAGTGTAATACCCCGGCCTGCTCATAGCGTGGCCCATGTGGCCCATGAGGAGTTGTGTGGTGGGATTAGTCCCATATTGCTTGTCTCAAGTGAGTTGTAGTAGTTTATAATGCCTGTTGGATCCAAACGTAGCACCTCCGGGTTAACCCTTTTACACGAAGCGAGGACGAAAGTGTAAGTGAGGTGCTATGTGTGGCGGGTCCGCCCCACGGTGGGCTGGGCATTGAGCCGATTTTGGGTCAGGGTGTTACAGGCGAACCGCTCATAGATGTGACCCAAACACAGTGGTACACACCTTCCACCCGGTCACACAGCCTAACCTATCTGTCTGAGTAGTTAATGTCAAGATTCCATAACTTACTAAGTTAGGTCTGTTCCATACTAGGCATGTAGTCGTACAGTAAGGCTCAGTTCAATGGTGCACAAAGTTAAGTGCTTAATTGACCAAGGCAAGACTTTCAATTTCTAACTAAATGTCACACATACCAATATTCCCATTCACATAGTTTTCACCATATCACACAGTATTCACCACTTGCCTCAGTCTAAATCTTTTCCCACCCTGTTAGTTAAGTGCAACACATACCATCAACGAGTAATAGCACACAACACACACAGTTTTATAACACAGTTCCATAATCACTTAGTCAAATTTATATTTGCAACTCATATAAAATGATGACTCGTCGCATGGCTAAGCAATCTACTCGTGTCTAACCAACCCACGTTGGTGCTATAATAATAACAATTAATAATGAACCAACCTAGGGTGACAAAAGAATATCATATAACAATAGACAAGGTGGATATAACAATTTTGATTAATAACTAAACACAAAAGTATTTAAATAAATACTTGAAATAGAATGCAGCACTTTGAATCAAAGTATTTTGAAAACTGGGTTCAACAAGATCAAATGTATAACTTGCATTGGAATAGTTCTAGGTACTGATCTTAATCTTGAGGCACTCCTTCTCCAAAGTTCCTCGAAGTATCAACGTCTACACTCTTTGCTTTAACACAGCAATTGGTCCTTGAACTAATAACACTTGCCACGACGAACAAGGTAAGTTCTTTGGTCCAACCCACAGAACTACTTAAGAACCAATGAAGTTCTTCAACACACTAAATTTGCTCGGAACAGTTCATCTACTTATGAAACATGAGATCTAAATGATCTCAGCCACAAAAACTCGAAACATTTTCCTTTATAGGGTTTCACGGAAAGCAAACAGATTAATTCCCTCTTGAAAAAATTAACAAAATTTTCTTTGATTGCAACCTCACTTTGCGAACTAAAACCAAAGAGACTTTAAGGCTAAATCACACGACTCTCTTAAGAAGCAATAGGACATTCGCATGTACCATTTTATTCAAAATAATTTTAGCTACCAGATTATTCATGAGTTCCAAAAGATCACGAAAACTAAAGTTAAAGTATTCTCATTTAAGCGATATCACCAGAGGCGATCAAATTGCTACAAGTATTAACATCAATCTCACAACAACCATTAGAAAACACCTTGAAAGACCCATGTGGAAAGATTGGGTTGAATCTTTCTCAAAACAAGAGGCACACGAAAACGATTTTCGCCAACTAGAAAATCATTTACCACTCGCAAGGAATACATGACCAAGGGGAAAACCAATTAGGCAAAGAACTCAGAAAACATATGTGAAGTCCACAATTGAGGCCACATGACCCGCACGAGAAGAAGATCAAACTCCAAATGAGAAGAAGGTACTGATTTTGAAAGTTAGTGTAACACCCCGGCTATTCGGAAGCCAATATGCCACCTAATGGGACGACATACTACTCAATTAATAAAAATAATATCACAATAAGAGACAATATCGAATAATCAAGATAACAATCTAGCATTAAGGAATGACCATAGAGGAATGGAGGAACATCCAAAGTTACTTTTATTACAATTCAATACTTAATCAATTAAACCAAATAAACTAAAACTGTGTCATAATGAATGAATGATTTATTCAAGTGTGTGGAACGTGCTGGACTACGCCCTCCCGCTAGCAACAGTTTCACCGGAATTCACCTAAAATAAATAAAAGCAAGAGTGAGTCGAAACTCAGCAAGCACAACATATAATTCACAAAGAATTCTGAATCAGAACAATATATCAAGTAACAACATTTATTTCCATGAATTTGCGAAAGCATGGTATGAATGAATGCATTGAAGGAGAATGGACTTTTCACACGTTTATACCGGTATAAGTAGTGACACACCCGTCGGTGTTCACTTAAGCCCGTATTTCACAAAGTACGGGACCCAATCACCGTATGAAGAACGTTTCATACGGGTGTCCGAAGTTTCCACATTGGAATGGTGGTCAACGTTGCCCACATTGGAATGGTGGGTCTCACATGCCCATATTGGAATTAATGGGACTTAGTCAAGTTTCCACTCCCGTGGACGGCAAAGGAAATATGTGTGCATGGAATGAAATGCATAACTTGAACTTCATCTCAATTTATCACAGAAGAAGGTATTGAAATCTACCACATCATGCTCAAAACACAGGAATATTCATAAGTTACCAAATTATCATGCATTCATCAAATTCACACAAGTTAAACATTGCACTTGTCTTCCGTCTTTGTGACGTCATCGGGAAGCAACGAAGGTGTCCTTCCACTCACCGCCTCACCGCCTATACAATTATTGTCACGGAATAAGGATAACAGGGTATAACATAGATACACGAGTTCTACGATACCCTCTAATCAACCCACACGCCCAAATGTCCGTTTTGACCTCTACGCCAAAAGTCCAGATTATCGATCTACGGGCAGTTGTACGAGACAATTCACCATTAATTATCTGTAACTCTAAAAGACCTGAAACCAGTGCTCACTGAAACTTAACAGATCAGGCTACAAAACATTAGTTGGCGCAATCCCCTGATTCGGCCAAAACAGAGGGCTAATTATCAGCTAAACACAACCCATCTACGTCTGTCTAGAATACAGATTAGTAATAAAGAAAATGGCGTAACTTTTAGCCTACTGATCCAATGAGAATGATCCTTATCAACTTGGAAAGATAATTTCGAGAGCTACAAAACCCTAGTTGGGTGGAAGTTCTGAATCTCAATCTAACTATATCAAAACCGAGGGGCAAACCGACAGTTCCAAATTCTCAGGCAGACAGGACAGCGCACGATTAAAAATTCATATCTCCTACACCGTAAGGAGGAATCAAGTGATCTCGGTGCCAAAAGAAAGATAACGACATCAGGAACAAAACTTTAGAAGACGAAAATACCAGATTCGGCCTCTAAGTAAATCATAATGGCCCGGAAAGAAATTCTGCCAAATCACGTCAGCTCTCCTAAACAGTCACGATAAAACTACCATATCTCCTAAACCGTAACTCCAAATCAGATGATCTCGGTGCCAAAAGAAATCTAAGATCAAGGGCTACAACTTTCTAAGAGGTGAGAAGATCAGAAAACGTACGGAACTTACACAAATCTGACAAACAAAATCGCTGCACTGCAAGGAGGAGGGTGGCGGCCGGTTGGAGAGGGGGAGGGAGTGGAGGGGAGAGGGTGGGGCGGCTAGGGTTAGTGGGAGGACACCCCCCATTGGCCGGCCCCCCTCTTGGGCCTCTTGGGCTTCGGCCCAAGGCCCAGGTTGCCGCGATATAGCTGAAAACCCCCTCAAATAATGGAATTTCTATTCTTTCAAAGTGCATTTTCCTCCCCAACTTCTTCTCAATTCCACCGATTTGATTCCGGGGTATTACAGTTAGAAACCTCAATGGCAAAAGCATAAGTTTTCAACAATCTTAGCATGCCAAGAAAAATAGATAAATCTTGCACTTATGTAAAATCAGCAAGTAGATGTTTATGGGGAGAACACTCCAACTACTCCAAAAGGAATGAGCTGAGTCAAAAATTTCTTCAATGAACTTTGTGAAAGGAAATTCGCATTCTCCAAAATGTCAAACGGATAACCAAGTCACCTTTATCAACAAGAAAGATAGGACTATCATAAACAGAACGATCTTGTCAATAATAACGTTTACAAGTAGTAAAGAGAGCTCAGCAGTCAGAAAGACAATAATTATTTTGAAAAAACAAATAGGGACCAATAGAAACCTGTAGCCTATAATTTTGTTTGATTACAACCTCCGACTTAATCATAACAAAGCACCACAAAAGAGTTTTAACACTTTTCTTCAGAAAAGAGATGCATTAATCTTCAACAAGCGAAATGATCCAAAAGAAATACATGGAGCCAATGCTTTCTCATGTTAACGAACTTGCAACAGAAAACACTCATTATTCAAACTATCAAACGAGTAAAGGAGTCGCTCTTTTCCAATGAGAAAGAAAGAACAACCATGCAAATATAAATATTGCCAATTGACGAAGATGACTAGTAGTAAAAGCAACTCAACAGTCGAAAAACAATAATGGTTTCATAGAACCACTAAAGACCCATTGAACCTCATCAACTACCATGAACCACGAACCCGAGAGAAATTAATCAACCACCACCGGACAAAAATTTGTCAAATTCAGAAATTAAGGAAGAGAACAACTTTCTAAAGCAACCCAAAAGAAATATGCAAGGTCGATGCACACTTAATAAAGAACTTACAAAAGAAATCTTCCAATGCCCGAAATTCCAAACGAACAAATGAGTTAAATTTTTCAACAGGGGTAAAACAGAACTTCCGTGAAAAGATAAATCTCGCAATTTAACTACGCTCACGTGGAGTAGAAATATCGTAATAATCGCAAGAACAATAATTGTTTCAACGAACGATCAGAGACCCACTGGAGCTTGCCCACTTCATTATAACCCCCCATTTAAAAGAAATTCAGGAACTGCAAGAAACTACAACCAAGAAACCAGATACAAGCTCAAGAAAGACAACAAATTCATCAACGAGCTCATGCTCAACACAGAACTTACGGAACAGGGGTAAGAACTTCTCTAATTTGATACCACGAACAGTAGTGTAGCCTGGCAAAACCCAGGACAACAACCACGAACTCAACTGCTCAACATCCGCTACCAATACGCATAACCAATGTATTCAATTATGAATATATATAGGATCATCTCATGACAATCATAGAATAAATTCATAGATATAGGATATCACATCATATCATAGATTAACACAAAATAATACAACAACGACTCATTAATCGAGTCACAACAATTGAAATGCGGAAGCAACAGTTTACCCAACCCTTTCATAGTGTGCACAGTGTGTCAATTTAATATGTTTGAATGAACCATGGACCTAAAGCACACTCTGATACCAACTGTAACACCCTGCCTATTCGGAAGCCAAGATGTTGCCTAAAGATACAACATACCATCAAATTGTGGAATAAGGTTTAATATGCCTCTAATCAGACAACAATACCATGGTAACGAGGTGAAAATAGCCAATTCATCAATGGTGAATAATCAAGTAACTAGTCATGGAACGACATGACATTAAGTATAAATATTACCTATTACAGTTCATCTCTCATCAAAGATTAACATAGTTGAATCCATTAATGAAAATATAATGTAATGAACTGTGTGGAACGTGCTGGTCTACTCCACTGTAACACCCTGGCTATTCGGAAGCCAAGATGCTACCTAAAGATACAACATACCATCAAATTGTGGAATAATGTTCAATATGCCTCTAATCAGACAACAATACCATGGTAACGAGGTGAAAATAACCAATTCATCAATGGTGAATAATCAAGGAACTAGTCATGGAATGACATGACATGAAGTCTAAACATTACCTATTATAGTTCATCTCTCATCAAAGATTAACATAGTTGAATCCATTAATGAAAATATAATGTAATGAACTGTGTGGAACGTGCTGGTCTACTCCCTCCCATTAACATTATCATCAACAAGGTTCACCTAAATAAACACAGAAAAACAAGGGTGAGTCGAAACTCAGCAAGTACAATAAACAATTGAACATACCAGGTTATGAACAAGTCAGTCACATTACGAATTAAGAATTAATCTCTGAAAACTTATGTATATGAATGGAATGAATGGATGCATTGAAAGGAATGGACTAACACATGCTCATACCGGTATAGCGAGTGAGACACCCGTCGGTGTTCACTTAAGCCCGTACTTAACAAAGTCAGGGGACCAAATTACCGTATGAAGAACGTTTCATACAGGTGTCCGAAACTGCCCACATTGGAATGGTGTGTCTTACATGCCCTTACTGGAGTTGATGGGTCTTTACAAATCCACTCCCGTGGAATGCATATGAACAACACATGAATTGAATGAACAAATGCAATGAATTTTATCACTTTCTTCCTCATGGATTATCAAATAGGAACGAAATGTAAATCATGGAATATGAACATGGAGCATCAACTCATCGGCACAACAACCAACAGCGAGCGTTCCACAGAAATCAATATATCTTAACACGTTGGAATTGCATGTAATGGAATATGAATATTGATTAACATCTTTGATTGAAAACATGGATCATAGAAATATTAGCATGAACACAAACACACATCATTCATTAATGTAAAGAATTTCAATGTACTTGCCTTTCGCGTTGCGACGCGTTAGCAAGCAACGAAGGTGTTCCCACACGCGATGCCTCACCGCCTACACAAGTATGATCCCGAAATAAGAATAGCGTGGCATGGCTTAGGTACGGGAGACCCACACTATTCCTCCACTAACCAACACAAACCACGAATATAAACGGGCAATACTCATTTCAGCCATCTGCCCAACCAACTGGACAGGAGTACAAATAAAATCATAAATAATTATCTGGTAGTCGAAACAACCTGTAACCAGTGCCCAATGAAAATTAACGCATAACGTTACAAAACTCTAGTTGACGGGGTTCTTTTATCCGGCCAAAACAGTTGGCTAAACCACAGCTGAAAACAACTGACAGACATTTGTCTAGAATTCAGAACAGCAGTAAAGAAAAATGATGTAACTTTCATTATACTGATCCAATGGAGGTGATATTTATCAAATTGGAAATATTATTTAAAGGGCTACAATAACCTAATTGGGTGGAAGTTCTGAATCTGAATCTAACTAGATCAAAACCGAGGAACAAACCGATAGTCCCCAGATCTCAGACAGACAGAACAGCGCGCGGTTAAAATTCCATAACTTTTGATTTCCAACTCTACAAATTGTGTTCTTTATCAACTTAGAAATCTTACTGAATTATCTACAACATTCATTTTGGGTAGCCTTTCTGATTCGGCCTCTAAATAATTCATAATGGCCACACAAGCAAACTGCCAAATCCCGTCAGCTCTCCTGAACAGTCGCACGAAAATGATCATATCTCCTAAACTGTAACTCCAAATCAGATGATCTCGGTTCCTAAAGAAAGATAAGACCAAGGGCTACAACTTTCTAAGAGGTGGACAGATCAGAAAATATACGGAACTTACCCAAATATAACGAACAAGTCTGGCGCAGGGGGAAGGAGAAGGTGGCGCGCGGCAGGGAGGAGGGTGACGGCTCCAAGTGGGAGAAAGGGGGAAGGAGGAAGGGGGAAGGGGGTTTAGGGTTTTTGGGGGAAGGTCATCTCCCCTTTGGCCAGCACCCTCTTGGGCCACATGGGCCGTGGCCCAATGCCCAGGTTTTCAGGAATTCACGGAAACCCCCTTGAGATCACTAAAAATTGTAATCCCTGTTTAATTCTTTCTCCCGAATACTCTCCTATTCGCCTGAATAAATTTCGGGGTATTACAGCTGCTGTCTCATAGAGGTCTTGCAAACTGACCATACTAACAAGGTCAACCTTGGAGGCAGAACTCACAGCATTAGACACATCCACTATTGAGGCAAAATGGCTACGAGAACTCTTAAAGGATTTACCGGTTGAAAACCCAATTCCAGCTATCCATATGTATTGTGATAACCAAATAGTTATCGTAAATGTGACAAGCACAAAGGATGATATGAAATCCTCGAGACATGTGAAAATGTGGTTGAAGTCTGCTAGAAAATTGAGAAACTCTGGAGTGATAGCTGTGGATTATATCCAAACAACTAAAAATCTAGTAGATCCCTTTATAAAGAGATTATCACGAAATGTGATTGAAATTGCATCGAAGGAGATGGGAATGAGACCCACGTGAATTATACACCGTGGTAACCCAAACCTATGTGATCGAAGATCCCGTGAAATAGGACTTGGAAAAAACAAGCTGTTTGGGTAACAGTAGAGTACATTCTTACTTTATATCTCACTCCGTTGGAGATGTAGTATTATAATTATTGCAAGGCAAGATGACTCTCTTAATGTGTTCCGAGGTTTAACAACAAAATATCGTCCTACAGGGTATTCATGTAAGAACACACCTATATGAGCCCGACTGTTGGTCTCAGTCCATGGGATGTGGATGATCTCTAAGAAGCTTATGAATAGACACAGGAGTATGACCTATATGCTCCACACGAGGAGTAGCCAATCGGCGGCCAAGTATCAGCGAATGCCTTAGGTGAAATTTGTTCACACAAAACTGCCAATTCAAGGTTTAGTCCATTGTGTAGTTGTGGGCGCGTGTAGCTTGAGGTTCTAGGTGGATGTTCAACCTTAACCGGTCTTCACTGAAAAACTGGTATATCAACAACACTGTGGAATTATGGGCAAATTCGTGGTGCTTTTGGGATCTGGTGGGGATTATTAGAGTTTTTGGACTTGGCCCATTCAATATTCTAATTAAATTCTAGGAAAATTCCAAATGCCCACTCATGCATGGTGGAAGGTGGCAAGTTTAGTACCATATTGTTAGTCTAGGTAGGAGGAGGCCAATATATAAGATGGAGTTGGTCTTACCTAGTTGAGGCAAGCAAAAGAAGAATACATGCGCGCGCTCGCTCGCTTGCTTGCCTCGCCATCTCCCACCCACGCGCGACGTGCGTGTGAATGGTCCGGTGATTTCAAGTTCGGTTGGCTGTGGAGCTACAACTTCTTTTTGCACCTCAACCATGCATACTGATTACACTATTTCAATTGGCTTTTATGGCACGCATTAACCGCGTTTAAAACAGCGGTTATTTCTTCTGTTGAATCTGGTTCTATAAAAAGGTGAGACATCTCCTCTCAGAAGATAGAATAGAAACACTCAGAATCGTAATAAAGTATTTTAGTTTTTGCCTGATTTCTTGTTGCTACGCTACTCGGCTACTCCATCCCTTCCTCGGCGTGCACCGACGGTGGGAGAGCAGTGTCTCCGAAGCCGGCGTCGCTCGTGATCCTGCACGGGTTGGGGCGAATCAGGTTTTTAGGAAGCGTTCGCGCGACTGCTCATGGTTTCCTCCTTCTCCATCATCCTCTGCGCGTCGTCTTCTTCGGATCATACTCTACCGCGACCTTCGTTAGAGTGATTCTCTGTAAGTCGCGATGATATCATTTCATATGGCTAGGCTTTGTTTCCTATATATTTGTCATGTGATGATATTGATGCTTACTTCTGTTAGTAGCATACTTATTCTAGACTTTGCCTTGCTAATGCACATATATGAGATATATATATATTTGAGTTGACGAACATGTTATTGTTCATGATCTCAAATATACATAGTATATATGATGCTATCGATTCAATTATTATTTTAAAAATTATAATAATCACAAAAGTGTGCATATACCTAACTCCCTAGTTGTTGAAGAGCTCAAACAACCACTCTTTATAAGCTAGATAACTTCGTTATGAAGTCTTGAAATTTGAAAGGTAGATAACATCACACATCAGGATCCCCCCTACACTGTCATTGCCTCAAGCTGAACATCATAATGTCATGTTGATGTTGACGCACTCCTCCTTCACCTGCGCAAAGAGTTCCGAATTCAGGTATCTCTCCCCACCACTGGAAAACATCGTCACGATCATCTTGCCCTTGTTCTCCTCTCTTGCTGCAACCTATCAGGCACTACACAAATCAGAAGAGTCGTAACAAGCATATCTATATAATCTTCACTGTGGCATTTGCAACGAAAAAAAAAACTTGGATTCTCATGAAAAAAGAGCTTGCCTTTAAGCAAGCAGCTGCATTTGCCCCTGAAGATATCCCAACGAGCAATCCTTCTTCCCTTGCCAACCTTCTCGCCATGTCCATAGCTTCTTGAGTGGTCACTGTTAAAATTTCATCTATTTGTGATCTGTCCAATATTTCTGGGACAAAACCTGGCCCTATTCCTAGGATGTTATGGAAGCCTGGCTCGCCACCTACAAATTATAAGCAAAGTAAGATCTTGCTAATTTACAAGCCAGAATCAAGGGTACTAATGAACGTTATCACACGTGTTCAGTATCACTCTCAATTTGTTTCACATAGCAGAGTGGAAAGTAAACATCAACATAGTGGTCAGATGTCTTGCCTGAAATTACTGCACTTTCAGCTGGTTCAACACAGATTAGTTTTATGGACGGATTCTTCGTCTTGAGATACCTCCCTGTGCCTGTGATGGTGCCTCCTGAACCAGACGCAGCTACAAATATATCCACTTTGCCTGCTGTATCTCTCCATATCTCAGGTCCTATGGATAAATTTAAGTTCAAAACAAAGTTTCACGATGGAGCATATTACTGAGGTTCATTCATTAGTCAAGGATTGGTAGAGAGTAGAGACATTGCATGTAAGCATGTTTGTGCAAAAGCCAACACAATGTTTATCGCATCAAAAGTCAAAACACTTATCGCATGCCATTCTTTAATTAATTTCAACAATTTAAGTTGCTCAGCAAACAGTTTCCATTGTGTAACTCATAAGTTTCAATTGAGTATTGGGCATCATTCATATAATATCCTGGTTACACGAAGAATCCAACCTTACTCCAACACTACTACTCTTACATTCAAATTATTTCAAAGAAATCATGTTACCCGTCCATCTGAAGTGCGCATCCGGATTTGCAGGATTGGTGAATTGATCTACAACATACGCATTTTCCACTTCCTTCTTCAGCTGTTCTACTCTATCAAGCAGCCCCTTGAATCCATGTGGCGCAGGATCTGCAGGAGACAAGCATGTTACCATCTGACCTGTGATATCAGGGACATGGTGCTTAACTTCTTACCAACTAATATCACTTCAACGCCTAGGTATCTCAACAGCATCTGCTTATCAAGTGAGAGTTTAGCAGGCATGACGGCAATGAACTTGTAGCCTTTCTGAGCAGCAATAAATGCCACACCGATACCGAGATTACCGCTCGTGAGCCCCACTAGTGTTGTGATGTCAGGTGTGATCAAGCCTTTCTCCTCTGCATCTTCAATCAATCTGCAAATATAGCATTCAATAACAGGTTAGGGATACAATTTAATGACTTGATTCATATTGTTGTTGAAACTCGAAGCGTTGTATAGTAAATTTGAGGTGAAGAAATTCTTTCTAAAAAATGATAATGAAAAAAGGCCAGTCACCTGAGAGCACTCCGATCCTTCACAGAGGAAAGGGGCTGGTATGGCTCAATCTTCCCAATCAGCCGAGCTTCTATGCTATCTTTCACAGCAATATTTTTCAGTTCTATCAGTGGTGTCCAACCAATAAGCTGAAAGGCATAAAATTTACTTAAAATTAAGCATAACAAGCATTGCAGTGTCAAAAACAAGAAACTTTGCAATACTGCCACTTATTCCAAGGAAGAATGACTACACAAAGAGAGTTCAGATATAGCCGACACCTGTGTGATGTTGGATGCAATGCACTCCCCCTGGGAGGACAGCAGAGATGGTATCCCTTTCCTTCCTTCCTGCATCTCCATTTCTTTGGCACTTAGTTTACAAGAAAGAAAACTATAACTGAACAACTTCAAAACTCTTGAACAAATGGATGAGTAGAAGTAGGAGGTGCTCCAATGATCCTATGTATATATAGCACTGAGAAAGGCCATCAAACATGTGGATAGAGACCAGGGAAGTTTCCATGAAATTTCCATGGAACTTCCCTTCAAACCAACGTGCAAAATTTTGTTGGCATATTATGTTTTAAAAAATAAAAGTTTGTTGACAAGTGAGACTGGATCATTGTGCAATTGTGCACTATACTATACTACTTCCGTGAAAGGGAAAGTGATATCACATACAGAAACCACCGATGTGTTGGAAATCAGACCACATCAAACTCTAAACAAGTCTTGCTGCTTGGAGTGCAAGGCAATCAACCACAAGAACACGCGCGCGCATGCACAACAAAATCTTGAGATTGTTGTAAACAGTGCAGTTTTCACAAACAATCAACATTAATTCCAGCATAATTAAAAGACATTTCAGCATAATTCAACCAGAATTTAAATGACCAAAATAGCATGAACTCATATAATTCTTCCAAGTCATCTAAAGAGAAAAATATGCTTAACACATTCATCAAGACATCAAAAATCAGCATAAAGCTCCGATATAATATGTTGCTGAGTGCTCTCAAAAGGCGAGTTGCAAAAGAATTAAACTTTGCCATCGCAGCCCTTTAGTCTATACTCTTCACAAATTAAATAAGATAACAAGCTATCATATTTGATCTCTAAATAAACCTTGCCTAACTGACAAAAGAAACCTTGTGCAAAGAGTTAAAGCTTGAACTTCCTGTCACAGGATAACAAGAAAAAGATCACAGAATTCACTACTCCGATCCAAAAGCTAACAGATTATTAATGAACTCAACAGTAGACCATAAACAGATCACATAATTCACTACTTCAATCTATAGGTCAACAGATTATTAATGAATTCAATAGGCAGCCAAAATTAGATCACAGAACTCATAGAGTTCAAGCAAAGACCTTTGGCTAGAAGAACCAACAACAACCAAGCTATCCAAGTGATCAAATTAAGCACAACAAGGAACAGAACCTCCACAGAGTAATATGCCAGTAGCAATGTAATACCCTGGCCTGCTCGTAGCGTGGCCCATGTGGCCCATGAGAAGTTGTGTGGTGGGATTAGTCCCACATTGTTTGTCTCAAGTGAGTTGTAGTAGTATATAATACCTGTTGGATCCAAACGTAGCACCTCCAGGTTAACCCTTTTACACGAAGCGAGGACGAAAGTGTAAATGAGGTGCTATGTGTGGCGGGTCCGCCCCACGGTGGGCTGGGTATTGAGCCGATTTTGGGTCAGGGTGTTACAGATGGTATCAGAGCATCAACCTTCGCTGCACGGGAGCGTGCGGGACAGGGGCGCGGGCATATGACGCATGGCACATGTGGGCCCGGAGTCGACACACTACATGGCATATGTGACGGCACTGGATGCACGGACGTGTACCGAGGGGTGGTTCTGGGCATTTGCCGCGTATGCGGTATGCTGTCGAGGGCGTTAGCCTTTAAGGGGGGTGAATGTAATACCCTGGCCTGCTCGTAGCATGGCCCATGTGGCCCATGAGAAGTTGTGTGGTGGGATTAGTCACACATTGCTTGTCTCAAGTGAGTTGTAGTAGTATATAATACCTGTTGGATCCAAACGTAGCACCTCCGGGTTAACCCTTTTACACGAAGCGAGGACGAAAGTGTAAATGAGGTGCTATGTGTGGCGGGTCCGCCCCACGGTGGGCTGGGTATTGAGCCGATTTTGGGTCAGGGTGTTACATTGCCTCAGTCTAAATCCTTTTCAACCCTATTGGTTAAGTGCAACACATGCTATCACAAAGTAATAACACATAGCACACAGTTTTATACAAATTTCCATAGTCACTTAGTCAAATTTAAAATTGCAACTCAAATGATATGTGTGACTCGTAGCATGGCTAAGCAATACTATTCGTCTAACCAACCCACGTTGGTGCTATGATAATATCAACTAATTATTAACCAAACTAGGGTGACAAAAGATCATAGTATTACAATAAGCAAGGTGGATATAAACAATTAGGATTAATAACTACACCCAAAAGATTTTAAATAAATACTTAAAGTAGAATGCAATAATTTAAATCAAAGTAATTTTGAAAACAGGGTTCAAAAAGATCAAAGGTATAACTTACCTTGCTCTAACAATGATGATCTCATTTTATCTCCAAAATTCACTTCCTTGACCTTCAGCTCCTTCGGACGATTCCGGAGCTTCGATGTCTAATCGAGAAAGAAAGTGCAAAATAAACAAAATTCAAAAATAAATATCAAATAAACTCCTCATTGAAATTTAATGGTACTGGAAGATAGATATTGAATTTAGATGAATTTAGAAACTTTAATGGGTTCAATCAGAATTCGTATGAGAAAGAACGAGCTCTCAGAAGTTCGGTCGGAAAGGAAAATGCTGAAAAGGAAAAGGGAGAGAGAAACTGACAAGTGGGGTCTACAGAATATTCCCAGGATATTATATTCTAAAAATATTAGAAATGGCTGAGTGTATGGCATGTGGGACCTACTGATATTCATGAATTCTTAAGAATTAAAATAATTCCATAAAATATGATTAGGAGTTGACATATGGGCCACTGGTCTATAGACGAGGTCCACAGGGAGATGCTAGTCCACGGTGGATCAAACTCATGAACAAGGTTAAGCAAAAGTTTGACCAACATGTGGGGACCACATGTAAGAGAGAGAAATAATTAGAGTTTTTATTTGGGAGGATGACATGTGAGGTCCCCATGCAACTGAGAAAGATATTTATTCTCTCAAATGACGACTTGACGGCCCATTCATCGTAGATAAACAGAGACAAAGGAATACAGAGAAAGCTGTTGGACCGAAAAGGCGACTAGAGGGGGGTGAATAGGAGCACGCTCACTTTTTCACAAAATATGAATTCAACACAATTTCACTCCAATAGCTATGATGAAGCTATGAATATCAATATACCAGTACAGCGGAAGACTAGTATTGAATCCAATTAAATCCCCTAAGCAAGATAACAAAATCAACTAAGATTACAGAATCACAAAGCACGGGCGGTCTGACCTCTGGACCCAGCCGGTTGGACCGATTGCCGGGCGGTCGGACCACTCCAAAATCGGTCTGAGCGGTGATGACGGGCGGTCTGACCGGCCGACTCCAGAACAGATCTAAAATAGTAAAATCAGCCCGATGACGAAGTTGCAATTAGGTCAAACTTATGATTCTCAACTCCAAACTTTACGAAACTTTGCACACACCTTCTCTATGCTATTGAGAACCTATTCCAATCGAATATTATGATAATTCTTGGATAGATCCTGAACAGTTGTCAATTGAATAACAGAAGGTCTAAAACCGGGTAAGAACGAAAACTTGATACTAATGCTTGTTCGTGAGTGATTGATGATCAAGATGATTCTAGATAGATTCACACATATCACAGCAAGCTAATTTATGTGAAAGAATTAATCACAAACTCGTGGATCAAAGAAAGCCCTAAAATCACGAAATTGAAAGCAAGAACGAAAAGAGACTTATCTCAAGCAAACCTTGCATAGATTAAGAACGTGATCGTTGCTGGATTACACCCACACCATCATGGATCAGTGGTCAATCCAAGATCACGAAATTCACCTCAAACCATGAAAAGCCCTAGCCTCCACCTCAACTCCCACTAAGCCAATTAGGGTTTGAAAACAACAAAAGAGGTGAAGAACAGCGAGAGAGAGAGAGAGGGTGCAGCCACCACCTCCTCCTATTTATAGTGGAGGCCTAGAACTCTCTAGGGTTTGACTCAATTGGGCTCCCGTTAAGGCCCACTAACAAACGGGTCACACACGCACGCTTCGCAAAGCGCCGTCTTTAACTTTTTGACCTAAACCGCTTCACCATGCGCCATGGATTTGCCAATAGGTCACCCTTGTCCATCTTGTGTCACGCTTGAGTCGTTGACCTCACTTTAAGCATCGCCGATCGCTCGACCTCAACTCTCCAAGTCTAGTCCCGATCCTCCTCGCCGTTGACCGTCGTTGACCACCAAGCAACCTGCACAACCATAGACAAGCAACACGAATTCGGGAACAAGTTCTTCACAACTTGACCCATGTTAGTCAAAACATGCATCATGCAAACCATATGCCATGATACCAAATGACTTTGACCTAACAAAACACCATTGCCACGAAGTTGGCTGACGTTCAAGTCAAAACCGGTCTGACCGCTCCATGTGAGCCGGTCGGACCGCCCCTCTGGCCGGTCGGACCGCTCCCTGTGAGCCGGTCGGACCGCCCCCAAGGACTTAGCCGAAATTCATGCCCTGAAATTCCGAAACCTTCTGGAAACTTAAAACGAATAGAACTTCTTACTGGAGACTCCAAAAATCATGAGACCAAGTGCATTGGGATCCCCTCACTTGCCTACAACACCTATTTTTGGCCCAGCCAGTTCTGAACACTTTTAGGTCAACGTCGGTCCGACCGCCGCACATGGCCGGTCCGACCGATTTGGGACCGGTCGGACCGCCCCTGTCCAGAATGCCTAAGACTTTGTCGAAAACTCGTGAAACGACAAACCATAAACACCATTGCCAATTGTCACATCATCCTAAGATCTGGAACATATCCCCATGATATCCACAATCTCCCCCTTGATGAACACATTGGCAATAATCCAGAAAATGTAGGTAAGAGGTTTGAAAACGAGTTTACTCACAGTTTTCGCACAAAGGCACAACTTGGTCCATAAGTAAGAAAAAGCAATGTAAATGACCAAGCTGGCATCAGAATAGTATAGGCATATGAGATAAGGCAAGAGAAAGCATAAAAGCTTTGATTTCCAGAAAAGAGTCAAAATTCTCACATGAGGTCCATATGAAAGAACAATTGTTCAATTGACCTATGATCATTGTGAGTATAAAAGAATGCAATTCAAGTTCAGAATATTCAATAAGACAATAAGAATGCAACTCAAGAACTCCCCCTCACTATGATCCTCAAATTTCAGAAACTTTCAAATTTTCAGTTTCTCCCCCTTGTAAAACAATGATATTGTTGGACCGTAAAGGCGACTAGAGGGGGGGGGGTGAATAGGAGCACGCTCACTTTTTCACAAATTATGAACTCAATACAATTTTACTCCAGTAGCTATTAGAAAGCTATGAAGATCAATATACCAAGACAAATGGAAGACTAGTATTGAATCCAATTAAATCCCCTAAGCAAAATAACAAAATCAACTAAGATTGCAAAGACTCACAGCACGGGCGGTCTGACCGCTATACCCAACCGGTCGGACCGATTGCCGGGCGGTCCGACCGGCGTAGTCTTTGGCGGTCGGACCGTCCAAAATCGGTCGGCCGGTGATGACGGGCGATCGACCGCCGACTCAGAACCGATCCGCAGCAAAGACAATCACCGATGACGGTTGCAATTAGGTGAAACTTTTGATTCTCAGCCCCAATCTTTATGAAACTTTGCACACACCTTCTATATGCTATTGAGAACCTATTCCAATCGAATATTATGATAATTCTTGGAACGATCTTAAGCAATTTCCAATTGATTAACAGAAGGTCTAAAACCGGGCAAGAACGAAAACTTGATCCTAAAGCTTGTTCGTGAGGGATTGATGATCAAGATGATGCTAGATAGATTCACACATATCACAGCAAGCTAATTCACGTGAAAGAATCAATCACAAACTCGCGGATCAAAGAAAGCCCTAAAAACACGAAATTGAAAGCAAGAACGAAAAGAGACTTATCTCAAGCAAACCTTGCATAGATTGATTTCGTGATTGTTGCTGGATTACATCCACACCATCATGGATCAGTGGACAATCAAAGATCACGAAATTCACCACAAACCATCAAGAGCCCTTGCCTCCACCTCAACTCCCCTAAAGACAATTAGGGTTTTGAAACATAAAAAGGTGAGAGCCAGAGAGGTGCAGCCACCATCTCCTCCTATTTATAGTGGAGGCCTAAAACTCTTAGGGTTTGACTTAATTGGGCTCCCGCTAAGGCCCACTAACAAACGGGTCACACACGCACGCTTCGCAAAGCGCCGTCTTTAACCTTTTGACCTAAACCGCTTCACCATGCATCATGGATTTGCCAATAGGTCATCCTTGTCCATCTTATGTCACGCTTGAGTCGTTGACCTCACCCGGCATCGTAGATTGTTCTGGACCTCAACTCTCCAAGTCTAGTCCCGATTCTCCTCGCCGTTGACCGTCGTTGACCACCAAGCTACCTGCACAACCACAGACAAGCAAACACGTATTCGGGAACAAGTTCTTCACAACTTGACCCATGTTAGTCAAAACATGCATCATGCAAATCATATGACATGAAACCAATGACTTTGACCTAACAAAACAACATCGCCACAAAGTTGGCCGACGTTCAAGTAGAAACCGGTCTGACCGCCCAGTGAGCGGTCGGACGCTTCCTTGGCGGTCGGACCGCTCCTCGTGAGCCGGTCGGACCGCCCCTTGGGACTTAGCCGAAATTCATACTCCCAAAATCTGAAACCTTCTGGAAACTAAAAACGAATAGAACTTCTTACTGGAGACTCCAAAAATTATGAGACCAAGTGCATAGGGATCCCCTCACTTGCCTACAACACCTATTTTTGGCCCACTGCGTTTTGAACACTTTTAGGTCATCGCCGGTCCGATCGCCCACATGGCCGGTCCGACCGATTTGGGACCGTCGGACCGCCGTGCAAGGACCGGTCGGACCGCCCATCGTAATACACGTAGCTTTGTCGAAAACACGTGAAACTACAAACCGTAAACGCCATTGCCAATTGTCACATCATCCTAAGATCTGGGACATATCCCCATGAAATCCACAATCTCCCCCTTGATGAACACATTGGCAATTAACCAGAAAATGTAAGTAAGAGGTTTGAAAACGAGTTTACTCGCAGTTTTCGCACAAAGGCACAACTTGGTCCATAAGCAAGAAAAAGCAATGAACATGACCAAGCTGGCATCAGAATAGTATAGGCATGTGAGACAAGGCAAAAGAAAGCATAAAAACTTTGATTTCCAGAAAAGGGTCAAAATTCTCACATAAGGTCCATATGAAAGAACAATTGTTCAACTGACCTATGATCATTGTGAGGATAACAGAATGTAATTCAAGTTCAGAATATTCAATAAGATAATAAGAATGCAACTCAAGAACTCCCCCTCACTATGATCCTCAAATTTCAAATTTTCAGTTTCTCCCCCTTTGTATAAACTTCTCCCCCAATAAAGAAAATATCTTCTTATTAACACATCTTCTCTTCTCATTTAACATCTTCTCCCCCTTTGACAATGGATTCATCAAGGAATCACGCCTTCCTCTCATCCAGAGATAACAAATATAGAATAAAGGAAGAAGCAGAAACAAAAGAAGCATAAAGAGGAATATTCATGAAGTGCAATGGAGTGGCTTCAATTTTTGTATTTTTCAATTTTTGATTACAAGAAGCTTTGGAGATTACCCAAAAGAACAAGCTAGTATCTCTAATATTGCACAAACAAAGATATCAAGCCCGACACGCTAGCAAGATCATGGTAAGACATATATATCAAAGCTAAGCACAAAGGCTCAAAAGTAAAGCGATAGATTTGATCAATTTAAGCAACGCTTCACATTCAAAGAATTCATCAACAGGGATCCTAAAGTGAAATTGGCCATGTCAAAATGTCAAAGTGAGATCAAAAATCTAACAAAGACCACATTAAGAGTCAATCAAGTCCCGTATTGAATCATTTTGCTCAATATTTTGTAAACGCCCATTTGTCAACATTTTTCTCATTTGCATTGAATATTGAAGTTGACTAATGATCTAACTTAGTGACAAGATCCTGGACTAGGAGCCATCCACAAACTCATCCTAAGCTTCGACCAAAAGTTGATTAAAGGTATATCTTAGTAAAGAAGATCCTGGACTAGGAGCCATCCACAAACTCTTTCTAAGCTTCTACCGGGGCGACAAATCTTGAGGTTCACGTCATTTCTGACAAGCAGTCCCCATGAGATCGTCTGGTTCATCAAACTATCTCCAAGTTCATGTCATTTGACAAGCAGTCTCGTAAGAATAGTTTGGCACAATTTAAGCATAAGACAATCTTGATTTTCGTTTTTTTTTCACATGAGCATTTTTAGAATCTCAAGAACACAAAAGCTCAAGTAATGGTCAATTTTAGATCAAAGAGCTAACAAAGCAATTCTGACAGGGCCAATGTCACAAGAGGAGCACTAATTGCGCAACTCGCTAAAACATCCACAAATTGCAATTTCTTAGTTTGAGTTGTTTAAAAGATTCTAGCTCATATAGCAAAGACTTAGCTACACATGTAAAAGCATGATAATTCTAGCAAGTCAAAGAACTAGACATGACATTAAGCAAGAATTGAAATACAAAAGCTCTAAAGGGTAATAGGCAAAGCTTCATCAATTTTTAAAAATAAGCAGAAAACCTTATATTACAATGCATCTTTTTGGATTTTTCATACCATTTGTTGTAACCACTTTTTGAAGTTTTCATATGAATGCAATATGACACAATGAGATGCAATTAAAAAAAACCTAAAAACCTAAAAAGTTCGAAAAGATCACTAAGTTCAGAAATCCTTCAAGGAATAAGTCCATTCTTCGTCCCCCAACTATACCCGATGATTAATTTTGGTCCCTGAACTTAAATACCGGATATAACGCACCTCAAACTTTCCATACCGGGCAAATCGTGTCCCTCCGTGCGTGCGACGGCGGTTTGGGCCGACGTGGCATCCACGCTGGCGCTGAGTCGGCCTCGCACGACTCGAGTGGGTCCTGTCATATGCCCTCGCACTCGGTCGCTCTCTCTCCCTCTCGCTCACTCTCGCTCTCCCTCTCTCTCACGGCGGCGACTAGGGTTTGGCGGCCGGCGGCGACTAGGGTTTGTAGTTTGGTGGCCGGCCGCGACCCAAGATAACTTCCCCCGGCCGTCTCGCGCTCACGCCGACTGTCCTCCCCGACGAGCAATCTGCAGAGCCCCCTCCCGAGCTCCCCGCGTGCAGATTTCCCCCTCGCTGGAGGCTGCGCCATGGCCAGCTTAGGGAGCTCGAGTTCGTTGGCCACTGGAGGAAGCTCAAGGTCGGCAGCATGTACTGCACCCTCCGTCAGCACAGTTTATGGGGCTTCCACCTCGCCGATTCCATCTGAGAGCGACCATCGAGTACGCCCAACGGTCCATTGCCATTGCGGGGAGAAGGCTGGTCGGTGGATCTCGTGGAGCGACTCTAACCCGGCACGAGGTACATGACATGCATGCGAGCTCGGGTAAGTAATCTTCACCAATTTGCTGTTATTTTGGTTTGTGGAGGCTCTTCTTATTTGTGAATCTTAATTGAAGGCTGGAGGCTGCAAGTTTTGGGCATGGTACGATGATGAACCAACCCCCTTCTTGAGGCGGTGTAATTGGACTTGCGCGACCTTCGTTAGGGCGTTGAGGAAGGAGAACCATGAGCTTAGGGCGGTGAGGAACCAGAACAATGAACAAGATTTGAGTGTGGCCGAGTCCAGGCATGGAGAACGTGATGTAGCAGTTGTTGGACTCGCTGGTAGGGTAGCACAGCTGGAGAAAGAGAGGAGACTTTTTTTGTCTTGCTTGTTGTTTTTGCAATGATGGTAGTTAGAGTTCTGATTAGGGAATGTAATTGAACCTGTGCCGCAATCTATTATGTAATGGAACCTGTGTTGCTCTGAAATTGTCCGATTCAGATTGATGCTCAGAATATCGATGCTTGTCAACAAGGTACCATGATTGAACCTAACAAAGATAATCTATGCGGAATCGATGCTCTCTAATCTTGGATGAAATGTAAACATGGATGAAATGTGAACCCAACAGAATCTAATACTGGATGCTCTCTAATACTGGATGCTCTCTAATACTGGATGAAATGTAAACCTGGATGAAATGTAAACCTGGATGAAATGTGAACCCAATGAGAATCTAATCTTTGGATGCTCTCTAATACTGGATGAAATGTAAACCTGGATGCTCTCTAATACTGGATGAAATGTAAACCTGGATGAAATGTGAACCCAACAGAATCTGGAATGCATTGTAAGATGTTCAATCCATGTAAACATCAACACTAACAGAACCAAGGATCATGTGTTCAATTATAAGCAAGCTGAGATTGGTGCTCATAAATAAACAATGAGATTGGTTCTCATAAATAAACAAAGATATCGATTGGTTCTCGTAAATAAACACAGTTATCAGCCCACAAGGCACAAGTTGAAAAGATTACATAACACTAACAGCATAACTGTCAGCCCACAAGGCACAAGTTCAAAAGATTACATAACACTAACAGCATAACTGTCTGGCAAATCCATTAGAACATCACTCATTAGTTGGGATACCCAAAAGCTTTGCAAGCTTTGAACTATAACTTTGCTTCTTCTTGGTTGGACTCAGCTTCTTCCTATTTTGAAAGGCTGGTTCTTGGGCTGCAGCTTTACCAGAGGCAGAACCCGAAGTTACCTGGATGTTCACACTTGATTTTGCACTCGCAGACGCCACACTTGCCTCCAAGTTCATAGTGCCAGAACCACCATGTTGTGTAGTGACTTTAGCAGTAGCAGAGGTTTTGATGATCCTCTGATCTGGCATACCAGGCTGTAGCAGAACCACCATGTTGAGTTAGAGGTTTGTAGTTTGCAAGTGCAAAGAATATAAATGAAGATATGGAAATTTTGGAATGCACCTACATTCTGAAAAATTGTGCCTGTCCTGTCTGAGTACAATACTCCTACCCCAGTGCAACTCTTTTTGGATGGAGGTGGTGTGTTCACTGAATTATACCTGGTCTTTCTCTTGGTCATGCTAGAACAGCTCTGTTGTGGTGGAGGAATCACAACCTGCAATGTGAAAGGTGCTTAAACTATGTAATTTTGTACCAACTTAGGAAATGCATGAAATGAAGGAATGAATTTTGTACCAGGGGAACAGGACGATTGTTTGTAGAATTGCCAACACTTGCACAATGACCTTGTTGATCCTGGCTGGGCTCTGATGTTTGCTCTGATTGGCCATGTCTCCTCTCACAGCTAGACCTGTTATGGCCAATTCCTTTGCAAAGCCTGCACCTAATGATTGTGCCAATCTTGGACAGTCTTATTCCTTTAGGCTTCTCATCTTGCTCTCTCTTCCTATCTTTCTTTGGCCTCCCAGGCATTTTCTCCATATTTGGTTGCCTTGGTCTTGGTCTCTCCGATGTGGGCCAACAAGTCATGCCCTCAACAAAGTTGCAAGCGGTGCTCATAAGTCTTGTTGTACTGCAATGGAGTAACATGGTGCTATGTAGTCATCAAGGAACTGCTCCTCCAATTGATGCATGCAATGGCATGTGGGCAAGGCAAACAGGCAGCTTGCCAATATCTGCATGAACAAGTTCTACTATCCAAGTTCACTGAGAACCTATGATCTCTATGTGTGACCTCAAAACCATTCGACCATTGTACACAAGATGACGTAAAACCGACTCATTGATGTAGACCTTCATTTTCTTTGAATATTGGGGCATGTCACACTGCCCACTTCTCTCGCCTTGCTTTTGTTGGTATGGATTCTAACCATCACTTTCCTCCTTATCCACTCAAACATGCTTGATGATAGGAGGTACCTTGACTCAACTATGGCATGATTGAATGATTCACACATGTTGTTGTCCACAGATTCACAAAGATGATCCCAACTTGAACCATGCCCCGCTCCAATGTTGTGGATCTGTCCTCATGATTGCATTAGCACCTTCTTGGGGTATCCTTTGCAAGCCTTGCCCAATGGTAGTTGAAAAGATTGACACATGGAGATTTGGCACACAACCAGAACTTCTTCTGCCAAGCCTTGTTCTTGTAAGTCTTCCTGAAGTTGGCATAGATGTGTCTTGCACACATCCTATGCTCAGCCTTGGGTACCCAATCTTGAACAAAGATTTAGTAGGCCCCGCAACAAACAAATGAAGTTAAGTCTCGTGATATGACAAATTGGATGAATAAACACTAATGTGACTTACTTTCTGTTGATCTGAGATGATTACCCATCCTTCGCCATCTCCAATTTCTATATCTTTGAAGAAAATCCCACAGAACCAGTCCCATGACTCATTAGTTTCCTTCTCTACCACAGCCCATGCTATGGGGTACATCTGATTGTTTGCATCTCTTCCCATTGCACAAATTAGCTCCCATTGGTTGGACCTTTGAAGAAACAACCATCTAAACCTATCACTTTCCTACACCCAGCTAAGAAACCTCTTTTGCAAGCATCCAAACAAATATACATTCTGTGAAAAACAGCTTCTGGGGCATCTGGATGCAGCTTAACCACTACTGTGCTACCTGGATTGCTCCTAAGAAGCTCCATTTGGTAGTCAAAGACCCTACCATACTCTCCTTCTTGGAGTCTAATACCTTCGCATTACAATGGACTTAGCTCTTTTGCACTTAGCTATGCTCACATCCGCATGCATTTGTTCTGTCTTGCTTGCTTCAAGTGCTCAAGCTTCTGTGTTGGGTTTCCCATTATGGCACTCTCAAACTTTTCAGCTATTCTCTGGAAGTGACAAGTTTGTTGTCCCTTCTTGGGGGGCATGTGTGCTCATCCTTGAAACTACTCACTATCCATCCTTCTGTCCTACTGTTATTTGACAACAAGATAAACCAAGGACATTTGGCCCACTCACATTGAGCCCTAACCCTTTTGTTGTCATTCTTGCAAAATTAATAACATGTCTCCTCTCTACTCCATAACGCCTATTGACTTGAATGAAGTCCCCTTGCAGCTAAAACCCATGCCCAAGCTAAAAGTAGGAGACTTGCTTTGGGGTCATACCTAGGGTACTTGGGTTTCCTCCTCGGGAGCTCACCATCACCGCCACCTTCCTCATAGCCGTCCTCTTCCTCCTTGTCGAGAAAAGTAAGAAGTGTCACTTGTCATCGTCTCCTCCTTGTCCCCTTGACTCATCAATGGCCACCAAATGCCCAAACCTTGTACCTCTTTCTCAGTAGTCACCGCAAGTCTTGTAGTCACCTTTGCCTTCCCTTCATATCGTGCAATGTATTGTAGAACTTCGCTTGCTTGTGCAATATCCTTTGCAATATCGGCTGGTGACACCTCAATCACCTCCACCTCCTTGGAAGCATCTAATTCCTCATCATCATCTGTGTGCATCCAAGCTTCACTCTCATCTTCCCAATCACTGTCTTCATCTCCTTTGTCACCAACACCATCACCATCTGAGCCAACATCATCATCAACTCCCACTGCCTCAACAAATATATCCACAACACCCCCATCAGTGATACAGTCAGCCATGGTCTGGCAGTCCTCATCATTTGTTAGCGCCCTCAATCCAGTCTTCAATGCTTTCCCAGGAAACTGCCAGTGCATGAGTACCAACTCCACATCCTCACAATGGTCCTTCAAATGGCCTTGGACCTCCGGTAGCGACAACTTATCCCGATCTATGTAAGACATGCCGTCTCTTCCTCCACAATAATGCAATCTCTTCCCATCATCAAAGAAATCCCCACTGAAATGGAACCTAACAGCTAGCTTGTCCAAATTAGCCATTGCTAAATCAGAGTAACCGCAAGAAATCACCACTGTGATATACCTACATGCAAAATAACATCAACCATTACTCTACGAACAACACTAATCGAAGTAGCTCCACAAACAACCGGAGTAATTGCGCCAGATCTAGGATTGAAGAACTCACCTTTAGCCCTGTCCTTGTTCACCGCCGCATCCAAACTACGAACCCTAGTCGCCGCCGGCCAACAAACCCTAGCCGCCGCCGAGAGGGAGAGCGAGAGCGAGAGTGAGCGAGAGGGAGAGAGAGCGACCGAGTGCGAGGGCGACCGCATCAGGGCATATGACAGGACCCAGTCGAGTCGTGCGAGGCCGACTCAGCGCCAGCGTGGATGCCACGTCGGCCCAAACTGCCGTCTCACGCACGGAGGGACACGATTTGCCCGGTATGGAAAGTTTGAGGTGCGTTATATCCGGTATTTAAGTTCAGGGACCAAAATTAATCATCGGGTATAGTTGAGGGACGAAGAATGGACTTATTCCTTCAGAAAAAGAACAATAAAAGATCAAAAGAACAAGGAAAGATAAGAAAAAGATCAAGCTCCCCCTCAAACCAACCCATAAGGATAAATTACCCCTAACTCGCTTCTTAAGGAGGAAAATCTGGTTTGATCTAAAGGCTTGGTAAGAATATCTGCCAATTGAGCTTCGGACTCTACGAAGTGCATCACAATATCACCTTTTTCAACATGATCTTTAAGGAAGTGAAAGCGAATGTCTATGTGCTTAGTCCTAGAATGTTGCACTGGGTTTTTAGCAATATTAATAGCAGAAGTGTTATCACAGAAAAGAGGAACACTAGCAAAGTTTAACCCATAATCTTTCAAAGTGGACGTCATCCACAAAATCAGCTACAAAGAACTAGCAAAGACTACATACTCCGCTTGGCGGTGGATTGTGCAATGTAAGACCGCTTCCTAGAAGACCAAGATACAAGAGAAGTGCCTAGGAAGTGACAGTGCTCGAGGTACTCTTCCTATCTAACCGACTGACATAAAATCGAATCGAAAAACCTCTAATGGACAAAGCTGAAGAGCAGGAATACCAAATGCCATATAAGAGGGTAGAGTGTAAATACCTGAATATGCGCTTAACGGCTTGGCGATGGGAAGTTCTCGGAGACGCCTGAAATCTTGCACAAAGGCATACCGTGAAGTGAATGTCCGGTCTCGAGGCCGTCAAATACGAAGGAGCCGATCATGTCTTTGCGGTACTCGCGTTGATCCACGACTTCTCCTTCCTCATCCGGATCCAAAAATCGAAGTTGCCATGGGAGTGGAAATTGGCTTGCAGTCACCCATGTTGAAGCGTTTGAGTAGATCTTTAGTGTACTTCGTCTGATGGATGAAAGTTTCTTCCTTGCATTGCTTGATTTGAAGTCCCAAAAAGTAATTAAGCTCTCCCATCATACTCATCTCAAATTCCCTGGACATAGTGTTAGAAAAGCTGGAAACAAGAGCATTAGAGGAACCACCAAAAATAATATCATCCACGTAAATTTGAGCAAGCAAGAAGTCATTTCCACGCCTAAGAATAAATAGAGTTTTATCCACTTTACCCATCTCAAAATTATTTTTAAGCAAGAAGGTCTTAAGTCTATCATACCAGGCTCTAGGAGCTTGTTTAAGACCATATAATGCTTTAGATAGCTTGAAAACACGATTTGGATATTTAGGATCCTCAAAACCAGGGGGTTGCTTAACATACACTTCCTCATCTATGAAACCATTAAAAAAGGCATTTTTAACATCCATCTGATATAATTTAAAACCTTTTGATGCAGCAAATGCAAGCAGAATGCGAATGGCTTCTAGTCTAGCAACAGAGCAAATGTCTCATCAAAATCTAACCCTCAACTTGGTGAAACCCCGAGCTACCAATCTGGCCTTATTTCTAACCACAGAACCATCCTCACCTTGTTTATTCTTAAACACCCAACGGGTTCCTATAACATTATGACCACTAGGAGGTTCCACTAGGTTCCAAACTTTGTTTCTTTCAAAATTCTCTAACTCCTCATGCATGGCATTTACCCAGCTAGAATCAGATAAAGCATGTGATATATCGCGGGGTTCAAAAGAAGCAACAAAAGCCGAATGAGAGTAGAGATTTGGATCATTATACCTGGAGCGAGTGACTCGCTCATGTAGATTACCTATTATATGTTCCGGAGGATGCTGTCTTTGAATGCGAAGTGGAGCGCCCGGGTGAGATACCGTTTCTTCGACCTCCGCAGTATCTGCGATGATGAAGATGCAAGCAGAGCCTCAATCAACGTGAAGTAGACGTAGCAGGTTCTTGTATCAGTATGGGTGCTTCAGTAGCAGCAGATGAAGGAATGATATTAGCTTCGTCCTCATCTTCCTCCACAAAAATGCTCTCTGTCACCTGTAAATCATATGTAGCAACAGATCTAGCTCCAGGGCTAGTCTTATCAAAAGTGACATTACAAGTCTCCTGAATAATGTTAGTCTCAGTATTAAAAACCCGAAAACCCCTCGAATGAGCAGGATAACCCAGAAATAACCCATCAAAAGTTCTTGATTCAAATTTATCTAAGTTGCATGTCTTAAGAATAAAACATTTAGATCCAAAAACTCGAAAATGCGAAACAGAGGGTTTTCTACCAAAACGAAGCTCATAAGGAGTCTTGCCTAAAGAAGGTCTCAAAAAGACACGATTTGCAATATAGCAAGCAGCAGCAATAGCTTCGGCCCAAAATCTCCTCGGTGTGTTATACTCGTCTAGCATCGTCCTAGCCATTTCGACCAAGGTCCTATTCTTCCTTTCCACCACGCCATTTTGTTGAGGGACGTGTGGAGAGGAGAACTGATGCTCAATACCACGTTCAGCACAAAAAGAAGCAAAAGAAGCATTTTTGAACTCCGTGCCATTATCACTGCGAATCGCTCTCAAAGCACCAGGAAGCTCAGAAGCCAAACGAAGAACAAGGTCATGAAAATAACCAAAAGCTTCATCTTTTGAAGTAAGAAAGAACACCCAAGTATATCTTGAAAGATCATCGACTATGACTAGAATATACCATTTTTCACCAATCGACGGACTCTAGCAGACCAACAAGATCCATATGAAGCAACCGTCCCGATCCGTCGGTCATAACCATAGTCACGAGAAGGGTGTGAGGCGGCAACTTGTTTGCCATGCCTACAGGCGCATATCTTGCATTTTTGATGACTTTGAGTTTGGGCAAACCTCTCATAAGATCAAGGTTGCTAACTCGCGTCGATGATCAAAACCAATGTGCCCCAAACGTCGATGCCAAAGCCGTAAATCAAGAAGATGTAAGCAAACATTTAAGAGATCCAAAGAAGAGATTCGAAAAATCGGCTCCAAAAATTCTACCAACTCTAGAGATTCCAAACACAAGCTCACCAAGAGAATCAAGCACACGACAAGCATTTTTCTTAAAAATCGCCTCATAGCCATCATCAAGAAGTCGAGAAACAAAGGAGATTATACCTAAGCTTGTCCACAAGAGCGACATCCTTTAGAATGAATTTGTTGTTTACCCTAATTGATCATGTTCCTTCAATTCGCCCTTGTGTATCATCTCCAAAGGTGATGAAGTCATCACCTGTTGCTCGCGTGAAAGAGGTGAACCATTTTGAGTTCCCGGTCATGTGGCGTGAACATCCGGAGTCAACGAACCACGTGTTCTTCCCTTTCCGCGATAATCCACGAAAATCAAGGAACAAAAGAACGATGTGTCTCAATACTGGGGTTAGATAAACATGATTTAGGAATCCAGTACTGAGACACACGTCTGCAAGGAGTATACAAACCAGAAGTACTATCCTTGATTTCATCTAACATTCGGTTATGAGCAATGTTTAAATTAAAATGAGACTTGAACTGTTCATGGGCGGTCTGACCGGCGTTGGGCTGGCGGTCAGACCGGCGACCAAAACGGTCAGACCGGTGACCACCAGCGGTCAGACCGCCAGTCTGATAAACATTAGAATTAGGATATTTAGGAACATAATGATTTGCATGAGAGAATAATCCTAATCCAGGTTTATTCTTTTCAATGTTACCATGTCTCATAGAAGCTCTAGGTTGCATGAATGAAATTCTATCAAAATTTTTCCTATCATTTTTCAACCTCACGCCAATGTAATTCAATCAAATGTCCACCTTTTTTGCAATAAGTGCAATGGTACTTGGTACCACTAGAAGAAGCACCATTTGAATTAATACAAGGTTGGGCAAAACCTGCAGATTTAAAAGATATTTTTGCAGGTTGGGTTTTGAATTCAATTAAACCTTTTTCCAAGACTTGAATGACTTTTGGGTTTGAATTGTCTTGAAAAGAATTGAATCCTAAACCTTGCTTCTTATAAGGAGTTTTAGACTTGTCAAGAATCATGTTTAATTGTTTCTTACCTTTAGAAAATTTCTCTAATGTATCATGAAGGTAAGCATTTTCTTTTCTCAAGTTAACACTAGCATCACAAGTTTTATCCATAGATTTCTCCTTATACAAAGCAATTTCAAGCTTAAGAGCGGAACAAGAAGCACAAGTAGTATTTTCAATATTGTCCTTAAGCTTAGCATATTTGACTCTAGCAGCTTCTAAGATATCTTTGATTTCACGTTCCTTTTCTAAACATGAAGTGCAAGGGCTAGAATCAAACACATCAAAAGCAATCAATTTACTAGATTCTAAACATTTTTCACAAGGAGCACTTTTAATTTCATTTAGTTCAGATCTAGCATTCTCAAGTTGTTGTACAGAAATATTATGAGCAGTTTGTAACTTAGTAATTTCTGAGTGCATAGCATGACAAGATAAACATTCATCAGTTCAAGAGTCTTAGCATTTTTAAGCTCTACTTTCAGTTTGTTAATCTTTGACTCTAATTTCTTATTTTTTGTCATAACAAATTCTAGCGCTTCATCTTGACTAAGCAATTGCTCAAATATAGAATCATATTTAGCAGAAATCTCATCATAAGAAAAAGATACCTCATCATTATCAATGTCGCTTGTCACCATGAAGCACATGCAGTGAAGTCTTTGGGCTTCCCTTTCTTTTGCCTTGAGGATCTCCTCCTCCTTGTCCTCCTCACTCCCCAAGATCCACATCGCTCAAGGATTGATCCTCAAAAGCGGCAAGGACCCGGTGGCGGCCTTCACAAGCTTATTAGCCTCATACCTTGATTTGTTGAAAGGAGGCTTCTTCCAAGTCGGCTTTCCTTCCTTATGATTGCTCTTACCTTTCGACTTGGGGCAATTTGCGGATATGATTGAGCTCACCACATTCATAGCATGTCACGGACCACCTCTCTTTTGTTTCTCACATTATTGTAGGCCCGTGTGAATTTTTTAGCAAGAAGAGCTAACTCTGCTTTGAGAATACTTTCAAGCTCCTCTTCATGAATAGCATATAAACAAGCAAATGAAAATCCGTAAGAAGATTCAAAAGAGTCATCAAAAGCCTTTTGAGAGGATCGCTACCAAAGCTAAATTATCTTTCTTGGGATGATCAACTCTTTTAATTTCATGAGTCTTGAGTTTACTATAAAGCAATTCTAAAGTAAGACTTGAAAGATCAACATTTTCTTCTATAGCAAGAGCCTTCATCTCCCACTCCTTGGTGTTGATTGCACCAAGAGATGGGTGGCATTTTCAGATTGAGAATATTCAATATCAACGACTTTCATTTGATTAATTACTTTATTAAAGCGATTGAAAATGTCATCGATGATCTCTCCAGACGCATCTCGAATTTATTGTATTCACGCTTGTAAGCAGTTTGGCGCACCTTTTGATTTGGGACGAACCTCATGATATGTTTCGAGAGTGTTCCAAATTTCATGCGTGATTGAAAGATTACAAATTCGATCATATTCTTGTCTACCAAGTGCACCATATAAAAGATTCTTAGCCTTATTGTTGTTAGCCAAAAGAATTGCGAAGGTGTGTAGCAATTTCAGAATAACCAATGGGGCTCTAACAACATCCCAAATAGCTTGTCCTCGCTCTCAAGAAAGACGCGCATACGATTCTTCCAATAGGCATAGTCGTGCCCATCGAAGATATGCGGTTTAGTAGAAAACTTATCCATCGCCAAAGTTGGTGACCGGTTAAGATCAAGATTGAACTAACAGGGCTCGATACCACTTGTTGGACCGTAAAGGCGACTAGAGGGGGTGAATAGGAGCACGCTCACTTTTCACAAATTATGAACTCAATACAATTTTACTCCAATAGCTATTAGAAAGCTATGAAGATCAATATACCAAGACAATGGAAGACTAGTATTGAATCCAATTAAATCCCTAAGCAAAATAACAAAATCAACTAAGATTGCAAAGACTCACAAAGACGGGCGGTCGACCATTGTGACCCAACCGGTCGGACCGATTGCGAGGCGGTCGACCGGCGCAGTCTTTGGCGGTCGGACCGCTCAAAATCGGTCGACCGGTGATGATGGCGATCGACCGGCCGACTCGAACCGATCTGCAAAAAGACAATCGGCCGATGACGAAGTTGCAATTAGGTGAAACTTTTGATTCTCAACTCCAATCTTTATGAAACTTTGCACACACCTTCTATATGCTATTGAGGACCTATTCCAATCGAATATTATGATAATTCTTGGAACGATCTTGAGCAATTTCAATTGATTAACGAAGGTCTAAAAGGGCAAGAACGAAAACTTGATCCTAAAGCTTGTTCGTGAGGATTGATGATCAAGATGATGCTAGATAGATTCACACATATCACAGCAAGCTAATTCACGTGAAAGAATCAATCACAAACTCGCGGATCAAAGAAAGCCCTAAAAACACGAAATTGAAAGCAAGAACGAAAAGAGACTTATCTCAAGCAAACCTTGCATAGATTGATTTCGTGATTGTTTTGGATTACATCCACACCATCATGGATCGATGGACAATCAAAGATCACGAAATTCACCACAAACCATCAAGAGCCCTTGCCTCCACCTCAACTCCCTAAAGACAATTAGGGTTTTGAAACATAAAAGGTGAGAGAGAGAGGTGCAGCCACCATCTCCTCCTATTTATAGTGGAGGCCT
This sequence comes from Hsuehochloa calcarea, assembly GCA_036346395.1. NCBI lineage: Eukaryota > Viridiplantae > Streptophyta > Magnoliopsida > Poales > Poaceae > Hsuehochloa > Hsuehochloa calcarea. The sequence goes on along the minus strand of CM070596.1, from coordinate 12,664,188 downwards.
AAAACTCTTAGGGTTTGACTTAATTGGGCTCCGCTAAGGCCCACTAACAAACGGGTCACACACGCACGCTTCGCAAAGCGCCGTCTTTAACCTTTTGACCTAAACCGCTTCACCATGCATCATGGATTTGCCAATAGGTCATCCTTGTCCATCTTGTGTCACGCTTGAGTCGTTGACCTCACCCGGCATCGTCGATCGTTACGGACCTCAACTCTCAAGTCTAGTCCCGATTCTCCTCGCCGTTGACCGTCGTTGACCACCAAGCTACCCGCACAACCACAGACAAGCAAACACGTATTCGGGAACAAGTTCTTCACAACTTGACCCATGTTAGTCAAAACATGCATCATGCAAATCATATGCCATGAAACCAATGACTTTGACCTAACAAAACAACATCGCCACGAAGTTGGCCGACGTTCAAGTAGAAACGGTCCGACCGCTCGTGTGAGCGGTCGGACCGCCTATGGCGGTCGGACCGCTCCTCGTGAGCGGTCGGACCGCCCTTGGGACTTAGCGAAATTCATACTCCCAAAATCCAAACCTTCGAAACTAAAACGAATAGAACTTCTTCGAGACTCCAAAAATTATGAGACCAAGTGCATAGGGATCCCCTCACTTGCCTACAACACCTATTTTTAGCCCAGCTCGTTTTGAACACTTTTAGGTCACCGCCGGTCCGACCGCCCCACATGGCCGGTCCGACCGATTTGGGACCGGTCGGACCGCCGTGCAAGGACCGGTCGGACCGCCCCTGTCCAGAATACCTGTAGCTTTGTCGAAAACACGTGAAACTACAAACCGTAAACGCCATTGCCAATTGTCACATCATCCTAAGATCTGGGACATATCCCCATGAAATCCACAGATATATATATATCTCCAACTTTCCCCCCTTTGTAAAATCTTCTCCCCCAACAATGAAATATCTTCTCATTAACACATCTTCTCCCCCTTTGACAATGGATTCATCAAGGAATCACGCCTTCCTCTCTTCCAGATATAACAAATAGAGAATAAAAGAAGAAGCATAAAGAGGAGTATGCATGAAGTGCAATGGAGTGGCTTCATTTTTGTATTTTTCAATTTTTGATTACAAGAAGCTTTGGAGTTTACCCAAAAGAGCTAGCCAGCATTTCTAATATTGCACAACTAACATATCAAGCCTGACAACGCTAGCAACATCATGATAAGACATGTATATCAAAGCTAAGCACAAAGGCTCAAAAAATAAAGCAGTAGATTTGATCAATTTAAGCAACGCTTCAAATTCAGCAAGTTCATCAACAGGGATCCTAAAATGAAATTGGCCATGTCAAAATGTCAAAGTGAGATCAAAAATCTAACAAAGACCACATTAAGAGTCAATCGAGTCCTGTTATTGAATCATTTTGCTCAATTTTTGTAAAAGCCCATTTGTCAACATTTTTCTCATATGCATTGAATATTGAAGTTGACTGATGATCTAACTTAGTGACAAGATCCTGGACTAGGAGCCATCCACAAACTCATCCTAAGCTTCGACCAGAAGTTGATTAAAGGTATATCTTAGTAAAGAAGATCCTGGACTAGGAGCCATCCACAAACTCTTTCTAAGCTTCTACCAGGGCGACAAATCTTGAGGTTCATGTCATTTCTGACAAGCAGTACCCATGAGATCGTCTGGTTCATCAAACTATCTCCAAGTTCATGTCATTTGACAAGCAGTCTCGTAAGAATAGTTTGGTACAATTTAAGCATAAGACAATCTTGATTTTCATTTTTCACATGAGCAGTTTTAGAATCTCAAGAACACAAAAGCTCAAGTAATGGTCAATTTTAGATCAAAGAGCTAACAAAGCAATTCTGACAGGGCCAATGTCACAAGAGGAGCACTAATTGCGCAACTCGCTAAAACATCCACAAATTGCAATTTCTTAGTTCGAGTTGTTTTAAAAGTTCTAGCTCATATAGCAAAGACTTAGCTACACATGTAAAAGCATGATAATTCTAGCAAGTCAAAGAACTAGACATGGCATTGAGCAAGAATTGAAATACTAAAGCTCCAAAGGGTAATAGGCAAAGCTTCATCAATTTTAAAAGATAAGCAGAAAATCATATATTACAATGCATCTTTTTGGATTTTTCATACCACTTGTTGTATTTTTCATATGAATGCAATGTGATACAATGAGATGCAATAAAAAGCCTAAAAACCTAAAAAGTTCAAAAAAAACCACTAAGTTCAGAAAAAGAACAATAAAAGATCAAAAGAACAAAGGAAAGATCAGAAAAGATCAAACTCCCCCTCAAACCAACCCATAGGGATAAATTACCCCTAACTCACTTCTCAAGGTGGCAAACCTGGTTTGATCTAAAGGCTTGGTGAGAATATCCGCCAATTAAGCATCGGACTCCACGAAGTGCATCACAATATCCCCTTTTTCGACATGATCTTTAAGGAAGTGAAAGCGAATGTCTATTTGCTTAGTCCTAGAATGTTGCACTGGGTTTTTAGTAATATTAATAGCAGAAGTGTTATCACAGAAAAGAGGAACACTAGCAAAATTTAACCCATAATCTTTCGAGTGGGCGTCATCCACAAAATCAGCTCAAAGAACTAGCGCTGACTACATACTCCGCTTCAAAGAATGGATTGTGCAATGTAAGACCGCTTCCTAGAAGACCAAGATACAAGAGAAGTGCCTAGGAAGTGACAGTGCTCAAGTACTCTTCCTATCTAACCGATGACCCGCAAAATCGTAATCAAAACCCTAATGGACAAAGTCAAGAGCAGGAATACCAAATGCCATATAAGAGGGTAGAGTGTAAATACCTGAATATGCGCTTAACGGCTTGGCGATGGGAAGTTCTCGGAGACGCCTGAAATCTTGCACAAAGGCATACCGTGAAGTGAATGTCCAGTCTCGAGGCCGTCAGATACAGAAGGGAGCCGATCATGCTGCGGTACTCACGTTGATCCACGACTTCTCCTTCCTCATCTGGATCCAAAACAGTTGAAGTTGCCATGGGAGTGGAGATTGGCTTGTAGTCACCCATGTCAAAACGTTTGAGTAGATCTTTAGTGTACTTTGTCTGATGGATAAATATTCCTTCCTTGCATTGCTTAATTTGAAGTCCCAAAAAGTAATTGAGCTCTCCCATCATACTCATCTCAAATTCCCTGGACATAGTCTCAGAAAAGCTATTATCTGATCCGGAGGATGCTGCCTCTGAATGCGAAGTGGAGCCCCCGGGTGAGATATCGTTTCTTCGACCTCCGCAGGTACTGCTGATGATGATGATGCAGCAGGAGCCTCAACTGAAGGTGAAGTAGACGTAGCGGGTTCTTGTATCAATATGGCCGCCTCAGCAGCAGCAGATGAAGGAATGATATCAGCTTCGTCCTCATCTTCCTCCACAAAAATGCTCTCTGTCACCTGTGAATCATCTGTAATAATTGATCTAGCTCCAGGGCTAGTCTCATCAAAAGTGACATTACAAGTCTCCTGAATAAGGTTAGTCTCAGTATTAAAAACCCGAAAACCCCTCGAATGAGCAGGATAACCCAGAAATATCCCATCAAAAGTTCTTGATTCAAATTTATCTAAGTTACCTATCTTAAGAATAAAACATTTTGATCCAAAGACTCGAAAATGCGAAACAGAGGGTTTTCTACCAAAACGAAGCTCATAAGGAGTCTTGCCTAAAGATGGTCTCAAAAAGACACGATTTGCAATATGGCAAGCTGTAGCAATAGCTTCGGCCCAAAATCTCCTCGGTGTGCTATACTCATCTAGCATCGTCCTAGCCATTTCGACCAAGGTCCTATTCTTCCTTTCCACCACGCCATTTTGTTGAGGGACGTGTGGAGAGGAGAACTGATGCTCAATACCACGCCAAAGACAAAAGAAGCAAAAGAAGCATTTTTGAACTCCGTGCCATTATCACTGCGGATCGCTCTCAAGGCACCAGGAAGCTCAGAAGCCATACGAAGAACAAGATCATGAAAATAACCAAAAGCTTCATCTTTTGAAGTAAGAAAGAACACCCAAGAATATCTTGAAAGATCATCGACTATGACAAGAATATACCATTTTCCACCGACTGACCGGACTCTAACAGGACCAACAAGATCCATATGAAGCAACCGTCCCGGTCGGTCACCATAACCATAGTCACAGAAGGGTGTGAGGCGGCAACTTGTTTGCCATGCCTACAAGGCGCACAGACAGCATCCTTGACAGCTTTGAGTTTGGGCAAACCTCTCATGAGATCAAGGTTGCTTACTCGCGTCAGATGATCAAAACCAATGTGCCCCAAACGTCGGTGCCAAAGCCAGAAATCAGAAGAAGATGTAAGCAAACATTTAAGAGATCCAGCAAGAGATTCTAAAAAATCAGCTCCACAAATTCTACCAACTCTAGATATTCCAAACACAAGCTCACCAGTAGAATCGAGCAAACGACACGCATTTTTCTTAAAAACAGTCTCATAGCCATCATCAAGGAGCTGAGAAACAGAAAGGAGATTATACCTAAGCTTGTCCACAAGAGCGACATCCTTTAGAATGAATTTGTTATTCACCCTAATTGATCATGTTCCTTCAATTCGCCCTTGTGTATCATCTCCAAAGGTGATGAAGTCATCACCTGTTGCCCGCGTGAAAGAGGTGAACCATCTTGAGTTTCCGGTCATGTGGCGTGACCACCCGGAGTCGACGAACCACGTGTTCTTCCCCTTTCCGCGGTAATCCTGAAAATCAAGGAACGTAAGAACGATGTGTCTCAATACTGGGGTTAGATAAACAAGATTTAGGAATCCAGTACTGAGACACACGTCTGCAAGGAGTATACAAACCAGAAGTACTATCCTTAATTTTATCTAAACTTCTGTTATGAGAAATGTTTAAATTCACATGAGAATTAACCTGTCCAGGGGCGGTCTGACCGGCGTTTTTCTGGCGGTCAGACCGGCGACCAAATCGGTCAGACCGGTGACCACCAGAGGTCGACCATGACTGAAGAACATGAGAATTAGGATATCTAGAAACATAATGATTAGCATGTGAGAAAAATCCTAATCCAGGTTTATTCCTTTCAGTGTTACCATGTCTCATAAAAGCTCTAAGTTGCCTGAATGAAATTCTATCAAGATTTTTCCTATCATTTTTCAACCTACGCCAACAGAATTCAATTAAATGCCCACTTTTCTTGCAATAAGTGCAATGGTACTTGGTACCACTAGAGGAAGCACCATTTGAATTAATACAAGGTTGGGCAAAACCTGCAGATTTAAAAGATGTTTTTGCAAAGTTGGGTTTTGAATTCAATTAAACCTTTTTCCAAGACTTGAATGACTTGTGGCTTTGAATTGTCTTGAAAAGAATTGAATCCTAAACCTTGCTTCTTATAAGGAGTTTTAGACTTGTCAAGAATCATGTTTAATTATTTCTTACCTTTAGAAAATTTCTCTAATGTATCATGAAGGTAAGCATTTTCTTTTCTCAAACTAACACAAGCATCACAAGTTTTATCCATAGATTTCTCCTTATATAAAGCAATTTCAAGCTTAAGAGCGGAACAAGAAGCACAAATAGTATTTTCAATATTGTCCTTAAGCTTAGCATATTTGACTCTAGCAGCTTCTAATATATCTTTGATTTCACGTTCTTTTTCTAAGCATGAAGTACAAGGGCTAGAATCAAACACATCAAAAGCAATCAATTTACTATATTCTAAACATTTTTCACAAGGAGCACTTTTAATTTCATTTAGTTCAGATCTAGCATTCTCAAGTTGTTGTACGTAAATATTATAAGCAGATTGTAACTTGGCAATTTCTGAATGCATAGCATTACAAGATAAACATTCATCAGGTTCAAGAGTCTTAGCATTTTTAAGCTCTACTTTCAGTTTGTTAATCTTTGACTCCAATTTCTTATTTTTTGTCATGATAAATTCTAGCGCTTCATCTTGACTAAGCAATTGCTCAACTATAGAATCATATTTAGTAGAAAGCTCATCATAAGAAAAAGATACCTCATCATCATCAATGTCGTCAGTGTCAGCCATGAAGCACATGCCAGTGAAGTCCTTGGCCTTCCCTTTCTTTTTGCCTTGAGGGATCTCCTCCTCCTTGTCCTCCTCACTCCCGAAATCCACATCGCTCAAGGATTGATCCTCAAAAGCGGTAAGGACCCGGTGAGCGGCCTTCACAAGCTTATTAGCCTCATACCTTGATTTGTTGAAACGAGGTTTCTTCCAAGTTGGCTTTCCTTCCTTATGATTGCTCTTACCTTTCAGCTTGGGGCAATTTGCCCGGATATGGTTGAGCTCACCACATTCATAGCATGTCACCGGACCACCTCTCTTTTTGTTTCTCACATTATTGTAGGCCCGTGTGAATTTTTTTAGCTAGGAGAGCTAACTCTGTCTCAGGAATACTTTCAAGCTCCTCCTCATGAATCGCAGATAAACAAGTAAATGAAAGATCAGAAAATGATTCAAGAGTACCATCAGAAGACCTTTTGAGAGGATCAGCTATCAATGCCATGTTGTCTTTCTTAGGATGATCAACTCTTTTAATTTCATGAGTTTTGAGTTTACTATAAAGCAATTCTAAAGTAAGACTTGAAAGATCAACATTTTCCTCTATAGCAGTAGCCTTCATCTCCCACTCCTTGGTGTTGATTGCAGCCAAGAAATGGGTGGCATTTTCAGCTTGAGAATATTCAATATCAACAGCTTTCATTTGATTAATTACTTTATTAAAACGACTGAAAATGTCATCGATGCTCTCTCCAGGACGCATCTCGAATTTATTGTATTCACGCTTGTAAACTGTTTGGCGCACCTTTTTGATTTGGGACGAACCCTCATGATATGTTTCGAGAGTGTTCCAAATTTCGTGCGCAGTGGCAAGATTGAAAATGCGATCATATTCTTGTCTACCAAGCGCACCATATAAAACATTTTTGGCTTTGTTGTTGTTTGCCACAAGAATCGCTGAAGCCGGTGTTGCAATTTCATGAATAACAAGCGGGGCTCGAACAACATCCCAAATAGCTTGTCCCTCGCTCTCAAGGAAGACTCGCATACGATTCTTCCAATAGGCATAGTCGTGCCCATCGAAGATATGCGGTTTAGTAGAAAACTTATCCATCGCCTAAAGTTCAGTGACCGGTTAAGATCAAGAGTAAACTAACCGGGCTCTGATACCACTTGTTGGACCGAAAAGGCGACTAGAGGGGGGTGAATAGGAGCACGCTCACTTTTTCATAAAATATGAATTCAACACAATTTCACTCTAATAGCTATGATGAAGCTATGAAGATCAATATACCAGTACAGCGGAAGACTAGTATTGAATCCAATTAAATCCCCTAAGCAAGATAACAAAATCAACTAAGATTACAGAATCACAAAGCAGGCGCGTCGACCTCGGACTCGGTAGGTTGGACCGATTGCCGGGCGGTCGGAGCACTCCAAAATCGGTCTGAGCGGTGATGACGGGCGGTCTGACCGCTGTTGTACTGGCGGTCGGACCGCTCCAAAATCGGTCTGACCGATGATGACGGGCGGTCTGACCGGCCGACTCCAGAACAGATCTGAAACAGTAAAATCAGCCCGATGACGAAGTTGCAATTAGGTCAAACTTATGATTCTCAACTCCAAACTTTACGAAACTTTGCACACACCTTCTCTATGCTATTGAGAACCTATTCCAATAGAATATTATGATAATTCTTGGATAGATCCTGAACAGTTGTCAATTGAATAACAGAAGGTCTAAAACCGGGTAAGAACGAAAACTTGATCCTAATGCTTGTTCGTGAGTGATTGATGATCAAGATGATTCTAGATAGATTCACACATATCACAGCAAGCTAATTTACGTGAAAGAATCAATCACAAACTCGTGGATCAAAGAAAGCCCTAAAATCACTAAATTGAAAGCAAGAACGAAAAGAGACTTATCTCAAGCAAACCTTGCATAGATTAAGAACGTGATCGTTGCTGGATTACACCCACACCATCATGGATCAGTGGTCAATCCAAGATCACAAAATTCACCTCAAACCATGAAAAACCCTAGCCTCCACCTCAACTCCCCCTAAGCCAATTAGGGTTTCAAAACAACAAAAGAGGTGAAAAACAGCGAGAGAGAGAGGGTGCAGCCACCACCTCCTCCTATTTATAGTGGAGGCCTAGAACTCTCTAGGGTTTGACTCAATTGGGCTCCCGTTAAGGCCCACTAACAAACGGGTCACACACGCACGCTTCGCAAAGCGCCGTCTTTAACTTTTTGACCTAAACCGCTTCACCATGCGCCATGGATTTACCAATAGGTCACCCTTGTCCATCTTGTATCACGCTTGAGTCGTTGACTCACCGGCATCGCCGATCGCTCGACCTCAACTCTCCAAGTCTAGTCCCGATCCTCCTCGCCGTTGACCGTCGTTGACCACCAAGCAACCTGCACAACCATAGACAAGCAACACGAATTCGGGAACAAGTTCTTCACAACTTGACCCATGTTAGTCAAAACATGCATCATGCAAACCATATGCCATGATACCAAATGACTTTGACCTAACAAAACACCATTGCCACGAAGTTGGCCGACGTTCAAGTCAAACCGGTCCGAGCGACTCCATGTGAGCGGTCGGACCGCCTCGGCGGTCGGACCGCTCCGTGAGCGGTCGGACCGCCTTGAGGACTTAGCCGAAATTCATGCCCTGAAATTCCGAAACGTTCTGAAAACTTAAAACGAATAGAACTTCTTACTGGAGACTCCAAAAATTATAAGACCAAGTGCATTGGGATCCCCTCACTTGCCTACAACACCTATTTTTGGCCCAGCCAGTTCTGAACACTTTTAGGTCAACGCCGGTCCGACCGCCGCACATGGCCGGTCCGACCGATTTGGGACCGGTCGGACCGCCGTGCTAGGACCGGTCGGACCGCCCCAGTCCAGAATGCCTAAGACTTTGTCGAAAACTCGTGAAACGACAAACCGTAAACACCATTGCCAATTGTCACATCATCCTAAGATCTGGAACATATCCCCATGATATCCACAAAAGCAACTAGAGAAGAGACTGGATAGAGAAAGTCTAGAGAAGAATAGAGGATAGGGAGGCGCACGGCCGATTCTTGGGCAAGGTGGCGGCATGGATTTTTGGCATTAAGCAAAGCAGGGATTAGAAAAACAATAGAAAGCAAAGAGATGTTTGGCTCCACACATTAGAGCAATAGACAAAAGGAAACGAACATATAGAAAACCAACAGGGAAGACCACGTTGGTTTCAGAGAAGAAACTAGGGCATGTCGTCAGATCATGCGCAAGGTGACAGCGAACAAAGGCAAAGCGGCTCCGGCGAGGCGACAAAATGGAACGGCGAGAATGAGGCAGAGATGGTGACGCGATCCAGACGTCGAGAAAATGCACTAGTCGCCGGCTACGGAGCAAAGAACGACGGTCGACGGCGGCTCCATGGTGGTGTACTGCTTCCGGCGATGCTCTGCGAAAAGAGAGGTGAGCACAACGTAGAACGCGGTGACGTGAACCCAAAGGTGGTGGAGTTGAAGGTTGGGGATCAACGGTTGTAGAGTAATTAATCGAAGAATGGAGACAGTCAAGAGGAGAGAGAACGCTTGATTCTCGGCACATGGTGGGTTAAACTTGAATACAAAATATGGGGGAAATAGGTATCAATGAGGGGCACAAGACGATGTGATCGGATTTTTGAAAATCACACTGAGGAAGCAAGGAACGCGATGAACACGTCTCAGCTTTATGGCTTGACATGGTCGACGGTGCTCTAGAGATCTTCCGGCTAAGGGGACATGATGTAGACGTAGAATGCAACGACGCGAACTCAACTCCGCAGACAGTTCGGCCGGGGGGCGTCGGATGAAGGCGCAACTCGTCGGAGAAGACCTTTAGTTGGAGCTTGGTCTTTTGCAGATTGCGATGAGAATAGATTGATTCAGAGGAAACCGATTTGGGGAATTGAAAGAGGAGATTAAGAGCATCAATATGACGCGCTCATTTTCTTTTTATATGCACCGGAGATGGAGATATGATTTTTGGAAGCTTTCTGTTGAATGCGTACAGGCTCGGGACTCTAGCTAGTCGGTTGGAGATGATAATGAATAGTAACAAACATGTGGCGAAGAAAGATTGGAAAGGATTTTCCGAATTAAATAAAAGTCTAAAAATCAAAGACACCAAATAAATAGCAAATAAATCTGAAAAAATCTCAGAAAATGCTCAAAAATTCCTTAGAACACAAGGAAGTCAAATAATACTAGTTTTTATTTAATTGATGTTTAGATTTATCAAATTAAATATTTTGAATTTAGAAAATTCTCAATTAAGCTTTATTAAATCAAATAAAATTAGTGAAATTTTCCAGTGACCTGAACTACTCAAAAGATTTTTTAAAAGCCAAATTTTTGGACATTGCAGGTTGTCACGCATTGTGGTCCGGATTGTATTGTTTGCAGAATCGGTTGCTTTTGGAAAAGAGTACAAACTTTTAAATAGACGAAATATTTGAGAATAAAATTTGAAAGACTTTATAATTTAATTGTGAATTACATGGTGTGCAGGGTTTGGTTATGTGCATTAGAAACAACAACATGCACGAATCAACAAACCGAAAAACACCTATGATACATGTGTGCCTTTTTGGAATCGAAAAAGGTGGACTGGAATGAAGTCAATTAGTCTTGGTGGCCCATCAGTCCCTTCCCCTTGTCTTAGAACTACCCGCGACAGCGGTCAGTCTCGAAGTCAGACATGTTCTACGAGACGGGCTAGATGATTTAATGATGTTAGGATAGCAGAATGTAAGACCAAATCAATAATCAGGATGCAAATTGAACATAACTTACATCTTCAATATGGAGTACACCCGGGCGACGGGGACCTCTAGGATGGCCACCGGCCTCATTTGCATGCCTTCCCCTTGTCCACTGCACACTTGGCCCGGTAGTACTCACCTTCCTGTTCAAGGGACCTCCACCACCACCCTACTTTCCTGGCCTCCACCAGTGCCTATTCAATAGGGTTAGGTTCATAAGGTTTTCAGCGTTCGAAGGTCTTAGGTCGCTTCACGTAGTTGAATATGTACTTCTGCTCGATGAACACCTCATCGTACATGTCTGAGTCGTCGATCCATTAGAATAAGTTGAACCGCATCTCTGGCTGCTATTATGCGCAGATGAAGTTAGCGATATGTGGAATACAACGTAAGATGTGAAAATATATGTGTGTGAATACAACGTAAGATGTGAAAATATATGTGTGTGTAAGATTCTCTTACGAGGATATTGTTGTACGTGTAGTACTCACGGATATTCATCGGTTCTTCGCACACACATTGTGGCCGTGGAAACTCCGATGGTACCGGCACATCCTTCATATAACAATCTGGGTAGGATTTAGCCCTCACGACAAGCCACTGCGCTTCCGCGACATCTTTGCAAAGAAGTCGGACATCTCCTTCCCATTTGTTCTGTGAAACAAGTTGGAGTAAAGTGTTAGGTGTAATATTCTAAAATTTAAAGCTGTTTCGAAGCTTTTAAAAATAAAAATAACAATTAAAACCATTAAATATGAATAATCTAAACTTTAATTAAATTCAAAATCTTTTTATTTGAGTTCCTTGTGTTCCAGAGTATTTTTGTAATTTTTTGGAATTTTTGGAGTTTATTTGTTATTTCTTTTAGCTCAATTTGATTTCATTCCTTTTCGAAAATTCAGAAATCCTTTTCTTTTTCAAAGATTCCTTTGGGCCCAATCTTTTCTACCGGCCCATTATCCTTTTTGCTCCTGGACCATTTCCTTTTCCTCCTGCCAGCCCGTTTTCACGCTTGTAACATCCCAAAATTTGGTCTTTTTTTAAGCCTTAAAAATAAAAATAACCATTCAAATTTTCTTGTTAAAGTTCCAGCTTAATTTGAATTTTTAGAAATCAAAAAGATTTAATGTGAATAATATACTTCAATTAAATTAAAGGTTGTTTATTTGAGTTCCTAGTGTTCCAGAGAATTTTCTGTAATTTTCTAGGATTTTTTTATTTTGGATTTATTTGATATCTATTTGAGCTCAAGTTTATTTAATCTCTTTTCCTAAATTCAGAAATCAGTTTAATTCTAAAATTCCTCTGTTGGGCTCAATTTCTTTTCTCCCGGCCTTTTCCTTTTCCTTGGCCCACCTTTCTTTTCTTTTAGGCCCACTTTAGTCGGCCCACTTGCTTCCTTTTCTTTTGGCCTTTTCTATTCTTCATCATCGACTTGGTTTCCTTTTTCTTTGTTTTGCTTGCATGACCCACTCAAATCCCAACCGCTTCTTTCCTTTCTTTAAGCGCAAGGCTCGGTGAGTCACCCTTCCTTTTTCCTTTTATGCTCACTATCGCGTGGGGATCGGTTGTGAGCCACGTTTTCCTCTGGTCTTCGTCTCTCTCACGAGCTCATGCCGTGTTCGAAGCAAACGCCAAAGCCGTCGGCTTCAACATGAACTCCTCCATCCCAACACTATTTAAGAAGTTGATCGCATCTTGATCGTGGCACATGCCTCCTCTTCCAAAACCCTAATGTTTCCTCCCTACTCTTGCCTTCGTTGTGCCACAATCAAGCCGAAGAGCCGCCACCACCGCAGGCCTTGTTTGCCAGAAATTACCGTTGTTGAAGCTTCTTCGACCACACCGTCGCCTTCTTTGCATTCGCACAGAAGCGTTCTATGTCGTGCGCTCATCATATTCGGCCGAGGATCATCAAGTCGCTGTTGCGCCATCTTCTCCAAAACCGATTGCTGGCCCCTCACCAATCTACTTGTCGGTGAGCTCCTTGACCTTTATATGTGTGTCATCCTGTGCCTTTTGTCTCCCTCGTTCGACCCTACCTTGCTCTCTCTCTCCTTGTTGTCGAGTTATTGCCGCCGGTCACTTCCTCCATCTTCGGTGAACTATGCCTCGCCATCGTTCTAGTTGGTCTCTGGCCACTCCGCTTGTCCCATCGTGTTCCCCAAGACGTCGCCTACCCGGTGCTCCTCTTCTTTCCCTTCGGGCGCCATTGATTCACCTTTGCTGCCACACCAGTGCACCTCCACACCACCCAAGTCGCCACTGTCGCCGCCTCATCGCCGGTATTGCTGCACCGACGCCACCAAAAGAATCTCCTCACTCTTGGGATCCTATTTTGCTCATGGCCGTCGTTTGCCTTGTTGTGGTTCGTCGTGACCACGCAAGCTTTGCCGCCGCCATCGCTCTCTACCTCTCCTCATTTCTCTCTCTTCAACCACATCAAGATCCACCTCATGTACCACCTTGTTGCCAAGTCAAACACCACTTCACTTTTCGGCCCATGTGGCATACCAGTCAAGGTCACGTGTCACTGCACATGGTGGGCTGAACCTAAACCTAAACTCAAAGTCCATGAGCTTAGTTCATCATAGACCATCCCTATGTCAAGTGAGACACACCTGCAAACCTATTTCCTTATTTTCTTTTCAGCCGAATAATCCCTAATGACGTCAGCATGATGCATTTAATTATTTTTCCTTTCGAAAAATAATTCCAGTAAATCCATAAATACTGATTTCCATCATTTTATGTTATTTCAATCTTTCTGAAGCCATATCTTATTCATTCGAACTCCAATTGAGTCCATCCAAATTTCTAAATTCATATAAAATTGATCTCTTTCTTTTAGAGTTAGTTTTACTATTTTTGAATTTTATTTGAATTTCTTTTGAATTTATGTGTGCTTTATTTGTTGTTTTTCTCTCGTTAGACGATCTGTTACACAGAGTAGGAGCAGAAGTCAACTTCGAAGATCCAAGTGTAGTAACTAAGCATATCCAAAACCAAGGCAAACCATAGTCCTTTGATCATATTGAACCTATGATTCCAAAAGTATATTGTTTTATACAATTGCATACTATCTTTATACAAATTATTTTGAGATTAGCTATCACCTACTTGTCTTTATGCCTCCTTTGATTATTTGAATGCCATGAATCATTTGCCACCCTAGCATAGATAATTTTAGTTGGATATATTTGTATTACCAACATGGGTAGCGTACAAATGCTTAATAAAGCTTAGTTACGATGGGTTCATTATCACATGTGTCATAATGATTAATCTTGACTTAATGAAATATGGAATCATGGTGGTTAGCCACTCTTGTTAAAATTTGTGTACCATGACAAGGTATGTCATTGGTCTTAGTTTAAAAAATGGTTTACGCTTGGACGAGTGGATGGTGGATTAACGGTGTGATTATAACATGTTGTGGGTTGTGGTAAGATCACCTAGGTAAATTGTCAAGGACTTAATCTTGTATGCCTTTAAATTGGACCTTAGCCGTACAACCACATATCTTGTATGGGCGGGACCTGGCTAATTAATAAGCAATGTTTTGATTTGGCTCTATTTAGGTTGTGTTCGGCGCAAGAGGGGCCCTGTCTGGTCGGTTAAACATTCAGTGTTGAAACCTTAGCGAGCAGAACTGGGTTAAAACAGAACTTTGTAAAGGCTTTGTGATAATCTCTTAGCCACACACCTATGAAAGTGTGTGGGCGGACATTATAAGTTGATTATCTCTTGTGGGTAAAGTTGTACAACATCTGCGGGGTATAAAACTATTCGAATAGCCTTGTCTGCGGTTATAGGCGTGCTCAGGGATTTCACACGAGAGGTAGAGTTTCTTCATAAAATGTGTCGGAGTGTGAATGGAAAGTTCACTTGATGAATATAATGTTCATTCAATGAATGGGTAATTCACTTGGTGGTTTGTGCCGATTGGTGAATTGGGGATTCACTTATCATTGGTTTGGTTGGAAAGTGGATGGGAAGTTCACTGGTTGTTTCAAAGTAATTGTTTACTTATTTACTATTCTTTTCAACTACGCATTTCAATCTATTTATTGTATTTATCGTCAATGCTGCTTTCTGCAAAAGAACCATACAACTAACCTTTGGCAAGCCTTGCATGAATACTATTTGCATACATTTCCCTACGGCTTGCTGACTACTTTATGTACTCACGGCTTTACTCCTTTGTTGATCAGCTGAAGAATACCAAGCTGCTCAAGTGTTCTTTCAGAAAGAGGACTATGAAGGTTTTGAGGATTAGGATGCGTTCTCCACTCGATTGTCTATTGGCATGTTGATTGGCCTTTCTAAGCTTCTCGTTCCGCTGCAAGAGTTTATTTGTTTCTTTAGCCCTGCGTGGCAAGTTAAGTAAATGTTTACCATGAGGTCCAGTTATTATTACAATTTGTTATTTTGAGATCTTTTTGGTTAAATCGAATAAATAGATGGTATTTCATCATTGTTTCCTGTGTGAGCTAGCTACTGATCTGGGACTAGTTCAGAATACATAGAGGGTTCTTGAGATGCATTTTAAGGTCTCGACAATGCCCCTGGCACAGCATCGCTCCCCGCCGCACCGCTGCCACTGACATGTGGGTCCCACCTTTGAGCCATGTTCCGCCCATTCCCATCTACGTCTCTGTCTTCGACACGGCTTCACCGCCGTGCCCAAGTGGAACTCGTTGATGCTACCTTTAAAAGCTCACCACCCCTTGTTTTTTTGCGTCCTCTCATGGTGCCGCACCCCGTGAGACCTGTAGACACCTCAAAATTGTCAGGAATGGAGCTTCATGTCTCGAGGTTGTCGTCGAATTGTGCCACCGTCGGTGAACCTCGTGCTTCGTCTCTGCTGCCGTCGAGTCCGCACCGCCCTGATCTGCGACACCCTCCACTCTATTTTGTCGGAGAGCCATCATAGCTCGTTGCCATCAAGAGCCGTAGCACTACCGCCGCTTCCTCCTCACCATCGGTCATCTCCATCGTCCTCTCGTCCTAGCGCAAGACCCGGTGAGTTCACTATCGTATCCTGTCTCTTTTGTGCCCCTTCATGCCCCCTGAGTCACCGTCGTTCGCCAGATCCACTATCGTCGGAGCGGCACCGCTGATCGCCGTCGACCTTCGTGTTGGAAATATGCCCTAGAGGCAATCATAGAGATGATGATATTTCATAATATTCATGACTTTGATAATATGTTATCGTGTTCCTTGAATGAATCATCAGTTATAGATCAATAAGTATGTGACTTGCTGGTGGAACTCTTTAACTTATGTGATGTCGTTCTAAATGTATCCCTGGTCGGGGCTCACTGGTTAGAACACTAGTGACTCTATGACTAGCACATGTATTGATTGATGACCATGTTTCACTGGTTATGGATATAGGGATATCGAATCAATAATGTGAGCACATGATAGAGAACATGGGATTGGATAGACCCATTGTTGGACCGAAAAGGCGACTAGAGGGGGGTGAATAGGAGCACGCTCACTTTTTCACAAATTATGAATTCAACACAATCTCACTCCAATAGCTATGATGAAGCTATGAAGATCAATATACCAGTACAGCGGAAGACTAGTATTGAATTCAATTGAACCCCCAAAGTAAAGCAACAAAATCAACTAAGATTAAAACAGCACAGTGTACTGGCGGTCTGACCGATGTTATGTTGGCGGTCTGACCGGTGGGAAATCGGTCTGACCGGTGATGATGGGCGGTCTGACCGGCAGACTCCAGAACAGATCTGAAACAGTAAAAATAGCCCGATGACGAAGTTACAATTAGGTCTAACTTTTGATTCTCAACTCCAAACTTCACGAAACTTTGCACACACCTCCTCTATACTATTGAGGACCTATTCCAATCGAATATTATGATAATTCTTGGCTAGATCCTGAACATTTGTCAATTGAGTAAGAGAGGGTCTAAAATCGGGTAAGAACGAAAACTTGATCCTAATACTTGTTCGTGAGTGATTGATGATCAAGATGATCCTAGATAAGTTCACACATATCACAGCAAGATAATTCACATGAAAGAATCAATCAAAATCTCGTGGATCAAAGAAAGCCCTAAAATCACGATAATGAAAGTAAGAACGAAAAGAGACTTATCTCAAGCAAACCTTGCGTAGATTAAGAACGTGATTGTTGTTGGATTACACCCACACCATCAAGGATCAGTGGTCAATCCAAGAGCATAAAAATCTAATCAAACCTTCATGAACCCTAACCTCCACGTCTATCTCTCCCTAAGACGAAATTAGGGTTTCCAACATAAAAAGGGTTGAGAGTCTGGTGCAGCCACCACCCCCTCCTATTTATAGTGGAGGCCTAGACCTTCTGAAGTTTGACTCTATTGGGCTCCCGTTAAGGCCCACTAACAAACGGGTCACACACGCACGCTTCGCAAAGCGCCGTTTTTAACTTTTTGACCTAAACCGCTTCACCATGCGCCATGGATTCGCCAATAGGTCACCCTTGTCCATCTTGTGTCACGCTTGAGTCCATTGACCTCACCCGGCATCGTCGATCGTTCTGGACCTCAACTCTCCAAGTGTAGTCCCGATCATCCTCGCCGTTGACCGTCGTTGACCACTAAGCAACCTGCACAACCATAGACAAGCAAACACAAATTCGGGAATAAGTTCTTCACAACTTGACCCATGTTAGTCAAAACATGCATCATGCAACACATATGCACTGAAACCCATGACTTTGACCTAACACATCAACATCGCCACGAAGTTGGCCGATGAACAAGTCAGAACCGGTCGATCCGCCCCTCGGGGCGGTCGACCGCTTCACTGCGGTCGGCCCGCCACCTCAAGGCAGTTAGACCGCCGAGGGACTTAACCAAAATTCAAGCCACAAATTCAAACCTTCCGAAATTTCAAACGAATAGAACTTTTGATTGGAGGCTCCAAAAATTATGAGACCAAGTGCATTGGGATCCCCTCACTTGCCTACATCCTCTATTTTTGGCCCAGCTTGTTCTGACCATGTTTGGTCACGGCCAGTCCGACCGCCGCACATGGCCGGTCTGACCGATTTGGGACCGGTCGGACCGCCATGCTATGGCCGGTCGGACCGCCCCTGACCTGACAAACTGAACTCTGTCATAAACCTGTGAAACGATAAACCATAAATGCCATTGGCAATTGTCACATCATCCTAAGATCTGGAGCATATCCCCATGATATCCACACCCATCATTGAGACACTATTGAGATTGTTATGAATCTATTTGTCATTAGCTGGTCTCTAGTAATGATGATGTATAATCCTTAGACCTGATATCAGCATGGTTCCCTACATGTGTAATGGCACTCTTAGGGGCTGCCAAACGCTACTCGTAACTGGGTAGTTATAAAGGTAGTTTTTGGGTATGCTATGAAACATACGGAGGGATATGACTAGTCGAGAAGGGATTTTCCCCTCCTAACATAACAGGAGAGATATCTCTGGGCCCCTCGTGGTGATCGGATAAAGAAAGTGCATGGACATACCACTAGTGGTCGAAGTGTCGACCACATGAAGTTATCCAACACTCGATCGAGAAAATATTGAACAATCCATGGATGACACAACATCTCACCTATAGTTCAACCAAACATCGTGAGGCAAATGGAGAATGCATGAGTAGGTCGCTTAGTTCGACCAGTTACGGACTAGTCGTATGGAGATACGAGCTTGTCATAGATTGGTCGAACGTAATCACAGAATGGTAAGAACCTGGTCGTAAGGAGTTACGAACTGGTCGTGACCAAATACAACCTGGTCGTATAGAGGTACGAACTGGTCATAAGTGATGAGGACCTGGTCATAGATCATATTAAATCAAGGTTCGTCCAATATATTCTATGTGTATTTAGGAGTCGTTATGTGCTGCTAGGTACCGCTAACGACCGGTGGTCGGAAAAGAGCTTTCGAGTCATAACCGATTACACATGAACATGTAGGGTCACACACTTAAAGGACTAGGATCTATTTTGGATGGTGATCTGAATTCATACAGGCCACGAGTGCCTAATGGGCCTCAAGGTCGAGACCCATCATGAATGCCTATATATATATAGGGGCGGTGGCATAGGGTGATGATGAGTTTTCGGATGATCTTTGGAAGAACTCCTGAAACCCTAATAGCTACGCCTTCCCAACCACGCCGCCGGTGCTAGCACTCCAGCACGTGGTGATCCTGCCCTGTACGTGTGGATACCTCGGAGGTGTTGTTGCGAAATATCAACACTAGGACGATTCGCAACTCGTGATGATCACCGGTGTCAAAGGAGAAGTCGCGCGGTGAGTACGACCACTCGGAGGAGCAAACGCGCGGCGAGTATGACCACTCGAAAGAGGAGATGCGTCGTGAGTACGACTACAACTGCATCAACTCGCTACAACGACTCTACTTCCGCTACGAGTCAGCGCGTCTAGCGGTAATCTCGTGATCTATTACTAGCGGTGGTTCCTTGGTTGTGCGGTTTTTTTTGTTTGTGCTATCGTAGCCTTGCCTGTAACCCTTCACTTCGGTCGTTGTGCGGCACCGCCGTTGCGTGTCGTCCTAGTCAACTACTAGGTCAGCAGCCACCTCAGCCCTAGCGCCTGCGTGTCTGCCGCGTGGACGCTACGTGGATGCTTGCGTGTCAACCCGAGCCCCACCCTAGACTCAAGTCTTTGTGGACTTGGTCCATCGTGAGTCGTGTCTCTGTCAAGTCAGTCCCACTTGTTAGTTCTTGTTCCATGAACCAAGTGCACCATGCGCCTTGAACCCTTTTCTCGTGGACTTTGTCTATAGACCATTGACCCCACCTATCAGTGACACAAAACCTTTTCCTTTATAAATTTAATTTTGGATGAAATTCTTTTTCTCTTGCTAACATAATACTAATCCAGTAATCCAGAATTTCCTTTAGAAAAAAATCCAAAATCTTGAAATAGTGTTTTCTCTCTCTTTTTCTTAGATTTAAATCTTTCGAGAGCCCGTTCTCCTTCGTGCAAACTCCGATTCAGCCCATTCAAATTTCTAAATTCATCTCAAATCGAGATCTTTCTCCCAGTGTTGTTTTGTTGGTTTTGTAATTTATTTGAATTTCTTTTGGATTTATTTTTTGTTTCGTTCATTTTCACTCTCCCCCCTCTCTCATTTAGACAACGATTTTCAAGGAGCAGATGTAGGAGCAGGATTTGAAGACCAAAGTTTTGTAACTAAGAAAGGTCAAGGCAAGTCGCAGTCCTTTGATTATATTGAACCTATGTTATTAAAAGTATATTGTTTTATATCAAATTGCATGCTACTTTTATATCAACTGCTTTTGGGAGTTGTTAATCACCTATTTGTCATTATACCACCATTGATTACTTTGAATACCATGTATCCATTGTCACCATAAGATGATCATTACTAGTTGGACATATTTGTATCACCAACATAGGTTATTGTAGAAATACTTAGTCAAGCTTAGTTGTACGATGTGCTCATGTCACATGATCAATAATGTTATTTGACTTAATGAGAGATGGAATTATGGTGCGATGCCACTGTTATGCAATTTGTGGTGGGATGCTACTATTGTACAAGTTGTTGTGTGATGTCACTATTATAAAATTATGTGTCATATCAGGGATTGTCATTGGTGTGGTTAAACAAAATGGTTTTACGCCCAGGCGAGTGATCATGCACTAAAGATGGCGTTGTTCGCACATTGGGATGAGGTAGTCTCGCCTGAGTACTTGTTAAGGACTTAATCATGTGCACCGTTGAATTGGGTCATATCGTACAACCACATGTCCAGTATGGGATGGGATAGAGCTGGCTAATTAATTAGCAATGTCTCAACTTTTGTTTTGTTGTGGTGGTGTGAGTTCCGGGATGGATGTATACTCACATGGCACAAGAGGGGGCCATGTCTGGTTGCGATGACATTCAGTGTTAAAACCTGAACGGGCAGTAATTGGGTTAATAAGGAGCTTTGTAAAGACCTTGTGATAATCACTTAGTCGTACACCTATGGAAGTGTGTGAACGGACATTATAAGTTGATTTATGTCTTATGGGTCAAGCTGTACAACCTCTGCGGAGTGTTAAAACTATTCGAACAGTCGTGTCTCTGGTTATAGACAATGCTTAGGGATTTCACATGAGGTATAGAGTTTTTACAAAAATTGTTGAAAGGTGAATGTGATGTTCACTTGGTGAATGTGATGTTCACTTCGTGGTTTGGTTGGAAAGTGAATGAGAAGTTTGCTAGTTGTTTCAAAGCAATTGTTTACTTTAATTATTTATATCTTTTCATCTACACTGTACAATCTACTTATTGTATTTAATGTCAATACTTGCTTTCTGTGTAAAAAAAAACCATATGGTTATTCCTTTGACCAAGCCTTACATGAATATTAATTACATACTAGTCCTTATGAGTTGCTGACTACTTTATGTACTCACAGCTTTAAATATTGTTGCTCCGTTGAATAAGATCAAACTACTCAAGAGTTCTACGAGAAGTTCTTCGAATACTTTGCGAACTAAGATGCACTCCCCACTCGAGTGCCTTTGGGCATGTCGAATAGCCACCACAAGTTTCTTTTCTGCTGCAAGAGCTTCATTTGTTTCTTAATCCATGCGTGGCAAGTTAAGTAAACGTTGACTATAAAGTCTGATAATTACTATTTATTACTATTTTTCTACCTTTTTAGTTAATTTATTGAATGGATGGTATTTCATCAATATGTCACTGTGTGAGCTAGCTACTAATCATGGGACTATTTCAGAATACACAGAGGGTTTTGGATGTGTTAATCCGGGTCCTGACATTTGGTGTGGTGGTGAGTGTTCTCCTCTAGCTCTCTTCTCCCTTCTTTTATAAGCGGATAAGGTGTAGTGCTGAGGGTGGAGGGAGAAGATGATGAACCTCGGAGGTTCTGATCTGGCCCGATCTTTCGATGAGAAGATAAATTCGGTAGAAGATGCTCAACTCTCACGATCCTGGCAACGAACTCGCAAGGCCCAAAATCACGCAATCGCTGAACTGCTCGACAAGTCGTTATCAACCGTGTACGAATATCCGGATGACCTGATCACGAAGATCAATTCCTGCATACACCGAAGAAGCACGCAAGAACAAGGTAAAACGCAATCTGAATTGCAAATATATGATTGAGTTCAAAAGGTGGGATTCCGCAAGAGGTCCTTTACGGTTGGTCTAGTCGACACAAGCGAAGAACGAGAGTTTTCAGAATGGAGAAACTAATCAAATGAAATCCAAGGAGACTAGAGGGGGTGCGTCCTCCTTAAATAGGGGATGAAGAGCCACAAATCTAAAAGAAATAGCAGGGTAGGACTAAACTCATGGGTTACTGTTCACATGAACAGTAACCACACCCCCAGGTGGGCCGGCGGCATATGGGCCAATTCCGGTACGATTACAAGGCCCAAATCGGTGATATAGAACTTTCTTTTGATGATTCCAAAGTCTACAGAAATAATTTGGAGGTGAGGCTAGATCCGTTGGAAATACCACGTCGTTAGCTTTCCAACAAGCCCAAGAACACTCGAATCGGACTCCGTTTGCAAAAGTTATGTATGTTTTAAGTTGGTGCTGTCAGGCTGATTCCAAAGGCCGAACTGGATTCCAAAACGGGTTCAGCTCGAACTGCTTGCTTGTCTTGGACCAAAAGTGACATGGTGCTGCACATATATATATTTCATCATTAGGTAGTATCATATAGTTCATATAATATAAAGACACTCCTAAAAACAAGCTCACCTGATAATTTAAGTGAAGCGTACGAGTTCGTGTACTTGGAATAACAAGCATAGCAAATATAGTTGTATCTATAAGGGTCATGTCATCATCATCCTCCTTTTCTTGAAAACAAAGCCGTCATCGGCTTTTGATAAACTAAAAATAGGGTAACAAAGAAGCCAAGGTGTATGCATGGTATATGTATATATCATCTGTTTTAACGGTTCTTCGTTGTTGCATAATTAATGTTAGAAGACAGCAGCGATCATAAAAGATCATTGTATTATTAATCCAAGAGTAATCATATATGCGAATGATCAAAACAAAATTTCTCACACAACAATTATTGCAACTAGTTTTGCAAATGTAAGTGAAGCATTTATGCAATTCAAATCTCTGAAGTTGTAAACTTGTATTGGTAGCACATATGGGCAAATCTACAACTTTCGGAATCAAACAACATTCATCCATATAATCAGATTTCAATCGAGCAATAGCAAATTCATCTAGCAATGGTGAAAAGAACTGTAAGTTCTTCCATACTTCAGCATCAATATTCGGATTGTCAATACGAGATGGTGCAATAAGGGAGGAACACATATGCATTGGATGAGCAATAAATTTTATTTTCCTCTCATATTGAACAAGATTTAGCACACAATAATTGTTATCCAAAACAGCAAGCTTTAATTCATCCATGTGATGACAAGTTATGCATATTCGATATACCAGAAATTGATTGTCTACACCATAATCTCCAATCAAATTAAACTTATATCCATGAGTGTAGGCACTAAATAAGGATTTCGAACATGCAAGTATAGAAACTTTCTCCATAGCTTGTGGCAATTTCATAGGTGGATCCAACATAATATAACATAAAGAGTCAGCAGGAGAAATTTTAGTCAAAACTTCTTTATGTCTAACCAATTCCACATGATCATTGTGTGCGATTAACTCATCATATGAAGTACTCACAACAGCAGGCAATTCAATTATTTCATCACATGGTGTACTCAAGTCAACAGGTAAATCAACAATGTTATCATATGGTGCACTCAAGTCAGCATTCAAATCAATCAAATTATCATATGATTCATGCAGATTATTAATAATATCAGATTTTGTAGCTAGGGAATTAATATCTGCCTTCTCAACACTAGGTTCCTTCACCTCATGTGATTCAATGGTTTCTACTACAATCTAATTTTCCCTTTGTTCAATGATACTAGGAATAAAATAATGGATATTAATCTCAGATTGAGTGTTCAAATCATACCTTTGGTATTACCTTGTAGGCTCAACTCAGATGATGTTGGTACTGGAGGCGATGAATTATCACAAGCTTTCCCTTCTTCTTCTTGCTCTAGAGAAGCAGGGGCGGCAATCATAGTAGGAGCAGCAGTAGAATGAGCAACCGAAGATGATCTTAAAGCCGAGGTGTGTATCATGCGCTTGTTTGTGTCATGTACACGTGAAGGTGTAGTGAAAGTTGATGAAAGTGTATGACTAGTCTTAGATTGTCGTCCATGTACTTCCTTTTCAGTAGTGCAAGCGAGTGATAGTTGGATGTTTATAAACAAGTTTATCCTGAATGCGACGGTTTAATCCTCCTAAAAATCTAGTCATTTTAGCATCTTTTGTTTCTTCTAAGCCACAACGAAACCAAGCAGTTTGCAATTCTTGATAGTACTCTTCTACAGTGTTACTACCTTGGCGTAAACATTGTAATTTATTCAGTAAATCACGAGAATAATATGAAGGCACAAATCTAGCTCTCATAGCTCTCTTCATAGCATCCCAAGTTCTATGTATGTTCTGATTAGTACGACAGTATTCACTCCACCAAATATATGCAAAATCATAAAACACACAGGTAACAGCCCTAACTTTTAGATGATCAGGAAATTCATGGCATGCAAATAATTGTTGTACAGCTAATTCCCATGTGAGATAAGCATCAAGATCATAATTCCTAGCAAAAGAAGGCACAGTGGGTTTAATTTTACGAGACGTACTATCACAATCATATACCTCCCGTGGAGAAAATTGTCTCAAGCGTGCAACTTCCTCTTTCACTTTCTTGTACTCTCGTCCAACAGTTCGAAGAAGATGTGGATATATCTTGCCATCATCCCGTGAACCTGTCATGGTTAGTAGAAAACAAGAAAACAAATTACAAGTATATGCTCCTATCAACTACTAGGTTCTGGCATTTCAACAGTTGCTCTCTCACAACGCCTTACCAAGTTCTTACTAGTTCTTACCAATGCAGCAAGGAAGTGGTACAACTGGTGGCTGGTTCGTGATACTCTCACTTGCGATTAGCCCAATGATTGCAATGAATGGAACCTGCTGAGTTAGTAGAAAGTGGAGCTTGGAAGGCTTCAATATGGTAGCAAGGATCAGTAAAAATCAAATCAGTTAATGCAAGTTAAAAAATTATTCAAAGTACTAGTCAATGTTGTTGATCCTAGCCTAATCAAAGTTAGCTAATCAAAGCCCCACTAAGAGATGTCTATGTACGCACACGCAAAGATAAATGTGACTTGATGTAAGCAATGAAAAACCTCACAACAAGTGCTAGGAGAGATGCTAACCAACTACTCAAACTTCTTTGTAGGGCACAAGATTGTTCACACGATGTAGAGCACAAAAATGGAATAACGTGCAGCATAAACAACCATTTATTTCAAGCAAAAAACAACAGTTAATCTCGAGAGATGAAAAATTAAAGTTTTATATGGCTTATATGTACTCGTTTGAAAGGTTTTGATGAGATCTACAACTTTTCAGTTGAGGTGAACCCCAAATTTCGAAGGGAAGACCGAAAGAAACGGCAAAAACCGAAACCGGAAACTTGTGATGCGAATTCGGGGCTGAAGATGGCCGATTTTCAGGATCCCAAAGGGCGACCAAGGGATTCAGTGGAAAGGATGCGACTCGTCGTTAGCTTTTCAACGAGTACAAGAACGTCCAAAACGGACACCGTATGCAAAATTTATACCCGTTTTACTGAAGGTGTCTCAGAAACAGAATCGTAATCGGACTTGAAACCGACTCGGTTCAATCTTGAAACTGTTATATCTTTTGATTTCGTGGGCTAAACTTGCTGAAATTTTTTGTGCAAGCTTTTGGTTATATGTAGAAGGGCTCCACCAATTTTCACTGGTTTTGGCGTAAGATTGTTTTTCTTCTTTTTTTCTACCACGGCTTTTGTTTTGTGTGACGGCCTCTTTCTCCTTCTATTATTTGTCGGCCCTAGGGCTTTCCACAAGTCACGAATAACAGCAAAGTGTTCTCTCTCTTTTTGGTGCAGATTCAGAGGAGTTCTAACCCACGAATTTTCTATTTTAGTTGCAAAAACTAAGAACCCTAAAGAACGATTAAGCGACGCAAAGGAAAAACACGAGAAGCAATCTAGACAACGACCAACTAGACAGTAACTAGAACTAAAAATCAGCAACTAGACACGACAATGCAACCAAATATTCAACAAGCAAACTGAAAAGAAAAAATTACGAAGGCTCAAAGGGCTCGGTATGGATGATAGATGCGATTTTTTTTTATAATTTTCTGGACTCTAGGTATGAAAAATGAATCTACTATTAGAAAACTGGAAACTCTCACCGATGAACTGTAGCTCTGATACCACTTGATGAACCTCGGAGGTCCTGATCTGGCCCAATCTTTCGATGAGAAGATAAATTCGGTAGAAGTCGTTCAACTCTCACGATCCTGGCAACGAACTCGCAAGGCCTGAAATCACGCAATCGCTGAACTACTTGACAAGTCGTTATCAACCGTGCACGAATACCCGGATGGCCTGATCACGAAGATCAATTCCTGCATACACCGAAGAAGCACGCAAGAACAAGGTAAAATGCAATCTGAATTGCAAATATATGATTGAGTTCAAAATGTGGGAATCTGCAAGAGGTCCTTTACGGTTGGTCTAGTCGACACAAACGAAGAACGAGAGTTTTCACAATGGAGAAACTAATCAAACAAAATCCAAGAAAACTAGAGGGGTGCGTCCTCCTTAAATAGGGGATGAGGAGCCACAAATCTAAAAAATAGCGGGGTGGGACTAAACTCATAGATTACTGTTCACATGAACAGCAACCACGCCCCCCAGGTGGGCCGACGACATATGGGCCAATTCCGGTACGATTACAAGGCCCAAATCGGTGATATAGCATCTTCTTTTGACGATTCCAAAGTCTACAGAAGTAATTTGGAGATGAGGCTAGATCCGTTGGAAAGATATCGTCGTTAGCTTTTCAACAAGCCCAAGAACACCCGAATCGGACTTCATTTGAAAAAGTTATGTCTGTTTTAAGTTGGTGCTATCAGGCTGATTCCGAAGGCCGAACTGGATTCCAAAACGGGTCCAGCTCGAACTGCTTGCTTGTCTTGGACCAAAAGTGACATGGTGCTGCAAATATATATATTTCATCATTAGGTAGCATCATATAGTTCATATAATATAAAGACACTCCTAAAAACAAGCTCACCTGATAATTTAAGTGAAGCGTACGAGTTCGTGTACTTGGAACAACAAGCATAGCAAATATGGTTGTATCCATAGGGTTCATGTCCTCATCAGAAGAGTCATCATTTTGGTCTGAAATGGTAGCGTAGCAGGGTGTGATCTTTTTGGTCTAGAATGGTAGCATCACAGTGTGTTGTCATTTCTGTCAGAAAAGGTGGCAGTGTGTGGCATGATAGGGTGCAGTCTTTTTAGTTTGAAAAGGTGGCATGCAGAGGGTGGTCATTTCTGTCTGAAAAGGTAGTGTTGTAGTGTGTTATCATTTCGGTCTGCAAAAGATGGCAGTGTGTGGTGTGACAGAGTGCGGTCTTTTCGGTCTGAAAGATGGCGTGGCAGAGTGTGGTCATTTCGGTCTAAAGAGGTAGTGCCACAGTGTATTGTCATTTCAGTCTGCAAATGGTGGTGGTGGTGTGTGGACTTTTCTGTCTGAGATGAACCTGGGTACAAAGTTTAATTTCATTGCAGGATTGAAGTCTCATTTTCTAATGCAATTGTCTCTTGTCATATTACATTCATACAAATCCAATTGCCAAAAGTTAAAGACATCTTGCGATTCATAAACAAGCATACAACATCGTTCATACATGAATCCCTTATATAGACAACGACTAATACTTAATACATATTGAAAACACTACCAATAGGATACACACACACATAAGTTTCTCGAGCCACTTCGAGTGGTCAAGAATCATGTCCAAGCGATCGTCTGCAGGTGGCATATTCACCATTGGACCATATGGAACTACAGGTTGACGTTCAATAGCTTTTTCCACCACAGCACCAACAGAGTCCACCCACTAAAAGTACTAGCATTCGCCTGCCTGAAAACCACATTGAATAGTGAAAAAGAAGTGACAAACAAACCAAAATGCAAATACCAATACTTGCTGAAATCAAACTCACTGAGAAATACTGACACTTGTAGAACACACACCCATGTTCTCTTCTGTGTTGGAGTATAGGACATTTGTTTGGACCCCACAGTTCGGGTCGTTCATGCGTCATACATTCGCCAGCGCCACCGTTTTTTGGCTCATTGAACTAGACGAGTGAGACATGATGCCAAGTAAAGTTCTAAGACAAGTGTAAGTAGATGAGAAGAGAAAGGGCTAGAGTTTACTTGGTTGGATGGGATTTTGTAGAGGTGGGGTTCAGCATGCCACGTTGTAGGTAAAAAAAATATTATTAAAATTTAGGCAAATCGTTATTCCAAATGGCGACAGGGATTCCGCAAGTCATAGTCGTCATTCCAAATGGTGACAACCTCCCCTATAAAAGACCCTAAAATTTGGGTATAATTCACTTTTATTCCAAAAAGAGATAGAGAGAAAAGGGAAGGGAGAGGAGAAGAGAGGAGGGGAGGGGAGAAGAGCTCGCAAAGCGCTGCTAGTCCGGTCGTTCACCTTGTAGGTAATTTTTTTAACTGAATTGATTACATAGTGTTAGATGTATGATTATGTAGTGTAGTATGTTGTAGTACATCCTTATCGGTGTGTAGTTTAGTTTTAGATGTGTGGGCAATCGTGGAAATCTTATTTATGGCGCAGCACATCGAATATGTCGGATGCAATCATTTTCAAAATTTACTACAATCAGGAGATTGTTCTGCAAGGTCCCTAGGGGGTTTATTTGCGTTATTTCTAATTGACGACTGTATGCCTAACAAGACTAGAGCAGCATACATGGGGCATTGTAATGCGGTAGTAGTTCTACACATTCAATTTGGATCATGCTTTGTACGATCTGAAATTGAGTTGCCTTACCAACCGAGCACTACATGGCACATATTGGGAGTTAGTGCAGCTAAAGAGAACAAGGTCATGGCAGTCATACATACGCAGGACGAGGCAGTAAGGGTGGGATTTGATCCTTCTGACCAGGCATATG
Source organism: Hsuehochloa calcarea (assembly GCA_036346395.1). Lineage (NCBI taxonomy): Eukaryota > Viridiplantae > Streptophyta > Magnoliopsida > Poales > Poaceae > Hsuehochloa > Hsuehochloa calcarea. Next base: position 12,635,133 of record CM070596.1, on the reverse strand, counting down.
CCCAAACCATTCCTGCATCTGTGGTTCAACAAGAAGGAGGTGGTGGTGATGCCGAAGAAATTGAGGACTCCAGCCACATCACAGTGCATATAATGGCAGAAGGCCGGAGAGTTGCTGAGGTTGCCAATGAAGACCATGTGGAAGAAGCTCATTTGGTCAGGGAAGCTAGTGGGATTGTTGTCGAAGGTAGGGAGATCGAAGCCCTAGTTCAAAGGATGACGCTCAAAGACCAGGACTACCAGACATTGTTGGAAGATGAAGGATCTAATGAGGATGATGCTATGGAACAGCAGGCGGTTCCATCCGAGTGGAACATAGACCAATTAGAAAACATCGTCTTGGACGAAGGCTCCCGTGTACCATGGGAGTGCGACCAGAACAAGGTTAGGCAAGGAGTCATGTATAAATGCAAGGAGGCTGTGCAGGAGGCTATAAAATTCTAGGCCTTGTCATTGCGGCGTACATTCACAACAGTGAGGTTTAACCCAAGATACTACGATATGAAGTGTGATATAGTAGGATGCCCTTGGTGAGTGCACGTAATACAACATAAGTGGAACACCTACTGGAAATGCAATACAGTGATCTCTCACACATGTATCATCGCTGAACCAATGCAATCCCATAAGAACCTGTCATCAGGCTTTATCGTGAACATCATGTATGACGAGATCGTGGATAATCTGGATTTCGAACCACGATCCATCATTCAGGCAATCGAGTCAAGATTTAAGTACACAATCAGCTATACTAAGTGGTCGCTGCTACATGACAAGAATGGTGCTCGATATGGTGTCATGAAAACCAGTCTAGCTAAGGTATACAATTGGGTGATGCGCAACGCTAGGTGTCTCCCTTTGGTTGGTATTGTGGAGGCAATTCCCTACAGTACCACAAAGTAATTTGTTGACTGAAGCAACAATGCCTCACTCTCCATGTCAAATGACATAGTATTGTACTTCACCATAATCACCGAGTACATGGAGGAGAAGAGCAAGAAGGGTGAGATGCACCAGGCATTCAAGATGGGCACAAGTGAGCTTCGCTTCGAGGTACTTTGCAGGGAGAAAGGACACCGCAAGATGAACCGCGAGAGGATCATCCACGAGTGCATGCTACATCGTGCTAGTTGTATATGCACTTGCAATAAGCCACTTCTTCTGCATAGGCCATGCTCACATGTGATGGCCGCATGTTCGATGGTGGCGTAGCATCCTGGCCAATACCTTTCTGAATATTTTACAAAGGAAAAGGTGATGCAAACCTGGAATACATAGTTGTATGGTTACGGCGTTGTTGGCCATTTCACTAGCCTTCCTACCTGGGAGTAACTGATATGTTCCGCAGACATTGCTAGCCTGAAGAGAAAGGTTGGTCGACGACAGAAACGGCATATCAGGAACGACATGGACGAAGCATAAGTCGGGCATCATACGAAGAAATGCTCTATTTGCAGGGAGTTCGAGCATACCTTCAAGAATTGCCCTAGGAGAAATGCACAAGATGAAGGAGAGGTAGGCAGTCCGGATGGCACCGCGTGGACCTCATTCACCAGCTCCATTCGAGGCGGGTATCGTGGAGGTCGACATGGCGGACGTTGAGGTCGTGGCCACGGGAATGATTTATCTTGTTGAAATATGTTGTGCTAAATATTTTGTAATATTTTTATGATTTGTGAGACTATGTGATGGCGTCTGTCCTATTTAGTTGTATTGTCCAATGTACTGATGTGTAACCTATGCACTACTGCTAATATTGTTTCTTATTACTTTCTGTTTTGTTTCTTATTATGTCATGTGTCGAATTGTAACATGTAACTTATGTTTGTCGTTACTTTCAGTTCTTTTCAACAAAAAAAAAATCCCTGATCTATCGTTTTCAATTGACGACGGACTCTTACCGTCATTTTAATTGGCAACAGAGCCTTATCGTCAATTGAACCGACCACTTAGGTATTTGTACACTATTCTAATGGCGATAGGGTTTCATCATTTGGAATGGCGATAAGGATATTTTGACATTCGGTAGTAGCCCATTTTTGTAATTAAAAAATCGACGGTTTATTTTTGTAATTTTTTTGTTAAAACATTATTATTATTTAAAGAAACTCCTGTTTTCCTCTCCTTTTTACGGTTTTACCCTTCTTACTTCTCTCTCCCTCTCCGCGACGGCGGTTTCTGCCGCTTCCGCCGCGGACGTCCCCGTGTAGGCGGCAGCATTGGCATGGCGTCCTCGCCGGATACGGCGGAGGCAGAGCTCCTCCATTGCCGTTCCGGCGTCAGCCCCTCACACTCCCTGGCTCACTCGCGCCTCCACTCCATACGGAATCATCAGGTGAGTCCTTTTGCTACATATAATTATATGGTGCAGTTTGGGTTTCCTGGATGTAAATAGTAAAATGTTCTTGTGCATCATGTGTAAAATTGGAAGTTGGATTCGGACTGAACTTTCTTCTGGTAAAACATGAGCTTTGTTTTCAACTAAGGCCCCATTTTGAACGCCGGAATTTTGTAGGAACCCCGTGGAGATTGTATTGTCTCCTAGAAAGTTCCTGCGAAATTCGTGTGAAACGTAGTGTTTGATCAATTAGTTCCGAGTAAGAAAAATGCAGGAGATTAATGGGGGAAAGGAAGCTCTTGGGCTAAAATTTGACTCTTTTATGTACGTTTAGCATCTCTGAACTTTGGCAACTTTTGCTGATCTTTTTGGGAAGAGCAACTTTACTGATTACTTGCTTGGAGTAACCGATACAGCTCCAATACATTTTCCTTTAGCTCGTGATAATTAGGAATTTCAGTCACCCTTTTTAATTAATACGAGCCTTCCTATAAAGCTACTGTGATTACATAGTCCAGTCCAACATCCATATCATTTTTGTGTCTTTTCAGGAATCAGTTTGTATGCTTTGTGAGAATAGCTGCATGTTTTACTAGTTAGACTACTAGTCTGATTATCAGTTTGCGACTGCATCCACATGAACATGTTTTATGTGAAAGTGACATAAAAAAAATGACTACGATAACTAGCTTGTGCAAGAGCATGGGTAGATATCTAGTTGTTACAAATGGAAAGTAGAATCACATACACCATCTACAAACACAGATTCTCGTCATCATCATACTCCAACTGATACCTCTTTCAGAACATAGCCTCTCCTCTCCTGGGAGTTGATATCACAACTCACGTCACCATTTTTAGTCTCCTGGAAGCAAATGATAATTATCTGTGTTGATCTTCATGATGTATATGTCATGAAATACTCCAGGCATTTTGCTGCAATTTAGCAGGTTATAAAGAGGCAACAGCAAGCATTATTAGCCTCACCACCTGGTTGCATGCGTGACTTGGCAGCAGGTTGTGCATTCATCTATAGAAGATGGTAGATTTTTACACCAGAGTTATCAAGAGAGCAGTGATTGGGCAAGCTTCCCTACTCTCTGAAATGAGAACTAATTAAGGTACATGCTTGAAAGGAATTCAACACTGCCGTCTTTTTTTCCTTGTATGAAACTATTATAAATATTGTGTGTATATTGATGAGACCCAATGAGCGATATAAATAGGGTATAAAGGGGGATATATCATATACAGATAAGGCAATACAAAAGGTAGATAAGAAAATACAAAAGGATATCTATTCTAACACCCTATTCTAACAAAAACTACAACTATTTCTGTCAGGAGATGAGAGCTGGGAGCGGAGGCGGGAGGGAAGAATCAACTCAAGAGGATGAGAATTGCATCGAAACGCCGTGGTGAACGGCGTGATGAACAGTATGCGCGCGTGATGAACAGTACTGTGCGATGACCAGTACTACGGCAGGAAGCAATGGTGTTGGCGCAAAGGAGGTTGGGAATAACCCAATCCTTTGCTGGTTTTTCTATTACTGCATATGCTCCTTATATAGGAGTACAATCTGAAATAGAAAGTTAATCCTTCCTTGGATTAGGACTCTAACTCTTACTCTTCCTAATAGAAACTTCCCTAATGAGACTCTTACTAAATGAAACCTTCCTAATAGAATTCTTCCTAAATTAACCTTTCCTAGACATCTTAAGTTGGTAGGGCCGGCTCATCCTTGCAGCCCCACATGACAGTTTCAGTCAGATTGCTCAAGAATACGCTTGCTTCTCGCCTTCCAGATGTATTGAATTTCGTAGGAAAGAAAGCATTCAATGAGATTTGATGTTCTTTTTACCTTCACTCTAAAATTCTTACATTTCCAAAGAGGTTGATGCTTGAATTCTACATATTGCACAGAGCACACCAATTTATATCTGATAAACTAAAAATTATACTAACCACAGTAGTCCAATCAATCATTTGACTCTGCATAGCAAACTAGCATACGAATATCATCACTTTGTGAGGAACTAGATCATTAGCATTTTGACCAGATGGAGCAATACTCCTGTCACCTTTGTCTGTTAATGCATGTCACATCCCAGGAGCAAGGAATAATTAGGCCAAGGAAAATTCAAAGACCAAAAGGGAACTTTATTATGGCCTGCCATGTAAAGTATGAATAGGGCCAAGAGAAATACCCTTGTCATATTCATACACAGCAATGGTAGGACAACTTCAGAACGCTCATTGGCTTTGAGCCATGTATTCAGTATTAAGTAGATTGTACACTACCTAGAAGACTAGGAAACTTTGGATTTGTGTCTTATTTTACTTTAAGTCCAAATGGGGCATACTATTCGCCCACGAGGCCTAGGTTTCATGAGGTAGGCAAGAAATTATTGAAAAGAAACTGTGTACCACAGTTTCCTGTCTCCATCTGAATTGCCTAACTTCTGATCAGATAATCTAAGGCCCCTTTTGGAATGGAGGATTCTTGTTGGATTTTTAGAGGACGGTTTTGGCATCATCAATGGCATCGCGTCCCCCCAAAAAAAAAAATTGATTGTAGACAGAGATTGAAGAATGTAAAATTGAAGTTGATGAGTGACATCACAACATCACATGATGTCATGAGGATGTTTCACTTTCGGTTATCAACAATCAATCGCTTGGTATCCACATGAAGTTGTATGTACCTGCCTACTGAGATCAACCACTGGCCTAGCCTACAGAGGCTGAGCCTCCCCAACAATCATCTCCAAACACTGAGCCATCAGGTTGCACCACCAGAAATGAGGGTTTCTGTACATCATTGTCAGAAAAGGAGGTTGCAAAATTCAGGGGCAAAAAATGCACATCACAGATCACAAGTCATGCAAAAAGGCAACGACTTGAGATTCCCCTGGAGTCCTGTACAATAATTGTCCAGCTAGGGTTTGGACTATTAACTTTTTCTTCCTGTATCCATCAACCCTAAATCTTGGAAGGGTTCTAAACTGATGAACCAAAATCACGGCGCTATAGTGCTTTGTAGTGGTACCCAATCGCAATCACCATATATTTATTGCTGCAGTATCAGTGCTACAATACTTTGACATTGCTACAGTGTCATGCTGCAGTGATTGATACAGTGCTGCTGCTTACTAGTTGCATTAGAAAGATATTACACTTTACTTTTTAGTCCAACGACTGCAAGTACTGCATGGCACCATAGCACCGTGAAGTCTGTTCAATATTGTAAGTACCCACTTCCTTCTTTCAAAGAAAAATGTGAAGTACCCATTTGCTCCGTTTTGAAACCCGGTTTTGCATCAGGACAACCTACAAAATGTAACAAGCTGGCAGTACACGTCCAAGAGGTTGTTCACGAGACACTACGATCTAGCTAGTTGGATCTATCTAACTATGATCGTTCCTTCTCAGTGTGGTGTACACATCCAAGAGGTTGTTCACGAGACGCTGCGATGTAGTTGGATCTATCCAGCTATGATCGTTCCTTCTCAGTGTGGTGTGTTTACACATTGGGTCAAAAAGTGACAGGTTTTCAGTCACCTTTGGTGGTTCAGGCATCATGCACTCACATTTCCCAATGGAAAAAAAACTGTTTAGCTGGCGTACGTTTCTGCCTTTGGTGGGTGTCCAAGAATATTTTATGCCTCTTGATAGAGCCTATTATCCTACAAAATATCTCCGGTCATGCTTTCCACTAACTATTCCTTATTTGTTGTTGATCAAGGGGCTATTTGATGCATGCCACTTGTGATAGAATTAAATCTTGAATGGGAATAGGTAAAACATTCCCCCATTTGATTCATGCATGTGCCTTATGAAGTTTCTGGAGTTGCTAATTTCATCTGAGAAAGGAAGGCTAGAGCAGGTACTGAAATATATTTCAGCCGTATGCTTTGTCTTCTCCATCTTCCCCTTCTACTCTTTTGGGGTAGACATTTTTTGCATAGGTCCAATCGTGCTTAGTCCCTGACTCGCTATGTTACGTCAAAATTACTTACTTCTTCAAGGTTTTGAAGGTGCCAAGACATTGTTGTGAAGCGACATTGTCAAGAGGAGAGGAGTTATAGCATAAATAAGCCGATAAATAGTAAATTAATCTTGAATTTGATTGTACTAATGCCTTATGCCTACATATAGTAAAAACAAAGGACCTTTAATCTTTTTGTAAGGCATGGAAGCTGGAAATATCAAAGTACTACCAAATCAAACCAAAGTTTTAAGTAAGATAGCACTTATCCTCAACTCATTAGCAAGACCAAATAGATGAAAAGAACACATGCACCGTGATAACCATATAAACCTCCCCTAGAGAAGCCATATAAACCAAAGTCCAGAGACGCATCCAAACAAGGGAACAGCATGTATATATAGTACAAGCACAATCCTCTTTGAAAAGAACAAGGCTTGGGGGCGCCATCACTGTAAGCTGTCATGGCTTTCATCTGGCCAACAGCCTTTTAAAAAGGCACCTCACAGGAGAGAATCTTTCCCCAAGGGGATAGAAACAGGAGAAACAATGTCAACCCTGCAGCCAATATCCAGAGAATGTGGACCATCCTTTTTCTTTTTTGTAGGCCATGCTGGAGGAGAAATTTGAAGTCACCTAGTAACAGTGCTACTACTACATCATCATCAGGGATCAACTGGGGAAGAGAGAACTGCTAGGAGCCAATTAATAACTGCTGGTGATTTCCCTGGTGAGGTATGAATTTTGTCTAATTAGATCGGAAATCCTGTATAGATGAACTGATTTACACTTCATTGGGGGCTAATTCGTGCCGATTTTGAAGTGTTCTTTAGATAAAAACAAGTAATTCTGTCACACAATTTGAGAAGTGAACATAAAAGTATAAAGCCTGATGTTTTGGCCTTTTTTGTCCATAACTTGGCATACAAGTGGTAAAGGACCCATTTCAAAGCGAATTTCACCATGCCATGATTTATGAATAAACTTCCTCTTACTAGGCTACTAGCATACAAGTGGTGACTCTGGTCAGCTGATGGATTTGGTGAACCCTTCTTACAAGCAAATTAGCAGACATGAGCTGAATCTGACTGGCAAGTGACACTTGCACAAATGCACAGTGAGCTTTTAGTGCATAAAGCCATAGCACAACGAAAAGAGTGGAAGATACCAGCCGCCCAAGTATGGTGGTATCAATACCGTCCTTGTCAGAATCCTACTGTCAATACCTTCCTATTTGGAATATTGAGATACTGGCAAAGTTTATTCCATTCACAGTGAAGAATCGACAGCCATTTTGACTGTCATTGGCCAAGATTGAGATTTGGAATAGATGATGCGAATTTCTTAACCACATTACAGCACTGACATTGGTGCATCGATCTAGTCCATTTGGTAGTGCGTTTTGTCGTTGTCGTCATCTTTATCACTGCGACATGTGCTTTAAGATTTCTGTGAAGGCAATCGATGACTGGTCAATTACCAAACCCAATTTCCATCAGAAAAGGATATGCGAGGAACAATCCCTCACTTTCCGCTTCCTTCAGTCTGTGACTCTCTACTGTCGTATCGACACGGGCTGCAGGTTGGTATATTTGAGCGGAATTCCATTTGTTTGGTTCAGATAGCCGATAGGTGACTTGACACTTGCAAAACAAACACTGATTTATGTAGTGGCTTTTGCAACCTTTTTGTACTATTGCTGATTTTTCTTACACAAGTTTTGCACTATTATTCAGTTATTAAATATATAATTAAATTGGTGATGCAGTCTCTTTTCTTGATCCAAGTATCTATAATTGATCCTCTGAAGCTGTTTATAGTTTAGACTAAGAGTGTATGCATTCCATGTCAAAAAAATCATCTTTTATTTCCTAACAATGCTTATAGATCATGCAAGAAATGTGTATAAGTACACTGAATTAAAAGGGCAAATTAATTAAGCATATATTAGTATAGAGAAAAGGCGGGTTGATCAGAAAATATTTAGCCATTGTATCATTGTATGTAACCTGTGGTTTGTATTCTATAGACAAATCTATAGTTGCCCTTGCTAAATTTTGGTGCAAACGAAAATTCAGCAGTGAGTCAGAACTCAGAAACCAAAACTTGGTCTTTAGATTGATGAAATTATCCATGTTTTTCCTGATAAACCGGAATGGAAATTACTGACGTGTCGCCACGTGATCTCCATGGTTCCTTTGATGCATCCATCGTGTGGCACAGCTCCACTACTACAGCATCATCTGACGATGACGACAACAACATTGGATGCCATTTGCCTTACCCTTTATAAATTGGCATGAGCAACACCAATGCAGAAACCAGAACACTGAGCAGCTAGCTAGCTTCTTCCATGGAGGCGACCAATTGCTCCATTGCTCTGGAAGCAGGCCATGCTGCACCCACAACTATACCTGTTCTGCTGCTCTTATCTTCATTAGCTCTGCTCAGTGCATTTATGATATACTTCTATGCACCATTCTGGAGTGTGAGGAGGGTCCCAGGGCCTCCAACCAGGTTCCCTTTAGGCCACCTTCATCTGCTTGCCAAGAACGGACCGGACGTCTTTCGCGCAATAGCGAAGGAGTACGGTCCGATCTTCAGGTAAATAATCCTAACAAACAAAGATGCACCTCATGTGTCACTGAAATTGTGATGTATATATGAAATTTGAGAACTTTTCAGGATAGGACTAGTGAGTAGTTAGTTACTAATGGAGAAGAACTAAACCATGCATAATGCAGGTTTCACATGGGAAGGCAGCCGCTGGTGATTGTGGCTAATGCCGAGCTGTGCAAGGAGGTCGGCATCAAGAAATTCAAGGACATCCGCAACCGGAGCACCCCGCCGCCGAACGTCGGCTCACTGCACCAGGACGCCCTCTTCCTCACCAGGGACTCCACGTGGTCGTCGATCAGGAACACGGTGATCCCGCTCTACCAGCCGGCGCGGCTCGCCGGTCTCGTGCCGACGATGCAGTCGTACGTCGACTCGCTCGTGGACAACATCGCCGCCTGCCCGGACCAGGACTGCATCCCCTTCTGCCAGCTCTCGCTGCGGATGGCCATTGACATCATCGGCAAGACGGCTTTCGGCATCGAGTTCGGCCTGTGCAAGAAGGTCGCGGACGGTGGCAGCGGCGAGGGCGACGATGACGTCAGGGAGTTTTTGAAGGAGTACAAGAAGTCCATGGAGTTCATCAAGATGGACCTGTCGAGCTCGCTGTCCACCATCCTCGGGCTCTTCCTGCCGTGCATCCAGACGCCGTGCAAGCGGCTGCTGCGCCGGGTGCCCGGGACAGCGGACTACAAGATGGACGAGAACGAGCGCCGGCTGTGCCACCGCATCGACGCCATCATCGCCGGCCGGCGAAGGGACAGGCACCGGAGCGCGCGCGACGGCGACGGCGACGGCGACGGCGACGGCTCCTCATCCGCTGCCGAGCTGGACTTCATTGCAGCGCTGCTGGGCGCGAGGGAGCGCGGCGGCGGGCACGGGCACGGCTCCAAGGAGTTCGTGCTGGAGGACAGGCACGTCCGGGCGCTGGCGTACGAGCACCTGATCGCCGGGACGAAGACGACGGCGTTCACGGTGTCGTCGGTGGTGTACCTGGTGTCTTGCCACCCGCGCGTGGAGGAGAAGCTGCTCCGGGAGGTGGACGGGTTCAGCCCGCGCGGCGGCCGCGCTCCGGACGCCGACGAGCTCCAGAGCAGGTTCCCCTACCTCGACCAGGTGATCAAGGAGGCCATGAGGTTTCACCTCGTCTCGCCGCTCATCGCCAGGGAGACCTCCGAGCAAGTGGAGATCGGTGGCTACCTCTTCCCAAAGGTACATCACAACTTAAACCCATACATATTAAATATTAAAATTTCTGGTGCACATGATCCAATCCATAACTATATGCACAAACTCGCTCGTGTCCATCCGATCCGAAATTGGTGGCCGAAATTGCAGTAGGGGCTCCTCGATTCCGCTTATGCCCTTTTGCGATTTGCCCCTGCGGACTCGATATGTTGCCCTCCTTAACTATTATGAAAGTGGAAACAAGAGAGGTAAAATATGTAACATATAATTAAGTTGAAACTGTATATATGCACAAGAAACTACCATCAATACTTCCTCGAACTATGTGTTAATTTGTATGGACGCTAGCGACACGCGCGGCACAACAACAGCAAACTGACCCACTGACCCTTAATCTCACCGCACCGCTTTGCTAGACTATCCAAATATCACTATTATTTGGCATGAATATACTAGAGCTAGCGATTTTTGTCGTAGCACATTTTTAGCTCTCGACAAAGCAAAGTTTCACGTCCAAAGGCCCAGACGAGTTTATTTATAATAGGACATAACGAATGGATGCGCCGTGTACCGTACGTAGCAGGGCACGTACGTGTGGCTGGCGCCGGGGGTCCTGGCCCGCGACGCGCAGCAGTTCCCGGAGCCGGAGGAGTTCCGGCCGGAGCGGTTCGCGGCGGAGGGGGAGGAGGAGCGCGCGCGGCACCCGTACGCGCACATCCCCTTCGGCATCGGGCCGAGGGCGTGCGTCGGGCACAGGTTCGCGCTGCAGCAGGTGAAGCTCGCCGTCGTCCACCTCTACCGCCGCTACGTCTTCCGCCACTCGCCGGCGATGGAGTCGCCCATCCAGTTCGACTTCGACCTCGTCCTCGGGTTCCGCCACGGCGTCAAGCTCAGAGCCATCAGGAGGCACGCCTGAGCGAGGATCGTCGTAGTCGACGTTCGTGAGTCGTCTTTGCCATTCTGGGAGTGTGAACTCGAAGCTGCATGCATGACGGTGTGTGCCGTGTGTATGAGTTGAATTTGTATCATATTTAGCCAGCTGGAGGAAATTGCAATGTAAGCTACTGGTATTTCGACGTTCAACTTAATTTCAAATTCGAAAGTTGGAAAGGTGCTGCAAATACAGTTCTCTTGCAGGAAAATAAGCTACCAATTCACGGGGAACAGGCCTGAATGCAAATAGTTTTCTAATAGTATTGCTTATCAATCAGATCAGCATCAGGTGCTGATTAATTCTGCCCCTCATTTCAATTGCACCTACCATCAAATGCAATGCAGGGTTTCTCTGGCATAATAGACAGCGGATTTGTCGGCTTCAAGATGTCACACATGGAAGATGAGAAAAGAATCGTTTTCAATGTGGAGAACTGCAGTCTTCACAGATAGGGTTAAGGAATGCCAATACAAGCCCTACAGTTGCACTTTTCCTGGTTTCCGTAGTTTACAAGTGTGTGATCCTGGAAGAAAAGGCTACTTTTGCATATATTTTTTTTAAAATGTATGAAAGAACCAATACTACGTCACCGTACATATGAAGAAAATTAATTCAAGAAAAGTTAAGGTTACAAAAGAACGCCCTGCTTCTAAAACGGGTGCATGAAAATACACACTCGTGTTATACATGGAATCACCTGCCAAAAAAGGAAATCATCCGATCAAAAATACTCAAGACAACAAGGTAGTTCAAGTGGTATACCATGAAACGTGCTTGCATCCAGTAGATGAAACCCACAGATCATGGAAGTTATCTATTCACAGCAGTCTAACAGTGTTTTAAAGGTGATTCCTGAATACTTCGTTCTGCTAAACATGCAAACTCATGGATTAGTGAAAGGTAGCAATTAAATAAAGCACATGAAGTACAATCTTGTGCCGCACATACCTTGGAACTACCGGAGCTCATCATGAAACCCATAATCATCTTCTGTGAATAAAGCACTGTAAAATACATAGGGGTTCTCAATCATCTCTTTCAAACTCAGCTGTCCATCTTTGTTTGTGTCAGCCTACATTGGACAGAAGGGCTGTCAGATACCAAATCACCAGGTCTTTCTTGATAAACGTACTGCAAAGTTACTCAATCAACTTGATCGAAGTTGAAAGAATGTTTAGCAAAAAAGTGCAAGCTGCTGCACAAACACTGATGACAGTTCATGAATCCGGAATCTAGATGCAACTCTAACAGCATTAGACAGAAAGGTCCGCCAATATTTCCAGAAAATGAAAATAAGATGCAGTCTGCTAGTATTACCTGTGATATCACATAGTCAGCTTGTTGCTTGGCATAGAAGTGTTCTGCTGGATGGACATTTCCAATTATAGGTTTTATCTCATCTGCTGACAAAAGCCTACAAAATGGTGAGAGCCTCCAAACTCAGTCTCACGAGTTCGCTCTTAAGTGAATATGACCAATAGAAAACACTACAAACTGTAATTTTTACCCATCACTATCCAGATCAAGCTGTGAAAATGATTTTCTTGCCGGTGCATCAGAGCCATTGGAGTCATCTGTTGAAGCTTCATCATCATAATGTCGAATTGAGTAAAACAATCCATTATAAAACTCTGGAAAACTGAGCTTCCCATCATTGTTTTTATCTCTTTCCCTAAATAGTCAACAAAAATTAATCTTAAAATGTTGATCTTGTTGAAATGTCCATCTGACTCCCCTAAACAAGCTCACATAGATGTGCTTGCGGCAGGGTTCCTAAAATAATTTTAGTCTGGATAACCAGCTTGGTACCAACTGACACTATGCAAAGAATCTGGAAAATCCACAACCCAGGAATGAATCAACTGGTTTTAATTTGTTTTCAGTGTAACTAGTAGTGTTCATGATTCTTCATTGAAATACACCATTTTTAAGAAACATTATACTTAATTACTTATTATGTTAACATGCACAAATGATGTAAAACTCAACAAGAATTAGCATAAATCAGCCATAAAACCAAATTCAGAGTGTATGTTCCATTAAAGCCCTAGAGTCTAGTTCCTAAACCAGCTTGTTTTGACTATTGAGAAATTCCATACAATGATTCATGACATTAAGCGTGCAGCTGTTTGACATAGTTGACTGATCAGGTATCAAGATTTTAAGAATATTAACTGGCACCATCACAAATATGTAGTCAAAATCTGCTCCAGTTGCAACCATTGTGTGATACCGTGATGCACAAGCCAGTATGCAGTATCAAGTATCAACAGCATAATTTGATAAATGAGAAAAAATAAAATAGTTGATTAAAAAGTAAAAAATGTTTATTTCTTTATTATACGCGCCTTGCAGAGTATGGAAGTTTTGATAAACCTAGAATAACATTGGAAGTGATTTGTCACTAATATCAGTCAGAAGGAACATAAGAGTATGATCCGAAGTTTCATAAGCATTCTTCTTTTATTTATATCTATTTTTCTACCTCTCTAATTGTAACACCCCAAAATTCACTTTCAGCTAAGTTGTTTAAAAATGTGGGATTTTTTTAAAAAAAATTATTATGCTTCGTCAACGTTTGAATTTTTGAGTCGTTAATTGAAACCTCAACCCGAAAAACAGAAAATCGAATTCAAACCTGAGTTTAAAAAGAAAAGAAAAAGGAAATAAATCGAGATCTCAAGAGTGCGGTCTGGGCCAAAAGCCACCCGCCCAGCCCGACTTATTTTTCTTTTTCCTTTCTTTTCTTTTTCTTTCTTTTCTTTTCTTTCTTCCTTTTTCTTTTCCTTTCCTTTCTCTAGTTCCTCCCGGCCAACCAGCCAGCCCCTTCTTCTTCTTTCTCCTTCCTCTGCTCCTTCTCTCGACTACGCCCATGCCCGGCCACCAACTCCCACTGGTGCCTGCCACGCCACCTGCTCGCCTCCCATCGTCGCTCCTGTAGCCATGCCTCGCTCATCGCTCAAGCCTCACTTCACGTCGTCTCCGCGCCACTACCGCCACGCTGTCGCCGCGTCATTGCCGTCCAGCCCGTCCCCGTCACCATCCTACCAGTGCCGAGTCGTGCCTCATCTTGACCTATAAATCCCACGAGCCGTACCCTCACCCTCCCTCTGCTTCCCCCCTGCCATTCGCCATCTTCCTCCTCCCTTCCAAGCTCCAAAGAGCAAGAGCAACCGTGTAGCTCGCAAGCACTGCCTCGCGCTGCTAGTACCATCGTCGAGCTTGTCCCGTCGCCCTGGATCATTGTTTCGAGTCCGCAATGGCCTCCTCTATCCCATGCTCACTCATGTTCCTCTCATCCTTCCCAGGAGTGCCGACGTCACTTCTTCCTCCCCGACGTCGTGCTCGCGCCGGCCGCCACGCGCACACCGCCGTTTTGGCCGCAATGATGAGCTCCTTCCCCAAACCACCGTGTCACGTCATGTTCCACATCATCACAAACAAGACCCCTCAATCAATTTTGGGATTCCACCACGGGAGCTCGCACCGCGGTCATCTTCCTCGGTTTTGGCCAAAACCGCCGCCGCGACCGCTATTTCCACCCCGGTGAGTCCCAGCCATGGGTCAAAAACGTACGCAGAATCGTGATTCTCGGTCCCGAGATATCGAAATACCTGGGGAAAAAAATTGTCGCTTTGGATTCCTTGCTTTCTCCCATGTGGGCAATGACCCTCATCCCCTTTATCTTCTTTGCATGTTCCCCACTAGCATTTGTTTCTTTGCTCCCTGATTGCCTCCCTCTTGGCCTCTTCCCTCCCTCTCATTCTCCATTTCCAGTAGCTTCCCTCCCTCTCATTCTCCATTTCCATTAGCTTAAGCACCAAGGCAGCACATCACAAGCAAGCAACATTAGGCTGCAAAGACAAGCGCAAGCACAAGGAAGCAGGAGGAAGAAGACAAGCACAAGCACAAGCAGGTCCGAAAGTTTTTCTACTTGTGGAGTTTTTGAGTTCATTGTTTGTAGGGAGTAAGGACTAAGTAGAGATTGTAGTGTAGGAAACCATCTTGAATGCATTTGTGGAGGGTTGCACATTTGGATTACTAGTGGTTAGCATTTGTGGAGGGTTGCACATTTGGATTACTAGTGGTCATGTGAAAGGCTATAGCATGCTGTGTGTATCAGTGTATGCAAGACCACAGAATGTTATCCTTGCATGCTGTGTGAAATTGTGAATCAATGTGTAAGTCCATGCATGTTGTGTATCGGTGTATGCAAGACTACGAATGCTATCCATTCACAAAACAACATATATGCCTTCAAGAACTTTGTATAGCATATATCCATATACTAAGATGAAATCACTTGTCAATATGATCCATGACTAACAATTTTCATCCTGTCTGGATTATTGTAGGTGATGACTTTTAAATCCATCAATGTTTGGGACCATGGAGAGAGACTAGGAGGTGCTGATTGGAAGTGCAGATATTGCAATCTAACAAAATCAAAGTGAAGGTGTCATCTACTAAAACAACATCTTGCTGGGAGACACGGAGATGTTGTTGCTTGCAATAGGGTTCCGGCGGAAGTCCGAAGGCTCATGCTGGCAAATCTTGAAGAAGCGAAGGCAAGAAAGAAATCTTTTAAAGATGAACGACTGCGAATGGAGGAAGCCGCAAGAGAGCCTGTAGCTCGTGGTCCATCATATGAAGATGCATTTGATGATAACGAGGAAATGCAAATGGAATGGGCTCGTCGGGAGTCGTTAGAGTTACATCAGATGCAACAAAGAGCTAGAGCCAGGGGTGCGACGTTTGAACATGGTGGTGGTAGTAGAAGTGGTACGGGAAGTGGGAGTGGAAAGGGAAGTGGAAGTTGCAGAGGTAGTGGTACATGAAGCAATGCTTTTTCGAGGATGTTTGGCAGGTCACAGTCCATGAGAGTTGATCCTGATATTTTGCACAGTCGGGCACCCGTCCAACCCCGCATTGATACAACACTTCGCGGAGAAGCAAAGTCAAAACTTGGGAAAATTTGGTCAAAGTGATTCCATAGTAATGACATTCTTTGGAGTTAAGGAAGAGTGTCCTTATTTTCGTCGCCATCAAAGAGACACAAGAACTTGGCCAAGGGTTCCGTCACCAAGAGGGTATGAAATCGATGGGACATATCTTGATGCCAACGAACAAGAGGTCAAGGAGTACGTATCACAATTCAAAGAAGACTGGGATATATATGGAGTCTCTATTATGTGTGATTCTTGGACTGGGCCTACACAAATAAGTATCATTAACTTCATGTTGTACTGCAATGGAAGAATGTTTTTCCATAAGTCAGTGAATGCAACTGGTGACATACAAAATGTTGACTTTTTGTATCGTGAGATTCGTAGAGTTGTGGAAGAAGTTGGAGTTAAACATGTCATGCAGATTGTGACTGACAATGGTGCGAACTATAAGAAAGCATGCCAACCGGTAATTGAAGAGTACCCAACTTTAGTCTGGCAGCCATGTGCAGCGCACACCGTCAACCTCATGTTGAAGGATATTGGTCAGTTCGAGGAGGTTGATGCAGTTGTCAAGGTGGCTAAGAGGATTTGTCGGTTCCTATACAACCACAGTCGCCTCCATAATGAAATGCGTCAACAAATTGGAGGGAAGATAGTTCGTCCAAACGCCACAAGGTTTGGAACCACATTCATTTTCTTGAAAAAGTTTTAGGGATAGAAAAGCAAAGTTCACGAAGTGGATGGTGTCAGATGTATGGGGCTCCAACCATTTGAGCACGACCGAGGAAGGAGAATACATGTATTCCTGCTTCACAAGTAGACAATGGTGGTCGAGTATGGATTGGATCATAAAATTGGTAGAACCAATTTACCGACTACTCAGATATGTCGACCAACAGAAACCCGCACAGAGATGGCAAGAATGGTTGGAAAGACGTACGAACTCAATTTGAACTTCAAGACGATCGAAGAAGATGATGCCACTTATGGTCGTGTCATAAAGATTGTTAATAGGAGAATTGCAATGATGAAGGACCGCACGTACATAGTTCTAGACAAGTTCATAGTTTCCTAAATCCAAATAAATATCACATATTTGTTGTATTTTTTTCTAACTTTCTAAGTGTGTTTGTTTGCACAAAGATTGTTGTTGAACCCGCAGAGCCGCTTCTATAATGTGGGGAAGAATCCAGCCCTCGTCGCTTCCCTGACAATGGCGATTCAAAGAATAGCCGATACACCCGAGGACGCAGTGCAGGCTCTAGGCGAGCTAGAACAATACCGTAATCGACGAGGTTTATTTGCTTCAAATGAGGCTCACATGAGTGCTAATCGTCATTCTGCAGGTAGGTTGTTACGAACTTACATATACATGGAAAATGACCCATCACTATTAGTTTAACACAAATTTTATGTTACTTGTAGCTACATGGTGGATGACGTTTGGAGCGCAGACACCGACATTAACAAAATATGCCTTGTGGATTGTCTCGCAATGTGTTTCGTCCAGTGGATGTGAACGAAATTGGAGCACATTTGCATTGGTACATACACAATTGAGGAACCGTCTTGGATACAAGAAACTACATAAACTCGTGTATGTCCACTACAATCTAAGGCTACGATTGCAAGAGCATGAGACTAGAAATGAAGATAGGGATGTAGATCCTTTTGGCGATCTAATCAATGCCACTCTGTACGACAGAGAGAACCCAATCCACGAGTGGCTTGATAGCTCCATGATACAATCAGAGCCCCTACTAGACGAGGAAGGTGAGCCCCATGCCATCTGATTGTAGTTGATGTTATCCTCGAAAGGAATTGAATAAAGCACTAGATGATGAACCATTGAAGCAGTGGACAAAGAAAAATATTGGCAAGAGTCATCTTGGGAAAAGGAAATATTGTAGCCAACCAACTGAAAAATTGGCTGAAGACTTTGCTTCACTTACACAAACAGGGAAACAAGTGCCTGACAGGAAGAAGAAAAAGGCCATTGAGGAGGATATTGTGGCAAGCGACGAAGAAACAGAAAGTCCGCCATCCGATGAAGTCCAGCACCAAGAGTCCGTGATAGTAGCTCTCCGTCGTCCGATGATGGTGCGATGGTGGGGATCGCTCATGATGCGAGGCAAGACCAACCATTGGAATTCACCTGCGAGCAAAACTTCACGCATGCTACTCAGGATGAAGACCATGGTTGTCATGCTTCAAAACAATTTCATGAGACCTACACGAGGGGTAAGGGTCGCCAAAAAGATCAATCTCAGCCACATGACTCATCTTCCCATGAATCGCATGCTAGCTCAAGATCCACTCGGACTTATGGACGTCGAGATGTCAATCTATTGCCTTCTGGAGATGATTCTCATTTGTCGGAAGTCTCTTCTGATCCTAGTTTCCATTACAGTCTTGTGTTCTTCAATACCAATGCCAGAAACGTTTAACAGTGAGTCGAACCCACATATTACCAACAACTTTACAATCATTGGTTACAATATGCACACGAAACACACACTTGGGATCAATACAAGGCTCACCTAGCACAATTTGAAGGACTTATACTCTATGATAACGACTACATTGCACAACTTTCGCGTTTCTCGACAATGTATTGGTATGAATTACTTCTCATTATTGTTTTTTGTATGCTAGTCAAGCTATCGTTCATTATCATTCACTTATGTTTTTTATTATGTTACATGCTTTAGAACACTTAGACGAGAGGACTGCTCTGGAGAGTGAAGCAACCAAGGATGACTTTTTATGTACATCTTGAAACATTTTCTCATTAATATTTGCATTATTCCAAATTTAAATTTCATAATTACCATTTTCACCATTTCCGGTTTTTCCGATTTTTTTCCGGTTTGATCGTGAATCCACGCAGAATCTGCATTCTGCATCGCCGACCAGATTTCATCCGATCGAGATTTCGATCCTTGGTCTCCCATTGATTCCTCTACTGCAGTATCGCCTCACCTCCCTCTACCTTCCCCCACCTCTCACTCGTGCTCTCCCCAACCTGAGCACCGCCCCCACGACGTACCGGCAGCGCCGCCTCGGGTCGCAGCCGACAGCCCACCTCAGCAACTCCCCACCACCATTGACAACTCCGGTAGAACCCCCTCATCTTCCTCAAGCCCATGCTCGCTCCTATTTCTCCCCTATTCCCCTCCGGTGCCGCCGCCCTGTTCCTCCTCCGATTCCGGCCGCCACCGCCCCCGAGGTCGCTTCCTCTCCACTGTTTCATTTTGCCTCTCACCCACCGTCGCCGTAACACCACCCCCCCCCCCCGGCCGACGGCGAAGTGCGCCCGTAGTGCCCCTACACCTCCTCTGTTTTGTTTATGCCCCCTTCTCTACTCTCAGTTCCCTCTCTATGCATCCTCTCTATGTGAGTGAGTGTATGACAGTGGGCCCCAACCAGTTGGGTGATCAACTAAAATTGGTTAGTAAGGTCAATTGGTTGTTTGGTGCTTCAACTAGCAGTGGCTCCCTCTCTTACTCAATCTCTCTCTACGTGTAGCACTTGCTGTCTGAGTATGTGCATATGACCGATGGGCCCACCTGTAAGCTAGTAAGCCTCAATCAGTGCTTCAATAGTGTATGACTGATAGTGAAAGTCAATGGTTACTTAGAAGCCAATTAGCAATTAGCTAATCACATCACACTAGCAAGTTCCCTGTTAACTAAGTGATTAGTAGTTAGTTTACGTAATTGAAAGGATTAAGGTAGATTAATGAAGTAGGTTTCAATTACCATATACATTTTTAACTAAATCAATTAGTGAATAGTTAGGATGGATGATTCGATTACATACAAACCATTAGCGAATAAAACTAAAGTAATCAACCCAAGCAGTTAGAACCTAAGATGTGTTATGCGGGGAATTCAGTATCAACGTCGCAAAGCTAGCAACGGCGACTTAACAGACTCCAACAACGCAGCGATGTAGGTGAATTAGCTATTCAGCAACAAAGGGGGATTAAATAACGGAAACCTCATCCTTAGCTATCTTTAGTTTATGATTGCTTTAAATAATAGATAGATTGTCTTATTTAGAGATGGATGCGAGTTGTATTCGGAGTAGGATAGATTGAATTAGCACTATATAAGGGGAGCTTGTATCAATCAAGCAATGAAACAGTAATTTCTGATTCCCAATCTACGTTCTCTTCTCTCTGTTCTCTACCTCCTGTTCTTGACGACAATCAATCATCACGGCTTTCGGGCGACGATGTGCTCGACTGCGAGCTTCCTCAACTCACGATTACTTCTTGTGTAGCCGGGGAGATACCAATTTGGTATCAGAGCCATCTACGGTGGATGCAATGCCAGGCTCGGAAGAAACAACGAAAGAGGTGACCATGGCGCAACTTTTCCAATCCCTTCAGATGCTGACGGTGCGACTCAATGGCATGCACCGACAGATGGGCGATGTGGTCACCAGTCTGACAGCCGGCGACGAAGTTGCTAGGTCTATGGCAGCCCCCACCAAGATCACAGCAGTCGACTCATCCGACGTACCTGGGGCAATCATCGTCTGTACCGCTGCAGATGCCCACCACAACATCACCTGCCAACCATCCCATACAATTTTCATATCCCATAACCAACCCTACCGCCTTAACACCCACCCCACCATTGCCCCCACCATGCCATACCATCAAAACCATTTTCATCCCCAACCCCATAAGCAGCACGACGGCACTTTTTCAACCATCTTACCCACAGGCAATGCTTCATCGAGAGTTCCACGCTATCACAAGCTGGAATTTCCTATCTATGATAGCAAAGACGATCCTCTAGCCTGGATTAATCGATGTGAATAGTTCTTCCGCGGGCAACGGACGGACGAGGCCGATAAAGTCTGGCTAGCCTCTTATCATCTCACCGGCATTGCCCAATATTGGTATTTCCAATTGGAGAGGGATGCGGGAACGCCATCATGGCCTCGTCTCAAGGAACTATGCCATCTACGATTTGGGCCACCAATAAGAAGCAATCCTCTCGATACCTTGGCTTGTCTTCCATTCACCAGCTCGGTCCAAGAGTATATTGATCAATTCCTCGCACTATTGTGTCGAACAGAGGCCTTGCATCCACTACACCAGATGCAACTCTTCACTGCAGGATTGCCCGAACAATTGCGGCTTGATGTGGAGCTACAAAATCTAACAGACCTTCAAGTGGCTATGAGCTTAGCCAGAGCGTATGAACGTCACGGCCAGGCGATCCCAGTGACCCCGGGAGCCAGCAGCAATCGCCCGAGCCCACGACCTTCGGGGTGGCAGCGGCCATCTACTCCTATCCCAGCAGGATCGCGTCAATCAGCAGCAGCAAAGACCACAACAGCGACCAATTCAACTGCCACAGCACAGCCTGGTCGACCAATACGCCGAATAAACCCTTCGGAGATGGCCAAACGGCGCAAGAAAAGCCTTTGTTTCAACTGTGATGAACAATTTGTGCGGGGACATCGCTGTCAGCGGCTTTTCTACATTGATGTGTCGGAGGAGGACGACTATTCAGGGCTGGACGAGATATCAGTTGATCCGTATCAAGCGCCCACAGTGTCTCTTGATGCCTTGACCGGACTATGGAGCATCCAGGCGAACTACACCATACAAGTTAAGGTAAAGGTGGGCGGGAAGGAATTTATTGCATTATTAGACCCAGGGTCTACTCATAATTTTATTAGTGAAGAGATGGTGGCCAGCACAAGAGTACAACTTGAGCCCCGACCTGGCCTTCGTGTCGAAGTGGCCAACGGGGACCACATGACCAATGGAGGCATATCCCGAAACCTACCCCTGTCAATTGATGGTGAACTCTTCACGACGGATGCCCTAACTCTTCCACTCATAGGTTTCGACATCATACTCGGAGTAGAGTGGCTACGAACGTTGGGACCTATTCTTTGGGACTTCAAAATCTACATATATCCTTCTGGAGAGAGGGTCGCCATATTATTTGGCACGGTATTGCATCACCAGTTGCAGCGGTCCGTGCGGTTACATGCTCCAAAGAGGATCTCCTCACTGCCTTATTGACCGAGTTTGAAGATCTCTTTGCAGCACCAGAAGGCCTTCCACCAGCACAACCCTTTGATCACCGCATCCACCTTCGGTCGGGCTCAGAACTAGTGGTAGTACGACCATATTGATACCCCCAGTTACAGAAGGGTGAACTAGAACGTCAATGTTCCGCAATGTTGCAACAAGGAACCATCCGACCGAGTACCTCGGCATTCTCTTCCCCAGTGCTACTGGTCAAGAAGGTTGACAACTCATGGTGCTTTTGTGTTGATTACCGCGCACTTAATGAGTTAACAGTCCGCGACAAATTTCCAATACCGGTCGTCGAAGAACTCATTGACGAGTTGAAAGGAGCACGCTTCTTCACCAAACTTGACCTCCTCTTAGGCTATCATCAGGTGCGCATGCACCCAGCAGATGTGGAGAAAACTGCCTTCAGGACACATCATGGCCACTTTGAATTCTTGGTGCTACTGTTCGGCTTAACCAATGCGTCGTCTACATTTCAGGCCTTAATGAATGAGGTTTTGCGACCTTATCTCCGCCGTGTTGCCCTTGTTTTTTTATGATATTTTGATCTACAGCTCGTCGTGGTCGGAACATTTGCAACATTTACAAACCATTCTACAAGTCATGCACGACAATTGCCTCCATCTGAAGCGGTCCAAATGCACTTTTGCTACACCATCAGTGGCTTATCTCGGCCATGTTATTTCAATCAATGGGGTTGCCATGGATGAAAACAAGGTGCTCGTTGTCCAAACATGGCCACCACACAGTCAGCAAGAGGATTACGTGGGTTCCTTGGCCTCGCCGGCTACTACTGAAAATGCATTCGTGATTTCGGTACTATCGCCGCCCCTATCACAAAACTTCTCAAGAAGGAAACCTTCCAGTGGTCCGAGGCAACAAACCATGCTTTTCAATCACTTAAGAAGGCTCTAGCCAGAGAACCGGTTCTACACCTGCCAGACTTCTCCATCGATTTCATCGTCGAGTGCGATGCCTCTGGCCCGGGATTCGGCGCAGTTCTACACCAAGGCGTTGGTCCTCTAGCTTTCTTCAGCAAGTCGGTGGCTGCACGTCATACAATACTTGCCGCTTATGAACAGGAGCTGGTCGGATTGGTACATGCTATTAGACACTGGAGGTCGTACCTTTGGGGTTGTTCTTTCATCATGCGTACCGACCACTACAGCCTGAAATTTCTACTAGATCAACGGCTCCACCATTCCACAACATCAATAGGTGAGCAAATTGTTTGGGTATAGCTTCATGGTGGAATATAGACATGGACGTTTGAATATCGTTGTTGATGCTCTTTCACGCCGGGAAGGGGACACCACTGCGATTTTTGCGCTATCTGGGCCATCCTTCTCACTATTTGATTAGTTGATGCTCTCAGGTTCGATCCGGCGAATTGGGTGCGCCATGGTCTTGTGCGGATGGCTTATTGCTCCATGGAGGCTGGGTGTACGTTTTAGCGGCTTTACCTTCATTGCCAGCTATCTTAGCAACAGCCCACACAGGATTCCAGAAGACCCTCCAGCGATTGCGATCGGATTTTTATGTTCCTCATGCGCGAAAGGAGGTCCAGGATTTTGTGAGATCCTGTGTAATATGCCAAAGGAATAAGACCGAACATCTCCACCCCGCTGGTCTGCTACAACCACTCGTGGAACCAACAACGATTTGGGCCGATATTTCATTGGATTTCATTGAAGGGTTGCCTTGCGTACATGGCAAATCAGTCATTTTATCGGTTACCGGCCGTTTTTCCAAGTATGCTCACTTCATTCCCTTGGGCCATCCATACATAGCCACAACAGTCGCCCGTGTTTTCTTTCACGATGGGATTCCACATTCGATTGTCAGCGGCTGTGACCCTGTCTTTACTAGTGCTTTTTGGCAAGATTTATTACGTTTGACAGGTACTTGTCTGCATATGAGTTCAGCATTTCACCAGCAGTCTGATGGCCAGACAGAAGCAGTCAACAAAGTTATTGCCATGTACCTTCGTTGTCTCACAGGGGACCGGCCTCGCAACTGGGTAGAATTGTTGTTGTGGGCAGAGTATTGTTATAATACGTCTTATCATACAGCTCTACGCGATACTCCCTTCAAGGTTGTATATGGGCGTGCACCTCCTTTGATGACATATGACGAAGGCACTGCAAGAGTAGCGGCGGCTGAAGCACAACTCCAGGACCGTGATGAATTTATCCGCGAGGTCCATGACCGTCTCCTCCAAGCCCAGCAATATGCTAAGCAATACTATGATAAACACCATCGGGAGATTACCTAAGAGATAGGAAGTGGGTATGGTTGCGCCTGATTCATCGGCAAGCGACATCACTTCCAGGCCGACAAACAGGCAAGCTGGGACCATGGTTCTACGGCCCGTATCAAGTATTGGCTTGTATTTGTTTGGTAGTGTATCGTCTTCAACTTCCAGAAGGGTCATGCCTACACAATGTTTTCCATGTGGGTCTCCTAAAGAAATTCTATGGTGATCCGCCCACAACAATGCCGGTGTTACCACCAATCGATAACGGTCGCACAATTCCAGTTCCTGCTATGATCTTAAAGGCAAGTCTCCGTCGAGACATTTGGCGTGTTCTTGTAGATTGGGTTGGTCTACCTCCTGTTGATGATATGTGGGAACCAGTAGACGATTTACAGCTTGCTTATCCTTCTTTTCAGCTCGAGGACGAGCTGTTTGCCAAGGCTGGGCGAGATGTTATGTGGGGAATTCAGTATCAACGTCGCAAAGCTAGCAACGGCGACTCAACAGACTCCAGCAACGCAGCGACGTAGGTGAATTGGCTATTCAGCAACAAAGGGGGATTAAATAAAGGAAACCTTATCCCTAGCTATCTTTAGTTTATGATTGCTTTAAATAATAGATAGATTGCCTTATTTAGAAATGGATGCGAGTTGTATTCGAAGTAGGGTAGATTGAATTAGCACTATATAAGGGGAGCCTGTCTCGCTGTATCAATCAAGCAATGAAACAGTAATTTCTGATTCCCAATGTTCGTTCTCTCTGTTCTCTACCTCCTGTTCTTGGCGACAATCAATCATCACGACTTCCGGGCGACGAGGTGCTCGACTGTGAGCTTCCTCAACTCACGATTACTTCTTGCGTAGCTAGGGAGATACCAAGATGATATAGTCATGTTTAGGCATATGTGTACACATATGATCCAATGACCAGTAGACCCTAGGCCATTGACATACAATGATAAATGATAATAAGGACAATACGTCCATGGCATGTACACCTACTAGTAGAGTAGTAATAAAGCAATACATTATAGAAACATAGACTTACCAGTAGGCCCTTACTAAATTGTCGATAGGTAAAATGATTACTTTAGTTGAAACCTAACTTGGGTCATGATACGTCACCGATACCTAGACTTATACATTAATAAGTAATAATAGTGCTATTAGATAGTCGTGAAGGTTAGCAGTATCACCGACCTAGCTACATGCTAGTAATAGTAATCAAAGTGATAGGGTCGATCGCCAAACAAGGCTAGTAGGTAAGAGCCCTAGGCCTTGTACTATAGTTATCTACTTAACTAGAAGTAGTCGGTAGCATGTGATGTAGCTAAAGATCAAGCTAGTATGGTAAGTTTACTTTAGTGTATGCCACGCCACGTAGGTAATAAAACTAAATGTAGATCACCTCAAAGAAAAAACCCAAAACCGTAGACACCATTAAGGAGGTAACACCGGTGTCTTGCCAATGCTCGAAAGTTCCAGCTATGCCTCATGGAACTTCCTAGATAAATATCAAATCATAAGAGAAATCATTAAGTAAACTATACCCCATGTGTCGGTGAAACTTATGTCTACCATATGCGAACCCCAAACCTATGCATAGGTCTCACCTGACTTTCATAGAATTTCCATGATAAATAGGAAGTAATAACTAAAGAAATCATTAGTTCAGCTAGGCATAGGCGTCGAGTATGGATAGCGGTGATAGGTCTCAAAGTGGATAATAGTAGTTCAACCACCAATCAACCTCGTATAGACTCCAGCTATCGCACATCACTAGTCGACCACGGTAGAAGTACAAATCGTGATCTGAAAGTGGATCAGAGAGCTCTACCTAACAAGGTGATCTCTCCCATCAAGATAACCAATGCGAAATGTCCTTGGGGATATTCTTCCTCCAGTTGGAGTACTAACTCCTTGCACCAACGGACTTTCCGAGAGCCCGATCCGTCTCACCCTCCGATGTGCTCTGCTTCGGCTACGAAGATTGTATGGATGAGTCGCTGTGATTCATGCCTTTCGATTTTGGCGAGAAGGCGTCGTCGTGCGAGATACAAGATAGCGATGGAAGAACAAAGAAATTCAGAAGGCAAGAGAATAGGCAAAGTATATTTCTTACTTGATTTCTGATTACAGGATCACTAGCAATATTTAAAGGCTAACCAACTAAATCATCTTGTATACAAACTCTGATGTGATAGAGACTCTGTAAGCAATCCAGAAACCTACCGTATTACAATTGGATTATCGTGTACCAGGGATTGAAATCTCGGTACCGGGGAAGATCCCGACCGACTACGATGCCGTAGAATCGATTCACGTAAATTCAAAAAAGCGGCTACCGAGTTCGAATTTCAAAATTTGAATCTGGATTTTCTCCGGACCGGTTACCGGCCGGTAAACGGAAAAACCGGGAAAACCGAAAAATGGTGAAAATGGTAATTAGCAAATTTAAATTTGGAATAATGCAAATATTAATGAGAAAGTGTTTCAAGTTGTACATTAAAAACTTGATTTTCCAAGCAAGAGCTTAACTAGGCTAGTTTGCCCTCTCCTATGATGGAAAAATTAAGTATAGATCCAAACGTTCCCAAAGCAACTATTATCCATCACGATGAATTGAAAGGCTGCCTAATGGAATGACAATAGACCAAATAAAATGCTGCATATATTCTAAATACACAGGCATACATGATTTTTCAAAAGGATAAGAAGTATGCTCTTGCACAGACACAATTGAAAGAGTAAATTGCATTGGTGCAATGGTTGTGAAATTACCTAAATGTTTGATTGATCAATGGTGCAAACATGATCAAGTTTAGAAGTGACAAAGTACAATGCAAGTTCAGGGTGTTAAGTGAGACAACTGCACAAGTTTAGGAAGCTCCAATGCAATTTACTCTAGTTGAAAATATTAGGTCCATTTGAATTCTTAACTATCTTATATTTTCCAAAGGCCGTATATTAATTGTTTTCTTGCTTCTTTCTTGACCCCACCTCCTAAAAGGATAACTTTCTAGTTACATGAGCTACCCTTAGGAGCTAGTATTTTTAGCAGAAATATGAAAGTTGGACTTGGTCGACCAGTCCTGGCCAAACAAATGCCAGTATATTGATACTAGTAATCATACATATGAAATCTATGTCGCTGAACAAACTATTAGCAAATACTTTTTTGTATCTCTTATTAATCATATCGCGTCACTAAATGATTTGAAAGTATAGGATTAAATAATCAATCCAATCCTGAGCAAATAGTGATGCAATCCAATTCTCTCATGGTTGCATGCAATCCAATTAATGAGAAAGTGTTTCAGGTTGTACATAAAAAGTCCTCCTTTATGTTTTAATAGTGCTAAATATACTAAAAACTAATGTTTCAATACATAATCTAGCATAAGAATGCCTAAACCAACTAGGAAAGGACATTATGGAGTCAAAAATTCAAATTCAAATTTTAAAAATTTCGGTCGGTATTTTTTTACTCAGAACTGATTCACGGCCGGTTTTTTATCCACATGCAGTATGCGCTCTGATCTCTCCTTTATTGTCGTTTCGTTGGTTCCTGGGGGTCCGTCCGAAGCTTTAGCCTGTGCACGTAAACTCTAATTAACACGACTTCGTCTCTGATAATGTGTCCCCAATATGAGTCCACAACACCCTCGCTCTGGATCAAACGGTTACCTGACCCTAAGTATAACTAGCAACTCCAAACCCCTACCCCCTAAGCCCAATGAGTAGGGCTTGGGTGTGTCTACTTTGTTTTGAAGTATTTCCTTTATTCCAAATATCCCTGGAGGTACTTCATTCCATCTGAAATATTTCCTTCATCAACTCCACTAAGTAGGTTTAGTTTCATTAGGATGCTTCCTTCTTTCAAGAAGTTATTAGATATGTTTACTTTCATTTGAAGTGTTTCCTTTGTTTTAATGTCTTTGGATTTATTGGATTTCATTTGAATGCTTTAAAACATTCTTGGGTTCGATCGTATTCTAAGTAATTAGAATCTGAAGCCATAACGAAGCAACAGTCCGAGACAGAACAGGAACAAGACCAAGATTATCAGAACATTTGAGCAAGACGAGTCAACACTTTGATCATGTTGCACCTACTTTTGAAATGCAATTATATTGTTTTAAATTATGAAATTGCATTTCTATGATTTATACAACTATGTTGGCCTAGCTCATAGTTAATATCTTAATAATAATTGAGTATAGCCTTCCCATCCTTGAACTTGGACACCATCCTTTGTCACCCTATAACTAATGGTATATGTACTAGTTAATAAGTTTGTATCTAAGCGTTATGCTTAGCCTTACTTAGATACATTAACATGTGGGCAATGATTTGCCTCGACAACTTTCAAAACTCAAAACTGGATTTGGGCAGTCGGGGTTGGAGCCTAGCTGGTATGTTAAAGAAAGGGATTTCAAAAGAGAAACCTGAAAATTGTTTTTAGACTTAGGCGAGTGGAAAGAGTGGTGGATGCGTAAGAGAGTACACCAGAATAGGCATGGGGAAGAACTGCCAAGTCGATTAAGGTCCGGTTCCTGTGATGGCCTCTTGTCCACTAACAGTGCAACCACAAGTCTACTATGTGTAGGACCTGGCTCACTAATTTGTTTCATCCCGGCGTTGCTTCATCATCCCGCAAACGTGGCATGGATAAGTCCACTATGGCGTAAGGAGGAGCCTCCGGGGGGCGTGGCTCACAGTGGTGAAACCTTGTGGGTGGGGTTGCGTTGGGGCGGGGCATCATAAAGGCTTTGTGATGTCTTCTTAGTCTCACACCTATGGCAGCGTGTTGACATTAAAAGATGATTGTCTGTGTGGGTAAAGTTATGCGACCTCTGCAGGGTGTGGAACTGTCCGGATAGCCGTGCCCACAGTCATGGACGATGTCGAGAACTTGCTTGATTAGATTTTAAGTTTTACAAAACAATTTGTGGATGGGATGAAAAGTCAGGTTGGAGCCCGAGGATTTGAGTTGTCGGAGCCAGTGGAAAGTATTGAGTGCATGCAGCTGCGGGATTCGCAAGGTGGATGTGGTTCGGGATTCGCGGACGGGTACAACCTGGAAATTGACGGGGGATGCGCCCTCGGGCTCGAGGGTGGTGCAACCGCGGGATTCGAGGGTTTGGCCGCCTGGGATTCGAGGGTGGTCCAGCCTGCAGGAGTCTGGGGGATTGCAACCTAAGTTTCATCAGGGGTGCAGTCTAAGTTTCGACAGGTGGTGTAGCCAGAGAGTCACCAGAGGCATTTGGCCGAATTTCAGGGTAGTCCGGCCGGAATTGCTAGGTGGTTGCAGCCTTGGGATCGCCAGGTGGATGTAGCTCTAGAAAATGATATAGCACTGGAGGAATGGAACTGATATCTATGTGTGAATGGATGGAACCTTCAGGTACTATTCTCCACTAGAGGTGGATGGAACATTCACTACTATAATACAAAAACACTGGATTTCATCAAAACCTGTGATAGTTAAAATGCTAGATCTCAGGATTTACTACTACATAATCTATTTCAATAAGTGGTTTTATGCAAACAAAAGAACTACAAGCATTCATTTGATCAAGCTTGCATATTATATAAATGTATTATGTGTGTTGGCTCGCGAATACGGTTGTGTACTCATGCTCACTCAATATTATTATTCGGTAAGTATAAAAGGATGGACACTTATGAGCATTTGTCAAGACTGGAGATCAAGAAGGCTAAGAACTAGGTCGCGGACCTCAGTCGATTGTCTGTGGGTATATCGTAAGGGTTTCACATGGTGTACTTTTATTCTGCTTCTCCTGTTGTTCTTTGAAAGGTATTTGACATATCCGGCCATTCCGCAAGTCAAAAGCCGTAAGGTATATTTATGTTTTGTTTATTATTATGCAATAGCCTTACATATTCATGATATGCGATTGATATTCAATAATGTAACTGTGGGCACTAGCTACTCATCCAGAGACTAGTGCTGTGAACACAAAAGATTCCAAATTTAAATTTGGGGTCTGACACTAATTCCTGTAAGAAAAAATATCTTTCATCATCATCATTCTTATGCAGAACTGAAATACTAATAAGACCATGCAAAAGGATGGTATTGAAACCTGAATGACAAATGTGTAAGGGAAATGATGTTTGGAAGGGAAAAATTGCACCTGACTTCTTCTTTGCACAACCAATGTATTAGCTTTGGGTTGGTAGTATCAGCTGGATGTAAGAAGCTGCAGATAGTAAATCAAAGTACATACTGGGTAAAACAAGAAAGAAACTTCAGAAGTAAAAAAAAGGTGGTCAGAGAAAAAGTTATACCCGTTAAACTCTGTCAAATTTAGAAAGCCGTCACCATCAATATCTGCAGCATTAAAGTGCTCCTCCTTCCACCATCCCACCCCATCATTGGTTGAGTTATGATCTGGACATAGATGAGACTTAGTGCTCACATCCTTAAGGCACACAGGTGATCATTTAGTAGCGGCAGATCATGGCTTATCGAAGGATGCTAATCGTATTTGTTATGAACTTGGTAGGCACACCTGAACTTTATTTTTCCATGTAGTGTATACAGCTTGGTCAGCCCACATGAGAACTATTCAGGCTGGGTCTACATGCGAATCTTTGTAGAATAGGTATGGAAAATGAAAGTTTAAATACTGGTTGACCCAGAAAACATGCCGAAAATGCACAAACAGTCTTTTCAAAATGGATAAGAACAAATGTTCGGTATGATCACAAACATTAGAAAATGGTTCAAACAACTTTGGACAATATCTACTAGAATTTCCTCTTCCCACTTATGCTATGCCCACTACATTGGCACGGATCAAGAATAACCTTGAAATGACTATCAATTCCCAAAAAAAAGAATTGGCATTGAGCTATATTCCATCACAGGAAAATATAAAACTTCGACCTGAACAACTAACTCTGAAGATTAGGTAAGTACTCAGGCATGGAGACTATATACCATCAAAGGAATATAGAGAAGTGAAACTAAGAATTCAATCAAAAGCATTACATGTAAGCTCGCCACAGGAGATTTGGGTGAAAAGACATCCACAATGCCTTCATAAACAGCACTTCTGGCAAAATAAAATGGGGAATTTTTTTTTCCTTTCGAAAGCTAAATGTGAGAAAATTTTCAAACTTCTACTGGTTCAACATGGCTGAACCCTACACAGCTAATGGATTAATAAAATGTTGGGTTTTTACGTGGTTTTTAACATTTATTGTGGTCATTATCTGTTTTAAATCAATGTGAAATTATTCATATTATCGATGTATGTGATAGGGAATAATTTGATGCGGAATTTAACTCGATGAATTAATACTTGAGGTGCTGAGGACGGTTGTGATGGAATTTGGTAGACATATTTGTTGAGATCGAGTCTACTGGAATTTAATATGTATACATGTGATTAATCCGGATACAACACAGAGCGGAATAGCTGGGTTTGCTTTGCAGGATCGGCTCTGCTGACTGTTGACCCACATGATCAAATTGGAATTGATCTCGTAAACAATCCGATCATGTCGTATGACTCACATATGTGCTAGGGACTAATATATTTTAGACTCGTAAAACTGGCATGTCTTATAGTGGTTGGTGACATGGTTCAGAAGTCTCACAGTGTACCAAGAACAGGTAAGTCACTTTGTAACACCTGGAAGTAGAGTCTATAAATTATAATGCAATTATAAGCGGTACTACGGTAAAGATAGAGGAATAAAAGTGGACCATAAAGCCTCCATAAAACAAATATAGGTTTGCTCAAAAAAACCTAACAGAAAGATTCTCCGACTACAATGCGATGTATTGTAGTCAAAGAATGTGCTATGGGTCCCTCCATTTTTTTGGACGGGAGATGGATCCCCCAATCCAACAACTACAACACGAAATCAAACGTCTCTCCGCACCAAGATCTTGAGCTTACCCAGCTAGTCAGCTACCATCGCAATAGTACAAGTATGTTCCCAAGAAACGAACTTTCTAAGTAGGCAAATACCGCATAACCAAATTTAGTACAAAGATCTCGTATCGTACATACATACGTACCGTCGAACCGCCAGGCCCAGCTGGGCCGCTCGTACTCGGAGAAGGCGACGCGGCCATCGTGGTCGCGGTCGTGCAGTTCGAGCTCCCGGGCGGTGCGGTGCAGCACCTCCCGCCGCGCGGACGCGAGGTTCCACGCGGCCAGCTCGGCGCCCGTCACGGCGCCGTCGGGGGGGTCCACGTCGATCTTGGGGAACAGCGCCTCCACGCGCCGCGTGACGTTGAACCGCGCGGCATCGTTGATGTAGTCCTCGTCGGCGTCGGCGTCCGCGAGGTCCTCGGGGACGGGGGCCGCCTCCATGCCCGGCGCGTGCAGCCCCGCGGCGGCGAGGCGCTCCCACTCGCGGTCGTCGCGGCGGCGCTCGAGGTCCGCGATGACGGGGTCGAATGGGATCTGGCGCGGGGCGGCGCCTCCATGCCCGGCGCGTGCCCCGCGGAGGCGGAGGCGGCGGTGGGGGTGCGGGTGCGGGGATGGCGAGGAGGGGGAGAGGTGGACCAGGAGGAAGAGGAGGCCCGCGGAGGCGAGTGCCAAGACCAGTGTCAGGACAACGGTGGGCGCCACCGAGGGCTTCCTCGCTGCCGGCGACTGCGCCATGGCCAACGAGTCGCGACTCGGGCGCTTCTCTCTCTTTCTTTTTCGATGTTTTTCTTTTCGTTTATTTTTTGTTTGTTTGTTTTGGGTGGTGCGGGTGCTGAGCTGGCTAAACGGGCGGCTCGGTACTGTTAATAACAGGCACGATACGATACGAATTATCTTAAAAGATTCATTGTATTATGGTCCAGTTAATATGTGGACTGGTCCATGTGCCGGGAGACAGCCCAGCCACAGTCCGATGATCTGTCGTGCTGTGTTAGACGGTACAAGCATGTTTATCCTAATGGACCGTTTCAACCCACTTAGCCTGTTAGGCTTGAAAAAATTAAAAATAATAGAGAAAAAGTCCAAAAAATAGTAAATTGGTAGAATTCAGAAATATATATATAAATTGTAAAAAAATGAGACAATATATTAAAAATGTAATAAAAAGCTTTAATAATGTTCAAATTGATGTCCGTTAAAACCTTTGTCAAATAAAACCTCAACACGAGAAAACCTTAGCAAAGGAAAAATAGTACAGTCTATAGTTCTATATGCATCTTTGATCTACATATCATTGTCTAAGTACAGATTTTTAAACACCTCCGACAACTATGAATTTTCCATAGAATGTTATGTTTGTGAATCAATTTGTTCGCAGTCCTTTACAGTTAGAAGTATCTCCACTATCTCACTTGTGAAACTTGTTCTTCTTTCCTTCAATATTCTTCCAAAAAAAAGCAAACTTGGAAAAAACCGTCAAGACAAGAATAGTTAACACATAATGTACAAGTATGGATAGCACGGGATATGTTAACTTATGGGCTTGCCACTATTGCAAAAATTCGAAGCTTTATGAGTTAAAATCCACCGTATCACTGTCCAAATAGGTGGATAGTTCCCACTCCTTGGGGTCTTGGCTAAGCATGCAACGATGTAGAAGAAGAACACCTGGACCTAGAAGAAGAGCCACCGAAGATCTTGCTCCACATATTTGTCTTGTTACTTGAAGCAGTGGCTACTGGAGGTCGTTGCGAGCGGACTCTCGGAACTTATTTTCATACTTTTGGTAATCCTCGTATAATCGAGAACGAACTTCTGCAAAATAGTTAGTACAGTTTAGCCTTATAGCATCACTAAGAAGATTATGTACACTACCAAATGCATCAATTTTAGCTCTAGGATCTAAAAGAAATGCAAATGCAAATACGACTAACATATTAGATCCATCGTATTCTTGTAGGATATGAAACAGGCCCCGCACCAACCAAATTTCTCAAATGAATGACTCACCAAGCCCCACTTCATCCTCCAGACAAAATTGAAGCTAAGAAAGCAACCCTAGTATGTGCTTGACTGGTCAAATCGTAACATGCTGACTCGAACAAAGAAAGAAATAGGAGCGGGCTTACTGGAACAGTAGTTAGAAGACTATCAGCATATGCAATGAAGAAGCTATTCATGTACTATGACGCTGATAGGTCTGAAGCACATGAACAGTCATGACAAACAGAGATCTCCTTTGGTTGACTCGAAATTACGTGCATAGACACTCTTAACTCACTAACTCCAAGTTTAGCAATCAACCAGAAAATCGAGTAACACAATAATAGTGAAGAGGAATGTCTCCAGTTGATAAATCGATGAAGGACTGGACCAACATCATGCCATTTGGGATCTAGTTGGATTGATTCTAAGACAAACATCTACAATTGTCGAATTTTGTTGGTTTAGGACGTACTTCAAATGGACGCAAGGTCCAGAGCACACTGCTAAAAGATATAAATAGAATGGTTCGCAACTGGCACGCCTCGTGCCTTCTATTGATCATCTATTTATATACAAGTACAAAAGTATGAACACTACACAAGTATATGAGTGTGAACACTCTCACATGTGAACACTACACAAGTACATGAGTGGGAACTCTCTCACATGTGAAACACTACCTCTAGTGGGAATATCAACACTCATGGGAATACTAAACAACAGTGGAAACACAATTATCCTAGTTGTTTAACACTCCCCCTCAATCACAACGGTGAGGTTAAAATTGTGTCGTAGGATCTTCAGTTGTTGTATTCCAATTGGTTTGGTGAGACCATCGACCAATTGATCTCGTGATGATATGAACCGAACCTCCAACATCTTTATTGCCACTCGTTCTCGGACAAAATGAAAATCCACTCCAATATGTTTAGTTCTAGCATGGAACATAGGATTAGCAAAAAGATATGTGGCTCCAAGATTGTCACACTATAGGACAGGCGTTTGTGATTGATAAATTCCAAGTTCCCCCTATAGCGATTGTATCAAGATGATTTTGTGGTATTTTCAAGAGCTTTGTACTTTGCCTCAGTACTAGATCTCGCCACTATGACTTACTTCCTTGAACTCCATGATATGAGATTGGAGTCAAAGAATGTGCTATGGCCGCAAAGAAAACTGCACATCCACTGGTTGATCTTCTATCATTTGCTGATCCTACCCAATCTGCATCAGAAAATGCACTAACCAAACTAGAAGTAGACTTGCGAATACAGAGTCCGACACTCACTGTGTGTCGTACATACCGTAAAATTCTTTTCACTGCTGTCCAATGATGCTCAGTTGGCATATGCAAAAATTGGCACACCTTGTTGACCGCATATGATATATCTGGTCATGTCAATGTTAAATACTGTAAAGCTCCTACTATACCCATGTACCATGTTGCTTCTGCAGCTGATAACTCTCTCCCGTCAAACTTTGATAATTTTTTAGTTGTCTATATTGGAGAAGTTACTGGTTTGCATGCTGTCACACCGGCCCGTTGCAGAAGGTCATTGGAATATTTGGACTGGGCAAGGACGAGATCCTCCCCTGATCGACAAACTTCGATGCCCAAGAAGTAATGAAGATCACCGAGATCCTTGAGAGCAAACTCTGACTGCAATTTCTGAATTAAGATATAAATAGCCCGAGGGGATGAGCTAGTGACAATAATGTCATCTACATAAACTATAATATATGTGATCACACCACCATGATTATAGATGAACAAGGACGTGTCAGCTCGAGAAGGAACAAAACCAAGTTCTTGTAAATAAGAACTGAGTCGAGAATACCAGGCACGAGGTGATTGCTTCGACCCATAAAGAGTTTTATCCAATTTGCACATATGATGCGGAAACCGTGGATCCTCATAACTCAGTGGTTGTCGCATGAATACATCCTCTTCTAGAACGCCATGCAAAAACACATTATGTATATCCAATTGACAAAGCAACCATCCGCGTGACACTGCTAATGATAGAACAAGACGAATTGTAGTGGGTTTCACAACCGAGCTAAACGTATCTTCATAATCAATTCTGTAACGTTGTTTGAACCCTTTTGCAACGAATCTGGCCTTGTAACGTTGTTTGAACCCTTTTGCAACCAATCTGGCCTTATAGTGTTCAATACCCACTTGTAATCAATGATATTGCGACCGGGCTGAGATGATACCAAGTGTCATGTCTTGTTCTTTAAGAGTGCCTGATATTCAACATCCATTGCCTTCTTCCAATTTCTATCGTAAAGAGCATCCTCAAGAGTTGCCGGTTCGGTCACAACAAGAAATGTGCGCCGATAGGCATCATATTGCACCGCGTCGTCGGTGTGAATCATTGGTTGGCGAATGTTGTTCCACAGCCTTATTTTGCATGGGATGAGGTAATGGTGTGGATACATGTGTGGGGCCGGCAAGATCCTCCGCGGGACTCGTGCTGACGGACGACAGGACATCTTGCGTCTGATCGAAGAGATCAGCGCCCCCGGGATCTGCACCTGCAGCGCCCACCAAATCTCCCCTGGGTTTGTCACTGTATTCTCCCGCCTGGAGTCATTGCTTTGATTTTTTATGGGTGAGTCACCTGTAGCCTACACAGAGAGGGATGACCAATCCGACTGAATAGCCGGGTCAGATTGCACAACAACATTTGAATCAAGTATGCCAGTACCCGTATGAGTCTCCCTACCATCTATATGTCCCACAACCGGAGGGAAATTTGCGAAGGCCAAGGGAGGAAAGATGAAAATTTGGTCAAGTAATGGTTGACCCGATGGTGGTAATTTTTCATCAATAAAAAGAAATTGTTGCTCATCAAAGACTACATCACAGGAAATATAAATCCTACCCGAAGATACATGCAACATTTGTAGCCATTATGAAGAGAGCTATAACCAAGGAAGACACATCGTTTAGACCAAAATTGGAGCTTCCGATCATTGTATGGATAGAGACAGGGCCAGTATGCACACCCAAAAGTTCTAAGAAAGGAATAGTCTGGAGATGTTCCAAAAAGACGATCTAGTGGAGTTGAATTCTGTATCGTCCTACTAGGGAGACGATTTATCAAAAAACATGTTGTTTGGAATGCCTCGTCCCAAAAATGAATGGACATGGAGGCATGGGCGAGTAAGGACAAGCCAACTTCTACGATATGGCGATGTTTTCTCTCAGCTGAGCCATTTTGTTGACGAGTGTGTGGACAGGGAAACATGATGAGTGATTCCAATTTGTTGGAAAAAAGAATTCAACTTCTGGTATTCGCCTCCCTAGTTGATTTGCATGTTGAAGGATCTAGACCCGCCATTATGAGTTAATGGAGTGTTTTGGTAATTAATGACAAATCTAATTGTGAGACTAACATTTCTATTGCTATATCTAGTATGTAGTCTCATTTGGATATAAAGGTGAAATTCAACGAGATATGCATTCGATTTATACTCTTATATATTGTTGTATTCCTCGGATCCAAAATATAGGAAGAACTCAACCATAAGTTTAACTTGAATATATGCATATGTCTTCATTACACATTTGTGTATGCACACATTTAGGGGGAGTTCATGCTATATTTTGTGGTTTCATCAGTAGTGATCCATATTTCGTTTTTCACATATATTTGAGATCTTTACTTTGAAACACATCCGTTTGAGTATACAAAACTTGTGTAGTTTTTTTTGTATATTCATGTTTTGAGTATATAAAACTTGTGTAGTTTTTGTATACTCCTGTTGTGAGTATATAGAACTTGTGTAGTTCTCGTATACTCATGTTTTGGATATGTAAACTTGTGTAGTTCTCGGATACTAATGTTGGAGTATATATAACTTGTATAGTTAATATATACTCATGTTCTGTTTCATTATCTAAATTCAATTTATGTGCAATTGAAATGGTTATCATCAATTACCAAAAAGGGAAAGATTGAAGTATCTTGTCCCACCATTATGAGTTAATGGTATGATGTGGTAATTAATGATAATCATATTGTGGAACTAACATTTTCCATGAGTTGGATATATAGGTTATGTTACAGGGTGATGAAGACTTGGGATGACATCATGAGTTAATTGTCATCAAGTCTAGATTCAAGTAAAGGATACATCATGAGTTGATGCATATGAAGAGCTTGAAGAAATGGGAATCATCGTGTGTCGATGATGTTTAAAGAGAAGACCCATCATGTGTTGATGGAGGTCTAATGAAGAATGCATCATGCGTTGATACATACCAAGACTTAGAGTAAAAGAATGCATTATGTGTTGATGCACATCAAGTCAAGAGAAGACCCATCATGTGTTGATGTAGGTCGACTGAATAATGCATCATGAGTTTATGCATATTCAAGAGAAGAATTTGAAGAAAAAGAGATCATCATGTGTTGATGATTGTCAAGTCAAACACCCGGACTTGAAGTGTTGATGTGCATCATCAAGCTTCAAGAAGATGCAAGGCAAAGGTATGACTAGCTAGGGCTAAGGATGTGTTCCTAGTCTTTTACCGATCTTGGAGTTTGGTTGGAAGACCGGATTGCTAGTATAGGTTGCCGTACTATTAAGAGGGGTCTTGATTAGTAGCATGAGTTAGTCATGTGTTGATAGCTCATTGTGTTTGCTCTAGCTCATTTATGCATGGAGCTATTATTTGCGAATGTGTTTTGCAAATATCCGAGGCTCGTGCATTTAATCTTTGTAGCATGTGACTATAGTTTGCAAATATTTTTCGCAAATGGTTGAAGTCCATGCACCTTTACCTTGTGGCATGATGCTATTATTTGCGAATGTGTTTTGCAAATAGTTGATGCTCATGTTTGATTTTTTGTAGCATGTGACTTAAGTTTACAAATGTATTTTGCAAATGGTGTAAGTCCATGTACCTTATTCCTTATGGTGAGTATTCTAAAGGTTGGCAAATGTGTTTTGTAACTTGTTGAGAATATCACCTATATTCCTTGTGGAAATTGCACTCAAATAGGCGAATGTGTTTTGCGATTTGAGCGGAGCCTATGTGTTTGGCCTCTGTGGTCTGGCGGTCTGACCGCCAGTGGTCACCGGTCTGACTGGTGGCATATTGGTCAGACCGCTATGCAGTTGGCAGTCCGACCGATTTCATCTTGAGTTGATTTTCTGTGCGGAAGTACCGAAGTTCTCGCGGTACGTTTTCTCCAGAGAAGCACCTTCTTGGATTGTGCTGATTTTTCTTGGGCGGTCTGACCGCCCAGCCTTGGCGGTCTGACCGATTTGGCGGCGATCTGACTGGCCATTAGTTGGCGGTCCGATCAGCCGTGAGTTCAACGGCTAGTTTTATGCCGTTGGCGCATGGGCGGTCCGACCGGCCATTAGTTGGCGGTCAGACCGGCCCTGCACATATTCGAGTGAATCTTTCCCCCAACAGCTAGTTTTTGGGTGTGGGATATAAATACCCACCTTGGCCGGTTGGGGATGGTTGTTGGTGTGATTGTGAGTGCTATACTCAGTCATTTGAGCTAAGAGCAATGCTTTCTTCTCTTTTGTGCATGTGTTGCACTTAGTGAGATTTGAGAGCAAATCCTAAGTGCATGTGTTACCTTAAGTAGTGGATTGTGTATCCACTTGAGCTTAGACGCTTGATTAGTTCAAGTGAAAGTTGAGATTTATTTCTCTTGGTGTTTGCCGACACCTAGACGGCGTGGAGGCGTCGTGTCCGATGATCTTCTCAAGAAGCTTGTGAGAAGGCCCGACGTGTTGTGAGTGGTTTGGTGCTCACCATCTTCGGAGTGGAGGAAGAGCAACCCTAGTGGAGCGAGGTGTTGGTTCTTGTGGGAACCGGTCCAAGTGGTTGGACTTACCTCAGAGGTGTTGGCTTAATTAGTGTAGCCGGTCCAACGCAGTAGAGCTTACCTCAACGTGGATTAGGGGAGACCGGAAAGTCTCCAAACACCACGGTAAAATATAATTGTGTCATCTTGGTTTATCTTGTGTTTTACTTTGAGCAATTTACATTACTTGCTTTAATAGCTTATATATCTTTGTATGATTACTCTTATTGTATTGTATTCATACTGTTGGTGCACTTAGGGAAGCCTAGTTGATTTACGTTTTAACTGTGCAAAACCAATTTGGTATTAGCTGCCGCATTATTAATTGGTTTTAGCCAAAAGAAATTTTAAAACCGTCTATTCACCCCCCTCTAGTCGGCCTCCTCGATCTTACACATGTGTAGGATTCTTTATCTAGAAGGCACTCGACATGAGTTTGGAATTTGATGAATATGCGATAGACATCAGTTTTACTCTTGAGACAATACAACTAGGTGAATTTACTAAAATCGTCAATGAAACTCATATAGTATTTAAAACCACCAAAGGAGGTGCACGCAGGCCCCCAAACATCGGAGAAAATAAGTTCAAGAGGTGATGATGACACATTTTTTTATCGAGGGAAAGGAAGCTGATGAGTTTTGCCCTGTTGACAAGCATCACAAACAGTGGATTTGTTGGACTCATGAAAAAAGGTAAACTGTGACGCTGAAGAAACTGATCCACCACAGGGGACGAGGGATGGCCCAAACGACAATGCCACCGCTCATGATTGTGTTTGATGACAAAGAAGGCCTTCCTAGATGTAGCCGAGCTTCTAGGAATGGGGTATATGCCACCCTCACTGGGACCGCAAAGGAGCACTTTCTTCGAAGTACGATCCTTGATGGAAAAATAATCAGGATAAAATTCAAAACAAACATTATTACTAGAGCATCATAGGAGTAAAGATTAGCGAGGGCGACCGGTTCCGTCCGGGTGGTGACGGATGTTACTAGCACATCATAGGAGTTGTCGAGGCCGTTGAGAAGATAAATGATGACCTCCTCCTCCTCAAGTGATTTGCCAGTAGTGGCGAGCCCATCGGTAAGGCTCTTGACTTTGTTGAAGTAGTCGATCATCATCATGTCTCGCTTTTGGAGTGTAGCCAACTGTTGGACCGAAAAGGCGACTAGAGGGGGGGGGTGAATAGGAGCACGCTCACTTTTTCCCAAATAATGAATTCAACACAATTTCACTCCAATAGCTATTAGGAAGTTATGAAGATCAATATACCAGTACAGCGGAAGACTAGTATTGAATCCAATTAAATCCCCTAAATAAAATAACAAAATCAACTAAGATTGCAAAAACTCAAAGCACAAGCGGTCGACCTCGACCCGGTAGGTTGGACCGATTGCAGGCGGTCGATCATTGTTGTCTTTGGCGGTCGGACCGCCCAAAATCGTCTCGACCGGTGATGACGGGCGATCGACCTACGACTCGAACCGATCCAAACAAGAAAATCACCGATGACGGTTGCAATTAGGTCAAACTTTTGATTCTCAACTCCAAACTTAATGAAACTTTGCACACACCTTCTCTATGCTATTGAGGACCTATTCCAATTGAATATTATGATAATTCTTGGATAGATCCTGAACAATTGCCAATTGATTAACAGAAGGTCTAAAACCGGGCAAGAGCAAAAACTTGATCCTAATGCTAGTTCGTGAGAGATTGATGATCAAGATGATGCTAGATAGATTCACACATATCACAGCAAGCTAATTCACGTGAAAGAATCAATCACAAACTCGTGGATCAAAGAAAGCCCTAAAATCACGAAATTGAAAGCAAGAACGAAAAGAGACTTATCTCAAGCAAACCTTGCATAGATTAAGAACGTGATCGTTGCTGGATTACACCCACACCATCATGGATCAGTGGTCAATCCAAGATCACAAAATTCTCCTCAAACCATGAAAAGCCCTAGCCTCCACCTCAACTCCCCCTAAGCCAAGTAGGGTTTTGCAAGTAACAAAAGAGGTGAAAAACAGCGAGAGGGAGGGAGCAGCCCCCACCTCCTCCTATTTATAGTAGATGCATAGAACTCTCTAGGGTTTGACTCAATTGGGCTCCCGTTAAGGCCCACTAACAAACGGGTCACACACGCACGTTTCGCAAAGCGCCGTCTTTAACCTTTGACCTAAATAGCTTCACCTAGCGCCATCTTGCGCCTCAGATTTGCTAATAGGTCACCTTTGTCCATCTTGCGTCACGCTTGAGCCATTGACCTCACCCGGCATCGTCGATCGTTCTGGACCTCAACTCTCCAAGTCTAGTCCCGATCCTCCTCGCCGTTGACCGTCGTTGACCACCAAGCTACCTGCACAACCATAGACAAGCAACACGAATTCGGGAATAAGTTCTTCATAACTTGACCCATGTTAGTCAAAACATGCATCATGCAAATCATATGCCATGAAACCAATGACTTTGACCTAACAAAACAACATCGCCACGGTTGGCCGACGCTCAAGTCAATATATATCGGTCAAGGGCCCACCTGATTTATGGAAACATCTACCCCTAGTGTGAAATCCCGAGCATTGTCCATGGCCATGGGCGTATTCGAATAGATTAAGTTACACTCTGCGAGAGGTTTGTACACTTTACCCACAAGATACACTTAGTGTAGCTAACACTAAGCATAACAAAGCAATTGAATACTTTATCTTACTATGCTAAGCAGTCTTAAAGCAGGCATGTGGTAAATGCAGAAGCTCGGTTCAATAGCGCACATGGTGAGGTCCTTAATTGACCAAGGCAAGACTTCCACTAACCAAACCACATAGACACAGATTAAAATTATTCACCAGATCCACACAGGTCCACCCTTTCACACGTATCCACCTTGCCTCGGTCAAATCCTTTTACCACCTGGTTGATTTAAGTGCAACATATGCCACAAAGACACATAGTACACAGTTTGTTCTACGGTTTCATATTCACTTAGTCAATTTATAACGTGATATACATGACAAGTGATTAGTGGCATGGCTAAGCAATCTAATCGCAACTAACCAACCCACGTTGGTGCTACCATATTACCAACTAAATACCAACTAAGGTGACAAGGAATCGGGACTTAGCAATTAACAAGGATGGCATAACAATGTAGGATTAACTCTTTGCACCAAAAGCTTTTAAATAAATACTTGAATTAAGATCACATAATTTGAATTAAAATACTTTTATAAAGCTGGGGAGCAAAATGGTCAAGGGTATAGCTTGCCTTGGAATAGGTTCAAGTCTGGTCTTGGTCTTGAAAACTCCTTCTTCCTCAAACCTTCGGAAGTATCAAGTGAAGTCTACATAGTGAAGCAAACAACAAGAAAAATAAATAACATAAGTAAATAACTCTGATAAAAATAATTAAAAATCTCCAATAAATAGATCTTGATTTTATACAAATTTAGAAATTTGAATGGATGGATTTGGAGTTAGGATGCAAAAGTTATAAGGTTTCAAAGTTTGAATCAAAGAAAAACCTAAAATAGGATTCTTTGGAATTCGAATTATTTTCAATAGAAAAATCGGATTATTCGCAAGCATGGCGTCGTGAAGGATTTTCCGAATTTAAATAATTAAAGAAATAAGCGACATGTGGGACCCACATGTCGGTGACCGCTCCGCAGTGGACCAAGTCCATGAGCCCTCTGAGTTGAATCGGTCTTTGGCGTGGCGCGCCCGTGCGCGTGGCCCGACACAGCGCTACGTGCTTAACGCGCATGCGCCACAGGCCAGCGGTGAGGTGGAGGTGGCGTGGGCGGCGGCGGCGGCGCCACGAACCAGGAGTTCCGGCGATAGCTCTCGGTGAGGTGGAGTAGTACCGGCGGGTAGGCGCCCGGCGCGAACCTAAGTGTGCTCCCGGTGCTCGGGGCAGCCAGCGGCGGCGGCGAGGCTTTGGCGGAGGAGGAATGCGGGCTCGGCGGCGGCAGCGTTAGAGGCTCCTCCGTGAATGCGAGGTGAGCACCGGCCAGCGGCGTCCGCGGCGAATCAGCGGTGGCGGCTCTGACGGCGAAGCGACAGGCGGCGCGCAATCGAGCTCAAGCCCTCGGTGTCGTGGCGGGAAATCTCGATCCGGCGAGCCGCAGGCGAGAGAGGAGTGGGTGGCGGCTTTGGGATGGGTGGCAGTGCGCGGGGCTCTCCTTTATAGGGCTGGGGAGGTCGAGCGGCGTGGCGTGGAGGTCGTGGGCGTGATTGCGGCCGTCTTTATGCGGAGAGAAGGAGAGAAGAAGGGTGGGGTTCGTGGCG
This sequence comes from Hsuehochloa calcarea, assembly GCA_036346395.1. Lineage (NCBI taxonomy): Eukaryota > Viridiplantae > Streptophyta > Magnoliopsida > Poales > Poaceae > Hsuehochloa > Hsuehochloa calcarea. The sequence goes on along the minus strand of CM070596.1, from coordinate 12,590,753 downwards.
GCGGTGGCGCGATCGTCGCAGCGCTGCGGAGGAACGGGGAGGTTGGGCGCCCGTATGGCGGCTCGGCGTTGACCGCCAATAAGCGGATTCTTGTAGCAGCGTCCGCGCTGAGAAAGAAAGCGGCGAGGCGAAGCGGTGGGAGTCACCGAGGCGGTGTGAGGCAGGGGAGGCGCGCGTGGCGAGATCGTCGTCGATCCGATCGGACGGCTCACGAGAGATGGGCGGATAAGCGGTGTTAGGCGGGAGAGAGATTATTAACATTGTTTGGAGATTTAAATTAGTTTTTCGTTTTTAGAAAATAGCGAAATTCAAATAAGCAATGGAAAATAGCAAATGATCTTGGAAAAATTCTAGAAAATTACGTAAAATATAACCAAGCATATGGAATCTAAATAAAATAATTTTGGCAATTGTTAATGTTGGGATTAAGCTCATTAAATCGGTTTATCCTTAAAGTCCATATTAAACTTTTAAATTAAAATTCAATTAAATCCAAATGGTAAATTTTCTTACTACCATTATTTAAAAGATTTTTAAAGCTCTAAAAATTGGGATGTTACACCGCTCCATGTGAGTCGGTCGGACCGCCATAGTAGGTCGGACCGCTCACAATGAGCGGTCGGACCGCCCTAAGGGACTTAAGCGAAATTCATGCCACGAAATTCGAAACCTTACGGAAATTAAAGCGAATAGAACTTCTTCTTGGAGACTCCAAAATTATGAGACCAATTGAGTCATTGACTCACCCGCATCGCCGATCGCTCGACCTCAACTCTCCAAGTCTAGTCCCGATCCTCCTCGCCGCTGACCGCCGTTGACCACCAAGCTACCGCACAACCATAGACAAGCAAACACGAATTCGGGAACAAGTTCTTCATAACTTGACCTATGTTAGTCAAAACATGAATCATGCAAATCATATGCCATGAAACCAATGACTTTGACCTAACAAAACAACATCGCCACGGTTGGCGACGTTCAAGTCAATAACGGTCGGCAAGCATTGTCGGGACCGAAATTACGATTCAGACCCTCGTGTTTAATGCACTAGCCCAGATCACGCTTAGTGCACACAAGTGTTAACAAAGATGGAAATCGATCCATACAAGCGAATAGTAACATAAACGAATAACTTTGATTAATAAATAATGGTTTTGACCTTAGGGTCGAGTTACAATTCTTGAGCCACGCAGGCTAACAGAGAAAATAAACGGCAGTGAAACGAAAAGGTAGTGGCACCTATCGATTCACCACGTGCAACCGATCGATCAAGACCTCACGATTAAGCACCTTCGATGTACTCGTCCTCAAATTTGGTGAAGACTCCTCCTCCGCTTGATTCGTCAAAACAAGCGTGAGTACACACCGTACACGCAAGCCACACCACGAGATGCAAAATGTATATATCTTGGCTTTTACAAGGGAAGGCATTTTGTGGCTCTTTTGCATAAATGCAACCTTTGCAATTTAATACAATTTAATAGATTGAAAGCAGTAAAACCAATAGACAATAATAATCTTAACGAGTTATTTCACAAAGACACACCTGACTGACGGGTTATTCACATAGCTAGATGATTTAATCACATAGCTCCCTTCCCACACGATTTTATGGAAACATCTACCCCTAGTGTGAAATCCCGAGCATTGTCCATGGCCATGACGCCGCTATTCGAATAGATTAAGTTACACTCTGCAGAGGTTTGTACACTTTACCCACAAGATACACTTAGTGTAGCTAACACTAAGCATAACAAAGCAATTCAGATACTTTATCTTACTATGCTAAGCCCGTCTTAAAGCAGGCATGTGGTCGTGACAGAAGCTCGGTTCAATGGCGCACATGGTGAGGTCCTTAATTGACCAAGGCAAGACTTCCATTAACCAAACCACATAGACACACAGATTAAAATTATTCACAGATCCACACATCCACCCTTTCACACAAGATTCACCCCTTGCCTCGGTCAAATCCTTTTACCACCTCGTTGATTTAAGTGCAACATATGCCACAAAGACACATAGTACACACAGTTTGTTCACACGGTTTCATATTCACTTAGTCAATTTATAACAAAGAAGATACATGACAAGTGATTCGTGGCATGGCTAAGCAATCTAATACGCAACTAACCAACCCACGTTGGTGCTACCATATTTACCAACTAAATACCAACTAAGGTGACAAGGAATCGGGACTTAGCAATTAACAAGGATGGCATAACAATGTAGGATTAACTATCGCACCCAAAAAGCTTTTAAATAAATACTTGAATTAAGATCAGAATTTGAATTAAAATACTTTTATAAAACTGGGAGCAAAATGGTCAAGGGTATAGCTTGCCTTGGAATAGGTTCAAGTCTGGTCTTGGTCTTGGAAAACTCCTTCTTCCTCAAACCTTCCGAAGTATCGTCGAAGTCTACATGTAACGGCAAACAACAAGAAAAATAAATAACATAAGTAAATAACTCTGATAAAAATAATTAAAATCTCCAATAAATAGATCTTGATTTTATACAAATTTAGAAATTTGAATGGATGGATTTGGAGTTAGGATGCAAAAGTTATAAGGTTTCAAAGTTTGAATCAAAAGAAAACCCTAAAATAGGATTTCTTTGGAATTCGAATTATTTTCAATAGAAAAATCGGATTATTGCGCAAGCATGACGTCGTGAAGGATTTTCCTTAATTTAAATAATTAAAGAAATAAGCCGACATGTGGGACCCACATGTCGGTGATTTACTCCACGGTGGACCAAGTCCACCGAGCCCTCTGAGTTGAATCGGTCTTTGGCGTGGCGCGCACTGCGCGCGGCGCCGACACGGCGCCTACGTGGTCGCCACGCATGCGCCACGAGGAGAAAGCGGTGAGGTGGAGGTGGCGTGATCGGCGGCGAGGGCGGCGCAAGACGGAACCAAGGTTCCGGCGGCGTAGTCTCCGGTGAGGTGGGTGGTACCGGCGGGTAGAGGCGCCCAGCGCGAACCTAGGGTGTGCTCCCGGTGCTCCAGGGCAGCGAAGGCCGCGGCGCAGGCTTTGGCGGAGGAGGGTACGGGCTCGGCGGCGGCGGCGTTAGAGGCTCCTCCCGTGAACGCGAGGTGAGCACCGGCAAGGCGGCGTCACGGCGAATCCAACGGTGGCGGCTACGACGGCGAGGCTATTGCGAGGCGGCGCGAATCGAAGCTCAAGCCCTCGGTGTCGGCGGCGGGAAATCTCGATTCCGGCGAGCACTGTGGCGAGAGAGGAGTGGTGGCGGCTTTGGGATGGGTGACGCGAGGGCGCCGGGCTCTCCTTTATAGGGCACGGGAGGTCCGGCGGCGTGGCGGCGTGGAGGTCGTGGCGGCGGTTGCGGCCGTCGCATAACCGCGGAGAAGAAGGAGAGAAGGGTGGGGTTCGTGGCGGCGGTGGCGCGAGTCGTGCGCACACGCGGAGGAACGGGAGGTTGAGGCGCCCGCGCCTGGCTTCGGCGTTGACCGCCAATGGCGGTTCTTGCGGCAGCGTCTGCGCGGAGAGAAGAAAGCGGCGAGGACGAAGCGGTGGGTCCACCGGCGACGAGAGCGGGAGGCGAGGCGCCGCGTGGCGAGATCGTCGTCGATCCCGTCGGACGGCTACGGAGAGATGGGTTGATGAGCGATGTTGGGTAGGAGAGATTCTACCCAACGATCGCTTGGAGATTTAAATTAGTTTTCGTTGTTACACCGCTCCATGTGAGTCGGTCGGACCGCCCCTTGGCCGTCGGACCGCTCCTCGTGAGCTTGGCCGGACCGCCCTTAGGGACTTAGCCGAAATTCATGCCCCAAATTCAAACCTTCCGAAATTAAAACGAATAGAACTTCTTCATCGAGACTCCAAAATTATGAGACCAAGTGCATTGGGATCCTCACTTGCCTACAACACCTATTTTTGGCCCACTGCTTTTGACCACTTTTAGGTCACCGCCGGTCCGATCGCCAAGACATGGCCGGCCCGACCGATTTGGGACCGGTCGGATCATTGCTAGGACCGGTCGGACCGCCCCGTCTGAATGCCTCGTAGCTTTGTCGAAAACTCGTGAAACGACAAACCGTAAGCACCATTGCCAATTGTCACATCATCCTAAGATCTGGAACATATCCCCATGATATCCACACAACTGCCGTCAGATTTGCATAATACTCACCCTAGATTGAGTCGCAAACTTGCGCTCGAGGGCATTCCAGACTGTAGCCGACGATGACATAAACAACACCTACCCCAACACCTCTGGTGAGAGGGTGGATAGTAGCAGGCTTAGGCACGTCTGATCTCGTTGGAGCCAGACGGTATATGGAGGATTAAAAACCTACGTGGCTCCATCTTCTGTCGATGCCGCGACCAACTGGGGCGGCACTAGATCAGTTCCTTCTACGGGACCAAGCTATTATGCGCAACGAAGGACAGGAAGAACCTGCGCCTTCCATAGTAGGTAGGTGTCGTGAGACAGCTTCATATTGATAGGATTACCAAAGGATGGATGACCAATGGACATCAGGCCGACGGCGTGAGTGCCGAGTGACCCTGAGATCGACGAACCTAAGCTAACAGATGTATTTGTAGAGGTTGTCATTGGATGGGGAGAGTAGGCTCTGATACCATGTTAAAGATATCAAGAGAATGGTTTGCAACTGGCACACCTCATGCCTTCTATTGATCATCTATTTATATACAAGTATATAAGTATGAACACTACACAAGTACATGAGTGTGAACACTACACAAGTACATGAGTGGGGACACCCTCACATGTGAATACTAAGCACAACCTCTAGTGGGAACATCAACACAAATGGGAATACTAAACAACAGTGGAAACACAACTATCCTAGTTGTTTAACACACATAACTCAAGGATGAAGAAATTAAACCCCAAATTGATGGAGAATGAGAGACGAAGAGAGGGTTTTACAGAAGAGTCACTGTGGAGGGTCCAAACAAATGGAGAACAATTTTAATACTGGTTGTACACAAAACACCAACTTTGCACCGCTTATGATCTATCATCTTATGAATAATCACATCCTAAAATATATAGAAAATAAGATAAGGAATCTAGCGATACATAGCGTAAAAATGAGATCACTCAGGTGGTTGCGGAATAGCGCACAAAAGGAAACACATTAAAATTTCGTCATCCTGGTAATCTGAATCCTTAAAGTAAAGCTTCACCTCATAATAATCTCTAAATATAGAATTGCTTGAAAGATGAATTTAGAAAACCCCCAAAAGGAAAGCATCATGCTTTATTTTATATACTGAAAATAGGAAGACATTCCGAAAGAATAGCACCAAAATAGCTTCAATTATCACCATATATTGCATAACATTATCGTTTATATATGAATGAAAAGAAGCAATAAACCAAAATGAATATACCGGCAAGGTACCAACTCCATGCAATCAATACCATTTATATCACACTATGGTGGCATGCATTGCAAAGTAATCCAGGGGATGTTCAGCATAGATGAGAAAATGTTGTTGCAGTCAATATTCTAGTTGTATTTCTTTATACCACATTAGGCTGGCACACATTGCAAGATAAATGTTTAGGCAGAAGGGAATTTATTTATAGAAAATATGAACAAATATCACGATTTGGCTTAGTTGATAAACATTGTTACACATACATAGCTAAAAACTACTAAGTGAACACCACCGAAGCATACCTGAAAACCTTCATGATGTTTGTATTAGAATATTTGCCATCAATCAAAGACAAATAAATACCAACTATAGAGTTCCTGAATGCGTGAAAAAAGAGGTTAGATGAATAACTTCAACATTTTAAGAAGCAAAAGGAATCAATTAATTAGTCTAGAATGACCAATTAGCTAATTAGCGTCCAACAAACTATTAGATCATTTAATTACCATCCAGTACAAATCTTGTACATCATTGTTGACACCTTAATCCCTAAAACTTTGTTCTGATACTATGTGCACCTACTTCGATATATATATTTTTAGAATATAAGTGCAATAAAGCAAAATAAGACAAAAATCTAGTATGTAATTTGTAGTACAGTATGTTAGCATATACTATTATGTCCTTTTCACTTCAGTTCAATTTATAATTTAACTTCACCTTAATCCCAAATGAAAAGATGAACATTGCTGCTGATCTATGGTAGTACAATATGTTAGCATATACTACTTACAGTATTCACATGCATACATTATAGAGCTTTTGGAAAAATCAATTGTTGTAAGATGCTGGAATACAGAACAACTGACAAATTACCTTCCAATTAATTTCAATAGTGCACTTGGAAAAACTGGCAATCTGTTATACTAAAATTCATTAGTGTCATGCATGTAAATAGCTCATTGAGAAAGCACATGTAGGACAAAACATGGTGGAGCAAACTCACGTTGTAGGCATGCCAATGATAAACTCCTCATTTATGCTACATGAGTTCCCTTTAGAAATAGATTAGCGGGTCTCTACAAAAGATTCAAGAATGAAGTTCATTTGCATGTATATGTTTGCGAAGATAGTAGCGCCCCTGAAGTAACATGTTTGATGCTGGCAGGAAACATGGCAGTAATCACAATTTCACAAACAACAAAAAAACCTCTGATCCCTGCCTACAATTTTTCTGATTGGAAGTGTTGAACCATCTAGAGGAAGGGTAATCTAAAATTCCAGCCTGAAGTTCATGCAGAACGTGCTCATATCCTAAAAACATAGAACAACAAATCCTATGATATAAATCTAAAGGAAACCAGGAGCTCTTCATATCAAACAAATACTCCTCCCTCAGGCTCTACCTAGAGGGCTTGTGATGGTAGCAGCAAACAACACTTAGTATCTCTAAAAACCTAACATCCAGAAGAGGAAACAATTATAATATAGTTCGTAATGACAAAAGAATGTATAGAAGAACCAAACTAAAAGAAACAAAGAATGGGAAAGCACACATATAGAGAACTAACCTTGACTGCAGGAGGAAAGAAGCGGAATCAGCGACATAAGGGCTAGCAAAAAAAATATCTAAGCTACAAATCGGTTTACTTTGTGGCTGCCTCCCTATCCTAAATCCCTGCATACAAAAAAAAACAAATTGGCCAAGAATGGCATAAACATAGGAGGGTGAGAGAGAAAACTCACTTGTGGGGATAGGAAGGTTTAGTGGTAGTCATCGCCCTCGCGCTACCCACCTCCCCGCTGTTGACAGCGAGGTCCGCCTCCTGCCCTTCTACATTTAGCCACGGTGACATCAATTTTGAGAATGCTTGTTGTGTAAGATTGACATAACCAATACAATAGCAGAACCAAGTAGACAAGAATAAAAACAATTCCTTATTTGTTGGTCTACCAATACAAAACAAACAATATATTCTATTTAAATTCAAAGTTCATGCACACTTTCGATTTTGTAGGCAACCTCCGAACTTTTTAAATTAATTGGAAGGTAATTTGCCAGCTTAGCACACAAAGACTTGGCGGAGCAAATTAATTTCTTATATTTATAAAGATGGCTTCATTGGTGCAGCCTCGTTATATATTAAAAATGGGCGAGGATGAGTGGCTATTATTTGATACAATTCCAAATGTGATATGTTTGTCAAAAAAATATATATGTGGATATCATTTGAGATATCTTGATGCCAAATCTCGCTAAAGATGCGTGACCTATTTCATAGTATCTGAGTAATGGACGCTCTATTATTTGCATGGATATGAAATAAGAGCTGTCGGATGATAGGGCATTCTACGAATTTCAGAGTATTGCTGTTCGGTCAGGAGAGAGCTGCCCACTGCTTGAGAATTTGAGCGTTGATGCCTCAAAGGCATGACTACCTCGCCATATCCCATCCCATGAAGTTTTATAGACACATGTTTATAATTTGCAAAGTTTTGCAATAATTACATTATAAAACTCAACTGATTATGTCCTAGTGCCTATAACTCATCTGGTTCCATTAGAAAAATGAGTCAGGAGGAGGACACGGCTAGGGGAGGAGGGGCGGCGCGGGCAGCGCAAGCGAAGGGGAGGAGGGGGTGGCGGGTTCAGCACGGCTGGGACGGCCTAAGTGAAGGGGAGGGGGTGGCGAGGGCGACGCAGGCGAAGAGGGTAGCAGAGGCGACGTGGGCGAAGAGGAGGCGAGACAATGGCGGCACGTAGCGGTGGAGAGGGCGATGGCGAGAGCGAGGACGAGGGGATGAGCGTATGCTGGGAAGGGCTAGGGTTTGAGGTCGTCCATGGAAAACGTGGGATCGAACGGCGCTGCACCCACTTGAGCGGAGTGAACGGCGGGTGCGGTCCCGACCGCACGATGACGATCGTGTGGGCGATGTCCGCCAAAACGGGACCCTAAGGAAGTATAAAAAATGCAAGGTGTTTTTCGCAAAAGAGGAGACGTGATGGTCCCAGGGCTCGCGGCTTCCTTCGCCTATTAGAGAAAGAGAATATATGGGCAGGCCGAGGTGTTTGCGCGTTGGACTCAACCTCGCCGCCGCCTGCATCCATCCCCTCACCCTGTAGGCCTGTACCCTTCTCTCTCTTTCTCTAAACCCGCACCCGAAGCAGCGTTCCTAGGGTTTGCTTGCTCCACCCCCAAACACTACCATCCGATTGGTCCGATTCCGAGGTAATCTGCCTGCCCCTCGCGCCCTCTCCCCGGCGGCGACCTAGGGTTTCGCCGCTTCGCGTGGTTGCTCAGAATCCGGTGTTTGCTGCAGGCGGCTGCAACCTGGTGGCATGGCGGGGTACCCGGAGGACAACCAGCACGCCATGAACGGGTACGAGGAGGAGGAGGAGGAGGTGGAGGAAGTGGAGGAGGTCGACGAGGAGGAGGGCCACCCGGGGAGGCGGGGAGGCCGAGATGGGGGCGATGGCGTCGGCTATGGTGACGCCGGCGGGGATGATGGGCGGGCTGCGGCAGCAGGTGACTCGTCGGGGTGAGCGATTTGGGCTCTAGGGTTTTGTGTTTGCTTTTGGATTGGATGAAGGCTGGGGGCTTATACCTGTGGTTTTTGCAGGAAGATTTTCGTTGGAGGCGTTGCTTGGGAGACGACTGAAGGTGAGCGATGATTATTGCTTTGTTTTCTACTGATAATTTCCGTTGTCTAGGGATACTGTTACATTAGTTCAAACGTCAAACTAAATGTTGCGGTTGTTGTGAGATGGGATGCAGCTTGTTGTTAGAAAGTGTTACAAAGGGAAATTAGTGGAAACGTGCCATAGCATTAACATAGAAGTAGCTAGGATCTAATATGGCATTTTACATTGTGAAAAGTAATTTTTTGGTGAATGCACTGTTGTAACAATTTATATGACCTGTTCAACAGTGAGTAAATGCTAAGGCATCCAAGTGCGAGCAAGTCCTATTTTGTTGTTTCATGATTTTGGGTAAGATAGATTGATCATATTCATGTGTTTTGTGATTGTTTCTGCCTGTAAGTGCGGTAATTTCGTAGGTTGCGTGAATTACTGCCTGTGCAATTGTGTATCCATGTATTTTTTTTTGTCAATTTTGTGTAATTTTTAACTTCTGCCAAAACTAAAACTGTTGTATGTTTTGCACTGTTTAGCACATTTTGTGTATGATTTGGTCAGGGTATTTCGTCTCAAATATCTCATCCAAACAGAAAAATCTGTTATTCAAGTTTGTTTGCCCTATATATCAACTTGATTACTTTTGCTTGAGGGGCTTATTAAACATAACAATTACCAATCACATTTCTTTTAATAACAAATTACTGAATCATGCAGTGGCTATTTTTATCAAAGTTTAACTTTAGCGTTCAAGATAAGATTTAGGGGTAATTAAGCAGAAGTACAACAAATATGCATATCAGTCTACTTGTATAATTGTATCATTCTGCATCCGTCATTGAGTCCTTTTTGCACATTTTACTGCACTTTCTATTTTTATTTGGATAAAAGGTACACAAGCAAGAAGGAAGCTGTTTCATCTTTTCCATGCCTTGTAGTTCTTAATTTTTTTTAGGAATTTTCAGTCTGGTGGATTGTCAAATGACAATTTCTCTGCTGTGGAATACAGTGCCCAAATTCACTTATTTAATATCAAAGTAATAACAAGGATATTAGTAAATTAGCAATGCATAAGTTGCACATGATAATGCGCTCCTTTGAATGCTGGAATACTTACACAGTATTTGCTTCATGCGACAAGATTCGAATGATTTCTGCTTGAATGAAATTACGAAAGTAGGCATGAGCGCATGAGTTTTGGGGAGTGGATTACTTGTAGTATTGCATTTGTGTGTCTATTGATGTTCTTGGTTTCTGAATGGAGGTTGCTATGCTGGCCTCCCTTGTGTGAAATATTTCCATCCTAACTTATTACGAACTCACCGCGGCATTTCTTAAATACTCTGTGGCTTGCCAGTTCTATTTCTCTTTTGCAATCCAATTAATCCTTATTTTCCCAATTGACAAATATGGTTTATTTGTTTGTATGTAGAAACATTCTCCAAGCATTTTGAGAAGTATGGGGCAATAACTGATTCTGTAATTATGAAGGACAAGCATACTAAGATGCCTCGTGGATTTGGATTTGTTACATTTTCTGATCCATCTGTCATAGACAAGGTTTTGGAGGATGATCATGCTATAGATGGAAGAACGGTAGGGTATCAAAATTTAGATTGGCCATCGTGTGGGACCTCATTATACAGTTTACTCCCTTTTGTAAAGTTGCACAATTGAATTAAAGTTTAGCTTCTCTCTATCTCTCTCAACTTATGATCTATTCAGGTTGAAGTCAAAAGGACAGTCCCGAGGGAAGAAATGTCATCGAAAGATGGCCCCAAGACAAGAAAGATCTTCGTTGGTGGGCTACCAGCAGCACTAACTGAAGGTTACTATTAGTTACAAATAAGTAATCTTGAACTATTTCATTTATGATGAAAACTGAGGAGGTATGAAATTTCAGATGAGTTGAAGGATCACTTTTCCTCGTATGGTAAGGTGGTTGAACATCAGATAATGCTTGATCATAGCACTGGGCGTTCAAGAGGGTTTGGTTTTGTCACTTTCGAAAGTGAGGATTCTGTCGAAAGGGTCGTATCAGAGGGAAGAATGCGTGATCTTGGTGGGAAGCAGGTCAGAACCTTCTTTTATTGTTAGCAAACTTTCTGTAGCAGTTACGGACTTTGATTAACATGCCATCAATCATCATTTACGGACTTTGGAACAAACATAAAAGGAAAATGTTATTAAACTGAGAAATGCTCATATGCTACATAGAAAAGAAAACTACTGAATTTCTAAAGCAAATGAGGAGCTGAGGGCCTGATCTGCACCCAATTTTTGTAGTTACAACAGTTGCTTCCAAATTGTGATTGGAGCTTGGGAACCCTTCTAACAGAAGCAGTTGCTGCTCTTGTGGATTTTTTTTTGTGATTGCAGTCACTATGTCACATATGTTCAAATGTTTAGAGATTTTATGCATTAATTGCATTTTCTTGCGAAGTAAAATAGATTTTAAACTAATCTCAGATGTTTCTTCCCATCAACAGAAGATTGTTTATTGTATTCTCGAGTGAAAGTAATAGCTTGTTATGGACTTTTGGAGTATTTTTTTCAGGTTGAAATAAAGAAGGCCGAGCCAAAGAAACATGGGGGTGATCACAGTAGTAATGGGAGATCTAGTCACGGGGGTGGTGGTTACCGCAGTTCTCATCGTAGTGGTGGTGGCAGCAGTGGTGGTGGCAGTGGCAGTGGCAGTGCTGGTGGCTATGGGCATGGTGCTGGTTATCGATCTGCTCCGGGAGGTTATTATGATAGTACAGCATATGGTTATGGTAGAGGGTATGGATATGGAGGCAATGCTGGATTTGGGTCTGGTTTTGGTGGTGGCTATGGTGGCTCCATGTACGGAGGGGCTTATGGTGCATATGGGGCATATGGTGGTGGTGCCTATGGAGGGGGTGCCTACGGAGGGGGTGCCTATGGTGGTGGTGCCTATGGTGGCGCCCCAGGTGGCTATGGTGCCGGAGGATATGGTAGTTATGGGGGAGCAGGAGGTGCTGGTGGTGGGGGTGCAGGTGGTCGGGGTTCTAGCAGGTACCATCCGTACGGAAGATGAGCACCAACTCGCATGAGTTTTTTCTAGGATACAATAAGCACACATATCCCTCACATCTCCTAGAAGTTTGGCATTTATCTTGGGTTATCTAATCAGCGGCATCAAAACATTTTCGATTTTGTTGAATTAAGTCGTAGCCGAGGACAACTGTGTAATTTTAGTCGCTGAGCCTGCCTGTATTTTGCTGTAGAGACTACACTTTAAAGCTTTGTTGTATTCTTTAGATTTCATATGCAGAGCGTTTGAACCCTCAAAACAATCCTTTGGTGGTAGGAACAGTACTGGTGTGATAGAACTATATTTGTGCTGTAACACTGTCTTTGCAAGCAGCTAACTGTTGCCATCTGTGCTTATATGTAGGGGAGCCTTTAAAGGATTTGGTTTAAGCTCCTGCTTGTTAACTATTTTGATTCCCTTGCTGCATTTTGACATGATAATTGACCTATGCAATCATTGCTGTGCACATGGAATTCTGGAATGCCAATTGCGAATATATCTATTGGTAAACATAATATAACTGTTGCCATCTGTAGCAGACACTGCTACCCATATTTGCAAATTTTTGTCCGTGGTCACTCTAATTCTGATGAAAGGAGTGCCATTTTCCATATATCATATTAATCCGAATGCTCATCTGATGGTACCTTTTCACCCTGTTATGTGTACTTGTTGAGTGCCCACATGCCAAGGGCTCGGTCTTTTGTTCTACTCACTTTTCACTCGTGCTTCCGGTCCTAAAACAGCTGCTAATGTGGCAACGGCGGAGCAGATGGAGCATGGTCTGGTGCTGCAGTTGGAGGCAAGCAAATTCTGGACTGATCGAGGAGGCAAGTGCCCACCGCCATCCAAAGGAAGGCAATCTTTCTTCGGTTCGTTCCTACATGCGATTTTCCTGCTCTGCCTGCCTCTGATAAGAACCTGAAATTGCAGTCCATCAAAACGGGATGGGTTGGATTGCCTGGATAAACTTGAAAGTTATTGCGGAAATGACTAATCGGACTATTGCGAGCCTGTACTCGTGACTATCCTGTTCGTTCGTGCACGCAGGACCGGTTTATGTGGTATAACATGTATAGATTAGTACACAGTGTACATGTTTGTACGTACAAAACGCTAACTAGAGGTGATGGTAGGTACTACACAAAGTAGGAGTTCACACTAAAGGTGTGCTCGGTGATTGGTTGCCTCCATCAGCCCAGTTTTGTCCATTTCATGAACAATCTTTGCCGAGAGATGATGCTTGGTTATTTGAGAATTGAGAGGGCCAAGCAGAGGGATGGAGCAAACAAAAAAAGTGAAGGATACTTTAATTTTCAGGTTTCAAGGAGTTTCAAGTTTCAATAAATTTTAAGTTTCAAAATACTATGTTTTAGCAAGTTTCAACTAATTTTAAGTTTTAAAAATATCATGTTTCAGCAAGTTTTAACAAATTTTAAGTTTCAAAATCCAAGGCTTCAGTAAGTTTCATGTTTCAAACCTCAACACAGTACCATAGTACGATACTTTGTACCTTCTTATTGTTATGTAGTTTTGTTCGAGTTGTTGTCTATGGATACCATTGAAAAGGTGAACGGGTTAGAGGAACACGAGTAGGAATACCGTACCCCTCTTTAATCAGTGGTGGCATCTTCAACTTTAAATAAAATATGAAAACGACACTTGTTGAGTTGCGCTAGCAAATTTCATTAGTACTTATTAGGACTACCAAATTCCATCTCAACTATTAGACTAAAAGAACTAATATAGACTACTAGCACTTAGTCCCGCAGCCGGATCGTACGATCACGATTCTATCAGATTTTTAAAAGCATGCATATTTTGTATAAAACCAAATTATGTTTTCAAATATGCAAGTCTATAGTAGAATTTTGAATTTAATTTTGTAAATTTGGGTACAATTGTTCATGTTACATTCAATTAAGGTTGTTTTAACCTTATTTGATTATTTTTTTAAATTAATCTAATCATTTAAAACTCTGATATGTTAATGAAAATATCTTTTACCTTATAACAACACTTAAACAACACAAACAAAGAAAAATAAACTATTGCAACTTAAATTAGCAATAAGTGATATCAAATTTTATATGCTGATATAGTTTGTTGTCAAGTTCATGATTCCACTCGATCCTAACGATCCTACCCGATTCTATACGATCCTACCTTCAGTTCACGATTCTATGAAATTCCAATACACATACTGATATGTGTCATTTCGGCTCCGTAGGATCGTGGGATCGCTTTATCATAATTCTGACAACCTTGGTGTTAAGAATAGGGAAAGGGAGAGGTAAGCAAGCAGAGGAGGGGCCATTGTGAAGGTTTGATTCAGATTTTTTTATTGCTAAAAAGCATGTGGACTAGGAAGCAATACGAGAGGCATATGCATTGATAGATCGTATCGGATGGCTGTGACCTATCCAATTTGATTCCCGTTGGACGTATATACCGTTTTCTAGTATTTCTCTTTCGGTTTTATACATCTACATGCATCATTACTTATCCAAAGTTCCAAACAACTAAACCAACATCTATGTTCTCTCTCAAGAAAAAAAACCCAACAACATCTAGGTTCAACCGGCAACAACGCATTGATCGACCAAGTTGAACAACACTAGGTACTCATAGCGCGAGCCCCAAAAGCAAAACAAGGTGTACATGAAGTTCCATGTACATGTGGTGCCGTTGGATATGCACCAATATTCGTACTCCTACTTTGCAGAAATCCCCTCTTTTCCTTTCCTTTCATTCCCACCTCCTCTCCCTTCCTCTCTCTCTCTCTCTCTCTCTTCCCTTCCCAACTCCTACCCTCTCGTCACCGGCTGCCACCTATGCCGTGCCGCGCAGCACGCCGTCGCCGGAAACCTCAACAAACCCCGCCGCCAATCAATAGAAACCCTACCAAACCCCACGTTGCCGCTGTAGGATCAAGGATAACCAACTAGAGAGAGGGGATGAATATGCGTTTTTAAAACCTTTGGCTAAAAACATATTTTTAGCAGGTAATGAAATGTAATTCAATTTCACAATTCAAGGCCCAAATAATCTAAGTTTTTCTAAGTGCATTAATCACTCTAGACTAAGCTAACCAACATAATCAGGAGACAAATAATTGCTATATAAGTAAATACACTAAGAGAAGAGTAAAAGAGATAAACCATAGTATGAAGCAAACTATGTTTTCCCGTAGTCTCGGAGACTTGCTGGTCTCGCCTAATCCATGTTGAGAAAGCTCTAATGAATCAAGCCGGTTCTACACCAGCACACACCTCAATCACTAGTGGTAGCTCTTCTCCACTTCCGAAAGGCAAGCTCCAATCTTCACAATCAACCGGGTCTTCTCACAAGCTTCTTGATAAGATCACCGATTCACCTTCTTCAAGCCATCTAGGAGGCGGCAACCTCTAAGAGTAATAAACCAACAAAGCTTCGCTTGAAGATGCTCAAGTACCACAAAGATCAAACTCAACTCAATGCACTTGGAAGACCTCTACAACCTTTGCAAGATGCAAATTTTGCTCTCAAGTTGTAAAAGAAGAGGCAAGGGCTCAATAGTATTCAATAGAGGTTCTAAAGTCACCCTTCCTACAGGAGGAGAAGTATTTATAGCCTCAATTCCCTCCACTAGCCGTTGGCACACGAGATTGTGCAAAATTGGCACGGCTGGTCAGACCGCAGGAATAGGGCCGGTCACACCGGACTACAGTTTAATGGTAAACTTTGCAATAATCATTACTACATAATATATCCGTTACGCCAGGTCCGATCAGTCCGTCTACTCATGGTCTGGTCAGACCGGGTTCAAAAGTTTCCCAAAATAGGAAAAAATTGCTATTGAAAAAAGCTGATTGCGTCGGTCAATCTAGGGTTCTAGTGTGACCGGTGAAAGCACTACGGTTAGTCCGGCGTGAAGAAATTAGTAGCAAGTCGCAAAAACATCCATCTCTGGAAAAAATCTGACCGCATCAAGGAACCGAAGGTCCGGTCAGTCTGGCCCTCTAACCGCTTTCAGTCCGGATAACAAAATAGAGAAGGGATGAAGCCAAAAAGAGTATATATGGAAATAGTTAACCGTCCGACATAGACCGGGGGTCTGGTCAGTCTGGGTTTTCCCTTGTGGTCACTCCGACTAGCAAAATAGAGAAAAGGGAGCTCTTTGGAAAAAGCTGACCGCTTCGACGATCTGGATGTATGGTCAGTCCAAACATCCTACTGCGGTCAGTCCGGCCAAGAAATAAGGGACATAAATTTTGTGGCCGTGAGATCACTAAGACCTCGAAGACGCAACCAAGTGAGTTTGAGCATTGTGGTACACTTTGCTATCAAGATACTAGTTGTTCACCCCTCTTCATAGTACGACTGCCTATACTAGCAATCCGGTCTTTTAACCTTCAAACTCCTAGACCGGTAAAACTATGAAAAGATCATATACAACTAGATAACTTTGCCTTGAGTTAGATGATCTTGATATCCAATCTTTGAGTGCCTTCTGTGCTCTTTATCTTTATCCAAAACTAACCCTTTTAATGACTTGAACAAACATGTTAGTCCATAAATGACGCTTGTCGTTAATTACTAAAACACTAAAATAGGGCCTAGATTCTTTAATCTCCTCTTTTTTTTATAATTGATGTTAACCTCAAATAAGGAGATATAATAAAATGATTTGAATATAGAAGTACCAGACAAGTTGCATATTCTAGGATATGTTTAGATAGCATTTGTCTTGAATAGGATAAAGAAAGTGAATATGACCAAATGCTAACTAAACCACAAAATATAGGATAAACGCCCCCTAAAGATGGGTAGAAAATCAAGAGGTGAAATTCATGCTCATATGCGGACTTTTAAAAAATTCAACAGAGTTTCCTCTATATTTTGGATTCAAGAAACAACAATAATACGATCATCAAAATATATCAATTCAAGCAATCTCATAGTCACAATCACAAGATAGAGAATATAGAAAACATTTCAATAGTCCAAAAGCGTCTAGACGATAAAAGTACCAAGGTTCAATAGGCTTACACATATAAAGCAAAAGGTAATAAGCTTATCCACTATCCTATTACAAATCACAAAGTCCAACATAATAAAAGTAGTAGATAGTAGTAAATAAGTGTTCTTCTCCCCCTTTGGCATCAAGTACCAAAAGCCAACAACAAAGCCTAAGAGGAAGAAGGAGGAGTGCTTGCCGAAGAAGAAGGATCTGAAGGAGAAGGATCGATGCGGCGACAATGAGAATACGTGACAATCTGCTCAACTGAAGACACCTTGTTGTTCACATCGGAAATGTTGGTCAAAATTTGCCCTTGAACTGACTGCATCTCAGAAACTCATCCATAAAGCTGATCAAAACATTGATTTACTTCAATGTTGTTTTGATCAAGGGCGTCAAAGCGAGTATGATGAGTCACGGCGGCCCGATCTTCCGATAGGTTCGATTTGGTTCGTCGTGAGGACGTTGACGCTTTGAGGCTTCCGACCAACAGATCGTCACCTCGCAATTCGCTACACCCGCACGCCTGTCGTTATCGACCACGCTTGCACGCGATCGACCTTACCACGAAGGTTATGGTTCCTGCAAGCAATCGAAGCAACTCACAAGAACAAGGTAGATGCAATCTGAATTGTATTGCGAATATGGATGAAGTTTACAAGTGGGGTTCCTCAAACCGATAATCGCGTAAAGCGCAATTGGCAGAATAATATAAGAAAAACCCGCCTCTAAACTATGGCGGCACTCTTTGATATATATATAGGGAACGTGAGGAGGTCGACCTAGGGTTGTGCGGCCGTGGGATGAAGCGTACACAACCTAGACTCCGACCTCGTTACGTTTACAAAGTCTTATTAGTTTCCAAAACGGTGACGCAGCACCTTGTGTTGCGTATTTCTGGTCGAAGATCTCGTCGTAGGATGGTCCTAGGGTGGTCTTGAGGAGTCCATGCTATCTTTGGTCGTAGATTGTGTCCAACGAGTACTGTGCTCGCTTTTCTGGTCGTAGATTGCTCCAATCGAATCAACTAGTCGTAGGTCTTTTGTAGTGGTCGTAGATCTTCTTGCAGTGGTCGTAGACCTTCTTGAACTGGTCGTAGTCCTAGATTCTTGAGTACAAGTAAATCATCTCCATTAGGCAGCATCATAGAGTTCTCAAATAATACACTCAGCCCTAGAAACGACTTTACCTGATCGATTAAGTGACGTGCTCTAGCTCTTGTCATAGGACCGTGTAGTTCAGCACCCAGATCTGGAGGGTCTTGTGTCGTGCGTGTATCCGAAGGAGGGATGTCCTCATCAGAGTATTCATGGCCTCAAAATGACGATCTATGGCATCCATGCGATGATCTATGACCTCAAGTCGCCGATCCACGGTGTCAATGTGAGAAACAATGGTGGTGATCTCGTAATGCAAAGCGTCCAAGAAAAGGGATCAACTCCACCATGCTGCTATGGAGCATGTTGTGGCCCTTGAGGTGGCTACTCAAGTCCCTCTGATGGTTGCCTTTCATGCTTGTATTGCTTGCGAGGAAAAGGAAGAGCACCATTGTAGTCAGTGACACGGAGGATGAGCTTCATGATAAAAGGAGCAAAATACATTCGCTTTCCCAAATCCCCTTTGCATGACGCAAGCTTGGTCAATATCAGATGCATCACATCAAACATATTGCCTTTCATGACAAAGTCAATCACATTCCAAGCATGTCCTCGAATTGCATCATTATTACCACTCCTTGACAAAATGGTGGCTCTTATGATCCCGTTGATAACATTTGGAAGAGGGAGAATCCTGGCTACCTTCTCAGTGAAAAAACCATCATAAGCTGGATCATAGTATTGAACTTGCTTTGGAGTATGAAGAGCGGGCTCAAGATGAATCTTGACATAGTCGCGCTGGGGCAAGTTGAGAGCCTCATCAAAATGATGCTTGGTGGACGAATAATGCACTAAACCGGTCATCCAAGAAACAGTGGAAAGGTTGGATGCAATATGGATAGTTGCATAGAACTGTCTGATGATGTCTTCATGAAACTTGCACTTCAAACTGACAATACCATCCAAACCAGCTGCACGAAACCTGGAATACAGTCCTCATACCGAGTTTGCTGATTGAGATAGTTCCAATTGACATAATTGTGAATAGCAAACTGCTTGTGCACAAACACCTGATGATAGGCATCCTCTTGGAACAAGGTGTGGAACCGCTCATCAGTGGCATTCTTAGGCATCTCATACTGATTCTTATGCCTAAGAATCATGAAGTCCTCATTTTGTATGAATCTGAGGTCAACTTAAGGTACTTCCTCAAAAGACTGAGCCGAGTTATCGCCCTCATAATCATCATCAATGTCATGATTATTAGGACCAAAAAATATAATTCTGGACCCTCTGTGTATACTGCACTAGTCCAAGATCAAGTTAGTGTACACAGTACCAACATAGATAAATATCGATTAACACAAGGTGAATAATAGAATAAACGATTAACTTGGATAACAAATAGGAGTTTTGATCTTATGGTCGAGTTTACACTTATTAAGCCACGCAGGGCTGGCAGTAAATAAATAAGCAGCAACAGAACAAAGGAACTTCAACGGAAACCTATCGACTTGCCATAGGCAACCGACCGAGATCAAGACCCAACGATCAGCAACCTCGTAGAACTCCTCCTCGAAGGCACGCGATGATTCCTCCACTTTAGCTAAATGATTGCAGCAAGAATGAGTACTCCGAGTACTCAACAAGTTGTATCACATAATGCAATTATAGATGATGGCTGATCCCAAAGAAATGACTTTTGTGGTTCTTTTGTATAAAAGCAATATTTGCAATTGAATACAAATAATAGATTGAAAGCATAATTCAAAACAAACAAACAATAATAATTTAACAGTTGTTTTCATAAAGGACACAAAGCCTATTGGTTTCTTTCACACATCCATATGAGTTTAACCACACAGCTGTCCTTTTCCAATTGTTTTTATGAAAATCTACCCTCGTGTGAAATCCCCGAATATGTTCATAACCGCACACACGACTATTTGAATAGATTGTTTAACACTTTGTAGAGGTTGTACGCTTTTCCCACACGATATAAATAGTGTAGCTAGCACTAATTATAACAAAACTTTTCTAAAACTTCACCTCAACAATTGACATTTCCGCCCAGGGCACAAATTCCGCCGATGTCTCCGTCCCTCTAGCGCACGGACACGATGCCATTTTTGCATTTGGCGTTGAGAGAGAGAGCTAGATTTGCTATTGCACGCGTAAAAAATGCTATATTGGCCAAAAACTCGGGTCTAGGCCTTGGCTCTAGGTGGGGGTGCTATCCCATTGATGTTGCTCGTACATCTCTATCTATGGGTAGATTTGTACGACTTTAGGAAGCTTGTCGTGTTCACACCATAAAGTTTTGCACGACCGTTGGATGTAGATTTTTTTATTTAAAAATAATACTATTTTAAAAGATAATTACAAAATTAAATAGTCAGAAAAAATTACAAAAGTAGGTGTCTGTCGCCATTTGGAATGGTGACAGGCTCCTGTCACCAGTTTAATTGGCGACAGGGACTCTGTCACCAATTGGAACAGTGGGAGAGGTTCCTGTCGCCATTTGAACTGGTGACAGGAGGGCTTTGTCATTTTTATTTATGTGTAGATGAATTTTTAATTTTGTTTTAAAAATTTGGTAATACCTTGAAGTGCCCGCGTAGTTCGGAATGCAAAATCGGAGAAGACAAACTAACATGAAGTAGAGAATGTATAAAATATTTGGATTTAGAGTTGCCATGCGCGATGTTGTCCCGATTGCATTGATCGTGAAACCGATTCCTTCGGGAAAAGATCATGTAATATTTAACAGTCCAAATATTTCAGAAAAAGGGATGTAAGTTCGAAAGAGTTCGTAATTTAATTGTGAAATACATGACGTGTAGAGTTTGGTTACGTACATTACAAACACCAACATACACGAATTAACAAACCCAAATACACCTACGATACATGTGCACCTTTGTGGAATCAAGAAAAGGTTGATTGGAACAAAAGCGATTAGTCGTGGCGGTCCATTGGTCCCTTCCCCTAGTCTCTAGTCTGCCTGCGGCGGTGGCCAGTCTCGAAGTTAACCATGTTCTGCGAGACGGGCTGAATGATTGAATGATGTTAGCATAGCACAATGTAGGGCTATAATAAGCATGATACAAACTGAGAATAACTTAACTCTTCGATTTGGACTGCACCCGAGCGATGGGGATTACTAGGACGACTGCCGGTCTCATTAGCAGGAGTCTTCCCCTTGTGCGCCGAGCGCTCAGGCTCCTCCGGTGCCTTTTCAGTAGGGTTAGTGTCAGGTCCCGCTCGCATCGTATCGTTCAGCATATACTTCTGCTGGATGAACGACCTATCGTACATGTCTAGACCGTCGATTCATTGGAAGAAGTTGAGTTGCAACTCCGGCTACCATTATGCGCGTGTGTAGTTAGGGATTTATGCAATGGAACTTAAGATGTGAAAAATCTATGTGTGTGCAAGATACGCTTACGAGGTGGTTACCGCACGTGTAGTACGCCCGGGTGGCCATCGCCGGGTGTGTGGACTGGATGATATTTGCCGGTTCTTTGCATACACATTTCGAGCGTGGGAACTCCGGTGGTACCAGCGCATCCTTCATAGAATTATCCGGCTAGGGTTTAACCATCTCGGCAAGCCACTTGTGCTTTCGTAGTATCCTCGCATAGAAGCTCACTGAGTCCTCCATCTCCTTCCTCGCAGTTGTGTGAACTAAGTTTTGGTGTAGTGTTGGGTGTGGTAGTGTAGTGTTATCCTACAACACTCTTTTCCTCCACTTCTCTTCCTCCTTTTATAAAGAGATTTTCTAGCCTTAAAGGGGAGGGGTTAGTGTGATCTTTTCGGTCTGAAAAGGTGGTGTCGTAGTGTGTTGTCATCTCAGTTTGTAAAAGTGATAGCGTGTGGTGTGACAGGGTGTGGTCTTTTCGGCCTGAAAAGGTAAGCATAATATAAGTAGTACATAAATTAATATTTACATGGGACATCTGATATTTACAAGAATAAATATCTACTTGCGGCCCCTCTTGGGGCGTACCCCGTGTGTCGCCCTGGCCTCGTCTAAAAGCGGATCGCGGTATGTGCGAGTATCGTCAAAGGCTCAGCGATCGAGGTACGACGTGTGGCGACCTAGGGGTATTGCGAGGGGGTCCTACGTTGGTTGGCTCGGTCCAGGCGCATCGTGCAACTGTGAAGCTTATACGAAGACCTGACTACCACGCTGGGCGAACTCGTATTCCCCGAGCGTGACTCCTCGGGCGACACCACCGGCTCGTCCCAAAGCGGTTTATGACCTGTGAAACATTACGTTATGCATGTAACCATTGCGAAACCCCCAAAATAATACGTTTTGCATGCAAGCTAAATAGTCATACCTCGTCGCACGAGGCCAGAGGATGACTCCACGTACACCTGCCCCGTGTGCGGGTGGAACTCATGACCTGTCAGAGAAAATTGCTGTTAGTAACTACTGGAGTTCGAAATAAAGAACCGGATGTGAGTGTTTTATGCTGACTTTAAACTGAGCCGAAGTAGTTACAACACGGTGCTACGAGGACCCGCTCGCCACGTCCGGGTGACCTGCAAATGGCGATATACATATACTTTTGTAATTTTCTCCGACTATTTAATTTTATAATTATTTTTTTTTTAAAAATGGTCGGATGCGTTCTCCGAATACATGGCATGTCACACAAGCTTTTCCCTATTCTTTTAAGACTGCCTTTTCCCACTTCTATGTTAGTTAGTGTTGAAGAACCGTCGCTAGCGAGTCCAGTCCGAATGATAACCTCGTAGACAAAGATAGAATCGCATCAAGCAATGCAAGAACACAAGAACATAATAATAGATTGAACACAGAGATATGAGGGGACTTCAGGCTTCGCTTTATTGCTTCTCAGAAACATATTACAATGGTTGGGTGTTCCTCTCTATTTATAGCCTCTCGACCCTGCTAGGGTTTCCAATGGGCTGCCCATATATGGGCCGGCTTCTGGGCTAGGCCCAGAGTTTTTTTTAACACTCCCCCTTGAGCATCCATTCTTACATGTACATGCTGTGTAAAAACTCCATAAAAACCAGTCAGGAAAAATTTGGAGAAAAGAGTACATGACATATGTTCTGTTGCATTGCACGAATTGCCTCATTAAAAACCTTAGCCGAGAAACTTCAGAAAAACTCGTCAAGGGAAAAAGAGTACAATCCACCCAATTTCATATAATCTACATGATTTATTCTTTGGGTACTCGATCTTTGTGATCAAGTTTTAATAAAGAGTTCGTGAAGATTATGCCCCTGAATTCTGCACTTCTCTAAGTCTCATAATTCCAATTCCACATATGCATCTTTCATAGTTAGATGCTGGAAGTGACTTAGTGAATAATCTACAAGATTTTCACATGACTTAGTATGCAGTACTTTAATTTTATTCATCTTTTGCAATTCATGAGCATAGAATAATTTGAGGTTGATATGCTTAGTGAGAGGACTCTTCACATAACCCATTTGCACTTGTACAACACAAGCTGCATTATCTTCATAGATAATAGTGGGGTTTAGGTGGTATTCAATCCATATGACTGCTGGATGTGGTGAATCATCCGTCGAAGCCAAACACACTCTCGTGAGGCCTCGTACAGTGCTATGGTTCTGAGTGGTTCGTCGAAGTGGATACAAGACTTTGCTATAACAATTTTCATGAAATGCAGTTCCACCACATAGGAATACATAGGCTGTTTGCGACTTAGCTGTATGCGGGTTCTACAAGTCCCCGGCATCTATGTAGCCATTCATAGTTAGGTCTTGCTTCTTTCTGTAGAACAGACCAATTTCTTTGCTTCCTTGGAGGTATCAGAAGATGTCATTCATTCCCTGCCAATGCCTTTGGTAGGTTTTGTACTATAACTTGCTAGTAGGTTCACAGCAAATGCAATGCCCAGTCTAGTATATTTTACTAAATACATGAGTGCTCCTACTGCGCTCAAGTATGGGAATTCTGGTCCCAGAACTTCCTTCCCCTCTTCTCTAGGTCTATACGGGTCCTTATTTTACTACAAAGACCTCCCGACCATCGGCACTTTCGAAGGATATGCCTTTCCAAAATCAAACCTTTATAACACCTTCTGAGTGTAGGTTGATTGATGTACTAATATCCCTTCAAGGGCATGCTCAAGCTGCAAGCTTAGGTCATATTTGGTTTTACCCAAATCTTTCATTTTGAACTCTGACTCCAAGTAAGAGCTTGCTTTCTTAATACCTTCCTGGGTTCCAATGGTGTTCAGATCATCTTTATACATTGAGATTATACAAAATTCATCCTGAGATCATTGTATAAATACACAGAGATAATTTCAATTATTCGTGTAGCCTTTCTTGCATAGAAAGTCGTTTCAAGCGATTATACCACATCCTGCCTGATTGCTTAACTTTGTATAGTGACTTTTTGAGCTTCATACCGTACAAATTTCTATCTGCTCTGTCTTGGTTCTGGACAGGGATTCATTTAGGTACCTTCGTATAAATGTCCGAATCCAATATTCCATAAAGGTATGCTATTACCACATCCATCAATTACACTTTTAACTTCAAGTTTTCTGCCTTTGAGATTAAATATCTAAAGGGTGGTTTCACCCATGACCGGGGAATATGTTTCTTCATAAATAACTCCTGGATGTTGAGTGAAACATTGTGCAACAAGCCTTGATTTACTTCATTATTTTCATTTATCTTTCGAACAAATACCCACTTATACCCTACGGGGTGCCTATGGGGAGGCGAACGGCTTACTGGCCCAAACACTTTTCTTTTATTTAGAGAAAATAATTCTATTTATATTGTCTTCTTCCAATCTTCTCAATCTGATCTTTTCTTACATTCAGCGAGCGATACATGCTCTGGGTCATGATTGATGATTGTGACAATTTTCTTTGCAAAAACATTGTTGACATTGGCTGTTGTCATATTCATAGATTCTCCCGAGATCACAAAGTTTATAGCTATTTCTTCAAGGGGCGATTCTTCTCGTGTTTCTACTTGCTCAACGCCGCTTTCAATTACATGGGCAAATCCCTTTAGTTTTCCAGCTCCGATGTGCGCACACACATCTATGATGTTATCTCCCTTCATGGGGGTGTTCAATTCTGGTATGCCTTTTCTGAAGGTTCCATACTAGTGTCAGGTCTCAACTGGCTCCCCTTCTGGTTCTGGGGAACTTTGGTGATTGGCTGTGTGTAACACCCTAGCTATTCGGAAGCCAAGATACCACCTAAATAATCTAACATACAACCATAAAGTGGAAGAATTTAAATAATATTTCATCTAATGACATAAAGAGATCAAAATTTAATAGAACAATGGCAGGAATATAGTCTGAATCCAAATAAGTATTTCAAAAGGGGTGATCAAGGTTCACAAGCAGAATTAATCATCCATAACATAGAGGAAGATATCAACCATATCTAACTTTATTTATTACAGTTCATCACTTAACAAATGAAAGACATAACCAAGTCTTATAATTGAAACTGGAGTATGGTGAAATAAATGAATAGTGCGTGTCTACTCCCTCCCAAAAGAGCCATCATCAATTATCACCTAAAATAAACAAACAAAGCAAGAATGAGTCCGGACTCATCAAATACAGTAACAAAAAGAAAACTGGATATACAACAAATATGATCAAGACAACATCATTAAAGAATATGAACATAACACCGAATAAATATATGAATGAATGGAATGAATGGATTTAATGAAATGAAAGGACTGCACTCATACGTATACCGGTATAGCTAGTGACACACCCATTGGTGTTCACTTAAGCCCACATTTAACAAAATACGAAGATCCAAATCCCGTATGAAGAATGTTTCAGACGGGTGTCCAAATCTGTCCACATTGGAATAGTGGGTCTTACGTGCCCATACTGGAATTGATGGGTCTTTATAATCCACTCCCGTGGATGGAACATGACAATGGATGCATATAATGAACTATGAATAGTGAATAACATCATCTGTAATCATGGGAATAACATATATGAAAGGGACATAAACATTGGACCTTCTCACGTATCATATAAAACACAATACGAACATCAAGCATTCAACATTCAAAAATCTTAAGAATGTCAAAATACTTGCCTTCTACGTTGCGACGCGTTAGTAGGCAACGAAGGTGCCCCTAAACCCGAAGCCTCTCCGCCTACACAAGTAAGTACTCGAAATAAGAACAACATGGTACATGACACTACCAGCAACGTTCTACAACACCTCCCGACCACTCAAATAATTACTAATAGACCTATTCTAAAAATAGAACACAATCACAGAAACGAATCTGGACAGCAGCACGGAGCAACTCATATCTATTGATCTGGGACTCAGAATGAGGTGAGCTTAGATCCTATGGAAACTTAACGAACATATCTACAAAATTCTAGTTGACAATATCTCCCAATTCAGCTAAAATAAAATGCTAACCAGTAGATGAAAGTACAAGACAGATTCTGTCTAGACGAAAAGGACATCAGTAAAGAACAGATCACAACTTTTATTCTACAACTCCGATTGGGGTGTTCGTTATCATTCTAAAAAGTTTATAAAAATTTCTATAATAACCTAGTTTTATGAAAACCCTTAATTTACCATTAACTTAATCATATTTTAAAAGACAACTTGACAGTTCATTTTCGTCAGGAATTCAGGACATCATAGCAAGATCAGACCATAACTTTTGATCCGTACGTTGGAATTAGGTGTTCTTGGCGGCTACGGAAAGCTAAGAACAATATCTAAATATATCTAGGAGATGGAAATCTCCAATTTGGCCTCTAAGAACCCGAAATTGACCATGCAAACCACTGGACAGAACTGATTTACAACAGAAAGAATTCGATCCAATCAATTCTAATCGAATTCGCATCTAGTACTTAGTCAAGCAATGAAGAACAACATCCGTTACCCTTGAAGAACCCAGGAAGACGATTAATGATTCTTGAAGAAGATGATCCTCCTTCTCCTCACCCTCTCATTCCCTCCTTTGGCCGACTCCACTGCTGTCCTCCTCCTCTTTTCCTTGGGAAGGCCAGCAGCGGGGAGCTCCGTTGTCGAGATGGGGAGGCACCATGGCAGGGGGGCGGCGCCAAGGGGCAGGAGGGGTGGTGGCTTGGGGAGGAGAAGTGACGGCTTGGGGAGGGAAAGGGTTTTGGCCTAGGGTTAAGGGGGAGGGCGGCATGGGCTTGGCCTTGGGGTTCCTCCCCCCTTCTTCACCCACACAGGGCCGGCAACTAAGCTGTTCTAGCCTGGGTCGGAGGCCCAGGTTTCAAAATTCCTCAAAATTCCTTGAATTTTCAATTAATTCCCTCACCTGATTAATATTCTCTCTAATCGATATTCGTTCAATTATGATTTGTACAAATAAATAATGAACAGTGGGTATTCCGAATTTTTATGGATACTAGGTCACCCCAGGAACCTCCTGATTTATTTCACATTTTATAAATTTTATTGCTATATTTTGGGGCCTGGTCAAACTAGGAGGTTTAAAATTCAAATCGTCAATTAGAAGCACTGCTCTCTGCTCAAACCCAATGCACTGAGTCCGACCGAGCCGCTTGGCGAGCTGATTCGCCGAATCAGTTAGAACGTGGACCGTCCGATGAATCGAACGGCCCACGAGCCGAGCCACGCGACGCGCCTCGCCTTCGGCCACAAGTGGGCCCACCTCCGTCGCCGTTTACACTCCGGG
Organism: Hsuehochloa calcarea; assembly: GCA_036346395.1. Classification (NCBI taxonomy): domain Eukaryota; kingdom Viridiplantae; phylum Streptophyta; class Magnoliopsida; order Poales; family Poaceae; genus Hsuehochloa; species Hsuehochloa calcarea. Next base: position 12,562,864 of record CM070596.1, on the reverse strand, counting down.
CGCGCAGCAGGCCGAGCGCCACGCGCCCGCCATGCTCGCTGAGCTCGCGACGCCGTGACTGCACCGCCCCTACTCGACCAATCCTCGAAGCTTCTAGCTAACGCCGCCTCTGCTCCGCCCGGCTTGCCGGCTTTAACTCGCCTCCTCGCTCTCGCTTTTCGCACTTCTCCTCCGGCCGCCGAGGAGAGGGAGCTAGCGTGAGCTCGTTCTTTGGTAAACCTCTCGCCTCCGGTCTCGAGCTCTCTTTCGATCTCGATTCCATTTTGACTAAGCCCCGCTTTGGTTTCGCTTGTAGACTCTAGAACGCGACTGTGTCTTCCTTGGCCCGGCTCACGCCTGAGCTTGCACCGGGGACAACTCAGGATATCTTCACCTCCGGTGAGTTACTTGCTAACTCCGGTAGCGTCACACCATGTCTTTGAGTTAGAGTATGAGTTCCCTCACCCAATTTTGGCAATGCACGACAGAGCTTGTGAATTAAGGTTGGTCCATTTTCGATCAAAACGAACTCTTCGCCTCCCACTTTGATCCGGTAAGGCATTAGTCAATTCTTTGCTACCGAGCACACCCTAGAGATCTTTGAGCCATCCGAAGCTTCATTGTCTTCTTTGTTGCTCAGGTGTCTTCTCCTCGTTGAAGCCAAGACCGCCTGTGGACCTCACCGTCGCCAAGCTAGCTCCGGCCATCCACTCTTCTCTACAACACTCGTAGCTCTCCAAGAGTCCCTAGATGCTCAGCACCCGCAATTGAACCGCGGAGCATTATCTAGTCGCTACACGCTTGTCGTGTTGTTGCCGCCGCCTCCTCTCCGACGAGTCACCAAACACGAGCCACCTCAAGGGTCGCCACCACCACCCAAAGTTGCGCAAGGTTATCAAGCAACAGATCCGCTTGGCCGGCCTCGCAGTGGCGCTGAAGCGCCGGCGAGCCACCGGCAATCTCACGGCGCGTTGTCGGACGCGTCCGACAATCGTAGCAAAGTCATTATGGCGCCGATTCGGTCATTAAATGTCTAATGATTGCTTCATCGTTATTAATGGTGTCTTAAGCGAGTATATGAGTCTATGACATGCGCCCCGAGAATGTAAACTCGAGGAGATAAGCAGGCCGTGTGACAAGTGGGCCTAGCCACTTAAACGCATACTTACATGTGTAGAGCCGGCCATGGACTCGTGGTCCATGCACTATGTCGTAAGTCGCCTCGCTTATACGCGCCCCGCTTGTCAGTCGGGAAATTAAATCCCCGGGGGTAAATAAGAAATGGCACTGTGACTGGCCCCACATGTCAGTAGCAGTGGCTAGGTGCAGCTCGGTAAGAAAATGAATAATCAATTAAGAAAAACAGAATGTATTTATTTATAAAGCGAAAAATAGATTAACTTCCAAAATGCATAACAAATTCATTTTAACTCCAAATGGGATGAAACCAATACTGTAATTTTTATTTTTGATGAACTTTATTTCAAAATAGGTTGCACATTTATCTCTGTAATAGAAAAGATAGATTTGGAAAATGAGCATTTAATGAATTATCTTTACAATAGAAAAAGGGTTATAACTTTGAAAATTTATAACTTTTGCTTGGAAACTCCAATTGAGATGAACCAATTTTTAGTGGACTCACCTTAATATTCACAATTTATCTATGAAATCAATTACCACCCCGCTGTTCTACAAATTTTGGTCAAAACTTTAATTGAATAGAATGCATTTTCGGGACATACAAACTTCAAATGACCATAACTTTCACCTACTAAATCCAATTGGAATAATTCTTGTACCTATATTCATCTCATGACATAAACTTTCTACTGTAGAAAAATCATGCATGTTGGAGCACTTTGATTTTTGGGTTATTTCTCGATGTTTATCGATTTTCCGCTCTATAGATACCGCTTGAATTCAACGAGATTCTTACGCTACCGAGAGTGAACAACTACTCTTCCAACAAGGCAAGCATCATTTGAACTTTCTTTTGCATCATATTGATCCCGCTTTTCTTACGTTAGTATTTGAAATGCAATGATATTGCGTGCATGCTATTTTCTAGATACTTTTATGTTTTGAGTAGAATAGTTATATCCTATGCTTGATGGCTATCCTCGATATTTCACATACACATATGCTTAAGATAGGTTTGTGATGGTATGATTGTTGTGTGTCAATTGCTTAGCCATTGCAGTCTAGATAACTGAGAGATCAATTGACTGGACTAGCTCACAATTGTGGGAGACACATAACAATTCTTATTCTTTTATTATTTTTGTCCAGATTGTTATATCTGGTTAATTTGGTTCAAAACTTGTTATTGTTAAATGGTTTTGGGTCCGGACAAGTGGTTGTAGTGTGGGTCTTTGTTATGCACGAGATTCGGGTTTGTGGTTGTCTTGTCCGACCATTAAGGACCGAGCCATGGACGTTACACTCCAAGTACCGAGCGCATTATCACATGCGGGATATGGGTACCGCACGGTTAATTAAGGGAAGGTTTTATTGGGTAAGACCACAGTGTGTGAGGACATAGAGACCGTGAAATCCTATGTTCCTTAGGAACCCAAGCAGTGATATATCTTGTGCTTAATGAGCACGATTACCTATGTTGTGGGATGCAACATACTAACTACCTCACATCGCCACTCCAAAGACAACGTGTGTGCCCGCTTAGCGCTTGCTATATGCTTATGTCTAAGTTGGGGTTCCCACATATGGGTGGTCCATCCCAATGGGATTTTCTTGCTAAAATGACCGTATCTCGATTCTCCCGTAAGCATACCTAAGGAAGTGTGCTATATTCGGAGGCATCCGGAGGCTTACTGCTAGTCGAGTCATGTGGGTAAAGTAGTACACCTCTGCAGAGAAAATCTATTGAATAGCCGTGTCACGGTTATGGACAAACACTTGGTTTAAGTATGCTTCATCGTTAGACTTCAAAAAGTTAAAAGTTGACATGGTTGTAATTGGTTACGATACGAATGGGATGTTCGTGTGTTTTAGTTTATCAAAGTGGACAACCACTTTGGTATTCTTTGATTTATTACATTATCTATGTCTTGTGAAACTTTCGCTTTAATAAATGAATTTATAACTTGGCTTTTGAAAACTAGATGGTCTAGGAATGTAAGATGTTGCGCTTTATGCAAAACTAGAACCACTATTGCTATCCCTTGATTGCCCAATATGCATAACTACTTTTCTTTGTGTAAGACTTGCGAGTGCACTTGTACTCGGCCGGATGTTGGTCGGCCTTTTGTTTTTCTTTTCGGTGAGGACGATTTCGAGCCGATGAGCTCGTCGCTGCCGATTTAGGCGACAATCGACGAGTAGTGCTATCTTTGACCCCATCGGTTGCCTTGGGTTATGGGCATACCTTGCTGGACTTTTGGTTTATTTATTTTGCTTCACTGTTATTTATCACGCTTATTTGAATTTGGCCGGTTACCGTTATGTAATAGTGTAGACTTAACTATTATGTTGTATGTCTTTTGGATTGTTAATGTACGTTGTTGTATGGATATGATCAACGTTGAATGAGAGTATGAGCGTGTTGGTCGCTGATCCCGGAGCCAACACGGTCTCATACTTGTGATGAATCCCACTTTAACTTGTCCAAGTGTTGGCTTTGACCGTTTGGAGAACCGATAATCATGTAGTGCTTGCAGAGGAGCAACGCGCATGATCACCGGGGCTCTAGTTTCGGTCGGGCTTCTCACTTGGATGGAGTTAAGGTGGAATTCATTTACTTGAGGCCCAGAGTTATTTCCTTAAGACCAGGTAAACCTCGGTCTTACTGAAATAACCCGGGGGTCCTCACATTACACTTTGTCAAGTCCTTCTTATCCTTTTTCACCAGGCGTCCCCGGTTACTTCAGATTCGAGAGGCTGGAGTTCTCGTCCTTTTAGAAGCTTTAGAACAGGATTAGGGATACCTTCATTGGTATTTTAACCTCTCCGTTTCATTGCGTAAGTGCACATGCGACTTGGTCACACTCTTCAAATCACTAAAGTGGTTAGATGATGATTTGCTAATGCATGCAAATCAATTATCTTTGGGTCTAGCTTTGGGTCGGAGGCCCGGGTTTCCAAATCCTCAAAATTCCTTGAATTTTCAATTAATTCTCACTAGATTAATTGTCTCTCTAATCGACTTCAATTATCTCCCGGAATTAATCTATATGCTTCACTAGTGCATGGTCATATGCATGTATTTCAATTATATTCGGACTTCAATTGTCTTATGGACTTACTCTATTTTTCGACATTTTTTATATCAAGGGTTGATTTCCCTAATGATGGGAAATAATACTAATCAAATATACTATTAGCAATATGAATCATGCATGCAAATCTATCAACATATGGGGTCCAAATACAAACGATTATAGATGCTATCGAATTTTTATGGATCATAACCAACGATATCCTAGACATTCTGAGAGGACCCATTGTAATTTTATTGCTATATCGTGGTATAGGTACATAAACCTTGCAACCAAACCTTCGTCAGATGAGAACCTTTTTGATGTTGATCCTGCGCGCTAGTTGCATAGGTGAATGGATGTTATATGCAGTTAGAGCGTGGTCTAAGATTGATGAGAGTTGTTTGCGTGTGACGCCATCATCCCCAACATGTAGTTGGTAAATAATAATTCTTAATAATTATGTTAATCCATTCGTTGTGGACATGCGATGCGGAATGCTCAACTTTAATTCCCATTTTATGCAATAATCATCAAGTGCCTCCAAGTAAATTCTCCAAAGATTGTCCATTCCGTGGACTTCACATGATGATCGGGAAATTGTTCTTAATGTTAATTATCTATGAGATTAGCTTTACTAAGCCCATTTGGGTTTCTTTTAGACAATAAACGACGCGTCGACCATTTCAAGGAAACATCGATGAACACCATAAAATACCGTGAATATCTCCTAGATACATGTTCAGAATGCGTGGATTTCATCATTCGCTTTCAGAGCGAATTGAAGGTCTAGTAATTAATCTCTCGTCTGGCACATGCGGGCACACAAAATCAATTCTTTGCTACCAGAGCACACCCTAGAGATCTTTGAGCCATCCCGAAGCTTCATTGTCTTCTTTGTTGCTCGGGTGTCTTCTCCTCGTTGAACAAGCACCGCCGTAGTGGACCTCACCGTCGCCAAGCTAGCTCCGACCATCCACTCTTCTCTACAACACTCGGTAGCTCTCAAGAGTCCCTAGATGCTCAGCACCCGCAATTGAACATTGCGGAGCATTATCTAGTCGCTACACGTTTGCCGTGTTGTTGCCGCCGCTCCTCTCCGACGAGTCGCGAAGACAGCACCTCAAGGGTCGCCACCACCACCCAAAGTTGCGCAAGGTTATTCATGCATCAGATCCGCTTGGCCGGCCTCGTAGGTGGCGCGTAGCGCCGGCGAGCCACCGGCAATCTCACGGCGCGTTGTCGGACGCGTCCGACAAGCGTAGCAAAGTCATTATGGCGCCGATTCGGTCATTAAATGTCTAATGATTGCTTCATCGTTATTAATGGTGTCTTAAGCGAGTATATGAGTCTATGACATGCGGGCCCGATAATAAACACGAGGAGATAGCAATGGTGACAAGTGGGCCTAGCCACTTAAACGCATACTTACTGTGTTGTGAGCCGGTCATGGACTCGTGGTCCATGCACTATGCTGTAAGCTGTCTCGCTTACATGCGGGCCCCGCTTGTCAGTCGGAAAATTAAATCCCCGGGGGTAAATAAGAAATGGCACTGTGACTGGCCCCACATGTCAGTAGCAGTGGCTAGGTGCAGCTCGGTAAGAAAATGAATAATCAATTAAGAAAAAGCAGAATGTATTTATTTATAAACCAAAAATAGGATTAACTTCCAAAATGCATAACAAATTCATTTTAACTCCAAATGGGATGAAACCAATATTTGGTAATTTTTATTTTGATGAACTTTATTTCAAAATAGGTTGCACATTTATCTCTGTAATAGAAAAGATAGATTTGGAAAATGAGCATTTAATGAATTATCTTTACAATAGAAAAAGGGTTATAACTTTGAAAATTTATAACTTTTGCTTGGAAACTCCAATTGAGATGAACCAATTTTTAGTGGACTCACCTTAATATTCACAATTTATCTATGAAATCAATTACCACCCCGCTGTTCTACAAATTTTTGGTCAAAACTTTAATTGGAATAGAATGCATTTTCGGGACATACAAACTTCAAATGACCATAACTTTCACCTACTAAATCCAATTGGAATAATTCTTGTACCTATATTCATCTCATGACATAAACTTTCTACTGTAGAAAAATCATGCATGTTGGAGCACTTTGATTTTTGGGTTATTTCTCGATGTTTATCGATTTTCCCGTTCTATAGATACCGCCGAATTCAACGTAGATTCTTACGCTACCGAGAGTGAACAACTACTCTTCCAACAAGGCAAGCATCATTTGAACTTTCTTTTGCATCATATTGATCCCAGTTTTCTTACGTTAGTATTTGAAATGCAATGATATTGCGTGCATGCTATTTTCGGTATACTTTTATGTTTTGAGTAGAATAGTTATATCCTATGCTTGATGGCTATCCCTGATATTTCACATACACATATGCTTAAGATAGGTTTGTGATGGTATGATTGTTGTGTGTCAATTGCTTAGCCATTGCAGGTCTAGATAACGCAGTAGATCAATTGACGGGACTAGCTCGTCAATTGTGGGAGACACATAACAATTCTTATTCTTTTATTATTTTTTGTCCAGATTGTTATATCTGGTTAATTTGGTTCAAAACTTGTTATTGTTAAATGGTTTTGGGTCCGGACAAGTGGTTGTAGTGTGGGTCTTTGTTATGCACGAGATTCGGTTTGTGGTTGTCTTGTCGGACCATTAAGGACCGAGCCATGGACGTTACACTCCAAGTACCGAGCGTACTATCACATGCGGGATATGGGTACCGTACGGTTAATTAAGGGGAAGGTTTTATTGGGTAAGACCACAGGCGGTGTGAGGACATAGAGACCGTGAAATCCTATGTTCCTTAGGAACCCAGTGTGATATATACTGTGCTTAATGAGCACGATTACCTATGTTGTGGGATGCAACATACTAACTACTCTCACACCGCCACTCCGACAACGTGTGTGCCCGCTTAGCGCTTGCTATATGCTTATGTCTAAGTTGGGGTTCTACATATGGGTGGTCCATCCCAATGGGATTTTCTTGCTAAAAATGACCGTATCTCGATTCTCCCCGGCCGGCATACCTAAGGAAGTGTGCTATATTCGGAGGCATCTGGAGGCTTACGGGCTAGTCGAGTCATGTGGGTAAAGTAGTACACCTCTGCAGAGAAAATCTATTCGAATAGCCGTGTCCACGGTTATGGACAAACACTTGGTTTAAGTATGCTTCATCGTTAGACTTCAAAAAGTTAAAAGTTGACATGGTTGTAAATTGGTTACGACACGAATGGGATGTTCGTGTGCTTTAGTTTATCAAAGTGGACAACCACTTTGGTATTCTTTGATTTATTACATTATCTATGTCTTGTGAAACTTTCGTTTTAATAAATGAATTTATAACTTGGCTTTTGAAAACTAGATGGTCTAGGAATGTAAGATGTTGCGTTTTATGCAAAACTAGAACCACTATTGCTATCCCTTGATTGCCCAATATGCATAACTACTTTTCTTTGTGTAAGACTTGCGAGTGCACTTGTACTCAGCCAGATGTTGGCTGGCCTTTTTGTTTTTCTTTTCAGGTGAGGACGATTTCGAGCCCGATGAGCTCGTCAGTGCCGATTTAGGCGATTAATCGACGAGTAGTGCTATCTTTGACCCGAGTCGGTTGCCTTGGGTTATGGGCATACCTTGCTGGACTTTTGGTTTATTTATTTTGCTTCCGCCGTTATTTATCACGCTTATTTGAATTTGGCCGGTCGGCCGTTATGTAATAGTGTAGACTTAACTATTATGTTGTATGTCTTTTGGATTGTTAATGTACGTTGTTGTATGGATATGATCAACGTTGAATGAGAGTATGAGCGTGTTGGTCGCTGATCCTGGGAGCCAACACGGTCTCATACTCGCTGTGATGAATCCCACTTTAACTTGTCCAAGTGTTGGCTTTGACTGTTTGGAGAACCGATAATCATGTAGTGCTTGCGGAGGAGCAACGCGCATGATCACCGGGCTCTAGTTTGATCGGGCTTCTCACTTGGATGGAGTTAAGGTGGAATTCATTTACTTGAGGCCCAGAGTTATTTCCTTAAGACCAGGTAAACCTCGGTCTTACTGAAATAACCCGGGGGTCCTCACATTACACTTTGTCAAGTCATTCTTATCCTTTTTCACCAGGCGTCCCCGGTTACTTCAGATTCGAGAGGTCGAGTTCTCGTCCTTTAGAAGCTTTAGAACAGGATTAGGGATACCTTCATTGGTATTTTAACCCTCCCGTTTCATTACGTGCAGGCACATGCGACTTGGTCACACTCTTCAAATCACTAAAGTGGTTAGACAGATGATTTGCTAATGCATGCAAATCAATTATCTTTTGGACTGCAATTGTCTTCTAGACTTCAGTTGTCTTCTAGACTTCAATTATCTTCTGGACTTCTCTATATGCTTCACTAGTGTGCGGGTCATATGCATGTATTTCAATTATCTTCTGGACTTCAATTGTCTTATGGACTTCTCTATTTTTCGACATTTTTTATATCAAGGGGTTGATTTCCCCCTAATGATGGGAAATAATACTAATCAAATATATTATTAGCGAGGCGGACTGCATGCAAATCTCCAGTCATGGGGTCCAAATACCTGATTATGGATGCTATCTCATAACCAACGTATATCCTAGACTTTCGGAGAGGACCCATTGTAGTTCGCTGCGGTCGTGGTATAGGTACATAAACCTTGCAACCAAACCTTCGTAGATGAGAAATTTTTGATGTTGATCCTCGCGCTAGTTGCATAGGTGAATGGATGTTATATGCCGGTGGTCTAAGATTGATGAGAGTTGCTGCGTGTACGACTGCGTGTCCCCAACATGTAGTTGGTAAATAATAATTCTTAATAATTATGTTAATCCATTCTGGTTGTGGACATGCGGTACGGAATGCTCAACTTTAATTCCCATTTTTATGCAATAATCATCAAGTGCCTCCGAAGTAAATTCTCCAGCATTGTCCATTCTGGTGGACTTCACATGATGATCGGGAAATTGTTCTTAATGTTAATTATCTATGAGATTAGTTTTGCAGAAGCGGGGTTTCTTTTAGACAATAAACGTACGTGCGACCATTTCAAGGAAACATCGATGAACACCATAAAATACCGTGAATATCTCCCTAGATACGGTTCAGGAATGCAGGGATTTCATCATTCGCTTTCAGAGCAGAAGGTCTAGTAATTAATCTCTCGGTGGCACATGCGGGGCACACAAAATCTTCCTGATTCGAGAATTTCTTTTACATCGATATTATGTCCCTGTGAATTGTTAAATATATATATCTCATCATCCTAAGACCTAGGCGGCATAATCTATCATGCCAGAGATAGAAAAGTTCAGAGCTTCTAAATATAGTTTTCAGGGTAGTATAGACTGCATATGCCTTCATATTAGTGTAGTATAGCCTAGTTTCAAATGAAGAAAATCGTTCTAATACCATTTTCTACTTTCTTCACGCTTTGTAATGAGCAGGTATTCCTTACAATGCTCTTCTTCAGTCTCTACGTGGAAACCGTTAGCGCGAGTATCCTTGAGAGTTCTAGTCGATTTTGGTTATAACAAGGCTTCTTTAATGACCAAAGTTGTGCCCATTGAAAGTATAATTATGGTATTTCCTGAGCAGATTATACAAGTATTGCTGGCTGCGATTGTCGTAAGACTACCAGCATTCTTGTTGATCGAAAAAAAATTCGATCCTCTCAAGGTGGTATCCATTGTGTCGCTACTTGCTAAGCACACTTCCTCCATAGGGCGCTACACGCGTTCTAATATAATGTACTTTATTAATATGCAGCAGAAAACAAGCAACATATAAATAAAACACTTCAGATATCAGAACATAACTTGATATTATAAATACGAATAAGCCTTGCATGACTCATCATAAGAATTTAATGCTTTGCTCTCCTAGGGCTTACAACTATTATTCAATGTTCCATCACAATCACAAATTACAAATGACTGTAAAAAGATCTAAGTGCAGTGCATGTACTAGATCGAATCAGCGAAGTACATCCATTAGTGCAACTAATTGCTGTGGATCCTCTGTGCCTGCAATGGCGAGGTGTGCCTCATGCTGTCCTTTGCCTTTCTTCTTAGACTGGAAAGCATCAATAACGTGCTTGCGACTCACGACCTTACCCTTCTTGCCCCTCTCCTTCGTGAGAGGCTTTCTCGCCTTGTAGCTGCTAGCATTGGCTTCATGGCCAACATTGCTACGAGGCGGCTGTAGTTCTTCCTTAGAACATCATCTTGAGATTTCGCAACTTACATGATGTCAATTAATTAGGCATACTCCATGTAGCCATCTTGACAATAGTTGTGTGCGGATTGCACCGCATCCGGGTGAAAGGTAGAGATATTCTTCTCAATTTTCTGCTCATCCGTGATTACATTATCACATAGTTGAAGATTTGTACAAATTCTGTACAAATTATGGCCATGCTGGGTCAGTTCTCTGAACTCCTGGTTCGTGATGCCAGCCATCTTCATATTCATGCAAAGTGTTCATAAGATTACTGTTGGTAATATGCATAAAATGGTTGTAAAATTCTCATAATGTTCTTCGAACTCCCGGTTCATGATTCTGTATTTTTCTATGCATTTTTCATGGTTTACAATGAAAAATCGGTAGTACCGACATGCAAATGACGGTAGTATTGAGATGCGGAAATACCACCTTTCAATGGCCGGTAGTACCACAAAGCAGTCGTACCTTTGTTAAGCCACTCGTAGTTCTGATTTTTCTAGAACTTAAAGGATAGAATATGGAATTGAGAAATATGCAAATGATCCTTAGTTTTGCATTCAAATAAATCTCATTTAGGATCATTATGCATTGAAGAGACTAAAGAGTATCTAAGAACATAATTTTTATGAATTAAGCTCTTGTTTTCGCAAATGAAACTTATTTTGATGAAACTTCTACAAATGACAAAAACTAAGTATATGAAGGAATTTAAAGTATCCAATTTCATGTATGAGTTATGAATACCATTGTGGACCTATTTATGTGAATAAATTTGGCTCAAATGGAAAAACTCACTTAAGTGCTAGAGAGTGACCACTTAGGTCAAACTAGTATTTTGGACGAGTTTCAAAATCAAATAAATTTTGCTAGATTGGCCTTTTGGAAATCTTATGAATACCAAAAAGGTTTAAAATATTCAACTCTAGGATATTTCTTTTGGGGTGATTTTCAAATTTATTTTAGAATATATTTTACACAAAAAATCTAGTTTATGTCAAAAACAAGATACTATTATCTAGAATTTTGGCTAGAAACTAGTTTTCATTCAAAATAGGTTTTTCTTGAGCCAAAACCTTTGAAAAACCTTTGAATAGCATTTGTATACATTTTGCAACTAGTTTTTCAAAAGATTACTAATAGTTATGAAATTTTTGACTTTTGACTAAAAGGTTCAATTTTGAAAGATATTACTAGAACTTAATTTATTTGGGAACACTTAGGGATATGATATACATGTATATAACTTAGCACCCCCCTTAACATGTCACTCACCATCTTGCTCAAGATTGTAATAATAAAGTTTTTGAACAAGAGCAAGAACATCCTTTTGAAAAGATTTTCATGGAATGCAACCTAATTTTGCAAGATTTTCATGGAATGCAACCTAATTCATGGAATGCAACCTAAGGGATAGATACTCCAATGTAAGTACTTGTTACCGAAATAGCATTGGTGCTTGATATGAAATGATCATCCTTAAGCTTGGCTCTAATTTTGCATATGGTGGAATCCACCTCTTCATGTGTGAGCCAAACCTCCAATGTCTCTCCAAGTACCTATTTATCATTTAAGCACTTTGTGGAGCCCAAACTTGATTGGGTCCTTGAATGTTAGTCACAAGAGATTTGGACAACCAAATGGCTCTAGCAATAATCTTAGGTGAACTAACAATTCTAGCAAACACATTGTCATTTTTATCATTCCTAAGCAAATAATGATCATTATAGATAATAGACTAGGAGTGATACATTTGGGACAATCCTTACTAAAATGTCCCTTTTCCGACAATTGTAGCAAGTTTGATATTTTCTTCCATCATTTGTCTTCTTGTCTTGCTTATTACCGTCTTGCCTCTTCTTTGATGACATTTGCTTGTCATTCATCTTATTTGGGCATACTGAGGCAAGGTGTCCCTTCTCATGGCAATCAAAGCACTTGATATTCTTCGTGTGTCTTGTATTGTGCCTTGTCTTGCTATTATCTTTCTTGTTGGAGATGACACTAATACCACTTTTATTTTGCAAGCTTCTTTGTTTGCTCAATATATCATCGAGAGTGGCCTTCCCTTTGTAGCACTTCTCCAAGTCATTGCTCAACTTAGTGACTTTGTCCTTTAGCTGTTTGTTTTCCTCTACAAGGTTAGTCTCAACAAGTATAGAGGAAATAGAAGTATCTATTTTGGAGCAACAAGGCATATCAAGCAAATCATCACAAGAAGTAGATATGCTAACCTTAGATGAAATGCAAGAGCTAGGAGCTATACATGGCATATCATCTAGTAAATTACATGTAATGCCTATATCCACCTTAGAGCTAGTGACTATCTTGAGAAGGAGAGATTCATGTTCTTTTTTTAGCATATCATAATTATTTTGAAGAGAGATATGCTCTTTCTTTAAAACCATGAATCTCATCTTCTCTTTCCTAAGATATTCATTAAGCTCTTCTAACATATCCATCAACTCATCATATGAAGGTTCATCATCATCATTTACCTTCTTATTACCTTTTGCTATAAAGCAATGAGGTGATGTGGAGGAGCTTATAGATTTTTCATTTTCGGAGCTAGAGGTTGAGCATTCTTCTCCCGATATCCACTCTTGTATGCAATCATCATTAGTGGAGGTGGACATTTCATAATGATCTTGAAGATGTGTCCACATCTCATTAACATTCTTGAGATTGCATACTTCATTGAATACTTCTACACTCAAAGCACTAAAATGATGTAACTTTAATGCGATGTTTCATACAAAGTGATGTAACTTTTTCCTGAAGAAAATCTTCCCAGCCATGACTTCTCATATGTTGCAATCTGTCCTTAGCCAAATTAACAAGTGTCATAGCATTAATAATATCTTGGTCCCTCTTTTGCAAAGACTGGCATAAATCATCTGTGTACCCAAGTATGGCTAGCATCAAGTTTGCCATGAAAAACAAAATCAAATGACTCAAAGGCTGCCACCATAGTATGGACTTTCCCCCATTCATTCTTTAGGGAGGGATCTATTCTAATCTTTATGAGTACTTTGCGGACTGTAGAATACAAACCGATAATGTGCAAAACAGTTTTGTAATGAGAACCCCAACGTGTATCACTGGGCCTAGCCAACCCCATCTCTTGATTCAACCCTCGTCCATTTTCAATTTCATCAGAATCTAGTGCTTCCAAAACTTCCTGAGCTCTAGTGTTTCGAAGCATTTCATGGTGCTTACAAGAAACTCCAATAACATTTAGCAAATTTGATAGTTGGTCAAAAAACCAAACACAATCTGCATTGCCCATTGAAAACCCTAGCAGTCGAGAGGCTATAAATAGAGAGAGACCCCCAACCATTGTAATACTATTCTGAGAAGCAATAAAGCGAAGCCTGAAGTCCCCTCATATCTCTGTGTTCAATCTATTATTCTGTTCTTGTGTTCTTGCATTGTTTGATGCGATTCTATGTTTGTCTACAAGGTTATCGTTCGGACTGGACTCACCAGCGACGGTTCCTCAACAGGTTATCAGCACGATCGACTCTCCTCGCATCGAAAGGTAACCGTCGATGAACAACACTTGTAAATTGAATCATATTTTCTAGATTGGTTTCAATTATGCAAATTTGCTTTCTAGATTATAATCCACCACGTTCTAATCCACCGCGAGCCGACGCCGACACAATATCGATTGGCAGATTGCATGAAAGATTGGATGTCGATTGTACCATAGATTGAATTTGCAAAATCGTTCTAATCTACCACGAGCCGACTTGAAGTCGCCAAAAGGTCGATCGGTGGACACATGAACAGTACATGCATAAACACTATTTCTTTTATTATTTTCTCGCATGAACAGTACATATAAAAAACCATCGGCGCAGACGACACAGCGATCGTCTTGCCGTCGGCCAAGAATCGCCCCACCCTCTCATCGGCCGGCGAGCCACCGACGACCGCACCTCCCCCGGGCCGGCCAATAGCTGCACCTCCGGCTAGTAGACGCCACAACACATCACACACAAAGGAGGGGACGGCTGGGCGCGCGTCGGCTTGAAGCCGCGGCGGCCGCCTGGCACCGGCCCGGCCCGCCCATAGCACGGTCGGCTCCGCAACCTCCGCCGCCTAGCACTAGCTCCGCCCGCCAGAAGCGGCTTTGTCGCGTCGCTGCGCCGGTCAACCGCAGAAGATAAAGAAAGGGAGAAAGGGAAGAACCGCCGGCCGGGCGCTTGAACGCCGCAGCCGAGCCCATGGCGTGGCTCCACCGCCCGGTCGCGGCGAAGCTCCATCGTCCAGCCGCAGCGGCTCCCATGAAGGGAGCCGCCGCCGAGAGGAAACTCGGGGTAGGGAAACCCTACCCCCGAGTCCCACTCCGGGTTTATCTTGGTACAGAATCGACCTTTGGTGGCCCGTATAACCGGCAGAAATAAAGAGAAAAGGAAAAAAAGAAAAGGTAATTTTACAAAAGACCCTTGGAATTCTAAAAATTATGATATTTTTTTCTGCGAATAAGGAAATTTTGTGAAAAACCCCTCGGACGTTCGAAAAATTACGTGCCATTTTTCTGAGAACTGAAATTTCACGTTTTAACCCCTGAAAATTGCAGAATTCACCGAAAGTTCTTTTTCAAGCAAAAAAGGCCTCGTGAATTCAAATTTTGAATCAATTTTTGCATTTGAAGCATATTTAACCTTGTTATTGTTATTTCTATGCAATTTATGTAATGTATTTATTGTTTTTGATTATTTGTGATTATTTATATTGGCGGCAACACCGACTCAGGTTAAGGTCTTCTTCGCCCACCTTCATATCCGATCGAAACCATGGGTAATGGATACAATGAAATGATGAAATAACTAACCGGCCAATGGCCCTCTGCCATACCGCGCGGCTTGCCGGCTTGAGCTTCAGTCTGCTCGAGTCGTTTGATTGCCACTCCGCCGACACCCTCACCGATTCCTGCGTACGAAAAGCAACCTCACACTTAAATTTTCCAGTTTCGTGCACAACAAACACACGGGTCCTAGTACTACTCATGTATGCTGCTAACATTTCCTACGACTTAAGAGTTAAAGAAAACCGCGGTGTTGATATAGAACATTGCAAACATTTTGCAAAAAACCAAGCGTGTGCCGATTCTAGCCAAGGAAATCAGGATATTTTGCGATTACAGTTCGACCATATCCTTTGTTTCAAACCAAATGGCACCCGATTGCCCAGACAAACAAGCGTTTGCACACACACCGGCCAGCACAAGGGCCCATTTTCCAGGCCCAGGCCATTATCCTAGGACCAGGCCCATTATGTCAAGCCCAAACGGCTAATCCAAAAAAAATGCTCACGTGTGAAGCCCAATTGGCCGAACCATCGTAGCCCGCTTCTTTCCGCGTGCCCGAGAAGACTTTGGAGAAGAAAGGCGACGCGGCGCGAGGAGAAGAGAGCTTGCCTCAGCTCAGATCCGGAATGGTAAGCGCGCGCCATGAATCCCCTCTAGGGTTTCTTCTTCTTGTACTACTACTAGGGTTTCTGTTTTCTGTCGCCTGACGCGGCGTGGATGCGGTGCAGGCGGCGATCTCGAGCCCGGTGCCCGTGGCATGGTACCCGACGCTGGCCGTCGCCATGGTCGCCGTTGGCCTCATGCTCACCGCCTCCTCCTTCATGTACGTCGTAAGCTTAGCCAAGCAACCCATCCTCCCTGCCCCCCCTCTCCACTACTCGTGCTGGATTTGGTACTGCGATGCGAATTAGCCGGTCATCCTATTGTCCGACGATCTGACCCCCGTACGACCCAGATCGCCATCGGTTGTTGGTTCTGTAGCCAAATGGAACTAGTACATAGGTACAGAACATGAACAAAGGGGGGTAGGAGTATTTGGTCTGAGCATGAACTCCACGTTGAGAAGAACTCTACGTACCAGTGTACATTGTGTTAAGTTGCGCAAGTTGTGTGCAATGCAAATGCATCATCGATTTATGGTAATTTGGATTAAGCTTATCTGTATCTTGCCGCGCATTATGATCCCTTTTACTTGATGTTTTCGGCTCAGTTTACTTCGCGAGTGCATAAATTGCGCATCGGTTTGCAGCTGAGCTTTTCTTGATTATGAGGTCGATCGAACGGCTTGTTTATTTGGTAATGTTGAGCTACAGAAAGCCATACAGAGATGGTTATAGCTTAGTTCGTTGATCGAGAATCATTTTTTGACCCACTTTTTGTGGAATCGCTGATCATTTGGTCTTACTCTGCCAGTTATGAAGCAACTTCATCCAGGCGTAGCCGTAGCTTAGCCAAGGAGATCACCACCGCAGCTGTCGCATCTGTCTTTCTGGTGAGCTCCATTGAAATGTTGACCACCTCACAATTCTGAAAGCTGGCTGGTGCACAATTATAGTCTGAAATCTGAATTTGCTTTGTTTGTTTCGCAGGGCTTTGGATCTCTGTTTGTTCTCCTCGCAAGTGGCGTCTACGTCTGACGACAGCGTATATATTTATCAGCGTATGCAAAAATTTTGGCTTATCAATTCTCACAGAAGCCTTAGGAGGTCAAAATTTCTCTTTTAAGGAGAGTGTATCTAAAATTAAATATTTCTGGGTTTAGGTGTTAGTCTTGAGTTGAACCAGTATTAGTTAATGTTCTCTTGTCTGACAATTACATGCTACAAAACAGAAAAAATGATTTGAGTATTTGAGGTACCTTTAGTTGCTGCCTGAATATTAATTTTTTTAAACCAGTTTAGAACTGAATATTGCACCCAAGGTTAAAAAACCTGGAACCGGCCAATTTCCCTATCACTGACCAGAAACGGTAACTGGCAGGTTATCGGATTTACCGGAAAAAATCCGGATGAAATTCACTTAAAAAACAGTCGAAATTCGAAAACTAAAATATGCTAAACCGGGAAAAATGGCCGTTTTTTCTGTTCCCGGCCCGACCGGTAAGACCGGTTACCGCACAGAAAAATTTGGGGTGTGAAGTACAGCCATTCAGCACAAGGACATCTTTCTCTGATGTTGTAAGAAGTCACCTGCACATTCACATCCATGCGTAGTTTGCAACATAGTCTAGTCCAAACCAAGCCTGACCTGCATAATCTGTTCTGGCTTAAATATTCTGTAATTTGCTCACCAGCAACACAGATACACCAATTTGCGAGAAAATAAATGAACAGAGAAAATTTCAAGCAACTTCTGAATTTGCACCACATCCAGTGTGCAAAGGCGCTATGACTATGATATAATACCGGAGAACTCATAGTTAAAATCTCATAAGACGATTCCCACAATTTCAAGTCGCATGGATATAAAAATAAAATGCAGCTCTTGCATAACTCGCTAAGCAAAATAGCAAAAGTCTAGCTGACCACCCTGCAAAAAACTGGGGTAGATAGGATCAGTTCTGCACACCATAACCAACTAAGAAATTGCTCACAGGAGGTCAGCAACGTTGGAGGGCAGCTTCCCTATCTGGGAGTTGCAGAACCTCTGGATGTCAGAGAGCATGCGCTCATCAGCGCGAGTTACGAAGCTGATGGTAACACCCTTCCTTCCAGGCTGCCTACTTTGCTGCACATGGCGGAGGTAGTGCGCTGGCTGTGTTGGCAGATCGTAGTTGATGACAACAGGGACATGCAGCACATCGGTGCCACGAAGGTCAGTGGCGATGAGGACACGGGACGATCCTGACCGGAATTCCTGGACAGCACTGTCTCTGGCGTGCTGGTCCATGCCGCCGTGGCTTGCTGAGACGGTGTACTCCTTGCCTCTGATATTTTCTGTCAGTGACTTGACCTTACGCCGGCTGTTGACAAAGATTATGCTTTGTGTAACCGCCATGGTGTCAAAAAGATCACACAATTTGTCAAGCTTCGATTCTTCCTTCTCAACTTTAACATAGAACTGCTTGATACTGATACCCTGAAGTTCTTCATCTCTTGGCACAGTTATCGTCAAAGGCTTATTCATGAATTTGCGGCAAATCTCGAGAGCTTCATGAGACATAGTGGCAGAGAATACTCCAACCTGGATTTTGGTTGGGAGAAGCTGAATAATATCACAGATCTGCAAGAAACATAGATGGTCGTAAGTTAAGAAAATTGGGGCCATCGTAGAATTACATAAGCATAGCAAGAGCTATGTTTGGAGTTTCAAATTAATAGAACAAGAATGGTTACGACACAGGAAGTTAGACAACGCATGCTATATTGATATATATGTAAGTAGGATGTCCAATGCAGTCATTCATTGTGATTGCTACAATTCAGCTTGTAAGAGGGTGCAAAACCAACCTGGTCCTTGAAAGCTCCTGTGAGTATTTCATCTGCTTCATCCAAGACAAACATTCTAATGTGACCAGGACAGAGTGCTCTCCTTCGCAGCATGTCAAGAACGCGACCTGGAGTACCAACAACGACCTGAGCTCTGCTCGACAGAATTTGCTGGTCCTCACGGACACTAGTTCCTCCAAAACAAGCATGAGCTTTGACACCTAGGAAGTTACCAAGTGCTCCAATAACTTTCTCGGTCTCCTGTGCTAAGTCACGTGTTGGTACAAGAACCAAAGCCTGGCATTCTGTAGATCCATAATCGAGTCTCTGCAGGACTCCACAGCTCAGTGTCACAGTTGTTCCAGACAGCGACTGCTGGATAACATCCAGGCCCCTGCACAATGGGACAATCCCTCTTTGATGGACTATGGAAGGCTTCTCCAGACCTTTAAACAACATTGTATGAGAAAAGGGGATAGGCATAAAGGGGGCTTCGGAAAATGCTTTGAGTCAAGAAATAATTGCTAGATACAGGTACATAGGTATCTCAACAAAACAACAGATAAAATAGGAATTACCATATGCATATATTCCCTTCAGTAGGTTTTCTTGAAGGCCCATTTCGCTGAATCTCTCATATATTTCATTGTATGTCCTGAATTTCTTGGAATTCTTAGTTAGCCTATATCATGCCATGTTGGAAGTAATCAAATTTCATATATGATAACAAATGTAAATATGAATGCAACAAGTAGACCATAATGCTGAAATAGTGAAACAGGAAGGAAAACAAATAGACCAAAACAAAATGTCGGATCACATACTGCACATCCATTTTAGAAACATGTTGCCTTGCATCGAACTGAGCTCCTTCTGGTCCCATTCCAGTCATGTCAGCACCTTCAGAGACAGTGTTAACAAAATTATGTAATAACAAAATATTACCTAACCCAAAACTTTGAAAAAGGGTGTGGTTTACCATAGTAATATATATTAGCCTACCTTATCAATTCAACCAAAACTTATTTTTATGATTAGAACAATTTAGCAAGGCTGTCAGCCTGCACTGTTCTCTATAGTCCATAAGTTAATGTACACACATATTCCTATATTTTCAATTATGCCTCTCCAAACTTGAGAATCATTTTTTCCCT
The DNA here is from genome assembly GCA_036346395.1 of Hsuehochloa calcarea. Lineage (NCBI taxonomy): Eukaryota > Viridiplantae > Streptophyta > Magnoliopsida > Poales > Poaceae > Hsuehochloa > Hsuehochloa calcarea. Next base: position 12,542,988 of record CM070596.1, on the reverse strand, counting down.
TCTCTATAAAGACTGGTAGCCCAACGCATAGGCATTTTCCTTCTAAAGTCTAATAGGAGGATTTGTTCAGAACAGCTTTGTAGGAATAAAAGGATAATTTTTTTATGCATATAGGATACTAACTCACCTTTTGTCTGTGTTCCTCTAATCATGCATGTTGAACTTCCGCTAAAAGATTGTACTCCTTCAGCTTTGACAGTGTCTTCTGTTGTTTGCTTCTTCTTAGAGTTGATTGCAGTGGCAGCTCGAACCCCTAAGTTGTTGTATTTATTCTCTCCATCTTCTCCAAACTCTTCAATTGACTTCGGCCCTTCTTCCAATAGAGCTGTTTCTGCCATTTTCAGTTCCTTCACATGTTCCTTTTCTAAGCAACTTTTGGAATCCAATATATTACGCCCTGTTGAAGCCGCAATCCTTGTGGCATGACTGCTGCCCTCTGGGTTCATTCCTTCGTTCAGTTTCTTTGAAGCAATTTGCTTCTCCATGGATCCTTTTAGCATTTGATTTTTTCTTCTTCCGTATACATTTTTGATAGGTGGCTTTTGAATACCTTCATGGGCAATGTCAGAAATGATGTCAAGTGTCAACATACAAAGTGTCAATCAATTTTTTTTTCAAAAATATTTTTCAAACATTAATCAGTTTGTTTTTTCTTTTACAAAAAGTTTTTTGCCCATGCCCTTATAAGTATTTTTCAACCTAATGGGATTTAGAAAGAAATTTCTCATAACAGATTTGATAAGATAATAAATTTCACAAATATAGAGTTCCCACTCACCTCTGAAGAATCCTCCAATCATGCCTGTTGAACTTCCACTTATGGATTGCACCCCTTCAGCTTTTGGACTGTCTTCCGTTGTTTTCTGAGAGTTGGTTGTAGTGACCGCTGGAGCACTTATGTTTTCTTTTCTCTCTCCATCAACTCTCAACTCTTCTGTTGTCTTCAGTTCCTTTTTATGTTCCTTGTCTGGGCAACCTTCGAAATATAAAACATGGTTGCCTGTCGAAGCTACAATCCCTGTGTTACAACTGCTGCTCTCTGAATTCATTCCTTTATTCAGTGTTTCTGGAGGTATCTCAATGTCTTTGTTTATTTTTCTTCATATTTCTTATTGAAGTTATCAAGATGCTCTTCACCATTCCATTCTTCTAATTCCTTCCTTTGCCATTCTATCCTTTGTACTTTGTCTTCTATGGTGAATGTGACCAGTCTAGAAGACCATCCAAACACAAAGTGATCAGAGAAAGGCGCGCCAACAAGATTTCTTAACGCTATCCTCAATCTAATAGGCTCCTTATCCCCACCTACCAAACTTTCCTCATCCACCTCAATCAACACTCCGACTGCAGATGCAACTTGATATAGCTCCTTCCAGTTTCTGTATATTCTTGGGACCCCATACACCAAAAACCATTCTCTAATCAAGTTAAGATTTTCCGCACAGCCTTCCTTCCACCTTGCTACAGTGAATTTCACTTCCTTATAATCCATAAATGTTTCCATCTCGGGAGGCTTTAAACAGCTTATTAGGTCATCCTCCGAGTTGAAGGATGCTAGGAAATTCTGCCTGTCTTCTCTTCTTATCTCCCAGTCATTAGTCAGCTTCCAAAATGTGTTCAGTTCAACTTTCATTTTTCCCAGATCCAAGTTACTGATATTAGATGTGATCAGCAGGCAGTGATGGTAGAATTTCTCTTTTTCAACCGCTTCTTCTGAAGGTTGAATCATGTAGAATGGAGACCCTGTAGAATGGCCAAATAGCTGTGCCACAGTAACCAGTTTTTCTTTTATCCCGCATTGATCCAAAGTGTGTGATGTCTCTTTACAAGCAAAACACTTCTTTTTATCGGATACAGTAGTTGTTAGTTCTTGTTCCGGCCCAGCCTTCTTTTCTCGGCTCTTACTTTCCACAGCTTGTGGTGAAATCTGTTCTTCCGCGGTCCTTTCCAAAACCATGTGCATGCCCTTCTGTTGTGCCATGCTACGTTGCTGTTTATATCAATCTATGTAAGCAGCTGATGTCCGAAGAAGAAAAAAAGAGGGAAATCAATACCACATCCTTCTAAAAAGGAAAACAAGTGCATGGAACAATTTGTATTTACTCTAGTTAATAAACAAAGGAAACTTACTTTTTCTGGACATATCCACCATCAATAGCATAAGAGAGTATATTAATATCCGTGCAAGCAAGTGAATCCAAGCTTTTAAATTCGTATTGTCATGCAATAGTAATCAAAGTACCGAACTAGGTGTCAAATTTCATGGTGAATTTCATTACATGAGAAGCAATAGATGGCTCAATTGCGGAACAATGGGAGTTTCTAGAAGACTTGACAGAACAAATCAACATAAAGTGACTACTATGCACATAAAAAGTATCCACACAACATTGTTCCTCTGCAATATTAGAAAAACATTTTGGAGTAGCATTTCTATGCCCTCACATAAACTGAACGGCGCCAAATCTCAAAGTAGTATTGTTAGTACTAATAGTAGTAGGAAAGTATTCAAGCACTTCCCAATATTTTCTCCAATTCCAAACACTAGCAAACTTCCATGACACTGTGCAGACAGCTTCAGAACCTCAAAAAACACAAAGCATTAAAGCATCCACTTGACAAAATCAAACAAAAATGGTGGAGATATGCCAAGTAAAGGAAAGATCTATTTCACAATACAAATATAACATCTTTGATTAATATCCACACCCTGAAAAGCCATAATAACAAAAAGAAATCACTTGCAAGAAGTGCGCCATCACGCGAAGACCCACCCCTAATCGTCCAAGGGTTGATCTGCATAGAACAATTCCATCGGTCGGAGTTGGAGGACTAGGTCGTTACGTGCGGGCCGTACATCCGGAGCACCCCGAATCTTAACAACTATTCAACTACAACCCCCTACCCCACACCTCCAACACAATATAAAAAGATAGGAATGATGGTCTGCATAGATCAAAGTCCCCGCACATCAAAGTTCTACAAAACCCAGATCATGTGACCAAGAATAAACCAACCCACCCAGAACAACAGTAAATCAGTAGAATTCTCCCTAACAAAACCAAACAAGAACGGTGGAGATATGGCAAGCAAAGGAAAGATCTATTTCACAGTACAAATATAACATATTTTATTAACATCCACACCCCAAAAAGCCATAATAACAAAAAGAAATCACTTGCAAGAAGTGTGCCATCACGTGAGGACCCACCCCTAATCGTCCAGCCGGGTTGATTTGCGTAGCACAATTCCAACAGTCGGAGTCAAAGGAGACTAGGCCATCACGTGCGGACCATACATCGAGTATCCCTGATCTTAACAACTATTCAACTACAACCCCTACCCCACGCCTCCAACCCAATAAAAAATAATAAAAAAGATAGGAACGATGGTCCCCATAGATCAAAGTCCCCATACATCAAAGTTCTACAAAACCCAGATCATGTGACCAAGAATAAACCAAACCACCTAGAACGGCAGTAAATAAGTAGAATTCTCCCTAACAAAACCAAACAAAAACAGTGGAGATATGCTTAAGAAAAGGAAAGATCTATTTCACAGTACAAATATAACATCTTTTATTAATATCCACACCCCGAAAAGCCATAATAACAAAAAGAAATCACTTGCAAGAAGTGTGCCATCACGTGAGGACCCACCCCTAATCGTCTAGCCGGGTTGATCTGCGTAGTACAATTCCAACGGTCAGTGTCAGAGGAGACTAGGGCGTCACGTGCGACCGTACATCCGAGTATCCTTGATCTTTACAACTATTCAACTACAACACCAACCCCACGCCTCCAACCTAATTAAAAATAAATAAAAAGACAGGGACAATGGCACCATAAATCAAAGTCCCCGTACATCGAAGTTCTACAAAATCCAAATCATGTGACCAAGAATAAACCAACCCACCCAGAACAGCAGTAAATTAGTATAATTCTCCCTAACAAAACCAAACAAAAATTGTGGAGATATGCCAAGCAAAGAAAAGATCTATTTCACACAAATATAACATCTTTTATTAATATCCACACCCCGAAAAGCCATAATAACAAAAAGAAATCACTTACAAAAAGTGTGCCATCACGTGAGGACCCACCCCTAATCATCCTATCGTGTTAATCTACGTGTACAATTCCAACGGTCAACATCAGAGAGGTGTACAATTTCAACGGTCAACGTCAGAGAGGTCGTCACGTGCTGACTGTACATCTGAAGTATCGCTGATCTTAACAACTATTCAACTACAACCCCACCCCACCCCACGCCTCCAACCCAATAAAAAAAAAAGACAGGAACGATGGCGCCAAAATCAAAGTCTCCGTGCATCAAAGTTCTACAAAACCCAGATGCCGTGACCAAGAACCAACCAACCTCGAGATCAGCAGTAAATCAGTAGAATTCTCCCAAACAAAACCCTACATGATTGTCCCAGCACCTACCGGGGGAATTCTATTCTATTCCCAAAACTACAAACCAGCAGGAATCTACCGGAGTGCCGCAGAACCAAGAAATGGACGAGGCGCTCATCGTATCAGCCCAACAAAGCAAAGAAAAGAAGCGCCCACCGATTCCAAGAACCCAGGCGACCACCCACAAGCCCACCGATTCCAAGAACACTAGCATTCCAAGCAACGACGCGAGACATGTGAGACGGAAACTGAACTGATGGAGAACAGGGGATTGAGACGGGCGTGCGAGCGAGATCGCTCTCGCGTTGCTCCTCACCTTGGAGTCGAATCGGACCGGGGAAGAAGGCGGGATCGAGGGCTCGCGGCAGTGGGGTTGAGCTCTCCGCCTCCCTCTCGCTCGCCGCCTCGCCGGCGGAGGAGCAGAGAGCAGCAAGAAGTGAAGCGGAGAGAGCAACAGAGGTTTTGGGCTGCCGCCTCGAATTCTTTGGTTTCGGGCAGTCTCAAAGGTGGTCATTTTAATAGGAAATTTGAAGAAACCCTAGTTGGATTTTTTTTGCACATTAGTCACAAAATTCTAGGGCTTAATAAAAAATATTGGGTTTGAGAAAAAAAAATAGTTTGTCTTAGGTATTTTTTGCAAAAAAGAATTATTTTACTAATGTGCTGGCACATGAGCCTATACACTTGTGGACACGTGGCATTGAATTTCAAGCAACAAGCTAAATACAAAACATAATACAAGTATATATATATATATATATATATATATATATATATATATATGAAAAGTGCATAAAATTATTTTTATGGCAAAGCCTTACTTTTCAGAAATTTGTATAGTGCAAAGCCTTTTTCGGATTATGAAAAAAACAAATATACCCGAGAAGGTTAATATTTTGTAATTATATGTATCATCGTGTAAATTTATGAAGATGTAATCTTTAAGACAAGTCTAAATATCATTCTCTCTTAACGATTTGTTTTGAGAAATGTTATGTTTATGTGTTAAAATATCTCCAATTCCACTATAAGTTGGTGGAGGTGCTAAATTTGAGATGCTAAGGTCATGAGATGCGGTGCTCCTCCCAACTTCGAGGGTTGTTGTATCTAGGTCACATACATTCCTTTTTATTCATTTAGGAAGGTTGTAGGTCCCATCATAGAGCTTGTAAGAAGTAGCAAGGGCAACTCCTGGCTCCCACTTCGAGAATTTTACAGAACATTCCTATTTTTCATTTAGGAAGGTTGTAGGTCTTATCTTAGAGCTTGTAAGGAGTAATAGAAGCAACTCTGACAGGCAATAGTGGTTAAAGCTAGCGATGGGCCTCACTCCCATATAGATTGAAAAAACGAAATAAGTGGACCTAGCAGGAGAAAATACACTTTTACCATTAATATTGTTAAGACCTTGTTTGAAACATAGGGATTGTTTTTCTAATTATATAAGAAATGAATTATTTTATGTGAAATTGCTTTGAAATTTTTGCATTCCAAATGGGCCTAAGCAGGGTTAGATTTTTTTTTTCATGAGGGTGATCACGTTTAACAAAAACAAAGAGGGGGATAATTATAGCTCCTTCACCTTAGAGTGTTTTCATACTTTCCTCCTTAAAATACAGTGTAAATGATCATATAAAAACTAGTAAACATTGGTACAATTGACACAACATCAATCTATCGTAACACAAAAATTCCAATCTAAATTTGATCTACACATGGAGAAATAAAAAAGACAAATTCTGCCAAAAAGAAATTAAAGAATTAACTTTTTTGTTTCTCGCAATGTAAGTCATGTTTTCAGTTGATTTTTGTTCAAGATGCTTGCTTGTATCATGACTTATGTAACAAAAAACATTTAAAACTTTTTATGATTATTTGCACCGTATTTTAAGGAGAGAAGCACGTGAACACTATAAGTGGTTATTTGGATAACATGGATTAGGAATAAGTTTTCAAAAAACAAGTTTTAGTAGCATTTTTTAGGGAAAACATGTTTTAAATTGTTATTATGTTAAGATGGGTTTATAGAATACTCTGATTGGATCACAAAAACTAGAACGATTTTTCACAACTACAATGTTTGGTTGAGATTATCACAAAATGCATTTTTATGGAAAAATGTAAAATCTTCTATTCTTGTTCTCGGAGGAGATAGCATTAGACTATTGAATCAATTCACACATCATGTGCAAACCATCCAATCTAATCCATCTCCTATCTCTCTCTCTCTCTCACTTCCCCGTTTTGTGTCTCCTCCATGAATGTCGTGACCCAAATTTACATATCTGAAACCCTCTGTGCATTCTGAACTAGTCCTAGATCAGTAGCTAGCTCATACAGAAAACATCGATGAAATAGTAATAATAACAGGACCTTATGGTCAACGTTTATTTAACTTACCACGCAGGGCTAAAGAAAAAAAAAACTCTTGCAGCGAAACAGAAAACTTGGAAAAACCAATCAACATGCTCATAGGCAATCGAGTGGAGAACGTATCCTAATTTGCAAATCCTTCCAAGGACCCCTCTTTGTAGAACTCCTGAGTAGCTTGATATTATTCAACTAAGTAGCAAAATTTAAAGCCGTGAGTACATAACATACTCAACAAGTCGTAGAGAACAATATACGATTAATATTCATGTCAGGCTTGAACAAAGGAAGAGTTGTATGGTTCTTTTGTAGAAAGCAGTATTGACAGTAAATACAGTAAATAGATTGAAATGCGTAATTGAAAAGAATAATAAATAAACAATTACTTTGAAATAACCAGTGAACCTCCCGTTCACTTTCCAATTAAACCACCATGTGAACATCCCATCTACTAAGCGAACATCACATTCACCAAGTGAACCTCCCATTCACCTTCCGACATATTTTTATAAAGAAACTCCACCTCTCGTGTGAAATCCCGGAGCATTATCCATAGCCGGGGACACAACTGTTTAAACAGTTTTAACTCTATAGAGGTCGTACAACTTTACTCACAAGAGATAAATCAACTCAAAGTGTCTGATCACACTTCCGTAGGTTTGTGACTAAGTGATTATCACAAGGCCTTTATAAAGCTCCTCCTTAACCCAATTATGCCCGCTAAGGTTTCAACACTGAATGTTATCACGACCAGAGAGGGTCCCCCTCTTGCACCATTGTGAGTATCCATTCCGGAACTTACGCTTTCAAAAACAGAACTAAGCTAAGATATTTCTAATTAGTTAGCTAGGTCCATCCCATGTTGGACAAGTGGTTGTATGATATGACCAAGTTCAATGACGCACAAGATTAAGTTCTTGACAAGCTACCCAGATGAGATTATCTCATCCAAAAACAAAGTACCTCATGCACCCCCCTTTACTACACAATCACTCGCCTGAGCATAAATCATTTTGTTCAACCAAACCAATGACAATTCCTACTATGACATAAAATTTTATAATAGCGGCATCACACAACGATTGGTACAATAGTGACATCATACCATACTTACAATAGTGACATCATACCATACTTGCACAACAATGATATCGCACCACAATTCCATATATCATTAAGTCAAATTATCAATATCGAACATGTGATTATGAGCCCATCGTAACTAAGCATGAGTAAGCATCTCTAGAATAACCCATGTTGGTGATACAAATATGTTCAACTAATATTGATCATCCCGTGGTGACAAATGGTTCATGATATTCAAATAATCAATGGAGGTGTAGTGACAAATATGTGATTAACTATTCCCAAAAGCAGTTGATATAAAGATAGCATGCAATTTGATATAAACCAATATAATTTTGGAATTGTAGGTTCAATATAATCAAAGGACTACAACTTGTCTTGGCTTCACTCAGTTACCACACTTGGATCTTCAAAGCTTGCTCCTGCTCTTGCTCCTTGAAACAGATCATCTAACGAGAGATAAAACAACAGGTAAAGCACAAATAAAACTAAAATAAAATAAAATCAAATCCAAAAAAGCAAAACCAACTTAAAAATAAATAGCTCAATTTTAGATGAATTTAGGAATTTGAACGAACTAAATTGGACTTCGGACGAAAGAGAACGGACTATTAGATGATTTGCCAAAAAAGAAAAGGAGAGAGAGAAGAAAGAATATTCATGGAATATTCTCTTGGCTCAAAAAGAAAAAGAAAAAGGAAAGGAAACTGACAAGTGGGACCCACCTATAAGTGACAGAGAGAGAAAGATAGATTGACATGTGGGGCCATGCTGACAAAGAGAGAAAGAGACAGAGAAAGGAAGCTAACATATGGGACCAACATGTAAGAGAGAGAAAGAGAGAGAGAGAGAGAACAAATAATACTGACACTGCTCTAGCAGGAGCTCCAGGCTTTGTGCATTTGATGGGACATGTATCTGAAATTCTTCAACAAACCGTGCAACGTACGGAAGCGTACCGGGAACACAGGACAGCCCAAAGTCAGACTATGACTTCGTCCCAATGTTCCTCCCTCGGCAGAGGGCAGCATAGTTATGTTAGGAATCAATCAGTACCGAGACCTCCTCGACGATTTTGACCAACGAGTCATGAAGGAAGAATGTTGTTTCATACCACCACGCCTTCCCCTCGTCGAGAGGATTATTCGCTTGGCCCCGATGATCTGCGACATCGTCTAGGCCGAGCAGCTGATCAAGGGCGTCATCTCGACACCCATGATCAGATCGGATCAATGGAGCCCCGACCTTATAATTTAAGAAACCGGTCTCCGACTAATCACAATCCGACACCTTTTCAAAGAAGGCGCCATGAGTCAGTCACGGGCTGTCGAGCTTTCTCTGCAGGGCTGAAGGCCGTGTGTTGGCCTAATAGGTTTTGACCGGCCAACATGGATAGGTTCAATGGGTCCCAAAACCCATTGGAATTTCTCTAGATTTACACCACCGCCATCAGAGCTGCGGGTGGTGATGAAAATGTAATGGCCAACTACTTACCTACGGTATTGGAGGGGTCTGACTGGTCGTGGTTGCTCAACCAGCCGGTCGGATCAATTTACACTTGGGAACAACTCTGCGATCTTTTGATCATGAATTTTCAGGGTACGTACGACCGCCCTGGAAAGGAGGATGACCTCCATCGAATCTGACAAAATCCAAAGGAAACTCTTCGTCAGTATATCAAGAGGTTTAGTCAGGTTCGAAACTCAATTCCAGAGGTTGCAGAGTCTTCGGTAATTCAAGCTTTCAAGGCAGGGTTGAGGAATCGGCGATTTACGGAGGATATTGCCATGAATCCTCCACGAACAACCGCCGAGCTTTTTGACATGGCTGATAGGTACGCAGCTGCTAGTGAAGTGGTTGAATGGAGTGAAGCCATAGATCAAAAAGATAAAACACCTCGACCTGGCCCGGAGAAGCTAGAAAAGAAGCTGAAGAAAGTTCTCAAGAAGAAGAAGCACCGCAAAACAGACGGTAATGAAGTCCTGGCGGTCCCAGATAAGTTTACTAACGGTAAGAAAAACTATACCAGTCGAGACAAGACGAAAAGTCCGGCCGGTGGGTTCAAAAGAGTAAGAAGTGGTGCCCACTTCATCAACAGGCAGGGCATGATTTACGCACCTGTCGTGCCTGGCAAAAGAAGTTGGAGAATTACTATGCAAGTAAAGGCTCTCTCCCCTCAATACAGGAATTAGGGGAAGCAAGCTCCAAGAAAGACAAGGATGGCGACGAAGAGATGGAGTACCAAGAGCCTCAACATACGGTCAGTATGATCTTTGGGGGATCTTCGTCGTACGACTCGTGGCGTCATCTTAAGGCCATGGAGTGGGAGGTCAATCTTGCAGAGTCTTCGATCGCCATCAAACCTTCAAGGTGGTCAAACACGGTAATATCCTTCGCCAAAGAAGACTGCCCTGTTCCATCGACTCGACCGGGTAGGTTTCCTATTATAGTTGAACCTACTATCAATAATTGCAAGGTTAATCAAGTTTTGATAGACGGTGGTAGATCTTTGAAAATTTTATTTTCAGGAGCATTGGAAAAAATGCAGATTCCTAGGTCCGAGGTGAAACCGGTAAAATATGCCTTCCATGGCATAGTTCCTGGTTCTACCGCCAAACCGATAGGACAAGTGTCCTTACCGGTTACGTACGGAAGCCCTAACAACTTCCGAACAGAAAATTTTTCGTTTGACGTGGTTGATTTTGCAACTGCATATAACGACATTCTTGGCCGTCCGGCTCTAGCAAAGTTTCTGATAGCCACGTATTACGGTTATCAAAGCTTAAAGATGCCAGGACCAAGAGGTGTCATCGTGGTTCGAGGAGATCAGAAAATGGCTTATGCATGCGATCGAAGGTCTTTAGAACTAGTCGATGAACTTCCGATCAGAAACACTGACCCAAATGCAATGCAGGTCAAACGCTCCAGACACAGGGAGACACCCAAGCCGTCCGACCAGTCAAGAGAAGTATTTCTCGACAAAGGCGTTCCTCCGGGAAGCGTCAAGACGGGAGATACTAATGAATCTATCTCAAAGTTGCTGGTCGAAGAAGGACTCAACCCAAAATAGGAAGAGTCGCTAATCTCCTTCATCCGAGCAAACCAAGACGTGTTAGCTTGGCAGGCATCCAACATGCACGGAGTCCCAAGGGAGGTGATTGAGCACATGCTAGTTCTCCAGCCTGACAAGAAACCAGTCAAACAGAAGTCGCCTGATCGGAAAGAGGCAATCCAGTCAGAGGTTGAAAACTCCTCAAGGCAGGATTTATTCGTGAAGTCCATCACTCTCAATAGCTCGCCAACCCTGTAATGGTTAGGAAGAATAATGGAAAATGGCGAATGTTTATAGACTTCACATATTTAAATAAAGCTTGTCCAAAGGATAACTTTCGTCTTCCCCGCATTGATCAACTTGTAGATTCTACCTCCGGGTGTGAATTATTAAGGTTTTTGGATACATATTTAGGGTACCACCAGATTAACATGAGTAAATATAATGAAGAGAAAACTTCCTTCATTACTCCATATGGCACTTACTGTTATGTTAAGATACCCTTTGGTCTCAAAAATGCTGGTGCGACTTTTCAAAGATTGATGCGGAAAAACTTTAACCCACAGATAGGTCGGAATCTAGAATACTATGTTGATGATTTAGTGGTAAAAAGTATCAACGCAGGCGATCACATCCTCGACTTACAAGAAACTTTCAATAATTTGAGAAGGCATAACCTCAAGTTAAATCCGGAGAAATGTGTGTTCGGACTTTCCGCTGGAAAACTTCTCGGTTTCCTAGTTTCAGCTAGAGGTATCGAAGCAAATCCTGCGAAGATATCGGCCATCAACCAGATGCGTCCTCCAACCACAAAGAAAGAAGTCCAAAAGCTAACTGGCTGTATGGCAGCGCTGAGCTGTTTCATAGCCAGATTAGATGAAAAAGGATTACCTTTCTTTAAACTTATTCGGAAGAACGGAAGTTTTGAATGGACTAAGGAGGCCAACGATGCCTTTGAAAAGCTCAAAGGGTACCTTACGAGTGCCCCGGTCTTAGTCTCTCCGAGACCGGAAGAAACATTGCTGATTTACGTGGCTGCAACGCCACAAACTGTCAGCGGTGTACTAGTCGTAGGACGTGAAAACATCCAACGACCAGTATATTACGTAAACAAAGTCTTACATGGACCAAATGAAAGATATCCACAGGTACAAAAGTTGCTCTATGGTCTCCTTATGGTTTCAAGGAAACTAAGGCATTACTTTCAAGCCCACAAAGTGGTCGTACCCTCTGGGTATCCCCCTGGCCAAGTCCTTGGAAACAGGGAATCATCAGGACGAATAGCAAAATGGGTAGTTGAACTAGGGACATTCGATCTCCATTTCATCTGACGAACAACAATAAAGTCTCAGGCAATAGCAGAATTCATTGCCGAATGGCCAAACCCTGAATCTAAGCAGGAACCAGAGTACGAGCGCCACGATGAGTGGACGATGTGCTTTGACGGTTCTTTGATGCTTAAAGGATCAGGGGCTTGAGTCGTCTTGATATCTCCTCTTGGCGAACACATTAAATCGCCATCGGTTTAACTTTTCCGCTACAAACAATGTGGCGGAATATGAAGGTTTCTTGGCGAGGACTTGAGCGACTCATTCGCCGGATTCGCAAATTACTAGTGAAAGGCGATTACGAACTAGTAGCGAATCAAGTAGGAAAGAGTATCAATGCTCGAGTACCAAGATGTCGTCTTATCTGGCGGAATACGAAACTCAAAAGCATTTCTTGGTTTCGGATCTATGATTCCTAGAAAGGAAAACTTTCTAGCAGACCAGTTGACACGGATGGCCTCCACGAGGTCAGCCGTCCCGCCCGGAGTTTTTCTTGAGCAACTCTATTCACCCTCGGTGGTCGAGCATTCCGAGAACATCAATGATAAATATCGGATCATGCCCATTGATTCTGACAACATAGATGCTCCACAGATCGGTGATAATCAGGGTAGAGATTGGATGAAATCGATCTACAATTATCTTTAGCATGACCTAATTCCAAAAGAAGATGTAGAGGCCGATCGTGTAGCACGAAAAGCCAAATCATACAATCTAATTGAACATACCTTGTACAAACGAGGATCTCATGGAGTGTTGATGAGATGCATATCTCACTCGGATGGCATTAAGTTGCTAACTGAAATTCATGAAGGAGTCTGTGGGGCACATCATTCCTACAGAACATTGGTCGGTAAAGCCTTCAGGCAAGGATACTATTGGCCAACTGCCCTTCATGATACAAAAGAGCTCGTGACGAAGTGTGTACAATATCATTTTCATAGCCGACAGGTACATCAGTCAGCACAAGCTTTGCAAATAATTCCTCTTTCCTGGGCTTTTGCAACCTCAGGATTAGACATTCTGGGACCATTCCCAAGAGCACCCGGGGGCTTCGAATTCCTTTTCGTCATGATTGACACGTTTACAAAATGGATTGAAGCCGAGCCAGTTGTTAAAGTTACAACTAAGGCTGCTAAGAGATTTTTGACAAAAAATGTGTTTACACGATTTGGTGTACCTAGTCGTATAATCACAGACAATGGTACTCAATTTTCGAGCGGCAGTTTTCAGGAATTCTGCGATGAGCTTGGAATAAAAGTCCATTTCGCCTCCGTTGCTCATCCACAGAGTAATGGAGTAGTTGAGCGTGCCAATGGTATCATAATGCAAGGGGTCAAACGCTGAGTATTCGACCAGGTAATAAAGCGGTCAGGAGCTTGGGCTCAAGAACTTTCTTCTGTCTTATGGGTTGTTCGAACCACGACCAGTCGTACGACCGGCGAAACACCATTCTTTTTAGTTTATGGAGCTGAAGCCATGCTTCCTCCAGAATTAAAAATTGGCTCTGCTCGTACTGATTGTTTTAATATAAACGATCAGGAGGAACGACGGCTCGATGACGTCAATTTCCTTGAAGAACGACGAAACCAAGCCTTGGTACGTTCGGCAATCTATCAACAAGCCATGCGAAGGTACCACAACCGTAAGGTGCATCCTCGCAGCCTAGCTGTAGGTGGTCTGGTCCTCAGAAAAATTCAGAGCCAAGTAAATCGCAATAAACTTTCTCCCAGCGTTGAGTACTACATAGAAATAAAACCGCTTATATTTCGTTATATATGTTTTTTCATATAATTTTTTCTCTTATCAAGGAAAGTCTCTTTTTTTCTTCCGACCATATATTGTCTTAGTAAGTACTTTTGATTACGAAAAACAGATTTACAACTAGTCGAAACCTAGCACTGGTTTCGACCAAAAAAGGTTTCCTAGTATTATCACGATCAGTTTTTCAACGATCGGTACGAACTTTCAAACAATGGTTGGCACTTAAGTTCATATTCTTGGCCTACTTCTTGTATAGTAAAGTTCTTCTACTATACAACAGTCGGGGGCTAGTTAATATATGAATATCCATAAGTCGACCGGATGAACAAAAGATTTCATTGACAAGAGAGAGGTAAGTTTTTGCATATTTTTTGCATACTCTCTTTTTTGTAGGTTTTTTACTACTAGAGATTGCCCATCTAATCACTGCTTGATGGAGATTCGACCTCCATTTCTTCCGCAACCTTATCTCCAAGAGGTTTAACTTCCTTGAGAAACTTGGTCGCCTCCTCGAGCAAGTAGTTGAAATCTTCTTCAATAGCTTGAAGATTGGTAGAGGGGTCAGACGCCTTCAGTTTTTCCAAAGCAAGACTAACACCACTAGCAATAGATTTTTTAACGGATTGGGCATAATTCTCTCTTGTAGTCTTGACCAAGCCCTTAAGGTTCTCCAAAAGGTGGCTAAGGTAATTTACCTTTTCCATTAGATCATTAAAGGAGGGCAGTGTTGATCCTGATCCTATATCAAAGATCATTTTATTGAGTGCAGTGATCTTTAAGTCGAGATTAAGTATGATTGCTGCCCCCTTGTCTTGCTCAAATTCCAAAGCTTTCTTCGCTTTGGCTAATGCATGATTTTGTTCTGAGTAAGCAAAACAAGTATTAGGCAAGAAGGACTAGAACAGATATTAAGTCAAGTTTACAACTAATTACCTTCGGCCTTCTTCTTGTATTTTTCCAAGATTTCTTTATTTCTGGTCGTCAAGTCTTCGATCGACCGGTTCTTAGCTTGGTTATCTTCTTCAAGGCTTAGTCTTCTGGCTTTTTCAGCCATAACTTCTTCTTTTATTTTCTCCAAACCTATCAAGTATGACAAGGGAAGATAATTAGAAGAGAAAAATGGAGGCATAAAGAAGGAAAAGTTAAGTAGGGGAGTTTTTTACTGTCTAATTCAGAGTGTTTTTGCTCTAGAATCTTTATTCGTTCAGTCAAACCTCCGATCGCAGCAAAGTTCTCAACCATATGCTGCATAGATAGCATTTCCTCTCCAAGTTTCTATTGAAATTCAGAGAGAGATATAAGAATGGTTGAAGACACTTACTTGAATTGCCACGTCATTATAATCAGCAAAAATTTTATCAGGATTCGCCTTTGCAAGACGATCTGATATTCTCCTCTAAGCTTCATCAAGCTCCTTGTCCTCGATAAATCGAGGAGAGAAAGGAAACTTGTTAGTTTGGGAGGGATTGCTTGCAGGGATCGGAGTCTGTTGTGGATCTGCAGAAGTGCCAACCTCCACTGATGGAGCAACAATCACTATAGGATCCAAGTCAGAGTTCGGTATTGAAGCAGTTTCAGGGGCTCCCCTGACCACTTCTTCCTCAGAGTTTCTTGCTTGAGGAAAGCCTTGGTCGGAAGTGCCCTCAATCACCTGATCTACTGGAATGACCTGGTCAGAAACGACTAGAGCTCCAGTAGATCTGCACAAAGGAAAGGAAGTTCAGAGTTTAAAGTTCACCGAGGATATAAAAGGTATGCATTTATATGATTATTTCCATTTAAAACATACCTGATCGTCTTCTTTATCTTGACTCTGTAGCGTGCCGGCTTAAAGTCCGTAGCGCTTGCTTTTCTTTTCTTTTCAACCGATTTTACCAGTTTTAAACTGGTAGGGTTGGTTACACCCTCTACATCCTCCAATGGAAGATCAGATGAAATACTTTTGACCAATTGGTCGAGAGTAGAATCCCTGATCGTTGGATTGGATGGTGCAGGTTCATTGGTCACCAAAGTAATTCTTGAGCAACTGTATGAGACTCGATGACTACCGCCTGATTTAACAAACAAAGTTAGTCGGGTGATGAACATATCTTTTCATCTAAACGAAAAATACTTCCTTCGGTTACCTACCTCTGCACGATCACTAATGATCGTAAGACTGGCTGGATCATCAAATGGCTTACATGTTTCCGTGGCCTCATTGATCCTCAGACCAACCAACTACATATCGAAGATGTTTTTCAGGTAAACACCGATCGAAAGAGTTTGTAAAGATGAAAAACAATTAACATGCTTACCCAGAATCTCTCAGCCCTCTCTTCGGCGGTAGTAACCGCTAAGATCATAGGGAAACTAGCCTTTTCATTAGGCTCTCCAGCACAGATCATCTTGATCTGACTTCTGATCTCATCAGAAGACAAGGCTGTAATAAAAAGAGAGGTCTTAGGGTTTTGAAAGCAATTGACTAAAAAAATATACTGGCCGAATTCTAACTGGGATCTACCTTCCCTAGAATCCCTGGTCGCATCATCACGACCAATGTACCAGGGCATCGAATGAGCTCTAGCCTTCAAAGGACTAATCCTCCGCCTGGAAAAGTCCCTTACCACGTGCCAGGAGGTTAAACCTCTGACACTCAGGAGATGGATAGCATCAACCCATCTCTCAATTTTTCCCTCCTCCTTCGAGGAGGAACGCCATTGCAGGTTCTCGACAACTTTCTTACCGCTGTAATAGAGGCCATCGCCCTGCGTAATCTTCATATAAAACCAACTCTTTTTCCATGACGACCACGAAGATTTGGAGTACATAGAAATGTACTCATTGGCCTTCCCATCATAGAGACGCAAGGTACACTATCCAGGTGTACTGGTCGTCTTCTTCGCGTTTGCTAGTTTGTAGTAGTACTTGAGGAGATCCAGAGTTGCTGGAATTCCCAAGTACGCTTCACATAAATAAACGAAGATGCTAAGGTTGGCTATGGCGTTGGGGGCCAGATTGATCAGTTCCACTCCATAGTACTCCAGAACTTTCAATATATGCGAGAAATATCGAAATTTCTCCATCCTCACCGCTTGGAGAATGTTCCCCAAATGTTGATCTCCATGAGATCATATTTCTGTCGGGCAACAGCCCAACCTTATCCAAATTTTCTAATTTCTTCTCACTTAGATCGGAAATTAACTAGTTGGTAATAAGATCCAACATGGCGATTTCTTTCGGGTGAAGAATTCTAAGGTGATCGGAGATGGTTTCTTGGAAGATGAAGAGGAAAGCAGAAGGCGTAGAAACCCTAACACCTGGTGCTATGGGGTTTTTATAGCCACAACACTGTATCCGCTTCAAGAAAAAGTCCAATGGACAAAAATCCTTTTTAACCAGCAGACAAAGAAGCTTTTCAACTTCCAAGGCAATTTCTCAACTTAAAAAATGAATACAGACCACCTCGGGTACCACAATATTTAATGAGGGGTCTGCCCGATATGACTTCATCGGGAGTAAGCGTCCACACGACCAATTCATTTAAAAGTTCGGGGGCTAAGTGCCAGCGGGCTGCCTCCAACCCCGCGCTCATGGGGGCCTAGGATCTCCCTGAAGTACCGGTGCGGGAGTGGCGGCGGAGGACCCCCGTGCGGCAGGCGCTCTGGCTCTGGGTAGCGCGGCACCCCCTTGGGCACCAGCGGGGTCACCCCCACGCTGTCGGAGGTCGAGCAGTTCCTGACGGAGATCTGCCATCTCTTGATAGAGTAAGTTGTGAGCTCTCTGCGCTGCCCCAGGCGGGGCCGAGGCAAGCGGTTGGCCGACTGCGCGAGTCTCGGGGGGCTCCTCGCCAGCTACGGTGTCCTGCGTGGAGTGCTCGATCTCTTCTTCGGGGCGAGCGGTAGGCTCTGTGGCCTGGGAGGTCCTACTTCGCTTGGCCCTCGGGGCACCGGGTGGTTCAGCCATTGCCGCGGCTCCAGACGCGCGCGTGCGAGGGGCGGCTCATCGAGGTGCCATTCTTGTATTTGGGTATGCGCTCGGCTTGTCGGTCCCCACGGACGGCGCCAACTGTAGTACCAAAAACGAGCTATACAGTAAAAGAGGGGGGACCTCGGACAAGCCTGGGAGGGCTCCGGGGATCCTCACGAGAGGGGACTAGCCAGTGACAAGAACGAGAAGACTGTTATTGCTAAAGAATCCGCTCTTGTTTTTTTGTCCCTTTTTACAAGAGGGGGGTGACCACCTATTTATAGTCCTCTGTGATGGTCTTTTACATTACCCTTCTGACCCTACAATGGTACTGTGTGTAGGGGTTGCAGGGACATTCCCCCCCCTACGCCTAGGCCTTGGTCCATGGTGGGCGCTCCTGGACCCGGTCCATCCTGTTAGTGCCTCCGGTCCAGGATCGGTAGCAGAGGCTTCGGGTTCACCCTGGAGGCGGACCGGGGGTTCTGCTGCTCCGAGCCTCGCGGGGCTTCGAGGCCATTCGGGGAGGCCTCGAGGTCACCTCGGAGGTGGCCCGGAGGTCTTGCTGCTCCGAGCCTCGCGGGGCTTCGGGACCCTTCGGGGAGGCATCGGGCCCACCCCGGAGGTGGCCCGGAGGTCTTGTTGCTCCGGGCCTCGTGGGGCTTCGGGGCCCTTCGGGGAGGCCTCGGGCCCACCGCGGAGGTCGCCCGGAGGTCTTGCTGCTCCAGGCCTCGCAGGGCTTCGGGGCCCTTCGGGGAGGCCTCGGGTCCACCCCGGAGGTGGCCCGGAGGTCTTGCTGCTCCGGGTCTCGCGGGGCTTCGGGGCCCTTTGGGGAGGCCTCGGGTTCACCTCGAGATGACCGGAGGTCCCATCGCCCGGCCTCACGGGCCGGGGTCCTTGGGTTCGGCGGTTTAGCCGCACTGGCGTTGTGGTGAGTGGGGCCACCCCTACGACAGTATGCATCAATTTTTCATAAAATATTTAAATAGAAATAGAATTGAACCTGCAACTATGTAATTTTTATGTCTAGTAGTACATTAAATCATGAAAAAATTATAGAAGTATCAGGAAGTTGAACCTAAAATTTGAAAATATTCCGAGGTGGTTTAACATGTAATTCAAATGTGATGAGAGGCAACATAAATATAATTAAAAACATGGAGGATAAAAGGCTGGTGTGAAGTGGGCATAACCGAATTTGTAGAAGAATTCATTTGAAAAACCCACAAATAATTGGATGGTTAGAGCATTGTATATAAGTGGTTTCATATGCACCTGTTATAGGTACTTCATGGCGGAGATTCAAGATCTGTTCGTGTTCCACGGGGACGATCTCGTACGCGACGGACCGTACGGTGTGGACCTGTCGAATTGTGACCGAACCGTGATCTGAGCCCCGACTCTAAAAGGCATGAGCCTCTCAGAGCTTAGGCGGTGTGTTCGTTCCGCGCTCAATCCTGCCACCGGAAGGAAGAAGCTGTGCATCGAGGCGTTGTATGCCTCTGTGGTGGGTGGTGCAGGTGAGACTGTTTGGTAACTTATGAAGGTGATATGTGATGCTTCATGGGCCAATTACATGGGGGTTGTTTGAAACCCCCGCTGCTACGATATATGCCCGGCCGATGGTCTACTTTCAGTTCGTGCAGAGGACGGGAACATCCGGCGTGGGTGGTTCCCGTGAAGATGCTGGTGATGAGGAGCCTACGTTGGTTTCCTTGTTGGAGGAGATGCGGGTGAGGAAGTGGGTGGTGGAGACATGACGAGGCGTGCTGACAATTTCGAGCCCAACGAAGGAGATGAGAGATGGTGGGCAGCCCGTATTGATTGCCACGAGTACCTAGCTGACCAGGTGGATGCGGTGGAAAGCGAGGAGGACGACGTGGAAACAACCAGTTCCGAAGACGACGAAGACGGAGAAGCTGCTACCGGAGGTGCAGTTGGTGGTGTTGTCACTACCGACATTGCTTACGTCCCCTCGCGATTGGACGATGTTGCAAGGATATCGCTGGTTCTGCCACAATCAGAGGGGGCCGAGTGGGGGTGCAATGAAGACACCTTGCTCCTAGGGAAGCGCTTCCCTAACAAGAGCGCCGCCTAGCATGCTATTGCTAGATACACTGTTAACATTGGTCGGATGTATTGGGTGCAGAGGTCCAACCCCGACATCTACATCGTTAGGTGTGTTGATGAGTCCTGTGACGACAAGGACCGTGCGCAGCGATTCACGGCCGCGGCCACAGGCTTCCGGATAACGGTGTTGAAGGACCACACATGTGAGCTAGCTGAGCTGCTTCATAGGCACCACAACATGATGTCCTCGTATGTTGTCAGCCTGATAAGCCACCTCATTGCTGGAGATGTGTTCATTTCGCCAAAGCTCCTACTGGCGGATGTTGCCAATATGGTGGGGTTCCTGGTCAGCTACAAGACGGCATGGCGGGCGAAACGGAAGGTCATGGAGCAAATGTTCAACACATTCGTAGAGGCTTACAACCTAGTCCCAAGAATGATGCATCAAATCATAGAATCGAATCCCATGACATACATAAACAAGCTTGAGCGGGTGCATTCGACGGAGGGGCCAAATTGTTTTTGTTCTTGAAATGGTCTTCTGGGCCTTCCGTCAGGCGATCGAAGGGTTCAAGCATTGTCGTCCTGTGTTGACGATGGATGGCACCTTCCTATGTGGGAAGTACAAAGGTACCATCCTCACCACCGTTGCAGCCGATGCGAACGACCAGTTACTCCCCGTGGCCTTCGCAATTGTTGAGAGCGAGAACACCGATAGCTAGTTGTGGTTCCTGTGCAATGTGAAGCAGACAGTAGTCCAAGACTGCCGAGATGTGTGTGTCATCTCGGACTACAATAATGGGTTGCTGTCCGCGTTGAGCATGACGCAAAACGAGACATAGCCGCTGTTCCAGTGGAATGATGTCAGGAGCCATTGGTGCATGAGGCATCTCGCGGCGAACTTCCACACAAGGTTTCGGAGCAAGGACCTGATGAAGATGTTTAAGAAGCTCTGCATGCAAAACCAAAGGAGGAAGTTCGAAGCGGTGTGGAGACAGCTCGATGAGGAGACCGGGAAGCATCTAAGGAACTCGGCGGATGCCGAGACAGGGGTAGCGGCAGGAGGGTCCGCGAGAGTTGGGGAATTCACATAGTGGGTTAACTCACACACACTCGACTTGGAGAAATGGTCCATGCTGCACGACACCAGTGGTGCAAGGTACGGGATCATGACAACCAACATGTCCGAGGTGTACAACGGTGTTCTCAAGGGTGTCCGATCCCTACCAATCACTGCGATTGTATAGGAGAGTTGGAACCGTACCATCAGGTACTTTGTTAACAGGGCCATGATGGCCAAGAAGCATCTGGAGGATGGCAAGCAATTCTTCGAAGTAATTCACCAGTACATGGAGAAGAATATCAGCAAGGCTCATTCGCACGTTGCTCGTACAATGGATGACGTCGGGCAGAAGTTTGTGATCGGGCTGAGGGAGAAGTACGTGATGGGCCACGCTAGAGGGGATCAGAAGCAGGTGTGGTGACGAAGCGTCGTACACTTGTAACAAGCCACGACTTCTCCACAAACCATGCTCTCATGTGTACGCGGCGTGCGCGGCATGGCGCCGGGCCTCAGAGCGTTACATCTCCGATTACTATGACATCCACCACCTGTATGCCACTTGGAGTGCCAAGTTTCATTCGTACGGCCTGGACATGCACTATAGGGACATCTGGCCGGGGGCAGGTGAAGTGGGTGCCGAACGACGAACAGAAGCACCCTGGCCGTGGAAGGCGCCAGTCACGATGCATTCGGAACGACATGGACAATAGCCAGCGTGGACAACGGGTTCGCCGCCCCAGATGTAGACTGTGCAAGACGGTTGGCCACTCCATTAGCCATAGGCCTAGCACAAGCGGCGCACCTTAGTGACCAAGATTTAATTGCTAAGTCTGATGTTGCATGCATATTTTAATGCCTTGTATGAGTTGTGTCATTGTCAATACATGCCTTTATGTACAAACATAGTGTTATGTTGTCTAGGTCCTATGTTAAGTCATTATGGTCATATCACTTTGTCTTACATTCTGTTGTCATATGTTTCACTTTGTTTTCCTGTGCCACACATTATGTTTTACATGCGGACTAACATGTTGCTTCTCACCCGGCAGGAGATGGCACAACCTCCAGTTGACGGCCCGTATGAGCTGCTTGACACACGCTGGGATGGGTGACACTGATGCCTAGCATTGTCGTCCGGCGTCAGTCCTCCGAGCCTGGTCCTGAGCGCCCCCAGAGAGAGGTGGCCTCTTGACGAGTGGTATGTCCCGAGACTACGGGGTACTGGCCTTCTGCCCTTTGCCCGCATGTTCAACCTACCACACGCGTTTCGGTTTGACGCGGCACCCCTATCTGCGCTCGTGGATCGTTGGAGACTAGAGACTCACACCTTCCACTTCCGGTGGGGGGAGATGACCGTAACTCTGGAGGACGTAGCTACGCTTACAGGTCTGCCACTGTGCGGTCTTCTAGTAGTGCCACCTCCAAGGCGAGTAGAATTGAAGGTGCTTTGGCTGATAGATTCGATCACCCGATTCCTGAGAACATATCAGGTGTGCCACATTCCTGGCTACGGGAGTACATGACCTACCCCTTGCATATGACTGTGGAGGTAGTTAGGACACACTTCCTCGCGTACCTTTTGTTCCTGTTCGGATGGATCTTGTTTTCTACGACTCAGGGAGACTGCGTGTACCCTAATAATATCCATCTCGCAGAGTCTTTAGTGGACGCCTGGACCGACGAGGTACCACAATACAGTTGGGGCTCCGCAGTGCTTTGTGCTACTTACCGAGGGTTGTGCGATGCCTCTCAACACGGTACATGCGGGAGCCAGGCCTCGCGGTATGCTACACACTGCTGCAGCTATGGTCGTAGGAGCATTTTTCGATTAGCTGACCGTATTTTCGGAGCACCATGCACCCTTTCCAGTTGAGCATCGAGCTTTACGGTAATGCTAGAGGCGACGACCCCGTCAATGGGCCTACAATGGGAACGCGTTGGACACGTAGTACCCTAGGTTGGGCCAGAGAGAGACCGAGGTATGTGTACCCTGAGTTCCATAACCTATTCGAGGCTCTGCATGAGGACGAGGTCATTTGGTGGCCATGGACTGCATAGTTCCTTGCGGACACAGCCCCCTACAAACTATCCTCGCGGTGCACTCAAGATGAGACGCTCTGGTTGATGACCTGTCACCTGGTCTTCTCTCACATGGTCGAGCCGTACAATCCATAGTGGGTCATGAGACAGTGTGGCCTTGACCAAGAGGTGCCATCGCCGCCAGGACGACCTTTCCATGCGAAGGCCCACCGGTATGTCATTTTCGGTATCATACTAGCCGCATGTCTGACTTAAATTTCCAGATATCCTATTTCAATTGCAGGCAAACAAGGAAAGGCCAGAGGAGCGACGACTGGAGGCAGACACAGCAGTCGTGGACGGTGTTGTGGGGCGAGAGGGCGGCGACAGACGTTGTGCATGAGTTACGAGGCTACGCCATCCAGACGTATACTGCGTACTTGCAGTGGTACGTTGCGCGCACTAGGTGCAGGCTCATGCACGATGCCGTTGTACTAGCAGATCCCGACCGGCACTAGGCGGAACGCCTCGACGAGACCGTAAAACATTCTTAGTAGAAATTTCGTCCAACAATATGTTTGTAACGTACTATTGTTTTCCTTGCAGTACTATCGCCTTGAATGTATCCAGCGTGAGGGTGTTGAAGCTCTACACCGTGGAAACAACAACACATTTGATCACCTCCTAGGGGAAGTGCGCGCCATGACGGAGGACGCGAGGGCTGCAATTAGGATCTTCACTTGTGGTCGCCACAGGGACGTTCATGTACAACATCGCGGACACCGAGGGCACCCTCAACCCCCTCCGCCCTTGGCACCTCCCTCTGCACCGCCCGCCGCACGTCCGTCGCACTCTGGGAGTCGTCGGAGCTACGGTCGCTCAGCCTCGACGCGCCTCGGGCCACATGTATGTCATATGTCTGCCGGTTGTTTTCATCAGTACTTGTCTATGGACTCCTTTCGAACATATCTGGTATTACTGTTTGTTCTTGCAGCACTTGCCAGGGGACACCACTCTGCTTCAGCCATCGTCATCATAAGGGAGGCGCGGGATAGGACTACCTCATCGGCGCGACGCTGTTTCACTTCAGACAGCGACCCTGACTAGCCGCAGCGCCAGGATGACGGGTTGGGATCATTAGCGCATGGCATTCTGTCGCATGTGCGGGAGCGTGACCAGTGGTTCGCCGAGACGTACTAAGGGTACAACGTGCAACATTATGGCACGGACTGGCCAGGAGGATCCTCGTCCACGCAACAACATACTCAGGTACGCTTTAACGTAGTTACAATAATTTTCCTATTGCACGAAATCAAGGACTAACTCACCAAGTACCCTTCCAGCAGAATGAGCACCAGTGGGTGGACGATATGTTTAGGTCTGAACCAGACACCTACACTCAGATCACCGCAGTGACTCCTCCCATGCAACACCCCTTCTACGGCTTCCGAGACGTACGCCGCTCCCCTGACAAGTTCACCTTCCCTGAGGATCAGCTACACCGTTCGGGCATGCGGCGGGATGATGTACCATAAGTAATGTCGTAATCGTATAATGCATGTTATGTAATATCATTGTGCATTATGCCATTGTGATTTATGTAATGTCAGTGTGTATTATGACATTGTGATTAATCGACACAAAATATTCTTCGAAATAGTTAGTACAAATGACAATTCTTCCTCCCATTTTTTATGTACTAAACCTAAAAGACGTGATGCAACACAACGCTGCAACACGATTCCTCCTCGGCCTGCTACCTCGCGGACGCCAATTTCCTTCAACCCAATTCAACTGCAATTCTGTCGCATACTATATATAGATATTTTGGCTGCCATTCACCTCACTCTTCATTTCCTCTTCTCCTTTCTTCCAGTCTTAAACGGGGTGTCTTCGGCCTCATCTAACTTTCGAGTGAGCAGACAATTAGAATCACTACGGCAACACCTGGTTTGCCCTCGTTGTAGGATCTGGTGAATGTGTTCACCTCGCATACGCCAACGAATCCATCCCGTGTGTTCATGAAGTGTTCAAATCTAACGTAGCTTGTGCCTAATCATCCCGAATGAATTCTATTCCAAACAGCATGTTGTTTTTTTTCACTTGAAGCTGTAATTCTTTTTTAGAGCACAACATATCGGTTTTGTAAGTGGCTGATGAAGCTGTCCCAGTGGTTCGAGATATTGCAATGCAAATTACTACCTTGCAAGATGACTCTCGTGGTGTTGTTGTACTTCGTCCAATGGCTCGACCCTCCGATCCACCAACGCAAAATGAAGAGAATAGACTAAAAATACTGGATGAAAGGATGGAAAGAGTTGAGAAAATACTTCAGAAATTAATTAAGATACTTAGTTTTGCGGTTTTTCTTCTATTATTTCTTGTTCTTGCCAAGTAGAAGTTCAGTTGTAATGAGATTGTAATGTCCACTCTTTATCTATGCATCACAGTCCGTCATGAACGAGAATAAACCAGTAACATTATTTATGCATGGATCAACTGTCATGTATCCTGCATTACATGATGTATGCCTTTGAGACGTCGTTGTGCTACTTTGTATCATCTATGCATGTGACTAATTCTGTTACTAATACTTTTTCTGTGGGAGTTCATTAAACCCTAATTTCCAAAACGTCTAATCCAAATTTTGGAGACCTAAATCTGTAATGTTGGAGATAATTTTAGAATACTTAGTTTTCACAACGATAAGACCACACAACTTCTCTCTGCAAAGAAGGATGCGACAACCCTATGCAAAGTAAGATGTGACAACACTCTGCCTCGCCAGCTTTACAGACCGAAAAAATAGCACTCTGCCAAGCAGAACATGACTTCTCTCGGCAAAGCAGGACGTGACCCGGCGAGACAGCTTTACGCAGCGACGTGACCCAACAATTCCTCTTGGGGCCCGCTAGCAAGTTTGCAAAAAGACAAGCCAACAATCTGCCTCGCAGGCTACTGTAGGATCAAGGATAACCGACTAGAGGGGGGTGAATAGGAGGTTTCTAAAATTTCTAGATCAAATTACCAAAATTAGCAAGATACACTAAACAAAGATATTTATCACAAGCTATGAGCTACAAAGTTAAGTGCAATAAGTAGAGATAAGAAATAACCGCACAAGGACAAGGAGGTTTTTCCCGTGGTATCGAAGATTTGTCGATCTTCACTAGTCCACGTTGAGGAAGCTTAATTAACTCAAGCCGGCTCCACAAATTAAGCCTTCCCTCGTAATCACTTGGTTGTTCTTTCTCATCTCCGGAGTTGGTGAACACCGACCAATCACAACCGGCGACGGGTCTCTTCACAAGCTTCTTGAAGAGATCACCGCGCAACCTCCACCAAGTCGTCTAGGTGCTCTCTGGAAAAAACGGACCGTAAATATTTCGAAGAAACCGATAATCGGAACTTCCGCTCGTATCATGGCGGAACTTCCGCGCTTCGAGAAATCGGCTAAGTCCCGAAAACGGATGCTCTCTGGAAAAATCAAACCGCAAATTTTTCAGAGCAACCGATAATCGGAACTGCCGCTCGTATCATGGCGGAACTTCCGCGCTTCCAGAAATCGGCTAAGTCCCGAAAACGGATGCTCTCTCGAAAAATCAAACCGCAAATTTTTCAGAGGAACCGCACAGCGGAAGTTCCGCAGAGTTAACGCCGAACTTCCGATTGTGTACTGTGAAGAAGATTTTTCTTTTGAAACCAGACCAAAAGAACATGCATGATCCTAAGTTGATCCAAAGGCATAATGAGATGCTTTCAAGCTACTAGACAAGCTCCCCCTTAATAGTATGACATTTATCCTAAAATCCGGTCTTCCTCCATACTCCAAAGACCGGTAAAATTCAAAAGGGGTCCTAGTCTATTTGTACCTTGCCTTTGAGATCAACTCCATCTTCTCAACATTCTTTGACATGCAGCTCCTTGGTTTCACTTTGTCATTTGGGACTATGCCTTGTAATCACTTCAACAAACATATTAGTCCCATATTCACATAATGTCATTAATTACCAAAATACATTTTTAGGGGCCTAGATGCTTTCAATCTCCCCCTTTTTGGTAATTGATGACAACACAATAAAGATGTGAGAGAAATTTAGATTGAAACAGAAAGCTCCCCCTTAACATGTGCATATTGAGTAGAAGATAATGTAAAGCACATGTTTGGATTTTCAGGTAATTTTGGCGGAGTTTCTGTAGAACGATGTTACTTGGAAGAGAGCAAATGACAATAAATAAAGATAGAGCATTCACACCACATGGTCATTCATCATCAATCAAAGATCCAAGTACAACAAAAATATAAGATACATCATCATAAGCACCATATTGTCAAACAAAGTCATTACATGACAGCAATACATTACAATATTATAATAGATAAGTCTCCCTTTTAAACTACAAGCTCTCACACTAACTCACTCCTCTCCCCCTTTG
This sequence comes from Hsuehochloa calcarea, assembly GCA_036346395.1. NCBI lineage: Eukaryota > Viridiplantae > Streptophyta > Magnoliopsida > Poales > Poaceae > Hsuehochloa > Hsuehochloa calcarea. The sequence continues at coordinate 12,515,439 of CM070596.1, read as the reverse complement.
TCATCAAGAGCCAAAAAAAAAGGTTCACTCTGCAGGAGGGTCTTGAGGAGGATCAACCGGAGGAGCAACAGGAGGATCACCAGGAGGACCACCAGGAGGAGAGCGAAGACGACGCCGTCCAAAACGGACAGGTGGAGGAAACTGCTCTGCAAATCTAGCTGATAGCGCGTCAAGACTGGCAGTGTGGGCGTCAAGTCTGGAAGTGGTGGCCACCTCAAAAGCATCCAGTCTGGAAGTGGTCGCTGCCTGGAAGGCCTCCTGAGACGCCTTCATTTCCAACAAGGTAGCATAAATTTGATCCATCGTTGCTTGACCTTGTGGAGGAGCAGCAGCAGGAGCAGGTTCAGCTTCAGGTTCTTCTGCTGGGCGCTGAAGGTTGGCAGTAATTGGAGGACCTTCTCTTGGCTTATAGAATTTATGGGCTGAAGGTGTAGCTCCATTATAACCAGTCTGTCGAATGATCAAGATCATAATATATAGTGCAAAGTTTATCCTTTTGACTCGATCATTCTTTGTGCCTGCTATCTCCCTTATGATGACATCAATGACATCAAATTTTCTTCCATGCATGATGCAATCCAAAATGTTCCAAACATGTCTCCTAATTGCATCATAGTTCCCGCTTTTTGTTAAAATGGTATGATTAATGATCCGGTTTACCAAGCTAGGAATAGGGAGAAGACCGGTTATCTTACCAGGGACAAACCTCTGTGTAGTGTCATAGAATTGGTCCAAGGCGACGATGAGGGAGAACTGGTCTATCATAGATTTGCTCAGATTCGCTTGACTGGATATTCAAAGCATTTTCAAAGGCACGTTTTGTGCAAGAGTATCTGACAGTCCCTGTCATCCAAGTAAGCTGAGAAAAGTATGAGGGAATGTGCACTGTGGCATAAAATTGTCGAATTATCTCATCACTGTAGTTGCATTTTAATGCCACAAAATTATGGATTCCAGCTCGCTGAAAGAGCCTATAAGTACCCTCATACTTATCAAGCCCATTGAGATAAGACCAATTGATGCACTTGTGATCAGCAAAGGGCTTGTTGGGTCCATAAAAAAGATCATATACTTGCCTCTGAAATTTTGTATGAAAACGAGGGTCATCACAATTTCCAGGAAGAGAATATTGATTCTTAAGCCGAAGGAGAGTGTAATCATCTGCTGATAGTGACTTAAGATCAATTTCAAGCTCTTCAGGCTCTCCCAACTCCTCATCAGATTCTGATTCAGACCCTTCACCTGATGCACTCTCTTCAGTTTCTGAATTTTCAGAGGACTCTCTTTGATCCTCAATTGCTTTCAATTCTTCCTCTTGCCTTAAGGGTGGATTTCTCGAAGAAGATGGGCCGGCATCTGAATAGTGCTTTGGGACAGTCTCCTTTGTCCTAGGCATCTTCAAAAATAATAATGGATGAAGTGTCAAAGGTTGAATCAAATGGGGATAAAAATATCTGTTTCTGTCAGGATAATCGGAAGCTCCGCAAGTTGAACGCCGGAACTACCGCTAGTGGAAGTTCCGCGGTTTTCAACGGCGGAAGTTCCGATTGTCCTGGGCCGATTCTAGAGCAATAAAATTTTTGGATTTTCAGCATTTTTGATGGATTGAGTCCATGGAATCGATGCATAAACATCATACATGTGGATATCGTGAGGATATGTGCACGATCTCAGGATGATGAGTCAATTGGCAATGGCGTTGTTGGTTTGCAAAATCTCGCATTTTCGGGTTTGCTCCAAAGCTGTCAGACCACAGGCGGTCTGACCGGTTGTGTCGGGCGGTCAGACCACCCGTGGAGGAGTCCGACCGGCCATGGTGGCCGGTCCGACCGCCATCTTAAAATTTGGTTTTTGGAGCTGAGCCAAAAATAGGTTATGTAGGCAAGTGAGGGGAGTCTCCTGGATGTGGTCCCATCATTTTTGGAGCTCCCAGTCAAAAGTTCTATTGAGTTGAAAATTCCAGAAGGTTTCGGATTTTCACGCTTGAATTTTGGCTAAGTCCTTTTGACCGATCTGACTGCCGTTGTGGGAGCGGTCCGACCGGCCTGAAATCGGTCGGACCGGCCTTGTGGGGCGGTCAGACCGGCATTGACTTGGAGTTTAGCCAAGTTTGCATTGATGTGATTTGAATGTGTTTTATGTATGAATTTCAATGCTTTATTGTTGTATATTGCATTGCGGAGCTAACGTGGGTCAAGTTGTGAAGAACTTGTTCCCGGAAACGGTTTGTTTGTCTATTGCTGTGCAGGTGGCTTGCAGGTCAACGTCGTCAACGGTGAGGTGGATCGGGACTACGCTTGGAGAGCTGAGGTCCAGAACGATCATGGATATCGGGTGAGGTCGTGTGACTCGAGCATGGTGCATAATGGGTAAGATGGATCGAACGGGTGGTTCGGTGCAGCTGGTTGGATCAGGCGGTGCGGATATCAGTGCGAGTCTCTGGGAGGTTCCGATGGGATTCGGACAAGAGAGGCTTGGCGACGTGATGAGAACCGCTGATCAACCAACACGTGGTGAAGTAGGCGATTGCTTCAATAGTTATGTGTGTGTGTGGGTCCCATGTGTAAGAGGTCTCAAAAGTGAAACCCTAGCCCTCTAGTATAAATAGAAAGGGGGGAGATGGAAAACCCTCTTAAGCATTCATTTGGCCCTTTCTTCATTTTTCTAGGGTTTGGAGGAGAGGAGAGGAGAAGCTAGGGTTTGGAGTGTGCTCCTTTTGTGAGCTCTTGCCCTCCTTGTTGGAGAGGCTTTGTAAGCATCTAGTGTGATCAAACAATCTTGTGATGCTTAATTGAAAGATCATTTGCTCCCTTTGTGCTCTTCTCCCTTTTTGGATGATTTTGGTGCTTCCTTGATTCAAAGGTTTATGCTTGGTCCCTTGGACTATTTTATCTTGCTTTGATGTGTGGGGATACTCCTAGAGTCATCTAGATCATCAACCCCCACGAGCAAGTCTTGAATCAAGATTTTCATATTTCTAGGGTTTGTGCACTTCTTTGTTAAATCCTTGAGAGATCGATTCTGCGAAGTGGATCTGAAGGATCGTCGCTAGAAATAGGTCTCTAATATCATTAGGGAGGTGTGCTCGAAATTTGGTCAAGTTTCATTGGTTGAATCAAAAGTTGGATCAAATTTCGTTTTGCATTTGGGTTGAGTTTTTCAGTTCTGGACTGAACCGGTCAGACCGGTGTTGCAACGGCGGTCCGACCGCCCGTGTTTTCAGATCACTGTACTGCCGGGTCGAACCGCTGTCCACCGGTCCGACCGCCAGTTAGTTGCCGGTACGACCGCTGGTTGACCGCCGGTCCGACCGCCCGTGGTAGCCGGTCAGACCGCCAGTACCCAGTTCAGAACAGTGAGTTCTTTTCTCCATTTGTGTCGTGTGGTTGAGGGGTTAATCAAATCCAACACAAGGCTTCCACTGTGCGCTTACTGATCTTCTTAGCTTTCATAGCTAAAGGAGTAAAGTTCGTGTTGTATTTGATTTAGGCGAGAAAGTTTAGAAAGCGCCTATTCACCCCGCCTTTAGTCACCTTTACGGTCCTACAAGTGGTATCAGAGCCGGTTAGCTCTTCTCATAGATCTTAACCGGTCTTTGGAGCCATGGCGACTGACAAGTACTCAACCAAGCCACACATTTTTGAGGGAGTTGACTTTGCATACTAGAAGGCTCGTATGCAAGCATATATCGAGGCTCAAGGGCACGCTATTTGGCTTAAGGTGAAAAACCCTTATGTCGTGCCAGCCGATGACGATATGATCACTCCAGATGTGGAGGCCAACAGCAAGGCTCGGAATTATTTGATCCAAGGCCTTAGTCGATCTGAGTTTGAGCGTGTTGCTCACTTGCGGTCGCTCATGAGATCCGCGGACACTTTGTGACTATCACGAAGGGTCCACTGCGATCAAGGAAGTGAGACAGAACCACTCAAAAGGTTTACTCTAAGATCGAGCAAAGGCACGGTGAGTCTTTGGATGAGTGTGGGAAGATTCTCTAAAATTCTTCATGATCTCCGTATTGTTGACTTGGTATTTTTCGAGTGCGAAAATGCACGCCAGCTTCTGGGTGCTCTTGATGTGAAGGTCTGGGGAATGAAGATCACTTCCATCAATGACAACACTGTCATGAGTGAGCTTACCATGGATAAGCTTTACTCGAGGTTGAAGACACATGAGATTGATTTTATCTCGCGTCTCCCCAAGACAGAGTCGATGGCATTAGTGGTCGACAAATCCAAGGGTTGTTCTTCTGATTCTCTTGATTGTAGCTCATCTAGTTTTTCATTATCTGCCTTACATTCTTTAAGCGATGAGCAACTTGAGAAATTACCCGAGGATGACTTAGCCCTCCTATCCACCAAATTCACAAGAGCGTACAACAAGGTGAGGAATAGGAGGAGAAGTGGACCTATCACGTGCTTCGAATGTGGTGAGCCAAACCACATTCGCTCCAGGTGCCCCAAGCTAAAGGGCAAGGAGGAGAAGGAGACACGAAGACATCCCCAGGAGAGGGATGCTAAACCCAAGAAGACAAACTATTGCAAGTTTGTCGGTAGGGTCCTGCCGCTCTAGAGAATGTCAATATGAGCGATGTGGACTCGAAGCGGAGGACGACGAGAGTGACTCGTGGCAAGAAGAAGGCACATGACTTCACGGGCATGTGTTTCATGGCCAAGAACGACCACGACGGCGACTCCTCCAACGATGAGGATCCCTTTAGTGATCGATGAGGTATGCCCTTCTAGTCGACATGAAAAGGGCTTTGGTGCTTCTTTGAATGTAAATTGCATAAGCAAGTAAAAATGATTAAGAAGCAGGACATTATGATTGATAATTTGAACCTAGAAGTTGTTAGGCTTAAATCTATTAATCCTGACGATATTTGTGATTCCTGCACTAACTTGCTTAAAGATTTGACAAGCTTGAAATCTGCTCATTCCTCTGTTACAAATCAACTAAAAGATGCTCTCGATGAACTAGAATCTCTCAAGTCTAGTTCTGCTTGCTTAGATGCCATTTCACTTGATGTGACCGCCATGGAAGCTATCCCTTTAACTTGCTCTAATTGTGCTTTGCTAGAATTAAAACTGGATAGCTCTTTAAAAGAATTGCAAAAGTTTGATGCTAGTCACACATGCTCTCATTGTAAGAATAATAGGATTAAGATGCAAGAGATGACAGAAATGCTGATTTACTCTAGAGTTGCATCTTGTGAAAATTGTCCCAAGCTTACAATTGAGATTGAAGCCTTAAACAAGACTCTTGAAGAAAAGGCTAAAATTGAAATATCCATGTCTTTTACTGCTTCTAAGAAAGTTATTGATTCTAACTCTTGTGTTTTGAATGCTGAAGTTGAAACCATGATTAATCATATTCAAGAGGCATTTAGAGTCAAGTTTAAGGAGCAGTTGAATAGGATTAAGGAATCCTATTGTGTGTCTTGTGAGGTCTTCAAAGTGGAAGTGGCCCTTCTTAAGAGTAAGCGCAATGAGGTAATCAAGTTTAGCAAGTGCACTAGATATGAGGGTTTAATGAAAGAGAATGATTACCTCAAGGTGACTCTTGAGAAGTTTTCAAGTGGGAAAAAGAAACTCAACATGATTCTTGATCAATCCAAAGTGAGCGTGAAAAATAGTGGTCTAGGTTTCAATCCCCTAGAGCATTCCAAGAAAAACCCACCTAGGATTGCTAGAGTTGTGAAGAATGGTCTGTTTGAGCTAGAACCTCCTAAGCCATCCGGGGTTGTTTTCAAATCATTGGTTTTGCTCAAACTCCTTACGCAAGAAAGGTGCTTTCACTCATTCATGCAGACTTCTCAAAAGGTCCGATACCATTGCACCTTCTCGCAAGAAAGAAGGCCATCTTGTTGAGTTACGCTTGGGAGAGCAAAACTTGAGAGAAAAGAGAGGATGAGCGTCCTGAAATCCATTAGAGGAGTCCCTTCTCCAGCTGTAGTCTCTAGAGCTAGGCAGCCTGCTTATCGCAACATGTATAGGCCTAGATTTGTAGAGAACTTTGTAGACTCTTTTGGTGGGTCTAGGCAGCATGTTGGATTAGGACATCGTGAGGAGAGACACCGGGTAGCACCTAGACAGGGGGAGTATCGATCTTTTGGTAGATCGTTTGGAGAGGTCTAGGTGGTTCTCATGTGCATCCTTATGATTTTATTCCGATCATGTTTACGCTATTTCTCTCGCTGCTCCCGGACATCGTGCTTCTCAAGATCTTGGATTCCTAGATCATTTATCACTAACCCCAGTACTGAGGCACGGATGTTTTCTGATTGTGCTTTTTAGGCCCGTCGTGCGAGGAAGGAGGACATATGGCTTGTGGACTCCGGGTGTTCTCGACATATGACCGGAGATTCTAGATGGTTCTCCTCCCTCACACGTGCATCCGGCAACGAATTGATTACCTTTGGGGATGCTTCTACCGGACCGTGATCGCAAAGGGCACCTTTGTGCGCGTCAACGACAAGTTCATGCTTAAAGACGCCGCTTTGGTAAGTAAGTCGAGGTATAATCTTCTATCTGCTTCTCACCGCTTGATGAGGGTCTAGAAGTGAGGTTTAAAAGTGGAGAGTGTAGTGTTCTAGATTCCTCAGGTGAGCTTGTCTTTAAGATCTCCAGATTTGAGAAGATCTTTTGTGCTAATTTCAGTAGCTCTTATGTTTCATCCTAGGTGTCTTGTAGCCTCGATTCTCATGACCTTGTTTTGTGGCATCGTAGACTTGGGCATATAGGTTTTGATCATTTGTCTAGAGTCGGTTGCAAGGACTTGATTAGAGGTTTGCCTAGGTCAAGGTCATTAGAGATCTTGTGTGCTCACCCTGTAGACATGGTAAGATGGTGTCTGCTTCCCACCCACCTCTTACTCTGGTAATGACTGATGGATCGGGATGACTTCTTCACTTAGATCTGATTGGTCCTTCTAGAGTTTAGTCAGCTGGTGGGAAATGGTATGTCTTGGTGGTTGTGGATGATTACTCCAGGTATTCATGGGTTTATTTTCTTGCTTCTAAGGACGAAGCATTTGGATTCTTTAGAGATTTGGTCCTTAAAATTGTTGATATACTGGAGCTTTGAGAGCCATTAGGAGTGACAATGAGACAGAATTCAAGAATTCTTCTTTTCTACCTTCCTGACCGATAGGGAATTGAGCATCGTTTTCTTCTCCTAGAGTTCCCAGTGAGAATGGTGTGGTAGAAAGGAAGAACAGAACCCTTGTAGAGATGGCTCGGACCATGCTAGATGAGCATTCTACTCCTAGGAGATTTTGGGCTGAAGCGATCTCGACTGCTTGTTATATCTCCAACAGGGTTTTCTTGAGATCTGTGGTTGGGAAGACCTCTTATGAACTTAGATTTGGTCATTTTCCCAAAGTCTCTCATTTCAAGATTTTTGGTTGCAAGTGCTTCATTCTTAAACATGGCAACCTTGATAAATTTGAGTCTAGATGCTTTGATGGCATATTTCTTGGTTATCCTGCTCATTCTCGTGGCTATCGTGTTTTTAATGTTGATACTAACAAAATTGTTGAGACTTGCGAAGTCACTTTTGATGAGGCTAGTCCCGCACTAGACCGATGCTTCGTGTACAGGTTCCTGAAATTCAAGGAAGCATCTTCGTCGATGATGACTCTGAGGATGAAGAACCAAACCATCCTTCAGCTACCTCTGAGAGGGGTGGAGAGCCTGCTACTACTACTTCAGTGTCAGCTGAGCAGCCTCCTCATATCCCCACCGACGATCTGAGTGGCTCTGTTCCTACCTCCACAACTCATGGGGTAGAGGCCATACGCACCAGAGCACCTCTTCGATTCAATGACAACATCCACCTGAGCAGATGATTGGGGATCTTCAAGAGCGAGTCACTCGCTCCAGGTTTATTTCTCCTGATTCTCATGCATATTTTGCTTTTGTCGCTTCTTTTGAACCCCAAGATATCACCCATGCTTTATCTGATGCCTCTTGGGTCAATGCCATGCATGAAGAGCTTGAGAATTTTGAAAGAAACAAAGTCTGGACTTTAGTTGAGCGACCTTCTGATTCTCATGTTATTGGAACAAAATGGGTTTTTAAAAATAAGCAGAGTGAAGATGGATTGGTTGTTCGCAATAAGGCTAGACTTGTAGCTCAAGGTTTTTCCCAGGTAGAGGGCTTAGACTTTGAAGAGACCTTTGCTCCAGTAGCTAGATTGGAGGCCATTCGCATTCTTTTAGCATTTGCAACATCCAAGGGTTTCAAGCTTTTTCAAATGGATGTTAAAAGTGCTTTCTTGAATGGCGTCATAGAAGAAGAGGTCTTTGTCAAGCAACCTCCTGGTTTTGAAAATCAAAAATTCCCAAATCATGTTTTTAAACTCTCTAAAGCCCTGTATGGATTGAAACAAGCTCCTAGAGCTTGGTATGACAGGCTTAAGAGTTTCTTACTTGAAAATGATTTCAAAATAGGAATGGTTGATAAAACCTTGTTCACTCTCAGGCATGGCAGTGATTTCTTGCTGGTTCAGATTTATATGGATGATATTATTTTCGGTGGTTCTTCTCATGCTTTGGTGTCCAGATTTTTTCGATGAGCAGTCAGATTGAGATGAGCATGATGGGAGAGCTGACATTCTTCCTTGGCCTACAAATCAAGCAACTGAAAGAAGGCACCTTCGTTCATCAGAGTAAGTATACAAAGGACCTTCTTCGGCGCTTCAATATGGGAAGTAGTAGGCCAATGTCTACTCCCATTGCTACAACCACCGTCTTTGGACCACGATGAGGATGGAGAGTCCGTGGACCGAAGGAGTACCGCAGATGATTGGCTCCTCCTCTATCTTACAAATACGAGGCCGGACATACAATTCGCCGTATGTGCGTGCGCTCGCTTCGAGCTTCCTCGTGCTTCTCATCGTCAAGCGATCGTCGATATTCGGTACCTTCAAGATACGCTTGACTTTGGACTCGTATTCTTCTTCTTACGCTCTCTCAATTCGAGCATTTTTCGATCTTCGACTTTGCGGGGTGTAGAGTGGATAGGAAGAGTACTTCGGCACTTGTCATTTCTTGGGCACATCTCTTGTTTCTTGGTCTTCTAGAAAGCAGTCTTACATTGCCTGATCATACCGAGGCCGAGTATGTAGCCGCCATGGTCGCTCTCGTGTTCTCTGGATTTTATCCACGCTGCGGGACTATGGGTTATCTTTGGGAAGTGTTCCTCTTTTCGTGACAACATACGCAATTAATATTGCCAAAACCCAAATGCAACATTCCGGACTAAACACATTGATGTTCGATTTCATTTTCTGAGAGACCATGTTGAGAAAGGTGATGTTGTGCTTCACTTTGTAGAGTCTGAGCAACAGCTTGCAGATATTTTCACTAAAGCTCTTGATTCTTCTCGTTTCTTTGCTTATGGGAGAGTTAGGGGTTATTAGTCCTATTGGGCTGTTTTGAGGGGGAAGTTGTTCTTTTTGCATTCATTGTATCATAATGCATGTTTTAATTCATTTGTCTTGCATTGGTTGATAAAAGTTATGGAGCCTTGATCTTTATCCTTGTATGACTTGATTTCATATTCTATACCTTGTCATATCAAGTGATAGTCTGCTAGACTTCTTTTATGACTCTTCTTGTTCAGCTTAGCTTTTGCCTTGCTAGCTTTGTATCTGTGAGCAATTTGAATCAAATCATGTCTTGTTGGATCTTGTGACTAGTTTTGCTCTAGTGATCCTCTTATGATTCTTGCCATGTCAAATAGGTTGAATTGAGTCTTGAACTTATTTTGAGATGAAAAATGAGCTTTTTATCTTATTAAGTCAAGCAAATGAAAAATGAGATTTTCGTATGAAAAACCGATCTCACCAATCCTTTCTCATGAGACGGCTTGCCATTGCACTAGGCATGAACTCAGGGGGAGTTTTGGATGACCTAGATCATTCTTTTAAGCTTATCGCTTGAGATGGTCGCGGCAAGGCTTGAGATCTAGCACAGTAAAAAATCCTTTTAAGAAAATGCTCAAAAAGGCTAAGTGCTTGAGTTTTGCTTCAAAAATGTAATCTTAATGCTCAAAATGCCTCAGTTCTTGTCTTGAGTCTCTTTTTACTTATAGACATGGCTTGACTCATTTGTAGTTGCTGGTTGTGAAACTATGATATTGAGCAACCTTTCATGGTTTTAATTCTGTTAATCTCAGACAACTGCTATCTTGGTTTTAGTTTTGCAGTACATGATTTGCCATGATTGAATATAGCGTCTACTCCTTTTATGGCTTGGTATAATACTTGTACTGTCTACATGTATAATGGTTATGGCTCCTTTTTACTAAAGTTCAAAAATAAAGTCATTCCTGCATGCTCTTTCTTTTCCCATGCATCTTGATGAATTCATTGTCAAAGGGGGAGAAAGATTGTGAAGAAAATGCTGTTTGGAGCTTTTGCTTTCATTCTTAAGGTTTAATATAAAAGAACTTCATAAAATAAAATTTTGAACCTTTTGAAAATTTGTGATCATAGTGAGTTAAGTCTTGTGGTTCTATTGTCTTTTCCTGATTTCATTTGCAACTGAAGAAGACTCACAATGATCAAAGGTCAAATAGAAAATTGTCTTTCATATGGACCTAAGTGAGATTTTTTGCTACTTTCTAGAAATTGAATCCTTTGGTGCTTTCATTGCCTTATCTCACTTGCTTATACTATTCTGAAGCCAGCTTGGTCGGTTCCTAGGCTTTTTCATGCTTATGGACCAAGTTGTGCCTTTATGCGAAAACGGCGAAGTTTTTACTTTTCATTTCGAAAAACCACATTTTCTTAAAAATTGCCAATGTGTTCATCAAGGGGGAGATTGTGGATATCGTGAGGATATGTGCACGATTTCAGGATGATGAGTCAATTGGCAATGGCGTTGTTGGTTTGCAAAATCTCGCGTTTTCGGGTTTGCTCAAAGTGTCGGACCACAAAGCGGTCGGCCGGTTGTGTCGGCGGTCGACCGCCGTGGAGGAGTCCGACAGGCCATGGTGGCCGGTCCGACCGCCATCTTAAAATTTGGTTTTTGGAGCTGAGCCAAAAATAGGTTATGTAGGCAAGTGAGGGGAGTCTCCTGGATGTGGTCCCATCATTTTTGGAGCTCCCAGTCAAAAGTTCTATTGAGTTGAAAATTCCAGAAGGTTTCGGATTTTCACGCTTGAATTTTGGCTAAGTCCTTTTGACCGGTCTGACCGCCGTTGTGGGAGCGGTCCGACCGGCCTGAAATCGGTCGGACCGGCCTTGTGGGGCGGTCAGACCGGCATTGACTTGGAGTTTAGCCAAGTTTGCATTGATGTTATTTGAATGTGTTTTATGTATGAATTTCAATGATTTATTGTTGTATATTGCATTGCGGAGCTAACGTGGGTCAAGTTGTGAAGAACTTGTTCCCGGAATACAATACTTTAGAAAACGCCTATTCACCCCCCCTTTAGTCGCCTTTACGGTCCTACAATACAATACTGAATAAACCTATTTGCTCAAGAATCTACCACAGATTTCATCTAAATTTGATTTCCCCCAAAAACTCAAACCTAGGGTTCATGAGAGGCATAAATCCAAAGGGGATTGGAAATACCTTGAGGAATGGAGTGATTGAACCCTGGGGATGCAAAAGATCGGTCGAGATTGAAGAAAACACCGAAGAAAGACCAATGTTTTTCGGTGGAGATTTTGGAGAGGAGAGAGCGGCGCTCGGGACAGCAAAGCGGGAGAGAGAAAGAAAACGGAGGAACCGCAGGGCATTAAAGCCTCTCAGCTACCGGAAAACGGAAGTTTCGCACTTCAACAGCGGAAGTTCCGGAAATCGGAAGTTCCGCGCCTAGGAGACCGGAAGCTCCGATTATCCTGACGCTTCTGGAAGAGAGCTGGAAAACGGAAGCTCCGCAACTTAACAGCGGAAGTTCCGGAAAACGGAAGTTCCGCGCCTGGAAGGCCGGAAGTTCCGATTATCCTGACACTTCAGGAAGAGAGAGTTGAATTTGAAGATTTTGCAAATAATCCTTAGTTTTTGCACTCAACCAAGTATCATTCAGGATTATTATGCAATGAAAAGACTAATGTCTATATAAGAAAGTAATTTTTTACTAATATATCACATTTGGAGCGAAAATTTGAGAAAAGACATCTTAAAATAGACAAAAATGCAACTAAGACCCAAGGTGCATGTGACAAGAGTTCAAACGACATTTGAATAGTCAATGACATTTAACTCATTCCTCAATAGGCAAAAACGGCCTTCATCTAAAGGTTTGGTAAAGATATCTGCTAATTGATTCTCAGTGCAAATGTGGCAAATTTCAATATCTCCCTTGCACACATGATCTCTAAGGAAATGATGGCGGATATCTATATGCTTGGTTCTTGAATGTTGGACAGGGTTGTTGGCTATTTTTACTGCACTATCATTATCACACAAAAGAGGCATCTTATCAAATGTTATTCCATAGTCCATCAATGTTTGCCTCATCCAAAGCAATTGTGCACAACAACTACCTGCAGAAACATATTCGGCTTCGGCGGTGGAAAGGGCAACAGAGTTTTGTTTCTTAGAAGACCATGACACTAAGGATCTACCTAAGAATTGACAACTCCCTGAGGTGCTCTTTCTATCCACTTTACAACCCGCATAATCCGAATCCGAATATCCAATCAAATCAAATTTAGCACCTTTTGGATACCAAATGCCAATACTTGATGAATGCTTTAAATATCTTAATATTCTTTTGACAGCCATTAAATGACATTCTTTTGGAGCCGATTGAAAACGTGCACACATGCAAACGCTAAACATAATATCGGGCCTAGATGCGGTAAGATAAAGCAAGCTAGCAATCATAGAACTATAAAGCTTTAAATCAACAGATTTACCTCCTTCGTTTAGATCAAGATGGCCATTTGTAGCCATGGGAGTCTTGATGGGCTTTGCGTCATCCATGCCAAATCTTTTGAGTAAATCCTTCACATACTTGGATTGACTTATGAAGATCCCATCATTGAGTTGTTTGATTTGAAGTCCAAGGAAGAAACTGAGTTATCCTATCATTGACATCTCAAACTCCCTAGACATCATATCACCAAATTCTTTGCAAAAATCTTGATTAGTGGAACCAAAAATTATATCATCAACATAAATTTGACAAACAAAGAAATCACCATCAATAATTTTAGTAAACAAAGTTGTATCAACCTTTCCGATTTTGAATCCCTTAGAGAGTAGAAAATCTCGAAGGCGCTCATACCATGCTCTAGGAGCTTGCTTTAAACCATATAGCGCATTTGAGAGTTTATACACATGATTAGGATTTTTGGGATCTTCAAAATCCGGAGGTTGTTCAACAAAAATAAGTTCAGATATTTTGCCATTTAAGAAAGCACTTTTAACATCCATTTGAAATAATTTAATATCAAAGCATGATGCAAAAGCAAGTAAAATACGAATAGACTCAAGTCTTGCTACGGGTGCAAATGTTTCATCATAATCTAAACCCTCAACTTGAGTATATCCTTGAGCAACTAACCTTGCCTTGTTTCTTACCACAACTCTATTTTCATCTTGTTTATTTCGAAAGACCCATTTTGTGCCAATGACATTGTGCTCCTTGGGTCTTTCTACCATTGTCCAAACATCATTCCGGGCGAAGTTATTTAGCTCCTCATGCATAGCATTCACCCAATCCGGATCTTCTAGTGCTTCATCTATGCGCTTTGGTTCAAGAGAGGAAACAAAAGAGTAATGTTCACAAAAAGAAGCAATACGAGAGCGAGTTTGGACAACTTTACTTACTTCACCCAATATTTGGTCTATTGGATGGTCTTTAGCTATAGCGTTGTGGATTCTTTGAGGTAGATTCAATGGTTGATCATCTTCCTTGACATCTTCTTCATTATGATCAATTTCATTTGTCACGGAAGAGGTAGGCGGCTCGACTTTCGTGGACGATGATGGTTCATTTTGATCTTCTTTAGGCTTAATGTCTCCAATTTGCATGTTCTTCATTGCTTCCATAAGAGATCCATTACCTACATCATCAAAATCTTCTTGCTCTTCTTGAGAGCCGTTAGTTTCATCAAATTGTACATCGTGTCTTTCTTCAACAATACCACTAGTTTTGTTAAAGACACGATATGCTTTGCTATTTGAAGAATAACCTAGTAGAAAACCAACATCACACCGACTTGCAAATTTAGAAAGTCGAACACCCTTTCTTAAGATATAGCATTTGCAACCAAATACTCTAAAGTAAGAGATGTTCGGTTTTCTTCCAATAAGGAGTTCATAGGAAGTCTTTTTCAAAAGCCTATGCAAATAAAGACGGTTTATGGCATGACAAGCGGTATTAATGGCTTCCGCCCAAAAGCGATCGAAAGTATTATACTCATCAAGCATTGTCCTAGCCATTTCTATTAATGTACGATTTTTCCTTTCTACAACTCCATTTTGCTCCGGAGTGTAGGTAGTGGAAAGCTCATGCTTTATTCCAAGTTCATCACAATAATCTTCAATATTAGTGTTTTTGAACTCGGAACCATTATCACTACGGATTTTCTTTATTTTGAAATCAAATTCATTTTGAGCCCCTTTTGCAAAACTTTTAAAATTCTTGGAGGCTTCACCTTTGTCATATAAGAAGAATACACATGTATATCTAGAGTAATCATCTACAACGACTAAACAATAGCTATTGCCCCCAATGCTCTTATAGGTTGTTGGCCCGAACAAATCCATATGTAAGAGCTCCAATGGCCTAGAGGTTGACATGATACTTTTGGAAGGATGAGAGTTAGCAACTTGCTTTCCGGCTTGACAAGCACTACATAGTCTATTTTTCTCAAACTTCACATCCTTCAAGCCAACCACTAAGTCATGTTTAAAAAGCTTTTTGAGTTGAATCATTCCCACATGACCTAATCTTCTATGCCATAACCAACCCATTGAAGTTTTTGCAATCAAACAAGTTTTCAAACAAGATTCATTTGAGGAGAAATCAACCAAATAAAGATTGTCAAATCTAAAACCTTTAAAAATCATTTCATTTTCTTTTTCTTTAAAAATGGTAACTTCCTTTGTAGAGAATGAGCAAGTTAATCCAAGATCACATAATTGAGCAACGGATAGCAAATTGAAATTTAATGTTTCCACTAAAGATACATTTGAAATGGAAAGGTCATTTGAGATAGCAATTTTACCTAAGCCAATTACCTTTCCTTTGCTATTGTCACCAAATGTGATCTTTTCATTTCCGCTCCCATTCTCAAATGAGGTGAACATTTTCCGGTCTCCGGTCATGTGTTGAGTGCATCCACTATCGAGCACTCAATGCCTTCCACCGGTCTTGTAGTTCACCTACAAAAGGAATCAAGTTCTTTTAGGTACCCATATTTGTTTGGGTCCTTGGAGGTTAGTTATCAAAGATTTGGGCACCCAAATAGCATTCTTCTTAACACCTAAAATTGAGGTGCCAACGAATCTAGCAATCACTTTTCCATCTTTGGCCTTTTTTAGCATATAGCAAGAGTCAAACAAGCCAATCGATGAAACCTTACCAATAGGACAATTTTGTTGTACATGTCCTATTTCCCGGCATTTTTGGCAATACTTACCATTTTGATTAACAAACCTCACGGGCTTGTTTACCGGTTTCTTACCTTTCTTGGGCACATACCCAAGTCCTTCCTTGTTGAATGAGCACCTTTGCTCACTCAAAAGCTTATCAAGGGTAGATTTGCCCTTGAAACATCTTTCCAAGCTCTTACTTAGCTTGGTAACTTGCTCCTTTAGCTCACTATTCTCTACAAATAGCTTATCACAAGATTTAGCATTTTCAATTTTAGAATCAACACTTGAGCTACATGGCATAGCAAGCAAATCATCGCAAGAAGTGGATATGCTAGTTCTAGCAATGTTTACACTAGGCATTTTTTCTTGAATATCGCAAGCAATACCAATGCTAGTGTAAGACTTATCTTGGACAAGCAAATCATGAGCTTCTTTTAGTTCATCATAAGAGTTCTTTAAAGACATATGCTCTTTCTTTAAGACTCTAAATTTAGCCTTTTCCTTTCCAAGATATTCATTTAATTCTTCAAGCATATCCATGAGCTCATCATAGGAGGGTTCTTCATTATCAAGAGATTTTACCTTTTCTCCTTTTGCCATAAGGCAAGTGGGAGTTGAAAATAGCGATGGAGCCTCCTTGATAGCAATACCGACAAGTCCTCTCTTCTTGGAGGACCCCTCAATATCGGAGTCGGTGTCGGATTCCGAATACTCCTTGTCGGAGTCCCATTCTCCGATATGGGCTTCATTCTTGCCATCCTTGTGGAGCTTCTTGAAAAGCTTCTTCTTTCCATTGAATTCTTTCTTCCTTGATGACTTACCCTTGTCATCCTTCTTGGTTGGGCAATGAGAGGCAATGTGACCCTTCTCATCACACTCATAGCAACGAATGTTGCTATAGCGCTTCTTTTCATTAGATGATTGCCCTTTTGCAATCTTATCGAAATTGAAGCTTCGATGAGGGCGTCTCCTCATGAACTTCTTCATTCTCCTCACAAGGAGAGCAAATTCCTCCTCGGAATCTTCATCCTCATCTTCTTCATCACTTGATTCCGCTTTTGCCTTAAAAGAGGTAACTTTCTTCCTTGAAGAAGTTGACTCTATGAGCTCTTCTTTGTCTTTCTTGTAAAGCTCATTTGTGATTAGATTTCCCAAAAGCCCGGTTGGTGTCATCCTTGGCAACTCGGGAGAGTTGAGAAACAATGTCACCAACATTTCGTACTTGTCGGGAAGAGCCCTAAGCATCTTGCGCACAACATCAATGTCAAGCAAATTAGTACCAAGACCCTTGAGCTCATTTACAATGTTGTTAAGTCTAGAGTACATCTCGGTGATGCTCTCTTGAGGCAGCATTGTAAATGTCTCATATTTGATCCTAGGCCTATGCAATTTAGCTTCTTTAACCGTGGATGTGCCCTCATGAATTTCAGAGAGCGTAGTCCATATCTCATGAGCAGTTTCAAGGTTGCTCACTCGATTGAACTCATCCGCGTTTAAAGCTCCAAAGAGAGCGTTCATCGCTTGAGCATTGAGGTGAGAGTTCCGTTCGTCTTGATCCGTGGGGTGTGTGGGATCAAGTGCCATAACGAAACCATCACTTACAATTCTCCATACACTTGGGCTCATGGCCTTTAAATAAATTGATATTCTAATTTTCCAATAAGCATAATTTGATCCATCAAATAGAGGAGCCTTGCCTATTGACATTCCCTCGCTAGCCATCCTTTCTCTCCTAGACGGTTAAGTCTAAAATTGGAGAGACCAAGCTCTGATACCACTTGTAGGATCAAGGATAACCGACTAGAGGGGGGGTGAATAGGAGGTTTCTAAAATTTCTAGATCAAATTACCCAAATTAGCAAGATACACTAAGCAAAGATATTTATCACAAGCTATGAGCTACAAAGTTAAGTGCAATAAGTAGAGACAAGAAATAACCGCACAAGGACAAGGAGGTTTTTCCCGTGGTATCGAAGATTTGTCGATCTTCACTAGTCCACGTTGAGGAAGCTTGATTAACTCAAGCCGGCTCCACAAATTAAGCCTTCCCTCGTAATCACTTGGTTGTTCTTCCTCCTCTCCAGAGTTGGTGAACACCGACCAATCACAACCGGCGACGGGTCTCTTCACAAGCTTCTTGAAGAGATCACCGCGCAACCTCCGCCAAGTCGTCTAGGTGCCGACAAGCACCAAGAGAATAGACCTTGACCTTCACTTGACGGCAATCAAGAGCCAAAGGATCAACTAATAATGCAATACTCTTGGTTTTGCTCACAACCTCACAAATGTGTGCAAAGAGAGTAAATGAGGAGTGAGAGGAGTGCTCAAAGCTCAAATGAATTGAATGAATGCTCAGCAACACGTCCTTGAGCTGGTGGGGGTGCACTTATACCCCTCACAACCAAATATGACCGTTATGCAGAAAATCAGACAAAACTCAGGGAAATCGGAACTTCCGCCATGTAAGGTGCGGAACTTCCGCTCTTCAATCGAGTGCACTGTAACGGTCATTACAGTGAGCATTAAATGCTCTGATCTAGCCATTGGATTTTAGTGCGGAACTTCCGCCAACTAGATTTCGGTTCTTCCGATAATCGGAAGATCCGCTTATTCCACAGTGGAACTACCGCACTTGCGAAAACGGCTAAGTCCCCCAAAAAGGGTGCTCTCTGGAAAAAACGGACCGTAAATATTTCAAAGAAACCGATAATCGGAACTTCCGCTCGTATCATGGCGGAACTTCCGCGCTTCGAGAAATCGGCTAAGTCCCGAAAACGGATGCTCTCTGGAAAAATCAAACCGCAAATTTTTTGAGCAGCGATGTCGAACTTCCGCTCGTATCATGGCGGAACTTCCGCGCTTCGAGAAATCGGCTAAGTCCCGAAAACGGATGCTCTCTGGAAAAATCAAACCGCAAATTTTTCGAAGGAACCGCACAGCGGAAGTTCCGCAGAGTCAACGCCGGAACTTCCGATTGTGTACTGTGAAGAAGATTTTTCTTTTGAAACCAGACCAAAAGAACATGCATGATCCTAAGTTGATCCAAAGGCATAATGAGATGCTTTCAAGCTACTAGACAAGCTCCCCCTTAATAGTATGACATTTATCCTAAAATTCGGTCTTCCTCCATACTCCAAAGACCGGTAAAATTCAAAAGGAGTCCTAGTCTATTTGTACCTTGCCTTTGAGATCAACTCCATCTTCTCAACATTCTTTGACATGCAGCTCCTTGGTTTCACTTTGTCATTTGGGACTATGCCTTGTAATCACTTCAACAAACATATTAGTCCCATATTCACATAATGTCATTAATTACCAAAATACATTTTTAGGGGTCTAGATGCTTTCAGCTACTCACACGAATTTAACCATACCATGCCAACCCTGTGGCTTATAAAAGAAGGTGGAAGAGACCTGGGAAAAAACACTACACAACCAAACCCAACACTATATCAGAGCTTGCTTCACCACGTCGGGATGGACAAGATGAAGAGACAATGGAATGAGATCCATGAACTAGCAAGGGCTGATGGGGCACGGGATGAACAAGCAAGGGCTGCTATGGCCCAGGTCCGGCAAGAGGAGCTTGCCAGGATGGCAGCTCTCCGCGTGCAATGATGCCCCTCGTAGCAGCAACCCCTACCAGAACGTTCCAACCGAGCCTTCGCCGCAACACCCGCCAGAGGGGGAGACGCCGCCCCTCTGTTGGTGCAGGGACACATTCAAGTCCAAGCAGCTGCTCAGCCTGGGCATGCGTTACTGGGGTTGTCCGAAATACTCATGTGACTATCCCGATCGTCGTTGGGATACGGGCAACTTTTAGTGGCCGGTAAGGACTAGTTACACTAAGTTCCCCTACTAATTTTCTTTCAAAGTACGCACTAACAACCTCTCCCGTCTACCCGTAGTCCCTAGATCTGCTATGTGGCTACCGCAAGTGGATCGACCTAGAGATGCACCCACACGACCAGTGGCAAATCAACTACGAGGAGTAGGATGCCAAAAGGGCACACGAGATCTGGGAGAAGGAGCGCCGCACTGAAGAGCACAACCAGCATTTCCGGCGGGAGACACGTGCCCATCTCGAGGCGTGCAGGCGCAGGGAGCGCGAGGCTCGCGAGAGGGAGCGCGAGAAAAACAGGGAAATGACGATCGAGGCCAAGGCGGCCGACGAGGAGTACAACGTCGAGCTCGGAAAGAAGGGCAAATGGCCCCGGTCCACGTAGTAGGTCCGACCATTCAATAGTAGTCCCCCGTCCTACCCGCTATGTTTTGTAATATCCCCTAAATGCATGTATACTTACATGGTCCGGATGCTTGTGTCACAATGTACTGTAGTAGTAGTAGCGAGGATGGCTAAATCAATTAGCCGAACCATGATGCCATGTAACCGCATGTAACGTGCTTCTGTCCGCGAACTCTAATGTAATTTCCGTTCCGTGCCTCCGCTAAGCCATCAAAGCAAGCCTATATTGCAAGTATGCATCTTCTAGTGGAATCCTAGAAATAATCATTCGCACTGACAGCGATTCCTCCATGTTTTAGGGCATCTTCGTAATCACAACGAGCGTTCTTAGCCCCTTCAATTGCATTATGTACAAGCTTCACAAAGTAGTTTGTTTTAACTCCACCATACAGAAGTAATGTGATTAAGAACCGTAGCGACCAAGATATTATTTCTTTTTCAGTTTTCCCATTTGTATTTTAAACTATTTGTATTTTATTGGATTAATTAGAGTTTAATTGAACATTTCATAAAATAAAAAAAATATTTTAAATGAATAAAATAATCTTCAATTAAATTTATTTTTTTTAATTTTGTTTGCACCTGGTGAGTGCAGAGGGCCACCTTCTGTTGCTACAGTGTGGGATGGCAAGTAAATTGAAATTTGTTGTCGTGGGACAATGACACCTCGATTATTGCCGTCTCACACGGTAGCAGGCGCGATAAGGGGGTTAGAATTGTAATTTTGAGATTATGGATGCTGCTTTATGAATTTTGGTGGTCTAATGGGGCTAATAGTGTCCAATTTTCTAATTTAAAGTGACAAACTAACAATTGGTACGTGAAGCAGAGTGAGCACGTGTGCACAGTGAGGAGTTGAGGTGCCAGCATGTTTTGAAGTTGATCCGAGACGATAGCGAATTTACTATTGGGCCAGGCCCACCCATCTACCCGTTTTAGGCAAACCCAAACAGATAGGCACTTGCTGGCGCTACAAAGGCTCAGAGGCAAACGGACCTGAGCAAGATAGCCTGCCCTGCCCATAAAACCCAATAGCCTTGGTGGGTCGGGCCTATACAACGAAATAAGTCAAAATCCGGTAAAACAATTGGCCGAGCCAAAAAATGTATCACGGTATGAGGCTCATGCTCTTGGGAAACACCGTACTAAAAATCAATTCTTTTTGTTTTTTACGACACGCGCGAGTAAGCCCTTTAACACACGGTGGCTAGGCTCCCTACCTTTACACACGACAGGGTATCAGTGGGAGTTCTGGTCGTCTATGATTGATAAAATCTTTTATATAGTTTTTAATGTACGCATGTAGAGTAACAAAATATTTATATTTGGTACTTCTTGATTTTAAGCTATTTATATATAACTCCTGTTAAAAAATTTATAGCTACGTCTGACAGTTTAGCAGCTAAAACTACTTATACAGGGAGGGTAAACATATGTATAGGATAAATGCTATATTCGTGTAGTACCCGATCAAGACAAAATTTCCATTTCCATTTCCATTTCCTGACGGTCCGGTTGATGGCTAGGCGGTGGAGTAGTTGTGACTTATGAGTCCACGGCGTGACTTAACTAACAGTGTCGTCGCAAAGGAAAGCGACGGAGACAGCAGGATTGCAGGTGTAAACGCGTGCATTGTGGACAAAGAGCCAATCAAAGAGTCATCAAAGTAATTGGTACGGTATAAACGCATGCACTAGCTAGGTTACACACATGTGACGTCGTAAGGAGATATATAATAAAAAAAGTAAAGAAAGACATAGTTTGTAGAGATCCCACGTTGACCGCAATTTGACCCCGGAAAACGACTGCGAAGTAATTAAGCCTCTCGATCAGCTAGCTGTTCAGCCGATCAAATTGCTTATAAGGCTTTCTCCTATCCCTCTTTAATTATTGCGTGAACCTAAATTAAAAATATTATGACCAACACTAAATTTCTTCTTCTTTGTAGACTATTCGTGTTGCACGGAGTTCGTTTTCTCATGTGTTTTACCGGTGCTACACTCGGTACAAATGAAAAGATCTCAACATTCACGTGCAAGTAGTAAACTTAATTTCGCTGTAAATTATATTCACGTTCACGTGCAAGTAGTAAAATTTCGTTGTAAATTATATGCAAGCGGCCCCTATTTGTATGTGGTTAATTATTCGGTTGTATTAGCTATAAATTAGAGGTAATCATATGCACAAGCACTTGTTAAGCACCGGTATCTACTTAAGCATCCATGCTACAAAATTAGCACATTATCTGTCCTAAATGACAAAAAAATCAATTTTCTTTTGCTAAGCACCTACATTATACTCTCTTTGTCCCATGATATAAGTCGAACACAATCATAAGATGATAGGCATGTACCAACGGGACACTAAATATAATAAAAATAAACAATGTTATTGAACCATATATACCCCCTATTAAATACCATACTGCAACTATTGAGAGCATGTATAATAGTGTAGACAGTAGTTGTCTATATAGTCATTTCATGTCATTTACAGACGAGACTATAAAGACAATCCATACAATGAGTTTCTTTAAGTTGTCTATAAGGCCTTCTCCCTCTTTAATTCTTGCATGAACCTATAAAATATTGTGATCGATACTAAATTTCTTCTTTGTAGGCTATTTGTGTTGCACGGAGTACTGATGTGTTTTACTCGTACAAATGAAAAGATCTCAACATTCATGTGCAAGTAGTAAGCTTTCGGTGCTGTTCGAAGTTGAACTAGTTGATATTCACATATAGTATTCCTCGTGCAGTTAGTTCACAAGAAAATTAAGAGTGAACGCCTACCCATTTCGAAAAGATCCATCAGTAGAAAAGGCTCACAACACCATGATGTATGAAACAAAATATAATAAAAATAGCCATACAGAATTGAATTCGTAGGGAATGAGTACACAAAGGAAGAAGAAAAACAATGGTAAGGTAACTCAAATAGAACTAAACATTTTATTTGTTACCGTAGCATTGCCAAATATGTTCAACTAGATCCCTCTTTATTTAGTTGGATATATATGTGTTAATTGGCCTAGCGCGAATAGTAGAATTTCTCTGTAGCATATCCGCAAGCAAATGATAATGCCTTTGTTGACTTCCAGCGGTAGAACGAATGATGTCTCTGGAAACTCATTCAAGTTCAAAGGAGCGTTGACCAATTCTCGGCCATCTTCAACAATCATATTATGAAGAATGATGCAAGTTTCCATGATTTTCCAAGCAGCGACTCGTTGCCACAACTATGCTGGACAACACAAGATGTTAAAACGAGCTTGCAATACACCAAATTTCTGCTCCGCATCTTTTCTTGCTCCTTCTTGATGTTGTGTAAATAATTTGTCCTTCTCTATCTGAGGAAGCTGTGTTGTCTCTATGAAGACGACCCATTCTGGGTATATACTGTCGGCAAGGTAGTAACCCTTGTTATATTGCCTCCCGTCTTCTCTTCTCATCTGAAACCTTCTATGAAACATTTCGTTAGTGCAAACAAGATGTGTAGAGAAGTAATTGGGCATGGGCTGCTCATGGGTGGCTTCACGATCCCTCCATATGTACCTCTTGGTACCACTTCGGCGACAAGATGATTTGGCTCTTTGTTGAAGATTGGTTTTCAACTTTGCACCGACCCGCTCGGCGATTGAGTCTAAGAAATCTTGCTCGGCGATGAAATCTTTGATTGTGTAGAACTCGGTTAGGTCAACGTCGTTGAGATCATCCGAGGAAGAATAGTTGAGATCATTCGAGAAAGAAGAGGAGTCCGATTGACATAACATAGTTGGAGTGTTTTAAGGATATGAATGAGGTAAAAATGGCTTTTTTTTGTCGATGGTTTGTGGCCTGATGCTATATATAACATCGGCGCTCACGTATGAATGCATGAAGTGTTTTAAGGATATGAATGAGGTAAAAATGGCTTTTTTTGTCGATGGTTTGTGGCCTGATACTATATATAACATTGGCGCTCACGTATGAATGCATGCAAGTAAACACTCACAACGTTCACATACATTAAGGTAATCATTCACATTACAAGTCTCACCCTTCACATACATGTATTTCTAGCGCTCAGCGTTCACACGTTTTTTCGAGTGCTAAACTAATTGTTCACATACATGGAGTAAAATACTTGTAATGATGTGAACATATATGAAAATACATGTGAACGATGAGCGTTCACAATGTAACTCCATCAACTTGAATTAATTAGCGCCTACCACATTCAGTTAACATGAAAGTGGAACAAATTTTCAGTTAACACAACAAACTGAGTGTGTCTTATATTCTAACTTACACTACTAGAAACTTGAATTAATTAGCAGATAGCAAATTTTCAGTTAACCTAAATGAGTTTTCAGACTTCAATATTGAACAGAAAACAGATTGGGTGTGTGTGTAATTGCCGTAGAGAAACACAATATCAGCTCTAAGAAAACCATACATTGTACGACCAATTCACACTGTATATACTAACCAAAATGTCTTTACTAACTGAAATATATAATCAACACATTTGCTGACAATAACCAATCTTAGCTAGTCAATTAAGCACGGGATCGAGTCATTTCTATGACCGAGGCCTATGGGTTTTATGGAAAGTCGCCCAAGTTAATTAAGAACCGGCCTTCGAGCGCATTTTGCTAAGCTCTATCGTACTATCACATGTTCTGAATGGGCAAAATCTGACTAACTAATCTGCAACGTCTCACTGTGGTCGTGTCATCCAGTTGTGTGGGTGTCTTTATGACCTACTTTTATGTATTCCCACTTGGCGCAAGAGGGGGCCTGAACCCGGCGGGTTTCTATCCAAAGAGGGCGAAACCTTAGCGAGGCGGGACTCTGTGGGATGGCGTATTGTAAAGACCTTGTCACGTGCTCTAGACTGCTTACCTAAGACAGTGAGCGGTGGTATCGAGGGATGCCAAACAAACTAGAGAAGTCATGGCATGTGGGTAAAGCTGTACAACCTCTGCAGAGTGTTGTGAACTATTCGAATAACCGTGTCCGCGGTCATGGACATGCTAGCAAAGCCACTCCAAGTTAGATTTTAGTTTTGGTTTCAAAAGACTTGTTAAATAGTTTTGGATTTCTATCCAAATGGAAATTGGGCGGGTAGCCTTGTGATAGGAAGGTATTCTTCACCACTCATTGATGAATGTTATCTGACTATAAAACTTGAGAATTTTGAAAATGAATTTTAGTTACAGAATAACTGCTTTCGAACTTTGTATGGATATTTGAAAATAAACATTGCTTTATGCAGACTCAACCCTATAAGCCTTCGATATATCCTTGCATCAATTATAACTCTGTTATGGGTGTAACTTGTGGGGTACAGTTGTTTGTGCTCTCTCTTGCTTAATAAATTGTTGATCAGGAGAAGAGTGCTACGAGGAGAAAGAGAACTTGGACGACTAGGCTACGCCCTCCAGACGATTGCCTGTAGTGAATCGTGTGGTCTACCTTACTGCTTTTGCTTCCGCTGTATTTTGCTTGTTGGCTTTATGCACCTTTTGTAACAGACTTTAATTATTTCAATGAATGATGTTTTATGGTTATGCTATCCACTTTTGTTGGGTATGTATACTAGCTGTTCCTGGACTAGTGTATGAAGCATAAAGAATCCGGGATCTTTTGCGAGACGGAGCCGGGGATGTGGTCGATGGTGGCGGGGCTTCACCGCAGGCGGTGCAATCACCGACGGCGAGAGCTTCGGCCGAAGCACTTTGAGCTCAAAAATCCAGCAAACGAAGGTGTGTGAGAGAGAGAGATAAATGGGGGGAAAGAGAGTGGAGGGCGGAGGGTTCCCGGTGCTCCTATTTATAGAGGCCGAGGAGGAGAGAGGGAGGAGTTCGACGGCATGGGCACACGAGCGAGCTTTGGCGGTGTAGGGCATGGCGCGATCGGTGGGATTCACGGAGAGAGAACGACAGGGGCGGGATTGATAGTGGCGGGATGGGCATTCAAGGCGCGCGAAAAAAACGGGGAGGAAAGGGGTGGAAAACGAACCTGCAATGATGACTTTTCGGCGGTCGTGACGCAGCGCGAACGCGGCTCGGGATGGGGCGGAGCAGAATGGCAGGTGAGCGAGGAGATGGGGCAGAGACAGAGAGGATGGGGTGGCGAGGCACTGATGCGGCAGCATGGGTACCTAACGGGAGGAAGGCAGCGAGAGGTAAGGTCAAGTGGGGCACACTGTCGGCGAGGCGGAGGAGAAGCAAGGCGGGTGGGCGGGAGAAGCGGGCTAGGGAAAGGGAACTGGAATGGGCCGTAGGGAATTCGGCTCGAAAGATTTTTCTGGATTTTGATGCTTTTCCGAATTACAGAGAATACAATAATCAAAAAAGGCTTTTAAAAAATAGTAAATAAAGTCCAACAATTCTAGAAAAATACACATAAATTCCTTTAATAATTGTGAACTTAATAAAAGTATTTTCAACTCAATATTGGTAATTAATTCTGCAAATAAATTAGTTTAGCTTTAAAATATTTAAGGATAAAACTTTTAAAATTTCTGAAAATTCTAGAAAAATAATTAAATTCTATTTTTTTACTGGAAATTAAAATTTGGAATGTTACAACGAGCGAATGGATTGGGGATTTGGGACTGCACGCGAGGGTGTAACCATGATGCACTGAAAGAAGAAAGTTTTGCGCGCTAGATCAATAAAGAAGGGAGGGGTACACAGGATTGAGAAGGCCACAATTTTGCGTCTAAGTAGACAGCTCTGTCGACAGCTTTGACACAACAACAACATGATTCTTCGATAGCTTCTTGTTTCTCGTTACAAAGTCTACTACTATACGGTAGCCGATCTCTTTCTCTCTATTTTCTCTTTCATCCACATCAACTAAAATCCTATATGATATGACATCATCCACCTTTTTACCGCTAAATTAAGCAGGGATGTATATTGAAAAAATTGCAATAACTACACCTTTGATTTCTCAATGGACTTATATTATGAGGATGACGTTTTTCAAAAAAAAAAACTTATATTATGAGACGATGTTTTCCCTCAAAATAGATGTATATTACTTGACGGAGCGAGTGTATGCTCTAAATAGGCTCGCCAGATTGGCTGGCAATTGTTTTCTACTGAAATTGGGGAACTTCTAAATAGAAAAGAGAATCACACCTGTCCATAAAAAAAGCTAGGGAGGAAAGAATCCCACCAAAAAAAAATAGGTTTACCGCGTTAAACTTTTCCCAAGCTAACTGCCTAGGCCAAAATTATTTCAATAAAGAAATGTGCATTCAAGAGCTAGCATTGAATCATAGGCAAATCAAAATACTTGGAATCAAGTAAACTCCACTTGTGAGCAACTCGAGTGGATCCCAGTCAATCAATCAACTACTACCTGTTTAATTGCAAAGGAAAAAAAAAGAATTAAAATATTAACAACTAGTACTTTTCCTAGAGACATGTCGTCAACTCGCAGCTCTTTCACACAGGATCACTACTTTTCTTCACCAAATTAGATACCGTCAAGCATCAAGACGCGTATGGGCATGCATGTAAGTTTAGATATTCGGGGTGGACTTGGAGGTTCTGCAGTTTGGCAGGATCTTAAACATTGAAGAATAATATTCAGTGGTCTCTTTTAGAGACACTTAACATATTTAGTCAGCTTTGTAGTATTCTTTGCGTAATTAATTCATAGGATATATGGCATGAATAGATATAAATTGTGTGCAAAAGAAGACTAAAATTTGACTTCACCTCTGAACCCTCCCAAGTTAATTGAGGGTGGTGAAGACTTGGGAGGCCAATTATTTTTTTCCTACCCAGTTTAAGTCACTGGGTATTCTCCCGTTGATTTTTAGGATGAAATTATCCTCCAGATTACTTGTGATGTGCCTTAATTGTGATATATATACTAGATGATACCCCACGCGTTGCTGCGGGACATTTGCCTAGAATTAGTTGTTTTGCAGAGATGTGCGAACTAAAGAAAAAAAAGAAAAGAAGGAAAGAAATGTCGTTCTGGAATCAATGATTTGGCAGACATTGGTGCTTATGTCTTAAAATTTTAAGTAACACGTTTCAGCGTAGGCTTCAAGAAATTACCACTCACATCTATATGCTCAATTCAAGCGTGTGAATCTAACAAACACTGTAGTATCTTGTTCATTCAGCTATTACAATACAATGTGACTTACCATACAGAATGTGTGGACAATAAAATGGATTTGCTAATAGGTTGTCAGGTCTCCTTCCAGAACAAAGATATTACATTTATATAATAAATATGGATGAATGACAAGTAGGAAGCAAAATATTGTATAATACTGCAATACGTGCTTCATTGTGAAGATGGAATCCACGGATGCTCTTACATGGATCTGAAGATTTCGGGTACAGATCTTTAGCAACTGAAATCCTTATGACATCCATATATTTTACAGCTATGCTGCCCTGCCATCGAGTCTTGAAGTAAAAGGACAGAGTAAATGTAGAACGAATTAGAACATATAGTCGTATAGATCTGAGGAAAAAGGAATATAATTCTGAATGAACAAAAAAAAATAGAGGAGCAATTTCAGGTCAAGACCAGTGAGTTTATTCCTGTAGCAAGTTCAAGCAATTTCAGATAGATTTTCAACTTGTTTGATCTTGCAATTTTAAATGTAATTGACTATAGTCAATGTTTTGCACATTTAAGCATGACTAGTGCATGTGAGTTTGCTCATCGATGTCTGCTAAGTTTATTTCTTGAAGTACTCATTGCAATGTGTTGAAATATTCATACTTGAATTGATAATCTTGTAAGCTCAACATTTCATCAACATATCATTAATGTGAATCCTCATATGGTTTCAACTTCATCAATGAATTTGCAATGGGCAAGTATGCTTTGATCATTGAAGTTGAATATTGTCTTACTCAGAATTTAATTCATTCCTGACCATGTTCAATTCTAATTGGCAATTTAAAGCTAACTTTCACTATCTCTTGAATCACAACACTTACTTAGAATATACCAAAGTAGGGAAAATACCAAATAAGCTGCACATAATCACACGGGAAAAAAATGAATCAACCTAATAAAAATGGATGTAGGAATTCATTGTTCACCTGAACGGGGGAAGGGGTGAAGACATAGCAGACCTGGTCCATTATTGCGAGGAAGCACGGACGACCAACATCAACTGCCGACAAACAACGCAGAACGGTTGGGGATTCATGCCCAAAACAGCGCCTTGCTCAGAAGCTACCGTCCAACGTCTCAACACATAGAGTTTCCACAATGCGAACTTCGCGTGAACTCTATCCAAGGTCAACTGCATGCCAATGCATGCCATAAAGACGCTTCCCTGGTACCAAAGTAGGGAAAATACCAAATGCACAACGTATACAGGTTGGGGATTCATGCCCAAAATTTCAATAGCAAGAATTATACCAGGGATCGCAGGCTGAATTAAAAATACACATTCTAACCAATATGCAACTAATCATCTCACAAACAAGTACTATTAACATTAAACACATTCAATACTAGAGCATATAGCATCTGAATGTATGAACATCTATTTCAAACACTTTAAACTTAATCCAACATGCTAGCAATTATGCCACGCAGTAACCTCAGATAAACTACATTTACTACATAACTATGCTCTCTAATTACGCTCTACTATGTTAAGAACTCAACTATGCAATCCTTTCAACACATGAAAATAACCCTTACTGTAGTCAACCTATCATCTTTCCAGTATACATACATCATCTCATATTATATAACTACTGACGCTTACATATCATAATTTCATATACATATCACCTAGATATCAACTCATAACTGTTTCACAAGCTGCACATAATCACACGGGAAAAATGAATCAACCTAATAAAAATGGATGTAGGAATTCATTGTTCACCTGAACGGGGAAGGGGTGAAGACATAGCAGACCTGGTCCATTATTGCGAAACGAATTAGAACATATAGTCGTATAGACCTGAGGAAAAAGAATATAATTCTGAATGAACAAAAAAAAATAGAGGAGCAATTTCAGATATACCAAAGTAGGGAAAATACCAAATAAGCTGCACATAATCACACGGGAAAAAATGAATCAACCTAATAAAAATGGATGTAGGAATTTAATCGGTTAGTTCACTTTGAAAGTGGAGTATCCAAACTTTTAGTCTATGTTCTCATGAGTGATTGTTTATGATACTCTCTGGTGCTGTCTTGATTCGGTTGGAGTGTTTTGGTCCTTCCCTGAGTTGTATATCAGTGCTTATAGTTCATTGGGTCATCAATCCACAGTCATTATAATACTTCTCTTTGAGTAAAACTTTATTTGATCTTTCTTTTCTCTTCTCAATTCTGTCTTGTGATTCAGTGTCTGTGGATGTGATAATATTAGAATCATCCCTCTTGGCCTTTCTGCAGACAAGCGATATTCGCTTTTTAGTTTTGATATTGTCATTTCTATTGGCTTCTTGTGTCATCAAAAGATAAACTCATCACCATTTCTCACCAAATTTTCCTCTTTGTTTTTTGAATTTAAGTGAACACTTGCATACTAAGTATTGGATCAATTTTCAGTTTTGGAACTTTTAGATTAGAAATTAATTTTTAATTTTGAAGTTATGGATTTGTTCACCTGAACGAAGGGGTGAAGACATAGCAGACCTGGTCCATTATTGCGAGGAAGCACGGACGACCAACATTGTTCACCTGAACGGGGAAGGGGTGAAGACATAGCAGACCTGGTCCATTATTGCGAGGAAGCACGGACGACCAACATCAACTGCCGACAAACAACGCAGAACGGTTGGGGATTCATGCCCAAAATTTCAATAGCAATTTCAATAGCAAGAATTATACCAGGGATCGCAGGCTGAATTAAAAATCAAACTGCTATGCATGCGAAAACAAATTATAGAAATGGATTGCTCGTATGCGATGACGATCGGTGGTATGACATGCATAGCTTGGTTTTGAAGTTTCGCTGAGATTTGAAGGTGGAAAACGAGGGAGTTAGCGGTCGAAATTGGAAGAGATGACGAAGAAGGGACACGCGATCGCTTCGCCGATCGGTTGAATTGGAAAATAAGAACGGCGATACTAATGTATGCATCATGATTTTTGAAATGCATGCGAAACGAGAAACAAAATATTTAATTTAATTGCGATGCCAAACAATTTGATTAAATATTGGTTATGATTATTTTTTATGCATCTTTTAAACAAATTTGATTTGACTTGGAAATGCAACCTTTTAATTATCTCAATTTGATTTTTGAAGCAATCTTTTTACTTAAACACGAAAAATTTTAAAACACGCCAAATATTTATTAGATCGCTTAGTTAAATATTAACATCCCGATTTTGAAAATCGGATGTTACAAACCTCCCCTAACAAAAATCTCGCCCCGAGATTGACGAAAAGGATAGGTAGAAAGACTTAGCCGCTTTATTGAAATCCAATCTTCTTCCGAGACTAATCGACCGATCTTCACAGTACCATCTGCTATAGCACTCTCCCAATAATATTGGTTCGGCAACCACCGATTGTTGCTCATCCAATCGATATTCACCAATCATATTTAGTCTATAGCAAGCACACTCCAATCTATTGCTCCACCATTTTTACATTAACCACAAATCGCTTGCTCGATGTAACCTTCAAACCACCATAAATTCACAGTTTAGTTTGATTTCCAAAAGGACACGACTTCTCAATTTTAATGATCCATCGAGAGCGTAAACATCTATTAATCCATTCTCACAAGATAAAATATCCTTTAACTCGATCTCGATCACATTATCGGTAATACCAATAATCCTAAGTGAAATCATCATTGCTCACATATTCCAAGACACTTGCTTTATAATTTCTATCATAGGGTATCTCCAATATAACTCCCAATTCATGAGTACTAAAGATCAGATTTGGTCTACAATCCACTAAGTGATATATGTTATCAACCACCCATAAATGATTTATTGGTTTCATCAATTTTCTCACGGCAATTTAAATTCCTAAAAAGGGTACATCTATGCAAGATCAATTGCGTCCTCAAGAATGTCTCCATATCCTCCGCTTAATCCTTTGGTTAGCATGATCAATCCACTTGCGATAATCAATTCATTGAATACACCCAATTATCTTTACTATCGAATCCACTCATACCAACTCTAGGAGCAAATTAACCTCCAAAATCAACACAATTATCCTAGGTTATCGCTATACCTCTTCGTCCAGTCAACTCCGACCTAAGTAAATCAAATCATGAAATGTTCATCCATCCAAAGTGAGTTTATAATTTGACTACAATCCAATAATCAATCAACACTTTGGTCTAAATCAAGTTATTCACGATAATTATCTAAGCTCAATTCAATGATATTAACTCAATGTCATCCATAGTCTATTTATCCTTAAGCATTATCTAAATCCAACCACCACCTTTAATCATCCCGAATTAAGCGAATTATATCATCCTTGGAACAACTATTCCCATAAAGAATAATCTCATATTCAATCCTCATAGTCACCCACTATATGACCATTCAATCACATAATCATTCTTCATCTCTAGAAGTATTACGATCCCGTTATATCCTCAATTACAAATTCATAAATCTCAAATTATCATCATGTGTATCCATCAAAATATCATAATATCATCAATTCTCAATCTCAACTTTATCACACTAGACCTGAATCTGACTCACAATCTTATCGGCATATCAATGAGACATATCTAAAATCTAATATCCATAATTGAATCACAAACTTATTAATCCAATCCTATACATGTATCCCATGAGTTCCACTCGCATATCTTCCAACATAAATCCAACATCACCAATAGGCAAGATTATACCTCACTACAATAATACACAAGAAATTGTAGATGCTTATGATTGCAAATATCATTCTGGTTTGCTTCTGCTTCCAAAACACACTATACATAAAGAGCAACTACTTGGAACAAAAGAGAGCAAATAATCGTATTGCACAAACCAACGCTACAAGTTAGTGAATATAATTAGAGGGTATATAATCTAAAATAATCCCTAACTTAAACCATATCATTACAGGAGGCCACAGCCGTACTTCATGCACAGGGAGAAGTTGTTGCAGAAAAGAACCTCAAATAACAATTTGTACTAGTCTATGTACAGTTGATATGGACAATGTCTGCTGTCTGATTAGCACAATCGACATACAACTCTGGAGCAACTAAATCTTGAGCTATATTCGTACAAATGATCGAAACTATGAAATGTTCGAGGTGAAAGTGACATAAGAACAACGGAATCGAACGTTCACTCGTGTAGTAGCTAATCAATTGCTGCTGGCAGTGTTAGATAATCATTGTTTTTAGAAAGATTTTCCTTCTCCGTTTCTGTTTCAGAGATGTAGTCTGAGTCGGCTTCATGCTGCTGATGAATTTGTTTCGTAGTTGGTCCATCGACTAGTCGGTTTGGTTAGACTCTATAACTAGTACCAGACTATGTAACGTAAAATCAGACTGAAGCAATACAAAAATCAGAGCTTCATAGTTCAAGCGCAGCAAAGCGTGAAATCTTCCTCTCATCAGCTGTTTTTTGCTTTGGATCGGCTAACAATAGGTATCAGAGCCTGCACTCGATCCGGCGATGCGTCGATCATCTTCCCCACTCACCTACCTGGCCAAGGATGCCCAACGACGTCGGCAAGCGGCGGCACTACTCCCACTCACCTACCGGCCAAGGATGCCCAACGACGCCGCAAACGCCCGAGGCGGATCCGTAGGCGGCGTGGGGAAGTTGTGATCCATCGCGTGGTGAGGGAGTCAGGAGGCTCGGTCGTATACCCGATGTTGACGCGAGCCAACTATGGAGATTGGTCTCTTGTGATGAGGGTGAATCTACAAGCGCAAGGCCTGTGGAAAGCAATTGACCCCAGCAATGGCGACTACCACGACGATAGGATGGCGTTGTCTGCCATACTTCGAGCCGTTCCGTCGGAGATGATGTCTACGCTTGCGGTCAAGAACACCGCCAAGGACGCATGGGACACCATCAAGACAATGTGCATGGGTGTCCAGCGCGTACGCGAGGCAAAGGCCCAGACGCTACGCAAAGAATTTGATGATATCAAATTCAAGAGTGGCGAGTATGTGGATGACTTCGCAATGCGGCTCACTGGCCTAGTCAACAACTTGAAAATACTCGGACACAAGATTGAGGAAGACCGTGTTGTTAAAAAATTTCTCTGTGTCGTCCCGCCAAGGTATTCTCAGGTAGCGATCTCAATTGAGACGTTCGTTGACTTGCAGACGCTCTCGGTGGAAGAGCTCACCAGACAACTGAAGGTCGTAGAAGAGCGTTACGAACAAGACAACACCAGCGACGCCAGCAGACACCTGCTCCTCACAGAGGATGAGTGGCTTGCGCGCATGAAGCAGCGCGAGCATGACCAGGCTCATCCGCGACAAGCCCGTGATGGCGTATAATTTACAAGGAATCATCGGAGTAGGACGACTGTGGCTCATCAAGAAGTCGCGAGCGTGGACGCAGGCGTGAGCGAGGCGGCAGAGGAGAACGTAGAGATTGGGCTAGGAAAGACGATGATGACAGATCCAGTGACAAGTCACATATCAAGTGTTTTAAATGTGATAAATATGGTCACTACGCGTTGGAGTGCCACAGCCATATAAAGTGCTTCAACTGTGACAAGTATGGACACTATGCCTCGGATTGAAGAAACAAGAAGAAGAATGAGGAGGTAAACCTCACCCGAGCTAGTGAAGACGACGAGCCGACCCTGCTTTTCTCCTTATGTGTCAATGAGGTGCCGTTCACGTTGATGTTGAACGAAGAGAACGTACGTAGCTCCTAAACTACGCA
Source organism: Hsuehochloa calcarea (assembly GCA_036346395.1). Classification (NCBI taxonomy): domain Eukaryota; kingdom Viridiplantae; phylum Streptophyta; class Magnoliopsida; order Poales; family Poaceae; genus Hsuehochloa; species Hsuehochloa calcarea. The sequence goes on along the minus strand of CM070596.1, from coordinate 12,480,775 downwards.
CAGAGGGAGGCAGCCATGATCATACTGATGAGTGGTACTTGGACAATGGAGCAAGCAATCATATGACGGGAGATCGCTCCATATTCCATGAGCTTGACGAGAAGATTTTGGGCAAAGTCAAGTTTGGCGACGGCTCCATTGTGCAAATAAGAGGCAAATGATCAATGTTATTGCAATGCAAGAACGGTGATCAGAGGATGCTGACTGAAATCTATTAGATACCGAGTCTGTGTAACAACATACTCAGTCTCGGGTAGTTGGCGGAACGGGGGTGTAGGGTGGTGCTGCAGGATGAGTTCTTGCGTGTCTATGATAAGAACAAAGATTTGTTGATGAAGGTAAAAAAAATTCCCAAACCGGTTGTACAAAATTTCCCTAAAAACTTGTAAGCCAATTTGTGTGAAGGACGGTCTGAAGGAGCCAGAGTGGAACTGGAGTATTAAACCAGGACATAGCAGGACCCAGGAGTGGCACGCAGTTGGCGTAGGAGGCGCAGCAGGTGGATCCTTGGGAGGTCTAGATGACGCGCAGGGCACTCAAGGGGACGGTGAGTTCCACACGCATGCAGTTGTTGCTGGAGGAACCAGCGGCTCAGGTCAAGCCCATGGACCCCATCGGCATGCAGGCACAGCAGGAGGGAGAGGCGGTGTAGCCTCAGCTAAGATGAACGTAGGGAAGTGGGCAGACTTGATCCAAGAGAGAGGGTGAAGGATCTAGACCCGCCATTATGAGTTAATAGAATATTTTAATATTATCTTATGTAGTCTTATTTGGATATAAAGGTTAAATTCAACGAGGTATGCATTCGACTTACACTCTTATATATTGTTGCATTCCTCGGATTCAAAATATAGGTTGAACTCCACCATAAGTTTAACTTGAATATGTGCATATATTTTCTTTACACATTTGTGTATGCATACATTTAGGAGGAGTTCATGCTATATTTTTTGGTTTCATTAGTATTGATTCATATTCTCTTTTTCACATATATTTAGGATCTTTACTTTGAAACATATTTGTTTAAGTATACAAAACTTGTGTAGTTTTTGTATATTCATTTTGTGAGTATATAGAACTTATGTAGTTCTCGTATACCCATGCTTTGAGTATGTAGAACTTGTGTAGTTCTCGAATACTCATGTTGTGAGTATATAAAAACTTGTGTAGTTCTTGCATACTCATGTTGGAATATATATATAACTTGTGTAGTTAATATATACTCATGTTGTGTTACACTATCTACATTCAATTTATGTGCAATTGAAGTGGTTATTATCAATTACCAAAAAGAGAAAGATTGAAGTATCTTGTCCCACCATTATGAGTTAATGGTATGGTGTGGTAATTAATGATAATCATATTGTGGAACTAACATTTTCTATGAGTTGGATGAATAACTTATGTTCCAGGGTGATGAAGACTTAGGACGATCATGAGTTGATCATCAAGTCAAGATTTAAGTAAAGGATGCATCATGAGTTGATGCATATGAAGAGCTTGAAGAAATAGGAATCATCGTGTGTCGATGATGTTCAAAGAGAAGACCCATCATGTGTTGATGGAGGTCAAATGAAGGATGCATCATGAGTTGATGCATATCAAGACTTGGAGTAAAAAATGCATCATGTGTTGATGCACATCAAGTCAAGAGAAGACCCATCATATGTTGATGAAGGTCGAGTGAAGAATGCATCATGAGTTGATGCACATTCAAGAGAAGAACTTGAAGAAAAAGAGATCATCATGTGTTGATGAGTGTCAAAGTCAAGGACCCGGACTTGAAGTGTTGATGTGCGTCATCAAGCTTCAAGAAGATGCAAGGCAAAGGTATGACTAGCTAGGGCTAAGGATGTATTCATAGTCTTTTACCGGTCTTGGAGTTTGGTTGGAAGACCGGATTGCTAGTATAGGTTGTCGTACTATTAAGAGGGGTCTTGACTAGTAGCATGAGTTAGTCATGTGTTGATAGCTCATTATGTTTGCTCTAGCTCATCTATGCATGGAGCTATTATTTGCGAATGTGTTTTGCAAATATCTGGGGCAAATGCATTTAATATTTGTAGCATGGGACTATAGTTTGCAAATGTGTTTTGCAAATGGTTGAAGTCCATGTACCTTAGCCTTGTGGCATGATGCTGTTATTTGCAAATGTGTTTTGCAAATAGTTGATGCTTATGTTTGATTTCTTGTAGCATGTGACTTAAGTTTGCAAATGTGTTTTGCAAATGGTGTAAGTCCATGTACCTTATTCCTTGTGGTGAGTATTCTAAAAGTTGGCAAATGTGTTTTGCAACTTGCTGAGAATATCATCGTTAAACCTTGTTGGAATTGCACTCAAATGGGCGAATGTGTTTCATCATTTGAGCGAAGTCAATGAGTTTGGCCTCTGTGGTATGACGGTCAGACCGCCAGTAGTCACCGGTGCCCAACCGGTCGAACCGCCATGTGTTGGGCGGTTGGACCAGTGGCCATTTGAGTTGATTCTCTGTGCGGTAGTACTGCCGTTGATAATACGGTACTACCGAAGAGCGGAAGTACCGGAAGTTTTTGCAATACATTTATTCCAGAGAAGTACCTTTTGGTATCGTGCTGGTTTTCCTCGGGCGGTCTGAGCGCCCAACCTTGGCGGTCTGACCGATAGTGCGGTGGTCAGACCGGCCATTAGTTGGCGGTCTGACCGGCCGTAAGTCCAACGACTAGTTTTATAGCCGTTGGCGCATGGACGGTCCGACCGACCATTAGTTGATGGTCAGACCGGGACTGCACTGATTCGAGGAAATCTTCCCCCAACGGCTAGTTTTTGAGTGTGGGCTATAAATACCCAACTTGGCCGGATGGGGATGGTTGCTGATGTTGTTGTTGAGTTCCATACTCATTCCTTGAGCTAAGAGCAAGCATCTCCTCTCTTTTGTGCATGTATTGCACTTAGTGAGATTTGAGAGTAAACCCTAAGTGCATGTGTTGCCTTAGGTAGTGGATTGTGTATTCACTTGAGCTTAGGCACTTGATTAGTTCAAGTGAGAGTTGAGATTTGTTTCTCTTGTTGTTTGCCGATACCTAGACGGCGTGGAGGCGTCGTGACTAGTGATATTCTCAAGAAGCTTGTGAGAAGGCCCGGCGTGGTTGTGAGTGGTTTGGTGCTCGCTATCTCCGGAGTGGAGGAAGAGCAACCCTAGTGGAGCGAGGTGTTGGTTCGTGTTGGAACCGGTCCAAGTGGTTGGACTTAACTCGGATGTGTTAGCTTAATTAGTGGAGCCGGTTTAACGTGGTTGGGCTTACCTCAACATGGATTAGGGGAGACCGGCAAGTCTCCGAACACTACGGTAAAACATAATTGTGTCATCTTGGTTTGCTTGTGCTTTATTTTGAGCAATTTATATTTTTTTGCTTTAATTGCTTATATATCTTTATATGATTGCTCTTATTGTATTGTATTCATATTGTTGGTGCACTTAGGGAAGCCTAGTTGATTTAGGTTTTAATTGTGTAAAATCAATTTGTTATTAGTTTCCGCATTATTAATTGGTTTTAGCTGAAAGAATTTTTAAAACCGTCTATTCACCCCCCTCTAGTCGGCCACCTCGATCTTACAGAGGGGCGAGAGGCTCAGGTAACAGCGAAGCCCAGGCGGTCGTGGGAGCAAGTGCTCCAACCCAGGCCGGCGTGCAAGGAATGACGAGTTCAGTCCAGGTGCGAGACACGACAAGCGTTGGTTTGTGCATGACTCGAGATGGAGCAAGCGCAGGCGGTAGGACGGTATCGGCTCAGGAAGAAACGGCGCACGGGAGTGCAGGTAAAAGAGGAAGACTTGGAAGTTCAAGAAACGAGAGAAGATTGGCATGATCAAGATGAAAAACAATGATTAGGAAGTGATTGTTAGATAATTATTGTTTTTAGAAAGATTTTCCTTCTCCGTTTCTGTTTGAGAGATGTAGTCCGAGTCGGCTTCATGCTGTTGATGAATTCGTTTCGTAGTTGGTCCATCGACTAGTCGGTTTAGTTAGACTATATAACTAGTACCGGACTATGTAACGTAAAATCAGACTGAAGCAATAAAAAATCATAGCTTCATAGTTCAAGCGCAGCAAAGTGTGAAATCTTCCTCTGATGGGCTGTATATATATATATATATATATATATATATATATATATATTGCTTTGGATCGGCTAACAGGGAAAAGGATGTAGCATACAAAGGGGGAATGAGATGGCTGAGAGACCTGTTGTACGTGTTGACGGGTTGGAACGGGAGGAGGATGGTCGATCCCAGTGGTGCACGCGGAAGCTCGGAGTTCCCGGGCCTTGTGGGCAGAAAGATACGGCGGCCGGGAACCAGGAGGATCTGCTCAAGAGGGGAGGAGCAGAGGAAGAAGATTAGAGGATCTGCTCAACCCTAAAGGATGCCCACCCACGTAGCCTTCGGTGCACGCGACGGTTTCCGCAGAGGAATGGCTGGTCGCCGCCATTACTACCGGCGGTCGCCGCAATTTCCCAGCCGGTTAGTGCACTGAAGAGGGGCGAAGGTGGATAGGTGGGGGGAGGAGTGGGATGCAGTCGATCTGTGGAGCTAAAATTAAATCCTACGGCAACCAAAGGAGGTGATTAGCCTGGAATGGTAAGGTGCAAAGTGCAAACCAATGACGACCGGATTAAATCTGACGGACAGCAGAAATGCAGGTGACGTGGCTGCACCAGGGAAGAAAGAATTAACACTGATTGCAGTTAGTGGGGATCGTTTGTACGGAGATAGCCAGATAGCTAGGTGCGCTGTGCGGCCAATTTGATGTTGATGCAACAGATTAAAAATGTTACTTATTCAAGAAAAAAATATAAGACAAACCTCTTACCTTAATGCTTTGCTTGTTACCCCTTATGTAACTTTTTCTGTCTTTTGAATTAGGTGTTAATGTTTTCAATAATTCATACGCACGATATGTAAGAGTTGAAAATTGAAGGACCATGTGAGAGGGTCCTAGATTATGTTGTGATGAACCATTGTAATTTGGGAAAGTCGAAAAATTAATTTGCAAATTTGTCGGATTTATGGAGTTGTTTGCAAGTCGCCCGATCAGATTGGCATGGCAGAGGTGCTTCGGCTAGGGTTTTGGTTTTGGAGAGTTTGAGTCGCGGGATGAGTTTGGGTGACTTAGGTCAGGGTTTATAGGTTGCATGAGACATGTTACTGCTAACGTGGGTTAAGTTGTGAAGAATTTGTGTCCGAAAATGATTTTTTTTGTCTTTGGATGTGTAGGGTCACTTGGACTCAATCACAATCAACGACAAGGATCAGGGCTACGCTCATGCACTACTACAAAACAGATCATATAAGACGTCTCATCACAAACGGTTCTTTGAAACCGTCTGTGATAAAATAATCACATACGGTTCCAAGACGAACCGTCTGTGATATGAAACTATCACAGACGGTTCTAGAGAACCGTCTGTGATATGTAGATATCACAGACGGTTCTAACTACGAACCATATGTGATACTGAGAGAGTATCACAGACGGTTAGCGGCTAGAACCGTCTGTGAAGTAACCACGAACCGTCTGTGATATCTACATATCACAGACAGTTTGTGTATAAAACCGTCTATGATACTTTTGTTTTGTTGGGCGGGAAAACAAAAATTTGCATTTAATGGGTGGGCTGCCGAAAATCTCTTTATATTAACAGAGTCCTCCATCTCCTCCTTTGCCATCTCCACCTCCATCTCCTCCTCTGCCATTTCTCCTCTGCCATCCCCGTCTCGCCCTGACCTTGCGCTCCGGTCTCCCCCGAGCTCGTCGCCCGCGGCCTTCTCCACCTCGTCCCAGCCTCGTCGTCGCCGGCCTCCCACGACCACGCCGCCCCCAGCCTCCTCCACTTTCATCGCCCCGTCCTTCCCTGAGCTCGTCGCCCGCAGCCTCCTCCACCTCGCCTCGGCCTCCCATGACCCCATCGCCCCAGCCTCCCACGACCTCACTCTCTACTCCCCCCTTTCGCTCTGTGATGTGGATTACTACTATGATGTGTTAGTGATCTGTGAATGGATTGAGTTGATGCTACTGTGATGCGGGTGATGCTATGTTGTTTTTAGTGCTCTGTGAATGAATTGAGTTGATACTACTGTGATGCTATGGCTATTGTGGGAAAGCTAACGAAAAGTTCAATCCGAAAATCCATATCAGATTCATTCGCGAGGCTCGAGAGGCTCCGCATTTAAGTGAAAACTGCTTTCATTTTTTTGCAATAGAAAAGCTATCATAGACGGTTCGAACAAGAATTGTTCAGTGATAATTATTATCCTGCAGCGGTTCTTGTTCGTAACCGTCATTATAGCCTTTTTCACGCATTTGTTCAAAAACCGCTCGTGATGACTTCATGTCATCACAGACACATAAATTCAGACGGTTCAAAAACCGTCTGTGATGATGGTTTAGAACCGTCTGTGATGAGGTTTTATGTAGTAGTGATGGAGGAGCCGAGACCCAGAACGATCGAGGATGCCAGATGAGGTGGTGAGCTCAAGCTTGGCACAAGAAAGGTAGGAAATATTGAAGGAAAGTTCGAACGACGGGATTGCACCATGTGGCTTGGTCGGTCCAAGTCAGGCGTGGTCTAGTGGAACCAGAACGGGAAAGATTTGCCAATGTGTGGAAAGCCAGTGGTGCATCTACACGTGGCAAGAATGGTGATTGCTTGCAATGGATGGAGAAGACTGGGTCAAGGAAGGGTATTTTTGGTAATTTGATTCAAAATACCGAAAACTGCTTCGGAAGAAAACCGCGACGCTTAGGAAGGCCGTTTAGGTCATGGAGAAGCTAGTACGATCAACTTGGATCAAGGCTAAGGACTTAGCGGATCCAGGCTTATGTGCTTTTGTAAGATCGAGGTGGCCGACTAGAGGGGGGTGAATAGACGGTTTTAAAAATTCTTTCGCGCTAAAACCAATTGACAATGAGGAAACTAATAACAAATTGGTTTTGCACAATTAAAACCTAAATCAACTAGGCTTCCCTAAGTGCACCAACAATACAATAGAGCAATCATACAAGATATATAAACAATTAAAGCATGTAATGTAAATTGATCAAAGTAAAGCACAAGATAAAACAAGATGACACGATTATGTTTTACCGTGGTATTCGGAGACTTGCCGGTCTCCCCTAATCCACGTTGAAGTAAGCCCAACCACGTTGGACCGGCTCCACTAATTAAGCTAACACCTCCGAGGTAAGTCCAACCACTTGGACCGATTCCAACACGAACCAACACCTCGCTCCACTAGGGTTACTCTTCCTCCACTCTGGAGATGGCGAGTACCAAACCACTCACAACACGTCAGGCCTTCTCACAAGCTTCTTGAGAAGATCACCGGCCACGACGCCTCCACGCCGTCTAGGTGTCGGCAAACACCAAGAGTAACAAGACTCAACGATCACTTGAACTAATCAAGTGTCAAAGCTCAAGTGGATACACAATCCACTACCTAAGGCAACACATGCACTTAGGGTTTGCTCCCAAATCTCACTAAGTGCAACACATGCACAAAAGAGAAGAAAGCCTTGCTCTTAGCTCAAAGAATGAGTATAGCACTCAACAACAATCTCAACAAGCATTCCCAACCGGCCAAGGTGGATACATATAGCCCACACACAAAAACTATCCGTTGGGAGAAGATTCCCTCGAATCAGCACAGGGCCGGTCTGACCGCCAACTAATGGTCGGTCGGACCGCCCCATGCGCCAACGGCTAGAAAACTAGCCGTTAGGCCTTCGGCCGGTCGGACCGCCAACTAATAGCCGATCTGATCGTCGCCAAATCGGTCAGGCCTCCACAGCTGGCCGGTCCGACCGCCCGATGGAAATTTGGCTAAGTCCCAAAACGGGCGGTCTCTGGAACAAACGTTCCACACGAATCCCGGAACTTCATCACATCGGAAGTTCCGTTTTCACAACGGCGGAACTTCCGGACAGAGAATCAACTCAAAGGAAAATCGGTCCGACCACCAACAGATGACCGATTCGACCGATTGGCCACCGGTCAGACCGGTGACCCCTGGCGGTCAGACCACCAGGCTACAGAGCCAAACACATTGGCTTCACTTCAAATGGCGAAACACATTCGCCCATTTGCGTGCACTTCCAATAAGGTTTCAAAGATGATATTGCCAACTAGTTGCAAAACACATTTGCCAACATTTTAGAATACTCGTCACAAGGAATAAGGTATATGGACTTACACCATTTACAAAACACATTTGCAAACTTAAGTCACATGCTACAAGGATTACGCATTAGCCTCGACTATTTGTAAAATACATTCGCAAATAAATAGCATCATGCCTAGATGAGCTAGAGCAATCATGATGAGCTATCAACACATGACTAACTCAAACTACTAGTTAAGACTCCTCTTAATAGTACGGCAACCTATACTAGCAATCCGGTCTTCCAACCAAACACCAAGACCGGTAAAAGACTAGGAACACATCCTTAGCCCTAGCTAGTCATACCTTTGCCTTGCATCTTCTTGAAGCTTGATGACGCACATCATCACTTCAAGTCCGGGTCATTAACTTGATAATCATCAACACATGATGATCCTTTGCTTGACCTCCATCAACACATGATCGGTCTTCTCTTGTCTTGATGATCAACTCATGATCATCTCTTCTTCTTTATAAGCATCAACTCATGATGCATCCTTTACTCCAAGCTCTTGACTTGATGATCAACTCATGATCATCCCAATCTTCATCATCCTGGAACATAACCTATTCATCCAACTCATGAAAAATGTTAGTTCCACAATGTGATTACCATTAGTTACCACAACAAACCATTATCACATAATGGCGAGACAAGATACATCAATCTTTCCCTTATTGGTAATTAATGATAACCACTTCAATTACACATAAATTGAATTTAGATAAAGGTAACACAACGTGAGTATATATGAACTACACAAGTTACATATACTCACGACATGAGTATGCAAGAACTACACAAGTTCTATTTACTCAAAACATGAGTATACAAAAACTACACAAGTTCTATATACTCAAATGGATATGTTTCAAAGTAAAGATTCCAAATATATGTGGTAAAGGGAATATGGATCAATACCAGTGAAACCACAAAATATAGAATGAGCTCCCCCTAAATGTGTACATACACATATGTGTAAATAGAAACATGTGCACATATTCAAGATATACTTATGGTGGAGTTCAATCTGTATTTTGGATCCGAGGAATGCAACATTATATAAGAGTGTAAATTGAATGCATACCTCGTTGAATTTCACCTTTATATCCAAATAAGACTACATACTAGATATACAAATAGAAATGTTAGTCTCATAATTAGATTTGTCATTAAATACCAAAACACTCCATTAACTCATAATGGCGGGTCTAGATCTTTCAGCTTTGAAAAGAGTGTATAAGAGTATAATATTAGTTAAAACCAGTGTGTGTGTGTGGGGGGGGGTTATCGGGTTTCCCCTATTGTGCTAAGTGGATAGTATCCATTAAGGGTTGGATATGGCTGGCTAACCCATCTATTTAAGGGGTTGGGATGGTGACTTGTGGTCATCCATCCAACCATCCTCTCTTGAGACTAAGTGTTCATGAGTTCTAGGGTTAAGGTTTGAGAGAAGTTGAGTGTTGTGGTGTGCTCTCTTGTCCTCCAAGTGGAGTGGTTGTAAGTGCTCTCTTGTCCTCCAAGTGGAGTGGCTGTAAAACCTTTATCCTCATGTAGCAATACATCAATCTTTGTTCATCTCCGTAAATCTCTCTTGTGTTGATTGCTATGATCTTGATTTGGTTAGTTTTTCCTCCTCTCTCTCTCTCTCTCTCTCTCTCTCTCTCTCCCCTTCTTGATCTTGCTGTATCAAGGACGTGTAAGAGATGTAGATAACATCTGGAAATCAATCTCCACTCATATAGGCACTTTCATGGAAAGTTCACGAAGAAACCCGATTTTTGCTCTTTTTAGTCTCTCCAAGCGATTTCTTGATCCAGCTGTTTTTGCCTCGATTTCTTTGGTGTTCTTGCTTGCTGTGATATATGGAAACTCATCTAAAGCCATCTTGGCCATCATCCACCCACGAGCAAGTCATATTCACCGTCTTTGTTTTTTGCCCGATTTTAGTGTAACCTTCCTTCAAACAGAAAAATATCAGAACTTTAGCAACAATTTGCTTGATTGTTGATTGGAATAGGTTCCTAACATCGTAGAGAAGGTGCATACCAAATTTCAAGTGATTTGGAGCTTTGGTTTGAGAGGTAGCTAAATTTTAGGTTTTGACCCGGCTTTAGTGCAGCAGAGCTTCAAGAACCAAAAGATCATAATTCTTTTTAATTATTTTAAGATTTTTGTTTGGAATAGGTTCTTAAAGTATTGATCCAGCATTGGTTCAAGTTTCAAGTCTTTTGGATCTACAGATCTTAAGTTTTATTGATTTGAAATAGTGCTTGTTTTTTGCACGACTCACGATCTGGAATTACTAAATTACTGTATCATAGTTGATGAGGACATCCCTACCATGGATATAACCGTGCCTACACATACAACTCAACCACAACCAGTACAAGGACCTCTTACCCGAGCTCGTGCTCGTCAACTTAATTATCAGGTGAATTCGTTCCTAGGATTATATACTACTGAGAATAAACCGCTACCTAATGCAAGTGATTTAATTGTGCTTAGGAATATGGGAAAGGACAATGGAGAGGCATGCGGAGTCGTGGAGATGTATGGAAGGCATAATGGAGATCATCACGTCACTTTGGGTCCAAGACAAGCAAGAGTTCGAGATGGGCCTGCTCGAGTCGATTCGACTACGCCACAAGACTAACTTTAAACGGGCGTAACTTCTTCATACGGACTCCGTTTGGGCGTTTCGACTTCGTGGAAAGCTTATCAAGTCTAATTTCTAACGGATCCAACCTCATCAGCAAATTCTATCCGAGCCGGCCGAAATTATCAAAGGAGTTCGTATCCGTATCGTAGTCCGAGTCGAAGGGTGTCGCGCCACTCTACTTTGGCCCACGGCCTTGTAACCCTAGGGCGCAGCGCCCACCACGCCGCCGCCACCCCGGTCGCTTCCCTATATAGGAGCCGCCGCTCCATCGCTTGAACTCGGATTCGTTGAATTTAGGTTTAGCCATTGTGCAAACTCGTTTTCTTGCTTGTGTTTAACGACCACCGCCAAGACACCGGGATCCCACCTTTGCTATTCGCAATACAATTTATGCTTCCTTCATATTCGTAATATCGATTGCCTATGTCTTATTCTTGCTAGTTCTTCGATTGCTCGCAGGATTGAACTTTGTGTTCAGTTGATCGCGCCCAGCCGAGGTCAATAACACTTCGGAGTTGGTTCAACGATTGCTAAGGCGCAAGCGCCGTGACGGTTGTAGTCGGATCGTGAGAGTCACCGCCACCAAAATCGATAGTTATCAATCTCATCGAAAGATCTGACACCTCGCTTACATCAAGTGGTATCGAGCTCAAGGTTGCTCGGTGAGAATTTCCAGCTTACCATAGATTAGATTGCTTTTCCTTACCTAGAGTACACAAAAAAAAATTTAGCAAGAGTATTCAATCTGTCCAAACCATCTTAGCCTCGCAATTTTTCTTTTCAAGATATTGCATTGTTGAACTTTCGGTTGCATCGTCGTGTTCTTTTGTTGGTCTTAGTGTCTAGTTCCTCTAGAGTTTCGAAGTTCTGCTCACGCTTTGGTCTCACCGCTCGCTTAGATCCGAACTACCACAGGAGTAGAAAAGGAGGAGGACTCGATCTCTAGGGAGGCTTTGCCTCGTTGGTTTTGAGTAGGACACAATCTCGGAATTGGTTTTGGAAGCCTTGCCCTGGTTGGTTTTGAGTAGGACACGATCTCTGAGTTGGTTTTGGAAGCCTTGCCTCGTTGGTTTTGAGTAGGACACGCCTCGAGTTTGTTTTGCATACGGCATAAAAAAAGAGAAGGAACAGTAAATGCATTAAAATAGCCATGCATTAAAAAAAAAAAACAAGAGAGAGAAAACCTAACTTTGCATACGACCTCCGATTGAGGCGATTTTTGATCCGCTGGAAAGGAAATCGAAAATAGAGCGAAAATGTAAGTCGTGAATCGAGATTTTAGATCCGCGTAAGATACCACGCACATACGCTGCAGCCCGACCCCAAAAAGGTCGCTTAGGGCCTCAAACGGGCCCGCAAACCGAGGAAAATCAAGTTTCTCGAATTTGCTCAAAATTGACAGAGCCCTTCGCACGTGATTCTAAGGTCCTCGTGAAGACGGCACACTTTTTCGAGCTCGTAACTCCGTGTGCAACGCCATCTAGTTTCTTTCTCGCACGGTGTGTCTTCGCTGGTGTTCTAGGCTCGCCTCTAGTACGGTCTAGCCTAGGCCAAGACACACCGGCGTTGAACGATTTTTCAGCTTGCATTTTCTGAATTGATTATTGCTACTCCTTGCTACTAAACTTGAGCCCTCCCAACTACACCTTTTCTACACCGTACAGGCTGAGCTTTACCTGGCAATCGCTCCATCCAATCTTCAAAGATATATTGTAACCACTCGTTGCCGATCGCCTGTGGTGCTTGGTAAGAATTGGTAAGAATTGATAGAAGGCTTGAGGCGAGCGACTTTGAACCACCATACCCTAGTTCTTGTTAGGGACATATTCTTGTGTTTTTGCTAACAATGGCGTGTTCGAGAGTTTATCGATCAAGATACATGTCACACCCCCGCATTTAAGGAATCATACAACATTTCGCGCTGAAATGAATCATCGACGGAGGGCCTTGAGGAGGACGCCGAGTTACAAATGAGCGACTTGCTCAACTAGAGAGCACCAGATTGAGACAAACGCAACGCTCACGCGATAGAGAGAGCACAAGGTATTACTAATAATTCTTTAGCGATATTATGGCGCGACTTGAGGAGATTGTCCAAGCTTCACCACTGTTCCCCGCCGTGTGGAGAGGGACAAGATGAATATGTGGGTGATTACGAGGCGATGGCGAGCTAACCACAACAACGATCGAGCTCGCCGCCAATTGCATTTCAACCGACAAGGTATGCGAAGAGAACCCCACGACGTGAGGTACGTGACCACGAAGATGCTTTTGCTAAGGTTAAATTCAATATGCCCTCTTTTAATGGTAAATATGACCTCGATAGTTATTTAGATTGGGAACTAGTGTTGATCAAAAATTTGCTTGTCATGATTTTCCGAGAATAGACGAGTTAGGGTCGCTACTAGTGAATTTACCGACTTTGCTTCTATTTGGTGGAAAGAACATTGCCGCCAACATCCCAATAACATACCTAACACTTGGGAGGCTTTAAAATTGCTTATGCGCCATCGATTTGTTCCTCATATTATGCTCGTGATTTGTTAAATAAATTGCAACGCTTACAACAAGGTGCAAAGTCCGTGGAAGAATACTATCAGAATTACAAATTGGCATGTTGCGCCGTGGGTTAGTTGAGAATGAGGAGGCATCAATGGCTAGGTTTTGGGAGGATTGAATCGTGACATCTGTGACATTCTTGATTATAAAGATTATAACTCCATGACTAGATTGTTTCATCTTGCTTGCAAAGTCGAACGAGAATTGCGTGGACGCCAGACGAGAACGCGATCTAACCCTTCTACAGTCGCACAAATTCATGGACGCGCACACCTTTTTCCTCATCCACTATGGCGGCCCCACCATTAACCGCCAACAACAAGCAATACCTACTACCTCAAATTCAGCGACAAGAGTTTTCAAGCACCCAAAACAACACCACAACTTTCGCAAAAACTTCCTCTTCGGTGCTTCGACAGATTTAACGAGGGACGCTCAATGCCATCGTTGCAAAGGCTATGGACACATGATGCGGACTGCCCAAGCAAGCGGTATTGATTATACGTGATGATGGTGGGTATTCCTCGCTAGTGATTTAGATGATGAAACATATGCTATGCTTGCAAATGACTCGCAGGACATGATGATAAATCTAATCATGAGGAGGAACATGTTGACGCCAAGATGCCGACAAGTATTTGAGCATTATAGTGCAACGCGCACTAAGTGCTCAAGTGTCTCATGCCGAGCATAATCGCGCCATAATTTATTCCAAATCAAGGGCGTTGTCAAGGAACGCTCCATTCGCATAATTGTTGATGGTGGAGTTGCAACAATTTGGCGAGTATGGATATGGTGGAGAAGCTTGCGCTGTCGACTAAACCTCATCCCCACCCATACCATATTCAATGGTTCAACAAAGAATGGTAAGTTGAAGGTAACACTGATGGTTAGAATACATTTTCTATGGGTTCATACCATGATTATGTTGATTGCGATGTTGTTCCTATGCAAGCTTGTTCATTATTATTAGGAAGACCTTGGCAATACGACATCGATTGTATACATCATGGTAAGAATAATCAATACTCTCTCATGTTCAAGGGAAAGAAAATTGTGCTACATCCTATGACTCTGAACAAATTGTTAAAGATGACCTTGCTAGAGCTAGAAGAGAGAAGGAGAATACTAAGAGCGAAAATCGATTGTAGCAAAAGAGCTTGAGCAACATAAAAGAAAGAACCTAAATCTGCTCATGACAAAAATAAAGAAATTAAATTGAAAGGTGCTAGTTTTCTTGCTACCAAACTGATATGACTCAACCGGATACTAGTAATTTGCTTGCTATGCATTAATTTGCAAAGAAGCATTGTTTTCATTTGAGGATATACCTTTTTCTTTGCCACCGTCACTAACATTTTGCAGAGTACAAAGATATCTTTCCAAAGGACATCTCACGGGTCGCCACCGCTTCGTGGGATTGAGCATCAAATTGATTTAATCCCTGCATCATTACCCAACCGAGCACCATATAGGACCAATCCGTAAGAAACTAAAGAAATTCAGCGCCAAGTTCAAGAATTGCTTGATAAAGGGTATGTGCGCGAATCTCTTAGCCCTTGTGTCGTCTTCGGCCATTTTGGTACCAAAGAAAGATGGATCATGGCGCATGTGTGTGGATTGTAGAGCGATTAATAATATCACCATTAGGTATCGCCATCCTATTCCTAGGTTAGATGATATGCTTGATGAATTGAGTGGCTCGTTGTCTTTTCCAAGGTTGATTTATGAGTGGTTATCATCAAATCCGCATGAAATTAGGCGATGAATGGAAAACGGCTTTTAAAACTAAGTTCGGGTTATATGAGTGGTTAGTAATGCCTTTTGGTTTAACTAATGCTCCTAGTACTTTCATGAGACTAATGAATGAGGTTTTATGTGCTTTCATTGGTAGATTTGTGGTGGTTTATTTTGATGATATATTGATATATAGCAAATCATTAGAGGAACATCTAGACCATTTACGTGTTGTTTTTAAGGTTTTACGTGATGCACGCCTATTTGGTAACCTTGAGAAGTGCACCTTTGCACCGATCGAGTCGCGCTTTCTTGGCTATGTTGTTACTCCACAGGAATTGAAGTTGATCAAGCCAAGGTTGAAGCAATACAGAGTTGGCCGACTCTAACACGGCCACAGGTGCGGAGCTTTTAGGACTTGTTGGGTTCTACCGCCTTTGTGCAGGATTTCAAAGACTATCGCCGCACCATTGAATGAGCTTACCAAGAAGGGCGTGCCATTTGTTTGGGGTAATCGCATGTGAGAATACCTTCACCACATTGAAAGATAAGTTAACACATGCACCTCTACTCCAACTCCCCGATTTCAATAAGACTTTTGAGCTAGAATGTGATGCAAGCGGAATTGGTTTAGGTGGTGTGTTGTTACAATAAGGCAAACCTATAGCATACTTCAAAGGAGAAATTGAGTGGGCCTAGTTTGAACTATTCTACTTATGATAAAGAGTTATATGCCCTCTTCGAACCTTAGAAACTTGGCAACATTATTTATGGCCCAAAGAATTTGTTATACATTCGATCATGAATCTCTAAAGCATATTCAAGTCAAGGTAAATTGAACCGTAGACATGCAAAGTGGGTTGAATTTATTGAGTCTTTTCCTATGTCATAAAACACAAGAAGGGAAAGGAGAATGTTATTGTTGATGCGTTGTCTAGAGATATGCCATGTTATCACAACTTGACTTCAAAATTTTTGGATTAGAGACTATTAAAGAGCAATATGTGCACGATCGATTTTGCGTAAATATTGTTGAATTGTGAAGAAGGAAAAATGTGGAATAAATTTGTCATTAATGATGGATTTGTGTTTAGAGCTAACAAGTTGTGCATTCTCGCTAGTTCCGTCCGTCATTGTTGTTACAGAAGCACATGGAGGTGGGTTAATGGGACATTTTGGTGTGAAGAAAACAGAGGACATACTTGTCGATCATTTCTTTTGGCCAAAGATGAGACGTGACGCCGAGCGCCACGCTGTTCATTGCACTACATGTCAAAAAGCTAAGTCACGACTTAATCCTCATGGTTTATATATGCCTTTACCCGTTCCTAGCATTCCGTGGGAAGATATTTCGATGGACTTTGTTTTAGGATTGCCTAGGACAAAGAAGGGAAGGGATAGCATATTTGTGGTTGTTGATAGATTTTCTAAGATGGCCCATTTTATACCTTGTCATAAGAGCGATGACGCTACCAATATTGTTGATTTATTCTTTCGTGAAGTTATTCGCTTGCATGGTGTGCCTAATACTATAGTTTCAGATCGTGATGCTAAATTCCTTAGCCATTTTTGGAGAACTTTATGGGCTAAATTGGGGACTAAGCTGTTATTTTCTACTACTTGTCATCCCCAAACTGATGGACAAACTGAGGTTGTGAATAGAACTTTGTCTACCATGCTTAGGGTCGTGTTGAAAAGAATTTAAAATGTGGGAAGAATGCTTGCCTCATATTGAGTTTTCTTATAATCGGTCATTGCATTCTACTACAAAGATGTGCCCTTTTGAAGTTGTTTATGGTTTTGTGCCTCGTGCTCCTATTGATTTAATGCTTCTCCCACCTTCAGAGAAATTGAACTTTGATGCAAAACAACGTACTGAACTGATTTTAAAAATACACGAGACAACCAAGGAGAATATAGAGCGCATGAATGCTAAATATAAATTTGCTGGTAGTCAGGGGAGAAAACACATAACTTTTAAACCAGGAGATCTTGTTTGGTTGCACTTGAGAAAAGATAGGTTCCCCGAATTGAGAAAGTCAAAACTGATGCCTAGAGCTGATGGTCCTTTCAAAGTATTAGAAAAGATTAATGATAATGCATACAAGCTTGAACCGCGCAGATTTTGGGGTTAGTCCCACATTTAACATTGCGATTTGAAGCCATACTTGGGGGAAGAGGATGAGCTTGAGTCGAGGACGACTCAAATGCAAGAAGGGGAGGATGATGAGGACATCCCTACTATGGATATAACCGTGCCTACACATACAACTCAACCACAACCAAGATAAGGACCTCTTACCCGAGCTCGTGCTCACAACTTAATTATCGTGAATTCGCTCCTAGGATTATATACTACTGAGAATAAACCGCTACCTAATGCAAGTGATTTAATTGTGCTTAGGAATATGGGAAAGGACAATGGAGAGGCATGCGGAGTCGTGGAGATGTATGGAAGGCATAATGGAGATCATCACGTCACTTTGGGTCCAAGACAAGCAAGAGTTCGAGATGGGCCTGCTCGAGTCGATTCGACTACAACACAAGACTAACTTTAAACGGGTAACTTCTTCATACGGACTCCGCTTGGGGCGCTTCGACTTCGTGGAAAGCTTATCAAGTCTACTTTCTAACGGATCCAACCTCATCAGCAAATTCTATCCGAGCCGGCCGAAATTATCAAAGGAGTTCGTGATCCGATCGTAGTCCGAGTCAAGGGTGTCGCGCCACTCTACTTTGGCCCACGGCCTTGTAACCCTAGGGCGTCGCCCACCACGCCGCCGCCACCCCGGTCGCTTCCCTATATAGGAGCCGCCGCCTCCATCGCTTGAACTCGGATTTCGTTGAATTTAGGTTTAGCCATTGTGCAAACTCGTTCTTCTTGATTGTGTTAACGACCACCGTCAAGACAACCGGGATCCCACCTTTGCTATTCGCAATACAATTTATGCTTCCTTCATATTCGTAATATCAGATTGCCTATGTCTTATTCTTGCTAGTTCTTCGATTGCTCGCAGGGATTGAACTTTGTGTTCAGGTTGATCGCGCCTCCAGCGAGGTCAATAACACTTCGGAGTTGGTTCAGCGATTGCTAAGGCGCAAGCGTCGTCGTACGGTTGTAGTCGGATCGTGAGAGTCACCGCCACCAAAATCGATAGTTATCAATCTCATCGAAAGATCGGACACCTCGTTTACATCAATAGTGATTTTTAGAATTTTGATTCTTGATCTTCATATCTTCTGAATTGAAGAATTGATAAATACTTAGAGAAAATTTGAAGACACCATTCACCCAATTACCATACCGGTCCTTCAAAAATAATTAACCAATAGTTGCATGCATTCAAATTTGTACAACTCGTCAACGTGTATATCAATATGTGCCCAAAATCCGAAGCACAACTGGCTATTTAATTAACATAGTCACTTGCAACCAGATTGCATCTGAGATTAGTACGAGTATCAGTCAGAGAGAGAGAGAGAGAGAGAGAGAGAGAGAGAGAGAGATTGGTACGTAGCACTAGCCACTAGATAAACTGGCCGGGAAATTACACGGTAATTCATGTGACGTATGTGCTTTCATGAGCATGGCATTAAGTTAATCAGACAAACAAAACATTGTCCAAGAGTACAAAACCTCTGCTAGCTAATGTAGTTGTAACCCTGTAACCATGAACACTACTAATAAGTCATTTGGTAAGTCAATGTGTATGTCGAGGTAGCGGAAGCACCGTAGGGGCGTGAGAGGGCTGAAGCACTGGCTCTGCTTGTTGTACTTTTGGTATTTTTTATATATATTTGTTATTATTTGCATCACATATTTAGTTAATTTTATTTTTAGAATTACTACTTGTGTATATTTCTGGGTTTTCGAAATGTAGTATCTATTATTAAGGTACTACTTTAATGTATTTCCTATTTTAACTTTATTCCCCATAATTTATGTATCAGTTTGGATTATATACGATATTTAAATATGTATTTGCTAGTTTATCTCATGGTAACTTTGTCCCGCTAGCACCTCTTCTATTCTCATCTTGCATACGCCATCTGTCGAGATCACGTATAATGTGGTATATATGGTGAATTCAACGAGCTGGTCTGCTAGCTAGTAGCATATAAAATTAATCACATACACTTCCGATTACCACGTGATATGTATTTCGTTGTGCTGTTCATTAACCAAGCATTATTAGTTAGTGCATTCTTTGACTAGTAGAATTGTTACTAATAGTCTTTTTTTGAGTAGGAAAGATTCCATGCATGGTCCATTGCACAAGCCTGTGCACCGGGAGTTGCGCTCTTGACGTGGCCTGGAGAAAGGTGCACAGAGGTAGGCCGAATCCCATTTCAGCAGCGAAAAGCAGTGGACCAGGTTCACGGCACTGTCCACGGACCCCAGCAGGTGTGAATGTGTGATTAAGCGCGTTCCTTTCTTTGCCAAACCGACTTTTACCAAAGGAGGAGAATCATGGACACAGGTTTTACCTGAAGGTGGTTAAACCACCCTTTGTCCCTTTCGTCACTCGACATCTGTATCAAGTGGTACAATCGTAAAGATCGTCGCCCAGTTATATAAAAACTATTACAAATGATCTCATGCTGCATCCCCGAGCCAAATTCAGACCTCAGGCTGGGTATGCTATAGCTCGAGATCTAAAAATTTTATCAGTGTGAAAACCCATAAAAATTCTTTCAAAAATCATTAAATATTCTAACTCAACCTAAGACATGGATCCTAGAGGGAAACATGCATCCTTGCCAGCTACCTAGTCGAGGAGATTTGAGAGGCCGAGGCTGAATTGAAGATGAGATCCAGCCCCATAGCTAGATCCTTGCCATGCCAGCTTGTTTGACCCTTTTTCAAGCCCATCACCAGCAGCAGACCTTTGAACGACTTTCCATGTAGTAGCATCTTCTTAATACTTTTCAACCCCTCCTTTGCCATGCATGTCTCCATCCATTCTCCCCCAGCCAACCGCACTATACTACTACCAACTTACTACTTTTCCCTCCACTCATCACCCTGTGCGCACAGGCGCAGCAAATATATATATATATATATACACCGATCGATCGACGACGGCAGAGACAACAAACAAGTAGCCATCATCGATCAAGAAGCCATGGACGCCGTCCCTCGTCGTCTCCGGGGATGATGGACACCACCCTCTTCGTGATCGGTCAGGAGTCCCGGCTGCGCATCCTCGAGCAGGCGGCGGCGCGCGTCCACGGCTGCGCATACCTCTGCGTCTGGGCGCCCATCCCCGGCGGCCAGCCTCCTCCTTCCTCTTCAGCCGCTGCCGCCAGGTACGCATGTACGTACTAGCTGCTATCACCTCGATCTCATGCCTGGATGGTCGACGACGTTCGTCTCTTACGTACAATGCCCTCCGGTTCATGAGCAGCGCCCATCTGCTGTGCCTGGACGCCTGGCTCTGCGACGGCGGCCGCGGTGATGACCGCGTGCGCGCGCTCTTCGACGCGTACCGGGGCTCGCTCTGCACGGTCGTGAGCGGGTGTGTGCCGGGGTGGGCTTACAAGGACGGCCGCGCGTACATGGAGCTGCCGGAGCACGACCTGGCGGCCTCGGCGTCTCTGCCGGTGCAGCAGCAGTTCTACCAGGTCAGTCAGTACGTACGCATGCAATCCATACATCAAGTATAAGGTGGTGTCCGTTAATAAGTTGCAAAATGCTGAAATTTGCATGTTGTTCCTGTGTCCCAGGAAGCTGGCATTAAGGTTTGATTTTCTCATCTCTCACATGAATATATGTGATCGTATGATTATCAACTATAATTCGGACTAGATGGACAAATCTTGCCAGATGGCGGCGTTCATGGGATGCGGAAGCGGCGAGATCGAGGTCGGCATGGCGGCGGCGGCAAACGGCGCGCCTATGAACTTGCAGGCGAGCGTCGAGCAGGTCTTCTCCGAGGACTTCTTCCAGCAGTCGCTGCTCCAGGAGCTCCTCCAGCTTCCGCCGACGCGGCCGTCGTCGCCGTCGTCCTCGCTGCCGTCCGTCTCCGTGGGAAGCACGGCAGACTGCTCGACGTCCCTCCTCCGCATGGTGGCCATGTCGTCCGCCACGCCTTCTCCCGAGAACTAACAGTGTCGCCGCTGCTCCACCCGCGCCCGCCGCACCCAGTGCCCTTCAGCCGGCACGGCCACGGCCACGGCCACATCCACTTCCCCAGCGCCGAGGCCGACGACGTCGCGATGGCGCAGGCTATGCTCGCCGTCATCTCAGCCTCGTCCTCGTCGGCGCTACCGACCCCGTCCATCCGTCCCCCGGGCAACCACCGCTCGCAGAGGTCGCCGCGCCGGGGGTCAACGACGGCGTTCCGGGCGTACAACCCGGCGCTAGCCCCTAGGGCCCCGCGGTGTCCGCCAGGCTCGCACGGCCAGCGAATGATCAAGATGGGCATCTCCATCCTGAGGAGGATCCACATTATTAGGTGCAACCGGGAGCGCACAGCCAGCGCCGCGGAGCAGCGGGGCCAGGAGGAGGAGAAGGAAGCCGCGACGCCGCCGCCGGCGCCGACGAGTAGCCAGTTGCACCATATGATATCGGAGCGGAGGCGGCGGGAGAGGCTCAACGAGAGCTTCGAGGCGCTGAGGGGGATGCTTCCTCCGGGATCCAAGGTACATGAGATGAGTTACTATGTTGATTAGCACTTACTTTTCTTCATTGTATACCTTAACTTGCAACAAACTAAATCCATGTTAGTTTGGAGAAAAGCTTGCATATATTCAGCATGAAATATTACACATTATGTACTTCTTTTTGGTTGGTACATTGTGCATTGTGCCATTTTGATCTGTTAATTTACCTTTTTTTTAACCAGCCATTGGCCCTTGAGAGTTGAGAGATGCATGTATTGTGATGTCACAAACATGTCGCATTTATATTTGGGTTTTTACTCGTACATTTCTCATTGTAGAAAGACAAGGCCACAGTTCTTGGCAAGACACTGGACTACATGAACTTGCTGATAGCTCAAATCTCCGACCTCGAAACGAAGAACAGGAGCCTCGAGTCCCAAATTCAGCAACGCATCAATGGAAGCTCAACCAGCAGGACAGCAAACGAAGTGCAATGGCTAATAAGCGGCTCACCGGAGAGAGTACAAGTTCAGGTGAACAGTGGCGCCGGCGCATCGACGTCGTCGTCGGAGTCCCGCCGTGAGGTGACCATAAGGGTGGTGGCACGGGCGGAGTGCGACCTGTCGGAGCTAGTAGTACGTGTGATCGCGCTGCTCAAGATGGGCCGTTTCACGGTGGTCTCCGTCGATGCCAGGCAACCAAGCAGCAACAATGCCACTTCTCAGGCCAGCCTAACACTGCGAGCAACGGTATGAATATACACTGTCACAATGTCCCTTTCCTGCGTATTTGTACGGCTATATATATGCCGGGTATATAGCTCAAGCCAGGGAAAACAATTTAGTCGAAATTTGGTAATGTCGTTACCCTCCGAAATAAATACCATTCGTTCAAAAAAGAGAAGATATTTGAATTTGGGAAAAATTCAAATATCTGATGCTAAATTCCTGTAGAATTCAATCCTACATTCCTGATGAGGGGCCCGAAAATCCAAATTGGGACCGAGAAAACACCGAGTTAATTAGAGGTTTTATTTGATGCTTGAGCTAGCTTCCTAGCTTGTCTCTTGTTTTATCTCCGTCGTAGACGACGCGAGATTTGGAGGCTGCGAGCCAGGTCAAAGTCCAACGGATTAGCTTCACCCTCCCTTTCGCCTACAGCGACGCTGTGGGCCCAACAGGAGAAAACTCAACTGGAAAAAACTTGACCGCCCTCGGCCCTCGGGTGATGTCACGGCTAAAGCTTACAGGTCCAACTCAGCTAGCCCCGTTTTTTCCATCAAAATTCCAGGGATGGGTTTAGCTGTCTGAACTCTGCAGTGTATCACCAATCTTTTCGTGTTCCTTTCAGGAAAGCTCTACCTGCCAACTACGTGCCTTTGCTCGTCTAAATTTCTTCTCCTCCACAGGAACAAAATAGGAACAAAATGATAAATCGCACCAATTTATCCTTCTTTGGGTTGTTTTTTTGGGTTCAGGTAAAATGTAAACATTCACCTGTTGGTATATATAACGTAAAGGTTACGATAAAAAAAAAGAATTACCGATGATTTGTCGCTGTAAAGATATGCATTTGATGATTTATCACTCATGTATCTTTTACTGCGGTAAATCATCAAAATGCACATTTGGTACTCGGGCCGGTACGTTTGAGCTTACCGGTGCCAGCTGATGGGTTTTCAATGTTGTAGGCGGGCGGATTGGATGAGGCGTCGCTGGAGGAAGCTGTGGCGAAGGCTGTCGAGGGTTTGGTGACACCGCCGCCGGCGGACGAGCCGTAGCACGTCAGCTTTGACCCGCCCTCGCAATCGGCTCGTTACTCTACTCTCTCGTGCGTACGGCCAATCGGCTCGTTAATCACTCGATCGATGGATATGGATGATGCTTCTTTGAGAAGGGGAGTAGGTGCATACTTGGAGTTGGAACCAGCCTGACGCTCAATAAGTAGTACAAATTTGGAGTCACAAGAGCACAAGCGCCATGGATTTTCCCTCTATATGTTATTGCTCTGTGTTCCTTGAGGATTTTAGGCTTTTTAATTACTTAATTGTACTTTTGATCTTAGGATGGTCTGGGAGGAGAGAGATATATATAATAATTGTTGAGACAAGGATTAGTACCCTTTTGTATGTATTCTCATGTAGTTCAGAAGAGTTGTGACGCCGGTGACATCGACAGACAATGTTACAGCCCGGTTGAAAGAACTACATCGCTGGGAGGGAGAGATGAAGTTTTGTTTGTAAATTAACCGCGCTAGCTAGAGATCCAAACATTCTGAACGTGTCACTTTTTTGGTCTATGAATTTACTACACGCCATCCGGATTTTTTTTAGAGAGAGATCAGTCAAATTTCTTATCATCTAAATTGCTATGTGATATGTGCACCAGCAAGCATCTTTCCAGCTCCGGTGACAAATTTATCCCTCTATTTCCCTCTGTAGATACATATTTCTCAATTTTGTCATCACCTGCGCGAGAGGCGGCGAATCTCTTTATCATTGGCACACAAGGCGATGACAAGGTAGGAGGGGGCCTCGGCGACTGTACGGGGAGAGGAGGTAGTAGAGGGCCAGCTGCTAGGGTTAGGGGTTAAGGAGGAGGTATGGGATTATATATTTTCTTTCTAATAGGCGAAGGAAGTCGCGAGTTCTGAGACTGTGGATATTATGGGGATATACTCCAGATCTTAGGATGATGTGACAATTGACGATAACATTTATAGTTTGTCGTTTCACGTGTTTTCGACAAAGTTCGTCTGTCGTTAAGTCGATCGGTCGACCGCCAGGTGGCCGGTCGACGATCCATGGCCGGCCCGATCGGCTTTGATGGCGCCGGACCGCCGCCATGTAAAGTGAGAATTGAGCTGGGCCAAAAATAGAATGTGTAGGCAAGAGAGGGGATTCTTTTGCACTTGATCTCATAATTTTTTGAGTCTCTGGTCAAAAGTTCTATTGGTTTGAAAATTCCAGTAGGTTTCGGTTTTCCAGATAGGAAAAATAGCTAAGTCCCAGCTGGCAGTCTGACCGGCCCATAGGTGGCGATCAGACCGGCCCTAGGGAGCGGTCTGACCGGTTTTCACTTTGTTCGTCGCCCGGTGTGGCGGCGATATTCGTGTGTTATGTCAAAGTCATGAGTTTCAGGGCATATATTTTGCATGATGCATGTTTTGACTAACATGGGTCAAGTTGTGAAGAACTTGTTCCTAAATTCGGTTTACTTGTCTATTGTTGTTCAGGTTGCTTGGTGGTCAATGACGGTCAACGGCGAGGATGATCGGGACTAGGCTTGGAGAGCTGAGGTCCAGAACGATCGACGATACCGGGTGAGGTCAATGTACTCAAGCGTGGTCCAAAATGGACAAGGGTGACCTATTAGCTAATTCAAGGCGTAAGATGGCGCAAGGTGTAGCTAGTTAGGTCAAGGGATGTTGAAGACGGCGCATTAAAATACGTGCGTAAGTGTCCCGTTTGTTTTGAACGGGAGCCCAATAGAGTCAAACTTCTAGAAGGTCTAAGCCTCCACTATAAATAGGAGAGAGTGGTGGCTGCACCACCTCTCCGCCTCTTTTGCAATTCTTGTAAACCCTAATTTTCTTAGGGAGAGCTTTTGTGGAGGCTAGGGTTTTTGACGTTTGATGTGATTTTCGTGCTCTTGGATTGAGCATTGTCCTCCATTGATGGAGTGGCTGTAAGCCCTGGTCATATCAATCAATCAAAGGAAAGTTTGATTAATATTTTGTCTCATTGCGTTCTTTCTCTCTATTTGATGATTTTAGGTCTTTCTTTGATCCGTGAGTTTTTACTTGGTTTCTTCACGTGATCTAGCTTGCTGTGATATGTGGGAATCTATCTAGGATTGTATTGATCATCAATTACCCACGAGCAAGAGCTTTGACCTAGTTTTTGTTTTGACCCGGTTTTGAACCTCTCTTCAATCAAATCGAAAAGGATCGCTATTCTTCCAAGAATTATCACAATCTTCGATTGGAATAGCTTCCTGATATCATAGAGAATGTGTGTTCCAAGTTTCATCAAGTTTGAATTAGTAGATCAAAAGTTTCATCTATTTGCATCTTCGCCATCTGGTCGTTCTTTCGTTTCGAGGAAATCGGTCGATCATCCATAGCTAATTCTGGCCGCATCTGGCCAGAATCGGTCCGACCGCCAGTAGATTGTTTCACTTCAATCTTTGTTGATTTTGTCCTATCGCTTTGGGGTTTTTATTGGATTCAATATTAGTCTTCCTATGTACTGATAAACTAATCTTCATAGCTTCCATAGCTACTGGAGTGAAATATTATTGAATCAATTATTTGTAAAAAACAAGTGAGAGTGCTCCTATTCACCCCCCCCTCTAGTTGCCTTTTTCGGTCCAACAGGGACCATCCACGTCTCCTCTTTTGAGAAAACCCCTTGTGTTTTTTGATATTGCCTTGAGGTACCATTTCGACGGATGTCACCTGTAGGATTGTCATCATGTAGTCGGGACCGAACCCGTTGTTCGCTCCGCCCAAGTAGGTGCAGCGTCGTCCGAACGCACTTTTCGACGAATGGCACCAAACCCTAGCCCTTCCCCGCACAGACGCTCCTCCCCTCGCCCTCTCCACCCCCACACCCACGGGCCACCCTCGCCTTGCCTCCTCCCCTTCGCCCGCGCCGCCTCTGCTACCCCCTTCTCCTCTTCACCCGCCGCGCCTCCCCTCATTCGGCCGCCTAGCCAGTGCCGCCCCGCCACCCTCCTCCCCTAGCCAGTCCTCCTCCTCACCGATCCCCTTGCAGAGGTTGTAGCTTCATCCCTCGCTAGCGCCCTCGCTTGCCCCCGCCGCCTCGCCTCTTGCGGTTTCTCTGAATGAGGAAACATGTTTTGAACGGCCACCGTCCAGTTTAGGGACGGTTTTTTGGTGTTGACATGGTTCCCCTGCCCAGATTTGTGTCATTCTAGTAGGGCTACGCCGGTCTTGACGCTATTGGGGTGAGTTTGGGGATTCTTTTTTGGGGGTTTGGTTTTACGTGGATTGGGTAAGCTATTGGTCGCCGGACGGATGTGATATGGTGTCTTGGATCTTGTTGAAATTCGATTAATTTGTATCGGTTGCTTTCATCCATGGCTAAATGTAGAAGGGCAGGAGGCGGGCCACATTGGCAACAACGGGGAGGTGGATAGCATAAGGACGACGACTACCACTAAACCTTCATGTCTCCACATGTGAGTTCTCTCTCTCTCTCTCTCTCTCTCTCTCTCTCTCACTCTCTCTCTCCTCTGTGTCTGTCATTCTTGGCCTATTTGGTTTTTTTGTATGCAGGGATTTAGGATAGGGAGGCAGCCACAAAGCAAATCAAATCGATTTGTGGTTTAGATATTTTTTTGTCGTCCCTTATGTCATTGATTCCGCTTCTTTCCTTGTGCAATCAAGGTTAGTTCTGTATATGTGTGATTTATCATTCTTTGTTTCTTTTAGTTTGGTTCTTCTATATGTTGTTTGTCATTACAGACTATATTATAATTGTTTCCTCTTCTGTTGTTTGTCATTACGGACTATATTATAATTGTTTCCTCTTCTGGATGTCAGGTTCTTAGAGATACTAATTGCATTTTGCTGCTACCATCGCAAGCCATCTAGGTAGAGTTTGAGGGGGAAGTATTAGCTTTAGAGGCATGCAAACCCAACATGTATGATTGCATTATTTGTTTGATACGAAGAGCTCTTGATTTCCTTTGGATTTAAATAATAGGATAAGTTGCTCTCTATTTTTAGGATAGGAGCATTTTAGCAGGAACTTCAAGCAGGAATTTTAGATGACAATTCCTCTAGATGGTTCGACACTTCAATCAGAAAAATTGTAGGCAGACATCAGAGGTTTTTGGTTGTTTGTGAAATTGTGATTATTGTCGTGTTTCCTGCTGGCATCAAACGTGCTGTTTCAGGGGTGCTACTATCTTCGTAAACATAAACATTGCCCAACGGGTGGCTACTGTCTAGCCAGTGTGGCATCTAAGGTTATCAGAATCTTGATTCTAGTCATACGATCATACATTTATGTAACATCCCAAAATGTGAGGTTATCAGAATCTTGATTCTAGTCATACGATCATACATTTATGTAACATCCCAAAATTCACATTTTGGGAAGACATGATAGAAATGCATGAGGAAAATAATTTTGTATATAATTCATATGAAAAACTAATCATGCATGATTAGTAAACTTTTGTATAAAGCAAATAATGAAGTTCATACAAAACATGCACTTGTAAGAAAAAAATAGAATGAAAATAAGTGAAAGAATTATATTGGGCATATTTGCTTAGGGAAAAATATTAAGTAACTTTGGTGAATTATCATCAACGGTAATAATGCAATTATATGAAAATAGAAACTTATAAGAATATTCGAGAAAATCGCAGACAATGTAAAGTTCTAAAAAAATTTATATAAGAAACTACACTAGGTCAGGAGCCCTCGCAAAAATTTTGAAAAATTTGAACCTTGTTTGCTCAGTACAAAAATTGAGCAAAACCCACATCCTTTAATTCCAAAATCCTGGTTTAAATCCTCTATCTCCTCTCGCTGGCAGGTGGGCCCCGCCTGCTAGAGCCTTTCTTCCACCTCACTCACCCCCTTGCCAGTGCGCGCTTGCGCAGTCTCTGCCCGTACGCCCTCGGATTTCGCCATCCGCCCACCATTTCGACCTCCAACCACCCCCGTCACCTCCGCCAGGCTCCGTCTACCTCATCAACCCCATTGATGGTCCGTTTTCTCGCCCAGACGGAGATAAAACCGCAAGAAACCAAGTCGTCGCATAGTTCTCATCGTCCTTCTCGTCTTCGTCTCGCTACTTGAAGCCTTCTCCTCTATGTCGAAACACTCCCTATGCATCGCCGCTTCCATTCCTCCTCCTTCGTAAGTTTCGCCCACTTTATCGCCTGTAACACTTCGCCGCCCAAGCTCCAGCAAGGCGGCCCGCCAAAGCACAATCAGTCCGCAAGCCCACTCGATGTGCGGCTACCTTGAGCCATTTGTCCCACTCACCACCTCTCCCCGCTTCTTCTTTGCAAAGTAATGCTCCAATCGCATCTTCTTCTTCGTCTCCGGTGCCGAGGAAGCCACGAAGGATCTCCATGCTCGGTGAGCCCCTGTGGATTTCGTGCCTGGTTTGAGCTTTGCCTCAACTCATTGTACCTCCTCACACCACTCATTTTATCTGTTGCCGCCCATACGGAGCTGCCACCATAAGCCACTCTACCTCCACCGCCGTCGCCGAGGACAACACCTCTCCTGTGAGCCCTTGACCTCACCGAGGCAGTTTTCTCCATCTATGATCTCCCCTGATGTCGGGACCCCAAGCCGCTGGACCTGAGCCCTCTGTGTATTTCGAACTAGTCCTAGATCAGTAGTTAGCTCACATAGTTGCAACATCGATGTAATCATATCCATACAACCAAATATATATGAAGTAGACAAAGTAATATTACTTAGTTGCAAAAGGACCTTATGGTCAAGTTTTACAGAGGTTGTCACGCAGGGCTTAACAATAAAAAGATAAACTTGCAGTGGAAGCTAAAATATCTCGTGGTAGCCATTTGACATACCCACAGGCAATCGAGTGGAGGACGCGACCTAGTTCGCATAGTCTTCAAAGTAATCTTCCTTGTAGAACTCGGTGCTCGTTGGTTCTTCTTAGGTGACTGATCAACAAATGACGTATAGCTGTGAGTACATAAAGTACTCAACAAGTCGTAGGGAAATGTATGCAAATAGTATTCATGCAATGCTTGAACAAGTATAACTTTATGTTTAATTTGCAGAAAGCAGTATTTACATTAAATACAATAGGTAGACTGTAAAGCATAATTCAAAATATTGATACATAAGTAATCAAGTTCTTTGAAACAACTAGTGAATACCCCGTTCACTTCCCAACCATTCCAACCAACCCTAACCATTCCAACATTTTTTATAAGATCTACCCCTCATGTGAAATCACTAGGCATTGTATATAACTGGGGACACAGCTATTCGAATAGTTTTTAATACTCTGCAAAGGTTATACAGCTTGACCCACAAGAGATAATCATCTTATAATGTTAGACATGACACGCTTCCGAAGGCGTGCGACTAAGTGATTATCATAAGGCTTTTACAAAACTATGTTTTGACTCGGTTCCGCTCGCTAAGGATTCGCCATTATGGACCCCCTCTTGCGCCGCTTAACAACCCAAACAAAATCAACTCAAAATATTGCTAATTAGTTAGCCAGGTCCACCCCACCCTAGACATGTGGTTGTACGATGTGACCCAGATCAATAACGCACAAAGTTAAGTCTTTAGTGACTACTCAGGCGAGGCAACCACATCCTAAAATTCTCCCCCTTTATTACACGATCATTCGCCTAAGTATGAAATTATTTTTGGTTCAACCCGACCAAATGGCAACCCTTGCCCTAGCACAACAGATTTTATCAACAGTGGCTCCGCCACAATTCCATAAATCATTAAGTTAAATTTATCATCATTGAATCATGTGATCGAGAGACCATCGCATAACTAAAGCATGACTAAACATAATACGCACCCATGTTGGTACTACAATAATGTCCAACTAAGATTACCCAACCTATGGTGTCCAAGGGTACATGTCAATATGTCATTCATAATTATTCAAGGAGTCGTACTGTCAAGTAGGTATTTAACTATTCCTAAAAATAATTAATATAAAAATTGCAATGCATACTGATATAAAATAATATAATTTTATAAAATAGGTATGACATAATCAAAGGTCTACCACTTGCCTTCATTGAAGTTTTGAATGTCTTCGGTCGACAGGTCCAAGAACCCTTCGGAAATGCCAGAATCTATACGTATAAAAAGAGAAAAATAAATAAAACAATTTCAAATAAAATCCAAAAATTACCAAACTAGAATCAAATGAAATATACTAAATTTAGATGAATTTAGAAATTTTAATCACTTAAATCGAAGCTCGAACGAAGGAGAACTGGCGCCCAGAAGTTTGAAAATCACATAAAATGATGATAAATCAGAATTTTTGGAATTATTTTTCTAAAGAAAAATCGCTTTATTGAGTCATGCTGACAAGTGGGACCTCGGTATTGTGAACCGGGTCCATGGGTGCGTGCCGGTCCACAATGGACCTGGCTCGCGACACAATGGTCGAGCCACGTGCACGGTGACGTAGGCTACCACACAAGCATGGGGGTTGACATGGCGCTGAGGTGGTGTCGAGGTGGCGGCCACGTCAGCACTGGAGCCTGCGGCGCTCGGGGCCCGATGGCTCGCCGATGTTCTATGCCACGGCTTGGAATGAGGGTGGCATCAAGAGAAGGAGGGAGGCAGGGGGGTTCTGGTGCGCACGGTCTCGACGACGGAGCGGCGAGTTGGAGAGCGATGACGAGATGTGGGTGAAGGCGGCGCTGACACTTCAGTGGAGCTCCGGTGACGTGGAGATGAGCACGAGGATGAACACGCTCTTTCGAAGCCAATGGAGGCGACCACAACAGCAGAGGGGCTCCAATGGCAGCGCTAGAGGCGGAGAGGTGAGCTCCGACCAGCGACAGCAAATCGCGAAGCACGGGGAGGAGAGGGCGAGATAGAGATAGGGGTTGGGGGAAAAGAAGAGGAGGGAGAGATCGAGGCGCACGATGACGGGGTTGATGTGGCAAGAGCATGGCCGCAGTGGTGGCTTGGTGTGGAGGCAGCACGGCCGGCATTGAGGAAGAAGGGGAGGAGGTTGGGTGGCGCGGTGCTTTGTGCGCGGAGAGAGGTGAAGGAGAGGAGGAGGAGGAGGTCGATAAAAGGGCGAAGGAGGTTCAGCGTGCGATTTTATATAAGGGGGAGGAGGTAAGTGGCGCATGGCGGTGATCAACGCGGTCGGGCAGGCGGTGAGCGGTGCGCATGAGTAGAGGCACTCTGGGTGCATCGGGAGCGGAAACAGTGGGGCAGCGTACACGTGGCAACACAAGAAGGCGATGTGGCGCTGGCGGCGACGTGGCGACGGCAAGAAGTTACGCCGAGGCACGAGCGGATGACAAGCAAAGAATGCGTAGCAATGACGCTGGAGAAGAAGCTGGAAGAGATGACACGTCGACGAGAGAGGGGAGAGGAGGGGAGAGGTGGGCTCCTGGCAGGTGGGCCCCACCTGTCAGCGAGATGAGAGAGAGAAAGATTTTTTTGATTTTCTTTAATTGATTTAGGAATTCCAAAAATTGAAATAAATCACTAAAACCTTTATAAAATAGAAAATAAGGTCCAAAAATTATGAAAAAATTCACAGAAATTCCCAGAGATAGGTTGGACTTAAATAAAACATTTCCAACTTAACATTGGTGATTAAGTTTGCAAATAAATTATTTTGTCTTTAAAAATAAATAGGGAAATTTTTAAAAAAAATCCAAAAAAAATCAGAAAACTCAAGGAAAATAATTAAATCTTATTTTTAACCTGAAATGACAATTTGGGATGTTACACCTAAAGCTATGCATGTGCTTCATTTCAGTTGATTTCCTCCAGGGTGGCTCATCGTCATCAAGCTTGTCGCCGCTGCTACTGATCATTGCCATCAAGCCGTCTCAGGCCTACTTCAACCTCGTTCTCGGTTTCTTCGTGATCGTGGTGAGCTACTAGAGCATAAGTATCATCTAATTTGAGTAATAAAGTGTATTTGTGCCAAAATCGTCGGTGAGGCCTATGGTGCCGCCGCGGGACATTGCCGCCGGCTCGCCTCAGGCGACCATAGGGTCCCGAACCACGCTTAAAACCTTTGTGACATCCCCTTGAACTGGTTTGAACCCCAAAGCCACCGTGTGTAAGCTCCTAGCACGAATTCCATGTTCACCCAAGAGTACCCACCGCCACTCACCGTCGCATCGCCGACTCCGTCCATCTCTCCGACCATCTCCGCCTCCCCTAGATTCGCTTTGGTCCGCACTACCCATTTTTGAGCTTCCCCGAGCCTTTCAACGCAAGCTTTAAGCGTTTAAACTAGTGCATCCCACAAATTTTAAACGATGGTTAACCCTTAATGACATAGTTTAAATATGACTAAGTCAATAAAAAGTTGGACCGGTTGCAAAAGTAACCAAAAATCTAATTTTAAACGTGTTTAAGGTATGAGTCACTAACATGTAGGCCCCACCTATAAGATAATGAAAAATAAAAAGGAAATAGAAAAGTCGCTTTCAGTTTTAAAGGAAATACATTTTCTTTACTGGAAAGCATAAATCTTAGTAGAACGTAGATTATTTAATTTGTTTTCGGCTCTTTTGATTAGATGTCGATTGTTCGAATGATATTTTCGATGACCATTCGTTCGCCTTTTCAGAACAACCCGAGCAAGGAAAGCACTATCTTTGATCATGTCGATGCTACTATTTTAATTATTGTACTTCTTTGTTGGCAAAATCTATTATGCATGCATGCATGTTTGATATGAAATTTCTATGTTTGGGATTTCAGTAGTTGTAAATCATATTCGATGCATGAATTTCCTTGAAATATTGATACCCTTACTGTTGTAGCCATTAGGATATGGGTTAGGCAATATATAATATCAAATTGAGAGTTTTTTAAGTGCGAATATCGCACAAATGATTAATAGAACGATAAACATGAATTTGGGAGATTTATGAAAAATGTCCAAATGGGTGTACCCCTATTATTTTGTATAAAAAATGCAAAACCTAGTTTTTGACGCGGACGAGTAATAATATATTCTGGGAAGTGTGAGAGGTGTACCTCACAAGTAGATAGGGGCAATTCTCACCTGATTCAATTAAGGACCGAACGTCGGTGCCATCAATCTAAACCTAAGCGTACAACCACATGTGCTGATATAGGATGACATTGGCTAATTATGTTATTGAAAACTAGCCTTACACATTGGTAGACCGCAGTAGTGCGGGCATGATCGGTGTAGGCATGTCCGAAGGGGCTCCCTTCACTGAGGTGTTGGGAACATAGCCTTTCGACACAACGACGAATGCCTCACTTGACGGAGGTGTACCCGGGTGAAGTGAGGGTGAACATTCGCTGGGCTAGTGCAAGGGTAGGATTAGATGATGTAAAGGCTTCGACACGTGCTTTAGATTGCTTACCTAGCAGTGGTATTGACGGGTAAAGTTGTACCACTTGCAGAGCATAAATCTATTTAAATAGTCGTGCTCGCGGTTATGAGCGTGGCTAGTATGGTCACATCGGGGTATAGACTTGATTTTTACAAAAAATGATTTTGTTGGGAAACATGAAAAATATTTTGTGGTTTATATTTGAGTTGAATGCCATGTCTATTGCTGAAGATGAAATGTTGCTCGCAACCGAGGAGGGTTACGAGTTGTTGATTTTATTCATTCAATTACTTACTTATTGTCTGGTATCTATTTAACTTCACTTCCAACTTCCGTTGCAAAATAATATGCGTTGATATTACAAATAAATTTATCTTAATGCTGAAAACAACTTGTAGTATAGAGCCACCTCCATGATAGCTTTGCATGCATATAAACTTTGCGATACACTACAAGTCTTGATGAGTACGCAATGTACTCAATCTTGCTTAATTTGTTATTTAGAGTATGGGGATGAGCCAACTTCCGACAATACTTTGTTCGCACTCGGAACCAAAGGGTTCGGTGACGGGTCTCTCTAGGCTTTGTCTCTTGTCAGTTGCCTGAGGGTTTGGATGAGCATGCCGCTGAGAATTATTGTTATCACTTCTACTTCCTTTGCACTATGTTTTGGTAAACAAAAGTTATAAAAGTATAGTTTTAAAAATGTAGAAGTGTTAAAATAAAAAGTAGATTTTTAAAATTGATTCTTCGGTAGAATATATTCTACATCGATTCTACGATTCACGATCCTGTTGAAAAACATTTGATCCAATCTAAGATCACGATTCTGACAACCTTAGTGCCATCCGAGCTATCTAAGCAGCTCCGATAACCCCTATGCACTACCCACGTACATGCTTGGTGTGTTACCGTGTACTTTCTTGAAGACTTGTGGACATAGAATTTTGCTGGGAAACTACCACCAAGGTGATGAGAACAAAGAAACTAAAGCAGGGACCAGACAAAGAGTGGGGCCGTGGGATGTGTAATATTCCGGTCAATTAACGGAAAATGGGAGGCCAAAAAGATCTACAGAAGCTTTGGAAAAGTACAGAAAGAAGGACAGAATTGTAGTAGGGCACGTCAGAGAGGCACTCCCGCTCAGTTCAGTCGAAGAAAAGTGACAGATTGAGACCACCAGTTGCACCGATCTGCTCCCTGCTTAGCAGCATGTCTGCCGCTATGTTGGACTAGTGACCTTGCTTGAAAGAGTTAAAATTCAAAGGCAAAACAACAAAAGATTTGGACTAAAATGAGAGTTTTTGCCACTTGAGAGGTACTGAAGAATAACTTTCAGTAGGTCTTTGCTTAAGACTCAGATCCATCAACCTTGACATCCATACAAAAGAGGTGTAAATCCTTGCTCCTCGCTATGTACAAGAAACGATTTCCATGGGAGCTGGAAGAAGTTGGAACTTGGAAGTGTGATATTTCATAAGAAACTTCAGCTGTGTAGACAGTTCTAGGTCCATGGAGTTTATAGATGAAAATGACACACCAGCTGCTATGAGTTTTCATGAGAAATTACCTGGATATACACTGCACTGCCGATGCAGAATATGTTGATGAGTAGAGCTGGAGGGTCGACCTCAGGTTGAGCAGCTGGACTCCAATGGGTCAGCTACCGAACATTGGAGAGTTATACATCGCAGATGATACCCAGATTTCACACCCAAAGAACTGCATAACAAAGTGTATAACAAGTCAACAACAGCCCAATAGGTACAAATGTGGAAATTTTTTTAAGTAATATTAATTTTAAAAAATACAAAAAAAATAGTTAATTTTTTTTATAAAACTAAGTTACTGTCGTCATTCCAAATAGTGACAATAACCTAGGCAATGGTGACAGGGGGTTTCAAAAGTACAGAGACGTTCCTATCGCCAGTTGAATTGGCGACAGGGACCTCTGCACTGTTTTTTTACTGACAATTTACAAACACATATTTTGTAGATAAATCATAATGATATTACAAAAATTCAGCACAACGTCATAAAAACTTTTGTCGACAAATCACAATGATATTACAAAACATTCAGCACAACGTCATAACATCTTTTGTCGACAAATCACACTAATATTACATAACATTCAGCGCAACGTTATAACATTTTTTGTCGATAAATCACAATGACATTACAAACCATTTACCACAACGTCATCATCTAGTTTTCGACAAATCAAAGTGATATTACAAAGCATTGGGCACCACATATTTCAACATGACGAACCTTTCCCATGGCGACAACCTCAACGGCCGCCATGTGGACCGCCTCGAGTGGGACATTTCTTGAAGGTGTGCCTAGACTCCCTGCAAATGGAGCACTTCTTCGTATGACGCCCGGCTTCTGCTTCGTCGATATCGTTCCTGATGCGTCGTACTTGTCACCAGCCAACCTTTCCTTCGCCTATCAATGTCTGCATGCCGATAAGTTGCTCCTGTGTCGGATGGCCAATGAAATGGCCAACCACACCGTGAACCATACATCTCGCACTCCAAGTTTGCATCACCTCGCCCTTGTTGAAATTGTCGATGTAATCGGCCGGGATGTTGCACTACCATATAACATGCGGTCATGACATGGGAGTAGGGCCCATGCAAAAGAAGAGACTTGTTGCAAGTGCATTTTTTCGTTGTGCTGTTCATTAAAACATTTATTAGTCTGTGCACTGTGATTCTTACTATAGCTTGTGAGTAGAAGTTATGCTGTCCATTGCAAGCTACGTGCCAGTTGCAGCCTGATGGCCTGGAGTGAGAAGTGTCGATCAGTAGGCGAACCATTTCAGCCAGCGAACGCAGCTGCAGTCGACGGCACTGCCAGGACCAAGGTGAAAGGGTTGCCTTCGCTTCATTTCAACCAGTTTACAAGGAGAGATCATGACAGTTTACCTAGTTACCACCTTTCTTGTCACTCGACATGTAAAGTGGACTCAACAGATCTTCTGCCAATATACAACAGAAGCTCATAGAATGCTCAAGCATTAGCCTAAGTAACCATGTCCTGAAACCATATCTGTCAAAATCTTAAAATCTCACTAACATACTAAATAGCATCCCTACTAGATGAGCATCTGTGCCAGCTTAAGACAGATGAGATCTGAGTAGCATATTCAGCCCTGTGACCATTGTACCATCCCAGCTGATCCTTTACCCATACTACTACATCCTCTACACGACTTGTAACTCCTTAAATTCTACTCCTCCATGCCACCATTCACACCAATCTCCACTACTCACTCACAGACATATCCCTCGACGCGAGGCAAATGCAACCTGCACTGACCAGGAGAAATCCAGTCGCTCGAGCAGGACGCACTGCTCAGATCGCACCCGATGGACGCCTCCCGTGCTCGGCAGGGTCCCGCTCGCATCCTCTCAGCCGGCGCCCACGGCGCGAGTACCTGCTCTCTCTCCATCGCCTCGGCAGGCCTCTCTCTCTCTTCTTCACCGCTCGCAGTCATCTGCTACTGACACCTGTCTCAGCGCGCGACCGTCGCCTCACTTCGAGCACCTGGCTCTTGACGCGTCCTGATGCCCGCGCGGCTTCAGGCGCGCGCGTGACGGGCGGCTCTGACGCGGGCTCGGCCGCCGGTGCAGCGTGCCGGCTAGACGGCGCCGGGCGCCGGTCAGCAGCGTCGTCCGGTGTGTGCGCGCATCTAAATGTGGTCAGTGCAGCAGAATCCGGAAATGTGGTGTCTCGCTGTCATGCACGTCCGAATATGTGATCTGTATCCATATACTGTAAGTTGGATGCTCGTCAGAGTGCACGTCAGATTGCACGTGCCGGCCGGACTGGAATGTTCACGGCGGCTATGGCGTATGCATGGCGAGTCACAGTCGCGCCGGTCTCAGCGGCCGCATGACGGCAGCGGCGCGCCGCTTCCCGAGGCGTCTCGCGGCCTCCAGACTGCTCAGCTCCGCTGCCCGGCCTGCTCGCCGCGCCGGCCGTCTCGCCGGGCACGCTGCCCGTCCTCCCAGACGGGCCGCGCCTCAGCCGCCGCCGGACACCTTCGCCGGCATCGCCCGGCCGCGCATCTCTTCACCGGCAGCTCGCGCCGCCAGCCACTCGCCGGCCACGCGCCAAGGTGCCGTCGCCGCCGCCGTCGCCTCACCGGGCCCTCGCTCCCAGGTCGCCGGCGCGGTCCGATGGTCCCGGCGAAGCGTCCCTGGTCACCGGGCGCATGCCTAGGCCGGATCACCGGGCCCACGATGCAGGAGGGCCGCATCAGAGGCGCACGGCGCAACGCGAGCGCGCGCGAGCACGGCCGGCAGGAGCAGAGGACGGACGGGAGCCGGACGTCACCGGGCCCAGAGCGCGAGCGGCCCAGGAGGAGAGGAGCGCGACGGCTCGAGGCCGACGGTCTGCTGGATCCTTCGAGGACGTTGAAGCAATTCTATGTTAGTTAGATGCTTCACTAACCGATTCCACAATCATGTATGTTCGGAGATTGCATTCATTTGTCTGTATTGATTTACACTTGCCTTAGCTACCATGTTGTTGACAGTCTTGCCATTTTACCATGATTTACCTTAGCATTCTTTGGTGGGACAGATGTGCATAGTGCATCTGATACTGCTTCTGAATCTATGTACCAGCCAAGCGACCGTCTGACCGAACGCAAGACTGATAGCACAACAGTCCCGCATCTAACGACAGGGTCACCGCGGTCACAATCAGCAACAGGGCCCACGGTCGCGAAGTCCGGCTAGGCCACGTGACGTAGCGGAGTCACCGCCCGGGGAGCCCGTGTGCACGGGTGCCAACGCGGAGCGTAGTACGGTGATCCGCGTCAGATGCCGGGCTCACGAGGAGCAACAGCCAGCACAGCCAGCACACTGCGGCACGGCCAGTACATGCTTCGCGAATGCGTATGATCAGCGGTAAGTCAATGACGGTTATGAGCGTTTGGTTCCTCGGATAGCTCAACCAGGTCAAAATGAAATGTAATTGCTCAAAATATTGCAATTTGAATTAACGAATCATTCCTGAATTACCATATGTGAGAAATTATGAAGCGTAGAACAATTATTCGATTATTAATTCACAGTTTGCACGACTTATTTTACCAGTTTGCATGGACTTGGAAATTCAGCTTCGTCTTATTATCTACCAGTCCATGAGGCCCGAACAAATTGAGGATGAGGATAGCAGGTATTACTGCAGCTTGCTAGCACTTGCGTTTCCGTAACAGGATTGACTCGGCCTGCAGTACACGGCTAAATCTTTCGTCATCGCACTGGCCAGATAGCAAAATTCCATGCCTAATTTACGCACTGGCTCGGTCAAATCGTAACCATAACTGTTGGTCTAAATTAACACAGCGTAAATAAAAAGTGAATGGTCGTAAAATAGATATAACTATTATCTTTCTGAGGTAAGTTCATAATACTGGACTACGCGTCGGTCAAATCGTCGAAGCGGTAGGCATTGATATGACAGTGATGTTCGTGGTATCGAGGATTGGTACAGTGTACCGGGGATGTTGTAGGCTCGATGTGACCGCCGGAGTGCCGTAAGAGCTTGTCGCAATGGCCTATCTACCCGTTCGGCATGGCTCGGAAGCACGTCAGCTGATCATTGGTCGATTGACTCCTGGACTGCGAAGTAGGTGTAACTGGACCGGGACAGCCATGACCTCAGATTTGAGTCAGTGATTCCTTGTGAAATCTCGTTATTCTTAAGATACTTTTGTTTAGAAGCGAATGATTTGATAATGTTGAGATAGTCTGATATTAATAGTTAAAATTTGTGACTTACTGATGCAGGCCGGAGAATTTATTGTGGAAGAGAATACCTTGATTAACTTAGAGATAATTTTGTACTTCGATAGTCAGCTGAACTTTCTTTCTTAGAATTGAGTTCATGTAATAGAGTTGTAGGCGAGATGCAGAAATAGTTCACTTAGTCTTTTACTCATCCATAAGGATTTATTTGAAAAAGGCTAGGAATATGAAATTCTGAGACTTGCTGGTATTGATACGAAAGCTAATGTTGATCCGTGGGTTTCGAGTTTCAGAAATAGGTTAGGCAATGTTCTGTACTCGTCAGTTTACTCTTTGCTTAGTTCTTGTAATGCATTGTGTCTAGCAATATGAGTAAGCTGTCTAAATTGGTCTGTTGCTGCAGATGTCGGGTGCCAATTGTGAAGAGATCGTAATTGGTGATGTGTAATGGTGCGTGCTGTTAACTGTAATGTCGGTTGTTTGCATTCGGAAAAAGGTCTGTGTAATGACGTGCAGTTAGTACTGCGATGTAAGCGCATAATTATCCTAAGGTACATGTAGGCTTAGGATGTAGGTGATACTTTAGATTAAGTCTAAATGCATGGGTGTTGTAGCACGTGCTCCAATACTTTAAGCTAATGCCTTGATTTAGGCTAGAGGTGTTTCCATTTGAGTTAGCCTCATTTAGTGTGTAGGATCTTCCTTCAAGACTTGTTTGACTTGCTAGAGTTTTGATGATTGATCGTTCTGTCTTGTTGGCTTCGTCTCCATTGATGAGTGCAACTATCGATCTATCTAATCAATCACAGAAATTGTCATTTATCCTGTCTTTCATTTGATGATTTAACTTCGATTTAGTTGCTATTTTGGATTATTCACTATCTATTGGAATTGTATCGAATCATAGAGGTATTTTCGTTTGATTATATGTCAAGCTATCACCTCGAGGGTTTTCGTTC
The DNA here is from genome assembly GCA_036346395.1 of Hsuehochloa calcarea. Lineage (NCBI taxonomy): Eukaryota > Viridiplantae > Streptophyta > Magnoliopsida > Poales > Poaceae > Hsuehochloa > Hsuehochloa calcarea. Next base: position 12,440,203 of record CM070596.1, on the reverse strand, counting down.
AGAATTTACAATAGTGATGGTTTCATTACTGAAGTTTCAGTCATGATGGTTTATACATTGAAAGTTTTCATACCTTTGTATGTCAAATTTATCGATTTATTTGCTCATTTCAAGAGGATTTCAATACCCATAGACCTCGCGTACATCCACCCCTAGGCTAGGTCCACGCATTGTATTCTTAACCTTGATGTTTGAACTTGAGTTTTGTATGATCATAGTTTTTCGGTCGTATTCGTCTTCATGCCATACGATCTCGTGTCAAATCTGAGAATCAATGACCAAATAAATTGAGTGCTCCTCACCCCCCCCTAGGGCCTCTCGCCTCCTCCTGGGCCCCTCCGTTTCCTCTTACCCTTCGTGTCCCCTACATTGGCCGCGACCCGTCCTCCCATGTCCCTAGAGTCTCTCCTCCACCTCGATGCGTCTCGCGCTTCCCCTACTCCGCCCTTCGCGGCCCCCCTCGCCCTTCCCGCGGCTCGATTGCGCCTCGAGGCCACGTCTGTTTCGGCCATTTTTGCGCCTGGCAGGTTTGCTATCATGGTCTCTGCGTTCTTGGCCCTATTCGGGGTTCTCTATTGGCGAGGTGAGGGTCTAGGTCACGATGTATATGGTATCCGTGTGTTTATATCTGCAGCGTCTTCGATGCGCCTGCGTGGTTCAATTGAGGTCTTTAAGGGTTGCTATGGACAATGCTTTTGAGTGTCTGGTTGCATAGCATTATATTCGTTGATTGTCTACGGATTATGTCGTGGATTCTTTTTTTTGTGCCTTAGGGTTAATTCTTGGTGTTCACCTATTGTTTGATCTAAGTAGATCGTAGGTCCCCATGGCAAATCGTGATTGCATGCTTGCTAACACCATTGTTCTTGGACGTCTTCTAAGCTATCTTTTTTCCCTGTTTCTTGGCCCCATTTTTTCCATGGGTGATGAGGTTAAAAAGGACCAATAATTCTTCAATGGTTCTCCTTTTTTATTCCTTCTTTCCCCCGGTCATTCTTCTATTTGATTTTTTAGGGGGGCCCCACCGGGGGTTTTTTCTTTGGGAATTTCCCTTTTTCCCCCGTGGGTTTTTTTTTTTTTCTTCCCGCCCCTTTTGTTTTCTTTTCTTGCTTTGGGTTTTATAATTTCATACCCACCCATATACTACAGAGTAGTCAATGTCAATACTCCACAACTTACTAAGTTAGGCACGTCCCATCAGGCATGTGGTTGTACAATAGGACCAGTTCAATGACACACAAGATTAAGTCCTTGACAAGTTACTTAGATGAGTCTACCACAAACCCACAACATGCTAAATTCACACCCTCACTTCAACGCTCCTTGGCGAAAATTATTTTGTTTAACCAAGACCAATGACATACCCCGTCGGTACATAAATTTTAACAACAGCGGCTAATTGCCATCATTCCATCTATCATAAGTCAAATTCAACATTATTTGTATATGTGATAATGAGCACATCACAACTAAGCTTGACTAAGCATCAGTACGATACACATGTTGGTGACACAAATATGTCCAACTAAAGTTAACCATTCTAAGGTGACAAATGATTCAAGGTATTCAATAGTTCAATGGAGGCATAATGACAGGTGATAGCTAAATCATTTGATATAAGCATAGCATGCAATTGAAATAAAACAATATAATTTTGAATTCATAGGTTCAATATGATCGAAGGACTATAACTTACATTGATTTTAGCTTTACTCGTTACCACACTTGGATCTTGAAGTTTGCTACATACGCTCTGCTCAGTGAAACGAGATCGTCTAATGAGAGAGAAAACAAGATGAGCACAAATAAATTCAAATAAAATTCAAAAATAGTAAAGCCAACTCTAAAAGAAAGAGCTCGATTTTAGATGAATTTTGGAACTTGAATGGATGAATTAGAGTTGAGCGTTCGTTGACGGACTCTCGAAGAATGTCGGCTCTCCCATCATGCTCATCTCAAACTCACTGCTCATTGAATCGAAAATCTAGACACCAAAGCATGAGAGGAACCACGAAAATAATATCATCCACATAAATCGAACCGACAAGAAATCACGCCATGCACGAGAGTAAACAAGGTTTTATCAACCATTCCTATTTTGAAATCATTTTCAAGCAAGAAACTCTTAAGCTGTCATACCAAGCTCTAGGAGCTTGTTTCAATCCATCTGAGGCTTTAGAGTTTAAAAACATGATTCGAAATTTTGATTTTCAAAACCGGAGGTTGCTTGACAAAGACCTCTTCTTCTATGAAGCCATTCAAGAAAGCACTTTTAACATCCATTTGAAAAAGCTTGAAACCTTTGGATGTTGCAAATGCTAAAAGAATGCGAATGGTCTCCAATCTAGCTACTGGAGCAAAGGTCTCCTCAAAGTCTAAGCCCTCTACCTGGGAATAACCTTGAGCTACAAGTCTAGCCTTATTGCGAACAACCAAACCATCCTCACTTTGCTTATTTTTAAAAACCCATTTTGTTCCAATAACATGAGAATCAGAAGGTCGCTCAACTAAAAACCAGACTTTGTTTCTTTCGAAATTTTCAAGCTCTTCATGCATGGCATTGACCCAAGAGGCATCAGATAAAGCATGGGTGATATCTCGGGGTTCGAAAGAAGCGACAAAAGCAGAATGTGCATGAGAATCAGGAGACATAAACACAGGCGAGTGACTCGCTCTTGAAGATCCCCAATCATCGCTCGGTGGATGTTGCCATTTGTATCGAGTGGTGCTCTGAGTGCAGAGCGTGGCCTCTACCTCATGAGTTGTGGAGGTAGGAGCAGAGCCACTCGGATCGTCGGTGGGGATAGGAGGAGTGCTCATTTGGCCAGCGTAGTAGTAGCGAGCTCTCCACCCTCTCGAAGCGGTGAGGAGGATTTGGTTCTTCATCCTCGAATCATCATCGCGAAAATGCTTCCTTGAATTTCGAGGAACACTGTACGAAGCATCGGGTCTAGTACGGGACTAGCCTCATCAAAGGTGACTATGAAGTCTCAACAATTTTGTTAGTGTCAACATTAAAAACACGATAGCCACGAGAATGAGCGGGATAACTAAGAAATATGCCATCAAAACATCTAGACTCAAATTTATCAAGATTGCCATGTTTAAGAATGAAACACTTGCAACCAAAAATCTTGAAATGAGAGACTTTGGGAGAATGACCAAATCTAAGCTCATAAGAAGTCTTTCCAACCACAGATCTCAAGAAAACCTGTTGGAAATATAACAAGCGATAGAGATCGCCTCATTAAAATCTCCTAGGAGTAGAATGCTCATCTAGCATGGTCAGAGCCATCTCTACAAGGGTTCTGTTCTTCCTTTCTACAACACCATTCTCGAGGAACTCTAGGAGAAGAAAGCGATGCTCAATTCCCTATCGGTCTGAAGGTAGAAAAGAAGAATTCTTGAACTCTGTCCCATTGTCACTCCTAATGGCTCTCAAAGCTCCGGTATATCAACAGACAATTCTAAGGACCAAATCTCTAAAGAATCTAAATGCTTCGTCCTTAGAAGCAAGAAAATAAACCCATGAATACGGAGTAATCATCCACAACCACCAGACATACCATTTCCCACCGTGTGAACTCTAGAAGGACCAATCGTATCTAAGTGAAGAAGCTGTCAGTCCATCATCATTACTAAAGTAAGTGGTGGGTGGGAAGCAGACACCATCTTACCATGTCTCAGGTGAGCACACAAGATTTCTAAGACCTTGACCTAGGCAAACCTCTAATCAAGTCCTTGCAATCGACTCTAGACAAATGATCAAAACCTATATGCCCAAGTCTCGATGCCACAAAACAAGGTCATGAGAATCGAGAGGCTACAAGACACCTAGGATGAAGCAGGAAGAAATCTTGAAATTTGCACGAAGATCTTCTCAAATCTGGAGATCTCAAAAACAAGCTCACCGAGGAATCTAGAACTCTGCACTCACCTCTCTTAAACCTCACTTCTAGACCCTCATCAGCGGTGAAAGCAGATAGAAGATTATACCTCGACTACTTACCAAGCGGCGTCTTTTAGCATGAACTTGTCGTTGCGCGCACGTGCCCTTTGCGATCACGGTCCGGTAGAAGCATCCCCAAATGTAATCAATTCATTGCGGATGCACGTGTGAGGAGGAGAACCATCTAGAATCTCGGTCATATGTCGAGAACACCGAGTCAACAAGCCATATGTCCTCCTTCCTCGCACGACGGACCTAAAAGCACAATCGAAAACATCCGTGCCTCGATCTGGGTTAGTGATAAATGATCGAGGATCCGTATTGAGAAGCACGATGTCTAGGAGCAGCGATGAAGTAGCGAAACATGATCGGAATAAAATCACAAGAATGCACATGAGGACCACCTAGACCTCTCAAACGATCTACCAAAAGATCGATACTCCCCTGTCTAGGTGCTACCGTGGTCTCTCCTCACGATGTCCTAATCCAACACGCCTAGGCCCACCAAAAGAGTCTACCAAGTTCTCTACAAATCTAGACCTATGTGTGGTGCGATAAGCAGTGCCTAGCTCTAGAGACTACAATGGAGAAGGGACTCCTCTAATGGATCTTAGAACACTCATCCTCTCTTTCTCTCAAGCTTTGCTCTCGAAGAGAACTCAACAGTGTGGCCTTCTTTCTTGCGAAGGTGCAATGGTCTGGACCTTTGAGAGGTGCATGCGAATGGGTGAGAGCACCTTTCTTGCGAAAGAGTTTGAGCAAAACCAGTGTTTGAAAACAACCCGGATGGCTTAGGAGGTTCTAGCTCAAACAAACCATTCTTCACAACTCTAGCAATCCTAGGTGGGTTTTTCTTGGAATGCTCTAGGGCTTGAAACCTAGACCACTATTTTCACGCTCACCTTGGATTGATCAAGAATCATGTTGAGTTTCTTTTTCCCACTTGAAAACTTCTCAAGAGTCACCTTGAGGTAATCATTTTCTTTCATTAAACCCTCACATCTAGTGCAATTGCTAGACTTGATTACCTCATTGTTCTTACTCTTAAGAAGGGTCACTTCCACCTTGAAGGCCTCACAAGACACACAATAGGATTCTCTAATCCTATTCAAGCTGCTCTTAAATTTGACTCTAAATGCCTCTTGAATCTGATTAGTCATGGTTTCAACTTCAGCATTTAAGGCACAAGAGTTAGAATCAATAACTTTCTTAGAAGCAGTAAAAGACATGGATCTTTCAATTTTAGCCTTTTCTTCAAGGGTCTTGTTTAAGGCTTCAATCTCAATTGTAAGCTTGGGACAATTTTCACAAGATGCAACTCTAGAGTAAACTAGCATTTCTTTCATCTCTTGCATCTTAATCTAATTATTCTTACAATGAGAGCAGTGTGACTAGCATCAAATTTTGCAATTCTTTTAAGGAGCTATCGGTTTAATTCAAGCGAGCACAATTTGAGCAAGTTAAAGGGATAGCTTCCATGGCGATCACATCAAGAGAAATGGCATCTAAGCAAGCGAACTAGACTTGAGAGATTCTAGTTCATCGAGAGCTTCCTTAAGTTGATTAGTGCAGGAGGAATGAGCAGATTTCAAGCTTGTCAAGTCATTAAGCAAGCTAGTGCGAGATTCACAAAACTCATCGATTAATAGATTTTAGCCTAACCACTTCTAGGTTCAAATTATCAATCATAATGTCACCTTCTTAATCATTTTTACTTGCTTATGCAATTTCTTCAAAGCACCAACGCTCTTTTCATGTCGCAATAGAAGGGCATACCTCATCGGGATCACTAAAGGATCCTCATTGTTGGAGGAGTCTTGTCGTGGTCTTCTTGGCCATGAAACACATGGGTGAAGTCATGCGCCTTCTTCTTGCCCAGAGTCACTCTCGTCGTCCTCCGTTCCAATCCACATCGCTCATATTTACATTCTCAAGAGCGGCAAGGACCGGTGACAAACTTTCGATAGTTTGTCTTCTTGGGTTTAGCATCCCTCTCTGGGATGTCTTCGTGTCTCCTTCTCCTCCTTGCCCTTTAGCTTGGGGCATCTGGAGGCGAATGTGGTTTGGCTCACCACATTGAAGCATGTGATAGGTCCACTTCTCCTCCTATTCCTCACCTTGTTATATGCTCTTGTGAATTTGGTGGAAAGGAGGGCTAAGTCATCCTCAGGCGGTTTCTCTAGTTGCTCATCACTCAAAGAATGTAAGCGGATAATGAAAAACCGGATGAGCTACAATCGGGAGACTCGAAGAACAACCCTTGGATTTGTCGACCACTAATGCCATCGACTCTGTCTTGGGAGCGCGAGATAAAGTCAATCTCATGCGTCTTCAACCTTGAGTAAAGCTTATCCATGGTAAGCTCACTCATGTGATGTTGTCATTGATGGAAGTGATCTTCATTCCTAGACCTTCACATCAAGACACCGAAGTGGCGTGCATTCTCGACTTCGAAATACCGAGTCAACGTGCGGAGATCATGAAGAATCTTAGAGAATCTTCCCAGCTCATCAAAGACTCACGGGCCTTTGTTCGATCTTTGAGTATACTTTCTTGGTGGTTACTCTCACTTCCTTGATCGCGATGGACCCTTCATGATAGTCACAAAGAGTCGCGAGATCTCGTGAAGCGACGAAAGTGAGCAACACGCTCAAACTCGGATCGACTAAAGCCTTGGATCAAATAATTCGAGCTTTTTGTTGGCCTCCACATCGGGTGATCGTATCGTCATCGGTGGCACGACATAAGGATTTTTCACCTTTAGCCAAATAGCGTGCCCTTGAACCTCGATATATGCTTGCATCGAGCCTTCCGGTATGCAAAGTCAACTCCTTGAAAATGTGTGGCTTGGTTGAGTACTTGTCGATCGCCATGGCTCCAAAGACCGGTTAAGATCTATGAGAAGAGCTAGCAGCTCGATACCACTTGTAGGACCGGAAGGCGACTAGGGGGTGAATAGGCGCTTTCAAAACTTTTTGCCTAAATCAAAACCAACACGAACTTTACTCCTTTAGCTATGAAAGCTAAGAAGATCGATAAGCACAAGCGAAGCCTTGTGTTGGATTTGATAAACCCCTCAACCACCGACACAAATGGAGAAAAGAACTCACTTTTCTTCACTTGATGCTTGGCGGTCGGCCAGCTACCACGGCGGTCGGACCGACGGTCAACCATGATCGGACCGACAACTAACTAGCGGTCGGACCGGTGGGCAGCGATTCGACCGAGCAAACCGGATGCGAATACAGGCGGTCGAACCGCCGTTGAAAGCGTCGGACGGTAGAGTCGATCTTGAAAAACTCCACCCAAATCCAAAGCGAAATTTGATCCAACTTTTGATTCAACCAATAAAACTTGACCAAATTTCTAGCACACCTCCTAATGATATTGGAGACCTATTTCTAGCGACGATCCGTCAGATCCACTTGCAGAATCGATCTCTCGAGATTTTACCAAAGGCGTGCACAAACCCTAGAAATGAGAAAATCTTGATTCAAGACTTGCTTGTGGGGTTTGATAAACTAGATGACTCTAGGAGTAATCCACACATCAAAGCAAGATAAAGTAGGCCAAGAGACCAGAGCATGAACCTTTGAATCAAGGAAGCACCAAAAACATCCAAAGAGAGAAGAGCACAAAGGGACCAATTGATCTTTCAATTAAGCATCACAAGATTGTTCACTCACAATAGATGCTTACAAAGCCTCTCCACCAAGGAGGGCAAGAGCTCAACAAGGAGCACACTCCAAACCCTAGTTCTCCTCTCCTCTCCTCCAAACCCTAGAAAAGGAAGAAGGGGCTAAATGAATGCTTGGCCGTTTTCCATCTCCCTTCCTATTTATACTAGAGAGCTAGGGTTTCCTATTTGGGGTCACTTACACATGGGACCCACACACAAATAACTCTTGAAGCAATCGCCGCTTCACCGTGTAGGTTGATCGGGTTCTCATCGCGTCCAAGCCTCTCTTGTCCAATCCCATCGGAACCTCCGAGACTTCAGCCGATATCCGCACCGCTGATCCAACCATATCGAACCACCGTTCGATCCATCTTGTCCATCTGCACCATGCTTGTGTCACACGACCTACCCGTATCCCCGATCGTTACGGACCTCGGCTCTCCAAGCGTAGTCGATCCACTCACCGTGACGTCGTTGACCGCAAGCCACCTGCACGAATAGACAAACAAACCGTTTACGGAACAAGTTCTTCACAACTTGACCCACGTTAGTTCCGAATGCAATATACATCAATAAAGCATTGAAATTCATATAATAACACACTCGAATAAGCTCAATGCAACACTTGGCTCACCTCCAGTATTGCCGGCTGACGCCTTACGGCGGTCGACCGATTCATCTTGTCGGACCGCTCCACAGCGCGGTCGGACCGGTCCAAGACTTAGCCAAAATTCAGCGAGAAATTCGAAACCTTACGGAAATTTCACTCGAATAGAACTTTGTGGAGCTCCAAAAATGATGGGACCACATCCGGAGACTCCTCACTTGCCTACACAACCTATTTTTGGCCCAGCTCAAAACCCAAATTTCATTGTGCGGTCGGACCGCCACCATGGCGTCGGACGCTTCCACAGGCGGTCGAGCCCGCACACCGTCAGCCGATGCTTTGCGACCTTGGAGCAAACCCAAGCGAGATTTTGCAAACCAATAACGCCATTGCCAATTGACTCATCATCACGAGATCGTGCACATATCCTCACGATATCCAGATCCCGTCGGAGGCGATGAGCAGTGCCGGTGGGACCCACTAGTCATCGGCGGTGGCTCGGCGGCGGCGTGACAAAGGCGCGCGGCGGTCCCACGACGAGAGGCAGGCGGCGCGGCGGGTGAGATCAAGCGGGAGCCACGCGCGATCATCCAACGGAGGAAGCGGGGCTAAGCGGCGTCCGTCGAAGGAAGGACACGCGTCGACCATCCGGTAGGGGTAGGCGGGTGAGCGAGTGAGTCGCTATCGGAATAGTGTTGGCCTTCGCCCAACACTACTCAAGTATTAAAATAGAATTTTCTTTTTTTAGAAAATCGAGAAAATGCAAATAACAATTAGAAAATAGCAATTGAACTTGGAAAAAATCCAGATAATTCTAGAAAATATATTTAAGCACATAGAATCTAAATAAAATAATTTTACCAATTGTTGATGTTGGAATTAATCATATTAAATCATTTTGTCCTTAAAGTCCAAATTAAGCTTTTAATTTAAATTAAAAAAATGCAAATGGTGATATTTTCAACTAGCCACTAATTAGAAGATGTTCAAAGACCAAAAAGTTGGGATGTTACACTATCCCCTACTTAGAGGCCGATGGGAAGACCAGAAGCATGGCAAGGGAACATGTTCCAAACCCTAGGAACAGTAGAAAAGATATCAACCCAAGGAGAAAGGGGAATGGAGAGATTAATTAGAGGAATGAGCTCACCAGGGTCTTAGGGGTCTCTATCTAGATGCGGCGAGGTCGACCTTGGATGGAGACACGGCCAAGCCAAGCTAAGCTCGCCGCAGCACCATGGGATGGGGTGAGAGGCGGGGACGGGAGCTCGCCGCATTGCCTCTAGGATGGTCGACGGTAGGGGAGAAGAGGTGGGGATGAGACAGGAGGGTGGGGAGGGGGAGGAAGACGAAAGGGCGGGAGGGTGTGGAGGTGGAGGGATGTTAGGAGGGTGGTGTCCGTCGTTCAATAACGAGGGAATGAATGAGCGAGATGGGGATCGTGGGGAAGATGTCGCAGATTGATGATGTGGTGGGAGCTCGGATCGGTGGGTGGGTTATCACAGACGGTTTTTAATACAAACCGTCTGTGATATCCGTCTGTGATGAGCTAATATCACATACAGTTCATATTAAAAACCGTCTGTGACTCACTGTTTTGAATGAGTTGTTTATTTTAAATCTTGGTGATGCACCCGTCTATAATATTAATGCGAAGAGGCTTCGACCTAATGATATGAATTCTACTTTTATTTGGCATTGTTTGGGTCACATAAGTGAGAAACGTATGAAGAGGCTCCATGATGATGGAATTCTAAACTCATTTGATTTGGAATCATTTAAAATGTGTGAATCTTGTCTACTTGAAAAGATGACCAAGGCACCTTTCACTGGTTGAACTGAGAGGGCGTCTGACTAGTTGGCACTCATATATACTGATGTGTGTGGACCAACGGGCACGACAGCCAGAGGTTGTTTTCAGTACTTCATTACTTTCACTGATGACTTTAGTAGATATGTATATATCTATTTAATGAGGCACAAGTCAGAATCTTTTGAAAAGTTCAAGGAGTTCCAAAGTGAGGTACAGAATCAATTTGGCAAGACAATAAAATCTTTATGATCTGATCGTGGAGGTGGATTTTTTAGCCATGAATTTGTTGATCGTTTGAAGCAATGTGGAATTGTTCCACAGCTTACACCACCGGGCACTCCACAATGGAATGGGGTGTTAATCGGACCTTGTTGGACATTGTTCAATCGATGATGAGCAATCGAATCTGCCATTATCTTTTTATGGTTACACTCTAGAAACTACCGCTTTCACTTTAAATATGGTACCATCTAGTAGATAAGACACCATATGAGATGTGGACTAGGAAGAGTTCTAGTTTATCTTTTCTAAAGATTTGACGATGTGATGTCTATGTTAAACGTTTGACATTTGATAAACTGATACCCAAGTCCGATAACTACTTCTTTATACGATGTCGTAGGGAAACCAAAGGATATTACTTCTACAACCAAGAAGAGGGCAAAGTTTTTATTGCCTGAAATGGTGTGTTTTTGGAGAAAGAGTTTCTTTTTAAAGTAGTCAGTGGGAGAAAGTTGCAACTCGAAGAAATTCGGGAAACATCTGAAAAAATTTCAATTCCTACTAAACCTCTATAGGTTGAACAAAATATTGTTGAACCTGCAGATGAGGCGTCAGTCCCACGTAGATCTAAAAGACCACATCAATTGCCTATAAGGTATGGGCACGACGTATTATTACTGAATAATGATGAGCCCAAGACTTATGAGGAAACGATAATAGACCCAAACTATAAGAAATAGCTTGGAGCCATGAAATCCGAGATAGACTCCACGGAAAACAATTTGGTTTGGACCCTAATCGATCCACCTGATGGTGTTAAAACCATTGAGTGCAAATGGATCTATAAGAAATAGATTGACATAGATGGAAATGTTCACATTCATAAAGCTCGACTAGTCGCAAAAGGGTTTTGATAAGTTTAAGGGGTTGACTACGATGAGACTTTCTCATCGGTCACGATGCTTAAATCTATACGGATCATTTTAGCTATTGCTGTATATTTTGACTATAGATATGACAAATGGATGTCAAAACAGCTTTCCTTAATGGAAATCTAAGTGAGGATGTGTACATGATACAGCCTGAAGGTTTTGTTGATACAAAGAATGTTAGTAAAGTATGCAAACTTCATAAATCCATTTATGGGTTGAAGCAAACATCTCGGAGTTGGAATATACATTTTGATGAGGAGATCAAAAGGTTTGGTTTCTCAAGAACAAAGAAGAACTATATGTTTACATGAAGGTTAGTGGGAGCGCACTTGTAATTCTAATCTTATATGTGGATGACATATTATTGATTGGGAATGATATTCTTATCTTTGGAATCGCTAAGGCATCATTGGAAAATAGACTTTCTCTGAGAGACCTAGGAGAGGTAGTATACTTCTTAGGGATAAAGATCTATAAAGATATATCGATAAGGATAATTGGATTAAGTCAAAGTATTTATATTGACAAAGTGTTGATTCGGTTCAACATTCGGGATGCCAAGAAGGGATTCTTGCCTATGTCATTTGGCATAAGTCTTAGCAAGAGTCGTGTCACTCGATAAGCGATGGCGAGACCATATAAATGGTATTTCATATGCCTCACTATTGGATCTATCATGTATGTCATGATATGTACTCGACCAAATGTATCATATGCTCTAAGTGTTACAAGTAGATACCAAGTGGTCTGGTGAAGGTCCTTTGGATAGTCGTGAAAAATATTCAAGTACTTGAGAAGGACTAAGGATGCATTCCTAGTTTATGGCGGTGATGAAGAGTTCGATCTAAATGGTCAATGATGCAAGCTTCCAAACCGACAAAAATGATTATCGTTTGCAATCGGTTTTGTATTCGTTTTGAATGTAGGAGTAGTGAGCTAGAAAAGTTCCAAGCAAGAGGCGGTTGTTGATTCTCTGACGAAGGCGAGTACATTGCGCTTACAAGTGCGAAAGAAGGTGATTGGATAAGGAGTTTCATTCTTGATTTGGAGTGCGGTTCGAGTGCCTTGAGCCCAATGGATATATATTGTGACAATAATGAAGCCATTGAGCGAGCTAAGGAGCCTAGATCCCATCGAAGTCCAAGCATATACTCGGAGTTATAATCTTATTCACGAATTGGTGGATAGAGGAGATGTTAAAATATCTGAGTTCACATGGATTTAAATATTGCTAATCCGTTGACAAAGCCTCTCACACAGCCAAAGCATAAGGCGCACATAAGAGCTATCGGTATTAAATACTTAAATGATTGACTCTAGTGCAAGTGGGAGACTATTGGAAATATACCTTAGAGGCAATCATAGAGATGATTATATTTCGTTATGTTCATAATATTAGATAATATGTTATCTTGTTCCTAGAATAATATTGTTAATACTTATTATCAAGTATGTGACTTGATTGTGAAACTCTGTATTTATGCGATGATTATTCTTAAACGTTCCTTAGTCAGGGAACATTTGAGAACACATATGTATAGACTAGCATATGTATTGGTTGATGACTATATTTCACGGATCATAGATATGGAGGTATCAAACTAATAATATGGACACATGTTATTGAACATGGTGTTGGTTTGACCAACCTTGAGACACTATTGAGATTGTTATGATTTCATGTGTCATCAGTTGGTCTCAAGCAATGATGATGTATAATCCTTAGACCTGATATTGGTTTGATTTCCTACATATGTAATAGTACTCTTAGGGGTTGCCAAACGCTACTCCGTAACTAGAAAGTTATAAAGATAGCTTTCGGGTATACTATAACACATGCGGAGGAATATGACTGGTCGGACATGAGATTTGTCTCTCCTATCATAATAGAAAAGGTATCTCTGGGCCACTCGTTGTGGTTGGATAAAGAAAGTGCATGACCATGCCACTAGTGGTCGAAGTGTCGACCACATGAAGTTATTCAACATTTGATCGAGAAAGTATTGAATAGTTTATGGATGAAAAATTAACTAGCCTGGAGTTCAACTAGATGTTGTGGGGGCAAAGGGAGAGTACACAAGCAGGTCGTTAAGTTCGACCAGATATGAACTAGTCGTATGGAGATAGGAGTTGGTCGTAGACTGGTCAAACATAGTCACAAACTGGTCGTATGAAGATACGAGTTGGTCGTAGACTGCTCAAACATAGTCACGAACTGGTCGTATGTAGATACGAGCTGGTCGTAGACTGCTCGAACATAATCACTAACTGGTCGTAAGGAGTTACGAATCGTCGTATTAAGTATTAATGCGGTTGTGAGGAGTTCTGAACTAGTTGTAACTAAATATGGATGGTCATGACTAGATACAAGCGGTCGTATGTGATAAGGACACGTTGTAGATCATATTGAATTAAGGTTCGTCCGATATTTTCTATGTGTGTTCGGTAATATTTATGTCCGCTAGTTGCCGCTAACAACTAGTGGTCGGAAAAGAGTTTCAAGTCACAACCGATCACACATGAACCTATAGGGTCGCACACTTAAAGGGCTAGGATTTGATTTGACGGTGATCCAAATTCTTATAGGTCACAAGTTCCTAATGGGCCTCATGTTGAGACTCATCATGGATGCCTATATATAGAGGGTCGGGGCATAGGGTGTTTCGATCGTTTTTAAGAACTCCCAAACCCTAACAATCGGGCCTTCCTCATCCAATACCACGCCACGCGCTAGCACTCCAAGGTGTGGTATCCCGCCCCATATGTGTGGATATCTTGGAGATGTTGTTGCAAAGCATCGACATTAGGATGATTCGCAACTCGTGGCGATCTCGAAGTGGGGAGAAGGCGAAGAATCTAGACCCACCATTATGAGTTAACATAGTATTTTAGTGATTAATGATAAATATATTTATGAGACTAACACTTTAATTGTTATATTTATTGTTTAGTCTCAATTGGATGAAAAGGTGAAAATCAAAGAAGTATGCATTCGACATCCTATTCTTATATCTTGTTGCATTCCTCGGATCTAAAATATAGGTTGAACTCCACCAAAAGTCTAACTTGAATATGTGCATATGTTTCTTTTACTCATTTCTGTATGCACACATCTAGGGGGAGTTCACTCTATATTTTGTGGTTTCATTAGTATTGATCCATATTTCTTTATCCGCATATGTTTGGAATCTCTACTTTGAAATATACCCTTGAGTATATAAAACTTGTATAGTTTATATATACTTGTATGTTCTTATATCCAATTATTTGTAAGTGTGATTGTTGTCATCAATTACCAAAGATGGAAAGATTGAAGTATCTTGACCAACCATTATGAGTTAATGGTATGTTGTAGTAATTAATGACAATCACATTGTGGAACTAACATTTTCCATGAGTTGGTGAAATAGGTTGAATTCCATGATGACGATCACTTGGGATGACATCATGAGTTAATTTTCATCGAGTCAAGTGAAGGATGCATCATGTGTTGATGCATATCAAGATCTCGAAGAGAAGATGATCATAAGTTGATCATCAAGTCAATAAAAGACCCATTATGTGTTGATGGAGGGAACGTGAAGAAGATCATCATGTATTAATGATATTCAAGTCAAGATTCGGGATGAAGGATGTCATCATGTGTTGATGAGCATCAAGACAAGATCATCATGTGTTGATGATATTCAAGTCAAGATTCGAATGAAGGATGTCATCATGTGTTGATGTGCGTCAAGACAAAATCCAAGTGAAGAAGATCATCATGTGTTAATGATATTCAAGTCAAGAACCCGGACTTGAAGTGAAGATGTGCGTCATCAAGCTTCAAAAAAATATGCAAGGCAAAAGTATGACTAGCTAGGGCTAAGGATGTGTTCCTAGTCTTTTACCGCTCGGTGTTTGATTGGGAGACCGGATTGCTAGTATAGGTTGTCATACTATTCATAAGAGTCTTGCCTAGTAGTTTGAGTCTCATCATGTGTTGATAGCTCAATCTACTTTCTCTAGCCAACCATGGCATGATGCTAGTATTTGTGAATGCGTTTTGCAAATACCATGGCTCATGCATTTAATTATTATTGCATCGACTATACTTTGTAAATGTGTTTTGAAAATAGTTGAAGTCCATATACCATGTACCTACTCCTTGTTGCATGATCTAAGTTTGCAAATATGTTTTGTAAATTGTTAGGGTTCATGCATTGTCTTAATTTGAGCTTACGGAAGCTGTTTTGAAAAGCGGTATAACCGATGTTGATAAAGTCGTACTACTGAAAGTTGGTAGTACTAATATTTGGTTGGCGGTATGTATTTTCTAGAGAGCATATTTTTCGAACATTTTAATACTCTCTGATAATTGGAATGACCGCACTGTAGATGTGGCACTATCGCAGTCGGTAGTACCAAAAAATTATGTGGTGGTATTATATTATAGAGAGCATGTTTTTAGGAGTTATTTATCTCCCTTGGATCTGTATGACCGCAGCTCTTGAGAGATATTACCGCCAGTAGGTAATACCGATGGTTTCACGGTAGTACGTCTTTTCACAGAGAGTGTTTTTTTTGTGATTCTTGATCCTTTGAAAATCGGTAATACCAATTTAGCCAGCGGTACTACTAGGAGTGTGGTAGTCAGATTATTACTTGGCGATGCGAGTTTCCGAGTGTGTTTTGAGAATTCTTGAGCTCGAAAATGATATCTTCTTTCTAGCGAACAAGTATGACCACGATGCAGTAGTACCACACCTTTTGTGTAACGACTAGTTCGATTGCATTAAATGCACATGATCGATCTATTGAACCTCATTGCGGTAGTATCGGTCCTTAAGCAGGTACTACGAAATCTGATTTGTTTGGGACGTTTCTTCCACGGCTAGTTTTCATGGTTGGGGCTATAAATACCCCTTGACGGTTGTGGAGCAGACCTATAATATCCGCTTAAATATCAATAATTTAGAATTAAGAAATTTGAGTGTAGTAGTTAAAGTTCATAATTTGAGATAGTTTTGGGCCACCATCCCATAGTCGCGGGAGAGCGGCCTTAGAGGCCCAAGGCCGTGAGAGGCTAGCAACCCAGGTTGGAGGCAAGGAGGGGATAAGTCACCAAAACCCTAGCCTATGCTACGATCGACATCTCTGCTACAGTACCACCGCCGCATACTACAGTGTGCGCCCTTGCTACAGTACCACCACCCTTGGCCATTGCTCCCATGGAGGAAGAAGGATGGAGCCAGACAGAGGAAGGTAAAGTAGGGAAAGGAAGAAGAAGAAGAGGAGAAGAGGAAGAAAGGAATAGGGAAGGGTGACTTCTTGTTCTTTGATGTTTGTGATTAATTCATTTTCATGCGATTGATTTAGGCGATGAGCCAGGTTTTACTCTTGTTCGTGGTCTTGTAGTTTTGAAATTAATAGGCTGCGAAATTAGGGTTCATCATCTCTGAATAATTATGGGATTTGTCAATAGCTTTCCATGGAATCTAAAATTGCATTATATGGAGCTGTAGTTTGGGAGATATGTTAATTTCTTTGTTGTTGTCTGAAACTCGTCAAGTTATAGCATCATTTTTAAGCGGTAGATTAGAAATTGATAATTGCCGAATCGGGGTTGTCCACCAACATAACTTTTGTAGGAGATTATCTTAGCTTTCCACAATGTTAAAGAACACAATTTTTGGGTTAGTCGAATGAAAGTTATAGTTGTTCTACTACTGCTATCCAGATTCTCTGTCAGTTTCTGACGGTGGTTTTCATCTGTTTGTTAAACTTAGTTAAAGGCAGAACTAGGATATCTCACCAACCAAACTTTTGTAGATAATTTTATAATCTTTCCAGAGACACTGAAAATGCCTGTTTATGATAAGTAGAATGGGAGAAATGTATTTTAGAAGGTCACTATACAAGTTGAATTGTCTTGTATGGATGTTGTTCAATCCGGTTGTATGTTTATGAAATGATTACTTCTTGTGAATTATGCGTATTTCCGTTCTTTACATGATTATGATCATTGGTGATATCAAATTGTTGCTATGAGAGAATGCATTCATTTTATTTCCTTCATTTCAATCATTCATGCCTCACCCATGGGAGTGGGTATTGAGAGTCCCATCATTCCAATATGGGCAAGTCCCATCATTTCAATATGGGCAACTATATCCCCGTATGAAATATTCGTCATATGGGCCTTGGATCCCCATATTTTGATAATGCGGGCCTGAGTGAACACCGACGGGTGTTCACTGACTATACCGGTATATGCAAAAGAGAAGTGGATGGCATATTCATATTTGCATCAATTGCATATCACTTTCTTATGCATTTGATATATGGAGAATGATATGTCTTTGATTCGATGTTTCATATGATATTCAATTCTATTTGCTGAGTCTTAGACTTACTCTTGCTTTTGTTGTTTAGGTGACTGTCGAGGATGACATTCATTTTGAAAAGTAGCTCACGGATGCTTATCACATTCTTGCACACTCCACTACCAAAATAATAGTTCCATTACCTTCTTTGGTTTTAGAAATAATTAATGTAATAATAGGTCTTTTGTTACTTCCAATGGTTTCCTTCAGAGTTTCAAATATTAGATGTTATCTCTATCTAGTTGGATGACATTCATGATGCTTATGATCCTAGTTGAGATGTAATAACTGTGGTTTTGATTCTATTCCCTTGGTGAAATCTTTATGTAATATTGTTACTAGAAATGTTTAGTCATTGTCTAGCTTTCATTCGTTGTTAAATTGATTAAAGAGCTTGTAGTTTTGGATTTGGCTTGTTAGTCTAGGTTACATTTTGGCTTCCGCTTAGCGAGGTGTTACAAGTCCTTTGGCACTTCATTTCATTCTATTGACTGGTGTGAGCCTCTCTTCTCCATTGTGCATGTGTTGCACCTTGTGAGCAAGAAAAGAGGTCTCTAGTTGCATGTGTTGCATCTAGAGTTGGATTTCAGTATCCACTTGATCTTGTGCATTCGTTGCATGTGGTGAGAGTCAAGCAAGGGATTGACTTATTACTCTTAGAGTTTGCCGACTCTTAGGCGGCGTTGGAGGCGTCGTGGTGGTGATCTCTTCAAGAAATATTGTGAAGAGGCCGCGTGTTGTGAGTGGTTTGGTGCTCACCATCTCCAGTGGAGGAAGAACAACTCCGAGTGCATCGAGGTGTTGGTTCATATTGAGCTGTTCCAAGTGGTTGAACTTACCTCGAGGTGTTTGGCTTAATTGTGGAGCCAGTCCAATTAGTTTGGGCTTACCTCAAGCGTGGATTAGGGAGGCAAGCAAGTCTTTGAACACCATGGTAAAAAGTCTTTGTGTCATTGTGGTTTGTTCTCTAGTGATTTACTTTGTGCAATTTACTTTTCAAGAATTAAATTGCTTACATGTCTTTGTATATTTGCCTTCATTGACATAGTCTTCTTGTATTGTTGGTGCACTTAGTGAGACTAGGTGTTTTATGCCTTAATTGTGCAAAACCGATTTGACTTACTCTTCCAGCATTAGAAATCGATTTTAGACAAAAGTTTTTAAAATCGCCTATTCACCATGAGCATGGTCTCTCATTTTATTAGACTAAAAGTCTAGAGAGTAAAGGATGACCACTAGTGATATAGTGTACCTAGGTGAAGCACCTCTAATTAATAGCACAAATTATGCTTATTGGAAAATTTGCATGTCATGCTACTTGGCCATGAGCCCTAAAATATGGCGGATTGTAGAAGTGGGCTTTTCTCCTCCAATGGATCCTCTTGCTCTAACTATTGAGGAAGAGAAATGCTCACATCTCGCGCTCAAGCAATTAACGCTTTATTTAGTGCTTTGAGTGTAGAGGTATTCGATGAAGTATGCAATCTCAAGAACGCTCATGAGATGTGGACATATCTTCAAGATAATTATGAAATGTTCATCTCAACCAAGGATGATTGCATAAAAGAGTGGATATCGGAGAATAATGCTCGACTTCTAGCTCGACAATGAGGAGTCATCAACTTCTGCACATCAACTCATTGCTTCATGGCAAAAGGTAATAATGAGGTAAATAATGATGAGCCTACGTATCATGAGTTGATGGATATGTTAGAAGAGCTTAATGAATATCTTGGGAAAGAGAAGATAAGATTCAAGATTTTAAAGAAAGCATATCCTCTTCAAAATAAATATGATATGCTAAAAGAAGAACATGAATCTCTCCTTCTCAAGGAAGTCACTAGCTCAAATGTAGATATAGGCATAACATGTGATTTATTAGATGATATACCATGTATAGTTGCTAACCCTTGCATTGCATCTAAGGTTAGTGTATCCACCTCGTGCGATGATTTACTTTATATTCCTTGTAGCTCGAAAATAGATGTTGCTACTTCCTCTATGTCCAAGTCACAAAATTGGAAAATAACTTGAAAAGAAGCTACAAGGAAGGCCACTCGATGAGATATTGAGAAAGAAAAAATGCTTACAAGATAAGAGTGGAATTGGCTTCACTCCCAAGAAGAAGGAGCATAGCAAGACAAGACATAATGCAAGACATACAAAAATATATATCAAGCGCCTTGAACGCAATAAGAAGGGCCACAACACCTCGGTGTGCCCAAATCAAATGGATGTCAAGTCTAGACATTCATAGAAGAGGCAAGTCGGCAATAAGCAAGACAAGAAGACAAAGGATGGAAGAAATTGTCAAACTTGCTACAATTACCGGGAAAATAGACATTTTAGTAAGGATTGTCCCAAAGGTATCTCTCCTAAGCTAATTATCTATAATGATCATTATTTGCTTAAGAATGATAAATATGGCAACGTGTTTGCTAAAATTGTTAGTTCACCAAAGCTTATAGCTAGGGCTATTTGGGTGTCCAAATCTCTTGTGACTAACATTAAAGGACCTAATCGAGTTTTGGTACCAAAAGATGCTTAAATGGTTAATAGGTACTTGGAGATGCATTGGAGATTTGGCTCACATGAAGAGGTGGATTCCACCACGCGCGAAATTGGAGCCAAGCTTAAGGATGATCATTTCATATCAAGAATCAATGTCATCTCGGTAACAAGTACTTACATTAAAGTATCTAGCCCTTTTACCTTGTGTACGTTCCATTCCATGAAAATCTTTTAGAAAGGGTGTTCTTTCTCTTGTTCAAAACTTCATTATCACAATCTTGAGCAAGATGGTAAAGTGGCACATTAAGGGGGAGTGTAAAGTCATATACATGTATATCACATCCCTAAGTGTGCCTAAATAAATTAAGTGCTAGTAATATTTTTCAAAATTGAGCCTTTTAGTGAAAAGTCAAAAATCTTATAACTATTAGTAATTATTTGAAAAACTAGTTGCAAAATGTATACAAATGCATTTCAAAGGTTTACCAAAGGTTTTAGCTCAATAAAAACCTATTTTAAGTGAAAAAGAGTTTCTATCCAAAATCCAAAATTAT
Source organism: Hsuehochloa calcarea (assembly GCA_036346395.1). Classification (NCBI taxonomy): domain Eukaryota; kingdom Viridiplantae; phylum Streptophyta; class Magnoliopsida; order Poales; family Poaceae; genus Hsuehochloa; species Hsuehochloa calcarea. The sequence goes on along the minus strand of CM070596.1, from coordinate 12,419,571 downwards.
AGTATCATGTTTTTAACATGAACTAGATTTTTTGTAAAATCTATTCTTAAAAGGAATTTGAAAACCGTCCCAAAAAGAATATCATATAGTTGGCTATTCTAAACCTTTTTGGTATTCAAAAGATTTCCAAAAGGCCAACCTAGCAAAAGTTATTTATTTTTGAAATTCATCTAAAGTACTATCTTGACCTAAGTGGTCACTTTCTAGCACTTAAGTGAGTTTTGCCATTTGAGCCAAATTTATTCACATGAATAGGTCCATAATGATATTAATGACTCATAGATACAATTGAATGCTTTAAAATTCATCATATGCTGAATTTGGCATATTTGAAGAAGTCTCTTGAAAAAAATAGCTTTTATTCTGCACTCTTGATGTATTTATGAAAATAATTTCAAAATCTTTCTTAAAAAATCTCTACATAAGTAAAAACTATATTCATTTGAGTTTCTACTATATATCTCATGCAAAATGATCCTCCAAATTATTTGTTGAGTGTTTATTATAAAGGATCATTTGCATTGAATCTCAGCTTCTAATTCTTTCAGGAAAAACGGTAATAGCGCGTTTAACACCGGTACTACCGCTGCCCAGCAATACTGCACTTCATTCGTGGTACTACCGCTCTTCTGTGTGGGTTGGCGGGGCAATCACCAGAAACCAAGTCGAAAACGTACTCGAAGATGTGGTTGAAAAGCATACTAGAAAACGTGGTCGAAGATGTACTCGAAGATGTGGTCGAAAAGCGTCTCAAAAGCGTTGTCGAAGACGTACCAAAACATACTCGAAAGTGTACTCGAAGATGTACTCGAGCACGTGATTGAAAGCATGGTCAAAAATCGTCGTCGAAGATGTAGTCGAAGACGAACGTGATCGAAGATCACCGATACTACCAGCTTTAAAATGCGATACTACCGAAATTAGGTAATACCATCATAAAATTGTGGTACTACCGCGTTGGTTGGCAAAATTCCTTAAATGCCCTCGCATGGAGTTTTAACTCGTCTCTCTCTTCTCAACTGGTCACTCCGCCCAATCCTTCATGGCCTTTCTCTCTCCGTGTTCTTCCTTCGAGAACTCCATACCCAGATCTCCCGATTCCGTGGAGCTTTCTTCAATTCGCTTGTTGGAATCATCTCTTGTGACCATATCTCATCAGATCCGTGAGATATTTTCTTGGATTCACTCATTTCTCATCTCTTTTGGATCTATCTATTTTCTAGGGTTTGATTCAAAATGTATTTGATTAAGTCAATTTCTCTCGGAAAATTGATAGTAATTAGTAGTTGATGACTTATTATGTCGATTCAATGGATTGATTCCTGTTAAACACAAGTTAAAATCAGATCTGAAGGAGAACCCTGAAATTTCTGGAACTGTGGTACAACCGCCTCGTGAATTCCAGCACTACCGAGTTGCGGTAATACCTTGTTGACAACGGCAGTACTACCGCTCTAGAAGAGAAAATTGATTTGATCATTCTCTTTTGCATAAAACCTATTCTAATCATCTCTTCTCATATTAGCAATCATGCCGAGGATGAAGACAACCTCTCTTCGCAAAGGGGCCTCTCCCGATAAAGATCTCCAAGAGCGATATGATCCTCCTGGTCCTTCTCACCAAAAGAAACCTATAAGGAAGGCAGCAGCTAGAAGACCTCCAAGCAAAGCTAGCAACTCAGAGACATAATCCTCTCGAGAAGAAACTACAAGCGATGAGGAGATGGGCAAGGCTGAAGAGCCTCAGTTGACCTCATCTGATTCCAAGTGAGAATACGCTCTTCTTGACAGGTCAATCAATATGAGAAGCTTAGCAATTCTACAAATGCAAGATTCCACACAAGATTTCAACAAGAATTGTTTGCAAATCTCTACGGTCCACGCCAGCAATTCACTGATCACAAGTATCTAGATTGGGCTCATTTGGACTCAATCAATAAATATGATGGAGCCTATCAACTTTTTCACAATGTCGGTTTGGATGAGATTGTGGCTTTAAAGTGTGATTACAACGAGGAAATCATAAGATAATTATATGCCACAATACATGTATCGACTCTTTCAACTTCTTGATATGGATGACGGGACACAAAGATATCAAGCATCAAAAGATATCAAGCATCCAAGGCTGATTTTGAAAGGTCTGTGAACTTATTGAGGGTCCCAAGAAAAAGCGTATGAGAGATGCCCTAAGGGTTCCGACTTACGGGAGTTCTATGATGAAGATGTCAACTTTACTCTTGGTAGGATTGGAGGCCTTCTTCCTTTGCCCGGCTTAGTCGATGGGATAATCAACCACACCTTCTTTCCGGGGTGAAAATTTTGATGCCATTCGAGGTATGCTTGGAACATCATTGATAACATCATGAATGGCGAAAGTTTGATGTAGTTGATGTGATTATAAGAGATCAGTGCCTCCAAAAATGATAGAGTCAAAATAATATACTTTGCACATATATTATGGCACTCATCTTGAGAGTGACTCGTTCAAAGGGGCAAGGCGGAGTGCACAAGACCTACAAGCCTCGAGAATGAGCTCCAATGTCGCAACCATACCACCTCATGCTCTAGCAGACTTCCAAGCACCTCCGAAGATCGAGCTTCAATTCTTTCGATTATGATGGAAATTCAAGAGTCGCACAAAGCAGGAGCAAAATCACTAAGACTAGAGCAAAGAATGGAGAAAGCTCACACAAAGACAAACAATAGGATCGCTACCTTGGTGATCAAGTTCAATCCCTTCAGCAATACTTGTCTATTCCACCACTTTGATCCTCGTCGCCTCGACACACCTCCTCAAGCGAAGAAAGAAGAAGAAAGTGGAAAAGAAAGTTGAAAGCTAGGATAAAAGACTTAGGGGAGCTTTAGGGGTTTTGGGGTATCTTATTTATGTCTTATGTCTCTATTTGGAACACTGTTTTGAGTATTCAAAGATTTATTATGATGCACTCAATGTTTATGCTTAATGATATTTCAAGCATCTTTTGTTGATTATCATTGATTATTGCTCAAATGATCTTATGAACTTTGTTCCTCATAGTCCATATATAAGGGAAAGTCTGTCAAAATTTTCAATAATCCATATGTGCATGAAAATCACTTCATGAATCTCAAATGTACATGTTTAAGGGGAGTTTTTCTCTATATATTGTATGTTTATTGAAAATCATTTCAAATTGGTTTGCATTTCTCTATATATTTGTAAGTTTCCTTGAATTCATTCCAAATATCACTTCATTTAAGACAAACTCAAATATGGTATCATTTCGAGTTGTTTATTCCTTTCGACCATAAAAGGGGAGTTTGCAACCTATTTTGGTTTTCCTCAAATATCTTGAAAACAAAATATTTCTTCAAAAGGGGAAGAATATTACAATGATCAAAATAAAATGAATTCAATTGCCAAGCTCTTTGTTTTGCCAAAACTCTCAATTGGCTTAGATTTGTTTTGGATTTTTGATGATTAATGACAAAAGGGGGACAATATTTATATGATCAATATTTCCACATTTGGCTTAATAATATATTCTCTCTTGTGATTTTAAACCTTTTCATGCATGTCTCATTCATATGCTTAAGAATACATTATGCATATAAGCCTTAAATTGGTTAATGATATACATGGATATAGTTCAATTAGCTTAAATTCTTATCTTATATTGATTTATATCCAAATATTGTTATTGACAAAGGATTTATCATCAATCACCAAAAAGGGGGAGATTGAAAAATCTAGACCCGTCATTATGAGTTAATAGAGTATTTTGGTGATTAATAACAAATCTATTTATGAGACTAACACTTTAATTGTTATATTTATTGTTTAGTCTCAATTGGATGAAAAGGTGAAAATCAAAGAAGTATGCATTCGACATCCTATTCTTATATCTTGTTGCATTCCTCGGATCTAAAATATAGGTTGAACTCCACCAAAAGTCTAACTTGAATATGTGCATATGTTTCTTTTACTCATTTCTGTATGCACACATCTAGGCGGGAGTTCACTCTATGTTTTGTGGTTTCATTAGTATTTATCCATAATTCTTATTGCATGTGACTATATTTTACAAATATATTTTGAAAATGGTTGAAGTCCATGTACCATGTACTACTCCTTGTTCCATGATCTAAGTTTGCAAATGTGTTTTGTAAATTGTTAGGGTTCATGCATTGTCTTAATTTGAGCTTCAAAATTATTTTGAAAGCGTTGTGACATTGTTGATAAAGTCGTACTATCGAAAGTTGGTAGTACTAATATTTAGTTGGTGGTATGTATTTTATAGAGAGCATGTTTTTCGAACTTTTTGATATACTCTGATAATCAGAACGACCACACTGCAGGATGCGGTACTACGCAGTCGTAATACCCAAAAGTATGTGGCGGTATTATATTATAGAGAGCGTGTTGGAGGCGTCGTGACGGTAATCTCTTCAAAGAAGATTGTGAATAGGCCCGACGTGTTGTGAGTGCTTTGGTATTCACCATCTCCAGAGTGGAGGAAGAGAAACCCCGAATGGATCTAGGTGTTGGTTCATATTGGAGCTGATCCAAGTAGTTGGACTTACCTCGGAGATGTTTGGCTTAATTCGTGGAGCCGGTCCAATTAGTTTGGGCTTACCTCAACATGGATTAGGGAAGACTAGCAAGTCTCCAACACCACAGATAAAAGTCTTTGTGTTATTATGGTTTGTTCTCTAGTGATTTACTTTGTGCAATTTACTTTTCAAGAATTAAATTGCTTACATGTCTTTGTATATTTGTCTTCATTGACATAGTCTTATATTGTTGGTGCGCTTAGTGAGACTAGGTGTTTTTTCCTTAATTGTGCAAAACTGATTTGACTCACTCTTTCGCATTACAAATCAGTTTTAGACTTGAGTTGAAGCAAGGTGTGCAATCTGTTTTCAACCTTGTTGATAGCGAGCGATCTAACTGGTGGGGTGTCGTTCTGACCGCCATATGTTGGCGATCTTACGGTCCTATCGGTCGGTAAGACCGCTTATTTTCGTCGGTATGTTTTTATAGAGAAGGTGTTTTGGGAGTTTCTCTTGATCCAAAAAGCGGTATGACCACATTTGTCCATGGTATTACGCAAGCGGTAGTACCGTAATTAGTTGGTATTATGTGAATTCTTTGTATGAGTAGGTAATAAGAACATCATTTCATATGACATACTTATCATATTATCATGAGATCATTTAGATATGATCTATGAAGATCAGCTTAGAGTAAAGATAGGAGTAAGATTTAATCTGAGATTTGAGTTCTTGAGTAAGCTTCTGGAATGAAGTCTTGATGTTGAAGTATGGATGTTCTTCATGAGTATGGCATAGATGTTCCTAGTCTTCTGCGATGAGTTAGATAATGTCTATATGATATGTAAGCTATCTTATGAGGATCACTACGAAGTTAATCTGTGATGCTACTATCTGATTGAGCATAGATGTATTGTCATATAGATAAGTGATTTATTGTTGAGTGATGAAATGACTCATAAGACACGTGAATGTTGCTAGAATCGATTTGGATAGAAAGCTTTGGATTTGAAGCATACATCCGATGCTGATATTCGAATGATGTAGCTGAATGTGGATGATAGTTCTACGGAATTACATCTGTAGTTAGTATGTGAAATCATGAGTAAGGAATAATGTAAAGGTGCTTAGTGCTCTGAGAATAACGGTTGATGCTGCATATAGATAATAGATAGATTATGTGAGATAAGTATGACATACCTGGATGAATTACGATAGATCTATCGATAACTTGTTCAATGATAATTAGTCATATGAAATTCGACTAGATATTATCAAAAAGCATCGGATTTAAATGGAATATGCGTAATATCATAAATAAGCGAATTTGACATGAGTATGTCAATCTGAGTACAATAGTGTATAAATACTATTGTGAGATCTTGATATTCAACCAGTTGAATAGATACGTATTAATCTAATGATAGGTTCAGTTCTCACCAAGACTCAAGGATTAACGCTAAGACGTCTTGGAGATACTCATCAAGCATAACAAGCAGTTTCAAGGTATCAGCAACGGTCCCACGGATATCCTCAAGCTGGTCACAGCGGCACATAGGGCGCGATTCGAGGACATCACGAGCTTGCAGGTTGCACGGCGACGAGAGCGGTCAACTGCAGATGATGAGGAAGCGACGGTCGCGTCAACGAGCATTGACGCGGAACGACGCCGACGCCGTTACAATACGCGATGTCGATGTAACGCGCGAAGTAGACGATTCGACGAGCCAGTGCCGACGATGGAGCGCTGCGGTCGATTCGCCGAATGCGATCCATTGGCGCCATCCGGAGGCACGGTGAATGGCTTGAGCGTCTCGAGCAGTAAGCGGCCGTATGGAGGCGCGACCGCGCGACCTCTCACTGGCGGTAGGTCATAAGCTCTTGAAGCTCGTTTGGCAGCCCGATCTATGAGGCTGGTCTAATGCTTTATGTACAGATATGCATAGACTGTAAGTTTTCTGCTGACGCCTATTAATGAAGATAAATTTCTTATCACTTATATATTAAGTATTTGGTTATTATTTACATGTTTTACTCTTTAATATTACGATATATGAATGTCATGAATTCTAGAATAATTGTATAATTATTTAAGTCATGAACTTTATTATTTTAAAATATAATTAAATTAATATTCATTATGTAATCAAGTAAGTTATCTAATTGATAATTATCTTTGTAACATAAATGATTGTGAATCTTACTTACAATATTTGCAATGATACATTAAATAAATTATTATTAAAAATTAATAAATGAATTCTATGCATTCAATTTTGTGGAAAATTATTTCTTAATATAATAATAATAAATATCATATTCACTAGTAGTAAATATCATCAAATAAGTAAAGTGATAATTTACATAATGTCCAAAATTCAATCTCTCGAATTTAAAGAATGCATATGAATTCCAACAATTACAATTATTTAGAGTGACAATCTATGAGTACCACAAATTAACAAAAAGCAAAATTTCCAGAGGGACAATTTAAACTTAATAAATTAATAGACAGTTGATCGACCGTCTCAAAAGAAATGCAGCAGTTGAGCTGGCGCACAGAGCACAAGCGGCTTAGGCTCGACGGTGCCGTCGCGGCGGCAGCGGTCGAGCAATGGCGGCCGGTGGTGGCTTCGAACACAGATGGTGGCCGTCGCGGCGACAGTGGCGTCGGATGGAAGCGAAGGAGTTAGGTTAGTGCCCTAGCTCACGATACCATGTTCTCTCACCCATTGAGTATAGTTCTTATCGTGAGGCCGCTCCTCATTACGAGTGGCAGCTCGCTATGGCGAAGGAGCTTGATGTTTTTCGACATACGGAGACTCGGATATTATCGACACTGTGCATGCTTGTCCTATCACGTGCAAGTGAGTGTATAAGATTAAAACCGATCGATGGTACTATCGAGCGCTACAAGGCTTGTCTTGTGGCTTCTGACTTTCGGCGAGATCGATCGTGCTACGATGAGACTTTTACCCTATTTTCTATATGACACATTCGCACTCTTGTTGCGATTGTTACGATTCATGACTATCTATCTCATTGGATGTTAATAATGTCTTTTTATGGTATTTTGTTTGAGAAGGTATGCATGCAGACACCACCTCGGTATTACATTCTCGATGGATATGTTTGTCGTTTTCTTTATGGCCTCAAACGGGTTCCTCGTGCAGATTTGCGTGTTTTACCTCGTGATTAGTGTTGTAGGTTTCATTCGGTTCCCACGATCCTGCTCTTTTTCACATCTCATCTCATGGTAAGACATCTTGCCTTTATACGTGATGATATACTCATGACTAGTGATGATTCCTCAATCATCACGTATGTGAAAAACATCTCGTGAGCAATTTTTATGACTAATCTTGGTCCTCTTACGTCTTTCTTGGGATTGAGGTATCTTCCATGCCTTAGGTCTACTATCTCTCCCAAAGAACTATGTTGATATTTTCTTGATCGATCAGTCAGTGACACTTGCAGTAAGACTCCCATAGAGCTATCTCTATGGCTCGTGCACATGATGGTGATCTTCTTGAGGATACTACTCGATATCGTCATCTTGTTGGGAGTTTGGTGTATCTTGTGAGCACTTATCGATATTGTCTATGTTGTTCATATTTTGAGTTTATTCATGGCTCGTCCTACCCATCTTCACTCTGATCACCTTCTTGTGTTCTTCACTCATGCAGTGGGACTATCTCTTGTCGTTTGTTTTCCCTAGCTCCACCTCACTACTGAGTTCAGGCGACTCCGATCGACTTGGGCTAGTGATCCTTCTAATCGTCGTTCTCTTTCGCTTCTTTGTATTTTTAACTCCTCTCGATTGCACGGAAGACAATGAAGCGAGTGCATTTCCGTTCGAGTCTGAGAGGTTGGGTTGAGCTGTAGCATAGTGAGTGATGAGGGTTACTTGGTTGAGGTGGCTATTTGCAGATTTTGGAGTGACTATGATGGGATCTATGACTCTTTTGTTTGATGATCTGAGATGCTATCAGTATTGCAGTGACCTGAAGCATGAGCTCACCAAGTATATTGGTGTGGATGATTCATACACTCGCTTACAGTGTAGGAGGTAGTATTTGATTTACAGTTTGTGCCTTCAGAGTTACATATTGCTAACTTCTTCACGAAACCACATACTAGGGTACAACATTTGTATTTTCTCTCCAAACTCAGTGTGTGTAATCCATCATAAGTTTGAAGGGGTGTTAAAATAGAAATCTTTTTGTGTTTTCTTATCTGTATATAGCATATCTCCTTATACTCCTGATATATATTGTCCATTGGGCAACATAAATATAAGGAACATTCTGATCTTTTGCAAATCTAAAAACTTTTTCAACTCTAATAGCCACACCATCTGGACTACCTGGAAAGGGGAAACATAATAGTGAGCATTGAACAGAATAGAACCCGCCGATGCATCATTAAGAAGCATTGTAAGAACTACGGCCTACAGGCCATTGCAAAGAAGATTTTTTTTCCTCGGTAAACTTGTTCCGGCGAGTGACCATCAAGTGGGAGCTGAATCATTAGAGAAAAATGAATCTCCCAACCCTGCTAGGAGTTCTAACTTCTATAGTTCTAAAGTCTGCGGAAAATGTATAGCTCAAGAGAAAGATGTCCGTTCCAGCATTATACACTATCAATTGAGGCTGAAACCTACTTTCCAATACCAGCAAACGACCTTTTCTAGGGAACTGCAAGGAATGACTTTGAAAAAATATGAACAATGACTCCGGATCCACTTAGTTAGTAAATGAGTATTGAATTTACTAGCACAAGAGACATCATTTATGAGGTGTGCTTGGTTACACCTCATAAATAAAAGTTTATGAATCTTAAAGTAAAGTAAAGTAGTTAATATTAGGTGGACTCAAATCTGCATTAACCTAAAAAAATCAAATATTTGACCCACTAATATTCAAATCTATATCGATATCTAATCTTCAATTTGATTTATTTTTGTGTCGATCTGATTTGCCCCACCTAATATTTATTAGATATAACTTGTATAGAGTGTTCTTTGTATATTTTTATACACATATATCTTGTATATGTTGGCCTTTACGCCTATTGAAATAGACAATGGTTCATTGTTCTAATGCTCATGCTCATGCTCATAACAATGTCTCACGAGCGTAAGTATCGTCACTTACTTGAGACAGCTCGCGCTCTCAAGCTTTCCACTTCGGTTTACGCTTCGCCTACACCTTCTTCGCTTCCTCTCCTGTGGTTCCACTGTTCACTCTCTTCGGTGTTTCCTTCCAGCTCTTTTGTTGAGGTTCCACCCTTCCTCTACACTACTCTCGCGTCCTCAACCTAATCTTCGGTTAAGCCTCCGTCTTTGCTGCGCCTTGTCCCTATCTCTTCTTCTCCGTGAATCTGTAGATGAATCGGTGCTTCAGTGATCAGCACATTTTCCTTGATGCAGTAGCTCAAGTTAAAAGCTCTGAATGCACCTGCTTGGGCAAGCCATTATAGCAAACTCTGCATCAAACAAAACAAAACTCTGCGAGACAAGCGAATCGTGTTGGAGATTTCGTGTAAGATCTAAATAACTAGTTACGTTAGAGTTGGACTCTATTTTGAGACTATAAATAAAGTGCGAGAATCATACGGAATACACATAACAATTAATCTCGAAATTCCACATGGTATCGAGCCATCCCCGCCACCCAACCCTAACCCTAAGCGTATTCACCTCGGATCAATCGCGCCGCCGCCGTTCGTCGTCGTCTCGCCTCCTCGGCCGTCGCCGCCGCGTCCCAGACGAGCCGCTCGTCTCAGCGTGCCTCGGCTCGAGCATACGACACAAGCTGCAGCATCGCCGCCTTTGGTCACCGCCATCGCTCCCTCGTCGTCGCTCACACGATCGCCTTGCGCTGTTTCGCCACCTCGGCACCGCCTCACGCGCCACCGCCACTCCCAGTTCGCGGTCCCATCCTCGCCTCTCCTTGTCACATCCTCTGCATCCCGCCCTCTAGTCGCCTTGCCTCTTTCGGTGGAGGAAGAAGCGGGAGTAAGGAAGGAGTGCAAGTGGATGGTGGAAATAAAATAAGAAACCCATGGGAGCCGGGTTGGTGGAAAAGAAGAAGCTGCGGAGGCGGGAGCCGAGTCAGTGGAAAAGAAAGAAGAAAAAATAGGAGGGCTCGATTCGGTAAGGAAAAAAAGAGATTTTTTATATATGTTACCGGTCTGCATGATTTGGATATTCGTGAAGGCAATCATCGAGGTTCGGCATATTATTGATGCGTGAAGAATTATCGTGATCGTGGGAGATATGCTGCGCATTTCTTGATAGTAATTAGCATTACTCGGTTGATTTAGAAGATGACCATCGAGAAAATTGAGGCTGCAAGGAAGGAGGAGAAAGAAGCGCAATGAGGGTGGCGAAGAGACAAGGAAGACGATTCTTGAGACTACTTCCCATTGGTAATTCAAGGTGACATGAGAAGCATTTTACGGGACCTCTTCGTATGGTATGATAGGTCAGAAATGAGTCGAGGTCATCTGAATTAAACATGGAGCTAATGGAATGATGTAAAGTTGAAAGGAAGTAAGAATTACGAGTTGGTCTAAAATGGCTCGGGTAATTACGAGGGCAAGAGGGTGGAGCACTACCTACGGAGACTTGCATTGAGTCTGAGATAAAGGCGAGTATAGATTGTAGGATATGGAACACTACCAACACGTGGTGGTAGATTGGTTGCTAACCGATATCTCCATCCATCGCTCGAATGGTGGAGATGATGCAGTCTGCCGTCGATGTGGAAGACACTAAGCAACATGTACTCAGGCGGAAAATGTGATGATGATGGTGGAGGTCCGAGGCGAGTGGAGGCCCTTAAACAAGAGGATAATACTATCCACGAGTATGCTAGTGAAGCTAGACAGCTGTGAGCGATTTAGATCACTATGATCCACTGCATTAACATCTTTGTGATATTAAGATGTAGGGTGTGGCTACAATGCGACGGTTACACACTTTCTAAAGGGATTGAACCCAAAGTTTGAGAGTAGAAGGGCTGCCATGTTTCACTTGGCAAACTTGCCTACTATGAAGGAGGCTATTTCGGCTATTATGTAGGATGAGTTTCGACTATGAGTAATGGGGAACAACAATCCAGTCAAATCGGCGTACGCCATACCAGATGATAGGGAGTGCTACAATAGTGAGATGAGAGGACATCTGAGCCGTAGTTGCCATTCTCCACAGATGGAGGTCAAGGTAAAGCTCATGGTGGTCGTGGAGGCCGAGGTGGAGATTATCGAGGCCAAGGTGGAGATCATGGCGATCGTGGAGGTGGAGGTCGAGGAAGGGTCAAGTTGTCCCAAGGCTAATGTGGCCCGATTGGGAGATCACGTCGTCACTCGACGATGAGCAATGTGTGCGATGGGAGAAGTGGCGGCAGAGAGTGGTCTGCAGCGATCGGACGACAACGAGGAGATGTCATTCCAAGATCCTGAGCATACCATCGAGCATATCTATGGGGGTCATCGGCATACAAGTAAAAACGACAGCTTAAGGTTGTCGAACGTGAAGTAAACTTCAATGACCCTCCTCTTGTCAATAAGTTGTCGAGTAGTCGAAGTCACCATCTCATTCGAGGATGAGTATGATTTGATCCCTTCCGACTCGACGGTCGTTTTCCAATCGTGGTTGAGCCTACCATCAACAACTGTCGAGTAAATTGAGTGTTAGTTGATGGTGGAAGCTCGTTAAACATCTTGTTTATGAGTACCATGGACGAGATGCAAGTACCCATGACCAAAGTAAGACCAGTAAGATACTCTTGTCATGGTATTGTCAGGGTCTTGGCCAAACCAATTGGCTAAGTTTCTCCTCCTTTAATATTTGGTTCACCAAGTAATTTCGGACAACGAAGATCTCCTTTGATGTGATCGATGTTGATCTGACATATAACGCCAAACTCGGATGACCAACTTTGGCAAAATCCTTAATGTCTACTCATTATGGGTATCAATTTCTTAGATGATCGGATCTCAAATGAGTAATCACAATTCACTTTGATAAGAAGATGGCACATACGTGCAGTGTCGATCCTCGAGATGGTTGGCGGATAACAACTCGGGAAGAAAACAAGGCAGATCTTCCACCAAGCGATCGAGTCGAAAGTGCGAGCCGAGCAGACGAGGTCAAAGAGGTTCCTATGGGTCGGAGGAGCCCTCAAAGACTATTCGCATCGAGGATACTTGCGACCCCAAATAGTAAGACGCCCTCATCACTTTCCTCCGAACAAATACAGATGTCTTCGCGTGGCAAGCATTCGACATGCCCGGAGTCCCTAGGGAAGTGATCGAGCACAGGCTACCTTTACGGCCTGACAAAGTACCCATAAAATAAAAATTATGGAGATTTGCCCCTGATCGATGAGATGCTATCAAATCGAAATTTGACAAGCTACTTAGCGAGGCTTAATAAGAGAGTCGACCACCCAGTGGTTGGTCAACCCTGTAATGGTTAAGAAGTCTAACGACATGTGGCGAATGTGTGTAGACTTCACTGATCTCAATAAAACTTGTCCAAAAGATGATTTTCCTCCACCACGCATCGATCAGTTGGTTGATTCTACTGCCAGTTGCGAAACATTAAGTTTTCTAGATGCATATTACGGCTACCATCGTTAATATGCGTATAGAAGATGAAGAAAGGCCACATTTATTACTCTATTTGGAATATTTTGCTATGTTAAAATGCCATTTGGTCCAAAATGCTAGTGCTTCTTTTCAACACTTGATGCAATTGACTTTTCACCTCAACTAGTCGAAATTTGGAAGCATATGTTGACGATCTAGTCGTAAAAAGCATCAAACGGCTTAATCATGCTTTGACTTTCAAAAACATTTGACAACCTCGAAAACATCGTCGAAACTCAATCTTAAGAAGTGTGTATTTGGAGTCTCTTGAGGAAAGTTACTTGGATCCCTTGTCTCTATCGAGGAATCGAAGTAAATCCCAAGAAGCGACTTGTCAAGCGCTCGGAGGTTTGGGTACAAGAATTACCCTCAGTATTATGGGCAATTCGTACAACTGCTAGTTGGGCCACAGGTGAAACACCTTTTTTTTAGTTTTCCGTGCCGAAGCTATGCTTCCACGAGCTATGCTTCCACTAGAACTAAAGATCAAGTCGACACGGGTCAAAACTTTCAATGACTACCCAAGAACAACTTCGAGCAGATGACATCAACCTACTCGAAGAGAAGAGAAATCAAGCCTTAATCCGTTCAGCAGTCTACCAGCAAGCCCTGCGCAAATACTACGATTGTAAGGTCCAACATCGTAGCTTAGTCTCAGTCTAATTGGAACAAGCTTTCCCCCAAGTGGGAAGGTCCTTACACAGTGGTTGAAGTTACGCGATCAGGTTCGATACGACTATCAATGGAAGAGAACCAGATTATCTCGAATTCTTAGAACATCGACCAGTTACACAAATTTTATGCGTAACCAACCACCTCGGCAATAAAGTGTCAGGTTATTTTTATCTTTATTGTCTTACTTTGAGTAGCACTTCGATAATTTTTCGACTATCCCCTGGTCGTAAGTTTTTCCACGACCAGTACCCAACACTTCTTTCCACTGGTCGAAAGGATAGGATCATCACCTAGTCACAGCCTTTCCTTTCTACACGTGGTCCTGCCCACTAGAAGGAACTTCCTAGTGTCGACTCGTTCCTCACTTTTGCTGCTAACACAAAGTGCTCGGGTTCAACAAATATGGTCAAAATATTTTTAAGCCAACTCTTAGTAACTTAATTTATTTCTTCATTTGTTTTTAAAAATATTCTAAGCATAGTACACTTTAGTAATTTGTTTGACTACTCTTGGTACACTCGGTTGGTTCTAACTGGTCAGAGAAAGATACAACACCTAGTCGAAGTCTTTCCTCTCTATATGTGGTCCTGCCGACTAGAAGGAACTTCCTAGCGTCGTACTGTTTCTAACTCTTGCTACTAGGGCAAACCTATTGAGTGCACTCGAAAAAGTTGAACAAATTCTAAGGGAACTCCAGATGTTTATCTAATTTAAGTTGCTGCTCTTGATTTGATTAATCTAGTCGAAGATGGTAACATCACCTAGTCGAAACCTTTACTTTTTTGCACATGGTTCTGCCCACTAGAAGAAACTTCCTAGCGTCAACTCGTTACTACTCTGACGACCAGTGCATGATAATCAGGATCACAGACTATAAGTTAGCCAAACCTCTTTTTTTTAGAAAACCCGTTTAACACTATTTACTTAGTTTATCCAAATAAACTAAGCAAATAGTTGGGGTCTATAATAAAGTTATTAACATGACTTCAATTCTTAGTCTTATTATCTTTTTTCATTCATTATCTAATGAGTTACTAACTACTCGACAAAGATGATTTTGCAGCAAGAAGAAAGGATCATGTATATCAACAAACTTGTCTTTACAGCTTCCTATTACAAACTACTCCGACGAAGGAGATCCTATCTTCATCTCTTCCATGACTTCCTTGCTGATCGACTGCATATCTTCCATCGACCGCTCTGCTTCTGCTTCAAAGCAGTCGAAGTCGACTTTGGTTGGCTGCAGACTAAAGTTGTAGTCATGAGCCTTAAGTTTTGCCAGAACAAAACTTATTCCACCTTCGACCTCCTCCTTTATCGAATCAACTTGGTTGGTCTTTAGAGTGGTCACCAACTCTTCCAAAGTCCTGACTTGTTTTCCAATGGTACTCAAGTGGGCAATTATCGTATCTTCACGAGGAGTGACCTCCTCGACATGTAGCCCATTGAGTACATTGTTAAAGAGAGAAATATTGTCCGAAGGTTGATCTTCATCTCCTCCTAATTACAAGTCGAAGCCCCATGAAGTTGTTTTATTTCTACTGCTTGCTCTAAAAAGAATAAGGCTAGTTGGATAAAGTGACCCCTAAAGGAAAACAAAACTGGTCGTAGGAAAAGACTTGTTTACCTGCCAGTCGAGAATCTAACTTCTTGACTTCATCGCCATGAGAGGCTGTGCTTTTTGCATAGCGCTCCTCCCAAGACTTAGCCTCCTGATCTTTTTTTTGGCGATACGAGAAATCTCATGAACAACCATGGTCTTGTCTTTAACCTCGGTTTCAAGCTTCCATATCTCGACCTCTTTTTCTAAAAAGGAATGAGGGTTTGAAAAAGAAAAGAAGGTTATAAACGGTCTTAAGTTCAGCACTTACCGTTTATTTGTCCCTGCAACTTTTGAGTTGCAGAGTTGGCCTCCTGAAGCTTCTTCAGAAGGGTCTCTTTCTCTTCCCATAGCTTTTTGTCTCGACCTTCTCGTAGTCGAGCGAATCGGCCAAGGACTTTTTGTCACTCTTAAACCTACAGTGGAAAAGAGTAGACATGAACATAGGACAAGTGGTCGTAAGATTTTCTATGACCGGTACATAGTCGTAAGTTTTTCTATGACAATCCTCTAGTCGTAAGTTCTCCTACGACTAGTATCTAGTCGTAAGTTTTTTCTACAACATTTTCCTGGTCATAAGTTCTTCTACGACCAGCATATAGTCGTAAGTTCTCCTACGATAATCCCCATAAGCACTATGAAAGTGGTCAAAACATAAACGACTACGAGTAATAGTGACTTACCATCTTTCTGCCTGCCGGTAGAGTTCCGCCTTCTCCTGTCACATCTGTACAACTTGTCTGTTGTACTCTACAACAATAACGATTTGCTCTATAGCTCTCTGCATAAAGATGGACAATGAGAGACGAGAAAAGCAACATATATAAATGTTGAGTAACGAGCACTTACGTTGATGCTCGTTTGAGCAAACATGGAGGGTACGCATGCGGGGTCCTTCAGTTCATCTAGCTCTTGAACCCGATTCCACCATATATTTTCTAGACGCTCGTCATCGAAAATATCCCCCCTGTTAGGAATATCCTTGGGGTGTGGGACTCGGGTACGAGACCTGAAAGTAGAAGACCAAACAACGGAAGTCGGGCCGGAGAATTCAGAAAAGAAGTCTACATATCCTTCTTCCTCTGATTCGGTGACGACAGCTCCTTGGGGACCTGGAAGAACGTATGCGGTGACTTCCTTCCCGGCGAGGTGGCCCAACGGTCCATCTTCCTAGCCTGATGCCTCTGCTGCATCATGCGCTGTTTTCACCTCAGCCTCTACGACCACTCCTGTGGTCACAATTGTTTTGGAACAACGACCTCTTCCACCACTCGGACGGTGGACGACCCTTCGACCACCGCCACTGTCATTCCTCCAACTACCGGAGAAATAGCAGTGGGTTCCTCGACAGGAACGTCCTTGAGGGCTGGAGGAGTCACGTTAAGATCACAAAAAGGAAGACACATCAAATGATAAAAAACAAAAGGTAAATAATGTTCTTACACTTTTGTCCTTTTACATACCTTCATGTGCAGATTTAATTTTGAATCTAGAAGAAACCTTCCCTAAAGAAGATTTCTTTGACTTCTTCTCAACTCACGACCACGTCTGGTCATGAGTTTTGAGCGAGCACTACCGTTCCTACAGCCTCCTGGCTCTTTGAATGACCGAGATCTGTCTCGACCACATCGAGGGCAGCGCTGGCCTCGACCGTAGACAATGCTGGTGCCTCATTTTTCTTCACAAAAGACATAAAAACTCTTACAGTTCTCCTTTAATTGTTGCTTGACAAAGCTATGGAAGGCAGAAACTGCGAAAGTCTTATTATCGTAGTAAAATGGTACCTTGGTCTTGGAGGCTTTGCGTTTGAGTGCATCAGCTGCTTCGGCCGCCTTTGCCTTCTCTACAGCAGCCATTTCTACAGCGAACCATGCAAAGGTCCCGGTCGGAGCAGTAGGGCTCGAGGTTGCGCCTCCCTTATTGGCGACTTTCATGAGCCGATATTTTTTGGCCAGAGGAGCCTTAATTCGCTCCATCGCTGCGCCAACGACCATCAATTCGACCTCTTCGTCGTCTTGATGGTTTTCCATGCCTACTTTCTGCAGAAATTAGAAAAAGAAGTGTTATTAAGCGGTCGTAAGTTCTTCTATGACCAGTACCTAGTTGTAAGTTTTTCTACGATAACTCTCTAGTCGTGAGTTTTTCCACGACTTTTCTCCGGTCGTAAGTCCTTCTACGACTAGTACCTAGTCATAAGTTTTTCTACGACCATGAGATTCTAAAGAAGAAATCAGTCCTTGATTACCTTTAGGCATTCCCTCCTATCCTCTGCGGTCGAAACCGCAAGGATTTGAGGAGCCACCACGTTTGGTGACGGGGATTTATCACAAACGAGCTTGACCCGAGCATCAATTTTCGCTTTGTGAGAGATCTGCAAGGGCGAATAAACTTTCAATAACTAAGTTCAAAATCAATAGAAAGAGAGCTAAATTGAAGGTTTACTTACCCTGTTCATAATCTCTGGTCAGGTCTTGCGACCCCGAGTACTTCCATATGGGATGTGCTCGTTTCTTCAGAGGGCTAATGTGACGTGTGATGAAATCCCTCACCAAGTGCCAACCGGTGAGCCCCTCCTCCTTCAAATTCTTGATGGTTTGAATGTAGGGGGGGGGGGGCGATCCGGCCAAGATCTTTGGGAGTTGAATCCTAGGAAGAAATCTTATTGGCGGCGTTCCCGACGAAAGAGAGGCTGTCTTCACTGGTCGTCTCCTAGTAGAACCACCTCTTTTTCCATCCCGACCATGACGACTGGGTGAACATCTGAATATACTCCTTTGACTTCCTGTAGTGGAGTTTCAAACTACAACTACCGGCGACTCCCGCCAGCCGGGTCATCCCGTAAAAATACTGGAACAACTCCAAGTTAGCTCGAATCCACAGGTAAGCTTGACACAAGTATATGAACACACCTAACATTGTGATGAAATTGGGAACGAGGTTTACCAATTTCACCACAAAGTATTCGAGTACGAGTGTAAGGAAAGGGTGAGCAGACAATCGAAGACCACACTCACAATGCGCTGGAAGACGGGAATCTGCCCAATCTCCCCCAACAGCCAATGTTGCCCAGAAGCCTCAATCCACTTCACAAACTTCTTCTTTCGGATCTTCTCGACGGCGACCAAAACTTTCATCTTGGTCGCGTCCATCTTCGATTCGGCCCACTGGGAAACGACTCCATCCATCTTTCTCAAGGGGAGGAGGCTTGGAGGCGTATGGTTTGGTTGGCGGCGGAGAATGCGAAAGCTTGATGAACAGTTAGAGTGATTGAAGAAAAGTAAGAACCCTACAATCGCACCTGTGGTAAGTTTTTATAACCGCGTATTTGGGTTAAAGACGTGGCAACGTAACAGTTGCCACCTCTTTGGGAACCGCTCCAACAGACAGGTCTATGAGAGTCGATTTAGATTATCAAATTTGTCTGTTCGAGAAAACTGAGTCTGTCTTTACACCTTAAGCAAAATTACCTTCTTGGCCAAGTCTTTTTTCTGGTCAAATGAAACACCAGTCGGAAAGGATTTACTTTCGATTACTATACTACGACCACTTTGTAGTCGTAAGATTTTCTACGACCACCTTGTGTCGTAAGATTTCTTGCAAACTTCTTGACCAATTCTGTTTATGGTCAAATAAAATACAAGTCGAATAGTCTTTCCTTTGACCACGGTTCTACTACCATCTTCTGATCGTAAGATCATCTAACGCTCCTTTCCCAAGTAGGTATTTTCACTTGAAGCTGGGGGGCTAGATGATGAGGATCTAGAAATCCTCATTTAATTATTTGTATGTAATCCTTATTATGGATAATGACGTCATTATATGGTTCTTGAGTATAACCCTTAATATTCTTAAGGGAGAAGTTGGAGTCGTAAGATCTTCTACGACTACCTCATGATCGTAAGTTCTTTTACGACCATATGGTCGTAAGGCTTTTTACGACCAGTCAGTTACGACCACCTTATAATCGATAAAGTTTACAGACAAGTAGACCCAATTGATTAGGGCATCTAAACGGTCAGTATACGCCATTATTCTCCGGAATAACTGTACGATTAATCTCTCAGCTCTGGTGATAACTGTTTGGCGATGTGAGAACATTACTTCTCCAACAATAATCTCTGGTAACTACGCCATCATCTGAAATATTGATACACCCTTTGAGCTGGAGAGATTGTCGCCCCAGACACGCTATAAAAGGAGGAATCACCAGATGACAGAGGGGGGGGGGGGTAAGAGGAAGAAAGACACGACCAGGAGCACAAAATATTACATTTCAATCTTTCTCTTGATCTGTAACCAGCATACTCAATATAGCCACACAGGAGTATGGTTGTTATTCTCTCCGAAGAAGGTCCGAACCTGTATAAAATCTCTGTATCATCTGCGTAATCAAACAATCATTACGTAAATTCGGTTCTAAAACACAAAAGGTTATAGTCAAACATATGAGATAGACTATGATGAGACCTTTGCACCAGTAGCGAAGATGAGTACGGTAAGAACGTTGATCTCCTATGCAACTAACTTCGGATGGCCCCTACATCAGTTGGATATGAAGAATGATTTTCTACATGGTGATTTACAAGAGGAGATATACATGGAGATTCCTCCAAACTTTGAGAACAGACTGACTGAGAGCAAGGTGTGTAAACTCAATAAATCCTTATACGGTCTGAAACAGTCTTCAAGGGTGTGGTTTAATAGATTCAGACGTGCAGTCTATAGTATGAGCTATTCTCAGTGAAAATAGAGATCATACTGTATTTCATAGACATAGAGGATCACATATCACTATATTGACAATCTATGTTGATGATATTGTGATCACTGGAGATGATGCCGAGGAAATCAAGTCCTTGAAGAAAAGACAGAGAGAAGCATTTAAGGTGAAAGATCTTGGAGTTCTTCGATACTTTCTTGGAATCGAGATTGCTCGTTCTCTGAAGAGTATAGTTCTTTCCTAGAGGAAATATGTTCTTGATCTGCTGGCGGAAACAGGTATGCTTGAGTGTCGCCCTATTGCCTCGCCTATTGATGGGAATCACAAACTATGTGCTGAGTCGGGAGATCCAGTTGACAAGGAAGCTTATCAAATGCTTGTTGGACGTCTTATCTATTTGTATCATACAAGACCTGATATTTCATATGCAGTAAGTGTGGTTAGTCGATATATGCATGATCCCATAACAGGACACGTGAATGTTGTCTATCGAATCCTGCGATATTTGAAGAATAGTCATGAGAAAGGCCTTTGGTTTAGAAAGAATCAACATCTGAATGTGGAAGGATATTGCGATGCTGATTGGGCAAGCAATGTGGATGATAGGATGTCTACCTCTGGATATTACATCTTTGTGGGAGGTAACCTTGTGCCATGGAGAAGCAAGAAACAGGGGGTTGTGGCTCGCTCTACTACAGAGGCATAATACAGAGCAATAGCATTGAGTGTGAGTGAAATGATATAGATAAAGGATTTATTGTTCGAGTTTTGGGTATGGAGAAATAACCTCTTGGTGTTGCATTGTGATAATAAATCTACAATCAACATTGCTAACTATCCAGTTCAACATGATCATACTAAGCATATTGAAATTGATAGATTTTTCATCAAAGAAAAGCTTAATGGCGGAATATTAAAATTGGAGTATGCTAAATCTGATGAACAATTAGCTGATTATTTTACTAAAGGGTTAGATCCTAATTAGTGTGCTACAATATATAATAAGATGAGCATGATTGATATCTTCGACCCATCTCGAGAGAGAGTATCGAAGAGTTTGTATTAAATCTAAATAACTAGTTGTGTTGGAGTTAAACTCTATTTCAAGACTATAAATAAAAAACGCAGGTTCTTACGGAATACACGTAACAATTAATCTCAAAATTCCCCAAAGGGTTTTTCATGCACCACAAGCAGGTCATCCTCCCAAGCTTCCAGCGGCTCGACAACCCGGTCATTCCGGAGAAATCCCGCGTCCACCAGGAAGCTGCACACACGGCCCCATTTCGAAGAATCGAACGGGTGCCTGCACGAAGCATTGCACGGGCACAGCGACAAGGGCGGTTACAACTGACAGCATTGTGATGTCGTGAAAACGAGATGCGTAAAAAATTCGTGATATGAAGCAGATAGCTCACTGCTTCTCGATCCCGTTGAACGCGATGTCGATTTCGTACGCCGGCGAGTAGACCACTGGAGCCTGCGCGGACGGCACGGTTACAATTCACGACCGCAAATGGAGCTCGTCCAGGTTACAGGGGCGAAAATGGAGGAGGGATCGGAGTGACCGACCTTGGAGTTGGGGTCGTCGAGGTAGAGCAGGCTGGAGAGGACGCGGTCGCGGCGGAGCGTCTCCGCCGGAACCCGCGCCGCCGCCTCCATCCACCACGGCGAGGAGAAGGCTCTACCAACGCTTCTATTGCAGCCAGATATGTAGAAGGAGGCCTGCGACCAGATGATGGGCTTCTATTGCAGCCCATTCCGGCCCATCAACGACGGCCCGTTTAATCCTTTCGTTGCGACCCCACTATTTGGGTCATGTTTGCTAAGCTTTTTGTGTAAAGCTTTTGGCTTTTTTATTTGACTGGTTTACTGCTTTAACTGTAGAAGAAGAATGAAATGTCAGAAATATTCTAAAGGGTTCTGAAGACATATTTGTATACTTTTTTATAATAATAATAAATATTACTATATTTCATTGATGAAATATACCTCTAACGTAAGTATGCGTAATTTCGTATCAAACTTTTATCTTTATGTAACTATTATTTGTGTCTTTGTATCTATGACAAATATGTTACTTTCTCAATATTTTTGCAATGATTACAATTGAAAATTATTTTAAAAAATTAACATCGGAAAATGTAACTCTAAGTGCACCACATTGCAATTCTTGCTTAGGAAAAAAAAAACTTTATTTTTTTCTTAATATTAATAGATACAATCAAAATATTAGAGTACACCAGGAGTAGGGAAAATAGTACAAATTACAGTGTAAAAGTGATAAATTTTAACTACTACATTTGTTCCTAGAAATGTGCATATCTCCTTCCATTTAAAGAAATTGCTCATTGGTACTTCCAACCTACAGTCACAGAAGATGATAGAGCAACTAGAAAAGCCAACAAATTGTTTCCCAAACAAGAAAATTTCAGTAGGGACACTTTGATACCTCTAATTAATTAATATGTCAGCAAGTTGAGCAATGCGAGTACTACCAAAAAAAAAAAAAAAAAGAGAGAGAGAGATCTCAAAACAGAGAAGGCGGTGACGCAAACGGGATGCAGGGCATCAATCTGATGCAAATCTCACCTCCGTTTAACCTAAGCTACTATCAATACTCAGCATTAACATGGATAAAATTTTATGGTTTGTACTCAATACCTAGCATCATGTGACACTACCCCCAATCCAGTTGATGCGTCATGTGAAACTACTCAATACTCTGCAACATGTGACACTACAGCGAAAGCAAAATTCCAGACTTCCATGTGATGCATCCGATTGAGATACACTTCCCCAGATTTCTTCCAACATGAGTAGCAGAGAATGAGAGAACCAAAGAAAATGCAAAGAGGAAAAACTCCACATGACAGTTTTCACTCTCCACAAACAGGAGTACATAATGCAGCATTCACGAACCAATGTTTGCCAAAGCATCATTACATTACGTTTCTGGATAATATTGCACATGGAGCAACTGCTGTGCACAAAATTGTACTTCAATGTCATCAAGAAAAAGCAAAGTGCAAATACGTTTAGCAACCCTGCCAATTCCCACACAAGGTGACTCTCTTAGCATACAAGCACATCTTCCATCATTCCTTTAGTTTTTTTTTCCTTCTTACTTAAAGCCCAATACTGCCAGGAGAAAAGGCATGAACGATTAGGTACAGAACTACCGAATAGTGAAGAAATCATAACCATACTAATTTTTTTGGAACAAAGAAATTTTCCACATATGAATATATATTTTTGTTTTGACAAGAACCTAAAGAGCAAATTCGCTGCTTCTAACACACAAAAAAATGAAGGTAAGTACTTGCATATGCCTTATGAATTATGATTATTTTGGTCTGAACTAGCAAAACTTGTGTTTGTCCTTTAACCAGATTGCCTAAGTGTCATGCATATTAGCAAATATGTAACTATAACATGAAACTGTCAGCTACATAATTGCCTAAATGAACTGACAGCTACAAAATTACAATCAAAGCAGTATGTAGCATCACAACAAGCTCTAGCAAGACAATCCCCAGTGTCATATGGATTTAATGTGATGTTACATACAAGAATTATTGCCTACGTCACCCAAGAACTATGCTAAGACGATATTACTTTACTACTGAGATTAACTAAACAAAAAACTATCGGTTGCATTTTCTGAGTCAATAACAAACCAAATTCATGACAAATATTCCCTTCAATCTAGATAAATATGCCCATACAAAGCAGTCAAATCAGGACTATTGAATATGGCATCAAAAATGATACATAAACATTGGCACAAACAAATACAACAAACAGGAGAGCTTGTGCTAGTTCATATTTATTTCTTACCGGCTTATTCACAATATATGGAATTACCAACTTTAAATGTTTCACTTGATAATTACCAAAAGGCTTCACTGAAATGTTTAGCTGGAACTGGGAGTGGAGGGAAAAAGTGAATGGTGCCAATCTCTTTTTGACGAGGTTCTATTTTAAGGCTATATTGGTGGAACTTGATAATTTTGAAGAGTTCAAGCTCAATTGTACTGGAGCCTATGTTCAACTGTCACCACTAACCAGTCACCACGCATATCAGCTCAAGGTACTGGAGCCTATGTTCAAGTGTCACCACTCACCAGTCATCGTGCATATCAGCTCAAGGGTACTGGAGTGTATGTTCAAGTGTCCTCTGGAATATATGCTTTCGATAAACTCACTTTGTCATGTACCAATCACATTCCCATGAGGGACAAACATCATATCTGAACCAACACAACCAGGGATTCACAGGAGCAGGTTGGAGGGAGGTTGTACCTTGGGATCGAGGAAGGAGGTGTGGGCAGGCTGCTCGGTGGAGGTGGTCGGAGGTGTAGGCGGGCGATCGGGCATAGCGTGCAGGACAGATTCAGTCGGGGCGGAGGCGGCCGGCTGGAGGAGGGAGGCAGCACAGTCGGAGGAAGAGGTGTGCTCCGACGGCGACAAAGCTCAGGGGTGCGGTAGGCTGGAGGTGCAGTCGGGCGACCGGGGGAGGCACGGTTGGGCGGGAGGGCGGCCAGGGGAGGCGCTGTTGGGCGGGAGGGCGGCCAGGGGAGGCGCGCCGTGCAGGAGGGCGACGGGGCGGGCTGTGGCGACGCAAGACACAACCACCGCCAGGGGCGCTAGGGTTCGGGCCGAGCGCTCAAGAGGGCGCGAGTGGGGTGGGGAACGGGATATTGGGGTTGCCTCCTGGAATAAATACTTGGTACAGGGCAGGTAATAACCTCAGAACTTTAGGGGCATTTTCAAAACGCAGACTCGAGGAAGCGACGGGAAGCCCCTCATGGCCGGCTTCCTACTTCCGCACGTTGTGACGGCTTCGAGCTTCGGGAAAAGCGGGGAAGAAAGTCATCCGTTTGGGATAGCTACCATCTGAAGATGTCATGCTATCATCCACATACAATTAAAAAGGGTAATGATCAATTGTTTTGGATCTTGGAAGAAACAAAATTGGAAATTCAGAATTACCTTGATCTGGATCTGAGGAGGCGCGGGTGTGGGGTTAAGGGAGGTCAGTGAGAGTCAATGGTGGTCTGGCCGTCCGGGAAGACGGGCCAACAAAGGTCGCAGAGGCCAGCGGAGTTGGGGAGGCACGTAGGCGAGGAAGAATGGTGGCATAGGGCGAGGCATGGCAGTGGGCGAGAGAAGAATGGTGGCATCGTGGTGGGAGAGCAGCGTTAGGCGATGGCGGGGGGAGGCAGCGCTGAGGCGAGTGAAGAAGCAGATATCAGGCGCGAGCCTAATCCATGCGACAAGGTCGGAGAAGGCGTCGGGTGTGGGAGCCAGAAGGGAAAGGGAAAAGAAAAAAATATGAGCCAGGAAGGAGGAAGGAGGAGAAAAATATGAAAGGATAGGGACTTATATATGAATGTCATTTGGTGGGTAATTTCAGCGAAATTTAGTGGCAAGTGGTTATTCCATTTCGTAAAAGCTAAAAAAAAGCACATCTCCCATGGATTTTGGTTTATAGGCTTAAATTTGCTTAAGTTTTTCATAAACCAATTGAAAAGGCCACTATTTGTTTAAGCTTTAACTTTTTTGGTTTTAAGCTAAAGAAGAAGAAAAAATCTGAACAAAGAGGGCCTTGATCGATTTCGTATGAGCTACGACATCCAAAAATCTAACCATGATTGCTTTCGAGTGAATTTGACAAGTTTATGAATAAAATGAACTAGACATGCCAAAGCGGAGAGAATCTTGCTAAAATTTTGGCAGCAAACAAAATAGATGCCAATAAATCGTCCGACAGCGTAAAATTGGCTCTAATTTAAACCAAAAAAGAGGTGGCAATAAGGAGTTGTACGATGAGATAAATGGCAACTTGGGTAGAGGATATTGCAAAGCAACAACTATAAATAAACTATATGCATCGTACATTCGTACTGCAATGCCATCGTGTGGGCTCTTCATCTCAGGCCATGCACAATGCTGCTTCAAACCGGTGCTAGAAAAGGAAAGAGGACATAGGAATCGTTGCTATATCACATTGCAGCAATCAATGCTAGAAAAAAGATGCTGAAACCAGTGCATCTACTTGCACCGATGCCAAACAAATAGAAAATTCTAGCAGACCCAGATATAAGTAAAATAGGGGAGAGAAAGTGTGTGCGGCGGAGGAGAAAGAGATATAGTATTTTATTTAGTTATGAATCCTATCTAATAAGAAAAAGATGTGCTAAACATTGTAATAGAAAAATAAATATAACATCTGGAATAAGGGAGCGATCTCGCTAGCGGAGTCACTGGAGACTTCTACGGATGATCTCTCTCTCTCTCTCTCTCTCTCTCTGCGTGTCTCCCGTGTTTTTTACTTCGAGACCAACGATGGGTCGGTGGTGGCACATGTGGATGCGTGAAGCCGTGTATCCACTTGGTATATTGAGGTCAACTTGGATTACTGCATGTCATGCATCGCTAGGATGCCACTGGTTTCCACTTATTAGCTTATGTATACTAATATTTACGCGTCCAACCCATATATTCTAAACTCCGAGCTGTCGACATAGCCATTTTAAATAGCCAGTTTACATCGAACCCTTATGTAGGTTAGAGCTTGTCTCCGGATCGATTTTCTTGAACAAGTTATTGTTTACGTAGTTTAGTTCCATGTTGGCATATATGCGCTCTGATCGATACTGGCCTTGTCTGGTAGGTTAATTGGCAATTCCATGCTTGTGGACTAGACTAATTACCCAGTAACGTCATCTGCGGGCTAATTGGCAAGCAGTTGAACAGTCTTAATCATGGTTTCATTATTGACCACGATGAGCTTTGAGCTGTGTTTTAATTCGGCTTTAGTAGTTCTTCTTTTGGAGAACATCTAGGCTAGCTTTCCTCCATTCTGAAAGAGAGAGAGAGAGAGAAACACTTCACTTGCTTTGTTTTTAAGGGGAAAACGATAGGAGAGCATCCTACTGTAAATGTATATATAAATCCTTTAAGAAAGAGAAAAACATAACAAAGATACATCATAATTAAAAAAGAGCGCAAAATTAAGGCAGGTCATTCATCCATTCTGAAATCATAGGCATGGACTTTGCTTTTGCCCTATGGATAACTATGGCAAATTCCTTCTTAAAGCAAGACTTCCAATCTAAGAAAGTTGGAACAATTCCTTGAAATATTTTTTTCTTGTTTCGAGTGATCCAAATACTCCATGAGGCAAGAATTATAATTTCCATGTAAAACGACTTTGCTAACTGGTGCTTCATGTCTGCTATAGCTTCATGAACTGATAAATTCAGGGTTCTTTGCTGACAAACATAATCCCAACAAGCTTGAACAAAGGTCAACCCCAGAATAGATGATGCAAAGCTGCTTCTGTGCTTTGATCACATAGCACACAAGTGTAATCATCCATATGGAAATGCTTCCTTCTTGATGAATTCCTTGTGTTCAATCTATATCATGAAGGAGCCAGAATAAAACTTCACGCCTGGATTGACATGTGCATTTCCAAAGACATCTGAAAACATTGGACACCGGAACTTGGCCGATCAATAACTTATAACACTTTGACTGAAGAATAAACACCAGAATCCCAAATGTAACTCCAAGTATTTGCAGCCACTGTAAGATTTGTTTGTTGCACTAACGTCTGCAGCTGCTGATATTGTTCAAAAGTTTGAATAGTGAGCGGCAGATTGAAAAGATGTTCAAAATCAGAGGTTTGACAAATCTAAGGCACCGTTCGCTTGTCCGTTGGCACTTACTTTGGTCACCATCGCTTCCTCTCGGTGTGCCTGTTTGGATAATCTCGGTTTATTGTAGGTTTTGTTCGGGCAAAATTCACTCGCAGAGTTGCAGTAAACCTTCATGTCTTGTTTGGTTGAGATTAGACTTCTGTGATTGGGATTTTAGTTATAATTTCTTGTCCATTCACGTAAATCTCGATCAGAAATTGACATCCCAAACAAACTTAAATTGAAGCACTGTTAAAAAATAACAGAGATTGTTTTCACCGAAAATCCAAAGTATGAATTTAAGCAAATGCCACTACGTGGTTTTCACGCGTTAAACTTGCATGATCGGCGCATACTCCCGGACGTCGTGGTTATCCACTCGTCGGGAGTCGCGATTGCCTCCGCCAACGGGCAGGCTAGCGGGCGGCAGTGAGAGCTCAGCCCAACGAAGCGAACGACCGAGCCGAAGCTTCAGTGGTGGGGTTGGATTCAGACACGCTTCTCCGCCGATGAATGTGGCTGCATCTGCATTGTTAAGAAACTGGTCCAGGCCCAGGTCTGGTTTACGATGGACTTTCCGTAAACTATATAGGGGAATCTTCAATTATTATACTATAATTTTAGTAGTAATAAAGAGAAGCTAGAAGTCTCATCAAATCTATGTGTCAATTTACTATTATGTTTTGTGTTCTTGTATATTTCTTACGATTCTAAGTTTGTCTATGATATAATCAATCGATTGGACTCATGCAGACGATGGTTTCTCAACACGTTATCAAGACGATCGATTCCGACCTACTCTTCTCGGATTGAAAGGTAGCGTCAAAAACGACACACGTAGATCAAATAGTTCTTCTAAATCGCTTTCAATTCCCAATTGTTGCTTTTCTATATTATTTTATCCTACGGTGCAAATCCACTCTAATATACCTCAAGTCGACTTAGGTGTGTTTGGTTGGTCGTGGCTTTGGAAAAGTCTTGTGGGTAATGGATCGTGGAAAGCGTATTGAGAAAGCGATGGGAAAAGCGAAAGAGTTTGGTTAGAGCAATTGTGAAGCGTAGGTCGTAAGAAATACCGTAATGCCCTAAAGGTTTGTGGGTGCATGTGAAGCTGTATTCTTGATCTTGATATTAATCACGTTTTATGAAATTTTCATGATCAACGGACTACCTGCCATGAATGAATTAACGGTCACTCGAAAGATAGGCTATGATGTGATACCTTGGATGACTGCGCGATTTGTCACCGGGCTTGCGTGAGTGGGTGGGTGCACGGCGGCGAGTCGCTTATCGGTCGCATGCACCGTCGAGTATTGTGGAGGCCGATAGCTGGACGGCGGACAAGCAGGAACGCGACCGAGCGCCGGCCGTGCCGATGCGCGATTGCTTGGCCGATGCAGCGAAGGACGGACTGACCAGACGGCGCGCTCAATGGAGATGGGGTATCGAGGGAGGAGCGGACCCTTTGGTTTGTCAGTAAATAGATGGCAAAAAACGGCGTTACCCTCATAACCGGTGGCGGTGGGTAATTTTTACCCAAAGTACTTGAAAGCGGGAAGAGTGCTTTTGATTTTGTACTAAAGTGAAAGTCGCTTTTGAGCAAAAGCACATATGGCTTTTACCCTTTGGTTGACTTTTGGCTTTTACAAAAGCAAAAGCGAGTTTGAAAGCCCAACCAAAGGGCCCTTAAAGTCAAACCGACAATCTGCGTCGGTAGATTGCATAAAAGAAGATGTTGATTGCATAGTTCTTACGATTCTAAGTTTGTATACGATGTAATCGCTCGGATTGGACTCGCCGTGATAGTTCCTCAATACGTTATCGGCACGATCGACTCAGACATACTCTTTTCGGATCGAAGGTAATCGTTGAAGAACGGCGCTTGTAGATCGAATCGTTTTTCTAGATCGCTTTCAATTCGCAATTGTTGCTTTCTATATTGTTTTTATCCTCGACCGCTTTGCGCCACCAGCGCCGCGTTGTGCACGCCACGCTCGCCGAGCCACGCCGCTCCTTCTGCTTGACCGACCAGTAGCATCGCTCCATAGCGACTTGCGAGCCTAGGCGTGTCGAGCGTCGCCGCCTCCTTGAACAGGGGGCAGGGAAACCCTACATGGACCCTTTTGCTCCGGCCGTGGTGGGCCCAAGAAGGTCGACCGATAGTTATGAGCCCGGGAAAGGCCCAATGGGCCGTGTGAATTGGTCCGACCGGAAAAGAAAGAAAGAAAAAGAGGGAAAAGATAATCCTGATTTTTTACAAAAAGACCCTCGAAATTCTTGAAAATTGCATGGAAAATTTTCTCAGAATAGAAAATTAGCAGTTTAGCCCTTGAAAATTGCAGAATTCTCCAAAAAAATCATATTCCAACAGAAAATGGCCTCGAAAATTCAAATGTTGAATTTGTTTTAGTATTTGAAGCATGTTTAACTTTGTTATTATTATTTCTATGTAATTTATGTATTGTATTTACTATTTTGATTATATGTGATTGTTTATATTGCTTTTAATCACTGAAAATAGTGGTAAATCATGAAAAAAAATACAAAAATATTATGAGAATCTTTGCAACCATTTTATGCAAATTACCAGCAGTAATCTTATGAACTCTTTGCATGAATATACAGATGATTGTCATTACGAATCAGGAGTTCGAAGAGCTGGCCCAGTATGACCAAAATTACTTGACTTGGGCATCAGATGTCGAGATTGTACTTAGAGCCAAGAAGCTCCGTACTGCTATCGGACTTGGCACCTCGAAGGATGCCACTCCAACTACCGAGGAAAATGTTCAGACACTTCATTTCCCTAAACACCATCTCTGCCTAATGCTCAAGAATAAATATATCACGGAGAAGAACGCACTAGTTTTATGGACCGCACTGAAGAAACGGTTCGAGAATCTGAAGTACATCATTCTTCCTCAGACAGAGTAGGAATGGAACCGACTACGTTTTGCTGACTACAAGACCGTGGGGGAGTACAATTCTGTATTGCACAGAATTTGTACAAGTCTTCAACTCTGTAGTAAGGTAACCACGGATGAACAGAAGATTGAGAAAACTCTTTCTACCTTTCACCCAAACGCGATGCAATTCATACGCAACTATTGTCAAGACGGCTACAAGGAGTATATTGAACTGATTGACATCATGCAAGTTGCGAAAGCTCAAGATAATGTTCTAGGGACGAACTATATCTCACAACCGGCCAGTAGCAATGTTGGCCATGAAAGTCAATGCTAGCAGCTACGAGGTGAGGAAGCCTCACTTAAAGGAAAGAGACAAGAAGGGTAAGGTCATTGGTCGCAAGACTAAGCAGAATGCTCAAGCCAAAAGGGGTGGACAAAAGAAGTGCAATGAGAAGCCCTATGACCAGTAGGACCAAGATTGCTACAAATGTGGCACATGAGGACATTGGTCACATGTTTGCTGTGAGCCGCAGCACGTGATTGATGCTTTCCAGTCTAAGAAAAAGAGCAAAGGACAGCATGAGGCACACCTCGCCATTGCAGGCACAGAGCATCCACATGTATTAGTTGCACCCATGGATGTGGACAGCCCAGTAGTAGGCCCCATCACACCTTCTTTGGACATTCGCGTGTCGCGGTAGTAGCTTGAAGAAGAGAAGATGGATATAGAAGCGATTTAGGTAGAAGTTTCTTCATACTTTGCTGATTCGATCTAGTACACACATTGCACTTAGATTTTTATAGTCATTTGTAGTTTATAGTTGTGATAGAACATTGAATTATTGAATAATGGTTGTAAGCTCGAGGAGAGCAAGGTATTAAATTCTTATGATGAGTCTTGTAAGACTTTTTCCCATATTAATAATAGCAAGTTATGTTATGTTTTGGAGTATTTTATTTTATGTGTAGATTGCTTCCTATCTTATATTAATAAATATTTTATATATCGAATGCGTGTGGCGCCTAATGGAGGAAGTGTGCTTAGCGATATTGGTACAACGAATACCATCTTGAGAGAGACTAAAATTTTGATCGATCGGCAAGAATCTTGGTAGTCTTATGACAATCGCAGAACAACGATACTTGTATAATAGACTCAGGAAGAGCCACAATTATACTCTTGATGTGCACAACATTGATAATTGAAGAAGCCTTATTGTACCCAAAATCGACTAGAACTCTCTTAAGCTTTAAATATATCCGCTAATCGGTCTCGCGTAGAGGCGGAGAAGAGTATGGTAAAAATACATACTCATTACAAAGCATGAAGAAAATAAAAAGGTATTAGACGACTTCCTTCATATGAATCGGCTATACTACATCGACATTAAGACACCTACGACCTATACTATCACGAAAACCACTTTTAGAATCTACGAACTTTTACGTCTGGCGTGATAGATTAGGCCACCGGTCTTAGGATGATGAGAAATATAATTAATAATTCACGGAGATATAATGCCAAAATAAAGAAGTTTCCTCGTCAGGAAGATTTTGTGTGCCCTGCATGTGCCACCGAAAAATTAATTACTAGACATTATGCTCTGAAAGTGAAGGATGAAATCTCGCCTTCTGGGCCAGTATCCAGGGAGACATTTCTGATCATATAATGACCTGTCAAGGCCATTTAGGTACTTTATGGTGCTCAATGATGCTTCCTCAAAATGGTGCATGCATGTTTATTGTCTACAAGAAACCACGCTTTTACAAAACTGATCTCGCAAATAATTAAAATTAAGAATAATTTCCCTGGTCATCATATGAAGTCCATCAAAATGGACAATGCCGAAGAATTTACTTCGAAGGCATTCGATTATTATTGCATGGTAGCGGGAATTACTGTTGAGCATTTCGTACTGCATGTCTACATCCAGAATGGACTAGCAGGGGCATTAATTAAAAGAATTAAATTTATTGTCACGATGCTTTTGCGATTGTAATTTACCAATTACATGTTAGGGACACGCAGTCCTGCACACAACAATTCTTATCAATTTTAGATCGTCGACATATAATATCCATTCACCTATGCAACTAGCGCAAGGGTCAGCATCGAAAATTTCTCATGTTCGCGAGTTTGGTTGCAAGGTTTATGTACCTATACCACCACCTGCAATGGACCCTCTCCAAAAGTCAGGGATATACGTTAGTTATGAGACAACATCCATAATCAAATATCTAGACCCCATGACTAGAGATTTGCATACAGTCTACTTAGCTGATAGCATATTTGATGAGGATAGTTTCCCGTCTTAGGGACAGGGAATCAACCGCTTTATGAAAAACATCAAGAAATATAACACGGCACTAATAAAGCAAATAGAAGTCTAGAAAATAATTGATTTGCAAGCATTAGCGAATTAACTGGCTGACCACTTTAGTGATTTGAAGAGCGTAACTAAGTCACATGTGCCTGCATGCAATGCACAGAGAGGGTTGAAAATACCAAAGAAAATAGAAGGTACCCCTAATCCCATCCAGAGGCCTCGGGAATAAAAGGCGAGCTCAGGCCTCTCGAATCACAAGTAACGAGGGCGTGCGAGAAAATGGATAAGAAAGACTTGACACGTGATCACCTGAAGTTCCCGAACGGAAGGGAGCGATTGAGACCTAGCACCGTATGAAATCTTCATTAAAAGGCATACGGTTTGAACATCCCTATGGAGGAGACATCAAGATGGATATCTGCGTACGTTGAAAGCCGAAAAACTAAAGGGACTTGCCCCTGCAACTAGAAGCGGCGGTGAGCAAGTAGAAGCATTAGAAGAATCGCCATATGAAGAAATAGCTATAAATTATGTGACCACTTGAGAATCTATGAATATGACAACAACCAATATCGATATTTATTTTGCAAAGAAAATTGCCACAATCATCGATCTTGATCCAGAGTCTGCATCGCTCACTGAATGTAAGAAAAGACCAGAATGGAAAAATTAGAAGAAGACAATAGAAGCAGAATTATTATATCAGAATAAAAGATATGTGTTTGGGCTCGTAAGCCCCACGCCTCCCTATGTGCACCCCGTAGGGCACAAGTGGGTATTTGTTCGAAAGAGAAATAAAAATAATGAAGTTGTAAAACATAAAACAATGTTCATTGCACAAGGTTTCACTCAACGACCAGGAGTTGATTATGAAGAAACTTATTCTCCGAACATGGGCAGAACCACCTTTAGATATTTAATCTTAATGACAATAAATTTGAATTTAGAAATAAAATTGATGGATGTGGTAACCACATATCTTTATGAAAACTTGGATTCAGACATTTATATGAAGGTACCTGAAGGTATCCCTGTCCCGAACTAAGACAGAGCAAATAGAAATCTGTACAGTATGCAACTCAGAAAGTCACTGTATGGATTTAAGTAATCAGACAGGATGTGGTATAATTGTTTAAGCGACTTTCTATGCAAGAAAGGCTACACAAACAATGAAGATTGCCCCTGTGTATTTATACGATGATCTCATGATGAATTTTGTGTAATCTCGGTACACGTAGATGATCTGAATATCATTAGGACCCTAGAAGATATTAAGAAAACAAGCTCTTACTTGGAGTCGGAGTTCGAAATGAAATATTTAGGCAAAACCAAATATTGCATAGGCTTGCAGCTTGAGCATGCCTCTGAGGGATTTTAGTACATTAGTCAACTTACACTCAGAATGTGTTAGAAATATTCGGTTTTGAAAAAGCATACCCTTCAAAAGTGTCAATGGTCGGAAGGTCCCTGCAGCAAGACAAGGACCCATATAGACCTAGAGAAGAGGGGGAGGAAGTCCTAGGACCAGAATTCCCGTACTTGAGTGCAGTAGGAGCACTCATATATTTAGCAAACTGCACTAGACTGGACATTGCATTTGCTGTGAACCTAATAGCAAGGTATAGTACAGTACCTACCAAAAGGCATTGATAGGAGATAAAGGACATCTTCCGATGCCTCTAAGGAAGCGGGGACCTTGTGTTGGGCCGAAAAGGCGACTAGAGGGGGGGTGAATAGGAACACGCTAATTTTTTCATAAATAATGGATCAATAAAACTTTACTCCAGTAGCTATAGAAGCTATGAAGATCAGTATATCAGTCACGGAACCCCCTCTTTTTCTGTTTCTCATATTGTTGTAGGCCCGTGTGATCTTTTTGACTATGAGGGCCAACTCACTTCCGTGAGACTCTCAAACCCCTCTTCGTGGATTGTAGATAAGCCGCAAGCAAAAATCGGAAGAATACTCAAAAGACCCATCGGATGCTCTCTTGGCGGATCGCTACCAAAGCCATATTTTTCTTCTGGGATGATCAATCCTCTTGATCTCATGAGTCTTGAGCTTGCTATGAGCGACTCCAAAGTCGAATCGAAAGGTTTACATTCTCCTCAATGGTCGAGCCTTTATCTCCACTCTTTGGTGTTGATTGCGGCCAAGAGATGTGTGACATTTTCATATTGAGAATATTCAATATCAACGACTTTCATCGATTTATCACTTTATTAAGCGTCGAAAATGTCATCGATGCTCTCTCAAGATGCATCTCGAATTTGTTGTATTCACACTTATAGATGTTTGGCGTACTTTATTGACTTGGGACGAACCCTCATGGTAAGTTTAGAGTGTTCCAAATCTCATGCTTGATCTCAAGATTGCAAATTCGATCATACTCTTGTCTCCCAAGGCCACCATACAAGAGATTTTTAGCCTTATTGTTGTTAGCCAAAGAGCTTCGAAGGCGTAGCAACCGGGCACCACAAGCGGGACTCGAACAACCTCCCATATAAGCGTGTCCTTCGCTCTCAAGAAGACTCACATGCGATTCTTCCAATAGGCATAGTCGTGCCCATCGAAGATATGCGCTTTGTGGAGTATCTATCCATCGCCATAGTTCGAGTGCGGTTAAGATCAAGATCGAACTAACAGGCTTTGATAGCACTTGTTTGACCGAAAAGCGACTAGAGGGGTGAATAGGAGCACACTCACTTTTCACAAATAATGGATCAATAAAACTTTACTCCAGTAGCTATAGAAGCTATGAAGATCCGTATATCAGTACAGTGGAAGACTAATATTAAATCCAATAAAAACCCCAAAGCAATAGGACAAAATCAACAAAGATTGAAGTGAAACAATCTACTGGCGGTCGGACCTGCCTAGCTGCGAGTCGGACGATTCATGACCGTCGGCCGGTGGCTATAGCGATCATTGCCGGCCTCGAGCCGATTGAAAAACACGATGACGAAGATGCAAATAGATGAAACTTTTGATATAAGAATCCAAACTTGATGAAACTTGGAACACACCTTCTCTATGATATCAGAGACCTATTTCAATTGAAGATTATGATAATTCTTGGAATAATCAAGATCCTTTTCCGTTTGATCAAAGAAGTGTTCAAAACCGGGTCAAAACAAAAACTAGGTCAAAGCTCTTGCTTGTGAGTGATTGATGATCAAGATGATCCTAGATAGATTCCCACACGTCACAACAAGCTAGATCACGTGAAGAAACCAAGCAAAAACTTACGGATCAAATAAAGACCTAAAATCATCAAATAGAGAGAAAGAACGCAATGAGACAAAAATTGATCAAACTTTCCTTTGATTGATCGATATGATCAGGGCTTACAGCCACTCCATCAATGGAGGACAATGCTCAATCCAAGAGCATGAAAATCACATCAAATATCAAGAACCTAGCCTCCACAAAAGTTTTCCTAAGAAAATTAGGGTTTACAAGAATTGCAAAAGAGACGAAACGGAGGTGCAGCCATCTCCATCTCCTATTTATAGTGGAGGCTTAGACATTCTAGAAGTTTTATCCTATTGGGCTCCCGTTAAGGCCCAAAACAAACAGGACACTTACGCACGCATTTTAATGCGTCATCTTTAACATCTCCTGACCTAACTAGCTACACCTTGCGCCATCTTGCGCATCGGATTAGCTAATAGGTCACCTTTGTCCATCTTGCACCGAGCAGGTCCATTGACATCACCCGGCATCGTCGATCGTTCTGGACCTCAGCTCTCCAAGCCTAGTCCCAATCATCCTCGCCGTTGACCGTCGTTGAGCACCAAGTAACCTGCACAACAATAGACAAGTAAACCGAATTTGGGAACAAGTTCTTCATAACTTGACCCATGTTAGTCAAAACATGCATCATGCAACATATATGCCCTGAAACTCATGACTTTGACCTAACAACCGAATATCGTCGCCTCGAAGACCGACGATCAAAGTGAAAACCGGTCAGACCGCCGTGGGACTTATCCATTTTCCTCTCGGAAACGAAACCTCTGGAAATTTCAAACCAATAGAACTTTTAAGCGAAGACTCCAAAATTATGAGACCAAGTGCAATAGAATCCCTCTCTTGCCTACACCTCTATTTTTGGCCCGATTCAAAATAACACTTTTAAGTTCATAGGTCCGACACGCTATGGCCGGTTAGGCCGATTTGAGACCGATCGACCATACGCTACAACCGGTCGAGCCAGTTCTTGCGACGATTCTTGTCGAAAACACATGAAACGACAAACCGCAAACGCCATTGCCAATTGTCACATCATCCTAAGATCTGAAGCATATCACCATGATATCCACACCTTGGTTTGTTCTCTGAAAGAATCAAGACCTAACTATGACTAACTATGCGGATATTGAGTACTTGTCGGACCCGCATACAAGTAAGTCGCAAACAGACTATGTATTACTATGTGGTGGAACTGTAATTTCATGAAAATTATCTAAGTAAAGTCTTGTATCAACTTCGACGAACTACTCGAAAATCATAGCACTGATCTGAGGCCTCGCGAGAATGTTCTTGGCTTCGGGATGATTCACCACATCCAGGATCATGTGGATTGAATACCACGAAACCCTCATTATTATCTATGAAAATAATGCAACTTGTGTTGCACAAGTGCAGATGAGTTATGTGAAGAATTCTCTTACAAAGCATATCAACCCCAAGTTCTTCTATACTAATAAATTGAAAAGTTTGGACGAAATTAAAGTACTGTATACTAAGTCACGTGAAAATCTTACATATTTATTCACTAAGTCACTTCCAGCGTCTAGCTTTGGAAGATGCATACGTGGAATTGGAATGATGAAACTTAGAGAAGTGCAAAATCCAGGGGGAGAATCTTCACGAACTTGTTATTAAAACTTGATCACGATAATAGAGTACCCAAAGAATAAATCCAGGATATTAAATAAAATTGGGTGGATTGTACTCTTTTTCCCTTGACGAGTTTTTCTGAAGTTTCTCGGTTAAGATTTTTAATGAGACAATTCATGCAGTACGGCAGAACGTATTTCATGTACTCTTTCCTCTAAAATTTTCTTACTGGGTTTTTATGGAGTTTTGATAAGATATGAACATGATGGATGAATGTCTAAGGGGGAGTATTAAGAAACCAGAACCATGCTAGACAGGCCTGACATCCTTCTGGTAGACTATATAAAGAGTAACCCCAACTATTGTACTTCAGTTTAACAGAAAAGCAATAAAGAGAACCTAGAAGTCTTTTTATATCTCTGTGTTCAATCTATTATTATATTCTTGTATTTTTATATAATTCTTACAATTTTAAATTTATTTACATCGTTCGAACTGAATTTGACAACTATGGTCCTCAACATACATAATGCATCCTCAACATATATAATGCATCTATTAAGTCTCGCGTTCAAAGTCAAACACACTTGGTCGCACGATCGAAATCCGCCACGTCGACCACGCTCACCCATCGAGCTGTCACTCCCCTCCGTAGCCTCCAAACGGAGACCGCGCATACCATTTTACCATCTGCCCCCACTACTCTGCACCTCGAGATAAAAACCAAAAAGAAGGGGAGGGATCTGGCTTGTTCAGAGAAAATGGTGATTACGCCATTATGATAAGCGGGCTTCAATTTTGCCATCCATAATGGGATTCGCTGTTGCCATTCTCAAACGATACACACGCATAATATGCCTGTGGAGGATTTGTTGCCAAATTAATTTTTTTCTTTGCGGCATCTTTTTCTTCCGTTTGCCTGAGCCTTATCCGCCTGTTCCTTTTCATTCACCGTATCTTCACGGAGAGAAACCCGGAGAGAGCGGAGAGAGCGAGGCGAAAGGCGACAGAGGACTGGCGAGAATCACCATTTCTCGCTCTCCGATCCAACAACTCGTACCTCCGCGCCTGACGCGGAGAGTCCGCTTCTTTGATGCGATTCGGCGGCCGATATGACGGCGTGGTGCTACTGGCGCGTCGAGTCGTCCGTAAGTCACCGTGGCGGAGGTGGGGATTCTTCGAGGAGCTCTCCTGGCCCGACCAAAGCGTGAGCTCCGTCGTGCGACGTATCCATGAGACCACGAGGAAAACTCGCGCGCCGTGTCTGCCATTGGCGGCGTGCTTTGAGGCGATGAGGACTCGCCGCTCACAGCCTGCTCGCCGCTATGCGACGAAGGAAGCAATGATGTCGAGAAGCTCCGACACTCCGTCGAGTCCGCTTCATCCGCGAGGCCGTGCCGTGGCGACCGGATCTTAGCCTCATCGCCTCGCCTGGCTCTCTGTCGCGGGTGGCAAACTGCCTGCAACCGAGGACGAAGACAAGTCCTCCACCATGGCGTTCGCCAGATCTTTCCTGCGACGGATGCAGGCGACGATCAGGGCTCATCTGATGCAAACTACCGTAAACAAGCTAATCAAGTACTAGCAACAAATGATAAATTTATGGATTGACTCAATCTAGTCATGACCTACCAACGTTGACTCATCTAATACTACACATACTGCACTAATACGGTACTACTCCAGTGATCATACCTACCATCCAGTATCCATGTATCACTCCGAATGAGTCATATACGAACTATCAGGAAGAAATCAGATGATCATTGAATCATCCATCAGAATACACTCCAGATTTTCACATATAAACAGAGATACAAAGCAAGCAAGTTGACAGTTTCCAGACATCATTACACAGTGTAGTAATGCGATTCACATCGATTGCAATGCATCAACAAGTTTCATAATCGACAAAGCATGCTTGCAAAGTACTAGCACACTGCCAATTGCACAAATGACTCAATCTTCAGACAAGCCATTCCATCTAGCTTCTTCAGATACTTAAGCCAATACGCAGAAGCAAGTTAGACATAGAAACTGACGAAGATAAGAATATAAGACTACAATTTGGAACAAAGAAATCACTGCTATATAAATAGAGAAATCATCTCTTAATATTTGACAAAGAAATAGCTAAGTTATGCAATAACCTATGCAATGAAAATGGTTGAGCAAGCTACTTTAA
Source organism: Hsuehochloa calcarea (assembly GCA_036346395.1). Taxonomy (NCBI): domain Eukaryota; kingdom Viridiplantae; phylum Streptophyta; class Magnoliopsida; order Poales; family Poaceae; genus Hsuehochloa; species Hsuehochloa calcarea. The sequence continues at coordinate 12,379,408 of CM070596.1, read as the reverse complement.
CCTACAGAATTTAAGGTATGTATGCCTAAATTATACATTACTAATTGAACTTGTCAACAATTGCATAATTAATCTATAAGAATACAACTACATAAATGCATAATGGCTCTAAAAACAAATGTAAATACAATTCAATCCCAGATATGATTAAGATACTACAAAATTATTAGCATAAACTAGTTCACAAACTTACGTTGTTCACAAAACTGATCAACAAATATCAACATCCCAATTGAAATGACTAAACATGTCAATTATAATAGCATAAGCATCAAATCAGTCAAATGCAATCAAATGATGCATACAAATGCAAATCAACAACAGAGACTTATCTGACTAATATCTATGCTATTCAAATTTGGATACCAACATTAAATTACTGAATATGCATAAGTTCACTAATATGTTTACTGGAACTATAGACAAAGGAATTCCAACTCTAATTTTGAGTATTCTACTTAGGCCTAATGTGAACTTATAATTTGAATCAATGTCATTGAGTAAATGTCAATGTGCACTAATTTAGAAGGCATATAAGCCATTTATTGAGCTGTACTAATTCAACTCAACGTTCAGTAAGTCTTGACATAGTTCAAGTTACTGAGCTCATGTCACTGATACTACTAATCGATTACAACATATCAGTCAAGGACAGCCTTGATGATCAAGTGTCACTCGATCAATGAGTGGAACTGCATCGTGGCAGTGTTGAAAGTGGATCTGAGGTGAGACTACTTTGCGAGTCCAGATGACACCGTGGACAAGGAGGTGGTGACGAAGGCTGAGCATGGTGAGGTAGGATGCAGGTGAGCGGTGGGGGTGCCGTGAGGTGGAGGCAGCAGTGGTAGGCAGAGGTGCCGGGGGGGGCGGCGGCGAGGCAAGGATCGGGCAGTGCGTGCAGGCAGATCAGCGGCGGGAGGCGGCCAGGCTGGGGGAGGGTCGCGCGGGAGGCCGTTGGGGGGGAGCCAGGGAGTGGGCTGCTGGGAGAGGGCTGCGGGGGCGCGGCACCTGGCAGGCAGGCGGGTTGGGCGCAGCCAGAGGCGCAGGAGGGGGGAAGCGATTCGGGACGCCCCAGGGCACAGGGGCGGGCAAGGGAGCAACTACGTGGACAGTTGGGGCAGTCAAAAGCGGAAAGAGGGCTGAGGACCCTCTGGGTCGTTCCGGACTCTGTCAGGTCGATCTTGGCAACGTTGGGAAAGACAAGGGAACATCGATGGCGCTTCCTGCATGAGTGCTCATTGAGAGCATAGTATCGATAAAGTTGGAGAAGATCGGAATGTTGACCTACATGAGCAGTTGGTAACTACCATACGATCAGGATGGATCAGGGTGGTAGGAGCAGGAAGGTAAAAGGCGTGGCAAGGCACGTGGAGGGCACAGGTGCAAGGCGGGAGATGGGTGGAGGATGGAGAATGGTGGAGGGCGGGGCAAGGCAGGCGTAGCGGAGGGGGCAGAGGGGGCAAGTGGGACGGCGGGGGGACCTCCTCCTAGTGTGTGCACCTCTCCACTACGGCCCTGCCACGCCTGGTAAGCCCAGTCAAGTCTCCCACCTCCCACCCATATCCCATTAGATCAATTCTGAAGCACGCGGAGATACATAGTAGTTGGCACTCTTAACATGCTAAAAGAATTCCTACTTTAGTTTTCTCTTGTTCTACACCAATTGGGAAAAATGTCAAATGTGTTATGTAAAACACATCATGCTTGGTACAACGCACTATTTGAAACGAACTCCATTGTTGGAAAATACGCCCAAAATAATCATTTGGGTCAACTCGTAAAGGGCATGCGCCATAGTTATTAAAGCGTAAGGCGAGGCGAGGCGATTCACCCTCGCCTTCTAAGCGGTAAGGCGGGCGAGGCGAGGCGACGCCTACACATCCTAAGGCGACAGTGGCAGAGCAGAGTTAAGCGAAGCGACAAAATATCACGTAGCAGAGCTAGAATGCCGCAGAAGATCCCACGCTGCTTGCCCCTGCCCGTGCCTCTTCTTTTCTTTACTGCCAGCGCTTGCGTGCCTTTTCCCGCCGGCGGCGGTGGCGTCCGCCCGCCTCCTCCACCCTCCTCGCTGCGCCACCTCCTCGATCCTCCTTCAACGCGGCGCGCCCCTCCTCTTGCTCCTCTCCACAACGCCACCTCCTTGCTCCTCTTCCAATGCGCCACCGACAACTAGGAGCCCGATCTCGCGCCGTGGTGGTGGCGCAGCGGAGAGCGGCGACCACGGCGACGATGATGAAGTGGAGTGACGACGCGGCCGCAAGCGGCAACCATGGTGGCGGCGATAGTAACGACGGAAGCAAGCGGTGGCTTAGGTTAGCTCTCCTCTCCCTTTGATCCAGATCCGGGTTTGGAGGTGGTTCTTGGAGACGGCGACGGGAGGGTGATAGGCGACGGCGACGGAAGGCAGACGGATGACGATCGACGGCAAGCGGCGCGATGCCTCAACCCGAGCTGCGCCTTAGCGCGCCTTAATAAGCATGGCATGCACAATGCCTTGGTCAATGCACATGGATACCAAAAACTGACCATGAAAGCTCCTTTTTAAAGAGCAAAGCTATGCTTAAGAATGAAACAGCATGGGGACACTAACTGACAGTAGAGACCTGCCAGAGGAAGAGTAAAGACACACTTCCCTTTCGTTTAGGAAGCTCCATACTGCATTATTGAGTCCCCTGCATGATCATTGCTTGCTCTCTTGTTTAAATAATTGCTTTGGTTCAATGGAGAAGCAACTACTTGGACATTGGTTCTTCTATAATACTTTCCTCATTTATGGGTTATCTTTCACAAGTGGCATATTGCCTCCTATATTTTTCTTGTTTAGCTGGTGTGTGTTTGCTGTAAATAACCTATCATTACATCTTCATGACCGTATTTCCTGTTGACCTGCAGCCGGAGTGGATGGCACCAGAGGTTCTACGTAATGAACCATCTAATGAGAAGTGAGTTGCTTAGTTTTCTCAAGACATCTTGGTCTTCTTGTTCCTGCCATGCCCTCATGCTGATTGAAAATTCAATGCTGGCATCAGGTGTGACGTCTATAGTTTTGGAGTAATCCTATGGGAATTAGCAACGTTGCGTGTACCATGGAGCGGGCTGAATCCAATGCAAGTTGTAGGAGCAGTTGGGTTCCAGAACAGACGACTAGACATTCCCAAAGAAGTCGATCCACTGGTAGCTAGCATAATATCTTCATGTTGGGAAAAGTAAGACAGCAAACCGTTTTATAACATGCTACTCTTCTCAATCCTCATTCTTTCTTTTACCTGCCACTTGTCTTGCTGACAATGACACCAACGTTCTTTTGTGCAGCGATCCAAGCAAACGACCATCGTTCTCCCAGCTCTTGTCACCGCTCAAGCAATTACGGCGGTTTGTTGTTACAGAAAGCTGCTGACAATTCCTGAGACAAATCTCGGGACAAACGAAAAAAAAATACAAGTATTTACGCCACTACAGAGGCCAAGTTTTCCATGTTGAAGCCTGTGGAGATGTATTCAAAATCTCTGCAGTATGGATGTGCAAGGACGAAGGTTCTGCCTATCCTTTTTGTGAAAATTGTGAACTCTCTGAAGCTGCGCAAAGGCGCTGTTGCTGGAGAAAGCGTAGTGTGTTAGTTCCAAGTGAAGAAAATGTGGCGCAACACGAAGTGCTCTGTGCCACGGTAAATAATTGTAAAGTTCTGGATTTGGAACGGTGATTCTGAGAATCAGAATTCATCACAAAGGTAGGATCTTGATTTTTCTTGCTTCAAATGGAAAATTAAAAAAAGGAAATTGAAAGTTTGTGGCGTCCGCAAAAAGTTTGCGGCGCAATGTTTACCAAATGTAATCTTGTATATCCTGTATACAGATGTTACTCTGCATCTTCATGAATGTGCATCTTAATGCTTTTGGTTCTCTTGGGATAAAATTCACCCTTTTCCTTTTTCTATCAATGGCGCAAGACACACAACTACAAGCCATCACCCATCTCGAGAGCAATTAGACGGCCGCCACTGCATTTGATTTCCACCACTCGAGGCGACACGAGAGCTTCAACTAAATGCACATCGCCTTGCTACTACATGCCGGACTTCGCGGATCCACTCCCATGTGTCAACCGGCGAGCAATTTTTTCGCGGCAACGTACCTTGGAGAAGAAAAGGTATGGCTCGCGCTACCACCTCATTGATGACGCCAAAGAATGGTACTATCGATCGGAACATGATGGCGGACACCGAATCGAGGCGCTTCAACGAGCTCGCCAACCTCCGCTTTGGCCCACAATCGCAACAACCCTTGGGGAGTTGGCATCATGTCGGCCGCACGAGCGACCATCGACTATCGTGGATCGGTTCGACATTGCTCAATCGTGTTGGCGACTTCTGAATCGCAAAGAAATTCAATTGTTCACCATGGGCCTTGGCGATCCGTCGCAGATCGACGCTGAGCCGCAATGCCCTAACAACTTGGAGTTGGCCATGAGTTTGGCAAGAGCCCGAATTACGCTAGCGTTGTCCTCGCCACGCCACGCCCGACGAGCCGCTTGTCGCTTTTGAACCTCGACAGGCGGTTCGACCGGCCGCACTTCACGACTGCATCACCTCCACGGGCGACCGCTTCATCCACCGTCTCACCGTTCCGGAGATGGAAGAATGGAAACACGTGGACCTCTGCTACAACTGAGATGAGAAGTTCTCCGCTCCACACATGCAAGAACTCGCTTTCTTGGAGATTGACTACGCCGCTGACGCCGACGAGGCGACCGAGGATCGTGAGCCTCGATTTCTTACCATCCGTAAGGCGCGACCAAGAAGACGATGTAGATTGAACTCGCTCGATAACGCAAGCTTCATCGCCTTCTCGACCGGGTTGACACAACTTTGTGTCGGCCGAGATCGCTGATCAGGCCGGCCTCCCCTTTGCGCCACACGCTGATCTTCGTGTCGCCGTGGCCAACGTCAAGAGGGTGGCTCACGCTGGAGTGTGCCACAATGCCATGATCACCATCGCCGATGAATCTTTCGTCATTGACTTGTACACAATTCCTTTGGGCGGGTACTATGTCGTGCTCGGCACACAATGGCTCACTACTTTGGGTCCCATCCTCTAGGATTTCGGGCTCCCCACCATGGCGTTTTGACAACATGACCACCATGTACAATGGAGAGGTGTCTGACACAAGACACCCAACCTTGCGTTGCATGCATGCGATGGCCGCGAGCTCATAGATTAGCTTGTTCGGGAATTTGACGACATCTTCACCGAACCATCGGGACTACGACGCACAGCACACGCGACAACCACATCCATCTCTGGATGGCGCTTGGTCGTTTCGCCCTACCGCTACCCGGTAGCCCAGAAAGATGAGATCGAGCGTCAATGCAAGCTTACGAAGGGTCAAGGCCTCATTCGTCGCAGCATATCCGCCTTCTCCTCACTCGTCCTGTTGGTGCGAAAACAGGACAAGTCATGGTGCTTTTGCATCAACTACCGTGCCCTCAATGACAAGACGGTGAAAGACAAGTTCCGATTCCTATGGTGGACGATCTCCTCAACGAACTTCACGGGCCAATTCTTTACTAAGCTCGATCTTCGCTCACGCTATCATCAAGTCCGATGCATCCTCCGACATTGAAAGGCGACATTCGCGACTCACGATGCGCAGCGGTCGTGTGTTGGCGACACTCGACGACGCCAAGCGCTATGCTGGTTCCTTGTTCTTGCCGGTACTATCGCAAGTTTATCAAGGCCTACGATACCATCACTTGCCCTCACAACCCTTCTCAAGAAGGATGGCTTGCTCGATCACAGCGGCTCAAACCGCTCGACGCCTCAAGACAGCCTCTCACAACCACGCCCATCCTCCAACTTCCGGATTGCTCGTCCGATTCATTGTGGAGTGTGACGCTCGTGGATGCTACTTGGTGCCGTGACTACACCAAGGCAAAGGCGCTATTGCATTTTTCACGGCCTTTGTCGCCCATCATCATTCATTTGGCCGCCACAAGCCGAATAGATTGGTTTTGTTTAGGCCGCAACATTGGCACCCTTATCTTGGGGACTGGCCGCCTTGTTCGCACGGATCACTACACTCAAGTTTTTCCTAGATAAACGCCTTGCAACCATACCTCAACATCATTGGGTCAAGAAGTTGCTTGGGTTTGATTTCTCGTCGAATATCGCCCCGGGCGGCTCAACACGGCCGATGCACTTTCACGCTGTGGACGATGTGGTCGCCTCCCACGCCATATCGCTGCCGCACTGACCTCTTCGACGCCATCCGCCTGGCACCACCTCCGACCTAGCCTTGACCGCCTCCGCGACTAGATCGGCTAGGCAATCTCTTGCCGCCGACGATGCCGTGGACTTGTTGGTGTTGTTTAATCGACGAATCTACATTCCACCGCTGCTTTCCTTCTCGAGATGTCCTCGCCATCGCCCATGATGTCGCCTATGAGGGTGTCCGTAAGACATGGCACCGCTTACGCCATGATTTCCACCTACCATGTGCCCGGTCCGTGATCCAGATTATGTTCGCTCGTGTCACCGTCAACGCAACAAGATGGAGCATTTACATCCCGTGGGCTACTTCAATCCTTGCTAATTCCTTCTGCTGGGAAGACATTGCCATAGACTTCATCGAGGGCCTTCTCGTGCGGGCGGCAAGTCCATCCCCGACGCCGATCGCTTCTCCAAATATGCCCACTTCATCCCTTTGGCACATCCGCATTTCGCCGTAATCGATGGCACACGCTTTTCTCCGACATTGTCCGCCTTGATGGCATACGGTTTCCATTGTCTCCGATCGGATCCTGCTTTCACTTCGTATTTTGGCGGAACTGCTTTGTGCCTTCGCTCCAAGTTACACATGAGCTTCGATTTTCACCCACACCGATGGACAATCGTAAGTCGCCAACAAAGTCATTGCTATGTATTTACGCTTTTGGTCGTCTATGGACGCCGTGCTCCTTCCATCCGCACGTATGAAGACGGCGACTCACAACATGGCTATTAATACCACGCCCGTGATCGTGACAATTTCTCGCGATGTCCAACACCGCCACACCAAGCTCAAAGAACATGGCAAGCTTTATTATGATGGCAAGCATTGCCTTCTCATCTTTGATGTTGGTGATTGATCCGCCGCGACTACATCATCGGCTGGTTGCCTCTTTAGGTGTTGTTCCCAAGGGCAAGCTCGCTAGTATTACGGTCCATACCATATCGCTGCCAAGATTGACTCGTGGCCTATCGCCTTCGCCGCCACGAGTGCACGATTCATGATGCCTTCGTGGGTCTCCTCAAGAAGTACCATGGGACTCCTCCGATCACCGCCGATCTTCCGGTCCCGCTCATGGCAAAGTGATACCGACACCGCACAAGGCCCTTCGCGACGCTCTTTACCGTGGTGCCCATCCGATTTTGATTCAATGGCAGGGACAACCAGATCCGCCGCTTCGGGAAGACCTCACCGATTTTCAAAGATCGCTTATCCGCCTTTTCAACTCGAGGACGACTGCTGTCGGTGGGATGTCATGTCGGGTCGTTTACTGCTGGTGCCACAAGGGCCTAGTCCAAGGCGGCACTCGCGGTTAGATCAGTGCCGCATGAAACCTAGGTGCCGATGGGCGGTTTCTAACCGGCTTCTTCCTTGCTTGCAAAGGTAGCGAATTCTACAATCCTTACGATCATATTGTTTAGAAAGATTAGATAAGATTGAGATCCTTCCTATCTCTTTAAAGATTAGATGGAGATCTTTTTTTGTAAACTCTCTATTTAAAGGGAGGGAGAGAACATAATAAAGCAAATAAGATTAGTTTATCTAATCTTTCTTCCCCTTGCCTCCTCTCCCCGCCTTGCGCCCCACGCCTCCTCCTCCGCCAGGTGCATGTTGGGCCTCCTCCTAGTGTGTGCACCTCTCCACCACGGCTCCCGGGCTTACGCCCGTGGTAAGCCCGAGTCGAAGTCTCCCACCTCCCACCCATGTCCCATTAGATCAATTCCTGAAGCACGCGGCAGAGATACATAGTAGTTGGCACTCTTAACATGCTAAAAGAATTCCTACTTTAGTTTTCTTGTTCTACACCAATTGGGAAAAATGTCAAATGTGTTATGTAAAACACATCATGCTTGGTACAACGACTATTTGAAACGAACTCCATTGTTGGAAAATACGCCCAAAATAATCATTTGGGTCAACTCGGTAAGGGCATGCGCCATAGTTATTAAGGCGAAGGCGAGGCGAGGCGATTCACCCCTCACCTTCTAAGCTGTAAGGGCGAGGCGAGGCGAGGCGACTTTACACATCCTAAGACGACAGCAGAGCAAAGAGGTTAGAAGCGAAGCCAAGAAAATATCACGGTAGCAGGCTAGAATGCCGCAGAAGATCCCGCTGCCTGTTTGCCCCACCTGCCCGGCTGCCTCTTCTTTTCTTTACTCGCCAAGCTTATGCTGCGTGCCTTTTTTCCTCGCCTCGGCCGAGGCGAGGCCCGCCCGCCTCCCTCCACCCTCCTTCGCCTGCGCCACCTCCTCGCCCTCCTTCAACGCCGGCCGCCGCCGCCTCCTTGTCGCTCTTCTCCCACAACGCCACCTCCTTGCTCCCCCTCTTCCACCGCGCCACCGACAACTAGGAGCCCCAGATCTCGCGGCCGTGGTGGTGGCGACGAGCGGAGAGCAGCGACCACGGCGACGCAGTGATGAAGTGGAGTGACGACGACGGCTTCGGCAAGCAGCAACCATGGTGGCGGCGATAGTAACGACGGGAAGCAAGACGGTGGCTTAGGTTAGCTCTCCCTCTCCCCTTTGATCCAGATCTGGGTTTGGAGGTGGTTGCTGGAGACGGGCGACGGGGAGGGGTGATAGGCGACGGGCGACGGGGAGGCAACGGATGACGACTGACGGCAAGGCGGCGCGATGCCTCAACCCTGAGCTGCGCCTTAAGCGACGCCTTAATAAGCATGGCATGCACAATGCCTTGGTCAATGCACATGGATACCAAAAACTGACCATGAAAGCTCCTTTTTAAAGAGCAAAGCTATGCTTAAGAATGAAACAGCATGGGGACACTAACTGACAGTAGAGACCTGCCAGAGGAAGAGTAAAGACACACTTCCCTTTCGTTTAGGAAGCTCCATACTGCATTATTGAGTCCCCTGCATGATCATTGCTTGCTCTCTTGTTTAAATAATTGCTTTGGTTCAATGGAGAAGCAACTACTTGGACATTGGTTCTTCTATAATACTTTCCTCATTTATGGGTTATCTTTCACAAGTGGCATATTGCCTCCTATATTTTTCTTGTTTAGCTGGTGTGTGTTTGCTGTAAATAACCTATCATTACATCTTCATGACCGTATTTCCTGTTGACCTGCAGCCGGAGTGGATGGCACCAGAGGTTCTACGTAATGAACCATCTAATGAGAAGTGAGTTGCTTAGTTTTCTCAAGACATCTTGGTCTTCTTGTTCCTGCCATGCCCTCATGCTGATTGAAAATTCAATGCTGGCATCAGGTGTGACGCCTATAGTTTTGGAGTAATCCTATGGGAATTAGCAACGTTGCGTGTACCATGGAGCGGGCTGAATCCAATGCAAGTTGTAGGAGCAGTTGGGTTCCAGAACAGACGACTAGACATTCCCAAAGAAGTCGATCCACTGGTAGCTAGCATAATATCTTCATGTTGGGAAAAGTAAGACAACAAACCGTTTTATAACATGCTACTCTTCTCAATCCTCATTCTTTCTTTTACCTGCCACTTGTCTTGCTGACAATGACACCAACGTTCTTTTGTGCAGCGATCCAAGCAAACGACCATCGTTCTCCCAGCTCTTGTCACCGCCAAGCAATTACGGCGGTTTGTTGTTACAGAAAGCTGCTGACAATTCCTGAGACAAATCTCGGGACAAACGAAAAAATACAAGTATTTACGCCACTACAGAGGCCAAGTTTTCCATGTTGAAGCCTGTGGAGATGTATTCAAAATCTCTGCAGTATGGATGTGCAAGGACGAAGGTTCTGCCTATCCTTTTTGTGAAAATTGTGAACTCTCTGAAGCTGCGCAAAGGCGCTGTTGCTGGAGAAAGCGTAGTGTGTTAGTTCCAAGTGAAGAAAATGTGGCGCAACACGAAGTGCTCTGTGCCACGGTAAATAATTGTAAAGTTCTGATTTGGAACGGTGATTCTGAGAATCAGAATTCATCACAAAGGTAGGATCTTGATTTTTCTTGCTTCAAATGGAAAATTAAAAAAAGGAAATTGAAAGTTTGTGGCGTCCGCAAAAAGTTTGCGGCGCAATGTTTACCAAATGTAATCTTGTATATCCTGTATACAGATGTTACTCTGCATCTTCATGAATGTGCATCTTAATGCTTTTGGTTCTCTTGGGATAAAATTCACCCTTTTCCTTTTTCTATCATATTTTATGGTCATTAGTGGACATATATTGCATCTTAATGCTTTTGGTTCTCTTGGGATAAAATTCACCCCTTTTCCTTTTTCTATCATATTTTATGGTCATTAGTGGACATATATTGTCATATTTTCCTTTTCCAATATATGTTACAGGTTTCCTGAATGTGTTTCATGCATGCTTGTCATTACCATTTCGGAGGCTATACATATTTGGCTCTTGGAATGTGTTTCATGCATGCTTGTCAATACCATTTCGGAGGCAATACATATTTGGCTCTTGGAATGGTACATTCGGTATCAATCTATACCGGAGTACTGTTCAGGAGTTATATATATATACTTCAATGAGTTTAATAGATGGTATTTTTTATTTCACCGGTATAATCGACATTGTCTGATATCGAAGTTGATATGTAACATCCCAATTTTTAGATCTTTTTAAGAAAATTCAAAATAAAAATCGTCATTTGATTTTACCTAATTTGCTAAAGCTTAAATTGAAACTTCAAAAATAAAAACATTTTAAATGATTAAACCAAACTCTAATTAAATTCAAAATGAGTCTATTGGATTTTCTCCTATTCTTTTGCTAATATTTTGGAATTCCGTTTAAGATATTTCTTTTCTTTGTTTCTTGTGTTGAAAAAAAGTTAATTTAAATTGTTTAATTTAAAGTGGGAATATCTTTTGAAGCTTTAAAAATAAAAATAACCATTTGATGTTAGTGCTGAAAACTTAATTGGAAATTTTAGAAAACAAAAATTATTTAATATGAATTAATCAAACTTCAATTAATTCGAATTTGGTATTTTAAAATCCTTTTTACTATTCCGGGCTGAATCTCGCCAGCTTGTTCCTGCTGCTTTGCCTTACCCATCCTCTCCAAAATTGCTATGTCCTTACTGCCCGCTTCCGCTCTTTTCCCTCATTCTCACGACCACCGGCCTTGCTCACAACGCCTCGCGCCATCAGACTTCTTCCTTCCCGTTTTCGCGCAAATGCGCCTCGCTCGTCTGTCATCGCTAGCCGTCGCGCTTTTTCACGACACCGCTTGAGCCTCGCCGCCGCGACGCTCAACCGATTCTGTCTCGTCGCCTCCTCGCTTCTTCGCCCTGCATCCCGCCTCTCTTTCCCTATTTCTCGCCGACGCCGCCAGAGCACGCGCAGAGCCATCGCGGATCCCATTGTCACATTTCTCGCCTGCTCGTCCTCCGCCGCTATAAAAGCACGCCCCTTGCGCCCCTCGCTCCCCTCCCTCTCTTTTGTCGCCTCCTCGCCGTGCTTCAAGCTTTAGTGCCGCCGGTCGAGCTTCACACCGCCGCCACCGAGGCTCCTCTACCGCCAACGCCTCCACCTCCGTGCGAGCCAACGCCTCCACCTCCGGCATCGCACGAACTCGAGCCACCCCGTGCTCATCTCCCATTCACAGGATTCTCATCGGAACCTTAGAGCCGCCTTCAACCGCCGTCCCGCCGCTCCTTCCTCCTCGTCGCCGCCTTCCTTGGCACCGTCGTTGAGACCGTGAGCATCATGTCCGCCGCCTTCCTCTAGCCGCCAGGTTTTCGCCACCGCCAAAACCCCGCCAAACGCCAACGAGAAGACCATCAAGCGCCGCGGCCGGCATACGGCGTGGCGACGCCACCACCTCCTTCCCGCGCGCGTGGCACCACATCAACGCTTGTGTGGTGCCTTGCGCCAACGTGCTCAAGCACGTTGTTCTGTGCACCTGGTCCATCGTGGACTGGCGCCTGCCTGTGGACCCAGTCCATACAGTACGTGGGGCCCACCTATCAGCGACTCAACTTTTTTTTGAAAAATAATTCGGCTGAAAATGTTTCCCCCCGTTGACATCAGCCGACGCAATAAACCGATTTTGTTTTAAAAAAATAATTCCAAAAATCCTGATTTTCATTATTTTATGTTTTCAAACTTATGAGAGCCCGTTCTCATTCGTTCGAGCTTCGATTCGAGTGATTCAAATTTCTATATTAATCTAAATTAAGTGCCTTTCATTTGGTTCTAGTTTGGTAATTTTTAGATTTTATTTGAAATTGTTTTATTTATTTAGCTCTTTTCGCAGATATAGATTCCGGCGTTTCAGAAGAATTCTTGGACCCGTAGGCCGAAGCGTCTTAACTCTTTAACGAAGGAAAGTTGTGGACCTTTGATCATATTGAACCCATTTTATAAAATTATATTATTTTATATTAACATGCATAGCTAGTTTTATAATAACTGCTTTCGGGAATAGTTAAACACTCAATTGTCATCATACCACCTTGGATAATTACTATTGACATGTTCTCTTGAATGACGTAAATCCTTGGACACCATAGGATTGGGTCATTTTAGTTGTACATTAGTGTAATACTAACATGGTGTGTTTATTATGCTTAGCAATGCTTTAGCTATTCGATGGGATTCATAATCACATGCTTAAATGTTTAAACTTGACTTAATGAAAGATGGAATTGTGGTGCGGCCACTATTGTTAAAAGATGTTGTGCCATGGAAAGGGTTGTCATTTGGTCGGGTTGAACAAAAATGATTTATACTCTGCGAGTGATTTTGGGATGTGGTTGCCTCACCGAGTAGTCACTAAGGACTTAACTTTGTGCGCCATTGATCCGGGCCATACCGCATAAACCACAAGTCTATTTATGGGGTGGACTCGCCAACTAGTTAGCAATATTTTGATTCGGTTCTGTTTTGGTTGATGAGCGGCGCAAGAGGGGGCTAGATTGAGGGGAATCCTTAGCGAGCAGAACCGAATCAAAATAGAGCTTTGTAAAAGCCTTGTGTTAGTATCTCCTTTATTCACATGTCTAAGAAAACGTGTGTACATATCAAGACGATTATCTCTTGTGGGTCAAGCTATACAAACTCTGCAGAGTGTTAAAAACTATTCGAATAGCCGTGTCCCCGATTATGGACAATGCCTAGTGATTTCACACGAGGGGTAGATTTTCATAAAAATATTGGAATGATTTGGATGGAAAGCAATCTGGATGTGGTTGATGGTTGGGGAAGTGAACAGGGTGTTCACTAGTTGTTTCGAAACAACTTGATTACTTATGTATTAATCCTTTTGAATTAGGCTTTACAATTTACTTATTGTATTTAATGTCAATACTGCTTTCTGCAAATTAAACATAAAGCTATGTTTGTTCAAGCCTTGCATGAATACTATTTGCATACATTTCCCTACGATTTGCTGAGTACTTTATGTACTCATGGCTATACGTCATTTGTTAATCAGTCTTCGCAGAAGAACCAGGGAATACCGAGTTCTACGAGGAGGAATACTTTGAAGACTATGCGAACTAGGATGCGTTCTCCACTCGATTGCCTGTGGGCATGTCGAATGGCCTCCACGAGGCATTTAGGTTTCCACTGCAAGTTTATCCTTTTGCTATTAAGCCCTGCGTGACAACATCTGTAAGACTTGACCATAAGGTCATTTTGCTACTAAATAATATTACTTTGTCTGCTTCATTAGCTTCTTTGTTGTATGGATATGATAACATCGATGTTGCAACTCTGTGAGCTAGTTACTGATCTGGGACTAGTTTAGAATACACAGAGGGTCTCGGGGTTGCATACCTAGGGTCCCGACAAGAGAAGGTATCAGAGCCATATCGACTATAGGACATAACCATAGTTAGCTTGGCCGTTTTAGTCAAAAGTTTCAAAACTTTATTTTTTAAAAATCAAACCAACCAATAGATGAATAGATATTCTTCTCTCATCTTATTCTATTGTTTCTCATCTTATTCTATTATCTTCTCATATCATTCTTGGGTTCTTACCTCTTACCTTTTATGAAAAAAAAAATCAAACTTAAATTGACCTCCTTACCTCTGGAATCTCTATAGGATCGAGACATTCGTGATCAAGCAACGGATGGCCTGGAAATTCAAGACCCGCCATTTGTTTCAAGTCGATCGTCCATATAGGTTAGATTAGTTAGTAGCCCTTCTCAGTTTTAGTATTGTTTAGTCCACGTAATACGATCTTTTTGCTTGAGTGTCGCATTTGATTGCTTCTTAATTGCTTTCTGGCTATTTGTTCTTTGGGTTTAACCGACTCGCTCTAGTTAGATTGTTCTGTCTTTCTCCCTTGTTCTCTCGTATCTATTGTGCTTTTCCCGCTCACCTATCATGCTTTCTTTCTCCCACCTATTAAACCTGGGAAGATTTATTTCAGATGGATCGCATTCGCAACTCAAAGCAAGTGCCGTGAATCGGTGGATCGCAACGCTAGTGTTAAACCTAATACCCACCTCCACCGACCACAATAGCGTATCAAGGCTTGGGTCGGTTTATGGCAGATCAGACTCAATTAATGAATGCCATGATGCAGAATTTGAATCAAATGTTGAATTGACAGAATCAGGCTGCTACAGCCCTAGTCAACATGATGAACTTGCAGAACCAGACTATTGTTGTTTTTATGACAATGATGAACCATAACCATCATGCCGCCACCACCCGCCTTACTCGCAATCAAAGTTGGTAGAGTTCTTGCGACACGACCACCTACTTTTTCGACTCCTCCGAACCACTGGACACCGATGATTGGCTACACTCTATTGGGAAGAAAGTCACCATTACTCAGTGTAATAATCGTGAAAAAGTTCTTCATGCCACACATTAGCTGAAGGGCACCGCAGCAGAATGGTGTGACAACTACATCGCAGCCCATGAGAATTCAGAAGCTATTACCTGGGCTGAGTTTTCAGTAGCTTTCCGCCACTCCCATGTCCCAAAGGGTATAGTAGAAAGGAAGAAAAATGAGTTACCAAGGATCCAGCCACCAGAAGTATATCATTTCGATGACATAAGTCACGTTCTTCTGGGAAGTCACCATCCTGGGAAGAACGTTATCTGTTATAGATGTGGTGAACAAGGGCACTTCACCTGCAAATGTCCTCAAAAGGAAAAGCCAAAACGAGATAATCATTGTGTTAACTGCAATAACATGTGATACTATTTCTCCAAGTGTCCCAAGAGGGAGGTGATCCAATACAAAGGCTGTAACTATTGTGGCAAGGAAGGGCACCTTGTCAGACAATGCCCCTTACGTAAACAAGAATTCTTGGTACCACGTGCAACTTCGGCATTGGAAGTCAGATCAGAAGAAGCTCAGATGTCACGCCAAGCCACAATGATCTCCAAACCCGTCCTAAGAAGCCAAGTGAGCCATGTCACTACAGAAGAGGCTCAAGCTGAGCGAAGGCAATTGAGGTTCGACCCACTGAACCAGTCTAAGGATTGTGCCTGTATCCATCGTGGAGAGGTGGGACATAGTGCGAGTGAGCATGAAGTCAATTGCTCAATTTGTGAAGGAAATCATCCACTTGTAGATGTCCAACGAAAAAGATTACCTGTTACTTATGTGAAAGTAAAGATCATTATCTAGCCTAGTGCCCTTTGAAGACAACGTTGACCTCTATATTGCAACAGCAGCGTGAGCATTTTCAAGCCGCTCTAATTCAAGTCGAGGAAGGCAGGACCATGGTTACTTCTACCAAGTTACCCCAAGAATTAGAGGAACTAGATTTCAACAAGATCCATCCCAAGGCACTCCATTTAGCAGATACGTGCCATCACCAAGACACTTGTCACAAGAGGAAGATGGTGGATCAAGAACAAAATATTGCAAGGAACTCCAGGACTCGTGTAATTAAATCTCAACCCAACCTAGCACCAACAACAACCACACTCATGACTCCGGGATCAGCATTACATCCATCGATGCAGATGTCCCGCAACATCAATGGTGGCCAATCTCATCAGAACAAAACATCAAGGGCAGGAATACAATGTTTCAGGTGCCAGGATATGGGGTATTTTGCCAATAAATGTCCGCAAAGATATTTAGCATTCACTTCAGACAACATTCCAGAAGCTACGCTGATCGCAACAATATCACCGACAGCAGGTGGTAAAAACAACAGAAGATACATGTCACAGTTGCATGAATACATAAGTTTAGGCTTGCCAATGCCTCAAGAAACAACCGTGAATCAGCTGGCCAGCTTGTAGCTTCCCAACACATCCAATGGAGGCCCGTCACCAAAGAACTCCTCTCATGCCACAGGAATCATGTGCTTCATCTGTCACAAGATGGGTCACTATGCCAACAATTGTCCATTGAAGAAAGCTTCCACATCAGATAGTCCCCTCTCAGAAGTCATTTGCTTCAGGCGCCAAAAGACAGGTCATTATGCTCACAGTTGCCCGCAGAAGAAAGCCTTAGCGTGAATTCCATTCAACCTGGGAGCTACACCGGCCAAGACCTCTACACTTGGAACAGGCCAAGGGATAACTTAGATTCCAAGTCAAGACACCCGAACTCCATTACCTTCTGCAAGAGGCCAAGTGACACAAGTAACCACAAAGCAAGCCCAATCAGCTTAGCACGTTCTTCCAGGTAAGTTCTTAGTTAGAGTAGTCTCGGTTGCAGTTTTGCCTCGCTCAAAGGAGAAAGTTGAAAAGAAGAGTGAACAAGTCTGAGTCCCGAACCTATTCTCTAGTCACCAATCTCTGGTCGAGATTCTGTTTAAGTGGGGTAGGTTTGTAACATCCCAATTTTTTGGGCCTTTTTAAAATTTTCCAAAATAAAAATCGGCATTTGATTTTACCTAATTTGTTAAAGCTTAAATTAAAACTTCCAAAAATGAAAACATTTTAAATGATTAAACCAAACTCTAATTAAATTCAAAATGAGTCTATTGGATTTTCTCCAAGTCTTTTGCTAATCTCTTGGAATTCTGTTTAAGATATTTCTTTTTTGTTTTGCCGAAGGTCGTTTCTTGTGTTGAAAAAAGTTAATTTAAATTGTTTAATTTAAAGTGGGGATATCTTTTGAAGCTTTAAAAATAAAAATAACCATTTGATGTTAGTGTTGAAAGCTTAACTGGAAATATTAGATAACAAAAACCATTTAATATGAATTAATTAAACTTCAATTAAATAAAATTTGGTTTAATTTTGTTTTCTAGTATTTAAAGTCAAAAATATTATTTTAAGTATTTTCTTGAATTTTTTAGAATTTTAAAAGGATTTTTCCTTCTTCTGAAAATTAAAAATGATTCATTTGCAAAATTAAAAGACAAATTAAAGTTTTAAATAATTTTATTAAGTTCCAAATAATTCAAGGAATTTCTATGTATTTTTCTTGAATTTTTTGGACTTTATTTGCTATTTTCTAAAAAGCCTTTTGATTTGTTGTATTTTTTGAAATTCAAAATTCTTTTAAAATTTTTTTATCACATACAGTCAATCTTGCTTATTGCTCCTATTTCCACGCCCAAACCCATCCTCTCTAGCTTGTTATACTGTTGCTTACCCCATTCGCTCCGCCTCATTCTCTCGTTGACCACCGGGCCTCGCTTGTCGCCTCTCGCCATCGCATTTCTTCCTCCCGCTCTCCGCGCACGCGCGTTCCGCCCATCCCATTTTCGCGCAGCGTTGCCGCCTTTTCCATTGACGCTGCCTTGAACCCCGTCGCCTGGACACCTGCGCCTGACCCATCTCGTCGCTGCCCCGCTTCTCCGCCCCGCATCTCACCTCTCTTTCCCCATTTCTCGCCGACGGCGCCAGAGAACGCGCGGAGCCACCACGGATCCCACTGTCGATTTCTCACCCGCTCGTCCCGCCGCTATAAAGCACGCCTTGCGCCTCGCCCCCTCTTCCGCTTCCCGCCTCCTCCTCTCTTTCGCCGCCTCGCCGTGCTTCAAGCTTTAGTGCCATCGGCCGAAGCCACGCCATCGCTCTAGCGCCGCCGCCGAGGTCGCTCTGCGGCAAAACCTCGACCTCCGCATCGCAAGAACCTAGGCCACCCCGGCGCACTCCCTTCACCGATTCTCGCGTAACCTTAGAGCCGCTTTCAACCGCCGCCATCGCCGCTTTTTCCTCGCGTCGCGGCCTTCCTTTGCGCTGCGCCGTCGATACCATGAGCATCATGCATGCTCGCCTTCCTCTAGCCGCCAGTGTTTTACCGCCGGCCAACACCCGCCAAACGCGTCGGCGAGCACCACCACCTGGGCCACGCGCCGGCCGGCGATGTGGTGACGCCACCTCCTCCTTCCTCGCGCGCTTCGCCACATCGGGCTATGGTGCCTTGCGCTAGCGCGCAAGCACATTGTTCCGTGTGCCCGATCCACCGTGGATCGGCGCCGCCGTGGGCCCATCCATATAGGATGTGGGGCCCACCTGTCAGCGACTACACCTTTTTTTTGAAAATTTTTTTGGTCAAAAATGTTTTTCCCCACTGACATCAGTTGACGCAATAAGCCTATTTTCCTTTAGAAAAATAATTTTGAAAGTCCAAAAATCCTGATTTTCATCATTTTATGTGTTTTTAAACTTTCGAGAGCCCGTTCTCCTTAGTTCGAGCTCCGATTTGAGTGATTCAAAATTTTGTATTCATCTAAATTCAGCACCTTTTTCCATTTGTTCTAGTTTGGTAATTTTTGGATTTTATTTGTATTTTTTTATTTATTTAGCTCTTTTCGCACGTATAGATTCCAGCATTTCGGAAGAATTCTTGGACCCGTCGGCCGAGGTGTCTCAACTCTTCAATGAAGGCAAGTAATAGATCTTTGATCATATTGAACCCGTTTTATAAAATTATATTATTTTTATATCAACATGCATAGCTAGTTTTATAATAACTGCTTTCGGGAATAGTTAAATACCCAATTGTCATTATGCCACCTTGGATAGTTGCTATTGACATGTTCCCTTCAATGACATAAATCCTTGGACACCATATGATTGAGTAATTTTAGTTAGACATTATTGTAATACTAACATGGGTGCGTATTATGCTTAGCAGTGCTTTAGCTATTCGATGGGATTCATGATCACATGCTTAAATGTTTAAACTTGACTTAATGAAAGATGAAATTGTGGTGCGGGCACTATTGTTAAAAGATGTTGTGGCATGGCAAGGGTTGCCATTTGGTCAGTTAAATCAAAATGATTTATACTCAAGCAGTGATCGTGCCGTAAAGGGGGTGATTTGGGGATGTGGTTGCCTCGCCTGAGTAGTCACCAAGGACTTAACTTTATGCGTCATTGATCTGGGCTATACCGTACAACCAAAAGTCTATTTATGGGGTGGATCTGGCCAACTAATTAGCAATATTTTGATTCGGTTCTGTTTTGGTTGATGAGCGCGTAAGAGGGACTAGATCGAGGCGAATCCTTAGTGAGCAGAACCGAGTCAAAACAGTGCTTTGTAAAAACCTTGTGTTAGTCTCTCCTTGATTCACATGTCTAAGCAAACGTGTGTACATATCAAGACGATTATCTCTTGTGGGTCAAGCTGTACAAACTCTGTAGAGTGTTAAAACTATTCAATAGTCGTGTCCCGATTATGGACAATGCCTAGTGATTTCACACGAGGGGTAGATTTTCATAAAAATGTTGGAATAATTTGGATGGGAAGTGATCTGGATGTGGTTGATGGTTGGGAAAGTGAACAGGTTGTTCACTAGTTGTTTCGAAAGAACTTGATTATTTATGTATTAATCCTTTTGAATTATGCTTTACAATTTACTTATTGTATTTAATGTCAATACTGCTTTCTGCAAATTAAACATAAAGCTATGCTTGTTGAAGCATTGCATGAATACTATTTGCATACATTTTCTTACGATTTGCTGAGTACTTTATGTACTCATGGCTATACGCCATTTGTTGATCAGTCTTCGCAGAAGAACCAGGGAATACCGAGTTCTACGAGGAGGGATACTTTGAAGACTATACGAACTAGGATGCATTCTCCACTCGATTGCCTGTGGGCATGTCGAATGGCCTCTACGAGATATTTTGGTTTCCACTGCAA
Source organism: Hsuehochloa calcarea (assembly GCA_036346395.1). NCBI lineage: Eukaryota > Viridiplantae > Streptophyta > Magnoliopsida > Poales > Poaceae > Hsuehochloa > Hsuehochloa calcarea. The sequence goes on along the minus strand of CM070596.1, from coordinate 12,359,159 downwards.
GTTTATCCTTTTGCTGTTAAGCTCTGCATGACAACCTCTGTAAGACTTGATCATATGCTCCTTTTGCTACTAAATAATATTATTTTATCTGCTTCATTAGCTTCTTTGTTGTATGGATATGATAACATCGATGCTGCAACTGTGTGAGCTAGTTACTGATATAGGTCTAGTTCAGAATACACAGAAGGTCTCGGAGTTGCATACCCAGGGTCCCGACACGACATGACTGACATCGAGTCGATAATTACCAGTAGCGTGCCAGTATGATTGGTATTTTATCGGTATTGATGTCGGTATGGAATGTAGGTCTACTCTGTACTATTTTGGGTGATGGAATGGTATATGGTATTGATAAGTTTGGTTTCATGTGCCCTTACATGTAGGGCTAGATCTACCATATCATCCCCATAACGAGGAATTTCACTCTTATTCTTTTGTTTACGTTCCCTTGCATGATAAGTTTGGTTTCATGTGCCCTTACATGTGGCATATCGGCATGCAAGGAATTCTCGCTTATTCTTTCTTTACGTTCCCCTCACGCAACGATCTTACTTCCCAATTCCCATCCAAGTCTGCAAGCGAATCACCGTTCATTGACTAGGAACCTATGAATCAGTCACGTCAAAGAAATCGATAGACCCCGAAATTAGACCTAGTAATGCCGAAACATTCCCCGTATTCCTCAACCGGAAAAACACCAGTTCCATTCTCGCTAAACCAATCCAGTGTTAGAGAAAGTCAGGCAGCACGCTGGCATCTTACTCTTATACAAGAGCATCTATAATAGCCTATATCATTTGTTACTAAGGAATTAACACGATAACATTTAAGTAATGTAGAGGAGAGATATGAGTAGAAAATGTAAGCCTGTTTAGATAGGAAACAAGCAAGTTGTTGAAACCAAGACACAAAAAACAACAAAATAGCTATCGGAGACTTTGTTATCTAAAAATTTGTTTTGTGGGTAGCAATTAAAGTAACAATTAAAGTGTTAGATACAAGTTAAACAAAAAATTCATTGGAATATTTCACTACTACAAAACAGGCCATAGAAGACGCCTCATCACAGACGGTTCTTGAAAACCGTCTGTGATAAAATAATCGACGAACCGTCTGTGATATGTAGATATCACAGACGGTTCGTGGTTAGAACCGTCTGTGTGCTTCACAGACGATTTAACCACGAACCGTCTGTGATACCGAGAATATCACAGACGGTTCTAACCACGAACCGTCTGTGATGAGTATCTCATCACATACGGTTCGTGGTTAGAACCGTAACCGTCTGTGATGAGTATCTCATCACATACGGTTCGTGGTTAGAACCGTCTGTGATGAGACACATATCACGTATATATCATCACAAATGGTTTTTGTATAAAACCGTCTGTGATACTTTAGGCGGGAAAACGAAAATTTGCACTTAATGGCGTCCTTTGCCATCTCCATCTCCTCTTTGCCATTTCTCCTCCTCTGCCATTTCTCCTCCGCCTCCCCGAGCTCGCCACCCGCCTCCTCCACCTCCTCCACGCCGCCTCAGCCTCGCTGCCGCCGGCCTCCCACGACCTCGTGCCCTCGCCTCCTCTACTTCGCCGCCTGGCCTCCTCTACTTCGCCGCCCGCCCTCCCCGAGTTCGCCGCCCCGCCTCTACTGCCGGCCGCCCGTCCTCCTCGAGTTCTCGCCGCCACGGCTCCTCCACCTTACCCCGGCCTCATCGTCGCCGGCCTCGTCACCCCATCCTCCCACGACCTCACTCTCTCTACTCCCCCTTTTGCTCTGTGATGTGGATTATTACTGTGATATGTTAGTGCTCTGTGAATGGATTAAGTTGATGCTACTGTGATGTGGGTGATGCATACCGTGTTGTTTTTAGTGCTCTGTAAATGGATTGAGTTGATGCTACTGTGATGCTATAGCTATTGTGGGAAAACTAGCGAAATTCAAAAATCAATATCAGATTCATTCGCAAGACTCGGGAGGCTCCATGAAAATCCGTTTTCGTTTTTTTTTTTTTTGCCATAGAAAAAACTATGACAGACGGTTACTATAATTTTTTTAAAGTTTCATTTTCATTTATTTGTATTTTACCCGGACTTCATTTCGTATCTACGTGTCAAATTTCAAATTTTACAGACATTCAAACATACAGCTCTATACCATTGATACACAAGAAGGATTTGTGTTGCACGCAACTTTTGAGAATTTATAGTTAACATGAAGCCAAAACTATTAACAGAGGAGCGAGCGTGGCAAGCGTCACCGTTAAGCGAGCCGCCCACCCGGGTTAAGTATATAGAACCCTCACCAATAATTTCCCCCAAGTGTGGTTCCCATGTAGGAAAAATACACACAACATGCCGTTCGGTAATCAAAGTGCAAAGTGCGTAAACCTCTATTCTAGATTAGACATATACTAAGAACAAAACCACATGTGTGGACGTGCGTAAGTTGTTTGTCCGTGTGTGAGGGGTCCTACGTGTACTCTTAAAAAAACTCTTAAACATGGAGTAAAAGAACAATAAAAGAACAACCAGTGCACTCAGGTAATATCAACCAATGTTGCAGCCATAAGCAGCGAGCATTTTCTTGTCTAGAATCATGAACTATTTTAGAACTTTTGGTCCAAAACCTAAATAGCTCATTTTCCTCGGTTTCTCATTCTAAGGAGAAGGGCTCACTTGAAGCATTTCGCGTCCAGCAACGCCTCGCCCTCAAACGGCTCCTGGTCCTCAATCATGGCGTTGACACGCTCCTTCTGGGCCTCATCAGAGAGATCAACCTTGGTCCACTGATAGAGCTCCATGTCGTACACCTCATCCATAACAAACCTGGGGATCTCGGAGCCACGGAAGAGCCAAAGTCCCTTGACTTTGAAAGGTGGCTCAGAGCCGATCACAAGCATCTTGCCAAAGGCATACTTACGGCACAGGTCCATTCGCTGCAGGAATCCACCCACCTTGTTCATGGTCACAAAGGACACGGTGTTCTCCTCATTGTACTTGTAGTCGCAGAACCATAGGGAGTAACCCTCTGGGTCGTACATATCCCAGAAACCTGCGTTATACAAGGAGATGAGTACAGTTCTTATAGCCCTTTATCCAGTTTCCAGAATAGTTGGTCTAGATAATTAAAACGTATAATTAATAACCAAGAAACATAAATTGTTTAAAACATCAACTAATATATGAATTATGGTATTTACTAAAGGCTGGGTCAATGCTATTTACTGAAAGCTAGACATTCACTGAATGTTACTTTAAGTTCAGACTTCTAATTGGTATATCTTATGTAACCATCACAACAGCAATGCAATTGACCTCAATTCCAGAAAGAAAGCTACCTTTAATAGCAACCTCCCGGAAATTGGTTTTAGTATTTGAGTATAACCTTTTCCACTCATCGATGATCATCTTGCTTGGAGGAAGCAAATCAAGAGCATTCTTGGGCTTTGGCTTTGGTGCCTCCGTTTCCTCCTCTGGTTTCTCAACTGCCTTTGGCATCAGGGCCTCTTTCGGTGTCTCCTTGGCTTCTTTTGGTGGTGCAGCCTTCTTTTGAACTGGTGGGACAGACTCTGCCTGCTTCACATCACCCATGACCTTCTTGAAATTTGGCTGATTAACCATGGTCCAGAAGTACCGTTCAACATGAGGGAACTCAGAGGTAAAACTCTTGGTCATGATCCGAGCAAAGCCCAAGTAGAGGTTGCATGTCATCACAATATCAGCAAGAGTCACGGAATGCCCAACAAGGTATGTGTTTGATGCAAGGTGTGTGTTGAGGGCACCCAATGCTCTCTTCAAAGCGGCAATGCCTGCTTCTTCACTCTGTTGGGGAAAAAAGAAGATTAGACTGATTTGTCAATATAAAGAAAACAGTGATACCTACATGGCTGCACTTACCACAGCAACATAGGGAGCAAATCCTAGCCGCGGGAACAGCCATTTTCCAATATTAGCATCAACCTCCGTGGCAGAGAAGTCATTCCATTGCTCAGTGTGCGCCTGAAGGGAACAAAAATTTCTAAGAACAGGTGCAAATTATAAGGAATGATCTTGAATGAATGTAAAACAACACTCACATATTCAATTAGTGAAGATCCATTAAGTGGGTTGTCATCCTTGGAGCGAGCAACTTCAGGAATAAGCCAGAGAGTTAAGTAATAAATCAAATAAAGGTCCAAGAAAGATTTAAGGAACATTTAGTAGTTGCTATCTTTTGCTTACCATATCGTGCAATGGCATTGCTCTCAAAAACAGGGCCCTCAGGAGTCTCTAGAACAGGAACCTGCAAAAAAGTGCCAGAATCAGATTCTGCACTATTCGTACAAAACTTCTCAAGGAGTTTTTGTCCATACCTTCCCAATAGGGTTCATCTTGAGAAACCCGGGAGTCTTGTTGGAGACACCCATCTGGAAGTTCTTCACCAACTCAACCTTGACACCACTGTATTCAGCCACAATAAGTGCCTTCCATGCATTCTTGTTTCCACTGCCAGCATGCAACACCTACACCAATGCAAAAGGCAGATTACATGGTTGATCATGAAAACGATATCACATAACAGAATTGAGATTCTGAAAACTATGACAAAGGGAAGCATGTGAAAAGAACATCCAACACGAGTTGCGGAATCAAACAAGATAAACAGAAATAAGTGTGAACCGCGCAACTGATTCAGAAATAGAAGTATTAACTCATTAATATAGCAACTTTAATCATTTGATGTGCTGCAGAACAAATGATTCATTAAATCTAAATCTAATTGAAGTATAGAATTATATAGGCACAAATGCACAACTATATATGGTGTGCAATTCGAAACACGTCAATGCAAACTACAGCCTAATTATACTCGGTAGATGCCTAAAATCTGATAAGGGTGAATAAGCCTTCAGTACTAAACTATAAATGATTGAACTTGCAGCAAACAAATCCACCAAAGCATATTAGAAGAGCACCACTACGCAGATATCTGTTAAAAACAGGTCCGAATTCCTAAAACTATGTAGGAAGGACCCACTTTTCGCAAATGGTGAACAATATTTGATGCATAGCGTTGGATAGCTAAGCAATACACATTTTTTACTATCAAAGAAGGCGACAGTTGCCTCCTTGTATCTTCATTCTAGTCCTAGCATTTGAACAAGTGACAGAAACCACCAAATCTCCATGTCAACGAGCTTGCAGACGATCCACACAGAACAGCACCACCAAAACCAGAGAGAGGCCCTTGGCCTAAACCTAACCATGTCGCGGATCCTAAGAACTTCACATCCCTAGCAAGCCAACACCCGATCAAACCCTCCTAAAGCCCACAGAATGATGACAAGAAGTGCATCGGTAAGCAATGTAGCAGAAGCAAACAAGCTAGCTATATCGCGAGTATGGTACCCAAATTTACCGCTCAGACCACATCAAATCTGATCAGCGACAAAAAAGAAAAAACTTTTTGGTGCATACTATACCACAACAATCTACAGATGCCAAAAAAATTTAAGCAACTAAACAGGAAACGACTAAGCCTAACCATCTCAATTAATCCAGGAAATTCAGCACCCGCACAAATCAAATCTAGGCGCAAGAATCCACCTAAACTAAGCGGAACAACCAGTAGTAAACCGAACAGAGTAAAATCAAGAAACACTTACAAGCGCCATCTCGACGGGTCACTAGCTTCGCTCGATCTCAGATCTGCAAGAAATCAATACCCAAAAAAAAGAGAGTAAGATTCATCCAACACAAACAGACGCACAGAAAAACCACAAAAGCTACACATCTACACATTTTTTTTCGAGGAATTGGAGATCTTACGTTCGTATATACCGGGCGAGAAGCGCAGGAGAGGCGGAGCAAAAACCCTAGCGGCAGCAGCAGCAGCGGCAGTAGCCGAGGAGGGGTTCGTGGCCGCCTACTTATGGAGGCGTGGTCCTGGGGATCCCGCCTAGGGCTCCACGCGCGCGATCTCAGCCGTCGATGATGGAGCGGGCGACCGATTGGACGGCCAGGGTTACCGACGACCTATATCGGCCTTGGGCCATGACTTCCGCGCGCAAATGGGCTGATTAGGCCGGGCATTTCATGCCACTATATGGACCTTAGAGTGCCCAGATGGGATTAAAGTGAGCAAGCGATTTTTAGGTGTCTCTTTCGACGGCTTCGGCTATTCTAAACGGAAGACTTTTCACAGCTGCTTTTCATATAAATCGATTCGTGTATAAACATGCCAAAGCCGAAAGCTGCTCGCAGAGAACTTCCTCGGCTTCCCGCAACCCTCTATTCCGAATTTACTCTCAAAATTCGGGGGTAATTACCCCCGATTGCCACTCCGTAAAAAGCCCCCGCCCGCTCGGCTCCCTCCTACCCCGCCCACCTGCTCGCCTCCTTCTCCTCCCAGACGGCCTCCTCTCGCACCGCCGCTTCTTCCTCCCCTCAAGGCCAAGTGGCCCAGATCCAAATCTAGATCTTGCCGCCATCCTTCCTCCCCAAGACTCCGTCTCACCTTCTGGCCCCTCATCCTCCACCGGCCACGCGACGATCTCCCGACGCGTGGTGCCTCCTCGTGCTCCCTCCCACGTCGTCTCCTCCTCTGGCTCCCTTCCCAACGGCCGGCAGCGGCGGCGACCCAAACCATAGCCATCGCTTCTGTTTTTCTTTTCTTTTTTTCTATTGTGATTTAATTGTTTATAATAACTGTTTATTTGAATAATTATTTATTGTGATAATTAATCATTGTAATAAATGTTTGTAATAATTATTTATTATGTTTATTTATATAATATTTGTTTATTATAATTGTCGTTAATTGTGGTTTATTACGCTAATTGTGCCAAACTGTGGTACATTGCGTTAATTGTTGTCAAATGCGATCAATTGCATTCAATACGATACTCGTCGTCAAATGCGATCAATTACGTTAATTGTGGTTTATTGCGCAAATTGTGCTAAATTGTGGTATATTGTGTTAATTGTGTGTCAAATGCGATCAATTGTATTCATTATGATACTCATCGTCAAATATGATCAATTACATTAATTGTGGTTTATCACGCTAATTATGCTAAATTGTGGTATATTATGTTAATTGTTGTCAAATACGATCAATTGCGTTCATTACGGTAGTCGTCGTTGAATACGATCAATGGCGCTAATTGCAGTAGTCGTTTTTAATTATCGTCAATTATTGTTAGTTCTCGTTAAATGTTGTTAATTGCGTTAAGCGGTATCAAACAAGCCGTTATTGCCCTTAGGGGCATTTCCCATCTCAGAAGTTGCAGTCAACCAACTTAAAAGTCAGACAGCTAAACACCAAATATTTTCAGCTCAGTAGTTCAGCTCTACATCCCAACCAAAAATCACTTTTCAGAAAAACCACAACTGTTCCAAACAACCTTTAGTTAGGTCGGGCTATCACATGGGCTTGATTCATAAGTGAAATGTTGAAGATTACGATACCAAAGCAGAATCTCGTTCATCCTATTTCCCCGCCGCGTTTTGGCGGTGCTATTCTCCACGTGGCACCGGTCGGCGCATCTCCGTGTCGCTGCCGGCATACGAAGGTGAGACGTAGCAGCCACCACCGCCTCCTCCTTTTCCTCCACTCTTGCGTGACCTTGAGAGGGGTTAGTGTGACTAATGAGGATATCAACCCTCCAAATATGACCACTACTCCACATACCAAACAAGAGTTCAAGCTGGACATGCTGGACAAGCTCTAGAATTTCAAATGTGCATAACTTTCACATACGGAGTCCGTTTGAGGTCCACGAGTACTTGATGGAAAGCTTATCTCGTCCTCTTTCTAATGGATCCAGCCTCGCCTCTAAATTCCTTATGCGCACATCGGAATCACTAAAAGAAGATGCTATATCACTTGTTTGACCCAATTTGGGCCTTGTAATCGTATCAGATTTGGCACATATGCTGACCAGTTAATCTAGACTTGAGTATCGCTCACAACAAGACTGCTCACATACATGAGTACCACCTCCCCTATCTCATACTATGTGCGGCTACCCCTCCCTATTTAAGGAGGTCGCACCCCTCTAGTTTTACTTGGATTTTGTTTAGTTAAATGTTAGCTTCATTACAACTTCGTGTATTGGCTTGTGTCGATTAGATCAACCATAATACCGCTACAGAATCCCAACTTTATCAAATATTTCAATCCTATTTACAATTTCAGATTGCTTATTATCTTGTTCTTGCGTGTTCTTCGATTGCATGCAGGAGAAGACTTTTGTGGTCAAGTTAACTGCGTTCTTGGAACGATTGATAATAACTCGGAGTGTGGTTTAACGATTTCTTGGTGTTCTGATCGTGATCGGTTAGAAGCCTACATCGTCAAAGTCGTTCTCCTCCAAATCGAAGTTATCATCCTATCGGAAGATCGGGACCCATTGTCGCATCATCTTGTATCAAAGCTAAAGTTGACTGGTAGGAATTCTTGTATCCCTAGTTTTGTTTCATTTTTAATACATATAGTCCAGAGAATTTGCCCTACAAATAGAATTAATCTTCGCTGTCCAAACCCCGTTGTGCTTTTCAATCTGTTAGTTTTGGTTTGCTAAATTGAATTTGTGTCCGTTTTAGCTTTATCTAGTTGCTGATCATATCTTTGTTCCTATAATAATCCAACAAATTTTTTTGAAACCCTAGCCCATCCATAACGTCCTAAACCCAAAAATAAGCTCCAAAAGAAATTTCCTATGTCCAAATCCATCTAGAACACACTGAACCCTAATTTCTAATTTTTGGTCAGAAGACTCCTTTTCTGCCGCTGCCACAAAAATCGTCATAACTTTTGATTCTTGATCATTTTTGAGAGCGAACACCGCCATTAGATCATAAATTCCATTATCCACCTACCTGTAAAATGTCACATCAATCCAGAAAGGCAATCAAAATTTATCTATGGTGAAAGTTGTCACAGTTTTTCTATTTGAATCTGAAACTGTTTGCACTTGTGAATTTTTATGTGATTTTTTCAGTCGGTATTAAGAAAGTGGCCCCAAAAGAAAAATTATAGAAAAATCCGTCAGGAAACATAAAAAAGAATTATTGAAAAATAGGCATCTGACAAAAAGTTACAGTCTAAATACCGACGTATTATCGAGTGGACAGAAACCCACAGTTTTCAGTGTTGGGTCAATACTTGTGTTATTCACGCCAAATTGCATTCTATTGAATTATCATGTGTCTACCATTCCTATACATTGTTATATACTTGTTTTAGCCTTCATCCATCCTTGGTTGATCAGTAACATATGCTAAGTGCTAGATACGAACTATAATATATTTATATGTAATTTCTGAAATTAACTGATTGTTCTCCTTGCTACCTAATATTAAGAATGTCCAAGCTCCACTTTCTACTAACCGAGCAAATCACGTCGAACCGGCCCTTGCAATCGCTCTACTCATCACTTGAGTCAAGTTTATCACGAACCAGCCACCGGTTGCACCACCTGTTTGCATTGGTGAGAACTTGCAAGAGCTTGGTAAGAGCTTGAGCGTATGTGACTTGATAAACTCCACCTCCTAGTAGTTGATAGGAACATATACTTGTGATTTATTTTCTTATTTTCTACTAACAATGACAGGTGGTGGAAGTTAGTAGATTACAATGACATCGCGGGTAGATTTGAACTCAAAGGGAAACAACTACCGGCATACATCTTGCCACTCACTGCTGAGAGTACGTCGTTGGACTACTTCATATGGGTTACTATGTTGGATAGCTACTTTGAAAGACAGGACCTTGATACTTATGAGAAGATGAGCATGGCAAGGACGGCGTTGATCGGTGATGTTCAACATTGGTAGTTGAATCTCGAGTACCATTACATGTACACATGGGAGGAGATGAAGAAGAAATTGCTACGTCGTTTTGTACCTCCATCACCCACTGTCACAAGCGATGTGCAACATAAGGTAACTGAAAATACTGACATTGTTTTGGCTCCTACTCCATCCACAGATACCGTCGAGACGCTTGAAGAGATGAAGGATGATCTGACACATCTTATGTCATTAGAGGAGAAGTTTGAGGTACCTATAGTATTCGATGAGGACGAGAATGACAAAGATAGTGATTTGGTGCTACAACAAGACATAAAGCAACCTTATGAGTATATACCTGTTGTAGTGCAATCTTTTGATATTCCTTGTGTTGACATGAATGAACAATGTACTGACCTGAATTCTCATAATTTTGCACATGTCGAATTAATTATACATAAGGAAGTATTTGATAGAATATCCCCTGCTGAAGCATTGTGCTATATCATGCTTAATGAGTTCGTTAGTTTGAAATGTGCTATGGAGAAAGTTTCTAAAATTTCATCTCTAAATTTTCTTTCTAGTACCTACACCGACTGTTTTAAATTAATTGGAGATTATGATGTTGTAGGACCGTAAAGGCGACTAGGGGGGTGAATAGGCGCTTTCTCAACTTTCTCGCCTAAATCAAATTCAACACGAACTTTACTTCTTTAGCTATGAAAGCTAAGAAGATCAGTAAGCGCACAGTGGAAGCCTTGCGTTGAATTCGATAACCCCAATGACCACACGACACAAACGTGGAGACTTAATCTCAAAGGGCAGATCTGGGCACAGGCGGTCTGACCGGCTACCACGGGCGATCCGACCGGTCGGCCAACCAATGGTCCGACCAAGCAACTAAGTGGGGCTCGGACCGGTGGTCGCGGTTCGACCCTAAGAACAATGGCTCGACATACGCAAGGCTTCGGACCACAAGTAACACCGGCTCGACCGGTTCACCCGAATCAAAAACCAATCCCAAATCCAAAACGAAATTTGATCCAACTTTTGATTCAACCAATGAAACTTGACCAAATTTCGAGCACACCTCCCTAATGATATTAGAGACCTATTTCTAGCGACGATCCTTCAGATCCACTTCGCAGAATCCATCTCTCAAGGATTTAACAAAGAAGTGCACAAACCCTAGAAATATGAAAATCTTTTATTCAAGACTTGTTTGTGGGGATTGATGGTCTAGATGATTCTAGGAGTACTCCCACACATCAAAGCAAGACAAAGTGGGTCAAAAGACCAAGTTTAAACACTTGAATCAAGGAAGCACCAAATTCATCCAAATGAGAGAAGAACACAAAAGAGAGACAAATGAACTCTCAAGCAAGCATCACAAGATTGATTGATCTCACAAGATGCTTACAAAGCCACTCCCTCAAGGAGGACAAGAGCTCACCAAGGAGCAATCACAATCTCTCCCTCTCTTCCTCTCCAAACCCTAACCCTAGAAAAGGAAGGGAAAAACCAAATGGAAGCTTCAAGGGGGTTTTACATCTCCCCCTTCTATTTATAGGAGAGGACTAGGGATTCACTTTTGGGACCCACTCACACATGGGACCCACACACAACATCTGTTGAAGCAATCGCCTGCTTCACCACGTGTAGGTTGATCACGGCTCATCGCGCCGCCAAGCCTCTCTTGTCCAATCCCATCGAACCTCCCGCAGACTCGCACCGATATCCGCACCGCCGATCCAACCAACCGCACCAACCACCCGCTCGATCCATCTTGCCCATCTCGCACCATGCTTGAGTCACACGACCACCCCAGATCCATGACCGCTCGACCTCGCCTCCAAGCGTAGTCTCGATCCACCCACCGCTGACGCCGTTGACTCGCAAACCACCGCACAAAGAATAGACAAACAAACCATTTCCGAACAAGTTCTTCACAACTTGACCCACGCCACCCGCAAAGCAATATACATCAATAAAGCATTGATAACCAAACATAAACCACAATCAAACACATCAATGCAAACTTGGCTCACCTCCAAGTCATTCAAGGTCCGATCATTTCCACAAGGCCGGCCCGACCGATTTCGGCCTGGATTGACCGATCCCACAACTACGGCCGGATCACTCGAAAAGACTTAGCCAAAATTCTAGCTTGAAAATCCAAACCTTCGAATTTTCAACTCAATAGAACTTTTGACTGGGAGCTCCAAAATGATGCGACCACATCCAGAGACTCCTCACCGCTTACACAACCTATTTTTGGATTAGCTCCAAAATCCACTTAGGTCGCCGGTCCGACCGGCACTCCATCGCCGTCCGATTGCTCCACCAAGCGGTCCGACCACCCACACCACCGGCCGCATCACCGTGGTCCGACAAATTGAAGCAAACCCCAAAACGCGAGATTTTGCAAACCAACAAAGCCATTGCCAATTGACTCATCATCCCGAGATCGTGCACATATCCTCACGATATCCACAATCTCCCCCTTGATGAACCAATTGGCAATTCTCCAAAAAATGTGGTTTTTCGAAATGAAAAGTAGAAACTTCATTGCTGCGATAAAGGCATAACTTGGTCCATAAGCAAGAAAAAGCCTAGGAACCCACAAGTCCGGCTTCGTAATAGTATAGGCAAGTGAGATAAGGCAATGAAAGCACAAAAGGATTCAATTTCCGTAAAGTAGCCAAAAATCTCACTTAGGTCCATCCGAAAGACAAAATGTTCTATTTGACCTTTGATCATTGTGAGTCTTCTTCAATTGCAATTAAGATCGTAAAAGGCAATAAAACCTGAGACTCAACTCATCGTGATCACAAATTTTCAAAAGGTTCACATTTTTTTATGTGTGTTCTTTGATGTATGAAACCTTATGTAAACTAAAAGCTCCAAAACAAAGATTTTCTTCAATCCTTCTCCCTTTGACAATGAATTCATCAAGATGCAAGGGAAAAGAAAGAGCATGAAGAACTGACTTTATTTGAAATTTAGTAAAAGGAGCCATGACCATTATCGAAGTAGACAGTACAAGAATTATATCAAGCCATATAAGGTGAAGAAGCTATATTCAATCATGGCAAAACATGTACTGCAAAGCTAAAACCAAAATAGCAAAGAACTGAGATTAATGAATTAAAATCATGAAAGGTTGCTCCATATCATAGATTCACTAAAAACAACCAAAAATGAGTCAAGCCATGTCTATAAGTAAAAAGAGACTCAAAACAAGAACTGAGGCAATTTGAGCATTAAGAGTATTCTTTTGAAGCAAAACTCAAGCACTTAGCATTTTGAGCATTCTCTAAAAAAGACTTTTTCACCGTGCTAGATCTTAAGCCTTGCCGTGACCATCTCAAACGATAAGCTTAAAAGAGTGGTCTAGGTCATCCAAAACTCCCCCTGAGTTCATGCCTAGTGCAATGGCAAGCCGTCTCATGAGAAAGGATTGGTGAGATCGCTTTTTTTCGCATTTAAAATCTCATTTTTTATTTGCTTGACTTAAGAAGATAAAAAGCTCATTTTCATCTCAAAATAAGTTCAAGACTCAATTTAACCTATAAGACATGGCAAGAATCATAAGAGAATCACTAGAGCAAAAACTAGTCACAAGATCCAACAAGACATGATTTGATTCAAATTGCTCACAGATATAAAGCTAGCAAGGTGGAAGCTAAGCTAAAACACGAAGAGTCATAAAGGAAGTCTAGCAGACTATCACTTGACATGACAAGGTACAGAGTATGAAGTCAAGCCATACAAGGATAATAATCAAGGCTCCACAAGTTTTATTATGCAATGCAAGACATTTGAAATAAAAATGCATTATGATACAATGAATGCAAAAAGAGCAAATTCCCTCAAAACATCCATGCCTCAGTACTGGGATTTGAGATAAAAGATCTAGGTGTCCAGTACTGAGATGGACGATGCCTGGGAATAGCAAAAGAAGCAGCAGAAAGATGATTAGGCACAAAATCATAAGAATGACCATGAGCACCACCTGGACCTCTCCAAAACGATCTACCAAAAGACCGATACTCGCCCTGTCTAGGTGCTACCCGTGATCTATCCTCACGATATCCTAAACCAAACCGCCGCTCGACCCACCAAAAGAGTCAACACAGCTTCTACAAACCTAGGCCTATATGAGGGACGCTGAATAGACCGCCTGGCTCTAGAGACTACAACAAGAAGAGACTCTCTAATGGATCTCATAGTGCTCACTCTCTCTTTCCTCTCAATCTTTGCTCTCCCGAAGCAAAACTCAACAGGTGGCCTCTTTCTGCAGAAGGTGCAATGGTACTTGACCTTTGAGGGGTCCGCATCGGTGTAATGTACACCTTTCTTGCTAGAAAGAGTTTGAGCGAACCCACTGATTTAAAAGCAACCTTGAAGTCTTATAAGGTTCTTGCTCACACACACCACTTTTCACAACTCTAGCAGCCTTTGGTGGGTGATTCTGGAAAGCTCTAGGACTCAAAACCTAGGCCACTGCTTTTCACACTCATCTTGGATTGATCTATAATCAAGTTGAGTTTCTTTTTCCCGCTAGAAAACTTTCAAGAGTCATTTTGAGATAATCATTCTCTTTGCCAAAGCTCCACAATTAGAGCACTTTTTCAATTGATTACCTCAACATGTTTGCTCTTAAGAAGATCCACTTCCACTTTGAGAGCCTCACAAGACACACAATAGGACTCTCCAATCCTATTCAACTGCTTCCTTAAATTTGACTCTAAAAGCCTCTTGTATCTTACCAATAATAGCTTTCAACTTCAAAGATGCAACATACAAGAGGAAGAATCAATGACTTTCTTAGAAGAAGTAAGAGACATGGATATTTCAATTTTAGCTTTCTCTTCAAGCGCCTTGTTTAAAGCTTCAATCTCAATTGTGCTTAGGACAATTTTCACATGATGCACTCTAGAGTAAATGACCATTTCGGCCAACTCTTGCATTTTAATCCTATTGTTCTTACAATGAGAGCAAGTGTGACTAGCATCAAACTTTTGCAATTCTTTTAAAGAGCTATCCAGTTTTAATTCTAGCAAGGCACAATTTGAGCAAGTTAAGGGAATAGCATCCAAGGTAGTCACACCAAGCTTTAATGGCATCCATGCAAATGTAACTAGACTTGAGAGCTTCTAGTTCGACAAGAGCATTTTCCAATTGTTTTTCAACAGAGGAATGGGCATAATTTAAGCTTGACAATTCATTAAGCAAGCTAGAGCATGAATCATAGAAATCATCAGGATTAATGGATTTGAGCCTAACCACTTCTAGGTTCAAATTATCAATCATAGTATCCTGTTTCTTAATCAATTTAACTTGCTTATGCATTTTTTGTTCAGCAAGCACCAAAGCCCTTTTCATGTCAGGAAGTGAAGGGCATACCTCATCGGGATCACTAAAAGGATCCTCGCTGTTGGAGGAGTCGCTGTCGTGGTCGTTTGGCCATGAAGCACATGCCGCTGAAATCACGTGCCTTCTTCTTGCCACGGAGTCACTCCCGCCGCCCTCCGCCTCCGAGTCCACATCATCCATGCTCACATCCTCTAGAGCTTCAAGGACTCCTACCGACAAACTTGCGATAGTTTGTCTTCTTGGACTTAGCATCCTCGCTTGAGGATGCCTTTGTGACTCCTTCTCCTCCTTGCCCTTCACTTGGGGCATCTAGAGCGAATGTGGTTCGCCACCACATTCAAAGCATGTGATAGGTCCACCTCTCCTCCTATTTCTCACATTGTTGTACGCTCTGTGAATTTGGTGGATAGGAGGCTAAATCATCTTCGTGTAGTCTCTCGAGTTGCTCATCGCTCAAAGAATGCAAAGGCATAAAGAAAAGCCGATGAGCTAACATCAAAAGAATCGAGTATCTACCCTTAGATTGGTCGACCACTAAAGCCATCGGCTCATGTGGGGAGACGCGAGATGAAATCAATCTCATGCGTCTTCAACCTCGAGTAAAGCTTATCCATGGTAAGCTCACTCATGACAAGATGTTGTCATTTATGGTAGTGATCTTCATCCCCTGCACCTTCACATCCAAAGCACCCAAAAGTGGCGGCATTTTCGACTCGTAAAAACAAGATCAACAATACGGAGATCATGAAGAATTTTAGAAAATCTCCCCACACTCATCTAAAGATTCACCGTGTCTTTGCTCGATCTTGGAGTAAGCTTTTTTAGTCGGTTCTCGTCTCACTTCCTTGATCGCAGTGGACCCTCGTGATAATCACAAAGAGTCCGCCAGATCTCATGAGCAGACAAAGAAATGAGCAACACGCTCAAACTCGATCGACTAAGGCCTTGAATCAAGAAATTCGAGCCTCACCGTTGTTCTCCACATCCGAGTGATCAAATTATCATCTACCGCACGACATAAGGGTTTTTCACCTTAAGCCAAATTACGTGCCCTTGAGCCTCGATGTAGGCCTGCATTCGGGCCTTCCAATAAGCAAAATCAACTCCATCAAAAACATATGGCCTGATTGAATATCTGTCAGTCGCCATGGCTCCAAAGACCGGTTAAGATCTATGAGAAGAGCTAACCGGCTCTGATACCACTTGTAGGACCGTAAAGGCGACTAGGGGGGGGTGAATAGGCGCTTTCTCAACTTTCTCGCCTAAATCAAATTCAACACGAACTTTACTTCTTTAGTTATGAAAGCTAAGAAGATCAGTAAGCGCACAGTGGAAGCCTTGTGCTGAATTCGATAACCCCAATGACCACACGACACAAACGTGGAGACTTAATCTCAAAGGGCAGATCTGGGCACAGGCGGTCTGACCGGCTACCACGGGCGGTCTGACCGTCGGTCAACCGGTGGTCTGACCGGCAACTAAGTGGCGGTCGGACCGGTGGTCGCGGCTCGACCTTGCAGAAGCAACGGCTCGAATACATCGCGGTCGGACCGCCGCTGTAACACCGGTTCGAATTTGTTCACCCGTAACGAAAAACCAATCCCAAATCCAAAACGAAATTTGATCCAACTTTTGATTCAACCAATGAAACTTGACCAAATTTCGAGCACACCTCCCTAATGATATTAGAGACCTATTTCTAGCGACGATCCTTCAGATCCACTTCGCAGAATCCATCTCTCAAGGATTTAACAAAGAAGTGCACAAACCCTAGAAATATGAAAATCTTTTATTCAAGACTTGTTTGTGGGGGTTGATGGTCTAGATGATTCTAGGAGTACTCCCACACATCAAAGCAAGACAAAGTGGGTCAAAAGACCAAGTTTAAACACTTGAATCAAGGAAGCACCAAATTCATCCAAATGAGAGAAGAACACAAAAGAGAGACAAATGAACTCTCAAGCAAGCATCACAAGATTGATTGATCTCACAAGATGCTTACAAAGCCACTCCCTCAAGGAGGACAAGAGCTCACCAAGGAGCAATCACAATCTCTCCCTCTCTTCCTCTCCAAACCCTAACCCTAGAAAAGGAAGGGAAAAACCAAATGGAAGCTTCAAGGGGGTTTTACATCTCCCTTCTATTTATAGGAGAGGACTAGGATTCACTTTGGGACCCACTCACACATGGGACCCACACACAACATCCGCTGAAGCAATCGCCGCTTCACCACGTGTAGGTTGATCACGGCTCATCGCGCCGCCAAGCCTCTCTTGTCCAATCCCATCGAACCTCCAGAGACTCGCACCGATATCCGCACCGCCGATCCAACCACCGCACCGAACCACCTGCTCGATCCATCTTGCCCATCCTCGCACCATGCTTGAGTCACACGACTCACCCAGATCCATGACCGCTCGACCTCGCCTCCAAGCGTAGTCTCGATCCACCCACCGCTGACGCCGCTGACTCGCAAACCACCGCACAAAGAATAGACAAACAAACCATTTCCGGAACAAGTTCTTCACAACTTGACCCACGCCACCAAGAAAGCAATATACATCAATAAAGCATTGATAACCAAACATAAACCACAATCAAACACATCAATGCAAACTTGGCTCACCTCCAAGTCATTGGCGGTCCGATCGCCCACAAGGCCGGCCCGACCGATTTCGGCCGGACGGACCGATCCCACAACGGCGGTCGGACCGCCGAAAAGACTTAGCTAAAATTCTAGCTTGAAAATCCGAAACCTTCTGGAATTTTCAACTCAATAGAACTTTTGACTGGGAGCTCCAAAAATGATGCGACCACATCCAGGAGACTCCCCTCACCTGCCTACACAACCTATTTTTGTATTAGCTCCAAAATCCACTTTTAGGTCAGGCCGGTCCGACCGGCACCCACTGCCGGCCCGATTGCTCCACTCAAGCGGTCCGATCATTTGACACCACCCGCCGCATCGCTCGTGGTCCGACAAATTGAAGCAAACCCCGAAAACACGAGATTTTACAAACCAACAAAGCCATTGCCAATTGACTCATCATCCTGAGATCGTGCACATATCCTCACGATATCCACAGATGTAGATAATCAATTTCTGGTATATCGAATATGCATAACTTGTGATCACATAAATGAATTGAAGCTTGTTGTTTTGAACAACAATTCTTGTGTGATGAATAACTCTACTATATACTTCACTTACATTTGCAAATTGAGTTTCACACTGAATACTATGAGAAAATATATCTTTGTTGATTTGATGCATGCACACTTACCTTTAATTTGCAAAGTGTTTTGCATTTCTTTATCATCTGCTGTTGTTAACATTTTGCAGAAAGATGAGCATGCGTTGCTACAAGTTTTCAAGCTTTTCTTGGAGTTGGACGATGAGCTTGAGTTGAGGACGACTCAAATGCAAGAAGAGGAGGATGATGAGGACATCAACCCTCCAGATACGACTGCTACTCCACGTACCGAACAAGAGTTCAAGCTGGACAAGTTCTGGAATCCGATTCGGCCTCTAGAGACAACACCGACTTCAAATGTGCATAACTTTCCCATATAGAGTCCGTTTGAGTTCCACGAGTACTTGATGGAAACCTTATCTCGTTATATTTCCAACGGATCCAGCCTCACCTCTAAATTCCTTCTGTACACACTGAAATCACCAAAAAAATATGATGTGTCACCTATTTGGGCCAATTTGGGCCTTGTAATCGTACCAGATTTGGCACATATGCTGACCGACCAATCTAGGCCGAGTACTGTTCATAGTGCACTATTCACATGAATAGTAGTACCACCTCCTCTATCTCATGCTATGTACGGCTGCTCCCTCACTATTTAAAGAGGCCGCACCCCTCTAGTTTTCATTGGATTTTGTTTAGTTAAAAGTTAGCTTCATTGCAACTTCGTGTATTGGCTTGTCGATTAGACCAACCATAATACCGCTACAGAATCCTAATTTTATCAAATATTTCAATCATATTTGTAATTTCAAATTGCTTATTATCTTATTCTTGCGTGTTCTTCGATTGCATGCAGAAAAAGACCTTCGTGGTCAGGTCATCCACGTTCTTGGCACGGTTGATAACGACTCAGAGTGTGGTTTAACGATTGTTTGGTGTTCTGGTCGTGATCGGTTATAAGCCTGCATCGTCAAAGTTGTTCTCCTCTAAATCGAAGTTATCATTATATCGAAAGATCGGGACCTATTGTCTCGTTAGTGACCCAATTGATGGCTAAAGAGAGGAGCTCTACGTTGTTCACCACATGTTTGATGAAATGCCCTGCAAAGTTTTGAAGGTTGAGTGGATCCTTGTAAGGCGCCGCTAGGACTTGGGAGGTTTGCACACGTAGCCATTTTGGTGCGTGCTTGATCTCGGTTTCTTGTGTGGATGCGGTGGTAGGAGAAACACTGCTGCCGCTCGGTGATACATAATTCTCAGCGGTATTTTGTGCGTCTTTGTACTAGTCATCAACCGTTCTAGTAAAGCATGGAGATTGTACTTTGTTTCTGTTTCATTAATGGATAATTATATTGGTGGAACCAAGAATTTGGGAGACCCTGGGGCAAAGAGGAGTTTGAGATTTGAGGGGCAAACCTGATAGGTTGTTGTTAGGCTCGCCAACTCAGCACTTAGCTCCTCTGTCGCCACGCCTCCACTCGTCGTAGCGTTGGGCCTCCCTCGCGGACCATGATCACGACCTCGCCCGTCGACCATCCCCGCGCCGTTTAAAAATCAATGACAATTACCAAATACAAATTTCATCGATCATCACTATATAGCATCAACGAAACAATTCAAAAGTAATCGAGTAAAACAAATAATTAAGAAAATATACCAAAAGGCCCAAATGTATTCTTCACTCTTCCTAGTCCTTCGGTCCTTGTTTCCTTCCCCAAGTGGCCAGAGCGGCAGAGCCTAGAGGTAGGGGTGAGGAGCGCCACGCCTGGCCATTCGGTTGCTTCTAAATGGCAACGTCGCAAGGCCGCAAGCAACTCGCGACTGTGACGTGCTGCAGCCCCTGCCATTGGACTAGAGCCTGGAGGAATGGGGGAAGGGGAATAGTTAGGGAATTATGTATTTAGGGTTACCGTATTTGGCTTGGGTTGCAGCTAGGCCGGTTGCGGCTTGCACTCGGTGCATCTCGGCCCACGGCCAACGCGGGCATGGTCACAGAGGGACTACGACGACGGCCAGGCGCTGCGCCTCATGGCGCCATGGTGACTTGGCCGGAGCGCTGGGTGGGTGGTGGGGGGAGGGTGGGGTCCGCCTAGAAGACCCGAGGTAGCTGCCTCGGTTTGCCCCGATGGTAGTTCCGCCATTGGATAATTGGAAATAATCAAATAGGTTATGCTTGCTCAAAAAAAGAAAAGAAAAGGGAAAAAGGTAGTGTTGGAGTATGAGCACTGTAGTATTGCACATTATTTTACATTGGTTCTGATCAGCTGTCAGTAGTGTTCCCCTTGTTGCCCGCCTAGACCGCCTAGGCGCTAGGCGCTGCCCTCCCGCCTAGCCCCGCCTAAGCGGAGATTAGGCGCTATGCATTGGTTTGTTGCCCGACTAGCGCCTAGGGAAACACTAGTTGTCACGTGTTGGAATCACTATCCACGGGCGTGAACAATACCATGGATACGGTAGAAACTGTGCACTGTTCATGCAGGCACACAGTTGCATTATTAATTAGAAAATAGATATAAAAATAGTTAGTTTCCTTGTTAGGTGGGTTTACTTCCTTATATATATATATTCTATCTAATCTATTAGAGATATGTTTCCATCTCTAATAAATAGGTTTTTAGTTATTAGTGATAGGTTTCCATAAAGATAGAGGTGGTTTCTTAGGAGTCAAGTCAGGTTATCCATATAAAAGTGATAACATGTATCTATAATCTAATCTCTGAGAGAGATACATGCAATAAAAATATGAATTAATCTCAAGTGTATCTCTCAAAGGTTATTTACCCTCATTTATAATCTAATCTCTCATCCCACCAAGCCGACGTGCCTGGCTTTTGAGTTGCATCTTATTTGTTTACGAAGATCTGGGATAGAAGGACAAGTTCCAAGGGATCATCGTTGAAGATAGGAGGTCGCTTGCTTATTGAAACATGCTAGTACAGAACGGTGATACTGATCACTTGCCCGTTTGCCAACTAAGCCAAACATGCTTACCTTAACGCACATCTCTTGAACAAGTGGTATGTAACGTATGTATAGTATATTATTTCACTCCTAATCTTCAGATGATAGAAATTCCAGTTTTCTTCCTATGCATATTATTTCTTTATTCCTAATAGATTCTTAGGTATTTGAATCAGGATAGGTAGGCTACTCTACAGATTCTGCAGAGAGATATGTCTGTGCTATTTGGTTGGAAGAGGAAATTTACACTTGAGTTCACTTGTATACGTTGAACATCGGTATAACTAGTATTAAAATTATTCATATGTTGGGTACTCACTAGCTTAAGCACATTTCAAACTTTTAGATCATCATTATTTGCTTAATATGTTAAAAAAGAGCTTAATATGTTAAAAAAGTTCTCTTTCTTGAGATCATATATCTTTTCCCTGGTACCTTTCTGCTATACATGCATGTTCATTTCAATTGAGAATGTGATGAAAAATATTTTCAATAATGCATAAACAAAATCTAGATGGTCTACTTTCTTAGCTTGAATAGTAGCAATTAGTTAAAAGCTTATAACAAGTAGTATCAAACAGCTTGAGCATATTTTTTCACCAAACAAAAGCTGCTTGTGTAGTTTTGTTCATTTCGTTGAAATCTGAAGGGAAAAGGAGATGCGATTAGAAAGGTTTCAGGAGGAAAAAATCAAGACCGAGCTGACTCTAGTAGGGTCAAGATCTGCTTTTAACAAAAAAACAAATAACAAAAAGGAACAACTTATAGGTTTGCCTGATACCGGCAAATGGAATTCGAGTGTCCTGTCGTTGGAGCCGATGGCTGGTGGAGGAGGAACTGGAGTTGGAGCGGTGATCGCAGTGGTGGCTGTGAGGCATATCAACTATGCGACGGCGACATCTCTCTCCCATACTGCGGCAAGGTGGGTCTCATCGCTCCTGGCCATGTTGTTGCGGAGGGTGTTGGAGTAGGCGTAGCTACTGGTGAGAAGCACTCGAAGCTACCTGATCTCGTCCATGGCGGTGTTGACGTTGGCGGTCATCGCCTGCGTGAGCTGCACCTGGTGGGTCAGGTGGGGATCATCATCTCTGGCATCGAAGACCTCCGAGACACGCTCTCCATCTGGGAGATACGGGTAAAAGCAGAAAGGTGATCTCAACAGGAGATCCTCGTGCATCCAGCACATGCGGGTGGAGGCAAAACGAGCTGCATCCTGAATAGCATAGAGACAGCTGCGACAGGGTGCCTCGTCCCGGAAGGTGTGGGAAGCAAACTCGCCAACCCTAGCATAGAGGTAAACCTCCATGGTCCAAGACTCGCGGGTCATGATCTTCGTCATCCGGCCCCTGAAGATAGGAGGGCGGGTGTAACCAAGGTACTGCATCAGTTGGCGAAGGATGTCTGCGAACCCTCCTTCGTTCTCTCCATGAGAGCAATGGTCCCATGGGCCATCGGACGACGGGGTAGTCATCTACAATTTTTGAAACAGGAGAAAAGTCAGTAAAAACTTAATGAAAGTAGAGATAAGTACAGATTTAGAAGTGATGAGCAGAAGCTATAAGTACTCTATATTTTTGTCAATGTTTTTCTTAACTTTTGGAAATAAGACCCAAGTCCTAAGGCAACGACCAATCTAACTAAGGATTCTACAGTCGTATGCTGTGATACCAGCCCTGTTAGACCCAGATTTTGCAAATCCAAATCCTCTATGAAAATACTGTGCTGTTATCTGGATCAGTGGATAGCACTCACAGGCACATTGCTGAATCATCTCATACATGGCGTGAATTAAACTATTCAAATATATTACAAACATCAAAGTGACATAGACCACGTCGGGTCGAGTTTTACAGGAATGGCCGAACATGCCAAATTAATTACATTACACGAAAGCAACGCAAACTACAGCGAAAGCAAAAGGGGTAGAACTCATCTCTCCACAGGCAAGCGACTGGGGTAGCCTGTGTACAACGGATGTTGACCAAGGGTTTGGATAATATCGGTTGTACGCAAGTACCGAACGAGTCCACTAGATTGAGGCGAGACCTAGACTATAGAACTAGACTATTCTTCATCATTTCCTTGTCTGTCGGCTTCTGCGTCCTCATAATACGCATAATCTCCTTGGTCCACATTATCTGAAGGGTTTGGGGGAGAGCGAGAATGAGCACAACTTCCGTGCTAGCGAGCCAACACACAAGATGCACTAATATACATGCATGCAACTTAACAAGGGTGGATCATGTTCTTTTATTTATTTGCTAAAGTAATATTTTCAATTATCATAATTACAAATTCCTATCACTTAGCATTTTAACCAAATTGCATTTTATTAAAGAGAGTAATTGTACAATATTAAATAACAGCAGAGGCCCCCTCCCTCGAAACTTCTACCTTATGCTTCTTTTGATTGGAGCTACCTCCAATCATTAACATCACCACTGAGCTCGACGGCTCAAGAAAAATGTAATCTCAGGGCTAGGTGAGTTCGGCCTAATTTTCATACCACCCACAAAGGTTTTCGAAATAGAACTAACTCTAGTAAGTCCCCATGTTCGTCTTTGACTGTAGGCACGGATGTTTAAACAGTTTAGACTTTGCAGAGGTTCTACATTGTACCCATAAGAGATAATCATACTCGTTTTCCCACATGATTACTTAGTCATGTAGTTGAGCGACCATCACAGTAACCTTTCAAAATATTTTGTCCCTTCTGTCATCTCGCCCATATGGGCCACACCCATAAGTTGTGCGGGATGTTTACCTCAACAACTAGTGTAGCTGGATTACCCACAACGTCTAGTGCGACTGGCAACTTCACCTTGCATTGGTGTCCCATCCAAGCCGGACCGTGTAGAGTGCTTGCACGATCCCGCTACCCCTCCAACGAGATAACATTCAGAGTTTAATAGATTTACTAAGCCAAGTTGTATTTTACAAACTTGTGGTTGTACTTGTTTTACACGGGAGGTCATGACAAGATTAAGTCCTTAATCCATCTGGGCAGTTCATACCACCTACCAACCACTCTCATGCACGACGACACCCACCACCATTCCATCCGTCCAGATGTGGTAATAGCAAGTTGTTAGAGCATTTTAATGCCCTGGTACTTAAGCAAGACTAGCATGTCGCTTAAGTACAACTTATACTAGTATTTACCACATAGCTACTGGGGTGACAAGGAATAATGGATTCAATTATCAAAGGATGACTTAATAATTAATTAATCATCAAATGGGTATTTAACTACCTTAAGCTTTAACATACATTTGATTAAAGAATTAAAGGATGCAATTTTGGTAATTTAAATAAATATAATTTACATAAAAATGTAGGCTCAAAATGATCAAAGTGTCGACTCGCCTTAGTTATAGGCAAGAGAGTCTTGATAGTCTCGTGCTTGATCAAGTTAGAGATCTCCCACGTCTTCGAATCCTATTCAGACGAATATACCGAAAAAGGCACAAACAAGCAAAGAGAGCAAATAAATACTAAAGATATAATAAATGAACTCCAAATTAAATAAGACCAGTGCCATTAGCAAGATCTTGAATTTAGACATATTTAGAAACAAATTTCATAATTTTTGGAGTTATAACGGAGGAGAACGGAGCTTCCGAAGTTTGAATTGGAATTAAATCAAAAAATAAAAAGAGAGAGAGAGAGCTGACATGTGGGGCCCATGAACAGCGCCGGGTTCACGTGTACAGTGCATGGACTGGAGGTCAACACACACTGTGCATGGTCCACGGGTCTACCGGTCCACGGAACAGTACACAGTGGGGCCCACTTGTCGATCACAGGAGGGGAATGAACCGGTCATCACTGTTCTCCCGGGTCCATGGGTCAGCGAGTCAAGGGGGACTTAAGACAATCATTTAATGGATAATGCTTGATTAGGGTTTTTAAGACAGAGATTAAGGGCGTTAATGACGCAGGAACAGTGCTGGTCCGAACGCGCCAACACAAGGCTTCCGGCATCTGGCGGCTCCACTCATCGCCACGGAGGAGAGCTCGACGGTGGCAACCAAGGGCGAAATGGGACGGATCACCGAGACTAAGCGATGGTGCCGTGGCGCGGTCGGAAGTTCGTTGGAGAGGCGGCGCAGCTAAGGGAAGGCGGCGGTGACGCCACGACCAAATCCGACAACGGCGTTTGGCCGATTCTTGATGAAAGATCGTGGAAGCACGGGTGAGAGTGAATCTCAGGGGACCTACCAAGCCAAGAATGGACGCGGAGATGGTAAGAAAAGGTAGATCGCCGCGGAGAGGAAGGTGGTCGGTGGCGGTGAAGAAGACCGAGTCTAGCTGGCGACGTGGACCAAAACCCAATCCACTTGGGGAATGAGTTCCTGGCTTCAAGGTCTCTCGGTGATGGGGTTGACCAAGCGAGGGCTCACCGGAGCGATGAATCGTCGGCGAGGTGGCTCTACCAAGAAGAAGGAAGGTGGCGGTTCTTCGGAGAACTTACCATGGGGAGTGAGGAGGAGGGGCAAGAGGAGGCTGGGCTTCCATCTTATAGCCGCGCGAGGAGGAGCTGCTGGGAGGCTCTGTGGAGCACGGGAAGGGACAGAGCGCCGGCGGAGCGGCAGCGCGCAGATGGGCGCACTGCGCTGGGCACGCAGAACGACTTCGCGGGCGATGTGACGAGGTAGGGCTCGAGGACGGCCATGGCGCCACGGCGGCTTTGCTTTGCAAGGCGAGGCGAGGCGCCGAGGTCGCGGTGACGGGACATGGCGGAGCGGTGGCGCGGCAGAGAGCAGTGGAGCACGAGGCGCAGAGGAGCTCATGGGCGCAGCGGCCGTGGTCGCGGTGGGCCACGAGATGGAAGAAAGGAGAGAGACTCGGGCGCCCGGCTGAGTACGGAGGAAGATGGGAGGGAGCGGGCCGGTGGTGGAGTAGGGATGGCAATCGTGCTGACACCCATGTACCCGGGTAAATACCCTAATAGAGCCGGGTATGGGCTATTTTCTTTGCCCACGTGCATAAAATGGGGAAACTCTCACCCGTCTGCAAACGGCACGGCATGGGTAAGATCCACCTGCACTGCTTCGCCTGCTTACCCGCGACATACACCGACAGCGGGTCAAGAATCAACTACTATGGCTAACTTATCGATTAATGGGTAAAAGCATGTCATGGGCGATGGGTACCATGGCGATGGTACCCATGGCGGTGATGCATCGTCTGCGGTAACGGCATACCACGGCGACGGCTACTCATGGGCGACGGTATGGGCGAGATTCTTCGCCCGTTGTCCTTCGTGGGTATACCCGTAGGGGGAAATCGGGGTCGCGGGTATGGGTATGGGCGAGCACTACCTGCATCGCCGCCACCGATTGCCATCTCTAGGTCGGAGGAGGAGGCACACCGGAGGGCTGGGTCGGGAAAGGCCAGCTGGGAGGAGCTGGGTGGGTGGGCCAGAAGGGAGGAGGGGAGGTGGGCCAAGGCGAGTGGGCCGGCCCAAGGAGGATACGGGCTGGGCCCAAGGAAAAAGGAGGAGTGCAAAATGAAAAAGGGGCCAAAAACCGAAAAGAAGAATTCAAACTTGAATTTTGAATTCAAGAATTGCGAAGAGGTTTGAAACACAAACCCGAGCTTAGATAGAAGCTAGGAGATTTTGAGAACATACGATAATTTGATATACGAATGAAAACTGAAAACCAAATGGCAAATATTATTCACCGTTCGAAAACGGTAATGTTACAACCTGATACCGGCAAATGGAATTTTCCGGTGCCTATTATTATAATCATATGTTACGAAATCAAAATTCTGACGATTCTCCTCATCCTATCCATTAGCTAGTCTTTCGACTTGATTTGTCAATGCCATGTTTCTTTTCAGCAAACTGATCCTTCTAGTTTGCCATCCAGCACAAACACCTTAAGCTGTTTCAATCTTTCCTGGGTGCGTTCTTATTTTGGTGCTGCTTGTTATAAAACACTAACAATTCTTCAAATATTTAGGAATTCTTTGCACAATTGATTGAGATAGAAACACTACATCTGGTTGGTGCAAATATTACATTTTCCTTTTTTCGTATACTGAAATTGCGCTGATGAAAAACAAACAAGATATGGCATATCATGAATTTCTCCATGCAAAGTGTGAACATAATCCATCGATTGGAGTATGTGCAGAATGCAGCTCTATTATTTATTTCCATGTATTTTAGTTATTATGTAAGGCTTTTTATTCACAGCTTAAATTTTCATGACTACAGAAGTGAAAGTTTTAATGGTGAGGTGTCATGGTTGTAGTCTGAGGAACTTACGGAGAGACAAAATCCAAAATAGAAAGGCACAGGAGCATATCATTGTCTTAGGCCTTGCACTCTTACTCCTGTCCTGATATTTGATTATTTGCTTTTGTAGCTCATGAAGCACTGGCAAGCCAGAGGAAAGGAAAATAAAATAAAGAAGACTAATAGCTTTCATGCTTGATTTGGCAACCCATCATCAAAAATTCCCTTTTACCTTTACTAGTTCCTAACATCACTTGATCTGTCATTCATGCCTAACATAATCCCAAAATCTTGTGGCATGGCATTTAGCCTGAAAATAAGTGGCTGTGGCTCAACCCTTCATCCCACCCCTGGGTTACCTTATCCACTTCCTCACAGTTAGTGTATTCTCTGTTTTCTTCTTCTGTCTGTTTGTTGTTTCTCTAATAGCAACTGGTTGTTGTGGGCGTGTGCCTCCTGCAACCACTTATTGCATTGTTTGGTGGTCACATTCTCATCTTATGATATTATATCCAAGTAATACTTTTTTAATATAAAAACTAAACAGGATGATACTGTTTTTATTCGAGTTTTGTTGTGATTTAGTTTTTCGGAAATTATTCCTGTCAGTGTTATTGCAGGCCTTCTCTCTCTTTATGATAAACTTGGTATTGCATAATCTTTGTAAGTGCTGTTTGACGACTGGAGACTCCAGAGGTATTTTTCTCAAATATATTGGCCTATCTTTTTCCTAATTAAGAGAAAGGTGCAAGAGTGGAAAAGGAAATGATACTTGGGAGCTGCCTGTTATGTACAAAATAGTTTCTTCACTTGAGTGTCATTGATCAGATCAATCCACTATGCACTAACGGTGCTATCAAATTTCTACATTTGGTATAAGTGATTACTTTAAAACGAATATCATACTTTGGCCTGCACTCGATATTAACCCTTCACCTTCTTCACTCAAGATTACTATTTAACTTAAAATTTTCTGAACTATGCTAGCTCCTTGGATGTCCTTTTTCTCATTTCTAGCTCTAAGTTTACATCGAGTTTTTTATATGATACATTCAGAGCTAGCAGATATTATTTGTTGCTGGAATTATTAAGAACAAGTTAATGTTTGACAATAGTATATATTCTGGTTTTATTCCTGAAATTCTATTGGACTGTGACAGCATCCCTTCAAAGCCAAACGCATTAGCTTTCAACTGTCAGACCACGCTTATGCTTCTACTGTTGATATTCTTCTGCCTACTTATGTATGCACTGTAAGGTTTTATTCTTTAATTATGAAGTGCATGATTATATTAATTACACATATATACACTCTCACTTGTGTGTACACATGATCCCACACACACAAGGGTCCACGTAGGCATGGAGTGTAGTGTCTTTTTGCACAAAGCCATGATCCCATTGGATTTGCAGAGCCTTCTGAAAGCTACATTTTTGTTGGGCGAAGTCTATCATTGAGCTGGGCACCTTGCATCCTGTGACAGCGAGTGAATTACTCTCTCTCTCTCTCTCTCCAGTAGTGATTCGAAAACCCTATACGTATACATCTTAACCATCATACAACCAGCTGGGGCTGGCTTTCTATTAAAGTGAACATTATCCGGCTATACGAATGGTACCATGAGAAGTTCGATAGTGTGGTTTGAAGTTTTCATCTACTTATATGTGAACATATCGCACTACCTATCGAGTGCCGTGTTAGCAAAAGGCTGTCATTTGGCTTACATGGTACATCTAGCTCTTCTGCATTATACTTTTCCAGTATTTCTGCTGTACATCTCAAGGGAGACAGATAATGGTGTCCAGTGAGATTTCATGGATGATCAGTCATTTTCGAGTAGATTATCCTATAGCTGAGAACTATTGCTCACTTCCATTAAGTTGAGAGAATGTAAACATGTAAAACTACTCTAGTAGCTTAAGCTCATGGACTGTCGCCATAAGTAAATTAGTGGTCTAAACATGTCTGCAATTTACATAATATGCTTATATTGCAGTCGGTGTTTCATATTATAACCTAACTTTTAATAAGCTGACATTTTAAATTTAGTATAAATCTCGTTGAATATTGCCCAAGTTCTCTGTAAATTGCACCATGCATGCTCGTCATTAATGAATGATGCAGCAAGAACAGTGCTATTTACAGTCTAGGGTCATTTTTCGAGCTGAACATTATGCTAATAGTCCATTAAGATGCTTAACCATAGGTAATGTACTACCTTGTCAATCTCAAAATGTCTGCACTAATTTAATTCAGAGGTGGGTTGTTCTTGCAATAGATTAACTCATTCATGCATACTCTGCATAGACAACAATGGAAGGCTCTGAATCCCATGTCCCAAAGACAACCTCTGCATTCTGGCTGAAGTTTTGATGATTCAGTCCTGAACCATGCCTGACAGGTTTTGCGCAAACCAAGGCGAAAATGCCAGTGGGAGAGATCTGCTCGTCAAGAAGTTAACCCTAGGCGCTTCTCGAAAATATCAACAAAAAAAAAAACTGCAGTTCCAGCTCAAATTTGGCGCCCACCATCCCTCTACACCGGCTTCTTCAGTTCTTCCACAGCTCAAAGGTACATCTCCGATCTCGACGCACCCCGGAAAATTCCTACCCGTTTCTAGCTTTGAGATCTCTAATTCTCCCTGCATTGCATTGAGTTGGTCGATCAGCGATCTCGCCAAACGGCTTTTCGCTGTCGACTTCCGCCTCCTTTTGTACGTACACCATGCATCGCTCTCTGTGATCTATACAATTCATCTGACTGTGAAAGATGGTACACGAACAGAGGTGCGCAGTGGGCGCGGCCTGCCCCTTTTGCTCAAATCCAGGCCATTAGTCGCTTGTTTCGGAGCGCTAGCTCCCCGCTGCGATTTGTCCCCAATGGGGATCACGAGAGGGGGAGGAACAAGTTGCCCAGATTTTGGACGCACACCCATGGAAGTGTGTGGGCTTGTCATGTGGGAAGAGGGCGTCGCTTTCAGGGTTAACCTGTGCTTCTCTCCTACTCATGGCAATAAGCGAGATCGATTGCTGGCTCATGCATGTGTGTGTGTGAGACTAATAGAGGAGCCAGTGTTAGAGAGATCGATGCATGTGTGATGTGTCGTGCTACAGCTAGCTTCTTGCATGCCCTATCTCAGTGATGAAAAGGCCGGTGGAGAAGACTTGTCATATCGTTTTTTCGAGTCATGGAAATGACTTGTCATATCGATGGACCTATGTCTCCTGTTCCATACGAAGTTGGTGAAATATTTTGCCCAAATAGCTTATTACAACTAATTTGTCAACTGATTTTAGTCTAACTTGTAAACCACCCGGTTGTTGTAGGTGCAAGAGATATCTATCGTTTTTGGAATTTGATCCATAACATCTCCGCGCATGCCTTTTTTTTTGTTGGAATTTTAATCTTGTACAAGATTAGGAAATATTGAGTTTGGGTACGATGCATAGAAGCTGCACCCGAGTCCGAGTAGGTTTACTAGAACAAGTCCGAGTAAGAGTCGACTGCAGCCTCCTTTATAAGGCCAAGCAGTCATGTAAAGTTGAGTACGGAGTTGAGTTCAGTTGAAGAAATAGAAAACAAAAAAAAAAACAAAAAAGGAGCAGTTTCTCCCGAAACCAATCGTGTGTTTTTTGGTTACGAGTACTGTTGATGGATACTGTTCATCATTTCAACTTCATGTGGTCGGAAGGGTCCGACTACATCCTAATCGGAAGAGGTTCGACTACGTGAAGGTTTCGACTACTTGGTCGGAAGGTTCGACTACGTATAGTGAAAGGAGATTCAACTACACGTGGAGACTAGTCGAAGGAGGTTCGACTACGTGTAGTTGAAGGAGGTTCGACTACGACACGTAGTTGAAGGAAGTTTGACTACGTGTAGCCGATGGAGGTTCGACTACACGATCACGTGGTCAGAAAAGGTTCGACTATGTGTAGTTGAAGGAGGTTCGACTACACGTGAAACCAACAAGGGTATCGTGAGCACCAAAGATGATCCTCCTGCTCGAACTAATGGCACTCGCCATCTAGCAGGAGGCGAGGGAGAGCGGCGACATGCCGCACCAGTGCCCAATGCTGACGATGTCCAACTACACCACGTGGGCGATCAAGATGGAGGTGATCATGGATGCTCGGTGTATCTGGGAAGTAATCGAACCGGCGGCTGGAGTGGTCGTGGACGAGAAGAAGAACAAATCAGCACGAACATTCATCTTTTAGACTGTCCCCGAAGATATCCTTCCGCAGATCGAAAAGAAGAAATTTGCAAAGGATGTTTGGGATCTGCTCAAGACTCGCTACATATTGGTGCGATCGTGTGAAGAAGGTGCGCTTATAGACCTCAAGAGCGAATTTGAGGCGCATTTAATGAAGGAATGGGAGACGATCGACGAGTTTGCCGTCAAATTGAGTGGCATGGCACCAGTGTACGGTGTTCTTGGTGCTACTATGGAGGATGCCACACTCGTCAATAAGCTTTTGATTTAGTGCCCGATGAATTTTTTCGCTTGGTGGCATCAATCGTGCAATACTATGATCTTGATGCAATGCCATTCAAGAAGCGATCATCGGTTGAAGGTATATGAGGAGCGAATCCTTCATCGCGACAATAATAGAAACACCGAGGCCACTCGCTCACCTGCCGAGTGGCGTGCATGGTAGAAAAGCGCAGAGAGACTCGTCGCCTTTTCTAAAGGACAAGAGTCCAACACTAGATTGTCGAGGAGGACGATCATAACTCATCAAGAAACCACGAGCGTAGACGCCGCAAGGTCGCGATCGAGGCGGGGAGGTCGTGGTGGCTCAACCACGACACACCGGATGGTGAAGTCGGTTGTGGGTCCGGACGGGCCGAGACAAGAGTCACATAAAATGCTTTAACTGTGACGTGTACGACAACTATGCCTCAGAGTGCAAGAGCAAGCGTCGCAGGGAGGAGGCACACCTCACACACGTATAGGAGGAGGAAGATTCAGCACTGCTATGAGCGGTGAGCATGGAGTAGGTAAGCACAGAGTCGAGCAACCTAGTTCTACTGAATGAAAAAAAAGGTGTAGCCACGACTACGAGCCGATGGCGAAACACATGTCAGCTTTGACATGTGGTAATTGGACAATGGAGCAAGCAATCACATGATGAGAGATCGCTCCATATTCCATGAGCTCAACGAAAATATTACAGGCAAAGTCAAGTTTGGCGACGGCTCCACTGTGCAGATAAAAGGTAAAGAATCAACGTTGTTGCAATGCAAGAACGGCGATCAGAAGATGCTGACTGAAATTTACTTTATACCGAGATTGTGCAACAACGTACCCAGTCTCAGGCAGTAAGAAGGGTGCATGGTGGTGCTGTAGGATGAGGTCTTGCGTGTCTATGACAAGAACAAAGATCTGTTGATAAAGGTGACAAGATCTCCGAACCGGTTATACAAAAAATTTCTGAAAACTTGTAAACCGGTTTGTGTGAAGGACAGTTTAGAGGAGCCAGAGTGGAACTGGGGAGTCGAGCCAGCCGGGTCCTATGGTCAGGAGGTCTTGGGTTCACCCATAGTTGTTTCCGATCTCTCCGGCCAAGAAGGTGGCGGGACTCAGGAGCAAGACAAGCTGGGCGCTGCAGGGGGCAGCGAGTCCCACACTCATGAAGGGCGTGGCGTACATGAAGCTAGTGCAGGAGGCACAGCGAGCATCGGCTCGGGACGACCAGCCGGCCAAAGAGGCATGCATGCAGGCATGGCAGAAGGTGATGTGGGTGGTCCAGGGGGCGAGTCCCTCTACGTGCATGCAACTAGTGTTGCAATTAGCAACTCCGTCGAGATATAGGTAAGCGCCCTGCCGACACCACCCTAGGCGCATGCAGGCGCACCAGGAGGTAGGAATGCAGCCAGTTCTACTGGCACCAGCGGTCCCTATGCACATATGCACGCAGTTCATGCAGGAGGTCTAGCGGGCAGTAGTGGCTTGGCACAAGGTGGCAGAGCCTAGGCGCAAGAACTAGCAGCTCGGGTCAAGCCCATGAACCCCACCATGTAGGCACATCAGGAGGGAGAGGCGGTGTAGCCTCAGCTGAGATGTATGCGGGAAAGCGAGCAGACTTGGACCAAGAGAGAGGAGCAAGAGGCTAAGGTAATGTCAAAGCCCAGGCGGTCATGGGAGCAGGTGCTCCAGCCCAGGTAGGTGTGCAAGGAAGGACGAGTTCAGTCCAGGTGCAAGGTGCAACAAGCGTTGGTTTGTACATAGCTTAGGATGGAGCAAGAGCAAGTAGTAGGGTGGTGTTAGCCCAGGATGGAATGACGCACGGGAGTGCAGGAAAAAGAGGAAGACTTGAAAGTTCAAATATGTGAGAAAATCAGGATGATCAAGATGGAGTGATTATTCTTTTTAATCTTGTTACAAGATTAAGGGGGTGACTATTGGGATTTTAATCTTGTACAAGATTATGAAAGATTGAGTTTGGGTAGGATACATAGAAGCTGCAGCTGAGTCTAAGTAGGTTTACTAGAACGAGTCTGAGTAGTATTGTAAGTCTGAGTAAGAGTCGAATGTAGCCTCCTTTATAAGGCCAAGCAGTCATGTAAAGTTGAGTACAGAGTTGAGTTAAAGAAATAGAAAAAAAACAAAAAAAAGAGGAGCAGTTGCTCCCGAAACCAATCGTGTGTGTTTTGGTTACGAGTATTGTTGATCGTTTCTAATACTGTTGATCGTTTCGACTTCACGTGGTCGGAAGGGTCCGACTACATCCTGATCGAAGGAGGTTCGACTATGTATAGTCGAAGGATGTTCGACTGCACGTGGAGACTAGTCGAAGGAGGTTCGACTACGTATAGTCGTTTTTCAACTACACGTGGAGACTACATAATCATGTGATCGAAGTAGGTTCGACTGCGACCAACATTTTTAAGTTATTTGCTCTAAACCCACTCTCCCCTGCAGGACAAAAGGTTGCTGATATGATTAATATTGGTATATCACGACCTATGATTAGCGGCAAAACTAGCATTCCATTTGCTGCCACCGGTAAATCCAAAAGCCCATGCTTGCATGGGCCCCAAGGCGCAGGATGTGTCTCATTGCCTGCTCATGTCTTTAATGTTTCTGGAGAGAGAGAGAGAGAGAGAGAGAGAGAGAGAGAGAGAGGTGCCTTCAAGCAAACCTATCATGAGAGAGAGAGAGAGAGGGAGGTGCCTTCATGCAAACCTATCCATGATAGATCTACTGCATCAACCCGATCCACCACAGGCCTCTCCCTCTGAAGGTTTCCAGCTTTTGTTCAACCGATCTGTCGTTTATACTACAGTGCTGGGAAACATGCAAGCATGTACTGTATGTACCTGATCGACTGCAAGAGAAATAAGCGAGATCGATCGGCATGGGATACTTAGTTAACTAGCCCTAGCTAGAGATGATCATGTCTCGATATTAGTGATCTATATGCATAATGACTGCTGATTATATGACGTGTAGTAGTGGTACAAGGAGCATTAGACACTAGTCGGACGGTGGCCCGACGCCTAACGTCTAGAGGTGTTCGATTTCAACCTGAAAGTCCGCAGAAATGTAATAAAAATAATAATAAATTTATTCTTGAAATGAATTAAACACTCCTTTTTATTCCAAAAAAAAGAATTAAAATATTATTTTTAATAGAAAAGGTCAATTTTTGGGTCAAGCCGAACTCGAGTATGCCCGTTTGAGGCTGGGCATTTTAGGTTCGGCTTGAAGCCCGACCCGGTGTTTGAGCAGGTCTACTAGCGCCTAGACCGCCTAGGCGACCAACTAGGCTACAGCAGCGAGCAAAATGATAATAAAGTTGAATGCGATGCAGAGAAGGTAGCAGACATTCATTTGAGTAAGATAGAAGAAAAATTACCTGAAGAAGCAAGACATGAGCAATTTGATGTAGTCATGTAGATTATCTCCCCTCCAAGACCTTGATATAAACATGCAATCAACTAATTATATAAACCTACATATTTAATTAACGATGAGCTATTTGATACTTTGTGAGAAAGAATGTAAATGAACGATGATCCATTGTTTGTGCTGAATATAGATGCTATTTCTTTCTTTCCACAAACTCCATAGCGTGGCCGAAGACACCATATTCAGAATTGCTTGAATTGGGTTTAATTTGGCTCCTTTGTAAAAATTGGTTTGCGTGCACCGAGCAAAAACTGAAATTAGCATCAACAATTGAACAACGCAATACTGATATTTTTTTTATTAATTAACGTATTATTAATTTATTTTTATTATTAACCTCTCGTCAATTTTATTTTTAATTCTGACCCTTTTTCCTACATCACTATTTATGGCGTGGCAAAACGACATTGTCACATCAACACCATGGCTTGGTCAAATCCTGTCACTCTATCACCAGTGGTGTGATAGTATTGTTTGATCACGCCACTACTAGTGGCGTGATAAGAAGTGCTATTTAGTTAGACTTACCTTATGTCATAGCAGTAGTCAGATTTGAAAATAAAAGTTGATAATGGGTTAGTAATAAAAATAAATTAAAAATAGATTAATTAATAAAAATATTCAAATATAGAGTAGATAATGGGTGGAGGTGTGTAATGCCAACTGGGGCGTTGGATCTACGTTGGGCGATTTGGATTGAGGCGATGGAATCCTCATTCCACTTTTGCATTTTAACACCTAACCCATCGCACAGTCCTATCATTCTTTGAGTGTACGTCTCCTTCGATTCCCATTTTCCCATTCCTCATCCTCTGTGTTGTTCTCAACCCGACGCCACTGCCACACCTCTACCTCACCAGGTGAGAATAAAGTGGAGAAGACATACCTCGATTCGCGATCGGTGATGGGAGGTGATATTGACCGACAATGGGATGGTTGAACCCTAGCGGCGAACTCGATTCGCTTTACTCCCGCGTCGCCGCTTGCCGAGCGCCCCCTGCCGCTTAGACCGCTTTGACCGCTTAGCTCTGCCCTAGGAAGCCAACCCGCTTAGCCCGCCGACTTCGTTGAAATCACGGTAGAGGGCACCGCCGACCGCTAGACGACGCCGGGTCCGATTTCTCGAGCCTTGAGTAGTGTAGGTTTTGCAATACCCTACAAGATATGTATAAGGAGGTCCGTGTGCATCTATATCGCCCCAAAGAGCATATCTATACAAATACAAACAACCGGTAAGATTCAATGCAACTCCCTCACTTTAAGGGCAAGAAAATCCTACAATAATCCTAAAAAAAGAAGAAAAATCCTAGAAAAGATAAGCATCTTCACCGCTTATTTTGGTGGGACCAAATTTTAACGGTGTATATTAGTCATAGATATTAGAGTTGTATAACAAATACAATTGTATTTTCAACAATAGACATCATAGTTGTACAACAAAGACTATAATATCTAGTCAAGACAATTGTTCGAGTAACTCGCTAGTTACACGATAATTACAAGACATTTAAGTACATGGGGAGTAGGGACGGTGAACTTTAGTTTCCTTTAGTTGAGTAGAGGAGCCTCCACTACATCATACTTCCATGTACACTACTACAAAATATGCTATACTAGACACCCCATCACGCATGCCTTTGTAAACGTGCAGATAAAATTATCACGCACGGTTCTTCGTTAACTGCTCAGGATAATAGTATCACTGACGGTTCTTTATACGAACCGCTCGGATACTTCACTGCACGGTTCGTATAAATAACCTTCTCGTGATACTATATACAAGCACTATAAGTAGATGCTCCCGATGCACTTCTTTCCATTCCATTTGAGGCGCCGCCACCTCTGCCGCCGCCGCCTCCTCCCATTGGCCACCCCGCTGCCGCCGCTACCTCCTCCCCGCTTTGAGTTGTTACCCCTCCTCCTCCCCATCATGCACCTCTCGCCGCCTCCTCCCACATTGCGCCACCTTGAGAGAATGGTAACGATCAAGAACCCTTTATTTTTACTCTAGACTAATCACTAATGTGTAATGATCTCAGAACCCTTTATATTTGCTATAGACTAATCACTAATGTGTTTGGTCATTATGAAGGGTACTTATGTTTATTAATATAATTTAACACTAATTAATTTGTTACGTGCGTATACGTGTAGATGGACCAAAACCGGATGTACATTGAGAACCGTGAGTGAAGAGTATATTAATGGCGTGTTTGCTTTAGAAGAGCCGAAAGGTGATATGTTAAAGAAGGGGATAAAATTTATGTATCGTCCATACATTGATTATGTAATATGAAAATGTTTAACAACCCCGCGCAGATCGAAGCTCACTTAATACGAAGGGGTTTCAAAAAAGGATATACATGTTGGAGCAGTCATGATGAAGAGCAGATTATACCGGAAGTCAGTAATGACGACATCGCCAAGGAAGTCAACGATATGCAGGGTATGGAATGTGCTTTTGATGAGGATAGGTTGCATGATGACAATCTGGATCAGATGCTACGCGATGCAGAAGGGAACTACGGTGAGAGAGAGAGAGTTTTGTAAATTCGAGGGCTTAATGGAGGACTTGGGGAAACCTTTGTTCCCTGGTTGCAAGCCGGGATACACAAGGTTGTCAACCGTGCTTGAACTGCTGAAATTAAAGGTAAGCAATGGTTGGTCCGACAAGAGTTTTACGGTGTTGTTAGGTCTTTTAGCTGACATTCTTTCGGAGGAAAACGTGTTGCCCAGCACGACCTACCAAGCTAAGAAGGTTATTTGTCCATTGGGAATGGAAGTAGAAAGAATACATGCATGTCCGAACGATTGTATCCTCTACCGTAAAGAGTATGCAGACATGCATGTATGTCCCGTGTGCAAAGCATCCCGATACAAGCGTAAGAATATCGCTAAGGTGAAGCAAGGACATCCCGCTAAGATGTTGTGGTATCCGCCGTGATCCCACGCTTGAAGCGCTTATTTGCGAACCGAAGGAGGCAAGATTGATGCGCTGGCACTTGATGAGCGTAAGAAAGATGGGAAGCTCGACACCTCACGATTCTCGCCAGTGGAGAAACTTCGATCGAGTCAAGAGTTCGTGCGGAACCGAGGAACATAAGGTTAGGGTTGAGTACGGACGGAATGAATCCTTTTGGTAACATGAGCAGTCGACATAGCACCTGGCCTGTGAATCTATGTATGTACAACCTTTCTCCTGGCTGTGTATGAAGCGAAAATACATTTTGATGTCACTACTTATCCAAGGGCCGAAGCAACCTGGGAACGATATTGATGTGTACCTAGCACCATTGCTGGAAGATCTTGTGACACTTTGGAATGAAGGGGTACAAGTATGGGATGCGCATAAACGAGAGAACTTCACTTTACGCGCCATGTTATTTCGCACCATCAATGATTTTTCGCCTTGAAACCTGTCGGGGTTCAGTACAAAAGGAGCCAAAGCCTGTCCGCATCACTTAGATGGTACCGAGAGTGTATGGCTGAACAACTCACGCAAAACTGTGTATATGTGTAATACCCCGGCCTGCTCGTAGCGTGGCCCATGTGGCCCATGAGGAGTTGTGTGGTGGGATTAGTCCCACATTGCTTGTCTCAAGTGAGTTGTAGTAGTATATAATGCTGTTGATCCAAACGTAGCACCTCCGGTTAACCCTTTTACACGGCGAGGACGAAAGTGTAAGTGAGGTGCTATGTGGCGGGTCCGCCACGCTGGCCGGGCATTGAGCCGATTTTGGGTCGTGGTGTTACAGATGGTATCGAGATCAACTCACAGACGGCGCAAGGCGGATGATGGGCGCGGCATATGGCGATGGCACATGTGGGCCCGAGGACACATGGCATGGCATATGTGCCAGACCGAACGCACGGACGTGTACCGAGGGGTGGTTCGGGCATTTGCCGATATGCGGTATGTCAGCCGAGGGCGCCACTTCTTGGGGGTGAGTGTAATACCCTACCGCTCAGTAGCGTGGCCCATATGGCCCATGAGGAGTTGTGTGGTGGGATTAGTCCCACATTGCTTGTCTCAAGTGAGTTGTAGTAGTATATAATGCCCGTTGATCCAAACGTAGCACCTCCGGGTTAACCCTTTTACACGAAGCGAGGACGAAAGTGTAAGTGAGGTGCTATGTGTAGGCGGGTCCGCCCCACGGTGGGCTGGGCATTGAGCCGATTTTGGGTCAGGGTGTTACAATATGTGTCACCGTAGGTTCCTTCCCAGGATTCACCCATACCGCAAGATGAAGAAACAATTCGACGAAAATAAGGAGGACGGTTCAGCTCCAAGGGCTTTTAGAGGGAAGAGGTCTATGATATGGTTAAGGATATCGATGTTGTGCTTGGAAAGGGACGTAAATTAAGGATCCCTCAGAAAAACATCTGGAAGAAGCGGTCAATTTATTAGGAGCACTTAGAAGTTCGCCACTGCATCGACGTCATGCACGTGGAGAAGAATGTATGTGATAGCTTGATTGATCTCTTACTGAACATTAGTGGCAAAACAAAAGATGGTGTTAACGCACGGCGTGACTTGGTTGATATGAACATAAGAACCGAGTTAGCATCGAAAGAGACCGATAAAGGACGAACGTACCTTCGCCCAGCTTGCTACACTTTGTCCAAGGCCGAGAGAAATGAACTGTGTCAAAGCTTGTATGGTGTGAAAGTTCCTTCCGATTACTCCGCCAATATTAAGAAACTTGTTTCCATGAAAGATTTGAAATTAATTGGTATGAAGTCTCATGATTGTCATGTGTCGATGACATGATGCTTCCTCGTTGTAATTAGGAGTATCTTGCCAAACAAGGTCCGAGTGGCAATCTTTAGGTCGTGTTATTTCTTTAACTCAATGCTGCTCAAGGTCATCGATCCCAAGGACTCGACGCCTGCAGCCGAGGTGGTGACGACTCTATGTCATCTTGAGATGTATTTCCTCCGTCATTTTTTGATATCATGGTCCATCTCATTGTTCACCTTGTGAAAGAGATAAAGATATGTGGCCCTGTGTTCCTACGCCATATGTACCATTTTGAGAGATACATGGGAATTTCAAGTCCTACGACGGAATCGATCTCTACGAGGGCGATCATCGAAGGTTATGCAACCGAAGAGGTCATTGAGTTCTCGTGGACTACATGGCTCAAGTGGAACCGATAGTGTGCCTCTATCTCGCCACGAGGGGAGACCGAGGGTATCGGACCATCGGAGGAAAGCAATTACTCCCGATCTAGATACATACGCATGCACTCCATTTCACGCCTTACAACACATGACCCAAGTGTCCCCGCACATCGACGAGCACAAAGACATGATACGCCAATGTAATCCGCACTGGCCGGAGGTTTGATAACGAGAGCACAACCGCTTGCTCAACGAATGGTTAAAGATGCGATTCACTTGGAGGTCATCAAGTGATGAACGCCGCTATGGTTGGCCAAAGGACCAAAATTTACAATTGTGACATGGCAAGGATAATGACATAAATGGGTACACGCTTTATACGGCACTGGGATAGGAAGAGCACGCCTAGAACAAATGTGTCCGTGATAGATGCATTTCACAAGGGTTCAATATCGCTGGGGCACGCGGTTGAACTCGCACTATGGGTTCGAGAGGAGATTTGAGAGCTCGACTATGTACTTTTCAAGATCCTCCTGCTTCGATGTCATTGGGTTAAACTTTCGCAAGGCGTGAAGGTTGACAAGCACGGATCACCACCGTGGACCTCAAACGGTTTGATACAAGGATCGAACCATTCGCACTCGCTAAGCAAGTTGTTCAAGTTTTTATGTAACGGACCAAAGAAATAAGAACCGCCACGTAGTTCTTCATGGGAAAAGAAGGATTGTCTGAGTTGAGAATGTCGTGGATGAGGAAGAGTACAATCAATTTGACGAGTTGCCTCCTTTCTGAGACGACATCGACCGAGGAAGAACCCATGAGGAAGCTAGCTATATGCGCGCCGATCATCGTGAAGGACTATATTTCAATTAAGCATGGAAACGCGTCACGTGTTATGGACTAGTGCTAAATCGGTCAGACTGCCATGTGTTGGGCGGTCCGACCGATTTCCCTTTGAAATGATTCTTGGTGCGGTAGTTTCGCCGTTGATAAACGGAACTACCGCAGCGTAAGTTCAAGTTCTTGCGAACGCTTATTTCGTAGAAGCATATTTTTGGTGTGGATCAATTTTGAGGACTCTCGTTATTTCCATAAGACCGAGGTTTACTTGGTCTTAAGAAAATAACTCTGGGCCTCAAGTAAATAAATTCCACCTCAACTCCATCCAAGTCAATTCGAAGGTTATGCACCTTAAACAGGTAATATTAATACAAGTCCAAAACAGTTGAGTTTGACTCATTTTGAGTTCCCAAGATTTAGTTATGCATTTACAAAGTTATCAGCAATTTCCTTTGTAACAATAAAGATTTTAAAAGTGCATTTTCCAAAATAATACTCTCTGGTACAGAGACATACTTAAAACCAATTTTAATATTAATTTTTATCAAAAATGAAAAGTATCAGAAGTGGTTTCATCCATTTTGGAGTTGAAATGAATTAGTTATGATTTTTCAAAGTTAACATATTTAACAGTGTGCAAATTAATACTTTTTCGGATTTTATAAAGCAATTAATACTTTTCTCACCGAAGCCATTAGCTACCGACATCGCCGGTGGGTCATGCGGAAGAGCGCACTCCACGCACCGACAGATGGGCCCGATGCACACGCTCATCGCGTGAGCGCTGCGTGATTCAAAGGCGGCGACAGAGCCGCTGGATCAAGATCCAATGGTTCACAACCACGACGCTGCTTTGACGGTCCAAACGCCTATCAAATCTCTACCATTCATTTGGCATCACATGGCTAAGATTCACAGTGCGTTTCGGACGGTCCGAACGACCCACTAAATCAGAGCCGTCGATTATACATCCAACGGTCAGAAACGATCCAAGTTATACACGCCTGAAAC
Organism: Hsuehochloa calcarea; assembly: GCA_036346395.1. Lineage (NCBI taxonomy): Eukaryota > Viridiplantae > Streptophyta > Magnoliopsida > Poales > Poaceae > Hsuehochloa > Hsuehochloa calcarea. The sequence continues at coordinate 12,316,702 of CM070596.1, read as the reverse complement.
GGACGGTCCGAACGCTTGAATGAAGGTGTTTTACTCACAGATTTTGTTTGAAATAGGAGGTAGGGTTAAATTTCACCACTAGATGTACATGTAAGTTATATTTGCACAAGTAGATTTGTACAGAGATCCAAGGACCAGCACGACGCTCGGTTGGAACATGTGATTATTGAAAAATTTCAAGAACAAATAACAAACTTGCGTAACCAAGTAAATCAACTCATGCAGCGCAAGCCGCCTCGTTAATTTGGGAGCAAGTCCCGCCGACATCGGAGTAGCGCCGTGTCCACACATAATTCGACATGACGACGCAATTACCGATCAACGACATCGAGGTAATGTACATCTCCGAATGCTCCAAAGATAGACCTATAGGACGCCTTAGCTAATTGTGTACCGCTTTGTAGGGCCGACGCCGCAAGCTCGAGTGAGGATGGTTGGGTCGATTCCTATTGAGGTCAAGGGTATGGTGTATCCATACTAGGAAGGGCAAGGCAAAGATTTGCAGCACCACCGGCGCAGGTTACGCCAGGTGCAGTGGACATGGTACATGACAATTTCATGGCCATCCTACCGAGATTCCCCAATGAAGAAATCGTAACACTAGGGATGCCACACACACTTTTATCCAAAGGGCCCAAGAAGGACATCGACCGACCCTTCAAGGACACGACATCGACAGACCTCGCCTCTCCAATAGGACCTCGATGAGTCCGCCAACCAAAGCTTCGTAAGGTCGCCACATCGCTTCCGCCGAGAAGACGGCGAAGGGACAAGAAAATCATGTCACCATATCGGCCCTCGAGGCGCCTCACGGAAGACGCCCTCACCGCCTCGTATGAGAAATCGAAATCAAGAACATTTAGGCACCTCCCAAACCCGTGAAATACTCCCTAAGTCCGCTGGTCTCCTGCCAGTAAATAAAGAGCTCAGACTAGCTTGTCAAGCTTTGCATGATTGGTACTTGCGCAAGACCCGAGAGGAGGGGGCCATATCGAATCACCGCCGACACGGAGGGAGCATTTTCTCCACGAGCCCGCCACTTGCCGTGGGCTTCAAGACTTATTTGACCTATACAACCTAACCGCCTCGACGCCACTTCTACGATGCCGACATCGCAAGTGTGTACAATCAATTTCTACACTCACGTGATACCGATAAATATCATAACTCATTGCTTATGTACGATACATTATGAAATGTGCCCGTCGAATCAAAGAACCTGGGTTTCTCGACCCACACGTGGTCTCCGAGCAAACAATCAACCAAGACGCATCCTACGCCGAGAATTACATAAAATAGGATTGCTTGCTCTAGACGACAAGGACTACATAATGGTGCCCTACAACCAGAAGTAAGTGCTTCAATATTTGCTATACAAATTACGTTTCAAGATAGGTTTATGACTATAGCGACATACATGAGTAGGTTCCACTGGATTCTTCTGATTCTTGTGCCAAAGAGGAACATGGTATTGCACCTTGATTCTCTACTCAACAATAATCACGACTTCACCCTTCTTAAAGGAATACTCGATAGGTATGTTCATTTCCTCCGCACATAACTCTATTGTAGTCTTCCTTCGTTTGAAATGGACAAGGATAACTTTTTTGAATCATGTAGGGCGTTCATCGGCTATGTTGCCGATGGAGGTTTATACAAGGGAACGAGCGCCATATTGACTCACAAGATGCGATTTCCGGTACGCGCTACAACACAATAATCATATATCATACTCCGTAATATTGCGTCTCGAACTGACTGTACATATATATGTAATTCTATTTTTGCAGTGCCGCCATCAAAAATGAGATCACATATGCGCATTCTACGTATGCCATCATATGCAGCTATTGATTGCTTCTAGGACGCATGATCCCCAGGTTTGTCAATCTCGTAATAATTATCTCCTAATTATACATTTAAATATATATGATTACTACTTTACTCCTGCTAGCGACATGGCTTGAACATAGAGTTAAATGCACTCGAGATGGACTAGGTCATGCACATTCGAGGGGAGCTCTGTGGCTTCATCAAGGCAGACATAGTTAACACCACCGGAGAGTTTCACGCCGTCGACACCGATGAACGACCTCGAAATAATTGATTCAATATTGTAATTCACTTTGACTGGTTGTAATTCAATTTGTAACTCTAGCTACAATATATACTTGAAACATTCTTTTGTAATTGATTTTGAGTTAAATGATCACTTTGAGTTGTCAACAATTATCTGTGATATGTTTCTGCTTGCTAGTTTTCAGAGGGCATGGCTAGCAATTCCTAAGGCTAGCTGAAAATATGATAAAATTAATTAGGTCTAAAGACTTATCACAGACGGTTCTAACCACAAACCGTCTGTGATACTACATAATCACGCATTTGCTCGTGGTTAGAGAGAATCACGCATTTGTTCCAACCACGAACCGTCTGTGATTATGTAGTATCATAATGAACAAGATTCGACACACAAGAATTGTTGTTCAAAACAGCAAGCTTCAAATCATCTATGTGATCACAAGTTATGAATATTCGATACACATAAAATTGATTGTCTACACCATAATCTCCAATCAAGTTAAATTTATATCCAGGGGTGTACGCACTAGACAAGGATTTTGAACATGTGATTTTAGAAACTTTCTCCATAGCATGTGACAATTTCATCGGGCCTAATCAGAACACCTCGACCCAAAATCGCTCAATGCTCAAATTTCACCGTAATGGACCCGCCACACATAGATTTTGGGTCGTGGTGTTACACCAACATAATGTAACATAAAGAATCAGAGGAGAAATTCTAGTCAAAACTTCTTTATGTATAACAAATTTTGCATGATTATTATATGCGATTGACTCATTATATGAATCGCTCAAAACAGCATGCAATTCTATTATGCTATCACATGGTGCACTCAAGTCAACAGGTAAATCAACAAGTTTATCATATGGTGCACTAAAATCAATCAATATAGTCTGAATTCTCTTCGTGAAACATGTGCATATCAGAATTATTTTTCACTAATTTTTGCTTTAAAATAGCATGAACAATGGATAATTGTAGTTCTTTACAAGTATACTCACCTTGAGTGATGATAGCACCGTGATCTTTACCTTTTTGGCTCTCCTCAGATGATGTAAGTGCATCTATTTCCTCATCTTCCTTCTCAACCAATGGAATCGATGGTTCAATCAGCTCATTCTCCTCTTTGGTATGGTTCTCAACTTCCCACATGTTGTCAGTCACAGAAAAAGATACAAACACATGTTTGTTCTCATATTTTCTAACATCAAGCATTCTCAATTTCTCCTTATTCTGACTTTCAACCTTATAGGCAAGTATAAACAAATGAGAGAGAGAATTATATTCTTTGTGAATAAGAAGGTCCTGAATTTCTTGATTAAGACCACTTAAGAATCTATTCTTTGTAGCTTCAAATGTTCCTCTAAGCCACAACGCAACAAACGAGTTTTCAATTCATGATAGTATTCCCTTACAGTTCTACTACCTTGTTTTAAATATTGCAATTTAGCTAGCAAATAATCAGCATAATTTTAGGAATAAATTCATCTCTCAAAAGTTTCTTTAATGCATGCAAAGTTTGAGGCACTTCTCCATGTCTATGTAAATACTTCCACCAAAGTGTTGCATCCTCAACAAAAACACTAGTGACAGCTCTAATCTTTTGCCTATCAGACCATTCATAATATTCAAATTCTTTATCTAAAGCTATCTCCCAGTCAACGTAGGCATCAGGATCAAATTTACTAGCAAATGATAGCAAAGTGATTTTAGTTTTATTGGACGTACTATCACGATCATATACCTCCCGTGGTGAAGAAGCTTGTCTCAAACGTGTATCTTCCTCGCGAACTTTCTTGCGCTCCCATTCAATGGCTCGAAGAAGACGTGGATCTAGCTCGTAATCATCCCGTAAACCTGCCATGGTTAGTAAAAAAATAAGAAAAACAAATCACAAGTATATGTTCCTATCAACTATTAGAATTTGGAGGCTCAAAGTCACTCACACTCAAGCTCATACCAAGTTCTTAAAAATTCTTACCAAGAAAATAGGCGGTGATCGGCAACTAGTGTTGGTGTCAACAATCTCCGAAGATTGACAAAGCGATTGCAAGCAACTGGTACCTGTGCAATGGTAGAGGTGGAGCTAGGATATGCTTCAATATGGTAGTAAGGATTAGCAACAATCAAATCAAGAAATGCAAGTTAAAAATTGTTCAAAGTACTAGTCTATGTTGCTGATCCTAGCCTAGGAATAGCTGGCTAATCAAAGGCTACCAAGAAAAGTGTATGAGCGCACACGCAAAGATCAATGTGACTTGATTTAAGCAAAGTAAATTCTCACACCAAGTACTAGGAGAGATGCTAGCTAACTACTCAAACTTTTTTTGTAGGAGCACAAGATTGTTCACACGATCTAAAGCACAAAATCGTAATAATGTGCAATGTAAACATCTCTAGTTGAAGCAAAGAAACAACAACTAGAATCAAAAGATGATAAAGCAAAGTTTTATATGGCTTATATATGCTCGCTTGAAAATTTTCAATGAGATGTACAACTTTTTAGTTGAGGCGATTCCCAAATTCAAGGGAAGACTAAAAGAAAAGGCAAAACAGTAAACCAAAACTTGCGACGTAAATTGGGCCAAGATGGCTAATTTTGGAGCCCTCGAGGGCAAAAATGTCTTAGCTAGAAAGGATGCGCTCGTCGTTAGTTTTCCAACGAGTACAATAACGCCCAAAACGGACACCGTATGCAAAAGTTATGCCCATTTTATCAAGGTGTATCGTAAACGGAATCGCACTCTGACTCGAAACCGACTCGGGTTCAAATTTGAAACTGCTATATCTTTCAAACCCTTGGGCCAAACTTGCTGAATTTTTTTGTGCAAGCTTGTGGCTATATGTAGAAGGACTCCATCAATTTTCACTAGTTTTGGCAAAAATTTGACGCGCTTTTCAATTTTTTTCTCTTATTTTTTTCCACTCTTGAACAACAGAAACCAACTGATTATGGTTTTCCCTTTTGATTCTTGCTCCTTTCTGAAACTTCAAACCGGCTAATGATATTGTAGTGTGCCGCGGCAAAGAAAATATTTGCCGCGGCAGCGGTGGCTTGGCACAAGGTTGTCGCGGTGGCAAGAAGTAGCAGTGGCAGTGATCAGTGGCTGCCACGACAGAGAGTAGCAACGGTTGTAGGAGGACTTGGGCTATCACGATAAGGAAGATCAAGCGGCAGTAGGAGTTTTGGCTACCACAGCAGAGATTGGTAGCGGCGGGGATGTGTTGCCGCGGTAGGAGTTTTGGCTGCCACAACAGTAATTGGCAATGGATGTGGTTGCCACGGCAGCGGAAGGAAAAAGGTGACAAAGGCCGCGGCTGTCAGCGCAGCTAGACAACTCAGCGGTAGAGCAAGATGTGTGCCGTGGCAGTGACGGCATGATGTTTTTAGTGTCGCGGCAAGGAAGCGACAGCGGCGGCAAGATGTGTGCCGTGGGCAAGAAGACGATCGCCGCGACAAAGAAGGCGCGGTGGCAGTCGCTTTGTCGCCGCGGCAGAAAGTAATGGTGGCAAGATGCGCGCCTACAGCGAGAGAGGCAAGGCAAGAAGTTGTTGGGTGCCGCGGCAGGGATTGGCAGAGAGGTAGCTATGGCGGAGATTGTGTTTGCCGCAGCAGCGAGGGTAGGAGCTTTTTTTTGCCACGGCAGCGATGACAGGGTGTTTTTGTTGCCGCGGCAGCAAGCAGCAGAAGGTGGTGGTTGCCGGCAGGAGTGGCAAAGGGCAAGAGTGATTGTTGCCGCCAAAGAATGGCGGGTTTTTGGTTGCCGCGCAATGATGGCGCGGGTTTGGTTGCCGTGACAAAGAGATACAGGAGATTTTTTTGGCGTGAAGTCGGGCACAATGATGATGCTGCACAAAGGAACTCAAAGATCAAGATGCAAACTAGATAATAACTAGAACTAGAAATCAACAACTAGACATGACAATGTAACCAATAATTTAATAAGCAAAAATTAAAGAAAAGAAAATTGCAAAGCACAAAGGGGCCTTGATAGGGATGAACTAACCCTTATATTTTTTTTGTGGACTGTAGGTAAAGGAAAAATCTCACCGATGAACGAAAGCTCTAATACCACCTGATGCGACAATGGGTTTCCCGATCATTCGGTGAGAAGGATAACTCGATTTTGGTGGAGACGACTCTCACGATTCGGCTACCAATCACACATGACCAATATGCCCAACAATCGCTGAACCAACTCCGAGATCGTTATGGACCTTGCTAGAAGCGCGATCGACCTGACCACGAAGGTCTATTCCTGCATGCAATCGAAGAACAGGCAAGAACAAGATAATAAGCAGTCTGAAATTGCAAATAAGATTGAAATATTCAATAAAGTTGGAATTTCGAAGTAGTATTATGGTTGGTATAATTGACTCAAGCCAATACACGAAGTTGCAACGAAGCTAACTTTTAACTAAACAAAATCTAAGGAAATTAGAGGGGTGCGACCTCCTTATATAGGGAAGGGGAAGCCGTACATAGCTAATAAAATAGGGGGTGGTACTATTTATGGTGCTGTTCATACATAAATAGTGCATTATGAACAGTACATGCCGCCTAGGTTGGCGTCTTCCCTTAGGCTCAAGCATTACAAGGCCCAATTTTGCCTAAACAGGTGATGTAATACCTTTTTTTTGGTGATTGTGAAGCCTACAAAAGGAATTTGAAGGTGAGGCTAGATCCGTTGGAAAGAAGACGAGATAAGCTTTCCATCAAGTCCCAGAGAGCTCAAACGGATTCAGATGTGAAAGTTGTGCACGCTTGAAGTCAAGATCGCTTTCGGAGGCCGAATTGGATTCCAAAACGTTATCTAAGCAAGAAAATCTTTTAAATTAGAGACAGTTGCACTATCAACTAGGATATGCTGATTTACCTAGTGCCAACTGCCAAGTACCTTTAGTTGTTAGTACTCCAGTGAGTAACACTAAAAAACACTAGGAAATTTTGTTTAAATTACCTAGTGTATTTTTACCTTATTTAATGAAATTCTAAAACCATTTTCTATTGTATTGTTGTGGAGTTACTGGAGTTCATCACCTGTTGTATTGCTAATAGCTGAAAATTGCCATTAAAACACACAAATCCGAATACCTGCCAACTATGATTTGTTATCACAATCCATAATATCTTTTGGCAGTCAGCTATTTGTATAATTGTATTTCATGTCAAAAAGTAGTTTTTGATACCAAGAGGACATCATACCCTAAGGGAAAGAGAACAACACGAGTATTGAGATCTTCATTTTGACCACTTCAACCTTACCAGTGTGTAGAGCCAATTCGAGCCTGTGTGTAGAGCCAATTTGAGATTAAGGAATTTTATCCCAAAGGGACTAGCTAGCTATTTACCCATGAGAAATATCTACTACTGCAAATCCATATCTGGGTGTTTACTTACTAATTCCTCATGTAAGCCGTTGAATGAGAATTTGAACATGGGATAGCATAACACAGTGGCACTAGATATATGGTGTAGCATGGTTTTGATCAATATATATGCAACGCAACAGCGTTCTCAGTTCCATGCAAATCGTTTATTATATAGTGAAATAGTACTTCATATTGCAGTACTGGGTGGGGGGGGGGGGAGCGTTGCATGCTGTAGTTGCATGAGATCTCGGTTGGGCTTGGGAATGAATGTTTGCATGTACAGTGTCCAATAATGTGTTTGTTCGACTGTTTCCCTTTGGTTCCTCACCCCTTTCATGTGCTGTGTGCCTGTCCACCCTCTTTAATTCTCACACTCTAGGAAAGGGATCACACATGACGTCCTTCTAAATCCCCCTAACCCCGAGAGAGATGGCTAGATAGCATCTCTTGGCTCCTATTGCTTCCCTTTATAAAAAGGACATGCCCCTCTCCACTGTATATGATCACTCTGGGCCCTTGTAAATTGCCCCTCCATCTAGAGATCCCTACACTCCTCTCCACCTCTCCATCTTCCTTATATCCATCCTGATCTCTATCATTCTGCCCACAGTACTAGTACTTGCTAGCTACCTTGCTAGATCTCTTTCCTCTTTCTCCTTCTCTTTGATCTCCTCTCTCACATGCCTACCATCTACATGAGCCAACTATCTACTCTCCCTCTAATGGAGGGAGATCAGGATCAGGGACACTTTCCAGCCTTCCATCTGCTAGCAAAGGACCCTCCTATCTTGTTCCCTTTCATGATCAACAGCCCTGTGGAGCACCAAGGGCAAATCTATGGAGACCGGCACTTGAGGCACCAAGTTTCGGGTGAATCTAATCAGCAGGTGAGGGGATCCCAACTACATATATATACATGTTTAGCATGTAGATCTGCTAGCTGAAACTTTCTTAGTAATATATGCTCTTATAATCTTACTCCTTGCCTTGTTCTCTCTTATTTTCTCTTGTAGTTCAATGATCACATGATGATGCGCGGATCAGACGCCTTCCCTACGCCGGCACAGTTTCGGCCGACCATTCAGAGCATCGGCAGCGACATGATCCAGCGATCCTCATATCATCCATACGATATCGAGAACAAGCGCACCGACGGATCTGCCAGCAAGTGGACATCCACCACGCCGCCAGCGAAGATGAGGATCGTGAGGAAGGCGACGAACGATCCCGAGGGCGGGGCGGCGAGAAAGCCAAGGAGAAGAGCACAAGCATACCAAGCTGATGAGAAACAGCAACAGCAGCAGCAGCAACACCAGGCTATGGGTGTTATTAGAGTGTGCTCGGACTGCAACACCACTAGGACCCCCCTGTGGAGGAGTGGGCCTTGTGGCCCCAAGGTGAAATTTCTATCTAGGAATACTCTTAGCTTGATCTTTATGTGTTCTATGTGCGATTTTGCTTCATACAGAGTACTACAAGTTGTTACACTACTACCTAGTAGGCTAGTACACACATATTTATATAAGAGTGTTTCCCTCTGCGTGTGTGTGTGTGTGTGCGTGTGCGTGTGTTGTGTTGCATGGTGCAGTCTCTTTGCAACGCATGCGGCATAAGGCAAAGGAAGGCGCGGCGGGCGATGGCTGCGGCGGCGGCGGCCGCTGCTGCTGTCAACGGTGGTGCGGCGGGAGCGGGCACGGCGGGGAGCGACGCGTCGCAAGCGAAGCCGGCAAAGAAGGAGAAGAGGGCGGACGTCGACAGGTCGCTGCCGTTCAAGAAGAGGTGCAAGATGGTCGATCATGCTGCAGCAGCGGCTCCTGCTACCGCTGCCAAGGCCGAGGCCGGGGCCGGGGCCGCCGCTCCGAAGAAGGATCGCGATCACGTTGCAATTGGCGAAAACGTGGCGGCGGGCCTGAGCAAGGCCGGTCCTCCTCCGGCGTTCTTCCACGGCTTCCCTCGCGACGAGATCACCGACGCTGCCATGCTGCTCATGACCCTATCTTGTGGGCTCGTTCGCAGCTAGCTACATAGCTGATCGAGCAGCGCACTAGTAGCCATGCATTGACGAGTACAACTTTGCAACTGAGTTCTGCTCTTTTTATATTTCGTGTTTTGTGATCTTGTTGTTTTGTGTTGTTGAGGAGATCAGGAGGAAGGAAGAAAGGGAAGTGATCACATGCCTAGGGAAATAAGCGGACAAAGCTCGCTAGTAATTAGTAACCCGGCCGGATTTGCTATATGAGTGAGTTTTTACTGTTTTTTTTCTTTTTGCTGCCGCGGCAAGTTAATTAAGCCACTATATATTATGTTTGTTCTTTGTACTACTTATGTTTTAGAGCTAATAATATGGACGGGATCGATCAAGAAGAAATACTAGCTAGTACTATTCATTGGTCGTTGTTCATGTATATGTGTGTTGTTCTTCCTATTGCATTTGTCAGCTTATGTATGGTGCATGATCTACTTTCTGTCAGGTATACATCTTAAGTTTTTTCACTTTTGCGGAGACAAACATTCTCTCTACCATGGCAGCTATATGCATGCATGTGGGACAAGTAGTGATCCCTTGGTGCTTGGAAATGTGTGTCTCACACAACTTGCTACAGTACTACTAGCAATTCACATTTAAATTCAATCAATTAGAAATCTCTCCCCATAAAAAAAAATCATCAGTTCAAAAATAAAAGGAGTAGTCCTTATTTTTTAGGGGGCAATTGTGTGTTTTGCCACATTGAGTAGCATATATTAATATGTGTGTAACACTGTCTTTCACTAATAGGAAAACTGGCTTAGTTAAGCTAGTTTTTTTGCACCGCTACATTTGCTGTGAATTTCTTACTCCATTGGTATGGTTGTATCTCATCTTCCTCTTGTGTACACTATGCACATCTCCAGAAAGAGCCTAAATTACTGCAAAAAAGGAAAATTATCATTGAGGAATAGTATAGCAGTGTTTGTCCAATGGATCACATATATGATCGATGAATACCCACTGTCAATTATGTGACAGAAAAAAAATCTTGCTTCTTCAAAAAATTTATTTTATGGCCCATGAGAGTATGAGATCATGCATGAATCATTATGCACATCCTTACTCTAGCCAGTTGTGTGTGTGTGTGTGTGTGTGAGAGAGAGAGAGAGAGAGAGAGAGAGAGAGAGAGCGTGTATGAACTCGCACAAGAATTTGTGCTTGCGTTGTCAGGGCCGGCTCAATGCTGTGTGTTTCTTCTCGCTTAACTACATAGATCGATCGATGACTAACTTCCATGTTATTTGCAGATAGAACCAACACTGTTTTCCATGAGCCTGAGTAAAAGTTAGTCAGGCAGAGGCACACAAAGCTGGCTCATGGTGCAGCTGTATCGACTGTCGAGGCAAAGTGTCGTACTTAATTGTACACATTCAACAGTATTTTTGCAGCATGCACTATTTATCTCTGCGATAATCGGACCACCTACAAACCTGTGTCGCATGGGCTAGTATGCCAAACTAGCGGTGAATTCCATGCAATTGCACGGTTATAAACTATATAAGGATCCATATATCTAAAATAGACTTGCATTAAATTAAAAGAAATAAAATAGAGCTGTATTTGTCATTAGATTCTAGTATTTAGCTCAACCTTATATATGATTAATCCGCTCAATTATAATATAGGCCCAGCCTATAAGTAGTGGAGATTTTATTTTCCTTTTCTATCTCTGATTAATGTGAGAGTTTCTAGGCCCTTAAAATAAAAACTCCTTTTAACATCATTTAAAAAAATGTTACAAATAGATATATAGATAGGTGTGCAATCAAATTTATCATCTCTAACAACACATATATGTTTAAACGCATACAATGGTTATGTTAAAATGAAATTAGTACCATCTCTGTCACTAAATATAGGCTGCTATGGAATCCTTCCAATCAAACCTTTAGGGCTTGTTTGGGAGACCTAATCCCGGCCGGGATCCCTGCTCAATCATAGGAAAAAATTCCACATGTTGACAAATTCCCTTGTCCATCCCGCTGGTTCATTTGGTGTTTGGTTGACACCTGAGAGCGGGAAATATTGGCCCATCCCGGTCTAATCATCGGGATAAGAAAAAACTCATATCATCACATGGATTTGTTCCCTGTCTCGCGACTCCTTGCGTCACCTCACTTGTGTCCTGTCGCCGTCGCCTCCACCTCCACCTTGCCCACACTGGCCACCTTGACGAATGAGGTCTCCACCACTTTTCTCCACCGTGGTTCCACGACTTAGGCGATAGCCAGACCGGAGGGAGTGTGGACAGTGGCGTAGCGATACAGAGCGTAACACTAACCGGTGATCGACAGGGTCGAGGAAGAGGGAGAGAATGACTCACAACGACGGCGTTGTAGATTTGGTTGAGGTGGCTATCAGCGGCAACGAACTCTAGGCCAAGGAGTTCAGATCTGGTCGAGGTAGGGATTGGCCGTGGCGAGTTCCATCTGACCATAGTCTACGTGTCGCCCCCGCTCCCCCCTCTTCTCCAAATTTGACGATTGCAAGTAGCGCGAAGATTTTCTTTTGGGCTTGTTCGCAAGCCGCTCCGCCTCTCCGAGCGAATTGTCGCTCCATTGCGAGCTCGAGCTCCATTTCCCGCTCCCTTTGTCATCCAAGTTGAGGCAAATGCGTGAAGGACGGAGGTCGGCGAGGCGATGATGGTCGGTAGCCTCGTGTCATGGTCGATTTAAGCTTGAGCCGTAGTTCTTGAACTGGTTCAGATCAAGAACGCTGCCGCCGCGAACTTCCCTGAACACCAACACGACAGTACGCCACCGCCATGTGCCTCCACCCGTGTTTGCTTCTCTTTTTTTCCCCTTGCATTTTTTCTCCCAAACATTGAGGGATTCTATCCCAAGGGAGAGTATATTCTGTGGGGATCCAACGCAACAAAGAAATAAATAATTTCCTACCGGGATTTATCTCCCATGAATTATTTGCCCTGCCACCCAAACAAGTCCTTAAACTTTGACCTCAGTGCATTTTCACCGGATATTTACCCAACATATAGTTCCAAAAAGCAGTTAGCTAGAACTAACATGCTATATTCTGAGAATAATTCGGGGTGCATGCATTTATCAACCAAGGGTGGGATGGGATATGCGACGTGGCGAAGGGGAAAAGGATGTCGTCGGGTTGGCTCGCTCTGCAGGCTTGGACGCTGCCAGACACACACATATATGTTTGAGCAAACTGAAGGCGTTCAATTTATGTTACCACTGCTAATATTTGAGGCTGAAGATGGGCGGAAGCTGGAGAGTCGAAAATGTAATCAAATCTAGACATGAAAAAAAATCTCAGCGTAATATTTGAGGCTGAAGATGGGCGGAGGCTGAGAGTCCAAAATGTAATCAAATCTAGACATGAAAAAATATCAGCTTATATTAATCAGTCCCCCCCCCACACACACACACACACACACACACACACATATATATATATATATATATATATATAATACTTTCTACTACGGTGTAGTTACTCCTATCTTTGATATACCACCTAAAAGAACTTGACATACTCTTTTATCACTTTGGGTATACTCATATAGTAATTATAAGATACTCCAATGTGAATCACATGAAAAATTTGTAAGATATTCCATAGTTTTTATCATATTTTGTAAATACCTTCATATTCGCACTAAAAAAGAGTATGTCTAAAAAATTATACATACCACCTATAAAAAGGTGTGAATACCACTTAGATAGTCTTATATACCCAGATACTATACATACATACTCTCACTATGTAAGATACTCCCTACGCTGTGAGATACGTATTAGGAGTAACTACTCCCTGAGTAGGAAAAGGCTTCATATATATATATAACTTTGTAGGACCTAAAAGCGACTAGAGGGGTCAGAGTTTTTCAATTTTTGTTTTTGAACTTTAGCAAAAGAGCCATGAAGATTATCCATGAAGACAATACAAGTATTACACTAAGCCATATTATGTGAAGAAGATATGTTCAATCATGGCAAAATATGTACAATAAAGCTAAGGCCAAAATAGCAATAATCTGAGATTGAATGAACTAATAGCATGACAAGTTACTCAAAATCATAGTTTCACTAAAGGTATCCAGAAATGATCATGTCTATAAGCCATACTGAGTCAATGTAGAGCATTATGAGTTCAATTATGAAGCAAGTTGTTCAAGCATTTAGCACTTTGAGCATTTTGATGAAAATGATTGATTTTATCTTAGTAAAGCAAGTCCTGGACTAGGAGCCATCCACAACTGCCTCCTAAGCTTCAACCAATTGACATTTTTATTTTCTTAGCACTGTGCTAGATCTCAAGTCTTGCCGCTACCATCTCAAGCATGAAGCTTAAAAGAGTGGTCTAGGTCATCCAAAACTCCCCCTGAGTTCATGCCTAGTGCAATGCAAGCAGTCTCATGAGAAAGAATTGGTGAGATCGCTTTTTCGCACGTAAAAGCTCATTTTTATTTGCTTGACTTAAGAATTAACATAGCTCAATTTTCAGCTCAAAATAAGTTCAACACTCAGTTTATCCTATACATTTATCCTATACGACATGGCATGAATCATGAAAGGATCACTAAAGCAAAACTGGTAACAGGATATAACAAGTCATGTTTTGATTCAATTCGCTCACAGATAATAAAGCTAGTAAGACAACGGCGAAGCTAAACACGAAGAGCCATCAAAGAACTCTAGCAGACTAGCACAAGATATTTCATGGTATAACATAAGAAAACAAGCCATACAAGGATAATAATCAAAGCTCCACAAGTTTATATTACAATGCAAGATGTATGAATTTTAAAATGCATTATGATACAATGAATACAAAAAGAGCAAACTCCCCCTCAAAACAGGCCAAGAGTACTAACAACCCCTAACTCTCCCCGCAAGGTAGCAAAACGAGAAGAATCAAGAGCTTTAGTGAAAATATCCGCAACCTGCTGCTTAGACTCAACAAAGTGAAGCACAACATCACCCTTCTCAACATGGTCTCTAAGGAAATGATATCGAATGTCAATGTAATTAGTCCTAGAATGTTGTACTGGGCTTTTGGCAATGTTTATGGCGTAAGTGTTGTCACAGAAAAGAGGAACACTACCAAAAAATAGCTCATAGTCCCGAAGAGTAGATAAGATCCAGAGAACCTGAGAGCAACCATCGGTCGCAATAACATACTCAAATTTCTACTCAGGATCGTGCAATGTAAGACTGCTTTTAGAAGACCAAGAGATAAGACATGTGCATAAGAAATGACAAGTGTCAGAAGTACTCTTCCTATCCACTCTACACCCCGCAAAATCAAGATCGAAAAACCCGAATAGAGAGAGTAAGAAGAAGATGAAGGACCGAAATGGCAACAGAGGGGGGGTGAATGGTGCCTTAAATTAAAATCCTCCTTCTCAAGTGTTCACACAAAGAATCTAAAACCTTCCGATAAATAAAAGACGGAAGTGAATCAAATCCAAAGGGTTAAACAAAAATCGGGCTTGTTCACGATATCGAAGTTCCGATTCTACCTAGCAGTAGTTCCACATCGCGGTAGTTCCGGCCTTCCAGGCGGAAGTTCCGACAATGTAGTTCCGCTTTGTACAAAACGGAAGTTCCGATTGTCCCGACCAAGAACAAAGACGACCGAATTTGCCAAAATCCAAATACTAACTTGTTGCCGCTTCTTCTCGTCAAGTCTCACAGACATCATCCTAAACAAAGATCTTGACCTCATTGAGAAGAATCGCATAAGGATCCATTAATCAAGGCAAAATCGATTTCTTGAATATTTGGCAAGAAAGACCAAAACCACAATTGTAAGATTCTTAGATTCTTAGCTCATGAAACTTTGAGGATATGTTAGCAATATCCATAAGACTCTAGATATCAAGTTTCATGCCATCTCATAAGAGAAATCAAAAGTTTCACCAAAACCCTAGATATTCAACATAGGAACATAGAGAAGAGAAGAGGCATAAACAAGGAAACAAAACATCGAGATTTCATTGCTAGGAATCAAAGATTACAGAGACAAACACAGAGGAATGATTACACGAATTTCAGTTCATCCTCTCCATCTCAACAAACAAAGCCTAGTTTCAATGACTACCCCATCTTCGCTTTGCTTGTTCTTGAATACCCACTTGGTCCCAATGATATTGTGACCTCGAGGGGCTCAACAAACGCCCGCACCTTGTTTCTTTCAAAGTTTTCCAATTCCTCATGCATGGCATTAATCCATGACTCATCGTAAAGAGCATGACAAACGCCTTTGGGCTCAAATGAGGCAACAAAGGCGTAATGGAGATGTAAGAGAGACACGCCGCTTTTTGAACGAGTGACTCGCCAAAAGATCTCCAATGATCCGCTCAAGGATGGTCCTTTTGAATGTGTCTAGGAGGTCCAGGTGAGATGAAGAAGTGGCCTCTATCTCATGAGCAGATGAGATAGGACAGAGCCACTAGCTTCCGGAAGAAGTAAGGCAAAGGTCGATCTCCTCGAGGTGCGGTGGAAGAAGGCACCTCAAGAGAGAAGAAGGAACTGGATCGGTAGACAACCTCATCGCCGCCCTCCTCATCATCCACAAAGATGGACTCGGACCGCTTCTAGAGAACTCGAGATATCGTGCCTAGTCCCTGACCGCCTCATCAAGGTCACCTCACTGTGTTTCTACCATTTTGCTAGACTCGCAGCCTGCACTCTATAGGCACGAGAAGAAGTCGAGTAACCCGTAAAGATCCCATCACAAGATCGTGACTCAACTTATCTAGGTTCCTGACTTCGTAATAAAACACTTGCAACCAAACACACGAAAATGCGAGACACCGGGCTTTCGCCATATCTCAACTCATACGGCGCGATGCAAGAGTGCCCTAAGAAAACTCGCTTGAAACATGGCATGCAAGGGCAATAGCCTCACCCAAAACTTTCTAGGTGTAGAATATTCATTTAGCATCGCCCCGCCATCTCGACTAAGGTACGGTTCTTCCTCTCCACAACGCCATTTTGCCGAGGGACGGCGAGAAGAGAACGGTGCTCTACACTGCCTCACCACGTAAACTCTCAAAGTAGGAATTTTGAACTCGGTGCCATTATCACCGCGAATTGCTCATAATGCACCGGAGCTCAACAAAGTCTACTAAAAGATCACGAAAATGAGTAAACGCCTCATCCTTCGAGGCTAAGAAAACACTCAAGAGTACCTCGAGAAGTCATCGACCACACAACAAGAACATACCACTTCCTCCCGCCGACCGCACTGGCCGGGCCAATCAGATCCATATGGAGTAGCCGTCCCGGTGCATCGGCCATTGTCACCGTGGATCGAGAGTGAGAAGCGGAACCATCTTGCCCGTCGGCAAGATGGAGAGCAAACTAGATCCTTGACCATCTTGAGTTTCGCAAACCACGAATGAGATCGTGGCCGCTAACTCGGTCAAATGATCAAAACCTATATGACCAAGTCTCCTATATGAACTAGAATATACCACTTCCTCCCGCCGATCAAGACTCGAGCCGACCAATCAGATCCATATGGAGCAATTGTCCCGTGCATTAGTCATTGTCACCGTGGATCGAGAGTGAGAAGCGGAACCATCTTGCCGCGTTGCAAGATAGAGAGCAAACTAGATCCTTGACCATCTTGAGTTTTGGCAAACCACGAATGAGATCGTGGCCGCTAACTCGTGTCAAATGATCAAAGCCTATATGACCTAGTCTTCTATGCCGTAAGGTCAAATCACGGATTCGTAGCAATTAAACACCGAGAGGATCACCGTAAGACTCGTAAAAATCAGACGAAAGATCCTCCCATAACGAAATTCGCAAACCGTATCACCCAAGAATAAAAATTTTGCAATTGTTTTTTTAAAACTCACCTCAAATTGTCATCGGTGAGTCGAGAGATCAAAGCGATTATACCGCAGCCTACTTACTAAGGCAACATCTTTCGTAATAAATGAATCATTAATGCGCATAAGATTTTAACAATGACGCGCCTAAACGAAGCATCTCCAAAGGTGATCGCCTCATCACCGGAGCACGAGCTAGGGAAGAAAACCAACGAGAATCTCCTATCATATGGCGAGAACAACCAGAGTCTACAAGCCAAACCTTTCCTTCCTCGCCTCGCGAACTCGAAGTCAAACAGAGTAAAGTCTCAAGATCGGGTGAATCAACAATGATTTTGACACCCAATACCGAGTAACACGTCGAATGATGAAGTAGTCAAGCAAGACCGACTCTATCTACCCTACGCTCGCCACTCAACAGCCGTAAGGTCCGTGTGCGCACTGGTCGCTGTCAATCCGATCGCTATGGAAGAGCGAGTCGAACTCGTAATATGTCGATATCGCCGCGTAGCCATCTCGAAGGGAAACCGAGATCTACCTCAAAACGACTAAGTCACGACCAAAGAGAGCATGAGGACAAAAATCGTAAAACTCGTAAAAACCAAGTCCTCGATGTCGCCCTAAATCATCACAGAGTAAACCTAGACATCATGTTAGTCTTAGGTGCACTCATGGTCCGGGCTGACCTCGAATGTGCCTAAAAGACTCAACACGATCTCTACGTGCGATCTTGGCGCTACCAAGCAATGATCAAACAAGTGTCCATCCTTCTGACTGAAGGTGCAATGATACTTCGCTCCGAGAGGTCAAGCCGCAGTGGAATCACCTTGCTGTCAGAGATCCTTTGAACAAAACCCGCTAATTTAAAATTGACTTTCTCAGTCCTGGGCTTAGTTTTGATCACACCTGGTGCTATGGTTCTGAGCACGGCAGGTGGATGCTTCCTCATGTCCTCATGGAAATCATATCCTAGACCCTGATTAAATCTGCAAATCTTAGATTGGTCTAGAATGAGGCTGAGCTTCTTCTTACCTCCTAGAAACCTCTCGAGAGTGTTCATAAGATACTGACACTCCCGAAAGAGAGAGGTGCATGAAGAGCAGTGGGGAAGAAAGAAAACAGAGGATAAGGGAGTAAGAAGAACCAACAAAGAGAGGAAAGATTGGCTTGTGTATGCACAAATTGACTGGGGAACAAACCCTACTACTAGCCGCTTGGTTTACGCCGCTAGGCGCCTCTACCAAACCCTCATGCTTCTTCCCAAAGACACATATTACAAGCATGGTTGCTTCTCTAGAAGGTCCTTAGTTAGCTTCACACATTTTTCATCCGTAATAATCAATTCATATTTGAGTTTTTCACAAGCATCGCATGGTGAGCTAACAGGTCCTTAGAAGCAAATTTGGCCAATTTGTTATTGTCATCAACTAATTCTTGAAACTGCTTGGAGACAGATTCAAGTTCAAGAAGAAGTTTGGGACAGCTTCACACATGAAGCAATAGGCTCAAGAAGGAAAGCTTGTAGTTCGTTGATTTTATGGTCCGCCTGCTTTAGATTCATCTTCGATTATTACAACTTTCACAAATCTCTGCAGATCAAGCAACATGGTATAAAGACCTTTAAAAGCATTGTCCTTATCCTCACATGAGGTGCAAGAAGTAGTTTCTACACTGCCGATGAACTAGGTGCTACCCTACTCATTTCTAGTTCAAGAAGCATACTAGCATTCTCCACCTTAAGTTTATCAAGCTCAAGTCGACTATCATGCGAGGTCCTTAAATTCTCCATGTCACCAATCAAAACACAAAGATGTATCACAATCATCACGGAGGAAGCAGATCTAAGTGAAGTAAGCTCCGTGATTGTCTATCTACTTCCTTCTCAAGATCACCAACCCTAGCTCTAGATCTAGCATAAAACTTTCCTAACTTAAGAAATGCATCATTGAGCTGGTCGAGGAGGGACCTACCTCATCTGAGTCACTATGGAGCTCGCTGTCACGACGCCGGTCCCGCTGGCCATGAAGCACATACCGATGAAGTCGCCACCGCCCTTGGGATCTTGATCATCCTTGCCTTCGCTGCCGCTCCATCCCTCCACATCGGGTTGAGGTCGCCGGCGCGGAGGACTCGATGGAAGAGCTTGGCCTTCCCAAAGTTGCGTAAACTTCTTCTTGTCTTGAGCAGCGCCGAGGGCTTCATGTTGCGGTTCTTGTCGATGTAGTCGTTTTGCCCGAACCGCCGTAGTCACCTTTGCCCTTCCTCGCCTTGGGGCGCTTGTTCTGATGTGGTTGGGGCCACCACACTCAAACAAATAACGGTCCTCCTCTTCTTCCATCCCTCCTTCTCTTGAAAGCATGGGAAAACTTCCGAGCTAGGAGGGCTAGTTGCTCATCGAAGTCGCCTAACCGATCATCGCTATGTCACGAGAGCACCAGGAGAAACCACAAAGCAAATCAAGAAGTTCCTGCTGGATCGGTGACTAAGGCCATCGATCGTGACTTCGACCTTCGGGAGGCTATGTCAATCTCGTGAGTCTTGAGGCGCGAGTAAAGTGCGTCAAGAGTCAAAGTCGAGAGGTCCGTGGTATCCTTGATGGTAGTCACCTTCATCTCCCAAACGCGCAAATCAAGAGCTGCGAGCATCTGACGAGCATTGTCCGAGTCGGGTATGTAAGAC
The DNA here is from genome assembly GCA_036346395.1 of Hsuehochloa calcarea. NCBI lineage: Eukaryota > Viridiplantae > Streptophyta > Magnoliopsida > Poales > Poaceae > Hsuehochloa > Hsuehochloa calcarea. Next base: position 12,296,722 of record CM070596.1, on the reverse strand, counting down.
CGACCGCCGAGGTTACTCAAGATCTTGTGAAAACGCCGCAAAGCACTCATCAAGGGACTCGCCCGCGAGCATTTCAAACTTGTTGTACTCTCACTTGAACTGGTCCTGTTGAACTGTCTTGATCTGGGTGGTACCCTCATGGTAAGCGTCGAGGGTCACCTAGATGTCGAAAGCCGACGTCAGATGAGAGATGCGATCAAACTCGCTTCGGCTCAGACCTTGGATTATAATGTTCCTTGCCTTTGCATTGGCCTCAACATCGGGCATGTTTCCATATTGATGTTTTCTACAGAGAAACAATAATCGACCTTCACCTTCCGCCAGATGGCATACCGAGCCCGGATGTATGTTTCCATTCGACTCTTCCGTAAGGGGTAATCCAGCCATCAAAGACGGAGGCTTGGTGGAATATTTGTCCGCTGCTATGGCTCACGCATCTGTTAAAGATCTATCGAAAAGAGCTAACCGGCTCGATACCAATTGAAGGACCGGAATGGTAACAGAGGGGGTGAATGGTGCCTTAAATTAAAATCCTCCCTTCTCAAGTGTTCACACAAAGAATCTAAAATCTTCCGATAAACAAAAGACATGAAGTGAATCAAATCCAAAGGGTTAAAAATCGGGCTTGTTTTGTCGACATCGAAGTTCCGATTCTACCTAGCGTAGTTCCAAGATCGCGGTAGTTCCGGCCTTCCAAGGCGGAAGTTCCGACAATGTAGTTCCGCTTTGTACAAAACAAGTTCCGATTGTCCCGACCAAGAACAAAGACGACCGAATTTGCCAAAATCCAAATACTAACTTGTTGTCGCTTTTCTCGTCAAGTCTCACAGACATCATCCTAAACAACATCTTGACCTCATTGAGAAGAATCGCATAAGGATCCATTAATCAAGGCAAAATCGGATTTCTTGGATATTTGGCAAGAAAGACCAAAAACCACAATTCGCAAGATTCTTAGATTCTTGGCTCATGAAACTTTGAGGATATGTTAGCAATATCCATAAGACTCTAGATATCAAGTTTCATGCCATCTCATAAGAGAAATCAAAAGTTTCACTAAAACCCTAGATATTCAACATAGGAACAGAGAGAAGAGAAGAGGCATAAACAAGGAAACAAAACATCAGATATTTCATTGCTAGGAATCAAAGATTACAGAGACAAACACAGAGGAATGATTACACGAATTTCAGTTCATCCTCTCCATCTCAACAAACAAAGCCAAAAAGCAAAACAACCTCTCAAAAAGCTCTTTAGCTAAAGCTAACCCTAATCTCTTTTCTCAAAGAGTCACCAAAATAACTGTGGGTTCACCTCTATTTATAGCCCTGGCTAACGGGTCTCCAAACCGCTACGGCTTAAACCCTAATGGATCCCGCTCCACTTGTGCCGCCTTGCAAAATTACCCTTTCGCCTGCACCATCCGAAGGTCCCGATTCCTTGTTGTCCACGACTCGCAACCGCCTTGAGTACACGCCTTCGACACATCTTTACCGCTCGACTCAACGCCGCTGCCTAGTCCGGCCTCCACGTGTCTCGCCACGACTCCACCTCGATGCCCCGCAACAAAGATGCATAAGAAACACATCACATAGCATTGCTCAAGATAATAGAATTATCATTTGCATTTAACTCAAATTCATTCACAACTCAAAATCAAAACTATGCCCTCTCGCACAGCCTGCACAACCGTAAGTTCAAGACTTACCATGGCGTAAGTTTCGATTATCTAACGTCCGCACTCCTGTGATGGAAGTTCCGATTATCGCCAAAGGTAACACACTTGTCGATTATCTAAGTTCTCTGCTCCTGTGGCGGAAGTTCCGCACCTCACCAAACACAACACACCGCCTGATTAATCGGAAGTTCCGCTTCCGTGCCGGAAGTTCCGATGATCGGCATTTCCGCATTCCTACAATGAAGTTCCGATTAGAACAGTAACCACGCAGAAATGACCAAATCACAAACTTGTCAACAAAAGTGTCAAATACTCATCACTCACTTGGGGACACCTCACATGGTCTCTCGTAAGAATACCAGAGTCCAAAGTCAAGAGTATCTTGAGGTACCTGAAGATGCGACGTACTACTTGACGATGAGATGCACGAGGAGAAGTCTCAAAGCGAGCGCACAAACATACTGCAAATTGTATGTTCGGCCTAGACGCAGTGAGGTAGAGGAGGGAGCCGATCATATCATGTACTCTTCCGTCCACTGCCTCCATCCTCATCGTGGTCCAAAGACGGTGGTTGTGGCAATGGGAGTAGACATTTGCCTACCGCTCCTTGTTGAAGTGCCAAGAAGGTCTTTTGTGTACTTACTTTGGTGAATGAAGGTGTCTTCTTTCAGCTTGCTTGACTTGAAGACCAAGGAAGAATGTCAATTCTTCCATCATGCTCATCTCGAACTTCCCGCTCATAGAATCAAAACTGACACTAAAGCATGAGAAGAACCACCGAATATGATATCATCCACATAAATCTGAACCAATAAAAAATGACTGCCATGCCTGAGAGTGAACAAAGTTTTATCAACCATTCCCATTTTGAAATCATTGTTAAGCAAGAAACTTTAAGCTCAGAATACCAAGCTCTATGAGCTTGCTTCAATCCATACAAGGCTTTAAAGAGTTTAAAAACATGATTTGTGAACTTATAATTTTCAAAACTAGGTGGTTGCTTAAAAAATACCTCTTCTTCTATGAAGCCATTTAAGAAAGCACTTTTCACATCCATTTGATAAAGCTTAAAACCCTTAGATGTTGCAAATGCTAGTAAAATGCGAATGACTTCTAATCTAGATACAGGAGCAAAGGTCTCTTCAAAGTCTAAGCCTTCTACCTGGGAATAACCTTGAGCTACAAGTCTAGCCTTATTGCGAACAACCAACCCATCCTCACTTTGCTTATTTTTAAAAATCCATTTTGTCCCAGTTACATGATGATCAGAAGGAGGCTCAACTAAAGTCCAGACTTTGTTTCTTTCAAAAATTTTAAGCTCTTCATGCATGGCATTGACCCAAGAGGCATCAGATAAAGCATGAGTGATATCTCGGGGTTCAAAAGAAGCGACAAAAGGTAATGTACATGAGAATCGTGGAGAAATAAACTGGAGTGATTGACTCGCTTGAAGATCCCTAATCATCCGCTCAGTGGATGCCACACCGAATGTGAAGAGAAGCTCCGGTGCGTATGGCCTCTACCTCATGAGTTGTGGAGGTAGGAGCAGATCCACTCAGATCGTCGGTGAAGATTGAGGAGGCCGCCACCAAGTCGGAGTAGTGGAAGTGCTCTCCAACCATCTCGATGTGATCGAGGATGGATTGAGTCCTCATCCTCGAGTCATCGCCGACGAAGATGCTTTCTCAATTTCAGAACTCTGTACCGCAAAGATCGGGTCTTGTACCAGACCATTTCATCAAAAGTGACTTCAAGTCTCAACAATTTTGTTAGTGTCAAAATTAAATACACGATAGCCACGAGAATGAGTAGGATATCCAAGAAATATGCCATAAGAACACCTGATTCAATTTATCAAGGTTGCCATGTTTAAGAATGAATCACATGCAATGTAAAATCTTGAAATGAGAGACTTTAGGCGATGACCAAATCTAAGCTCAAACGAAGTCTTGCCAATCATGCATCCCAAGAAAACCATATTAGAGATATAACAAGCAAGAGATATCGCCAAATTTCAAAACCTCCTACGTGTGCAATGCACATCTAACATGGTTCGAGCCATCTCTATAAGGGTCCTGTTCTTCCTCTCTACAACACCATTATGCTGGGAAACTCTAGGAGAAGAGAATTGATGCTTAATTCCCATATCGCAAGCGTATGTAGCAAAGGAAGAATTTTGAATTCATCCCATTGTCACCCTAATGGCTCTCAAGGCTCCAGGAAGATCAACAACAAGTCTAAGCACCAATTCTCTAAAGAAGCCAAATGCCTCGTCCTTAGAAACCAGAAAATAAACCCATGAATACCTGGAGAAATCATCCACAATTACAAGCACATACCATTTCCCACCGGCTGACTGAACTCTAGAAGGACTAACAATGTCTAATGCGTGTCGCCTTGGTCCATCAGCCATCACTAAGGTAAGAGGTGGATGAGAAGCAGAAACCATCTTACCATGTCTACAGGGTGAGTACACAAGATCGCTAACAGCCTTCAGCCTAGGTAAACCTCTAATCAAATCCTTACAACTGACTCTAGACAATTGATCAAAGCCTATATGCCCAAGTCTACGATGCCACAAAACAAGATCATGAGAATCGGTTACAAGACATCTAGGACTGGAAGCAGAGGAAATACTGAAATCAGCACAAAAGATCCTCTCAAACCTCGAGATCTTAGAGACAAGCTAACCCGAGGAATCTAGAACTCTACACTCACAACTTTTAAACCTTACTTCTAGACCCTCATCAAGCAGCTGAGAAACAGATAGCAGATTATACCTAAGCTTACTTACCAAAGCGATGTCCTTAAGCATGAACTTGTTGTTGACGCAAGACAAAGGTCTTTGGTCATCACGGTCCCGGTAGAAGCATACCCAAAAGTAATCAATTCATTGCCGGATGCACGTGTGAGGGAGGAGAACCATCTAGAATCTCCGGTCATATGTCGAGAACACCCGGAGTCAACAAGTCATATGTCCTCCTTCCTCGCACGATGGACCTAAAAAGCATAAACATGAAACATCTGTGCCTCAAGATCGGGTTAGTGATAAGAGACCGGGAATCCAAAGATCGATTCACACGATGCCTAGGAACAACAAAGAGAAGCAAAGAATAAAATAGTTAGGAACAAAATCATAAGAATGCACACGAGAACCACCTAGACCTCTCCAAACGATCTACCAAAAGATCGCAGACTCTGCCTAGATGCTACCAAAGGGTTTCTCCTCACGATATCCTAAACCGTAACGCCTAGACCCACCAAAAGAGTCAAAAAGTCCTCCACGAACCTAGGCCTATGTCTAGCAGAAAACAGTTGTCCGCTCTAGAGACTATAACAGTGAAGTAACTCCTCTAATGGTTCTCAAAGCACTCATCCTCTCCTTTCTCTCAACCTTGGCTCTACTAAGGTAACTCAACAATATGGTCGTTTTTCTTGCGAAGGTGCAATGGTACTTGACCTTTGAGGGTCCGAATCGATGAAGGTAGCACTTGTCTTGCTAGAAAGAGTTTGGGTAAAACCTACAGATCTAAAGACAACCTTAGATGGCTTAGGGGGTTCTACCTGAAACATGCCACTCTCAACAACTCTTGCAATTTTAGGTGGATGGTTCTTGGAATGCTCTAGGAAATTAAAACCTAGGTCACTATTCTTCATATTCACTTTAGATTGGTCAAGAATCATGTTGAGGTTCTTCTTCCCACTAGTAAACCTCTCAAGAGTCACTTTGAGGTAATCATTATCTTTGGCTAAATCTTCACATATAGTGCACTTTCTTGACTTGATTGCCTCATCATACTTACTCTTAAGAAGGGCTACTTCAACTTTGAAAGCCTCACAAGACACACAACAGAATCCCTAATCCTATTCAACTGCTTCCTTAAATTTATCTCTAAAAGCCTCTTGTATCTTATCAATAATTGTTTCAACTTCAGCATGCAAGACACAACAAGTAGAGTCAATAACTTTCTTAGAAGCAGTAATGGTCATAGATTTTTCAAGTTTAGCTTTTTCTTCTAGTGTCTTGTTTGGAGCTTCATTTTCAATTGTGAGCTTAGGACAATTCTCACAAGATGCGATTTAGAGTAAAGAACCATTTCGCTATCTCTTTCATTTTAATACTATTATTCTCACAATGAGAGCAAGTGTGACTAGCATCAAATTTCTCAATTTTTCATAGCTATCCAATTTTAATTGAAGCAAAGCACGCTTTGAGCAAGATAAAGGGATAGCATCTACAACAGTCACATCAAGAGAAATGACACTCATGCAAACAAGACTAGACTTGAGAGATTCTAGTTTATCAAGAGCATCTTTCAATTGATTCACAACAGAGGAATGAGTAGATTTTAAGCTTGTCAATTCATTAAGCAAGCTAGTGCAGGAATCATAAATATCATTAGGATTAATGGATTTGAGTCTAACAACTTCTAGGTTCAAGTTATCAATCATATTGTCCCATTTCTTAATCAATTTAGCTTGCTTATGCGCTTCGCTCAAGAAGAACCAAAGCATGTTTCATATCGCAAGTGAAGGACATACCTCATCGGATCGCCGAAAGGATCGCCGCCGTTGGAGAAGTCGATGTCGTGGTCGTTCTTGGCCATGAAACACATGCCTGAAGTCCTCGAGCCTTCTTCTTGCCACGGAGTCATCCTCGCCGCCCTCCGCCTCCGAGTTCACATCGCCACGTTAACATTCTCAAGAGCGGCAAGAACACAAATGATTTAACTTGCGATAGTTTGTCTTCTTGGTTTTCGCATCCCTAGCTTGAGGACGCCTCCGAGAGTCCTTCTCCTCCTTGCCCTCCAGCTTGGGGCACCTGGAGCGAATGTGGTTTGGCTCACCACACTCAAAGCATGTGACAGGCCGCCTCCTTCTGCTCTCACCTTATTGTAAACTCTCAAGAATTTGGTGGATAGGAGGGCTAAATCATCCTCATGTAGTTTCTCCAGTTGCTCATCACTCAAAGAATGCAAAGCTGATAAAGAAAAACCAGATGAGCTTAAATCCAAAGAATCAGATGAACTACCCTTAGATGAGTCGACCACTAAAGCCATCGACTGCCTTGGGGAGACGCGAGATGAAATCAATCTCATACGTCTTCAACCTCGAGTATAGCTTATCCATGGTAAGCTCACTCATGACAATGTTGTCATTGATGGATGTGATCTTCATTCCCCACACCTTCACATCAAGAGCACCCAAAAGTCGGCGTATGCTCGACTTAGAGAAAACAAGATCAGCAGCGCGAAGATCATGAAGAATCTTTGAAAACCTTCCCCACAGCTTATCTAAAGACTCACTAGGCCTTTGCTCGATCTTGGAGTATATTTTCTTGAGCTGGTTCTGTCTCACTTCCTTGATCGCAGTGGAGCCCTCGTGGTAATCACAGAGAGTCCGCCAGATCTCATGAGCAGACTCAAATGAGCAACACGCTCAAACTCGGACGGCTAAGGCATTCGATCAAAAATTTCGAGCCTTGCTATTGGCCTCCACATCCGAGTGATCACATCGCCATCTACCGGCATGATATTAGGATTTTTGACTTTAAGCCAAATTATGCGCTATTGAGCCTCGATGTAGGCCTACATGCGGCCTTCCAAGAAGCAAAATCAACTCCATCGAAAATATGTGGTTTGGTCGAATACTTGTCACCGCCATGGCTCTAAAGACCGGTTAATATCTATGAGAAGAGCTAACCGGGCTCTGATACCACTTGTAGGACCGGAAAGGCGACTAGAGGGGGTGAATAGATGCTTTCTTAATTTTTATCTTAATCAAATTCAACACCAACTTTTCTTCAATTGCTTTGAAAGCTAAGAAGATCAGTAAATGCACAGAGGAAGACTTGTGCCGAATCCGATTAACCCCTCAAGCAAAAGACCCAAAATAAGGAGATCCAACTCATCAAGGGCTTGACCGATGGCCAATCAAGGTTCGATTGCTTGGCGGTCCGACCACAGTATGAAATCGGTCCGACCGCCCCGACTGTAACCAAGGCATACAACCCAAAATCAAAACAAAAATTGGCCTAACATTCGATCTACTCGATGAAACTTGACCAAATTTGGAACACACCTCCCTAAGTATACCTGGAACCTATTTCAAGTAACGAAAGTCCAGATCCCTGTCAAAGTTTTGACCTTTTTAAGTTTTACCAAAGGAGGGTTCAAAACCGAGCAAAACAAAAAATTGATCCAAATCTTGCTCGTGGGCGATTGATGATCTAGATGATCCTAGGAGTATTCTCACACCTCGTAGCAAGGTAAAAGAGGTCAAGAGACCAACAAAAAACAACCGGATCAAGGAAGCACAAAAAATCATCAAAAGAGAAGGAAGAACACAAGAACCCTCATCTTTGAATAATCATCCATAGATTGATTCATGATGTTGCAGGTTACAGCCACCCCCTCAAAGAGGACAAGTGCTCAATCCATGAGCACACACCCAAATCACCTCTCTAGGACCTAGCCTCTCCTCTCTTCTCTAAACCCTAAACCAAACTAGGCAAATGGAGTGCTTGTGGGCTGTTTGGCAACCACCCCCTCTATTTATAGTGAGACCTAGGTTCTAGAAGAGTTCACCCAATGGGCTCCCGTTTAGGCCCAATACAAACGGGACATAAACACATGCATTACAGTCGAAGCAATCGTCTGCTTTGCCACGTGTAGGTTGATCAGCGACTCTCATCATGTCGACAAGTCTCTCCCGTCCGAATCCCATCGAAACCTCCAAGGAACTTGCACCGACCCCCGCGCCGCTTGATCCAACCAGCTGCAACAAACTACCCGTTCTTACCATCTTGTCCATTCTGTGCCATGCTTGAGTCACACGACTTCACCCAGCATCCATGATCATTCTGGACCTTAGATCTCCAAGCTTAGTCCCGATCCTCCTCGCCGTTGACCGTCGTTGGCCTGCTAGCCACCTGCAGCCGAGTTGGCTTCATTCGACGTTACCTTCACCGCACGTACAGCAATAAAATCGCAGGCGCTCGCAGACTTCCTCGCCGAGTGGACCCCGCAACAAGCAGACCAAGCGCTAGACCAGGTTGAGGCACCTTGGGTGATTACCACTGATGGTTCGTGGTGCGCTGCGGGGGCCGGCGCCGCCGCCATCTTGACCGCGCCGGACGGCCGCACAATCTCGTACGCCGCACGCCTAGACTTTCCAACAACAAACAACGCCTCCGAATACAAGGCCATACTACTCTGGCCATAAGGCCTTAAACATTGGGCGGCGCATAATAATCAAAAGCGGTTCCCACCTCGCTGGTGGCACTTCGACAAATCATTCATAGCAAGGATCCGAGATGTCCAGTACTGGGCGCGGTCCGGCCAAGGGAACAACTTCCACAAGATCACCGCCCAAAGCATCCCGCGAACTCCAATGACGCGGCCGACAGATCGCCAAGATAGCTACGCCAACAAAACCGCCACCGGATGTATTATACTCTAGGCTGCAGGAACCATCAACCGCCCCGGAAGCACAAGGGGCTGAACCCGAAGCAGTGGATGTGGCACCGGGGACGTCACCGGCCCGAGAGTCACGCCCTGCTCGCAGGTCTGCAATGGATCAAGGGACCCTATCCAAGATACCTTGTAGGAGAAGAGCCCGACGGCGTACCGAGGCAACCCGCCTAAAGAACCGAACACACAACTATCAGATTATCGACGCCCGCCTATACAAGGGAGGTGTATGCGTCCCATTACTGTGGTGCATCTCCCAAGCCGAGGGGTAATCCTTCCTAAGAGAAGTACACGAGGGACTCTGCAGAGCGCACCAAGCACCGCAGAGCCTCGTGGCAAAAACTTTTCGCCAAGGTTTTTACTAGCCTACGGCGCTCAGGGACGCACAGAACTTGGTGCAGCACTGCCAGGGGTGCCAATGGGCCAGCCATCAGTCCAAGGCCCCACCTGCACGGTTACAACCACTTGCTCCAATATGACCCTTCGCGCGATGGGGCCTCGACATCATCGGCCCCTATCCCACCGCCAAGGGCAGCCTGTGCTTCGCATTCGTCGCCATCGAGTACTTCTCCAGATGGGTCGAGGCCGAACAAGTGGCCAAAATCACAGAATCGGCGGCGCAACAGTTCGTTTGGAGGAACATTGTGTGTCGATATGGGTGCCCCGGGACATAGTCACCGACAGCGGCACACAGCTTGATTCCGCGGCCTTCAGAGTTTTCTGCCAGAGCATCAGCACCAATATATGCTTCGCATATGTCGGCCACCCCGAGTCGAATGGGGACGTAGAGCGTGCCAATGGCCATTTGCTGGCTGGGCTCTCCAAGCGTCTCATAGGGCTCCCGACGGGGGTTGTGGCCAGAAGAACTGCAGAAGGCCTTATGGGCGATCCGCACGTCCCCGACAAGAGCCACATGCTTCTCCCCCTTTAAGCTTCTCTTCGGGGATGAAGCAGTGACACTAGCTGAGATCGCGGGAAGGTCTCTCTGGGCAACCGCAGGAAGAAGCGCAGAGGATCGCGGGGTCTCAATAGATCTCCTAGAAGAGCACCGGGTCGAAGCAATCTCTTCAATGGCCAAGTATGTCAAGGGGTCGCACGCATACAACCGAGGGTCGATCCGACATCGGCACCAAAGCATATGGTACTCAAAAGGGTACCAAACGCAACAGCACTGGGGAAGTTCGAATCAAAATGGGAAGGACCCTACATCATCACACGAAGCACAAGGGCAGGGTCCTAATACATAGCGACGCCAGAAGGACTACAGCTGGATCACACATGGAACGCCAAGATCCTCCGGAAATATTATCCCTAGAAAACACCGGCTGCGCCCGGATAGCGTCCCTCCCCAAGTGTACGCAAAGACAACCTCTCCCCATGTAAAGCACATTTTGACAAAGCAATATACATCCATGAGCAGTATCAAAGACGCCATACGGGGCCCCGAGCCCTGGCGCACACTAACTCACCCCTTGGGTGTGAAGTGTATAAACTGACACCGCGTATGGCCCACGGCCCCGATAATAGACGCGATAACTCGCAAAGACGACATACGGGCCCCGAGCTCACAAGAACTAACTCACCCTTGGGTGTGAAGTGTATAACCGACATCGCGCATGGCCCACGGCCCTGAATAGACGCGATAACTCGCAAAGACGCCTACACGGAGCCCCGAGCCCCACAAGACACTAACTCACCCCTTGGGTGTAAAGTGTATAAACTGACACCGCGCATGGCCCACGGCCCCGGTAATAGACGTGATAACTCGCAAAGACGCCATACGGGCCCCGAGCCCCGGCGCACACTAACTCACCCCTTGGGTGTGAAGTGTATAAACTGACACCGCGCATGGCCCACGGCCCTGTGAATAGATGCGATAACTCAGAAGACGCCACACGGGCCCCGAGCCTGGCAAGAACTAACTCACCCTTGGGTGTGAAGTGTATAAACTGACACCGCGCATGGCCCACGGCCCCGGTAATACACGCGATAACTCGCAAGGACGCCATACGGGCCCCCGAGCCCCGGCGTACACTAACTCACCCCTTGGGTGCGAAGGGTATAATCTGACACCTCCACTGCAAGGGCTCCTGAGCCCAAACTAGAAAGAATGGGGACGCGCAGCTTCGCCTCCCCTCGCTCCATCGCAAGGGCCCCGAGCCCAAACTAGAAAGAATGGGGACGCGCAGCTCGCCTCCCCTCGCTCCACCGCAAGGGGCCTCCCGAGCCCAAACTAGAAAGAATGGGGATGGCGCAGCACGCCTCCCCTCGCTCCATCGCAAGGGCCTCCTGAGCCTAAACTAGAAAATGGGGACTGCGCAGCTTTGCCTCCCCTCGCTCCAATAGCAAGGGATCCCCTGAGCCCAAACTAGAAAGAATGGGGATACACAGCTTCGCCTCCCTCGCTCCATCGTAAGGGCCCCTGAGCCCAAACTAGAAAGAATGGGGACGCGCAGCGCCGCCCCCTCGCTCCAATCGCAAGGGCCTCGTGAGGACCCCTGCTTATTAAGCTTGTAATGCTTAGTCACCAATTGACCCTAGCATCATAAATAAAATAACCTGTCTTCTAGATATGTATACTTCCTTAAATGCAAGATACACACCCTTTTACAAAATTGATGCATCAATTCCATTCAAGACATAGGACCAAAGCAACACTTACAATTCAAAAGACATACATAGTAGAGTTATTATAAAAGGGGCCGACCGCCAAATACAACTAAAGAGTTAAATAAGTAGCAGTATAAATAAACCATAAGATGGCGATAACAAAAGAGCCAATCAAGGTGCCTTTTACCCACAAGGCAACCAACCGACCGCCAAGCTAGTCACAAACCCAAAGACATTCACAAAAGTGAGACCCTAGGGGCTCACCTTCCTCCTCTCGCAACAAATAGTTAAGAAAGCAAATGAGTACAAAAATTGTAATTCATGAGACTTACGTAGAGTAAATGACTCTATACATAGCATATGCAAGCTCATTTAGGTGGAGGTCAGATGTTTCATTTTCAAAGACAGAGCAATAATGTAGTACATTTAAAAGCAAGTTTGCAACTGCTTTTATTACTTAAATAACAAGAAATAACAACAATATAACAATAAATAGAAGACAACAATATCCTCGAAGTGACTAACCCAATAGTCACCACAACAATAGCATGAATTACCCATTCATACCACCCATGTCAAATTTTAATTGATAGTTGTAGTCTAGTTCTTGCACGATCTACTAAGCATGTCCATAACCTAGACTAGGCTATTCAATAGTTTTAACCCTCGCAGGGGGTGTACTAATGTACCCACACGCTGCATCGCTTTTTGCCACATGATTTAGCACACTTCCTTTGGTATGCCTAAGATAACTAAGTCCTATGAGACCTTTCCAATATTATGTATTAACTACGAGTCACCCGTATGGATAGAAACCCATACGCTGTGCTCTGAGTCATTGAAAGCCTCGGTCAACTACTCCTCACGGCAAAGCCTTGGACAATCGTGGATTCTCGAGGTGGAGAACCTACCCTAACTCCACCACCGCACACCCAACACAAAACCCAATTTCTTTTCACACAACACACACAACCCACCTCTTGCACTGAGCTAACACACGCCAAAGTACTAAGTCAAGAGAGGTCCCATATCCCTCTCGTGTGGTTAGCATACAAAAGCGCTTGGCTTAGTGACACAAGTAACTCGGTCCTTGGGGGACTTAGGCACCATTCTATTCACACCCAAAAGATCACACCAACATCCATTGTGCCCAAGTCGAAACAGTTTTATTTTCAGTTTTGACTTTACAAAATTAACAAAGCACAAAGTGCTGAACATAATGGAGTAATAATAAAATTTATGTGATCAAGATCATCGCTAAGTTGATGACCACCCAAAACTACCGATAGCTAAGCATGTCTAAGCAATATTAACTCGAATCTACTAAGTGACAGGAGCTCATCCAACGAACTCCAATCACAAGAAATAACCTAGGCTCACGAGTAGAGGAATAATCATTTACCTACAGAGTATGCAACTATAGGATCAACTAATCAAAACATAATTTAACAACAAAATAGCAATGCATACATACAAGTTGAAATCAATATATTAGACTTGAAAATATTGGGATTAACATGATCAAACTGTTGGCCTTGCTGAGGATTACTATCTTGCTGTAGAGGATCACTTTCTAATACAATAGGATCGCAAGAACCTACCGAAAGAAGTCGAAAGCACAATAAGAACGAATAATACCGAAAAGACCCAAAAATTCAAAGTCATCCAAAAATTATGAAAAATTCACAGAATGAAGATCATGATTTTAGATGAATTTATCAACAAAAATAAATTAATTTGGATTATCAATGCAGAAGTTATGGCCGTTTTAAATTCAGTTTTCGTAAAATCTAAATAAATTAGAATCCACACAAGCATCAGATCTAAAACTTTCGCGAAATTTTCTGGAGTAGTGGTGTTCATGAGGATTACAAAAATGGATAGAGAGTATTATTACAAGACCAAAATAATTTGGTTCAACTTATTTGGAGTTTTTATGAATTAGTTATGAGTTTTCAAAGTAAAAATCAATTTATAATGTGCTAATAATTCCTTTTTGAAGCACCCTCCACAAAATATGTTTTCTGCTATAGATACAAGGTTGAAACCTATGTTATAATAAAGCAAATAAAAAATTAAAAATAATAAAAGTGGTTTCACTGTTTTTGGGGTTAAAACGAATTAGTTATGTATTTTTGAAGTTATTTGTACTTTTCCGTTAAAAAATAATTAATTTCGGCATTTTCTAAATGCATTATTACTTTTCTCACTTACCTTTACTCTAGTCAGAATCCATCGACAAAGGGACCTCACTAATAGTTGATCTGGTCAACTTTGACCGAGCCCTGCCGAGAATGATGTCGAAAGAGCACTTTGGAAATACGCCAAACGATAACGAAAACGCATTTCTGCTTCAGCAGTAAAAGAATACGTTTTCCTTAAGTGAAAACATACTACCCAAATTTACACCACCACTTAACCGGGCATGGGTCCACATGCCGTAGGCACTAACCAATCATTAAAACGGCTAATCGTGGGATTTCTGACAAAAATCTGCACTTAAATGCTAATCATTGATTTAGCTTTAATGACTTGTTACAAGAGTCGCGGCTTCCGACAAAGAATGTGGCTCGCTGATCGAGCCCCACGGCGATTCCGCCACAATGGGCGCCGACCAAGGGCAGGAATGAGTTCCTCATACTAATGCGCACCCAAAGGTTGCGGTTTCAGCGGTGGAGGCAGTCAGACGACAACACCGGCGCGAGCATGCTGGCTAACACGGAACAAATGGTGCCACGTTTTGACGACGCATCGATCCAAGCATGGCATGAAAGGGCTAATAGGGAACCCAGCGAAGCTTACCAGAGGGGTAGTAAGGTGGGGGAAAGCTTGGTGATGCCTCGACCACGACAATGGCTGCAGCGGCGACGCGGTTCACGACGAGGGGTCACCCTGGGCAACACAACTGGAAACTGGCGAGAGAGAGAGAGAGCTTCAGGAGGTGGTGTAGACGGTGTAAACCAAGGGAATCGACAATGGACTCACCCGATTGACAATTGGACTGGGAACATCGTTGTCGGCCGAGAATTGGGGAAACTCCAAATTCGTATGACCCTGTGATGCATCGACCAAATTGGTCGAGGGTATATCATGAGAATACTCAAGGGCATGGGATGACGCATTTAACCGAGAAAAAATTCTCACCGGAGTCAACGATGGCCTAAGGGCGTAGCTCTGGGCGCGCTATGGACATAGCGGGAGCACAAGACTGTCTTGGATCCTACAAGCACTGACAGCAGCTCCAATGAGCGAAAATGGGAAGGCCATGGATAATGAGAGCCGAGGGACACCGTGGGTGGAAACTTACCCGAGAGAAATACTCGTGCGAGCTTCCCTCTCCTTGGCCACCGAGAGGAGAAGTGAGTGGAGACTAGGGCATAGAGTCGGTTTTGAGCAGGAGCGAGGACAGAGGAATAGGCAGCGTGAGAGGGCGATGCTCTTGGGTTGGTCGGAAAGGGCGGTGGGGTTCACGCCGTTGCCGGACGTGGGCAACATGCAACGGCCGCGTGTAGCTCAGATCCTGCGCGACGCGATGGGAGGTGGACGAAGGAGCCGACACCGGCCCACCGGGCAGCCAGACGATTTAAACGGTAAGATGGCTACCGCCGAGCGCTTGATCTGGATCTGACGGCCAAGAGAACGGGCTATCGCCACTCAATCCAGGCCATTCTCTCCAAATCGGACGGTTCAAGTGAATGGGCTAAGGGGCGGTGCAACTGAGCTGGTTGGGTTCGGCCGAGTCAAATTGGCTCGGTCGGCCCAACAGTAAAAGCTGATTTTTTTGGAAGAGTGAAGCTGATATGATTAGGAATTTTGTTGACCTAGAATATTAGCTCAAAAAATTCTCAAATTTTTATGGAAGCTTCCTGACTCACCCATTAATCTTGTGAAATATTTCCAGAGTTTTTCAAGCAGTAAATTTTTCTACTAAAATGTTCTAGGTTTCAAATTTCTGTGGTTTGACCAAAGATTTAATCGGTTTGACTTGCCCTTTAAAATAACAACTAAAATCTTAAAATTATGAAATTTTTAGAGGAGCTATACAGATGTTCTAGAACCTAGGAAAAATAATTCCAGAGGATGGTCACAGGATTTGATTAGAAAGTTTCAAAGGATTTTGCTTCTTACCAAATAAAGCAATAAGTTTTTGAAATCACAAATCCTTTTGAAAGAATTTTCAGAAAATTCAATTAATAATATGATGCAACAAAATTTTTAATTTCTCCTTATTTTTATACATTTGAAACACAAACCATTTGAAACACGAGCCGGTGGAGTCGACCCGCTAGAGGCCACCCGCTCGGCATGGCCCGAGGGCGCACGGGCGGCCTCCGAAAGGCGAGCGGTCGACGCATGTGCCAATGGTAGGGCTACGGGCTCCACCGTCACAACGCACTACATCGGCACAGTGTCGATTGGCCCGGGAGCATTCAGCTCTTCGGGCAAGCGTCCCTTGCGCCGCTTGCCAGTGTCGGGGTCCGACCGTTCCTCAAGAACGGTGGCCGGGTCCAAGTACGCGTGATTTAATCGCGCCTCGCGCACGACCAGCCCCCGTTTCGAGTGCTCCTCGCCAACAGATGGCTAGCAGCCGCCCGCAAAGACGGCCGCCTCATCAATAGGAAGAACTGCAAAATCATAAGGTCAAGAAAGGGAAAACAGCCATACCAGAGTAGTATGACAGCAATTACCGCTAGGGCCCTCCGGCAAACCAAGCGCACGAACACCGTGTGATTCCACGCCGAGGCGGACGTCCCAACCTCGCACCAGCAGCCACACACGAAGCGCACAGAATTCTTCCACTAGGTCGCGGTGGAGAACCGCCGCCACCGCCGAAGAAGTCCGAGGAGTGATTCTCCCGAGCTAAGCTCGATCTCGGGGGATGGATTGGGCCGAATAGGACCCTTGGACGATCGCAGCCCATCCTCACATGGGGACGTGTGGTAGAACCACCGGATTCGGGCCGCCTCCCACGGCTATGGGAGGCGGAGCGACAGTACCGGCGAAGCGTGCCTTCGCTGGAAGTTGACACTCCCGGTTGAGCGCCTCCCAAGATATTTCTTCTTCTTCAATCGACAATGGGCGCTAGAAGATAGGCGAAGAGCCTACCCTCTCTGGCTGCACCGGCGGAATGAAGAACCCACTCGAAGACCCCGAGTTTTACAAGAGAGTTCGGGGTCAACTGAGCAATCTCCACCCTGAGAGTCAGCAAAGACGCACTCACCAACCCCACGCAGGAAATCGAGGCCCGCCGAGGTAAGAGCAGAATGTATCAGCCTCGTTTTTCTGGGTGTGCGAACCGTCTCCACCCCGGGGGCCCGAACGAGGGAAATGTCCGTAACTTTTCCTTCCTTCATAAGCACTCGGAGGACCGCAGGCGTCACCAGAGACCGGCCCAACTCGTCAGTAAGTATCGCCAGAGCCCCTTCGTCTCGCACGCACTTCGTCATCTAGCAGTGGGATGCGGCAAGAAAGCGCAAGAAGTAGACGGCGAAAAATGAAGAGATGCAACTGAGCCAGGGGGCCGCAACCCCCGTATTTATACCCGCGCCAGGGCCACGAAATGACAAGGCATGGGAATCGAAGAGACGCGACTGCCTAGCAAGTGACGCGTGTGCCCTAAAGCCCAACGTCACAAGACTAAAACGGGCGCGCGACTCATTAACTAATCACGGACGATCAAGGAAGCGCAAGGCCCCATTAATGACTAATCGATCGATTAAAGCAACCGCCGCCGCCACCCAGACGGACAAGCAAATGGCCACAAGGATAGGTCGTGCCGCAGATAGCTTCGCCAGGCCGAAGGGGACGGTGTGCCCAAGCCCTTTGGGGAAAAACGGCGCGGTTTTAGCCATGGCGAAGCAGGACCTCGACCTCGAGGGGCTTGTCGTAGAGATGGCCCTACGCCACAACGCCTGTGCGGCACCCGAGGGCCCCGAGGTTCCGGCGAGGCCCGAGTAGCAAGACCTCCGGCCACTCGGGCGGGCCGGCACCCGAGGACTCGAGGCTCTGGCAGGCCCGAGCAAAGAAGACCTCCGGCCACCCCGGCGGGCCGGCACTCGAGGACCTCGGCTCGCGAGGCCCGAGCAAAGAAGACTTTCTGCCACCGGGCGGGCCGGCACCCGAGAGGCCCTGTGGCCTCGAGCCGAGGCCCTCAAGGCGAACCCGAGGCCTCGCTACGCCTCGACCGAGGCTCATAGTGAATCGAGCCAGGAGTGCATACCATGGACCAAAGCCTCAGCGTAGGGGCGGAAATGTCCCCGCAACCCCTATGGATACAAGATCATGGTATGGTCAAGGGTAATGTACAAAACCTCACAGGGGCTATAATAGGATCACCCCTTTGTGGGGGTGACAGAAAAAGAAAAGCAAGCGCCAAGTCCTTAGCAATAACAATCTCGCTTTGTCACCGCTAGTCCCTCTTGAGGATCCCTGAGCCCTCTTGGGCTTGTCCGGTCCCTCTTTATCAGATAGCTTGTTTTTGCTACTACAAGTATCTTATAATTAGTATATGAGTATACCCAAAGTGATAAAGGAGTATATCAAATTCTTTTATGTGGTATATCGAGGTGGAGAAGCTACACCCGGAGTAGAAAGTATTAATACTTTTGGGAGTACGTAATCCCACATTTCATGTACCATTTAAATCGTATGATAATATCTCTTTATCAATTTGAGCATACTCCAATAATAATTATAAGATACTCCAAAGTGAGTTTCATGAATTTTTTTTTAAAGTCCACTTTTATAGCAAATTGTGTGTGTGTGTGTATATATATATATATATATATAAGGGTATATAACAAAAATAAAAGACTCCAAAGGAAAATTTTCAATCAAATCACATTGTAGTATATTATAATTGGTATTTAAATATACGAAAAGTGATAAAAAGTATAATATATATATATATATATATATATAATCGTAGCGCAGCAGCAAGTACCTGGCACTGTACAAGGCTAGGCTATATAGGTAGGTAGCTAGCCAAGGTCTAAGCGAATACGCGACGCCAAAAACTTATGGAGGTCTCTGCTGTGCATGGTTATGGAGTACACGCATATGGACAGTTGGGATGGTACTTATTTATGCTTTCCTCGCATGCATCACTACCAACTACGCACAGTACGCTGGCTAGTAGCAGGGAAACGCATCCATGACATCGGTGTGTTATAGTACCGTAGTATTGTGTAGTGGCTGTTGGATCGAGAAAAGAAAAATCTTGGCCATCCATGCTGATCTGGGTTGGGAACGAGCCTCCCAAATAAAACCCAAGTGTTGAAAACTTGAAAAATTTCAACATGAGCCATCCAATCACGAGCCAACGGTTAGATCTCCCACTCCCTTTTACACCGCTATGTATTTTACGAAGGCTCCCTCTCTCTCTCTCTCTTCTTTCCCTCCTGTCCCCCGGCCCCGCTCAATCTATACATGTGCTAGTTGATTTATTTTTTAAAAGGTTATCAATCAATTTTTGATCTAGCTATGGGATCATATACCTCGAGACTCGTGCTTCTATAAGATCTTTTAAGAGTTCGCCAAGATGCTCAACCACCATACATTGCATAGTGCATAGTTTTCTACAAAATTGTTGTGAGAATTTCTATGTTCCAAATGGACCCCATGAGGTGCAAAACAGGTAGACTCTTCTACTATGGGCACTCCCAGTACTCCACCCTAGACCGTTTCTAAAGACTCTTCTGCTACGGGCACTCGCAGTGCTTCACCCTGGACCGTTTCTAAAGGTGTCCACATAGGAAGGAGGGTAATATGGAGGGGAGAATTAAAGAGGACAAAGAAGGAAGTTGTATCTTGCATGAGATACGGCTCTCTCACAAGGACCAAGACACTAAGATACAACGTAAGGTTGCATTGGGAGGAGAGTTGTATCTAAATCTTGCCTTTGTGGGCTTGTCGCCCGACATTAAAAGCACATTGGGCGCCGCACCGCCGCCATCGCTGCCTATTAGGTCGTCGCACCATGGTCACCATGTGCCGCCACCATGCTCGCTTCGCCGTGGTCGCCGTGGTCGCGACGCTGTGGATCCGAGAGCCTCGCAGCTATCGTTGTCGCCTCCGCAGCTCGTGGCTTCCACACCATCGCCATGCACCGCCGCCATCACCGACTGCTATGCTGCCTTGTGCCATCATGAGCCGACGACCACGACTCAAATCTGGTTGGATCTGAGCTCCCTTGGCTCGCATCCGATGATGGCCAAAGGGGATGGAGGCGTTGGAGGAGAGGAAGGACGATAGTGGTGTGGAGCTTGGGGGTGGCCGACGGTGGGAGGCCGAGGACAACAGTAGCGTGGAGCTTTGGGGTGGAAAGAGAGAGGAGTCAGATGCGGTGGTCTACGGAAAAGATGGGGACGGCGGCGGCGTGGAGCTAGATTGAGGTGGCAGACAGGGAGAGGGGAGATGGTGTGGGCGGTGGTGGTGTGAGATGTGTAAGGGAGAGAGAAGGTAGGGAAAGATGAGAAGAGAGAATGTCATTTATTGTTTAGGCTCATCGATAGATACTATGCATTACGAAGGTTATATATAATATTATCGCTAAATGACATGTCATTCCAATTGACGATAGAAATACTATCACCAATAGAGTAATGCTTAGAGGATTGTCGCCAATTGAATCAAGTGGCACTCTATCGCCAATTCAATTGGTGATAGGAGCTTGAACTTTTAATTTTTTTATATGTAGGTCATTCGGCTTCGAATTTTAGTAGAATTCACGAAGTTCATTGGCAATATATTTAAGTGTTTGCATAGTTTGGAATGCGAAATTGGAACAGATAACTAAATATGAAGTAGAGAATGTGATATGGGCTGATAATTTGGAATGCAAGTTCAACGGCGCAATAACACAAAATGCACTTCAGTATTGTATAGGATTGCCACACACGCTGTTGTCCTGGTTGTATTGTTTGTAGAACCGATTCCTTCAAAAAAAATAGTACAGAATTTGAAATAGACGAAATATTTGGGACTAAAATTTGAAAGATTTCATAATTTAATTGTGAATTACATGGCGCGTAGGGTTTGGTTACGTGCATTAGAAACTACAACATGCATGAATCAACAAACCAAAAAACACCTACGATACATGTGGGCCTTTTTGGAATCCAAAAAAGGTGGATTGGAACAAAGCTAATTAGTCTTGGTGGCCCATTGGTCTCTTCCCCTTGTCTCGGGACTGACTACGACTGGGACTAGTCTCGAGTCAGGCATGTTATGCGAGACGAGTTGGACGATTGGATGATGTTAGGATAGCAGAACGTAAGGCAAAATCAATAACCAGGATACAAATTGAACATAACTAACCTCTTCCATATGGATTGCGCCCAGACTACGGGGAGCTCTAGAACGGCCACGGCCTCACTAGCGTGAGCCTTACCTTGTCAATCGTGGCGCCACCCGCTTATACTCGGGCTTCTATTTGGGGTCCTCCACCACCACCCTGCTTTCCTGGGCTCCTCCGATGCCTTTTCAATATGGTTGGGTACGTAAAGTTTTCAGCATTCGAAGGTCTCAGGTTGCTTCGCATAGTTGAACATGTACTTCTGCTCAATGAACGTCCTATCTTACATGTTTGGGCCGTCGATTCATTGAAGACGCATAACACATCTCCGCCGCCATTATGCGCAGATGAAGTTAGAGATATGTGGAATGCAACGAAGATGTGAAAAATCTATGTGTGTGTAAGATTCTCATACGAGGATATTCTCAAGATTTGTAGACGCCCCAAGCAAGGCCGCTTGGTGTATGGACTAAATGATCTTTGCCGGTTCTTTGCGCACACGGGTGTGGAAACTCCGGTGGTACCGATGCATCTTTCATAGAACAATCCTGGTAGGTTTTATCCCTCTCGACAAGTCACTTGCGCCGCAATATCTTCGCGAGAAGTTCAATGACGAAGTCCGACATCTCCTTCCTCTTTGTTGTGTGAACCAAGTTGGAGTGAAGTGTTGTGTGGTGGCGAGTGTTCTCTTCCAGCTCTCTTCTCCCTCCTTTTATAAACAGGTAGCGTGTAGTGCTGAGGGTGGAGGGAGAAGAGACAACACATTGGTATGAAAAGGTGGTGTGGCAGAGTGTGGTCATTTCAGTATGAAATACTAGCATTGCAGTGTGTTGTCTTTTTAGTCTACAAAGGTGGCAAGGTGGCATGACAGATGCGCCTTTTCGGTCCAAAAGATGGCGTGGTAGAGTGATCATTTCGTCCAAAAAGCTAGTGTCAAGTGTGTTGTCTTTTCGGTCTACAAAGGTGGTAGCGTGTGGCGTGACAGGGTGCGGTCTTTTCAGTATGAAAAGGTGTTGTGGTAGAGTGTGGTCATTTCAGTCTAAAAAGCTAGCATCGTAGTGTGTTGTCTTTTCAGTCCGTGGTATTGAAGTCTCATTTTGTAATGAAATTGTTCCTTGTCATGTTACGCTCATATGCATCCAATTGCCAAAAGTTGAAGACTTCTTGCAATTCATAAACAAGCATACAACATCGTTCAGACATGAATCCAATATGCAGCAACGACTACTACCTAATACATATTGAACACACTATCAATAAGATACACACACACACATAAGTTTCTCGAGCCACTTTAGGTGGTCAAGAATATTGTCCAAACGCTTGTTTGCAGGTGGTATGTTCACCATTGGACCATATGGAACTATAGGTGGACGTTCGACTGCTCTTTCTACCATGGCACCAACAGAGTCTGCCCACTGAAAGTACTAGCAACCGCTGGCCTAAAAACCACATGTTCACCGTGGAAAAGAAGTGACAAACAAACCCAAAAGTATGGACCCTTGTAGAACACATGCTCCATGTTCTCTTCGGTGTTGGAGTACAAGATATTTTCCTAGACCCCACATATTGGACAGTTCACTCGCCTTGCATTCGCCAACACCACCAGTCTTCGACTCATTGAACTAGACGACCGAGACATGGCCCCGAGTTGAGTTCTGAGACAAGTGTAAGTAGATGAGAAAAGAATGTGTTGCAGTTTAGTTGGTTGGATGGACTCTTGCAGAGGTGGGGTTCGGCATGTCAGGTAAAAAAATTTAATATTAAAATTTAGGTAAATCGTCATTTGAAATGATGATATGGAATTCGCAAGTCCCAGTCGTCATTCTAAATGGCAATACAACCTCTCGTATAAATGAACCCAAAATTTGGGCATAAATCACTTTTATTCGAAAAAAAGAGAAAGAAGGGAGGGATGGGAGAGGAGTAGAGAGGATTAGAGGGGAGGAGAGGAGCTAGAGAAGCGTTGTCCATCTGGTCGTCACCTTGTAGGTAAATTTTTAAATTGAATGGATTACATAGTTTTAGATGTATGGTTACGTAGTGTAGTATGTTGTAATATATTTTTTCGGTGTGTAGTTTAGTTTTAGATATGTAGTTAATCGTGAAAATCTTGTTTGTGGTGCAGTACATCGAATATGTCGAACGCAATCAGTTTCAAAATTTACTACGGTCAGTGGACTATTCTACAGGGCCCCGAGGGGGTTGATTTGTGTTATTTCCAATCGGCTCCCGTAACCATAACAAGACCAGAGCAGCGTACATGGGGGCATTGTGATGCGGTGGTTATTTCACACATTCGATCTGGACCATGCTGTGTACTATCTGAGATTGAGTTGTTTTGCCAACCAAGCATCATAGGACACATATTGGGAGTTAGTGCAACTCAAGGGAACAATATCATGGAAGTCATATGTACGTAGGGCGAGGAAGCAAGGGTGAGATTTGGTCATTCTGGCTTAGTCATATGCCAAGACCATTCCCGCATTTGCGGCTGAACAAGAAGGTGGTGGTGATGCCGAAGAAGAAGTTGGAGACTCCAGCCATAGCGCGGCGCACACAGTGGCCGAAGGTCGGGGAGTTGCAGATGTTGCCGATGAAGACTGTGTCGAAGAAGCTCCTTTGGTTCGAGAAGCAAGTGGGATTGCCGACGAAGGTGAGGAGATCGAAGTCCTAGTTCAAAGGATAGCTCATGAAGATGAGGGCTACTAGGCATTGTCTGAATATGAAGGATCCGACGACGAGGATGTAGTGGAACAACAGGCGGTTCTATCCGAGTGGAACACAAACCAATTTGACAACCTCGTCGTGGACGAAGGCTCCTGTGTATCGTAGGAGTACGACCAGAACGAGGTCAGGCAAAGAGCCATGTACAAATGCAAGGAGGTCGTGTAGGAGGCTATCAAATTCTGGGCCTTGTTGCTGAGGCGTACATTCAAAGTAGTGAAGTCTAACCCAAGATGCTATGAAGTGAAGTGCGACATAGAAGGATGCCTTTGGCGAGTGCACGTATTCCAGACTAAGTGGGACATCTACTGGAAATGCTATATAATAGTCCCTCACACATGTGTTATCACTGAATCAATGCAGTCCCACAAGAACTTATCATCACGCTTCATCACGAACATCATGTACGATGAGATCGTTGATAATTTGGATTTTGAGCCACGATCCATCATTCGGGCAATGAAAGGCAAGGTTACAATACACAATCAGCTATTCTAAGGTGTGGAGAGCAAAGCCGAAGACATTGGAATTAAGGTTCGGTACTTTCGATGACTCCTACCACAACTTACACGAGCAACTCCGAGTCATACAAGACAGGAATCCCGACATCAGGCCGACCTTCAAGAAGGGACACATCCGCGGTGGGCCGATAAGAGGGTACTGAAGCGAGCATTCTTCGCCTTTGGTGCATGCATTAATACATTCCGTGTTGCCATCCGATCTTGTGAGTGGATGGCACGTTCCTTGCTGGGAGGTACAAGGGGTAGATACTTACTGCAATTGCGATGGACAGGAACAATCATGTTTTTCTCGTGGCCTTCGTGTTGGTTGAAAGTGAGAACAGAGACAATTGGTTATGGTTTCCGAGGAATGTGAATATTTTTGTTGTACAAAGCTGTCCAAACGTATACGTCATGCATGATCGATATGCGGGCCTGTTGAGTGCAATAACTTAGCTACAACAAGGGGAAAATAAGCCACTTTTGTGAATGAATTTGCAGAGCAGGTGGTGCATGAGGCACTTAGGTGTAAACTTCTACAAGCAATTTCTCAATAAGGACTTGATGAACTTGTTCAAGCAGCTGTGCAACCAGAACCAGTAGAGAAAGTTTGATACACTCTGAAAAATTCTTGATAAGCGGACATGGACGCATATAAGGGAGGAAGTGAAAAAGCCCATTGCAAGCATTGGCAATATCACCGAGGCATTGCCAGAGTTACTCATAGACGGTCCTGGTGTGACGAGGAAGATAGGGGAGCAGGTGAAATGCTTCTCGGACTGGATTGAGAATGAGCTTAAGGTGAAGTGGTTGTTGCTACATGACAAGGATGGTGATCGGTACGGTGTCATGAAAACAAATCTAGTCGAGATGTACAATTAGGTTAGGCGCGACGCCAAGTGCCTCCCTTTGGTTTGTATTGTGGAGGCAATTTTGAGCGGGGCCACAAAGAACTTTGTTGACTAAAGCAACAACACATCCTTCTCAATGGCAAATACTAGAGTACTGTACTCAGCCATAACCACCAAGTACATAGAGGAGAAGAGCAAGGAGGGTGAGATGCACATGGCATTTAAGATGGGCACAAGGGAGCTTCGCTTCGAGATATTGTGTAGGGAGAAAGGACACCGCGGGATGAACTGCTAGAGGATCATCCATGATTGCACGCTACGCCGCACTAGTTTCATATGCACTTGCAATAAGCCCTTTCTTCTGTATAAACCATGCTCACGTGTTATGGCCGCATATTTGATGTTGTCATAGCATCCCGGTCAGTATCTTTCTGAATATTTCACCAAGGAAGAGGTGATGTAAACCTGGAATGCAGAGCTACATGGTTACAACGTGGTTGGTAATTTAACTGGCCATCCTACCTGAGAGCAACTGATCTGAGCCACGTACATTTGTAGGTTGAAGGGAAAGATTGGTTGATGGCAGGTACGACGTATCAGGAATGACATGGATGAAGTAGAAGCCGGGCGCCGTACAAAGAAGTGCTCAATTTACAGGGAGTTCGGGCAACCCTTCAAGAAATCCCTACGAGAAATGCACATGATGAATGAGAGATCGACAGTCCTGATGGCGTCGCAGGGACTTCATCCAACCGCCCCACTCGAGGCGAGCACCGTGGAGGTCGACATGGCGAACGTTGAGGTCGCAACCACATGAATGGTTTGTCTTGTTGAAATATGTTGTGTCGAATGTTTTGTAATATCATTGTAATTTGTCGTTAAACTATGTGACGACGTTGTACGGAAATGTTTTATAATATCATTGTGATTTATCGACAAGCTATGTGATGGTGTTATGCTGAAATATGTTGTGCTAATATTGTTTCTTATTACTTTCTGTTTTTGTTTCTTATTATGTCGTTACTTCCAGTTTTCTTTTCAAAAAAAAAAATCCCTGTGGTCCTATCGTCATTCCAAATTACAAAATTTCTCTGTCGCTATTTGGAATGACGACACTATTGCTCTGTTGGAAAAAGGGTTCATGCCGCCATTCAATTAGGATCGGATCATATCTCCAATTAGAATGGCGATATGAACCTATTTCGTAAAAAAATTAACTCTATATTTTTGCAATTATTTTTAAAATAACATTATTAAAAAAATCGATTGTACACCACTCGTTTGGCAGAAGATGGTATCGAACAATCCTTTTCTTCTTCCCTTCTTTTAAACATGGTCTTGAACAATCTTCAACAGATATAATATGTGGCATTTTCATCTTTGCTATAGTTCCGTCCCATTCCCTTACCCTTTGTCCCTTTCTTTGTTGCAAAGTGCAATAGAACATGTAGCTAATTAATTAGTCCATCCAATCAAAAAAGAGTGACACGTTTTGGACATTGACACAATCTCTAAAATGCAAACTTGATCACTAATTTCTATTATAATATATTTGTGAAACCTAATAAAATTACAATATTATAAAATTAATTTTTGAGACAAAGCTACACATATAATTTTATTTAAAGTGTTTAAGTTAAATATTTACAAAGATATTGATACTCAAAATTTAGAAAATTTGCCTTTTTGTATCCCAGAACGCCACTCTTTTGTAACCGGATGGAGTAGTCACTAGCTAGTGTTGCAGCACTGACTGCATAATTTTTTTTTGGAATGGAATAAATATTGCGGAACACCATTTACAAAATGCCCCTAAAAACCATTTGAATTCTTATTTAAACAAAAAGAAGAAAGGACACGTTACACGGAAACGTGAGCAGCATGACGAGAAACCCATGTAACAATGTTCTGATTCCTTCATAGAAATCTGAAAAAAAAAACGCTCGTTTCATTGACATCTCATCAGACCATGCGCATAATGTCGAATTAATTAGCAGAGCGCTTCATGGCTGTCCTGAATTTTTTTGTGCCTAATTTTTTTTGTCCTGCACAATTCATTCATCCGTATACCTTGGAAAAGAAAAAGGAAAACCAAACAAAAAAGAAAGGGCAATCACAATCTAGAACGACTCCTATTTGAATCAGCATTGAAATGTACAATTTTCCTGCGTGTATGTATGTTCTAAAACAAGAGGGAAAAAAAAAACTCCCAAAGAACCCAGCCTATACTGTACACTCTACAGGCAAAAAATCCTCCTTGTTGCTGTCTGATGGATTTTTGTTTGTGAAAAACAAAATCACAGACGCTTCCGACCGAAATGTCGCCGGCCAACTACGCGGTTGCAGTGCCAGTCGCCGCCGCCAGCAACGGGAAAATCCTCTGCCCCGGCGACAGTATCGTGTGAGGGTCGTACTTGGCCTTCAGTTCGGCGACTCTGCTCCACTTCGCTCCGAAATGTTGCTTCCATCCGTCCTGTGATGTGTAGTGCGGTAGGTACTGCCTGCACCCGATGCCTGCCTGGTTGCAGAACGCCAGCACCGCCTCGTTCTCCCTCTCCAGCCGATCTACATCGCCGGAGGCCACCGCCGACCGGAGCAGCCCCACGGTGTAGAACACGTCATCCTCGCCGGCGGGCGTCACCGCCGTCATCCTGTCGTCCCACCTACCCTTGTTCATGGGGTACATGAGGATGAGCCCGACCGGGTTGGCGTCCCCGAGGATGCCCTTGAGCACGCCGGCGTCGAAGTCGAGGATGCGTGACCGGGGGATGAAGAGGTTCAGCCACGGGTGCGGCACGTCCCACACGCCGGCCGACCGGAGCACCGTCTCTTCCTGGCGCACACGGTCGAGAAACTGCACGTACGTCACGTCCTTCGTGAACACGAACCCGGCCACGTAGCTTAGCTGCCCTAGCAGTGCCTCCAATTTCTGCAAGCAAAGCAAAGCAAAACCAAATTAATCTTTTGTCTACTCATGATGGGCCGGGTTAATTGTAACCAGAAAACAGGTTGGGATTCCATAGCTACCTGATCCACGGAGGCGGCGGTCGCCTCGTTGTAGTACATGGCGCCTTCAATGAAGTAGATCGCGCCTGACCCGGACTCCGAGGCGAGCCCGGCGAGCCTGCCGAGATCGGCGCCGGAGAAGAACGGCGTCGACTTGGGACCCTCGGTTAACATCCGGTTGAGCTGGACCTGGCCTTCGACGTAGTCGAACCCGGCTTCGCTAGCCCGTTTGGATATGAGCAGCTCCTGGTCCCTGGTGAACGTGGCCACGTCCGAGTAGGCGAGTCGGACCCAACGCACCCGCTTTGGGGCCGGTTCGAGCCCGATCCGAGCCCGAGTTATGACTCCGAACTGACCCAACCCGCCCAACGCCGCGAAGAACAGGTCCGAGCTCTTGTCCCGGGAGCACGTCATTATCTCACCCGTTCCTGCATTATTATTAAACATGTTCATTAGTTAGTGAGTTAATTGTTCAGTTAGTTGATGATTATCTCTAATAATTATTAATTAACAACGTTGATCTAGGCAAGCTGTGGTGTTGTGATGATATATATATAGTACCTGTGACCACGTCGAGCTCGAGCACGTTGGCGATCTGCGGGCCGTGCCGGAACGCCTGCCCGCCGATGCCGGCGTTGGAGAGCGTGCCGCCGACAGTGAGGCGGAGGTAGTCTGTCCACGCGGGTGGCGCGAGGCCGTGCTCGAGCGTCGCGCGAAGGACGTCGATCCACAGCTGCTCCCCTCCGGCGTCGACGTATGGCTCCCCTCCGCCCATGGACACGTTGATGCGGCGGTGGCGGTGGCCGCGCCCCAGTGCGCGCATGTCGACCACGACGCCGCCCGGGGCGAGCGACTGCCCGCGGGCGGAGTGGCCCTGCCCGCGCGGTGCCACGGGGAACGGCGCCGGCGAGGACGCGGAGAACCGGATGAGCGCGGCGATGTCGGTGGGCGTGGCTGGGTAGAGTACTGCCTCCGGCGCGGCCTCAACGACGCGGCCAAAGTCTAACGACACCCTCGCCGTCGAGTTGCGGTCGGCGCGGATCCTCGAGGCAATACCAAGGGCGAAGAGATCACTGGGCAGGCCATCGGCTGACATTGGCCGGAGCTGACCAGCGACGATGGAGAGGAAGCCGGTGGCGACGAGAAATGTGACGAAACGAGTTCTTGTCATGTTGGAGCAATGCATTTGTATTTGGCGGTTGATGAGTGCAAGCTAGAGACTTATCTGCTTTAGGTGAGGAGAGAGAGAGATTGATGCTTGTGTGTTCTTTCATGTCAAGAACTCCACATTTTATAGGGTAGCATTATGCCTTGCAGTCGTTGACAAATGGAAGTTGTGCAGAGTTTTTTGGATTGTTTTGGTGTCCAATATTTTGAAGTAGATTGACTTTTGGAGGGGAAAAAAACTAAGGGTACCGGAAACATGGTTAAGAAAATCAAATGTTAATTAGTTCCATCCCCAGGTTTTTGACTTGGAGAGTACTTAATATATATATATTTGTGTCTGATGGCTCTGAGACATATAAATTTATGAACAGAGTGGCAAAAATGTAAGCTTTTGTCAACTTGGTCAGCTCTTTTCTTTTGGGTGGGGTTGGGGGAGTTATCAAACAATATCCAGCCATGTGAATTGCCAAATCTCACTCAGCGCCACATCATAGTAAGCATAATAAAACCAGACGGTAAATCCAAACTAAAAAAAAACATAAGGCCTGAATTTCACGGTAATTTTGCATGAAACAGGTGATCCTAGAGTGAACTGACGGTAGGAGAGTTTGTCAACGACCCTGGCCAACAAATAATGTTAGTCAGGTAAACTTGAAAGTGACTCTTAATTTCTGACATGGCATGGCTTAGGACATGTACAATGGTGTCTACATCTACTCATCCACATCATCTAAAATCCTAATTGGAAGAGAGAATGTGTCGTCTCTCTTCGTGAACGAATAACCTGACCTGGGCACCGTTGTTCGTAGAGGTGGCCAAATAGGCCGTACTAGCCGGGCTGGCCCGAAGAACGCCACAGTTGACCCAGTCCAAGCACGATATGGCCCACCACCTAAACGGTTGTGTCGGCCTCGACTGACAACCCATAGTACTGGGCTTGACATGGCATGGTCCAACTCGTTAGGCTTGTCCATTTTTTTTATATATTTGTATGCTTTTATTTTAACACCAGCCCGACGGTCTGACCATGGCTGGGCTAGCCTAACATGGTCTGTGAAGCTCTCATGTCGTGCTTAGGTCGGTGTCTTAGCCATGGGCCGGCATGGCACGATCGTTGGGCCAAACGGTCCCGTGTCTAGCTAAATGGACAGTGCCTACATCTAGTTGTACGGGTTGTCATCCGTCGCCCACATGCTTTGTGGGACCATCGACACAACAACCCATGTTCGAATGGTACTAAGGCCTTGTTTGGAAAGTTTAAATTATCAACCCATCTATGGGGATGGACCAAGAATTTGAACTTTCCAAACAATCCCTAATGAGAATGGAAAGCTTGAGCAATGGGGATTCTAGTTGTACAACATGCACGAGTTGATTTTGTGTTCTTGTGTGAAAGATTGAGCAATGGGGATTCTAGCAGTGTTGATGGTTGCGTATTGAGCGTTGAGAGAGAGAGAGAGAGAGAGAGAGAGGACGTGAGGAAAGACAGTAGAAACGGCTGTGTATACCAACATGCTCTTGTATTTACGATGGTGCCTCAGTTGACCTTCCGGTCCGGCACAAATAATTAATGGCAGCGTACGCGTGGGAGGAGGAGCCACACCCAATGTTGGTTCCACTGATGATGACAGTGTACTAGGACGACTCCTCCCTGGGGGCGGCCAACGACTTCGGAATGTAAGCACGACATATCAATTTTGAGTTCATGTGCGGTCGCCGACATGCAAACTGGAGACTTAGAAAAATCCCTGAGAAGGCTGACATGCAAAGTATAAGCAAGGTAAGAGGAATATAAGATTACAGATTGGGAGGGTGCATGAATGTCGAGGACTATATATATTGGGCCAAATCAAATCCGCAGATACGTCAACTGCTTCAATAATCTCCACGGGTTAGTGGTGATCACTTTGAGAATTTCTCTGCCCTTCAAAGAAGCTGACCCAAGGGCAAAACAAAGGCTAAGCTTGCTGCTGGCTCATTGTTGTCATGTCCATGCCAGAAACTTGAAAAATTTCTCTCTTTCCGGAGTAGTATATACCACTAGTACTAGATATACCTGGGACTTGGGCCGTGCCGGTCCGGCAGGGCACGGGCCCGGTGGGCTGTGGGGGTAACACTCCGTTTTCGAACGGTAAATAGTATCTACTATTCATCTTCTGTATTTGATTCGTAGTTTCGATTTGCAGTATTTTTGAAAAGTTTGTGAGTTGCTTTCTAGCTTGGGTTTGTGTTTCAAATATTTTAGCATTTTCAAAATTTTAAATTCAAACTTGTAGCTCCCCTTTTCGGTTTTGGGGCCTTAACCCAATTTAGCAATCTCTCTCTCTCTCCCTTGGGCTCAACCCACTCCCGTTTTCTACACCCCCTCCCTACCTCCTTAGCTCGGCCAAACTCTTCCTCACTCGACGGCCCCTTCTAAGATTTACTCAGGCCTCCCGCCCGCTCCTTCCTCCGGCTTCGGCCGCTTCCTCTCCCCTAGAGCCACTGCCCACCTCTCTCTCCCGAGCCTTCTTCTCCCCTCTCTCTCGCCCATCTCTCTCCCGAGCCTCTTCCCCTCTCGGCGCACAACACCAGCCTCCCTCCTCAAAGACTAACTCCTGCCGCCTCCCTCGCCGCCACCCCGCCGCCCTCACCCTCCTCTACTGCCCCGCCACACAGCAGCCGCGCCGCCATCCCGCGCCCATGCCGAGCCTCCTCTCCACCCGGTCCGTGCAGCGCCCCAATGTCGCTGAGCTTCCCTCCGCCCGGTCCAAGCTCGGCTGCGGCACCTCCTACCCTCCCTCGCCATCATGCGTCAGCAGAGCCCCAGAGTCTTCCCCTCCCACGCCGCAGCCTCACCTGCCCTCCTGCCCGTCGCATCCGGATGACGCCGCCCATGCCGATGCTCCTCAGTACTCCGCGATGCCCGGCTTCTCTCTCTCTTCGGCCCCCTCTGTGGTCGCCTATAAGAACCCCAGGCGCCCCCGCTACCCCCTACTTCGCCCCCTTCGCCCCAGGTAAGAGCCACTGCTTCACCCGAAGCTCCCCTCTCCAGCCGAACACCCCCACCACCAACCTCCCTCCTCCGGCGATTCCCTCAGTGCCGCCACCCCGTCACCGTGCGCCATCACCGCCCATGAGGCTCCCCCTCCATCCCCGACGCCTGACCACCACACACGGACTACTCCTTCTCCTTCCACTCCTACCGCTTCTTCCTCGACACCACCAGCCACCGCCATTTATCGGCCAGTGAGTCGCAGGGACCCCACCAGCCGTGCTCCCACTTCCTCGAATGCCGCGGGCCAGACGCTTTTCTCCTCCGGCCGAGCTCTAGCCGCCGCTCCCATGGTCGCGCCGCCGCTTCCGGCCATCCTCGGCCGCCATCGCTGCCATCAGACCGCCGCACGGGGACCCATTTTGGTGTCCACCCGGCCGCCGCCTCCTCCGCGGCGACGAGCCGCGCCGCCCGCTCTTCCCCAACCCTCTCGCTCCGCTGTCGGGTGAAAAAATTATCGATAATTATCAGAAGCGTAAGGGCTAATCCCGGATTAGCCAGCGCTAAGCACCACGTAGTCTCACCAACGTGTGGGCCCTCCGCACAGTAAAGCATCGATTTAACCGAATTTTAAGACCCTAAGGCTGACATGTGGGCCCGAGTCACTATTTCGTGAACCGGTGAGCCCGTGAACCGAAGCTATACGTGTTGGCCTTCGGCCCACGTAACAGTACTCGTGGACCAGCCCTATGTGTTGATGACATGTGTCGGCACCACGATTAACCGTAATTTCTATTTTTCCATTCAATTGAAAATTCTGTTAGAAGCTTCAAAAATCCATAACTTCCTCATTATAGCTCCAAAAATTATGAATCTTTTTCCTAAAATTTTATAAAATCAAGATCTTGCTAATGGCAATGGTCTTGTTTAATTTGGTGTTCATTTGCTTGGTGACTTATATTGATTTGCTCTCTTCTTTTATTGCGTCCTTTTCCAGTACGTCCGTCCGAGTAGGTTTCGAAGACGCGGGTGACCTCCACTTTGGGCAAGCTCAAGAAGACATAGACCCTCTTCCCTACAACCAAGGTGAGTCGATACTTTGATCATTTTGAGCCTACATTTTATGCAAATTATGATTGTTTAAATTATCAAAATTGCATGCTTTAATTTTGTAATCAAATATATGTTAAAGCTTAAGGTAGCTAAACACCCACTTGATGATTAGTTAATTACTTTGCCATCCCTTGATGAACTTGAACCATTAATCCTTGTCACCCTAGTACTATATGGTAAATTCTAGCAATAGGTTGTACTTAAGTTTACATGCTAGCCTTGCTTAAGTATCGGGACTTTAAATGACTCAATCATCACTTTTTAATCATAACTAATGTTTTGGGCAGTCATTGGGGAGAATGACTGGAATGGTTGTGATACTTTGTTTTTCCACTCCTCAAACCCTAAAAACTTTCTATCACTACATCTGGGCGGATGGAAAGAATGGTGGGTGCCGTCGAGCACGAGAATGGTTGGTATGTGGTATGAACCGTCTAGATGGATTAAGGACTTAATCTTGTTATGATCTCCTGTGTAAAACAAGTACAACCACAAGTTTGCAAAGTGCAACTTGGCCTAGTAAAATTATTAAACCCTGGATGTCATCTCGCTGGACGGAAAGCGGGAATGTGCAAGCACGTGTTGCGACCGACTTGAAAGGGACACCGATGAAGGTGATGTTTCCCAGTCGCTGAGGGGTAGTTTGACGACGCGTCAACTACTCCAGTCGCTGAGGGTAACATCCCACACAACTTATGGGCGTAACCCCATAAGGGTGAGATGACAGAGAGGGCGAGGTAGTTTGAAAGGTTACTGTGACGATCGCTCAACTACATGACTACTAATCGTGGGGTAACGAGTATGATTGTCTCTTGTGGGTAAAGTGTACAACCTCCGCAGAGTCTAAATCGCTTAAATGTACCGTGTTCACCGCCAAAGGCGGACATGGGAACTTAACATGAGGTAGTTCTATTTCAAAATCCTTGTGGGTGGTATGAAAACCTGTGTCGGCTCACCTAGCCCGAGGTTTTGAATTTTTCCCGAATCGTCGTGATCCAAATAAGTTAATGTATGGAGGTAGCCTCCGCTATTTCTATCATTGCATAAATCTTCCCTTTATGAAATCATGATTTAGTCAAATGCTAAGTAATAGGACTTTCTAATAATTGTATTTTAAAAAAATATTTCTTTACGCAAATAAAAGAACCCGAGCCATCCTTATCAAACCTTGCATGTATACCATTGCATCTGTTGTGTTGGCTCACGAGCACGGTAGTTGTGCTCACCCTCGCTCTCCCCAAAACCCTTCAGATGATCTGGACCAAGGAGACTACGCCTATTATGAGGATCCAGAAGCTGATGGACAAGGATGCGATGAAGAGTAGTATAGCTCTGTAGTTTAGGTCTCACCTCAGTCTAGTAGACTTGTCGGTGCTTGCATATAACCAATAGTACCCGAGCCCTTGGGTAATATTAGTCGTATACAAGACACCCCGGTCGCTGCCTGTGGAGAGATGTGCCCCATCCCCTTTTGCTTCCGTTGTAGCCACGAACTTTTGTGATGTAATATATTTGGCCTGATGGCCTTTCTGTAAAACTTGACCCGACACGGTCTATGTTACCTTGACTGTCTGTAATATATGTGTTGGTATTATTTCACGATTGTATGAGATGATCCAGTAATGTACCTGTGAGTGCTACCTACTGATCCAGGGAGTAGCACAGTGCTTCACAGAGGATTCGGGTTTACGAAATTCGGGTCCAACAGTGGGCTAGAACCGTGTCGTACCGTCCCAGCACGGCTAATCCGTCATGCTGTGCCGGCACAGCCCACCTCACCTCCGGCGATCCCAAGCACGGCCCACTAGCATGCCAGGCCGTCATTATGCCTTGCCGGTCAGGCAGGAACCTTTTGCACAGTAGCGGAGTGGATTAGAGGGAACGGGGTGGTGGGCACCTAGGCACGACTCCCGTGGCTATGGCCCCCAATAAACCGTCATCGAATTATGCCGCCTTTGACCACATGGGTGACAAATCTGGCCGTTCCCGACCACACTGGTGCCGGACCCGACCGTTCCTGACCACACCGGCGCCAGATCCACCTTGCACTCCTTCCAAGCTCTGGTGCCCGCGAGCTCTAGAGGGTACACCTCCCCAGTGGCCACAGAGTTGCAGAAGAAGATGCACGCGTAGCTCCAGCCACGACGACGCATGCAAGTGGCTCCGAATATGATGGGTGCGTGCTCGTGGGAGGAGCCGCACCCAATGTTGGCGCCACCGATGATGACAACGTAGTAGGACTCCTCTCTGGGGCAACCAACGACATCGGGTAGGCTGTTGTTGAGAAGTCAGAGAAGGCGAAGGAGCCAAGCTTCTGGTCCTATGCTCCTCTCCTCCCAGGGCCGAAAGAGAAAGGGAAGAATATGTAAAGAAGAGAGGGGAAAGGAAAGAAGCCGGGGAAAAAGGGAAGAATAGAAAAAGGTAAAAAAAAAATAAAGGGGGAAAAAGGTAAAAAGTGAGAAAAAGAAAAGACAGTGCAGAAAATGGGAAAAATAATTGTGTACAATTGTAATGGACATTAGACACAAATATTTGGGAGAAACTAAATTTTATTAATTGTTGGGTACAAATACAAAGTTATTGCCTCGTTTAAAACCTTACACCTCAGTGTGGGGTATCCCAAGTAAGGAAAAAGTACAGTAACTACATGCACATATTGACATACATGGACTAGTTGATGTTGAGATTCTCCTAGCCTATTGAAGCATGATGTTATGTGCCTCAAGCCAGTGCCTCAACCATCTGTGTGAGAGATGACCTCCTTGGCTTGAGTATCCTCTCCGCAGCACTAAAAGTGGCTTCCGATAAGACAATGACACCGAACCACATGTAAATCTTGTGCAAAATGTGACAACACATGATAAATACGCTATTGGTTCTTTCACCACAATAGGAGGTTGGCATCATTACCCTCTATGAGGTCAAGCTCAGATCCGCAAAAGGTGTGTCGAGGTAGTGGTTGATCTCTACTCTTGGATTCCATTGCACTTGGTCGATGCATGAGAAGACAAACCGAATGTTGGGCCTTCCAGCTTCTTCCACACGTTGGAAGAGCTCAAATTGTGTTGTCCTTGTTGCGTTGTTGAAGCACTTGTTCTCGATTGACTTGTGGGACCAAAATTTTCATAATACAAATTGAAAACTAAAAAAACTCATCATTAATGTGAGTGTAAGCCTAAGAAAATCAAGATAAAATGCTTCCCAATTCCATCATAAGCCCCTTCAGATCTACTAATTTCTAAGGATCCAAAATAGTACCAAAATGTAAGATATGTGGAATAGCTTGAAAATATTTTAAAATTTTACTCTCCATTAGTTCAATAATAGGTTTTAGAAGGGCGTTGTTTATGTTTTCCTTGAAAGCATTAGCAATAGTCCAAAGTCACTCGATGACTAAGCAAAAAGTAGAATAGTAAGTACTAGATAAAATTGTGGTTTCACTGTAAAAAAAACTTTCAAAAATTCACGAAAATGACAACAACTATCCAATCTCCTTCAGTAACCAACTGCTTACTAGAATTAGTATTGACGAAGAGAGTGATGATGTACTCATACTTTACACACCGCTTCAACATAGTATACGTGGAGCTCCACCTTACCTTCATGTCTAGGTTGAATCTTCTTGGCCTCTTATTGTTGGCCCCACAAGAGTAAGCAAACTTGGCGATCTTGGGGTCAAGATGTAATGAATTAGATAGCATCGCGTATGTTGTCTAAACTAGGTTTTATTATCTTCAAACCTGCTTGCACGATGAGATTAAGGATGAGGCACAAGCATCTCTGGTGGAGGATGAAACCGCCAAAGTGTAGGACTGCAGATGCGGTGTGATAACTGATGTGCTCTGTTGTCCCGATCTTTCGATGAGAGGGGTAAATTCGATTGGATGACAATAACTCACGATCCAGCTACGAACGCAAAGACGCACGAACCAAGCAAACGCCGAACTAACCACCAAGTCGTTATCGGGCCGTGCAAAGACACGGCTGACTGATCACGAGGTTCAATTCTTGCAGCAATCGAAGAACAAGCAAGAACATGGTAAAATCAATCAATTGTAAATATATGATTGAGTTCAAAATGTGGATTCCGCAGAGGTTCTTTACGCTGGTCTAGTCGATACAAGCTTAAGAACAAGAGTTTTCACAATGGAGAAACTAATCAAACAAAATCCGAGTCCTAGCAAAAGGAGGTGGCGGCTCCTATATAGGGAGATGGCCAGGGGTGGCGGCCAGCGAAGTGGACGCATGCCCCTAGGGTTACAAGGCCCATGGGCCCAAGTAGAGGTGGCGCGAAGACCCTTTGACCCGACTGTAAATAGACGTGGACTCTTTTGACTATTGTGTCCGAAAAAAATGGAATTTGATGATGATCTTGGATCCATTGGAAAGTAGACTTGATAAGCTTTCCATGAAGTCCAGAAATACCCCAAACGGAGTCCGTATGAAGAAGTTATGACCGTTTAAACTTAGTACTGTCGCAGTAGTCCGAGTTCGAATCCAGAACGAGCCCAACTCGAACTCTTGCTTGACATGGATTCAAAGTGACGTGGTGACCTCTATTATGCCTTCCATGCATGTCCATGACTCCACAAGCTTCTACTTGGTCCTTTCCCATGTTCCTGGTAATTAAGTTGGCGAGCACGAGCTCGGGTAAGAGGTCCTTGTACTGGTTGTGGATGAGTTGTGTGTGTAGGCACGACTGTATCCATAGTAGAGATATCCTCATCAAGAACCTCCATGGCCATCGTGTTAGCTGAGGCATTGTCAAGAGTGATAGCAATATTTTTGTTCTCTATTTTAAAATCTTGAATGAGCTCTAATACGCGTTGTGCGGTAGCCTCTCTGGTGTGTACCTCATCGATTGGCCTAAACCCTTTGACTCGCTTGTTCAAGTTATAATGGTCATCCAAATAATTTGCAACAACATTAAGATAGCCCCCCTTTGGTGCGATGAAGTCCATATATATGAGGTTAAAGCAAAATAAAAGGTAACTTTCAAGAATTTCTCTTCCAAACTTGTTAGTTTATGCCGCGTAGTTCTACTATGTCATGTAGTTGTTCTCCCATCATGATTTCAGATTGTGGTCAAAACCTGCATTTGATCATTCACTCGAAACTATAGCTTTCCCATCCTAATCGGAAAATCCCTGGTAACTATATATCTAGCAATTTTATCTCTAGCTACCTGAGGGTTGTACATCCATGTACTCAGCGAAGCATTGACCCCAAAGTTAAGCTTGGTCTGGACGTTTCCCCCTTGCATTTGCCGAGCTGCCATGTTCTTCAAACATGCCTCCGCGTGCCACTTGAGATGACATGTTCCTCCACCTCAGATAATTTAGCATGAAAATATTTACAAGTGGCATATGCTACCTGACACTCATCCTCCATTTCTGTGTTGTACTTCATATGCTGCCAACACTATGCACGTCGGCCGCTGGAGCCTCCACCTGCTGCTTGCATAGCCTCCGGGGTGGACAAGTAGGCAGCCTTGAAGCCCTCCATTCCGTCCATATGACGATCATACATGCCATAGTCTTCCATGCCCAGGGAGAGTTGGTGAGGATCAATCTCTGGCTCTTGCACTTCCTCTTGGGAGGACTAGGAGTGCGAGGGCGTGCTCTCCTACTCCCCTTCCTGACTCTTGATAAACATATTGGAAAACTAGAAATTAGAGAACGAGGGGAGAAGAGAGAGCTTGGTAGCCTGTGTGGTGAAGAAACGAGGAGAGGAAGGGATTTTATAGCAATGGAGGTCGTGAACGTTGCCATTTGCCCGTTGCAAAAGTTGTCTACTTGTGCCGCCCGTTGCCTCTCTGCTCATCCATCATGTCATTGCAAAAGGCTGAGCCTACTGCAGGCCGCACTACCGTAGCACAGTAGCTCGTGGCGACCGTTGGCGCTACTACCGCAGCAGAGTGGCGCAACCAACTCTACCTCTCCCACTCACACTCCCACTCCCTCTCCCTCTCCCTCTATGCCACCGCCACCACCACTGCCGCTCCCTCTCTCTCCACCAGTAGTCCTATCCTCTTCCCTGGTTTTCCTCTCAACATCTCCCTCTCCACCACCGGCGCCCATCGTCGCTCACCGCCCACCTCTCCACAGCTCCATCTCCCCCGCCGATGCCTCCACCAGCCAAATCCATGATAGATCCTGAAGGAGGTGATGATGTGGGCTAGGATTCGGTCGACGCGGCGGATCCAGCATTGGACTGTGGCTGGGGCAGGGCAAGGGACGGTGCGCAGTGGCCTCAGACCCATAGTGCAGCATGGGACGGTGCACGAAGTGGCCTCATCGGTGTGGGCGGTGAGCCTAGACATGGGGCACTGGGGCTCGAGCTTGGAGGCATGGTGATGAGGACATCAATTCTACAGATACAAACACCACTCCTCCTGACACCACTCCTCTTGCTACTACTACAAATGCTACTCCTCAACTTGATGAAATACAAGGGCCAATTACAAGGGCACATGCACGACAACTAAATTATCCAGTGAACTCGTTCCTAGGAATGTATAATTGTGCAATGGAGAATAGACCGCTACCTGATGCATATGCTGTTCTTTTACTCAGGAACTTATGAGCTGATCAAACACAAGGAGGAGTACAACATTAAGAGAAGCATGTGCAAGCATGGTACAAGGAAAGTCCCCACGTCTCTTTGGTTCCAAGTCAAGCAAGAGTTCCAGTGGGACACGTTCTGGAATCCAATTTGGCCTCCAGAGACAGCATCGACTTCAAATGTGCATAGAAGTCACATGCAAACTCCATTTGAGGTGCATGAGTACATGATGGAAAACTTATCTCATCCTATTTTCAATGGATATAGTCCCACCTCTAAATTCCTTTTGTGCACTCTGCAATCACCAAAACAATTCAGAGCTAATTTTGAATCCGAGTCGAAAGGTGCTGCGCCACCTCCACTTGGGCCCACGGGCCTTGTACGTCCTAGGAGCACGTGTCCACCTCCATGGCTGCCACTCCCTTCCCTATCTCTCATATATACCCATGTGTGCTCCAATTTTAGGTTGAGGTTTTGTTTAGATCAGTTTAGCCCTTGTGTGCAAACTCCACATTGTCTCTTGTGTCAGTTAGACTAACAGATTCGTGTTACAGAACCTCAACTATCCTTGTGTGACTTTCGTATCTAGCAATTTTCAGATTGCTCTTTACTTGAGTTCTTGCTTTTTCTTCGATTTCTTGCAAGGATTGATCTTAGGTTGAGGTTGTAGGACCGTAAAGGCAACTAGAGGGGGTGAATAGACGCTTTCTCGATTTTTCGTCTTAATCAAATTCAACACGCACTTTTCTCATTTAGCTATGAAAGCTAAGAAGATCAGTAAATGCACAGAGGA
Organism: Hsuehochloa calcarea; assembly: GCA_036346395.1. Classification (NCBI taxonomy): domain Eukaryota; kingdom Viridiplantae; phylum Streptophyta; class Magnoliopsida; order Poales; family Poaceae; genus Hsuehochloa; species Hsuehochloa calcarea. The sequence continues at coordinate 12,255,972 of CM070596.1, read as the reverse complement.
AGCCTTGTGTCAATTCGACACCCTTAACCACAAGACACAATAATGAAGAATTGATCTCACCGATCGGCCTGACCGTGTAGTGTCAAGGCCCGATCGCTGGTAGTCGAACCGCACTCAATTGGCGGTCTAATTGTCAGTGGTCTGATCGGCCGAGAAATCTGTTAGACCGATTTAGTCCAGAGGCAGCGCACAAAGCCCAAATCCAAAACAAAAATTGGTCCAACTTTTGATTCAACTAATGAAATTTGACCAAATTTGGAGCACACCTCCCTAAGGATATCTGACAACTATTTCTAGCGACGATTGTCCAGATCCACTTCAAAGAATCGATCTCTTTAGGTTTTACCAAAGAAGTGTTCAAAACCTAGAAATATGAAAATCTTGATCCAAAACTTGCTTGTGGGAGATTGATGATCTAGATGATTCTAGGAGTATTCCCACACATCATAGCAAGGTAAAATCGGTCAAGAGACCAAGCATAAACACCCGGATCAAGTAAGCACCAAAATCATCAAAAGAAAGAAGAAAACAAATGAGACTTCATCCTTGAACAAACATCCATAGATTGATTGATTCAATATGTTGCTTACAAAGCCACTCCCTCAAGGAGGACAAGAGCTCAATCCAAGAGCACACACACAAATTTCCTCTCCTCACCTCTCCTCTCCAAACCCTAACCCTAGAAAAGTTGGAGTTTCTCTAAATGAGTGCTTGGGTGCTTGAGGGGTTTTTTTTCATCTCCCCCCTTCTATTTATAGGAGAGGCTAGGGTTTCTCTCATGGGCTCCCATTAAGGCCCAACACAAATGGGACCCACACACACACACAAATCTATTGAAGCAATCGCCTGCTTCACCACGTGTAGGTTGATCACGCCTCATCATGTCACAAGTCTCTTTATTCAATCCCATCGAACCTCCAAGGCACTTGCACCGACCGCCGCCGCTGATCCAACCACCGCAACGAATCGCCTGCTCGATCCATCTTGTCCATTCGCACCATGCTTGAGTCACACGACCACCCGCATCCATGATCGTTCTAGACCTCACCTCTCCAAGCTTAGTCCCGATCCTCCTCACCGTTGAGGTCGTTGACCTGCAAGCCACCTACACATCAATAGACAAAGAAATCGTCTCCGGGAACAAGTTCTTCACAACTTGACCCACATTAGCTCAACAATGCAATATGCAACAATAAAGCATTGAAACTCATGCAATAGATATCATCAAAACACAACAATGCCAAAATGACCGAAGTCCAAGTGGAAGCCGGTCTGACCGCCCTACAATGCCGGTCGGACCGATTTCCCAGCGGTCGGTCCGATTCCATAACGGCGGTCGGACCGCCCCAAAAGACTTAGCCAAATTTCAACTTGAAAATCCACAACCTCTATGGAATTTTCAACTGGATAGAACTTTGACTCGAGCTCCAAAATTATGTGACCACAACCAGGAGACTCCCCTCTCTTGCCTACACAACCTATTTTTGGCCTAGCCCCAAACTCCACTTTGAACTGTGGCCGGTCGGACCGGCAAGCATCACCGTTCGGAGTGCCACACGGCCGGTCTGACTGGCGGCTTGGCCGGTCGGACCGCCAATGACCTGACAGCACTGAAGTTTTTCGAAAATGCAAGATTCATCAAACCAACAACGCCATTGCCAATTGACTCATCACTCTAGGATCATGCACATATCCCCACGATATCCATAGAGGTTTTTTAGATCGCTTTAGCCCTTGTGTGCAAACTCTACTGCCTCTTGTGTCGCTTAGACTAATGATTCGTGTTACAGAACCTCAACTATCCTTGTGTGACTTTTGTATCTAGCAATTTTCAGGTTGCTCTTTACTTGAGTTCTTGCTTGTTCTTCGATTTTGTGGATATCATGGAGATATGCTCCAGATCTTACGATGATGTGACAATTGGCAATAACGCTAACGGTTTGTCATTTTGCGTATTTTCGGTAAAGAAACAAGGTTGTCAAAGCCATAACCAGATGACCGCCAGTATGGCGGCCGACCGGTCCATGCGGCGGCTCGATCGCCTTGGCGGCAATGGACCGGCCGATAATAAAGGTTGTGTTTTGAGCTGGGCCAAAAATAGAGGGTGTAGGCAAGAGAGGAGATTCTATTGCACTTGGTCCCATAATTTTTGGAGTCTCCAGTCAAAAGTTCTATTGGATTGAAAATTCCAGTAGGTTTCGGAATTTTAGAGGCTGAAATTGGCTAAGTCCCAACTGGTGGTCTGACCGGCCAATAGGTGGTGGTTAGACCGTTGTAGGGTGGTCGACCGCCCCTGGGGCGGTCTGACCGGTTTTCACTTGGATCGTCGGCCTTCATGGCGGCGATGTTCGGTTGTTAGGTCAAAGTCATGAGTTTCAGTGCATATGTATTGCATGATGCATGTTTTGACTAACATGGGTCAAGTTATGAAGAACTTGTTTCCAAATTCGTTTATTTGTCTATTGTTGTGCAAAGTTGCTTTGTGGTCAACGACGGTCAATAAAGGAGGATGATCGGACTAAGCTTGGAGAGCCGAGGTCCGTAACGATCGACGATGCCGCGAGGTCAATGTACCTGCGTGGTGCAAGATGGACAAGGGTGACCCATTGGCTAATCTGCGGCGCAAGATGGCGCAAGGTGTAGCTAATTAGGTCAAGAGGAGATAAAGACGGCGCATTAAAATGCATGCGTATGTGTCCCGTTTGTGTGTCCCGTTTGTTTTAGGCCTTAACGGGAGCCCAATTGAGTCAAACTTCTAGAAGGTCTAAGCCTCCACTATGAATAGGGGAGGGAGGTGACTGCACCTCCTCTTCGTCTCTTTTGCTATTTGAAACCCTAATTTTCTTAGGGAGAGCTTTTGTGGATGCTGGGATTCTTGATAGTTTGATGTGATTTTTGTGCTCTTGGATTGAGCATTGTCCTCCATTGATGGAGTGGCTGTAAGTCCATATTATATCAAATCAATCTAGAGAAAGTTTGATCATGTCTTGTCTCTTTGCATCCTTTCTCTATATTTGATGATTTTGAGTCTTTCTTTGATCCGCGAGTTTTTGATTGAATTTTTCACGTGATCTAGATGGCTGTGATATGTGGAAACATATCTAGGATCATCTTGATCATCAATCACCCACGAGCAAGATTTTGGATCTAGTTTTCCTTTTGACTCGGTTTTGAACCCTTCTTCAATCAAACGGAAAAGGAATGTTATTTTTCCAAGAATTATCACAATCTTCGATTGGAATAGGTTCCTGACATCATAGAGAATGTGTGTTCCAAGTTTCATCAAGTTTGGACTTGTAGATCAAAAGTTTTATCTTTTTGCAACTTCGTCATCGGGTTGTTTTGATCTGTTCTTCAGTCGGCAATGATCGATCAGTGGTCACCGGCCGACTAACAGTAATCGCCGATACCATTGACCCAGCGGTCCGACCGCCCTGCACTGAGATTTGTTTTAGCTTGTGTTGATCCTTGGTTGTTTTGCTTCGTGGGTTAGGTTGGATTCAATACTAGTCTTCCGTTGTACTGGTATATTGATCTTCATAGCTTCCATAGCTACTGGAATAAAATTTGTGTTCAATCTATTATTTGTGGAAAAGTGAGCGTGCTCCTATTCAACCCCTCTAGTCACCTTTTCGGTCCAACAGATTTCTTGCAGGGATTGATCTTCGTGATCAGGTCAAACGTCTGACGAAGAATGTTGACTAGTCAAATTATATGGATAGGCCTTTATTCGAAAGTAATTTAGATCCTCTACTGAGCCCGAATTTGCTTGCTAGGCCTAAGATTAATTACGTAGTCAAAAGGTGGGCTCAAGGACCTTTCCTTCCAGGACCTCTCTCCTAGAGAGGTCCCTTCGAACCACTCCAGGACCTCTCCTGAAGAGGATTCCTCGAACCACCCCAGGACTTCTCCCCAACAGAGGTGGTTGTAGCATCCCAAAAAATTGGTCTGTTTTAAAGTTTAAAAGAAAAATAACCATTTGAATTTTCTGCTAAAGTTAAAGCTTAATTAGAATTTCTAGAGATCAAAAATAATTTAATACGATTAATCCCAACATCAACTATTATCAAAACTATTTTATTTGGATTCTATGGGATTATATAGATTTCTTATAATTTTCTAGATTTTTATGAGTTCATTTGCTATTTTATATTTGCCATTTGGATTTTCTGCTATTTTCTAAAAAGAAAAACATATTCTATTTCCCGAATAAGAATAGTCAAGCCCATCATCTGCTCCAGTCCACCGCTTCCTCCGGCCTTTTCTCCCGCGCCACATCAGACCGCCTCCGCTCGCTGCTGCCTCTCTCGCCGGTGGCCCCGCGCCAAAGCCGATCGCACTCGTCACTCTCTTCCGCCGCTGGTCCCACAAGACGCCACCAGCCTGCGTTTTCATCCTGGGCCTCCATGTCCGATATCGCGACGACCATCGCCACAGATCCACCTCTGACTCTCCTTCCTGCTATTTAAGGCTCGAGCCCCGCACCAAATTCTTCACCCCAACTCCTCCTCCAAAGCCCTAAGGCGCCGCCTCGCTGCCTTCGCCGCGGCCGATTTGCCGAAAAGCCGCCGCCGCCGAAGCCTCATCACCGCCAAATTCCTTCGCCGCCCAACCCTCCCGCCATGATTCCACCACCACTAGGTGGGCTTTAGCACGAGCTCCACCGCGGACGCCGTCGCTCGTGGTCAGCGACCGCCTTCGCCGCTGTCGTCGTTCGACAACACCGCCACCGCTATCGCCGCCACCCGAGCCAAGCCACCACCTCCCAAAGCTCCACCGCCTCCTGTGGTTCCATTTTACCACTATCCCGACGCTTCCGCCGCCGCCGCCGCCGCCGCCGCCAACTCCGCCGCCGACACTCGCTCGCTCTGCTTTGGTCCTTGCCGACGTGTTAGCGCCTCTGCCACTTCAACAGCCCACGCCGCCTTCCTATCCCATGTGGTGCTCGCGTGTCGCGCCATGTGGCACGCCCATTTTCCCATTGTAATATCCCCAAATTAATTAACGATGATTAATATGCGCCTCATTAGCATCAACATGGTTTATGAATTTTCTCGCATAATTTATCGCACTTGAAAATCACAAAACAAATTAAACCTACAACTCAAAATTGAACTCCCTAAGGGAATCAAGAATAAAACTTCAACACCTTTCGGGAATAATTTATTCAAATACTTGATTGATTATCATGAATTAATGTAATTTTTACCAAATTTTTGGGCTTGAATTAAACCACGTAAAATTCAAACACAATAAGTGACCTATTTTAAGTTTGAATTTGAATTAAGCAAATAACTCATGAACAAGTGGGTTTTCAAATTTTATATGGGTTCTTGGTCATCACAGATCACCCCTAAATTCTTTCGAATTTTCAAAATTTTATTTATATATTTAAAGCTCAAGTCAAACTAGTCGCTTATATCACCAACTGAAATCACTATTTTAGCTAATGAGCCACTTTACTATTCCTCCGCCGAGCCCAACAGATCTCCTACGCGCTCGACCGCTTTTTCCCTTTTTGCGATGGCCGTGGTCGGATTTTTGACCAATCCGCCGACCGTTGTGCTTTTTCGCCTCGCAGATCGTCCGATCCCGAGCGACGCCCGACGCCTCGCGCCACAACACCTCGCCTTCCTCGACAGGCGCGACAGAGCCGAGCCCAAGCCGCCGCCGATGTCGCCGCGCTTCGCCGGGCCGGGCGCATTCCCACCGACTCCGCGACCAACTCGGTGTCGCTTTTGACACCGCCTATTCCTCCGCTTCACTCCCGCCAAAACTAACCCTATGCCCTCTCTCAACTTACTTCTCCTCCTGATCGAGGAGAAGGGAGCTCTCGTTATCATCTCTTCTGGTAAGCTTCCACCGGGTGGTAGCCCTCGTTTTCTTGCTCGATTGCATTCCCATTTCGCCTAATCTCAGCTCATTCAATGCCTTGTAGCTCCTTGTCCATCGTCGTGCTCTCTGGAACCCTAGAGCGCACACCTCAGGAGCTCACCTTGTCAATCATCGCTTCCGTGAGTGTTATCCTCAACCTTGCGCATCATATTGTGCCATTTAGCCCAAGAATGAAAACCCTCAATCAATTTCTAATGCTTCGCAGAGGTTTCAAGATTGTGAAAATCCTCTGTCTACCGCAAGATCATCCTTCTCCACTCCTACCGGTAAGTCACTGCCCGATTCTTTGCACCTGTACCCTTCTATTAGTGTCCTTGAGCTAACCGAGCACCCACTTCGCTCCATTGTGCTCAGAGCATAGTTGTTGCGGGAAGCCGTGCCGCCACCGTCATTTGCTTCATCGCCAGCTACCCCAAGCCCCCGAGCACCTTTCTCCACCTAGGTAACCTCTTAATAGTCCATAGGGCCTTGACACCGCTACCGTAACCGGCGCGAGCTCGGCGTCGCTTTTGCTCAATTGTCGATTGGCCGCCGCTCGAGCCACCTGTGTCGTGAATGCTCTCGCCTGCGCGCATGCTATTGTGCACCTGTGCATGTCCTCAGATCGCGCCGCCGTGGCGCACAACGCCGGTGAGCCGACGGCAAGGCGAGCGGTTACCGTCCTGTGGTCGGATTTTCACCGCCATCGCTATGACCATTTGTTAAGCATCCATCGCAGTGACTTGTGTTAATGGCAAAATCACTGTCGAAAATGATGGGTTAACGTTAGTAATGACCGTATGGCATGTGGGCCCCCGGCCGGTTAAGTGATGGCGTAAAAATATGTAGTACGCTTTTCCTTCTAATAGCGATTCTTTCATGATTTGAAGGCGATTTTTGAAGTCCGCCGCCGCCGTTCGCTGGCCGGGTCAAGTTGACCTGCATAACTGCCGAGCGGGGCCCCGTCACGAAAAGCGCTAGGAGGACGTCGGTGAGAAAAGTAATATTGTATTTAGCAAATCCTAAAGGAATTATTTGTTAACTCAAAAATACAATTAACTTCAATAATGCATAACTAATTCATTTTAACTCCAAAAACAGTGAAACCACTTTTAGTATGTTTCATTTTTAATGAACTTTACTATACAATAGGTATCAACCTTGTCACTATCTCAGAAAATATATTTGAGAGAGTGGCCTAAAAAGGAAATTATTAATACATTATAAATTGCTATTAACTTTGAAATTCATAACTAATTCATAAAAACTCCAAATCTATTGAACCAAATTATTTTGGTCACGTAGTAATATTCCCTATCCATTTTTGTAATCCTCATGTCCACCACTACTCCAGAAAATTTTGCAAAAACTTTGAATGCGGTGAATAGTGACATTTTCTAATTAAATTAGATTTTTCTGAAAACTAATTTTTAAACGGCTATAAATTCTGCATAGAACATCCAAATGAATTTATTATTGTTGATAAATTAATATAAAATCATAATCTTCATTCTGTGTATTTTTCATAATTTTTGGATGACTTTGAATTTTTGGGTCTTTTCTGATTATTCGCTCTTATTGTGCTTTCGACTTCTTTCGCTAGGATCAAATGATATTATTGATTATGAGAGCGCCTCTCGCAGCAAGAGGGTAATCCACAGCAAGGCAAGCGTTTGATCATAAATCTCCTATTACTTTCAAGTCTAATACCTCGCTTACAAATCGATATATGCATGTTTTTGTGTCAAATTAATTTTCCCAATTAGAGGTAGCTATTCCTATTGCATGGTTGCCTTAAATTGTTATCCCCGCCACGCATATAAGTTATTAATATCACTGGTGAATTAGCGTCCGTGATTTAATTACGCTTTATTGTCTTTCGATGTCGTGCTTAGAAATGCTTAGCTACCGGTAGATTGACTGTTATCGACTTAGTCGATAACCTTGATCACACAAATCATTTTATTACTTTTTGTTCAAGACCTTGTGCTAAATTGCTATGAAAACTAAAAGTGCAAATGAAATGTTTTAGACTTGGGCAAGTGGTTGGATGGTGGGATATTGGGTGTGTGAATGTCTTGCCCAGTCAACAAGGACCGAACATCTTGTTTCACTAAAACCAAGCATTATTTCGTATAACCACATGAGAGGGATATGAGACCTCTTGACTAAGTACTTTGGCGTGTGTTAGCTCCGGTCGCAGGAGGTGGTTTGTGTGTTGTGTGAAAAAGGAACCGTGTGTTGTTGTTGGGTGTGCGGTGGTGGAGTTCCCGGTAGGTTCTCCACCTCGAGGGGCATCGTAGTTGTCCAAAGCTTTACCCGTGAGGGGTAGTTGACCGAGGCTTTACGATGACTCGACACAACGTATGGGTTTCTATCCATACTGCGACTGTAGTTAATACATAATATTGGAAATGTCTCAGAAGACTTAGCCGCGTTGCAAGATACCTAAGGAAGTGTGCTTTATCGCGTGGCAAAAAGGCGGTCTAGCGTGTGGGTACATTGGTACACCCCTGCAAGGTATAAAATATTCGAATAGCCTCGTCCTAGGTTATGGACACGCTTGGGTTTGGATTTGCAGGAGTTAGACTCAACATTTTTGAATTCTTAATTAAAACTTGATGTGGGTGTTATGAGTGAGGAATTCATGCTATTGTTATGTGGCTATTGGGTTAGCTACTTCGTGATATCTTGTTATTATTGTTACTCGTTTATCACTGTTTTATCAAATAAAATCAGATTGTAAAATTGCCTTCAATCTATTACATTATTGCAAATAAAAACTTGCTTTATGCTGAAAATGAGTCTAGAGCTTGCTCCACTTAAATAAGCTTGTATGTAGCTATTTATATAGGCCTGTTACTCTACACGTAAGTCTTGTGGAGTACAATTTTTATACTCATTTGCTTTGCTTAACTATTTGTTGCAGAGGAGGAAGGTGAGCCCCAAGGGCCTCACTTTTGCGAGATGTGCTGCGGGTTTGATGACTAGATTGGTGGTCCGGTTGGTTGCCTTGTGGGAAAAAGACACACTGATTGGCTCTTTTGTTATCACCATCTTATGGCTGTTCGCTTCCGCTACTTATTTATCTCCTTAGTTGTATTTGGCCGGTCGGCCCCTTTTGTAATAAATCTACTATGTATGTCTTTTGAATTATTAAGTGTTGCTTTGGTTCTATGTCTTGAATGGAATTGATGCACGGATTTTGTAAAGGTGTGTATACTGCATTTCTGGGAAGTATACATATCTCGAAGACACGGGTTATTTTGTTTGTGTTGCTAGGGTCAGTTGGTGACTAAGCATTGCAAACTTAATAAACCGGGGTTCTCACACCACCCGAGCCAAGCTTCGGTGGACTCTGTTCACCATGCACCAGTCGTTGACTGTGGGTCCCACCTGTCAGGCCATTTTATTTTCTTCTATTTTTCAGTGGAAAATCAATGCTGATGCAGCTGATGTCATTAATCGATTTTTCAATTGGAAAATAATTCAGTAAATCCAGAAATTCTGATTTTTCATTATTTCATGTGATTTCAAACTTCCAAAGCCCATATCGTTTGCATCCGAACTTCGATTGAGCCCATTCAAACTTGTAAATTCATCTAAAGTCTAGCTCTATTTATTTATGAATTTTAGAGTTGGTTTTATCTCTTTTTGGTATTAATTTATTCTATTTGCTTATTTTACGAGTAGACATTGCTACTTCGGGAAGTTTTGAACAAGGAGAAGTACACCAAGATCAAAATCAATACCAGGATTTATTCCAAGGAAAGCTGTAGTCATTTGATCATATTGAACCTATGATTTCAAAAGTATATTGTTTTATACAATTGCATGCTATATTTATACCAATTGTTTTGTGTTAGTTATTACCTGTTGTCATTATGCCTCCATTGAATATTTGAATGCCATGAATCCTTTGTCACCCTAGCTTGGGGAATTTTAGTTGGACATATTTGTATCACCAACATGGGTATCGTATTAGAGCTTAGTCATGCCTAGTCTCGATGGGGTTTATCATCACATGTGTCTTAATGATTACTCTTGACTTAAAGATATATATGGAATTTTGGTGTGTGGATATTGTGGGGATATGTGCATGATCTTAGGATGATGAGTCAATTGGCAATGGCGTTATTGGTTTGACGAATCTCGCATTTTCGGAAATGCTCCTGTGTTGTTCAGACTCAAGCCGGTCGATCGCAAAGATTGGCGGTCGATCACCTGTAGCAATCCGACCACCTGTGCGGCGGTCGACCGCCGTAACCCTTGGTGGAGTTTGGGGCTAGGCCAAAAATAGAGTGTGTAGGCAATAGAGGGGAGTCTCCTGCACTTGGTCTCATATTTTTTGGAGCTTCCAGTCAAAAGTTCTATTCAATTGAAAATTCCAGAGAGTTTTGGATTTTCACGATGGAATTTTGGCTAAGTCATTTTGGGCGGTCTGACCGGCGTTTTAAAATCGGTCAGACCGCCCAAAATCCCTTCAACGATCCCGATGAGGTATGCCCTTCGCTTGCTGATATGAAACGGGCTTTGGTTCCTGCTGAAAAGAAAATGCATAAGCAAGCTAAATTGATTAAGAAACAGGACATTATGATTGATAATTTGAACCTAGAAGTTGTTAGGCTCAAATCCATTAATCCTGATGATATTTGTGATTCCCGCCTAGCTTGCTTAATGAATTGACAAGCTTAAAATCTGCTCATTCCTCTGCTAGAATCAATTGAAAATGCTCTTGATGAAATAGAGTCTATGAAGTCGAGTCCAGTTTGCATGAATGCTATTTCTCTTGATGAGACTGCTTTAGATGCTATCCCTTTATCTTGCTCTAACTATGCCTTGCTTGAATCAAAATTGGATAGCGCTATGAAAGAATTGCAGAAATTTGATGCTAATCATACTTGCTCTCATTGTAAGAATAATAGGATTAAAATGATAGAGATGACAGTAAATGGTTATGTACTCTAAATCAGATCATGTGAAAATTGTCCTAAGCTCACAACTCAAATTGAAGCTCTAAACAAGACTCTAGAAGAAAAGGCTAAAATTGAAAAATCTATGTCTATTATCGCTTCTAAGAAAGTGTTTGACTCACTGTTGTGTCTTGCAAGCTAAAGTTGAAACAATTGTTGATAAGATACAAGAGGCTTTTAGAGTTAAATTTAAGTAGAAGTTGAATAGGGTTAGGATTCCTATTGTGTGTCTTGTGAGGCTTTGAAAGTTGAAGTAGCTCTTCTTAAGAGTAATCATGATGAGGCAATCAAGTGAAGAAAGTGCACTAGATGTGAGGATTTAGCCAAAGAGAATGATTACCTCAAAGTGACTCTTGAGAGGTTTTCTAGTGGGAAGAAGAACCTCAACATGATTCTTGACCAATCTAAAGTGAGTATAAAAAATAGTGGCCTGGATTTTAATTCCCTAGAGCATTCCAAGAACCATCCATCTAAGATTGCAAGAGTTGTTAAGAGTGGTCTGCTTGAGGTAGAACCGCTAAGCCATCTAAGGTTGCCTTTGATCTGCAGTGTTTTGCTCAAACTCTTTCCAAGAAGACAAAGCTTCGCTTCATCAAGCATGCACTTCAAAAGGTCAAGTACCATTGCACCTTCTCGCAAGAAAGATGGCCAAATTGTTGAGTTCTCTCAGAGAGCCAAGATTGAGATAAAAGAGAGAATGAGCACTTTGAGAACCATTAGAGGAGTCCTTCACTGCTGTAGTCTCTAGAGCCAGCACTGCTTTTTCGTACTACACATAGGCCTAGGTTCGTAGAGAACTTCATTGACTCTTTTGGTGGGTCTAGGCAGTATTCTGGTTTAGGATATCGTGAGGAGAAACCACGTGTAGTATCTAGACAGGGGGGGTATCGATCGTTTGGTAGGTCATTTCGAGAGGTCTAGGTGGTTCTTGTGTGCATGCTTATGATTGTGTTACTAATCATTTTATCGCCGCTTTATCGTTGTTCCTGCACATCGTATGCCTCAAGATCGATTCCTAGATCTTTTATAACTAACCCCAGTACTGAGTCACAGGTGTTTTCTGCTTGTGCTTTTTAGGTCCGTCATGCGAGGAAGGAGGACATATGTCTTGTTGACTCCAGGTGTTCTCGACACATGACTGGAGATTCTAGATGGTTCTCTCCTCACACGTGTATCCGCTATAAATTGATTACCTTTGGGGATGCTTCTACTGGACCGTGATACCTATAAGCACTGCAGGCGCCAACAACAAGTTCATGTTTAAGGACGCCGCTTGGTAAGTAAGGTGAGGTATAATCTACTATCTGCTTCTCACCGCTTGATGAGGGTCTAGAAGTAAGGTTTAAAAGTGGCGAGTGTAGAGTTCTAGATTCCTGTGAACTTGTTTTTGAGATCTCTAGGTTTGAGAAGATCTTTTGTGCTAATTTCAAGATCTCCTCCGCTTCTAGTCCTAGATGTCTTGTAGCTTCGATTCTCATAATCTTGTCTTGTGGCATCGTGAGACTTGGGCATATAGGCTTTGACCACTTGACTAGAGTCGCTGCAAGGAGTTGATTAGAGGTTTGCCTAGGCTAAAGGTCATAGAGATCTTGTGTGCTCACCCAGAGACATGGTAAGATGGTTTCGCTTCTCATCCACCTCTTACCTTAGTGTTGATCGATGGACCAGATGCCTTCTACACTTAGACAATCGTGAGGTCCTTCTAGAGTTCAACACCTGGGAAATGGTATGTGCTTGTGATTGTGGATGATTACTCCTAAGGACGAGGCATTTGGCTTCAGAGAGAATTGGTCCTTAGACTTGTCGTTAATCTTCCTGAGCCTTGAGAGCCATTAGAGGACAATGGGACAGAATTCAAGAATTCTTCCTTTTCTACTTTCTGACCGATAGGGAATTGAGCACTAGTTTTCATCACCCGTAGTTCCTCAAAGAGAATGGTGTTGTAATCTATGATTAGCAAGACTTCTCTTGAGCTTAGATTTGATCACAAGCTAAAAGTCTCTCATTTCAAGATTTTTGGTTGCAAATGCTTCATTCTTAAACATGACAACCTTGATAATTTTGAATCCAGATGTTCTGATGGCATATTTCTTGGATATCCTGCGCATTCTCATGGCTATCGTGGTATTTAATTTTGACACTAACAAAATTGTTGAGACTTCAAGTCACTTTTGATGAGGCTACTCCCGGTACTAGACCCGATGCTACTGTGTACATGTGTTCTCGACATTCGAGAAAGCATCTTCGTCGACGATGACTCTGAGGATGAGGACCCAATCCATCCTCCAGTCACATCTGAGATGGTTGGAGAGCCTGCTCCCACTACTCCAGCTTCAGCTGAGCACCCTCCTCCTATATTCACCAACGATCTGAGTGGTTCTGTTCCTACCTCCACAACTCATGGGGTAGATGACACTTCTGCACCAGGAGCTCCTCTTCACATTCAGCGACGACATCCACCTGAGCAGATGATTGGGGATCTTCAAGAGCGAGTCACTCGCTCCAGGTTTATTTCTCCTGATTCTCATGCACATTCTGCTTTTGTCGCTTCTTTTGAACCCCGAGATATCACCCATGTTTTATCTTATGCCTCTTGGGTCAATGCTATGCATGAAGAGCATGAAAATTTTGAAAGAAACAAAGTCTGGTCGTTAGTTGAGCCTCCTTCTGATTCTCATGTTATTGGGACAAAATATATTTTTAAAAATAAACAAAGTGAGGATGGGTTGGTTGTTCGCAATAAGGCTAGACTTGTAGCTCAAGGTTATTCCTAGGTAGAAGGCTTAGACTTTGAAGAGACCTTTGCTCCTGTAGCCAGAATAGAAGTCATTCGTATTTTACTAGTATTTGCAACATCTAAGGGTTTCAAGCTTTTTCAAATGGATGTTAAAAGTGCTTTCTTAAATGGTTTCATAGAAGAAGAGGTCTTTGTCAAGCAACCTCCTGGTTTTGAAAATCATAAGTTTCTAAACCATGTTATTAAACTCTCAAAAGCTTTGTATGGATTGAAGCAAGCTCCTAGAGCTTGGTATGATAAGCTTAAGAGTTTCTTGCTTAAAAATGATTTCAAAATGGGAATGGTTGATAAAACTTTGTTCACTCTCAGGCATGGCAGTGATTTCTTGTTGGTTCAGATTTATGTGGATGATATCATATTCGGTGGTTCCTCTCATGCTTTGGTGTTCAGATTTTTAGATTCTATGAGCAGGGAGTTCGAGATGAGCATGATGGGAGAATTGACCTTCTTCCTTGGTCTTCAAGTCAAGCAACTGAGAGAAGGCACCTTCATTCACCAAAGTAAGTACACAAAGGACCTTCTTCGGCGCTTCGACATGGGAAGTAGTAGACCAATGTCTACTCCCATTGCCACAACCACAGTGTTGGACCCTGATGAGGATGGAGAGCCCGTGGACCAGAAGGAGTACCGCAGTATGATAGGCTCCCTCCTCTACCTCACCAAGGCCGAGGCCGACATACAATTTGTGCAGTGTCTGCACTCGCCAAGCTTCCTCGTGCTTCTCATCGCCAAGCAAGATGTCGATCTTCAGTACCTCCAAGATACTCTTGACTTTGGACTCGTATTCTTATTCTTCCGCTTCTATTCGGCATTTTCCGATGCTGATTTTGCGGGGTGTAGAGTGGATAGGAAGGGTACCTCGGGCACATGTTATTTCTTGGGCACATCTCTTATCTCTTGGTCTTCTAGAAAATAGTCTTCTGTTGCACAGTCCACAACCGAGGCCGAGTATATAGCTTTAGCCAGTAGTTGCTCTCAGGTTCTTTGGATCTTATCTACTCTTCAGGACTATGGGTTATTTTTTAGTAGTGTACCTCTTTTCTCGGACAACAGCTTCGCTAAAAACCCAAAGGCAACATTATAGGACTAAGCACATTGACATTCGATATCATTTTCTTAGAGACCATGTTGAGAAGGGTGATATTGTGCTTCACTTTGTTGAGTCTGAGCAACAGGTTGTGGATATTTTCACTAAAGCTCTTGATTCTTCTCGTTTTGCTTTCTTGTGGGGAGAGTTATGAGTTATTAGTTCTGTTGGCCTGTTTTGAGGGGGAGTTTGCTCTTTTTGCATTCATTGTATCATAATGCATTTTAAATTTTCAAACATCTTGCATTGTAATATAATCTTGTGGAGCTTTGATTATTATCCTTGTATGACATGTTTTCATACTTTATACCATGCCATGTCTTATGCTAGTCTGATAGAGTTCTTTGATGGCTCTTCGTGTTTAGCTTAGCCATTGCCTTGCTAGCTTTATTATCGGTGAGCTAATTGAATCAAAACATGACTTGTTGGATCTTGTGGTCAGTTTTGCTTTAGTGATCCTTTCATGATTTATGCCATATCATATAAGGTAAACTGAGTCTTGAATTTATTTTGAGCTGAAAATTGAGCTTTGTTAATTCTTAAGTCAAGCAAATGAAAAATGAGATTTTCTGTGCGAGAAAATTGATCTCACCAATTCTTTCTCATGAGACGGCTTGCCATTGCACTAGGCATGAACTCAGGGGGAGTTTTGGATGACCAAAATCACTCTTTTAAGCTTCTTGCTTGAGATGGTCGCGGCAAGGCTTGAGATCTAGCACAATTCTAAGATAAAATTAATCTTTTCTTCAAAATGCTTAAAGTGCTAAATGCTTGAACGTTTTGCTTCAGAATTGAAATCATAATGCTCTACATTGACTCAAGATAGCTTATAGACATGACTTGACTCATTTCTCGATACCTTTAGTGAAACTATGATTTTGAGTAACTTGTCATGCAATTAGTTCATTCAATCTCGATTATTGCTACTTTGGACTTAGCTTATCTGCATGTGTTTTGCCATGATTGAACATAGCTTCTTCACATAATATAGCTTGGTGTAATACTTGTACTGTCTTCATGGATAATCTTCATAGCTCCTTTTGCTAAAGTTCAAAAACAAAGCCATTCCTTCATGCTCTATCTTCTTCCATGCACCTTGATGAATTCATTGTCAAAGGGGGAGAAAGATTGGTAAAAATGTTGTTTTAGATCTTTTTGGAGTCATAGGGGGAAAATAAATTTTCTGGAAATTGGTGATCATAGTGAGTAGGTTCTTTTGGTTTTACTACCTTTTCTGATTTTATTTGCAAATCTAGAAGACTCACAATGATCAAAGGTCACATATAACAATTGTTCTTTCATATGGACCTAAGTGCGATTTTTGGCTATTCTCTGGAAATTGAAGCTTTTTGTGATCTCTTTGCCTTATCTCACTTGCCCTTGCTATTCTGAAGCCAGCTTGGTCATTTCCTAGGCTTTCTCTTGCTTATGGATCAAGTTGTGCCTTTGCGCGAAAACTGCGAGTTTTTTACTTTTCAAACCACAAACTTACATTTTCTGGGAGATTGCCAATGTGTTCATCAAGGGGGAGATTGTGGATATCGTGGGGATATGTGTATGATCTTCGGATGATGAGTCAATTGGCAATGACGTTGTTGGTTTGACGAATCTCGCATTTTCGAAAATGCTCTCGGTCGCTCGACTCAGCGTCGACCGACAAAGATTGGCGGTCAGGCCACCTGTGGATCGGTCCGACCGGTAGCACTGCCGGTCCGACCGGCCGTTTGGCAGTCCGACCGGCTGTGTGCGGCGGTCCGATCGGCCAGAACCCTTGGTGGAGTTTGGGACTAGGCCAAAAATAGAGTGTGTAGGCAAGAGAGGGGAGTCTCCTGCACTTGGTCTCATATTTTTTGGAGCTTCCAGTCAAAAGTTCTATTCAATAGAAAATTCCAGAGAGTTTCAGATTTTCACGATGGAATTTTGGCTAAGTCATTTTGGGATGTCTGACCGGCGTTTTAAAATCGGTCAGACCGGTTGGAAATCGATCGACCGCCTGTACAAAGAATCGATCGATTCCACTTGTCCGTCGGCCTTCTTGGCGATGTTGTGTTTCGATTGTGTCTAGTGCATGAGTTTCAATGCTTTAATGTTGCATATTGCATGGTTGATCTAACGTGGGTCAAGTTGTGAAGAACTTATTCCCAAAACGATTTCTTTGTCTATTGTTGTGCAGGTGGCTTGCAGGTCAACAACGTCAACGGCGAGGAGGATCGGGACTAAGCTTGGAGAGTCAGTCCGTAACGATCATGGATGCCGTGGAGTCGTGACTAAAGCATGGTGCGAATGGACAAGATAGTTCAACAGCAGTCATTGGTACCGTTGATCAAGCCGCGGGGTCCGCGGCAAGTGTCTTGAGGTTCCGGCGGGATTCGGACGGAGAGACTTGCCGACATGATGAGAGCCGATGATCAACCTACACGTGGTGAAGCAGACGATTGCTTCGACTGTATTGTGTGTTTGTGTTCCGTGTGTTTTGGGCCTTAACGGGAGCCCATTAAGTGAACTCTCTCTAAATCCTAGGCCTCACTATAAATAGAAAGGGGGAGTTGGAAAACCCTCTAAGCACTTCATTTGTAAAAATCCTAGTTAGGGTTAGGGTTTGGAGAGGAGAGGAGAGACTATATTCTAGAGAGGAAATTTGTGTGTGTGCTCTTAGATTGAGCTCTTGTCCTCCTTGATGGAGTGGCTTTACAAGCAACATCATGAATCAATCAATGGATGTTTGATCAAATATGAGGTCTCATGTGTTTTCCTCTCTCTTTTGATGTTTTTGGTGCTTGCTTGATCCGGTTATTTTTTATTGGTCTCTTGACCTCTTTTTCCTTGCTATGATGTGTGGGAATACTCCTAGGACCATCTAAATCATCAATCCCCCACGAGCAAGATTTGGATCAAGTTTTTTATTTTACTAGGTTTTGGACACTCCTTTGGTAAAACCTAAAAAGATCAAATCTTTGCCTTGGATCTGGGATCGTAGCTAGGAATAGGTTCCAGATATCCTTAGGGAGGTGTGTTCTAAATTTGGTCAAGTTTCCACGATTGAATCAAAAGTTAGACCAATTTTTGTTCTGGTTTCGGGTGGTCTGCAGTGGTTCTGGACTGAATCGGTCCGACCGATTCCACAACGGCGGTCAGACCGCCACTATTCGATCGCCAGCTGGTCGTTTGGCCGATCGCCACCTTTGTGACCGCCACTGGCCGCCACTGCATCGTGTACCGAGATCAAATCTCCATTGTTGAGTCTTGTGGTTAAGGGGGTAATCGGATTCAGCACAAGGCTTCCTCTGTGCATTTACTGATCTTCTTAGCTTTCATAGTTATAGGAGAAAAGTGCGTGTTGAATTTGATTAATGCGAAAATCAAGAAAGCGTCTATTCACTCCCCTCTAGTCGCCTTTCCGGTCCTACATGGTGGTTAGCCACTGTTGTAAAATTTGTGTTCCATGATAGGGGATGTCATTGGTTTCATTTAAACAAAATGGTTTTCACTCAGACGAGTGGATGGTGGATTGAGTGTGTGGATTTAACACGTTGTGGGTTTGTGGAAACATCGCCTGAGTAACTTGTCAAGGACTTAATCTTGTGCGTCATTGAACTGAGCCTTAACCGTACAACCACATATCTTGTATGGGCGGGACCTGGCTAATTAATTAGTAATATCATAATTCTGGTTCTGTCTTGGAAGAGTGAGTTACGGGGTACGTACTCACTATGGCGCAAGAGGGGTGCCCTGTCTGGTCGGATGGAGACATTCAGTGTTGAAACCTCATCAGGCAGAACTGGGTTAAGAAGGAGCTTTGTAAAGGCATTGTCACGTGCTCTAGCATGCTTACCTAAGGTAGTGAGCAGTGGTATCGACGGATGCCAAACAAACTAGACAAGTCGTGTTATGTGGGAAAAACTGTACAACCTCTGCAGAGTGTGTAAAACTATTCGAATAGCCGTGTCCGCGGTTATGGACGTGCTCGGGGGTTTCACACAGGAGATAGAGTTTCTTCTAAAATGAGTCGGAGTGTGAATGGGAAGTTCACTTGATGAATATAATGTTTGTTCGGTGAATGGGTAATTCACTTAGTGGTTTGTGTCGATTGGTGAATGGGGAGTTCACTTATCATTGGTTTGGTTGGGAAGTGAATGGTTAGTTCACTGTTGGTTTCAAAGAAATTGTGTAATTATTCATTATTCTTTTCAAATACGCATTTCGATCTATTTATTGTATTTATTGAAAATACTGTTTTCTGCAAAAGAACCATACAACTAACCCTTGGTAAGCCTTACATGAATACTATTTGCATACATTTCTCTACAGCCTGCTGAGTGCTTTATGTACTCACGGCTTATGCCTTTGTTGATCAGTTGAGAATATCAAGTCGCATGTGAGTTCTTTCGTAAGAAAGACTATGAAGATTTTGCGGATTAGGATGCGTTCTCTACTCGATTGCCTGTGGGTATGTTGATTGGCCTTTCCAAGTTTCTCGTTCCGTTGCAAGAGTTTATTTGTTCTCTTAGCCCTGCGTGGCAAGTTAAGTAGACTTTGACCATAAGGTCCAGTTATTATTATTATTTGTTATTTTGAGATCTTTCTAGTTAAATCGAATGAAGGTATGATATTTCATCACTGTTTCCTGTGTGAGCTAGCTACTGATCTGGGACTAGTTCAGAATACACAGAGGGTTCCTGAGATGTCTTTTCGGGTCCCGACAGAGGTCCTCAAAGGCGGTTGCCCACGTGTATCGGCCGCTACATCCGGAGACACAACGATCATCATGAAGGGACGCGATGATTGGCTTAAAGGGACACGCCCATTGACGTGAAGAGGAACTACTACAGTCAACTGCCGACGCTTGTAGAGTTATAAAAGCCTGCCCTATGTGCTATTGTAAAGATATATTCTGATCCAAGCCCTAATGCACGTGTATTCATAGTCATTTTCATAGTAATTAGAGTATACCCTTTGCAATATACATCACCGCTTCAAGTCCTTTGGCGAATAGATAGCAATCTCCATTTAATTTTGTTTGTTCGTTCTATGACGAGAGTTCCAGACGTCGATAGCTGGCGCCGACCGTGGGGAGTGTCATCATCATCTTCGCCGACTCAGTTCTGGTGATGTGTCCTGTGTTTTGTATATAAATCAAAACTTTCCTATGTGAGGGAAGAAAGCATCCTTGATGTTTCCGACTACGATGATGGCATGGAGGAAAACTTCGTCCTTGTATTCGGCAACACCAATGGTTCCTCTAGGGCTATTACTGAGGCACCGTCGCCCACCAAGTTCGCACCCACTAGCTCTAAGTGAAGGATTGCGGCAAGGATACGATAGCAAAAACAAAACAAATACCACGCAACCAAGGAATCTCCGCTAGTAATAGATCACGAGATTACCGCTAGACGCGCCGACTCGTAGCGGAAGTAGAGTCGTTGTAGCGAGTGGATGCAGTCGTAGTTGTACTCACGACGCGTCTCCTCTTTCGAGTGGTCGTACTCGCCGCACGTCTGCTCCTCCGACTGGTCGTACTCGCCGCGTGACTTCTCCTCTGACTCCGGTGATCGTCACGAGTTGCAGATCGTCCTAGTGCTGATGCTTCGTAACAACACCTCCGAGGTATCCACACATACAGGGCAGGATCACCACGCCCTGGAGTGCTAGCACCGGCGTCGTGGTTGAGAAGGCGTGGCTATTTGGGTTTCGGGAAGTTCTTCAAAAGATCGTCTGAAAAATCATCTCAACCCTATGTCACCTTCCCTCTATATATAGGCATCCATGATGGGTCTCGAACTTGAGGCCCATTAGGAACTCGTGGCCTATATGAATTCGGATCACCATTCAAATCAAATCCTATCCCTTTAAGTGTGCGACCCTACAGGTTCATGTGTAATCGGTTATGACTCGGAAACTCTTTTCCGACCACAAGTCGTTAGCGGCACCTAGCAGCACATAACGATTCCCAAATACACATATAATATATCGGATTAACCTTAATGCAATATGATCTATGACCAGGTCCATATCACTAACGACCAGCTTGTATCTCTATACGACCAGTTCATATTTGGTCTCGACCAATTCGTAACTCCTTACGACTAGGTTCTGACCACTTAGTGACAATGTTCGACCAGCCTACGACTAGCTCTTATCTCCATACGACTTGTCCGTATATGATCGAACTGAAAGACCTTCTCATGTATACTCTCTTTGCCTTACGATGTCTGGTTGAACTCTAGGTGAGATGTGTATCATCCATGGACTGTTCAACAGCTTACACCACCGGATACTCCACAGTGGGATGGGGTGTCCAAGTGGCGTAATCGAAACTTGTTGGACATGGTTCAGTCAATGATGAGCCAATCAGATCTACCATTGTTATTTTGGGGTTACGCTTTAGAAACTGCCACTTTCACTTTGAATAGGGTACTATCTAAATCAGTATATAAGACACCATATGAGATATGGAATGGGAAGAGTCCTAGTTTGTCTTTTCTAAAGATTTTTGGATGTGATATCTATGTTAAACGTCTGACAAACTCACACCCAAGTCAGATAAATGCTTCTTATTTCTAAAATCAAGAGGAGGGCAATGTTTTTGTTGCCCGAAATGGTGTCTTTTGGAGTCAGTAGTAGAAAGATGCAACTTGAAGAAGTTCGGAAAACATCTGAAAGTGTTTCAACTCCTACCGAACCTCTACAGGACGAACAAAGTGTTGTTGAACCTGTAGATGAGGTATCAGCCCCACGTAGATCTAAAAAGCCACGTCAATTGCCTATAAGGTATGGGCATGACGTATTATTGGTGAATAATGATGAGCCTAAAACTTATAAGGAAACGATGATGGACCCAGACTCTGAGAAATGGCTTAGAGCCATGAATTCCGAGATAGACTCCATGAGTTTCAATCAGGTTTGGAACCTGGTCGATCCACTTGATGGTGTTAAAACCATTGAGTGCAAATGGATCCATAAGAAAAAGATTGATATGGATGGAAATGTTCACATTCATAAAGCTCGACTTGTTGTAAAAGGGTTTCGACAAGTTTAAGGAGTTGACTACGATGAGATTTTCTCACCAATAGCGATGCTTAAATCTATTCGGATTATTCTAGCTATTGCTGCATATTTCGACTATGAGATATGATAGATGGATGTCAAAACGGCTTTCCTTAATGGAAACCTAAGTGAGGATGTGTACATGACACAACCTCGAGGTTTTGTTGATCCAAAGAATGCTAGTAAAGTGTGCAAACTTCATAATCCATTTATGGGCTGAAGCAAGCATCTCGGAGTTGGAATTTGTGTTTTGATGAGGAAATCAAAAGGTTTGGTTTCATCAAAAACAAAGAAGAACCTTGTGTTTACATGAATGTTAGTGGGAGCACACTTGTAATCCTAATCTTATATGTGGATGACATATTATTGATTGGGAATGACATTCCTATGCTAAAATTCGTTAAGGTATTATTGAGAAATAGTTTTTCTATGAAAGATCTAGGAGAGGCAGCATATATCTTGGGAATAAAGATCTATAGAGAAAGATCAAGAAGGCTAATTGGATTAAGCCAAAGTACTTATATTGATAAGGTGTTGAATCGGTTCAACATGCAGGATGCCAAGAAATGGTTCTTGCCTATGTCACATGGCATAAGTCTTAGCAAGAGTTAGTGTCCTTCGACAACTGATGAGCGAGACTATATGAATAGTATTCTATAAGCTTCGGCCATTGGATCTATTATGTATGCCATGCTTTGTACCCGCCGAATGTATCATATGCTCTAAGTGTTACGAGCAGATACCAGGCTGATCCCGGTGAAGGTCACTGGACAGCTGTGAAAAACATTCTTAAGTACTTAAGAATAACTAAGGATGTGTACCTAGTTTATGGCGGTGATGAAGAGCTCATTGTAAAGGGTTACACCGATGCAAGCTTCTAAACCGACATAGATGATTATCGTTCACAATCTTGTTTTGTATTCATTTTGAATGGAGCAAGAGGAGTCAAAAGTTTCAAGCAAGAATCGTTGTCGATATACAAAATTCATATGGATTCAAATGTTGTCGATCCGCTGACTAAGCCTCTCCCACAAATAAAGCATGAGGCGCACACAAGAGCTATCAGATTAGATACTTAAATGATTGACTCAAAGCAAGGGAGACTGTTGGAAATATGCTCTAAAGGCAATCATAGAGATGATGATATTTCATTATGTTCATAATTTTGATAATATGTTATCATGTTCTGTAACAGCCCAAAATTTCAGTTTCAGTTGAAAATAAGACTTTAATTATTTTTGTGGATTTTCTGGAAATTTTAAATGCTTTTCCCTAATTATTTTAAAGCTAAAATAATTTATGTGCAAAATCTATTACCAATTAAAAGTTTGAATTATTTTATTTAAGTCCAGAATGCTCTTGAGAATTTTTGTGAATTTTCTCAAAATTTTTGGACTTTATTTGATATTTTCTAAAGCTTATTTGAACTTCTAGGATTAAATAAATTGGAAAAGAAATTTAAAATCTCGACAAAAGATCGGGCCGAAGCTCAAGATCTGCGCGCCGCCCACTCTTCCCTTGCGATTTTAGCGTGAGCCGTCCGATCAAGATCGGACGCCAATGTTCTTCCGCTCCTCCGTGTTTCTTCCTCGCGCCGACAAAGGGACCGCCCGAGCCACATCATCGCCTTCAACCGTCTGCTCTTCCTCGCGTGAACACCGCGACGGCTCCGCCATTACCGCTGCACGGAGTTTCCAAAACCCGCAAATCAACTCGATTCTCCGATTTTGAGGCATTAATTCACCGAATCAATTCCGCTCAATCGCATTACTGCTTTCATCATCGCAAATCCTCGAACTTCGCCGGCGATCGCCAACCTTCAGGCGCTCCACGCCACCCCGACTCGCCTCGCCCTATTTAGCGTGCCTCGATTGCGCCATCCATCCCGCAATCCAACGCACCAAGACTCCATCCTCTCCTTCCGCCAATCGCCGAATTTTGAGCTTCACGGCGCCAAGCTCGTTTATCCGATTCCGCACCACCAGATTCCTCCGCCACCTCGTCCGCACCTCCGCATTGCCTCGCCGCGTGAATCTGCGCGCACTCTCTCGCCGGACGCCGCCGGAGCCCCTTCGCCGACGATCGAACCACACCGCCGCTTCTCCGCCGACGACCAACTTCGCCACGCTCGCCGCTGTAATGCATCAAGATCGCGATCACCCCGATCGCTTTGCACCTCGCCGGAGCTCATCGCGCCACTGCTCACGGCTCCATCGGCACCGAGCGCCGCCTCCCGCGCCGACGTGGCGGCCAAGTCAAGTCACACTGGCGCCACATCGGCATTTTAGCCGACGAGTACCGTGGTGGGCACCAACATGACGGCCAAGGCCACAAGGCTTCCTCAAGATCAGAGCTGTGAGCCGAGTCCACTGTGGACTCTAAGGCGCCGTGGACTCACCCATACTGTGGGCCCACTTGTCACTCCAGGAACAAGATCACGACGCCGCTATGCAATAAATTGAATTTATTTTAGAAAAATAATTCAAAAATTAAAAGAAATTCTAAAATTGGAATTTAATTTAGATTTAAACTTCCAGAGCTCGTATTTCTTTGCATTTAACTCCGATCTAGGTGATTCAAATTTCTAAATTTGTATAAAATTAAGATCTAGCTAACTAAACCAAAATTATTTAATTTGGAGTTAATTTGTATTTTCATTTGAATTTATTTTAGTTCATTTGAATTCTATTTGAATTTGGATTATTCTCACAGATAGATTTTGACGACTACTGAGAGGTTGACCCTATTGAAGAAGTAGAATACCAAGATTTTGAGCCGTGCAAGTTACACCATTGACCATTTTGCCCCAATATTTAAAATTATTTAATTTTTGTTTTAAATTATTATTGCATGCATAATTGTATTTAATTATTTTAAATTCTGCTTTAAATACTTAGTTATTCCAATTCCTTTGTATAGCCAAATTTTGAATTTTGTATTACCAATTCCTTGTCACCTCACCAAATGAATTTAAAAATAAATGTATGCTTAGCAAATGCTTAGACCATGAAATATTTGATTTTGGGAGAATTTAGCCAAAATTGTAAAATTTGGTAAAAAGCCTATGACATTGTTTTGTCATGGTGGACTTTTGCAAATGATTTTGAAAATTATAAAATTGAAAATGGTTTGTAATTGGGCAAATTGATGGTCGGTGGGTGCGTGTTTATGCACAGGATCAACTGTTAGGATTAAGGCCCATGGTTTTTATTGAAAGTTGCCCAAATAAATTAAGGACCGGTCTTTGAGCCGCATCTTGCAAAGCTCCACCGACTACCACATGTTCTGTATGGGCGTAACTGTGTTTAATAATTTGTCTTACCTCATTATTGTTTGTGCCATTTTTGTTGTGTGGGTGTTTGTTAGACTTTATTCCCACTTGGCGCAAGAGGGCTTCCTGCAGTGGTTAGCCTAATGGAAGTGAAACCTAGCGGGCATATTGGTAGTGAGGTAGTGCATTGGAAACGCCTTGTGATAATTGCCTAGTCACACGCCTAAGAAAGCGTGCATTGGCCACATAACTGCAAATTATCTCGTGGGTAAAGTTGTACCTCTCGCAGAGTGTAAATCTATTCGAATAGCCGTGTCCACTGGCCATGGACATGCCGAGCAAAGCCACTCTAAGTTAGACTTGTTTTTGGTTTTAAAATAACTTTGGACATGATTTGAGGATGGTTAATCCTTGTGGTAAAATTGGGTGGGTAGCCTTGTGATAGGAGGGTATCCTTCACCATGTTTCATACAGAGGTTATCCACTATAAAATGATCAAATTTTAAAATCTGATTTTAGCTATGGAATAAAAATGTGCCTTGAAACTTAGTATAACTATTTAAACCCAAAAATGCTGAATTACGCAAATAAACCCTACAACCTTCCTTTGAATAACTTATGCATGCATTCTAAATTCTATATTGGGTGTAATTTATGCAGCATCGTTGTAGTGCTCACTCTTGTCAATATTATTATTCAGAGAAGACTACTATCCTGAAGGTGAGGAGCAGGACGATTAGGCAATGACCTGCGCGATTACCTCGTGGCGATCGTGTGGCTTACCATTATCTTTGCTTCCGCTAATGTTTTATTTGGCCTCCGGCCCAAATTGTAATAAACTCTATGCTTATTAATAAACACGCTGGATATGTTTGTGATAACATTTTTGTGACTGTGTACACTGGAAATCCTGGACTAGTGTATGAACACAGAGAATTCGGGATCCTTCGTTCCCGAGTTCGACATGTTCCTTGAATGAATCATCAGTTATAGATCAATAAGTATGTGACTTGTTCGTGGAACTCTTTAACTTATATGATGTCGTTTAATGTATCCTCGGCCTGATGTCACCGTTGGAACACCAGTGACTCTACGACCAGCACATATATTGATTGATGACCATGTTTCGCCGGTCATGGATATAAGGATATCGAATCAATAATGTGAACACATGGGGTTGGATAGACCCATCATTGCGACACTATTGAGATTGTTATGAATCTATGTGTCATTAGTTGGTCTCAAGTAATGATGATGCTTAAATCCTTAGACCTGAGATCAGCATGGTTCCCTACATGTGTAATGGCAATCTTAGGGGTTATCAAACGCTACTTGTAACTGGGTAGTTATAAAGGTAGCTTTTGCATGCTATGAAACATGCGGAGGGATGTGACTAGTTGTTGGACCGAAAAGGCGGCTAGAGGGGGTGAATAGGAGCACGCTCACTTTTTCACAAATTATGAATACAACACAATTTCACTCCAATAGCTATGATGAAGCTATGAAGATCAATATACCAGTACAGCGGAAGACTAGTATTGAATTCAATTGAACCCCCAAAGTAAAGCAACAAAAACAACTAAGATTAACACAAAGATGTTGTATCGGGCGGTCCGACCGGACTTGACCGGTCGGACCGATTGTCCGCGGTCGGACCATCATATTATACGGCGGCCGGACCACGCCAAATCGGTCGGACGGTGGTGAGGAGCGGTCCGACCGGCAGTGCTCTAGAACCGATCCAAACAAAAAACAAACCCAATGACGAAGTTGTAATTAGGTCTAACTTTTGATTCTCAACTCCAAACTTGATGAAACTTTGTACACACCTTCTCTATGCTATTGAGGACCTATTCTAATCGAATATTATGATAATTCTTGGCTAGATCCTGAACAGTTGTCAATTGAGTAAGAGAAGGTCTAAAACCGGGTAAAAGCGAAAACTTGATCCTAATGCTTGCTCGTGGGTGATTGATGATCAAGATGATCCTAGATGGGTTCCCACATGTCACAGCAAGCTTTACCACGTGAAGAAATCAATCAAAACTTCACGGATCAATGAAAGCTCTAAAATCATGAAATTGAAAGCAAGAACGAAAAGGGACTTATCTCAAGCAAAACTTGTATAGATTAAATTCGTGATTGATGCTGGATTACACCCACTCCATCAAGGAACAGTGGTCAATCCAAGATCACGAAAATCACCTCAAACCATCAAGAGCTCTAGCCTCCACCTCAACTCCCCATAAGCCAATTAGGGTTTTGAAACATCAAAGAGGCGAAAAACAGCGAGAGAGATGGTGCAGCCACCACCTCCTACTATTTATAGTGGAGGCCTAGAACTTCTAGGGTTTGACTCTATTGGGCTCCCGTTAAGGCCCACTAACAAACGGGTCACACACGCACGCTTCGCAAAGCGCCGTCTTTAACCTTTTGACCTAAACAGCTTCACCTAGCGCCATCTTGCGCCTCAAATTTGCTAATAGGTCACCCTTGTCCATCTTGCGTCACGCTTGAGTCATTGACCTCACCCGATCGCCAATCTTTCCGACCTCAACTCTCCAAGTCTAGTCCCGATCATCCTCGCCGTTGACCGTCGTTGACCACCAAGCAACCTGCACAACCATAGACAAGCAAACACGAATTCGAGAACAAGTTCTTCACAACTTGACCTATGTTAGTCAAAACATGCATCATGCAATACATATGCCATGATACCAATGAACTTGACCTAACAAAACAACATCACCACAAAGTTGGCCGATGAACATAAGTGGAAATCGGTCCGACCGCTCCTCGTGAGCGGCCGATCGCCTCCGCCGGTCGGACCGCTTCGTGAGCCGGCCGGACCGCCACTGGGACTTAGCCGAATTTCAAGCCCTGAAATTCAAACCTTCCGAAACTTAAACGAATAGAACTTTTGCTTGAGGCTCCAAAATTATGAGACCAAGTGCATTGGGATCCTCCTTACCTACATACTCTATTTTTGGCCCACTGCTCGACCATTCTGGTCATCACGGTCCGATCGAGACATGGCCGGTCCGACCGATTTGGGACCGGCCGACCGCCATGCCATGGCGGCCGGACCGCCCCGCCCGTAAAGCCTGAACTTTGTCGAAAACCCTGTGAACCGATAAACCATAAAAGCCATTGCCAATTGTCACATCATCCTAAGATCTGGAGTATATCCCCATGATATCCACACTAGTCGAGATGGGATTTGCCCCTTCTAACATAACAAGAGAGATGTCTCTGGGCCCCTCGTGGTTATCGGATAAAGAAAGTGCATGGCCATGCCACTAGTGGTCGGGTGTCGACCACATGAAGTTATCTCGACACTCGATCGAAAGTATTGAATACCCATGGATGACACAACTTCACCGGAGTTCAACCGCACATCGTGAGGCAAAGGGAGAATACATGGGTAGGTCGTTTAGTTCGATCAGTTACGGACTAGTCATATGGAGATACGAGTTGGTCGTAGATTGATCGAACGTAATCACAGAATGGTAAGAACCTAGTAGTAAGGAGTTACGAACTGGTCGGGGCCAAATACGATCTGGTCGTATGGAAATACGAACTAATAGTAAGTGATGAGGACTTGGTCATAGATCATATTACATCAAGGTTCGTCCAATATATTCTATGTGTATTTGGGAATCGTTATGTGTTGCTAGGTGCCGCTAACGACTTGTGGTCGGAGAAGAGTTTTCGAGTCATAACCGATTACACATGAACCTGTAGGGTCACAGACTTAAAGGGCTAGGATTTGATTTGGATGGTGATCCGAATTCATATAGGCCACGAGTTCCTAAGCCTCAAGGTCGAGACCCATCATGCATGACTATATAAAGAGGGGCGGTTGCATGGGGTGCGGAGAGGATGATCTTTGGAGGAACTTTCAAAACCCTAATAGCCACGCCTTCTCAACCACACCGCTAGCTAGCACGTGTGGATATCTCTGAGGTGTTCTTGTGGTGACCCATCATGCATGACGCCGTGACGTGAGTGGATATCTTGAGGTGTTCTAATAGCCACGCTTCTCAACCATTAATCACGGCAAGCTAGCGACGTGTGGAGCATCGCATCAAAGACTAGGACGATCCGCAACTCGTGACGACCACTCGGAGGAGCAGACGCGCGACCAGTACGACCACTCGAAGGAGGAGACGCGTCGTGAGTACGACTACGACTGCATCAACTCGCTACAACGACTCTACTTTTGTTACGAGTCGACGCTGCCTAGCGGTAATCTCGTGATTTATTACTAGCGTGGTTCCCGTCTGACCCAAATATGCAAATATGTACTCTCTCGTGTATTTTGCACTAGTTCAGATCACTCTAGTGCACACAAAGGTCAACAATGATGAAATATCAACTCCATACAACGAAATATTAAATAAACGAGTAATTTGAATAACAAATAACTGTTGTGACCTTAAGGTCGAGTTTTACAATTATTAAGCCATGCAAGGCTGACAATATTGAAATAAACTACACTAGAAACAAAGTAAACTCCAGTGGACTCCCATCAATTTACCACAGGTAACTGACTGAGATCATGACCCTAACGATCAACCTTCGTAGAATTCCTCTTCAAAAGCTAGCGATGACTCCTCCACTTCTGTTGATTTGTTTAGCAAGAGTGAGTACACACCGTACTCGCAAGTCATACCACATAATGCAATTATACATGATGGCTTATTCCATAATGCAATTATACATGATGGCTTATTCCAAAGGAATGGCTTCTGTGGTTATTTTGCAGAAATGCAACATTTACAGTTGAATACAAGTAATAGATTGAAAACATAATTTAAACAAATAAGGAATAACAATTTAACATTGGATTTCACAAAAGACACACAGTCTAAACAAGTTATTCACACAGCTGCACAAGCTATCTCACACAGCTGACCCTTCCCAATTGACTTTATGAAAAATCTACCCCTCGTGTGAAATTCCCGAGCATGTCCATATCCGAGGACGCGGCTATTCGAATAGATTGGTTTAACACTCTGCAGAGGTTGTACACTTTACCCACACGATGGAATCAACCGGATCAGAGTTGATTACAACAAAACCTTTTAGTAACTTCATCTCAAGCAATGACACTCCCGATGTGCTTTTCTGCCGGCCAACCAATACACACAGCGTTTGGTTACGACACACATCGTTGGACAAGGATGCAGCGAACCGTCCCGCGATGTGACATATCACACCTCTAGCCCATCACACAGCTTAAATACAACCTGAGTTTTCAATGTCAAGACTCAATAACTTACTAAGTCAGGCCCAGCCCATACTAGGCATGTGGCCGTACAGTAAGACCCAGTTCAATGGCGCACAAAGTTAAGTCCTTAATTGACTAAGGCAAGATTCTAGTTTTACCCAAATCACAAAGTTTAATAAGCACACAGCTCCACCATTCACACAGATCCACCACTTGTCTCAGTCTAAATCTTTTCCCACCCTGTTGATTAAATGCAACACATGCCATCAACGAGTAACAACACACAACACATACAGCCCATCACACAGCCCATAATCACTTAGTCAAGTTTATAATTGCAACTTACATGAAATGATGACTCGGCATGGCTAAGCAATCTACTCAGATCTAACCAACCCACGCTGGTGCTACGATAATAACAACTAATAATGAATCAACCTAGGGTGACAAAAGATCATGGCGCATAATAGACAATGTGGATATAACAAATTAGATTAATAACTATCCCAAGAGCATTTAAATAAATACATGAAATAGAATGCAATACATTGAAACAAAATATTTTGAAAACTGGGTTCAATATGATCAAAGGTATAACTTGCCTTGGAATAGGTCTAGGTACTGGTCTTGATCTTGAGATGCTCCTTCTTCTCTAAAATTTTCCCAAGTATCGACGTCTACTCGCAAACGAGATAAAAGAAATAAAAATAAATAAATAACAGAGGTAAAAAAAACTCCAAAAAATCGAATAAAATTCACCATTAAATAGATCTTGATTTTATATGAATTTACAAATTTGAATGGGCTCAATCGGAGGTCGGATGCAAAAGTTATGGGCTTTGAAAGATTGGAAAACAAATAAAACCTTAATTTGGATTTTAATTAAATTTCCTGAATTATTTTTATAAAGGAAATTGGATTATTGCGCAATGCTGGCGTCAGCAGAGAATTTCCAGAAAAAGAAATATATTTAAATAAATCTGACATGTGAGCCCCATATGTTAGTGACTGGGATCACGGTGAACTGGGTTCACCGAGCCTCAGGAGAGTTGACGCGGTGAACTAGGCCACACACGCCAGATGTCGGCGCCGATTTGGCGCCACGCTGCCGCCACACCAAAGACCGAGGTCGATGCCGCGCCGAGCCGGACGACGGCGGGCGGGCGGCTCAGGTCCGCTGGTCACCGGCATTTGACGGCGAGAAGGGTACCAGATTGTTCCCCGTGCTATTGCTCACTCAGGGGTGCCCTTACCAGTGGCTGGCAACGACTGTGGCGACCGGCGGCGAGGAAGAACCGGCGGTGGAGCTTCGGGTTTTGACGGAAGTGTGCTCCAGCGACGAGGAGGGGCGCACGGGGTAGCCTGGGACTTGCTGAACACGGTGGTGTAGTCGGTGGGGCAAGGGCGACAACGACGGCGGCGCAATTCACCGGAGAAGAAGCTCGGCCGAAAACCCTAAATCTTGGATTACGGCGGCGCTAGAACGATTGGGGAGACGAGGGTGGCGGTTCTGGGTTGCGGCGGACTGGGCGATCCTAAGGGGGGTATTTATAGGCCCGGGGGACGTCGGAATTGGAAACCCCCAATTCGAGTCCGAAACAGCTGGGATTTTGGAATCCTTGATTCTTGGAGATTGAGAGAGATTCAGAGTTTGATTCGGTTGGGAATAGATAAGGTAGAGAGAAGGCCGGGATTTGGTGGGGTCGGCGCGAAGAATCAGCAACAGAATCGCGTTTGTCGCACGAAGCTTCCGCGAGCGATAATGGCGGGCGAGGGCGAGCGCGAGGAAGAAGAAGACTCCGCGGAGACGACGACTCGGTGACGGTCCCACCTGGCAGCGGCAGCGAGTGAGCGAGATGGCGAGCGAGTGAGCGAGATCAGCGGGCGAGGCCACGCGACAGAAATCGGACGGAGGAAGGCGGGCGAGCGCTCGGGCGTTCGATCGAAGGAAGGGCACGCGTCGCGCATCCAACGGACGAGGGCGCGGGCGATCGAGGAGATGGGCTGGCGCGCGGGAATAGTGTTGGGTTCACTGTTCCGAAGAATTAAATTTGATTTTTCTTTTTAGAAACTCCAGAAAATGCAAATAGCAAATAGCAAATGATCTTGGAAAAATTCTATAAAAATTCTATAAAATATATCCAAGCATATAGAATCCAAATAAAATAAGTTTGGCCATTGTTGATGTTGGGATTAAGCACATTAAATTATTTTGTCATGAAAGTCTATAATAAGCTTTTAAATTTAAATTCAAATAAAATGCAAAAGGTGATATTTCCAACTAGCAACTAATTAAAAGATTTTCAAAGGCTCAAAAAGTTGGGATGTTACAGTTCCTTGGTTGCGCAGTAAATTTTTGTTTGTGCTATCGTAGCATTGCCGCGATCCCTTCAGATCATGCCCCAGATGGTCTTCATGGACTACGCCATCTCATCCGGATCCGCGCCGGCGACGGTGACGGTGGCGAGGCAGTCGAGCGCGGCGGCCACCCTCGCCTCCTCAACCTTGTCCTCCGGCAAATAATCGGCTATATCGCCGCTCTGGCGCCGCCATCATCTTGTACCCACCGGCGTCGCCGCCTAACTTAACGTTGCACGAGTCTTATTTACACAACGCCAGAAAGTTAACCACCGGTCAAAACCGTGGCCATACCAAATGTCGCGCACATAACATACGCATCAAAAGGAAAACGATAACTAAAATCGACGAGAAGAGATGACGACGGCGACGTACTGGTCTTAAGACTCATGGCAACCGAGAGCTAGCAGAACGGGGGACACGCGCGATCGAGGTCGGGAGCCGGAGTACCAAGAGGGTTGTATCGATGGGTGCGCGCACGCGGTGGACGTCTGTAGGCGAGGTGGAGAGAAGCGATGAGGACGGCGAGGTATATGCAGCGGCGGGAGGAGACGGTGTTGGAGCCGAAGATGGACGCGGCGGGAAGAGTTGGTGTTCGTCACGCGCACAACTAGGGCTGGAAACGAGCTGAGCCGAGCCGGCTCGAGCCAAGCTCATCCAAGCTAGGTCTGACATACGGCTCGGCTCGGATCGGCTCGTTTGGGACACAAGCTAAAACCCGGGCTCGACTCGGCTCGAAAGTGATCTCGAGTTGGCTCGCAAGCTCGTTCGAGTGAGGGGCAACCCAGCCCAGAAACGTCGCTCCTCCTCAGACCTGTGGCCTCCTGCTCCTTGCGCCGCATGCCACTCCTCCTCTGGCCCGTGCCTTCCTGCTCCTCGCGCCGCACGCCGCTCCTCCTTACGTTTGTGGCCTCCTCCAGCGTCGTGCCGCTGCCCAGGTGCCAAGGTTCTTCAAGCAGCTCTCGGGAGGAAGGGGATCGAGACGAGAAGATTGGGGATTCGAGAGGAAGGAGATTCGGCCAGGACCCCAGGAGCCTAGGAGTAGCAGCCCCTCCGGCGAGGTTGAAGAGAGAGCGGTCCTGCTCGGCCTGGGACAGGAGGCGGTGGGGGCGGCGCTGTGTGCTACTGCGGTGACGGGCGCACCACCTTTTCCATCTCCGAGCAAAGGAAGAAAGCGAGTGACTTGCGGGGCACCCGGCTGTTGACGACGGCGCAGTGCAGGCAACTCTTGTAGCCGCCGTTGGAGAGCACCGTGAAGGTGTCGGTGTCGCCAATGTTGACGACGAAGGCATCGGCGTGGGGGCGGATGGAGCGCCAACGGCCGTCGGTGAAGACCTGGAAGAATCCGTGCCACTCGCATGCCTTCCCCACCTACCGGGTCACCTTGGCAGCGGTCGCGCGATCCCCTGAGAGGAGCCCGGTGACGTCGATGAGCGGCACGGGGAGCTCCTCGACAGCGTCAGGGGTGGGGCTCTCGTCCGTCGGGAATTTGGGAAGGGGAAGGGGAATTGGGATATTTGTGATCGGGAGTTCGAGAGAGGAAGGGACACGGTCACACGGCGTGCGTGTCTTGGGCCGCCTGCCTGCTTGGCTCACAAAGGACTCGAGCTCGGCTCGAAATTCTTGCGAGCCAAAAGCTGGGCTTGGCTTGAAATTTTACGATCTCGAGCCGAGCCAGCTCGCACCTAGTTCGAGTCGAGCTGACTCGCAAGTCTCGAACTATTTTTTTAACCCTACACACAGCTAGTAACTGGCACGTATTCACGGGCCATGTTGAAAGGGAAGGAGTCGAGGGGTTGGTTCGTCAGGCTGCGCAACGAGCCCATCAAGCCCAACATGGAGTACTACTACTACACTTCAGTGCTTGCTTCAGTTCAGTCGAACAGGGCAGAGTGCACTGTGCAGTGGTGTTTGGTAAGTTGCCCACTCTGTTCGGCTCGTGCAGCTAGCCAAAGCCCATGTGCCTTCTTCCTCGCTTCTGTTTTTGGCGCCAGCCTTTCTTGATTTTCGTCTTCCTCTTCTTCTCTGTTTCGGAATCTAGACTTTATTGTGAGAAACGAAAGTCGCAGTGTCCTGAATATCTTGTGCTCTGACCACTTGTAGCCAGCAATGTATCCAGTCCAGAACCTCCGATGGATTCCAGCACGCACTTTTCAGTTTTTGACGAGCTGATGAACAGCGCCTCACTCCTTTTCATAAACGCCATCTGTGTCAGGCTTGCACTGGGGCAGAGATACTACATTGCAAGCACTGCAGCTACACATACATCGATCTTAGCCTCTGTCTGTCACTTTGATAAGCAACTGTATGCTCAATTTCATGACCTCATTTCTAGATTTGGCCCCTGGCCAAAACGGAGTAACAGTTACTCAGCACATTCTGACATTTTCAAGACAACAAACCACATCATAGCACAACGATCTCAAGAATGGGGTAACAAGCAGCTATTACCCTTCCATAAATCAAACAAGTACATCGATCAATCCCAATGTTCATCCACATCTACAACTCAAATGTTGCAAATGCCGCAGTAAACCTGTCACAAGCAATAACAATACCCAATATACTGTGGTACAGTAGTATTTCTGAGCCAAGGAAACAAAGAATTGAATTGATTGATTGACTGGTCACTGCAGGTGTGTCTGTGTGCCGGTGGCCAGTGCAGCTGCCGTTCCTGCCGCCGCACTGATGGCCAAACAACCACCTCTCCACTCTCCAATAAATACGATCCCTCCTCCTGCTCTACCTGTAGCCTGTTGCTGTGTGTGTGTACGTACGGTGTTGTGCGTATAAATACCGTCGACGAATACCGCGTGACTGATTTTCTCGCAGTATGTATGGATTCTGGTCTCTTTTCTTTCTGCTGCTCTTGGTCATGTCGTTCTTGTCGCCAGAGTGACGCCGGCGAGGTCGCCGCCGTACTCCTCCAGCACCACCAGCAGGTTCCCGCCCGGCTTCAGCCACGACCGCGGCACGTGGTACCTGCGGTTTCCATTCGTCATAAGGAAGGATTCCATATTACCACCGTGTTCTTTTGGAGAACGTTCGCGTAACCCCGACAGACTAACGGACAGGGTGTTGCAAAATTTTGCAAATGAAGATAGTTTGTTCGTGCGCGTAGCAGCGCTCCTGCGTTAGTCGAAACTTACCATCTCTGGGATAGGTCGCCGCAGTTGGACCGGCACTTGTCCTCGTGGTACATCCCGGCGTAGCTGCACCCGCCGCAGCCGCCGGAGGCCTTGTACGACCAGTACCGGCCGACGTGGTGGCCGTTCACCCAGATCTGGCCTTTCCCCATGCTCCCCATGTCCAGCGCCACCGGGTCGTTCCCCGCCGGCGCGTTGAAGAAGGCCTGATGGTCACAGAGAATTCAGCAACAGATGACGAGAAATCAGAATATGCAACGGCTGAAATGCAAACCAATTTTTTTTTTTTTGGGGTCAGGCTTAATGTGCAATGCAACAGTTAGTACATTGTTAGTAGTAGCACTTTAGCAATGAGCACTGACCTTGTGCCAGGTCAGTGGCTGCTTGCCACCAGGACCGCCCCATTCGACGGCAGAGCTTCCGGAGACGGTGTGTAGACCCAGCGATTCGCCTCTCAGGCCAACCTGCGCCGTGAGATTCAGAAGTCGGTACGGTTCTGCCTGAACTTGAGCATTAGATCATTAGATGTACCTGATATATCCATTTCTGATGGCTGAGGTCTCTCTTCCCCTCGTTTAGGCCGGAGAGAGTCACCGGTCCGAGGACGCCGACGTTCCACGTCTCAAAATGGTTCCCAACATTCTGCAACAAGGCCACAAATCAGTGTTACAAAACAGTGTCAAATGAAATAAATCAAGGCCATAAATTAAGCTGCACGATCAACTTACAGGAAGGCCAACCGCTGAACTCAGGATGGAGATCTTGTTGCTGCCGTGCCACACCTTCACATGTCCATTGTATGTCAGTTTGGGGTTGTCGTAACCGCCATAAACAGACCCTGGAACACAAACACAATCATGAAAGGCCATTCATTTTTGGATCTTGGTTTGATCTGTAACGAAATGTAGCTCTGGAAAAGTGTTAGTACCATATGATTTCCCATTGACGAATACCTGCATCGAGTGCCCAGCGGAGTAGATAGTCAGCTGTGGCCACTGGCCATTTTTCAAGAGCTGCTCATTGGGACCAATGTTCACACTGCAACAATCATGAATCAGGGTTAAGGAGAATTCACATGGTTTCAGATAGAAATGGTCCAGATTGACCCATATCAAGGTCAGTCAACTCACTAGGTAGTGTACCACAGGTAGTCCGACTTGTCCCATGTCATGCTCAGCTGCCCAACCAGGCCGTCCTTTGTGAACGCGCTGTCGTCCAACGAGTTTGTGTCCTCGCCGTACGACTGCCAAGCGAACCGTACCACCGGATTCATCTTCGGAAGCACTGTTGGCTCCTTCACCTACACAATTATCACATTTGCGCGTTAGACCATATATATGCTCCTGCCTAGTCCACAGGGAGATTCAGGCTTCAGCGTTCCCTCACCGTCGCAGTGTTGAAGACTGCAGTTTTGCAGTCTGGCAGGATGCTGATGGACCAAGCAGGGAGGTCATAGTGCTGCCCATTGAACCTGACTTTCACGGCAGAATTCGTGTGGTAGTTCGACAGGAACGCGGCGCAAGCTCCATGCTTCGACTTGTAGACGTATGCCTGAAGAAATTGATAAATCCATGAATACCTATTTGATGTTTTTTTTTGAAGACCATTGCCATATTGTTCAAGTTTGTAGCGAAATTAACCTTCTCGTAGTTTCCCAGTGACTGGATCGTCGGATCGCCAGAAACCAGCGCAGGTTCAGCCTGCTTGATGGCCTTGTGCAGGTCCTTCAAGTGACCCCATTTCGGTTGCCTCAACAGACCTGAGATGTACATATCACGATTTCTCACACGAACTCAAAAATAAATGTTGCCAAACAGAAGTAAGAAAAAAAACACACGGTAAATTTCTGAAAATATCTTTAGTCAACCGACAGGAATTCAAGTTTGTCAAAGATGGCAATCACTGTTGGCCCAAACCAAAGACGAATACACGCGAACACAATGGAACCCTAGAACGCAAACGTAAGAACACAAGAAAAAAAATTATGCCGCCGGAACAACAACATTTTTCTGATTTTCTCTTGGTCTACTGCTTTTGTTCACAAAATCTACTTACAGGAGTGCCCTTCTATTGATAGCAAACGATCATTCATATCCGGAAAGGATTCTACGTATCCTAAAAGAATACCACACAAACTCTGAAATCCATAATTATACTGCATAAATATTGTACGACTACGTAAACAAACTCTACGTAAAATCTAGACATACCATATACACAAAGATTATTAACAATCACTGCATACCGAATTCGTCGATGGGGGCGTCATAATCGTAGCTGGTTGCAATGAACGGACCACCGGCCGTGCGGCCAAAGTTGGTTCCTCCATGGTACTGCATCAGAACATGTAAATGTGGTCAGAACAAGTAGAAGCATTCACTGCAGCGAGTAGAAGCATTCACTGCAACGCCAGTGCTGGTGTGACCAGTATGCCTGCCCTCCTCACCATGTAATAGTTCACGAAGGAGCCACCCTTCTGTATGAACCTCGCCACGGCGAAGGCCAGGTCCTCCACCGGCCGGTGCGGCACCGCGCCTCCAAATGATGTAAACCTTTGAGACAGAAACAATGAAGAATTAGGCACTCTGAATGTCTGCAACATTTCACAGGATTGGTACGAGCGAGACATGAGTTGGAACAATGGAACAAGAAACTTACCATCCGGTCCAGGCCTCGGTCCACATGGCCGGCTTGTACTTCTTGTTAGGGGTGAAGTAGTCGCAGTAAAATCCATTGCAAGTGTTGATCTGCCATGATTGAATCACACAAGGTAAGAATTGGAACAGTGAGCTGCATGCATTGCATAACCAACTCATTTATTTGACACCAGCCACACCACCAAGAAAGGTGGAGCAGTGTGTAAGTACTATCTATCTAATGTACCACGGGGTCGGGTGCGTCGTCCTGCTTGCACATCACCCACGGCACGCCGGTGTTGGTCCCGACGGCCATCTTGGCGGCCCAGTATGCGTACGTCTTGGCGCCACCGCCCCCGGACTCCATCGGCCCGAATTCGTTCTCCACCTGCGCAAAATCGGCAAGAAAACCTCTCAGTTCATCTCCAATCTTATCTGCATTGCAAATTGCAATGGCACTGAGAGGTTTGTTAATTTCAGCGATTCACCTGAGACAGGATGATTGGGCCGCCCTGCCACTCGAACAGCCCCTCGGATTTCATCATCGACACAATCTCCTCGACGAACTTCTGCATCGCCGCCTGCAATCCGAAACATCGCCAAATCAGACACATCATATCGCTCGCCCAACTGTCGAACAATGGAAGAGACCAAAATTGTTCTTTTGGTGACAATACCTTGAACGGGCCATTGTCCGTCCTGAAGCTAATGCCAGGCACGTATTTCAGCCAAACAGGAAAGCCACTACAGCACAAACCCACAGGAAAACACAAGAATTGCAATCGTGCTACAATGGTAACTTGCAATCAAAACGAGAACAAAACTGTAGGTGCTACATCATCCTACATGTAGCTCCAAGTGCCAAATCTACACAAGGATTGCTGATTAGTACCCAAAGTTCCACTCGGCGCAGACGTAGGGGCCGATGCGGAGGTGGACGTAGAGGCCGGCCTGCTTCACCAGCTTCACGAACCGCACGAGATCGTACCGG
Organism: Hsuehochloa calcarea; assembly: GCA_036346395.1. Lineage (NCBI taxonomy): Eukaryota > Viridiplantae > Streptophyta > Magnoliopsida > Poales > Poaceae > Hsuehochloa > Hsuehochloa calcarea. The sequence continues at coordinate 12,216,562 of CM070596.1, read as the reverse complement.
TCGCTGAAGTAGTACTGCGCAATTAATCCACGAACCGTATCATCACCTCGTCGACCAAGAACTCGTAACAGCAACAACACAAAGGAAGTAGCAAATGCAAGCAAGCTAATTGCAGCAAGCAAGAGGAGAGAGAGAGAGTCAAGAATGGAAAGTGCCTGGCCCTGCACCGGCTCGTGGCCGTTCCAGAAGACGTAGGTCTGGATGACGTCGAGGCCGCCGTCCTTGGCCTTCTGGATCAGCCCGGGCCACATCTGGAGCGGCGGGGGCGGCGAAGCGCAGGGTCACAAAAACAAGAGCACAAGAATCAGAATCGGAGGAGCTAGCAGGTAGGACTTAGGAGTGCCGCATTTGGATGCGAGAAGCAAGAAGTGAAGGTGAACCGGGCATGGATGCGTATTGCAGGTACCTCGGGCGTGCTCCTTGGGTAGTGGATGGAGCCGGAGATGAGGATGCGGCGGCGGCCGTTGATGACGAGGGAGCGGTGGTCGTAGGAGACGGCGGCATTGGCCGCGTGGGCCGCGAGGGAGATGGCCAGGAGGGCGGCGAGCAGGAGGCGGCGACCGGCGACGGCGAGAAGAGGCGGCGGCGCCATGGAGGGTGGCCGGCCTTGGGGCCCACCTGACCTCTCCGCCAGAACCAAGCTACCTCCTCCCCTCTCCCTCTCTTTGCGCGCCTTCTTGGCCTCAGCCGCTAGCTAAGCTTGGAGAGAGCGCGTGAGCAGTGAACTGCTTCTCGGAGCGGAGTGGCCAGCTGGGAATGGGAAGAGCATGAGCGAGAGAGGTGGTGTTTTATCGAGGCGTGGCAATGGCGAAGGGAACGTGCGAGCTTTTTTCAGCTTTTTTAACTGTTTTTGTTTGATCTTTCTTTGCCGCCCCTTTTGGCTTGTCGCTGCTGGTGTTACCGTGTGGGGAAGAAAGGAAGGCACGCAGACGAAGTGAAGTGAGGCAATGGAAGTGTGCACGGACGGGAACGGGAGGGAGGGAGTGGGTGGAGGAATATGAAGAGGTGGGGGATCAGCAGAGGAAGGCACTGCGAGTGCGCCATCCGTGTGAGGTTTTTACGGATGCTTGAGCTGAGCTGAGCTGAGAAAGGGAGGAGGGAAAAAAGGTGAGAGGTCTTGGGGTAGCGGGAGGTGTGGAGTAGTGGCCGCCAAACGGGCGGCGCGGTCCGGCCTGATCTGGTCCATTCTAACTCATGTACTAAATAGGTCGTACGGTATCGGTGTACGTACCAGCGAGGTAGTTTAGGCATGGCCCAACAATTTTTAGGGCTGTCCATGCCGGCCTAAACTCGTTTAGTTTGATGGGTCAATACTGGCCCACATAGTCTATCAAGCCTGAAAATTAAAAAAAAATAGAAAAATATGTAGAATTTAAAAATATATATATAAATTATAAAAATAAGATAAGTATATTGAAAATATAATAAATTTTTTTATTAATGTTCAAAAGGCTGCATCGATAAAATATTTGCCATTTAGCCCATTAGGCATGAAAAATTGAAAACAAATGTAAAATATATATATATATATACTTATAAAATGAACTATATAAAATTTAAAAAGTACAAATAAAAACCATATAAATACTAAGAAATGAAAATAAAATCATATATATTTGTACTTTTTAAATTTTATATAGTTTATTTTATAAGTATATATATATATATATATATATTTAAAATGGACAGCCTAATGGGTTGTGTCGTGTCTGGTTGTGGCGTGGGTGGCGGCCAAGCACGGCCAGCTATTGTGTTGTGCCACTAATTCATAAACATCCGGGTTGTGTTGTGCCTGTGTCGAGCCAACAATGTCGCACTCGACCATCCCACCATCCGCCACCTCTAGTGTGGAGCATTTCTCAAAGGGATGCATCTATGGTGCAGAGATTTTTTTAGTCATATTTTTTTCCCCAAATATGTCTCATTTCATAGTTCCTCGCTTCTATCACTATTCAATTATAGGATAAGGAGTGGATGGTGTGAAAATGTAGCCTAAGGTCATTAAATGGAAACGTATTTCCAAGTGATTCATTTTCTAAAAGTAGAATTAAAAATAGGGTGTCTATTTTGTGCACCTCAAATTTTGTGAAATGACCGTCACTTTTATCCACCGTTGGATCAAGCTCCCATGGCTCACATCTCTCCTCTCTCACCTATATAACCTACCCCATCTAAACCCTAACCCTAACTTACTCCACGCCCAACCAATGGCCTCCTTTCGCGCCTCCTCTCCTCCTCCCACGCCTGACCCCCTCCTCCTCCTCGCCACCCTTCTTCCTCCTCTTTAGCCACGACCCCACCCCAGTCTTGCCTCCTTCTCGCTCTCCGCGACTATCGCCACCGGATCCGTCGCCACCTCCCACTGCCTCCTAACCACTTTGGTTGTCGTCACCCCCAACCAATCCCACCCACCGCCTCCCTCCTCGTCTGCGTCCGACGGCGGCGCTGACACTCTGGCCTCCCTCTAAGCTTGCGGTGCACCGTGAACTGAACCCTAAACAGTGAACCTTAACTCCATTCGCCACCATCGCCACTACCATCATTGGGTGCTAGAGAGGAGGAAGACGACCTTGCTTAGAACCGAATCTCGACAACGATCCAAGGCGAGAAATGACCGTGATTTTGCAAAATTTTAGACGATGTGAAATAGCAAATCCATTAAAAAAAATTACCACTAAAATGGAAGAAATGGCCCCCAACTCGCAAACACTTGCTGGACCGTTGATCACGTATTCACCTCTCAAACTTCGTACTCCAGTTAAGTCTTTGATGTTCATCAAAGGCCAACTGTAGAATTTCATGAGCAGTGGGGGTGGTGCCCAACAGAGGGGTGGGGGTTGACACGACAATAGCATGGGCCTCACAAATCAGCAGCTGATGGGTTCGATCGGCAAGACGGCAATGGCGCCATCCGCTGTTGGTGGTGACACTACGTAGAATGCAACAATATGGGTGAGGTGGTGCACAGCAAGGGAGGGTGGCGCTGCCAAAAGAGGGCCGTGACACTGCAGATTTGACGTAGGTGACCTTCGTAAGAGAGGCTGCAAACAATACGGTCGACACAAGTGAGGGAGGGACGTGGTAGAGGTGGGTGAAGTGGGTGTGGTGGCACGGGAGAGGAGTAATATTATATTATATCATTCTAGTATTCGGCATGAATCTCTGAACGCTTTGGTGGTTTATTTTCTTTGAAGAAATAAAAAACATGTGTTAAACCCAGTAAAAATCTTAGGTATCAGTAAAAGCCCTCCGTGGATGGTGGGTGAAGGACATCGAAGGAAGGCTGGCACGGATGCACTTTCAGAGGTACGAAACGCGTGCCTTACCCTTTTCCTATTTATGTAGCATGTGTGCTCCCGGACACACAGATGTTCTAAACATAAAAAACAGAGAGAAATTTGGAAAAAAAAGTTGGCAGTGCATGAAAGGGTATCAGGAAGGAACAGTGCTCATGCTAGGAGGGTGTGCAAATGCCTGATACTTGTCCTGTGGCCTTTTTGCAATGCAAGTTCAGATTTCAAGTCCTGGAATTGCCGTCAAATATAGCGGTGATATACGCGCCATTCAAATCAGAGCGAGATACAATTTGACTAGCAATCGAGGAAAATGATGTCTGACTTAGCTAGAACCAAATGGACTGTCCTGATCCCTGCAAATTTTTTATGGAACAATCTGGCATCGAGGGAAACAAAAATACTAACGGGCGCACTGTTCATGCGCATCTTTTTATCATCTCTTTTTTTTTTTGTGATGCACGGTAGGTATGCATGACAGTATATGAGTTTTGGCGACCAAACATCAAATTTAGCTCTCTTAGCGAAATGGCAAAAATAACACTATAGATCGGAAGACTAGTGTCGCCTGCGGTGCTCTGAGAGCACTTCAGGTCACATGAAGTGCTCCAAAAGCATTGCATGTCACTGCATCTGCCGCGGTCACAATTAGCGGTAGGTCGTCCGCCGCGGTGATTTTGCATTATAAGAGTGTCAGTTTTGCTATTTTGTTCTCACAAAGACTAATTTTGCTATTTCGTTTCAAAAAGAAGCTAAATAATCCAAAAACTGGACGGCACATCCACGGTTCTCTTCCACGCTATTCAAACAGTACATACATGCTCACTATTCTGCACGCGTGAGCGTACGCCCATTCTGCACGCATCACTCCTTTCCTTAATGCCCAGTCTGCACGCAAAGCTTATGAGGTCCGTACATTCGCAACCTTTAATTTGTACAAGGACATTCGTATCGTACGCATGCATGTAGCAGCAGCACTAATGTGTTATTTGCATTTGACATATTATGCAATCCGTTCATTCAGATCATCGTAGTTAGTAGGCGACAATATATGCCCAAAAGGTTATTTTAGGTTCTATTTGGTATAACTCTATATTTTTATTTTTTAGATTCTACTTTTGATTCTCGAATCAGGAGCTGTCTGTTGAAATCGTTTGGTTGGTAGGTTGAGATTTTTATTTTTTAGATTTGAAACCGTTTGGCTGATAGGTTGACTCCAAAAACCACATAAGGGGGAATTAGAGGCAAATAAACTATGTCACCTCTAGGTGTAATACTTCAATTGTTTCTGAAGGTTGGATTCTCACGACAATCTGCTGAGAGACTACTTCTCGTTGCTAGTTCATTTTCGAGACAGCTCCTGCAAGAAGCATAATCTAGTAGTTTTGAGAATCAGTGTGTTTGGTACGGCTCCACGAGAATCGATTGAGAAACTGAGAGTGAAAGCTGTACCAAACAAGACTTTAGTTTTGTTACTGTATGTATGGTTTAGAAACGCGTTAATTTAATGTAGCGAAACTGGCATTCTTAAACGGTGTTTTATCCTATTTTTAGTCCTAGATTAACATAAATAGTAAAAACCATTTTTTATTTATTTATACTAGGAATAGATTCCGAAACTTTTTCAGTAAATTCCTACAAAACTACCTGTTATAATAAGGTATTTAGATTCACGTCAAGCTCCTCAGTAAACTAAGGCGACACAGGAGTATTAAGCCTAGTCATCCTTAAAAGATTGGAGCATGTTGTTTTGAGCAGCTATCGGATTAGACCCGGATCACGTAGATCAGGAGCGATAAATCTACTTGCAACACGCGAGATTATTATTCTCTGGCCCTGTGCCGTACATGCACGGTCCCTTCACGGGCCGGTCAAATGATTGCTCGGCGCGACATTAGATCTCCGGAGCACACGTTTTTTTTTTAAAAAAATAATACATTTTAAAAAAATAATTATAAAAATAAACAATCAATTTTTATTTTACAAAACTAGATTTCGATTGGCGACGGTGACTTCTTCAGTGACATATACCCTCTCTAGACAAGAGTAATTTAGGAATTTAGTCCCTGTCGCTAATTGAATTCGCGATAGGTCCCTGTCGCCAATTGAATTTGCGACAGGGAGCTGAATTGACAATAAAGCCCTGTTCTATGGGTGACAGGGTTCCAGTCGCCAATTAAAATGGTGACAGGAGTTATCGACAATTCAATTGATGACAGAAGTCTAGTTTGGTAATTTTCTTTTTTAAATATTTATTTCTGTAAGTTTTTTAAAAAATAATATTTTGTAAAAAAAAATCTGATTTCTTTATCATGTACCACAATTTTGACTGCTCCAAAGGATTTTTTTTTTTTGAATTTTTTTGCCAGGAGTTCTGACAATCACTTCTAGAAGGAGGTCAGCACCAGTGCCGAGCCTAGGCTCGAATGCTGGTGGGCGAGGGGCACAGCTAACGAACCTAGCCAACTGATCGAAGTCAGTTTCTCAAGGGAATTTTTTTTAACCCGACGAAACGCACCAACTTTTTTTTTTTTTTGCTAATTCTAGTACCTCTCTGTCCGTTTCGCTATATTTGTCTACGGATTCGATAGTATCTGTTTTGATATATTTGTCCATTGCAGGAATCTTAAGTGCAGTTATTATTATTTTATTCTACTCTCTATCTTTACTTAAATGATTTGAAAGATATTAAGTGGTTGTGATATGTTATTTAATAGAGATATGTGTGGTCATTTCTCATTAAGTGTTTCTTAAACTCAGTGGCCCTTATCTGTGCATACAGTGGGCTGTGGACAAATACAGTGAAATGAGAAAGTATTTCCCCTAAGAACTCGCTCTAGAGCTTAAGAACTTTCAATTCTACTAGTAAACCTAACGCACACACGATCGAGATGGTGCTGGATTAGAGTTGTCATGACGGCAAGTTAAGACGGCGGTCATCAATTGAGCAGAAATCGAGCAGACCCACACAGAAACGGCAATGTAGGCCATCAAAATCTCCAGCGACTTGAGCTGCTAATGAGTAGTACTTACGAGTTCGTTTGGCTACACAACTTCGGCGGTCTGTCGCTCTGCAGCCCTCTGGTTTAGCTATCCATCATCATTGACAAGTCCTATAGAAGCAAGGACAGATGATGGGGAGAGAAAGAGAGAGATCAAGATAAAAACAAATCACCGAGGCTTTAACGTATTCTGTATATTATAGTTCGAATTCTCGGCAAAAATGTTGCGCCATCAGATAGTTATAAAGCAAGTATCTGTACTTGCTTACAGGGAGTGGTAAAAGAACCATTAACTTCTGATTTCCCTTAAAAAAAACAGGAACCATTAACTTAACGATCGCAGAGATGCAAGATTGTTAACTGCAGATGTTGGTATAAGGTAACCTTAGGTTCTGGTGAAACTTCAGAAATACTGCACTGATCTTGCAGACATCAAATAGCTATACAGCACAAAACTGAAAATTTGAGGAAGTGGTGAAATTATGTTTGCCACGAAGGCTAAAAGTCTTTGGCTGCTGCTAGCCAAGAAGGCAATAAAACATATCCATGTTATGTTATATAGTCTGTAGAACTCTTCAGAACCGGAGTCTACTATCAAGAACTGAGCTGACATATCTCTAATGTGTGCTAAGATTGTTCTATGTAAACAGGATTATCGTAATCCACTAAAATACCAAAAACAGCCTTAGGGCCAAATTAGAATAAAGCAAGATTTAATTATCCCAAAACAATTTCTCAAAGTGTGATGATATGTCTGTATAATTATGCGAAGTAGTACCCTTTTAGGGCCAGCTTCTGGTTTCTGTCCTATGTGATGTAGTCAAGTATGGCAAAAGATTATACGAGGAAGCAGTTGTGCAAAATTTAGTGCCATGTTTAGCAAATAAAATTAGGATTTACAAAATTCTATTTTTCTATAGTAACTACACCAAGCCAAAGGTGGGTTTGCAACAAAAAAAGAAGATGATGTGTTTACATTAAATGCTTAAATTATTCATTTGAGAACTCGTAGGGATGGAGGTAGTGTTTGGGCTACTTGGGCTCCAGCTCCACCTTTGGCCGCTGGACCCTAGGTACCCCAGGCATTGGTGCTTGAATTTTGGGCACGTAGGCGGCACATGACGGGTAGAAATTGAGCAGCTCAAAGTCCAGAGGAAGGAGGAGTGTGGGTAGTGAGTTCTTTACTAGTCGTGTAATACCTTTGTGGACAGTTGTTTTATTGCTTGATGGAGGCCTAATCGGTGGAAATGTTTTACTCTGGTCTGCTCACTGCTACATAGTGTGAACCATGAACGCACAAGCATACTTGGCATTGGTGGCGGCTCAGTGAGGGTGCGTGGGCGCGAGGGCTCGGCGAGGCCACGAGGGTGCGGCGATACGACAATCGACACTCTGCACTCGACAAGAGCCAGGTAAGGCGATTTTTTTTGTCAATTGTAATTTATAAGTGTCTCCTTTGGATATATCATTGGTATACTTGCCTCGAGTTAGTTTTGACACATGAGCACCACCTCTATTTTTATCCTGACTTTGCCACTGAGAACTTGCAAGGCTTGGTCAGTTTCTACAAGAAAAGAAGGTTGGTTTCGTACTAGGATGTCTTTGTTCTGTTTTGTTAGAAATCTCTGTGGATTACATGCTTATCAATATGTGTATTTGTTGAAACGTAACAAGGAAAACATAGCTAGTTACAACAACACAGTTCCTTTCCACGAGCTTATTCTTCCTTTTCAGATTTATATAGGATGTAGATGGTACACATACGCTACAACAATATGGAGGTCAACAAGTGTTCATTTTATTTGTCTCGTAACAATCTAAATTTGGTGTCAAATAAGCATATGAGAATTATTTACCCATAATCGTTGGTCACTTGGTCCTAAGATGTATTTGGCTAGCATTTTTGTGTGCTTTAGGTAGCATTAGTAATAATTCTTGGCAAATAAAATTCAGATAGATTGCTATGATGATACTAGCTGTACGTTGTGAATTTGGCAATGTAAAATGAGAATGCGTGTGTGCGATAACATATGAGCATCGTTGTTTCTATAGCCCATCCTGCCATTTTGGTGCCATCTTAGTTTTACTTACTGGATTGATTTTTTTTCTTTACTTCTTTCAGAGTTATATCAGTAGAGAGGAGTGCAACGATCTCAGAGGAATTTGTGCTGCAAGAATGAGGGAAGGTAAAATGTAACAGGCATCTTTCTTTGCGTGTTCTGAGTTTTTCTATAGCTGAAGATAAATGTTTCCTAGCTCAACACACTAATGGTGTATCTCAAACATCTACTTTTGATGAAGCAAAGTCGTTTGATCGATATTACTAATTAGTTACTGGCCAAATCGTTTGATCGATATTACTAATTAGTTACTGGCCAAATTATCTATTCTTGATAACTCCTCTTCCCAATACATTTATCTCTTTCACAGTTTTCATGGTATTGTGGATCAATATTATTTGGGGACTACTCGAATACAACTTCTACCTTCAGTGCTCATGGGTTTTATTTGTAGCTAAACGGTTGCTCACATGCGATCTCATTTGTAGCAAATCTTTTTTACTTCAAATTTTGGGCTTCAGATTTGTTGTAGAAAATTTCTGTTTATATAGCCATCTGACTGTCTTTTGGGTGCAATAGGAGTCGCTGGTGCAGTGGTCAGATTTGGTCATCTTCAAGAGGAAAAAATAGTTTATCATACAAGGATCTGTTGGTTGTTCTTGGTTTGGTCGATTACCTTCCGCCTACATGTTAGTGTAGGTATATCTTGAAGTATGTATACATCGAATTGGAACAAGAAAAACAATGTTTTGTCCGTGTTTTATCATGCATGAGTGTGCCAGAAACCTGTCTGATTGGGCTTCCACACACGATTTTGGGTTAAGCTTCTACCATTTATTTCCTTTTTTATCTCTCTCTTTTTAACATATTACTTTCTCTACTAATTCAACTTAGCATCTAACTACTTGATAAAACAAACGGGGGGTAGTCAGACGCAGCGCAGCGGTGTTTTATTTCTAGTATTGCATCAGAAAGGGACAGAAGAGATTGAAAGCGGTAGACATCAAGCGTGCTGTTTGCTGCTTCACATGCAAGCAAGGAGATTTTTTTTAGTGCCAAATCCCATTCTTCTCGAATTGCAGTATGCTACAGTTCTCGATCGTGTGCAGGGCGGAGATGGGCCTCGGGCGGTTGGGCAACGCCCGAGGAGCGGAGCGGCCAGCGGGAGGTGTAACCCTACCCGGCGTAGGTGCGTAGCCGCCTTCGATCTCATCCCTAGACCATCCTTCGGCTTTGGTAGTTCCCAAGCGTCACCCCGGCCCACCGCCTCCTCCGTCGCCGGCCGCCCAGTCCCCCGCCCCGCGCCTCCTCAAGGCGCCGCCCGCACCGCCTCCTCCCAACTCCAAGGCTCCACCACCCAACGCCCTCCCACCGGCCACCGCCTCTCACTCCGGAGGTCGGCGCCGCCCAGAGGCCTCGGCGCCAGCAGGCTGACCCCGGCCGACAGCGCCGGTGCCCCCCCTCCTCTCCGCCCGCCGGGCGCCCCGCCCCTCTCCAGGCTCCACCGCCGTGTCGCCCCACCGCCTCCTCTCTCACCTGAAGGCGGCGCCCCCCTCCTCGAGCCTCAGTGCCAGCGTGTAGTGCTAACCGCTGGTGCCTCGACTACTCTCCGTCGCGGCACCGCCCCACTGCCTCCTCTCCAATGCCCCACCACCCGGTCGCCTCCACTGGCCGCTGGCGCCCTCACCCCACGCCCCCCACCGACATCTCAAGATGGTCAGACGCCACAGCCCACGGTGTGCCCCCCCTACTGCCCAGCCCACATCCGCGCAGACGCGCCCTCCTCAGCTCCTCTCCTCCACGGCTCCACCGCTTCGCGCGCCCCTCTGCCTCGCCAGTCGCCACCCACTCACTCACTACGGCCGTCATTCTTTGGCTTTGCTTTGCGACAGCGCCACCAGGCGTCCTCTCCAGTTTGTTAGAGTCTTATCAACGGTCAACTACTCTGGTCTTGAATTTGTTGTGTCGGCGAGCAAAAGAAGGGAAACAATATTATATCTTGGGTTAGATAGTGTAGAAAATAAGATGAATTCATGTACATTGTCAATCTTGATCCGCCAATTGTGGACGCTTGGTGGGCTTTTGGCTATGCTTATCCTCGCTTATGAATGCTACAAAGCGTAGAGATGAATAAGCCGAGATCCATGATTTTAGTTGCATTACTAACGATTTTGGAAAGACTTGGGGATGATGCGATGTCATGGTGAGGTTCTGCGAGATTGTTGTTTTCTTATGTTCGAAAGCGAATTGTGCTTAATGTTTACATGAATATGGTCTTATTGAAGGTTACCATTGTACTCGAAGCAAAGTGATGTTCTTTATATACTTATGGTATCCAAAGACAAAGGTACTTGCTTTTGTAGTGAACTAAGTTTTGTTATCTGCATATACACTTCTCTAAGGCATTGCTGTGTGCTTTTATGACAGGAACCACCTATGTCTATGAGACCTTCTTGAGCCATACATCTCACAAACATGAAAATGATATCGACATCGGTTCCTCCTCTGAGTTCTAATAGCTTCATTTGTAAGTGTCATCTTTGGCCAAAGTAAAAGTTCAGCGCAATCATTTCAACCGTGCTTAAGTTCCTTTAGAAAATAGAAAAGTTATGATCATGGTTGTAGATTTTGTTCTATGTTTGAAAATGATTTGTACTAATCCTAAATAGAATAAAGTTGTGGTTTTGTGTCCACTGATTTAGATATGCAATTTCATCTTTGTAGATTCGAGTTCTTGTACTATTTGTTGTTGAAGATATGATAGGCTCAAATGAACCAAATCTTTGTTAATTAAACAGAAATTACATCATGCTAGTGGTATGTTACATTCCTTTTTTTCTATGTTTTATCTATTTTGTCGTATCGTTAAACATGGAATTCAAACTTTATTTTGATTGTGCATTTGTGTTGTACTTTTATTATAACTTCGGTGTTGATAGTATTTAACGTTAGTTATAGACTTATAGCCCCTCGATTTTGGGCAGGGTCTTGTGAAATCTTGGCTCGCATAACGATTGTGTGCACTTGGTTTTTTGTGGGCGTGTTGTTTGGTTTGTTAGGAGGTAGGCAAAGGGTCGAACCGCTATATAGCCAAGGCTAGGCGGTTATATCTTGATATGATGAAGATGTTTGCACGCTACTTGCCATGTGACACTAGGGACGGCTTCAACCTAGGTTACACTAGCTGTCAATTTAAAAATCTACCACATAAATCAGTAAGTTATACAAATAAGAGATCATACATCGTTACCACTAGGCGCGTAGTGCAGCGGAAGAAGAGTTGGGCGGCTGATCCAACGTCGGTAGCGTCGATGAAGTGATTGTGGTCGATCGTCCAATGTCCTTGGTGCCGATCGTCTACTTTAGCAACCTATGGCGTTCCTTGCGTAGGTTGGGATCATCCTCGATCAACGCAATAGCAACCGCAGCAGCATCTCTACGGTATCCATACGTTCAGGGGTGGAACGTCATACGTTGGTGTGCTAACACCAACGCGCACGGTACGACCTTTGAGAAGATGGAGTCTAGGGTTTTGGTGGAACAACTCACGTATGTCCCCATGCCCCCATGCATCCCCTTATAAAGAGTCTATAACGGATCATATCAGAACTCATTTGTTCTAACCCGTTAAGTGTGCGACCAGTAGGTTCATTCAGAATCGGTTGTGACTGGAAACTCCTTTCTCGACCACGAGTCGTTAGCGGTTCCTAGCAAGACATAACAATTCCGAATACACATAAATATTATATTGGGCAAACCTTAAGCAATATGATATACGGCGAAGTCTTTATCACTTACGACCAACTCGTATCTCTATCGACTAGTTCATATTTAGTGATCATGTCCAGGCGCGATTTCGACCGGTCAGTATCTCCATACGACCAGTTCGTATCTGGCCGGATGACTGTTATCTTGTGTATTCTCTATTTTCCTCACGATATCGGTTGAACTCAAAGTGATATATTTTTCATCCATGAAGCTGTTTCAATACTTTCTCGATTAAGTGACAGATAACTTCATATGGTCGACTCTTGACCACTAGTAGTATGACCATTCACTTTCTTTATCCGATCACATCAAAGGGTCTAGAGATATCTCTCATGTTATATCGGGAGGAACAAATACCATATCAGACCAATCACATCCATCCGTATGTTTCATAGCATACCAGAAAGTTACATGTATGATTATACAGATTGGGGAGCGGCGTTTGACAACCCCTAAGTGTACTATTACACATGTGAAAACCATACTTGTAATACCCGAAATTTATTCGGACAAATAGAAGTGGATTCGGAGAAAGAATCAAATAGAAAAAATTTCTATTTTAAAAGAGATTTTAAGGGGAATTAATTTCTGTTTTCTGTATTTAAAATTAAAATTATTATTTTAAGTGTTTTCTTGGATTTATTGATTTTAAAATTTATTTTCATTTTACCCGAAATTAAAAATTATTTTATTTGCAAAAGAAAAAGAAAAATTAAAGTTAAAGTATTTTATTAAGTCCAGAATAATTCAAGGAATTTCTATGAATTTTTCTAGAATTTTTGGCTCTATTTGCTATTTTCTAAAAGCCTTTTCAATTGTTTGTATTCAAAATCGAAAATTGAAAATCCTGTTCATCGCTTGTGGGCCGAATCTTTCTACCACCATCAGCCCCCCAGTACTTCAAGGCCTCGCCCATCGCGCCGGCCACCTCGCCCCGCCGTCGGATCGCGATCCGCCGCCTGACGCTCCCACCTAATCGCCTCGCGTCGGATCTTCATCGCGCGCCTCGCTCGTCGCGCCTCCCTTCTCCCCACGTTCGATCAAAATCGGACGGCGCGTCTCGCCCGCCCGCTCTGTTCTTCTCCCTCCTTCTCTCTCCGTGCGCTCGCCTGGGCGCGCTGCAGCGCGTCTCCGCCGCCCTCCTCGGCCTCGCCGCTCTTGCTCTCCGCGTCAACGCCTCGTCCGCCTCCTTCCTTTCCCTCGCTTACGCGCTGCGCTGCGAGCTCTGCGCTCCTCGCCGCGCCGTGACCCCTTCTCTTGCCTCTCGCCTCGGCTCCTCCACCTCCTTGTCGCCTCCCGCTGCGCCGAGCTCCCACCTCCCTCCTTCGGCTTTAAAGCCGGCGCCCGTGTTTCCCCTCTTCTCTCTTCTCCCGGCGCTCGTCGCCATTTCCTCGCGCGCGCCTCTCCGTCGCCGGTGCGGATCCGCCTCGAGCCGCACCGCTCCGCCTCGTCGCCGCTAAGCTCCTCGCCTCAACTCCTCCCGCGCCGTCCGCCGCCTGGCGCCGTCGCCTCCTGTTCTCTCTCTCTCCCGAGCGTGGCGCCGCGTGGCGCCACGCCGCACGTCCGCACTTTCTCCGCGTGGCGCCATTTGGCGCCACGAGGCGTGACGTGTTTATTCGATTTTCCATAGAGGAAAATAAATCCGAAATTCGAAATTCGAAAAACCCTAATTCTATCATTTCATGTGATTTCCAACTTGTTTCGTCCATAACTTTCACATCCAGAACTCCGATTTGGGTGATCCAAATTTCTAAATTCCTATAAATTCAGCCCCTTTCATTTGGTTCTGGTTTTGTAATTTTTGGAGTTCATTTGGTGCTGTTTTATTTATTGTTGCTATTCTCGCATCGTAGATTCCGCGTTTGAAGATCTCTTCGACCGACAATCAAGACCCGCCTCGTCAACGAAGGCAAGTCGTAGGCCTTTGACCATGTTGAACCCATTTTACAAATGTATATTATTTTAAATTATCATGCATGGCTAGTTTTATTAAAAATGGTTTTGGGAGTAGATAATTACAAATTGCCATTATGCTTCCTTAATGAATTGAAAATGAAATGTCTCCTTGAATGACATATATCCTTGACACCTTAGGATGGTTATTACTAGTTGGACATGGTTGTATTACCAACTTGGGTGGATATTGCTTAGACATGCTCTAGTTACGCGAGACTTTCGATCACATGTTCATGATTAATGAAATTTGACTAATGGAACTATGGAGTATGGTGTGAGGCCACTTTTATTAAGATGTTGTGCCATGCGCGATTGTCATTTGGTGAATGAACAAAAATGATTTATGCTCGGGCTTGGTAGGGAGTTAAGGTGGGTGTGATGCACATTGGGTTGTGGTAGACTTGTGAGCGACCAACTAAGGACTTAACTTTGCAAGTCATTGATGAGCCACCTCGTGCAACCACAAGTCCGTATGGGACGACGCCAACTAATTAGGGAAGTTTTGAGTCGGTTCTTGTGGCGATTATTGGCGCAAGAGGCGTGAGACAAACTTCGAAGTACAGGGCAAAATGGAACTTTGTAAAGGCCTTGTGATAATCACTTAGTCGCAACCTAGTGTGTGAGCGAGCGATTGAGTGATTTATCTCTTGGGTAAAGACTCGTACAACCTCTGCGAGTGTTAAAATCTATTGAATAGCCGTGTCCATCATGACATGCCACGTGATTTCGCCAGAGGTAGCATTTTCAAAAATGTGGTTTTGGTTCGATGGAAGGTTGGTGGAATGGTTGGGAAGTGACGGATGTTCACTTGTTGATTCAAAAGAACTTGGTTATCTATGTATTATTCTTTTAAAATCAAAGCTTGCAATCTAATTATTGTATTTCATGTTAAACTTGCTTTCGAAATTAACCATAAAGCCATCCTTGCTTAAGCTGCATGAATACTATGTGCATACATTTTCGACTCTTCGAGTACTTTATGTACTCACGCTTTATGCCCTTTGTTGATCGATCCATCAGAAGAATCGAGAAATATTGAGTTCTACGGGAAGGCTACTTTGAAGACTTACGAACTAGGTCACGTTCTCCATCGATTCGTGGGCATGTCGATTGGCTCCAGATTTTGAGATTCATGCGATACTGCTTCGGTTAAGCCGAGCGACTTTGTAAGAACTTGACCATAAGGTCATTTGATGTTAACTAATATTACTTATGTCGCTTCATTAGTTCGTTGTTGAATGGTTATGATAATATCATTGTTACAAGCTGAGGCTAGCACGATCATGGGACTAGCTTGGTATGCAGAGGGTCTCGGGGTTGTGTAATACGGCGCGACACGCCAACCTAGGCCTCGAGTGCACCTGAAGGCCCAAGGGGGCCGCCAAGGGGAGTTGCCCAAAGGGCGCCTCCCTAAACCCTAGCCGCCTCCCTTTCCCCACCAAGCCGCCGCCCCTCCACCCCTCCCACTAGGCCATCGCCTCCTCCTTCCCTTCCTTGCTGCTGCGCTCCTCCCTCCCCAACCGAGGGTTCTTGCTGCTCCACCTCCCGCGCATCGTCTCCGGTCGCCGCTTCCCCATTTGTGGTGGTTGAGCGAGGAGAAGAAGAGAGGAGGAGCACCTCTCTGGGAACTCAGCAGCTAGCACGTCTCAAGTTAACCCTCCCAATCCCGTTAGATTGGTGTATAATTTTCGCGATTAGGCGATATTGGTAGTAGATTGATTTTGGCATCAGAGAGATTGCCTATTTTGGGGTAGTTAACGGTAGATTTTGACCGGTATCTCCTAGAGAGTTGTAGGTATCGTCGCTAAATCTCCATAAAGTCCTCGATCACTCAATTTGGAGTTGTGGATCTCGAGTTATGAATTTTACATTGTTGATGTTCTAGGTATCGTCGGGATTTTGATATATCGTAGCAATTGTTTAATAGGAATTAGATAATGAATTGTTTAGAGGATTGCACTAACATGGAAGTTGTAGATATTTTCATAGGCTTCCCGAGAGCTAAAGATCACATTTTTTATATCTGTACTAGAAGTTGCGTAGGTTTTAGTCTCGCTGTCCAGAACCTCTGATGAGATTTAATAGGTTGAGTAATCTGTTTAATAGGGGCATAAGAAGGCCGAATCTGGGAACCTTTCCAACTAAATTTTTGTGGAAAATTTTGTAAGCTTTCCAGGGGATTAAAGATCACTAAATTTGGCTCAACCTACGAAATTTACGATTTTAGAAATTAAGCCACGCAGGATGACACTAAATAAAGAGAGCGGAATAAATCAAAACAACTCAGTGGAACCCATCGACTTGCCGCAAGCAACCGATCGGATCAAGACCTAGCGATCACCCTCATAAAACTCCTCCTCGAAGGTAGGCAAAGATTTCTCCACTTTAGCTGAATGATTACATCAAGAGTAAGTACTCTTAGTACTCAACAAGTTGTACCACAAAATACAATTATAGATGATGGCTTATTCCAAAGAAAAACGGTTTCTATGGTTATTTTGCAAAAAAAAAAACACTTGCAATTGAATATCAACAATAGATTGAAAATGTAATTTAAAACAAATAAACAATAGTAGTTTAACAATTATTTTCACAAAGAATATGAAGCCTAAATAATTTCTTTCACACAACCACGTGAGTTTTAAATCACAGCATTGTCCCTTCTCAATGGTTTTATGAAAATCTACCCTCGTGTGAAATCATCGAGCATGTCCATGACCGTGGCACGGCTATTTGAATATATTGATTAACACTCTTGTTGTTTGTACACTTTACCCATAAGATATAACTTGTATAGCTAGCACCAATCATAATAAAATCTTTCCAAACTTCATCTAAACAATTGATCCTATCGTTGTCAATCTCGCGCCACCAAACCCCACATAGGTTGTTGGCCGTAACACATCGTTGGATCGACACGCTGAACGACTCATAAATGTGAATCGTCACACGACATAATCACACATCCACCCCGCATACAACTTAATCTATATGCCCGAGTAATCAATGTCAAGACTCCATAACTTACCAAGTTATGCCCATCCCATACTAGGCATGTGGTCGATATAGTTATGGCTCGGTTCCATGGCGCACAAAGTTAAGTCCTTAATTGACCAAGGTGAGATCCAATTTCTACCAACAATCACACTCATATTTTCCCAAGTGCACAGCTCCACCATATCGTAATTCCATCTACTGCTCGGTCTAAATGTTTTCCCACCGTGGTTATGTACAACACATGCCATCAACGAATAACAATATACGCACATAATTTTCCATAAAGTATTCCATATTCACTTAGTCAAGTTTACTTTTGCAACTCAAAATGGTATCAATAACCTATTGCATGGTTAAGCGGACTATTCATATCTAACCAACCCACGTTGGTGCTATAATGATAACAACTAATAATAACCAAACTAGGGTAAAAAAAGATCAATGTAATACCATGAGCAAGGTGGATATAAACAAATGGGCATATAGCTAATCCCAAAGCATTTAAAGAATTAAATACTTGAAATAACCTTCAATAGTTTGAATCAAAGTAGTTTTGGAAAAATTGGGTTCAACAAGGTCAAAGGTACAACTTGCCTTTAAACAAGTCTTGATCATCTGGTTTTGAGCTTGATCAACTCCTCCTTCCACAAGCTCACGTAATATCAACGTCTACTTACAAATAAAAATCAAATAAATATAAAATAGAGCAACAAATAAACTTCAAAAATTGAATAAAAATATCAGAAAGGTAGGTCTTGAATTTATATGAATTTATAAACTTGAATGGGTTCAGTCGGAGTTCGAAAAATTTAAATCTAAGAAAAAGATAAAGAAAATGCTATTTTGAATTTTTAGAATTTTCTTTCTAAAGGAAATTCCAAAATATTGCATCAAATGACAAAAACAATGAATTTCAAAATTAAAGGAAAATAAAAAAATAGAGAATAGAGATTGACATGTGAGACCCTTGGTCTACTGGATCGTTCCATGGGTTTGGCTCATGGGTATATGGACGATGAACCGACATGTGGGTCCACATGTTAGAGGCTAGGTCCATCATGGATTAAGTCCATGCCGACTTGGATTTTGGGTCTTAGTGCGGTTGGTCCGACGCGCTTAGGTGTCGACACGACACATGCGTGGCGTGCGATGTAATATCGAGGAGGCCGACTAAAGAGGGTGAATAGGCGGTTTTAAAATCTTTAGGCTAAAACCAAGTTTTATGCGAATTGTAAATCAATTCGGTTTTACTCAATTAAAACCTAAAACAACTAGTCTTGATTACGTGCACCAACAATATAAGACTACGATAATGATAGCAAACAAACAAAGACTATAAGCAATTTAGTTCTAGGAATGTAAATTGCACAAAGTAAAACACAAGAGAAATAAATCACAATGAACACAATGACGTTTTACGTGGTGTTCGGAGACTTGTCGGTCTCCCTAATCCACGTTGAGGTAAGCCCAAACTAATTGGATGGCTCCACGAATTAAACCAAACACCTCAATTCCATTAGTGGTAGCTCTTTCCGCTCTGGGTAGGTAAGGTCCAACCTTCACAACACGTCGGACCTTCTCACAAGCTTCTTGAGAAGATCACCGATCTATGCGCCTCCACCTGTCTAGGTGTTGGCAAACACCAAGAGTAATAAGACAAGCCCCTTGCTTGACTCTCACCACGCAACGAATGCACAAGCTCAAGTGGATACAAAATCCACCTCTAGATGCAATACATGCAACTAGAGACCTCTCTCCTTACTCACAAGGTGTAACACATGCACAATTGAGAGGAGAACCTCACACTAGCTCAAGTGAGTGAAATAAGATGCTAAAGATTGTCTCTCAACCGGCCAAGGTGTGTATTTATAGCCCACACACATAAACTAGCCGTTAGGGGCATAAACCCCCAAAAATAGGATTTGTGGTAGCACCGCCGTACAAACTCCGGTGCTAAAGTTTTCTACTGTTCATCGGTTGTACGGGTGCATTAACAGCTCAAAAACTATCAGTTAAAGTTTTTTGTGTGGTAGTACCGTAGTACAAAGGGCGGTACTACCATTCTGCAGTAGTACCTTTCTCGTGCGGTACAACCGAAGTCCAATTTCAGTACAGATGACACTCAGTAAAAAGATCATAACTTTTGACTCTGATGTCCGAATTGAGTGATCTTGGGCTCTATAGAAAGCTTATTAAGAGGGCTACACAACCCACTTATTTGATTTATCTCAAACATATTTGATCAAATCAAAATCACAACTCTAAAGTGCCACTACCATGGTCTAAGTCCAAAGAAATAGCAACAAGTAATCTTAGACCATGCCAAGGGAAAATACATGAATCCCAACAATTTGTAAAACACATTTGCAAACTTAGATCATGCCACAAGGAGTAGGTACATGGACTTTAACCATTTGAAAAACACTTTTGCAAAGTATAGTCACATGCTACAAGGATTAAATGCATGAACCTCAGCTATTTGCAAAACACATTCGCAAATAATAGCACATGCCACAGAGAGGTAGAGCAAGCTAGATTGAGCTATCAACACATGATGAGACTCAAGCTACTAGACAAGACCCCTCTTAATAGTACGGCAAACCTATACTGGCAATCCGGTCTTTTAAACAAACACCAAGACCGATAAAAGACTAGGAACACATCTTTAGCCCTAGCTAGAAATACCTTTGTCTTGAGCATCTTCTTGAAGCTTGAGGACACACATATTCGCTTCAAGTCCGGGTCATCGTCTTGATATGTATCAACCCATGATGCATCCTTTACTTGACCTCCATCAACACATGATAGGTCTTCTCTTGACTTGATGATCAACTCATGATGCAATCCAAAGTCTTCATCACCCTGGAACATAACCTGTTCATCCAACTCATGGAAAATATTAGTCCCATAATAATTAACATTAATTACCAAGATATACCTGCATTAAATGCTTCTAAACAAGCTATTGCAGAAAGGTGCGGTACTACCGCCGTTGATCATCGGTAGTTCCGTTCACATGTAGTACTACCGCTTCCTTAGAGGTCCAAAACTTGCCCTCTCTGGAAAAACGTACCAAGAAAACTTCGAAACTACTGTTCATCAGGTGAGCAACCGAGATAAATGGATAAAAGGTGTCGTTCTGTAAAAAATGTACCACCAACAAGATTTAGGTACGACCGGGTTGCGGTAGTACCACACCACTATCCCGGTCATACCGCAGTGCGGTAGTACCGTCAACAAAACGTCGGTACTACTGATTTTCACTGAAGACTTTTCCAGAAGTAAAACAAATGTAATGCATAACAAAAATGGCACAAAATAAATTTCAAGCCACTGGCCATAATCCCTGTATTGTCTTTGCATTGTCATTTCCATGTTGCCTTTCATAATCCGGGACTAAGCCTTTAAAACAACTTGGTACACACATTAGTCCCATAAACATAATTACAAATAATTGAATATAAAGTGATATGAGTATATATCAACTACACAAGTTTTATATACTCAAAGGATATGTTTCAAAATAGAGATCCCCAATATATGTGGATAAAGAAATATGGATCAATACTAATGAAACCACAAAACATAGAGTGAACTCCCCCAAAATGTGTGCATACACGAATGTATAACAAAAACATATGCATATGTTCAAGTTAGACTTTTAGTGGAATTCAACCTATATTTTGGATCCGAGGAACGCAACAAGGTATAAGAATATGATGTCGAGTGCATACCTCCATGATTTTCACTTTTTCATCCAAATAAGACCACAAAATAGGTATATCAATGATCAATAGAAGTGTTAGTCTCACATCTAGATGTAACACCCCGGCTTCCAAGAGCCAAGATATTACCTAAAATCTCTACTACCAATCAACATTATAAACAAATTTCGAGCATTCTACAATAAAATAGCAACTACGCTCTGCTCGAAAGGGAAGTAGCATATTAAACAGCCTAATTTCAGCAATGCATAAATAATTCGAACATGGAGTTCCATACCAAATAAAATTACTAGTTCTATAACTAGAGGGCACGAATCCATAACCTAGGCATAACGATAGCCATCAACCACCATCAAATGCATACTTGTTATTACAGGTCCAATATTGTAAATGCAAAGTAGTAAATGAAGGTTATCTCAACGTGTGTGCAATTGTGTGTCTACTCCCTCCTACAAAAGATGTCATCATGGTTCACCTAAACAGAAAAGACAGCAAGGGTGAGTTCACGACTCAGAAGTACAAAAGAATATGTGAACACAATAGTACCATTTGTCATCGTATAATGAACCAACATATGGAATAGAGTCGTCATATGAAAGAATGAATGCACATGCTCTTCTCTTTGCTCATACCGTATAGCGAGTGAATGCCCGTCGGTGTTCACTTATGCCCGCATTCTACAAAATACAGGACCCAAAGCCCGTTTGAGAACATGTCAAATCGGGGACTCATATTGCCCACATTGGAATGGTGGGTCTTACCATCACTACCCACTCCATGGGTGTCGTAAGATCAAAACTTGCATGCATGAATGAATATGATGAATAATGAGATAACACTAATCAAATCTTAGTAAAGCAAACCGTCATGAACAAGTACATACCACCATGATTCATTATATTATCACCAACAGATAAGAACACATATCAACCATAATTGTATAGTTGACTTGCCTTTCTCCGCTACTAAGCGGGAGGCAAGGATGATGCCCTACTCGAACTCCGCCTCCTACGAGAATATTACTAGCAATAAGAAGCTGAGGAAAATGTACCCACTCACACTCCTTAACCCGACTCCAAGCAACCTAGGGTTCGAATAAGAGGTTATACTCAAATTTCCGACGGTCTAGTAGTAAGTCCCACGAACAAAATACAAAAATCACCATAACTTTCACTACGAAACTCGGAACGGGTGATCTTGGACTCTGGAATCATGAAAAACCGTATACGATAATCTAGTTGGGAAAGTCCCGATTCGTCTTCCTAATATTTCTTATGTTTAGGTGAAGTTTCGTCTCTCAACTGATAGTCAAACAATGTGGTAGAAATTCCATAACTTTTGATTGACTCGTCTAAAAATTCCATGGGTTTGGCTCATGGGTATATGGACGATGAACCTGACATGTGGGGTCCACATGTTAGAGGCTAGGTCCATCATGGATTAAGTCCATGCTGACTTGGATTTTGGGTCTTAGTGCGGTTGGTGCTGACGCGGCTTAGGTGCTGACACGACACATGCGTGGCAGTGACGGGTGTAATATCGAGGAGGCCGACTAAAGAGGGGTGAATAGGCGGTTTTTAAAATCTTTAGGCTAAAACCAAGTTTTATGCGGAATTGTAAATCAATTCGGTTTTACTCAATTAAAACATAAAACAACTAGTCTTGACTACGTGCACCAACAATATAAGACTACTGATAATGATAGCAAACAAACAAAGACTATAAGCAATTTAGTTCTAGGAATGTAAATTGCACAAAGTAAAACACAAGAGAAATAAATCACAATGAACACAATGACGTTTTACCGTGGTGTTCGGAGACTTGCCGGTCTCCCCTAATCCACGTTGAGGTAAGCCCAAACTAATTGGACTGGCTCCACGAATTAAACCAAACACCTCAATTCCATTAGTGGTAGCTCTTTCCCGCTCTGGGTAGGTAAGGTCCAACCTTCACAACACGCCGGACCTTCTCACAAGCTTCTTGAGAAGATCACCAGTCTATGACGCCTCCACGCTGTCTAGGTGTTGGCAAACACCAAGAGTAATAAGACAAGCCCTTTGCTTGACTCTCACCACGTGCAACGAATGCACAAGCTCAAGTGGATACAAAATCCACCTCTAGATGCAATACATGCAACTAGAGACCTCTCTCCTTACTCACAAGGTGTAACACATGCACAATTGAGAGGAGAACCTCACACTAGCTCAAGTGAGTGAAATAAGATGCTAAAGATTGTCTCTCAACCGGCCAAGGTGTGTATTTATAGCCCACACACATAAACTAGCCGTTAGGGGCATAAACCCCCAAAAATAGGATTTGTGGTAGCACCGCCGTACAAACTCCGGTACTAAAGTTTTCTACTGTTCATCGGTCGTACGGGTGCATTAACAGCTCAAAAACTATCAGTTAAAGTTTTTTGTGTGGTAGTACCGTAGTACAAAGGGCGGTACTACCATTCTGCAGTAGTACCTTTCTCGTGCGGTACAACCGAAGTCCAATTTCAGTACAGATGACACTCAGTAAAAAGATCATAACTTTTGACTCTGATGTCGGAATTGAGTGATCTTGGGCTCTATAGAAAGCTTATTAAGAGGGCTACACAACCCACTTATTTGATTTATCTCAAACATATTTTATCAAATCAAAATCACAACTCTAAAGTGCCACTACCATGGTCTAAGTCCAAAGAAATAGCAACAGTAATCTTAGACCATGCCAAGGGAAAATACATGAATCCCAACAATTTGTAAAACACATTTGCAAACTTAGATCATGCCACAAGGAGTAGGTACATGGACTTTAACCATTTGAAAAACACTTTTGCAAAGTATAGTCACATGCTACAAGGATTAAATGCATGAACCTCAGCTATTTGCAAAACACATTCGCAAATAATAGCACATGCCACAGAGAGGTAGAGCAAGCTAGATTGAGCTATCAACACATGATGAGACTCAAGCTACTAGACAAGACCCCTCTTAATAGTACGGCAAACCTATACTGGCAATCCGGTCTTTTAAACAAACACCAAGACCGATAAAAGACTAGGAACACATCTTTAGCCCTAGCTATTCATACCTTTGTCTTGAGCATCTTCTTGAAGCTTGAGGACACACATATTTGTTTCAAGTCCGGGTCATCGTCTTGATATGTATCAACCCATGATGCATCCTTTACTTGACCTCCATCAACACATGATAGGTCTTCTCTTGACTTGATGATCAACTCATGATGCAATCCAAAGTCTTCATCACCCTGGAACATAACCTGTTCATCCAACTCATGGAAAATATTAGTCCCATAATAATTAACATTAATTACCAAGATATACCTGCATTAAATGCTTCTAAACAAGCTATTGCAGAAAGGTGCGATACTACCGCCGTTGATCATGCGGTAGTTCCGTTCACACAGGGCGGTACTACCGCTTCCCTTAGAGGTCCAAAACTTGCCCTCTCTGGAAAAACGTACCAAGAAAACTTCGAAACTACTGTTCATCAGGTGAGCAACCGAGATAAATGGATAAAAGGTGTCATTCTGTAAAAAACGTACCACCAACAAGATTTAGGTACGACCGGGTTGCGGTAGTACCACACCACTATCCGGTCATATCATATAGGCGCGTAGTACCCAACAAAACGCGTCGGTACTACTGATTTTCACTGAAGACTTTTCCAGAAGTAAAACAAATGTAATGCATAACAAAAATGGCACAAAGTAAATTTCAAGCCACTGGCCATAATCCCTCTATTGTCTTTGCATTGTCATTTCCATGTTGCCTTTCATAATCCGGGACTAAGCCTTTAAAACAACTTGGTACACACATTAGTCCCATAAACATAATTACAAATAATTGAATATAAAGTGATATGAGTATATATCAACTACACAAGTTTTATATACTCAAAGGATATGTTTCAAAATAGAGATCCCCAATATATGTGGATAAAGAAATATGGATCAATACTAATGAAACCACAAAACATAGAGTGAACTCCCCCAAAATGTGTGCATACACGAATGTATAACAAAAACATATGCATATGTTCAAGTTAGACTTTTAGTAGAATTCAACCTATATTTTGGATCCGAGGAACGCAACAAGGTATAAGAATATGATGTCGAGTGTATACCTCCATGATTTTCACTTTTTCATCCAAATAAGACTACAAAATAGGTATATCAATGATCAATAGAAGTGTTAGTCTCACATCTAGATGTAACACCCCGGCTTCCAAGAGCCAAGATATTACCTAAAATCTCTACTACCAATCAACATTATAAACAAATTTCGAGCATTCTACAATAAAATAGCAACTACGCTCTGCTCGAAAGGGAAGTAGCATATTAAACAGCCTAATTTCAGCAATGCATAAATAATTCGAACATGGAGTTCCATACCAAATAAAATTACTAGTTCTATAACTAGAGGGCATGAATCCATAACCTAGGCATAACGATAGCCATCAACCACCATCAAATGCATACTTGTTATTACAGTCCAATATTGTAAATGCAAAGTAGTAAATGAAGGTTATCTCAACGGGTGTGTGCAATTGTGTGTCTACTCCCTCCTACAAAAGATGTCATCATGGTTCACCTAAAACAGAAAAACACAGCAAGGGTGAGTTCACGACTCAGCAAGTACAAAAGAATATGTGAACACAATAGTACCATTTGTCATCGTATAATGAACCAACATATGGAATAGAGTCGTCATATGAAAGAATGAATGCACATGCTCTTCTCTTTTGCTCATACCGGTATAGCGAGTGAATGCCCGTCGGTGTTCACTTATGCCCGCATTCTACAAAATACGGGGACCCAAAGCCCGTTTGAGAACATGTCAAATCGGGGACTCATATTGCCCACATTGGAATGGTGGGTCTTACCATCACTACCCACTCCCATGGGTGTCGCAAGATCAAAACTTGCATGCATGAATGAATATGATGAATAATGAGATAACACTAATCAAATCTTAGTAAAGCAAACCGTCATGAACAAGTACATACCACCATGATTCATTATATTATCACCAAACAGATAAGAACACATATCAACCATAATTGTATAGCTGTACTTGCCTTTCTCCGCTACAACGGCGGGGAGGCAAGGATGATGCCCCTTACTCCGGAACTCCGCCCCTACACGAGAATATTACTAGCAATAAGAACGCTGAGGAAAATGTACCCACTCACACTCCTTAACCCGACTCCAAGCAACCTAGGGTTCGAATAAGGGTTATACTCAAATTTCCCGACGGTCTAGTAGTAAGTCCCACGAAACAGCAATACAAAAATCACCATAACTTTCACTACGAAACTCTGAACGGGGTGATCTTGGACTCTCTGGAATCATGAAAAAACCGTATACGATAATCTAGTTGGGAAAGTCCCCTGATTCGGCTTCCTAATATTTCTTATGTTCAGGTGAAGTTTCGTCTCGCAATCGACAACAAGTAAAAATGGTGGTAGAAATTCCATAACTTTTGATTGACTCGTCTAAAAATTATGTTCTTTATAAACTTGGAAATCTTACTGAATTATCTACAACAATAATTTTGGGTGGTCTTTCTGATTCGGTCTCTAAATAATTCATAATGGCCAGACAAGACAATTGCCAATTCTCGTTAGCCCTTCTGAACAGTGGCAGAGAAACTACCATAACTCCTAAAACGTAAAACGTAACTCCAAATCAAGTGATCTTGGTGCCTAAAGAAAGATAAGGACGAGCCCTACAACTTTATAAGAGATGGACAGATCAGAAAATGTACACAATCTATCCAAAACCGACGAGAAGCGAAGATGGACCAATCGATCCGCCATCGACAAAGACCCAATTGAATTGAAAATGCTACCGATCTATCGGGGATCGAAGTTACCCTTGATGAATCGCTAGAGAAGGTGTCTCGCTTTGATGCATGTGCCCTCCCTCTCCTCTTCTTCCTTCCTTTCCCCCTCCTCCTCTTCTTCTTGTCCCTTCTCTTTGGTCGGCCCTCCAACAGACGTCTCCTCGCCTTTCCTTTAATGGACAGTAGCAAGGGCTTCATCGGGGAGGGTGGTGGCGCTGTTGGGGAGGTGGTGGCACAGGGGGAGGCGCAAGGGAGGAGGGTGGAGGCGCAAGGGAGGAGCTAGGGCCGGCTAGGGGAAGGTGGAGGGGGGAAAGAGGGGGAAAACTAGGGTTTTAGGGGGATTCCCCCCCCCTCCTTGGCCGGCCACCCTATGGGCCCCTCCTGGGCCGTGGCCCAGGCCCAGGTTGTCGAATAAAAGCATAAAGCCCCTTCTTGCTTCAGAAATTTCTACTCCTTTCTTTGCCTTTTCTTCTCCCGGCTGATTTTCTAATTACCCGATTCGTTTCCGGGGTATTACACTAAATTTGTCATTAATCACTAAAATACTCCATTAACTCATAATGACGGGTCTAAATTCTTCAACGGGGTGGCACACAAGCAGCCACGTCGACTGAAATCGGCGGCTGCCACGGCTCAATGGCGGTGACGGTGAACGACGATGAAAGTTGGTCATCATCGGCATTCTTGTGCTAGGGAAAATCCATCTAGCGGCTTTGATGCGGCGATGGAGGGCGGTAACGGGTTGAACGGCGATGAGAGCGTGGGTGGTGGCTTGGTCAACAGAGAAACAGTGGCACGGTGTTCCGACAAGGTGTTAGATACGCGCATTGGGTTCCAGAGACTCAGGCGATGCAAATGGGTGGCGCACGGGACTCAATGGTCACTAGCGGCGAGGGGAACGCGACAGCGATAGTGGAGCATGGTAGCAGCGCAGCCTCAACAGTGCTATGGTGCTACGGCGGTCCTCCGGTGACAAAAAGGTGCGCACCTAGTAGAACACGAGAAGGTGAGCCCGGCGGTGTAGATGATGATGACAGGGGATCACCGCTGGCGACAGAATCGATGAAATACCGAGACGGCGGTGCTAAGTCTAGATCTAAAATTCTAGCATGACGGCGGCAATCTAGGGCTCCAGGCCTCAGAGGATTAGTGGCTAGGGTTGAGGCGGTCGTTTTGACACGCACGTTGAGGGCTTTTAGAGCCTGTAGTGGCGGGGATAATGGAGTGTTTGAACGCGGCACGACGATGGAATCTAGGACGTGCAAGATGAGGACGATGAACAATGACGCAACCATGGGCCCACATGCCATTGACTTTGGCTCGGGTGAGTTTGCGTCGCGCACTACACGCGTGCGGCCGACAGGTGGGACCGGGCATGGGTGAGCGGGCGAGAGAGAGAGAGGGGGGGAGTGGGAGGGTGGGCTGCACACGAAAATGGACCAGCGGAGTTGGGTTGGGCTTCATCAGTAACTAGGCTGGGAATAGGGTCTCTGAGCCCAAAGATTTTCTTGAGATTTTAAATAGCTTTTGCATTTTAGAAATACCAGGAAATACAAATGATAAATTAAAAATAGCAAATGAACTCAAGAAAATTCCCAAAAAAATCTATAAAATATTCCCAAGCACAAAGAAGTCAAATAAAATAGTTTTGAAATTAATTGATATTCACATTAGTCACATTAAATTGTTTTGATGTTTAAAAGTACCATTTAAGCTTTATTAAATTTAAATAAAATTGGTGAATTTTTCCAAGGGGCTAAACTACTCAAAAAGTTTTTTAAACTCAGAAAATTGAGATGTTATATTTGTGCACGACATCTTTGTGGAGGAATACCACGTGTATCGGGTGATGCGCCAGTTGGTCTACGACAGGAGGTCCCAGTGCCCTAGGCAGCGGTTGTCGCCGAATGTCCATAGGTAAGTTCACATTTTATTTCTATTGTGGCCTTTCCCTTACGGACTTACGAATTTATCATTTTGCCTTCAACATGTACACCAGGAAGGGAGTACCCGATAGGACTCCTGGACTAACAAGATGACCCCTTGGGTTGAGCGGTGGCTCCACACCTTGGAGGATATGGTCCAAGAGGATGTTCCCTACGACACCGAGACATACGAGGAGTACATCGAGTAGTAGTCCACTCGAACGAGGGTTCGTTGTATCAGGTTCATGGACGACCCACCACGACACACGATCACGATGAGTGACACGTACCCCACCCAGCCGGACTTTGCATTCCATCGCGTGGTACATATTGAACATTCCATATTTCTTATTTACTTGGCATGTTTTCGAGTTCTAACTTGTTAATTTTGTTTACAGAATGATCTCCAATGGGAGATGCACGTGTTGGCGACCTCCGTGCGTAGTCTAACGCTCAAGGAGTGCTTCAGTACAACGGCGCAGGAGATCAAAGAGGCCATGTACCGGATGATAGAGAAGACGAGGTGAGGCATCCAGCTTATGTCATGTTGTAGGCCGAGGGACGTGGTGGACCCACATATGCATGAACGGGGTGAGGCATGGTGCGTCACACCCCACAACTCCTCACTCGGATGTGGCGAGCGGGTCCTCGTGGCACCGTGTTGGAAGTACCCCAACACTAACACAATTTGTAGGTACACCCCTATGGGACGAGGAGCTAGTGTCGCAAGAGGGAGCACACTCCAGGGACTACAAATTCGACCAGGAATGGGTGCTACGATGAGTGGGCGGTGGGCCTTCGCACAGCGAGAGCAATCAGGTCTCCATTGGGGCTTGACAGCTACATGGTGCGCGAGGAGCGAGCCAGCCGACGCACCGACGCAACACCCTCTCAAGACACCCCCTCTCACGACCCCCCTCAGGCTACTCGCGTCGGTAGGGTACCTCGGCAGAGCCTTTGATGTGCTCGCACCAGCGTCTGCGGCTGTCTCAGACAAGACCAGGGGCCACACGTGGGGTATGCCCCAAGAGGGACCGCGAGTAGATATTTATTCTTGTAAATATCAATCATGTCATGTAAATACTAATTTCTATACAATATACATTATGCTAGTATCATGTTTCGATACTATTTATTCTTGTTGTGTTTACATGCAATCATGTGAGGGAGTCCGCATCGCGACACCCATAACACCCTAGTTCTAGCCTTTTAAATGCGCAAAATGACCACACCCTAGTTGAAAAGTTGTTATCTCTCTAAGACTTCGTTTGGTACTCTCAAATAAATCAGGGTTATTTTTATAGGGGCTATTTTTGTTATCGCATCGCCGAAGTGGGTTATTTTTATATTGCGCATCGAGGTGGGCTATTTTTTTATATTGTGCCGCCGAAGTGGGCTATTTTTATATTGCGCCATCGAGGTAGGCTATTTTTTTATATTGCGCCACCTAAAACGCATCCCAAATATATTTAGTCACGCCGAAACTCTTAAATTGTTCTCTACTTCATATTACCTTATCTTTTTGAAAATTATCGGTTGCGTGGATACTAAAAGATATTACCAACATTAAAAATAAAATTTAATTTCTAAAAAGGGCTGTTGTGGCCATTTGAATTGGTGATAGGGAATGTGTCACCATTTCAAATGGCGACATCACTTTTTCACCACTGTTTCATTGGAGACGGCCATCTTGTCGTCATTTCAACTGGTGCCAGACTCCTATCGTCGAAATGGCAACAAAAGCCCACTTTTTAGAGAGAAAAAATGACTATTCATTTTTGTAATTTTTAATTAAAATAATATTATTAAAAAATTGCAAAGTGCAAGGCTAATCATACGGAACTCACCCTATCGCTTACGCACTAAACAAACTTGTAGGAGCCTGGACCAGGAGAATCATGCTCCTTTGCATGATATGTCAAACAAACAGGGCAGAAGAACCGAGCCGTGTGTTAACACATATACCTTGTTAGTGCATGGGTTTGAGCAGCCAAAAGTGAGTATTGAGCTAGCATCACTTTATTCCTGTGTTTCCTCTGTAACTACTGACTCCTCTCTGACGTGCCCTTTTTGCCAAACTTCAGCTCGCGCAGAGAATTATTCACTCTCGTGTTCTATCAGATAATCAGATCATCTTCAGATATCAATAGATTTAGCCCATACTCCGGCGACAGAATTCAACCCCTATGTACCCCCCATTCCTTTCCAGAAATACCCCACAACAGTATGCAAGGAAACAAAAGATATTGGTGACGAAAGAATATGTCCCAGTGATGGCTCTGGTTAAGGCAATTATCTCATCACGCCATATCCTTTCCAACCTCCAATCTTCACTGACTTCCTCAATAGTTCTTTCCTTTAGGCAATTCATATCCCCCAGGTAACCATTGTACAATTCCACAAACCCCAACTTTGATAAGGCAACTTCTAGCTTCACTTGCAGAAATTAAATATGAACAACCAATTCTTGGCATTTCCAGCATCCAACTTCCAGACCAGGAACCTGACCGTCATGTGCAGATGTCAGCATATTCCCCCAAAACGCCCAGGATACGGTACGGTAGGCAGTTGACATAACAGACAGTTGGTACGGTGGTCATTCGGATGAAGTCCCATCCATAGACCCTAATGCAAGCAATTTAAGCTTCGGCTTCAAATACCGGTTCCAAAGGGGTCTGGTGAGCCAGCCTTTCATACCTATCACATATAGCCAACAAGTCGGCGTCTGAATCCAGAAAATGCCACATATCCATGCTCAGGTAGTTCATCCACTGCTTTCCATGCAAGATTTTCCTTTTGTCATTCCGGCTGCCTTCGCGGCTCGTCGACACCATTATTCATCTGCCTGTGACACACCGCCAACTGTTCAGCCAGTAGAAAAAACAAATTCGGACATGGTGCTGCAGCAATGCAGACAAGGCATTCCAACTGAAAGACAGCCCCCACATATATATTTTTTTCTTCATCTAACCATTAACAATTATTACTGAACAATGGGGCACCCAACGAAGAAGATATCTGACAAAGTAGCATGCAGACACTTGTTGGTTGAGGTAAAGTTTGGGACCATACCTTAATGGATAACAACTGAGACAGCAAACACGCTTTTCCTCTGATGTTCTATCACAACTCTGATAATGACTTGCACCCCACTGATATGATTTTTAGAAAGTATTATGCAACAATGCATTCAAACCTGCACATCTAAAGCATCCACTACATTGTACAATAAGCATTGTAGCTGTCCTGAATTCTGATTGCTCTGAAATTTGAATAAATCAAGCATAACAGATCTGGTAAATGCAATCAGCACTCTCTTTGCTTTGCTTCAGTACTCTTCTAGGAGCATGAAACTCCCCCAAAAGCATGACAATTTTAATAGATGAGATGGACACTTCGGCTACTGCCACAATGGAACACCATCCCAACTTTGTCACAACAAATAATAGGGCCAGATACCAGGACCAGAATAAGGTTAATAATAATAAATCCACTTCAGTACCCCAGGGCCCACGAACAGGGAAGATGACAGAACTACATGCAAACAAGTTTTTTTATTATTGATTACTCATGTACTTTTTTTTTCTCGGAAGAGCTCAATATAGAGGGCAGAACACGTCAGTGATATTTAAGACTTTTCCCCCTCCCTTGATCCCACTATTGCAGAGCATGCAGCCACAGCCCACAAACACTGTCAGCTCAGCTTGCTAGAAGAACTGGGGGGAAAAAGAAAAACTTTCCGAGTCTTTTCATAGAAACTTTGCATGATCTCCATCCATTTAAACGTTGCCTATAGTTTGCAAATGAGTTTACTTCAAACAATTCATAAGTTGCATGAAAATTAAGTTTAACTAGTATATATTTGTTAGCTCAAAAAAGAATGAAATAAGCGCCATAATATTACACAACTATAACAATTTGAAGACTGTAGCAGTTGACTTGGATGATTATTTGGAATGCAATTAAGTCGGAAAGCAACAGGCAGCGTCAGCATTCAGGAACTAATAGAACCACAAGTAAGAATGAATATTGTAGCACAGAACTGCATGTTATATTTTTACTTCAATGCTATGGGGAAAACGGCAAATGAAAATGAGTAACACACTAACACTGCATGCCGTTTCATTTTTAAATGCCGGCTATTTTCAGTTAGATGTAGAGTTTTACAGTCTATATCTTGTAACAATAGGCACATACCAACTAGCATCTAACTTAGTCAACCAAATTCAATGTCCATCTGAAAACTCTCACAAGAAATAAATTTGTGGTAATGTTGCGCAATGTACTATAGACATTTAAGATGGAACGAAGAAAGCAAGTGTACTATAAACTGCAGTGTCAGTGTGGTAATGTTGCGCAAAATTATGTCAAAAGTATGCTTTCTGTAATAATTAAACTAAAACTACACTGGAAGTATGGTATGTGAAACATAGGAAAATATTGCTTCTATAGACAAAGTAAATCCTTTTATATGGATATGTACTTATGTATAGTACAAGGTATATTGCTCTTCAACTTTTGACCTGATACTTCTCCAATTAACTGTGCCTTTGTGTATAAGAAATAAGGATTAATGCACATGTAAACATTGGATGTTCATATTTTTTTTTTAAAAAAAAAAAAAAAACTCATCACGCTACAAGCTTCCAGAAATTTCAATATTTTGAACTTTTATTCTTTTATCATAGACCTAGATAGGGATAACCAGATAGATCAAAATTCCAGATGTTACCTGGGAAAAAGTTATCAACTAGTTTTGAAATAATCTGAATTGATGAGATATGTGATGCATGAAGGAGAAAAAAACCGGCCGGTAACCGACAGTAACCGGAAATCCTGGTGGGAACCGGAAGGGAAAAAATTGGCTATAAATTTTCAAATTTAGATTTAAATTTATAACTGCGTAATGTACTTTCTAGATTGGTTTAGTACCTTTTTTATAGTAGATTATGTATTGTATGAGCTAAATATGTTTAAATTATTGTACTCCTAAGTCCTAATATTTTTAGCATAATCTAGCCTAGCTAGTACATGCTAGTTGGAATCCTGAAAAGCTGGTTTGTTGGTCCACTCATATTGGGTAGCATGAGTGCATGAGCTGGTTTGTTGGTCCACCCACCTTGGGAAGCTAATTTGGAATCTAGGAGATGCTGGTTGGAAGTGTGACCAAATCAGACGAAGGTGTCATCCGCCTAAAAAAACATCTTACTGAGAAACACAGAGATGTTATTCCTTGCAGTGGGATTTCGGCAGAAGTCCGAACGCTCATGCTAGCAAGTTGTGAAGAAATAAAGGTAAGAAAGAAATCTATTAAAGATGAACGACTACAAATGAAGTAAACTACTTCAGAGCCTGTAGCTCGTGGTCCATCATCTCAAGATATCTTCGATGATGATGAGCATTCTTTCAATTGCAAATTGCCCATAACTGGTTTTCTCTGTTTTTTTTTGTTTTGTTTTTCCAAGCGGGTTTTCCTTGTAACCGTTCCAGTAACTAACAGGTTTAACAACAGCCCCATTTCAAATTTCAATTTTTGAAATTCACCCGGGTTTTTTCCGGTAACCCGTTACCGACCCCTGGGCAGTTTTTGTTCCGGTACCGAGATTTCGATCCTTGGATGCAGGTGCTGTAACACAAATGCGTAAAAATATTCCAACAGAAAAACGTGTTAAACCATGAGTTACCCTGCCCAAAAGTAGAATGTAGCATACAAAAACTACATAGAACAATTATCTTCCAAATCGAATGGACACTAATAAAGTAAAAGAGAAAAATATACAAAATGTTGATCTCCGAAGTGTCTTTTTTAAGGATGAGGTACCCTTCATAGTGCCTACATTGACAACCAGATTGAAATTGCCAACAATATACCCATAGTTCCCAGACCATACATCACAACAGTGTCAGCATTCGTGCCCTCCAGCTGTTCCAGCAGAACCTCTGTCCATCCATGGGACATCAATTGTGCCTCCTGTATATTGCAAATTGCAAGGCATTAGCTTATCAAAACAACAAATCTCAAAACTTACACAAAGTCTCAAACTCACTTTCATCTCTTCTATGTTTGATCTTCCAGGGCTAGCCTCACTCTGTAACGTGACATGGTCAAGTAGATTATCTCTGATGGACAGGGGAATTTCTGCTTCATGTGCATCTACGAAACCTGTGTAGGCTGAATCTGTGTGAACAGTCTTCATGACTGATCCAAAGAAATTTGTCACAGGGACCTGATCAAACACAGAATAGGAGAAAAGACTTAGTTGTGAACAACAGAATGATGAATTAGAAATAAATCTAATATTATAATTACCTCATTCAAGGGCCGCTCATAAAGATCCATTCGATAATACGCAGTAGACAACAGCATGGAAGGATTGTATGAGTTGAAAAGACTGGAACATAAAAAATGAAAAGGTTATAATACAAAATATCATTTATAAGTTGAACTGAGTGTTACTCTGTGGAGTTATCCAGCTACATTGTTTTTAGAAATATAAGGTTGAATATAGTTTAGTTCTATACGGCATAGTTTAGCTACAGAATATAAGACAGCTGACTCCCAAAGGTTTGTAAAATCCACTGAAATAATGTTTGAGCTTGTCCTTAGCAACAATTATTTGTTTCAATTTGTTGTGGCTTGTTTCAGCTCTGTAGCAAAATAATGTCAAATAGCTGCATATCCTCATTATCCTCTAGTGCTCACTTCCATTCTTGTCCTACTTATTGGAATAAATTAGATGCTATTCTTATCTCCCATAATATTGGCTCTTAAGTTTTTGAAACAATAAAGGCTCTTAAGTTTTTGAAACAATAAAGGCTCTTAAGTAACCACAGGAAAGCAGTCAACAGAGAATTACAGATTCAGTGAAATCCGATAAAAGGTTGCCAGTTGCCAGCCGTGAATTTCAATTATTTTATACATTGCCAAAGATAGCGTGTTGATACAGAAAGAATCAAAACTATGCAGAACTTCTGCTGACATCATATTACATGGAAAATGACAAATGGAACAAGAAATCAACTACTCCGTCCATTCTTTTTAAGTGACATTTTTTACTTTTCAAGGTCTACGAGATGTGACTTTGACCGTTACTTTTTATAACTTTATCTTATTATATACTAATAAAATCATAATATAATGTAAGTATTTTTAACGACAAATCTAATGATATAGTTTTCGTGTAGCCAATCTAAATATTTTTAAACAACTTAGTGGTCAAACTTTAGAAAGTTTGACACGGATTCTAGAGTGTCACTTAAAAAAGAACAGAGTGAGTATATCTTAATACAGAAACAATGAACCAAGTTCTTCAGAGTAAATGCACGTCCCAGTAAGACCATAATGACCATCAAGTGTCATAACACAAAGTTCTATACGGAGAAAACTTTTTATCTAATAAAAAATCTTATCAGAACATTGAAATGAATTATACTTGGCATGTAGCAATTAATGAACTTGAAACCAATATGCATAACATAGGAGAACAGCATGTAAAGTCTAATTTACCTGCTTAATGAGGCATTGCTATACATGTTCAGTTTCTCAAAGAAAGCAAGTGTATAGAAGGTAAACCTATCCACAACAGAAACACCAATCTGTCACAAAAAAAAAAAAAAATAGATCAGATTGACCAGCTTCATGACAAGTTATAAGGCAAAATAAGTTTGCAAACAGTATATGAGAAAACTGTGAATGGAAGGCGTGTTCTCACATCTGAGTCAAGATGGTGAGAGTAAGAGTTTTCACCCTTCATGCTGCTACCAATTGCCAAAACACCAGGTGATTGAAGCTGCAGATATTAAATATGTCAGGTACAGATATAGTTTTGAAATACAGAAAAATGTAAAATGTGCTATAGAAGGACATAATAGATTGATTAAACCATCTTTTCTAAATCTATAATGATGTGAAATATCATTAAAATTGATGTTTTAAAACGCAGTGAGTTGTAAGTGGGTGCTTATCCAACCACTTAGCACAAAAGTCATGTGCAACCTTCGGCTTACCAATATATCAAACATATTTTCAGAAATAAAAAATAACGTACAGGTACATCAAATGTTACATAAGCAGATAAAATGATATGGGGAATAATTTAATGTGGAATACTTACTGAAAACCATGGATCAGTTACAAGACGACATGGATAATATGTACATCACTAATTCAGTATATATCAAGACGGATTTCTAGCAATTAAAACAGTGAAACAAACCTGTGAAAAGAGAGTAGCAGCTTGGCAGGTATCTACCATTATCAACAACTCTTTAAATCTGAAAGGCAGACCAAGGAGAAGATGTCAGGATCAACAAACCAGAAAATGAGGGGGTGGGGGGAGGCAACATCTGAATGTTGACAATCAAACAATTCCTTAATTTTTATCTAATAGATTTTTGTGTATCAAAAATAAGTATTAAAAAAAGATAATTCAAAGCAATAGATGTATGATACCTATGCTTCTCTTTCATTTGCTTTACTGCATCTGCTAAATCATGGCTCTGAAGTTCTTCAGAATCTTGGAACTTCAAAAATTCATCCCCACCATGTCCAGTCATGTACAAAAGAATATGGCTTCCTTCATCACTTAAAAGCCGCTTTGATCTTGGTACAGCGCTCTCATGTCTACCAGTCAAAACTCTCAAAAAGTTTTCAACTGTCACCTCATAACCTCGGTAATCAACCTGTAAATATTAGATATTTTTTAGCATGAATATCAAACTACATAGTGTTGACGTACATTATGAATGGACATCTTGAAATTTTGCCAGCTGTCACATTCATTAAGTCACCACAATGGCTGTTTTGCACCGTATAATGTGCTTAAGTATTATGATGTTATGATTCAACCGCAATATTTTCAGAGTAATGAGATTCACCTCAACATTGTCACCATAAAGATTAAGCTGGTGGTTCTCATTGTTGAACACTTGGGCAGGATAATTGTTCCTAGGATTACAAGCCATATCATCTGCCAACATAAGTATTATCCGCTCGTCAGGTATTCCTAATCTCTTAACAGTCCTGGAAAAACAAACGGTGTGTTTGCTAATAAGGAATGAGCTCTACATAGGATAGGGATTAACAATTGCACATGAATATTATTTAGCATGCTACCTGTACAAAGACAGAGTATTGGCCATATGTCGATAATTAAACCTGGAGAACATTAAAAACAGTAAGTCAGAATTAAGTGACCACGGGAATAAGTAGCAGAATCCAACATTTACCACTACAAATAATTTAAAAGCGTCAGCCACCTAGTCAAAAGCTATTGGTAGGTGGCAACCAAACATGTCTCTGAAATGGCGAACTCTTTGAAATGGATCCGTCATTAACACAACTTAACAAATGTGCATGTTCAGACCGAAATGTTTATTAAAAAAGACAACTTCTTTTAAGCTCTAACTGAACTTACATCATCATAGTTCGAACATGTTAATCCATCATTCTTATCCTCACATCCCAAGAACCGAGATAGAAAAAGAACAGACTCAAATCAAATTACACCCAGTGAGACCCAAAGCCATAACGACAAGATTAAACTAGTCTGTGGTATCGATCGAAAGCCACTGCAGTCAAACGAGTAAAGCACTAATAAGCGGAAGCTCCAGAACCTCATAATCTAATCCCCTCGCACATTAGCATGACTAATTCCACTTCAATCAGATTAATCAACCAAGCAAACAGCCCATCACTGCTGGAAACGCCGGCATTGATTCACTAGTTAGCAACCAGAGATCGACAAATCATAAACTCGCTAATACACAGACACGTTCATATAAACTGCGATCCACTCCAATTGGATCCATACCCTTGCATCAACTGCGCTCATTAATCCACTCCAATTGGATCCAGACCCTAGCTTCTCTAAACCTCTCTCTCGCGGCTTCGTTTCGCACGGCGAACCCGCGTACGTACATGCTTCCACTCCACTACAACGGGATCCCTAGGCAATGGACCAAGCAAGCAGCGGTGCGCGTCGAGGTGAGGTCTGGCGCGGAGGATTCGTAGGAGATGGCTCACCAGAAGCGGGAGGTGCAGACGAGCACGGCCCAGTTGTTGTTGTGCATCGCGGCGGGCGACGCGACCGCCGCCTGGGGCGCGGCGGAGGAGGAGAAGGCGAGGAGCACGAGCAGCGGCAGCGACGGGAGGAGGAGAGCGGGCCGCGAGGCCCCTGGGATCCGGCGGCCGAACGCCATGCCCGGCGCCGCGACGCGCGAAATCGGGGCGGTCGCACCGGTTGGGAATCTGGGGACGGGAGAGACGAGGAGCGGAGCTCGTCGCGCTCAGCTGAACGGCGGCGCGCGGACGAGGCGACTGGGCTGGAGAGCCGTGGATAGCCGGGCCGTGGAACTTAGAGACGGGCTGGGTGGTGGGCCTCGAGGGAGCAGGCCGCCATCACGTTTGAGGGGCGGACTAAATGGGCCGAGGAGTTGGCCCTAGCTGTGGCAAGAGATGGGTATGACTTCCAACGGATAGTAGGAGCCTATGAGGGTACTCGCTCGGTCAGTTCGTATTTACTTGTCAGCGTTGAATCGCTCTTACCTTTTTCTTTTCGGTCAATTTGATATATGTCATTGAATAAGTTTAAATTTTTGTAATATATCACTAATGTTTTACTGATATATAGGTTTTAAATCTATATGTCAATCTTACAATGAGTAGTACACTGTGAATTATGCAATTATTAAGTTGTATATTCTCTATTTTTTTTAGTAACACTAGTAGGGTGTTTGTGCGATGCAACAGAACCCTAAACCTTACGTAAATAATATTAACACATAAAGTGAATCAAGCGATTAAAAGAGGGTGATACATATATATATGAGCATCACATTAGTACAACGCGATAGAATAAGAACTTCGTGCGACAATTTTGGAAATGAATGGTAGCAGACAATATTTTCTCGTAGTTTACTTCATTATATAAATAGCTGATATATCATCATATAAAATATCTACAAACTAATTGATAAAGTAAACATCATACATTAAACAAAAATATTAACGGAAAATTAGAAATAAAGCTGATATGATAGCCTTATCGAATACTCATTCTCATCTCTAGTTTGTCACGTAAAGAGAAAGGAAGCATGCTCTAAAAAATGGTCAAAAAAGTTAAATATCAACTATACTGGAGTTTTGAGGATCAGGTACCACCGGATGCAAATGTTGAATTCCAACTATTTTAGTATTGGAGCCAATCACATTAAGGTGTGCTTGGACCAACCTACTTGCTTCGGTATGGTAATAACAGATAATTGGCAGATTAGGCATATGAAGGTTTTCAACGCTAAATATAAAAATATACAGATAGTGAAGATCAGTGACATACAAAATGTTGATTTTATCTATCTGGGATCTGGGTGCAGAATCTGAATTTTGAGAAACTGGGAGTCTTCCCGTGGAAGTTTTTATGTAATTATCTAAATTTTGTAGAACCAGTGATCACCCTATGTTAGCTTGCAAGCCACTGTCGTTTTGTAATGACATAGTGCTACTTGACGAAGCCTTTAATTCAGAATGACCATTTCATCTGGGTTAGAACCTCCAACAACAGTTATTGGGATAACTTTGTCTGCAAATTCGTATAAGATTGACCTGCACATTTGAAAACATTACTTAGAATTACTCTACCACTTACCTGTACTCTTCAGCTGAAACTTTGATAATTTATAAAAACTAACATGAATAGATCGATCTTATACTCTTGCCAATTAACAGTCAAATAAACTTAAGCAGTAGTAACAACAAATAAGCCCGATAAGAGAAAGTCGCAGACTGATATGCCTACGGAGCACTACCAACAAAGATGCAGTAACAAAAACAAGATTGCTTGCGAACAAGAAAATAATCAGAAGAACAGTTATACTTTGTAAAATATGTAACTTCTTCCCAGGTCTAACAAGCCTCATTGCAACTTCCGTTGCCGTGTTGGCAGCTGCAAGAACATCTGTGAGCCACCACAACAATAAAACTATCAATATGACAGCTCATATCTCTGTCAAGTGAAAACTGAATCATCAAGGTTTAAGGTAAAATTAGAAAACATGGTAGAAAGGTTGTAGCCAGCAAGGCAATACATTTTGACCATATCATTTTCTTCCAGGACTACCTCATCAATGGCCAGTGGAGAGAAATGGCATACCGTGTTGTTCACGGATAAGCATGTTGAGAAAGCAATGCCCCTTTCAATCTCCCTCTTCACATTCCTGTAGACTTTCCCTGTTTGCCTGTCCTCAGCAAAGAAATACTACTACAAAACAGGTGATACTAAACGCCTCAATCGTCTGTGTTGTACTTATCACATACGTTTTTAATAAGAACCATCTGTGATATGTAGCGATGGTTAGAACCGTCAATGATACATAATTATCACAGATGGTTTTAAATACAAACGGTCTGTGATGTCTTCGAATATCACAGACGGTTTGTATTTAAAACCGTCTGTGAATCATCATAGACGGTTTTTATCACGAATCGTCTATAATTATAATCATATCACAGACGGTTTTGTAGACAAAACCGTTTGTGATACTTTTGTTTTATTGGGCGGGGAAACGAAAATTTGGACTTAATGGGCGGACTGCTGAAACTCACTTTATATTAACCGAGTCTCCTCACACCTCCATCTCCTCCTCTGTCATATCTCCTCTAACCGAGTGCCGCCGCCTCGCCCTGACCTTGCACCCCGGCCTCCCCCAAGCTTGTCGCCCGCGGCCTCCTCCACCTCGCCCTGGCCTTGTCGTCTCCAGCCTCCCTGACCTCATAGCCCATGGGCCCCTCCGACATCATCGCCCCTCCCCCCCCCCCCAGCCTCCTCCACTTCGTCACTCTGGCCTCCCACGACCTCGTCGCCCCCAGTCTCCCTCGACATCGTCGCCCCCGGCCTCCACCTCAGATCGTACACTGTCCGGTAAAACAGTCGTAACTTTTGCACACAAACTCGGATTACGATGTTTTTTGGCTCATTGGAAAGCTAACGAAAAGTTGCATTCAAAAATATATAAGTCCATATTAGATTCATTCGTGAGGCTCCAGATAAAGTGAAAACCCAAAAAAAAAAATTTGTTTAGGACCTCAAAACAGTCTCCAAAGTTTCAGCACCTGTTTTCGTCATTCGTTCGCCGTGCAGTTTGAGTTTTCTTTCATTGCAGATTGTGTAATCAACTATATGCAGATACTCGGGTCCAACTATCCAGCAATTGATTGATAGCAAAAACTATCACAGACAACCGTCTATAAAAAAGTTTTCACAGACGGTTATTGTTTAGAGCCGTTTATGATAGTTTTTTTTTCACAGACGGTTCAAAAACCAGCTGTGATGACCTTATATCATCACAGACATATAAATTCAGACAGTTCAAAAATCATCTGTGATGACAGTTTAAAGTCATCTGTGATAACCCTTACTAGTGAAACCCCAAGTAATCAGGAAATCCAGCGAGAGGCAAGACCTTATGAACAACAAAGCTGGATGCATCACTCTCTTATGAAAGAGTTGCCATTCTCACAGATGTCAACAATATTGGCTTTCAGCTTGCACTCGGACACGACCAACCTCAGGGCCTCTATTCCACAACAAACACCAACTTAGCATTACATTTTTGGTATCATACATCATCACAACAAAGCAAACATAACTGCACATTCATTACCGGACTCAGCTTCTTTGCCGAGTGCAAAACTCTTTGCCGAGTGCCAAATATCGGGCACTCGGCAAATTCATATTTGCCGAGTGCCATGCACTCGGCAAAGGATAACACTCGGTAAACGCACGGTTTGCCGAGTGCCAGGCACTCGGCAAAGGAGGGCACTCGGCAAAGGCGGCCTAAGGTAACAGACTCACTTCGACGTCAAGTTTTCTTGCGCCCGGCCGTTTGGCACTCGGCAAAATAAATCTTTGCCGAGTGCCAGTCATCCGGCGTTCGGCAAAGACACCCTTTGCCGAGTGCCGGCAAACGTTTCTTTTATTTTTATTTTGGCCTCCAAATTTTTGTGCGACCCTCCTACAGATGCAGTACTCTATGTTATGATTTGGTATATTTTTGTGGCTTTTTGTTATATTTAGTTAATTTATTTCATTTACTATAATTATTTCAGAAAATGCAAATTTGAACTGCACGTGCATCGAATAATGGAATTTAATGATTCAAAAAATGATAGTCATGTTATTGAGTGTAGTGTGGTAGTATCGAGAGCGGACCGTATCCGAGGCACGGCACTTTCGGCAAAGGTGCCTTTGCCGAGTGCCACACAACCGCACTCGGCAAAGGGTTTTGTTATTTTTTAAAAAGAACTCTCCATCATATGCGAACTTGGCTCTTTGCGAGTGCCTCTGATCCGACACTCGCACGAAATTAAAAAATAAAAAAATAAAATTGTTTCTTGAGTCTGGGATCTCGGGCACTCGGCAAACTTTCTCATTATGACCTAGGCGCACACGCACACACACGCACACACTGCCGCCGCCGCCGCCATCGCTCGCCGCCGCCCGCTTCCGCCGCATGCGCGCGCGCCACCCCTCATGTGTGCCGTCGCTTGTGCCGCCGCGCCGCTGCCGCTTGCCCGCCCCGCGCCACGCCGCGCGCCGTTTCCGACCGGACCGCCGTCGCCTCTCCCCACCGGCCGTGCCGCGCCCTTCCAGCCGTGGCTGTCAGACGGCGACCGTCCCGCCAAAGACCGGCGACGTAGGTATGGCCTTCCCTTCCCCTCCCTAGGTTCTTGCTGTGCAGTGGTGGTGGTGGTTGACGGTGGTGGAGTGGTGGTGGTGGTGGTGGTGGTGGCGGTGGTGGTGGTCGTGGCGGTTGACGGTGGTGGAGTGGTGGTGGTGGTGGTGGTGGTGGAGGCGGCGCGGGTGAAGGCGGAGTTTTGGGTAAGTCTCCCTCGCACAACATTGCTCAATACATCGCATTCATTAGACTTTTCTTGAAATAATGAATGGATATATCGCGTTTGTATGCAGACTTATTTCAGATGCGATGAGGGATTTGAGGCCAGGGTGGACCAGGTGGCTACCAAAGCCTGTAAAAAACTCATCACCGACATGCATCACGAGGTGCGCATCCAGGCCATCGTAACCTACCACGGGTCGAAGCTTGGAGAGAAGGACACCAAGAAAGACGCAAGAAACATGACGCTGACCCAGGACCAGTACCTTGAGGTAGATGAAGAACATTAATATTGATTCGTTTTGAGATTAAGTATGTTTAATTTGATCTTCTTATATGTCAAATACTTGATGACGTGTAGATGATTCCCTAGTGGTGCCAATCGTATCCGAGTCTTTGGCGATGATCGTGGACAAGTGGTTCACGAGGAGTATCTCGGATGCACTGATGATGTCCGGGCCCGTCGTTTGATGATGCAAGGTCCGACACCATCAAAGCGTACCGCACCTCTCCGCATACAAACAAGCATGGGTACACGAATTCATTTATCTATTGTGACGCTCAATTCGCACGATTTCTAATTATCTTCTTTGTCTTTCGCGATCGGCGTCACATAGTGGCGACCTTGCTCGGACTTCGGGCATGGTGTATGGCCCACAAGGGCAAGGCGACGTCCGGCGTCTCCTTCAACTCGAGGACCCGCC
Organism: Hsuehochloa calcarea; assembly: GCA_036346395.1. Classification (NCBI taxonomy): domain Eukaryota; kingdom Viridiplantae; phylum Streptophyta; class Magnoliopsida; order Poales; family Poaceae; genus Hsuehochloa; species Hsuehochloa calcarea. The sequence goes on along the minus strand of CM070596.1, from coordinate 12,172,386 downwards.
CAGCGTACCACGAACCCGGCGTCCACACCGCATCGGTGAGTACGTCGGCGGCAAGGTCGGTCCATGGGCGGACCATGATCCGAGCACCGAGATTTTGATGGAGAGATCGTCATGAGGGTGGGACAAGGCAAGAAGCATGGGCGGTTACGGCTTGGCGGCGGCCTCATCGACACGGCCTCTACTCCATCTCTCTCCGGATCCGAGCACGAACACGAGCGAGAGCTCGACCATACGCCACGGCATCACCTGACAAAGACCGGTCGACGACTCGAGGTTATTCCTGTTTTACTCGTCGTACATTGATCTTTACACACCTTTATTAGCTTTGCATTACTGAAATATTGGAGTGAAATATTGCAGGCCCGGCTGGAACAAGAAATGAGGCAACGTCAGGAGCTGGAGGCCGAGCAGCAGAGGATGTCGGCCCAGCTGGCGGCCGAGTAGGCCGAGCGGCAGGCCCAGACGCAGAGGCTGGCGGACATTACGGAGTTCCTACAAGGTCTTGGGCAACATACGGCTTTCTTTGTGCCGGTGGGTGTTGGCTCCACCTCGCCTCCGCGTCCCGCAGCTGCACTACTCTGTGAGTATGAAAGTTTTTTGCTTTCGCTTGTGCTTTGCTTGTATGACCTCTACCTTCCTAGATTAGGTATCTAATGTAATCTTGTCTCACATGCAATCTCTTCTCCTTTGTGCAGCCTCAATCGACGGGTTCGAATAATCCACCTCATGCGCCTCCGAATGATGGAGCTTTTCCTTCACCACAGTCGCAGTGGCCACCTTCGAGATGAATGGTAGTTGTATTTTCATTTGTTGTTCACTTGGTGATGGACTTGTGATATACTTGTGATGCACTTGTCGACTGTGATGAACTTATGGATTTGTTTGGATGGACTTGAGCACTTATTGTTATATATGTGATATATGTGATGGATGTGATAAATATGTGATGGATGAGATATATATGTGATGGATGTGATATATGTTTGGATGGATTTGTTTGTCGTGATGGAATGTAAAAAATAAATAAATAACGCAGTTTTGGGTCACTTTGCCGAGTGCAACACTCGGCAAGGACCCTGCCGAGTGCCATGGTCATGGCACTCGGCAAAGCTGAATATGGCGCTGAAACCCCGCTTTTCCGGCTTTGCCGAGTGCCGACCATCCGACTCTCGGCAAAGAAATTTTCAAAAAATTAAAAATCTTTGCGAGTCTTGCGTAGGGTTGGCACTCGGCAAGCGGCAAATCAACGGGCACGTATTGTATTGTGCTTTTCTTTGCCGAGTCTTGACTCGGCACTCGTAAAAGCCTTTACCGAGTGCGGGCAAAGGCACTCGGCAAAGGTTGCTTCACTGATAAATTTTTTTCGAGTGCTTTTTGCGAGTGTCGACTCGGTAAAGCTTTGCCGAGTGCAAAGAAGCCTTTGCCCAGTGCCTGAGGCACTCGGCAAAGAGCCAAAATCCAGTAGTAGGACTCCACCCGCAGAAACACAGTACATGCAATCTTTGTCAGCACATGCCACATGCGCACCTCAAATTTAACATTACACTCATACAAACATAACATAATATGGTTCAACACCGCCGAGAAAATGGAACGAGCAAAGAATGCTAATATCCCACGCGAGAAGCATAGTACTCCTCTACAAATCTCCTAAAGGACATAAAATAGCCACCAGAATTCTAACTATACCAATACATCTCAAAGATTGCTACCCGGGTAAAAACATCCTAAAAGCGAAACTTTCATAGCTCACCAAAACAAGCTAAATCCGAGATACTGCTAACAATACACAACATAACATGTGGCAACTTTGTCGTGGATAACACGAATTTAGATAGCGAAAGCGAATTTAGAGAGGTGAGGTTTTACCATTGATGATTTTGGCGCGGTCTTGTACTTGGTGACGACGTCGTTGGAGACATCGAGCTCCTTTTCCTTCCAAACCTCATCGTCCGACGACATCGCACAACCACCCAAAATGATCGAAATGGCAAGCGAAGCGCTAAGGAACGCAAGAAATGACCCGAATTAAGCACGTAAAAGCGAGAAGAGACTATGAATTCCTCGTCTCTTTGATCCGAGCAGGCGCGGGGAGGGGCCCGGCGCGGCGGGGAGGTCATCTAATGCATCACAATACCTATGTAGATGAGAATGGAGCATAGCACCATAGGTGATTGCGATTCTGATGAAACGCAGCTGCGTCCGTGGAGGCAAGGCACTCGTCCACAACCACAATGTTCATCTGCTCCACCTCGGTCTCTGGCGGCGATGAGCGGCAGCGGATGCCCATCACTGTGGTATTTGGATCGAGAGGAGGATCATCGGCCTGAGATGCAGAGAAGCGGCGGCGCTAGGGTGAGGGGGCGGCCTCGTCCGGGGTGACGATGGCGCGGATGTGAAGCGGCGGTTGCGAGGTGAGGCGGTGTGGATCACGGCGTGGCGGCGTAGATGTTGTAGGGACGAGGAGGCGTGGGTGCGAGGAGTAGGGTGGCGCGGCCGGGCGAGGGACGAGTTGTAGAGTCGAGGCGCGCGGGTGCGGCGGGCGTAGTGATGGCGGAGTGAGGGCGACGCGGACGTGATGGGTGGTGTGGTTGAGTTAGGGGCGAGGCGGTGCGGATGTGAGGAGCGAGGCAAGCGCAGATCGAGGAACGGATAAAGCGGCTAGAGGACCTAGGGGCGAGTGGGACGATGCGGGGTTTTATCGTAATATTTTTTACATAGAGTTTGGTGGTTTTTAAAATCATACGTGGGGGTAGGTGAAAGCATCTAGACCCCTAAAAATTGTATTTTGGTAATTAATGACATTATGTGAATATAGGACTAACATGTTTGTTGAAGTGTTTACAAGGCATAGTCCCAAAATGACAAAGTGAATCCAAGGAGCTGCATGTCAAAGAATGTTGAAAAGATGGAGTTGATCTCAAAGACAAGGTATAAATAGACTAGGACCCTTTTGATTTTCTGGGTCTTGGAGTATGGAGGAAGACCGGATTATAGGATAAATGTCGTACTATTAAGGGGGAGCTTGTCTAGTAGCTTGAAAGCATCTCATTATGCTTTTGGATCAACTTAGGATCATGCATGTTCTTTTGGTTTGGTTTAAAAAGAAAATCAGTTTTTCCAGAACACAATCGGAAGTTCCGCAGTGATATGAGCGGAAGTTCGATTAATCATGATGTTCAGAAAAACTGCGGTTGAATTTTTCCAGAGAGCATCCTTTTCGGGACTTAGCCGATTTTTCAAGTGCGGAAGTTCCGCAGTGAAATGAGCGGAAGCTCCGATTAATCGGATGCTCAAAAGCTGCGTTGAATTTTTCGAGAGCATCCTTTTAGGGACTTAGCCAAATTCTCAGCGCGGAAGTTCCGCAATGAAATGAGCGGAAGTTCCGATTAATCGGTTGTCGAATTATGCGCGGTCGGTTTTCGAGAGCACCCGTTTTGGGACTTAGCGTTTTCACGAGTGCGGTAGTTCCATTGTGTAAAGCGGATCTTCCGATTAATCGGAAGAACCGAAATCCTTATGGCGGAAGTTCCGCACCTAAATCCAACGGCTAGTTCAGAGCATTTAATGCTCACTGTAATGACCGTTACAGTGCACTCTAGTGAAGTGCGGTAGTTCCGCACCTTGTACTGCGGAACTTCCGATTTCCCTGACTTTTGCCTGATTTTCTGCATAACGGTCATATTTGGTTGTTGGGGTATAAATACACCCCACCAGCTCAGGGCGTGTTGTTGAGCATTCATTCAATTCATTTGAGCCTTGAGCACTCCTCTCACTCCTCATTTACTCTCTTTGCACACATTTGTGAGGTAGTGAGCAAAAACAAGAGCATTGCATTCTTAGTTGATCCATTGGCTCTTGATTGTCGTCAAGTGAAGTTCAAGTTCTATTCTCTTGGTGCTTGTCGGCACCTAGACGACTTGGCGAAGGTTGCTCGGTGATCTCTTCAAAGAAGCTTGTGAAGAGACCCGTTCTTGGTTGTGATTGGTCGGTGTTCACCAACTCGGAGAGGAGGAAGAACAACCAAGTGATCGAGGGTAGGCTTAATTTGTGGAGCCGGCTTGAGTGGTCAAGCTTCCTCAACGTGGACTAGTGAAGATCGACAAATCTTCGATACCACGGGAAAAACCCCCTTGTCCTTGTGCGGTTGATTCTTGTCTTTACTTATTGCACTTATTTTGTAGCTCATAGATTGTGTTAAATATCTTTGATTAGATTATCTTGCTTATTTCGGTAATTTGATCAAGAAAATTTAGAAACCTCCTATTCACCCCCCTCTAGTCGGTTATCCTTGATCCTACAAGTGGTATTAGAGCTTGGTCTCTCTAATTTTAGACTTAACCGTCTAGGAGAGAAAAGGATGGCTAGCGAGGGAATGTCTATAGGCAAGGCTCCTCTATTTGACGGATCAAATTATTCTTATTAGAAAATTAGAATGTCAATCTATTTAAAGGCCATGAGCCCAAGCGTATGGAGAATTGTAAGTGAAGGTTTCGTTATGCCACTTGATCCCACACACACCACGGATCAAGACGAACGAAATTCTCACCTCAATGCTCAAGCAATGAATGCTCTCTTTGGAGCTTTAAACGCGGATGAGTTCAATCGCGTGAGCAACCTTGAAACTGCTCACGAGATATGGACCACGCTCTCTGAAATTCATGAGGGCACATCCACGGTTAAAGAAGCCAAATTGCATAGGCTTAGGATCAAATATGAGACATTTACAATGTTGCCTCAAGAGAGTATCACCGAAATGTACTCTAGACTCAACAACATTGTAAATGAGCTCAAGGGTCTTGGTACTAATTTGCTTGATATTGATGTAGTGCGCAAGATGCTTAGGGCTCTTCCCGACAAGTCTGAAGTGTTGGTGACATTATTTCTCAACTCTCCCGAGTTGCCAAGGATGACACCAACCGGGCTTTTGGGAAACCTAATCACTAATGAGCTTTACAAAAAGGACAAGGAAGAGCTCATTGAGTCAACTTCTTCAAGGAAGAAAGTTACCGCTTTTAAGGCAAAAGCGGAATCAAGTGATGAAGAAGATGAGGATGAGGACTCGAGGAGGAATTTGCTCTCCTTGTGAGAAGAATGAAAAGTTCATGAGGAGACGGCCTCATAGAAGCTTTAATTTCGATAAGATTGCCAAAGGGCAATCATCCAATGAGAAGAAGCGCTATAGCAACATTCGTTGCTATGAGTGTGATGAGAAGGGCACATTGCCTCTCATTGCCCAACCAAGAAGGATGACAAGGGTAAGTCATCAAAGAAGAAGGAATTCAATGGTAAGAAGAAGCTTTTCAAGAAGCTTCACAAGGATGGCAAGAATGAAGCACATATCGGAGAATGGGACTCGACAAGGAGTTTTGATTCGACTCGACTCCGATATTGAGGGTCCTCCAAGAAGAGAGGACTTGTTGGTATTGCTATCAAGGAGGCTCCATCGCTATTTTCTACTCCCACTTGCCTCATGGCAAAAGGAGAAAAGGTAAAATCTCTTGATAGTGAAGAACCCTCCTATGATGAGCTTATGGATATGCTTGAAGAACTAAATGAATATCTTGGAAAGGAAAAGCTAAATTTAGAGTCTTAAAGAAAGAGCATATATCTTTAAAAACTCTTATGATGAATTGAAAGATGCTCATGATTTGCTTGTCCAAGATAAGTCTTACACTAGCATTGGTATTGCTTGCGATATTCAAGAAAAATGCCTAGTGTAAACATTGCTAGAACTAGCATATCCACCTCTTGCGATGATTTGCTTGCTATACCATGTAGCTCAAGTGTTGACTCTAGAATTGAAAATGCTAAATCTTGTGATAAGCTATTTGTAGAAAATAGTGAGCTAAAGGAGCAAGTCACCAAGCTAAGTAAGAGCTTGGAAAGGTGTTTCAAGGGTAAAGCTACCCTTGACAAGCTTTTGAGTGAGCAAAGGTGCTCATTCAATAAGGAAGGACTTAGTGCGTGCCCAAGAAAGGTAAGAAACCGTAAACAAGCCCGTGAGGTTTGTTAATCAAAATGGCAAGTTTTGCCAAAATGCCGGAAATAGGACATGTTCAACAAAAGTGTCCTATTGGTAAGGTTTCATCAATTGGCTTGTTTGATTCTTGTTATATGCTCAAAAAGGCCAAAGATGGAAAAGTGTTTGCTAGGTTTGTTGGCACCTCAATTTTAGGTGTTAAGAAGAATGTTATTTAGGTGCCCAAATCCTTGATAACTAACCTCCAAGGACCCAAACAAATATGGGTACCTAAAAGAACTTGATCTCTTTTGTAGGTGAACTATAAGACCGGTGGAAGGCATTGGGTGCTTGATAGTGGATGCACTCAACACATGACCGGAGACCGGAAAATGTTCACCTCATTTGAGAATGGGGCGGAAATGAAAAGATCACATTTGGTGACAATAGCAAAGGAAAGGTAATTGGTCTAGGTAAAATTGCTATCTCAAATGACCTTTCCATTTCAAATGTATCTTTAGTAGAAACATTGAATTTCAATTTGTTATCCGTTGCTCAATTATGTGATCTTGGATTAACTTGCTCTTTCTCTAAAAAGGAGGTTACTATTTTTAAAGAAAAGAAAATAAAATGATTTTAAAGGTTTTAGATTTGGAAATCTTTATTTGGTTGATTTCTCCTCAAATGAATCGTGTTTGAAAACTTGTTTGATTGCAAAAACTTCAATGGGTTGGTTATGGCATAGAAGACTAGGTCATGTGGGAATGATTCAACTTAAAAGCTTTTAAACATGACTTAGTGGTTGGCTTGAAGGATGTGAAGTTTGAGAAAAATAGATTGTGTAGTGCTTGCCAAGTAGGAAAGCAAGTTGCTAACTCTCATCCTTCCAAAAGTATCATGTCAACTTCTAGGCCATTGGAGCTCTTACATATGGATTTTTTGGGCCAACAACCTATAAGAGCATTGGGGGCAATAGCTATTGTTTAGTCATTGTAGATGATTACTCTAGATATACATGGGTATTCTTCTTATATGACAAAGGTGAAGCCCCCAAGATTTTTAAAAGTTTTGCAAAAGGGCTCAAAATGAATTTGATTTTATAATAAAGAAAATCAGTAGTGATAATGGTTAGAGTTCAAAAACACGAATATTGAAGATTATTGTGATGAACTTGGAATAAAGCATGAGTTTTCCACTACCTACACTCGGAGCAAAATGGAGTAGTAGAAAGGAAAAATCGTACATTAATAGAAATGGCTAGGACAATGCTTGATGAGTATAATACTTAGATCGCTTTTGGGCGGAAGCCATTAATACCGCTTGTCATGCCATAAACCGTCTTTATTTGCATAGACTTTTGAAAAAGACTTCCTATGAACTCCTTGTTGGAAGAAAACCGAACATTTCTTACTTTAGAGTATTTGGGTGCAAATGCTATATCTTAAGAAAGGGTGTTCGACTTTCTAAATTTGCTAGTCGGTGTGATGTCGGTTTTCTACTTGGTTATTCCTCAAATAGCAAAGCATATCGTGTCTTTAACAAAACTAGTGGTATTGTTGAAGAAAGACACGATGTACAATTTGATGAAACTAACGGCTCTCAAGAAGAGCAAGAGGATTTTGATGATGTAGGTAATGGAGCTCTTATGGAAGCAATGAAGAATATGCAAATTGGAGATATTAAGCCAAAAGAAGATCAAAGTGAACCATCATCATCCATGAGAGTTGAGCCACCTACCTCTTCCGTGACAAATGAAATAAATCAAAATCAAGAAGATGTCAAGGAAGGTGATCAATCATTTAATCTACCTCAAAGGATCCACAACAATAGCCAAAGACCACCCAATAGACCAAATATTGGGTGAAGTAAGCAAAGGTGTCCAAACTCGCTCTCGTATTGCTTCCTTTTGTGAACATTACTCTTTTGTTTCCTCTTTGGAACCAAAGCGTATAGATGAAGCACTAGAAGATCCGGATTGGGTGAATGCTATGCATGAGGAGCTAAATAACTTCGCCCGAAATGATGTTTGGACAATGGTGGAAAGACCCAAGGAGCATAATGTTATTGGCACAAAATGGGTCTTCGGAATAAACAAGATGAAAATGGAGTTGTGGTAAGAAACAAGGCAAGGTTAGTTGCTCAAGGATATACTCAAGTTGAGGGTTTAGATTATGATGAAACATTTGCACCGTAGCAAGACTTGAGTCTATTCGCATTTTACTTGCTTTTGCTTCATGCTTTGATACCCTTGATCCCACTATTGCAGAGCATGCAGCCACAGCCCACAAACACTGTCAGCTCAGCTTGCTAGAAGAACTGGGGGAAAAAACTTTCCGAGTCTTTTCATAGAAACTTTGCATGATCTCCATCCATTTAAACGTTGCCTATAGTTTGCAAATGAGTTTACTTCAAACAATTCATAAGTTGCATGAAAATTAAGTTTAACTAGTATATATTTGTTAGCTCAAAAAAGAATGTAATAAGCGCCATAATATTACACAACTATAACAATTTGAAGACTGTAGCAGTTGACTTGGATGATTATTTGGAATGCAATTAAGTCTGAAAGCAACAGGCAGCGTCAGCATTCAGGAACTAATAGAACCACAAGTAAGAATGAATATTGTAGCACAGAACTGCATGTTATATTTTTACTTCAATGCTATGGGGAAAACGGCAAATGAAAATGAGTAACACACTAACACTGCATGCCGTTTCATTTTTAAATGCCGGCTATTTTCAGTTAGATGTAGAGTTTTACGGTCTATATCTTGTAACAATAGGCACATACCAACTAGCATCTAACTTAGTCAACCAAATTCAATGTCCATCTGAAAACTCCACAAGAAAGAAATTTGTGGTAATGTTGCGCAATGTACTATAGACATTTAAGATGGAACAAAAAAGCAAGTGTACTATAAACTGCAGCGTCAGTGTGGTAATGTTGCGCAAAATTATGTCAAAAGTATGCTTTCTGTAATAATTAAACTAAAACTACACTGGAAGTATGGTATGTGAAGTATAGGAAAATATTGCTTCTATAGACAATGTAAATCCTTTTATATGGATATGTACTTATGTATAGTACACGGTATATTGCTCTTCAACTTTTGACCTGATACTTCCCAATTAACTGTGCCTTTGTGTATAAGAAATAAGGATTAATGCACATGTAAACATTGGATGTTCATATATATTTTTTTTTAAAAAAACTCATCACGCTACAAGCTTCCAGAAATTTCAATATTTTGAACTTTTATTCTTTTATCATAGACCTAGATAGGGATAACCGGATAGATCAAAATTCCAGATGTTACCTGGGAAAAAGTTATCAACTAGTTTTGAAATAATCTGATTGATGAGATATGTGATGCATGAAGGAGAAAAAAAGCCGATAACCGACAAGCGGAAATCTGGTGGGAACCCAAGGGAAAAAAGGCTAGAAGTTTTCAAATTTAGATTTAAATTTATAACCGATAATGTACTTTCTAGATTAGTTTAGTACTTTTTTATAGTAGATTATGTATTGTATGAGCTAAATATGTTTAAATTATTGTACTCCAAGTCCTAATATTTTTAACATAATCTAGCCTAGCTAGTACATGCTAGTAGAAACCTGAAAAGCTGGTTTGTTGGTCCACTCATGTTGGGTAGCATGAGTGCATGAGGGTTTGTTGGTCCACCCACCTTAAGCTGATTTGGAATCGGAGAGCGGGGAAGATAGATATTATAATATTACCAAATCAGGAAGGTGTCATCCAAAAAAGAACATCTTACGGAAACACATGGATGTTATTCCTTGTTGGGATTTAAGTCCAACACTCATGCTAGCAAGTTGTGAAGAAATAAATTAAGAAAGAAATCTATTAAAAATGAAGACGCAAATGAAGTAAATGCTGAGCCGAGCTCGTGGTCCATCATCTCAAGATATCTTCGATGATGATGAGCATTCTTTCAATTGCAAATTGCCCATAATGGTTTTCTCTGTTTTTTGTTTTGTTTTTCCAAGCGGGCCTTGTAACCGTCCGTAACTAACAGGTTTAACAAAGCCCCATTTCAAATTTCATTTTTGAAATTCACCCGGTTTTTTCCGTAACCGTACATGGGGTTTTTGTTCGTACCAAGATTTTGATCCTTGGATGCAGGTGCTGTAACACAAATCGTAAAAATATTCCAACAGAAAAACGTGTTAAACCATGAGTTACCCTGCCCAAAAGTAGAATGTCGCATACAAAAACTACACAGAACAATTATCTGCCAAATCGAATGGACACTAATAAAGTAAAAGATAAAAATATACAAAATGTTGATCTCCGAAGTGTCTTTTTGGATGAGGTGGTGAACAGCACCCTTCATAGTGCCTACATTGACAACCAGATTGAAATTGCCAACAATATACCCATAGTTCCCAGACCATACATCACAACAGTGTCAGCATTCGTGCCCTCCAGCTGTTCCAGCAGAACCTCTGTCCATCCATGGGACATCAATTGTGCCTCCTGTATATTGCAAATTGCAAGGCATTAGCTTATCAAAACAACAAATCTCAAAACTTACACAAAGTCTCAAACTCACTTTCATCTCTTCTATGTTTGATCTTCCAGGGCTAGCCTCACTCTGTAACGTGACATGGTCAAGTAGATTATCTCTGATGGACAGGGAATTTCTGCTTCATGTGCATCTACGAAACCTGTGTAGGCTGAATCTGTGGGACAGTCTTCATGACTGATCCAAAGAAATTTGTCACAGGGACCTGATCAAACACAGAATAGGAGAAAAGACTAAGTTGTGAACAACAGAATGATGAATTAGAAATAAATTTAATATTATAATTACCTCATTCAAGGGCCGCTCATAAAGATCCATTCGATAAACTAGACAACAGCATGGAAGGATTGTATGAGTTGAAAAGACTGGAACATAAAAATGAAAAGGTTATAATACAAAATATCATTTATAAGTTGAACTGAGTGTTACTCTGTGGAGTTACCCAGCTACATTGTTTTTAGAAATATAAGGTTGAATATAGTTTAGTTCTATACGGCATAGTTTAGCTACAGAATATAAGACAGCTGACCCAAAGGTTTGTAAAATCCACTGAAATAATGTTTGAGCTTGTCCTTAGCAACAATTATTTGTTTCAATTTGTTGTGGCTTGTTTCAGCTCTGTAGCAAAATTATGTCAAATAGCTGCATATCCTCATTATCCTCTAGTGCTCACTTCCATTCTTGTCCTACTTATTGGAATAAATTAGATGCTATTCTTATCTCCCATAATATTGGCTCTTAAGTTTTTGAAACAACAAAGGCTCATAAGTAACCACAGGAAAGCAGTCAACAGAGAATTACAGATTCAGTGAAATCCGATAAAAGGTTGCCAGTTGCCAGCCGTGAATTTCAATTATTTTATACATTGCCAAAGAAGCGTGTTGATACAGAAAGAATCAAAACTATGCAGAACTTCTGCTGACATCATATTACATGGAAAATGACAAATGGAACAAGAAATCAACTACTCCGCCATTCTTTTTAAGTGACATTTTTACTTTTCATGGTCTCGAGATGGACTTTGACCGTTACTTTTTAACTTTATCTTATTATATACTAATAAAATCATAATATAATGTAAGTATTTTTAACGACAAATCTAATGATATAGTTTTCTGTAGCCAATCTAAATATTTTTAAACAACTTAGTGGTCAAACTTTCTAAAGTTTGACACGGTTCTAGAGTGTCACTTAAAAAGAACAGAGTGAGTATATCTTAATACAGAAACAATGAACCAAGTTCTTCAGAGTAAATGCACGTCCCAGTAAGACCATGATGACCATCAAGTGTCATAACACAAAGTTCTACACGGAGAAAACTTTTTAGCTAATAAAAATCTTATCAGAACATTGAAATGAATTATACTTGGCATGTAGCAATTAATGAACTTGAAACCAATATGCATAAATAGGAGAACAGCATGTAAAGTCTAATTTACCTGCTTAATGAGGCATTGCTATACATGTTCAGTTTCTCAAAGAAAGTGTATAGAAGGTAAACCTATCCACAACAGAAACACCAATCTGTCACAAAAAAAAAGAAGATCAGATTGACTAGAAAATAAGTTTGCAAACAGTATTGAGAAAACTGTGAATGGAAGGCGTGTTCTCACATCGAGTCAAGATGGTGAGAGTAAGAGTTTTCACCCTTCATGCTTACCAACCAAAACACCGGTGATTGAAGCGGATATTAAATATTGTAAATATAGTTTTGAAATACGAAAAATGTAAAATGTGCTATAGAAGGACATAATAGATTGATTAAAACATCTTTTCTAAATCTATAATGATGTGAAATATCATTAAAATTGATGTTTTAAAACGCGTGAGTTGTAAGTGGGTGCTTATCCAACCACTTAGCACAAAAGTCATGTGCAACCTTGCACCAATATATCAAACATATTTTCAGAAATAAAAATAACGACAGGTACATCAAATGTTACATAAGCAGATAAAATGATATGGGGAATAATTTAATGTGGAATACTTTAAAACCATGGATCAGTTACAAGCGACATGGAAAATATGTACATCACTAATTCAGTATATATCAAGCGGATTTCTAGCAATTAAAACAGTGAAACAAACCTGTGAAAAGAGTAGCAGCGGGTATCTACCATTATCAACAACTCTTTAAATCTGAAAGGCAGACCAAGGAGAAGATGTCAGGATCAACAAACTGGAAAATGAGGGGTGGGGAGGCAACATCTGAATGTTGACAATCAAACAATTCCTTAATTTTTATCTATTAGATTTTTGTGTATCAAAATGTATTAAAAAAGATAATTCAAAGCAATAGATGTATGATACCTATGCTTCTCTTTCATTTGCTTTTTCCATCCTAAATCATGGCTCAAGTTCTTGAATCTTGGAACTTCAAAATTCATCCCCACCATGTCCAGTCATGTACAAAAGAATATGGCTTCCTTCATCACTTAAAAGCCGCTTTGATCTTGGTAAGGCTCTCATGTCTACCACCAAAACTCTCAAAAGTTTTCAACTGTCACCTCATAACCTCGGTAATCAACCGTAAATATTAGATATTTTTAGCATGAATATCAAACTACATAGTGTTGCGCATTATGAATGGACATCTTGAAATTTTGCCATTCACATTCATTAAGTCACCACAATGGCTGTTTTGCACCGTATAATGTGCTTAAGTATTATGATGTTATGATTCAACCCAATATTTTCAGAGTAATGAGATTCACCTCAACATTGTCACCGTAAAGATTAAGCTGGTGGTTCTCATTGTTGAACACTTGGGCAGGATAATTGTTCCTAGGATTACAAGCCATATCATCCGCCAACATAAGTATTATCCGCTCATCAGGTATTCCTAATCTCTTAACAGTCCTGGAAAAACAAACGGTGTGTTTGCTAATAAGGAATGAGCTCTACATAGGATAGGGATTAACAATAGCACATGAATATTATTTAGCATGCTACCTGTACAAAGACAGAGTATTGGCCATATGTCGATAATTAAACCTGGAGAACATTAAAAACAGTAAGTCAGAACTAAGTGACCACGGAATAAGTAGCAGAATCCAACATTTACCACTACAAATAATTTAAAAGCGTCAGCCACCTAGTCAAAAGCTATTGGTAGGTGGCAACCAAACATGTCTCTGAAATGGCGAACTCTTTGAAATGGATCCGTCATTAACACAACTTAACAAATGTGCATGTTCAGACCGAAATGTTTATTAAAAAAAGACAACTTCTTTTAAGCTCTAACTGAACTTACATCATCATAGTTCGAACATGTTAATCCATCATTCTTATCCTCACATCCCAAGAACCGAGATAGAAAAAGTACAGACTCAAATCAAATTACACCCAGTGAGACCCCAAGCCATAACGACAAGATTAAACTAGTCTGTGGTATCGATCGAAAGCCACTGCAGTCAAACGAGTAAAGCACTAATAAGCGGAAGCTCCAGAACCTCATAATCTAATCCCCTCGCACATTAGCATGACTAATTCCACTTCAATCAGATTAATCAACCAAGCAAACAGCCCATCACTGCTGGAAACGCCGGCATTGATTCACTAGTTAGCAACCAGAGATCGACAAATCATAAACTCGCTAATACACAGACACGTTCATATAAACTGCGATCCACTCCAATTGGATCCATACCCTTGCATCAACTGCGCTCATTAATCCACTCCAATTGGATCCAGACCCTAGCTTCTCTAAACCTCTCTCTCGCGGCTTCGTTTCGCACGGCGAACCCGCGTACGTACATGCTTCCACTCCACTACAACGGGATCCCTAGGCAATGGACCAAACAAGCAGCGGTGCGCGTCGAGGTGAGGTCTGGCGCGGAGGATTCATAGGAGATGGCTCACCAGAAGCGAGAGGTGCAGACGAGCACGGCCCAGTTGTTGTTGTGCATCGCGGCGGGCGACGCGACCGCCGCCTGGGGCGCGGCGGAGGAGGAGAAGGCGAGGAGCACGAGCAGCGGCAGCGACGGGAGGAGGAGAGCGGGCCGCGAGGCCCCTGGGATCCGGCGGCCGAACGCCATGCCCGGCGCCGCGACGCGCGAAGTCGCACCGGTTGGGAATCTGGGGACGGGAGACGAGAGCGGAGCTCGTCGCGCTCAGCTGAACGGCGGCGCGCGGACGAGGCGACTGGGCTGGAGAGCCGTGGATAGCCGGGCCGTGGAACTTAGAGACGGGCTGGGTGGTGGGCCTCGAGGGAGCAGGCCGCCATCACGTTTGAGGGGCGGACTAAATGGGCCGAGGAGTTGGCCCTAGCTGTGGCAAGAGATGGGTACGACTTCCAACGGATAGTAGGAGCCTAGGAGGGTACTCGCTCGGTCAGTTCGTATTTACTTGTCAACGTTGAATCGCTCTTACCTTTTTCTTTTCGGTCAATTTGATATATGTCATTGAATAAGTTTGAATTTTTGTAATATATCACTAATGTTTTACTGACATATAGGTTTTAAATCTATATGTCAATCTTACAATGAGTAGTACACTGTGAATTATGCAATTATTCAGTTGTATATTCTCTATTTTTTTTAGTAACACTAGTAGGGTGTTTGTGCGATGCAACTGAACCCTAAACCTTACGTAAATAATATTAACACATAAAGTGAATCAAGCGATTAAAAGAGGGTGATACATATATATATGAGCATCACATTAGTACAACGCGATAGAATAAGAACTTGTGCACAATTTTGGAAATGAATGGTAGGAAATATTTTCTCGTAGTTTACTTCATTATATAAATAGCTGATATATCATCATATAAAATATCTACAAACTAATTGATAAAGTAAACATCATACATTAAACAAAAATATTAACGGAAAATTAGAAATAAAGCTGATATGACAGCCTTATCGAATACTCATTCTCATCTCTAGTTTGTCACGTAAAGAGAAAGGAAGCATGCTCTAAAAAATGGTCAAAAAAGTTAAATATCAACTATACTGGAGTTTTGAAGATCAGGTACCACCGGATGCAAATGTTGAATTCCAACTATTTTAGTATTGGAGCCAATCACATTAAGGTGTGCTTGGACCAACCTACTTGCTTCGGTATGGTAATAACAGATAATTGGCAGATTAGGCATATGAAGGTTTTCAACGCTAAATATAAAAATATACAGATAGTGAAGATCAGTGACATACAAAATGTTGATTTTATCTCTCTGGGATCTGGGTGCAGAATCTGAATTTTGAGAAACTGGGAGTTTTCCCGTGGAAGTTTTTATGTAATTATCTAAATTTTGTAGAACCAGTGATCACCCTATGTTAGCTTGCAAGCCACTGTCGTTTTGTAATGACATAGTGCTACTTGACGAAGCCTTTAATTCAGAATGACCATTTCATCTGGGTTAGAACCTCCAACAACAGTTATTGGGATAACTTTGTCTGCAAATTCGTGTAAGATTGACCTGCACATTTGAAAACATTACTTAGAATTACTCTACCACTTACCTGTACTCTTCAGCTGAAACTTTGATAATTGATAAAAACTAACATGAATAGATCGATCTTACACTCTTGCCAATTAACAGTCAAATAAACTTAAGCAGTAGTAACAACAAATAAGCCCGATAAGAGAAAGTCGCAGACTGATATGCCTACGGAGCACTACCAACAAAGATGCAGTAACAAAAACAAGATTGCTTGCGAACAAGAAAATAATCAGAAGAACAGTTATACTTTGTAAAATATGTAACTTCTTCCCAGGTCTAACAAGCCTCATTGCAACTTCCGTTGCCGTGTTGGCAGCTGCAAGAACATCTGTGAGCCACCACAACAATAAAACTATCAATATGACAGCTCATATCTCTGTCAAGTGAAAACTGAATCATCAAGGTTTAAGGTAAAATTAGAAAACATGGTAGAAAGGTTGTAGCCAGCAAGGCAATACATTTTGACCATATCATTTTCTTCCAGGACTACCTCATCAATGGCCAGTGGAGAGAAATGGCATACCGTGTTGTTCACAGATAAGCATGTTGAGAAAGCAATGCCCCTTTCAATCTCCCTCTTCACATTCCTGTAGACTTTCCCTGTTTACCTGTCCTCAGCAAAGAAATACTACTACAAAATAGGTGATACTAGACGCCTCAACCGTCGTGTTATACTTATTACATACGTTTTTAATAAGAACCATCTGTGATATGTAGCGATGGCTAGAACCGTCAATGATACATAATTATCACGATGGTTTTAAATACAAACGATCGTGATGTTTTCGAATATCAGCACGGTTTGTATTTTAAAACCATTGTGAATCATCATAGACGGTTTTTACCACGAACCGTCTATAATTATAATCATATCACGCGACTTTTATTGGGCGGGAAACGAAAATTTGGACTTAATGGGCGATCGAAACTCACTTTATATTAACCAAACTCCTCACACCTCCATCTCCTCCTCGCCATCTCTCCTCTAACCGAGTGCGCGCCGCTCCGACCTTGCACCCCTGGCCTCCCAAACTCGTCGTCCTGGCCTCCTTCACTCGCCGCCTTGTCGCTCCGGCCTCCCGACCTCATAGCCCATGGGCCCTCGACATCATCGCCTCCCCGACCTCCTCCACTCGTCACCTTGGTCTCCCACGACCTCGTCGCCCCGGCCTCCTACACTTCGTCGCCCCGCCTCCTCCACCTCGCCCTAGCCTCCCCAACCTCGTTGCCCCACCTCCCTCGACATCGCCGCCCTGCCCACCTCGGATCGTACATTTGTCGAAAATGACCATAACTTTTGCACACAAACTCGGATTACGATGTTTTTAGCTCATTGGAAAGCTAACGAAAAGTTGCATTCAAAAATATATAAGTCCATATTAGATTCATTCGTGAGGCTCGGATAAAGTGAAAACTCAAAAAAATTCGTTTAGGGCCTCAAACAGTCTCCAAAGTTTCAAAACTGTTTTTCGCTTATTCGCTCGTGCTTTGAGTTTTCTTTCATTGCATTGTGTAATCAACTATATGCGATACTCGGTCCAACTATCCAAAGCAATTGATTGATAGCAAAAACTATCACAGACAACCGTCTATAAAAAAGTTTTCACATACGGTTATTGTTTAGAACCGTTTATGATAGTTTTTTTCACAGACGGTTCAAAAACCGATTGTGATGACCTCATATCATCACGAACATAAATTCGACAGCCAAAAACCATCCGTGATGACAGCTTAAAGTACTCGTGATAGCATTCAAAAACCGTCTGTGATGCAGTTTGAAGTCGTGTGATAACCCTCTCGTAGTAGTGAAACCCCAAGTAATCGAAATCTAGCAAGAGGCAAGACCTTGTGAACAACAAAGCTGGATGCATTACTCTCTTATGAAAGAGTTGCCATTCTCACAGATGTCAACAATATTGGCTTTCAGCTTGCACTCGGACACGACCAACCTCAGGGCCTCTATTCCACAACAAACACCAACTTAGCATTACATTTTTGATATCATACATCATCACAACAAAGCAACAAAGCAAACATAACTGCACATTCATATGCAAGGACTCCACCCGGAGAAACACAGTACATGCAATCTTTGTCAGCACATGCCACATGCGCACCTCAAATTTAACATTACACTCATACAAACATAGCATAAATATGGTTCAACACCGCCGAGAAAATGGAACGAACAAAGAATGCTAATATCCCACGCAAGAAGCATAGTACTCCTCTACAAATCTCCTAAAGGACATAAAATAGCCACCAGAATTCTAACTATACCAATACATCTCAAAGATTGCTACCCGGGTAAAAGCATCCTAAAAACGCAGAAACTTTCATAGCTCACCAAAACAAGCTAAATCCAGATACCGCTAACAATACACAACAAAACATGTGGCAACCTGTCGTGGATAACACCAGAATTTAGATAGCGAGAAAGCGAATTTAGAGAGGTGAGGTTTTACCGTTGATGGTTTTGGCGGCGGTCTTGTACTTGGTGACGACGCCGTTGGAGACATCGAGCTCCTTTTCCTTCCAAACCTCATCGTCCGACGACATCTGCACAACCACCCAAAAATGATCAGAAATGGCAAACGAAACGCCTAAGGAACGCAAGAAATGACCCGAATTAAGCACAGAAAACGCGAGAAGAGACTATGAATTCCTCGTCTCTTTGATCCGAACGGGGCGCGGGGAAGGGGAGCCGGGGCGGCGGCGGGGGAGGTCATCTAATGCATCACAATACCTATGTAGATGAGAATGGAGCATAGCACCATAATCCCTCTCACGCATGGGGTAAACCTTTTTTTATTAGTTAAGATAAGCAAATAGCTCTAAATATAGAATATTAGTAAAATACTTTTAATTATAAATATAACAATACTACTTTTATGATGCATAGTTAAATTTTCTAAAAAATATCATTGACCAAAGCTCGATGAGATAAAGTTAAAAGTAACCATTAGTACGATGTTACCTGCTGGCAGTCACACAATGGTTTTTTAGGAGATCGAGAAGCTTCACGAGCGAAATGTTTTTAGCTCTGTTTGTTTTTTTTTTTGCTTAGTCTTTTCGACTTATAGTTTAAAGTTAACTTTTTTTGGCTTTTTTTTTCTTAGTCTTTTTTAACATTTTTTTTGCTTAATCAGCTTTTAAGCCAAACTAGGGTGTTTGATAATATGGCTTTTTCAGCCTATTGAGTTTTGGCTTAAAGTTGTAAAGTCTAAAATACCCCTGATACAAGTTACTACTTATTCATTCACTAATAAAACCATCACAAATAGTCGCTCTGGTCTTCTGACATGTGGGGATTGAATCATGTCAAGTGAGGGTGGTGGGGTGGGGAGGATGTTGGGACCAAAAAATGTAATTCTGGACTTTCTGTGTGTTCTGCTCCAGGATCACGCTAGTGCACACAGTGTCAACATAGATGAATATCGATCCACACAAGACGATTAATAGAATAAACGACTCATTTGAATAGCAAATAATGGTTTTGACCTTATGGTCGAGTTTACATTTATTAAGCCATACATGGCTGACAATAGATAAATAGCAGCAGCAGAATAGAAATAAACTTCAGCGGAATCCAATTAATTCACCACAGTCAACTGTCTGGGGTCAAGACCCTAACGATTGACACCTTCGTAGAACTCCTCCTCAAATGCAGACGAAGACTCCTCCACTTCTGTTGATTGTTTGAAGCAAGTATGAGTACACAACCGTACTCGTAAGTCATACCACAGAATGCAATTTATAGATGATGGCTTGTTCCAAAGGAAAGACTTGTGTGGTTATTTTGCAGAAATACAATATTTGCAATTGAATACAAATAATAGATTGAAAGCGTGATTCAAAACAAATAAACAATAAAAATTTATCATTTGGTTTCACAAAGACACACAGTCTAAACAAGTTATTCACACAGCTATATGACTTAGATCACACAGCTCCCTTCCCAAATGTTTTTTATGAAAATACACCCCTCGTGTGAAATCCCCGAACATGTCCATGACCGCGGACACGGCTATTCGAATAGATTGATTTAACACTCTGTAGAGGTTGCACACTTTACCCACAAGATACAATCAGTGTAGCTAGCACTGACCATAACAAAACCTTTCAGAAACTTCGTCTCAACATGGACACTCCCGATGTGCTTTTATCGCCGCCGTCCAACCGATACACACGCCTTTTGGGTACGACACACCGTTGGATGTGGATGCGGTAAACCGCTCCGCGATGTGATAAACACACCTCCAAACCTATCACACACCTTAACCTACAAGCCGAGTTGTCAATGGCAAGACTCCATAACCTACTAAGTTAGGCCCGTCACATACTGCATGTGGTTGTACAAGAAGACTCTTGCCTCAATGGCGCACAAAGTTAAGTCCTTAATTGACCAAGGCAAGACTTCTAAATTCTAACTAAGTCACATAGATTGTCATTCCCAAGACACACTCCACCATATCACATGTAATTCACCACTTGCCTCGCCTAAATCTTTTCTCACCCGTTGATTAAGTGCAACACATGCCATCAACGAGTAATATCACACAAGACACACAGCCCATAATCACTTAGTCAAATTTATATTTGTAACTCACATGAAATGATGACTCGTGGCATGGCTAAGCAATCTACTCGTATCTAACCAACCCACGTTGGTGCTACGATAATACCAACTAATAATGAACCAACCTAAGGTGACAAAATATCAATGCATAAAAATAGACAAGATGGCTATAACAATTTGGATTAATAACTAAACCCAAAAATATTTAAATAAATACTTGAAATAGAATGTAATACATTGAAACAAAGTATTTTGAAAACTGGGCGCAATATGATCAAAGGTGTAACTTGCCTTGGAATAGGTCTAGGTACAGATCTTGGTCTTGAGGCACTCCTTCTTCTTCAAAAGCTCCCGAGGAATTAACGTCTACGTGTAAACAAAATAAATAAATAAAACAAATGAATAAAAGAGGCAAAAAAAACTCTAAGAAATTAAATAAATATTATAAATAAATATATCTCGAATTTATACAATTTTAGAAATTTGAATGGGCTCAATCGGAGTTCGGATGCAAAAGATATAGGCTTTGGAAGTTTGAAATTTCATAAAATACCCTAAATTGGATTTTCCTGAATTTACTAATTATTTTTCTGAAGAAAAATTGGATTATTGCACAATCACTGACATTAGCAAAGGAATTTTCATAAATAAAAGAATTAAAAAAATCTGACATGTTTTCGTCCCACATGTCAGTCTCACGGCTCACGGTGGACCAAGTCCACCGAGCCAGGCTCAGACCTATGGATCAGGACCACCGCATCGGTGCACACGTGGCGATGATCTTGAGGACACCCAGATGCATGAGCTGACATGGCTGGGGACGTGGACGTGACCGGGACGCCACATCACCTCGATGACGGTGATGGCTCGGTTGCGCATGACAACGGCGAACGGCGGCGGCTCATCGAAATCGAGTGATTGCATTGGATAGCCCTCGCTATTGTGCACCTGGAGACGGTCGAATTGGCACCGGAGAATGACGAAGTTGGCCGGAATTGGCATCGGAGCGGAGGACGAAGGTCGGCGTTTGTCGAGGTTGAGCACCAGAGGCGCTCTAGGGTCATGAAGAGGCGCGACAGAAAGCTTCAGACGAGGAAGTCGATGCATCCACGAGGCGAGCATCACTGCCGGCGGAGGAATTGAGGTTTTTAGGGTTTCGGCTCTCAAAACCCAATCTGGCAATCGCGGCCGCTCTACGGTTCTTGGGGCGAAATTGAGTGGGGTTTTGGGTTCAAGGTGAAGGGGCGGCCCTCAGGCGCTATTTATAGGAGCTCGAGCGATCCGGAATAGGAAATCCCCAATTTGGTTTTGATACGGTCCCGCCGGTTTCGAGAGATACAAACGGATTCAAGATACGATTGCTATCCGAGTGGACGCGGAAGGGATAAATACCAAGCTTGGCGAGATTCTTCGGGATTGTTTTAGTTGGGAATTTGATTTGCTGGTAGGGCTTCTAGAAGAACAATGGCGGCTGGTCTCGACTCAAGACGAAGGCGACTAGGAGACGATGACGCACTCGGGCCCATCAGTTAGCGAGAAGAGAGAGGCGCGGCGCGGGAGAGAAAGACCAACAGGTGGGACCCACATGTCAGCGAGGCGAGCGCGCGCGAGAGTTGGGCCGGCCATGATGGGAGAGAGAACGGGTCACGGGTTGGTCTGACCGAATAGTAATGGGGTTTCGCCCACCATCGCTTTCGGGATATTAAAATAGATTTCTCTTTTTAATAAATATAGAAAATCCAAATAGCCATTAGAAAATAGCAAATAAACTTGAAAAAATTCCAGAAAATTCTATAAAAATATATCTAAGCACATAGAATCCAAATTAAATAGTTTTGATAATTGTTGATGCTCTGGATTAACCCTATTAAATTTTTTTGACATGAAAGTCTATATTAAGCTTTAAATAAAAATAATATAAATTAAAATATTGTGTTTTCCCACAAGTAAATATTCAAAAGATTTTTAGAGCTCAGAAATTTGGGATGTTATATTAATTACTAAACTTTCTACTCTGGAGATGAAGGATGAAGTCCCTGCATTTCTGGACCGTATCCAGGGAGACTTTTGCAGTCCTATACAGATTGCCCCTGTCAGGCCATTTAGATACTTTATGGTGCTCATCGATGCTTTAAATAGTTGCACATATGTTTATTGTCTACGAGAAACTATACTTTTGCAAAGCTAGTCTCATAGATAATTAAAGTTGAAAAATAATTTCCCAAATCATCATGAGAAGTCCGTCAGAATGGACAACGTTGGATAATTTACTTCAAAATTATTTGATGATTATTGCATAGAAATGGGAATTAAAGTTGAGCATTCTGTACCGCATGTCTACACCCATAATGGACTGGCAAATTTTGCAGACATGTAATTTATCAATTA
Organism: Hsuehochloa calcarea; assembly: GCA_036346395.1. Lineage (NCBI taxonomy): Eukaryota > Viridiplantae > Streptophyta > Magnoliopsida > Poales > Poaceae > Hsuehochloa > Hsuehochloa calcarea. The sequence continues at coordinate 12,149,463 of CM070596.1, read as the reverse complement.
CATGTGAGGGACACGTAGTCCTGCACGTAGCAGCTCTGATCAATTTTACACAATCGGCAAATAACATCCATTCACCTATGCAACTAGCGCAAGGGTCAGCACCGAAAATTTCTCATCTTCGCATATTTGGTTGCAAGGTTTATGTACCTACACCACCATCACTACGAACTGCAATGGGCTCTCTTTGAAAGTCTGGGATATACGTTGGTTATGAGACAACATCCATAATCAGGTATTTGGACCCCATGACTAGAGATTTGCATGCTGCCCGCTTCGCTGATAGCATATTTGGTAAGGTTTGTTTCGCGTGATTAGGGTGAGGAAATCAACCCCTTGATGAAAAATATCAGGAAATAATGTGGCAAGCTACGGGAATCCATGCACATGACCCGCACAATTGTAGCAAATAGAGAAGTCTACAGACAATTGAAGTTCGTAAAATAATTGAAGTCCGTAAGATAAATTGATTTGCAAGCATTAGCGAATCAACTGCCTGACCACTTTAGTGATTTGAAGAGCGTGACCAAGTCGCAGGTGCCTGCACGCAATGTACCAGAGAGGGTTGAAATACCGATGAAGGTATCCTTAATCCCGTCCTCAGGACTCGAAAAGGACGAACCGCGCCCCTTGAATCCAATGTAACCGGGGACGCCTAGTGAAAAAGATAAGAATGACTTGACACACCGATCACCAAGTTCCCAGATCGAAGGGGAGCCATTGAGACCGCACCAAGATGAAACCTTCCGGAAAAGCGCATCAGATTTGAACATTGCTACGAATGGAGATATCAAAGATAGATGTGTGCGTATATATCGGCTAAAAGCTAAAGGGACTTGCCCCATAATCTAAGCAATGGTGGGCAAGTAGAAGCATTAGAGGTATTAGAAGAATCGCCTATGAAGAAATAGCTATAAACTTTATGATCACGGGAGAATCTATGAAGAGGACAACAACCAATGTCAACATTTATTTTGTAAAGAAAATTGTCACAATCATCAATCTTGATCCAGAGCTTGAATCACTCAATGAATGTAAGCAAAGATCGATTGGAAAGATTAAAAAGGTAATAGAAACCAATTATTATCTCCAATAAAAGAGAGGTGTTTGGTCTTGTAAGTCGACGTCTCCCCATATGCACCCCGTAAGGCATAAGTAAGTATTTGTTCGAAATAGAAATAAAAATAATGAAGTAAAGTAAGGCTTGTTGCACAAGATTTCACTCAACATCCAGGAATTTATTATGAAGAAACATATTCCCCGATCATGGGCGGAATTACCTTTAGATATTTAATCTCAATGGAAGTGAACTTGAATTTAGAAATGAAATTGATGGATGTGGTAATCAGATACCTTTATGGAAGCTTGATTCAGATTTATATAAAGCTACCGAATGTATTCCCGTTCCAACCAAGACATAGCAAATGTAAATATGTAAACAATCAAGCGGGATGTAGTATAATCGTTTGAAGCGATTTTCTATGCCAGAAAGGCTATATGAACAATGAGAATTATCCATGTGTACTTATACGACGATCCTAGTATGGATTTTGTATAATCTCAGTGTATGTAGATGATCTGAACATTATTAGAACCCTGTAAGGTATTAAGAAAGAAAGCTCTTACCTAGAGTCGAAGCATGCCCCTGAAGGGATATTAGTGCATCAATCAACCTACACTTAAAAGGTGTTAGAAATGTTCGACTTGGAAAAGTCATACCCTTCGAAAGTGCCGATGGTCAGAAGATCCTTACAGCAAAACAAGGACCAGTACAGAGCTAGAGAAGAGGGGGAGGAAGTTCTGGGACCGGAACTACCATACTTAAGTGCAATAGAGGAGGACTCATGTACTTAGTAAAATGTACTAGATCTGATAGTACATTTGCTGTGAACCTATTAGCAAGGTAGAGTGCAGAACATGCCAAAGGCATTGGCAGGGAATGAAGGACACCTTCCGACACCTCAAAGGAAGTAAAGACCTTGGTCTGTTCTGCAGAAAGAACCAAGACCTGTCGATGAATGACTATGCAGATGCTAGGTACCTGTCGAACCCGTATACAGCCAAGTCGCAAACATGCTATGTATTTCTATATGGTGGAACTGTAATTCTATGAAAATCGTCTAAGCAAAGTCTTGTATCAACTTTGACGAACCACTAAAAAATTATAGCACTGTACGAGCCCTCACAAGAATGTGCTTGGCTTCAGCAGATGATTTACCATATTCAGCAGTCATGCGGATTTAATACCGCACAAACCTCCACTATTATCTATGAAGATGATGCAACTTGTGTTGCACAAGTGTAGATGGGTTATGTGAAGAGTCCTATCACAAAGCATATCAATCCCAGGTTCTTCTATGCTTGTGAATTGCAAAAGATGGACGAAATTAAAGTATTGCATACTAAGTCATATGAAAATCTTGTAAATTTATTCACTAAGTCACTTACAGTATTTAGCTTTGAAGGATACATACATGGAATTGAAATGATAAGACTTAGAGAAGTGCAGGATTCAGAGGGAAAATCTTCACGAACTCATTATTGAAACTTGATCATGAAAATTGAGTACCTAAAGAGTAAATCCTAGAGATTAAATGAAATTGGTGGATTGTACTCTTTTTCCCTTGACGAGCTTTCCTGAAGTTTTCCGGCTAAGAACGTGTATTATGCACTCTTTCTTCAATTTTTCCATTGGGTTTTTGTGGAGTTTTGACGAGGCATAAATATGTGAGAATAGGTGCCCAAGGGGGAGTGTTTGGAAACCATGAGTTTGGCCCAGCAGCCGGCCCATGTATGGGTGACTCATCCAAAACCCTAGTAGGGTCTTTAGACTATAAATAAGGATGTTGATCAAATGAATAAATAAGAAGAATACCCCTACACCTTCTCTCTGTGTGTGTTCAATCTACTATTTGTTCTTGCATTATTCGATGTGATTCTATGTTTATTTATGAAGTGATCATTCAGATCGAACTGTTCCTCTATTTGTTCTTGCATTATTCGATGTGATTCTATGTTTATTTATGAAGTGATCATTCAGATTGAACTGTTCCTCGACAATATACAATGCTGGTGGATGAATCAAGGAGACTGGGCGTCTGAGTGGGGGAGAGCAGAGATGTAAAGTGGATGATGAGTGTGACCGAATCGTCTGCGGCGCTACGTGATCGGCTCGACGGTAGCAGATCCTACTTGGGCACATGACCGACGCATGGATTGAAATATCACGCAGAATCGCTTGCATCGCCGATAACCGTTTATCGGGGGCCGGATTTGAAATTCTGGCCGGTTTTTCCAGAGTTTGCAAATTTAAATTTCTAATTTCGATTGATTTTTAAGCAAAATTTAACGAATTCGATCGAAAACCGTAACCGGCCGTTATCGGTACCGCCACGTCCGTAATCGCGCCAATACCGGTTTTTGAATCCCTGACCAGACGCTTCACTCACTTGCATCAGGTCCTGAAGGCCAGCTGGTTTCGATCTCTGCCACAAGCCCAAAAACAAAACCCATTTTCTAAGCTTATTTCTCAACATCCCCACTCCAGAATCAGCATACACATCGCCATGGCTTATGAGTAGAGCACAATTTACCATAGTTCGCGTGTCGTGACTGTTCGTAACGATTTCGTAAGACAAAACGGAGCACTTACAGCGACAGAAACATGACTTGTACACTTCGTCAATCCCTTTAGAAAGAACTAATGCTCGACTGCTGTATCCAGCGCCTCTGACAAGCATCAGCACATAACAACGATGGGGTGGTTAAGCAGCTAAAGTGCAAATTAAGATACATTAAACTAGTGCAATGCAATCTATTTCCCTTGCTCCTCTGCATGCTTGGATTCAGAGCAATCAGCAGCGGCGCCGGGGGCGTCGCACTTGCTGAACACCCTGAAGGCGGAGACGAGGGAGAGCGCCACGAAGCAGAGCAGCGCCGCGGCGTGCAGCGCCACGGACACGGTGGCCCTGCCGCAGAAGCGCCCGAAGTAGGAGCACACCTCGCCCCAGTACACCTCCCGGTCGCCCTCCCGCGCCAGGTACAGAACCTCCGCCGCCGCTGAGCCTGAGGTCACCAGCAGGTACGCCGCGACCTGCATGCTCCGGCGAGGCCAAGCTTTCAGTTAATAGCTTGCCATAATATTTTTCATTGTTCCACAGTCAAGGGTGTCTTAAATTCTTAAGTGATACGGTTCATTCCTTGGTGAACACTTGATTAGTGGCATCTAGGTTGCATGTTGCTGTTACATTCTTACAGTGTTAGCATCATGTGGAGCATATGTGACAGGTGCGTCTATGTGCTGACCTGTTGAGATTATCAAATGCAGGGAAATACTTATGTACTTTGCTAAAAAAGGAAGAAATGCGGTGTAATTTTCAGAACAATGGAAGCACTGCTCTAGGATGTATTTTCTCATCATAAATCATGTCGATAGAAATTAGAATAGCCTACTTATTGTAAATGTTCCTTTCAGGTTTTCTGTGTTCTGGATCCATAAGATACGTTGCTCTAATATCAAAATTAGATGATGACTCAATTTACTGATGAACAATTTCCTCCACCAATTAATTAACATGGTCCTAGTAACTCTACTACTCATTATAGTAGTTCAGTACTATATTATTTACAAAGTATAGATGGATTTAAAAAGAACAAATTGCCAAGATGTTGGGTCAGACCTGATCCATGAGGAAAAACAGCCAATCACAGTGACTGAGGGACTTGAAGGATGAGAGCAGGATGGAGGCTAATGAGTATGCAGCTGTGATGGCGTTGATGCAAACCAAATACCTGAAAAAAAAATGGGGCAGTTTCAGCATTACAAAATATAATTAATGTATAATTGGAATATCAAGTTCTACAAATTGGAGCCAGCAAGATGCGCAGAAAACCATCCAAACTTCATACTCTACAGTATACACTATTGGTCAAAGAACCACGAATCAGCATGGGGAAAATTAAGACTAGGCAACCAATTAAAGATTTCATTTGAGACAATTGAACTTGGTGCTAGCTACTACTAGTTTACATACATGCTCAAAGTCTATCCAAAGTTAGACATGTCCAAGCAAATTAAGCAAAAAATTAGGCAGAACACAGGTAGGAGGAAGACAAGCTGATGCATACTCACTTGAAGCCGGAGAGGTCGGAGAACTTGACCTCCCCATAGGTGTCGTCTGCTTGCTTGTTGGTGGCCATCTCCCAGAGGGAGGCCAAGGTGAGGGGGAGCACACACAGCCTGAGCGCCATCTCAGGGAGCTTGAAGGGCGCTACCATCTTCTTCGCTGCTGCCTCAGCCGTCTCACCACCGCTCCCTCCGTTCCTCATCTCCTGCCTAGATTTTCTTCTTCTTTTTTTTTTTGCCTAATCTCTCCCTCTCCCACTCGCCGTATGCGTGCGTGAAGGCAAGGGAAGAAGACTTGAGGTTGGAGCACCAGTGTCCAAAGAGCGGAGCACCAGAGTGCTATATGACTGAAAGGATCTAGTGCGATGAATGTGCTGGAGCTGGCCCACAGAATGTCTCCCGTAAGAGCTGGTTTTGAAACGAGCTGCACTTGCAGTCTCAGCCGTCGATCGACCGCTAGACGGCGCAGATCGAGCGTGTCAGTGCCGCTAACGAGCTGTAGTAAGTGGTGGAGTTTGAACATTTGTGTTATCTGTGTTAAGGTACTGCGTTGATACTTAAAGATGGGTTAGAAGAACGGTCGTTAAGTGATTATTGACTGATCAAAAGTTAGCATCGAATAAACCATGTATTATCAGAGCTTAATATTTCTATAGAACTACTGAAGTTTCCCGCTCAATTGCACGGCTGGATATTGAAATATGTTGTATTTGTTATATAACTCTATTGCCTTTCGAAAATATAATCGTATTTGTTATACAATTGTAATAGTTGTAATATCTATACATGATTAATTTGCACTGTTATAATCTGACCCCACCAATTAAGCAGTGTGGATCTTCTATTTTTCTCTCGATCAACGAGAGAATTTCTAGGGTTTTTGCTTGTTTCTTATTTAAGAATTATTGCATGATTTGTCAGGCTTCCAAAGCGAAGGAGATACCTTAAATATCATCGGTTGTTTGTAGATATATAGATTAGTTGAGTTTTCTTTCTAATTAATTGGATACTTTATACAATTAGTTGAGAAAATAACTTATTTTATAGAGTAATAACATAACAAATACTAACATTGATGAAAAAAATTAATTATTAAAAATATATAGCCACTCTATAAAATTTTATTAGTATGCCAAATGGCTCAGACGATAGTTCATGTAACCTACAACCTGACAAACATGTATGGTTTTTAGTAAATATATGCTTATTAGGCTAGCATTAATACAACATATTTATGTCGCATATGGCTTCAAAATTTGTAAGTAAGATGTCTCATATAAAATACCCAATATTAGTTTGAATCACTGCACTCATTGTGATGGTCGCAATGGTGTAAACAGACATAGAATCAGACATTTGTTTTTTTAGTTAGAAACCGAAGAAGTTTTTATGAGCTAAATAAAATAAAGTACTTTCGTACCCGTCACATGCCACATAGGTAGAAAAAAAGAGAGGTGTGAGACTATCTACAAGATCTAAATGAGGACGTGGAATACAATTTGCAACTAATTTCTTCAAGTATTATTAAATTGTAACAAAATTCAAATTCAATAGAACCTGTAGCTAACAGTGATGTATACATATTTTCAAAAATATTTGAAGGTGTCTGTGTATGCTGGGCCCGCCCTGCGTGTAGTGCGTGAATGTTCTGAGTGGCTGGTGTGGAATTGTGAATTAGCTAGCAGTGGGGGCGCTGATTTTTTTTTCTCTTTTGATTTCCTTTGTGATGGGATGTTGTTGTAGTGTGTAATCGGGATGGTTGCCGCCTTTTCTGGAAGGTTGATCTCCACTAGGGAATAGGGTTTTACACGTGGCAGCAGCTAACGAGCTGGAGCATGCACGCGCGCGCATGGTGAGGCGAGGCCACCGCACCGCCGCTCAAAAGGCCACCCGCAATATCCCTTGATTTCCGATCTGTGAAAGCGTGGAATTCAAAGTAAGCAGCAAACTGTTTTTTTTTTAAGGAAAGACTTTCCTGGTTTGTATTAATACTAGTTATATGTCTGTGTTTTTGCTACGGACAAATAAAAAATTATATTTAACTTAGCACCTTAAGTGTAATTGCACTTTGTGTAAGTCCTCGGTTCTACCATAGCACTTGGTCGAGCTCCACCGTAGCACATGTTCACTCATTCACTGTCATATTTGACGCCTTCGGCTCTGCTGCTGTGACACCCCACGTCACGCCTTTGCCCTATGCTCGATCTTCTTGGACACTCACAGCTCCGCTGCTGCGGCACCACACATCCTGCATCCGCCCCATGCTCAATCTGCTCCGCACCATGGGCCGGGCCACTACGCCCGTCCTGCAACGCTGTCATCGCATCATCTCTGCTAAGACAGGAAGACGTAGCTTCGCTTGACAAATTAAAATCATAATTTGTTGTGAAATTGTTAGGACGGTTTACAAGAGAAAATAAAATTATTAGGATAAGATTGTAGTTTGTTTGGTTAAGATCGTAGTTTATTACAAGTTGACGAGGATGCATAAATCTTCATTTAATTATTTATCCATAATCCTTATTATGGATAATGACGTCATTATATGGTTCTTGAGTATACCCCTTAATGTTCATAAGGAGAAGCCGAGTCGTAAGATATTCTACGACTACCTCACGATCGTAGTTATTGTACGATCACCTCATGGTCATAAGTCCTTCTACGACTGTGTCACCACGACCACCCCATAATCGTAAGTCCTTCTACAACTAGCACATGATCGTAGTTATTCTACGATCACCTCATGGTCGTAAGTTCTTCTACGACCAGGTCAGCTACGACCACCTCATAGTCGTAAGTCCTTCTACGACTAGCACACGATCATAAGTTCTTCTACGATCACCTCATGATCGTAAGTCCTTCTACGACTGATCGCTATGCGACCACCCTATAATCAATTGAGCTTACAGACAAGTAGGCCCGATTGATTAAGTCATATAAACAGTCATTATACGTCATTATTCTTCGGAATAACTGCACGATTAATCTCCCTGTCCTGGTGATAACTATCTGACAACGTGGGAACGTTACTTCTCCAATAGTAATCTTCAGTAACGGTGTCATCATCTGAAACATTGATGCGCCCTTTGGGTTAGAGTGATTGTCGCCCAAGAAGGCAATAAAAGGAGGAATCACCCGACAAATAGGGGAGACGAAGAGGAGGATCAGAAGCATAAAATATTGTATTTTCAATCTTTCTCTTGATCTGTAACTAGTATACTCAATATAGTCATAAGGGAGTACGGTTGTTATTCTATCTGGAGAAGGCCTAAACCTGTATAAAAAAATCCTTGTGTCATCCTATCTATGTGATTTGAGTTTTAGAGACCCCGAATCAAACAATCATTACTAAGTTTGGTTCTAAAATACCGGCAGCTTGTCCCGCAAAGTATTTAAATTAACTCGGACAAAACAAGTTCATTAAATTCTTGAAAAATTATATTTGTGACTTACACACTATCAGTGCTCATGTAAAATTCTCAAGATTTTTAGATTACCTAGTGACACCGAGTACATATCCATCAATCTAGGTTAAAATTGTTCAATAACAAGGAATGATTTTTACTTTGATAAAGAGTATAGAACTACTGTGTACAACCTAATATGGTTTAATTGCTTTTAGTTGAATAACAATAAAATAAGCTATCCTCGTTCATGTTATGACATCTTCACTCATCAACAATTTAAGAGACAAACATGTTGTTTCATTTTACAACAACCTAGCATATCAAGCTACACATCCATGACCTCTAAATTTTAGGTTCATGTAAGGAATCTATATGAGTATGGTAAGTTGTTAAATGCAATTTGGTTACTCATTTAAAGGAGGTGAAACTAAGGACCATTTCAATCTTACAACTTTTACATGTAGACATGTTCATTATTTAATTATCAAAACGCTTGAGTCTACTTCAAAACTATATTCATGATCAAAGTATAAGAATCAAAATGCTTAACCCATAATTCGAGGTGTCTTCTACCCCCCTTAAATATTTTGGTGCACAAAGGATGATGTGAGGAAAGAATGAGCACAAGGTGAGTAGATAGGTAATCATATGCAATTTTATTTGTATCATGAATGCGCCATCCCAAAACCTTCAAATTCAAGATACAAATGGGTGTACTAAGGCTCAAAGGCCAGCACAAGATTCAATCGAACTACAATTAGTTTTCCGATATAGTTGCTATTCATACTACCTATAGGCGATGTGCAACTACTTGGAACAAAAGAAACAAATGATTATACTACAAAATCCAACGTCTACATGCTAATGAATATAATTAGGGTGTATATAACGTGAGACTAACTCCAAATGAAATCATAATATCACAATATGACAACATCTTTTCGCTATTGCTTTTATCGGTGACTACTTAGCGTGTTTATTGTTGGAAAAGAGAGACAGGGCAACGGAGAAAAATCATTTTGCACAAATCAAATGATCGGTGAGGTAAGAAATAGAAGCTAGGAAAAGATCGGAAGGTTAAGTCTTGGGAGGAGCGTTATGCAAAAAGCACTGCCTCTCATGACGATAAAGTCAAGAAGTTAGATTCTCGACTGGTAGGTAAATAAGTCTTTTTCCTGTGACCAGTTTTGTTTTCCTTTAAGGGTCATTTTATCGGACTAGCCTTATTCTTTTCAGAGCAAGAAGTCAAAATAAAACAACTCCGTGAGGCTTCAACTTGTAATAAGGAGGAGATGAAGTCGATAAGGATCAACCTTCCGGACAACATTTCTCTCCTTAACAACGACTCAAGCATCGTGATGTCGAGGAGTTCACTCGTGAAGACACGACAATTGTCCACTTGAGTACTATTGGAAAACAAGCCTGACTTTGCGAGAGTTAGTGACCACTCGATAACCAATCAAACTAATTCGATAAAGGAGGCGGTTGAAGGCGCAATAAGTTTTGTTCTGGCAAAACTTAAAACTCATGACCCCAACTTTAATCTACAACCAGTCAAAGCCGACTTCGATCGCTCAAGGTAAGAGGAGCAATTGATGGGAGATATGTAGTCGATCAACAAGGAAGTCACTGATGAGATGCATTGATATATATATATATATATATATATATATATATATATATATATATATATATATATATATTAATGGCACTCTACTTTAGCAAAACCTACCAATGTTGTGCGGTAAGTGTCCGACACAAACCCATCTAGTCAAGGAATATTAATGGCACTCGCTTAGCAAGACCTACAATTAAAATACATGAATTTGGATGGTGCAACTAATTGGGAGGGCATCAATTTAACTTAATATTATGTGAGAGAATTTTATTCCTACCATGTTAAAAGCATTTAAAGCAATTAAATAACATGCATAGAAATAAATGAACAGGAATATAAAGGCATTCACAGACAATCAAATTGCATTGTGATATAGTATGACCCTTCCACGTGGTGATCTCCATCGCCGAGCTTCTTATTCGCCATGTCTCCAAGTGGCCAAATCATCCAAGTACTCCCACTAAGCCATTACTCCTAATAGCACTAGTAATAAATTATAAGGAGTAAAGAAGCACCACAAGTCGATACACATGTCGTTATACAAATATAGACAGCCTTGGACTGCAATAAACATGACACGCAGGTCATGAATATTACACACGTACATGCATCTCATACATCATGGGTCATACTATTCACAAAAACCTGCAAAAACAAATTAGGCATAGAATCACATTCTATCTAACAGATGGCGTGAACTAGCAATACCAATCACCAAGGTCCCTTTCAAGCGGTTGTGAATTTTTTGAACTACATAGATCCAATCTACTGTTCTGTCCATGTAAATCACATTGGATTAATCACATTAACCCTTCTCAATCGCAACTCCGATTGGATCAACCAGATTAATCTTCGCGTGCTCGATGGATTTAAGATCATTGTCTGCCCCAATAGCGGAAACCGACTGGTAGAGACAAGTCGTGATACGACTATGAACACACGATCACTAATAACGAACATGAACCCATCTTACGACCACCGCACATGGATGATCATATCGACCATCGCCAAAAATGATCTATTAAATAGAACGACCAATGTAAAATAGAAAAAGATTACATCTAAGACTCCCACATATCACAATATGTGTCTAATCCGAATCTAAAACCGCATAAGATAGCTCGATACCATCAAGGGTTACGTAGGCTACGATAGCACAAAATAAAAATTTATCGTGCAACCAAGGAACCTCCACTAGTAATAGATCACGAGATTACCACTAGACGCGCTTACTCAGAGCGGAAGTAGAGTCAATATAGCGAGTTGATGCAACCGAGTCGATTCGCCACGCCTTCTTCTCCGAGTCTTGTGATCGCCACGAAGTTGCGGATCGCCCTAGTGCCGATGATTCACAACAACACCTCCAAGGTATCCACACGTGACGGGCATGGATACCACGTGCTAGAGTGCTAGCGCTATAGCAGTGGTATGAGGAAGGTGTGGCTATTAGGGTTTCAAAGTTCTTCAAAGATCATCCTCACCCCATGCCACCACCCCTATATATATATAGGCATTCATGATGCTCTGCATTTGAGGCCCACTAGGAACTCGTGGCCTACAAGAATTGGATCATCATACAAATCAAATCCTAGCCCTTTAAGTGTGTAACCTATAGGTTCATGTGTAATCGCCAGACTCTGAAACTCTTTTTCGACCACTAGTCGTTAACGGCACCTAGCAAAGACATAACGATTCCCAAATACACATAGAATATATCTGACAAACCTTAATGCAATATGATCTACGACTGTGTCCATATCACTAATGACCACTTGTATCTCTATACGACAAGTTCATATTTGGTCTCGACCAATTTGTAACTCCTTACGCACTGTGTTTCACCACTTAGTGACCATGTTCGACCAAATTTTACCACCACCTCATATCTCCATACGACTAGTCCAGATTCAATCGAATTGAAAGACCTTCTCGTATTCTCCCTTTGCCTCACGATATCCGGTTGAACTCTGTGAGATGTTGTATCATCCATGGACTGCTCAATACTTTCTCGATCAAGTGTCGACAACTTCATGTGGTCGACACTTCACCACTAGTGGCATAGCCATGCACTTTCTTTATCCGACCACAACGAGGGCCCGAGAGATATCTCTCATGTTATTTTAGGAGGGCAAATCTCATATCCCACCACCACATCCTCCGTATATTTTATAGCATACCGAAAACTACCTTTATAACTACCCGGTTATGAGCAACGTTTGGCAACCCCTAAGAGTACCATTACACATGTAGGAAACCATGCTGATCTCAGGTCTAAGGATTATACATCATCATTGCTTGAGACCAACTAATAATACATAGAATCATAACAATCTCAACAGAGTCTCAAGGTGGGTCTTTTCTAACACCATATTCTCTAACATGTGTTCATATTATTAGTTTGACATCTCCATATCCATGACCTGTGAAACATAGTCATCAACCAATACATATGCTTGTCTATTCATATGTGTTCTCATATGTTTCCGACTAGGGAACGTTTAAGAATAATCATTGCAGAAATATAGAGTTTCACAATCAAGTCACATACTTGATAATAAATATTATTGATATTATTTTAGGAACAAGATAACATATTATCCAATGTTATGAGCATAATGAAATATAATCGCCTTTATGATTACCTCTAGGTATATTTTCAATGTAACCATCCAATTATGTGTGAGTTTTTCAAATGAATTATTCTACAAATTTGGTCAAGTTTACTTTACACCAACCTTTTATCCTCCATGTTTTCAATTCTATTTCGCTAATGCCTCATGCATATTTGAATTACATGTTAAACCACGTCAGAATATTTTCAAATTTTAGGTTCAACTTCCTACACTTCTGTAATTTCTTCATAATTTAATATACTACAGAACATAAAATTACATGGTTGCAGGTTCAATTCTATTTCTATTTAAATATTTCATGAAAAATTGCTGAATACTAGTGGACCTAAAAATCACATGGTTAGCTAGGGAAGAAAATTTCGAGACCAACAAAAATTTATTCATCCTAATTGGAGTTCATATGAACTTTCTATCTATGGAATGTTGAAGTTAATTTAATTTCTAGTGTAAAAAAAATCCTAACTTGATTTTTTTTTCCAATTATGAAATTTTCTGTGGTACTAACAAGTTTCAAACTTATTCCAAGTTAAAGTACAATAAAAAAAGGAAACCAACAAAATTGGTTTCACTAAATTTGGAGTTAATTTCAAATAGTTTTGAATTTTTTTAACTAGTTCGAATTTACAGAGCAAAAATAAATCACTTCATAATTTAGTAATGCATTTAAAACTTTTTATACCCGAACTAGACTTAACATATACCAATGACATGCGGGGTCTACTGTATAGTATTATTTTTCATTTAATTTTCTAATTAAAAACTTACTAACACGTGAGGCCCGTTTGTCATTCTCATGGTATACTACATAGTGCATGCACCGAAGATCAACATGCTCAAGAGTCCAGAGACCACGCGCTATCCGTGGGACCCACCATCAACAATTTCTATTTCAATTTTATTTCTATTTCGTTAAACGACCTCCAAATATTTTGATATTTTACTGGCCAAGTTCGTGAAACTATGCAAATCACCAATTAAAATTTACAACACTAACAATAATAAGTCTGCTAAGCCAACTAATTATCGGCTAATCACATTGCTAACTACTAAGTCTTCTAATTACATGCTAATCACAGTAAGTCTTTCAATTTGATGTCCGAACACTAAGTTAAAATACACTCAGAATTACTCGGCTTCTACAATAAGAAACTATAATTCATGTAATTACAAACCCAATCACATTGCTAAAACTATAGCCTGATGCGAATGACACTTGTGCGAGACGGGACGAGAGGACTAGTCGGCTCTGGGCTTCTTGGGCACGGAAGTGCCGTATTTACGTTGCTATTTTTATCTTTAACGAAGAGAGAGACACTAAATTTATTATTTCTTACGTTAATATAATTATTTTAGCCAAAAATTCTGCTGTGATCCTCACTGGTCTATTGCTTTTACACGTGATGGTCCGATGTGGCGTACTTAATTGGCCGCTGTCTTTGCATTAGCACTAATCTCGATCGGAGTGGATTATTGCAAGGTGGAAAATAAAGCGGCCTGTGTCCAATTTTTAGCTTGGCTTTCAGCATTTTGCTACTGTGCTATACATGTATAGCATTCTCGAGTCATCGTGGTATCACTTTATTTTTTGCAAAATGGCGCGGCGACTAGTTTAACACTAAACGCGGTTACAGGACTAGCAACCGAGATGTCACGGAGTCAAAATCCTTTTTTAAAAAAGCACTAATAAAACACTTATTGTGTAACAGGTAGTTTCAGCGCCCTAAATAGACTACTACCCTACAAAAATCTGGTGCTTTCGTAACGCTTTCATTTTTTTTATGGGGCGCGCCTAACACTTGCAGATGCATAGACCCTGATCCAAACAGTGCAGTCAGTGCATGATAAGATGGCACTGTTCTGAACAATGCGTGATAAGATCTCCATAGTCACAGTATTGAGACGGGGACATGATCTGTCAAATATCTAGATGGAGGCATGATATATCAAATGCTGAGACGATTGTGTCAGGTACGGCACAGGCAAATTTCAGACGGATTGATCGCATGCTGAGACGATTGTGTCAGGTACGGCACAGGCAAATTTCAGACGGATTGCGCTCATGACAATAACATTTTTAATACCAATGGGCTTGTCAACATGTTGGATACTGGGAAAGCCGACAGGTGTTCTAATTGTTAAATAACAAGAAGCCATCTGAGCTTATCTGTGCTAGAACTGACCTTTCTCAAGCCAACAAAACAATGGCCTGGAAAAAAATACTCTCCATGCTTCTATGCTCTATAGCTACACCCCTTTATTTACAGGTTGAAGAACTTAAATAATAGCAATTAAATCATGTATAGACAAACTCAATGCCCGATTGCTCATTTCATGCCTTTGTTTGAGCTGACTGTGACTTCCACTGCTGTATCGCGGCGCGCAACGTATGGTTTGGAATTATGGATGAATTTGGAAGCCTGCACCTCGTTACAGGGGATACTTTGTGTTTCCTTAG
This sequence comes from Hsuehochloa calcarea, assembly GCA_036346395.1. Classification (NCBI taxonomy): domain Eukaryota; kingdom Viridiplantae; phylum Streptophyta; class Magnoliopsida; order Poales; family Poaceae; genus Hsuehochloa; species Hsuehochloa calcarea. Next base: position 12,134,228 of record CM070596.1, on the reverse strand, counting down.
CCAAGCTTTGATGGCATGGTGCTCATATGTATGCCCATCAGCAGCAACATAAGGATCGTCCATTACCTCCTGCGTCGAAATTGTGTACTAATTAACCAAAGAGAAGAGAACTGAAACCGGCCCAGTCAAGTAGTAGTGGATTTACCTGTGTTATAGGGCATATGAAGTGGCTTGGTACACTTGACTTTGGATTTCTTAAACTGACAGTAGAAGTAATCCTATGCAGAATTTCCTCCAGCTTTGGCAGTACCGCTGACTCGAGATCAGGCCTATCCCTGCATTTCAGGGCTGTGCATCTCAAACCGAGCTTTGCCAACATTTCTGCCTCAGCAACTGGCCAATCAGTTTGAGATTTGTCGAGGATATCAGAAAGCGTCCCACTTTTTATAGCATTTTCTGTGCTAACAATGAGCCCATGCGGGCGTCTGCCGGTTAGCATCTGAAGAATGATAATTCCCAAGGCGAACAGATCTGATTTCGGGCGAACTGTCCCGGTTAGTTGGTACTCAGGATCCATGTAATACAGGGTACCGGCAATAATGGTCTCTTTGTACTCCGTTTGCCAGTCAGGCACAAGATCAGATATGAGCTTTGCGAAACCAGCATCGCCAATTTTACCGACGTAATTCTTGTCCAATAATATGTTAGCTGGTTTCAAGTCGCGGTGAACTATAGGCTCTGGTTTCCTTCCATGCAAAAAAGCAAGCCCACAGGACACTTCAAAGATGATTTGGAATCGTAGGAACCAATGCAGTGGTTGACGCCCTTTGATGTTAAGGAGTTGATCTTCCAGACTTCCATTCTCCAGGTATTCATATACAAGACAACCGACTTCAGGACAGCAACCAAGCAACAAAACCAGGTTGGGATGGTGAAGTTGGCTGAGAATCTCAACCTGCAAAAAGACATACAAATGACATTTCAGTGAACTTCTCATCCATAATAAAAATTCGTTAGGATTAATGCTCCCTACATACGTATGGAGTATGAATCTTGCCAACAAAAAAATAATTACCTCCCTAAGGAACTCATCAGTCTTGTCGATGGAATCTTGCTGAATGACCTTGACAGCTACTTCAGTGTGATCAAGGGTGCACCTATACACATTCCCATAACCTCCCTCACCAATCTTCCTTGCTTCAGAGAAATTATCAGTGGCAAGCTCTATTTCGTGTTTTGAGTACCACCTGCAACTTTTACTTGTTGACAAAATAGCATCCACAATCTTTGCCTTATCCAGAGAGATCATGCTAGCAGCCATTTCTGCCTTGTTCCTGGAGTACGCCTCTCGGGTGAATGATTTTTTTGCTTGCTCAACTTCTTTAATGGCCTCCAAATGTTTTGCCTTCTCATCTGCTACTACTTGCTTCAAAGTTTCCTCCCTCTGTAGCGCATGCTCCACCTTCCTTGCCTCTTCAGAACATTCGCTGGAAAGTACCTGAATCTGTGACATCACGATGACATGGATGTGAACCATGTAAAAAAAATCCTGAATTACAATAAGGAATAGCTATAGCAATTTGAGAATATAGCTTAAATCATTTAGGGGCAATTAATGCAGAACTCAAAAGGTAGACTCTTGGAATAGCATGACCGTACAGTCAAGCTGCACAAGAAAGTTAACCTTTTTCTTAGAATGGACGAGATCTTCGCAAGCTTTATCGTACATCACTAAGGTATCCTGCAACTCCTTCCTCAGTTTTGCTACTTCATCTATAGATTGACACTGTAGATAATGTCATGAATCAGGATAACATACTTAGCATATTCTGGAAGAAATTATATCTGACATTGTGCATTAGCTCGATGAACGCAATATACCATAAATGAAATTAATATGTCTGGATATCAATAATCAATACTAGTCAAAATATTTTAAGAATGGAAGGTAGATCTGACCACTTCACTTGAGTTTGAGGCAGCGTAAGGATCTTCCATCAAGGGGCTAAGAGAACCATAGTCTTTGTTTCCTGCTCCTCCTGTTGTCTTTGCACCTAAACTTCCTATAAGGACTTGTCCATGACTTTCTGAACTGGGACCAGCATTACTACAAGAACTATGAGAATTTCGGGCTTGGGAGCATGAATCTGAATGTGTCTCATTCTCAGGAAAGTTGTCAAATAACAAACTGCTCTGTGTTTGTGCAAATTCTTTGTGACTAATTGACTGAATCCTCAAGTTTGTGTTAGCCTCTGCGAAATGAATGACCAGACAGAAAGAGCATTAAATATTAAAATTAGCAAAAAGGAAGATGGCATGAAGGTAAAATATACTCCCTCTGTTTTAAATACTTAGCACTTTTAACTAGAAATTTTGTTTCTAAATACTTGCACTTTCCCAATCCATAGATGAACTTTCCAAACTACCACTATTAAACCTACACTTTCCCCCTATTAACGGAGTGTATTTGGCTATATTATAGTATTCTACCCAAAAAAAATGATTGCCTAGGTATTTTGTGCGTAAGTCAAAAGTGCCAAGTAGTATATGGATACAGGGGGTGTTGGATAGAAGAAAGCTACTTTTCAGAACTCAGAACATACTGCTCATTTGAGGATGTCTTGCAACTTTCATGATTATTCTTCGTTTGGACACAACAAATACATTGCATGAATTCCGTGTAGTTTTTAGGACAGCAGTGGGCACATCTGGGATACTCAACACCCTGCGAAATGGATGGTGCAACAATTTAAGGACAGTAGATATGACACTGCTGGCAAAACAAAAGTGTTAAGGCCTAATGCAAAAACAGTTATGCGTATCAAAACTTTCTTGGTATGGATGATAATAAATAAACAATAAATTAGTAAAAAACAAGTAAAATAGAACTATCATGCAGCCCTGAAACACTTTAATAGATGTAGTAATAATCTGTACAGCCAAGAAGTTTCTGAATCCAGGGAAGACACAGCAGGTCAGCAAAATAAGGCAGAATATTATTGAAGCCAGCATTAGAGAGCTAACAAACAAAAGTAAATTCACATAAAAGTAAACTACCAAGAAAGAGCACTACTAGCAATAAACAAACTTGAAGTCACCCCGACATTTCAACAAAAACAGAAGTACTGTTGAGTTTTAAGTTGGAATTTTGCATCAGGAAAGACTAGTATACAAACAGGAGCCATCTGACCAAGCAATTTCCAACCGACAATCTAGTACACCTACAACAAATAAATCACCAACTAACATCTACTAATTTTCTTAAGATGATTTTGCAGGAGCCGATGGTTGAAAAATTCTATCTACATTGTGTTTTTCATTCCAGTTTGAAAACTTTGTGTGAAAAGCTTAGTGTGACAGACAAAAAGAACATCTGTTTTTGTCAACCATCCGGAAAGTATAAGCAGAAAACGGCTGCTTACCAAATTGTCATACATCTATAAGTTAAGGGAATTGCTTATATCTAACTTTTCTGTTCGTTAGATATGCTTTGAGATTTGGACTTTTTCCTATCTGATGAATTGGGTCTGAATTATTTATGATTTTTTTCTTCGGAATATAACGGGTTTACCACATTGCCGTATATTTTTTGGTATATAATTTTATTTTTTATCTTTGTTTATGTTCAACCTCTCAAAGTACATGTGAAAAACATAGCGAGTTCACCACATTGCCGTATTTTGTTAGTGTATAATTTCATTTTTTTTTTCTTTGTTTTTGCTCAACCTCTCAAAGTACATGTGAAATTTCGAATCATGTGATGGAAATATAAGTTATTAAGACTTTCAAGAATAATTACAGTAACCAAGAACCAAAATTACATAAAAACTGTCGAAGTCTGTGTAGACAGTCTCGTAAGTTAATATGTATGGTACATACAGTACATCCATAACAGAATAAATGCCACATGAGATCTACCAATCTCATAAAAAATACACTTTAATTGTGATTAAAGGCATTGTTCTGCGCACCTTTCAAATCTACCCTCAACCCAAAAGGCCAAATTAATAGCAAAAAAGCAAACATTTATTCTTATTCACCATTTAACAGCACAATGACAATGCCTTAACCACCATTCAGGTTCACTAATTCAATGCTCCAAAGGATGAGAGCAAAAAAAGGAAATTAAAAAAAAAAACGCACCTTCGGAACCACCGGAAGGAGGCCGAGCCGAGCACCAGGTTCCGTACGCCGGACTCCTCCGCGTACCTCACCAGCGCCTCCGCCACGCCGACGCCTTCCACCACCACCGTCTCCACCTGCGCGAAGTAGCCCGATTCCAATCAGATCAAAAGCGTGCAAGTGCGACGCTAAAACGCGAGCTCTCTTGGGATTCTCTTGCGGACTCACAGCAGCATTGACGCGGCCACAGAGGCGGCGGAATGGGAGCAGCGCCTCCTGCGCGCGTGCGTGCCGGTCCCGGGCATACGCCTCCGCCGCCTCCCGCCCCACCCGCGCCACCGGCACCCGCTCCCCCGCTTCGCCGCCGCCGCCACCATCCATCCACACGCAAACCGCGTCAGCTTGCGGCGACTCGCGCCAAATCAAACAACCAAGGAGAAAAGGGGCAAGAAAGAGCGGTCTTACTTGGGTACGGGACGAAGGAGAGCGGGGATGACGTGGACGACGGCAATGGAGACGGCGCGGCCGTCGCCCGGGAGGCAGGCGGCGGCCCACCTCGCGGCGCGGCGGCCCGCGCTGCTGCCGGGCGGACGGCGACGGCGACGGCCACGGTAGGCGATGGCGGCGGAGGCGGGTGGCTGGAGGCCATGGGTTTAGGTCCAGGGCTTGAGGTGCGTGCGATGAAGCGAGGGTGTTGCAGTTGCGCCGCCGTGGGGAGGCGGCGGCGGCCGTGTGAGCCCGCTCGACGCGGGAATCCGTTGGTTAATGGCTACTCGTCGTAGGCATGCATGGTAGGAGCGGGCTTACCTTCTAGGATGGGGAGGGTGGGGCCATCCCACGTGGTGGTGGGGTCGGAGCATGGGGCACTGGTGTCAGTGGGACAGATGAACGTGGATGATCAGATCAGCGGCCTAGATATTCAGGTATGGGAAGTTGGTTTGTTCGCTGCAGTTAGCTACTCTTTAGTTCGTTTGTTTCATAGTCTGTATTCTGCAGATAACTCCTCTTGTTCAGTTAGGAAATCAGATAACTCCTTCGACGGTTTTGGTGCTTTGCTATAATGCTATGGAAGCCACTGTTCTACGTGCATGCGGCCATGCGGCTCAGCCGGCGTCGTCATCCTCGAGAGGGAGCCATCCGGTTGGGGCCATGGCGGCTGGTGCATGCTGTTTCTGGGTGATGTTTGTTCAGATAAGACGATCAAATAACACTGTTACGTCACAGGTAGTGGTATGACAAGAGTTTATCTAGATACGGACTGACGTGACAGTGTTGTTTTGTCGTATCACGGGTGATAATGCAACCAAAGGGGTCAAAATTAAAAATAAAGTTCGTAGTGTTAACTTTAAAATAAAATTAAAAAAATTATAATATAATATATATTTTTTCACGGAATGGCGTATCGCTGAACGGTGTATTCTTATGTGGCATTAAAATGTACCAGTGAAGTTCGGTATAAAACTGAAGTCGATATTTTTCGGTGTGACCAAGCCATTTTTTTTTCTTATATGATCCTAAGTAGGATCAAGATCGAAACGGTACAACAATATCAAACGTGCTACAATACGGATCAATCATGGTTCTGACAACTTTGTTATGTCCCTGGTGTATTTATGTGCTACTGGTTTAGTCGCAACTCCGTTAAGATTCAAGATGACAACCATGCTACAATCTGCTGTCTTGGAGAGCAGCTTTTTTCTCTCGCAATTTGGCGACATATTATCTGAAGCGACATCTTTTTATACAAGTTGTGTTAATCCATCCCATACGGCGCGAACCAAAATTGTGAGTTGTGATCAGGATCCAAAAACCGTTCCCGGAGGAAATGTCGGTCGCCGGTCGGAAAAAAAACCGGCCGGTAACTGGATTTCTCGTGAAAAAAAACTTAGACAACATTCGCTTGACTTTGCTTGAAAACTAATCACAATTCAAAATTTGAAATTGCGAAACCGAGAAAAACCGGCCGGAATTTTGGATCCCGACCCCCGCCCGGTAACCGGTAACGGGCGGTTTGTAGGACCGGAAAGACGACTAGAGGGGGTGAATAGACGCTTTCTTAATTTTTGTCTTAATCAAATTCAACACGAACTTTTCTTCAATAGCTATAAAAGCTAAGAAGATTAGTAAATGCACAGAGGATACTTTGTGCTGAATCCGATTAACCCCTTAACCAAAAGACCCAAAATATGGCGATTAAGCTCATCTGGCGGTCGATCGGTACATGGCAGGCTCGATCGGGCCGCCCGTTGTAGAAATCGTTCTGACCGATTTTGTCCAGAACCACTGCAGACCACCCGAAACCAAAACGAAAATCGGTCTAACTTTTGATTTACCCGATGAAACTTGACCAAATTTGGAACACACCTCCTTAAGGATATCTGGAACATATTCCTAGCAACGATTGCCCAGATCCACGTCAAAGTTTTGACCTTTTTAAGTTTTACCAAAGGAGGGTTCAAAACCTAGCAAAACGAAAAACTTGATCCAAATCTTGCTCGTGGGGGATTGATGATCTAGATGATCCTAGGAGTATTCCCACACATCATAGCAAGGTAAAAGAGGTCAAGAGGCCAACAAAAAACAACCGGATCAAGAAAGCAGCAAAATCATCAAAAGAGAGAAGAAAACACACGATGCCTCATCTTTGAACAAACATTCATAGATTGATTCAAGATATTGATTGTTAAAGCTACTCCCTCAAGGAGGACAAGAGCTTAATCCAAGAGCACACACACAAATCACCTCTCTAGAACATAGCCTCTCCTCTCCTCTCTAAACCCTAACTAAAACTAGAGTTTTTACAAATGGAATGCTTGGAGGCTATTTGGCAACCCCCTCTCTATTTATAGTGGGATCTAGGTTCTAGAAGAGTTCACCTAATGGGCTCCCGTGAAGGCCCAATACACACGGGACACATACACACGCATTACAGTCGAAGTAATCGCTTGCTTCGCCACGTAGGTTGATTAGCGACTCTCATCATGTCGGCAAGTCTTTCTCCCGTCCAAATCCCATCGGAACATCCAAGGCACTTGCGCCGACCCCCGGGCCGCTTGATCCAACCAGCTGCAACAAACTACCAATTCGAACCATCTTGTCCATTCTGTGCCATGCTTGAGTCACACGACTCCACCCGACATCCATGATCGTTCTGGATCTCAGCTCTCCAAGCTTGGTCCCGATCCTCCTCGCCGTTGAACGTCATTGACCTGCAAGCCACCTGCACAACAATAGACAAAGAAATCATCTTCGGAAACAAGTTCTTCACAACTTGACCCACGTTAGCTCAACCATGCAATATGCAACATTAAAGCATTGAAACTCATGCACTAGACAAAACCAAAACACAACGCCGCCAAGATGGCCGACGAACAAGTGGAAACCGGTCTGACCTCCATACCTGGCTTGTCTGACCGATATGCAACCGGTCAGACCGATTTGTATGAGCCGGTCAGACCGTCCGAAAAGACTTAGCCAAAATTCCATCATGGAAATCCGAAACTCTCTGAAATTTTCAACTAAATAGAACTTTTGACTGAAAGCTCCAAAAAATATGAGACCACATGCAGGAGACTCCCCTCTCTTGCCTACATACTCTATTTTTGGCCTAGCTCCAAACTCACTCAAAGTCTCGCGGCCGATCGCCTGAAAGTGCCGGTCGATCGCCACATAGCCTGTCGACCTTGCCGCCGATCGGACTACCACACGACCGGTCTGACCGTCCGTGCTGCCGGTCTGATCGCCTAAGGTCTGAATAGCATGGAAGCTTTTCTGAAAATGCGAGATTCGGCAAACCAACAACCCCAGTGCCAATTGACTCATCATCCTAAGATCATGCACATATCCCCACAATATCCACAATCTCCCCCTTGATGAACACATTGGCAATCTCCCAGAAAATGTAAGTTTGTGGTTTGAAAAGTAAAAAAAACTCGTAGTTTTCGCGCAAAGTCACAACTTGGTCCATAAGCAAAAGAAAGCCTAGGAAATGACCAAGCTGGCTTCAGAATAGCATAAGTAAGTGAGATAAGGCAAAGAGAGCACAAAAAGTTTCAATTTCCATAGAGTAGCCAAAAATCTCACTTAGATACATGTGAAAGAACAATTGTTCTATTTGACCTTTGATCATTGTGAGTCTTCTAGAGTTGCAAGTAAAAATTAGAAAAGGCAATAAGACCAAGAGAATGCAATTTAGTTCCCACTCACTATGATCACCAATTTCCAGAAAATTTATTTTCCCCTTATGACTCCAAAAATCTCTAAAACAACATTTTTACCCATCTTTCTCCCACTTTGACAATGAATTCATCAAGGTGCATGGAAGAAGATAGAGCAAGAAGGAATGACTGTTTTTTTCAAATTTTCATTTTTTTTGTTTTTGAAGTTAAGCTAAAGGAGCCATGAAGAATATCCATGAAGACAGTACAAGTATTACACCAAGCCATATTATGTGAAGAAGCTATGTTCAATCATGGCAAAACATGTACAACAAAGATAAGGCCAAAATAGGAATAATCTGAGATTGAATGAACTAACAGCATGACAAGTTACTCAAAATCATAGTTTCACTAAAGGTATCCAGAAATGAGTCAAGTCATGTCTATAAGCCATATTGAGTCAATGTAGAGCATTATGAGTTCAATTAAGAAGCAAGTTGTTCAAGCATTTTGTACTTTGAGCATTTTGATGAAAAAGATTGATTTTATCTTAATAATGCAAGTCTTGCACTAGGAGCCATCCACAACTGCCTCCTAAGCTTCAACCAATTGACATTTATGTTTTCTTAGCATTGTGCTAGATCTCAAGCCTTGCCCGACCATCTCAAGTATGAAGCTTAAAAGAGTGGTCTATGTCATCCAAAACTCCCCCTGAGTTCATGCCTAGTGCAATGGCAAGCAGTCTCATGAGAAAGAATTAGTGAGATCAGTTTTTTCGCACAGAAAAGCTCATTTTTTATTTGCTTGACTTAAGAATTAACAAAGCTCAATTTTCAGCTCAAAATAAGTTCAAGACTCACTTTATCCTATATGACATGGCAAGAATCATGAAACGATCACTAAAACAAAACTGGTCACAAGATCCAACAAGTCACGTTTTGATTCAATTCACTCACAGATAATAAAGCTAGCATGACAAAGGCTAAGCTAAACACGAAGAGCCATCAACGAACTCTAGCAGACTAGCACAAGACATGGCATGGTATAAAGTATGAAAACAAGTCATACAAGGATAATAATCAAAACTCCACAAGTTTATATTACAATGCAAGATGTTTTGAATTTTTAAATGCATTATGATACAATGAATGCAAAAAGAGCAAACTGCCCCTCAAAACAGGCCAAAAGGTCTAACAACCCCTAACTCTCCCTGCAAGGTATCAAAACGAGAAGAATCAAGAGCTTTAGTGAAAATATCCGCAACCTGTTGCTCAGACTCAACAAAGTGAAGCACAACATCACCCTTTCTCAACATGGTCTCTAAGCAAATGATATCGAATGTCAATGTGCTTAGTCCTAGAATGTTGCACTGGGTTTTTGGCAATGTTTATGGCAGAACTGTTGTCACAGAAAAGAGGAACACTACCCAAAAGTAACCCATAGTCCTGAAGAGTAGATAAGATCCAGAGAACCTGAGAGCAACTACTGGCTGCAGCTACATACTCGGCCTCGGCTATGGACTGTGCAACAGCAGACTGTTTTCTAGAAGACCAAGAGATAAGAGATGTGCCTAAGAAATGACAAGTGCCAGAAGTACTCTTCCTGTCCACTCTACACCCCGCAAAATCAGCATCATAAAATGCTCGAATAGAGATAGCAGAAGAAGAAGAATACCAAAGTCCAATGTCAAGAGTATCTTGAAGGTACCTGAAGATGCGACGTACTGCTTGACGATGAGAGGCACGAGGGGAAGCCTGAAAGCGAGCGCACAGACATACTGTAAATTGTATGTCCGGCCTCGACGCAGTGAGGTAGAGGAGGGAGCCGATCATACTGCGGTACTCCTTCTGGTTCACGAGCTCTCCATCCTCATCAGGGTCCAGCACGGTGGTTGTGGCAATGGGAGTAGACATTGGCCTACTGCTTCCCATGTCGAAGCGCCGAAGAAGGTCCTTTGTGTACTTACTTTGGTGAATGAAGGTGCCTTCTTTTCAGTTGCTTGACTTGAAGACCAAGGAAGAATGTTAATTCTTCCATCATGCTCATCTCGAACTCCCTACTCATAGAATCTGAAAATCTGAACACCAAAGCATGAGAGGAACCACCGAATATGATATCATCCACATAAATCTGAACCAATAAGAAATCACTGCCATGCCCGAGAGTGAACAAAGTTCGTCGCTGAATGTGAAGAGGAGCTCCTGTGCGTATGGCATCTACCTCATGAGTTGTGGAGGTAGGAGCAGAGCCACTCGATCGCTTGTGAAGATAGAAGGCCGTCACAAAGCCGGAGTAGTGGAAGCAAGCTCTCCAACCATCTCGTATGACCTGAGAATGGATTGGGTCCTCATCCTCGTAGTCATCGTCGACGAAGATGCTTTCTATTTCAGAACCTCGCTCACCCAGAGTATCTGTCTAGTACTGTGACTAGCCTCATCAAAAGTGACTTCGCAAGTCTCAACAATTTTGTTAGTGTCAAAATTAAATACGCGATAGCCACGAGAGTGAGCAGGATATCCAATAAATATGCCATCAGAACATCTGGATTCAAATTTATCAAGGTTGCCATGTTTAAGAATGAAGCACTTGCAACCAAAAATCTTGAAATGAGAGACTTTGGGCGAATGACCAAATCTAATCTCAAAAGAAGTCTTGTCAATCACAGATCTTAAGAAAACCCTATTAGAAATATAACAAGCAGTAGAGATCGCCTCAGCCCAAAACCTCCTAGGTGTGGAATGCTCATCTAACATGGTTCGAGCCATCTCTACAAGGGTCATGTTCTTCTTCTCTACAACACCATTCTGCTGGGGAACTCTAGGAGAAGAGAATTGGTGCTCAATTCCCCTATCAGTGCAGAAGGTAGTAAAGGAAGAATTCTTGAATTCTGTCCCATTGTCACTCCTAATGGCTCTCAAGACTCCAGGAAGATCAACAGCAAGTCTAAGGATCAATTCTCTAAAGAAGCCAAATGCCTCGTCTTTAGAAACCAGAAAATACACCCATGAATACCTGGAGAAATCATCAACAATCACAAGCACATACCATTTTCAACCGGCTGACTGAACTATAGAAGGACCAACAAAGTTTTAAGTGCGTAAGCTGTCCCGATCCATCACCATCACTAAGGTAAGAGGTGGATGAGAAGCGTAAACCATCTTACCATGTCTACTGTGGCGAGCACACAAGATCTCTAACTGTCTTCAGCTTAGGCAAACCTCTAATCAAATCCTTGCAACTGACCCTAGACAAGTGATCAAAGCCTATATGCCCAAGTCTACGATGCCACAAAACAAGATCATGAGAATCAGAGGCTACAAGACATCTAGGACCCAAGGCAGGAGATACTAAAATTAGCACAAAAGATCTTCTCAAACTCGCAGATCTCCAAGACAAGCTCACCCGAGGAATCTAGAACTCTACACTCACCACTTTTAAACCTTACTTCTAGACCCTCATCAAGCAGCTGAGAAACAGAAAGCAGATTATACCTCACTTACTTACCAAAGCGACGTCCTTAAGCATGAACTTGTTGTTGATGCGACAGGTTCTTGGTCATCACGGTCCGAGATGCATCCCCAAAAGTAATCAATTCATTCTTGGATGAACGTGTGAGGAGGAGAACCATCTAGAATCTCCGGTCATATGTCGAGAACACCCGTAGTCAACAAGCCATATGTCCTCCTTCCTCGCACGACGGACCTAAAAAGCACAAACAGAAAATATTTATGCCTCAAGTACTAGTGTTAGTGATAAAAGATCTGGGAATCCAGTACTGAGTCGCACGATGCCTGGGAACAACAGTAGAAGCAGTAGTAAAATGATTAGGAACACAATCATAAGAATGCACACGAGAACCACCTAGACCTCTCCGAAATGATCTACCAAAAGATCGGTACTCCCCCTGTCTAGATGCTACCAGTGGTTTCTCCTCACGATATCCTAAACTAGAACACTGCCTAGACCCACCAAAAGAGTCAAGGAAGTCCTCTACGAACCTAGGCCTATGTCTAGTAGAAAAAACAGGCTGTCTGGCTCTAGACACTACAGCAGGTGAAGGAACTCCTCTAATAGTTCTCAAAACTTCCATCCTCTCTTTTTTCTCAATCTTGGCTCTACGGAAGCAGAACTCAACAATATGGTCGTCTTTCTTGCAGAAGGTGCAATGGTACTTGACCTTTTGAGGGGTCTGTCCTGATGAAGCAAAAGCACATGTCTTGTTAGAAAGAGTTTGAGTAAAACCTGTAGATCTAAAGACAACCTTAGATGGCTTAGGGGGATCTATCTCAAACAAGCCACTCTTAACAACTCTTGTAATCTTAGGTGGATGGTTCTTGGAATGCTCTAGAGAATTAAAACATAGGCCACTATTCTTCATACTCACCTTAGATTGGTCAAGAATCATGTTGAGGTTCTTCTTCCCACTAGAAAACCTCTCAAGAGTCACTTTGAGGTTATTGTTCTCTTTGGCTAAATCCTTACATATAGTGCACTTTCTTGACTTGATTGCATCATCATGCTTACTCATAAGAAAAGCTACTTCAACTTTCAAAGCCTCACAAGACACACAATAGGAATCCCTAATCCTATTCAACTGCTCCTTAAATTTAACTATAAAAGCCTCTTGTATCTTATCAACAATAGTTTCAAGTTCAGTATGCAAGACACAACAGGTAGAGTCAATAACTTTCTTGGAAGCAGTAATGGTCATAGATTTTTTAATTTTGGTTTTTTCTTCTAGAGTCTTGTTTAGAGCTTCAATTTCAGTTGTGAGCTTAGGACAATTTTCATATGATGCAGATTTAGAGTAAAGAACCATTTCTGTCATCTCTTTCATTTTAATCCTATTATTCTTACAATAAGAGCAAGTGTGATTAGCATCAAATTTCTGCAATTCTTTCATAACGCTATCTAATTTTAATTCAGGCAAAGCACAGTTAGAGCAAGATAAAGGGATAGCATCTATAGCAATCTCATCAAGAGAAATGGTATTCATGCAAACAGGACTAGACTTGAGAGATTCTAGTTCATCAAAAGCATTTTTTAATTGATCACAACAGAGGAATGAGCAGATTTAAGCTAGTCAATTCATTAAGCAAGCTAGTGCAGGAATCACAAATATCATCATGATTAATGGATTTGAGCCTAACAACTTCTAGGTTCAAGTTATCAATCATAGTGTCATGTTTCTTAATCAATTTAGCTTGCTTATGCAGTTTCTGTCCAGCAAGAACTAAAGCACGTTTCATATCAACAAGTGAAGGACATACCTCATCGGATCCGAAAGGATCGCGCCGTTGGAGGAGTCGTTGTCGTGGTGTCCTTGGACATGAAACACATGCCTGAAGTCCTCGAGCTTTCTTCTGCCACGGAGTCATCCTCGTCGTCCTCCGTCTCCGAGTCCACATCGCTCATGTTCACATTCTCAAGAGCGGCAAGAACCCGGCTGACAAACTTGCGATAGTTTGTCTTCTTGGGTTTCGTATCCCTAGCTTGAGGACGCCTCCGAGAGTACTTCTCCTCCTTGCCCTTCAGCTTGGGGCACCGGGAGAGAATGTGGTTTGGCTCACCACACTCAAAGCATGTGACAGGGCTACCTCTCCTTCTGTTCCCCACCTTGTTGTATACTCTCGAGAATTTGGTGGATAGGAGGGCTAAATCATCCTCAGGTAGTTTCTCCAGTTGCTCATCGCTCAAAGAATGCAAAGCTGATAAAGAAAAACCAGATGAGCTTAAATCCAAAGAATCAGACGAACTACCCTTAGATGAGTCGACCACTAAAGCCATCGACTTTGTCTTGGGGAGATACGAGATAAAATCAATCTCATGCGTCTTCAACCTCGAGTATAGCTTATCCATGGTAAGCTCACTCATGACAGTGTTGTCATTGATGGATGCGATCTTCATTCCCCAGACCTTCACATCAAGAGCACCCAAAAGCTGGCGTGCGTTATCAGACTCAGAGAAAACAAGGTCAACAGCTCGAAGATCATGAAGAATCTTAGAGAACCTTCCCCACAGCTCATCTAAAGACTCACCAGGCCTTTGCTCAATCTTGGAGTATATTTTCTTGAGCTGGTTCTGTCTCACTTTCTTGATCGCAGTGGAGCCCTCGTGGTAATCACAGAGAGTCCGCCAGATCTCATGAGCAGCCTCAAATGAGCAACACGCGCAAACTCGGATCAACTAAGGCCTTGGATCGTAAAATTTGAGCCTTGCTATTGGCCTCCACATCCGAGTGATCACATCGCCATCGGACCGGCATGACACAATGATTTTTGACCTTAAGCCAAATTCCGTGCCTCGAGCCTCGATGTAGGCCTCGCATGCGGCCTTACAAGAAGCAAAATCAACTCCATCGAAAATATGTGGTTTGGTCGAATACTTGTCACGCCATGGCTCAAAAGACCAGTAAGATCTATGAGAAGAGCTAACCGGCTCGATACCACTTGTAGGACCGGAAGGCGACTAGAGGGGGTGAATAGACGCTTTAATTTTCGCTTAATCAAATTCAACACGAACTTTTCTTCAATAGCTATGAGAGCTAAGAAGATTAGTAAATGCACGAGGAATCCTTGTGTCAATCCAATTAACCCTTAAGCAAAAGACCCAAAATATGGCGATTAACCTCATCAGGTCGATCCTCAGGTCTGGACATGCTAGAAATTGGTCCGACCGATTTTGTCGAGAACCACCGCAGACCATCCAAACCAAAACGAAAATTGGTCTAACTTTTGATTTACTCGATGAAACTTGACCAAATTTGGAACACACCTCCCTAAGGATATCTCAAACCTATTCCTAGCAACGATTGTCCAGATCCACGCCAAAGTTTTAACATTTTTAAGTTTTACCAAAGGAGGGTTCAAAACCTAGCAAACGAAAAACTTGATCCAAATCTTGCTCGTGGGGATTGATGATCTAGATGATCCTAGGAGTATTCCCACACATCATAGCAAGGTAAAAGAGGTCAAGAGACCAACAAAAACAACGGGTCAAGGAAGCACCAAAATCATAAAAGAGAGAGGAAAACACACGAGACCTCATCTTTGAACAAACATCCATAGATTGATTCAAGATGTTGCTTGTTAAAGCCACTCCTCAAGGAGGACAAGAGCTCAATCCAAGAGCACACACACAAATCACCTCTCTAGAACCTAGCCTCCTCTCTCTCCTCTCCAAACCCTAACCAAAACTAGGGTTTTTACAAATGGAATGCTTGGAGGCTATTTGGCCCCTCTCTATTTATAGTGAGACCTAGGTTCTAGAAGAGTTCACCTAATGGGCTCCGTGAAGGCCTAATACACACGGACACATACACACCATAACGGCAATCGCCGCTTCTCCACGAGGTTGATCACGACTCTCATCATGCCCAAGTCTCTCTCCGTCCAATCCCATCCAACCTCCAAGGCACTTGCGCCCCCCGCCCGCTTGATCCAACTAGTGCAACAAATTGCCCATTCGATCCATCTTGTCCATTCTGCGCATGCTTGAGTCACACGACTCCACCGCAATCCATGATCGCTCGAGCTCACTTCCAAGCTTAGTCCCGATCCTTCTCGCCGCTGAATGTCATTGACCGCAAGCCACCGCACGAATAGATAAAGAAATCGCTTCCGAACAAGTTCTTCACAACTTGACCCACGTTAGCTCAACCATGCAATATGCAACATTAAAGCATTGAAACTCATGCACTAGACAAAACCAAAACACAACGCCGCCAAGATGACCGACGAACAAGTGAAAACGGTTCGACCTCCATACCGGCCGGTCCGACCGATATGCAACCGGCCGACCGATTTGTATGAGCGCCGACCACCCAAAAAGACTTAGCCAAAATTCTATCATGGAAATCAAACTTGTCGAATTTTCAATCGAATAGAACTTTTGATCGAAAACTCCAAAAATATGAGACCACATGCGGAGACTTCTCTTGGCTACATACTCTATTTTTGTCTAGCTCCAAACTCACTAAAAGTCCCGCCGGAGACGCCTGAGTCGGCCGGATGCCACATCGACCGGTCGACCGCCACGCCGGCGGATCATCACTACGGCCCGACCACCGACGCCAACAAAGATTGAAATTTTTCCAAAACGCGAGATTCGCAAACCAACAACGCCATTGCCAATTGACTCATCATCCTAAGATCATGCATATATCCCCACGATATCCACACGCCATCGGCGATTTCTATCCCGGTTGTGACCCTGTATATATTCTAGCTGACAACTGACCATCTGATGATAATTTCTAGGATGATGTTCCCACGCAAATTTCTAATTTTTGCCAAGTGTATTGTATAAACAATAATATATTTTCGATTTTACATGCAAAGATACAGCAGTATTCATTCTATTAATTGTACAAAGAAGCTACTTTGAGCCTTTGACAAACAATTCAACAGGAATTAAGCTGGTGATGCCTCTGCCACCTGCTATTTTTAGCAACAAGCAACAAGGTGGCATTGAACAGGTCCTCCTCCCTGCACCCTTGCTTGAGAGGCGTCAATGACAAACTGAGCCAACAGGAGCCGCGGAATAATTAAGAAAAGCTCACAGCAACAACGAATCCAAATTTGGCAAACACCCTAAACCTATTACAGTTTTGGCTGGCTGGCTTGATCACAGCAGAAAGGAGGAGTCCCAGGCAGAGCAGGAGAAATAAGGCCAAGGGAGAGGAGGGAGACAAACCCCTTTGTCTCTCTCTCCCCTCCGTTTGCCTCTTCCGTTCTTGCAATCGCACATATTCTTCCTTCTCTGCTATCTGTTGGTTCGTCAGTTGGTTGGAAGCAGATTTGTTCTGTTGAGACTCGAGAGAAAGCAGGGATCACCTTTCAAGATGTACCTCTCGGCCTTTCTGTGACATCCTCGCACAGCGCCGAGCATGAGCCTGCCCAGGATAGCTCGATCATCGTGGCCGTTGATCGGGACAAGAACAGCCAGCAAGCGGCGAAATGGGCGGTGGACCGGCTCCTGGCAAGGGGCAGCACACTCCAGTTGGTCCATGTCAGGACCAACAATACTAACCATAACGGTAGGTGCCTTATTAGTCCCTTTATGATAAGAAATGCGAATCTGCATGAAAGAAATAACTAAATGCCATGAGATATGGATCTCCATGAAAAGAATAAGGAAATAAAAATAGAAGATACCTTTCTACATCTCAACACCCTCCAAATTAGGCTGAGGTTATGATCACAAGGGTTTTCAGTTTCCAACCATATGATGCTAATCATAGATATCCATAAAATTTTGCTAATGAATAGTAGCATTTTGATTTATGAAAGTCGAGCAAAATTGTTTTGGCTATATCTTTTGCATCAAGAATCCAAATCAATTGGTTCTTGTTGCATTAGTTTATAAAAATCATGCTCTTTCTACTGTAAAATTTGAGAGCTTTTTGTTGAAGTTGGCTGTTGGATCTCTTCGGTTTCTTTTGCCTTATTGGTTCTTTTTGGTTCTTTCGATAGGATCCAAGAGCACATTGATACCGAGAGTGATCCTCAAAGAACATCTTGACCCGCAACAAGCAAAAAGCGCTTGATCATGTTAATCCTATTATTTTACAAGTTTAATATTTTGAATTCAAGCGTATGTATGCATTGCTACTTTGTGTTAAATTATGGTTAGTTGATCCTATAGTTGCATAATCCGTAGGATATTGTTTATTCTCTACTACTTGAGCCTAGATTATTTGTTGTGATTAGAGTTCGTTGGATGAGCTCTTGTCACTTAGTAGCATACTGAGTCTTTATGCTTAGCCATGCTTAGTTCGTAGCTTTGGGCGCATCATCGACTTAGTCGATGGTCTTGATCATACAAAAATTATTATTCTTTCATTATGTCCAAAGACTTTGTGCTTTGTTAATTTTGCAAATCGTAAACTCAAAATAAAAACCGATTTGGACTTGGGCATAATGGTATGTTGGTGTGGTGTTTTTGGGTGTGATCGAATGGTGCCCAAGTCATCAAGGACCGAACATCTTGTTACACTAAACCAAGCACTATTATGCACTCAACCACATGAGGGATATATGGGACCCTCTTGACTTAGTACTTTGGCGTGTGTTATCTCCGAGTCGCAGGAGGAAAAGTTTTGTGTGTGTCTTGTGTGAAACAGTGTGTGTTCTTGTGTTTGTCTTTGGGTGTGCGGTGGTGGGGATTGGGAAGGTTCTCCACCTCGAGGCGTCGCAGCTTGTCCAAGGCTTTACCCGTGACGGGTAGTTGTCCGAGGTCGGGCCACGACCGACACAACGTATGGGTTTCTATCCATACAGGCGACTCGGTTAATACATAATATTGGAAACGCCTCAGAGGACTTAGTCAGGCTTAGCATACCAAAGGCAAGTGCTTAATCATGTGGCAAAAAGGCGGTCCGACATGTGGGTAAGTTGGTACACCTGCGCAGGATAAAACTATTCAATAGCCTCGCCCTAGGTTATGGACACGCTTGGGGAGGTCTTCCAAGAGTTAGACTACAACATTTGTTTTTAAAATTTAAAACTTGACATGGTTGGTATGAATGGGTAATTCATACTACTGTTGTGGTGACTATTGGGTTAGTCACTTCCAGGACTGTTGTTGTCTATTTACCGTTATTAATATTGTTCTTTCGGTTATTTGAACATTAAAAACAGATTTGTTAAATTGCTTTCAATCTATTATATTATTGCAAATGAAAACTTGCTTTATGCTAAAATGAAACCTACAGCCTACTGTTGATTAAGCTTGCATGTAGTATATGTACAGGTTTGTTATTCCACATGTAAGTCTTGCGAGTACATTCAAAGTACTCACCGGCTTTTGCCGGCTGCTTTTGTTTGCAGGGGAAGAAGGTGAGCCCCAAGGGCCTCACTTTTGTGAGATGTGCTTCGGGTTTGGCGACTAGTTTGGCGGTCCGGTCGGTTGCCTTGTGGGTTAAAGGCACACTGATTGGCTCTTGTGTTGTAGCCATCTTATGGCACTTTTGCTTCCGCTGTTTAATTATTGTTGTCTCTTTTATTGTTGGCCGGTTGGCCTCTCTTTGTAATGACTCGGCTTAATATCATTAATACTACTCTATTCTATTCGTGTTTTGGTTCTATGTGGATGAATGGAATTGATACATAAATTTTGTGATGAGGTGTGTATATCGCACTGAAGTATACATGTCTCGAGTCTCGGATTATCCGCTTTGTGATGCTAGGACCGAATGGATGGTTAAGCATTACAAGTTTGATAAACCGGGTCTCACAAGGTTTGGTATCGAGCCATACCGACCGTAGTAACCCAAGTTGGTTGTCGCTTAGGATATTTTGGAAAATATTATTTTCAAAGTATCAAATGATTTTGAAAGCTTAAGTAAGTTCTCGATTTTATTCCTTACCTATCTTAGCTTTCTCCTCTCATCTTGCTCTAATTTGAGTTTTGAAAATTGTTTACCTCTCCTTTTCAAAGATAGTGTTATCGATTAAATGGGTTTTGGGAACCACCGAGTTTGGCAAATTGAAGTGCTTAGGGTTTTGAAGTTTCGGATCAAGATTTCGCTAGAGGCTTGATGCGGAATCTGACAGACGCTTCAATTTCGCACAATGAGCTCAATGGTTTCGATGGGACCACTAAGCTTGGCAAGTTGAAGTGTGCCGATTTTGAAGTTTCTAGGATGGAAGACTTGGTCGAGCTTGATGCAAAATCACTACAAAGAACTTCCATTTCAGGACAGCAAGCTCGATGGTTTCTAATGGGGTAGAAAATGAGAGTTTAATCAACTAAAACTTGTGGGAATAAAAGGGGTAAGATGTGATACTAGTTAGCTAAGTATCTAACACTATTTTATTGATTGAACCTTGCTCTTTAGTGGTAATAGATCTTACCTTAATCTTACGCTTTTATCTTCTCAATCAATTACTCGCTCATTCAATACGGGCTAGTTGAATTGGGAAGTTGAGCTTTGGTTTTATGATTCCTTGCGCTTTTGGAGTCTTTTTATAAGGTGTTTAAGATTATACACATACTGTTTTTGGCTTTCGGTTAGGTGATATTCCATTCCCTAGTCGCTAGCCTTTCGCTTTCTTTTCGGCTTTTAATCTTTGAGTCTAGTTTTAACCAAAGTTTCTTGTTACAGATGGCCGGACGACTCAGTAGCGCCAAGGCGGCCACCGGTCCGACGAGGATCTTCCTCCTCCTCCGACCATGGCCGAGGTCCTTCTTCGATCGAGCGCAACGTGCAGAGGACAGAGGGTTCTTCGACGCCATCGCGCGAACACTTCCGCCCTTACCGGCATCGGGATCCGGGCAAGGAGTGGTCATCACCGCGTGGGGACTAGCGGAGTTTCTTCGCACTCAGCCCCCCACGCTCTCCGTGTCCGAGGACTCGCTTGACCTTGACGATTGGCTTCGTCGGTTGAGCGCAGCTTCAGATAGCGCAGCGTCAGAGCACGAGAAGGCGCTGTTCGTGATCGCACCACCGGAGGGTGCGGCTTTGTCTTGGTGGGAGAGCTTCCTCGCCATGCACCGACGGCCACACCGTCACTTGGGAGGAGTTCCAGATCGCCTTCCGCCGCCTCATATTCCTTCCGCTTGATGAAGTCAAGAAGAAGGAATTTTATCGCCAGCAAGGGCGTGCTCACCACGGAGTACCTGTGACGAGTTCAACCATTTGGCTCGTTATGCTCGGAAGAGGTGGCCACCGATGAGGCCAAGCAAGAGAAGTTCAAGGATGGTTTGTCCGAGGAACTTCAAGACAAGCTATCTATCGCTGACTTCCTCGATTTCCGTGCCTTGGTGGACAAGGCCATCGTTGCTTGAAAGCACGCAGGAGAGCACTTGTGGATTCCCGCAAGCGCAAGTGGAGGCCCACAAGTCAAGACAGCCGCTCTTTCCGCTCGTGTTGGGCGCCTCCGGTCCCGTCTTCACCTTTCAAGACCCGAGATCGTCGGCACCGCCTCGCCCTTCGCAGCCGTGCCCCAATCACGTGCACCGCGAGTCACCAGAGGCCTCCGCGACAAGTGCGGATGTCACCGCTTCTTCAGCAACAACAAGGGGCATTATGCGAATAATTGCCCCAAGAAGACAGAGCCCTCGCCCTAATGGAGGACGCGGCAAGGAGGTGGTTCTTCGCGGATCTCAAGATAGTCCCCGCTACCCAAGGTGTGGGTAGTGGTCACGCCAACCTCATCTCACCGAGGAAGCACAGAGGTACTGATGTTGTCCGGGTACGCTTTCTGTTAACTCTCATTCACTCATTGCTTTGTTTGATTCAGGAGCATCTCATTCTTTTGTTTTTGAGTCTTTTGCTGCTATTAGTAAGCTCCTCTTTACTCCATTATTGGTCCCGTTGCTCATTCGCTCTCTGGTTCGGGTTGAGAGCTGAATCTGAGTGTAGGGATGTCCCAATCGAGATTGAGGGAGTGAGATTCTTTGCGAATCTTATCCTCCTTCATTCAGCAAGTATAGATGTAATTCTTGGTATGGATTGGCTGTCTCGGCATAAGGGACACATCGATTGTGCCAAGAAGTGCCTCTATCTAGTTCTTCCGTGGCGAAAGCAGTTCGCTTTCGCCGGTCGCTAGGCCCGCATCTTCTTGGCTTGAAGCGAAGCCCGCCTAGATATTAGTGAAGTCCCAACAGTTCGTGACTTCATTGATGTCTTTCCGGAAGCTCTTCCAGGGATGCCACCAGTTCGAGACCTAGAGTTTGTCATTGAGTTGGCTCCCGGTACTGCCCCGATTTCAAAGAGGCACTATCGGATGCCACCGAACGAATTGGTGGAGTTGAAGGAGCAACTTAATGAGCTTCAAGAAAAAGGCTTCATCCGCCTTAGCTCATCTCCGTGGGGTTGTCCAAAGAATCTTCGTAAAGAAGAAGGACAATACTTTACGCATAATGCGTGGATTACCGTCCGCTTAATGAGGTAACGGTAAAGAACAAGTATCCATTGCCCGCATTGATGATCTCTTTGATCAATTAACCGGAGCTCGAGTTTTCCAAGATTGATTTGAGAATGGGATATCATCAAGTTCAGATACGACTGAGGATATTCCAAAGACGGCTTTTCTACTCGCTACGGCTTGTATGAGTACACCGTCATGTCATTTGGCTTAACCAATGCTCCCGCCTTGTTCATGAACCTCATGAATTCGGTATTCATGGAGTATTTGGATAAGTTTGTCGTGGTCTTCATCGATGATATTCTCATCTATTCCAAGGATGATGAGCAACACGATGAGCATCTGAGGCTTGTGTTAGGCAAGCTTCGTGAGCATCAGCTGTATGCAAAGTTCAGCAAGTGCGCGTTCTGGTTGAAGGAAGTGGCCTTCCTGGGCCATGTTCTTTCAGCAGGAGGCGTGGCCGTTGACCCTAGCAAGGTCAGCGATGTTCTTTCATGGGTTCACCTACTTGATGTAACCGGCGCGGAGTTTTCTCGGTTTAGCTGGATATTATCGCCGTTTTATCGAGAACTTCTCCAAGATCGCGAAGCCGATGACGGAGTTGCTCAAGAAGGACAAGAAGTTCTTGTGGTCCGATGCTTGTGAGGAAAGTTTCCAAGTACTTAAGGAGCGTTTGACCACCGCTCCCGTTCTCGTTCTTCCCGATATTCATCGAAGCTTCGATATCTTTTGCGATGCTTCTCGGCGAGGACTCGGTTGTGTCCTTATGCAAGAAGGCAAGGTAGTGGCCTATGCATCAAGGCAATTGAGGACTCATGAACTCAACTATCCTACCCATGACTTGGAATTAGCTGCAGTGATTCATGCACTTAAGATTTGGCGACATTACCTAATCGGTAATCGTTGCGAAGTGTATTCGGATCACAAGAGCCTAAAGTATTTGTTTACCCAACCGGATCTGAACCTCGTGCAAAGAGATGGTTGGAGTTGATCAAGGACTATGACATGGGTATTCACTACCATCCGGGAAGGCTAATGTCGTTGCCGATGCGCTCAGTCGCAAAGCGCATTGCAATGCCTTGTTGCTCCAGGGATGTCAACCCACCCTTCTGAAGGAATTTCAGCGTCTCAACTTAGGTCTGGTTGAGCATGGTTCCCTCGCTACCCTGGTTGTGCAACCAACCTTGGTGGATCGGGTTAAGGTCGCTCAACAGTCAGATGTTGGAATAAGCCGCATCAAGGAAAATGTCAAGAACGGAACAGCCAAGTGCTTCTCTGAGGATGAGCATGGTGTTGTAAGGTTCGGGCAACGCCTTGTGGTTCCAAAGGACATGGAATTGCGGAATTTGATTCTCCGAAGCCCATGATTCGCTTTTGTCTATTCATCCGGGGCCACAAAGATGTATCAAGATCTCCGTCGTGGATTTTGGTGGACCCGAATGAAGAGGGAAGGCGGTTCGTTGTCCGAGCGACGATGTCGTCGTGTCAAGGCCGAGCATCGGCGCCAGCAGATCGCTTCACCTTTGCCTATTCTCGAATGGAAGTGGATTCGATCGGATGGATTTTATCACCGGTGCGCCTCAGATTTCCAAGGGCAATGATGCCATTTGGGTCGTCATCGATCGCTTGACGAAAGTGGCTCATTTCATTCCTGTCAAGACGCAGCTTCGCGTGGGACTCCTAGCTGAGCTTTATATCGCCAGAATTGTGAGTTTGCATGGGATCCCGAAGACGATCATTTCTGATCGTGGTTCCCTGTTCACTTCTCGATTTTGGCATAGTCTGCAAGTGGCTATGGGAACCCATCTTAACTTTAGCACCGCATATCATCCTCAAACCGATGGTCAAACCGAGAGGGTCAACCAAGTGTTGGAAGACATGCTCCGTGCTTGTGTTCTGTCATATGGAAAGCATTGGGAAAAATGCTTGCCATTCGCCGAGTTTTCTTATAACAACAGTTTTCAAGCCAGTCTCGGCATGTCACCTTTCGAGGCCTTATACGGGAGAAAGTGCAGAACCCCGTTAAATTGGTCGGAGACCGGCGAAAGACCATTCTTTGGCCCGGACTCGATCAATGAGGCCGAGAGTCAAGTCCGGCTTATTCGTGATCGTTTGCGCACAGCTCAATCCAGGCAAAAGAGCTATGCGGATCGCCGTCGTCGTGAGTTGAGCTTTGAGCCTAATGACTTTGTTTATCTCAAAGTCTCTCCTTTGAAGGGCCATCAACGCTTGGCGTCAAGGAAAGTTAGCTCCTCGATATGTCGGTCCTTACCGTGTTATCGAGAAGAAAGGAGCTGTTGCCTATAAGTTGGAGTTGCCAGCTGCACTCGAAGGGGTACATGATGTTTTCCATGTGTCCCAATTAAAGAAGTGCCTCCGTGTTCCAACAGAGGAAGCTCCGTTGGAAACTCGATGTCCGTGAAGATTTGACCTACAAGGAGCACCTGCTCGCATCCTTGAAGAGGCTGAACGAAGAACGAGGAATCGTGCCATCAAGTTCCTTAAAGTTCAGTGGTCAAATCATTCTGAAGATGAGGCTACTTGGGAAAGGGAAGATCGTCTCCGTGCAGACTACCCCTCTTTCTTTGCTGAGCGAGCCAAATCTCGGACGAGATTTACGTAAGGGGAGGTTTTGTAACATCCCAAATTGGGTCTGTGTTTCAAATGTAATAAAAATGAGGATAAATTAAAACTTTTGCTGCCTCATGTATTGTTACAGTGTTTGAAACCTCTTTCCTTTAATTGGTGGAAATTAAAACTCAAAATTTCCCCAATTAAATTCAAGTCTTAAGACTCCTCAATGAAAATCGTGCCCAACCCCTGAAAATAATTTTCATTGAACCTAGGAGGATGTTTAACACCTCAGAATTATTTCATAATTTCCAGAAATTATTTGATAATTTTAAGACCAGTCAAACATTAGTCAAACTCCTAAAATAGCCTTCTGGAATTTTTAGAGAAAAATGCAGTGCATAAAAGTCTCTGAAAATTTTATATAAGGTTCCTTCTTCTGTCAGCAAGCTCCAGTTAAAATTTCATAATTTTTGGAGTTTGTTTGCTATTCCGTATAATTCCTCAAAGATCAGTTATTCAAATTCAAACCCTAACTGGTTTTCACTGTTCCTTGGGTTCGAATCAGACTCGGGCTCGAGCCACTTGACTCGGCCCAGTCAACTAACTGCACCGGCGCGGTCGATCGAGCGCGAGCGTTGTGCGTCGTTGGATCGGCATCAAACGGCCCACGATCGCGTGAACGTTCGGACCATCCGAGCGCGCCGATCCATATAAACCGTTGGATTCTAAATCAAGGGCTCGGATTCGCGTGAACGTTCGGACCGCCCGAACGCCTCGCGCAACGTGGACCATAGGATCCAAATCAACGGCCCAGGATCAAGTTAGCGTTCAAACCGTTCTAATCGCCGTGTTTCTTTTGAACCGTCCGATTTCAATCCAACGGTGGAAAAGTCATCTCCTTCCTCGGGTCTGAGCGCGCAGCTGAGTCAAGCAATGGCGTGAGCAGAGGAGAAGCGCTCAGTGTGCAGTCACCTCTGTGGTCACCTTTAAACGGCTAGCTCTGGGCGCATTAAATGCCCGTCGTGCTCCTCCCTCAGAGGTCCATTGTTCAACTGCTCCCGTCGCTCTCAAAGGCTCTCATGGCAGGTTGACCCGAGAGGGTTATTGCCGTTGCTCACTGCCATTCCCCGCTATATAAGCTCCTCTGGTCCTTCCATTGAAGCCTTTCAAACACCTCGCAAGCTCCAGCAACCTCTCTTGTGTTTGCTTGAGCTCAAAAACTTGAAACCTTCATTGCCGCCATTGCCGAGCTTCAAGCTCTTCGGTGAAGGCGGTACCCTTGGGCTTCATCCCTTTCAATCTTGCTCCCTCTGATTCCTCTCACCTCGGTGATCATTAACCCTTACTCAATTTGGGTTTTTCCATGCAGGAGTAGCTTAATTTTGATTTCCCTTTCTGGCCGAAAGCCCTATTTTTCTTCATCGAGCAGCTCCCCCCCTCGTGCTTTCTCCGTGCTCGTGTAACCTCTCTTTAGTCCCTAGTTGCTTGGCACTCGCTCAATTGGACCGCAGCAGAGTTCATTTGCTATTTTCGTTTTGACCATTTTCGGTCATCTCTGTCATCTCCGCTTGCCGGCGTTCTAGAACGCCGCACTGAAATTTTGGTTCCTTTGGGTGCGCAAGATTGGTAGCAACCCATTTTGGGCATTTGCTCACACCGCCGCGGCGAGTCGCCGCGATGATCCTCCTTCACCGCTGCTTTGTCGAATGAAAACAGGACGAAGCGTTTGAACGACGTTCACCGTGGACCGTTGGATCCAAGATCAACGGTCCAGTTCGAATGAACGCTCGGACCGTCCGAAGCGGTTCGATTCGCGTGGACCGTTGGATCCAAGATCAACGGTCCCGATTCGAGTGAACGTTCGACCGTCCGAACGCTGATCAACAGGATCGTTGGATCCAAGATCAACGGCCCCGCAGCGTGTGAACGCTCGGACCGCTCAACGCCCTAATCCACGTGAACCGTTGGATCCGCATCCAACGGTGAGCGCTTAGGGTTTGTGAATCGCGGCGCGCAAGATTGCTCGTGGACTTAGACCGTTGGATCCAAGATCAACGATCCAAGTGCGCCCACGCCGATTTAATTTCTGGTTTTTCCGAAAGGATTTATTTATCAACTGAAAAATATGATAACTTGTAAAATGCATAACTAATTCATTCCAAATCCTTTTCGGTTGATTCAAATTTTGTTGGTTATGTTTTTAACTAGACTTTAAGTTAAAAATGTTTTCAGACTCAGTATAGCTCCATAAAATTTTGCTAATGAATAGTAGTATTTTGATTTATGAAAGTCGAGCAAAATTGTTTTGGCTATATCTTTTGCATCAAGAATCCAAATCAATTGGTTCTTGTTGCATTAGTTCATAAAAATCATGCCCTTTCTACTGTAAAAATTTGAGAGCTTTTTGTTGAAGTTGGCTGTTGGATCTCTTCGGTTTCTTTTGCCTTATTGGTTCTTTTTGGTTCTTTCGATAGGATCCGAAGAGCACATTGATACCGAGAGTGATCCTCCAAGAACATCTTGACCCGCAACAAGGGCAAGTAGTTTGATCATGTTAATCCTATTATTTTACAAGTTTAATATTTTGAATTCAACTGTATGTATGCATTGCTACTTTGTGTTAAATTATGGTTAGTTGATCCTATAGTTGCATAATCCGTAGGATATTGTTTATTCTCTACTACTTGAGCCTAGATTATTTGTCTGTGATTAGAGTTCGTTGGATGAGCTCTTGTCACTTAGTAGCATACTGAGTCTTTATGCTTAGCCATGCTTAGTTCGGTAGCTTTGGGCGATCATCGACTTAGTCGATGGTCTTGATCATACAAAAATTATTATTCTTTCATTATGTCCAAAGACTTTGTGCTTTGTTAATTTTGCAAATCGTAAACGAAAATAAAACTGATTTGGACTTGGGCATAATGGTATGTTGGTGTGGTGTTTTGGGTGTGATCGAATGGTGCCCAAGTCATCAAGGACCGAACATCTTGTTACACTAAACCAAGCACTATTGCGTACTAACCACATGAGGGATATATGGGACCCTCTTGACTTAGTACTTTGGCGTGTGTTATCTCCAGTCGCAGGAGGAAAAGTTTTGTGTGTGTCTGTGTGAAACAGTGTGTGTTCTTGTGTTTGTTGGGTGTGCGGTGGTGGGGATTGCCGGAAGGTTCTCCACCTCGAGGGGCGCCATGATTGTCCAAGGCTTTACCCGTGACGGGTAGTTGTCCGAGGTGGGCCACGACCCGACACAACGTATGGGTTTCTATCCATACAGGCGACTCGAGTTAATACATAATATTGGAAACGCCTCGTAGGACTTAGTGTGCGGCATACCAAAGGCAAGGTGCTTAATCATGTGGCAAAAGGCGGTCCGACATGTGGGTAAGTTGGTACACCCTCGCAGGATAAAACTATTCGAATAGCCTCGCCCTAGGTTATGGACACGCTTGGGAGGTCTTCCAAGAGTTAGACTACAACATTTGTTTTTAAAATTTAAAACTTGACATGGTTGGTATGAATGGGTAATTCATACTCTTGTTGTGGTGACTATTGGGTTAGTCACTTCCAGGATTGTTGTTGTCTATTTACCGTTATTAATATTGTTCTTTCGGTTATTTGAACATTAAAAACAGATTTGTTAAATTGCTTTCAATCTATTATATTATTGCAAATGAAAACTTGCTTTATGCTAAAATGAAACCTCTGACCTCATGTTGATTAAGCTTGCATGTAGTATATGTACAGTTTGTTATTCCACATGTAAGTCTTATGAGTACATTCAAAGTACTCACCGCTTTGCTTACCGCTTTTGTTTGGGGAAGAAGGTGAGCCCCAAGGGCCTCACTTTTGTGAGATGTGCTTGGGTTTGGCGACTAGTTTGGCGGTCCGGTCGGTTGCCTTGTGGGTTAAAGGCACACTGATTGGCTCTTGTGTTGTAGCCATCTTATGGCACTTTTGCTTCATTGCTTAATTATTGTTGTCTCTTTTATTGTTGGCCGGTTGGCCTCTCTTTTGTAATGACTCGGTTTAATATCATTAATACTTCTGTTCTATTCTGTGTTTCGGTTCTATGTGGATGAATGGAATTGATACATAAATTTTGTGATGAGGTGTGTATACTGCACTCTGGGAAGTATACATGTCTCGAGTCTCGGATTATCTGCTTTGTGATGCTAGGACCGAATGGATGGTTAAGCATTACAAGCCGGATAAACCGGGGTCTCACAATTAACCTCACTGGGGCGGTCTGACTGCCTGGCGGTCGGACCGCCGTTGTGAAATTGGTCTGACCGATTTTGTCGAGAACCACTGCAGACCATCCGAAACCAAAACGAAAATTGGTCTAACTTTTGATTTACTCGATGAAACTTGACCAAATTTGGAACACACCTCCCTAAGGATATCTGAAACCTATTCCTAGCAACGATTGTCCAGATCCACGTCAAAGTTTTAACATTTTTAAGTTTTACCAAAGGAGGGTTCAAAACCTAGCAAAACGAAAAACTTGATCCAAATCTTGCTCGTGGGGGATTGATGATCTAGATGATCCTAGGAGTATTCCCACACATCATAGCAAGGTAAAAGAGGTCAAGAGACCAACAAAAAACAACTGGGTCAAGAAAGCACCAAAATCATAAAAAGAGAGAGGAAAACACACGAGACCTCATCTTTGAACAAACATCCATAGATTGATTCAAGATGTTGCTTGTTAAAGCCACTCCCTCAAGGAGGACAAGAGCTCAATCCAAGAGCACACACACAAATCACCTCTCTAGAACCTAGCCTCTCCTCTCCTCTCCTCTCCAAACCCTAACCAAAACTAGGGTTTTTACAAATGGAATGCTTGGAGGCTATTTGGCAGCCCCCTCTCTATTTATAGTGAGACCTAGGTTCTAGAAGAGTTCACCTAATGGGCTCCCGTGAAGGCCTAATACACACGGGACACATACACACGCATTACAGTCGAAGCAATCGCCTGCTTCTCCACGTAGGTTGATCAGCGACTCTCATCATGTCGGCAAGTCTCTCTCCCGTCCGAATCCCATCGGAACCTCCAAGGCACTTGCGCCGACCCCCACGCCGCTTGATCCAACTAGCTGCAACAAATTGCCCATTCGATCCATCTTGTCCATTCTGTGCCATGCTTGAGTCACACGACTCCACCCGGCATCCATGATCGTTCTGGAGCTCAGCTCTCCAAGCTTAGTCCCGATCCTTCTCGCCGTTGAATGTCATTGACCTGCAAGCCACCTGCACAGCAATAGATAAAGAAATCGTTTCCGGGAACAAGTTCTTCACAACTTGACCCACGTTAGCTCAACCATGCAATATGCAACATTAAAGCATTGAAACTCATACACTAGACAAAACCAAAACACAACGCCGCCAAGATGACCGACGAACAAGTGAAAACCGGTCTGACCTCCATACCTGGCTGGTCTGACCGATATGCAACCGGTCAGACCGATTTGTATGAGTCGGTCAGACCACCCAAAAAGACTTAGCCAAAATTCTATCATGGAAATCTGAAACTTGCTGGAATTTTCAACTGAATAGAACTTTTGACTGAAAGCTCCAAAAAATATGAGACCACATGCAGGAGACTCCCCTCTCTTGGCTACATACTCTATTTTTTGTCTAGCTCCAAACTCACTCAAAAGTCCTGGCCGGTTAGACCGCCCGAGCTGCCGGTCGGACTGCCACACGACCGGTCCGACCGCCAGCGCTGCCGGTCGGACTGTCACACGGCCGGTCTGACCACCTGACGTCTGAACAGCATTGAAATTTTTCCAAAAACGCGAGATTCGGCAAACCAACAACGTCATTGCCAATTGACTCATCATCCTAAGATCATGCATATATCCCCACGATATCCACACAGTTACTGGCTGGGATTTCTATCCCTGGTTGTGACCTCGTGTATATATTCTAGCTGACAACTGACCATCTGATGATAATTTCTAGGATGATGTTCCCACGCAAATTTCTAATTTTTTGCCAAGTGTATTGTATAAACAATAATATATTTTCGATTTTACATGCAAAGATACAGCAGTATTCATTCTATTAATTGTACAAAGAAGCTACTTTGAGCCTTTGACAAACAATTCAACAGGAATTAAGCTGGTGATGCCTCTGCCACCTGCTATTTTTAGCAACAAGCAACAAGGTGGCATTGAACAGGTCCTCCTCCCCTGCACCCCTTGCTTGAGAGGCGTCAATGACAAACTGAGCCAACAGGAGCCGCGGAATAATTAAGAAAAGCTCACAGCAACAACGAATCCAAATTTGGCAAACACCCTAAACCTATTACAGTTTTGGCTGGCTGGCTTGATCACAGCAGAAAGGAGGAGTCCCAGGCAGAGCAGGAGAAATAAGGCCAAGGGAGAGGAGGAGAGACAAACCCCCCTTTGTCTCTCTCTCCCCTCCGTTTGCCTCTTCCGTTCTTGCAATCGCACATATTCTTCCTTCTCTGCTATCTGTTGGTTCGTCAGTTGGTTGGAAGCAGATTTGTTCTGTTGAGACTCGAGAGAAAGCAGGGATCACCTTTCAAGATGTACCTCTCGGCCTTCTCTGTGACATCCTCGCACAGCGCCGAGCATGAGCCTGCCCAGGATAGCTCGATCATCGTGGCCGTTGATCGGGACAAGAACAGCCAGCAAGCGGCGAAATGGGCGGTGGACCGGCTCCTGGCAAGGGGCAGCACACTCCAGTTGGTCCATGTCAGGACCAACAATACTAACCATAACGGTAGGTGCCTTATTAGTCCCTTTATGATAAGAAATGCGAATCTGCATGAAAGAAATAACTAAATGCCATGAGATATGGATCTCCATGAAAAGAATAAGGAAATAAAAATAGAAGATACCTTTCTACATCTCAACACCCTCCAAATTAGGCTGAGGTTATGATCACAAGGGTTTTCAGTTTCCAACCATATGATGCTAATCATAGATACCGGATTCGCTATAAAACCCCACAAATCGTAAACTGGATTCGTCGAACCTAAACCGGTTTAGGGTACAGGGTTCGTGTTCGCAGTGGAAATTGGAAGAAAAAGTGGCAAACTACGAACCTGAATGCCGTACCGCGACTAGAACAAACCACGTTTCTGAAAACTATAGTGCTAATAACCCATTTATTATTAGAGCAGACCAATTTTCTAATAACTAGCCAATTTGTGGATTAGGTAGTAGCAATCCATAAATGATAACTGAAAAGTTCCACTTCCATGATTAATGGCATTTTGTAACAATGTGATGTGCACACTATCATCATGTTGCAAACAGTTAATGCTACCCAAGTAGTACATTTTCAATAAAGTTTGTAGGAAAATGTACATCGCTTTGTAGGACAGTGCGTATTGTATTGTTTCAAAATGAATACAGTTTGTTGTGTGCGTATTCAGTAGTCTCCGTTATTATATCCCACGAGGTAACTAATACACATTTTATCCCCTATTTAACATGGTTTAATTTATCAACACTTTTCTTGTTTGATATGGCCATACTACAGCTGAAGCAGACCGTGGTGGCAAAGATAACGGGGATGCAGAGATGGCACAACTTTTTATCTCATACAGAGGCTATTGTGCCCGTAAAGGGGTGAGTGGCCAATTGAATACTCCTGCTTCTAAAAATATAGGTTGCTGAATATTTATATATACAAAAAAATTAGATTGGACTAAATACAATTAGCTGATAAATACCAAGAAAAAGGACTTCTGGAATCAAATCTTACGTTATGTTCTATTCTGGAAAAAAATGGTAATAAAATGAAACCCAATACTGCCAGCAATACTTTTTGAAGAATTACTGCAAGCAATACTTACGTACACTTCCATATCAAATCGCAGATGCATCTGAAGGAGGTGATCTTGGATGGCAATGACATCTCCAAAGCAATTGTTGAATATGCTACTAGCCATGCCACCACAGATATCGTCATCGGGGCGTCAACTAGGAACACATTCATCAGGTACATACTCATTCATCATCCATGGTTGTGCACCATTACATTCCTGGATACCTATACTGAACACAGGCATGAACTTTATACTGTGCAGAAAATTCAGAAATCCTGATGTGCCAACATGCTTGATGAAGATGGTGCCTGATTATTGCACAGTGCATGTCATACACAAAGGGAAGGCCATCCTAGTGAAGGCAGCCAAAGCTCCAGCACCCTTTACTACTCTCCCTCCAAAGAAATACTCCCAACCAAACATAGATTCTGATGGATCCGTAAGGTGAGTTTGTGAAGAAGAAAAATAGCACTTCAATAATTACATTGCATGCTTCTCAAGCTAATTGGTTTGCAGCAATCTAAAGATTAAACACTTACATACTTACAATTGTGGGAAATAGCATGTATTTTCTCGGTCAGACCACTCTGTTTACCTTCAGAACTTGTTAACACATCCATATTTCAAAAAAAAAATGTTAACATCAACTAAAAGCAACATTCCGGTTTTTCTAAACAGATCCTCAAGAGGAGACTGGAAGAAGGTTTCTCATCAATCATCTCCGAGGACAAATAGAACATCAGTGGACCGATTATCTGCCTATGCAAAGGCCCCATCGAGGGATAGGCCTCTAACTGGAGCTAGGACAGCACCCCAGAAGGATTTCGACGACTACATCGACTTCATTGCACCGCCCAGGCCCTCAGTGACTCGTAGCTCCTTTTCAGATGACATTGATTTTCCTATGAGCATGGAGTTACATTCCATGGACTTCGCTAAATCTCTGGAGCTCTCCTCATCAGTATCCATGGAAAGCCCAAGTTATGCCGGGGTAAGCACATTGACAATGTCAAGTTGCTAGAGTTGAACAAAACTTTTGGCATGTAATGATTTGAAGTGCTAGATTGTATCATGACCATGGATTGAAATACCGGCCGGTAACCGGTTTACCGGTGGGGGCCGGGATTTGAAATCCCGGCCGGTTTTTCCGGAGTTTGCAAATTCAAATTTCGAATTTTGAATTTTGATTGATTTTTAAGCAAAATTTAACGAAATTCAACCGAAAAACGGTAACCGGCCGGTTACCGGTACCGGCCGCCGGCCGGTAACTGCGCCGGTACCGGTTTTTTAAACCCTGATCATGACACAAACTCTTATTTTGTTTCACTTGAATTCAAAAGGATGTAGAAGCTGAAATGAGACGGCTGAGACTAGAGTTGAAGCAGACAATGGAAATGTATAACTCCGCATGTAAGGAAGCAATTGATGCTAAACAGAAGGTGTGTTTAATTGTTAGCCTTAAGCATAAATGTCAAGTAGTTCCTGAACTAACCAAAAGGTCTTGTTGATATAATGAATAATGATCTAACTGCAGGCGGCTCAGCTGCACCAGATGAAGGTGGAAGAGTCCAAAAAGTATCAAGAACTAAGGAATGCAGAAGAGGTAGCTCTTGCACTCGTTGACATGGAGAAGGCAAAGTGCAGAGCTGCACTGGAGGCGGCAGAAGCTGCACAAAGAATTGCAGAGCTCGAGGCGCAGAAGAGATTAAGAGCAGAATGGAAGGCAAAGCGGGAGGCCGAGGAGAGAAGAAAAGCAACTGATGCAATGAACAGCAGTGATCCCCGGTACAGGAGGTACTCCATTGATGATATAGAAGCTGCCACTCATAAGTTTGACAGGGCACTCAAGATAGGCGAAGGTGGATACGGACCAGTATATAAAGCCATATTGGATCATACTAATGTTGCTATTAAAATCCTAAGACCAGACGCGTCACAGGGGAGGAAACAATTTCAGCAAGAGGTAAATCTGGTACAGAATTACAGCAACCACAGATTGTGGTAGACTCAAAATTTATGCAGCTATAGCTAGTAAGTTCTTTATTTTTAGTCTATTCAGGGCTGATTTGAGAATCTAGATATTACTAGAACCATATAAAATACCATGCGATGTTCCTTGTCTTTTACTGGCAATAATTTTGTTCACTCTCAGGAAGCAGGTTTTCTTTTCTGTATTTTTTAGGACCTTTTCTGTATTTTTTAGGACACCCTATCTTCCTTTTAGTCCTCATTTACCATTTCAATCTTTACCTGCATGTTAATTATGCACATGAAGTCGGGATCAGCCTAAACTGCATGCTGATGAATAATTTGCAGATTGAAGTACTTAGCTGCATGCGGCATCCAAACATGGTCCTGTTGCTCGGAGCTTGCCCAGAGTTTGGCTGCCTAGTGTATGAGTACATGGACTACGGAAGCCTAGAGGACCGGCTTTGCAGACAAGGCAACACCCAACCAATCCCATGGAACATCCGCTTCAGGATCGCCGCCGACATCGCCACTGGCCTTCTCTTCCTCCATCAGGCAAAGCCGGAACCACTTGTCCACCGAGACCTCAAGCCTGCCAACATCCTCCTCGACCACAACTTCGTCAGCAAGATCAGCGATGTCGGCCTCGCAAGGCTAGTGCCACAGTCCATAGAAGAAGTCACACAGTACAGGATGACATCCACAGCCGGCACATTCTGCTACATTGACCCTGAGTACCAGCAGACAGGCATGCTCACCACAAAGTCCGACATTTACTCGCTCGGAATCCTACTACTCCAGATCATCACGGCAAGATCCCCCATGGGGCTCACGCACCATGTTGAACATGCCATAGAGAGGGGAGCCTTCCAAGAGATACTTGACCCGACGGTGACGGACTGGCCAGTGGAAGAGGCTCTGGCATTTGCAAAGCTGGCTTTGAGATGCGCGGAGCTACGGAAGAAAGACAGGCCAGATCTCGGAAAAGAAATCTTGCCGGAGCTGAACAGGCTGCGCAATCTTGGACATGAGTATGAAGCTTCCCAGGTCAGCAGCACGAGCACAAACTGTTCAAGCTCCGCACCATACAGTTTCGGCAATGATGATGTATAAATATTATAAGAATCTTCCATGGCTGTAATGTAAGCAAGTCAAGCATGTATAGACAGACAGGAGAGTTAACCTTCTGATCTGGAAAAAACACTGCTGTCTTTGCTCTGTTCAGATCCTAGCTCAGATGAGATGAACACTGGACTGCAGCAGCTGACGATGAGGCCAACATAGTTTCGGTCAACCAGAAGAGATTATTAGCATGTAGGTAAGAGGAGCATATAAAGGAAATCTAAGGCAATGCATGTATGTAACATACCAAAATGAAAAGTGTGATTGTAACAGCAGCCTCAAGTTTTCAACTTTGTTTTGCCTCTCTGTTTTCATCACCAGGCCACCACACAAGGTTCCTGAGAAAATTTTGTTTTGTTTTTACCACTATCAAGTATCAACAACATGATAAACAATTAACCATTATTAGGTAAACAAGCAAAAAAAAGAAAGAAAGAATAACATGCAAATGTTGGACAATTTGTTTCTTTCCTTCTTTTGACGCATGCCGTCAGACAAGTAAATGAGATATGCATACGGTCTCAACAAAATGTTGGAAAAAATACGGGACATGTTGAGAAACAAAATGCTAGGAATATCAGTAATGAAATAGATGCTAGGTTACTATTACTTACATTGGTCATTGGATTAAAGTTGCACAAAGGGCATCATACGGCACCAATTGTTTTTCTAGAAACAAAGGGTCCATTTTTTTCTTATTAAATTGAAACCAAACTACGGTACCGGCTCATTGAGTCGCAAGATCCCTGCCCAATCATCACAGTACGCGCTGCTACGTGCACCTCGTTCTGCACGGGTCTTAGTGGGAATCATATGCCTCATTGTCAGCAAGAAGGCGCTATCCACAGCTAATGGAAGCAACTAGGAAGAGCTTACATAATTGAGAGAATAGATACCCCCATCGTCACTACGCATACGCTATCACAGCTTAGGCAACTACGAAGAGCATATTTAAACTGAGAGAATATATGCCTCATTGTGTCACCAAGCACGAGCAATCACAGCAAATAAAATCAAACAAATGTAACATCATCTAATCTAGTTTCCCATGAGTGGTCTCGGCATCAATCGATCAATCCCTGCACCCACTCCCCCAGCGCCGCCCAAATCGATTCTCGATTCTCGCGCTAGGTCACTTCACTGGCGTTGAGGTGCGTGCGTGCCACGTGAGAGGAGTGAGTGCGAGGAGACGAGGGGAACAGTGGGAGGGGACGGCCTACAGGAGGGTCCGTGGGAGCAAAGAAAATCGTAAGAGGTGTCTCTCTGGAAAAAAAGTGCCACAATAATTTTGACACAACCGGTATGCGGTAGTTCCGCTTTTATAACGCTGGAACTACCGATTTTGCACAGACTGCTAATTTGAGCTTTAAAACAGATTTTGAGTGCATGCATGATCCTAATTTGATCCAAAGGCATAAAGATGTGCTTTCAAACTACTAGTCATGATCTCTCTTAGTAGTACGGTATCTAACCTAAAACCCGGTCTTCCAACATTTCTCCTAAGACCGGTAAAATTTAAAAGGGTTCTAGACTACTTATACATTTGTCATTGAACCAAGTCCATCCTTTAGCATGCATCTCCATATTGTTGACATCGTCTTTAGGACTAAATCTTGTAATCACTCAATAAACATGTTAGTCTCATATTAACATATTATCATTAATTACCTAAACACATTTTTAGGGGTCTAGATGCTTTCAATCTCCCCCTTTGTGGTAATTGATGACAACACAATCAAAGTGAGAAAGATATGAAGTTGGATATAGAAAGCTCCCCCTTAACATGTGCATAAATAAAAAGAGGAATTGAACCAAAGCACATGTAGAGAATTTTTAAGAAATTTTTGGCGGAGTTTCTGTAGCTTATTGAAACTTGTATAAACAATAATATTGAAGAAGAATATATCAATATCATAAGCATAGAATCAAATCCAAATTCAACAAGAGTATTTCAAGCAAGCATAAGAAATATTACATCAATATCATAAGTTCAACAAGAGTATTACAAGCAAGCATAAGAGATATTACAGATATCCTCACATTAAACTAGAGACTAGATAGCTCCCCCTAAATATTAGCTCTTTCCACACCCTCTCTCCCCCTTTGGCATCAAGGTACCAAAAAGGTCACTCAGCCGGATCTTGCGAGCTTCTTGGAGGCGTAAGGAGACGGTGTCTTCCGTACCGATTAAGAGTCACTATGGTCGCCTCAAAGGTCGTCGCACTTTCTGTTAGGGCACCCAGCCTATTTTGAGTTTCGATTTGGAATCGCTGCTAAGAATCCCTCATCACCTGCTGAGTATTTCTGTTGGACCGAAAATGCGACTAGAGGTGGGTGAATAGGAGCACGCTCACTTTTTCACAAATAATAGATTCAACACTGATTTCACTCCAGTAGCTATGGAAGCTATGAAGATCAATATACCAGTACAGCGGAAGACTAGTATTGAATCCAACCTAACCGCCGAAGCAAAACAACCAAAGATCAACACAAGATAAAACCAATCTCAGTGCAGGGCAGTCGGACCGCTGGATCAATGGCGGTCGGACCGATTCCCTACCGGTCTGACCGGTGACCTCGGCCGATCGACCGATGGCCTAAAGAATGTAATGTAAAGCCCCGATGAAGTTGCAAATAGATGAAACTTTTGATCTACAACTACAAACTTGATGAAACTTGGAGCACACCTTCTCTATGATATCAGGAACATATTCCAATCGAAGATTGTGATAATTCTTGGAAGAATAACGATTCTTTTCCGTTTGATTGAAGAAGGGTTCAAAACTGGGTCAAAATGAAAACTTGATCCAAAATCTTGCTCGTGGGTGATTGATGATCAAGATGATCCTAGGTATGTTCCCACATATCACAGCAAGCTATATCACATGGAGAATTCAATCAAAAACTCGCGGATCAAAAAAAGACTCAAAATTATCTAATATAGAGAAAGAACGCAATGAGACAAAACATTGATCAAACTTTCCTTTGATTGATTTGATATGATATGGGCTTACAGCATCTCCATCAATGGAGGACAATGATCAATCCAAGATCACGAAAATCACATTAAACTATCAAGAACCCTAGCCTCCACAAAAGCTCTCCCTAAGAAAATAAGGGTTTACAAAAATAGCAAAAGAGACGAAGCGGAGGTGCAGCCACCTCCCTCCCCTATTTATAGTGGAGGCTTAGACCTTCTAGAAGTTTGACTTAATTGGGCTCCCGTTAAGGTCCAAAATAAACGGGTCACACACGCACGTATTTTAATACGCCGCAACTTGACCCATGTTAGTCAAAACATGCATCATGCAATATATATGCCCTGAAACTCATGACTTTGAACTAACAACGAATATCGCCGCCACGACGGCAACGATCCAGTGAAAACCGGTCGACCGCCCCAAGGTCGGTTCGATCGCCCCTGGCCGGATCGACCGCCACCTATGGGCCGGTCAGACCGCCAGTTGGGACCTAGCCATTTTTCATCTCTGGAAAACCGAAACCTACTGGAATTTTCAATCGAATAGAACTTTTGACTAGAGACTCCAAAAATTATGAGACCAAGTGCAAAAGAATACCCTCTCTTGCCTACACACTCTATTTTTGGTCCAGCTCAATCCACACTTACTGAAGTTGGCCGGTCCGACCGCCTCTATGGCCGGTCGGACGCGCCTTGACCGATCTCGATCCCGCCACGGCGGTCGATCACCGAGACCGCATCTGAAACTTTACCGAAAACACGTGAAACGACAAACCGTTAACGTCATTGTCAATTATCACATCATCCTAAGATCTGGAGCATATCCCCATGATATCCACAATCTTCCCCTTGATGAACACATTGGCAATAATCCAGAAAATGTAATTTGAAGGTTTGAAAAGTAACATACTTTCGTTTTCGCACAAAGGCACAACTTGGTCCATAAGCAAGAGAAAGCAATGAAAATGACCAAGCTCGCATCAGAATTGCATAGGCAAGTGAGATAAGGCAAAAGAAAACATAAAAACTTTAACTTCCAGAAAAGAGTAAAAAATCCCACTTAAGGTCCATATGAAAGAACAAATGTTCAATTGACCTTTGATCATCGTGAGAATTAATAAACATAATTCAAGTTCAGAAAAGTCAATAAGACAATAAGAATGCAATTCAAAAACTCCCCCTCACTATGATCCACAGATTTCAGAAAATTTCAAATTCTCCTATTTCTCCCCCCTTTTTATCATTTTTATATATCTTCTCCCCCTTTGTACAACAATGATATATCTTCTCCCCTAACATTGAAATATCTTCTTCCCCTTTAACAATGGAGTCATCAAGGAATCACACATTCCTCTCATCCAGAGATAACAAATGCAGAATGAAGAAAGAAGCATAATAAGGAGTATGCATGAAGTGCAATGGAGTTCAATTTTTTTATTACAAGAAGCTTTGGAGATTACCCAAAAGAACAAGCTAGCATTTCTAACATTGCACAAACCATATCAAGCCTAACAGCGCTGGCAAAATCATGATAAGACATATATATCAAAGCTAAGCACGAAGGCTCAAAAATAAAGCAATAGATTTGATCAATTTAAGCAAAGCTTCAAATTCAGCAAGTTCATCAACAGGGATCCTAAAGTAAAACTGGCCATGTTAAAATGTCAAAGTGAGATAAAAAAGCTAACAAAGACCACATTAAGAATCAATCAGGTCCTGTATTGAATCATTTTACTCAAATTTCTCAAACGCCCATTTTTCAACAGTTTTCTCATTTGCACTGAATATTGAAGTTGACTAATGATCTAACTTAGTGACAATATCCTAGACTAGGAGCCATCCACAAACTCATCCTAAGCTTCGATCATAAGTTGATTAAAAGTATATCTTAGTGAAGAAGATCCTAGACTAGGAGCCATCCACAAACTCTTCCTAAGCTTCTACTGTATGACAAATTTTGAGGTTCATGTCATTTCTGACAAGCAGTCCACATGAGATCGTCTGGATCATCAAACTATCTCTAAATTCATGTCTTTGACAAGCAGTCTCATAAGAGTAGTTTGGCAAAATTTAAGCATAAGACAATCTTGATTTTTCATGTTTCACAAGAGCAGTTTTATATTCTCAAGAACACAAGAAGCTCAAGTAATGGTCAATTTTAAATTCAAGAGCTAACAAAGCAATTCTGACAGGGCCAATGTCACAAAAGGAGCACTAATTGCGCAACTAGCTAAAACATCCACAAATTACAATTTTTAGTTCGAGTTGTTTTAGAGTTCTAGCACATACAACAAAGACTTATCTGTATATGTGAAAGCATGGTAATTATAGCAAGTCAAATAACTAGACATGGCATTGAGCAAGAATTGAAATACTGAAGCTCCAAAGGGTAATAGGCAAAGCTTCATCAATTTTAAAAGATAAGCAGAAAATCTTATATTACAATGCATCTTGTTGGATTTTTCATACCACTTGTTGGGTTTTTCATATGAATGCAATATGATACAATGAGATGCAATAAAAGCCTAAAAACCTAAAAAGTTCAAAAAGATCAATAAGTTCAGAAAAGAACAAGAAAAGATCAAGAGAACAAGGTATGATCAGAAAAGATCGAACTCCCCCTCAAACCAACCCATAGGGATAATTTACCCCTAACTCGCTCCTCAAGGTGGCAAACCTAGTTAGGTCTAAAGGCTTGGTGAGGATATCAGCCAGTTGAGCTTCGGACTCTACAAAGTGCAGCACAATATCACCTTTCTTGACATGGTCTCTAAGGAAGTGATAGCGAATATCTATGTGTTTGGTCCTAGGGTGTTGCACAGGGTTCTTAGTAATATTAATGGTAGAAGTGTTATCACAGAAAAGAGGAACACTAGCGAAATTTAACCCATAGTCCTTAAGAGTGGTTACCATACACAAAATCCGACTACAGCAACTAGCAGCAGCTACATATTCAGCTTCAACAGTGGATTGTGCAACAGAGAACTGCTTCCTAGAAGACCAAGATACAAGAGAAGTGACAAGTGTCTGAGGTACTCTTCCTATCTAGCCAACAGCCCGCAAAATCAGAGTCTGAAAACCCCCGAATGGACAAAGATGAAGAACATGAATACCAAATGCCCTACAGAAGGGTAGAGTGTAAATACCTGAATATGCGCTTAACGGCTTGGCGATGGAAAGATCTCGGAGATGCCTGAAACCTCGCACAGAGGCATACCGTGAAGTGGATGTCCGGTTTTGAGGCCGTCAGGTATAGGAGAGAGCCGATCAAGCTGCGGTACTCGCGTTGATCCACGGCTTCTCCTTCCTCATCTGGATCCAAAACAGTAGAAGTCGCCAGGGGAGTGGAGATAGGCTTGCAGTCACCCATATCAAGCGTTTGAGCAACTCGTTAGTGTACTTCGTCTGATGGATGAAGATCTCTTCCTTGCATTGCTAGATTTGAAGCCCCCAAAAGTAATTGAGCTCTCCCATCATACTCATCTCAAATTCCCTGGACATAGTCTCAGAAAAGCTGAAAACAAGAGCATGAGAAGAACCACCAAAGATAATATCATCAACGTAAATTTGAGCAAGCAGGAAGTCATTACCACGCCTAAGAATGAATAAAGTCTTGTCTACCTTACCCATCTCAAAATTATTTTTAAGTAAAAATGTATTGAGTCTATCATACCAGGCTCTAGGTATTGCTGATGATGAAGATGCAGCAGGAGCCTCATCTCAAGGCGAAGTAGTCACAAAGAGTTCTTGTCTTTGAAATAGGGCGTCAACGAAGCAGTGGAAGAACATCATCGAGTCCTTCATCATCTTCCTCTATAAATATGCTCTTCGTCATCTGTGTATCACCTGAAATATCTGATCTAGCTCCAGGGCTAGTCTCATCAAAAGTGACATTGCATGTCTTCTGAACAAGATTAGTTTCAGCATTAAAAACCCGAAAACCCCTCGAATGTGCAGGATAACCCAGAAATAAACCATCAAAAGTTCTTGACTCAAATTTATCTAGATTTCCTGTTTTGAGAATAAAACACTTGGATCCAAAGACTCGAAAGTGCGAGACAGAGGGTTTTCTACAAAATCAAAGCTCATAAGCAGTCTTACCCAAAGAAGGTCTCACAAAGACACGATTAGCAATATGGTAAGCAATAGCAACAGCTTCGGCTCAAAACCTCCTCGGTGTGCTATACTCATCTAGCATCGTCCTAGCCATGTCGACCAGGGTCATGTTCTTCCTTTCCACAACGCTATTTTGTTGAGGGACGTGTGGAGAAGAGAACTGATGCTCAATTCCACGCTTAGCACAAAAGGAAACAAATAAGGCATTCTTGAACTCCGTGCCATTGTCACTGCGGATCGCTCTCAAGGCACCCGGAAGTTCAAAAGCCAAACGCATAATAAGATCATGATAATAATCAAAAGCTTCATCCTTCGAAGCAAGAAAGAACACCCAAGTGTATCTAGAAAAAATCATCGACTATGACAAGAATGTACCATTTTTCACCAACTGGCCGAACGCTAGCAGGACCAACAGTATCCATATGAAGCAACTTTCGGTGGTCGGTACCATGACCATAGTCATGAAGAAGGGTGTGAGGCGGCAACTTACTTGCCATGCCTAAAGGGCGCACATAGAGCATCTTTGACGGCTTTGAGTTTGGGCAAACCTCTCATGAGTTCAAGGCTGCTAACTCACGTCAGATGATCAAAACCAATGTGCACCAAACGACGGTGCCAAAGCCAGAACTCAGATGAAGAAGATGAAATCAAGCATTTGAGAGAACCAGCAAGAGATTCAGAAAAATCAGCTTCAAAGATCCTAGCAACTCTAGTAATCCCAAAAACAAGCTCACCAGTTGAATCAATCACCCGATAATCATTTTTCTTAAATCTAGTCTCATATCCATCATCAAGAAGTTGAGAGACAGAAAGCAAATTAAACCTTAGCTTGTCCACAAGGGCGACGTCCTTGAGGATGAAAC
This sequence comes from Hsuehochloa calcarea, assembly GCA_036346395.1. Classification (NCBI taxonomy): domain Eukaryota; kingdom Viridiplantae; phylum Streptophyta; class Magnoliopsida; order Poales; family Poaceae; genus Hsuehochloa; species Hsuehochloa calcarea. The sequence continues at coordinate 12,090,708 of CM070596.1, read as the reverse complement.
TGTCATTCACCCTGATCGATCTCGTTCCTTCAATCCGCCCTTGTTTATCATCTCTAAAGGTGATGAAATCATCACCTGTCGACCGCGTGAAGGAGGTGAACCATCTTGAGTCTCCGTTCATGTCGCGTGAATAGCCGGAGTCGACGAATCACGTGTCCTTTCTCTTTCCGTGGTAATCCTGAAAATCAAGAAACAGAAGAACAATGTGTCTCAATACTGGGGTTAGTTAAACAAGACTTATGAACCCAGTACTGAGACACATGTCTGCGAGTAGTATGCAAAGCAGAAGTGCCATCCTTGATTTTATTTGAAGTTCTGTTATGAGCAATAGTTAAATTTACATGAGTGTTATCCTGTCTAGGAGCATGATGATGAATATCTGACACAAATTCTAAACCAGTTTTCTTCTTTTCTATGTTACCATGTCTCATAAAAACTATAGGTTGATTAGATAAAATTCTAGCAAAAAATTTCTTATCGTTTTTCAACCTACGCCAACATAACTCAATCAAATGCCCATCCTTTTTGCAATAGGTGCAATGATACTTAATACCACTAGGAGAAGCACCCTTAGACTTAACAGATGGTTGGGCAACACCTGCAGATTTAAAGATAGTTTTTACAGGTTGGTTTTTGAATTCAATTAACCCATTTTCGAAGACTTGGGTAACTTTTGGGTTAGAATTATTTTGAACATGATTGTATCCTAATCCTTGCTTCTTATAAGGAGTTTTAGAATTGTCCAGAATCATGTTTAATTGTTTCTTACCTTTAGAGAATTTTTCTAAGGTATTCTTAAGATAAGCATTTTCTTTTTCAAGATTAACACATGATACACATGTTTTACCCTTAATGACTCTAGCATATTTCTATTTATATAAAGCAGCTTCAAGTTTAAGAGCTGGACATGAAGCATATGTAGAAGACTCAATATTGTCTTTAATCTTGGCATATTTAGCTCTAGCTGCTTCTAAGATATCTTTAACTTCATGTTCGTGTTCTAAGCAGAAAGTGCAAAGGCTAGGATCAACCACACCAGAAGCAACTAACTTGTTAGACTCTACGTATTTTTCACATGGAGCAGATTTAACCTCAACAAGCCTAGTCCTAGCATTTTCAAGTTGTTGCAAAGCAATATCATGAGCAGATTGCAGTTTAGCAAATTCAGAGTGTAAAGCATGGCATGATGAACATTCATCAGATTCAAGAGTCTTAGCATTTTTAAGTTCTAAAGTCAAATTATCTACTTGTGACTCTAAGTCATTGTTCCTGACCATGATAAACTCTAAAGCCTTATCCTGACTCATGAGTTGCTCAAAGATAGTTTCGCATCTATCAGAAAGGACATCATAGGAGGGAGGTACCTCAGCCTCAGGGAGACTCTAAACTCGTCTTCATGGATTGCAGATAAACCAGTAAGCGAAAATCCAGAAGAAGACTCAGAAGACCCATTAGAAACTCTCTTGAGCGGGTCTGCTACCAAAGCCAAATTTTTCTTCTTGGGATGATCAATCCTTTTGATCTCATGAGTCTTGAGCTTGCTATAAAGCAGCTCCAAAGTCAGATCAGAGAGGTTGATGTTCTCCTCAATGGCGGTAGCCTTTATCTCCCACTCCTTGGTGTTGATTGCAGCCAAGAAGTGGGTGACATTTTCAGACTGAGAATATTCATTACTAACAGTTTTTATCTGATAAATCACTTTGTTAAAGCGACTAAAAATGTCATCGATGCTCTCTCCAGGACGTATCTCGAATTTGTTATATTCACGCTTATAGACTGTCTGGCGTACTTTCTTGATTTGGGACGAACCCTCATGGTAGGTTTCGAGGGTGTTCTAAATCTCGTGCGCAGTCTCAAGATTACAAATTCGATCATACTCCTGTCTACCAAGCCCACCATATAAGAGGTTTTTTACCTTACTGTTGTTAGCCAAGAGGGCTGCTGAAGCTGGCGTAGCAACTTTGGGAAAAACGAGCGGAGCTCGAACAACCTCCCATGTAGCTTGTCCTTCGCTCTCAAGGAAGACTCGCATGCGATTCTTCCAATAGGCATAGTCGTGCCCATCGAATATATGCGGTTTGGTGGAGTACTTATCCATCGCCAAGTTCAGTAACCGGTTAATATCAAGATTGAACTAACCGGGCTCTGATACCACTTGTTGGACCGAAAAGGCGACTAGAGGGGGTGAATAGGAGCACGCATTACACTCCAATAGTTCACTTTTTCACAAATAATAGATTCAACATAAATTACACTCCAATAGCTATGGAAGCTATGAAGATCAATATACCAGTACAGCGGAAGACTAGTATTGAATCCAATCTAACCCCCGAAGAAAAACAACCCAAATCAACCAAAGCTCAATTTCCAAGTGTTGGGCGGTCTGACCTCTATGTCAATGGCAGTCTGACCGGTCCATGGGCGGTCGGACCTCTACGTTAATGGCTGTCTGACCTCCAGCCTGATGAACAGTGAAATCAGCCCGAAAAATAAAGTTGCAAATATGTCTAACTTTTGATCTACAACTCCAAACTCGATGAAACTTGGAACACGCCTTCCCTAGGATGTCAGGAGCCTATTCCAATCGAAGATCGTGAAGATCCTTGGAAAAGTTACGATATTTTTCCGTTTGAGAGGAGGATGGTTCAAAACCGAGTCAAAACGAAAACTAGATCCAAAATCTTGCTCGTGGGTGATTGATGATCAAGATGATCCTAGATGTGTTCCCACATGTCACAGCAAGCTAGATCACGTGAAGGAATTAAGCAAAAACTCGCAGATCAAAGAAAGACTCAAAATCGCCAAATAGAGATAAGGAAAGCAAAGAGACACATCTTTAAGCAAACTTTCCTTGGATTGATTTGATATGGTTTGGGTTTACAGTCACTCTATCAATAGAGGACAAAGCTCAATCCATGAGCACAAAATCAAATCAAAACTCTCTAGAACCCTAACCTCCACTAATCCTCTCGCTAAGCAAACTAGGGTTTCAAACACAATGAAAGGGTTGAAGGGGTGCAGCCACGTCCCTACTCTATTTATAGTGGAGGCTTAGACCTTCTAAAAGATTGACTCAAATGGGCTCCCTTTAAGGTCCAACACAAACGAGTCACACACGCACGTATTTTAAAGCGCCATCTTCATCGCCTCTTGACCTAAACCGCTTCTCTTTGCGTCGTCTTGCGCCGCATTTTAGCCAAAAGAAAATAAGATGGTATTTTAGTGATATTACCAAAATACCACTTCTCGATCCTTCTCCAAGACCGAGTCCATCTGCGCAAGCACTCACTGCTTTCGCCACGTGTAGGTTGATCAACGGCTCTCTCCATATCGGCAAGTCTCTCTCATCCGGCTCCCACCGAAACCACCATGGCACTTGCACCGACCCCCGCGCCGCTTGATCAAACCAGTCGCACCGAACTGTCCGTTCGGTCATCCTTGTCCATTCTGCACCACGCTTGAGTTCATTGACCTCACCCAGCACCGTCGATCGTTCTGGACCTCAGCTCTCCAAGCCTAGTCCTGATCATCCTCGTTGTTGACCGTCGTTGACCACCAAGCAACCTGCACAACAATAGACAAGCAAATCGAATCCGGGAATAAATTCTTCACAACTTGACCAACGTTAGTCAAAACATGTATCATGCAATCAACTGCCAACTGATTGTTTGATCCCTCCAGTGTTCCATGTTTCCAAATTGATCTCCTGTTTTTAAGGATTTATCAGTGGCGACAGATTTGACCACAGGAACACCACAACCAATGGAGATTGTAGAGCACCGATCGGTAAAGAAGGGGAATTCGGCACAGCAACAAATTTTGGTAAAATGGTCTTCTCTGTCGGCTGATTGTGCAACTTGGGAGGACTATAGTGCTTCAACATCGCTTTCCAAATGCGGCGATCTGGGCGTCATCTCAAGGAGGAGCGAGTGTTACGCATCCATGCCCAGGACCACTCATGGCGGTGAACACAGAAGAAAGTGTTGCTATTCTTAAGAAGAAGACAGCCCAGAGGAGGAAGCAAGCGGGTCCAGCTATCAGTGGAAGGAACCCAGAGTTGCGTGAACACTGCGTTAAGACTGGTTGTGTCCAGAATCCAGGCGAGTGAGCTGAGTGCATGAGCCAACGGCCACACTCGTCAGTGTAATTTATGGTTGCCATATATGTCCTGTAGCAAAACTGGCAAGACAAAAAATAACAAAGTACTCAATCATTCTCATCCTGCTCTCTTCGTTCTTCTTCTGTTCTTGCATCCTTCTCTCTCATCTCTATTCTGATTGGAAAATGAGAGAGCCCTGCTATCCACTGAAAGTAGTACTCTCGATTGCTAATCGATTCTCAATCATTGCATCAGTACATTACAGCCGAGGACAAATCCGGAAGAAATTTTCGCTTTCTACAAAATTCTCACTGATACCATGCACTGTTGGATAACTCTGGTTTTCCCGTAGGAACCGAGAAAAAACGAAGAAGTGTGATTTCAGAAAGAAAAAGAGAGAGATTCGTATGCTTTGTGATTCAATTTCACTGTGCTACCTAGAATAAAGTGTTAAAAGTGAAGATGCAGTACCCTACAGTGCCAAAATGCAAAGGGGAAAAACAAAATTATAAGCTCCCTTCAATTTCAATTTACTATTGGCGTGGACTCGTGATTGTTTTGAGTGGCAAGGGAAGAAACGTGCTGTTAGTGACCAAGGATCTCAAGAACATGAAGCAACAAGTCATATAAGCACCCTTTAATATCATTATTAACTTCCTTCCAGAGTACGCATCTCGCATGCTTGAGAACTCTGACCACAGGGAACAGAATGTGCTCATCTACTCGTCCTAGTGTTTCTGGGCTAGCTCCTTGAGAACATTGCCGAGGTCTGCCTCGCCCCTGGTGCTCTTCACCCACTTGGCATTGATCCTCACTCTCTCAATGCTCTGTTTCACCGTCCTGGCGATGTTCGCCTTCGTCCTGCTCTTGAAAAACTCCTCTGCCTCATCACCCTTTTCGTCAGTTGCCAGCTGAAACAACGATTACACAGCGTCGGTAGATTTTAAGTTTTAGTCGCGTGTGTGCTTACATGAGCGTGTGATAATGTGAGGTTATGTCGTGTACCGGTGAGACGGTGATGGAAACGAAATAGGTGAGCAGAGTTCCAGAGAATGTATTTGATATGTAGTCCCAGTTTTCCTGAACCACAGTGGAGAAGGCATGGAGTCAGTACAAAAGAAGAAGAAAGTGGCAACACTTACAAAGGAAAAGAAAAATGTCACTATATACCTTCAACCATGCCCATGCCACCTCGTGTGCCCATGCGCTCACTCCTCGAAGCACGAATATAGAATCCTGGTTCCTTACCTGTGCATGCAACACATAGTGAGTTATGCTGGTCGAATCAGAAATTTTTTTACCGTATCACGTAGGACATTACATTCTGAGGTTTTTATCGATTGTTTGTTACCTCAGGTGATAGTACGTAGTTCAGTGCTTCACGAACAACACAAAGGTCAGGGGATGATGCCAAAGAACCTAGCGAGAAGAGGATCAGAAATTTTATGAGGTCCCAACAAACAATCTCACCTGTAGAAATAATTTAAGAAAGATATATTTGGCTTACCTAACACACGGACTTTTTCCTGGCTCAGATCAGTTTCTCTGTAAATCTTCAAAAGTGATTCATAGCCAGCTTTGTTTGATTCGCTCACTGTCTGCATCAAAGCAACATATGCGGCCTACAAAACAATAGGATGCTTAACAAGTGGATTGCACACAGTTTGCATATAGTAATGATGCAAAATTTACATTCCATCACAATGCTAACCTTTCGAACATCTGGAGGGAGGAGTGGTGTCTCTCTGTCTTCCAGAAAGACATTAAATCGACGGACGGCTTCATTTATGGTAGCCTCATGGCCAAGTTCTGCAAGCGCGGTTAAGAGTGTACCTCTTAACAATGCAGTCAGATGACCCTCACCACTCTTAGCATCCCAACCAAGTCTCCTGCAAAGGATTCCTGAAAGGTTAGGAGAGACTGCAAGATAAATTGTTCTTCCACTACAGAATATCAGAGTAATGAACTTACTGTGCAAATGGCTCAAGAAAGTCAATTAGGAACTTTTTCAGATTACCCAACTCCTCAGGAGCAGCTACAGCCACCATCTTGACAATGCTCAGACTTGTCTACAAAGCCAAGAATTAAAATGCTTAGAAAAGAATCATGTTTAGGAATAAAAAATTTCAAGTAAAGTAGAAAGAACGGTACAGTGATGGTGTGTGCGAGAACAGTATACTCAGTCTCATCCTTGTACGCAGCAATCAAATGCAGCAATGAGACCAGCTTTTGTTTGCCAGCCATACAGAGGGCATAGGTGTCATCAAGTACACCTGTGTCAAACAATAATGTAAGAACAGTTGGACTGGGTAAGACTGATACAGTTGTAAGAAGCTGTTGCATGAATTTTACCATATCTGTCTGCTGCACTCAGTTTGTTGGTCTCAACTGCATACCTAAGTCGGGATGCAAGTTCTTCATCATAGCTCACTCTGTAGAAGCCAGTCTGATTGGCATTAAGTTTGATCCAGAAGTCATCTTTCTTTTGACATTCTACGAGCCCTGGTAAATTGAAATCCTCTTGTTTTCCATGGAAAAGGAACTTCTCTTGCCGTGAGTATGAGCAGCAACATAATGTGATGGGAACCATCCATTGCCCAACTCCTGTGGACCCACTCGACAGGAACTGCGCCTGCAAGAGAGAAGACCGATTTTTTTCAGAAAGCTTCCAAACCAGAAACAAAACTTGATTGTGAAATCTGATAAAACATTGAAGTAGAAAAGAATTTGGTGGGCGCAAGCAGGGTAGATGGAGGTTAAAAGAAAAACCATGTTGAACATATGAAAATGAGAAAAGCAAGTCCATAACCTACCTGCTCAAGATCTAGCTTTCCGTCCTTGAGTTTTACATTTACAACAGGATAACCTTGCTGCTTTGTCCACGAATGCATTAATGTTTTCACTGGTTCACCAGACCCTCTTCAAGGGCAGCCCACAAGTCCTCTGTCTTGGCATTTGAGTATGCAAATCTTTTGATGTATGCAGCCAGTGATTTCTAGCAAAACGAAGAACAAATGAATAACTTTTTGTTTCCACCAAAAAGATATTTTAATTGACAGGTAACAGTGAATGTGAAACTAATGTGCAAAGTTTAAGTTCCAAGGAATAGTCTTAACACAACTAAGATTGTGTCTAGTTTGTCGCCCAACTGTCCAACTATTAAGAAAATAACAGAGTAATGCCCTTCGGACAAAGCTTATGCAAGCTGGGAAGGGGCATTCCAAAAGTAAACCAATCATACGTGTGTAGGTCACATGTATTGTAGCAAGGCAATTATTCTGTTATCCCTTCGCACCGCACAAAATAAAAGAGGAATAAATAAGCAAAGCAAACCTGAAAGTTCTCAGCCCCAAGATAGCTTTGCAACATTCGAATAACAGCAGCTCCTTTCCTATAGCTTATAGCATCAAATATCTCATCTATTTCATCAACATGATTTACATCCACCTGAAATAATAGATAATTAGCCACATATGCACATCAATCTGTAAGGTAAGTTATAATGAATATGCATCGACCTAATGAGTAGTTTAATATCACTCCAATCAAATTTTTTGGGGCATTGTCAGAGCACTGATAATAATATGTGCCGCCACCTTCTCCGATAATTCAATAAAGTAGCAGGAACGTATGGTGCTATTAAATGTGGGAAGCACATAGCCTAGCAAGGTAGGTAAGCACTATGACTTGCCATATTCAACCCCACTGACCACATAATGAACTTCCCAAAATATTACTAGAAATGTGAGAAGCAGTTGACCTTTTCCCCCCTTTTTACATTTTCTCCAGTCACAGCAGGATTGTTTCACTGATTAGAAAGATGCTATAGCCACATTGAAAAATATATTTCTAGCATCTAAGGCATAGAGCATTAGAGTTCTCATGGTACTTTTCATTATTATTTTCTCAGGTAAACACGAGATTTTTTAAAACATAAAAACAGCACCTGACCGACTTACATATCCCCCGTCCAAAATCAGTGTTTTGTATGAAAAATGCAAAACCACATGTACATGTGGGTACATGCAATATCTTAACCTCAAAAGTGCCTCAAGATTCATGCAAGGGATAATTCGATGATTAGAAGATGGGATGGTGGTTTGAATTTAGAAAGTTTGCATCAACCTCGAGGTACATTTGATGGTTGTGATCGTACATGTACATGCGGAAAAACCATATTCTTTTTGTATGCATTAAAGTTGACCATGAGAACATTACATAGTCATATTCACTATAAAAATACTATCACAGCATACTTAATATTTTTTGCTAATATGTAATAACCAAAATTAACAGTCAAATTTATATGTTGGAGATCGTGCCAAGTGAGGAAAAAAATTGATATCCTTTTTAGACTGGATGTAGTAGGTACTAGAAGATATTTCACTACATCCATGACACATGAATGGTTATTTCCCGTCTTCAGTTCGAATAGTGAGTCATTGGCCATTTGCCACTGAACAAGAGTGTAGTGAATATATCATTATAGCCAATCATATATATTTTCTGGACCAATAGAAGTAGACAAGCAATCGACCCTCATAGCCAAAGTAGAGGGACCAGGGATAATCTTCAAATTCTCTAACAACGCTGAATCCCCACAGATACAGTCATAGCATAGCATGCTAGCAGTAATGAAATTATTGTTACCTCAATTGGATGTGACCCTGCAAGAGCATCCAACTTGAGACCTGTTGTAGATTCCTCTAGAAATTGAGTCCAAACATTCCATTCAGGAAAGAAATGATCTGCAGCTAAGTAGGACACCTGCAATGACAAAAAACATCAAATGAGCAACAAAAAAATAAATGCAACTTTTCAATAAACTTTTATTCTAATTTCTTACCCAAGTTGCAAAACCCTCGTTAAGCCATAGATGTGTCCACCACTCCATAGTCACAAGATTTCCAAACCACTGGTGAGCTAATTCATGTGCTACAACAACTGCAACCTGAACAGAGGACAGACAAGAAGGGATTAACTAATAATTTTCAAAAGGATGGAGTCAATGGCACATGACCATCAAACAGTATATACATATCTGAATCAAATCTCTACAAAAAAAAAGACTTATAGCATCCATGTGCCTAGTATTCGTTAAATTGGATGATAAGAACAAATTTTGATTGCACTATTAGAATCAGCATTGTCCACTATGGCCGATACAATCAAATTGGTTTGATTTGTCATTGTAAAATACCTAATGATGACCATGAATCATATTTCTAGCTCACTTTTCATCATTGAAATAATAAAATTGCAATAGTACCCTACCCTTTGCTTATTAGCAGCTGCAGAGTGTCGCTCATCAAATAGCAAAGCTGTTTCACGGTATGTAACCAAGCCATAGTTCTCCATTGCCCCAGAGGCAAAATCGGGAATCGCAATCATGTCCATTTTTGGGAGAGGATATGGCACAGCAAAGTACCTACAAGCAAAATGGAATCATCATCAGCTGAACCCATGAAGAGAGCTTTAGCAGTTTAGGCGTATGACAGTAAGCCACTGAGAGGATGAGATGCAGAATTGCAGATGCCTCAACAGCTCCTCAAATTTATACATGGATGTACTTCGAAAAGGTTTCAGAAGGGGCACAAACTGGAAAAATCGTGAAGCATGATAAATATTTTATAAATTTTGAAAGGCTTATTTAAGTCATAAATGTCGTTTTTGGGAAAGGCCAACATTGCATCATCGATATTGCAGCCTTTTAAATGCCCGGCCTAAAACTCATTGCATCAGGAAATGGGCTGATAATGTACTATTTGATAAGATTATACTGAATACAGATAAAAATAGGGCTCCCAATAGAGTGCATTTACACACATACCTAAGAAAACATATCTATGAACCTACGGAAATTATTGTTTGCAGATGCACATCTGTCCATATATGTCTGTATAAGTGTATATTGACTATTATTATGCAATAGCGGTATAGCAGTATTATTTACATCAGAATATATTGGTAAAGATCAGCATCAGGAATTCCTAAATAACACTATTTGGTTTGAAAAATTCAGCATCTAATGAGCATACAGCAAGAGCCTAAGACAACATTGCTAATCAATAATAAGGCAGAAGATCAGAATGTTACTCCTTGAAGAGGACCAGTGTCTTCACGGCAACCTCTAGTGCAAACTTTCCCTGGGCACTCTTGCCAACTTGTGTGTAAACACGAACCCTAGTACCTGCAAAGGAATAAGGTCAGTTACATTCAAGGAACCACCAAAAGGTGAAAGCTAACTAAATGCCTGATGGTAAGATAATACGACAGAGGAGTTACAGTACCATCGGTGGTGAAAGCTTCCACATAATCGAACATGCCAACAATAACTGCCACTAGGTATGTTGACATTATTGGAGTTTCTTGAAAGTAGACAGTTTTGGTAGGACCATTGACCTTCTCTTCAACGACTGGCATATTTGACAAAGCAACAGTCTCATATGGAACTTCTAGAGTAATTTCGAACACAGCCTGTAGGGGAGGAAAGGAATGATTAAACCCAAAGTTCCAAAAGTATTTTTGCTGTGTAATCTAAATCCACTTAATATTTTAGCCTTCTGTTCCAAATATATGCACTTTTAAACAGAGGGTGAACTGATACGGCACCACAATTTGGCCTTCGCTGCAAAGCTAGGTCATGTATGGAAACGGTATTTGTTTTATCCTCAACTCTAGGTCATGTTAAGCTTCAACATACGCGCCATGCCGCCATACATGGCTCCACACACATATTCCCTCACGCAATGGAAAAAATACAGTATCACCTAAGGATAAAGGGAGTAGTACAAAAATCAAAGCAGTAAACCTTGAAAGAGGGTTCATCCCAACATGGGAAGCAGCGCCTTGCATCAGCAGGTTCAAACTGGGTTACAGCCATGTTGTTCCTCTCCCCATTGAGCTCATACACACTAAAAATCCACAGAAGGAAAAATTACATTCTGAATTTCTTTACGACTAAATTGTAAAAACACAAAATGATTACCTTCTGTAAAAGCCTTTCATCTTATCATTCAAAGTTCCCTGGAATGCAATTACCAAAGTTCCCTCCCCAAGAGGAAGCATTTCATTAAAGCGAATAATCAGGATCTCATCCTCCGGATCATTGGTAACCTCCACTGGACGCAGCACCTGATGCAAAATAAAGCATGATTCATGAACAAATACAGAGAAAAATGCTAGCACATTGTTAGCAACACCATTCTCAACCCTAAAAAAAACTACAGCTTGTTTCGTAACCGTGACCCTTTTGCCAAATATGAAACAAGTGACTGATTGCTATTTTCCCGATTTAAAACATATCATAGGTAAAGCCATAAAAACACTAATCCTACCTTTTTACCGATTATTGAAAATCCGAGGCTTCAACAAGTATAGATAGGTAAGCAATTAAGCCATATATCTCCACGGCGCCCTCAAACCATATCTCCATGGCACACAACAAATCTGAGACTTTTACTTGTGATGAACCTTTCGACAAACCTAAACCCTCTCAATGCAAGATCGCGATGCTCCACAAGGAGATTCGCCAACCCTACAAGAACAGATCGAACACACCCACACCCCCGCCATAACAATTAACAAGCACCTGAGGAAGTAAGCAAGCAGCTACCTGATCGGAGCCCTGGGGCGTGAAGTGTACGGCCCCGGGGGCTACGTCGAGGTCAGCCGCGTTGAGCACGAGGAACCGCGTCGGCGCGGCGACGTCCACAGAGATGGCCACCGAACCCGCGAAGGCGCACGCGGCGAGGTCGGGCGTGAGCCGCAGGTCGTAGCGCCGCGGCGCCGCGAAGCTCGGCAGCCGCGCCTGGCCCCTGAACTGCTCCGCGCTCTGCTCCGCCGCCGCCGCCGCCGCCATGGTCACCGCCGCCGAGGAGACTCGCCGCGGTGGAGTGGAGGAAGAGTTTTGGAAGCCTTGGAGACCTCGGGGGGAGAGAGAGAGAGAGAGAGAGAAGCGCTTTGCGATTTGGTTTCGGAGTCTGATGGCTGTACGGCTGTACGCACGCGATTTTTGTACCATGCTATCGCTGGTGGTGATAAGTTGCGGCGGATTTCCGTGGAATTCGCTGGAGATTAAGGCAGGACTTGATTGGGTAAAACTAAACCATGGGCATGACGGCTTCGACAGATGAACTTTTTTTTATTTAATATATTTTTTAAAGAATATTTTAAAGATGATACCCCTTCAACTTTATTTCTTTTTTTTATCTCTTTAGGCAAAACACTACGGATCTCAACGTAGCAAATAAGTATTGTTACGTTACATATCTTGATATTACAAGAGTTAGCCTAAAAACGAGCGCGTATTGATTTATAGGGCTATCGTGGTAGGTTTGGTCACGCTACGATCGTGACAGTACAGTTTGATCACGCTACGGGTTATGATGTGATTAAAAAAATTAAAATTTGAAATAAAATTAAATAGATGTTATTTTTAAAATATTATTAAAAATAGATTAATAATAATAATAAACTCTCGACAGATAGAACTCGTACAAGTCCATTTTTGTCGAGCAACAAGACGACGACAAACAGATCATGCATCATCTACAGCCCCTTGTCTTGGGCCGTCAATAAAAGTCTGCACAAAAAATTGTTTTGTAACTTGTCGTCGTGCGTGAACGTGACGATTATTCCTCCAATGAGACCACGCCATCCGTGATGCATAGTACAGTACTATAAGTTATGTTGTATAGTTTTTTTTTAAAAAAAAAAAAAGATGAAGAAAAGCTGTTTGGTTTGTGAGTCAGAGAGCTGTATTAAAATTTTGGTATTACCCAGAAATTTGGTTGAGGTTTATTTCCATTCCAATATTTTGGTTTGCTCCGGAAATTTTGATCATGCTTTTTTTCTCTCTCCATTTTTCAGGCTTCCTACGGGTGAAGAAGGGCCGTCAAATTTTGGTTTGGTTGGAACCTGCCGACTCCGCCGTGTGGCATGGTTGGTCGAGGCTGGCTTATATTAATTACAAAAATAGTTTGCTTAACTAGTTTAAAATAATTATATATTTTAAACTGAGTATCTGATTTGTGATCCGTTTGAATCGTTATGTTTTTTATCATTTTATCAACAAAACAAGACACATATTGACATATTTTGGTGCCAAAAAAATTGATGACATGCGGAAATCACGTGACATACTTACAATTTTAGCAAATTTTAGCGTGAATGCAATCCAAACACATCAATTTTGGTATTACCCGTGAATTAGTATGACTACGATCCACATACTATTTTTTTACCCGATTTTTGACATTGCGTAGATTTTAGCATTACTAAAATTTTGATATAACTCCTTAGGGTCACAAACCAAACAGCCCATATGATTTGGCCTGGGCATGGTGAATGAAATACAGCAGAAGCAAAATTTTAGAACGGGGAAGATGCATGCAGAACTGAGTTGGCACTAAGGTTCAATTCATGATCTTGATAAAATGTATCATGGCAAGATATTCCTCAGAGTTGGCTCTCAAAAAAAAAATCTTCGGAATTGTCTTTTTCTTAATATATGCATTCTACAAGTAGTATTTTACCCTACAAGCTAGTCACACCATGCATGATGCTCTGTTTGGTTTGGATGTATGTGTCGAAATGGTGAGGCAAGATAAGCCAGTTTTGATGGCATAATTAACTGATCAAATTGACACATCGCTTTGGGCAGCTTGGGACACAACAATTGGGGCCAACAAATTGGCATCATACAGTGCATGCATGAGGTGTGGAGATTTGAGATTTGAGATTTGAGAGCCTCATACGAGGGAAAGTCATTTAAGCCAGGCAGGATGGGAGTACAATGAGGTCAATGAGTCCAAACAAACTACTTTTTTTGTTTTGGGATCACAACTAAGCAAGGCAATGTTGCCCAAAATGAAACAACCATAAGTGCGAGGCAAAATAGAATTGCATGTTAATTTTTAATAAATCTACTTTAACTGGTACTCTCATGAAAAATGTCACGCAAGAATACAGTTTCGCCGTGAATTTTTTGTGACAGCCACTGGTTGGCGAGTCAGCCTAGCTAGCTAATCCAATCTTTCGGATATTGGGCATGCATCTCCTCTTGATTAATTTATGCATCATATTCATATGTAATTCAGTAATTGGATATAGCTACCTACTGATTAGTTCATGCCATGAAAGAAATTTCATAGCAATCCTTATTTGAAAAGAAATTGTTGCGTATGGCCCATGAAAGAAAGGGGTTGAGTCGAACGTATAACCGGGACACAAATATATATCGTTGATCTCTTGTAACCCTAATCGAAAAGAAAGAAACTCCTCGTTAGAACAGAATCGCCGCGATTCGGATCCTAGGGACGTAAGCTTTGCCGAATATCGTAAACAAATCCACGTGTCTCTTGTGTGCTTATTATGGTTATTCTCTCGTGCTAGAGCTGCCGCTGATTCCAAGCATAACACGGCCCTTAATTACCTTCTTTTTCTCTCTTTTGAAGGTCCATAAACTTATATATGTCATCAAGTTGAATTGCAACAGACGTATAGTGCTCCTCTTGTATTTATTTACTGAATAATATATGAAAAGGGGGCGGGACCTGTCAATACGATCACACACAAACAAAAAGATGAAGCAAAATTAATGGAGACTTGCCTCACCATTTATCACATATATCTCTCATGTTGGATCCAGATCCTCAGCTGTCACCGCAGAGAACACCGTGCAAACAGTACTCAACAGCAACACTATAGAAAACAATGGGTGTTCACTGTAGCATAAAAATACCAGCAACTTTACTGTTTCATTTGGTGTTATGGTGCTCGATTTAGGCCATTCATTTTAGATGTACGGTGAAGCTAATATTCTAATGCACGTTATTGTGCTTCTATGCATTAAAATTTGGTAAAATCGAGGTGAATATGGTCGAGATCGAGGCGGATCTGCCGGCGGCGACGGCCTGCCCCAGTGAGTCGAGCCACAACCTCGTGCTCTCTGGTATTCTCCCCCTCACACTGTTGGTGGATTTGGTGTGTAAATATAGACCCGGTTGGCGCCGCCGTGTGTCATGCGTCTGCAGCTTAGCTGCATAATATGGCTCTCCAAGTTGCTTTGGAGTCCTTTTTTTGTTACAAACTGAAAACAGTAATGCTTGCTTATATATATTTTGCTTAACAAAGCCATTAACTATTTATTCAAGTAGGTTTATTTACATTCAGTTCTAATATGATCACTTTAATCTGATCCATTTCAGTTTACGCTTTACAGGGCCTTGCTTCGAATTTTAGTAGTCTTAGATTAATGCATGTCCTGCTGTTAGCCTCATAGTTTCTGTCAGTTAAGAATATGCATGTCATGCGTGAAGGCCTCGAAAGAATTCTTCATGTAGAAACGATCTTCTTTGTGCTCTTATTATTTCTATATAAAAAACGAGCTGTTTGCACTATTTCTGTGGCCAATGATTGTAAGAAGGGTGGTTAATATGCAGTGCAATCTCAAAGTTCAAGTTTTGATATATTTGTTTAGGATGAGAACTGTATATTGGCATTAGTTGCTGTAGTGAATTGTCATTTTAGTTCTAATCAGCAATGATCTCTTCTTCCTATCAGATAATTGTACATAGCTTTTTGTAGCTTTTGTGTGGGATTCATTTCGGAACTGCTGGTGTCACTGTTCCGTCTACCATTACTGCATTACAGCTTCATGCATTAAGCTTTATGGTTGCCTGGTGTTGTTACATGGATGTTTGCAGCAAACTGTCCATTTCTTTGGGTCGACTAGCACAGAGGCTGGAAGTGAAAAGCTGATCAATTTCGCTGCTACGTTGTCCTTGAGATCTGGTAGCATAACTAGGTTCATGTCCCGTTTGTTTCGCCCAGGCTTTTGCCCGGAAAAATCGGAAGTCGTCCTAAACGGACAGCTTTTTGTAGCCGTTTTTTGTCGAAACCGCTTTCGATTACAATGTGCGGAAGTCGGAAGCGGAAAGCTGCCCGCGGGAGGCTTCAGCAGCTTCCCACAAACTTGATTCCCAAATTACCAATTACCCGCAAATTGCTACTCCATAAAAGCCTCGTACTACGAGGGTAATTACCCGCAAATTGCTACTCCATAAAATCCCCATCAGCCAGCCCCCCTCCCCACCCACCCCACCCCGCCAACTCAGCTCCCTCGTCCCACGCTCGCCCGCCTCCTCCTCCCCCCTCGACTCTATCCTCCCTGCCGGCCTCCTCCCCGGCGCCCCTCCTTCTCCCAGATCCAGATCTGGATCAACCCCTGCACCCTCCTCCACCCCTCCTCCCCGGCACACCTCTCTCCACCTTCCTCCCGACGCACCTCCTTCCTGGCGCACCTTCTTCTCCATGAGGCCTCCTCTCCTCCCCCATACCCCGATCGCGGTGCCTCCTTTGCCGACTCCGTCCTACCCCGATGTGGTAATGTCTCCTCGGGCTCCACAAGAAAGTACACAAGCAATTCATTTAAATATACTGTTTGTATGATTTTTTGAGAAAAACTTAGAACATATAAAAAAATTAAAAAAATTTACACAAGCAAGTGCACAAAGAAATTCATAATTTTTAAAGCTGGTGAGCTATATTTAAAAATTCATAAAAAAAATATACTTAAATGTTTTTTAAGGGAAAAAATGCTACCGTGCCCTCACCGTACAGTTATCGTGAGGCAGAACATAATTTTTATAATTTTCGCATGGAGAAGGTTATTCTTACAAATACAAGATGAATTCGCGCAAAAATTCGCAAATGTGACGCGGCTAGATCACGACGACGCATCTTGTTGGCCCGCCACATCGGCAGTGTCCAGTGCGTCGCCTGTGTCGCCCTCACTGGAAGCACCATGGGGCCACGTAGGCGTGGATGCGCTGCGCACGTGGGACCCATCGGAAAGCAGAAAGGTTGATTTGATTTGATTTGATTTGATTTGATTTGGAAACCATCCGTTGATTTGAGTTGATCTGATTTAACGTGACGTGACGGATGGCTTGCTATAATTAGACCACGCGGCCGTGGCCTTGCAGCGCTATGCTATGGCGCTGCGCGGCGCAAGGCGCCCATCGCCTCTCGCCTTGCGCGCTATAAAGGGAGGAGCCGGTGAGGCTCGCTTCCTCTCGGCTCGCGACGCGGTTAGAGTGAAAAAAATTTGTGCAAAAAATCTACGATTCGAGAAAAATCACGAGCACCTAGAAAATAAGCTTTGAAGTGTGGATATCATGGGGATATACTCGGATCTTAGGATGATGTGACAATTGGCAATGGCGTTAATGGTTTGTCGTTTCACGGGTTTTCGACAAAGTTTCAACCTTTATTCGGACTTTACGGACAGGGCGGTCTGACCGCCATAAGACGGCGGTCCGGCCGGTCCCAAATCGGTCGGACCGGCCATGTGCGCCGGTCGGACCGGCCGTGACTAAAAGTGGTCAAAGCAGTGGGCCAAAATAGAGGGTGTAGGCAAGTGAGGGGATCCCATTGTTCTTGCTCCCATAATTGTTGGAGTCTCGAGAAAAGTTCTATTGGTTTAAAGTTTCCAGAGGTTTGGATTTTGAGGTTGAAAATTGGCTAAGTCCTTACGGCGGTCGATCGCCTTTGGCCGTGGTCCGACCAAGCAAGCCGGCGGTCGACCGCCCCGACGAGCGGATCGACCGGTTGTTACTGAACGTCGCTTTGTCGTGGCGGCGTTGTTCGCTGGTTAGGTCAAAGTCATGAGTTTGATGCATATGTGTTGCATGATGCATGTTTTGACTAACGTGGGTCAAGTTGCGAAGAACTTGTTCCGGCTTCGATTTGCTTGTCTATTGTTGTGCAAAGTTGCTTGGTGGTCAACGACGGTCAACGGCGAGGATGATCGGACGAGGCTTGGAGAGCTTAGGTCGAACGATCGGCGATGCGGGCGAGGTCAATGAAATCAAGTATGGTGCGAGAATGGACAAGGATGACCGAACAGACGATTCGGGCGATCGGTTTGATCAAGCGGCGCGAGTCGGTGCAAGTGCCATGGTGGTTTCGGTGGGGCCGGATGGGAGAGACTTGCCGAGCATGGGAGAGCCGGTGATCAACCTACACGTGGCGAGCATGCGAAGTGCTTGCGAAGATGGACTCGGTCTTGGAGAAGGACCGAGAAGGGTATTTTGGTAATCTTACCAAATATCACCTTGGTGACCTTTGCCTACCCACGGCGCAAGGCGGCGCAAGAGAAGCGGTTTAGGTTAAGAGGTGTTGTAGACGGCGCTTTAAAATGCGTGCGTGTGTGACCCGTTTGTGTTGGGCCTTAACGGAGCCCATTTGAGTTAATTTTCTAGAAGGTCTAAGTCTCCACTATAAATAGAGGAGGAGGTGGCTGCACCCCTTCAACTCTTTTATCATTATTGAAACCCTAGTTTTGGCTTAGGAGAGGATTAGTGGAGGTTAGGGTTCTAGAGAGTTTTGATTTGATCTTGTGCTCTTGGATTGAGCTTTGTCCTCCATTGATGGAGTGGTGTAAACCCAAACCCTATCAATCAATCCAAAGAAAGCTTTGATCAAAGATGTGTCTCTTTGCCCTTCTTCTCTCTATTTGGTGATTTTGAGTCTTTCTTTGATTCGCATGTTTTTGATTGATTTCTTTACATGATATAGCTTGCTGTGACATGTGGGAACACATCTAAGATCATCTTGATCATCAATCACCCACGAGCAAGTTTTTGGGTCACGTTTCGTTTTGACTCGGTTTTGAACCATCCATCTCTCAAACTGAAAAATGTCGTAACTTCTCCATGGATCTCCATGATCTTCGATTGGAATAGGTTCTGACATCCTAGAGAAGGTGTGTTCCAAGTTTCATGAAGTTTGGAGTTGTAGATCAAAAGTTAGACCTATTTGCAACCGTTTTTGGTGATTTCATTGTTCATCTATTTGGAGGTCGACCGCCCTAGTCGAGGTCGGACCGCCCCTTGGAGAGGTCGGACCGCCCGATAGAGGTCGACCGCCCTACTCTTAGGAATTTAAGTTTGGTTGTTTTTGGTTGTTTTGCTTGGGGTTTTGATTGGATTCAATCCTAGTCTTCATTTGTCTTGGTATATCGATCTTCATAGCTTCTATAGCTATTGGAGTGAAATTTGTGTTGAATCTAATCGTGGTTGAAAAAGTGGCGTGCTCCTATTCACCCCCTCTAGTCGCCTTTTCGGTCCAACAAGTGGTATCGAGCCTGTTAGTTCAATCTTGATCTTAGGTCCTTTGAACTTGGCGATGGATAAGTACTCCACCAAGCCGCATATCTTCGATGGGCACGACTATGCCTATTGGAAGAATCGCATGCGAGTCTTCCTTGAGAGCGAAGGACAAGCTATATGGGAGGTTGTTCGAGCCCCGCTCGTTCTTCTGAAGTTGTTACGGCTTCAATGACCCTCTTGGCTAACAACAATAAGGCAAAGAACCTCTTGTATGGTGGGCTTGGTAGGCAGGAGTATGATCGAATTTGCAATCTTGAGGATGCAGACGAGATTTGGAACACCCTCGAAACCTACCATGAGGTTCGTCTCAAATCAAGAAAATACGCGATACGGTCTATAAGCGTGAATATAACAAATTCGAGATCGTCTGAGAGAGCATCGATGACATTTTGATCGCTTCAACAAAGTGATTAATCGATGAAGGTCGTTGGAATTGAATATTCTCGATCTGAAAATGCCACCCACCTCTTGGCGCAATCAACACCAAGGAGTGGGAGATAAAGGCTACCGCCATTGAGGAGAACGTCAACCTCTCGATCGACTTTGGAGCTGCTCTATAGCAAGCTTAAGACTCATGAGATCAAGAGGATTGATCATCCCAAGAAGGAAAATATGGCCTTGGTAGCGGACCGCTCAAGAGAGCTTCGATGGGTCTTCGAGTCTTCTTACGGATTTTCGCTTCTTTGGTTTATCGCAATCCATGAAGAGGAGTTTGAGAGTCTTCCCGAGGCCGAGTTAGCCCTCATAGTCGAGAAAAGCCACACGGGCCTATAACAATATGAGAAACAAAAGAGAGGAGGTCCGTGACTTGCTATGAGTGTGGTGAGCTTAATCACATCCGACAAGCGCCCCAAGTTGAAAGGAAAGAGCAACCACAAGGAAGGAAAGCCGACTTGGAAGAAGCCTCAATGGAACAAATCAAGATTTGATGTCGCTAAGCTCACAAAGCGACTCACGGGTTCTTGCCGCTTTTGGGGAACAATCCTTAGCGATGTGGACTCGGGAGCGAGGATGACAAGGAGGAGGAGATCCTCAAGACAAGAAGAAGGGAAGGCCAAGGACTTCACGGCGTTTGCTTCATGGCCGACTCGACGGCGTCGACGACGATGAGGTACCTCTCTCCTATGATGTCCTTTACGATAGATGCGAAACTATCTTTGAGCAACTCATGAGCCGAGGATAAGGCGTTAGAGTATATCATGGCTAGGAACAAGGACTTAGAGTCTCAAGTAGATAATTTGACTTTAGAACTTGCAAATACTAAGACTCTTGAATCGATGAATGTTCTTCTGCCATGCTCTACACTCGTAATTTGCTAAGCGCAATCTGCTCATGATATTGCTTTGCAACAACTTGAAAATGCTAGGGTGAGTTAGTTGAGGTTAAATGCTCCTTGTGAAAAATGCTTAGATTCCGACAAGTTGGTTGCTCACGGTGTTATTGATCCTAGCCTTTGCTCTTTTGCATTGAACGCGAACATGAAGTTAAAGATATCTTAGAAGCGATTAGAGCTAAATATGCCAAGCTTAAGAACAAGATTGAGTCTTCTACATGTGCTTCATGTCCGCTCTTAAACTTGAAATTGCTTTATATAAGGAAAAATATGCTAGAGCTATTAAAGGCAAAACTTGTGAGTCATGTGTTAATCTTGAAAAGAAAATGCTTATCTTAAGGATACCTTAGAAAAATTTTCTAAAGGTAAGAAACAATTAAACATGATTCGGACAAATCTAAGACTCCTTATAAGAAGCAAGGATTAGGATACAACTCTGTCCAAGATAATTCTAAACCCCAAGTAACTCAAGTCTTGGAAAATGGGTTAGTTGAATTTAAAACCCAACTTTGCAAAAACTACTTTTAAATGCGGGTTTTGCCCAAACTTCGTTAAGTCAAAGGGTGCTTCTCCCGGTGGTATCAAGTACCATTGCACCTATTGCAAGAAGAATGGACATTTGGTTGAGTTACTGGCGTGAGGTTGAAAAATGATAAGAAAAATTTTGCTAGAATTTCACTCAATCAACCTAGAGCTTTTATGAGACATGGTAATGTAGAAAGAGGAAACTTGGTTTAGGATTTGTGTCACATGCTCATCATCATGTTCCTAGACAGGATAACTCTTATGTTAAAGTAACCATTGCTCATAACAGAACTTCAAACTTAATCAAGGATTGCACTTCCGCTTTGCATACTACTCATGAGACATGTGTCTCGATCTTGGGTTCCCAAGTCTTGTTTAACTAACTTGATGTTGAGACACATTGTTCTTCTGTGCCTTGATTTTCAGGATTACCGCGGAAAGAGGAAGGACACGTGGTTCGTCGACTCCGACTGTTCACGCCACATGACCGGAGACTCAAGATGGTTCACCTCCTTCACGCGGTCGACGGGTGATGAATTCATCACCTTTGGAGATGATAGGCAAGGCGGATTGAAGGCAGGATCGATCAGGGTGAACGACAAGTTCATCCTCAAGGACGTCGCCCTTGTGGACAAGCTAAGGTTTAATTTGCTTTCCGTCTCTCAACTTCTTGATGATGGCTATGAGACTAGATTTAAGAAAAATGCTTGTCGGGTGCTTGATTCAGCTGGTGAGCTTGTTTTTGGGATTACTAGAGTTGCTAGGATCTTTGGAGTGATTTTTCGAATCTCTTCTTTGGTTCTCTCAAGTGCTTAATTTCATCTTCTTCTTCTGAGTTCTGGCTTTGGCACCGTCGTTTGGGGCACATTGGTTTTGATCATCTGACGCGAGTTAGCAACCTTGAGCTCATGAGAGGTTTGCCTAAACTCAAAGCCGTCAAGGATGCTGTATGTGCGCCCTGTAGGCATGGCAAGCAAGTTGCCGCCACACCCATCGCTGACTATGGTCATGACTGACGGACCGGGACGGTTGCTTCATATGGATCCGTTGGTCCCGCTAGGGTTCGGTCAGTTGGTGGAAAATGGTACATTCTTGTCATAGTCGATGATTTTTCTAGATACACTTGGGTGTTCTTTCTCACTTCGAAGGATGAAGCTTTTGATCATTATCATGATCTTGTTCTTCGTTTGGCTTCTGAACTTCCAAGTGCCTTGAGAGCGATCCGCAGTGACAATGGCACGGAGTTCAAGAATGCATCTTTGCTTCCTTTTGTCTGCCGCGTGGAATTGAGCATCGTTCTCCTCCCACACGTCCCTCAACAAAATGGCGTTGTGGAAAGGAAGAACAGGACTCTAGTTGAGATGGCTAGGACAATGCTAGATGAGTATAGCACTCAGGAGGTTTTGGGCGAAGCTATTTCTCTTGCTTGCCATATTGCAAATCGTGTCTTTTGAGACCGTCTTTGGGCAAGACTCCTTATGAGCTTCGTTTTGTAGAAAACCCTCATCTCGCACTTTCGAGTCTTTGGATCCAAGTGTTTTATTCTCAAGACAGAAATCTAGATAAATTTGAGTCAAGAACTTTTGATGGTTTATTTTGGGTTATCCCGCTCATTCAAGGGGTTTCGAGTTTTAATCTTGAAACTAACTTTGGTTCAGAGACATGCAATGTCACTTTTGATGAGACTAGCCCCGAGCTAGATCGGATATTTCGGGTGATACGGGTGTGAGAGTATATTTGTAGAGGAAGATGATGATGGACTCGATGATACTCTTCCACCGCCGTTGACATTCCTATTCTGCACAAGAACCCGCCGTGACTACTTCGCCTTGGTTGAGGCACTGCCGCATCTTCATCATCGCATACTGCGGAGGTCGAAGAGGTACTTTCTTCTCGGTGCGCCACTTCACATTCAAAAGCAAACATCCGCCGGATCGGATGATAGGTAATATCCATGAACGCAGTCACTCGCTCGGTATCATGATCCAAACCTCTATTCTCATTACGCTTTTGTAGCTTCTTTTGAACCCCGCGATATATCACATGCTTTATCGATTCGAGTTGGGTCAATGCCATGCATGAGGAGTTAGAGAATTTTGAGAGGAATAAGGTTTGGAACCTAGTAGAACCTCCTAGTGGTCATAATGTTATAGGAACCATTTGGGTCTTCAAAACAAACAAAATGAGGATGGTTACGTGGTTAGAAACAAGGCTAGGTTAGTAGCTCGGGGTTTTAGCCGAGTTGAGGGGTTAGATTTTGATGAGACCTTTGCTCCTGTTGCTAGACTAGAAGCTATTCGCATTCTTCTTGCATTTCTTTGCCTCTAAGGGCTTTAGATTATATCGGATGGATGTTAAGAGTGCCTTTACGAATGGTTTTATAGAGGAGGAGGTTTATGTTAGGCAACCCCTGTGCTTTGAGAATCCCAAGAACCCACATCATGTCTTCAAGCTATCCAAAGCCTTGTATGGTCTTAAACAAGCCCCTAGAGCACAGTATGATAGACTTAAGACCTTCTTGCTTAAGAATGATTTTGAGATGGGTAAGGTAGACAAGACCTTGTTCATTCTTAGGCGTGGCAATGATTTCTTACTTGCTCGATTTACGTTGATGATATTATCTTTGGTGGTTCTTCTCATGCTCTTGTTTCTAGCTTTTACGAGACTATGTCCAGGAATTTGAGATGAGCATGATGGGAGAGCTCAATTACTTTACTGGGCTTCAAATCAAGCAATGTAAGGAAGGATCTTCATCCATCGACGAAGTATACTAAGGATCTGCTCAAACGCTCGACATGGGTGCGCAAGCCGATCGCCACTCCCATGGCGACTTCGATCGCTGGATCGAGATGAGGAAGGAGAAGCCGTGGATCAGCGAGTACCGCACATGATCGGCTCCCTCCGTACTGACGGCATCAAGACGGACATCCACTTCATGATCGCCTCTGCTTGCGAGGTTTGAGCGTCTCGAGAACTTCCCATCGCCAAGCGATTAAGCGCATATTCGGTATTTACACTCTACCCTCCGATTATGGCATTTGGTACTCTGTTCTTCTTCTTTATCCATTCGGGGTTTTCGATTACGATTTTGCGGTCGTCGACTTGATAGGAAGAGTACCTCGGGCACTTGTCACTTCTAGGCACTTCTCTTGTTTCTTGGTCTTCTAGGAAGCAGGTCCTCATTGCACAATCTCTGCTGAGGGTGAGTATGTAGCAGCCGCTAGTTGTTTGTAGTCGATTTTGTGGATGGTATCCACTCTTAAGGACTGGGTTAAATTTTGCTAGTGTTCCTCTTTTACGTGATAACACTTACGCTATTAACATTGCTAAGAACCCTGTGCAACACTCTAGGACCAAGCACATAGACATTCGCTATCACTTCCTTAGAGACCATGTCGAGAAGGGTGATATTGTGCTACACTTCGTGGAGTCAGAGGCTCAATGGTGATATCCTCACCAAACCTTTAGACCCAACTAGGTTTGCCACCTTAAGAAGCGAGTTAGGGGTAATTTATCCCTATGGGTTGGTTTGAGGGGGAGTTCGATCTTTTCTGATCTTACCTTGTTCTTTTGATCTTTTATTGTTCTTTTACGAACTTGTTGATCTTTTGAACTTTTTAGGTTTTAGGCTTTTATTGCATCGCATTGTATCATATTGCATTCATATGTAAAATACTTCAAGTGGTTTGAAAAATTCAAAAGATGCATTGTAATATAAAATTTTACCTTATCTTTTAAAATTGATGAAGCTTTGCCTATTACCCTTTGGAGCTTTAGTATTTCAATTCTTGCTCAATGCCATGTCTAGTTCTTTGACTTGCTAGAATTATCATGCTTTTACATGTGTAGCTAAGTCTTTGCTATATGAGCTAGAACTTTAAAAACAAACTCGAACTAAGAAATTGCAATTTGTGGATGTTTTAGCGAGTTGCGCAATTAGTGCTCCTTTTGTGACATTGGCCTGTAATTGCTTTGTTAACTCTTTGATCTAAAATTGACCATTACTTGAGCTTTTGTGTTCTTGAGATTCTAAAAATGCTCTTGTGAAAAATTAAAAAAATTCAAGATTGTCTTATGCTTAAAATGTGCCAAACTATTCTTACGAGACTGCTTGTCAAATGACATGAACTTGGAGATAGTTTGATGATCCGAACGATCTCATGGGGATTGCTTGTCGAAATGACATGAACCTCAAGATTTGTCATACAGTAGAAGCTTAGAAAGAGTTTGTGGATGGCTCCTAGTCCGAATCTTCTTTACTAAGATATACCTTTAATCAACTTTTGGTGAAGCTTAGGATGAGTTTGTGGATGGCTCCTAGTCCAGGATCTTGTCACTAAGTTAGATCATTAGTCAACCTCAATATTCAATGCAAATGAGAAAAATGTTGACAAATGGGCGTTTACAAAAGATTGAGCAAAATGATTCAATACGGGACTTGATTGACTCTTAATGTGGTCTTTGTTAGATTTTGATCTCACTTTGACATTTTGACATGGCCAATTTCACTTTAGGATCCTGTTGATGAACTTGTTTGAATTTGAAGCGTTGCTTAAATTGATCAAATCTATTGCTTTACTTTTGAGCCTTGGTGCTTAGCTTTGATATATATGTCTTACCATGATCTTGCTAGCAGCATCGGGCTTGATATGTTGTTTGTGCAATATTAGAAATGCTAGCTAGTTCTTTTGGGTAATCTCCAAAGCTTCTTGTAATCAAAAATTGAAAAATACAAAAATGAAGCCACTCCATTGCACTTCATGCATACTTCTTCTTTTGCTTCTTTCTTCATTTCGCAAATTGCTATCTCGGATGAGAGGAAGGCGTGATTCCTTGATGACTCCATTGTCAAAGGGGAGAAGATATTTCGATGTTGGGAGAAGTTTATACAAAGGGAGAAAGTTGGAGAATTTGAAATTTTCAAATCGAGGATCATAGTGAGGGGAGTTTTGAATTGCATTCTTATTGTCTTATTGACTCTTCCGAACTTGAATTGCATTTATTACTCCTCACAATGA
Source organism: Hsuehochloa calcarea (assembly GCA_036346395.1). NCBI lineage: Eukaryota > Viridiplantae > Streptophyta > Magnoliopsida > Poales > Poaceae > Hsuehochloa > Hsuehochloa calcarea. The sequence continues at coordinate 12,064,557 of CM070596.1, read as the reverse complement.
TCAAAGGTCAATTGAACAATTGTTCTTTCATATGGACCTTAAGTGAGATTTTTGACTTTTCTCGAAATCAAAGTTTTATGCTTTCTTTTGCCTTATCTCACTTGTCTATGCTATTCGATGCCGACTTGGTCATTTCCATTGCTTTCTCTTGCTTATGGACCAAGTTGTGCCTTTGCAAAAACAAAGTATTTTACTTTTCAAACCTTCAAATTACATTTTACGGATTATTGCCAATGTGTTCATCAAGGGGAGATTGTGGATATCATGGGGATATGCTCCGGATCTTAGGATGATGTGACAATTGGCAATGGCGTTAATGGTTTGTCGTTTCACGGGTTTTCGACAAAGTTTCAAACCTTTATTCGGACTTTACGGGCGAGTGGTCTGACCGCCATAGCACGGCGGTCCGACCGGTCCCAAATCGTCGGACCGGCCATGTGCGCCGGTCGGACCGGCCGTGACAAAAGTGGTCAAAGCAGTGGGCCAAAAATAGAGGTGTAGGCAAGTGAGGGATCCCATTGTTCTTGCTCCCATAATTTTGGAGTCTCGATAAAAGTTCTATTGGTTTAAAGTTTCCAGAGGTTTGGATTTTCGGGGTTGAAAATTGGCTAAGTCCTTCTGGCGGTCGGGCCGCCTTTGGCCGGCGGTCCGGCCCAAGCCAGCCATGGTCGACCGCCCCACGGGGCGATCGACCGGTTGTTACTTGAACGTCGCCGTCGTGGCGGCGTTGTTCGTTGGTTAGGTCAAAGTCATGAGTTTGATGCATATGTGTTGCATGATGCATGTTTTGACTAACGTGGGTCAAGTTGCGAAGAACTTGTTCCGGTTTCGATTTGCTTGTCTATTGTTGTGCGGGTTGCTTGGTGGTCAACGACGGTCAACGGCGAGGATGATCGGGACGAGGCTTGGAGAGCTTAGGTCGAGCGATCGGCGATGCGGGTGAGTCAATGAAATCAAGTATGGTGCGAATGGACAAGGATGACCGAACAGACGATTCGGTGCGATTGGTTTGATCAAGCGGCGCGGAGTCGGTGCAAGTGCCATGGTGGTTTCGGTGGGGCCGGATGGGAGAGACTTGCCGACATGGAGAGAGCGGTGATCAACCTACGTATGAGCACATCGAAGTGCTTGCGAAGATGGACTCGGTCTTGGAGAAGGACCGAGAAGGGTATTTTGGTAATCTTACCAAATATCACCTTGGTGACCTTTTGCCTACCCACGGCGCAAGGCAGGCGCAAGAGAAGCGGTTTAGGTTAAGAGGTGTTGTAGGCGGCGCTTTAAAATGCGTGCGTGTGTGACCCGTTTGTGTTGGGCCTTAACGGGAGCCCATTTGAGTTAATTTTCTAGAAGGTCTAAGTCTCCACTATAAATAGAGGAGGGAGGTGGCTGCACCCCCTTCAACTCTTTTATCATTATTGAAACCCTAGTTTTGGCTTAGGGAGAGGATTAGTGGAGGTTAGGGTTCTAGAGAGTTTTGATTTGATCTTGTGCTCTTGGATTGAGCTTTGTCCTCCATTGATGGAGTGGCTGTAAACCCAAACCCTATCAATCAATCCAAAGAAAGCTTTGATCAAAGATGTGTCTCTTTGCCCTTCTTCTCTCTATTTGGTGATTTTGAGTCTTTCTTTGATTCGCATGTTTTTGATTGATTTCTTTACATGATATAGCTTGCTGTGACATGTGGGAACACATCTAAGATCATCTTGATCATCAATCACCCACGAGCAAGTTTTTGGGTCACGTTTTCGTTTTGACTCGGTTTTGAACCATCCATCTCTCAAACTGAAAAATGTCGTAACTTTTCCATGGATCTCCATGATCTTCGATTGGAATAGGTTCCTGACATCCTAGAGAAGGTGTGTTCCAAGTTTCATGAAGTTTGGAGTTGTAGATCAAAAGTTAGACCTATTTGCAACCGCTTTTTGGTGATTTCTTTGTTCATCTGGAGGTCAGACCGCCCTAGTCAGAGGTCGGACCGCCCCTTGGAGAGGTCAGACCGCCCCTGAGTAGAGGTCAGACCGCCCTACTCTTAGGAATTTAAGTTTCGGTTGTTTTTGGTTGTTTTGCTTCGGGGTTTTGATTGGATTCAATCCTAGTCTTCCATTTGTCTTGGTATATCGATCTTCATAGCTTCTATAGCTATTGGAGTGAAATTTGTGTTGAATCTAATCGTGGTTGAAAAAGTGAGCGTGCTCCTATTCACCCCCCCCTCTAGTCGCCTTTTCGGTCCAACAGAAGCCTGCTGCGAGCACCTAGAAAAGGTAAGTGTCATTCGCATCCGATTAGTATTATCGGTAGTTTTAGCAATGTGATTAGGATGCAATTAGATGAATTGTAGCAACAGAGTAGTTTTAGTTGTGTAGTTAGTTTATTTTGAAGACCTAGTAGTTAACAATGTCATTATGTCGTAATTAGTTGACTTAACAGACATGTTGCTAGTAGTGTTGTAAATTTCCTTTCGGCTATTTTTATAGTTTCATGAACTTGGTCATAAAATAGCAAAATATTTGGAGGTCGTTAAGCAAAATAGAAATAGCCCCACTGAACGCTTTGTATATGTACTCTTGATCGGGCATATCGCGTTTCGTTGCATGCACTACGCATTACACCGCTAGAATGAGAAACCTGACGCACCTCTCAGTAAGTTTTTAAATCTGAAATTTAATGAAAAAGAATACCTTGTCGTGGACCACACATGTCTTTGGTGTAAGCTAGGTCTAACTCGGGTATGAAAACGTAGAAATGCAATAAGAATTTCTGAAGTGAATTATTTTTGCACTGTAATATCGAACTAGTTAAAAAATTCGTAACTATGTAGTACCACAGGAAATTTCTGAAGTGTAACATAGAATAGGGTATGGATTATTTATACTAGAAATAATATTAGCTTGGACATTTCATTGATAGAAAAATCATACGAACTCCAATCGGGATTGAAAACATGTACGACAAAACGTTCGTGTACAGTGGGCATAACCAAATTTGTAGAAGCGTTCATTAGGACAAAAAATGTTGAAAATATGCCCTAGAGGCAATCATAGAGATGATGATATTTCATTGTATCTATGATTTAATAAATGTTCCTTAAATATTGCCTTTGTGTTGATTAACAAGTATGTGACTTGTTTGTGAAACTCTTTACTTGTATGGTTATTCTAAAGTTGTCCCTAGTCGGAGTTCATGTGAGGACACACGTGAATGGTGGATTAGCACATGTATCGGTTGATGACTATGTTTCACAGGTCATAGACATGGAGATGTCAAACCAATAATGTGGACACATGTTTAGAACATGGGGTTGGACCGACCCAACATGAGACATAACAATTATACTTATGGTTCTCTCTACACAACGTGTACGCCTTGTCCTTAGACCTAAGATTGTCGCATGTACTTGAGATGTGAATCGACCTACTTAGGGGCTATCAAGCGCTACTCAGAATCGGGTAGTTATAAAGGTAGTTTTCGGGTTTGTCATGAAGCATCTTTGCGAGGCATGGTCGATCAAGATGGGATTGCCCCTCTCTACGAGAGAGATATCTACAGGCCCCTCGAGTGATCGGATCGAGAAAAGCATGGCCATGCTACTTAAGGTTAGAGTTAACCTAGTAAGGGATTGAGGATCACAAGATCGAGAAAGAGTGGTCGACTGGAGCTCAATAGAATATCGTGAGGTAAAGGGATTGGCATGTACATAACGTTGTGTTGGTTCGTCCGATATGATCTTTGTGTACGTTTAGGAGTTGGGACGTCTTGCTAGAGGCCGCTACCAACTATTGACCAAGTATGTGTACTGTGTCATGTCTAAGCGTCGCCGAACCTAGAGGGTCACACACTTAAGAAAGTGAAGCCTAATTCGGATTAGATCCGAATTAGAGTGGGCATTGAGTCCTAATGGGCCTCTATTGGTAGAAGCCCATTGTGGGGCGTCTATAAAAGGAGGGCAAGGGCGCTCGGGTTGGGAAGCGATTTTGGGACCTCAAACCACTGCCGCCACCTCTCCCACGCCCTAGTCGCTCGCGCGGATCTAGCGATCCGGCGTGCGTCGCTTTCTCCCGAGCGTGTGGATACCTTTGGGTATTTGCATCTGTAGCGTTTGGACGAACCGCAAGAGGGGGCTGTACATGGGGCGCCACGACGAGGACGAGGAAGTAGTACGACTACTCGCCCGACATCTTGCATCAACTTAGCGACGACTACTCGCCCGACGTCTTTGCATCGGTTTCGCACTGCTGGCGTCTAGTGGTAAGACCGTGATCTATAGCTGCGGTGATCTTGGTTTCGGGTAGAATTTTTATTAATTTGCGCTAGTGTAGCCTACCTTGACCCTTCAAAAATCCATAAATAATTGATGGTTTCATATGCACATGTGTTAGGTACTTTATGGCGAAATTCAAGATCATGCTGCGTGTTCCACGGGGGCGCTCTCGTCTGTGACGGACCGTCTGGTGCGGACATCAAATTGTCACCGCACCGTGATCCGGCGCCCGGCTCTGAAGGACATGAGCCTCTCGGAGCTAAGGCGGTGCATGCGTTCAGCGTTCGATCGCGCCCTTTGGAAGGAAGAAGCTGCGCATCGAGGCGTTGTATGCCTCGGTGGTGGGTGGTCTGGCGAGACCGTTTGGCAACTTATGAAGGTCACATGTGGCGCTTCATGGGCCAACTTCATGGGGTTGTTTGCAACCCCATTTGCTGCGCGATATATGCGGCCGATGGTCTCGTTCGATTCTTGGAAATGCGGGGACATCCGTGGCGGGTGGTTCGATGAAGGTGAAGGCTGCGGTGAGGAGGAGCTGCGTTGGTCTGCGGTGTTGGAGGAGGCGTGGGCGATGGAGGCGTGAGGGCGTGCGGTCAATTTTGAGCCCAACGGAAGGCGGAGAGATGGTGGTCGGCCCGTATTGATTGTCACGAGTACGACCGACCGGTGGATGAGGTGGAAGCGAGGAGGGCGTGGAAACAACTAGTTCGGAAGGCAGCGAAGGCGGAGAAGGCTGCTGCGGGGAGGTGCACTTGGTGGTTTTGTGACCGCGACATTGCTTACGTCCCCTCACGATTGGGCGATGTTGCGATGACATATTTGGGTTACGCCACGTCCGGAGGTCTTTGAGTGGGGGTTCAATGAGGACACCCGCTTTCGTAGGCCGGCGCTTTCCTAACAAGATCGTCGCACAACATGCTATTGCAAGATCGCCGTTAACATCGGACGGACGTATCGGGTGCAGGTCCAACCCGACACGTACATCGTCGGTGTGTTGATGAATCTGTCTTGGCAAGGTCGGGTGTGCGAGAGGTTCACGCACCGCGCCATGGGCTTTCGGATAGCGGTCTTTGAAGGACCACACATGCGAGTTAGGTGAGCCGCTACGAGCACCGCAACATGGCGTCCTCGTATGTTGCCAACTTGATAAGCCACCTCGTCGCTGCGGATGTGTCCATTTCGCCAAAGCTCTGGCTGGCGGATGTTGCCAATATGGTGGGATTCCCTGTCAGCTACAAGGCGGCATGGCGTGCGAAACACGGGGTTACGGAGCGAATGTTCGGCACATTGAAGAGGCTTACAACCTAGTACCAAGATTATTGCATCAAATCGCGGAATCTAATCCGGGACGTCGTAAACAAGCTTGGCGGGTGCATCCGCGGAGGGCCCAATTGTTTTGTTCTTGAAAGGGTCTTACGGGCCTTCCATCGAGCGATCGAAGGGTTCAAACATTGTCGTCCGTGCTCACGATGGATGGCACCTTCCTATGTGGGAAATGCAGGTACCATCCTCACTTGCCGAATTGCGGCCGTCGAATGACGATTAGTCCCGTGGCGTTCGCAATTGTTGAGAGAGAACACGGAGAGCTGGTTGTGGTTCTGTGCAATGTGAAGCGGCGGTCGTGCAAGATCGGCCCGGATGTATGTGTCATCTCGGATCGCAATCTTTGGGTTGTTGTCTGCGTTGTGCATGATGCAAAATGGGGCGCAGCGCCCGTGCCGGTGGAGCGATGTTAGGAGCCGTTGGTGCATGAGGCATCTCACGGCCAACTTCCACACAAGGTTTGAGCAAGAACCTCCCGAAGATGTTCAAGAAGCTCGCATGCGAGAACCAAGGAGGAAGTTGAAGCGGTGTGGAGACGGCTCGATGAGGAGGCGGGAAGCATGTAAGGGACTCGGCGCATGCCGAAGGCGGGCGTGGCTAGAGGGTCGCGCGAGTTGGGAGTTCACACGATTGGGTTAACTTCACGCTTTTTGACTGGAGAAATGGTCCTTCTTTGCACGACACGGACGGTGCAAGGTGCAGGATCATGGCGACCAACATGTCGAAGGTGTACAGCGGTGTGCTCAAGGGTGTCCGATCTCTGCCGATCACTGCGATCGTGGAGGAGAGCTGGGAACCGTACCATCGGATACTTTGTCATGAGCCATGATGGCCAAGAAGCATTTGGAGGGCGGAAGCAATTCTCGAAGTAATGCATGCCTACATGGAGAATAAGATCAGCAAGGCTCGATCGCACGCCGCTCGTACCATGGATGGCGTCAGGCAGAAGTTCGAGATCAGGCTCAGGGAGAAGTACGTGATGGGCCATGTTAGAGGGGATCGTAAGCAGGTCTGCACGATTGGTGAAGAAGCGTCGTGCACCTGCAACAAGCCGCAGCTTCTGCACAAACCATGCTCCCATGTGTACGCGGCATGCGCGGCGTGGCGGCAAGCCTCGGGCGTTACATCTCGAGTACTATGACATCCACCACCTGTATGCAACTTGGAGTCTTTGAGTTCCATTCATACGGGTGGACACGCACTCTGAGGACCTTTGGTGAGACGGTGAAGTGGGTGCCCAACGACGCACTAAAGCACCCGGTAGTGGAAGGCGAGCGGTCCGACGATCCGGAACGACATGGACGACGGTCGGTAGCGAACGCGAGTTCGCCGGCCCGTTGCGGTATGCAAGAGGCGTTGGGCACTCCATCAGCCGCTGCCCAAACAGACCCGGCACAAGCAGTGCACCGTAGCGAGGAAGATATAATTACTACGTCGTGATGTCGCTTGCTTATTTCAATGTCTTTGATGGACTCTGTTGCTGTTAATCCATGCCTTTATGTAGTACTTGTTAAGTTGTCCGGGTTTGTTGTTAACTCATTATGATCATATTGTATTGTTGAAATTTTTATCGTATGTCTTGCCTAATTTTCCTGTGTCACATAATATGTTTTACATGCGTGCACTGACATGTTGTTTCCCTGTTGGCAGGAGATGGCGCGAGCTCCGATTGATGACGGCGACGTCAGCCGCTCGACCCTGTTGGGATGTGGGACACCGTTGCGGGCGTGGTCGCCGGCGTCGGCCCTCGAGCTCGGGTCTGGCGCCAGAGAGAGATGGCCCCTTGGCCAGTGATACGTCCCGAGCTTGGAGGCCGGGCTCACCCCCGCCGGATGTTGGACCTCCCGCACGCGCTGCAGTTTGGCGCAGCACTCTGTGCTGCCTTCGTGGACCGTTGGAGACCAGGAGACTCACACCTTCCACTTCAGAAGGGGAGATGACCATTACTCGGAGGGCGTGTCTCGCTTATAGGTCTACTCTGCGTGGTCTTCCGGTGAGTGCCCCCTCGAGGCGATGGCTGGAAGGTCCGTTTGGTAGCATTTGGTGACCGATTACTCTGAACGCGTCGGGTGTGCCACATTCACAGGCTGCGGCGCGGTACATGATCGCCTGAGCATGCGACTCGGGAGGAAGTGAGGACACATTTAGTCGCGTACTGTTGTTCTTGTTCGGATGGATCTGTTTCCTACCACGCAGGAGAGGCTGCGTGTGCGAGCTACATCCATCCGCACGATCTCTGGCGGGCGCTTTGGCCCGACGCAATTTCACGAGTCTGATTGGGGCTCTGCGGTGCTGCGCCACCTACCGAGGGTTGTGTGGCGCTTGTCGGCGCAAGACGGCGCGAGCGATCCTCGCGGTATGCTACGCCCTCCTACAGTTATGGTCGTGGGAGCGCTTTCCAGTCGGCCGACCGTACTTCCGCACCAGCGTGCACCCTTACCAGGTGACCACCGAGCTTTACGGCACGCAGCTGCGAGGGGCGACCCGTCGCCGACGGGCCTCGATGGGAACACGTTGGACACGTGCTACCCTAGGGTGGGCTAGAGAGAGACCGAGGCGCGTATACCCAGAGTTCCATAACCTTTTCGAGACTCTCCACGAGGACGAGGTCATCTGGTGGCCATGGACAGCACAGTTCCTTCACGACATCGCCCCGCCGGATTATCGTCTCGGTGCAACGGGCGAGGCACTCTGGATGACGATCGCCACTTGGTCTTCGCACATGGTCGAGCGGTACAATCCATGGTGGTCATGAGGCAATTCGGCCTTTACCAGAGGTACCACCGCGCGGGCGACCTCTCACGGCAAAGGCTCACCGGTATGTCATTACTGTGGATATCATGGGGATATACTCGGATCTTAGGATGATGTGACAATTGGCAATGGCGTTAATGGTTTGTCGTTTCACGGGTTTTCGACAAAGTTTGACCTTTATTCGGACTTTACGGGCGAGGCGGTCTGACCGCCATAGCACGCGGTCCGGCCGGTCCCAAATCGGTCGGACCGGCCATGTGCGCCGGTCGGACGGCCGTGACAAAAGTGGTCAAAAGCAATTTGGGCCAAAAATAGAGGTGTAGGCAAGTGAGGGATCCCATTGTTCTTGCTCCCATAATTTTGGAGTCTCGATAAAAAGTTCTATTGGTTTAAAGTTTCCAGAGGTTTGGATTTTCGGGGTTGAAAATTGGCTAAGTCCTTCTGGCGGTCGGGCCGGCCTTTGGCCGCGGTCCGACCGGCAAGCCAGCGGTCGAGCCAACCACGAGGCGATCGACCGGTTATTACCTGAACGTCGCTGTCGTGGCGGCGTTGTTCGATAGTTAGGTCAAAGTCATGAGTTTGATGCATATGTGTTGCATGATGCATGTTTTGACTAACGTGGGTCAAGTTGCGAAGAACTTGTTCCGGTTTCGATTTGCTTGTCTATTGTTGTGCGAGGTTGCTTGGTGGTCAACGACGGTCACGGCGAGGATGATCGGGGCGAGGCTTGGAGAGCTTAGGTCGAGCGATCGGCGATGCGGGTGAGTCAATGAAATCAAGTATGGTGCAGAATGGACAAGGATGACCGAACAGACGATTCGGTCGGTTGGTTTGATCAAGCGGGCGGAGTCGGTGCAAGTGCCATGGTGGTTTCGGTGGGGGCGGATGGGAGAGACTTGCCGACATGGAGAGCGGTGATCAACCTACGTGGCGAGCATGCGAAGTGCTTGCGAAGATGGACTCGGTCTTGGAGAAGGACCGAGAAGAGTATTTGGTAATCTTACCAAATATCACCTTGGTGACCTTTGCCTACCCACGGCGCAAGGCGGCGCAAGAGAAGCGGTTTAGGTTAAGAGGTGTTGTAGGCGGCGCTTTAAAATGCGTGCGTGTGTGACCCGTTTGTGTTGGGCCTTAACGGGAGCCCATTTGAGTTAATTTTCTAGAAGGTCTAAGTCTCCACTATAAATAGAGGAGGGAGGTGGCTGCACCCCCTTCAACTCTTTTATCATTATTGAAACCCTAGTTTTGGCTTAGGGAGAGGATTAGTGGAGGTTAGGGTTCTAGAGAGTTTTGATTTGATCTTGTGCTCTTGGATTGAGCTTTGTCCTCCATTGATGGAGTGGCTGTAAACCCAAACCCTATCAATCAATCCAAAGAAAGCTTTGATCAAAGATGTGTCTCTTTGCCCTTCTTCTCTCTATTTGGTGATTTTGAGTCTTTCTTTGATTCGCATGTTTTTGATTGATTTCTTTACATGATATAGCTTCTTTGTGACATGTGGGAACACATCTAAGATCATCTTGATCATCAATCACCCACGAGCAAGTTTTTGGGTCACGTTTTCGTTTTGACTCGGTTTGAACCATCCATCTCTCAAACTGAAAAATGTCGTAACTTTCCATGGATCTCCATGATCTTGATTGGAATAGGTTCACGACATCCTAGAGAAGGTGTGTTCCAAGTTTCATGAAGTTTGGAGTTGTAGATCAAAAGTTAGACCTATTTGCAACCGCTTTTTTTGGTGATTTCCTTTGTTCATCAATTTGGAGGTCGGACCGCCCTAGTCTAGAGGTCGGACCGCCCCTTGGAGAGGTCGGACCGCCCACAATAGAGTCGGACCGCCCTACTCTTAGGAATTTAAGTTTGGTTGTTTTTGGTTGTTTTGCTTGGGTTTTGATTGGATTCAATCCTAGTCTTCCATGATCTTGGTATATCGATCTTCATAGCTTCTATAGCTATTGGAGTAAAATTTGTGTTGAATCTAATCGTGGTTGAAAAAGTGGCGTGCTCCTATTCACCCCCTCTAGTCGCCTTTTCGGTCCAACAAGTGGTATCGAGCCGGTTAGTTCAATCTTGATCTTAGCAGGTCCTTTGAACTGGCGATGGATAAGTACTCCACCAAGCCGCATATCTTGATGGGCACGACTATGCCTATTGGAAGAATCGCATGCGAGTCTTCCTTGAGAGCGAAGGACAAGCTATATGGGAGGTTGTTCGAGCCCGCTCGTTCTTCTGAAGTTATTCGCCGGCTACATGACCCTCTTGGCTAACAACAATAAGGCAAAGAACCTCTTGTATGGTGGGCTTGGTAGGCGGGAGTATGATCGAATTTGCAATCTTGAGGCTGCATGCGAGATTTGGAACACCCTCGAAACCTACCATGAGGTTCGTCTCAAATCAAGAAAATCGCGAGACGGTCTATAAGCGTGAATATAACAAATTCGAGATCGTCTGGAGAGAGCATCGATGACATTTTGATCGCTTCAACAAAGTGATTAATCGGATGAAGGTGTTGGAATTGAATATTCTCGATCGAAAATGCCACCCACCTCTTGGTGCAATCAACACCAAGGAGTGGGAGATAAAGGCTACCGCCATTGAGGAGAACGTCAACCTCTACGATCGACTTTGGAGCTGCTCTATAGCAAGCTTAAGACTCATGAGATCAAGAGGATTGATCATCCCAAGAAGGAAAATATGGCCTTGGTAGCGGACCGCTCAAGAGAGCTTCGATGGGTCTTGAGTCTTCTTACGGATTTTCGCTTTTTGGTTTATCGCAATCCATGAAGAGGAGTTTGAGAGTCTTCACGAGGCGAGTTAGCCCTCATAGTCGAGAAAAGCCACACGGGCCTATAACAATATGAGAAACAAAAAGAGAGGAGGTCCGTGACTTGCTATGAGTGTGGTGAGCTTAATCACATCAAGACAAGCGCCCCAAGTTGAAAGGAAAGAGCAACCACAAGGAAGGAAAGCCGACTTGGAAGAAGCCTCAATGGAACAAATCAAGATTTGATCTTGCCAAGCTCACAAAGCGACTCAGGGTTCTTGCCGCTTTTGGGAACAATCCTTAGCGATGTGGACTCGGGAGCGAGGATGACAAGGAGGAGGAGATCCTCAAGACAAGAAGAAGGGAAGGCCAAGGACTTCACGGCGTTTGCTTCATGGCCGACTCGACGGCGTCGGCGACGATGAGGTACCTCTCTCCTATGATGTCCTTTCGATAGATGCGAAACTATCTTTGAGCAACTCATGAGCGAGATAAGGCGTTAGAGTATATCATGGCTAGGAACAAGGACTTAGAGTCTCAAGTAGATAATTTGACTTTAGAACTTGCAAATACTAAGACTCTTGAATCGATGAATGTTCTTCTGCCATGCTCTACACTCGAATTTGCTAAGCGCAATCTGCTCATGATATTGCTTTGCAACAACTTGAAAATGCTAGGGTGAGTTAGTTGAGGTTAAATCTGCTCCTTGTGAAAAATGCTTAGATTCCGACAAGTTGGTTGCTCACAGTCTTTATTGATCCTAGCCTTTGCTCTTTTGCATTGAGCGAACATGAAGTTAAAGATATCTTAGAAGCGATTAGAGCTAAATATGCCAAGCTTAAGAACGATATTGAGTCTTCTACATGTGCTTCATGTCCTGCTCTTAAACTTGAAATTGCTTTATATAAGGAAAAATATGCTAGAGCTATTAAAGGCAAAACTTGTGAGTCATGTGTTAATCTTGAAAAAGAAAATGCTTATCTTAAGGATACCTTAGAAAAATTTTCTAAAGGTAAGAAACAATTAAACATGATTACGGACAAATCTAAGACTCCTTATAAGAAGCAAGGATTAGGATACAACTCTGTCCAAGATAATTCTAAACCCCAAGTAACTCAAGTCTTGGAAAATGGGTTAGTTGAATTTAAAACCCAACCTGCAAAAACTACTTTTAAATCTGCGGGTTTTGCCCAAACTTCTGTTAAGTCAAAGGGTGCTTCTCCCAAGTGGTATCAAGTACCATTGCACCTATTGCAAGAAGAATGGACATTTGGTTGAGTTACATTGGCGTAGGTTGAAAAATGATAAGAAAAATTTTGCTAGAATTTCACTCAATCAACCTAGAGCTTTTATGAGACATGGTAATGTAGAAAGAGGAAACTTGGTTTAGGATTTGTGTCACATGCTCATCATCATGTTCCTAGACAGGATAACTCTTATGTTAAAGTAACCATTGCTCATAATGAACTTCAAACTTAATCAAGGATAGCATACGCTTTGCATACTACTCATGCAGACATGTGTCTCGATCTTTGGGTTCCCAAGTCTTGTTTAACTAACTTGATGTTGAGACACATTGTTCTTCAATGCCTTGATTTTCGGGATTACCGCGGAAGAGGAAGGACACGTGGTTCGTCGACTCATTTATTCACGCCACATGACCGGAGACTCAAGATGGTTCACCTCCTTCACGCGATCGACGGGTGATGAATTCATCACCTTTGGAGATGATAGGCAAGGCGGATTGAAGGAGCAGGATCGATCGGGGTGAGCGACAAGTTCATCCTCAAGGGCGTCGCCCTTGTGGACAAGCTAAGGTTTAATTTGCTTTACGTCTCTCAACTTCTTGATGATGGCTATGAGACTAGATTTAAGAAAAATGCTTGTCGGGTGCTTGATTAATTTGGTGAGCTTGTTTTGGGATTACTAGAGTTGCTAGGATCTTTGGGTGATTTTTACGAATCTCTTCTTTGGTTCTCTCAAGTGCTTAATTTCATCTTCTTCTTACGAGTTTTGGCTTTGGCACCGTCGTTTGGGGCACATTGGTTTTGATCATCGACGCGAGTTAGCAACCTTGAGCTCATGAGAGGTTTGCCTAAACTCAAAGCCGTCAAGGATCTTTGTATGTGCGCCACTGTAGGCATGGCAAGCAAGTTGCCGCCTCACACCCATCGATGACTATGGTCATGACCGTGGACCGGGACGGTTGCTTCATATGGATCTTTGTTGGTCCCGCTAGGTTCGGTCGATTGGTGGAAAATGGTACATTCTTGTCATAGTCGATGATTTTCTAGATACACTTGGGTGTTCTTTCTCACTTGAAGGATGAAGCTTTTGATCATTATCATGATCTTGTTCTTCGTTTGGCTACGAACTTCCAAGTGCCTTGAGAGCGATCCGATGACAATGGCACGGAGTTCAAGAATGCATCTTTTGCTTCCTTTTGTCTTTGGCGTGGAATTGAGCATCAGTTCTCCTCCCCACGTCCCTCAACAAAATGGCGTTGTGGAAAGGAAGAACAGGACTCTAGTTGAGATGGCTAGGACAATGCTAGATGAGTATAGCACTCAGGAGGTTTTGGGCGAAGCTATTTCTCTTGCTTGCCATATTGCAAATCGTGTCTTTTGAGACCGTCTTTGGGCAAGACTCCTTATGAGCTTCGTTTTGTAGAAAACCCTCATCTCGCACTTTCGAGTCTTTGGATCCAAGTGTTTTATTCTCAAGGCAGAAATCTAGATAAATTTGAGTCAAGAACTTTTGATGGTTTATTTTTGGGTTATCTGCTCATTCAAGGGGTTTCGAGTTTTTAATCTTTGAAACTAACTTTGGTTCGGAGACATGCAATGTCACTTTTGATGAGACTAGCCACGAGCTAGATCGGATATTTGGGTGATACAGGTGAGAGTATATTTGTAGAGGAAGATGATGATGGACTCGATGATACTCTTCCACTGCTTCTTTGTTGACATTCCTATTCTGCACAAGAACCCGCCGTGACTACTTCGCCTTGGTTGAGGCACTGCTTTGCATCTTCATCATCAATGATACTGCGGAGGTCGAAGAGGTACTTTCTTCTCGGTGCGCCACTTCACATTCAAAAGCGACATCCGCGGATCGGATGATAGGTAATATCCATGAGCAGTCACTCGCTCCGGTATCATGATCCAAACCTCTATTCTCATTACGCTTTTGTAGCTTCTTTTGAACCCGCGATATATCACATGCTTTATCGATTCGAGTTGGGTCAATGCCATGCATGAGGAGTTAGAGAATTTTGAGAGGAATAAGGTTTGGAACCTAGTAGAACCTCCTAGTGGTCATAATGTTATAGGAACCATTGGGTCTTCAAAACAAACAAAATGAGGATGGTTACGTGGTTAGAAACAAGGCTAGGTTAGTAGCTCGGGGTTTTAGCGAGTTGAGGGTTAGATTTTGATGAGACCTTTGCTCCTGTTGCTAGACTAGAAGCTATTCGCATTCTTCTTGCATTTCTTTGCCTCTAAGGGCTTTAGATTATATCGGATGGATGTTAAGAGTGCCTTTCGAATGGTTTTATAGAGGAGGAGGTTTATGTTAGGCAACCCTGAGGCTTTGAGAATCCCAGAACCCACATCATGTCTTCAAGCTATCAAAGCCTTGTATGGTCTTAAACAAGCCCCTAGAGCACGGTATGATAGACTTAAGACCTTCTTGCTTAAGAATGATTTTGAGATGGGTAAGGTAGACAAGACCTTGTTCATTCTTAGGCGTGGCAATGATTTCTTACTTGCTCGATTTCGTTGATGATATTATCTTTGGTGGTTCTTCTCATGCTCTTGTTTCTAGCTTTTACGAGACTATGTCCGGGAATTTGAGATGAGCATGATGGGAGAGCTCAATTACTTTACGGGGCTTCAAATCAAGCAATGTAAGGAAGGATCTTCATCCATCGGACGAAGTATACTAAGGATCTGCTCAAGCGCTCGACATGGGTGATTGCAAGCGATCGCCACTCCCATGGCGACTTCGATCGCTTTGGATCGGATGAGGAAGGAGAAGCCGTGGATCAACGCGAGTACATGACATGATCGGCTCCCTCCACATACTGGCGGCATCAAGACCGGACATCCACTTCACGATCCGCCTCTGCGCGAGGTTTGAGCGTCTCGAGAACTTCCCATCGCCAAGCGATTAAGCGCATATTCGGTATTTACACTCTACCCTCGGTATGGCATTTGGTACTCTGTTCTTCTTCTTTATCCATTCGGGGTTTTCGATTACGATTTTGCGGTGTTGTCGCTTGATAGGAAGAGTACCTCGGGCACTTGTCACTTCCTAGGCACTTCTCTTGTTTCTTGGTCTTCTAGGAAGCGGTCCTCTGTTGCACAATCTCTGCTGAGGTGAGTATGTAGTCTTTGCTAGTTCTTTGTAGTCGATTTTGTGGATGGTATCCACTCTTAAGGACTACGGGTTAAATTTTGCTAGTGTTCCTCTTTTACGTGATAACATACGCTATTAACATTGCTAAGAACCTGTGCAACACTCTAGGACCAAGCACATAGACATTCGCTATCACTTCCTTAGAGACCATGTCGAGAAGGGTGATATTGTGCTACACTTCGTGAGTCAGAGGCTCAATGGTGATATCCTCACCAAACCTTTAGACCCAACTAGGTTTGCCACCTTAAGAAGCGAGTTAGGGTAATTTATCCCTATGGGTTGGTTTGAGGGAGTTCGATCTTTTACGATCTTACCTTGTTCTTTTGATCTTTTATTGTTCTTTTACGAACTTGTTGATCTTTTGAACTTTTTAGGTTTTTAGGCTTTTTATTGCATCGCATTGTATCATATTGCATTCATATGTAAAATACTTCAAGTGGTTTGAAAAATTCAAAAGATGCATTGTAATATAAAATTTTACCTTATCTTTTAAAATTGATGAAGCTTTGCCTATTACCCTTTGGAGCTTTAGTATTTCAATTCTTGCTCAATGCCATGTCTAGTTCTTTGACTTGCTAGAATTATCATGCTTTTACATGTGTAGCTAAGTCTTTGCTATATGAGCTAGAACTTTAAAAACAAACTCGAACTAAGAAATTGCAATTTGTGGATGTTTTAGCGAGTTGCGCAATTAGTGCTCCTTTTGTGACATTGGCCCTGTCAGAATTGCTTTGTTAACTCTTTGATCTAAAATTGACCATTACTTGAGCTTTTGTGTTCTTGAGATTCTAAAAATGCTCTTGTGAAAAATTAAAAAAATTCAAGATTGTCTTATGCTTAAAATGTGCCAAACTATTCTTACGAGACTGCTTGTCAAATGACATGAACTTGGAGATAGTTTGATGATCGAACGATCTCATGGGGATTGCTTGTCAGAAATGACATGAACCTCAAGATTTGTCGCCCTGGTAGAAGCTTAGAAAGAGTTTGTGGATGGCTCCTAGTCAGAATCTTCTTTACTAAGATATACCTTTAATCAACTTTTGGTGAAGCTTAGGATGAGTTTGTGGATGGCTCCTAGTCCGGGATCTTGTCACTAAGTTAGATCATTAGTCAACCTCAATATACAATGCAAATGAGAAAAATGTTGACAAATGTGCGTTTACAAAAGATTGAGCAAAATGATTCAATACGGGACTTGATTGACTCTTAATGTGGTCTTTGTTAGATTTTTGATCTCACTTTGACATTTTGACATGGCCAATTTCACTTTAGGATCCTGTTGATGAACTTCTTTGAATTTGAAGCGTTGCTTAAATTGATCAAATCTATTGCTTTACTTTTGAGCCTTGGTGCTTAGCTTTGATATATATGTCTTACCATGATCTTGCTAGCTTTATCGGGCTTGATATGTTGTTTGTGCAATATTAGAAATGCTAGCTAGTTCTTTTGGGTAATCTCCAAAGCTTCTTGTAATCAAAAATTGAAAAATACAAAATGAAGCCACTCCATTGCACTTCATGCATACTTCTTCTTTTGCTTCTTTCTTCATTACGCAAATTGCTATCTCTGGATGAGAGGAAGGCGTGATTCCTTGATGACTCCATTGTCAAAGGGAGAAGATATTTCGATGTTGGGAGAAGTTTATACAAAGGGAGAAAGTTGGAGAATTTGAAATTTTTCAAAATCAGGATCATAGTGAGGGGAGTTTTGAATTGCATTCTTATTGTCTTATTGACTCTTACGAACTTGAATTGCATTTATTACTCCTCACAATGATCAAAGGTCAATTGAACAATTGTTCTTTCATATGGACCTTAAGTGAGATTTTGACTTTTAAAATCAAAGTTTTTATGCTTTCTTTTGCCTTATCTCACTTGTCTATGCTATTACGATGCCGACTTGGTCATTTCCATTGCTTTCTCTTGCTTATGGACCAAGTTGTGCCTTTGTGCGAAAACGAAAGTATTTTACTTTTCAAACCTTCAAATTACATTTTACGGATTATTGCCAATGTGTTCATCAAGGGGAGATTGTGGATATCATGGGGATATACTCGGATCTTAGGATGATGTGACAATTGGCAATGGCGTTAATGGTTTGTCGTTTCACGGGTTTTCGACAAAGTTCAACCTTTATTCGGACTTTACGGGCGGGCGGTCTGACCGCCATAACACGGCGGTCCGGCCGGTCCCAAATCGGTCGGACCGGCCATGTGCGCCGGTCGGACGGCCGTGACAAAAGTGGTCAAAGCAGTGGGCCAAAAATAGAGGTGTAGGCAAGTGAGGGATCCCATTGTTCTTGCTCCCATAATTGTTGGAGTCTCGATAAAAAGTTCTATTGGTTTAAAGTTTCCGATAGGTTTGGATTTTGGGGTTGAAAATTGGCTAAGTCCTTCTGGCGGTCGGACCAAGCCTTTGGCCGGCGGTCCGGCCGGCAAGCCAGCGGTCGAGCCGACCGAGGGCGATCGACCGGTTGTTACTTGAACGTCGCTGTCGTGGCGGCGTTGTTCGTTAGTTAGGTCAAAGTCATGAGTTTGATGCATATGTGTTGCATGATGCATGTTTTGACTAACGTGGGTCAAGTTGCGAAGAACTTGTTCCGGTTTCGATTTGCTTGTCTATTGTTGTGCGAGTTGCTTGGTGGTCAACGACGGTCAGCGGCGAGGATGATCGGGACGAGGCTTGGAGAGCTTAGGTCGAGCGATCGGCGATGCGGGTGAGTCAATGAAATCAAGTATGGTGCAGAATGGACAAGGATGACCGAACAGACGATTCGGGCGATGGTTTGATCAAGCGGCGCGAGTCGGTG
The DNA here is from genome assembly GCA_036346395.1 of Hsuehochloa calcarea. Lineage (NCBI taxonomy): Eukaryota > Viridiplantae > Streptophyta > Magnoliopsida > Poales > Poaceae > Hsuehochloa > Hsuehochloa calcarea. The sequence goes on along the minus strand of CM070596.1, from coordinate 12,046,225 downwards.
CAAGTGCCATGGTGGTTTCGGTGGGGCCGGATGGGAGAGACTTGCCGAGCATGGAGAGAGCGGTGATCAACCTACACGTGGCGGAGCATGCGAAGTGCTTGCGAAGATGGACTCGGTCTTGGAGAAGGACCGAGAAGGGTATTTGGTAATCTTACCAAATATCACCTTGGTGACCTTTGCCTACCCACGGCGCAAGGCAGCGCAAGAGAAGCGGTTTAGGTTAAGAGGTGTTGTAGGCGGCGCTTTAAAATGCGTGCGTGTGTGACCCGTTTGTGTTGGGCCTTAACGGAGCCCATTTGAGTTAATTTTCTAGAAGGTCTAAGTCTCCACTATAAATAGAGGAGGAGGTGGCTGCACCCCTTCAACTCTTTTATCATTATTGAAACCCTAGTTTTGGCTTAGGGAGAGGATTAGTGGAGGTTAGGGTTCTAGAGAGTTTTGATTTGATCTTGTGCTCTTGGATTGAGCTTTGTCCTCCATTGATGGAGTGGTGTAAACCCAAACCCTATCAATCAATCCAAAGAAAGCTTTGATCAAAGATGTGTCTCTTTGCCCTTCTTCTCTCTATTTGGTGATTTTGAGTCTTTCTTTGATTCGCATGTTTTTGATTGATTTCTTTACATGATATAGCTTTTTGTGACATGTGGGAACACATCTAAGATCATCTTGATCATCAATCACCCACGAGCAAGTTTTTGGGTCACGTTTTCGTTTTGACTCAGTTTTGAACCATCCATCTCTCAAACTGAAAAATGTCGTAACTTTCCCATGGATCTCCATGATCTTCGATTGGAATAGGTTCCGACATCCTAGAGAAGGTGTGTTCCAAGTTTCATGAAGTTTGGAGTTGTAGATCAAAAGTTAGACCTATTTGCAACCGTTTTTGGTGATTTCCTTGTTCATCGGTGGAGGTCGACCGCCCTAGTGAGGTCGGACCGCCCCTTGGAGAGGTCGGACCGCCCCGAGTAGAGGTCGGACCGCCCTACTCTTAGGAATTTAAGTTTGGTTGTTTTGGTTGTTTTGCTTGGGTTTTGATTGGATTCAATCCTAGTCTTCATGATCTTGGTATATCGATCTTCATAGCTTCTATAGCTATTGGAGTAAAATTTGTGTTGAATCTAATCGTGGTTGAAAAAGTGAGCGTGCTCCTATTCACCCCCCCCTCTAGTCGCCTTTTCGGTCCAACACATTCTTTGGTGTTATTTTGTGGGCATTTTTGAGTAAGATTTTCTGACATGTAAATTCAATTGCAGGCAGACGAGGAGAGGGTGGAGGAGCGACGATCGAGGCGAATACAAAGCCTCGGACGACGCCGTGGATTGACAGGGTTACGACGGACGTGGTCTTTGGAGTTTCGCGGCCACGCCATCCGAGACGCACGTGGCGTACTTGCGGTGGTACGTTCCGCGCACTAGGTGCGAGCTTTTTGGGGGCCAGCCGTGGCGCCCGATGGATGCCAGCAGACGACGTCGCACTTGCTGGTCCGGACCGTCACCGGGCGGCCCGCCTCGACGAGACGGTAAAACATTCTTCGCATAATTCTCGTTCAGCAACACTTTTCGCACTTACTATCGGTTTTCGTGCAGTACTACCGCTTGGAGCGTATCCGCAACCAGCTCACTGAATCTATAAACCGTGGAAACAACAACACATTGGATCGTGTCATAGGCGCGATGCGCACGATGCGCGAGGACGCAATTTCTGCGATTAGATCCATAACTTGTGGTCGCCACAGCGACGTTCACGTACAGCATCGCGTACGTGGCGGGCACCTTCCACCACCTCCGCCCTCCGCACCTCCGTCAGCACCGCCCTCCGCACGCCCGTCGCACTCCGGGAGTCGTCGGAGCTACGGTCCCTCGGCCCCGACCCGCCTCGAGCCACAGGTATGTCATCTGTCAACCGGTTCTTGTCGTGAGTACCTTTCCATGCACTCATTTCGGACGTATCTGACATTACCCTTTGTTCTTGCAAAGAAGCGAGGGACAAAGATCTCTGCTGCAACCATCGTCATCACGAGGAGGCGCAGGATCGACTTCTTCGCACGGCGCTCAATCACACCTACGGAGCGCGACCGGTGGTTGGCGACACGCACGGAGGGTACACCGTGCAAGACTACGGCTCGACCGCCAGAGGGTCCTCGTCAACACAACAGCCTACTCAGGTACACGTGAACGTACTTACACCAATTTTCCGTCGTACAAAAGCAATGACTAACTCACCCTGTACGCTTCCCGCAGGAAGAGCACCAGTGGGTGGACGACATGCTCAGCCTCGGTAGGACCGCCACGATGAGATCACCCTGCATTCGCCTCCCGCATGGGGCCCCTACTACGGCCTTCGAGACGACGCCACTCCCTGACAGTTCACATTCCCTGAAGATCATCTACGTCGTCCCGGCAAGCGACACGACCATGCGCCCTAACTAATTTCATGGCCGTGTAAAACTTGTTACGTAATGCCATCATGCATCTCGCCTTTCTTATTTATGTAATGTCCATGTGCGTTACGACTGTTAGATTTATGTACACAACATGTTATCTGAAATATTTAGTACTACCAACAACTGTAACTCCCGATTTAAACTTACTAAACCTTAAAGACATAACGCAATGCTGCCTCACGATACCTCCTCGGCCCTGCTACCTCGCGGACGCGAATTTTCTTCAACCAAATTACAATTTACCAACAGGCTATATATATGCATGATTTGGCTTCCATTCCACTCACTCTTCAGTTCCTCTTCTCCTTCCTTCCAGTCTTAAACGGAATGTCTACGGCCTCATCAAACTTTCGAGTGAGCAGGCAATTAGAAGCACTAAGACAGCACTTGGATTGCCCTCGTTGCAGGGATCCGGTGAATGTGTTCACCTCCCATACGCCAACGAATCCATCCCGAGTGTTCATGAAGTGTTCGAATCTTACGGTAACTTATGTCTGATCATCCCCATTGAACTTCTTTCCAAACATCATATTTTTCACTTGTATTCCCAATTATTTTTATAGAACACAACATGTCGGTTTTGGCTGTGGGCTGATGAAGCTGTGCCAGAGGTTTGAGGCATTGCAATGCAAATTGCAGCCTTGCAAGAGGACACACGTCGTGTGGTCGCATTTAAATCAAGTGCCTCGACCATCGGATGAACCGACGGAAAATAAAGATAATGTTCTTAAAGGATTTGGATGAAAGGATGGGAAGGGTTGAGAAATCGCTCTGTAAATTAGTTAACATGGCCAGTTTGGTAATTTTTCTTCTATTATTTCTTGTTCTTGCTAAGTAGAAGTTCAGTTTTAATAAGATTGTAATATCCACTCTTTATCTATGCATCCCTGCACTACGTGATGTATGCCATTGCGGCGTTGTGGTACTAGTTTGTATCATGCATGCATCTATCTAATTCCGTTGTGGACACTTTGCGTGTGAATTAATCAAACAATAATTTCTAAATCAGTGCGGAACTACCGCTATCTAATTTGCGGTACTTCCGATTATCATTCCGCGCGAAAATCTGAACTTCCGCGGTGCAGGAGTACCGCTCCCAACATGGCGGTAATAACCATGCTTGTAGAAAATCAGCTAAGTCCCAAAAGAGTACTTTTTGGAAAAAAAAAACGTTCCGCGAGATTTTCGAAAGTTCTGCCGAGAGGTAGTTCCGCACTTATATCGTCGGAACTACCGATCATCCTAACAAAGAAGCAGATGGCTTTCAAAACAAACTTCAATTGCAAAACAAATTTACGAACTTAAGTGACAACACACTGCCTCGCTAGCTTTTCGGACCGAAATGACAGCACTCTGCAGAGTAAGACGTGACAACTCAATGCCTCGCCAGCTTTTCAGACCGAAATGACAGCACTCTGCAGAGTAAGACGTGACAACTCACTGCCTCGCCAGCTTTTCAGACCGAAATGACAGCACTCTGCAGAGTACGATGTGACAACTCACTGCCTCCCCAGCTTTTCAGACCGAAATGACACCACTCTGCAGAGTAAGACGTGAGAACTCACTGCCTCGCCAGCTTTTCAGACCGACATGACAGCACTCTGCAGAGTAAGACGTGACAACTCACTGCCTCGCCAGCTTTTCAGACCGACATTACAGCACTCTGCAGAGTAAGACGTGACAACTCACTGCCTCGCCAGCTTTTCAGACCGAAATGACAGCACTCTGCAGAGCAAGACGTGACAACTCACTACAACAACCAGGACAACACTCTGCCTCCAGAGCTTTTCCTACCGAAAATACAGCACTTAAAAAAAAGGACATGACTACTCTCTGCAGAAAGATTAGACAACCAAACACTACACCAGAGCTTGCTTCACCACGCTGGGATGGACAACCTCAAGAAGCAATGGGACGAGATCCGTGATCTAGCAAGGGCTTCAACGGCACGGGCCGAACAAGTTAGGGCTGCTGAGGCCCGGGTCTGGCAAGAGCAGCTTGCCAGATGGCGACTCTCGCAATGAAACCCCGCGTACCCAAGAACCCCCGTCGAACGTTCCAAACGAGCCTTCGCCGCAACACCCGCCGAGGGAGACGCCGCCATCTGCTGGTGCAGGACACATGCAAGTTCTTCAAATCCAAGCACCACTCGGCCTCGGCATGCGCATCGGGATGTCCTAACTACTCCTCCGACTATCCCGACCGTCGTTGGGATACGAGAGCACCATCGGCGGCCGGAAGGAGTACTAACAAGAATATATCGTACCAATTCTCTTTCGAGTATGCACTAACAATCTCTCCCGTCACCCGCAGTCCCGAGCCGCTATGTGGCTTCCGCAAGTGGATCGACCTAGAGATCCACCCACACGACCGATGGCGCTCGACTTCGAGGAGTGGAATGCGAAAGGGACGCGAGATCCGGAGGAGGATCGTCGGATCAAGAGTACAACGAGCGTATCCGCCGGGAGACTCGTGCCCATCTCGAGGCGCAGCAGCGCAGGAGCGCGAGGCACGCGAGAGGAGCGAGAAAAGCGGAAATGGCGGCCGAGGCCAGGCAGTGGCGAGGACTACAATGCCGAGCTCGCAAGAAAGGGCAAATGGCCCCGGCCCACGCAGAGGTCGGGCCGGTCCGTAGTAGTCCACCTCCTATTCGCCATGTTTTAACTATCCCTAAAGGCATGCGATTTACATGGTCGAAGCTCGTGTCGCGAGTTACCGTAGTAGTAGCGCCCATGGTAAAGTAATTAGCCGAACCATCATGCCATGTGACCACATGTAACGTGCTTTTGTCCGCACGGGGCGCAATGTAGTTCGATGTTGTGCCTCACCGAGCCATCAAAGTATAGCCATTCACATCCAGATCGATTCTGCTATGTTTTAGGGTTTCTCCGTAATCGTAACGTTCTAAGCCCTTTCAGTTAAATTAATTTTCGTACTCTGCTTTTCCGTACTCTACTTTCACAGAAGAAATGTGATGGAGAACCATACCGGCCAAGAGTAGTCATGTCGTACCAAACTTCCCACATTTCAAGTCACATGAATTCATGAAACCCTAATTTCCGAAACGTCTCGTCCTAATTTTTGAGACCTAAACCCTGAATTTGTCGAGACAATTTCAGAGCATATATAATTTTGTAAAATTTACACAATCAAGTCCACTGTGTAGGGAGTATGGAAAAAAAATCATAATGTTTGGACCTCATTTGTTATATTATAAAATTCCTACAAACATTAAACTTTAAAGAATTTTACAGAAAAAAAAGAATGCATAAAATTTCAAAAAAATTACACAAGCATAAAAACTATGACAGGAGGCTCCACAAAAAATTTCATAATTGTTTGAGCTCATTTTGCATATTTTAAAAATCGTCCAACAAATATTATTAATTACTTTTTTGGAAAAAAAATCGAAAAAAAAAATTCTGCGCGTGGGGCAGCACCTTGGGCAGCACCAAGGTGCTGCCTTGGTTGGGACGGCAGGTGGGGGGGCTATTTTTGGAATTTTCAAATTGAGAGGGCTATTTTTGGAATTTTTATTGCGTAATGGGGCTAATTTAGTCCAGGATTCTGAAATGGAATGCAATATGGCCTTACTGAAGGGAAAAACAAAACGAAGAGAAAAGCATTATGTTATCAGTTCAAACACCGGTTTCCTTCGGCTCTCGCTACCAAAAAAGGTATTCATACAGCAAACAGATCCTAGAACATCTTCGCTAGAAACGACGCCCGATAGAGCATAGCATCATTCTGGACAGTCTCAAGGAGGTCAACGCCATGAGCCCGTTTCGCCTTCGACGAGCTTGCTTTCTTCTCACTCCTAATGCACCATCTTTGCTAGGCTTTACAACATCAACTGCTGTTTTTCTCACGAACAATGCTATGAAGAAGCCCTCCAGGCCGTCCTCTGGGTCCGTCCGAAGCAAATGTTCAGCTGCAAACGAGGCGAGCCATGAAGGTGGTATTTATTTGTCAATATATAGATGCAGGAGCTTTATGAAGTTGTTCAGGTGTAGTAGAGCACATACATCCTTCAAAGACCGGAAGGCCGCGGCGGCGCCATTGAGGGAATGGAGTAGCAAGCTCGAATCCAAGAGATGAGGCTAGAGGCAGCACGGAGTTCACGACATCCTCGTTCTCTGCCTGGTGGATTGAGCAGGTGCTGTAGACCACTCTCTCCACAGAGGGAACTACAAACGTGGAGGAAAGCTTCGCTTCAGATTGTGCAACAGTTGTAAACTGACATGTGACCATTGGACACACAGAGTAGAGTAGGAACTTACATGATAGAGCATGTGATAGAGCTTTCCTCTGAAAAGCGGAGAGTTTCTTTATCCTCAAACTTGTGCTCGCATCATCCTGATCATCTGCAGAACCAAATAATAATAATAATCTTTTAATGCTAAATATCCCAATGAAATCATATAAAGGTGGTCCACGAACTGTCACTGCCAAATTTTCAGTTTCAGGGACCAAGCAAGTAAAGCTCTTGTGCTCTGCTAACTGCAGAAGGCTAGATGACCCACCAGTCCCCCGCTGTGTCTACGACAACGCTGAGAATACAAGGACGCTAACAGAATCTTAGGCGTTCCTATTTGCACGAGAAAATGAAATAAAACTCCATTTACATGGCTTGAGGAGAAAACTAGGGTAAAATCACTGTGGCATATACATTGCACTTGGCAACTCTATGCTAATCACAACTTCATGTAAGAATTGAAGTTTTTAATTGGACTAGATAAGTTTTTGCACGTTGCAGTACTTGCTGCCATAACAACCTATAGTTACCTCTAGAATGTGAAGGAAGCAAATAGTCAAGTCTTTCTGTAGAGATTCCAGAACCAGAGCAAGAGGGATCCAATAGAATCGCATGGACCTGCACCAATCGCCATTGCATCGAAGCACACAACAACATTAGGTATAATTGTTCTACAAGACTGAAAAAGCAACCAAATGTATGCTCGTGTGAATATCAATAGATTACTGCATCTATTTGACACATTCCCTGAATAAGACTAACAACAGAAGTGGAGGGTCTACAAACCTCAGCACATGAGGGATCCTTACTATCTATATCCAAAAAGTCACCACTAATTGTTTCAATATCTATAAAATAGGTTAAGGAAAGGTGATTGATGTATCATATCTCATGAATGTGTAAGACAACGCATAACTGACGACAAAGAAGTACATTTAGACGTACCACTTGGGAAACAGGAGTAAAGAACTACAAATCATCAACCAAATTTATGATCATACAACTAGCCGAAACATATGAAAGTTAAGCTGCATGGAAGAGATCAGTTTTCATGTTTTCTAGAAGAAAAAAAACCCAGTCTATGGGAGACACGAACTGTCTAAAATCATCAACTTCAGTAGCATTTCTACAACGTCTTGTAGAATAAGTTGTACTGAAGGTCCAAAGAGTTCACAAGATATTTTAGTTAAGCAACTATGCAACTTCCAAAAATAATTTTGCGCTAGGCTAGAGTAAAGGTAAGGAGAAGGATGGTTTAACAATAACAACAATGTATAAGGAGCGTATAATTGCCAGATCATTAGAGCCAAGGATAATAAAGAAAGGATACTATTTGCTCCAGATCTTCTGATAGTATTTTGCAATGTCTTGGTCCTCTCTTTGTTAAGTTCGCAAGCTGTGATACTCCCCTCTCCATTCATGAGTGCAGAAAGGTGAACTGTTTTGTTCCCTGGAGCCGCACACGCATCAATAACCTAATATTAATGTTCAATCGGAAATTAAGGATCTGACATGACACAACTGAAAAGTGATACAACCAATCAGTGTGATATTTTCCAAATTCCAACTGATACATCTAATCTACATTCTTTCCATAGCCATGACAAGTAGTAAAATGAGAAAAGCACCAGAATAAGCATGGACTTTTCGGGTTGCAAAATTGAAAATAATATACAAATGCTAAGTAAAAATAGATCAGTACTATTTATAATTTTACCATTACCTGCATCACCACCAGGGAATAAAAAACCGTCTGGTAACTGGATTTACCGTCCAGTCCCGGGAACGGGAAAACCGGCCGGTTTTTCCGGGTTTTGCAAGTTCAAATTCCTAATTTCGAATTTCGGCTGGTTTTCAAGCGAAATTCAACCAATTTTGTTTTCCGGGAAATCCGAAAACCGTCCGGTTACCAGCCGGTTTTTTTCCCGGCCGCCCAGCGGGATTTCCACCGGTACCGGGTTTCCAATCCTTGATCACCATTTCACCACTATACCAGTGACTAGAGAAACCATGATGCATAAGAAATATTTCTTGAGCTTATTTGATAAGAAAGATACAGCGGAGAACCCGCAAGGCAAAATTTTGGAAAAGTTATGCCTACTAATATATGCAGTGCAGTAATCCGGATGTTAGTATTATATAAAATCATGTCCATCAAATCAGATGGTAATCTAAATAGAAGTATTATTTCTCATGGCTGGAAAATAATTGCAAGATTATTAGTAAAGTTTTAGCTCAACATGATTTAATACAACAACCTTCCAGCCTGGCTTAGGGCACAATGCTACTGCCACCATAGAACTTGCTTTCCCCTGTGAAAACAGGTCCAAATGTAAAAAAAATCAATTATTATTAATCAAAGGGACTTTCAAAAGTAAATGCTGCAGAATCATAAGGCTTCACCTGCAAAAACACTCTTCCATCCGTGACCAAAGGATGGTTATGCAAATCAGTTCCAGACGGGAGCACCAGCATGTCTGGAACCATATCATCTTTGTCAACCTATTCAATACCGAGCGAATAAGTATGACCCCACTAATAATAGAGCTTGAAAGTAAGGTTGCAGTTAGAATAACAGGCTCATCAAGAAGCATAAAATATAGGGATGCTACTTAGAGCAACAAGCTTGTTATACATTAGAAGAAAAGAAGTACATATTTTGAGAAGTCAACAAACAGGTAGATGAAGTACCTTGTGTATTTTGTTCAGTTCTTCAATGACAGACTCCGTAGTGGTCTTGAGTGTGTTAACACGAATAAACCTGGGCTTTGGTTTGACTGAAAATAAGGAGAAAAATGAGCAGCATGGCCTGCGTATAAATTCCTTTAGTAGCATTTATGTATGTAGAAATCAAGCAAATGCACAGCAGCACTTGTGATTAGTTTTTCTTTTCCTGAATGTGGTTGGCATACTAATTTTGACAACCAGATATGTTTGCTAGAGTACGAAAGTCACCGGTGTTTATTAATTATTACAGGAAGGCATTGCTTAAATTAGAATCCAGAGTTTCCCAGATCAAACAAGAATTTGACAATTATCATAACAAGCTCGCTGTGCATGCACACAGGGAAATTAACTCAGAAGTTACACCATATATGAGGGGAGTATGAAACGCAATATATGAGGGGAGTATGAAACCTAGCATGAACAGTATTGATAGAAGTAAATAAACTGATATAATAATCTGCATATTCAACACTTCAAGTTCATAGTTGTAAACTTGTAATACCTTCTGATTATGCAGTGGAGGGAAATGTTTACTACAAGCTAACAACTAAAGTTATCAAATGATTTTTTCTCTCTAATTTAACATGAGATCCATCTTTGAGTGTAACAAACAACACAAATGTGAGCAATCAAATAAATGCATTTGATTCTGGAAGAGTGGACGGTTAAGATCATTAGATGGCTCGGACAAGAATTTAGAAATAATAATATTACATGAATAGTGCATGATAAGCTAAAAAAGGAACATATCAGAGAAAAGGATACCTGTAGTGTTCTTGCTTAACAACTCTTCAACACTACTGACCTTCCTTCTAACACAAATTTTCTCAAGAGCAGTCTTAAGAGAATCTTTATGCAGCATAAGTAACTGCTCAACAGACCCAGAAACTGCGATTTCCTACAAATATAATTTCAAATTGATGAAATTGACTGATATGTCAATTAGCCAATTAGGTATTGCAATGTTAAAGTGAAGCAAAAGAGGACTACGGAAAAATGAGTACTTAATCAAGTCCAAAACTCAAGTTTAACCATTCTATAGGAAGAGAATTAAAAAAAGAGTTAGACAGTAGATGCATGAACTGTGGAACAAATTTAGTCAATTCAAAGAAATGACAAACCTGACCAAAGAGAATGTCATAAGCAGCCACATAAACTAATTCCTCCTGTTTCTGCAAGTAAAAAGAAAAACATAAACAATCCGTATCTTACACTGCCTGTAGGTGTTATACATTGCCGCCTATGAGGCATGTCTAAAGCCAACATGCCAAGTGTCAACACAACACTGATAAAAACAGAGTACAGCATGAAGGAACTTAATTCCATCACAACGTGAGATGCAGTTGCCTGACCTTCCATTTGCCGGTTAATACTCCACTTGATGTTAAAATCTCCTTAATAATTGGAAGAACTGATAAAAAGAAACAAACAAGCATGAGAGGAGAAGCTAGCAAAGGAAAACATAAATTGAAAGCTGAAGCACAATAATGCTCCAACTTGTTGTTTTTCATTTTAAAAAGCACATATTGATCTATTTCCAGGTCCTCAGCCACGGAGCCACCTACATTCAAACGGACTACTATATTGATCAAATATATTGAGATCTTTAGCCATTAGCTATTTTATTACCAGAGTTTATTGAGCAATAATATGTGCACTTTGCAAGCTTTAGTTTTAAGACAAATGGTTTGCTTCAAAAGAAACAGGAACTCTCCCAACTACAGGGAGCAACTCTGGCGGCATTAGTGTATTATTTAAATCTTACTAATTGGATAGACATGTCTTGGACAAAGCGAATTATGTGCCAGTCAGTGGAAGTGTCTTTAACATGGATTAAAAAAATCCATTGCATTGCGCGACACAAGGGCACAGCCCATGTAAGACATGATGAGGCGCATAACTAGTAACTATATCTACAACTACATTGCAGCTTCAGCTTCCCAAAATCCTACAATTGCAACTCCTCACTCCGAATAACGCACGAATGATGGCAACCAAGAAAAAGTGGCATGACGAGCATTGCATAGAGCAACAATGCAAACATTTAACAGCATATCTGCACAGAGCAACAGTGCAAACATTCAACAGCATATCTGCAGAGTCTCCATCGGGTACATTGGATACCGTCGTGAGAATGCAGCAACGCAGTGCTACAATGGCATTGCAATGAGATAGACTGGATACCCTGCGAGAGTGCATCTACACGGCCCTACAAGGGCATTCCATCGAACACCTTGCGCGCGAGGCCGCATGGAGGCAGCGGGTGGGAGCTGGGGGCTTACACTTGAGGGTCTGGCAGACGAGGGCGAAGGTGGCGCGCTTGTTGCGGACGGAGGGGGAGTAGACGAGAGACTTGATGGATGCCGCGGCGCGCCTGGAGGCGTCCCCGCGGAGCACGCGCCGGAGCACCGCGGCCGCCTCGCGCCGCGCGAAGAATGCAGCGCGTTCCGCCGCGTCCCGGCTCACCATCCGCCGCTTCGGTTGGAGCAAAGGCGGCCGGTTCTGCCCGGCCGCCGCAGGAACTTGGCTGCGATTCTTACGTGGCGGCGGCGGCGGCGGCGGCATGGCAAATGGCTCGCGGCCGCCTTCCGGGTTGCGAGGGCTGGGTTTGCGCTGCGCTGGTTAATGAAGAGCCCAAGAGGCTAGTTTTCTATTGTATTTTTCCTTTTGTGGAATTCATTTCACGTGTCCTCTCGAAACTTTATAACTTTTCATGTAAAACATCGTTCATTACTAAATGAAATCCTATCCAATATGAGTTTGTTTGGAACGAATGACTTTTGGGTATTGAGATCCCATATGAATTTCCCCTATAAAATCTTAGGATTATGACCTTTCTATGAATGTTCAAAAAGATCACATGGGAAACTTTCATTTTCCTTTTTTTTAAGGATTCTAAGCTCAAACCTAATGTTGAAATTCTTTTGAGAAATCGAAGACAACCTCACTCTTTTTCTCCCCTCTTCTATACAAATAACAATGCTCTCCCAAAAATGTTTTCTACTAGTGATGCAAGGTAAAAATTTCTAGTACCGTGTTAGTTAATTATCTCGTGAATAATTTGGCCATCCAAATTCTTTTAAAAGTTATAGACAATCTTAAGAGAGAATGTGAGTCAAAACCTATAGCTGAAAATGAAATGTGTTTCCAAAATAAGGTGAAGGGTTTTCCCAACCTACATAGATATCCATACACTATAATCTCTATCAAATGTGTATCGAGATTGGCACAAACTTTCAAATTTCAAACCAACATCCCATCTTCTAATAATTTTAATATCTTTGCACAAATCTCAGAGCACTTTGGATGGATGGGATAGTGCATGAACATCCATACATATGTGTTGTATTTGGCCAAAATAAGCGGAGAAAGTTTTTATATATAAAAAACCACGAGACGATTTTGTTTTGGAGTTATTGTGTAAGGCAACTCTAAAAGTGAGACATGAGTTGACTTGAACCACTTACTATGTAATTAAGTTGTGTGGAAACCGAAGAAAATTCAATGTAACTCAAAATGTATTGTGCGCCTCTACAATTTCTCACCAACAATTTTGTTTGTTATCTCTTTCAACTACCTTCTATATTTAATTTAATTACTCAATAGTCCATGCACATTATTCTATATTCCTCTCTCTTCCAAATGACACTCTAGCAAGTAGATCATCACCGACTCTACTCTTTGTTTAACAGATGACAAATGTATCACGTCCATAACATCATCTTTTGTAATATAAAATGGTCTAATAAGATGGTATATCGATACATTGAATCTAGGATTTTTTTTTTTATAAACTAAATTACGATGAAACGATTATTTTTTGAAAACTAGCATACGCATTTTCAAAATTCTTCGTAAGCAACTCATAAATTAGCTCATGCTCCCGGGCTTGAAATGGGTAGCGATAGCATGACATAGCCACATATGAAGTCTACTTTGACCAGGTCGCCTTTGCTGACCTAATTACATTTTGACCCTTCCAAAAGCACCAAACCGCAGAACAATCCAAGCCAGGCGGCCCAACCTGGTCGTTCTGTACGCCTGCAGGTGTTCGAGGAAAAGAAAAATCTCGCTTCGTATAAAAGAAAGCAGAGAAATTTTTTTGGAGGAATGAGCTCCACCTCCTCCGCCCCAATCCCCCGCAAACCCTAGCCCCGGCCTAGCTACTCCTCCTCCCTCCTTCTCGCCGGCGAGCGGGCGCGCGCGCGCGCCGGGACCGGAGCCACCTACCTCCGCGGCGACCGGTGGGGCGCGGCGAGATGACGTCGCACGGGGATCTGGACCGGCAGATAGCGCAGCTGCGCGAGTGCAAGCACCTCCCGGAGGCGGAGGTCAAAGTGCTCTGCGAGCAGGCCAAGGCCATCCTCATGGAGGAGTGGAACGTGCAGCCCGTGCGCTGCCCCGTCACCGTCTGCGGCGACATCCACGGCCAGTTCTACGACCTCATCGAGCTCTTCCGCATCGGCGGTGACGCCCCCGACACCAACTACCTCTTCATGGGAGACTACGTCGGTATGTCCTCCCTTCACCCGCGGCTCCCCTTCTCTCGCCGCGCGCGCCCGCCGTGTCGACGCTTGATTCGGTCGATCTGTGCGGGAAAAAAAGAATGGGTTTTTAGATCCTGCGATGAAATTGAGCGGGCTGGTGGTTTTGGCGAGGTAGGATTCCTGGGAGAATTCGTTGCGAGGCGGACTGGGACGTTTATGCTGGTTATGTAGGTTCTAGTAGTTATTTATGTTCTTGTTGTGCGATTTGGTGAGGCCAATGTCCTGTGCTGGTTATCTGTCGGGTTTGGGCAGAGGTTGCGAGGATCTTGTCGGAGCCTTTGTCTTTCGGGTCTCATAAGCACCTTTATAAGCTGTTGTAGTTATCAAGAAGATAAGAATTCTCATTAATTGATACCGGGAGACGACAATTACATGAGAAATGTGAATGTGCTTTAGTAGCATCTCTGTTCGATGTGTTAGTCCGTCGGTTTTGTGCTGATCTTTATGTAATAAGACGGAAAGATGTATGATTTTCTTGGCAATTAGATGTTCTTATATCATATGTTATGTCGTTTGTTGGAACGATAGAAGGGAAATCAAATCATTTTCGAGCCGAGGTGACGGATAAATTGTTTGACACCTGCTTTTGTTTCCATCTGCAGTTTTATTTGCATATCTATTATCTTGCCTCCCGTAACATGGATAAATTTTATCATGTGGTTTTTGCTGCAGACCGTGGCTACTATTCTGTGGAGACTGTTTCGCTGTTAGTGGCTTTGAAAGTTCGCTACAGAGACAGAATTACAATATTGAGAGGAAATCATGAGAGCAGACAAATCACTCAAGTGTGAGTTTCTGCCCTTCTAGATATAGATATTTTTTCTGCACCCAGTTGCTGATTTCATTATGTACTTCCTTATACAATGGTAACAACTAAAAAGTGACAAGCATTCAAGATGCAATCTTTTCTGGCCTCTTTGATCTTCAATTGTCTGTCTAAATTGACTAAGCTTGAGATGTATTCTTCCACATCAAGAGTATTATCTTGTGCATAATGGCTAAGGCAATACCCGACTTATAAAGCAGCTTGCCTTGTTATTGGAACTCTATTTATTATTTATTAGTGCAGAACACTTTAAAGTAATAACCCAGTAAGAAGTTTGAATGTGCTGGCCAATTTACTTGGGCAAGAGCTTGTTTTAATTTAGTGGGCTAAGCTATAATACTTTTGCTGTGCCTAACTTCTAGGCATCTTTATCTGGTTGCTCAGAGCAGAACTTCCAGCTAGATCTGTGGTCACCTTATTGCCATGAAATTTGTGCCTTATTATAACACATAGGGACTTTGGTCAATGGTCACAAGTTATTTCTTCATGCAATGTTCTAAATGGTTGAAATGAGTACCACTAAGAATGTTCTTTATTACAATATTTGCATGGCACACCATAGACTTCTGCACAATGCGGCTTTCACGAGCTATTTTGCAACATGTACACCTGTAGTGTTATGACATAGTTCTTGACATTGACTATTTTGCTTCAGGTATGGTTTCTATGACGAGTGCTTAAGAAAATATGGCAATGCAAATGTATGGAAGTACTTTACAGACTTGTTTGATTATTTGCCTCTCACAGCTCTAATAGAAAACCAGGTTTGTTTTTCAAGTAATTATGGTTGACATTTCGCACTAATATAGGCTTATATATATGCTTGACATACTTGAAACACACATTTTGTAGGTGTTCTGCCTTCATGGTGGTCTCTCTCCATCATTGGATACATTAGATAATATCCGTGCTCTTGATCGCATACAAGAGGTAGGCAACAAAGTTACCACTTTCTTGTTGTACTAGTGTTTTTTTTAATTGTATATGATCCCCAGTATCTCGAAATTGTGACTTGTGCATGTCTTGTATAACGGAGATAATTTTGTGATATCTGGAGATTATGGCTGATTTTTATATTATTGCAGCTGTGTGTAGATGTTATATATTAGCTATATAGGGCCATACTAGTTTTTTATGTAGAGCGAATTCAAAGGCCTTTCATAGCAATTTAGAGGCATGCATGGGACTATGGGTGGTCATCTTTACCATTATAGTACCTAGGCAGGTATATGCAATGAAAAATATCGCGTGTTATTGCTATAATTTGGGTTAGGTCATGCAAATGTGAATTCAGAACAAACTTTGATCTTGGATAACCATGTAGCATTAAGCTTCTGGTGGAAAACATCAATAAACAATTACTGAGTAGCGATAGTTGATATGTTTTGAATGGAAAAATTGCATTAGTCTGGCTGTACAATCCTAAGTCCTAACAATGGCTATTCTCCTGGGGGTAGGTTGTTACTTAGTCCAGTATCAGTTTAGGTCCTTCAACTGGTTATTTTTAATATTGATGTGTACTCTTTTTTTATTTATTTCATGGATGGCCCTTCAACTGGTTATGTTTAATATTGACGAGCACTCTCTCTCTCTTTCTCTCTCTAATTTTTATTACATGGATGCATGCTACACTTGAGTGCTATGCCTAACTATTACCGAATGCTGTCTTGTATTCATCCTCCATGATCCTCATTCACAATTTGATTGAACAAATGGTTAAATTGATAATCATCAAAATTCCCGTAGGTTGCTCTTTTAATTAAAAGGCTTCTAAAGCGAGCCATTGTGCTTGTTTTACTTTGAGAATCATTTCATCCTTTATAGAATTAGCCATTTATATAATTACTGTTTAAGTATCATGTGGGATGTGGCTGGCATATATTTTCTAATTTGTGGTAATCTTTTTAACAAGAATTTTTCAGCACCTTGGTGCAGTAAATTAATATATATGTGAAGATTGAATCTTGGTGTTTTTGGTAGAGCGCTATGCTTTTCTTTTTTGAGGTTTAGAACACTACAGTGTAATGTGGATCATGGCGCAGATAACTATATATGATTGTAGCAAATACCTGTTGTGCCTTTCTTCGCAGTTAGATGATTGTAACAGACCTCTAGGTTGTTGTTCTTATGAAGGCTACCGATGATATCTGTTAGGTATTGGGTTCATAACTTGTTATCCATGTACGGGAGAAATTGGACTATATTGCTCAATTGTTTATTCTTAACTAATATCACAAATTTCTCAAAAATGCTTGCAGGTTCCTCATGAAGGGCCCATGTGTGATCTTTTGTGGTCTGACCCAGACGACCGATGTGGGTGGGGGATTTCACCAAGAGGAGCAGGCTATACATTTGGGCAAGATATTGCACAACAGTTTAACCATACAAATGGCCTCTCTCTCATCTCAAGGGCCCATCAACTTGTAATGGAAGGATACAATTGGTGCCAGGTTGGTGTCAGGATGCAGCATTGCATTTTTCTAATTATTTTTCCTTTCACATTCAATTACCAATTGTAATTACTCACGAAAAATACCTTCTGAAAAGAAAAATCTGATCATAGTTATTTTGTCAAAGTTGCTGGAATATCTAATGGGCAGATTCTAAGTACAATTGTTAACTACATGACTTGCTTAGGGGCATGAAATCTGAGAGAGTACCCAGTTCTTTGGTTATAGAAGTTATACCTTTTAAAGATTCTAAGAACACATACAAGTTCTTACTCTTTATTGTGTTAGATTGTAAACTGATGAATTAGGCTTTTCATTTTCGTCAACATACCTAAGGTCCTTATCTAAGTTTCTGAAGGAACTAAATCCATTAGCTGTCGAGGCATATGTAATCCTAGTGGAAGGAACTAAATCGACTAACTGTCGAGGCATATCTAATCCTAGTGTATTAGATCCCAGATGCAACTTGCTTGTTCCATGTGTGTCTGTCTGTGTTCCACTTTGTGTGGTGTGTGGGCTAGTGGAATTGGTGCAGATCACAGGTCTACTGTGTAGATCATGGAGATCCATGTCATATGTAAGGGAACGTAGACAGGCGCACCGTAGAGGGAACATGTAAGCCCAATCATGCTGCACCGAAACAGGGTCACAAGGCAGATTTGTTTTTTTTTTTCCGGACTGCATTCTCCAAGGGAATAGGGCAAAATACCACCCATCCAGACTTTTTTTTATTAAAAAGATCAACATAAAGATATTACAGAACTTAGTAAATAATGGAAAGTGTCTTTTTATGTGCAAGGGATGCTGTTCTCATGGAATATTCAATCCCCTTTTTTTGGCGTGGAAGTCAAAGAATGCCTTTAAAGGACTACAACTTGTTTTTGTGGTTGTTAAAACAGTAGTCATGACTGTAAATTTTCATGCATTCCTGCATTATCCAAAATTTATACTCCAGTTTGCTGACTTTTAAATGCAATATTCAGATATTAACATATATGAATCTTGAATAATTACTGTCCTGTGATTTTGTCATGCAGGATAAGAATGTTGTCACAGTCTTCAGTGCACCAAACTACTGTTACCGCTGTGGTAACATGGCTGCAATTCTTGAAATTGGGGAAAACATGGATCAGAACTTCCTCCAGTTTGATCCAGCACCTCGGCAAATTGAGCCGGACACAACACGCAAGACTCCCGACTACTTTTTGTAATTGTGGTGTTGACCTTTTTAACTTACCGGTGTTGATGCTCCTCTCCTCCGCATCGTCGGGGTCTGTAGATCTTCTGTCCTTAGATACGGGTTCCATGGGCCCGAGCTGTATGTCTCTCAATTCTTTTGTTTGGAGATTTTGTTGCTGCTTCTCGACCTTTATACAAGATGTTAAAGTTACATGCACTGGATTTCCTTTTTCTGATGTACTTCCATTTTGTATTATTCGTAGACAGAGTGAAGGGAAGCTGCATTAGGATCGTCCCAATTTTTTTTTTTTCGGTCTTCGCGGGATGCATGCTTGATGTGCTCTCAGCATCATCTGCATGACCGAATAAAACTCCATATGGATGGGGAGGTGCTCCTGGCTTTCTGCAATACCCTTGTGTGTATGTTGGTGGTCTTCTCTTGTAACGAGTCCTATCTTGTGCAGGAGATGGCAAAGATGTTTTAGCTGGGTTTTGTATGCTCGGTTGAGACTTTTCAATTCATGGCCGTGATTGGTTGAAACTGTTCGGTATGTCAGTCCAGATGTTGCTAATTTATGGCCAATATTCTGAAAAAAAAAGGACAGCTGTTCATCGTATACGTAGTATACGTATGCGTCCTGGTAAACATATTTTTATAACAGTTTTTGGATTGCAGTTTGGATCTGGTAACATCGCGAGCTACAAAATCTTTAGCTAAGCCCAATTAGCATATGAATTATGGAACCAAACAAGCCAGTAGCTCTGTAATGGGGCGATTATCACATCAGAATTCTCGATTTGGTACTCAACAGAAACATAGATGCACACGGACCAGGGCACCATCACGAGAAGGCATTCACAACAAAACGAGACGTGCCTGGTTAAGCATTCACAACTCTGTGTCCTGACCCCTTCTGTTGGAAATTCTACAGCACAAAAGCTTTGCCCCGGGATGGTGTGTCTGGCTTTTGTGCCCCGGGATGGTGTGTATGGTTAAGCATCATGCTCAGATCATCATCTACCAAAGTGCTAGTCAACAGCCAACCGGTTTGGTTTCATCCTCGCTATAGATAATGCTGCACTATTGCAACCGATCGGCAGGCGGCGAGGGCTTCCACACTGCTTATCCTTATATGCCGATGATGCGGTTGTGTTCTTAACTCCAGTCAGTTCAGATCTACTTGCCATCAATGAAATTCTTCAGCTCTTTAGTGAGGTGTCAGGGCTGCGAGCAAATATGGCAAAGCGCTCCTTTGTGCCAATTTGGTGCAACCATCAACAAATTCAGCTAATCTCTGACAATTTACATTGTAACATCACTGCTTTTCCATGCAAATACCTTGGCCTGCCCCTCACTTTGCAAAAATCGCCCCAAGTAGATTTTCAACCGCTCATTGACAAGGTCGCTAACCGTCTTCAAGCTTGGTAGGCCGGTTTGCTTTCTCAATGGGGTTGGTTGATGACGGTTCAGGCGGTGTTGTCCGCCATGCCAGTGTACATCTTCATGGCCCTCGATCCACCGCTCTCAGTCATCAAATAAATTGACAAAAGACATCGAGCATTTCTTTGGAAAAGGATCTCAGAATGTGGTGGATGGGCATTGTTTAGTGGCATGGTCTTCAGTTTGTTGCCCTCTTCATCTTGGGGGACTAGGTTTTCCCAACTTGGTCATTCTTGTACAGCCCCTGTGCATGCGCTGGCAATGGTTGCAGCCGTGTTGGTCGGCGAGGTCTTGGGGGAGACTTCACGCCTAGTACAACCGAGTGGAGGAAAACATGTTCCATGCTTCAATTTTGGTCAGAGTAGGGAACGGCGATAATTGCTTGTTCTGGGAGGACCGATGGCTGGATAATCGCTCCATTCATTGTCTGGCGCCTTTCATTGCCAAGTTGGTAAAGCTACCAACCCACGAGGATCCGAACGGTCACCCAGGTCCTTGCAAATAATGACTGGATTTTGGACATTTCGGGGCAGCTACAACCTCATATCATTATGGAATTCCTGCGGCTATGGGATGCCTTATAATCCCTGCAGTTACATCAGGGAGAGGTTGACTCAGTGCTTTGCGATGGGAAATCTCGGGTTGCTACTCCTCTAAGTCGGCTTACCGGGCTTTCTTCATAAGTTCGATTCGGCTCCCATGCGTAGAGGCCATTTGGAGAGCCAGGGCTGCAAAATCTTCATTTGGCTAGCGATCCGTTGACGCTGCTGGACAACCGATTGCCTACAGTGCCGAGGATTGCCAAACTAAGGAGTTTGCATCTTCTGCAGGCACTTGCAGGAGACCATCGATCACCTTCTTCTTGGTTGTGCGGTGACAACACAAGTTTGAGCGTGTTTCCTAAATCAGGTCAGATTCTTTTTATGCGGTTCCCCTAGGTCAGCCATCTCTACAAGATCATTGTATTGCCGCCAGGAGCTATGTACCTAAGATCATTGGATTGTTGCTGGGAGCTATGTACCTAAGCAACACAGGAAGGACTTGTATTTGTGCGTAATACTCGTCTGTTGGATGATCTGGAAGGAGCGCAACCAAAGGATTTTCAATAATAAAGCCACTACTATCGATCAGTTGCTCCTACTCACTCTTAGCGAGCACCGCATTTGGCGCATGGCGTCGGTGACGAATCTGGGAACACACACTGAGGAGTAGTAGTTTATAGGTTGTTCATCTTTTCTGTTTTTGGATGGCCTCACGCAAGGATCAAAATCCCGGTACCGGCGCAATTCCCGGCCGGCGGCCGGTACCGGTAACCGGCCGGTTACCAATTTTTTCCGGTCAAATTTTATTAAATTTTGCTTAAATATCAATCGAAATTCAAAATTCAAAATTTGAATTTGAAAACTCCGAAAAAACCGGCCGAGATTTCAAATCCCGCCGCCCACCGGTAAGGCCGGTTACCAGCGCGGTAAGACCGGTTACCGCTGGTAACCGGCCGGGATTTCGATCCATGGCCTCACGTCCTTTTCTTCTCTGTTTTTTTAATCATTGCTGTTTCCTTCTTGATTGTCTCTGTTTTTCTTTTATCTTAATGAAATGATTTGCAAAACTTTTGCACTTCCTTGAAAAAAACTAAACGAGACGTCCAAAATATTTCTACGAAGAAAAAAAATACCGAACCCGTGATGTCAACGTCGGTGACATGAATGAATCCAGCATCGTTGCTGTACAGGATTTTATTGTAGGTGTAAGTAAATGTATCTCCAGAAAGGTAAAGAAGATTTGTTACCATTAAAAAATAAAAAGCCACTGCAAAATTTACAGTTTTTTCACAGTGGGAATGAAGACTAATTTAGTCCTTTTTTTAGACGAAACAATAATAATCTGGCAGTTGGGAAAACACGCACACACCCACACAAGGTGATCTTTAGTACTTTAAAAGACTCTAGTGGTGATCATCGATGCGTTCTTCACGTCCCCCTCTAATCCTTGCAAGTCGCAACACTCATTCCTCAAGAAATCGTGTGCCGACGTGTGGATCCGATCTTGTCACCTCGGATCCAGCACGATTCGTGACCCCAATCGACATTTAAAATGATGACAATATCCTAGTTGGACAAGTCTCCTGATTCGGCCTCCTACTAATTCTTATATTCAGGTAAAGTTTTTCTAAGTTTTTTGTCTCTGCAATCTGACAGTCGGCGAAACAACGATGGTAAAAATTCGATAAATTTTTATTACCAACTCTAAAAATTATATTCTTTATCATCTTGGAAAGCTTACTGAATTCTCTACAATATTCGTTTTGGGTGGCTTTTCTAATTCGGCCTCAAACAAATTCAAAATTTCCAGACAAGACAATCTGTCAATTCTCGTCAGATCTCCTGGACAGTCACGGTAAAACTACCATAACTCCTAAACCGTAAGTCCAAATCAAGTGATTCTGGTGCCAAAAGAAAGCTAAAACCGAGAGCTACAACTTTCTAAGAGGTGGACAGATCATTAAATATACGATTATTACCCAAAACTGACGCGCAACAGCGCCGAACAAATCTGATCTGCTATCTCTCCTTGATCAGCCCTCCAAAAATCGCCTCCTCGCCTTCCTTCCAATGGACCGCAGCAACGGGCTTCGTCGGGGAGGGAGAAGGTGCTGTGGTGGAGATGGAGGCGCAGGGGAGAGGTGGTGGCGGCGCACAGGGTAAGGGAGGCCGGCGGCTCAAGTGGGAGGAATGGGGAGAGGGGAGGATTAGGGTTTTGGGGGTGGGAACTAGGGCTGGAAACGAGCCGAGCCGAGCCGGCTCGAGCCAAGCTCGCCCAGGCTCGGTCTGAGGCTCGGCTCGGCTCAAAAAAAGCTCGAGCCGGCTCGAAAAAGCTCGTTCGAGCCAGGGTTTCCCAAGCCCAAAAATAAAGGTAGAATAAAATGATTATATGAGTCATTTATCATCAATTCAAAATCCAATCATCTTGATTATATGGGGTTGCGCTCGGCTCGTTTGGCTCATGAGCGGCTCGAGCTCGGCTCGAATCTTCACCGAGCTCAAGCCCGCTCGGCTCGAAAAACCGAGCTTGAGCCGAGCCGGCCGGCTCGAACAAGCTCGAGCCGGCCGCGAGTCATGAGCTTTTGCCACCCCTAGCGGAACCCCTTATGGCCGGCCACACTTGGGCCCTCTTGGGCGCGCCCAGCCCAAGTTGTCGAATAAAATCGAAATCCCCTTTCTTTTCGTATTTTTTCTTCTTTATTGCCTTTTCTTCTCCCGGCTGAATTCCTAATTACCCGATTAAATTTTGGGGTATTACATTCTACCCCCCTTAAACATAATTCGACCCGATTCGACCATGGGTAACGCATCGCACTAAAATTTACTAACACTTTACCATAATATCACGATCCAAGTGAATAACTCTAGATAAAGTGGCGCATGCTTGACTCCAATTTCCAGGTCGCCTCTCTCTCAGACTGATGTGTCCACAACTCCTTGAAGTACACCAACGTCCCGTGCCTCAGCACCCGCTCTGACCTCTCCAGAATGTGCACCAGATGTGACTCAACTGTGAGGTCTTGCTCACTAGTCCGCGGCTCCAAAGAAATTTTATGCTCCGGGTCTCTCAAAACTTTCTCAGTACCAAGACATGAAACACATTGTAGCACCACACATGAACTCAGAAAGGTCCACGCGTTGGGCTAGCTTCCCAATTCTCGCTTTAATCAGGAACGGTCCCACGTACCTCGGGCTGAGCTTCCCTTTGGTTCTAAATCACGGAATTTGCACGTAAACACATGGAACCCTTGTTCCATCTCTCAGCCGATCTGTTCATCCTAACACGACAAACCTTCATTAAGTAGGGACGCACGACACCACTTATTTAAACAGCTTTAAATAATCAGAACTCAACTGAAAATAAGGATTCACAATGCAACCCAACCTTAACCATCCTTCCTCTAAAGAACTCAGATCCAAAATCGAAGATTCATCAAGAAAACCTTTTGAGATTCCAACTAGGCCGTTTGCAAATAAACACCACATGGGCCAACAGAGAATTCATTCAAATGCCCAGATCAAACACTCCATTTACTCCCCTAAACCGGAAAGAACCACCTTGCTGATTATAAAGTCAACTCAAATTGCACATGATCCCCATCATAAAACTCAATCAAACAAGCACCTCTCTCGCCGAGAAAACATTCTTTCCTCATAGGTTCTTTTAAGAAACAAATCCTTTCCCAAATCACAGGCTTCCAAATCATCACACTAATTCATTCTCTTAACCAACAATCCCACAACGACCCCCAAACCGAAAGAACAATCATACTCATTTAGAGGGACTATACTAATCCACAGACGGTTCCTCTAGTCTCCACCTATACGAATGGAATTATTGTGACAAGTGGTTTCCCACACCTCAATAAAGATTGTTCACCCGCGGCCACAACCCCTCATTCTGCTACGGATAATCAACTGGAACTTCTCAGCGCACAATCTCATTTATTACATCAAAAGAGTTATATCAAAGATCTTCACCCTATTAGAATCCACTTTTTTTTCCTACTGCTACACATAGTCATCGAGCAACTAAGGGTCTAGTATAGATCACCAAACCAAAATTCCATCCCCAAGGCTCCTACAATTATGATTCGTTGTAACAGATACGAAACTGTCAAATCTACTGATTGAAAATTCACACAATCCAACATACTCAATCATTAGCACCGACCTGTAAACATATTATCGGCCCAATCAACTCTAGAAAGATTCTAACTTCCAGAGTATTACTCACTAAAACTATGTCATACTTGACAATGACTCCACAATTCTTGTTGTTTCTTTAACTGCCGTAATGATTAGATTACTCTGCTAATTCCCTCTCATTAAACCACACCATCATAAACCACCTACACAAACTCGTAAAGTTCATTATCCATTTGTGATACTCTACTAAATCGATCAAGATTCCTATACTTTCGATAATACCAACATTCCAGCATGAACGAGGGTTTCTGGATTATAATTCGCTATGGGTTCCGCTAGTTGCAACACTATCAATTGTATTCCAACGACGAACATTCCATGGATTCTCTCCAAAAGTTATAGGTCAAAACCAATCCACCCTCTACCGTTCTTTACCTAAATTGGTTCATAAAACTTCACCACTACCGTATACTTGTCCACCACCAACCAGTCTCATATGGTACTTTATAAGACTTGGCAAGACGAGTTAGTTAAACCCTTTCTCAAAAGGAAAGAGACAAACATACACAAATTTCAACACACAAGAAAACGTTGCTCCTTGGAGGGAGCACGAGACCAAGAGAAACAATCAAATAGTAATGATCTAAAAAACAAAATACGTGTTCACAGTTGAGTGCAAAAGTTCCACTAGATTCTCGAAGCTCCATAAATCATAATAAAACATTGCTATGAAAATCCAAGAAACTCTTAAGCTGTAATGATAGAAAAGTTACAGATTACAATTCTTAACTCCAACCCCAAGTACGTAATGTACTTGTTTCCTGTTAGCAAATAAAGTAATTTTCTTTGGTTCCATCATTACTTGCCAACCCAAACAAGAGGTGCATTTAAAATCAAATCACATTAATCACTTAAGAACCAAATATAACCTCCTAATACGTCATATTGCTCAAATTAATTTCATCTACTACATAGATCATGAACTCCCAAAATACCATGAATGCCGAACTGCAAACATCTCATTTAGTCGATAATACGAAAGGCCATTAACTTACTTTCTCTCTAGAAGAATCATTACCGCTCCAACGAGTCAGAATCTCTTGCAGACCATCTTACTAACATCAAGAATAATACCCTTTTTACAAGAATCATTATCATCATCTCCTTCATTACAAAGCCCCAAGGGCTCACCAACAGTTCCATATTACTTGTATCTTCTCATGCTCAATTGAGTGTGTACCAAATTCTTACACCCTCACTACAACAACCTCTTTAATGTAGAAGAAACCTACTACACACTTTAAAAGGTTACACCAAATCTCTATCATCAAATACATAATATTATCAAATAATATCACCATCACGCAAACATAGATCACCTATTAAATCCTATCATAAACCCTTCCGAAAGAAACACAATAGATTATTCCATAATACGTTTGTTATCTCAATAAGATTCCAGCGGTCAATTTATTCTAGAGATTATATGATACACAAACCACACTATCAAAGCAAACTTTACAAGGATATACATCCACAATTCCTCCTCATAAAACGCACGTGATTAAATCACTTTCAAAAGGTCAACCCTTCACCTATTAGGAATGCTCACACCAATTTAGTACACACTAGTTCCAATCTGGAGGTTATCATAGGCCATTGGTGATTACCCAACCATGGATGAATTCATGGTCCTTTCTCTATTTGTATTCCCACGGACATACATAAGATCATCAAACAGCCAATCAAAGAAAATTCTATATCATTATCTACTGAGACAACAGTCGAGCAAATCCTTATATTTCTCATTCTACACAATTAGTTTATCCCATCGAGACCAAATAATCCAACAAGTTTAGCAAACTACGCAATTCTAATGATCAACCATCTCACCAACGTTCCACTCTTTTAATAACTCTATTGATCCCAACCAAGTATAGTCGTACTCATAATCACAGCTCATCAAGAACTACTAGAGGACAACATCGACTTACTCGATTTCACTTCTAAGGATACCCGTTAGGATGTATTATGCACCACACTGCAGACCCAACTTGATATCCCATATCATATCCATTAATTTCTTTAATTGTAACCTCTCGCTTAACCATGAGAAAACATCACTAAAGGATTTAACATTTTCTTTCATAAAAGAGAACCATTCAACTTCAACGCTCAGAATACCCAAAAGAGTTACATTGAGTCAAAACTTCCACATACTAAAAGACTTGCAAAAGCAAACTTTCATTATCCAAATCATCAAATGAAATAAATAGGTCACGTTTACCATTAAGAAAGACAAAACTCCAATACAAAGGTCAACCTTGACAATTAACCAAGTTTACCATTCGTAAGGGTAATTCAACAATTGGTGAAACAATAGTGGCTTTAAGAGACAAATTAAACCAATGAAAACACATCAACCTTTCTCAAATAGAACGAACATCAACCCCAATGAACTAATAACCCAATGGAAATTCATCAGCCACAATTGGACTAGAGTTGATCAAATTTCAAATTCAACGAAGAGAGCAACTTTTCTACAGATAATCACTTTCAACGCTTGTACTAAGATATCCGAGGTAACCACTTCACTATTCTCTTACAACGAACGGTGGTGTAACCTGGTAAAGCCCGGGGTCACAACCACGACCTCAACCTTTCAACATCAACCATCCTTACACATAACCCAGGATAATCAATTAATTAGCAATCATGCTAAATTCTTACTAGTAATCATCAATACAATATCACAGAAACGTAAATGCAATGCTTTGCCCATTCCTATCCACTGTGCACAGTGTGTCAAGTTTTAAGTTAATTAGCCATTAACAGATTTTAGCAAATCAAGTTATTTAAGTTACTAACCTATTCACCACGGACCTAAAGCCCGCTCTGATACCATTTGTAACACCCTGACCCAAAATCGGCTCAATGCCCAGCCCACCGTGGGGCAGACCCACCCCACACATAGCACCTCACTTACACTTTTCGTCCCCGCTTCATGTAAAAGGGTTAACCCGGAGGTGCTACGTTTAGATCCAACATGCATTATATACTACTACAACTCACTTGAGACAAGCAATGTGGGACTAATCCCACCACACAACTCCTCATGGGCCACACTACGAGCAGGCCAGGGTATTACATTCACCCCCTTAAGGGCTGACGCCCTCGGCAGCATACCGCATATGCGGAAAATGCCTAGAACCACCCCTCAGACACGCCAGGCGCCCAGGTGCAAGACATATGCCATGCCATGTGTCCACTCCGGACCCACATGTGCCATGCGCCATATGCCCGCACCCCTGTCCCGCATGCCCCGTGCAGCAAAGGTTGATGCTCTGATACCAACTGTAACACCCCAACCCATCAGGGGCCTGGAATGCTACTAAATAAACATGATAAACAAAAAACATAAGGCATAGTTCTAAATTTCGGCAGAACCTCCTTTGTATAACTAGGTATACCGGAGGTTCCAACAGATGCATATATTATCATCAATATCTCAACATCCAAAGTTCATCAAAGCATTCATAAATAATCTATTCAGCTAAAATATAAGCAAGCATAACTACCACTTACCACTCTCATTATTACAAATAACCCAATGCATTCAGGCATAACCAAAATTAATCATTAAACAGTTTGCTTATTATTAAGGTACGACCTATATGATAATCATATTTAAAAGATTGTGTGGCAGTGAGTGCATCCAAAGCAATTCTACTCCTTCCCATGCATGTCGTCCTTGCAAGTGGTACCTAAAAGCACAAAAAGCAAGAGGTGAGTCCAAAGACTCAAAGAAATATAATAAATGGCATCAACAACATACAAGCATGTAACTTCTTCAACTATCCTTCACAAAATCACATAACAATCGCTTACACATGTATGCTATGCAATATGCTCAACATGGTCTTTCTCTTTCTCTTTCTTTTCCCTTTTTGCATTTTACCGGTAATGCAAAGTGTGCATCCGTCGATGCACACCCATGCCTCAGAATATCCGGCACAGGACCTTTGCCCATACTCCACGTGTATAGGGACCTGAGCCCATGCTCTTCAAGCATGAGAACCTTTAGCCCGTCATTAATATGACGGGGACCTCAAGAGTTGCTTGGTCCTCACATGATCAAGACTTCGGTAACCCAACATAATGCATATGTATGAATTCTCAAAGTAATACAAATATGCATCCACAACAACATTGCATATGAATAACCTATTCGTACTCTAAAATCTCATAACCATAGACCATCAACCATGAATAACACGTGATTCATATCTCTAACAACCATGAACAATACCAATTATGTCATCATCATCACAAACATGAACACACAAGTACGCATAATATATACCAAACATTGCCGTTCAATAATACATATTATATTCATCATTGGAATAAGTCCATTCTTCGTCCCTCAACTATACCCGATGATTAATTTTGGTCCCTGAACTTAAATACCGGATATAACGCACCTCAAACTTTCCATACCGGCAAATCGTGTCCTCCGCAGGCGGCGACGGCGGTTTGGGCCGACGTGGCATCCACGCTGGGCCGAGTCGCCTCGCACGACTCGACCGGGTCATATGCCCCGATGCGGTCGCCTCGCGACTCGGCCGCTCTCTCCCTCTCGCCACTCGCCTCGCTCTCCTCTCTACGGCGACTAGGGTTTGTTGGCCGCGGGCGACTAGGGTTCGTAGTTTGATGCGGCGGTGAAAAAGGACAGGCTAAAGGTGAGTTCTTCAATCCTAGATCCGCGCAATTATCTCGGTTGTTTGTGGAGCTACTTGATTAGTGTTGTTCTTAGAGTAATGGTTGGTGTTATTTTGCATGTAGGTATATCACAGTGGTGATTTCTTGTTACTCTGATTTAGCAATGGATAATTTGGACAAGCTAGCTGTTAGGTTCCATTTCAGTGGGGATTTCTTTGATGATGGGAAGAGATTGCATTATTGCGGAGGAAGAGACGGCATGTCTTACATAGATCGAGATAAGTTGTCGCTACGGAGGTCCAAGGCCATTTGAAGGACCATTGTGAGGATGTGGAGTTGGTACTCATGCAATCGCGCTTCGGGAAAGCATTGAAGACCGGATTGAGGGCGCTAACAAATGATGAGGACCGCTGCACCATGGTCGATCAGATCACCGATGGGGTGTTGTGGATATATTTGTTGAGGCAGTGGGAGTTGATGATGATGTTGGCTCGGATGTTGATGGTGTTGGTGACAAAGGAGATGAAGATGTTGATTGGGAAGATGAGAGTGAAGCTTGGATGCACACAGATGATGATGAGGAATTAGATGCTTCCAAGGAGGTGGAGGTGATTGAGGTGTCACCACCGATATTGCAAAGGATATTGCGCAAGCGGAAGTTCTACAATACATTGCCCGATATGAAGGGGAAGGCAAAGGTCGACTACAAGACTTGCAAAGTGACTACGAAAGAGGTACAAGGTCGGGCATTTGGTGGCCATTGATGAGTCAAGGGACAAGGAGGAGACGATGACAAAGTGACACTTCTTACTTTTTGAGAGTGAGGAAGAGGACAACTATGAGGAAGGTGGCGTGATGGCGAAGCTCGAGGAGGAAACCCAAGTACCCTAGGTATGACCCCAAAGCAAGTCTCCTACTTTTAGCTTGGGCATGGGTTTTAGCCGCAAGGGGACTTCATTCAAGTCATAGCAAGATGGAGTAGAGAGGAGACATGTTATTAATTTTGCAAGAATGACAACAAAAGGGTTAGGGCTCAATGTGAGTGGGCCAAATGTCCTTGGTTTATCTTGTTGTTAAATAACAAGAAGGATGGATAGTGAGTAGTTTCAAGGATGAGCACACATGCCCCCCAAGAAGGGACAACAAACTTGTCACTTCCAGGAGAATAGCTGAAAAGTTTGAGAGTGCCATAATGGGAAACCCAACCTCGAAGCTTGAGCACTTGAAGCAAACAGTACAGGAACAAATGCATGCAGATGTGAGCATAGCTAAGTGCAAAAGAGCTAAGTCCATTGTAATGCGAATGTATTAGACTCAAGAAGGGAGAGTATGGTAGGGTCTTTGACTACCAAATGGAGCTTCTTAGGAGCAATCCGTAGCACAAGAGTGGTTAAGCCGCATCCAGATGCCCTGTCGCGTTTTTCACAGAATGTATATTTGTTTGGATGCTTGCAAAAGAGGTTTCTTAGCTGGGTGTAGGAAAGTGATAGGTTTAGATGGTTGTTTCTTCAAAGGTCCAACCAATGGGGAGCTAATTTGTGCAATGGGAAGAGATGCAAACAATCAGATGTACCCCATAGCATGGGCTGTGGTAGAGAAGGAAACTAATGAGTCATGGACCTGGTTCTGGGATTTTCTTCAAAGATATAGAAATTGGAGATGGCGAAGGATGGGTAATCATCTCGCATCAATGTAAAGTAAGTCACATTAGTGTTTATTCATCCAATTTGTCATATGCAGACTTAACTTCGCTTGTTTGTTGCGTGGCCTACTAAATGTCGCTCAAGATTGGGTACCTAAGGTCGAGCATAGGATGTGCAAGACACATCTATGCCAACTTCGTGAAGACTTACAAGAACAAGGCTTGGCGTATAGTTCGTTGTGTGCCAAATCTCCATGTGTCAATCTTTTCAACTACCATTGGGCAAGGCTTGCAAAGGATACCTCAAGGTGCTAATGCAATCATGAGGACAGATCCACAACATTGGAGCAGGCATGGGTTAAGTTGGGATCATGCCGTGAATCTGTGGACAACAACATGTGTGAATCATTCAATCATGCCATAGTTGAGTCAAGGTACCTCCCTATCATCAAGCATGTTTGAGTGGATAAGGAGGAAAGTGATGGTTAGAATCCTTACCAACAAAAGCAAGGCGTAGAAGTGGACAGTGTGACATGCCCCAATATTCTCAAGAAAATGAAGGTCTACATCAATGAGTCGCTTTTCGTCATGCAGGTACAATGGTCGAATGGTTTTGAGGTCACACATAGAGATCATAGGTTCTCAAAGTGAACTTGGATAGTAGAACTTGTTCATGCAGATATTGGCAATTGTCTGGTTTGCCTTGCCCACATGCCATTGCATGCATCAATTGGAGGAGCAGTTCCCTTGATGACTACATAGCACCATGTTACTCCATTGCAGAGTACAACAAGACTTATGAGCACTGCTTGCAACCTGTTGAGGGCATGACTTGTTGGCCCACATCGGAGAGACCAAGACCAAGGCAACCAAATATGGAGAAAATGCTTGGGAGGCCAAAGAAAGATAGGAAGAGAGAGCAAGATGAGAAGCCTAAAGGAATAAGACTGTCCAAGATTGGCACAATCATTAGGTGCAGGCTTTGCAAAGGAATTGGCCATAACAGGTCTAGCTGTGAGAGGAGACATGGCCAATCAGAGCAAACATCAGAGCCCAGCCAGGATCAACAAGGTCATTGTGCAAGTGTTGGCAATTCTACACCAACTGGTCCTGCTCTCTGGTACAAAATTCATTCCTTCATTTCATGCATTTCCTAAGTTGGTACAAAATTACATAGTTTAAGCACCTTTCACATTGCAAAGTTGTGATTCCTCCACCACAACAGAGCTGTTCTAGCATGACCAAGAGAAAGACTGTGTCTAATTCAAGGAACACACCACCTCCATCCAAAAAGAGTTGCACTGGGTAGGAGTATTGTACTCAGAGAGGACAGCACAACTATTCGTAATGTAGGTGCATTCCAAAATTTCCATATCTTCATTTATATTCTTTGCACTTGCAAACTACAAACCTCTAACTCAACATGGTGGTTCTCACATACTGGTATGCCGATCGAGGATCATCAAAACCTCTCACATCGCTAAAGTCACTACACAACATGGTGGTTCCGCACTATGAACTTGGAGGCAAGTGTGGCGTCATGCGAGTGCAAAATCAAGTGTGAACATCCGTAACTTCGGTTCTCGCCTCCGTCAAGTCGCAGCCCAAGAACCAGCCTTTCAAAATAGGAAGAAGCTGAATCCAACCAAGAAGAAGCAAAGTTATAGTTCAAAGCTTGCAAAGCTTTTGGGTATCCCAACTAATGAGTGATGTTCTAATGGATTTGCCGATGCTTATGTCGTTAGTGTTATGTAATCTTTTGAACTTGTGCCTTGTGGGTCGGCATAGCTATGCCGTTAGTGTTATGTAATCTTTTCAACTTGTGCCTTGTGGTCCGGCAGCTCACGATAATACTTAGTGTTATGTAATCTTTTCAACTTGTGCCTTGTGGGTCGATAATCGTGTTTATTTCGAGAACCAATCGATATGTTGTTTATTTATGAGAACCAATCTCACTGCTTATTTATGAGCACCAATCTCACTTGCTTATAATTGAACACATGATCCTTGGTTCGTTAGTGTTGATGTTTACATGGATTGAACATCTTACAATGCATTCCAGATTCTGTTGGGACAATGCATTCCCGGTTCATAGGACAATGCCCGACAATGATTCCGTGTTCTATTGATGTTTACATGGATTGAACAATGCATTCTGTGTTCGTTGATGTTTACATGGATTGAACATCTTACAATGCATTCCTCGGTTCGTTAGGACAATGCTCGGACAGCTTAAAGAGCATCGAACTTGTTTCAATCACCGTCCCCTAGTATCATTTCATCCAGTTTACATTTCATCCAAGATAGAGAGCATCGATTCCGCATAGCTTATGTGTTAGGTTCAATCATGGTACCTTGTTGACAAGCATCAAGATACAGAGCATCAATCGAATCGACAATTTCAGAGCAACACAGTTCCATTACATAATAGATTGCGCACAGTTCAATTACATTCCCTAATCGTAACTCTAACTACCATCATTGCAAAAACAACAAGCAAGACAAAAAGTCTCCTCTCTTTCTCCAAATTGTGCTACCCTACCAATGAGTCCAACAACCGCTACATCACGCTCTCCATGCCCGACTCGCAACACTCAAATCTTGTTCATTGTTCCGTTCCTTAACGCCTAAGCTCATGGTTCTCCTTCCTCAACGCCCTAACAAAGGTCGCGCAAGTCCAAGATTACCGCCTCAAGAAGGGGTTGGTTCATCATCGCACCATGCCCAAAACTTGCACCTCCAAACCTTCAATTAAGATTCACAAATAAGCAGAGCCTCCACAAACCAAAATAACAAAGAATTGGTGAAGATTACTTACCCGAGCTCGCATGCATGTCATGTACCTCCGCGTCGGGTTAGAGTCGCTCCACGAGATCCACCGACCACCTTCTCCCGCAATGGCAATGGACCGTTGGAGCGACTCGCTGGTCGCTCTCAGATGGAATCGGCAGGTGGAAGCCCCATAAACCGTGGCCGACGGAGGGTGCAAGACATGCCGCCGACCTTGAGCTTCCTCCAAGGGCCAACGAACTCGAGCTCCCTGTCGGCCATGGCGCAGCCTCCAATGAGGGGGAAATCTGCACGCTGGGAGCTCGGGAGGGGCTCGCAGATTGCTCGCCGGGAGGACAGGCATGGTGAGCGCGAGACGGCCGCCAACAAACCCTAGCCCGCCGAGAGGGAGAGCGAGAGCGAGAGTGAGCGAGAGGAGAGAGAGCGACCGAGTGCGAGGGCGACCGATCGTGGCATATGACCCGGCCGAGTCGTGCGAGGCCGACTGGGCCAACGTGGATGCCACGCCGGCCCAAACCGCCGACGCACGGAGGGACACGATTTGCCTGTATGTAAAGTTTGAGGTGCGTTATATCCGTATTTAAGTTCAGGGACCAAAATTAATCATCGGGTATAGTTAGGGGACGAAGTATGGACTTATTCCTTCATCATTATACTTGCCTTAACCACGAGAGAACGAGGGATGCATGAAGGTGCCGCTCCCTGCATCACCACCACCGAATAATAATTATAACACACGCTAAGACACAACAATGACCAAAACAAACTATATAACAATAACCATGGACTTGCAAAACTTCTAACTCGATCCCGTCCCTAAATTTCTAACGCCGATCCGTCCCCTGTGGACAATAACTTCAAAAATCCATATCTATTAGTACAGGGTCCAAATAAGATGTTCTTAGAATTTCTGTAAAGGTAATTAAATTCTCCAAATAAGTCTAGTTGGTAAGCCTTACTTAATCAGCCAAGTAATACCCCTACCAGGTCAATTAATAAAACATCAACTTCACGTCGGGTTCTCTGGACAGAGCACTAAAACCGCCATAACTTTTGCTACGCAACTCGAACGGGTGATCTTGGTCTCTCTGGAATCATGACAAAACCAGATACAATAGTCTAGTTGGACAAGTCTCCTGATTCGGCCTCCTACTGATTCTTATATTTAGGTAAAGGTTTTCTAAGTTTTCTGTCTCGCAACTGACAATGCATGAACAATGATGGTAAAATTCCATAAATTTTTATTGCCAAGTCTAAATATTGTGTTCTTTATCATCTTGGAAATCTTATTGAATTCTATACAATATTAGTTTTGGGTGGCTTTTCTAATTAGGCCTCAAACAAATTCAAAATTTCCAGAGAAGACAATCTGTCAATTCTCGTCAGATCTCCTGGACAGTCGCGGTAAAACTACCATAACTCCTAAACCATAAGTCCAAATCAAATGATTTCGATGCCAAAAGAAAGCTAAAACCGAGAGCTACAACTTTCTAAGAGGTGGACAGATCATAAAATGTACGATTATTACCCAAAACTGACGAGCAACAGCGTCGAACAAATTTGATCTGCTATCTCTCCTTGATCGGCCCTCCAAAAATCGCCTCCTCGCCTTCCTTCCAATGGACCGCAGCAACGGGCTTCGTCGGGGAGGGAGAAGGTGCTGTGGTGGAGATGGAGGCGCAGGGGAGAGGTGGTGGCGGCGCATAGGGTAAGGGAGGCCGGCGGCTCAAGTGGGAGGAATGGGGAGAGGGGGAGGGGATTAGGGTTTTGGGTGGGGGTGGAACCCCTTATGGCCGGCCACACTTGTTCTCTCGGCCGCGCCTGTGCTCAAGTTGTCGAATAAAAGCAGAAATCCCCCTTTCTTTTCAGGTATTTTCTCTTCTTTTATTGCCTTTTCTTCTCCCGGCTGAATTCCTAATTACCCGATTAAATTCCGGGGTATTACAGGTTTTTCAAATATCATAATTTGTGCCATCAAATAGAGATGTTTCACCTAGATGCACTATATCACTAGTGGCCATCCTTTACTCTCTAGACGGTTAAGTCTAATAAAATGAGAGACCAAGCTCTGATACCACTTGTAAGATCGAGGAGGCCGACTAGAGGGGAGTGAATAGGCAGTTTTAAAAATCTTTTGGCTAACACTGATTTCTAATGAGGAAGAGTAAGTCAAATCGGTTTTGCACAATTAAGACCTAAAAACAACTGGTCTTACTAAGTGCACCAACAATATAAGACTACGTCTATGATAGAAAATATAAAAATACCTAAAAGTAATTTAATTCTAGGAATGTAAATTGCACAAGGTAAATAAATAGAGAACAAACCACAAAGATATAATGACTTTTTACCATGGTGTTCGGAGACTTGCCGGTCTCCCTAATCCACGTTGAGGTAAGCCCAAACTAATTGGACCAACTCCACGAATTAAGCCAAGAACCTCAATTCCACTAGTGATATCTCTTTCCCGCTCCGAGTACGTGAGCTCCAACCTTCACAACATGCCGGGCCTCTTCACAATCTTCCTTGAAGAGATCTCGGATATGACGCCTCCAACGCTGTCTAAGAGTCGGCAAACTCCAAGAGTAATAAGTTAAGCCCCTTGCTTGACTCTCACCACGAGCAACGAATGCACAAGCTCAAGTGGATACAAAATCCAACTCTAGATGCAAAACATGCAACTAAAGACCTCCCTCCTTGCTCACAAGGTGCAAAACATGCACAATTGAGAGGAGAAGCTCACACTAGCTCAATAGAATGAATGAAGTGTCAAAAGTTATTTCACAACCGGCCAAGGGGGTATTTATAGCCCCACCACAAAAACTAGCCATTGGAACAAACATCCTGAACAAATCAGATTTCCTAGTATCGCTGCTCAGACCGATACAACTTCACGAGATTCAACGATCAATCACAGCATTTAATGCACTGAACTAGATGTTAGACATAAAATTGTAGTACCACCGTCAGCTAGAAATTGGTAATACCGCATCGCGGTCGTACCGCTCGGCTTGAACGAAGCTACCATTTTCTAGAGCTCAAGAATTCTCAAAAGCACCTTCTCTAGAAAACTCATACCGCCATGTAAATATCGGTACTACTGTACTCCGGTAGTACTGCTCAAGGGAATGCGTTCATACCGATTCAAGGGAGATCAAAACTCCCAAACACATGCTCTTTGTAATATACGTACCGGCACATAAATATCGGTACTGCCTACTTGCGATAGTACCACAGCTGAAATGCATTCGTTCCGATTTTCAGAGAATATCAAACCACTCGAAAATACACTCTCTGTATTTTACATACCTCCATACATTTTTCGGTACTACCGACCTGCGGTAGTACCGTAGTTCAAATGCGGTCATTCCCATTATCAGAGATATTTAAAGTATCCAAAAAATACACTCTCTAGAAAATACGTACCGCCAAACAAACATCGGTACTACTGACTTGTGGTAGTACCGCTTATCAACAA
Source organism: Hsuehochloa calcarea (assembly GCA_036346395.1). Taxonomy (NCBI): domain Eukaryota; kingdom Viridiplantae; phylum Streptophyta; class Magnoliopsida; order Poales; family Poaceae; genus Hsuehochloa; species Hsuehochloa calcarea. The sequence continues at coordinate 12,009,034 of CM070596.1, read as the reverse complement.
CGGTCATACCATTTTTCAAAATAATTTTTCGAAAGCTCAAATCAAAGCAATGCATGAACCCTAATAATTTACAAAACACATTTGCAAACATAGATCATGCAACAAAGATTAGGTACATGGAGTTTAACCATTTGAAAAATACATTTGCAACGTATAGTCACATGCTACAAGGATTAAACGCATGAGCCTCGACTATTTACAAAACACATTCGCAAATACTACCATCATGCCATGGTGAGCTAGAGCAAGCGAGATTGAGTTTTCAACACATGATGAGACCCAAGCTACTAGGCAAGACACCTCTTAATAGTACGGCAACCTATACTAGCAATTTGGTCTCCCAACCAAGCACCGAGACTGGTAAAAGACTAGGAATACATCCTTAGCCCTAGCTAGTCATACCTTTGCCTTGCACATCCTCTTGAAGCTTGATGACACATATTTTCACTTCAAGTCTTGGTTCTTGACTTGAATGTCATCAACGCATGATGATCTTCTTCACTTCAGAATCTTGTCTTGATGCCCATCAACACATGATGACATCCTTCATCCCGAATCTTGATTTGAATATCATCAACGCATGATGATATTTTTCACTTCGGGATCTTGTCTTGATGCCCATCAACATATGATGGCATCCTTCATCCCGAATTTTGACTTGAATATCATCAACACATGATGATTTTCTTCACTTGCTCTCTATTAACACATGATGAGTCTTCTTTTGACTTGATGATCAACTCATGATCATCTTCTCTTTGAGATCTTGATATGCATCAATACATGATGCATCCTTCACTTGACTTGATGACAATCAACTCATGATGTCATCCCAAGTCATCGTGATCATGGAACTCGGCCTATTTCACCAACTCATGGAAAATGTTAGCTCCACAATGTGATTATCATTAAATACCATAACATACCATTAACTCATAATGGTGGGTCAAGATACTTCAATCTTTCCCTTTTTAGTAATTGATGACAACCATGACAATTACAAATAACTTAATATAAGAACATATGAGTATATATAAACTACACAAGCTTTATATACTCAAAGGTATGTTTCAAAGTAGAGATCCCATGTATATGTGGATAAAGAAATATAGATCAATACTAATGAAACCATAAAACACAGAGTGGACTCCCCCTAAATGTGTGCATACATGAGTGTAAAAAGAACATATGCATATATTCAAGTTAGACTTTTGGCAGAATTCAACCTATATTTTGGATCTGAGGAATGCAACAAGATATATGAATTTGATGTCAAATGCATACCTTTTTTATTTTCACATTTTCACCCAAATAAGACTACACAATATGTATATCAATAGAAGTGTTTGTCTTACGTATGGATTTGTCATTAATCACAAAAATACTCTTTTAACTCATAATGGCGGGTCCAGATTCTTCAACCATTCCACCCGTCATGGCCCAAGCTGTTGGAAATATGCCCTAGAGGCAATCACAGAGATGATTATATTTCCTTATGTTCATGATATTGGATAATATGTTATCATGTTCCTTGAATGAATCATCAGTTATAGATCAATGAGTATGTGACTTGTTGGTAAAACTCATTAACTTATATGATATCATTCTAAATGTATCCCTGGTCGAATGTCACTGGTCGGAACAACCGTGACTCTACGACCAGCACATGTATTGATTGATGGCCATGTTTCACCGGTCATAGATATAGAAATATCGAATTAGTAATGTGAGCACATGTTAGAGAACATGGAGCTGGATAGACCCATCATTGAGACACTATTGAGATTGTTATGAATCTATGTGCCATTAGTTGGTCTCAAGTAATGATGATGTATAATCCTTAGACCTGAGAATAACATGGTTCCCTACATGTGTAATAGCACTCTTAGGGGTTACCAAACGCTACTCCGTAACTGGATAGTTATAAAGGTAGCTTTCGGGTATGCTATGAAACATGCGGAGGGATGTGACTGGTCGAGATGGGATTTGCCCTCCTGCATAACAGAGAGATGTCTCGCCCTCGTGGTGATCGGATAAAGAAAGTGCATGGCCATGCCACTAGTTGTCGGGTGTCGACCACATGAAGTTATCCGACACTCGATCGAAAGTATTGAATACCCATGGATGACACCATATCTCACCGGAGTTCAACCGACATCGTGAGGCAAAGGGAGAATGCATGAGTAGGTCACTTAGTTCGATCGCTTATGGATCGTCGATGGAGATACGATCCGTCAGACCGATCGAACGTAATCATAGACTGGTCGTATAGAGATTCGAACTGATCGTAAGTGATGAGGACCTGATCATAGATCATATTACATTAAGGTTCGTCCGATATATTCTTTGTGTACTTGGGAATCGCATACGTCGTTAGGTGTCACGACGACTAGTGGTCAGAAAAGAGTTTTCGAGTCACAACCAATCGCACAAGAACCTGTAGGGTCACACACTTAAGGGGCTGGGGATTTGATTTGGATAGTGATCCGAATTCGTATAGGATATAAGTTCCTAATGGGCCTCGAGTAAGAGACCCATCATGGATGCCTATATATAAAGAGAGGCGGTGGCATAGGGTTAAGCACGGTTTTTTGGAAGAACTCCCGAAACCCTAATAGCCACGCCATCCTCAACCACGTTGCCGGTGCTAGCACACCAGTGCGTGGTGTTCCTACCCTGTATGTGTGGATATCTCAGAGGTGCTGTTGCGAAGCTTCAATACTAGGACGATCCGCAACTCGTGACGATCACCGGAGTAGGAGGAGAACATGCGAGGCGAGTTCGACTACTCAGAGGAGCAGACGCGAAGCGAGTACGACTACTCGGAGGAGCAGTCGCGCGACGAGTACGACTACGACCGCATCTATTCGCTACATCGACTCTACTTCCGCTACGAGTCGGCGCGTCTAGCGGTAATCTCGTGATCTATTACTTGCGGAGGTTCCTTGGTTGCGCGGTAAATTTTTGTTTTGTGCTATCGTAGCGCCTACCCGTACACCTTTCACAAGCGCACTCACCAAGCCAAAAGGATTCACATCAAGGAGGTTGTGGCCAGGGCAGCCTGAAGAGCATGTACTCTGCAAGCACTAGGCGTGTCCCCATGCTACCAATCGGTTCTGCTGGGGAGCGTGGTTGCCCCCGCTGTGAAGAAATGGATGTTGAATCACTGATCTCCCGACTGAATCAAGCTTCAGGTTGACGCAGGCGCTCCAACTCGCCAATGAACTTGCACGATCGCCGCCACCGGCAGGCATCTAGCTCTTCCAGCTCGGGAGAGCCCCGCTACCACCGTCGTCGCACTACGCGATCACCATCACCTCGCGCACGAAGGAACAGGGGCATCCCGGAGACTGGCAGCCCTCTCGCTCGACATATCTTCAAAGCTCTGTTTCAACCAAAGTTCCGCCAGCCCAATCTCGGTCCATACGATGGGGACTCCGACCCCATGTAGTTCTTGGAAGTATACTCGACGACCATTTGGGCTGGGTAAGGTGGAGAGGTGGAGATGTGCAACTGCCTACCACTGTTCCTCTCCGGAACAACGCGTTCTTGGTTCTTTAACCAAAAGAAAGGCTCCATCTATTCATGGGACCAGCTGAGGGAAGAATTTAGCGTGAACTTCCAAGGAAGCTATAAGCACCCTATGCTTCCCAATCAACTCTTTATTGTCAAGCAGCAAAAGAACGAATACATGAGGGAATTTCTTAAGTGCTTTTCTAGAGTACGGAGCCAAGTGGCTAATGAACCTCGGAGGTCCTAATTTGGCTCGATCTTTCGATGAGAAGATAAATTCGGTAGAAGTCGCTCAACTTTCACGATCCTAGCTACGAGCTCGCATGGTCCGAAACCACGCAATCACTGAACTGCTCGACAAGTCGTTATCAACTGTGAACGAATACCAGGATGACCTGATCACGAAGATCAATTCTTGCATACACCGAAGAAGCACGCAAGAACGAGGTAAAAAGCAATCTGAATTGCAAATATACGATTGAGTTCAAAAGGTGGGATTCTGCAGAGGTCCTTTACGGTTGGTCTAGTCGACACAAGCAAAGAACAGGAGTTTTCACAATGGAGAAACTAATCAAACGAAATCCAAGGAAACTAGAGGGGTGTGACCTCCTTATATAGGGAAGTGGAAGCCGCACATAGCTAACAAAATAGGGGGTGGTAATATTCATGGCAATCGCTTATGGGGGTTACTATTCACATGAATAGTATGAACTTTCTTGGGAGGTCAAGCAGCGATGAGTCAATTCCTGACGATTACAAGGCCTAAATTGACTCAAATAAGTGATATAACACCTTCTTTGATGATTACAAAGTCCACAAAAGGAATTTTGTGGTGAAGTCGATCCGCTGGAAAGTTCTCGAATAAGCTTTCCAACAAGTCCAAGAACACCGAATCGACCGCATACAAAAGTTATATGCATTTAAAGTCTGCCGTCTCTCGAGGCCAAATTGATTCCAAAACGTGTCTAGCTCGAACTCTTGCTTAGCTTGGATAAAAAGTGATATGATGCTGTATAAATATACATTTTCATCATTAGGTAGCTTCATATAGTTCATATAATATAAATACACTCCTAAAAACGAGCTCACCTGATAATTTAAGTGAAGCGTACGAGCTCTTGTAATTGGAATAGCAAGCATAGCAAATATGGTTGTATCCATAGGGGTCATGTTCTCATCCTCCTCCCCTTCTTGAAAACAAAGCTGTCCTCGACTTTCGATAAGCTGAAAATAGGGTAACAAAGAAGTCAAGGTGTATGCATGGTATATGTATATGTCATCCGTTTTAACGGTTCTTCGTTGTTGCACAATTAATTTTATAAAACAACAACGATTATAAAATCTTATTGTATTAGTAGCCCAAGAATAATCATATATGTTAATGAGCAAAATAAAATTTCTCACACAATAATTATTGCAACTAGTTTTGCAAATGTAAGTGAAGCATTTATACAATTCAAATCTCTGAAATTGTAAACTTGTAGTGGTAGCACATATGGGCAAATCTACAAACTTTGGAATCAAACAAAGTTCATCCATATAATCAGATTTCAATTGAGCGTTAGCAAATTCATCTAGCAAGGGTGAAAAGATTTGAAAGTTCTTCCATACTTCAACATTATTATGCAGATTGTCAATGCTAGATGGTGCAATAAGAGATGAACACATAGGCATTGGATGATCACTACAGTTCATTTTCCTCTCATAATGAACAAGATTCAGTACACAAGAATTATTGTTCAAAACAGTAAGCTTCAATTCATCTATGTGATCACAAGTTATGCATATTCGATACACGTGAAATTGATTGTCTAAACCATAATCTCTAATCAAATTAAACTTATATCCAGGGGTGTACGCACTAGACAAGGATTTCAAACATGCGATTTCAGAAACTTTCTTCATAGCATGTGACAATTTCATCGGTGGCTTCAACATAATGTAACATAAAGAATCAGTAGGAGAAATTCTAGTCAAAACTTCTTTATGTCTAACCAATTCCACATGATCATTATATGTGATTGACTCATAATATGAATTGCTCAAAACAGAGCAGCAATTCAATTATGTTATCACATGGTGTACTCAAGTCAACAGTAAATCAACAAGTTTATCACATGGTGCACTAAAATCAATGCAGTCTGAATTCTCTTCGTGAAACATGTGCATATCAGAATTATTTTCCACTAATTTTTGCTCTAAAATAGCATGAACAGTGGACAATTGTAGTTCTTCATAAGCATACTCACCTTGAGTGATGATAGCACCATGATCTTTACCTTTGTGGTTCTCCTCAGATGATGTAGGTGCATCCATCTCCTCTAAAGACATAATATGCGCTATATCACCCTTCATCTCTTCAAGCATCTCACAGTATCAGAGATGGAGTAGGAGCCAAAACAATGTTAGCATTTTCAGTTACCTTAGGTTGCACCTCACTTGCGACCGTGGGTGGTGGAGGTACAAAACGACGTTGCAATTTCTTCTTCATCTGCTACCATGTGTACATGAAGTGGTATGCGATATTCGACCACCAATGTTGAACATCACCGATCAGCGCCGTCCTTGCCATGCTCATCTTCTCATAAGGATCAAGGTCATGTCTTTCAAAGTAGATTTTCAACATAGTAACCCATATGAAATAGTCCAACAACGTACTCTCAACGGTGAGTGGCATGATGTATGTCGGTAGATGTTTACCTTTGAGTTCAAATCTGCCCGTGATGTCATCGTAATCTACCAACTTCAACCAACCTGTCATTGTTAGTAGAAAACGAGGAAATAAATCACAGTGTATATGCTCCTATCAAATACTAGGTTCTTGCATTTCAACAGTTGCTCTCTCGCAACGCATTACCAAGTTCTTACTAGTTCTTACCAATGCAGCAAGGAAGTGGTACAACCGGTGGCTGGTTCGTGATACTCTCCCTTGTGATTAGCCCAACGATTGCAATGAACAAAACCTACCGAGTTAGTAGAAAGTGGGCTCTAAGGCTTCAATATGGTAGCAAGGATCAACAATAATCAAATCAGTTAATGCAAGTTGGAAAATTGTTCAAAGTACTAGTCAATGTTGCTGATCCTAACCTAGAAAAAGCTAGCTAATCAAAGCTTATCAAGAGAAGTGTATGAACACACACGCAAAGATCAATGTGACTTGATGTAAACAATGAAAAACCTCACAACAAGTGCTAGGAGATACGCTAACCAACTACTCAAATTTTTTTGTAGGGCACAAGATTGTTCACACGATGTAGAGCACAAAAACGGAATAACGTGCAGTGTAAACAACCATTTAGTTCAAGCAAAAAAATAACAGTTAGTCTCGAGCGATGAAAGAGCAAAGTTTATATGGCTTATATATACTCGTTTGAAAGGTTTCGATGAGATCTATAACTTTGCAGTTGAGGCAAACCCCAAATTTCGAAGGGAAGACTGAAAGAAACAGCAAAAACCAAAACTGAAAACTTGTGACGCGAATTCGAGGCTGAAGATGGCCGATTTTGGAGGCCCCAGAGGGCGACTAGTAGCTTAAGTGGAAAGTATGCGCCTCGTCGTTAGATTTCCAACGCGTACCAGAACGTCCAAAACGGATACCGTATGCAAAAGTTATACCCGTTTTACTGAAGGTGCCTCAGAAATGGAATCGTACATGGACTTGAAACCGAGTCGGTTCCAATCTTGAAACTGCTATATCTTTTGATTCCGTGTGCTAAACTTGCTGAAATTTTTGTGCAAGCTTGTGGCTATATGTAGAAGGGCTCCTCCAATTGTTATTGATTTTTGGTGTAAGATTGTTTTTTTTCTACCACGACTTTTATTCTGTGTGACGGCCTCTTTCTCCTTCTATTATTTGCCAGCCCTAGCGTTTTTTCACAAGTCACAAATAACAACAAAGTGTTCTCTTTTTTTTGGTGCAGACTAGAGGAGTTCTAATCCATGAATTTTCTGTTTTAGATGCAAAAACTAAGAACCTAAAAGAACGATCAAGCAACGCGAAGGAAAAACACGAGAATGAATCTAGACAATGACCAACTAGACAATAACTAGAACTAAATATCAAGAACTAGACACGATAATGCCACCAAAGATTCAACAAGCAAACCGAAATGTGGATTTCATGGGGATATGTTCCGATCTTAGGATGATGTGATAATTGGCAATGGCGCTTACGGCTTGTCGCTTCACGGTTTTCGACAAAACTACAAAGCTTATCGATACGGGCGGTCCGACCGTCCTTGCATCGGCGGTCCGACCGGTCCTAAATCGGCCGGACCGCCATGTGGGGCGGTCGGACCGCAATGACCTAAAAGTTCTCGAATGGGCTGGGCCAAAAATAGGTGTTGTAGGCAAGTGAGGGGATCCCAATGCACTTGGTCTCATAATTGTTGGAGTCTCCAGTAAGAAGTTCTATTGGTTTAAAGTTTCCAGAAGGTTTCGGAATTTGAGGGCTTGAATTTCGGCTAAGTCCCAAGGGGCGGTCCGACCGCCAGTGGAGCGGTCCGACCGCCACCTTGACCGGCACCTTGAGCCGGACCGCAGATCCACTGATCATCGCCAACTTCGTGGCGATGTTGTTTTGTTAGGTCAAGTACATGGGTTCCATGGCATATGTTTTGCATGATGCATGTTTTGACTAACATGGGTCAAGTTTTGAAGAACTTGTTCCCAAATTCGTGTTTTCTTGTCTGTGGTTGTGCAGGTTGCTTGGTGGTCAACGACGGTCAACGGCGAAGAGGATCGGGACTAGACTTGGAGAGTTGAGGTCCAGAACGATCGACGATGCCGGGTGTGGTCAACGACTCAAGCGTGACACAAGATGGACAATGGTGACCTATTGGTGAATCCATGGCGCATGGTGAAGCGGTTTAGGTCAAAAGGTTAAAGACGGCGCTTATGGCGTGCGTGTGTGACCCGTTTGTTAGTGGGCCTTAACGGGAGCCCAATTAAGTCAAACCCTAAGAGTTTTAGGCCTCCACTATAAATAGGAGGAGATGGTGGCTGCACCTCTCCCTCTCTCGCCTTTTTATGTTTCAAAACCCTAATTGTCTTTAGGGGAGTTGAGGTGGAGGCTAGGGCTCTTGATGGTTTGTGGTGAATTTCGTGATCTTTGATTGTCCACTGATCCATGATGGTGTGGATGTAATCCAAAGATCAATCACGAAATCAATCTATGCAAGGTTTGCTTGAGATAAGTCTCTTTTCGTTCTTGCTTTCAATTTCGTGTTTTTAGGGCTTTCTTTGATCCGCGAGTTTGTGATTGATTCTTTCACGTGAATTAGCTTGCTGTGATATGTGTGAATCTATCTAGCATCATCTTGATCATCAATCACTCACGAACAAGCATTAGGATCAAGTTTTCGTTTGCCCTGCTTTAGACCTTCGTTAATCAATTGGCAATTGCTCAAGATCGCTCCAAGAATTATCATAATATTCGATTGAATAGGTCCTCAATAGCATATAGAAGGTGTGTGCAAAGTTTCATAAAGATTGGAGTTGAGAATCAAAAGTTTCACCTAATTGCAACTTCGCCATCGGCCGATTTTATCGCTTCAGATCGGTTCAGATCACGGCCGATCATTGTCATCACCGGCCAAACCGATTTTGAGCGGTCCGACCGCCAAGACAACGCCGGCCGATCGCCCGCAATCGGTCCGACCGGTTGGGTACAGAGGTCCGACCGCCCATGCCGTGAGTCTTTGCAATCTTAGTTGATTTTGTTATTTTGCTTAGGGATTTAATTGATTCAATACTAGTTTTCCAACAGATCGGTATATTGATCTTCATAGCTTTCTAATAGCTACCGGAGTGAAATTGTATTGAGTTCATAATTTGTGAAAAAGTGAGCGTGCTCCTATTCACCCCTCTAGTCGCCTTTACGGTCCAACAGTGGTATCGAGCCCTGCTAGTTCAATCTTGATCTTAACCGGCCACCGAACTTTGGCGATGGATAAGTTTTCTACTAAACCGCATATCTTCGATGGGCACGACTATGCCTATTGGAAGAATCGATGCATCTTTCTTGAGAGCGAGGACAAGCTATTTGGGATGTTGTTAGAGCCTCACTGGTTATTCCCGAAATTGCTACACCGCTTCGCAATTCTTTTGGCTAACAACAATAAGGCTAAGAATCTTTTATATGGTGCACTTGGTAGACAAGAATATGATAGAATTTGTAATCTTTCAATCACAAGATGAAATTTGGAACACTCTCAAACATATCATGAGGGTTCGTCCCAAATCAAAAAGGTGCGCCAAACAGCTTTACAAGCGTGAATACAATAAATTCGAGATGCGCCCGAGAGAGCATCGATGACATTTTCACGCTTAATAAAGTAATTAATCAAATGAAAGTCGTTGATATTGAATATTCTCAATCTGAAAATGCCACCCATCTCTTGGCCGCAATCAACACCAAGGAGTGGGAGATGAAGGCTACCGCTATAGAGGAAAATGTTGATCTTTCAAGTCTTACTTTAGAATTGCTTTATAGTAAACTCAAGACTCATGAAATTAAAAGAGTTGATCATCCCAAGAAAGATAATTTAGCTTTGGTAGCGCATCCTCTCAAAAAGGCTTTTGATGACTCTTTGAATCTTCTTCCGATTTTCATTTGCTTGTTTATCCGCTATTCATGAAGAGGAGCTTGAAAGTATTCTCAAACAGAGTTAGCTCTTCTAGCTAAAAATTCACACGGGCCTACAATAATGTGAGAAACAAAAGAGAGGTGGTCCGTGACATGCTATGAATGTGGTGAGCTCAATCATATCCGCAAATTGTCCCAAGTCAAAGGTAAGAGCAATCATAAGGAAGGAAAGCTACTTGGAAGAAGCCTCCTTTCAACAAATCAAGGTATGAGGCTAATAAGCTTGTGAAGGTCGCCACCGGTCCTTGCCGCTTTTGAGGATCAATCCTTGAGCGATGTGGATACCGGGAGTGAGGAGGACAAGGAGGAGGAGATCCTCAAGGCAAAAAGAAAGGGAAGGCCAAAGACTTCACGGCATGTGCTTCATGGTCGATAATCGATTTACATTGATGATGATGAGGTATCTTTTTCTTATGATGAGCTTTCGCTAAATACGATTCTATAGTTGAGCAATTGCTTAGTCAAGATGAAGCGCTAGAATTTGTCATGACAAAAATAAGAAATTAGAGTCAAAGATTAACAAACCGAAAGTAGAGCTTAAAAATGCTAAGACTCTTGAACTCGATGAATGTTTATCTTGTCATGCTATGCACTCGTAAATTACTAAGTTACAAACCGCTCATAATATTTCAGACAACAACTTGAGAATGCTAGATCCGAACTAAATGAAATTAAAAGTGCTCCTTGTGAAAAATGTTTAGAATCTAGTAAATTGATTGCTTTTGATGTGTTTGATTCTAGCCCTTGCACTTCATGTTTAGAAAAGGAACGTGAAATCAAAGATATCTTAGAAGTCGCTAGAGTAAAATATGCTGCTTAAGGACAATATTGAAAATACTACTTGTGCTTCTTGTTCCGCTCTTAAGCTTGAAATTGCTTTGTATAAGGAGAAATCTATGGATAAAACTTGTGATGCTTGTGTTAACTTGAGAAAAGAAAATGCTTACCTTCATGATACATTAGAGAAATTTTCTAAAGGTAAGAAACAATTAAACATGATTCTTGACAAGTCTAAAACTCCTTATAAGAAGCAAGGTTTAGGATTCAATTCTTTTCAAGACAATTCAAACCCAAAAGTCATTCAAGTCTTGGAAAAAGGTTTAATTGAATTCAAAACCCAACTCGCAAAAACATCTTTTAAATGCAGTGTTTTGCCCAACCTTGTATTAATTCAAATGGTGCTTCTTCTAGTGGTACCAAGTACCATTGCACTTATTGCAAAAAGGTGGACATTTGATTGAATTCACATGAGGTTGAAAATGATAGGAAAAATTTTGATAGAATTTCATTCATGCAACCTAGAGCTTCTATGAGACATGGTAACATTGAAAAGAATAAACCTGGATTAGGATTTTTCTCTCATGCAAATCATTATGTTTCTAAATATTCTAATTCTAATGTTTATCAGATCAAGGTCCGATCACCGGTGGTCACCGGTCTCGACTGTTTGGTCACGGCCCGATCACAAAGACAACGCCGGCCGACCGCCATGGACATTTTAAGTCTCATGTTAATTTAAACATTGCTCATAACCGAATGATAGATGAAATCAAGGATAGTACTTGGTTTGTATATTCCTTGTAGACGTGTGTCTCAAGATCGATTCCTAAATCTTGTTTATCTAACTCCAGATTGAGACACATCGCTCTTTTGTTCCTTGATTTTCGTGACTACCGTGGAAAGGGAAGAACACGTGGTTCGTCGACCGTGTTCACGCCACATGACCGAAACTCAAAATGGTTCACCTCTTTCACGCGGCAACAGTGATGACTTCATCACCTTTGGAGATGATACACAAGGGCTAATTGAAGAAACAGGATCAATTAGGGTGAACAACAAATTCATTCTAAAGGATGTCGCCTTGTGGACAAGCTTAGGTATAATCTCCTTTCGCTTCTCACCTTCTTGATGATGGTTATGAGACTGCTTTTAAGAAAAATGCTTGTCGTGGTGCTTGATTCTACCGTGAGCTTGTGTTTGGAATCTCTAGAGTTGGTAGAATTTTTGGAGCTAATTTTTCGTAATCTCTTGCCGGATCTCTTAAATGTTTGCTTACATCTTCTTCTCGATTTTCGCTTTGGCACCGACGCTTGGGTCACATTGGTTTTGATCATCCGACACGAGTTAGTAACCTTGATCTCATGAGAGGTTTGCCCAAACTCAAAGTCGCCAAGGATGTCAGATGTGCGCTCGTAGGCATGGCAAACAAGTTGCCACCTCACACCCTTCTCGTGACTATGGTTATGACTGACTGACTGTGACAGCTTGCTTCATATGGATACCGTTGGTCCCGCTAGAGTCCTGGCCATTGGTGGAAAATGGTATATTCTAGTCATAGTCGATGATCTTTCAAGATATACTTGGGTGTTCTTTCTTACTTCAAAAGATGAAGCTTTTGGTTATTTTCATGACCTTGTTCTTCGCTTGGCTTCGAGCTTCCCGGTGCTTTGAGAGCGATTCGCAGTGATAATGGCACGGAGTTCAAAAATGCTTCTTTTGCTTCTTTTGTGCCGAGCGTGGTATTGAGCATCGCTTCTCCTCTCCACACGCCCTCAACAAAATGGCGTGGTGGAAAGGAAGAATAGGACCTTGGTCGAAATGGCTAGGACGATGCTAGACGAGTATAACACACCGAGGAGATTTTGGGTCAAGCTATTGCTATCGCTTGCCATATTGCAAATCGTGTCTTTTGAGACCATCTTTAGGCAAGACTCCTTATGAGCTTCGCTTTGGTAGAAAACCCTCTGTTTACATTTTCGAGTTTTTGGATCAAAATGTTTTATTCTTAAGACAGCAACTTAGATAAATTTGAATCAAGAACTTTGATGGGTTATTTCGGGTTATCCCGCCATTCGAGGGGTTTTCGGTTTTAATATCGAGACTAACATTATTCAGAGACTTGTAATGTCACTTTTGATGAGACTAGCCCCGAGCTAGATCTATTGCTACGATGATTTACAGTGACAGAGAGCATTTTTGTGGAGGAAGATGAGGACGGTTAATATCATTCCTTCATCCGCCGCATCAAGCGCCCATTCGATACAAGAACTCGCTACGCCTACTTCACCTTCGCTTGAGGCTCCTCACGATCATCATCATCGCAGAAGATCATGAGGTCAAGAAACCAGATCTCACCCGGCGCCCACTTCGTGATTCAGAGACAAAGATCCTCCGAATGTATAATAGGTAATCTACATGAGCGAGTCACTCGCCTGTATAATGATCCAAATCTCTACTCTCATTCAGCTTTTGTTGCTTCTTTTGAACCCCGCGATATATCACATGCTTTATCCGATTCTAGCCGGGTAAATGCCATGCATGAGGAGTTAGAGAATTTTGAAAGAAACAAAGTTTGGAACCTAGTAGAACCTCCTAGTGGTCATAATGTTATAGGAACCCGTTGGGTGTTTAAGAATAAACAAGGTGAGGATGGTTCTGTGGTTAGAAATAAGGCCGATTGGTAGCCTGTGGTTTCACCAAGTTGAGGGGTTAGATTTTGATGAGACATTTGCTCCTGCTAGACTAGAAGCCATTCGTGATTCTCGCTTGCATTTGTCGTGATCAAAAGGTTTTAAATTATATCGATGGATGTTAAAAGTGCCTTTTTAAATGGTTTCATAGATGAGGAAGTGTATGTTAAGCAACCCCCTGGTTTTGAGGATCCTAAATATCCAAATCGTATTTTCAAGCTAACTAAAGCATTGTATGGTCTTAAACAAGCCCCTAGAGCCTGGTATGATAGACTTAAGACCTTCTTGCTTAAAAATAATTTTGAGATGGGTAAAGTGGATAAAACTCTATTTATTCTTAGGCGTGGAAATGACTTCTTGCTTGCTCAAATTTACGTGGATGATATTATTTTTGGTGGTTCCTCTAATGCTCTTGTTTCCAGCTTTTCTGACACTATGTCCAGGGAATTTGAGATGAGTATGATGGGAGAGCTTAATTACTTTTTGGGACTTCAAATCAAGCAATGCAAGGAAGGAACTTTCATCCATCGATTAAGTACACTAAAGATCTTCTCAAACGCTTCAACATGGGTGATCGCAAACCAATTTCCACTCCCATGGCAACTTCGATCGCTTTGGATCCAGATGAAGAAGGAGAAGTCGTGGATCAATGCGAGTACCGCAAAGATGATCGGCTCCTTCTCAGATTTGATGGCCTCGAGACCGGACATTCACTTCATCGTATGCCTTTGTGCAAGATTTCGACGCCTCCGAGAACTTCCCATCGCCAAGCCGTTGTTTATATTCGTGTATTTACACTCTACCCTCTTATATGGCATTTGGTATTCCCGCTCTTCAAGATTGTCCATTAGAGGTTTTTCGATTCGATTTTATGGGTCAGTTTGCTAGATAGGAAGAGTACTCGTGCACTCGCTACTTCCTAGGCACTTCTCTTGTATCTTGGTCCTCTAGGAAGCGCCTTCTGCTGCACAATCCATCACAAGCGAGTATGTAGTCACGCTAGTTGTCAGAGCTGATTTTGTGGATGACGCCCACTTTGAAAGATTATGGGTTAAACTTTGCTAGTGTTCCTCTTTCTCGTGATAACACTTCGCTATTAATATTGCTAAAAACCCAGGCAACATTCTAGGACTAAGCACATAGACATTCGCTATCACTTCCTTAAAGATCATGTTGAAAAGGTGATATTGTGATGCACTTCAGAGAGTCCAAGCTCAATTGGCGATATTCTTACCAAGCCTTTAGATCAAACCGCATTTTCCTCCTTAAGAAGCGAGTTAGGGTAATTTATCCTTATGGGTTGGTTTGAGGGGAGTTTGATCTTTTTCTTATCTTTCCTTGTTCTTTTGATCTTTTATTGTTCTTTTTCTGAACTTAGTGATCTTTTCGAACTTTTTAGATTTTTAGGCTTTTAATTGTATCTTATTGTGTCATATTGCATTCACATGAAAACTCCATCAAGTGGTTACAACAAATGGTATGAAAAATCCAAAAAGATGCATTGTAATATAAGATTTTCTGCTTATTTTTAAAAATTGATGAAGCTTTGCCTATTACCCTTTAGAGCTTTTGTATTTCAATTTTTGCTCAATGTCATGTCTAGTTGTTTGACTTGCTAGAATTATCATGCTTTCACATGTGTAGCTAAGTCTTTGCTATATGAGCTAGAACCTTTTAAACAACTCAAACTAAGAAATTGCAATTTGTGGATGTTTTAGCGAGTTGCGCAATTAGTGCTCCTCTTGTGACATTGGCCCCGCTGTAATTGCTTTGTTAGCTCTTTGATCTAAAATTGACCATTACTTGAGCTTTTGTGTTCTTGAGATTCTAAACCGCCATGTGAAAAATGAAAATCAAGATTGTCTTATGCTTAAATTGTGCCAAACTATTCTTACGAGACCGCTTGTCAAATGACATGAACTTGGAGATAGTTTGATGAACCAGACGATCTCATGGGGACCGCTTGTCGAAATGACATGAACCTCAAGATTTGTCGCCCTGTAGAAGCTTAGAAAGAGTTTGTGGATGGCTCCTAGTCCGTGATCTTCTTTACTAAGATATACCTTTAATCAACTTTTGGTCAAGCTTAGGATGAGTTTGTGGATGGCTCCTAGTCCAGATCTTGTCACTAAGTTAGATCATTAGTCAACTTCAATATTCAATGCAAATAAAAAAATGTTGACAAATGGGCGCTTAAAAATATTGAGCAAAATGATTCAATACGGACTTGATTGACTCTTAATGTGGTTTTTGTTAGATTTTTGATCTCACTTTGACATTTTGACATGGCCAATTTCACTTTAGGATCCTCGTTGATGAACTTGTTGAATTTGAAGCGCTGCTTAAATTGATCAAATCCATCGCTTACTTTTGAGCCTTTGTGCTTAGCTTTGATATATATGTCTTACTATGATCTTGCTAAATACTGTCAGCTTGATATGCTATTTGTGCAATATTAGAGATACTAGCTTGTTCTTTTGGGTAATCTCCAAAGCTTCTTGTAATCAAAAATTGAAAATACAAAAATTGAAGCCACTCCATTGCACTTCATGCATATTCCTCTTTATGCTTCTCTTGTTTCGCTTCTTCCTTTATTTTCTATTTGTTATCTCCGATGAGAGGAAGGCGTGATTCCTTGATGAATCCATTGTCAAAGGGGAGAAGATGTGTTAAATGAGAAGAGAAGATGTGTTAATGAGAATATATTTCTTTGTTGGGGAGAAGTTTGTACAAAGGGAGAAACTCAAAATTTGAAAATTGAGGATCATAGTGAGGGGAGTTCTTGAGTTGCATTCTTATTGTCTTATTGTATATTATGAACTTGAATTGCATTCTTTTATCTTCTTTTATCCTCACAATGATCATAGGTCAATTGAACAATTGTTCTTTCATATGGACCTTATGTGAGATTTTTGACCCTTTCTCGAAATCAAAGTTTTTATGCTTACTTTTGCCTTGTCTCACATGCCTATACTATTCGATGCCACTTGGTCACTTACATTGCTTTTTCTTGCTTATGGACCAAGTTGTGCCTTTGTGCTAAAACCATGAGTAAACTCGCTTTCAAACCTCTTACTTACATTTTATGGATAATTGCCAATGTGTTCATCAAGGGGAGATTGTGGATTTCATGGGGATATGTTCCGATCTTAGGATGATGTGACAATTGGCAATGGCGCTTACGGCTTGTCGCTTCACGGTTTTCGACAAAACTACGTGCTTATTGGACAGGGCGGTCCGACCGTCCTTGCACGGCGGTCCGACCGTCCCAAATCGGTCGGACCGCCATGTGGGGCTCGGACCGCAATGACCTAAAAGTTCTCAGAATGGGCTGGGCCAAAAATAGGTGTTGTAGGCAAGTGAGGGGATCCCAATGCACTTGGTTTCATAATTGTTGGAGTCTCCAGTAAGAAGTTCTATTGGTTTAAAGTTTCCAGAAGGTTTCGGAATTTGAGGGCTTGAATTTCGGCTAAGTCCCAAGGGGCGGTCCGACCGCTCATAGTCCACCGGAGCGGTCCGACCGCCACCTTGAGCGGTCGGACCGGTATCCACTTGATCATCGGCCAACTTCGTGGCGATGCTGTTTTGTTAGGTCAAGTACATGGGTTCCATGGCATATGTTTTGCATGATGCATGTTTTGACTAACATGGGTCAAGTTTTGAAGAACTTGTTTCCAAATTCGTGTTTTCTTGTCTGTGGTTGTGCAGGTTGCTTGGTGGTCAACGACGGTCAACGGCGAAGAGGATCGGGACTAGACTTGGAGAGTTGAGGTCCAGAACGATCGACGATGCCGGGTGTGGTCAACGACTCAAGCGTGACACAAGATGGACAATGGTGACCTATTGGTGAATCCATGGCGCATGGTGAAGCGGCTTAGGTCAAAAGGTTAAAGACGGCGCCATGGCGCATGGTGTGACCCGCTTGTTAGTGGGCCTTAACGGAGCCCAATTAAGTCAAACCCTAAGAGTTTTAGGCCTCCACTATAAATAGGAGGAGATGGTGGTCGCACCTCTCCTCTCTCGCCTTTTATGTTTCAAAACCCTAATTGTCTTTAGGGAGTTGAGGTGGAGGCTAGGGCTCTTGATGGTTTGTGGTGAATTTCGTGATCTTTGATTGTCCATCGATCCATGATGGTGTGGATGTAATCCAAAGATCAATCACGAAATCAATCTATGCAAGGTTTGCTTGAGATAAGTCTCTTTTCGCTCTTGCTTTCAATTTCGTGTTTTTAGGGCTTTCTTTGATCCGCGAGTTTGTGATTGATTCTTTCACGGAATTAGCTTGCTGTGATATGTGTGAATCTATCTAGCATCATCTTGATCATCAATCACTCACGAACAAGCATTAGGATCAAGTTTTCGCTTTTGCCCTGCTTTTAGACCTTCGTTAATCAATTGGCAATTGCTCAAGATCGCTCCAAGAATTATCATAATATTCGATTGGAATAGGTCCTCAATAGCATATAGAAGGTGTGTGCAAAGTTTCATAAAGATTGGAGTTGAGAATCAAAAGTTTCACCTAATTGCAACTTCGCCATCGGCCGATTTTATCTGCTTCAGATCGGTTTCAGATCACGGCCGATCGCCATCATCACCGGCCGACCGATTTTGAGCGGTCCGACCGCCAAAGACAACGCCGGCCGATCGCCGCAATCGGTCCGACCGGTTGGGTACAGAGGTCCGACCGCCATGCCGTGAGTCTTTGCAATCTTAGTTGATTTTGTTATTTTGCTTAGGGATTTAATTGATTCAATACTAGTCTTCCACAGATCGTATATTGATCTTCATAGCTTTCTAATAGCTACCGGAGTGAAATTGTATTGAGTTCATAATTTGTGAAAAGTGAGCGTGTTCTATTCACCCCTCTAGTCGCCTTTACGGTCCAACAGTGGTATCGTGAGCCCTGCTAGTTCAATCTTGATCTTAACCGGTCACTGAACTTTGGCGATGGATAAGTTTTCTACTAAACCGCATATCTTCGATGGGCACGACTATGCCTATTGGAAGAATCGTATGCGCGTCTTTCTTGAGAGCGAGGGACAAGCTATTTGGGATGTTGTTAGAGCCTCCGGTTATTCCTGAAATTGCTACACCTGCTTCTGCAATTCTTTTGGCTAACAACAATAAGGCTAAGAATCTTTTATATGGTGCACTTGGTAGACAAGAATATGATAGAATTTGTAATCTTTCAACTGCGCATGCAAGGAAGGGCTGCTCCCGGGGGAACTTAATCGCGCACTGGGAAGAGATCCCCCGAGGACGACCCATGAGCTCTTCGAGGTCGTGGAAAAATACGCTCGGGGAGAGGAAGACGACCTCGCTAAGAAGGGATTCCTTCCGCAGGATGGAAGCATCTCCCCTGGGAAGAAGTCAAAAAGCTCCTTCGGGAAGAGGTGCAACTACCAGAGGGATCACTCTGGGAGGGAACGGGACTCCAAGATCCTCGTCGTAACCAACGCTCCTTCGCAGGAGCGCGGGCAACTCCACTAGAGGACCCAAGAAGGAATCAAGACCTAAAGCCCACTGGAAGGGACGTCTTGACGAAGGCCGCAATGAAAGGAGGAGCAACCCAATTCAAGGAGACGGGCGCTGGTGTGCCTACCACAAGATGAACAGGCATGATATGAACGAGTGCCGCCAGTACGTGAAGTGGCGAAACTCCTCAAACACGGCCCCAAGCCACGCCGAGGGTCACCGCCACATCCCACAACGGTAGAGGTGATGCCCCTTCAGGCAATTCCACCACCCCCAGCTAGGGATGAACATTGATCGGATAGTTTTCGACCGATCCCGACGAAAACAGATTTGGATTGTCTCGGATCAGATTTTTCTTGGATAATTTTTGGATCGAAAACGAATTCGGTATGCATGCTATCTGGCGGATATGGATATGAATACAGACTATCTGGATAAGACCAAGTCCGGATATCTAGATTTTGGCCCAAAAGAAGATTATTTCGGCCCAAAAGAGAAAATAAGATTTTAATCAAATTCAACACGAACTTTACTACTTTAGCTATGAAAGCTAAGAAGATCAGTAAGCGCACAGAGGAAGCCTTGTGCTGAATTCGATAACCCCCTCAACCACAAGACACAAGTGGAGAATGGATCTCACTGGTCGGTCTGGGCACTGGCGTTCTGACCGGCTACCAACGGGCGGTCTGACCGATTTGAAATCGGTTCGACCGGCCTTGAACGGGCGGTCTGAAAAGCGGGCGGTCTGACCGCCGTATAGAAATCGGTCCGACCGATTTAGTCCAGTACTGAAAAACAATGCCCAAATCCAAAACGAAATTTGGTCCAACTTTTGATTCAACCAATGAAACTTGACCAAATTTGGAGCACACCTCCCTAAGGATATTAGAGACCTATTTCTGGCGACGATCCTTCAGATCCACTTCACAGAATCGATCTCTGACGATTTTACCAAAGAAGTGCACAAACCCTAGAAATATGAAAATCTTGATTCAAAACTTGCTTGTGGGGGGCTGATGATCTAGATGATTCTAGGAGTATTCCCACACATCAACGCAAGATAAAGTAGGTCAAGAGACCAATCATAAACACATGAATCAAGGAAGCACCAAACTCATCAAAAAGAGAGAAGAACACAAAGGAGACAATCGATCTCTTAAGCAAGCATCACAAGATTGATTGATCCCACAAGATGCTTACAAAGCCACTCCCTCAAGGAGGACAAGAGCTCACACAAGGAGCACACACAATCTCTCCAAACCCTAGCTTCTCCTCTCCTCTCCTCTCCTCTCCAAACCCTAACCCTAACAAGGGGTTTCCAAATGAGGGCTAAAGTGCTTGGGGGTTTTACATCTCCCCCCTTTCTATTTATAGGAGAGGCCTAGGGTTTTCACATTTGGGACCCACACACACATGGGACCCACTCACACACATTTGTTGAAGCAATCGCCTGCTTCACCACGTGTAGGTTGATCAGCGGCTATCATCACGTCGACAAGTTCCTCTCGTCCGAAACCCATCGGAACCTTCCAGGGACTTACACCGACTTCCGCACCGCCTGATCCAACCAGCTGCACCGAACTCCCCGTTCGATCCATCTTGCCCATTCTGCACCATGCTTGAGTCACACGACCACCCGCATCCATGATCGCTCGACCTCGCCTTTCCAAGCGTAGTCCCGATCCACCTTACCGCTGACGCCGCTGACTCGCAAGCCACCGCACAAAGAATAGACAAACAAATCGTTTCCGGGAACAAGTTCTTCACAACTTGACCCACGTTAGTTCCACAATGCAATATGCAACAATAAAGCATTGAAGTTCATACAATAAACACAATCAAAACACATCAATGCCAAGAAGGCTCACCTTCAGTGATCGCATCGGATCACTTCACACGGCACGGTCCGACCGATTTCAGCCTGGCCGACCGATTCCATAAAGGCGGTCGGATCGCCCAAAAGACTTAGCTAAATTTCCACTTGAAAATCCAAACCTTCGAATTTTCAACTCAATAGAACTTTTGATCGAGCTCCAAAATGATGCGACCACATCCGTGAGACTCCTCACTTGCTTACACATCCTATTTTTGGATCACCCAAAACCACTTTTAGGCACACGGCCGGACCGCCACCACGGCCGGTCGGACTTCCACGGGCGGTCCGACCACCGCCACCGGCCGATCACTGTGGTTTGACAGACTCAAGCAAAACCGAAAACGTGAGATTTTGCAAACCAACAATGCCATTGCCAATTGACTCATCATTCTAAGATCGTGCACATATCCTCACGATATCCACAATCTCCCCCTTGATGAACACATTGGCAATAACCCAGAAAATGTAGTTTCAAGGTTTGAAAAGTAAAAATTCATTGCTGATAAAGGCACAACTTGGTCCATAAGCAAGAAAAATCCTAGGAAACGACCAAGCTGGCTTCAGAATAGTATAAGCAAGTGAGATAAAGCAATGAAAGCACAAAAGGATTCAATTGCCAGAAAGTAGCCAAAAATCTCACTTAGGTCCATATGAAAGACAAAAGTTCTATTTGACCTTTGATCATTGTGAGTCTTCTTCAAATGCAAATATAATCAGAAAAAGGCAATAAAACCCAGAGACTCAACTCACTATGATCACAAATTTTCAAAAGGTTCATTTTTTTATATGTGTTCTTTTATATGAAACCTTCTGTAAGAGACCAAAAGCTCCAACTCCAAAACAACATTTTTCTTCACAATCCTTCTCCCCCTTTGACAATGAATTCATCAAGATGCATGGGAAAAGAAAAAGTATGAAGGAATGACTTTATTTTTGAACTATTAGTAAAAAGGAGCCATGACCATTATCCATATAGATAGTACAAGTATTATACCAAGCCATATAAAGCGTAGAAGCTATATTCAATCATGGCAAAATATGTACTGCAAAGCTAAGACCAAAATAGCAGTAATCTGAGATTAAAAGAATTAAAACCATGAAAGGTTGCTCAATATCATAGTTTCACAAAACGCAACCAAAAATGAGTCAAGCCATGTCTATAAGTAAAAAGAGACTCAAAATAAGAACTTAGTCATTTTGAGCATTAAGAGTTCAAATATGAAGCAACATTCAAGCACTTAGTATTTTGAGCATTTTCCTAAAAAGATTTTTTTCACTGTGCTAGATCTCAAGCCTTACCGCAACCATCTCAAGCGAGAAGCTTAAAAGAGTGGTCTAGGTCATCCAAAGCTCCCCCTGTGTTCATGCCTAGTGCAATGGCAAGCCGTCTCACGAGAAAGGATTGGTGAGATTAGTTTTTTTCGCACAGAAAATCTCAATCTTCATTTGCTTGACTTAAGAAATTAAAAAGCTCATTTTTCATCTTGTAGGACCGTAAAGGCGACTAGGGGGGGTGAATAGGCGCTTTCTCAACTTTCTCGCCTAAATCGAATTCAACACGAACTTTACTCCTTTAGCTATGAAAGCTAAGAAGATCAGTAAGAGCACAGTGGAAGCCTTGTGCTGAATTCGATGACCCCGCTCAACCGCACGACACACAAGTGGAGAATTGATCTCACCGCTCGATCGGGCACAGCCGTCGATCGGATGGAGATCGCGGTCGGACCGACGTTCAACGAGCGGTCGGACCGGCTACTAACTGGCGGTCGAACCGGTGGATATCGGTTCGACCCGGCAGATCGAGCGGCTCGAACGCGCGTCGGACCATTGCATACACAACCGGTCGACCGGTTCACCCAAGATCAAAAACCAAACCCAAGTCCAAAACGAAATTTGATCCAACTTTTGATTTAACCAATGAAACTTGACCAAATTTCGAGCACACCTCCCTAAGGATATTAGAGACCTATTTCTAGCGACGATCCTTCAGATCCACTTCGCAAAATCGATCTCTCAAGGTTTTACCAAAGAAGTGCACAAACCCTAGAAATATGAAAATCTTTGATTCAAGACTTGCTTGTGTGGGTTGATGATCTAGATGATTCTAGGAGTATTCCCACACATCAAAGCAAGACAAAATGGGTCAAGAGACCAAGCTTAAAGACTTGAATCAAGGAAGCACCAAATTCATCCAAAAGAGAGAAGAACACAAAGGGAGACAAGTGAACTCTCAAGCAAGCATCACAAGATTGATTGATCACAATTGATGCTTACAAAGCCTCTCCAACAAGGAGGACAAGAGCTCACACAAAGAGCACACACACAATCTCCAAGCCCTAGTTCCTCCTCTCCTCTCCTTCAAACCCTAGAAAAAGGATGAAGGGTGCCAAATGAATGCTTAGGGGTTTTACATCTCCCCCCTTTCTATTTATACTAGAGGCCTAGGGTTTCACTTTTGGGACCCACACACACATGGGACCCACACACACACATTTGTTGAAGCAATCGCCTACTTCACCACGTGTAGGTTGATCAGCGGCTATCATCACGTCGACAAGTTCCTCTCGTCCGAAACCCATCGGAACCTTCCAGGGACTTGCACCGACTTCCGCACCGCCTGATCCAACCAGCTGCACCGAACTCCCCGTTCGATCCATCTTGCCCATTCTGCACCATGCTTGAGTCACACGACCTCACCCGACATCCATGATCGTTCTGGATCTCAGCTTTCCAAGCGTAGTCCCGATCCACCTTACCGTTGACGCCGTTGACTCGCAAGCCACCGCACAAAGAATAGACAAACAAATCGCTTCCGGAACAAGTTCTTCACAACTTGACCCACGTTAGTTCCATAATGCAATATGCAACAATAAAGCATTGAAGTTCATACAATAAACACAATCAAAACACATCAATGCCAAGAAGGCTCACCTTCAAGTGATCGGCGGTCGGACCGCCCCACACGGCCGGTCCAACCGATTTCAGGCCGGTCGGACCGATTCCATAAAGGCGGTCGGACAGCCCGAAAAGACTTAGCCAAATTTCCAACTTGAAAATCCGAAACCTTCTGGAATTTTCAACTCAATAGAACTTTTGACTGGGAGCTCCAAAAATGATGCGACCACATCCAGAGACTCCTCACTTGCCTACACATCCTATTTTTGGATCACCCAAAACCACTTTTAGGCAATACGGCCGGACCGCCACCACGGCCGGCCGGACTCTCCACGCGGTCCGACCGCCTTGCCACCGGCCGATCACCGTGGTCTGACAGACCTGAAGCAAAATCGAAAATGCGAGATTTTACAAACCAACAATGCCATTGCCAATTGACTCATCATTCTAAGATCGTGCACATATCCTCACGATATCCACACAGAAAATCCAATAAAATAATAAATTTCTCTCATCATGGCATTACGCTGCCATCCGATCGTTCTCTCATCGGCTTCGTACTAGGAAAATTCATTCAACCCATTGGAAGGATCGAAGTCTATGGATGTGCTAAGGATTAATCCCCCCTTCAGCCTCTAGGCTATATGGCGAACGACCTCCGGTCACTCGCCTCGTTTCTAATATAGGCAAGGCCAACTGCATCCAACACATTCGCATCCCTTGGGAACGCCTATCTGTTCAAGCCACACGCCCAAGGTGCCTATGAGTTAGCCTCATGGGCACCTCCAAATCCACTGGGGGCTACCACCCATAGTGGCCATTATCTACCCCACGACTTAGCCTCGTGGGCACCCCTCCGATATGTCCATGACTCAGTCTCATAGATGCACCTCTAAGGTGCCCCATGATTTAGTCTCGTGGGCACTCTCAAGCCCACAAAAAAATGCAACCCCTAATAGCTTTGTGTTGCTCTTCAACAACCCATGTACATGTAATATTCCAAAATTAACCCTTGGGCGTCAGTGCATAATTAGACAAAAGAGGATACATAAAAAATATAGAATATTTTGAAGTTTTAGGAGAAGTTGGTTCGCACCAGTATAAAAGGATCGTGGGATTTAGGGGATCTAGAAAACCCTAGTCTTGTTTTTTTTTCTGTTTTACCCGTGCGCCGCCAGCAGTTGTTTTATTCTCGTGATCGCCGGCGCGTGGAGGTCTTCGTTCGCTTCGCCGCCGCCGCGCAACGCCGTCGCCGCGCGCGCTGGCAAAGGATCGCTGCCGCGGGCGCCGGGAGCCGCGCGCGCTGTGAAGGTCGGGCAGCTGCGGCGCGCGGAGGACTAAAGTCGCCGAGTCGCTGGAGGACCGGCCGCTCGGTGAGTGCTGTTTTTCCTATTGCTGTTGTGCGTGGTCGCCTCACCTGGTTGGCGTCGCTCGACCGACCGCGCAGGTGTGTGGAACTTGGGCGACTCTACCGCCTGCATTGATTGCTGCCGAACGTCACCTATTTTGCGTCAGCAGTGAATCGGTTTGTGCTTCCTTTACCTTACTGCTGTGACTAGTTATTTATTGGGTGACGCCACTCTTGTATGCAGCACGTGCTTAGTGCTACTAGTAAAGTTGCCTTAGGCAAAAAAAAATTAGTGTGGTGATTAGAAAAGAAGTGCTATACGGTAGATAGGGAGATGAATTAAATAATGCATGTTAGTAGTTAACTAGTTTGACTTTGTAGCATTACATGCATGCCTACACGTTTAAATAGTAACGATCAGACAATAGCTAATTGGTGCTGCATGCTTCGTAGATACATATTTCTCTGGGATATTATAGGAGAGAGGGGAGCTAGCATGTTTTGTTGGAACAGTAAAGGAGAATATTAGCATGTTTATAGTCAGGGAGATATCGAACAGTAGATTGGTTTGGTCTACTTTCCTGTTGTACGATTTATCGGTTTTCTGGGATAAAAACGACGGGTTAGATGATTTAATTAGAAGTCATGGTAATCTAAGAAAATATGGGGAATTTTGTGAAGAATCCAGAACCGGGTGGTTTGCCTTGATCGGACTTTTGAGTCAAAGGTTACACTCTTTTTAGTACCATGACAGCAAGGGATGACTGTCCGGTACCGGGGAAGCGTTGTGGATTTAGGGGACGTGTAGGAGCGATGTCAATTGATTGTTGTTCTTATTATGTTGTAGCTTGTATTGAAGTTTGATTATTTAATGCAGGGCGGCCGTGCGTCCACAACTTCGCCTTCACATGCTTTGCTCCGACGCGCCGCTCACCTCGAAGGCTATGCCTCGGCAGGGCGGCCGCACGTCCGCTACTTCGCCTTCACAGGCTTCGCTTCGACGTGCTACCCGCCTTGAAGGCTATGCCTCGGCAGGGCGGCCCCGCGTCGACAAGTTCGCCTTCATAGGCTTCGCACGGACACAGCTCTTGCCTTGAAGGTTGTGCCTTGGTGGGGTGGTCTTGCATCCAGTACTTCATCTTCAGGAATGAAACAACATAAACCACCGCACGCGAAGGCCCAATGAGAAGCGGCAATTTGATACCCGCCCTCACGTGGAGCACTCATGCGATATGAAGCACAAAATAAATCTAAGTCTTTGGGCACCCACGTGCACACCAAGCCAAAATTGGCTAAGTCGTAGGTGCCCTTGCGCAGATTCCTACCTCGTGCCTCACGCTACATCGATTTAGAATTTGGCTAAATCTCGAGTGTCCGTGATTTTTGTCAAGTCGAATTTGGCCATGTCTTTGGCTCCTCGAAAAATACCCTACTAAGTGCACGCCAAAGATGTTGCCAACATACCACAAAGAAGCATATTCATCAACGTAATACAAGACTCATCACTCTTCTTTGCCCCTGCACCCTTACACAGGTACCTAAGGGACAAGGGGGTTAGTAGTGTTGTGAAATCCCACCGCCTCCTGCGTAGAATACCTATACTTCGACAAGTCTGCGGAAGGGGCGTACGTGAGCCCCTTGCCCCGGGCGCTTGGCTACCAGCCCACTGAAAGTGGTTCGAGGCCTGCTGGATACTCGCAGGCTACACACGCATGTTAAGTAGACATCCTCACTTGTACCCTGTGCCTCAACGCATGGGCGCCCTGGCGCCCCGTGCTTCGAGGTGCTGCGCTCCCCGTCGCCACTCCAAGGCTCGCGCCCGACACATCATCGCTCCAAGCGCCCTGCACGCCCGGTAAAGTGCCTCCAATCCTTGCCGGCCGCCCTGCTCACGGCGCCCTGCACCCTGTGCGCCCCCCTAGCACCATGGGAACCCGCGGATGGGACGCCGCCTGGAGCGACACAAGTCCATGCCTCTGCCCTCACGTGAAGTAGTATCTTGTTACACGCGCAAATAGCAAAACAAAACACAGCGTTCCAACACCCAGCGCCCACGCCCACGCCCACGCGCGACGCGCCCCGGCAGCCGTGCCCCTGCGCGCTAGCGCCCGCGCAGTGGCCTCGCGGCATCGCTCCCTCACGGCCGCCCCACCGAGAAGCAGTTGTTAAGGCTATGCAGGAGCTGCAGCAGGATGATATGCGGGCAAATGCTAGCACCCTTGCTGGCATCGCCGGTATGTGCAGTGCAGTCGGCGCTTGGGATGCTGGTGATTCGCTGCATGCATTTGCTATAAAATATGTGGTGTGTGATGACGAGTCCCTTACACCTGCATTCATCTCAATCAATACATGCAGCATGGCAAATGGAAGCATTTGAGGTCCTCAGATTGATGCGTTGTGCAGGACTAAGAGCCTAATCTTGTCCTAGTGGTTTCTTTTGTCAGTGCTCTTGCTCCCATGTATTCGAAGC
Organism: Hsuehochloa calcarea; assembly: GCA_036346395.1. Lineage (NCBI taxonomy): Eukaryota > Viridiplantae > Streptophyta > Magnoliopsida > Poales > Poaceae > Hsuehochloa > Hsuehochloa calcarea. Next base: position 11,981,341 of record CM070596.1, on the reverse strand, counting down.
TTGGGGAATTCGATTCAGCTGTGTTCCTTTTCTATAGTTTTACGGAGAAGAATCATCTCCTGTGGAACTCCATGATCTCTGGGTTTCCTTGTGAGCAACAAGTGGAACATGGCTCTTGATACATTCTGCAAGATGCAAATTGAAGGTGTTGCTCCTGATGCAACAAGAGGAGAGCAGCCGCGTGCGCGCTGGATGTCCATGTGAAGACATCTTGCTTGTGTGTCATATGGAAGCATCTCAGGTTATCATTAACTGACCGTGCTTTTGAATACTAGTTAATCAGTGCACATGCAATGAACTCGATCATCGTATTGAAACGCATTGAGTATAACATGGGCCTGTATCTGCGTCCACGCACAGAGCCGCCCTGCACTCCCAAGCGCCCCTGCGCGCCCTGCAGCCCGTGCCTCCGTGCCCCGTTGAGGGCCAGCGCCCCTGGTCTTCTCGCTTTCTTCGCTTTCTTCACCGTAACGCAGCAGCAGCACTCCTTTCTTCTTTCACGTGATGCAGCTAGCAAAGCTGCCCCTCCTACAGTATTGTCTTCACGTGATGATGCTTCTTGTTCCACGCACAAGGAACAAAGCAAAGCACAACGTTTACTACTACTCTTTTTGGGGCCCTAAAGGCAGCATGCACATGGCTCTGCAGTGGGACCACCACAAGCTAAGACAAGGAAGCAGGGCTGCTCTGAACAAAGTGGTGTCGCTAAGGACCAGGAAAATTCCAACACTAGCGGCAGCAGCGCCCTAGCGCCCTTGCGGCGCCCAAAGGGAAATTTCGAGAATCTCATGTCTGGTCAATGTTCTTACTATGTGGTAACAATCGAACCGACGATGCAGTTGGGCATAATTGGACATTTTCGGAGCGTATTTTTGGACGCAACTACATTTCAAATTTGCCAGTGCTCTCTAAAATATCAACCTTCCTACGAAAAGCACAATTCAATGCTACCCTTTTTAGGCAAGGGGGCTAGTGTTATAAGAATAATCCAACCATCATACTGATAGGTCCAAAAGGCTATAAATACCAATACCCTATGTATCTTCCATTTGTGGGGAGAGTTCTCTTGAGCAATATAAAAAAGCAATACATCAGGTGAGCATTTGGGAAGAACCTCAACCTCAGAGGCCACCGTCAGGAGTAAGGCGGTCCTCTCGGACCCCCGAACCTATATAAACCCTTGTGTCATTCTTACACTCATGGACGACAGCCCAAAATACAGCCGATGTCCGTCCCTCACTCGTGCTTGGTTTTTACACCTATAACAGGCAAGTAATATTTAAACTGGTAAAATCGACGCACATACGCCACTTACCATTAGATTCTTGACTAGGATCAGATTCGCGAGCCATTCAGGGTGATCCACTTCTCGAATAAAGCCAGCTTCAAGGAGCTTATCGAGCTCTGCTTGATGGCCTCTTGACGATCCAGGGGGAAACATCTCAGTCTTTGTTTGACTGGTTTTTTCTCAGGTTGAATGGCTAGCCAGTGCTTAATCACCTCACTTGGGACTCCGACATATCAGATGGTTTCCACGCGAAGACATCCGAGTTGGCCTAGGGAAAGGTGAGAAGCTCGTCTTCCAATTTCTCACTTAATCCCATGCCAATCCGAACTGTCTTGGATTGGTCATCGGGGCTGAGTGGTACTATCTTTACCTGCTCACTAGGCTGAGGAGTAGCCTTGACTTTCGCGGCCTTCCTTGTTTATCCTCTAAAGTAAGATCTTTCAGAGGTAATTGATCGACAAGTTCTAGCAACTTACGATCACATGAAAGTGCGACAGCCTGGTCACCTTGTACCACAATTATACCATTTGGTCCAGAGATCCTGATCTTCTGGTAGGCGTGGTGTGTAGCTGCCATGAACTTTGTTAGGATGGTCTTCCCAAAATTGCATTATAGACAGACTCAAAATCAACTACTTCAAAAGTGATCAATTCAGTTCGAAAATTAGTAGTTGTACCAAAGGTTACTGGTAACACTACATGCCCTATTGGTGTAACGGACATACCTGGCACTATCCCATAGAAGGGACTTGTCATTGGTTTAATACATGCCCTATTGGTGTAACGGGCATACCTGGCACTATCCCATAGAAGGGACTTGTCATTGGTTTAATCTTAGAATGAGGAATTTGCATCTCATCTAAGGTATTAATAAATAACAGGTCTAAAGAACTACCTCTATCTATTAATATTCTCACTACTCTGTAATTACTTATGGTAGGAGAAACTACTAATGGTAATTTACGAGAAGTAGACATACCTTTAGGACGTCCTCCTTAGTGAAGGTTAGGGAGGTCTTTGACCACTTGGGGTATTCTGGATGACCAGGTGGGATCTCAATGCTGTTGACGTCCCTCCATAATGCCTTGTACTGTCGCTTGGAGGTGTAAGCGGCCGATCCCTCGTAAATGACATTGACGTGGTGATTCGTCCTTTGAAACGACATCTTTGTGTCTTTGTCGTTGTTTTGGACCACTGGTGGTGTGCTGTTTTCTGGTGGGATAGGCATTGGGCCTTTCCCATTATAATATTCCTCTATTTGCTTCTGCCAAGTACGGCAGTTAGGAGGTCATGACCAAGAACTTTATGCAACGCGCACCAACACTCATTACTCCTAGACGATTCAGAATTGTATGTAGTACGGTCGTTTCAACGACCTGCTTGCCTCCTTTTGGTCCAATGACCTTTGTTTTTGTCGTAGGGTGGTCGATGGTCAACAGCTACGACCTCCCTGGTGGACTGCTCGAACCTCTCCTTCTCCTTCTTCTTGGTTTTCCTTGTCGCCGTGGAGCCTTCTGCCTCTTGCATTTATTTTCTTTGACATCCCCAAGGCTTACCGAGGAAGGGTGGCCCTTTGTCCACCATTCGGTTTTACTCCAACGCCTCATTGGCATCGGAGTTCGATCGCCATGTCAAGAGTTCGACATAGACCTAGGCGTTGATGTTAAGGTCCTCTCAAACCTTTGATATCTCACCACTTGTTTAAAAGCTCAAATCACGTACATCGTAAATATTTAGGATAATATTACGGACTTCTACGAAACACTTTACAAATTATCGTAAATTTTCATCGCGGGTTTGGTGAAGCCAATGCAAATCATCATCCTTCCCGGTTTTGCATAACAACTTTTGAAGTTATTTTGTGATGTATTACAAAGCACCTCCTGATATGTATGGATCCCTTTGGCTAGTTGAACAACTAGATCCCGCGAACCCTTTAGAACTATAAGCAAATAATTAACCATTACCTTTTCATCGCCTCCAGCAGCCTGAATGGCGGTAGTATAGACTTGGAGGAACTCTAATGAGTTTTGTGTTCCGTCAAAATTTTCTATATTTCCTGGCTTATACTTCTCCGGTCAGGTAACATCTCTTAGTCCGAGAGAGAAAGCCTTGCAACCTGCATAAGGTCCAATAAATTATCGTACATTGCAATGATTATTTTGACCAGCAGGAGATTTGGGACGTCTATCATGTCCCAAAAAATGGGTATGGTGCTGACCTTGGCCTTGAACGTAACGACCAGAAGCACCATAATTTTGGCTTTGCCTTCGGCGTCCAATCAAGGACCCTTCTAAGTGTGAGTCCGTTTGGGAAATCACAGTGGGTGATTGGGTGGAAATATTCTCGACCGCATCCTATAGCTCTTATGCGATAGCACGTATTACTTGCACTCCCTGCTCCAGAGTTAATCCTTCCGGAGGGTGTACGATGGCACTACCTAAGTAGCGAATGTGGTCTGTAGGGTAATCCTCCTGCATGGGGGTTGGCAAGGCATTTTGTAACGTCCCAATTTTTTTTTCCAAAAATCTTTTGAGTAGTTTAGGTCCCTGGAAAGTTTCACTAATTTTATTTGACTTAATAAAGCTTAATTGAGAATTTTCTAAATAAAAAATATTTAATTTGACTAATCTAAGTATCAATTAAATAAAAACAAGTGTTATTTAGCTTCCTTGTGTTCCAAGTAATTTTCTGGTATTTTCTAGATTTGTTTGCTATTTATTTGACCTCATTTGGATTTTTAGTTTTTTCTTAATTTGAAAATCAATTTCTAATTCCAAAAATTCTTGTGGGCCCAATTTGCTCTAGCCCAATTCACCTCCTCTCTCCTCCGGCCCAGCTTCCCCTCAGCCCAGTCTCGCTCCAGCCCGCCAAGTCAACACCGCCAAACCCTAGCTCGTTCGGGCCCACCTGTCACCAAGCTGCCACGCCGCTTCAGCCGTGCTCATCTTGGACTCAGCGCCGCCGCCACCTTTGGAGATTCGTGCCACGCACGCTGAGGCACTATAAAAGCCGCCACCCATGTGCGCGCCCGCCGCTGCACCGCCGCCATCTCGTGTTTTTAGCCGCCGTGGGCTAAGAGCCCTCATGCGCGCCGCCGCCGTGCCTTCTTCTCCGGCCGGCGGCGCGCCTCCTCGCCGTTCTTCACTTTGGAAGCCTCCCGAGCCATCGTGCTTGTGTCATCGTCTTTGCTCCTCCGTCCTCATCCCGATGCGCTCACCGTCTCAAGCTCCCGCAGGCGCGCAGCCCCGGCGCACTTCGGTTTACGCCTCCGACCGCGCTGCTGCACCAAAACGCCTCGCCGCTCCTCGTTCCACGGTGAGCTCCTAGCAAAATCTCTCATGTCATATCGTGTCCCTCCCCTAGATCTATGTTTTCCCTCTCTCAATTTGAAGTTTCTCCCATCGTGCTCCGAGATTGAGCCTTCTTTGTCAACTCCGGTCTGCCCCCTTCACTATCCGATTGTGCCGCCTCTGGTACCCTCCGCCGCATATGGCCACCACTTTCGTGATCGCCGCTCGACGTTCTACTTCATGACCTCGTCCACTTCTCCGGAGCATTGTTGTATCGCGTCGTCGACGAGTAACCCGTCGCCTCCACCACTTTACTACTCGCCGTCGTTGATTGTCGTTTCTCCGTCACCGCCGGACCACGTCATCTTGTTCAGCGTCGTGTGATGAACCCATTTTGTCACTCCTTTTCTACCACCATGGCCGCAACTCTGGCGAGCCCCGAGCGCCCGTCGCCGTGGCTCTCCGGCGCATTGCCAACACCACGTCACCCGCCACCTCAGTGTCAGCTACCTCGTCATCAACCATGTGGCACACCTAACCCAACCCTAAAACCAGAACCGTGTGGACATGGTTCATGTGAACCAAGTCTATGCCAAGCTGGTCTGCGTGTCAGTGCACTGTTCTGTGAACCAGGTTCACCATGAACCCAAGCCCTAGCCTGTGAACATGGTCTATTGACCAATGGTCGCACTTGTCATCCACTCACCCCTTTTCTGCAATTTCCAAAATAAATTAATTGAGGAATATTATGTGGGTCCCATATGTCAGTTTTCTCTCCCTTTTCCTTTTTCATCTTTTCATGTGAATTTCAAACTTCCGAGAGCTTATTCTCCTCCGCCCGAACTCCGATTGAACCCATTCAAATTTCTAATTATCTAAATTCAATAGCTACCTTCTAGTGCCATTCCATTTCAATTTGAAGTTCATTTGATTGGTCTTTTTGAATTTTGTTTGGTTTACGCTTTCTTTCTCGATTAGACGATGAAGTCCCGAAATCGTCCGAATGAGCTGAAGGTCAAGGAAGTAGAAGATTGAAGATAAAATAAGACCATCATTACTATAGCAAGGTAAGTTGTACCTTTGATCATGTTGAACCACGTTTTCTAAAATCACTTTGATTCAAAGTACTATATTTTACTTTAAGTATTTATTTAAATATTTTGGGATTAGTTATTTATCCTAATCGTTTATATCCACCTTGCTTATTGTAATATCATGATCTTTTGTCACCCTAAATTGGTTCATTATTTAGTTGGTATTATCATAGCACTAACGTGGGTTGGTTAGATACGAGTAGCTTGCTTAGCCATGAAATGAGTTATTATTTCATGTGAGTTGCAAATAAGAATCAGACTAAGTGATTATGAAACTTTGTAATAAAATTGTGTGCGCTATGTGTTATTACTTTGTGATAGAATGTGTTGCACTTAACCAACAGGGTGGAAAAGGATTAAGACTGAGGCAAGTGGTGTATACTTTTTGATATGGTAGAGCTTTGTGAATGAGAATGATAATCTTTGTGGCATAGTTAGAAATCGGAAGTTTTGCCTTGGTCAATTAAGGACTTAACTTTGTGCGCCATTGAACTAGGCCTTTCGTACAACCACATGCCTGATGGGACGGGCCTAACTTAGTAAGTTATGGATTCCCGACATTGACTACTCAGGTTGCAGGTTAGGTGCTCAGTGATGGGTGGAGGTGTAGACTACCAGGTAGATCACATCGCGGGACGGTTCGTCACTTCCCTGTCCAACGGTGTGTCGCATCAAAGCATCGTATGGGTTGGATGACGATAAAACACACCAGGAGTGTCAGTTGTTGAGATGAAGTTTCGAAAAGATTTTGTTGTGATCAGCTTTGATCTAGTTGATTGCATCTTATGGGTAAAGTGTACAACCTCTGCAGAGTGTTAAACAATCTATTCGAATAGCCGTGTCCGCAGTCGTGGACATGCTTGGGGATTTCACACGAGGGTTAGATTTTCATAAAACAACTAGGAAGGGTCAGCTGTGTAAGATAACTTGGGTAGCTCTGTGAAAGAATTTGATTAGACTTTGTGTCCTTTGTGAAAACAAATGTTAAACTATTATTGTTTATTTGTTTTAAATTATTCTTTTAATCTATTATTTGTATTCAATTGCAAATGCTGCTTTCGTGCAAAATAACCACATAAGTTATTTTCTTTGGAATAAGCAATCATCTATAATTGCATTATGTGGTATAACTTGCGAGTACGGTTGTGTACTCATATTTTCTATAATCATTCAGATTAAGTGGAGGAATCGTCAGTCAACAAGGTCTACTTCAAGGATCATGGAGAATTAGGTCCCCAGCCGATTGCCTATGGGCATATGGATGAGCTTCACTGAAGTTATTTTGTTATGTTCCGCTACAGCTTAATTGAGCCATTTGCCTTTCGAGGCATTAATCGTAAGCTTTGACCTTAAGGTCGGTACTGTGATAATTATTGTTATTTGTCTATTTATTAGTTATCTTTGTATATAAAAATGATATTTCATCGATGTTACCACTGTGTGTACTAGTATGATCCTGGACTAGTGTAGTGTACACAGGGGGTCCAGAATTGTATTTTTGGGTCTCGATACATTTGGATCTCTTACCATCATTGCCCGCGGCAGTGGCGTATGCCTTGCCTGTTGTGGCGTTCTCGCTAAGGGGCCAGGGGCGTCTCAGTAGTAGTGTTGTGAACCTGCAAAATGTGCGCTAGTGTGGCAACACGTATCTCGGCTTGTCGGGCCTCTTTCTCTCGTTGGAGGCATTCCCGCTCTTCCTATTCTTGGCGTTGCCATGATGCTTCGGGATTATCACCGGGATTGGGTTGATTTTCACCAACGGCGTCAACCTGACGACCACCGGAATAGGCGGAAGGGGTGAACATGCTATCGTCCTCTGAGGAAGAGGACGAGTTGTATTGTAGGGTGAAGAGAATATTTCCCAACATGTTCTCTCCAGGCCTTCAGTGTGGAGGCCAGCAGTGCGATCATCATTGTACGTTTACCTCCATGAACCATTCGAATCTCCTACTCTAAGGGATACAGGCACAGGATGGTACTCGTCCATGGTGATGCTTGTGGACGAAGGCACGACCGGCGTAGAGCCAGCAGGTGCAGACTCGGCGGGCGACGGTGCCTTAGTAATGGCCTCGGAGGAACCATGGGCGTTGCCAGATACAAGGACGAAGTTTTCCTCCATGTCATCATCGTAGTCGGAAATGTCGAGGATGCTTTCTTCCCTCCACGCAGGCAAGTTTTGATTCATGAACAAAGCACATGACACATTACCAGAACTGAGTAAGCGAAGATGATGATGGCGATCCCCACGTTCGGCACCAGCTGTCGATGTTTGGAACTCTCGTCACAGAACGAACAAACAAAATTATAAAAAGGAAATGGAAATTTCAATCCATTCGCCAAAGGACTCAAAGCGGTGATGTATATTGCAAAGGGTATGCTCTGATTATAGAGAAAATGATTATGAATACACATGGATCAGGGCTTGGATCAATATCTATCTTCACAATGGAATATAGGCCATGCTTTTATAGTTCTACAAGTGCCGATTGTTGATTGCAGTAGCGCCTCTTCACGTCAATGGTCGCTTCCCTTTAAGCCAATCATTGTGTCCCTTCATGGTGACCGATGTGTCTCTGGATGTAACGGCCAATACCTTCTCCACGTGGGTTGTAATTAACCACCCGTGGCAATCGCTTTGAGGACCTCCTCTCTGGGGAGAGGTCCTCGTGGAACCGGAGAGACCTCTCTAGGAGAGAGGTCTGAAGGGACCTCCATGGGAGAGGTCCTGTAATGGTCTGAAGGGAAGGTTCTTGGGCCCACCTTCTGAATGCCTAATTAATCCTGGGCCCAGTAGAGGATCCAAATTATTCTCAAATAAAGGTATATTCAAATAATTTAACTAGTCAACAATCTTCGTCAGCTAGCCCCTCAACTGCAAGTGAAAAATGACTTACTAGAGAAGGAGGTTGTAAAACCATAATCGGAAGTAAAGCCTTTCCAACTGACACTTTATTTGACCAAAAATAGACTTAGTCAAGAAGGTAATTTCACTTGAGTTGTAAAATTATGACTACTTTTCCAGAGAAGATAGAAAGGGGGTCGTCAACCGTCTTCATTTGTGAAAACAATTCTCGAAGAGACAGTCATGATTCGTCTTTCAACGATTTATTAGGAACAGACACTAATAAATCTTATCCCTTGGACTGTCATCTTCAATTTCGCCATGAGTTGTTGGTCTATAAATAACCATCAAGAGGGGTAGAACTTAAGAAATTTCCTTCAGAAGCTTTCTACCTTTCCTATATCCACTTTATCTTTGAATACTCACCTTCAAACTCCTTCAGTTCAAGTAGATGATGTACCATGATAGCAAAGATCATTAAAAAGACAAACTTTGTAGAACAAATTTGACTTTTTCACCATTTTGAAGTTATGATCTTTGGATTTTTTTTTCTTCCAAGGTGGTCAAGAAGCCAATTTATTCTATCAAGTTTTTCAAAAATTGGTAGAAGGGAATTTTTGATGATCAGGTGAACACTTCTCAGAGCACGTGTCAAAGTAGTTTCTGTTTTAAAGGTGTTATACTTTTTACTCGCGATGATTACGAGATAAAGATAACTTTGGGAAAATGAAAAAAACTTTTTAACTGCTTCTTCTCGCATGTCTCTAATGCGTGGAACAACTTCCTTGACCAGATATGAGCTGTCATGTCCCCATTGGTCAAGGTGTCGTTGTTACATCCTTGAGGTAGTGGGTTTTAAATGCACAATATTAATGCAACATGATAAAATATACACTCCATGCTACAATTTTGTAAATCAACGGTAGCAAACAATATTTTTCCATAGTATACTTCAATACATAAATAATTGTTCGACCACTATGTAAATAATTACAAACGAGTTGATAAATTAGACATCATGAATTAAACAAAAATATTAACTTCGCTTATTGAATCACCTATTGCTACTACTACCCAGAAATTAAAATTTAGAGATCATAGATTGTTTACCTTTGAAAGTTGAAGTTGGCATCGACTTCCATCTCCGATGCGCTGCCCATTTCGAGCTATTATCGACCGGCAAGGAAGAGGGCTACGCGTCGATGGCCACCTTCTTCCAAACTAAACCCAAAGTAGCTCTTAGTTTTCACAGCTTCAGGTAGTTAATAAATGAATAGTACATAGGAACCCAATGTGACTGAATTTTGGATTACAGTAGCTTGTGTTTTACATACAACGTGCATCACAAGTCTCATCTAATGCTAAAAGAAATCTTAAAAATGCCAAAGAAAATCCAGCCAAAATTGTTGTCTTGTTAAAAAATGTTTAGTTAGCTCAACTAAATCGTGTATCCAAATACTCATTCTCAAAACGAAATGGATATGTGGTAGTACTTGCCTATTGATTAAGGCCTTCCTATTAAGATTCCTGGGGAGAATGCAAAGATTCATTAATCAATGAAGAATCTAAATACCATCCACTACCTATTAAAGCAATATGGATGCACAAAACAAGGTGAACATTGCGTGTTTTATCACCTCTGCTTTTGCACAATGACCACTAAAAGTTTGAAGTACATCTATTGAGTCTATTTCATAGTTCAGAAAAGGGTAAAAAATCTACAGATTACAGGGTTGGTTAGAAAATTGTCATCACAATCTTTATCCAATTTGACAAATGCAGAAAGAATATTTCTAACTAAATCATGAAATTCATTCCGCTTGGTAAATTATTATCACAATCTACATTAAGGCTAGTAAATATGATAGCGTAATGTGAGAATACTTTCTGAATAATTCCTTACAACAGTTAGATTCTAAGAATTAGATGTGTGGAAAAATACAAAAAAAATGTGACACGTTTCTAAAATCGATAAATGACCATCAAATTCTGTGATAACTTCCATTTGGTAGCGAAACACATAACATAATCTACATTACAATATCTAGAAAGGAAAGAGCACATATCAACAAGAAAAATATTGTTGAATAAATTTGTAAGTGACAAAAGTGTAAAATCCCCAAAAACAAACCCAAAAAATTCTAAAGCAATCGTACTAATATCATATATCTATAACACAAAACACTCCCAGAATATGTTGCATCTCCTATACTAGTAGAATGGAAGAAGGGGAAATACGTTAAACATTCATTAAATAGAACGAATAGTCTGTTGTTGATTGCAGTTCTCATTTATCCAAAATAGTGACACATTAACGCTAAAGGAGAGGTATAAATTGTATGAAGCACTTTTCTAGTCACTTAATCCAAAAATTAGTAAAGAATATACCTTGATTATAAGAATCTGTTGCTACTAAGGCTCTTTTCTCAGTTCATAGTCATACATGGTTGCAGCGCAACACCAATAGGAATCATAAGAACACCTCCAATAGAACACTGAAAAAAGCATTTCTTCCGAACGGATAGAAGTTTCGGTTTCAACTTTTGGAGAATATCATCTAAATTATTCTAGCGGTCCTAAAATTTTCTAGCTCTAACTTAAGATTTAAAATGTGACCTGCATAAGTATGGGTAAAAATCAATGCAGCTACATGACCAACATGTGGTTGGTGTACTGGAAAGAGGTCATGAATTGGAGCCATATTACCCAGAGGATGCAAAACATTTGGAATAATGCTAAAGAGATGTAGCTTAAAGTAAGCTAACAAGGGAACTACTTTGTATAATTCTAGAACTACTCTATAAGATCTCTTCAATGTCATGTCCTAAAATTTTGTTAATTGAATAGTGTAACATCCCAAATTTTGGCCTTTAAAAAAATTTATTTCAAAATAATTAATTAAAAGATGTGGCTTTTAAATTGGAGTTTTTTTTTTTCTAAATCAATCCCAATTTTCAGAGTCATTTTGAAGCTTTAAAAATAAAATGAATCATTTGCAATTTACTCAATTAATTTAAAGCTTATTTTGAAATGTCAAAAAAGAAAAAAAAACATTTTGAATGATTAAAATAAACTTCAATTAATTCAAAAAAATTTTGTTCAATCTATTTAGTTCCAAGAATTTTTGTGGAATTTTGTGGAATTTTATTGAATTTATTTAATTGTTGGATTTTTTTTTTCCTTTTTTCAGATTTTATTTATTTTTCTCTCCCCTCCTTCATCTTCTTCCTCCGACTATTGCGATGCTTCTCTGTTGCTTCTGTCCAACTGAAAACCAACAGCCACATGTTCATTTTCCCTTTTCTTCCCACTCGAAGCTCCAAATTCAAATCCGTTTGAAGCGTTTCGACCCTGTTATTTATCACCCACATAATGCCTCCATCAATTGCGCGTTTCCTCCATCAATCACAATTAATTTTTCCATTTTCCGTCGACATTCTTTGCAACCTGAAACTGTTTTGTTTTTGAAACGGCGCTCCTTGTTGATCCGAGCACCGCCTTCGCAGTATAAAGTGAGCACCGTATGTTCCCGACTCCCCTTTTTGATTTGCCCCAAGCCTCATCACCTAACTCTTCACTGTTTGCCTGGAACGCGCGACGCCACCTGTTGTCTTCCCGAAGACCAGCGACAACATCTTCGCATTGTTCTCTCTCTTCGTGATCCTCTGACCAAACCAACTGCATCACGTCGTGTTCCCAGTAATCCTCTTCCCAACCCCTACCTCAATTTCGTTTTCCCTGTCGCCGAAGTATGTCGCCACCATAAGCTCCTTGTCGCTGACAATGGCCGCCGTGGGCGCACCTCCACACATGTTCCCCACCTAAACCGACTTCGCTATTGCATTCCCCAGGCCGATGCGCACCTCATGCTCCCTCCATTTTCCCCCAGAGCTCCTTGCCGCAAGCTTCTTTATTCTTCCCCAAAACTAGCCATACTCCTCCTCCCACAAACTCCCTCTCCGGCCATCTTTTTGCTGCACCACCCACGTCACGAGGTGCCCCTAGGTCTCCTCCTTTCATCCCTGGAGTTTCATCCCCTGTCCTCTCCTCTTCTCGCTGAAATCGAGGTTTTCCTCTTGCCGGCCGAAGCTCCTTTCTTCTCCGTTCCCGGCGCCGTCGACCACTCCCCTCCACCTTTGACCCCACCACCAGCATCGCATCATCGTGTTCTACCCCGTTCTCCCTTCCCTTTCTCTAGAGCACCGCCGGTTTGCCATTGCCACTGTTTTGTGCACTATCGTCGCACCGGATCTCCGCCGGCGACTCCACAACCACCCCTAGAACCGCCTTGCACCCGGGAATCTATTTTGCCCGTTCTCGGCCACCACCGTCCCTCACCTCGCTGGCGCCACCACCATTTCCCAGCCGCCTGTTCTGCTCTGTTTTGCTATGTGAAGATAGATCTCTATTGATTGTTGTTGTTTGTTTCCTTAGTCTATGACCACATGGACCCACTAGTCATAAACTTCATTCAATCCTTTCATTCCTTCTCTGTTGATTCACCTGCAAGTAGGGCCATGTTGCCAAACTCTCTGTGCTCTGTCCAAAAGAGCAGAACAAGAAATTTCAAAACAGTAAACTCCATAATTGTTTTAGGATTTTACATCATTTCATGTGAGAATCGAACTTCTAGAAGTTCGTTCTCCATCATACGAACTCCAAATCGGTTGATTCTTTCTCCTAAATTCTTATAAATTCATTCTATAACTTCCAATATTTATTTTATAATTTTAAGTTTTTATTTGCTTTCTATTATTTATTTGGTTTGAATCGCCCGTGTAGAGTCCGACGTCGCCGGTACCAGTTTGGACCAACAGGAAGCGATAACCTTCAACGTTAATGAAGGCGAGTCTTCTCTGACCATTTTGTACCTATGATTTTTAAGTATTGTTTTCAATTTTAAAGTATTATGCATTGCTATTTCACTTAAAATGATAAGTTCTTAGTGTATTTTGTTATTTAAGCCTAAAATTTGCTAATGTCTTCCTTGATAATTGTACCCTATACCCTTGTAACCATAGCATAGTAATTTTGCAATATTGAATACACCATTGTGGAATAGTTAAACGTGGTAGAATTGCTTAGACATGTTTTTTGGTCTTGATCAACCTTTTGGGTGAGAATTATTATTGCCTTTTATGCAAATCAGTTTGAGAAATGTATGCCAATAGGTATTTCCATTGGTTTTCAAAATAAAATGATGAAAATATATTTACACTTGAGCGGGTGGTAAGTTCAGGTGGGTGCAGCTAGAGCACGAGAACTTGTATTATGTAAAGTTTCACCGAAGTCATATTATGGACCGACGTTTCTGAATGTCCAAACTGAGCAATACCGTGCAACCACATGTCCTAAATGGAAAGGGTCTGGCCAACAAATTTACCGAGTCCAAGCATTAAGCTCGCAGGTTGTAGTTGGTGATCTCTTGATTATGGTAACCGTACTTCCATATCTAGAGAAGTGTAGAATACGGTAATTGTACTTTCATATCTTGGATCGTGCAGCATGGTGAGAAACCTCCATGTTGTTGGGGCTTGCGCCGTATGTTGGTAAAAGAACTCCAAGTTGGTTAGTGTAACATCCCAATTTTCAGAGCTAAAAAAAAATCCTTTGATTAGTAAGTAGAAAGAAAATTCACCATTTGGATTTATTTGAATTAAATTTAAAAGCTTAAATATGGACCTTGTGTAACAAAACAATTTAAAATGAATAATTCCAGCATGAACAATAGTCAAGACTATTTTATTTGGATTCTATGAGCTTGGTTATATTTTCTAGAATTTTCTGGAATTTTTCCAAGTTAATTTGCTATTTTCCATTGCTTATTTGATTTTCTGGTTTTTCTTAAAAAGAAAAACTATTTTAAATCTCCAAATAGTGTTTGGGCCGAATTCCTCGCCCGATCCTGTTCACTCTCACCGATCTTTCGTGGTCGTCCGATCAGATTTGGACGCTTGGATCTCTGCGCGCGTCTCTCTCCCTCCACGCGCTCCGCTAATCCTCGGTCGTTGGATCGCGAGCGGACGACCAGATCTTGGCCGCGCGAGCGCCGCCTTTCTCCTCGACGCGTGGGCCCTCGCTGGCGTCGCCGTCTTCGCCGCTTTCTTCTCGCGTTTGCTCGCGCAAGACGACCGCCATTGAAGAAGCGCGCGAGCTCGCCAACGGACCGCTCCAACCACCCACGACTCGCGCGGGCGTGCGCGCGAGACTCGCGCCTCCTCCGCACGACTCCACGCCTTTCCTCTCTCGCGCACGCGGGCGCCCAAGCCGTAACCGCCGCCACGATCTCGCACACGACCTCCACGCCGCCACGCCGCCGGAGCTCCCAACCTCTATAAAGCCACCCCGGATCGCGTCGCCTCCTAGCGTCGTATCCACCACTCACTCTTTGTCTCGTGCTCCCGCTCACGGATCGGGTTTTTCGCCGCCGCCAAGGCTTGAGCTTGATTGCGCCGCCTCCGTCGCCCTCGCCGCGTGCCGCCGCCACCGTTGATTCTCGTGACGCCGCGGCCGGTGCTCGCCTCGCCGCCGGAGGACCTCGAGCGCCATTTCGCCAACCGCAACTCGCCGCTTTTCTCGCCGCCACCACTGCTGCTCTTCTCACCGGTGAGCACACCCTAGGTTCGTGACCGGCGCCTCTACCCGCCGGTACCACCCACCCACCGAGAGCTATCGTCGCGGGACCCTTGGTTCCGTCGCGCGCGCCGCCGCCGCCGCCCACGCCACCTCCACCTCATCGTTTCGTCTCCGTGGCGCATGCGTGGCAGCCACGTGGAAGCCGTGTCAGCGCCACGCGCGCGTGAGTGCGCCACCTCAGCCCATCCCTGGTCCAGTGGCTCGGTGGACTTAGTCCACCGTGAGCCGGGTCACTGACATGTGGGTCCCACATGTCAGTTATTTTTTTAATTATTTAAATTCCGGGAAAATCCTTCGCTGACGTCATGCTTGCGCAATAATCCGATTTTTCTATTGAGAAATAATTCGGAATTCCAGTAAATCCTATTTTTAGAGTTTTTCTTTTGATTCAAACTTTGAAACCTTATAACTTTTGCATCCTAACTCCAAATCCATCCATTCAAATTTCTAAATTTGTATAAAATCAAGATCTATCTATTGGAGATTTTTAATTATTTTTATCAGAGTTATTTACTGCTGTTATTTATTTTTCTTGTTGTTTGCTTCGTTACGAGTAGACTTCGACGATACTTCTGGAAGGTTTGAGGAAGAAGGAGCTTTTCAAGACCAAGACCAGCACTTGAACCTATTCCAAGGCAAGTTATACCCTTGACCATTTTGCTTCCCAGTTTTATAAAAGTATTTTAATTCAAATTACTGCATCTTAATTCAAGTATTTATTTAAAAGCTTTTGGGTGCAGTAGTTAATCCTACATTGTTATGCCATCCTTGTTAATTGCTATGTCCTGATTCCTTGTCACCTTAGTTGGTATTTAGTCGGTAATATTGTAGTACCAACGTGGGTTGGTTAGTCGCAGATTAGATTGCTTAGCCATGCCACGAATCACTTGTCATGTATACTTCTGTTATAAATTGACTAAGTGAATATGAAACTGTGTGAACAAACGGTGTGTACTATGTGTCTTTGTGGCATATGTTGCACTTCAATCATCCAGGGTGGTAAAAGGATTTGACCGAGGCAAGGGTGGATACTGTGAAAGGGTGGACTATGTGGATCGTGTGAATAACATTAACTGTGTGTCTATGTGGTTTGGTTAATGGAAGTCTTGCCTTGGTCAATTAAGGACCTCACCATGTGCGTCATTGAACCGAAGCTTCTGCACGACCACATGCCTGCTTTAAGACAGGCCTAGCATAGTAAGATAAGGTATCTGAATTGCTTTGTTATGCTTAGTGTTAGCTACATTAAGTGTATCTTGTGGGTAAAGTGTACAAACCTCTCGCAGAGTGTAACTTAATCTATTCGAATAGCCGTGTCGCTGTTATGGACAATGCTCGGGATTTCACACTAGGGGTAGATGTTTTCATAAAATCGTGTGGGAAGGGAGCTATGTGATTAAATCATCTAGCTATGTGAATAACCTGTCAGTCAAGGTGTGTCTTTGTGAAATAACTTGTTAAGATTATTATTGTCTATTGGTTTTACTGCTTTCAATCTATTAATTGTATTAAATTGCAAAGGTTGCATTTATGCAAAAGAGCCACAAAATGCCTTCCTTGTAAAAAGCCAAGATATATACATTTTGCATCTATGTGGTGTGGCTTATAGTACGGTGTGTACTCGGGCTTGTTTTGACGAATCAAGCAGAGGAGGAGTCTTCACCAAAGATTCGAGGACGAGTACATCGAAGGTGTTTAATCGTGAGGTCTTGATCGATCGGTTTGCTCGTGGTGAATCGATGGGGTGCCACTACCTTTTCCGTTTCCGCTGTCGTTTATGTTCTCTGTTAGCCCTGCGTGGCTCAGTAATTGTAACTCGACCTTAAGGTCAAAACCATTATTTATTAATCCAAGTTATTCGTTTATTTTGCTATTCGCTTGTATGGATCGATTTCCATCTTTGTTAACACTGTGTGCACTAGCGTGATCCTGGGCTAGTGCATTAAACACAGAGGGTCCTGAATCGTAATTTTGGGTCCCGACAGTTAGGTTATCTCCCACAACGGTGAGCTCCGGGTCGATGGTAAATTGACGTCCATGACTTGGGGTTAAGCTCATCGGGCGAGCTAATATGAGGATAAAGTATTGTAAAGGCCTTATGATAATCGCTTAGTCGCACACCTTCTAAGTGTGTGAGCGACAAGATAAGCTAATTATCTCGTGTGAGTCAAGATGTACAACCTCAGAGAGTGTAAAACTTTTCGAATAGCCGTGCCTACGGTCATGGGTGGGCAATGTGCGTTTCATATGTTAGATTTTTGTTTTAATTTCAAAAGAGTAAATTTTGGGAATCGAAAGCAGTTGGGACTCTCAGATAGTTTCCGGACAGCTAGAGCCAGTTGGGCAGCTAGTGTCCTATCCTTGAAACCTTGGTGGATAGAGCCTTCACATGCTTCGCTTCAACACATGATGATCTCCTTCACTTCGATATCTTGACTTGAACATCATCAACACTTGATGATTTCCTTCATCCCGAGTCTTGACTTGATGACAATTATTGGACCGAAAAGGCGACTAGAGGGGGGTGCATAGGAGCACACTCACTTTTTCACAAATAATAGATTCAACACAAATTTCACTCCAGTAGCTATGGAAGCTATGAAGATCAGTATATCAGTACAGCGGAAGACTAATATTGAATCCAATATAAACCCCTTAGCAAAACGATGAAATCAACAAAGATTAAAAAAAAAATCAAAGCACTACGGTCGATCACGTGTTATCGGGCGGTCGGACCGATTGCTCACCGGCTCGACCGGTGACTCGCCGGTCTAACGGCCGCCTCCGTAATGCATCAAACAAATTCGATGACGGTTACAAATAGTTGAAACTTTTGATCTACAACTCCAAACTTGATGAAACTTAGAACACACCTTCTCTATTATGTCAGGAACCTATTCCAATCGAAGATTTTGATAATTCTTGGAAGAATAGCGATCCTTTTCGGTTTGATCAAAGAAAGGTTCAAAACCGGGTCAAAACAAAAACTTAATCCAAAATCTTGCTCGTGGGTGATTGATGATCAAGATGATCCTAGATAGGTTTCCACATGTCACAACAAGCTATATCACGTGGAGAATTCAATCAAAAACTCGCGGATCAAAGAAAGACTCAAAATAATCAAATATAGAGAAAGAACGCAACTAGATAAAACATTGATCAAACTTGAGAAAGAACGCAACTAGATAAAACATTGATCAAACTTTCCTTTGATTCATTGATAGAATATGGGCTTACAGCCTCTCCATCAATGGGAGACAATGCTCAATCCAAGAGCACGAAAATCACATCAAACTATCAAGAACCCTAGCCTCCATAAAAGCTCTCCCTAAGAAAATTAGGGTTTACAAAAATAGCAAAAGAGACGAAGTGGATGTGCAGCCACCCCCTCTCCTATTTATAGTGGAGGGTTAGACCTTCTAGAAGTTTGACTCAATTGGGCTCCCGTTAAGGTCCAAAACAAACGGGACACATACGCACGTATTTTAATGCACCGCCTTTATCTCCCCTTAACCTAACTAGCTACACCTTGCGCCATCTTGCGTCTCGGATTAGCCAATAGGTCACCCTTGTCCATCTTGCACCACGCTTGAGTACATTGACCTCACCCAAGATCGCCGATCGCTCGGGCCTCAGCTCTCCAAGCCTAGTCCTGATCATCCTCGCCGTTGACCGTCGTTGACCACCAAGCAACCTGCACAACAATAGACAAGTAAACATAATTTGGGAATAAGTTCTTCACAACTTGACTCATGTTAGTCAAAACATGCATCACGCAACATATATGCCCTGAAACTCATGACTTTGACCTAACAACCGAATATCGCCGCCACGACGGGCGACGATCCAGTGAAATCGGTCGACCGCCCTAGGCCGGCTCGACCATTCCATCGCCGGTCCCGACCGCCACCTATTGGCCGGTCAGACCGCCAGTAAAGACTTAGCCGAAATTCCTCTCTGGAATACCGAAACCTACTAGAATTTTCAAACCAATAGAACTTTTGACTGGAGACTCCAAAAATTGTGGGACCAAGTGCAATAGAATCCCCTCTCTTGCCTGCTACCTCTATTTTTGGCCCAGCTCAAAATACCACTTTATGACATTACCGGTCCAACCGCCGCTTAGGCCGGTCGGACCGATCTAAGGCCGGTCAGACCGCTGCTTAGGTCGGTCAGACCGCCTGAAGCCTGACAACATTGTTTCTTTATCGAAAACACGTGAAACTACAAACCGTTAACGCCATTGCAAATTGTCACATCATCCTAAGATCTGGAGCATATCCCCATGATATCCACAACAATCAACTCATGATGTCATCCAAAGTCTCCATCATCATGAAACATAACCTATTCATCTAATTCATATAAAAAGTTAGTTCCACAATATGATTATCATTAATTACCATAATATATCATTAACTCATAATGGTGGGACAAGATACTTCAATCTTTCTCTGTTTGGTAATTGATGATAATCACTTCAATTACAAATAATTGAATGTAGATAAATATGAGTATATATGAACTACACAAGTTTTATATACTCAAGGATATGTTTCAAATTAGAAATCCTTAATATATGTGAAAAAATGAATATGGATCAATACTAATGAAAACACAAAATATAGAGTGAACTCCCCTAAATGTGTGCATACACAAATATGTAATAAAAACATATGCACATATTCAAGTTAAACTTTTAGTGGAGTTCAACCTATATTTTGGATCCGATGAATGCAACAATATATAAGAATATGATGTCGAGTGCATACCTCCATGATTTTTACCTTTTAATCCAAATAAGACCACACAGTAGGTATATCAATAAAAGTGTTAATCTCACCTATAGATTTGTCATTAACCACTAAAATACTCCATTAACTCATAACGACGGATCTAAATTCTTCACCCACCTTGAGACACTATTGAGATAGTTATGATTTTAAGTGTCATCAGTTGGGTTCAAGCAATGATGATGTATAATCCTTAGACCTGAGATCAGCATGATTTTCTACATGTGGAATAGTACACTTAGGGGCTGTCAAACGGTACTTCGTAACTGGGTAATTATAAAGGTAGCTTTGGGTATGCTATGAAACATACGGAGTGATGTGACGGATCGGATATGGGATTTGCCCCTCCTATCATAATAGAAGAGATATCTCTGAGCCCCTCGATGTGGTTGGATAAAGAAAGTATATGGCCATGCCATTAGTGGTAAAAGAGTCGACCACTAGATCGAGAAAGTATTGAACAGTCTATGGATGACAAATTATCTCACATGAAGTTCAACCAGATATCGTGAGGCAAAAAGGTTAATACACAAGCAGGTCACTCAGTTCGAACAGATACAGACTAGTTGTATGGAGATGCTGGTCATAGACTGGTTGAATATAATCACTGAGTGGTCATAAACTAGTTGTAAGGACTTACGAACTGGTCATAACTAAATATGAACTGGTCGTATAGAGATATGAACTGGTCATAAGTGATAAGAACCTACTCGTAGATCACATTGCATTAAGGTTCGCCCGATATAATTTATGTGTATTCGAAAATCATTATTTCCTGCTAGGAACCGCTAACGACTTATGGTCGGAAAGGTGTTCTGAGTCACAATCGATTACGCATGAACCTACAGGGTCACACACTTAATGGGTTGGAACAAACGTGTTCGGATAGGATCTATCATGGACACTATATAAGGAGATGCATGGGGCTATTGGGATACACGAGACACACGTGACAAACAACCTGAGTTGCTCCACCGAAACCCTAGCCATCATCTTCTTGAGAGCCCTACGTGCGAGTTGGTGCTAGCACACCGGAGTATGATGTTTCATCTCTAGACGTGTGGATACCGTAGAGGCGTTACTGCAGTTGCTGTTATACTAAAGGACGATCTATGACTTCGCAAGGGGCATGACTTGTTGCTAGAGGAGACGATCGGTGACGAGGACGCTGGACAATCGACTACGACCACTACACCGACGCGCCTTATGTTGGATCCGACTGCTCCAACTCTTCATCCACTGCACTGTGCGTCTAGTGGTAACGATATATGATCTTTTACTTGCATAGCATCCTAGTTTATGTAGTAGAATTTTTGAATTTTCAACTAGTGTAGCCTACCTGTATCCCTTCAGTTGGGACTAAGGGCCATAGGGGCATCACTAACTAAGGTTGAGTGTTGTTGTTGGGATGTGGCTTGTAGGTTGTAGGCTTGATTGTGTCGGGTTGAGCATTTGGGCTGGTTTTTAATTTAGTCGAGCTTAACGAATGGCTCGCGAGCTGGCTTAGGCTTGGCTCATTAAGAAAATTAGCAGGAATGCGTGCTTGACTTTGCTTGTTTATGTCACGAGCTCGAGCCGAGTGGAGTCAAGCCCTTAATGAGCCGAGCAGGTTCGCAAGCTTCGAGCTTTTTTCACAGTGGAGGCACACGATGACATTAGCTCTTCAATAGTCACTCAGGTTGCTCTAGAACATGTTCTATTTTATCTTGCCTAAGAACAATTCTCAGGTTGCGGGACCAATCCGCAAAATTTGTTCCATTCAGTTTTTCCTTATCAAGTATCGAACGTAAAGCAAAACTGGATGTAGGAACAACAATTGGTGCCATGATCTACAACATAAAATATGCAAAACTAAGACATATGTTCAAGAAAAGTAACTTCTATTAAACAATTTAATGAAGATACTCCCACTAAATACCACATCCCTCTTATGACATTTTAGTGATTCAAGACCCACAATCAGTTAATCTACTAGTGCTGATGCTTCGCAACAACACCTCCGATGTATCCACACGTACGGGGCAGGATCACCACGCGCTTGAAGAATCTAGATCCGCCATTATGAGTTAATAGAGTGTTTTGGTGATTAATGACAAGTCCAATTGTGAGACTAACATTTCTATTGCTATATCTAATGTGTAGTCTCATTTGGATATAAAGGTGAAATTCAACGAGGTATGCATTCAACTTGTACTCTTATATAATGTTGCATTCCTCGTATCCAAAATATAGTTTGAACTCCACCATAAGTATATCTTGAATATGTGCATATGTTTTCTTTACACATATGTGTATGCACACATTTAGGGGGAGCTCATTCTATATTTTGTGGTTTCATTTGTATTGATCCATACTCCGTTTACCACATATATTTGGGATCTTTACTTTGAAACATATCCGTTTGAGTATACAAAACTTATGTAGTTCTTATATACTCATGTTTCGAATATATAAAACTTGTGTAATTTTGTATATTCATGGTGTGAGTATATAGAACTTATGTAGTTCTCGTATACTCATGTTTTGAGTATGTAGAACTTGTGTAGTTCTCGCATACTCATGGTGTGAGTATATATATAACTTGTGTAGTTTATATATATACTCGTATCGTGTTACTTTTATTAATTCAATTTATGTGTAATTAAAATGGTTATCATCAATTACCAAAGAGGGAAAGATTGGAGTATCTTGTCCCACCATTATGTGTTAATGGTATGATATGGTAATTAATGATAATCATATTGTGGAACTAACTTTTTTCATGAGTTGGACGTATATGTCATGTTCTAGGGTGATGAAGATTTTGGATGTCATCATGTGTCAATGACATTAAAGTCAAGAGCTTGGAGTAAAGGATGCATCATGAATTGATGCTTATCAAGAAGAGGAGATGATCATGAGTTGATCGTCAAGTCAAGAGAAGACCCATCATGTGTAAATGGAGGTTAAGTGAAGAATGCATCATGAGTTGATGCATATTCAAGAGAAGAACTTGAAGAAAAAGAGATCATCATGTGTTGATGATTGTCAAGTCAAGGTCCCGGACTTGAAGTGTTGATATGCGTCATCAAGCTTAAAGAAGATGCAAGGCAAAGGTAGGACTAGCTAGGGCTAAGGATGTGTTCCTAGTCTTTTACCGGTCTTGGAGTTTGGTTGGAAGACCGGATTGCTAGTATAAGATTATCGTACTATTAAGAGAGGTCTTGACTAGAAGCATGAGTTAGTCATGTGTTATTAGCTCATTGTGTTTGTTCTAGCTCATCTATGCATGGAGCTATTGTTTGCGAATGTGTTTTGCAAATGATTGAGGCTCATGCATTTAATCTTTGTAGCATGGGACTATAGTTTGCAAATGGTTGAAGTCCATGCACCTTAGCCTTGTGGCATGATGCTGTTATTTGCGAATGTGTTTTGCAAATAGTTGAAGCTAATGTTTGATTTCTTGTAGCATGTGACTTAAGTTTGCAAATGTGTTTTGCAAATAGTGTAAGTCCATGTACCTTATTCCTTGTGATGAGTATTCTAAAGGTTGGCAAATGTGTTTTGCAACCTGTTGACAATATCATCTTGAAACCTTGTTGAAGTTGCACTCAAATGGGCGAATGTGTTTTGCCATTTGAACGAAGCCAATGTGTTTGGCCTCTGGAGCCTGGAGGTCTGACCGCCAGGGGTCACTGTAATACCCCGGATTCGGATCGGGTAATTAGAAAAGCAGCTGGGAAGGGAAAAAGGCAAACAATAACTGAAATTTCCTGAATCGGCGGGGGGTTTTCAACGAACTTCCGTCAACCTGGGCCTGGGCCGCAGCCCAGGAGGGGCCCATGAGAGGGGCTGGCCAAGGAGGGTTTTCTCCCCACAAACCCTAGCCTCCCTCTCTCCCCACTCCTCCCAAGCCGCCACCCCTCCCCTCTCCAATCGGCCGCCACCCTCCTCCCTGCAGTGCAGCAATTTTGTTCGTCCGATTTGGATAAGTTCCGTATGTTTTCTGATCTTCTCACCTCTTAGAAAGTTGTAGCCCTTGGTCTTAGCTTTCTTTTGGCACCGAGATCATCTTATTTGGAGTTACGGTTTAGGAGATATGGTAGTTTTACCGCGACTGTCCAGGAGAGCTGACGTGATTTGGCAGATTTTCTTGTCGGGCCATTATAATTTACTTAGAGGCCGAATCTGGTTTTTTCGTATTCTAGAGTTTTGTACCTGATGTCGTTATATTTCTTTTGGCACCGAGATCACTTGATTCCGCTTTATGGTTTGGGAGATATGAATTTTTTAATCGCGCGCTGTCCTGTCTGCCTGAGAATTTGGAACTGTCGGTTTGCCCCTCGGTTTTGATCTAGTTAGAGTCAGATTCAGAACTTCCACCCAACTAGGTTTTTGTAGCCCTTGAAATTATCTTTCCGAGTTGATAAAGATCATCTCAATTGGATCTGTAGATTAAAAGTTATGCCATGTTCTTTACTGCTGTTCTGTATTCTGGACAGATATCTGTCAGTTGTTTTCAACGGTTGTTTAGACCACTGGTTTGGCCGAATCGAAGAACCCCACCAACTAGAGTTTCGTAGCCTGTTACGTTAAGAGTATTTGAGCACTGGTTTCAGGTCATTCGGAGTTACAGATATTTAATTACGATTTTTCTCGTACTGATGATCAGAAGGGCCGATATTGGCTGATTAGTTAATTCATCATTTTGAGTTTTTGGTTATGTTGATTAGATAGAGGGTTATGGTAAAACGCTTGTAGCCACGTCATGTCTTGTTATTCTTATTTCGAATAAATATTTGTGTAGGCGGTGGGGTAGGAAGTTGAGAAATTCCGTCGTTGCCTCCTAACTCGTCACAGCGCGGAAGGCAAGTACATGGTAGAGTGGTGAACAATGGGTTGTTCACCATGATCATTGTTGTTACTTATCATGCTATTTATTATGCTTTCGTTCAGCTTATTCTTATACATGATATTGATGACCTTGAGTGAATGAGATTATGATATTGAGATAATGAGGAGGAGATATTGAGTTAATGAGATGGATTATGTTGATGAATAAATGAAGATATCGCATCATTTACATTCATCATGACATGAGTTGCATGAGCCAGGTCGGTGAGAAAGTCATGTAACTATTTCGGTGAGGTCGGTGAGAACGATACATGACTAGTCCGAGTGCTCTAGATAAAATCTCGCGCGGTGGGGACTTCACGGGAGTGAAGGATAGAGTGTGTCATCGACGGGTGAACACTCCGCTATACCAGATCACCGATGAGATGCATATGAGCATGAGCATGTTGGTGCATTCGCATATCTAAGTAAATTGTTAAATTGTGCAACTTTACCTATATGGAATATGGTTTGTTTGTTTGAGAATGACAATGGCATTAACTAAATGGATGATGATGATAACTTTGATTATGGTTAATAAACTATTGTTTATGGCTTTATTATGTGTTTCTTGAGTCTTGACTCATTCTTGCTCTATTGTTGTTTTTAGGTGACCAAAGTGATGACGCTTTACTCGGGAAGGGCTAGCGACTTGGAATCCTCGCACTTCACCCAATTATTTGATTCATTGGACATGAGAAACTTTTAGAATAACATGAATATTTATATCTAGGACATGATGGTATCGAATAACCATAGATGCTTGGTTTATGTTAATCTTGGTTTATTATTTTGCTATGCTCCTAGGTCTAATTTATCTATGGTTGTCATAGTGTTATGCTTGTGTTAATGCGACCTGTGGATGGGTTTTAATGTTGTTATGCTTGCTGAAATTTTATAGTAAGTTGATGTAAATTAGATGGTTATAGTAGTTTAGTGGCATTCTAAGCTCAATGTTGGGCTGGGGTGTTACAGTTGGTATCAGAGCGGGCTTCAGGTCCGTGGTGAATAGATTAATAACTTTGTTAACCTAAAATTGCTAAAACTTGTTTTAGAACTTGTAAAATAAACCAAAATTTGATAATTGTTAATTAACTTAAAATTTTGACACACTGGTGCACAGTAGGATGGGAACGGGATGAGTATCGCATTTACGCTTCCGTTATGTTGTATTGATGATTTATGTTATGAATTTGTTCTGACTACTTATGATTTGATTATGTGATTGCTATGGGTCATGATAGTCGAGAGGTAGAGATTGTGGTTGTGGCCATAGGCATGGCCAAGTTATATCACCGCTTGTTGTATGATAGTGGTGAAGTGTTTACATCTGTAACTTAGTTACTGTGTGTTGAGGATATGTTTCTTTAGAAAAGTTATTTTCTTCCTTGAGTTTGAATTTGATTATTCCTGTTATAGTTGCGGTTGATGAATTTTCTTGGGTTAGTATTTACAATGCAGTTGATGTATTTTCATTGGTCTTTGTTGTTTCTATTAAGTTATTATTTGTTCTCCTGACTGTTGATCTGTTGTTGTTTCTTGTGAACCTCGTTAATTTGCAAGGTTGATCTTTTCACGAGAGATCTGCCTTTCTTGTTGGAAAAAAAATGACTCATTTGTTAGCTTGGTATTTTGGATAACGAAAGTTTTCTTTTTCAAGTCCTTTAACATGTGGAAGCTTTGACCCAATGTATTTCTTTTGGGTATTTTGAGTATTGAAGTTGAATGTTTCTCTGTTATAAAAGAAAATATTAAAACCCTTTAGCGATGTCTTGTTGTGGTTAAGTTAAAGGTTGTAATTAAATAAATTAATGAATGTGGTATGGGTTATCAAGTTGGGTCTGTAGTGTGGTGTATAATCAATCTTAACCAAGAACCTTGGAAGGAAAGTTGATTAACTTGATAGTGTTATGTGGTAGTTCTTGATGAACTATGATTAATAGTATGGCTATACCTAATTGGATTAAAAGGAGTTATTAAGAATTGTGGAACATTGATGACTGGTATGATCATTAAAATTATTTAGTTTTGCTAAACTTGTTGGATTAGTTGGTCTCAGTGGATTAATCTTACTGTGTGGGAAGGAAAAGTTGGGGAGATGCTAGATTATTACCATAGTGGATATTAATCTTGGAGTTATCTTATCTGCAGATACTAGATGATTTTATATTATGGAAGGAGTTTCTAGATAGTTATTTTAACTAGAATAATTGGACGAATTTGGTTGCAGAGTTGTTGAGACTTTTTGATCGATGGAAGGCTATGATTTTGGAAGTTTTGTCGGGATTTTGCACCGAAATATGAATATGAGGATGGACA
The DNA here is from genome assembly GCA_036346395.1 of Hsuehochloa calcarea. NCBI lineage: Eukaryota > Viridiplantae > Streptophyta > Magnoliopsida > Poales > Poaceae > Hsuehochloa > Hsuehochloa calcarea. Next base: position 11,954,205 of record CM070596.1, on the reverse strand, counting down.
GTTGAACATGTATTTGTGATTGTTCATGTGATTTGAAAAGGAAAGTAGGTTGCATCTAGATTTCTTGATGAAGCCGCTTGATAGCAATAAATGGTTGGAGTGCAACAATTGTGTGTTGACGTTTGGTGTTGAGCATCTATAAGAGTTGAACTGTGAGATTTAATTGGTGGCCTATGCTTTCATGATAGTGGAATTGTCAGACGATAGCATGTCCATAATGAAAGAGTTTTGGTATAACATTTTGATTTGTGTACTAGATCTCTGCTAAAATAAAGCTGTTGTTGTAGTAGTTTGTAAGCTTTTGGTGGACTCTCGATTTGAGGATGAGATGATAAAGTAGTATGAAACAATTTTGTGAGCTTTTAGAGAGCTGTACAATGGGAGGGTAGACTATGATGAATTTTCGTTAATAGTGTATTATTCTGGATGTTAGTAAGATTATCAGCAATAGATTGGTAGTGTGTTGTCGATTCTTATAGAAAGAAGGTAATTTGATCGTCACTCGTGGTATCGCTCAAATGAAAATTTTTAAGTTTTGCATCCGTGATCTTTTGTAGTTCATGGTTTATGTAGTAGCTGGGATTGGATTGAGCAAGTGGCTTGTTGGAAAGCTTTATTGGTTCTTAAGTGATTCATGTGATTTGGTTTTACAACTTTTCTTGTTTGAGTGGGCAACGTGACGTTATAATAAAAAAGAATTACTTTTTTTGTTAAAGAAAGAGTGAAGTAGAAGTATTCGAGATCGAAGTCAAGTTTTGTAACTCACAGTTTACTTGAAGTGTGCCTAAACTTTCTATTTTTACCCCATAGGAGTTTCTCGATTTTCAAAAGTGGTGCTTTGTTTTATTTGAGATTTCATATTCTCTTTTGTGGGACTTGTGCCTCAATTGTGGTCTCCGCTTTTGCTTTTCCGAGATCCTTGTTATTTGTCTATTTCTCCGGTCTTATGATTGTTATGAAAGAAAATATTTTTTCCTAAAAAAAAAACATTTTATTTGCCACTTCATCAATTTGTTTTACAAAACCTTATGGGGTATACAAGGGCATCCGGTTAGTAGTGGTCGTGTATATGTTGATGTGAGACCGATGTTGTAAGTTATTTCAAGAGCATTGGAGGAAGAATTGATTTTGTGATATAAATCTTGTAGAGAATTGGATCCAAAAGGAATGATGGTCGTTGAGGTAAAACTGATTATGTTGTTACAACTAGTAAAACCAATAGTGAATTGTAATTCAAGAACCCTTGTTCATGTCGGTGGAATATTGAAATATTCAAAAGTTTAGAACTTGGTCAATTAGTTAGAGTCTTACGAATGTGTATGTTGCGGTCGTGTGGGTGAAATGGAATAGTGTAGTTTAGTGAGTTCAAGTTTGGTGAAGCTAATCACATTAGGCAGTTACTTGATTAGTGAGGAATGTTGATATTAATGATTGAGGATATTGTTTGGATTCCAGGAATTTTAGTTATCCGATCAAAGAATTTTCTATCAAGTATACCAGAAGTTCATTGTAAGAGTATTAGAGGTTGAATCTGGGCTTTACATTTTTATGCTAGACCTTTGGTCACACAATAAGTGTGTGTAAAGAAAGTGGAATAATAGAGTTTTCTGAGCAGTGGAATGGTCATTGATAGAACCTTTCTGATGTAGTACATGAGCGTGTGTACTGAGGATTCTGAGTTGTTCTTGAAAATTAGAGGTAATGTGATTGTGTGGGATCTATTTTTGTGGCGCTTTGGGTGCCTTCAATCAAATTATGGTTGATTAAGTAGAATGAGATGCATAGAGTATTCGGAGGATTCAATGGAGCCTCCCCACAGAGGTGTGGATGATGTATTTCAATCTGAGTATAATTTGAGGATGTTTAACTAAGAGGTTTAAGCTCATGTGGTAGTCAGTGAATTCGAATTTGAAGGTTCGAGAGAAATTTTATTCCTAGAAGCGAGGAACTGTGGCAAAGGATGATTCGTGCGATAATGATGCGTTTTCTTGATTCTCGTTTGAGTTTTGTGTCGTTGACTTGTGTTTTCTGCAATTTGAGTTGGTGCTGTGTTGGCGTGTTGATTCTTTCCAAATTCAGACAAACCGTAAGTTTTTGGTTTGGGGCGTTTGAGTGATTTCTCGTTTGGTTGTAAAATGGATTTGTTTTCGAGATGAATTGTCAAATTTGGAATCTAACCTTTTGGTGGAGAGTTAGCATTGCGTGGATGCGATGAGGACTCTCTATTTCTAGTTGGATTCTCTTCGTTTCTGAAAGTTGTAGAAATTAGGATGTTGGCTTATCGCGTTGATCGTCTAGGGTCCTTATGCGGCACGATCGTCCGTGTACTCGAGTGTTGCGAGTATCCGAGCAATTCCAAGCTTGGAGTATCGTTGTTTCATTCCAAACGCAGCTTCTCACGAGTAGATTGGTGTGCAGATTCGAGGTCGAATCCTATTAAGGGGGGTAGAATATAATACCCCGGATTCGGATCGGGTAATTAGAAAAGCAGCTGGGAAGGGAAAAGGCAAACAATAACTGAAATTTCCGAATCGTGGGGGTTTTCAAATAACTTCATTAACGGGCTCGGGCCGCACCCCAGAGGGGCCCATGAGAGGGCTGGCCAAGGAGGGTTTTCCTCCCACAAACCCTAGCCTCTCCCTCTCTCTCCCACTCCTCCCTGCCGCCACCCCCCCCTCTCCAATCAGCCGCCACCCTCCTCCCTGCAGTGCAGCAATTTTGTTCGTCAGATTTGGGTAAGTTCCGTATGTTTTCTGATCTTCTCACCTCTTAGAAAGTTGTAGCCCTTGGTCTTAGCTTTCTTTTGGCACCGAGATCATCTAATTTGGAGTTACGGTTTAGGAGATATGGTAGTTTTACCGCGACTGTCCAGGAGAGCTGACGTGATTTGGCAGATTTTCTTGTCGGGCCATTATGATTTACTTAGAGGCCGAATCTGGTATTTTCGTATTCTAGAGTTTTGTACCTGATGTCGTTATATTTCTTTTGGCACTGAGATCACTTGATTCCGCCTTATGGTTTGGGAGATATGAATTTTTTAATCCCGCGCTGTCCTGTCTGCCTGAGAATTTGGAACTGTCGGTTTGCCCCTCGGTTTTGATCTAGTTAGAGTCAGATTCAGAACTTCCACCCAACTAGGTTTTTCTAGCCCTTGAAATTATCTTTCCGAGTTGATAAATATCATATCAATTAGATCTGTAGATTAAAAGTTATGCCATGTTCTTTACTGCTGTTCTGTATTCTGGACAGATATCTGTCAGTTGTTTTCAACGGTTGTTTAGACCACTGGTTTGGCCGAATCGAAGAACCCCACCAACTAGAGTTTCGTAGCCTGTTACGTTAAGAGTATTTGAGCACTGGTTTCAAGTCATTCGGAGTTACAGATATTTAATTACGATTTTTCTCGCATTGATGATCGGAAGGGCGATATTGGTGATTAGTTAATTCATCATTTTGAGTTTTTGGTTATGTTGATTAGATAGAGGGTTATGGTAAAACGCTTGTAGCCACGCCATGTCTTGTTATTCTTATTTTGAATAAATATTTGTGTAGGCGGTGGGGTGAAGTGGAGAAATTCGTCGCTGCCTCCTAACTCGCCACAAACATGGAAGGCAAGTACATGGTAGAGTGGTGAACAATGGGTTGTTCACCATGATCATTGTTGTTACTTATCATGCTATTTATTATGCTTTCGCTCAGCTTATTCTTATACATGATATTGATGACCTTGAGTGAATGAGATTATGATATTGAGATAATGAGGAGGAGATATTGAGTTAATGAGATGGATTATGTTGATGAATAAATGAAGATATCGCATCATTTACATTCATCATGACATGAGTTGCATGAGCCAGGTCGGTGAGAAAGTCATGTAACTATTCGTGAGGTCGGTGAGAACGATACATGACTAGTCCGAGTGCTCTAGATAAAATCCGCTCGGTGGGGACTTCACGGAGTGAAGGATAGAGTGTGTCATCGACGGTGAACACTCCGCTATACCCCAGATCACCGATGAGATGCATATGAGCATGAGCATGTTGGTGCATTCGCATATCTAAGTAAATTGTTAAATTGTGCAACTTTACCTATATGGAATATGGCTTGTTTGTTTGAGAATGACAATGACATTAACTAAATGGATGATGATGATAACTTTGATTATGGTTAATAAACTATTGTTTATGGCTTTATTATGTGTTTGCTGAGTCTTGGACTCATTCTTGCTCTATTGTTGTTTTTAGGTGACCAAAGTGATGACGCTTTACTCGGGAAGGGCTAGCGACTTGGAATCCTACACTTCACCCAATTATTTGATTCATTGGACATGAGAAACTTTTAGAATAACATGAATATTTATATCTAGGACATGATGGTATTGAATAACCATAGATGCTTGGTTTATGTTAATCTTGGTTTATTATTTTGCTATGCTCCTAGGTCTAATTTATCTATGATTGTCATAGTGTTATGCTTGTGTTAATGCGACCTGTGGATGGGTTTTAATGTTGTTATGCTTGCTGAAATTTTATAGTAAGTTGATGTAAATTAGATGGTTATAGTAGTTTAGTGGCATTCTAAGCTCAATGTTGGGTCAGTGTTACACCACCGGTTTGACCGGTGGCAAATCGGTTAGACTGCCATGTGTTGGGCGGTCCGACCGATTTACTCTTGTGTTGATTCTCTGTCCGGAAGTTCCGCCGTTGAGAAAACAGAACTATCGGTGTGCGGAAGTTCCGGCATGTCACAAACGTATTTTCGAGAAGCACCATTTTGGTGCGGGGAATTTTCTCAAGCGGTCGGACATATCCTTGAGTATATAAAAACTTGTGTAGTTCATATATACTCATATTGCTTCATATTCAATTATTTACAATCGTGGTGGTTGTCATCAATTAATGATATGTTGTGGTAATTATTGACAATCACATTAAGGAACTAACATTTTACATGAGCTAGGTAAATAGATTATGTTCGATGGTGAAGGAGACTTGGGATAGAATTATTAGTTGATTGTCATCAAGTCAAAAGAAGAGGATGCATCATATGTTGATCATCAATAACTCGAAGAGAAGATGATTATGAGTTGATCATCAAACCAAGAGAAGATCCATCATGTGTTGATGGAGGTCAAGTAAAATATGCATCTTGAGTGGATTTATATCAAGACAATGACCCAGACTTGAAATGAAGATGTGTGTCATCAAGCCTCATGTGAATGTGCAAGGCAAAGGTAAGACTAGCTAGGGCTAAGGATGTGTTCCTAGTCTTTTACTGGTTTCAGTGTTTGGTTGGGAGACCGAATTGTTAGTATAGGTTGCCGTACTATTAAGAGGGATCTTGACTAATAGCTTGAGTGTGTCTTGTGTTGGTAGCTCATCTTGCTTGCTCTAACTCTCGTTAGCATGTTGCCAATATTTACGAATGTGTTTTGCAAATAGTCGAGTCTCATGCATAATCCTTGTAGTATGTGACTTTAGTTTGCGAATGTGTTTTGCAAAAAGTTTAAGTCCATGTACTTTATTCCTTGTGGTGTTGATTCTAAAAGTTGGCAAATGTATTTTTACAATTTGTTAAGAATCTTGCCTTCATCCTTTGTGTGCATCTTGCATCAATTGGCAAATGTATTTTGTAAATTGAGTTGAAGCGGAGTGCAATAGCTGTTTTGCCTTTTGCTGGCGTGGGCGCCTAACCGCCCATGTCAGTTGGTCTGACCGGTGGGGTGTCGGTCTGACCACCATGTGGTGGACGGTCTGGACGGACCTCTGGGTCAAGTGACCCAGTCAACTTTTTTCATAGAATATGTTTTTCAAGAATAACTCTTTGTTCAATTGAGCGGTCTGACCGCCCGTCTGGTAGTCCTACTGGGCTTGTCCGGTCTGACTGGCCCTTGTGAGTGTGGTTGACCCGGTAGTGTATCCAACGGCTAGTTTTATAGCCATTGGAGTTTGGGCAGTTTGACTGGCCATTAGTTGGCGGTCAAACCAATTTCTTCATGTTTTTTTGTAACTTTACCTCCAACGGTTAGTTTTTCTTGTGTGGGTATCTATACCCCTTGTGATCGGTTGTGGGGAATGTTGCTGGTGCCATATTCTTTTCCTTGAACAAAGATCAATCTCTCTCATATCTGATGTGCATGTATTGTACTTAGTGAGCTTAGAGAGCAAACCCTAAGTGCATGTGTTGCATTAGGTAGTTGATTGTGTATCTATTGAGCTTAGACAGTTGATTCGCTCAAGTGAGAGTCTTCGACTTGTTACTATTAGTGTTTGTCGACACCTAGACGGCTTGGAGAAGTTGTGCCAGTGATCTTCTCAAAGAAGGTTGTGAGAAGACCCGGACAGTAGTGAGTGGTTTGGTGCTCGCCATCTTCGGAGTGGAGGAAGAGTAACCCCGAGTGGATCGAGGTGTTGGTTCAAGTTATGAGCCGGTCCAATTTGGTTGGACTTACATAGGAGATGTTGGTTCAATTTGTAGAGTCGGTCCAACGTGGTTGTGCTTACCTAAACGTGGATTATGGCAAGACTTCGAACACCACGGTAAAACATAATTGTGTCATTGAGGTTTGCCTTCTTGTGCTTTACTCTATTGTAAATTGCATTTATGAAATTAAATTGCTCATATGTATTTGTTTGTTTGCTATCATTATCAATAGTTTTAGAATTATTGGTTCACTTAGTAAAACTAGTTGATTTAGATTTTAATTGTGCAAAAGTGAATTGTTGATAATTTCTGTATTAAAAATCGGTTTTAGCAAAAAAAAAAAACAATAATAATTGAATTGTTGATAATTTCTGTATTAAAAATCGGTTTTAGTAAAAAAAAATAATAATAATTAAAAATTGCCTATTCATTCCTCTCTAGTCGGACTCAACAATCTGACAACTGCTGTTCTCTACTATTTTTTTTCGTAATGTCAGAAGATCTGAATCATCGAGCAACACCTCCCGAAAGATAGAAGAAAAAATCACACATGTCTTGCATTTCGGAACGGACGAGTGGTTCACACATGCCTTCTCCTTTATATCTACAACGCGATGATACCCAATTACTCATTCGAAATGCCCCGTTCTCCTCGGGTCGTTTCTTGGCTGCCAAGTATCGCACCGTGGAGTGGCGTGTCCATGATGTCATGATGCTACCAGCTTCTACCTCACGATTTCACTGCTGCGCCTTCCCTTCACCATCCCTTCACCATCCGACGGCCAGTTTTCGATCCCTGGCCCCAACGCCCCCTTGCGGGAGCCTTCGCCACAACGCCTTCCACACCTCGCCACGAACGTCCCCCCTGTATAGAGTACGAATCGGAAAAGGCACCAAATCACGGCGGAGCCGGCTGGCACCTCGCCGGAAAGCGCGCGGCGGGATGCTCGAGTGAAGCCGACGCGGCCGATGTCTCCTCGTTACGCTTGCTAACTAGCCTTGCTTCACGCAAGAGGGGATCCCATACACCACAGATCAGACCATCCGAGGTAATCTCTTCGAGGACACTTTGTTCTAATTCTTTGTAAGAACTGGATCTATTCCTTTTGCATCTAGAGTAATTGATTGATTCCATCTATCTAGATCTGTGTGGAATACCATAAAATATGATGCGAAAGGGAGGTCGCGTTTCGATCCGGGATCCGGCCCATTAATTTGTTCCATACCTTCGAATCGTTCTAGAAAATGGTTAGGATTAGCGATTTGGGGGTTTTTTTACACCAGTTGTGCGGATCACTGAGATGGCCCGGATGCGATCTCGGGGTGTTGTGCAGTCGATGACTATATATATAGCCATCAGTTTGTACACAGCATCATGGCGAGCGTGTGTTCTTCTAGAGGCTGCATTTGTATACAGTATACGTGCAGTTCAATTATTTCTCTTGACATATAGACGCGACTTTTGATTTCACTACTTTTTACTATGTTAAAGATGACATATACGGATGCACCAAGTATAACTATTAATTAGCAGTTGTGTTTGTTTTTGTATCAAATTAATTTACGGTATTTCTGATGTGAACTATGTAGATATGAATTGAGTTGCTGTGTCCCTACTCACCTCCCATGGTTCAAAATAATTTATCTACCGTAGCACTGTTTGGTGACCCACCTTGTTCGCCTTCCGTGAAAGGATTTGTTGTACCTAATATGACTAATTCAGAGCCACCTTCCGTGAAAGGATTTGTTGTACCTAATATGACTAGTTCCGTGAAAGGTCGATATACTTATCTTGATGATTTTTTTCTCCTTCGCTTTCACCAGAACAATCTTTAGTGGTAACTTGTCTTTTGGGGAAAAAAAGATATTATCTTTACGAAAGTTTGATGCAATGCAAAGGTCTTCATGTTTTTTTTTTTGAAACGTCGGAGACTCGTTATTGTTGTATATTCAAGATCGCATTACCGACGAACAAAACTTTCTACTTGTAAGTAATAAACAATAAACAAGAACACAAGCATTTAGTCTCAACTCTCTTTTTATTGATCTCTGTATGTAATCTTTATGTGCAATGAGGTTCTTGTTGCCCTTTATACGGGGGAGGAGGTTCCTCTTTGTGCATGAATAAGCAATATGGGATTAAACGGAGTAATGTGTCTTGTGAGCTGACAATCTCTCTAATGATCATTTGTTTAGGTAAAATATCCACACATAATCAGGCCTCAAAACCGGCCGATATACAACACTCCCGCTTGGACACTTTGCTAACGTTATGATCTTACCTCATTAAAAACTTATTCTGAAAACCTAGTCAGAAAAAACGGTAAGAAGAAAAGAGTATATAGTTCGTGTTCTTACCATTGCACATACTATCTCATTAAAAACATTTGAATGAGAAAACTCATTAGGATAAAACGCAAGTAAGGGAAAAAGAATACACCATCTATTCATCCAACGATGAACTTATATGAAGATCAGATATCTCCCTTCGAAGACAACAACTCTGTCTTGTCATACAAATACCACGAACAAGTCTCTCAAAACTTAGTTCTAGCAAAACCTTAGTAAACAAATCCGCAAGATTCTCACTTGATTGGATTTTCTGTATTTCTTTTCTCATTTTCCTGCTGCTCATATGGGTATAAATGTTTAATGAGTATATGCTTTGTCATATGCGTCTTGATATATCTATTATTTATTTGTGCAATGCAAGCTTCATTACCGTCGTGAAGAACTGTAGGAGTTTTATCTACCTCTACACCACAAGACTATTGGATATGGTGAATTAGTCTTTTAAGCGATATGCGCTTTCGAGTTGTATCATATAGTACAATGATCTCGCCGTGATTTGTTGACGTAACAACAATCAATTATTCTACAAATCTCTAAGAGATAGTTGTAGAACCACTTAAAAAGATGTATCCAGCCTGTGACTTGGCATTGTGGCGATCAGAAAGATAGCCAACACATCATATTATCTCTAGGATGATCCAGACGTTCATGCTATGTTCTAAATAGTTCGGGGTGTTTAACCAGACACTCATCGCATCATATTCTTCATCATTTTTAATAAACGTAGTACAATTGGGAGGAGATCATAAGGAGTTTCTACTATTTTCTTACCAATGTCCTTCTTTCTAATGATGAGAATGTACTAACCATTCTCGCTATCCTGCTTCCATGTGGAAACCATTATTTTGGCTATCTTTGAAACTTAGTAAAGTTCTAGTTGAGTCTGGGAACAATAATGCATTCTCAATGTTTATTTTCGTTCCCATCAGTAAGATTACCGTGGCTCTTCCGATACATGCAATATTACCACGATTGTCAGCTGTGGTCATAATATTGTCAGTCTTAGAATTGAAGTTCTGAAAATACTTCATATCCCTTAGGATAGAATTTGTGGTACAACTGTCCACAAGACAGAGTTCATGTTTTCCCTCCATTGTACGTCAACTATAAGCAGGAGATAAATAATTTGCATGAATTAGAAACATTTCATATGCATAAATGCAAATGTAGGACATGCAAATGAACTGAAAATACTTTATTCATGAACTAAAGATTACAATAAATAATTTTAATTCCTCATAATAATATTGCTGACTAATTCAGGATCGACAAAATTTGGTGTTCAAATTAGCAACACCATCTTAACACACCATGAATTGACTTCTAAATTTAAGGGGATAACGGAGATTTAGGATTCTCCTGATCCTTTTCTAGATGAATATCTAGTAACTCATCATCTAGTAGAGGAAAATATTCGTCATCATTTAGAGTATCATCACCCGATTCCTCCCATACTATCAGTTGATGTGTTTTATTCTCCTTTTGCTCTCCTTCTGATGCTTCTAGAAAGTGGGCTTCTGGTTTATTCTGCATTTTCTTTCTTTGAGATGCTTGATAGAGCCCCACCAGATGCTTAGGTGTCTTGCAACCTTTGCTAAGTGTCCCTTAAGCCCACACTTATAGCATGGCCTATTGTTACCTAGTACTTTTATTGGAGACTTCCCCTTTTTCTCATGTCTTCCCTTTTTCTTTGAAGACAAATGGTTTGGACTTATTTCACCCCGTCCCCTTTCCTTTTTTCACCGACATTCGTCATTTTCTAAATGTTATGTGCCTCAGGTACACCCTGAGTTCCTGGAGGATGAGCATTATTATCCCTCCTGAGGAGCTCCTTATGCTTTTTCGCCACTAGAAATGTGGTTATTAGTTTAGTATGGTTTTGGTTTTTATACCTTTTTTGTTTGTACAGTTGTGCTAGCACCAGATTTGTAGCATGGAAAGTGAAAAGGGTTTTCTCGACGTTGTCCTCTCAGAAAATCTTTTCACAGAGCCTGAAATGAGAAACTATCCAATGGAGTGATGAGTTATAAGCCACCACATATTTAAAATCCTGAAAGCGCAAACTAGTTCAATCATGCTCTGCCTAAGGGAGCATTAATTCCCTTTGCTCATTATATCTCTTTGAAGGGAACCCATAGGGTTAAAGGATCACTCACCAAATACTCATTCTCGAGATCCTTATTCAAACATGATGTAGGAAGGATATAGCCTTACCCTTGTCTTCCCCTGGGGGTTTATTAGAATTGTTGTGAGGAACAATAGACGCACTTAGCCCCTTGGAGGCTAAGTAGAACTCCACATCTAGGGCCCAAGTTAGATAGTTACTCTACCAATTGCCAATTCATGAAATTCTCTTTTTGCGACGCTAGTTATGTTGCCTATATCACCATATAGCAACGTATAGAATTACCATAACGTAATGAATAGGTACATCATATACCACATGAGTCAAAATATGTGTTACAACAATAAAACGACTTGCGTGAGTAGTAAATATCAAATATATGGATTTTTAGTCATTTTCTAAGCATAGAATAGTTACTATGCTCACAAATCAATAGAAAAACAATTTCTGGTATTTAAATAAATCGCAAAAGTCTTAAATAAAAGAACCAAAAAACTTATGAGGCTTAATTTGCAAATTTCATTGAGTGGAAGCTCTCATACTTTATTCAGAAAGTTCCTAGGTCTTTTGTAAAATTTTAGTCCATAAGGGCCCAATTTTAATAAACTAAGGACTTGCGCTTAATGAAAGTTGAAGGACTTTTCTGCAAAAATGCCAAGGCCGGTCTGATCCCATACTAACTGGCCTTTAAGTGCCAAAAGCCGATGACCCATATAGGGCCTTGGAGCCCATGACGTCCCGTTTAGCCCACGCACTAGGGTTTTAACCCTAGCGCAGTGCGGTGGCGGCGGCTTGTGTTCATGCCTAGCACGGCATGGCGTCGCTCGGCAGGAGGCCATGCCCAAGGCAATGGCCTCTGTAGCAGGTTACGACGACAGCGACGACGTGAGTGACCTCCTCTATCCCTCCCATCTTCCTCTTCTCCCATCGGCAAGAGGGTGGCGGCGACGGCAAGACGCGAGCCTCCCCGATCCGTGCAAGGGTGAAGGTAGAGGCGTCGCAGACACGCCCGCCATACACACTCATCGATGCGGCATGACGCCCCGGTGACCTTGCCCTCCCTTGTGCAACGGCATAGGAGGCGGTGGCGGTTCTCGCCAGACCCGATCCCCTCTCTCGCTCTCCCAAGATAGGAAGGCGGGCAAGAACCGCACTAGCAGCCCCTCCCATCCCCTCACTCGGCTGCATAGGGAGGCAACAGTGGCCCCTCTCTCCCCCTCGCTCAGAGGCATAGGGAGGCGGTGGTAGCGTGTTGTTGCTCCTTCCCCGTCTGTGCCAAGGATGGCAGCAGGGGCTTATCGACTCCATCCTTCGCGCGGAGGCGGAAGGTGGTGGCAGGCTCATCGTTGCCCCTTGTACTAAGGCACATGGCAGCGATGGCTCCATCTATCTCGGCGACAGCGATGGGCTTTGTCCCTAGTACGACCCAGTGTCACCGTGGAGACGGCGATGGTGACCTAACGGCACCACGGTGGCGGCGACGGCGAGAGCTTGGGAGGTGATGGCCACAGTGCAGGAGGCGACAACGACAGGGTGCCCTTAGGGCATGGTGCACATAGAGACGTGGTATCCCGACAAAGAAGGTCGCGGCGCGTGCATGCTGGCGTGCACGCGGTTCGATTGTTTTACGCCGCACCGCACACGAGGCACGCGTCGCCGGCCGGTGACGCTTTACGCGGCGCCAAGACACGAGGCGCATGTACCGATGGCTCATCGGTGGCGGTGCATCGGCGTGTACGTGGAGGCATACGGTTGGTGTAGCCTAGAGAAGGCACGATCGGCGCGCACGCGGAGGCGTGAGCTCAGTCGACTGGCGAGATATGCGGTAATGAATAATAGAAATAAATCAATCTACTAAAAATAACATTACTGTTATAATTGAAAACTTTGATCAAAGCTACGTACCAGGAAGTCTTAGCTTAGAGCACTATCGCGTCGATAACGTGTTGTATGTTCGAGATCGCGTTGTCGATTTAACAAAATTCTCAACTTGCAAATAATAAAAATAGACAAGAACACAAAGTTGTAGTCCTATCCATCTCTCTTTGTTGATATCTTCGTGTGTAGGTTTGTGTTTACAATAAGAGCCCACTACCCTTCTTTATACAGGGGTGAGGTCACACTTCATGCATAACTAAGTAATATAGGACTAAACCGACTAATAAGCCTTGTCGACTGTCTTGTTTAAGTTAAGTACGAACATATAAGCAGGTTTTGAAATCGGCTGATATACAACAGTTATCTTTGTATTATAAATTCTGTTTGAAGTGCATCGGTCTCACCCGAATTGGACCCGAATTGTACTATATGCCTGACATAAAATGTTTTGAGATCGAGTGGTGTTGAGCTAAACATTTATAAAATATCTGATGCAAAGTGAAACTAGTGCAACTTATCTGGTTTAAAAGTGTAATCTACTTTTAAAACATTGTAAAGTTTTACCAACGGTCGTTTCGACGATGCGTTGATATCCTCACATGTGTGCAGTTATATTGTTGTAAGTTTACGTATTTTTAGATCCGTAATGATACGGATTTGTTTCGAATAATATTATCATAATATTATAATTTATTAGGTTACAATATATTATAATATAAATTGTTTGCCAAATTGGTGTTTTGGAGACAATGATAATGTCAAAATGTGAGGTGATACAGTTTGTTATGTATTCTAAACTAATTCCACAAGGTCATAATTTTTTACTCTGGTTATTGCTATATATATATATAAAGCAAGTTGTTGCTATTATATATTTTCTGAAAGCAAGTTGTTTCTATTGCCTTGTCATACAAATTAAATGGTATGTATGGCCAAGAAGTTGCATAGAAGGTACATCAATTTTTTTAAAATAAGTAATACTTTATACTCCCTCATCCGGTCACAAAAAGAAGTCGTTTTAGACATCGACAGGTTTCAGTTGAAATGTTTGAGTGGCGATATGATCATGTCGTCATTTGAATTGGCGACAGATCTCTCTGTACTGTTCTGGGTTACTGTCGTTATTGTTTAGGCTATTGTCGTCATTTGAAATGATAAATATAAAATTTTGCAATTTCAAATGATGACGGTAACCTAGTTTTATTTTTAAAAAAGAACGGCTATTTATTTTGTATTTTTCTAAATAATGTTATTTCAAAAAAATTCGGTAGAGCATACCGATGAAAAGTTATTGCGCGAGGAATGCGTGTGGTTTAGGGAACGCCGAATTCGGGCCGCATACGCGTCCAAACGGAAAACCCGTGGAATTCACGCGCTCGCGCCACCGGCCGCACCGGCCGCTTTGAAACGGCGACCACCTCTGCGCCGCCGCCGCCACCATCGGCGCGCTTAGAAGCGCCTCGCTGGCCGCTGCCAAGCGGTAAGCGCTCCGGCGCCGCCGCCGCCGCCGCTCGGTGGTAACCGCCTGCCCCGCAGATCGAACCGCCGCCGCCGCTTCGCAGCCGCGGCGCCGCCGCCGCCGCCACCGGCCGCTGCCGCAGCCACGCGAAGCGCTTAAGCACCGGAGCATGGCCGCCGCCGCCACTGTGTTCGCCGAGCGCAAGTAGCTAGCGCCGCCATGAGAGACGCGCGGCCCCTATGAAGGGAGCCGCTGCTCGCGAGAACTCGGTAGGAAACCACCCCGAGTCCCCCTCGCCGGCCTTTTATGCCGGCTAACGGCCTTTTGGGCCGCCCAGATAACAAAACGGCAAAGAAAAAGAAAAAACGAAAAATGGCAATTTTGCAAAAGGCCCTCTGCTTTTTCACAGAATGGCGTGAAAATTTATCGAATGAAATTTTTACGCTTTAGCCCTTAGAAATTGCGAATCGCCAAAATTCATATTCCACAGAAAGGCCCCTGAATTCAATTTTTGAATCGGTTTTTGCATTTGAAGCATTTTTTTACCTTGTTATTATTATTTCTATGCAATTTATTTATCAGATGCATCGCTTTTGATTATTTGCGATTATTAATATTGTCGTTAATCATCAAAATAGCAAGAAATCATGAAAATGCATGGAAAATATTTTAATCACGAACCGAAGTTCGACGAGCATTATGAGAATTTTGCAACTATTTTATGTAAATTACCGAAGTAGAACCCTATGAACTTTTTGCATGAATATGAAAATGATCGCATCACGAACCGTGGTTCGAAAGAGTTGGCCTCAAGATGGCCGTAATTTGTAACGCTTCTTCACCTTTGTGATAAGGTAATCACGAATGAGCGTAAGATTGACAAGACCTCTCTACCTTCATTCGAACGCGGTAATCCGACGCAATTATTGTCAAATGGCTACAAGAAGTATGCCGCATTAATTGACACCGTGAAAATGCGGTAAAGCACAAGATGATGTTCTAAGGAAGAACTACATCTCACACCCACCTAGTAGCAATGTTGGCCATGAAGCCAATACTAGTAGCTACAAGGTAATGAAGCCTCTCACGGCTGAGATGGACAAGAAGGGTAAAGTTGTGAGTCGACGAATTGGTGCTTTTACAAACCTAAGAAAAGGAAGGATAGCATGAGGCACACCTCACCATTGCAAGCACCAAGATCCACACCCATTAGTTGCACTTATGGATATGGACATGCACTAGTAGCGACCCCATCATGCCTCCTTTGACATAGCAGCTACCACTGTACCAGAATTGCCCAAGAGGAGAAGATCGCCATGTAGCGACATATGTGTTTCGAATATTTCACGATTCGATCTAGTGCACGATTGCACTTAGATCCTTTTACAACTACTTGCATTTTGTGATTATGATGAAACTTTGAATAATGGTTGTAGGCTCTAGAAGAGCAAAGCATTAAATTCTTTATGATGAGTCCTCGCAAGACTTATATTTCCGTGATTTATGATAGCAAGTTATGTTCTAATATCTCAAGTATTTTTATTTTATGTGTTGTCGGATTTGCCTACATATTAATAAAGTACATTATATTAGATCGCATGTAGCACCCTATGGAGGAAGTGTGCTTAGCAGTGTAGCTGCAAGACAATGAATACCACCTGAGAGATGGAATTTTTCAACAATCGCAGCAAATGATACATGTATAATAGGCTTAGAAGGGCCACAATTATACTCCGATTTGACACAACTTTGGTCATTAAAGAAGCCTTGTTGTGCCCATAATCGATTAGAACTCTCAAGGATATTCAATGCTTAACAGCTTCCACGCAGACCAAGAAGAGCATGGTAGGAATACCGCCATTACAGAGCGTGATTTAAAAAAAAATTGGTATTAGAATGACTTCCTTCATTTGAAAATGGGCTATATTACACTAATATTAAGGCATTTACAACAATTATACGCTCGAAAACTATATTTAGAAGCTCTAAACCTCTTCTATCTCTCCGCATGATAGATTATGTCACTTAGGTCTTAGGATGATGAGAAATATAATTAACAATTCACAGTACATAGTGTCAATTTAAAGAACTTCCCAATCTTGAAGATTTTGTGTGCCTGTATGTACCATCTGAAACCGACTACTAGACCTCTACTCAAAGTAAAGGACGAAATCTCGCATTCTCGGACCGTATCCAGTGGAGACATTTGCGGTCCAAAACACCTCTATAAGGGTCATTTAGGTATTTTATGGTGCTTATCGATGCTTCCTCTAAACGGTCGCACGCTTTGTTTAATGTCTACGAAACCCCGCTTCGCAAAGCTAATCTCGTAGATAATTAACATTAAGAATAATTTCTTATCATCATGCGTGAAGTCCACCGTAACGGACAACGCCGAGAATTTACTTCAAGGGCATATGATGATTATTGTGTGAAAATGAGAATTAAAATTGAGCATCCTGCATCGCATGTCCACACCTGTAACGGACTAGCACTGTTATTTACCAACTACATGTTGTGGACACGCAGCTCCGCACGCAGCATCTCTCATCAATTTTAGACCATCGACATATAACATCCATTCACCTATGCAACTAGCGCAAGGGTCAACACCGATAATTTCTCATCTTTGAAGGTTTGGCTGCAAGGTTTATGTACCTATACCACCACCACAAAGAAACTGAAATGGGCACTCTCTAAAAGTCCGGGATATACGCTGGTTGGTGAGACATCATCCATAATAAGGTATTTGGACCCCACGACTAGAGATTTGCATGCACCCTTCACGATATAGCATATTAGATGAGAATTATTTCTCACATTAGGGGAGGAAATCAACCCTTGATGTAAAATGTCGAGAAATAGAGAAGTCCGTAAGACAATTGAAGTCTAGAAGATATTTGAAATCCATGCATATGACCCACAAGACTAGCTGAAGCAAATAGAGAAGTTTAGAAGACAATTGAAGTCTAGAAGACAATTGCACCCGTAAGATAATTGATTTGTAAGCATTAGCTAATCAATCGCCTAACCACTTTAGTGATTTGAAGAGCGTGACTAAGTCGCATATGCCTCGTACACAATGCACGGAGAGGGTTGAAATACCGATCAAGGTATCCCTAATCCCGCCCTAAGGCCTCCGAAGGACGCAGAACTCCCCTCGAACTCAAGCAACCGGACGCCCGTGAAAAAGGATAAGAAGGACTTGACATACCGATCACGAAAGTACCCTATAATCAAAGGGAGCCAGCTTGGAGACTCGCACTGTGATGGAACCTTTAGAAAAGGCATACTAGAATTGAACATCCCCATGAAGGGAGACATCAAGATGGATGTGCGCGCACACATCGGAGCTCAAAACTAAATGACTTGCCTGCAATTGAAAGTAGTGTAAGCAAAGAAGCATTAGAAATATCGCCTTGAAGACATAGCTATAAACTTTATGATCTTGGGAGAATCTATGAATAAGCCAACACCAATGTTGCAAAGAAAATTGTCACAATCATCAAACTTGATCCGTCAGCTCAGATCGCTCGTTGAATATAAGAAAAGGTCGATTGACAAGATTGGAAGAAGGCAATAGAAACTAATCGTTTCTTTGAATAAAAGAGAGGTGTTTGGGCTCGAAGTCGCACACCTCCCCATGTGCACCCTGTAGGGCATATGGGTATTTGTTCGAAAGAGAAATGAAAGAAGTAAGGCTCACTGCACAAGGTTTCACTCAACGTCCGAGAGATTGTTATGAAGAAACCTATTCTCTGGCCATGGGCGGAATTACCTTTAGATATTTATCTCAATGGCAGCAAACTTGGAAGTTAGAAGTGAAATTGATGGATGTGGTAATTGTGATACCTTATGGAAATATGAATTCGACATTTATATGAAGATACCGAATGTACCCCCGCCCAACCAAGATAGAGCGAATAGAAATCTATACAAAGGTGTAACCTGTAAAGTCACCGTGATGGATCAAGCAATCAGCAAAATGTGGTATAATCGCCAAGTTTACTTTCTATGCAAGAAAGGCTACACGAACAATGAGAATTATCCTCGTATTTATAACGACGATCCTGTGATGGATTTTGTATAAATCTCAGTATAAAGATGATCCGAATATTATTGGAACCTTAGAAGGTATTAAGAAAGCAAGCTCTTACCGAGTCGAGTTCAAATAAAAGATTTGGATCAAACCAACATCGCCTTAGGCTTGCGCACTGAGCATATCCCTAAGAGATTCTAGTACATCACCCAACCCACGCCGTAAAGTGTTGCAAAGAAGACAAGGACCCGCATGCATCTAAAGAAGAGGTGAGGAAGTCCCGGGACCAAAATTCTACACCGAGTGCAAAGAGGAGCACTTATGTTTTAGCAAACAGCATTAGATCGTGCATTGCATTTGCTGTAAACCTATTAGTAAGGTAGATATACGTAACCTACCAAAGGCATTGGTAGGAAATAATGGACATCTTCCGCTACTCCAAGAAAGCAAAGAACTTAGTCTATTCTACGTAAAGAACTAAGACTTGTGTATGAATGACTATGCAGATGTTGGTTTCGCGTCGACCCACATACATCCAAGTCGCAAACGTGCTATGTATTCCTTGCGTGAGGAATCTGTAATCTGTGAAAATCGCCTAAGCAAAGTCTTGTATCGACTTCGATTTAACCACTAAAAATCATAGCGATGTACGAGGCCTCACAAGAATGTGCTTGGCTTCATGATGATTCACCACATCCGCAAATACGTGGATTGAATACTGCAAACTCCCACTATTATCTCTCAAGATAATGCAAATTAGCGCGCACAAGAGTAAATAGGTTATGTGAAGAGTCCTCTTACAAAGCATATCAATCCCAAGCTCTTCTATGCTCACGAAATGCAAAAGATGGATTAAATTAAAGATCGCATACTAAGTCACGTGAAAATCTTTGCAGATTTATTCACTAAGTCACTTCCTGGCCTAGTTTTGAAAGATGCATACGTGGAATCGGAATAATAAGACTTAGACAAGTGTCATCAGACTGGGAGAATCTTCACGAACTCATTATTGAATCTGATCACGAAGATCAAGCATCAAAGAATAAATCCTGAGATTAAATAAAGCAGGCGGATTGTACTTTTCCTCGACGAAGTTTTCTCCAGTTTCTCGGCTAAGGTTTTTAATGAGGCATTACATCACAATACGCCAGTAACGCATTGACACGTACTCTTTCCTAAATTTTTCCCACTGTTTTTACTGAGTTTTAACGGCATACGAATATGCCGGATGAGCTGCTCAAGGGCGTGTTAGAGAACGGCCCGTGACTCTGAGAGTCTCCGCTCAAGACGCCCGTGACTGGAGAGTCCTGCCCACTGAACTCCTCATCCCGTAGCTTATAAATAGAGTGGCACACCTCTCATCAGAACCCTAATTGTCCAAGAATCACAGTGCACTCGGCCCGCAGATATCTCGCGTGTTCATTCTATCTGTTGTTTCGCTGTTCTTCATCGCTCTTACGATTCCATCATCAGATACGGCGTGACTGTCGGACCTGACGGCCAATGACGGTTACTCAACAGAATTGAAACCAACCCCGAGTCGGGGTTCTGTGCGGCGCATCAGATTCCACGAACGTTCGTGCGATGGCTTTGTACCTAACGTGTGCGATGACTTTGTACCTAACGTGTCGTACTCGCACTATGACGAGAGACCGAAAGGCCCGGTGACTGGCAGACGTGTTAGAAAATTAATGCGAACGCTGCAAAGCAGACAAAGGCAACGTGACGTGACGTGGCGTGCAGTTGTCGCGCGAAATTTCCGCGCAGCTTCCCGCGCATCGTAGCATATCGATTATGGAGACTTCCACAAAGGCCAGGACAGCATGCATCGGTATCAACAGAGGCAAGGTCAATGTCAGCATTGAATACGACACGATCAATGTAGTCGGAAACTTCCGGGAAGTTTCCGCTGGCCGTATAAGCACAAGGAAGATAGCACGAAGGTAAAATATACTTTCTATTTCAAATACTTGTCACTTTCGATTAGAAATTTTATTTCTAAATACTTACACTTTCTCAATCCATAGATGAACTTTCCAAACTACCGCTATTAAACCTACGCTTTCCCATAGGTGTAACAATTTAAGGACAGTAGATATGACCATAGTTCAAAACCGGCCGATAACCGCCGGTTATCGTCGGTTACCGGTTTACTCGGTCCCGAGCGGGATCGGAAAAACCGCCGAAATTTTTTTTTTCGCTCCTTCTTGATTCTGCTGCTTTCTCCCACGTGGCAAGAATTCTCCCATCCTTTTTACTCACTTATCATAGAATCGACCCCACCCACTACCATCTGTTTATTCGCTTCACTTATTATCTCCTCTCTACTTCCTCCTCTCTCATTCTCCATTTCCAGAGCTCCTTCTCCTCTCATTCTCCATTAGCCAAGCAAGCACCTACGCAAAGACATCACAAGCAACTTACAAGGGCAAGCACAGCGGTTATGAGCAGCAGCACAAGCACAAGCAAAGCAGGTCCGAAAGTTTTTCTACTTGTCGAGTTTTGAGTTCATTGTTTAGGAGGGAGTAAGGACTAAGAGATTGTAGCAGAGAAACCATCTTCAATGCATTTGTCAAGGAGTGCACATTTGGATTACTAAAGGTTAGCATTTGCGAGGGTTGCACATTTGGATTACTAGTGGTCATGCTGAAAGGCTATAAGACGTCACGTATCGGTGCATGTAAGACCACATAATGCTATCCTTGCATGTTGTGTGAAATGTGAATCAATGTAAGTCCATGCATGTTGTGTATCAAACTGATGCAAGACTCATGCATCGCTATCCATTCACAAAACAACATATATGTCTTCAAGAACTGCTGATAGCATATATCCATATACTGAAAGATGAAATCACTTGTCAATATGATCCATGACTAACAATTTTCATCCCGTCTGATTATTGTAGGAGGTGACTTCTAAATCCATCAATGTTCGGGACCATGGAGAAAGACTAGGAGGTGCCAGGTTGGAAGTGCAGATATTGCAATCTAATCAAATCAAAGCGGATGTGTCACTACTTAAAACAACATCTTGCCGAGACACGGAGATGTTGTTGCTTGCAATGGGGTTCCTACGAAGTCCAAGGCTCGCGGCAAGTCTTGAAGAAGCGAAGGCAAGAAAGAAATCTCTTCAAGATGAACGATCGTGGAACGGAGGAAGCCGCAAGAGAGCTCGTAGCTCGTGGTCCATCATATGAAGATGCATTTGATGATATAACGAGGAAATGCAAATGGAATAGGCTCGCCGGAGTCGATAGAGTTACATCAGATGCAACAAAGAGCGCCAGAGCGAAGCGCGACGCTTGAACATGGGCGCGGTAGGTAAGTGGCACGGAAGGGAGCGGAAAGGGTGGGCGAAGTGGCAGAGTAGTGGTACAGAAGCAATGCTTTTTCAAGGATGTTTGGCGTGTCACACCCACGAGAGTTGATCCCGAGATTTTGCAGCAATGAGAACACCCGTCCAACCCCGCAGATTGATACAACACTTCATGGGAGAAGTAAAGTCAAAACTTGGGAAAATTTGGTCAAAGTGGTTCCATAGTAATGACATTGCCGGAGTTAATACGAGTGTCCTTATTTTCGTGCCGCCATCAAAGAGACACAAGAACTTGGCCAAGGGGTTCCGTCACCAAGAGGGCATGAAATCGATGGGACATACATTGATGCCAACGAACACAAGAGGTCAAGGAGTACGTATCACAGTTCAAAGAAGACTCGATATATACGGGTCTCTATTATGTGTGATTCTGGACTCGGGCCTACACAAATGAGTATCATTAACTTTATGTTGTACCGCAATGGAAGAATGTTTTTCCATAAGTCGCTGAATGCAATCGTGACATACAAAATGTCGACTTTTTGTATCGTGAGATTCGTAGAGTTGTGGAAGAAGTTGGAGTTAAACATGTCATGCAGATTGTGACTAATAATGGCGCGACTATAAGAAAGCATGCCAACTGGTAATTGAAGAGTACCTAACTTTAGTCTGGCAAACCATGTGCAACGCACACCGTCAACCTCATGTTGAAGGATATTGGTCAGCTCGAGATGGTTGATGCACTTGTCAAGGCATGGCTAAGAGGATTTGTCGGTTCCTATACAACCACAACGCTCTCCATAATGACACGCGCCAACAAATTGGAGGAGATAGTTCGCCCAAACGCACAAGGTTTGGAACCACATTCATTTTCTTGAAAAGTTTTAGGATAGAAAAGCAAAGTTCACGAAGCGGATGGTGTCGATGTATGGAGCTCCAACCATTTGAGCACGCACCGAGGAAGGAGAATATATGTATTCCCTCCTCACAAGTAGACAATGGTGGTCCAAGATGGATCGGGTCATAAAATTGGTAGAACCAATTTACCGACTACCGGATATGTCGCACCAACGTAAACTCGCAATGATGGCGCAGAATGGTTGAAAAGACGACGAACTCAATTTCAACTTCAAGACGCATCGAAGAAGATGATGCCACTTATTGTCGTGTCATAAAGATTGTTAATAGGAGAATTGCAAATGAAGGAAGCACCGCATACATAGTTCCGTGCAAGTTCATAGTTTTCTAAATCCAAATAAATATCACATATTTGTTATATTTTTTTCTAACTCTAAGTGTGTTTGTTTGACATGCATCGCTGCTTGAACCCGCAGAACCATTTTCTATAATGCGGATGAATCCAAATTTTGTCACTTCCCGACAATGGCGCGCATTCAAAGACTAGCCGATACACCCGAGATCGCAGCAAGTGTGCTCTAAGCAGCTAGAACAATACCGTAATCGACGAGGTTTATTTGCTTCCAATGAGGCTCACATGAGCGCTAATCGTCATTCAGCAGTAGGTTGTTATGAACATACATATACATGGAAAATGACCCATCACTATTAGTTTAGCACAAATTTTATGTTACTTGTAGCTACATGGTGGATGACGCTTGGAGCAGCATGTACACCGACATTAACAAAATATGCCTCATGGATTGTCTCGCAATGTGTTTCGTCCCAGCGATGTGAACGAAATTGGAGCACATTTGCATTCGTACATACACAATTGAGGAACCGCCTTGGATACAAGAAACTACATAAACTCGTGTATGTCCACTACAACTGAGGCTCCGCTTGCAAGAGCATGAGACTAGAAATGAAGATAGGGATGTAGATCCTTTGGCGATCTAATCAATGCCACTGCATTGGCAGCAGAGAACCCAATCCACGAGTGGCTTGATAGCTCCATGATACAATCTGAGCCCCTACTTGACGAGGAAGGTGAGCCCCATGCCATCTACAAGCCAGTAGTTGATGTTATCCTCCAAAGGAATTGAATAAAGCACTAGATGATGAACCATTGAAGCGCAACCGGGCAAAGAAAATATTGGCAAGAGTCATCTTGGGAAAAGGAAATATTGTAGCCAACCAACCAAAAATTGGTCAAGACTTTGCCTCACTTACACAAACAGGGAAAAAAGTGCGTCGACAGAAGAAGAAAATGCCATTGAGGAGGATATTGTGGCAAGTCGATTTAAGAAATGTAGAGTCCGCTATCCGATGAAGTCCAAGCATCAAGAGTCCGCGATAGTAGCTCTCCGACGTCCGACGATGATGCCGATGGCGGGATCGCCATGATGCAGGCAAGACCAACCATTGGAATTCACATGCGAGCAAAACTTCACGCATGCTACTCGTGATGAAGACCACTGCTGTCATGCTTCAAAACAATATCATAAGACCTACACGAGGGGTAAGGGTCGCTAAAAGATCAATCTCACCACATGACTCTTCTTCCTATGAATCGCATGCTAGCTCAAGATCCACTTGACTTATGGACGCCGAGATGTCAATCTATTGCCTTCTCGGAGATGATTCTCATTTGTCGGACGCCTCTTTCGATCCTAGTTTTCATTAACGCCTTGTGTCCTTCAATACCAATGCCAGAACGCTTACCAATGGTCGAACCCACATATTACCAACAACTTTACAATCATTGGTTACAATACGCACAACTAAACACACACTTTCGATCAATGCAAGGCTCACCTAGCACAATTTGAAGGACTTATACCATCGATAATAACGACGACTACATTGCACAACCTTCGCTTTCGACAACGTATTGGTATGAATTACTTCTCATTATTGCTTTTAGATAACAGTCAAGCTATCGCTCATTATCATTAGCTTATGTTTTTTATTTGTTACATGCTTTAGAATACTGGACGGTAGGACTGCCTGAGAGCGAAGCAACCAGGATTACTTTTTATGTACATCTTGAAATATTTTCCCATTAATATTTGCATTATTCTAAATTTAAATTTCATAATTACCATTTTCCCAAATTCGGTTTTTCCGTTTTTTCCTTTTGATCGACGGTTACTTCACGGTAAAATTTGGAGTTCAAAATTCAAAATTTGAATTCACCCGCTGGTTTGAAATTTCCAGAATCTGGCCGGTAACGTCATCGCTCGGGCCGGGATTTCATCCAGAATGAGATTTCAATCCCTGGATATGACACCGCTGGCAAAACATAAAGTGTAATCTGTACAGCCAACAAGTTTCTGAATCCAGGGAAGACACAGCAGGTCAGCAAAATAAGGCAGAATATTATTGGAGCCATTTCAACAAACAAAAGTAAATACACGTACGACGAAAATCTCTCGATGAGATGAGTCACTATAAATTGCGGGGTTGGGTTGTGCCATGGTCTGAAGAACCATCCAAGTATCCAACCAGGCCGGTCCCCAGTCCCCACCAATCTTCCATGGGAGCCTTGCTCACCTCTTTGCCACGCACGCACGCGAGGGGGATGGACGGCGCTGCGACAGCTGTCCTCTTTTGGAATAGCTCGGCGTCGAGCCGTCGACATGCTGCTTGATGGCAGCAAGCTGCTACGATCACAGGGCTAATTCCTTGATGCCCTCTCCTTGAACCCCCTCCTACTTACCCTGCTTCCGTCTCCTTGCCACGTGCCCCTCCCCAGGAGGCTCTCATCTCCTTCCGGTTAAGCCCGCTCCTCGATCCTCCGCCGGGTCCAACGATGAGTTCTGCACAGCAACCGCGCCGCGCCGCCGACACGGAGGGCGGCACCGACGCTCTCTTACTCGGACAGCAGCAGCTCGCCGGTGGCAACCATCCAGCGCGCCAGGAACAAGCTCCCCATGGCGCCGGCGGCGAGAGTTTCTCCTGGCTCACCCTGATTGGGCTGCTCTTCCTCACCTTCAACTCCGGCATGGCCATCCTCCGCTCCCATGGCGACCTCTGGGCTATCGCCTTCGTTGTATTCTCTTACACAGACCTCATGCTCCTCTTTGCCTGCCTCCGGATGTACGAGCACACGGACCCCGACTCGCCGCGCAGGGACCAGCTCAAGATCGCTGTTTGGCTTCTTACGACGACGCTCACGGCGGCCTTTTCCTACAAGGTGGCCGCGATTATGCCACTGCCAGTAGCTATGCTGGTCTGGGCTATGGCGTTCGCCACGGTGGCCGGCGGTTACTACGCGTTCTTCCTGCACAGTGAGAAATAAGAAACTGCTACTTTCCTGCAAAGGTATGCCTGGGCCAGCACAACAATCCATTCTATTGTAATGAAACTAACGAGGAAAAAGAGAGCAGATAACTAAATTAAATCTGCAGGAAGAATAGGAATTCACCAGTCTAAAATTTGACAGCAACGAGTAGCAGATTAGCACAAGAGCCAAGGTTTTTGTTTTTTTTACATATAATGGAGGAGAAAAAACCTCTCCCGAGCAAACAGATCAAACAGTGCCTTATAAACCATAATGAATCGGTAAAACACACGCCGCAAGAGCATAAACTAAGGTACTTGTGCTAAGGAAATTTTGTGTCATATATGATTCTTGAGTAGTACTGGACTGCTAGTCAGCTAGTGTGTCAAAAACTCAAAAAGTTGAGGACTAACCTACTCGGCAAACGGACGGTACCTTGGGCAAAGTTATATAAGAAAATGTCAATTAATTATTTGCTCTATTTAAGCGGGAACCTGTATTTGAAGTTGTACCCTGTAATTTCCGTGATATATAACTGTTTTCGAGTGCTGTTACATTTGTTGTGTACTAATTTCATTTACCTTCAGAAACGAGATAAATTATTTACTTTTCGCGCCATGTCTTTAAAATTTTGCACACCCTGCGAGTGAACCGCCGGTGTTCATCTTGATATCAAAGGAAAATAAGAACAAATTAAAGCTAGCGGAGAAGGGGGGAAAACAAAGATTTTTGCGATCAAACGAAGAAACAATTCCAGCGGCACATGGCCTCATATGCTATAGACGATAATTCAGAACTTCCCCGACGGTGATGACAAAGCCGTGTCGTCGAGGAGCAAGCACTCACCTAGATATTGTCGTTCCACGTCGTCGAGTGGTACTTGACAACGGCAGAGGGGGTGCCTAGTGCCTGCAGCCCACACGGCAAGGCGTGAGTGTAACTTCCCTGACAGAACGAAAAATGGCCGCTGACGGCGATGACATCCGAAGCTTTCATAAGGGAGTTTCGTATATAATAAGGCTTGTATATATGTGCTCGAGGAAGGGGTGGACGAAGGTACAGAGCAATTTGTTGCCCATGGAATGAGATAAATGACATGATGATAATAAAATCTGTCATGGCAATTCTCAGGAGCTGTACTGTAGCCCCGGGAATAGGACTCCTGGCGCTCAGGAATTCAACGGGCCGGGCCGTGCCGTGCCGATCACTGATTCACTACACTTAACACTCGCCCTGCATGTCACATTTCGTATGAGCACCCGTGGTTCTGACCTCATGGCTAGTTTTTTTTTTAAAAAAAAAAACAAACAAAAAAAAATCTTCTACATGCTTACTTTTATTTTCCTTCGTGGAAGAACAAGTAGTAAAATGTTCTAGCCTAAACTTATAATGTGAATATAACTGGGAATTTTTGTGTGGCTGTAGGATTTCAGCATTGGAAGTTCTACCTAAGCCCAGTGGGGTTGCACGCTTTTTTTCGCTTTTTACCACACACTTCAATATTGTACTTGTACTTAGTTTTGTTCAATAAGTCCTGTACAGTTCACATTTGTACATACATCTTAACTAATAAAGGGTTACCCCGCGACAGGTGGGGGCACCCTAAATGGTGATTCACCTTTCTTTGTCATCTCTCGTGTGCTTCCTCCTCGTGCACCACTGACCCGCCTAGCCCCCTCCTTGCCATCTCCCCCTCTCCATCTCTTTCAACGAGCGCATCCACGAAGGAACGCGCCTTCCTATCCCCTTCCACTAGCCACCACTGACCCGCCTAGTCCCCTCCCTGCCATCCCCCCCTCCTCTCACTCTCTTTCAGCGAGCGCATCCACGAAGGAACGCGCCACCTCTGCTTCGGCCGCCGCACCGCCATCACACCACCGCCGTTCCGACCGCAGCGTTGAGCTCCCGCCCCAAACCACTGTGTCATGTTGCGTTCCACAACCTCACGGACAAGACCCCTCCATCAATTTTGGGATTACACCACGAGAACTCGCGCCACGGTCATCTTCCCCAACTCTAGTCGAATCCACCTCCATCGACGTCATTTCTCCTCTGGTAACCATCTCGTCAATTCCTCCCCATGGGAGCACCTCTTCACTGCCCTCTACCTCTCCCCACCACTCACTCCCTCTCCCCCTCACCTAGTCGCCTCCCCCACGATGAGCCATCCGCGCTGCCCTAGGTCGCTGCCACCAGACAGCCTCGGCCTTCCTCCTCCCACACAGTCGGCTCCGGTAGTACCCTCTCACTTTCCTTGTACTCATGCTCCCCCTATTCTTCCCCTTCTCCATCTTCGGCTCCCCCGTGAAATTTATATGGTGTTTTATTTGTATGATGCGTTAATGTGTTGTATCATTTTCTCAAACTAAATATTTTTTCTTTGTTACTCCAGCTCCAGAGGCTAAAAGTGAGCCAGTACTGCTGCACTACCTTTCCCGCATGACCATCCTTCAAGGTATTAGCTATTCAGAACATATTTCTATAGTAAATCCAACACTAATTCTGCATATCTATTTCTCCACTGGAAGGTCACATTTTATTCTGAAAGAAAATTAATTAATGCAGGCTTGGAATTGAGGATGAGTACAAGCACCAGACTGAAGGCATGTCTGTTCAGCTTCACTTCTCCTGGAGGCCTACTTACCCAACACGAGCCGTATGGCACACAGCCTGGAATACATTGGATTTGCTTTTCCCTGTGAGTGTCATCTTATTATCCTAAACTTAGTTTTATTGTAGCTTCATCCTAGTTTGCTCCTCTGATAATTTACCTCAGGGTTTTGGTGAAGCACCGTTGTATTTCTAGCTAGTATCGACCTCAGAATGGGGGGTTTCTAGCGGCACAAATGAGGTTTCTAGTAGGCGGCGGGCAATCGAGGTTTGCTTGACAAGGTACATATGATGATGGAACTTCCATAAGATTGTCGTATCAGCTTCATTTCTAAATTTTTGTTAATATTTTTGTTTAATGCATGATGTCTACTTTATCAATTGGTTTGTAATTATTTTACATGGTATTCTGACATTTTATTTATGTATTGAAGTGTACTATAGAAAAATGTTGATTTGTCTGTTCTGTCGACGTCTGGAACTCTCGTCACAGAACGGACAAACAAAATTATAAAAAAGAAATAGAGATTGCTATCTATTCGTCAAATTACTCAAAATAATGATGTATATTGCAAAGGGTACACTCTGATTACAGAGAAAATGATTGTGAATACATGTAGATTAGGGCTTGGATCAGGATATCTCTTTACAATGGCACATAGGCCAGACTTTTATAGTTCTACAAGTGTCGGTAGTTGATTGCAGTAGCGGCTCTTCACGTCAATGGTCACGTCCCTTTAAGCCAATCATCACGTCCCTTCATGGTGACCGCTGTGTCTCCGGATGTAATGACCAATACCTTCTCCACGTGGGATGTAATTAACCACACGTGGGCGACTGCCTTTGAGGACCTCCTCTGTTGGAGAGAGGTCCTAGGGTGGTCCAAAGAGACCTCTCCAAGAGAGAGGTCCTGGAGTGGTCTGAAGGGATCTCCAGGGGAGAGGTTCTGGAATGGTCTGAAGGGGAGGTTCTTGGGCCCACCTTCTGACTGCGTAATTAATCCTGGGCCCAGTAGAGGATCTAGATTATTCTCGAATAAAGGTATATCCAGATAATTTGACTAGTCAACAATCTTCGTCAACTAGTCCCTCAACTTCAAGTGAAAAATGACTTACTTGAGAAGGAGGTTATAAAATCATAATCAGAAGTAAAGCCTTTACAACTGACACTTTATTTGACCAGAAATAGACTTAGCCAAGAAGGTAATTTCACTTGAGTTGTAAAAATATGACTACTTTTCCCGAGAAGATAGAAAGGGGAGCGTCAACCGTCTTCATTTGTGAAAACAATTCTCGAAGAGATGGCCGAGCTTCGTCTTTCAACGATTTATTAGGAACATACTCTAATAAATCTTATCCCTTGGACTATCGTCTTTAATTTCACCATGAGTTGTTGGTCTATAAATAACCACCAGGAGGGGCAGAACTTAAGAAAAATTCCCTCAAAAGCTTTCTACCTTTTCTATCTCCACTTTATCTTTGAATACTCACATTCAAACTCCTTCAGTTCAAGTAGATGGTGTACCATGATAGCAGAGGTCATGAAAAAAAGATAAACTTTGTAGAAGAAATTTGACCTTTTGACCACCTTGAAGTTATGATCTCTGGATTTTATTATTCCAAGGTGGTCAAGAAGCCAATTTATTCTACGAACTTTTTCAGAAATTAGTAGAAGGAAAATTCTGATGATCAGCTGAACACTTCTCAGTGTACATGTCAAAGTAGTTTCTATTTTAAAGGTATTATACTATTTACTCGCGATGATTACAGGATAAAGATAACTTTGGAGAAAGGGAAAAAATTTCAACTACTTCTTCGCGCACGTCTCTGACACATGGAATAACTTCCTTTACGGATATGGCGTCGAGTCCCCATTGGTCGAGGTGCAGTTGTTACATACTTGAGGTAGTGGGTTTTAAACGCACCAAATATATATATACGGATCTTTATCCTTCCTTAGGCACGATTTACCCCTATCGTTTTTACTTTCTATGGATATCATGCGGATATGCTTCAGATTTTAGGATGATGTGACAATTGGCAATGGCGTTAAAGGTTTGTCGTATCACGTATTTTCGGCAAAAAAAAATTTGTCGGGCCATTGGCGATCGGCCGTGACCGTGATCGAGCCGACCTAAGCGATCGGACCGACCATAGTGGCAGTCGGACCGGCAATTTCAGAAAGTGGTGTTTTGAGCTGGGCCAAAAATAGAGGTTGTAGGCAAGAGAGGGGATTCTATTGCACTTGGTCTCATAATTTTTGGAGTCTTTAGTCAAAAGTTCTATTCGTTTGAAAATTCCAGTAGGTTTCGGAATTTCAGGGGCTGTTTTCGGCTAAGTCCCAACTGGCGGTCTGACCGGCCAATAGGTGGCGGTCAGACCGGCCATGGCGGCGGTCTGACCGGTTTTCACTTGGATTGTCGTCCTTCGTGGCGGTGACGTTCGGTTGTTAGGTCAAAGTTATGAGTTTTAGTGCATATGTGTTGCATGATGCATGTTTTGACTAACATGGGTCAAGTTATGAAGAACTTATTCCCGGATTCGGTTTACTTGTCTATTGTTGTGCAGGTTGCTTGGTGGTCAACGACGGTCAATGGCGAGGTTGATCGGGACTAGGCTTGGAGAGCTGAGGTCCAGAACGATCGACGATGGCGGGTAAGGTCAATGAACTCAAGCGTGGTGCAAGATGGACAAGGGTGACCTATTGGCCAACCCGCGGCGCAAGATGGCGCAAGGTGACGCTGATTAAGTCAAGAGGCGATAAAGACGGCACATTAAAATGCGTGCGTGCGTGACTAGTTTATTTTGGGCCTTAACGAGAGCCCAATTGAGTCAAACTTCTAGAAGGTCTAAGCCTCCACTATAAATAGAGGAGGGAGGTTGCTGCACCTCTTCTTCGTCTCTTTTGTTATTTTGAAACCATAATTTGATTAGGGAGAGGTTTTGTGGAGGCTAAGGTTCTAAAGAGTTTTGATGTGATTTGATTTCGTGCTCATAGATTGAGCTTTGTCCTCCATTGATGGAGTGGCTGTAAACCCAAAGTATATCAAAACAATCCAAGGAAAGTTTGATCAATGTTTTGTCTCTTTGCTTTCCTTCTCTCTTTTTGATGATTTGAGTCTTTCTTTGATCCGTGAGTTTTTGCTTGATTTCTTCACGTGATCTAGCTTGCTGTGATATGTGGGAACATATCTAGGACCATCTTGATCATCAATCACCCACGAGCAAGTTTTTGGATTTAGTTTTTGTTTTGACTCGGTTTTGAACCATCCTCCTCTCAAACTGAAAAGGATCGTAATTCTTCCAAGAATTTCCACAATCTTCGATTGGAATAGGTTCCTGACATTATAGAGGTGTGTTCCAAGTTTCGTCGAGTTTGGAGTTGTAGATCAAAAGTTACATCTATTTGTAACTACGTTTGTCAGGCTATTTGATCTGTTCTTCAGGCCGGCGGTTAGACCGCCAAGGGTCAGCGGTCAGACCACCATTGACCCAGCGGTCAGACCGCCAGCACTGAGTCTTGTTTTAGATTGTGTTGATTTTCGTCGTATTGCTTAGGGGGTGAAATTGGATTCAATACTAGTCTTCCGTTGTACTGATATATTGATCTTCATGGCTTCTATAGCTACTGGAGTAAAATCTTATTGAATCAATTAATTGTGAAAAAGTGAGTGTGCTCCTATTCACCCCCCTCTAGTCGCCTTTTCGGTCCAACAAGTGGTATCAGAGCCCGGTTAGTTCAATCTTGATCTTAACCGGTCATTGAACTTGGCGATAGATAAATACTTCACCAAGCCGTATATCTTCGATGGGCACGACTATGCCTATTGGAAGAATCGCATGCGAGTCTTCCTTGAGAGCGAAGGACAAGCTATATGGGAGGTTGTTCGAGCCCCGCTCGTTGTTCCGGAAGTTGCTACGCCGGCTTCAACAACCCTCTTGGCTAGCAACAATAAGGAAAAAATCTCTTATATGGTGGGCTTGGTAGACAGGAGTATGATCGATTTGAAATCTTGAGACTGCACACGAGATTTGGAACACCCTCGAAACCTACCATGAGGGTTCGTCCCAAATCAAGAAAGTATGCCAAACAATCTATAAGCGTGAATACAACAAATTCGAGATGCGTCCTGGAGAGAGCATCGATGACATTTTCAGTCGCTTTAATAAAGTGATTAATCAGATGAAAGCTGTTGGTATTGAATATTCTCAGTATGAAAATGCCACCCACCTCTTGGCTGCAATCAACACCAAGGAGTGGGAGATAAAGGCTACCGCCATTAAGGAGAATGTCAACCTCTCTGATCTGACTTTGGAGCTGCTCTATAGCAAGCTCAAGACTCATGAGATCAAGAGGATTGATCATCCCAAGAAGGAAAACATGGCATTGGTAGCAGACCCGCTCAAGAGTGCTTCTGATGGGTCTTCTGAGTCTTCTTCTGGATTTTCGCTTGCTGGTTTATCTGCAATCCATGAAGAGGAGTTTGAGAGTCTCTCTGAGGCTGAGTTGGCTCTCATAGTCAAAAATGTCACACGGGCCTATAATAATATGAGAAACAGAAATAGAGGAGGTCCCGTGACTTGCTATGAGTGTGGTGAGCTTAGTCATATCCGGGTAAATTACCCCAAGCTGAAAGGAAAGAGCAACTATAAGTAGGGAAAGCCAGCTTGGAAGAAGCCTCAATGGAACAAATCAAGGTATGATGCTGCTAAGCTGACGAAGGCCGCTCACCGGGTTCTTGCCGCTTTTGAGGAACAATCTTTAAGCGATGTGGACTCTGGGAGCGAGGAGGACAAAGAGGAGGAGATCCCTCAAAACAAGAAGAAGTGGAAGGCCAAGGACTTCACCGGTTTGTGCTTCATGGCTGACTCCGCTGACGACGACAACGATGAGGTATCTCTCTCCTATGATGTCCTTTCTGATAGATGTGAAACTATGTTTGAGCAACTCATGAGTCAGGATAAGACCTTAGAGTTTATCATGGCCAAGAACAAGGACTTAGAGTCACTAGTAGATTATTTGACATTAGAACTTACTAATGCTAAGACTTTTGAATCTGATGAATGTTCATCTTGCCATGCTCTGTACTTAGAATTTGCTAAACTGCAATCTGCTCATGATATTGCTTTGCAACAACTTAAAAATGCTAGGACTGAGCTAGTTGAGGTTGATCTGCCCCCTGTGAAAAATGCTTAGACTCTAGCAAGTTGGTTGCTTCTGGTGTGGTTGATTTTAGCCTTTGCACTTTCTGCATAGAACGCGAACATGAAGTCAAAAAAATCTTAGAAGCAGTTAGAGCTAAATATGCCAAACTTAAGGACAGTATTGAGTCTGCTATGTGTGCTTCGTGTCCAGCTCTTAAACTTGAAACTGCTTTATATAAGGAGAAATATGCTAGAGCCATTAAAGGTAAAACCTATGAATCATGTGTTAATCTTGAAGAAAAAAATACTTATCTTAAGGATACCTTAGAAAAATTCTCTAAAGGTAAGAAACAATTAAACATGATTTTGGACAAGTCTAAAACTCCTTATAAGAAGCAAGAATTAGGATACAACTCCGTTCAAAATAATTCTAACCCAAAAGTTACTCAAGTTTTGGAAAATTGGTTAGTTGAATTCAAAACCCGACCTGAAAAAACTATCTTTAAATCTACAGGTTTTGCTCAACCATCAGTTAAGTCAAAGGGTGCTTCTCTCAGTGGTATCAAGTACCATTGCACCTATTGCAAAAAGGATGGGCATTTGGTTGAGTTCTGTTGGCGTAGGTTAAAAAATATAAGAAAATTTTTACTAGAATTTCACCCAATCAACCTAGAGTTTTTATGAGACATGGTAACATAGAAAAAAAAAACCTGGTTTAGGATTTGTGTCACATGCTCATCATCATGCTCCTAGACAGGATAACTCTCATGTTAATTTAACTATTGCTCATAACAGAACTTTAAATAGAATCAAGGATAGCACTTCTGCTTTGCATACTACTCGTAGACGTGTGTCTCGATCTTTGGGTTCCAAAGTCTTGTTTAACTAACTTGATGTTGAGACACATCGTTCTTCTGTGCCTTGATTTTCGGGATTACCACGTAAAGAGGAAGACACGTGGTTAAATCGACTCATTTATTCACGCCACATGACCAGGAGACTCAAGATGGTTCACCTCCTTCACGCGATCGACGGGTGATGATTTCATCACCTTTGGAGATGATAAACAAGGCGGATTGAAGGAGCGAGATCGATCGGGGTGAGCGACAATTTCATCCTCAAGAACATCGCCCTTGTGGACAAGCTAAGGTTTAATTTGCTTTACGTCTCTCAACTTCTTGATGATGGCTATGAGACTATATTTAAGAAAAATACTTGTCGGTGCTTGATTCAAGCTGGTGAGCTTGTTTTTGGGATTACTAGAGTTGCTAGGATCTTTGAAGCTAATTTTTTGAATCTCTTCTTTGGTTCTCTCAAATGCTTGATTTCATCTTTTCTTGAGTTCGGATTTGGCACCGTCGTTTGGTACATTGGTTTTGATCATCGACGCGAGTTAGCAACTTTGAGCTCATGAGAGGTTTGCCCAAACTCAAAAGCATCAAGGATCTTTGTATGTGCGCCACTGGCATGGCAATCAAGTTTCCGCCTCACACCCTTGATGACTATGTTCATGGTGACGGACCAGGACGGTTGCTTCATATGGATCTTGTTGGTCTACTAAGGTTCGATCGATTGGTGGAAAATAGTACATTCTTGTCATAGTCGATGATTTTTCGAGATACACTTGGGTGTTCTTTCTTGGTTCGAAGGATGAAGCTTTTGATCATTATCATGATCTTGTTCTTCGTTTGGCTTCTGAACTTCCGGGTGCCTTGAGAGCGATCCGCAGTAACAATGGCACGGAGTTTAAGAATGCCTCTTTTGCTTCCTTTTGTGCTGAGCGTGGACTTGAGCATCAGTTCTCTTCTCCACACGTCCCTCAACAAAATAGCGTTGTGGAAAGGAAGAATACTGCTTGCCATATTGCAAATTGTGTCTTTTTGAGACCGTCTTTGGGCAAGACTGCTTATGAGCTTCGATTTTGTAGAAAACCCTCTGTCTCGCACTTTCGAGTCTTTGGATCCAAGTGTTTTATTATCAAGACAGGAAATCTAGATAAATTTGAGTCAATAACTTTTGATGGTTTATTTCTGGGTTATCCTGCGCATTCGATGGGTTTTCGGGTCTTTAATGCTGAAACTAACCTTGTTCAGGAGACATGCAATGTCAATTTTGATGAGACTAACCCTGGAGCTAGATTAGATATTTCAAGTGATACACAGGTGACAGAGAGCATATTTATAGAGGAAGATGATGAAGGACTTGATGATGTTCTTCCACCTGCTGCTGTTGACGCTCCTATTCCAGCACAAGAACCTGCTCTAACTACTTCGCCTTCAGATGAGGCTTCTGTTGCATCTTCATCATCAGCAGTACCTGCGGAGGTCGAAGAGATGCTTTCCTCTCCGGGTGCACCACTTCACATTCAAAGGCAGTATCCTCCAGATCAGATAATAGGTAATCTCTGTGAGCGAGTTACTCGCTCCAGGTATCATGATCTAAACCTCTACTCTCATTCTGTTTTTGTTGCTTCTTTTGAACCCCGCGATATATCACATGCTTTATCGGATTCTAGCTGGGTCAATGCCATGCATGAAGAATTAGAGAATTTTAAGAGGAATAAGGTTTGGAACCTAGTAGAACCTCCTAGTGGCCATAATATTATAGGAACCCGCTGGGTTTTCAAAAACAAACAAAATGAGGATGGTTCTGTGATTAGAAACAAGGCTATGTTGGTAGCTCAGGGTTTTAGCCAAGTCGAGGGGTTAGATTTTGATGAGACCTTTGCTCCTGTTGCTAGACTAGAAGCCATTCGCATTCTGCTTGCATTTGCCGCATCCAAGGGTTTTAGATTATATCAGATGGATGTTAAAAGTGCCTTTTTAAATGGTTACATAGAGGAAGAAGTGTATGTTAGGCAACCCCCAGGCTTTGAGAATCCCAAGTACCCACGTCATGTGTTCAAGCTATCCAAAGTCTTGTATGGTCTTAAGCAAGCCCATAGAGCCTGGTATGATAGACTTAAGACCTTTTTGCTTAAGAATGATTTTGAGATGGGTAAGGTAGACAATACTTTGTTCATTCTTAGGCGTGGTAATGACTTCCTGCTTGCTCAAATTTACGTTGATGATATTATATTTGGTGGTTCTTCTCATGCTCTTGTTTTCAGCTTTTCTGAGACTATGTCCAGGGAATTTGAAATGAGTATGATGGGAGAGCTTAATTACTTTTTGGGGATTCAAATCAAGCAATGCAAGGAATGGATCTTCATCCATCAGACGAAGTACACTAAAGACCGGCTCAAACGCTTCGACATGGGTGACTGCAAGCCGATCTCCACTCCCATAGCGACTTTGATTGTTTTGGATCCAGATGAGGAAGGAGAAGCCGTGGATCAACGCGAGTACCGCAGCATGATCGGCTCCCTCCTGTACCTGACGGCCTCAAGACTTGACATCCACTTCACGGTCTGCCTCTGTGCGAGGTTTCAAGCGTCACCGAGAGCTTCCCATCGCCAAGCCGTTAAACGCATATTTAGGTATTTACACTCTACCCTCTTGTATGTCATTTGGTGTTCCTGTTCTTTGGCTTTGCCCATTCGGGGGTTTTGTTATTCTGATTTTGCGAGCTGTCGGTTAGATAGGAAGAGTACCTCGGGCGCTTGTCACTTCCTAGGCACTTCTCTTGTCTCTTGGACTTCTAGGAAGCAGTCTTCTGTTGCACAATACACTGCTGAAGCTGAATATGTAGCTGCTACTAGTTGCTGTAGTCAGATTTTGTGGATGGTAACCAATCTTAAGGATTATGGGTTAAATTTTGCTAGTGTTCCTCTTTTCTGTGATAACACTTCTGCCATTAATATTGCTAAGAACCCTATGCAATACTCTAGGACCAAACACATAGACATTCGCTATCACTTTCTTAGAGACCATGTCGAAAAAGATGATATTGTGCTGCATTTCATGGAGTCTGAGGCTCAACTGGCTGATATCCTCACCAAGCCTTTAGACCCAACTAGGTTTGCCACCTTGAGGAGCGAGTTAGGGGTAATTTATCCCTATGGGTTGGTTTGAGGGGGAGTTCGATCTTTTCTGATCTTATCTTGTTCTTCTGATCTTTCCTTGTTCTTTTCTGAACTTATTGATCTTTTTGAACTTTTTAGGTTTTTAGGCTTTTATTACATCTCATTGTATCATATTGCATTCATATGAAAAATCCAAAAAGATGCATTGTAATATAAGATTTTCTTCTTATCTTTTTAAATTGATGAAGCTTTGCCTATTACCCTTTGGAGCTTTAGTATTTCAATTCTTGCTCAATGCCATGTCTAGTTCTTTGACTTGCTAGAATTATCATGCTTTCACGTATACAGATAAGTCTTTCCTATATGAGCTAGAACTCTAAAACAAGTCGAACTAAAAACTGCAATTTGTGGATGTTTTAGCTAGTTGCGCAATTAGTGCTCCTTTTGTGACACTGGCCCTGTCAGAATTGCTTTGTTAGCTCTTGAATCTAAAATTGATCATTACTTAAGCTTCTTTTTTTCTTGAGAATCTAAAACTGCTTTTGTGAAACATGAAAAATTAAATTTCAAGATTGTTTTCTGCTTAAATTGTGTCAAACTACTCTTACGAGACTGCATGTCAAAGACATAAACTTGGAGATAGTTTGATGATCCAGACGATCTCATGGGGACTGCTTGTCAGAACTGACGTGAATCTCAAGATTTGTCGCCCTGGTAAAAGCTTAGGAAGAGTTTGTGGATGACTCTTTGTCCAGGATGTTCTTCACTAAGATATAACTTTAATCAACTTCTGGTCGAAGCTTAGGATGAGTTTGTGGATGGCTCCTAGTCCAGGATCTTGTCACTAAGTTAGACCATTAGTCAACTTCCATATTCAGTGCAAATGAAAAACTGTTGAAAAATAGGTGTTTTGAGAAATTTGAACAAAATGATTCATTACAGGACCTGAGTGTCTCTTAATGTGGTCATTGTTAGCTTTTTGATCTCACTTTGACATTTTGACATAGCTAGTTTCATTTTAGGATTCCTGTTGATGAACTTGCTAAATTTGAAGCTTTGCTTAAATTGATCAAATTTATTGCTTTATATTGAGCCTTCGTGCTTAGCATCGATATATATGTCTTATCATGATCTTGCTGGCGTTGTTAGGCTTGATATGTTGTTTGTGCAATATTAGAAATGCTAGCTTGTTCTTTTGGGTAATCTCCAAAGTTTCTTGTAATAAAAAAGTTGAAAAATACAAAAATGAAGTCACTCCATTGCACTTCACGCATACTCCTTCTTATGCTTCTTTCTCCATTCTGCATTTGTTATCTCTGGACAAGAGGAAGGCGTGATTCCTTGATGACTCCATTGTCAAAGAGGGAGAATATATTTCAATATTGTGTAAAGGGAAGAAGATAAAAAATGTTAAAAAGGGGGAGAAAATATGAGAATTTGAAATTTTCTGAAATCTGTGGATCATAGTGAGGGGGAGCTTTTCAATTGCATTCTTATCATCTTATCGCTTTTCCGAACTGGAATTGCATTTCTTAATCCTCACGATGATCAAAGGTCAATTGAACAATTGTTCTTTCATATGGACCTTAAGTGAGATTTTTGACTCTTTTCTGCAATTTAAAGTTTATATGCTTTCTTTTGCCTTATCTCACTTGCCTATGCTATTCTGATGCCAGCTTGGTCATTTCCATTGCTTTCTCTTGCTTATGGACCAAGTTGTGCCTTTATACGAAAACGAAAGTATTTTACTTTTCAAACCTCCAAATTACATTTTCTGGATTATTGCCAATGTGTTCATCAAGGGGGAGATTGTGGATATCATGGGGATATGCTCCAGATCTTAGGATGATGTGATAATTGGCAATGGCGTTAAAGGTTTATCGTTTCACGTGTTTTCGACAAAAAATTATTTGTCGAGGCCATTGGCGATCGGCCCGAACCGTGATCGGCAACCTAAGGTGGTCCAACCGGCCACCCCTGGCGGTCGGACCGGCCAGTGGCAGTCCAACCGGCCATAGTGGCAGTCGGACCGACAATTTCAGAAAGTGGTGTTTTGAGCTGGGCCAAAATAGAGGTTGTAGGTAAGAGATGGGATTCTGTTGCACTTGGTCTCATAATTTTTGGAGTCTCCCGTCAAAAGTTCTATTCGTTTGAAAATTCCAGTAGGTTTCGGAATTTAAGGGGCTATTTTCGGCTAAGTCCCAACTGGCGGTCTGACCGGCCAATAGGTGGCTGTTAGACCGCCGGGGTGAGGGCGATCGGGCCGCCATGGCGGTGATCGACCGGTTTTCACTTGGATCGTCGTCCTTTGTGGCGGCGATGTTCGGTTGTTAGGTTAAAGTCATGAGTTTCAATGCATATGTGTTGCATGATGCATGTTTTGACTAACATGGGTCAAGTTGTGAAGAACTTGTTCCCGGATTCGGTTTACTTGTCTATTGTTGTGTAGGTTGCTTGGTGGTCAACGACGGTCAACGGTGAGGATGATTGGGACTAGACTTGGAGAGCTGAGGTTTAGAACAATCGACGATGCCGGGTGAGGTCAATGAACTCAAGCGTGGTGCAAGATGGACAAGGGTGACCTATTGGCCAACCCACGGCGCAAGATGGCGCAAGGTGAAGCTGATTAGGTCAAGAAGCGATAAAGATGGCGTATTAAAATACGTGCATGTGTGACCCGTTTGTTTTGGGCCTTAACGGGAGCCCAATTGAGTCAAACTTCTAGAAGGTCTGAGCTTCCACTATAAATAGAGGAGGGAGGTGACTGCATCTCTTCTTCGTCTCTTTTGTTATTTTGAAAGCCTAATTTGCTTATGGAGTGGTTTTGTAGAGGTTAGGGTTCTAGAGAGTTTTGATGTGATTTGATTTCGTGCTCATAGATTGAGCTTTGTCCTCCATTGATAAAGTGTCTGTAAATCCAAAGTATATCAAATCAATCCAAGGAAAGTTTGATTAATGTTTTGTCTTTTTGCTTTCCTTCTCTTTTTTGATGATTTGAGTCTTTCTTTGATCCGTGAGTTTTTGCTTGATTTCTTCATGTGATCTAGCTTGTTGTGACATGTGGGAACATATCTAGGATCATCTTGATCATCAATCGCCTACGAGCAAGTTTTTGGATCCAGTTTTCGTTGACTCAGTTTTGAACCATCCTCCTCTCAAACTAAAAATGATCGTAATTCTTTCTAGAATTTCAACAATCTTCGATTGGAATAGGTTCCTGACATCATAGAGAAGGTGTGTTCCAAGTTTCATCGAGTTTGGAGTTGTAGATCGAAAGTTACATCTATTTGCAATTTCGTTTGTCGAATTTGTTTGATCATTCTTGAGCCGGTGATTCGACCGCCGAAGTCGTGGTTAGACCGCCATTGACCCAGCGGTTAGACCGCCAGCACTGAGTCTTGTTTTAGATTATGTTGATTTTTGTCGTATTGCTTAGGGGGTTAAATTAGATTCAATACTAGTCTTCCGCTGTACTGATATATTGATCTTCATAGATTCTATAACTACTGGAGTAAAATCTTGTTGAATCAATTAATTGTGAAAAAATGAGCGTGCTCCTATTCTCCCCTCTAGTCGCCTTTTCAGTCTAACCCTTTCCCCATTTACCGAGAGCCTTTCGTCCCCCACAAACCTTCGAAAGAATGAATTCCTCAGTCCACCATTAAACCGAGACAATGGTGAGATGGAAATCATCAATGCTGTGTGCGGAGGAGCTCAAAGGATTAGAGCAAGACATGCATCTATTAGAGAAGACTCTTCTCGAGTGGCGCGCACCGAGGAGGGAGATTGAGCCATGCCCTCCGACCGGTTTTACGGTAGTCTTCGTGCCCTCTCTCCGGGCAGGCTTCCGTTTACCCAAGAATGATTTTTAATTGAAATTCTTAATCATTATGGAATAGAATTAGTTCATCTTGTACTGAATTTAATTATGGTACTTAGTGTCTTTGCCCATATGTTTGAGGTGTTTTTTTGGAATAGACCCTTGTTAGTGTTTGTTTATATTTTATTACCCAATCATTCGCAACAAGAAAGGTGCTGGTGCTCTGGGCTCTTTTTACGTTAAATTCCAAGATGCCAACAAGAGCGTGTTTCCTTTCTTGACTACCAGAGATGTCAGCCAAACATAGAACAAAGAATGGTTTTATTCTGCTGTTCTGAAGGAGAGTAGGATTACTTATAGTCAGAATGTGCCACTGGAGTGGTCCTCAAAAAAGCCGAGCTGCTGACAAGGAGATCAAGCTCTTCGATGATGAGAAGAGTGTGGTCCAAGTGATCAGCAACTTGGTAAGGAGAGGTCTAACAGGATGAAAAGTCGTCCATGGCTTCCTCAAGAACAAGATTTTTCCTCTCCAAAAGGGAGAAATATTATCTTGTGATTATGACATCCCAGAGAAGGTTAATAATCCATTTACCTATTTACTCAAACTAAATTTTTGAAGTTGAAGTAAAGTAATTTTTCATTATATTGCAGCTTTTTCAGATGACGAGGTCCTTGCTAGAGCCTCAGTCCTGTTAAAAGATTGGGTTCTTGACAAGGAACTGATCGATTTAGAAGTGCAGCCACCAAGCTTAATTGGGGCTGCCTTATCACTTAGAAAAGATCGTAAAGTGGTAAGTATTCACAAGAATTGCTAGACATAAGAAAGCGGTTTTTTACTTTATGTCTAACTTATGTTTTCTGAACAGACGACATCAAAGAAGTGTCCCATATCAGATGTTGAGGCAAACTATGCCCCTCCTTTGGCAACGAACGCAAGGATAAGTTCTAAGCCTCCTGTTGCGCCAAAGAAGACGAAACCTAAACCTGCTTCGATCTCAATTCCACAAGAGTCTCCTAACTTAACTCCAACTGCAATTCTTTCGGAACCTCCTACCCACGAGGTATTAAAAACGAAAATTAAAATTTTAGTTTCTCGATATGCTTCTAGCCCCCAGCCAATACCTGCTACATCAATTTTCGTGGTTGAGGTGGTATAGGGAGAAGGATCATCAGAGGCGTCCGAAGAGGAAATTCCACTTCAGCGGACTCCAAGGCCAAGGACCTCCTTGGCTATGGTTCCTTCTTTGTTAGAGCCAGTAGAACAACACACTTTCACTGTTAATGAGGACTTCATGGCGCTCTTTAACAAAAGTGGGTTCGAGATCGAGTAAGTTCTTTGACAATAATTGTATAATTTTGGCGCATAATGACCAATCATCTCTTTTATTTTAGTCTTTCTTTGCCGTCAGACCCGAAAAGGGGAGAACTAACAGCTCAAGAACAAACTTCACCACCTATTGTACCGGCAATAGAAGAATCTCCAGCAGAAGAGATTCTGCAAATAGAAATACCTCCTAGGACCACTGAGGAAGTGATCAAGGATGTCCTAATTATAGCTAATGGGACATCCAGGGAGATGCCACAGGGCACGAAGGTCTAAACAGGAAGGACCTCCTAAGAGGATCAAACAGAAGATGTGGTCCGTGGGTCCACTTTAACAAGTGGACCACGAGACCACACGGTCAGAGGAGGTGATCCATGAGAACACATGGTCAGGGGAGGTTGTCCATGAGACCACTGAAAGTCAAGATGAAGATGATCATATCTTGGTAAACTTTTTATCTTGGTAATTTAATGTTGCATATATATCGGTATAGACATGACTTATAGAATATCTTAGGAGTCGCAAGATACTGAATCTAATCCAACCAGAGGAGTTTTCCGTTTGGTTCAATTGGATCAATTCAAAAATGAAGTTCCTCTTGAGAGTTGTCCTTCAAGAACCGAAAAGAAGGACCTCCAAGACGTCATGTTGTCTGTTAAAAGGTCTTGGAAAGTTAATGTTCATATGATTGGGGAGATCAAAACTTTCACAAAGGAGAAAGAGAGGTTAGTACATAAAGTCATTATTCAATCATAAGATTACCATTAAATAATTAACTTACACTTTTATTTACACTATAGGGAGTGTTTACTAGCAAAAGCTGAAGAAGAAAATGTTGAGTCTGTACTTCACACTCTCATATTGAAATTGTCTGAGGCAGAGAAAAGATCTAAGAGGAGTGCGGTGGCCATGGCAAAAAAACCAAAGAGATCCGCCTCTTAACTCAGAAAAATAAAAAGTTACAAGAAATCATGGGCAAGCAATCAGAAGAGAACCGCAACCTCTTTGAACAAAACAAAGTACTCCTTAAGGAGAAGAACGGTAAATAACCTCTCTTTTCTTTTTACAAAGCATTTTGACCTTGTTATTACTTGTAATGCGTGAATTATATTAACTTTTTTTTGTTCTTTCTTAGAACTAGAAAATGTAAAAGAGGATCTTCAGAAGTCCTTTTCTAACTAAGATCTTCAAATTCGAGACTTGAAAGAAGTGAAGGACGAAATCGCATTGCCGTACATGATCTTGAGGAGAAAGTGGAGAACTTAATGAAGGCTGGCAAGGAAATCACTATGGTTACATGAAATAGTTTTTCTCGAATTTCAGCTTCTCTACGAGACATTGCAGAGAATCTAAAAGCTCCGATAACTCCTCTTGCAACCAAAATGACCTTGGATGACATTAGAAATGACATTTATACT
Source organism: Hsuehochloa calcarea (assembly GCA_036346395.1). Classification (NCBI taxonomy): domain Eukaryota; kingdom Viridiplantae; phylum Streptophyta; class Magnoliopsida; order Poales; family Poaceae; genus Hsuehochloa; species Hsuehochloa calcarea. Next base: position 11,910,148 of record CM070596.1, on the reverse strand, counting down.
CAAATTACATATATTAAAAAACACATACCTGCTATAAAAATGCCATATATCAATCTTTAATGAGAGCAACGGGTCAAGCCTTGAATCGAGTCTTGTTGAAGATTGATCTCCTTTATGGGGACTCTATTGATCTTCAGAAGTTTGTCCCTATGCCCAAGTTCAAGACAAAAGAAGCAGGTATTGCATCTCAAGCCAAGATTACACCAGTGGTGGCAGAGATTATAAAAAATATTGAAGCTAGTACTCCTGCCACTCCTTCAAGTGCTCCTAGCTCAAGTGTTCAAAAATAACATTGCAATGATACACATTTTTTTAATTGTATGGGATAATGAAAGGATTTAGTGTATGATAATAGTAATTGCCTATCAGAAATTGACCCGCTTTTGTAATTGAAAATATTTTTGCAATTTGAATTCCTTATTTATTTTGCTATATGTAGCCCCCCGCCTAGAACACTTTGTCCGACAATGGGAGCAGCGTTTCGGGCGAACAAATGCGTTGGGACCAGGATATCGTTCCCAAAATCAATTATCCGGACCAGTGTGTATTCAAGAAGATGAAGTCAAACTGTTGGGTGTTATGCAATGAGAATTGGCTTGTAGAAGAGATCCCGGACAGTTGTCATTTCCCGAATGTATACCGATGGGCATTTGATAAGTAAAGACAGAAAAGATGGTGATCATGTATGCGAAATGATACGAAAAAATTTATGCCAAAAAAATTAATATGACACACAATTAAAAGACAATTGAATTGTATATTTATTTAATATAAGAAAAAAGATAGTTATACATAGAATTTTCAAAGATGTTCAACGTTCCATGTGTTAGATAGAACACGACCATCCTCCATGGCCAATCTAACTAATCTTGTCCTAGTGACAGAGACTACAGTATATGGACCCTCCCATCTAGAGGACAACTTGTTAAGATTGGCTTGGTTCTGGATTCATCTCAGGACCAGGTCACCCACAAGAAGTGTTCTTAGACGAACTCTTTGATTGTAGTAGCGTCTCAGCCCTTGCAGATAGGCAGTCAATTTTAATAGTGCTCGATCACATCTTTCTTCCAGCATATTGATATCATATTCGCGCAATTCTCCCAGATTTATTTGATCTATGAGGTATGTACGCGTTGAACCTAGCTGAATCTCACTAGGTAGCATTGCTTCGCACCGTATACTAGTGTGAATGGTGTTTCACGGTTGCTCTCATTTGGTAGTAGTCGCAATGCCCATAGGATAGAGAAGAGCTCCTCCATCCAATTCGTTGAGCATGCCTTAAGGCGATTAAAGACTCTCTTTTTTATACCTTGCATAATCTGACCATTGGGCCTTTCTACTGCTCCATTGCTCTATGGATGCGCCACAGAAGCAAAGTAGATCTTACTGATAATTTCATCACAATAATCTTGAAACTTGTCACTAATAAATTGGCTCCCGTTGTCTGTGATAAGACGATTGGGTACTCCAAATCTTGTAACAACGCTTCGTATGAAGAATTTTTTTCTGTTGCAGCCATTATACGAATGATTGGTTCAGATTCTATCCACTTAGTGAATGTATCAATGGCCACGAACAAGAATTTATACCCATTGGGTGCTTGCGGTAGTGGTCCAACTATGTCAATACTCCAAGACGAAAAATGCCATGATATGGGAATGGTTTATAATTGATAAGATGGCTGGTGCACTTATCTAGTATGGAATTGACATTGCTCACAGGTCTTAACACGGTGCATGACATCTTATAGAGCGGTGGCCTAGTAGTATCCTTACCTAAAAGCTTTGCCAACCAGGGTTCTATAGGATGCATGTGTTCCACACAAACCCCATGGATCTCTTCTAGTAATTTTATCCCAGAGTCCTGGGATATGCAACGCATGAGAACGCCATGTGCTCCCTTTCTATACAATGATTCTTTGACCAGCTTGTACATGCGTGCCCTTCGAATTAACCTATCCTTCTGTTGAGGATCATCGGGCCATGTAGTTGTTCAATGGCACAAATTTTCTCTGGATTAACTTCAATCCCACGAGAACAAATAAGGAAACAAAGCAACTTTCCAGAATTAACCCCAAAAGTATACTTTTCGTGATTAAGCTTTATTCCATGTTTGTTTACATTTTCGAAGGTCTCTGTGAGATCCTGCAAATGGTCGCATTTAGTACTACTTTTTACAACGAGGTCGTCTACATAGGCCTCTAAATTACACCCTAGCTGAATGCTGAGTGTTTCCGGCATCAAACGCTGGTACGTGGCTCCAACATTCTTTAACCCGAACGACATCTTGACATAGCAGTAGACGAAAAATGATGTGATGAAGCCAGTCTTCCCTTCATCTTCTTTCGCCATACTGATATGATGTTATCCGGAATAAGCATCAAGGAAACTCATCAGTTCGCAACCCGCAATAGAATCAACTAACTGATCAATGCGAGGTAAAAGGAAGTTATCCTTTGAGCAAGCAATATTTAAACTGGTAAAATCGACACACATGAGCCACTTATCGTTCGATTTCTTAACCAGGACCGGATTCGCGAGCCATTCAGGCTGATCCACCTCTCGAATAAAGCCAGCTTCATAGAGCCCATCGAGCTCTGCTATGATGGCCTCTTGACGATCTAGGGTGAAGTATCTCTGTCTTTGTTTGACTTGTTTTTTCTTAGGTTGAATGGCTAGTATGTGCTCAATCACCTCCCTTGGGACACCTCGCATATCAGATGGCTTCCGCACGAAGATATCCGAGTTGGCGGAGGAAAATGCCGAGCTCAAATCTTCCTATTTTCACTTAATCCCGCGCCAATCCGTACTATCTTGGATTGGTCTTCGGGGCTGAGTGGTACTATCTTTACCTGCTCATTGGGTTGAGGAGTAGCATTGACTTTCACGGCCTTCCCTGCTTTATCATCTAAAGTAAGATCTTTCAGGGGTAATTGATCGACAAGTTCTAGCGACTTACGATCACATGAAAGTGCGATAGCCTGGTCACCTTGCACCACAATTATGCCATTTGGCCCAGAGATCTTGATCTTCTGGTAGGAGTGGTGTGTAGCTTCCATGAACTTTGTTAGAGATGGTTTTCCCAAAATTGCATTATAGGTAGACTCAAAATCAACCACTTCGAAAGTGATCAATTCAGTTTGAAAATTAGTAGCCGTACCGAAGGTTATTGGTAACACTACTTGCCCTATTGGTGTAACAGACATACCTAACATTATCCCCTAGAAGGGACTTGTCATTGGTTTAATCTTAGAACGAGGAATTTGCATCTCATCTAAGGTATTAATAAATAACAGGTCTAAAGAACTTCGGCTATCTATTAATATTCTCCATACTTTGCACTTACTTATAGCAGGAGAAACTACTAATGGTAATTTACGAGAAGTAGACATACCTTTAGGGACGTCCTCCTTAGTGAAGGTCAGGGAGGTTTCTGACCACTTGAGGTATTCTGGATGACCAGGTGGGATTTTAACGTTGTTGACGTCCCTCCATGCCGCCTTGTATAGCCACTTGGAGGTGTAAGCGGACGAACCCCCGTAAATGATATTAACGTGGTGATCTGTCCTTTGAAACGACATCTTTGTGTCTTTGTCGTTGTTGTGGACCACTCGTGGTCTGCTATCTTCTGGTGGGACAGGCATTGTGCCTTTCTCATCATAATTATCCTCCATTTACTTCTGCCAAGTATGGTAGTTGCGAAGGTCATAACCAGAAACTTTATGCAACAGGCACCAGTGCTCATTGCTCCTAGACGTATTCACAGATTGTGGGGCAGTACGATTGTTTGTACGACCCCCTTGCCTCCTTTTGGTCCAAGGACCCTTGTTTTTGTCGTAGGGTGGTCGCTGGTCAACGACTGCGATCTCCATGGTGGATTGCTTGGACCTCCCGTTCTCCTTTTTCTTGGGTTTTCCCTTGCTGCTCGTGGATCCTTCGGACCTCTTGGATTTCTTTTCTTTGACATCTCTGAGGCCTGGCTGAGGAGGGGTTGTCCTCTTGTCCACCATTCGGTTCCACTCCACTACCTCATTGGCATCGGAGTACCGATCGGCCATGTCAAAGAGTTCTGACATAGACCTAAGCGGGTTGATGTTGAGATCCTTTGTAAATCTTCGATATTTCACCGCCTATTTAAAAGCTCGAATCACATAATCATTAGAAATATTTGGGATAGTATTACAGATTTCTATAAAACGCTTTACAAATTATCGTAAATTTTCGACAGGGTTTTGGCAAAGCCGATGCAAATCATCGTCCTTCCCCGGTTTTGCATAACAATTCTTGAAGTTACTTTGTAATGTATTAAAAAGCATCTCCCAGTTATGTATGGACCCCTCAGGCTGGTTGAACAACCAAGTCTTGGTGGAACCCTTTAGAATTGTGGGCAGATAATTAGCTATTACCTTATCATCGCCTCCAACAGCCTGAATGGCGGTAGTGTAGACTTGGAGGAGCTCGGCGGGTTTTGTCACCACCTCTTCATCTCCGGCGCCTCGTGGAGATCCGCCATCACCAGACGCAATGACCTTCAAAGTTGTTGTCCATGACGACCACCGCCACCACCTCTTCCCCTTCTTCCTCACCATCGGCGCATCCCAGTTGACCTTCACCGATGCTGATGTCGTTGTGACCTACTGCCACTGCCTCTGGGTCCCCAACGACCACCGCTTCCACCGTTGCCGATCCTCCACCGCGATCGACCTCCGCCGCCTTAGGTATGATGATTAGGTTTTGGATTCCACAAAGTGTGTAACCAAACAACAATTGGAATTGATTTGGATCCAATTTCCATTTTAACAATTTCCTTGCTAATCAAACAAAAGAATTTGAATTGCAGCTCATTTCCATTTCCACTAGTCCAATTGGATTATACATGAATCCCAACAAAAAATAACTGGAATTAGGCATAAAAATAGAATAAAATTAGCAATTTGATTTTTAACACGAATTCCAAAGTAAAATACATTAATAACTATAATTCAGAGTAAAAAATAGTAATATGATTAGTATACGAATTCCAACCAAAATAATTGAATTTTAACATAAAAAACAAAAATTTGCAATTTGATTTCCAAATGAATTCCAAAAGAAAATCCCAAAATAACTAATATTAAAAAAAAATTATAAATTTCATTTCCACACGAATTCGTAAGTAAAATCTCTAAGTAAATATAAGTGGGAAAAATATAAACAAATAATAGCAATAAGTTAAGTATTCGAATTCGAACAAAAAAATAACTGGCATTCGGAGTAAAAATAAAATAAAATTAACAATTTGATTTCGATGCGAATTCCAAAATAAAATCAGTAAATAAATGTAATTTTGAATAAAAATTATAGATAAATTAACAATTGGATTAGTATACAAGTTGCACCAAAAAAATAATTGAAATTCAGAATATAAAAATAAAACAAAATGTGCAATTTTACTTTTACATGAATTCCAAAGTAAAATCTCTAAATAACTAAAATTTAGAATAAATAAAATAAAATTAGCAATTTAATTTGTATAAGAACTCCAATAAAAAATAACTAAAATTTTGAATAAAAATATAAGTTATAATGAGAATATCACAAATGGTGTCGGAGATGACCACGAAATAGTGTAATGTTGTTGATACATCCTACATGAAGACGTTGACCTACGGGGAACCGAAGAGACGAGGCGGCGGCGGCAAAGATGAGCATAGTGTCGTGCTGCTCACCTTAGCTGTTCGATTAGGACAATGCCATGTTGCTCGCCGAAGTTGTTGAAGAGAATGGTGAGAGTCGAATGAGCCAAGGGTCGTGACGACGAGTGGTGTGCATCGGCGTTATTAGCCAAATAAGCTTGATGATAGGGAAGCTCTGATAGAGAGAAGATGAAGCTTTACATTGAATATGAGCTATGAACGATGTGGGGCCATCAGGTAGCTAGGAGTATGCCATTGCAGGGGAAGGGAACGACGCGCCGATGATGGCGAGATAATTCTCCATATCGTTAGACAAAAATAAAAAGTAGACATGCTGACATCAGTAAAGTCAAAAGGTCGCGCGGTTAGTAAGGAGCTACAATGTTGAATTAGCCAACGTCGAAGAAGAGAAGTGACCGATATAGGAGAAGAAGACATCGAGCACGTATAACATCGTGCATGTTTATATACATGCATGAATCCCTAGAATAGAAGCATGAGTGTACAGAAGCAAATGAGCAAAGAGTTCGGAGTAGAGATGGCATAGCAGTAAGGAATAGGCTTGGGGCCACCGGAGAGAGCTTGGCGGGTGTCCTCGGTAAGGATCAGCGACAATTGCACCTGTATGCGTATTGATATCTGTAAGATCGTGGAGACCGACTAAAGGGGTGGGTGAATAGGCGGTTTAATTTTTTTTGTGTCAAAAACGAGTTTTATATACGGAAATATAAATCAAAACGGTTTTGCACAATTAAGGCCTAAATCGATTGGTCTCACTATGTGTACCAACAACCTAAGTTTAAAACAAGGTTTGCAATCTTAGGGTGACATGCACACAATTCAATTCTAGGAATGTAAATGATCATAAGGAGCAAACCAAACGCAAAGATGACACAATTACTTTTTTATTGCGGTGTTCGAGATTTGTCGGTCTCTCTAATCCACATTGATATAAGGTCAAACGAATTGAATTGGCTCTGAATTAAGCCAACACCTTGAACACTAGCGGTTGTTCTTCCTCCACTCTAGAGATGGCGAGCACCAAGCAACTTACAACACGCCGGGCATTCTCACAAGCTTCTTGAATATCAACGGACCACGATGCCTCCATATCATCTAGATGTCGGCAAACACCAAGAGTAATAAGCCAAACCTCTTGCTTGACTCTCACCAAGTGCAACACATACACAATTGGTTGCTCAATCCAATTCTAGTTGCCAACACATGAAATTAGAACCTCTCCTTTGCTCACAAGGTGCAACACGTGCACAATTAAGAGGAGAAGCTCACACTCGCTCAAGAGAGTGAAATGAGATGCCAAGAGTTACCTCCCAACTTGTCATGGTGGGTATTTATAACCTATACACTAAAAGCTAGCCGTTGGAGGATAAAAGGGTTGAAAAGCAGTGAAGCACTGGTCCGCGGACCATTGGTTGGCCAGTCGATCAGGTTATAGTGCAATGGCTATAAAACTAGCCATTACAGGCAATTCTGGTCGACCTCCCTCGCGAGGTCGGTTTGGTGGTCTCCGGTCGAATCGGACTTTCGGGAGGAAGAAACTCAAAACATTCCATCTTGAAAAGGTTAATCGGCCTTAAAACAATGATCAAAGCGGACTTTCGGTCATTATAGTTCGAATTTCAAGTATAGACGACACTCGGGAGAACGGTCATAACTTTTGATTCCGATATCAGAATTGAGTTGTCTTGGACTCTATGGAAAGCTTATTTGGAGGACTAACAACCCATCTGTTTGATTGATCTCAAATACATTTAAAATCAAGAAGCGCAACTCCAAAGAGCAAACACATAACTTAAATCCAAGAAAAGAGCAATGGACAATCTTAGATCATGCTAAGGAAGGATGCATGAACTTCAACAATTTGTAAAACACATTTATAAACTTTAGTATCATGCAACAAGGAGTAGTTGCATGGACTTCAATCGTTTGCAAAACACATTTATAAATTACAGTCTTATACTACAAAAAGTAAATGCATGAGCTTCAACTATTTATAAAACACATTCGCAAACAATAGCATAATGCCTAGAAGATCTAAAGCAAATGAGATTGAACTATCAATACATGATAAGACTCAAGCTATTAGACAAGACACTTATTAATAGTACGTCAACCTATACTAGCAATCTAGTCTTCCAATCAAACATCGTGACCGGTAAAAGACTAGAAACACATTCTTTAACCGATGTTAGTTATACATTTGCCTTGCGCATCCATCTTTGGGTCAAGACTTGATGACAAACATCACACCTCCAAGTCATGAGTTCTTGTCTTGTTCATCAACACACGATGAACTCCTTCATGTCGGTATCTTGACTTGGCGCTCATCACCACTTGATGGTATTCTTCATACTGAATCTTAACTTAATGATTATCAACACATGATGTCATCCAGAGTCTATATCATCATAGGACTTAACCTATTTGACAATTCATGAAAAGTATTAGTCCTACAAAACGATTATTATTAATTATTAAAATACCCTTATTAACACATAGTAACGGATAATGCCTACCATAATCTCTCTCTTCCCGTAACGGACGAAGGTGCTGAAGAAGGTTTACAAAATGATGAACATGAACATGCGATAACATACTGAACGATCTTGGAAGGTGTTGTGCATCAGAGATTAGATCCAGAAGATAAAATATCCCAAACTGTAAGCAGTATTTCTTTCAGTGGTTCAAACAATAATTAATGGAAGACGACGATTTTGTACTACGAGAAACGGCGAGCTTGCCGGCTGCCAGGACACGAGACAGGACAGACTAAGATCTGTCCATTGATTCTCTCTCTCTCTGTCTCTGTCTCTCTCCTTTTGAGACCCTTGCCATTGAATAGTCATAGAGCACCCCAACTCAGGCTCGTTCGAGCTCGGCTCGACAGCTATCCAGTGTGCTTGGTCGAGCCATCGAGGGAGCGCGACATGGCCCGACAGCGGAGCACGCAGATGAGTGTAGCAACATCCCGATGGCATCATGCACGGGCACCGCCGCGAGGCGCAGCGACGACCATTGGCCCACATTGGGTGTCCCGACAAGCAGCAGAGCGCGCGGGAGAAGCAACGGTCTGAGTGGCTCGAGTTGGCGGTGGAGCTAGCGTGAGCTCCATCTTCGACAGCCTCCGCGCCTCCTCTTTGTAGCCACCAGCGAGCTCCAACCTGGCCCCCAATGCAAGTCTACGAAACTTGCCTAAAATTCTGCAAAACTCGCTCATTTTTTTTTAAACTTCCGTGAATCCTATCTGAACCTTAATTTCCATTAGTGTTTCTTCTGTTTATTTGTGTTTATTTTTAATTTCTTTCAAAACTCTACTGGAGCCATATGAATTTGCTAACGCAAAAGTTGAAATGGTTGGAGCTTCCTTCAAAACTTTGCGAAACTTCTTAAAACCTGCAATTTTTTTTATATAAAACTTACTTGACAGTTTTCTAAAACTTCATCAAAAGTGCCAAAACCTTTTTGAAACTTTCACGAATAGCACTAAAGCCTGCTTGAAACATCAAACACGAAATATGAATCCTTCTTGAAACTTTCCACGGAAACATGCTGAAATCTACTTGGAACTTCAAACCTGAAACATGAAATTTTTATGCAACTGGAACCTCGTGAAATCCTATAAAACTGTTATACCATTAGAAATACATTACAACTAACAACTATTATTTTGCTGCCCAATTCAGAATTGACTAGGGCACTCCAATCACCAATTACTCCAATTACTCCGTCTGTAAAAAAAAAAGGTATGTAGCTCGGCCATCGCCACAATGGCCCGATAAAGTAGCAAAGAAGCTGTTTAGTCGGCCCGGTCCAAAACATGTGCGCCCGTTTGGTAATTACTTCGCGGAGATCACCGGAATATGGGCATCGCCTACCCAGCTCCATCCACAGGGGAAGGAAATGCTTGATAAACATTGACCAGCGGCTTGCCAAGTCGTCAAAGGACAGTCAATCATCTGACCATCGGTGAAGGAGTTGCACGATCAAGAAACTATACCATTGGATTGGAGTGTGCAGCAAAAACGAAAGTCGTTGCCACGTACTCGTTCGTGAGTGGTATTGGGCTAGGCTTTGGCGTTTTTTTTTTGGAAATAATATTACTTAAAAAAATTACAAAAAATAAGTAGTTATTTTTTTAATTTAAAACAAAACTAACCTATTGTCACTATTTGAAATAGCAAAATATTCTTATCGCCATTCCAAATGGCGACATTAGCCTAAACACCGTGATGGGGACGAGAGAAAGGGGAGGAAGGAGAGGACCATTCCAAAATTTTAAACATTAAAATATAGAAAAATTGTCATTTTAAATGTCAACAGGAATCATGCAAGTCCTGGTCGTCATTTCAAACGGTGGCATAATATACCCTATAAAAGACTCTAGAATTATGACATAACTCACTTTTATTCAGAAAAAAGAGAAAGATGGGAGGGAAAGGAGAGGAACAGAGAGGAGTAGAGGGGAGGAGAGAACCTAGCGAAGTATGTTGTATATGATCCTTTTTAGTGGCTAGTTTAGTTTTAGATATATAGTTAATCGTGGAAATCTTATTTGTGGTGCAGTACATCAAATATGTTGGACGCCACCAACTTCAAAATTTACTTCGGCCGGGGGACTATTCTTGAGGGTCCCGATGGGATTGATTTGTATTATTTTCAATCGGCTACCGTACCCCTAACAAGACCAGAGCAGCGTACATGGGGCGCTATAATGCAGTAGTTGTTCTACACATTCGATTTGCACCATGCACTCTATGATATGAGATTGAGTTGTCTTACGAACCGAGCACCACACGCCACATATTAAGAGTTAGTGCAACTCAAGGAACAAGGTCATGCAATCATATGTACGCGAGGAGAGGAGGAGCAGTGAGATTTGGTCCTTCTGGCCCAGACATATGCCAAGCCCACTCTTGCATCGGCGGCTGAAACAAGAAGGGGGTGGTGATACTGAAGAAGAAGTCGGGGACTCTAGCCACAGCGCGGTGCACACAATGGCCGAAGATCATGGAGTTGCTGATGCTATCGATCAAGACCCTGTAGAAGGCACTCAATCAGTCAAGGGAAGCTGGTGGGTTTGATTACAAGGGTAATGAGTTGGAAGCCCTAGTCCAAAGGATGGATCTCGAAGGCCGAGACTACATAGCATTGTCAGAAGATGAAAGATCCGACGACGAGGATGCTATGGAACATCAAGCAGTTTCATCTGAGTGGAACCAATACCAGTTCGACAACCTTGTCGTTAACGAAGGCCCCGTGTGCCATGGGAAGTGCGACAGCGAGTCCAGCAAGGATCTATGTACAAATGCAATGAGGCTGTGCAGGAGGCAGTCAAATTATGGGCTATGTTGGTGCGGCGTACATTCACAATCGTCAAGTCTAAGTCATGATGCTATGATGTGAAGTACGATAGAGAGGGACACTCTTGGTGAATGCACGTATTTTAGCCTAAGTGGGACACCTACTGGAAATACTCTATAGTGGTCCCTCACACATGTGTCGTCGCTGAGTCAATGCAGTCCTACAAGAACCTGTTATCATGCTTCATCGTGACAATCATGTACGATGAGATTGTGGATAATCTAGATTTTGAGCCACAGTCCAACATTTGGGTGATCGAGGCAAGGTTCCTGTACACAATCAGCAACGCCAATGCGTGGAGGACAAAACAAAAGGCATTGGAATCAAGGTTTGGTACATTAGAGGACTCCTACTACAACCATCCCGGCCAAATCCGAGTTATACAAGACAGGAATCCCGCCACTCATGTTAACAGTCAAGATTCCACGCATCCGAAGTGGGGCAATAAGAAGGTACTAAAGTGAACATTCGTTGTCTTTGGTCTATGTATCTGTTGGACCGAAAAGGCGATTAGAGGGGGGTGAATAGGAGCACGCTCACTTTTTCAACCAAGATCAGATTCAATACAAATTTCACTCCAATAGCTATGGAAGCTATGAAGATTAATATACCAGTACAGCGGAAGACTAGTATTGAATCCAATCTAAACCCCGAAGCAAAACAACCAAAATCAACATGGGCTAAAATTGTTGGGATCTCCACCACCACTGGTGTAATCTTGGCTTGAGGCGCAATACCTACTTATTTTGTCTTGAACTTGGGCGCAGGGACAAGCTTATGAAGATCAACAAAGTCCCCATAAAGGAGATCAATCTTCAACAAGACTCGGTTCAAGACTTGACCCATTAATATCATTAAAGATTGATATGTGGTATTTTTCATAGCAGTATGTGTTTTTTGAATAATGTAATTTGAGAATAGATGTCATTCCTGAGGTCATCCAAGGTCATTTTGGTTGCAAGAGGAGTTGCCAGAGCTTTTAGATCTCTGCAATGTCTCGTAGAGAAGCTGAAATATGAGAAAAACTAATTCATGCAACCACGGTGATTTCCTTGCCAGCCTTCATTAAGTTCTCCACTTTCTTCTCAAGATCATGCTCGACAATGCGATTTCGGGCTTCCACTTCTTTCAAGTCTTGAATTTGAAGATCTTTGTTAGAAGAGGTCTTCTGAAGATCCTCTTTTACCTTTTCTAGTTCTAAGAAAGAATGAAAAAAGAGAATAGAATTCATGCATTAGAAGTAATGACAAGGTCAAAATGCTCTATAAAAATAAAAAAGAGGTTCTTTACCTTTCTTCTCATTAAGGAGCACCTTGTTTTGTTCAAAGAGGTTGTGGCTTTCTTCAGATTGGTTGCCCAAGATCTCTTGTAACTTTTTATTTTTATGAAATAAGAGGCAGATCTCTTCGGTTTTTTCTGCCATGACCACCGTACTCCTCTTAGATTTTTCTCCACTTGGATAATTTTAATCGAGGCGTTACATCTGAGACTCAACATTTTATTTTTCAACTTTGGTAGTAAACACTCCTTATAGTGTAAATAAAGGCATTGGTTAATTATTTAATGGTAATATTATGATTGAATACTAACTTTATGTACTTACTTCTCATTCTCCTATCACGAAAGTTTTAATCTCCTCAATCATGTCAACATTGACATTTCAACACCTTTGATGACGTCATGAGGTCTTGAAGGTCCTTCTTTTCGGTTTTGGGAGGAGAACTCTCATTTTCGGATTGATCCAATTGAACCAAACGGAAAAGTTCTATGGTTGGATTAGATCTAGCATCTTGCGACTCCTAAGACATTCTATAAGTCAGGTCTATACCGGTATATTCAAAATAAAATTACAAAGATAAAAAGTTTACCAAGATACGATCATCTTCATCTTGAGTTTCAATGGTCTCATGGAATCGTGTGGTCCCATGGACCACCTCTTCTGATGTGACGGTGGCCCGATCTTCCAAAAGATACTGATAAGTCGATTGTGGAGAACTCGACATTGATGATCCGAAGTCTCCGACCAAAACAGGTCAAACCCCTCGCAATCACTACACCACTACTCCGATGGTTATCAACCGTGCCGAACGCGGTTGACCACGCCAAGAAGGGTAACTCCTGCATGCGAATCGAGAACACGGGCAAGAAAGTAGAAGATGCAATCTGATATTGTATTACGAATATAGATGAAGCTCACAATGTGGGGTTCCTCAACCGAACGTGAGGCGAGACTGCTAAGCAGAATAATCTCAAAGAAAAATCCGTCGTAAACTATGACGGCTACTGTATATATATAGGGGGACATGAGGAGGTCGACCTAGGGTTGTGCGGCCGTGGGAAGAGGCGTACACAACCTGGGCTCCGATCTCGACACGCTTACAAGGCCCTATTAGACCAAAATGGTGACGCAGCACCTTATTCACTATTCAGGTCGCGTATCTCTGATCGAAGACCTGGTCGTAGGACTGGTCCTGGGGTAGTCTTGAGGAGTCCATGCTATCTCTGGTCATAGATTGTGTCCAACGAGTCCTGGGCTCGCCGAGTACTAGTGAAACTGGTCGTAGGCCTTCTTGAAGTGGTCGTAGACCCTACGGAACTGGTCGTAGACCTTCTTGAACTGGTCGTAGTCCTAGATTCCTAAGTACAAGTAAATCATCTCCTTTAGGCAGCATCATAGAGTTCTCAAATAATACACTCAGCCCTAGAAACGAATTTACCTGATAAATAAGTTGACGAGCACGTGCCCGAGTAATTGGACCTTGCACATCATTCAAAGTAGTAGGAAGATGAGTGTTCATATCAGTAGAAGTGATGTCCTCATCATCTTCTGACCGTGTGGTCCCACGGACCACCTCTTCTGTCAGATCCTCTTGGGAGGTCCTTTCTGTTTGGACCTCCGTGCCCTGTGGCATCTCCTTGGATGTCCCAAAGATCGTGAGTTAGGACATCTGGACCACTTCCTCGGTGGTCCTAGGAGGTATTTCTATTTGCAGAATATCTTCTGCCAGAGATTCTTCCATTGACGGTACGATGGGTGGTGAGGTTTGTTCTTGAGCTGTTAGTTGTCCCCTTTTCGGGTCCGATGGCAAAGAAAAACTAAAAGAAAATAGAGGATTGGTCATTATGAGATAAAATGATATAGTTATAGTTGAAGAACTTACTCGATCTCGAAGCCACTTTTTAAAGAGCGCCATGAAGTCCCCATTAACGGTGAAAGTAGGTTATTCCACTGGCTCTAACAAAGAACGAACCAAGACCAAGGAGGTCCTTGGCCTTGGAGCCCGCTGAAGTGGAATTTCCTCTTCGGACTCCTCTGATGATCCTTCGCCCTATACCAGTTCAACCACGAAAATTGATATAGTAGGTATTGACTGAGGGTAAAAAAGCATATCGAGAAACTAAAATTTTAACTTTGGTTTTTAAATACCTTACGGGTAGGAGGTTCCAAAAGAATTGGATTTGGAGTTAAGGTAGGAAGCTCTTGCGGAATTGAGATCGAAGCAGGTGCAAGTTTCATCTTATTTAGTGTACCAAGAGGCCTAGAAATTATTCTTCCATTCTTTTTAGAAAGAGGCGAGTTGCACCAACATCGATATGTGACGTTTTTTATATAAATCTGTTTAGAAAATGTAAGTTAGAAATAAAGTAAAAATCACTTCTTATGTCTGGCAATTTTTGTGAATACTTTCCACTTTGCGATCTTTCCTAACTGATAAGGTAGCCCCAATCAAGCTTGGGAGTTGTGCTTCTAAATCGATATGTTCCTTGTCTAGAACCCGATCCTTTAACAAGACAGAGGCTCTAGCAAGGACCTCGTCATTCGAAAAAGCTATAATATAATGAAAAATTACTTTACTTCAACTAAAAAAATTTAGTTCGAGTAAAAAAGATAAATGGATTATTACCATTCTCTGGGATGTCACAATCACAAGATAATATTTCTCTCTTTTGGAGAGGAAAGATCTTGTTCTTGAGGAAATCATGGACGACTTTTTGTCCGGTTAGACCTCTCCTTACCAAGTTGCTGATCACTTGGACCACACTCTTCTCATCATTAGAGAGCTTGATCTCCTTGTCAACAGCTTGGCCTTTTGAGGACCACTCCAGTGGCGCATTCTGACTATAAGTATTCCTAGTCTCCTTCGGAACAGCAGAATAAAACCATTATTTGTTCCATGTTTGGCTGGCATCTTTGGTAGCTAAGAAGTGAAACACTCTTGTTGGCATATTGGAATTTAAAGTAAAAAGAGCCCATAACGCCAGCACCTTTCTTGTTGCGAATGATTTGGTAATAAAGTCTAAACAGACGCAAACCAGGGGCTATTCCTAAAAATACCTCAAACATATGGGCAAAGACTCTAAGTACCAGAATTGAATTCAGTACAATATGAACTAATTCTATTCTATAATGATTAAAATTTCAATCAAAAATCATTCTTGGGTAGCGGAGGCTGCACGGAGATAGAACACGAAATGCAGTAAGAAACCAATTTGGAGGGCATGGCCCCATCTCCCTCCCCAACGCACTCCACTCGAGAAGAGCCTTCTCTAGTAGATGCCCGTCTTTCTCCAATCCTTTGGGCTCCTTCGCATATATCATTGATGATTTCCATCCTACCATTGTTTTGATTCAATGGTGGACTAAGGAATTCTTCCTTTCGAGGGTTTGTGGAGGACGAAAGGTTCTCGATGAATGGGGAAAATAAAAGCAGCGAGGGTAAATTGTGCCCAAGGAAGGATAAAGATCCATATATATATATATATATATATATATATATATATATATATATATATATATATATATATATATATATATTTGGTGCATTTAAAACCCACTACCTCAAGGATGTAACAACTACACCTCGACCAATGGGGACATGATGACTCATATCGGTCAAGGAAGTTGTTCCACATGTCGAGATGTGTGAGAAGAAGCGATTAAAAGTTTTTCCCTTTTTCCAAAGTTATCTTTATACAGTAATCACCATGAGTAAAAAGTATAACACCTTTAAAGTAAACCTGCTTTGACATGTGCTCTGAGAAGTGTTCACTTGATCATCAGAATTTTCCTTCTACTAATTTCTGGAAAGCTTCATAGAATAAATTGGCTTCTCGACCACCTTGGAAGAATGAAATCCAGAGATCATAACTTCAAGGTGGTCAAAAAGTCAAATTTGTTCTACAAAGTTTGTCTTTTTTTTAATGATCTTTGCTACTATGGTACATCATCTACTCTAACTGAAGGAGTTTGAAGGTGAGTATTCAAAGATAAAGTGGAGATAGGAAAGGTAGAAAGCTTCTTAGGGAATTTATCTTAAGTTATACCCATCCTAGTGGTTATTTATAGACCAACAACTTATGATGGAATTGTAGACAGAAGGCCAACATATAAGATTTTATTAGAATCTATTCTTAATAAATTGTTGAAAAACGAAGCATAACCATCTCTTCGAAAATTATTTTCACAAATGAAGACGATTGAAGCTCCCCTTTATATCTTCTCGGGGAAAAGTAGTTGTAATTTTACAACTCAAGTGAATCTTTTTCTGGTCAAATGAAATACCAATCGGAAAGGTTTTACTTCCGATCACCATGCTCTGACCACCTTGTAGTCGTAAGATTTTCTCTGACCACCTTGTAGTCGTAAGATTTTCTCGACCCTCTTTCCAAGTAAGTTGTTTTCACTTGAAGTTGAGGGCTAGTGGCGAAGATTATTGACTAGTCAATTATCTGGATGTACATTTATTTGAAAGTGTCTGGATCCTCATCGGGCCCGAATTAGTTGGATGGGCCCGGGATTAATCTGTGATCAAAAGGTGAGCCAGAACCTTCCTTCATACCACTCCAGGACCTCTCTCACGGAGAGGTCTCTTCGGACCACCCCAGGACCTCTCCCCAACAGAGAAGGTCCTCACAGGTGGTTGCCCACGTGTGGTTAATTACATCCCCACGTGGAGAAGATATTGCCTGTTACATTCGGAGACACAGCGGTTACCATGAAGGCATGCGACCACTGACGTGAAGAGACGCTACTACAATTAACTGCCGACGCTTCTAGAACTATAAAAGCCTAGCCTATGTGCCATTGTAAAGATAGATCCTGATCCAAGCCCTAATCTACATGTATTTACAGTCATTTTCCCTGTAATCAGAACATACCCTTTGCAATATATATCACCGCTTTGAGTCCTTTGGCGAATAGATAGCAATCTCCATTTTTTTATAATTTTGTTTGTCCGTTCTGTGACGAGAGTTCCAGACGTCGATAGAATCACTACTACACAAAACCTCATCACAGACGGTTCTACACCGTCATCACAGACGGTTTTTGAACCGTCTGTATTTATGTGTCCGTGATAACAGACGATCATCACTGAGCGGTTTTAAAACCGTGCGTGATAGATATTATCACGCAGCGGTTACGAACAAAACCGCGTGCGTGAAAATGAACTATCACGAGCGGTTACGAACAAAAAATGCAGTGATAGTCTATTTTCGCGAGCGGTTACGAACAAAACCGTGCAGTGATAATAACTATCACGAGCGGTTTTGTTCGAACGTCGTGATAGTTTTTTCTATCGCAAAAAAAAAATCAGATTTTGAATGTTCACAACAGTGATAGTCTTGATATGCAACATTGCTCGCAGTAAAAAATGAAATGGCGGGACAGAGAGGAAGATACATACATACCTTCTTCCCAGCATGGCGTGGAGGGTGACGATGAGCTCCTCCTCCTGCGTGAAGTTCACGTGCTTGAGGTTCAACCTCAAGTAGTTGGTGTACCTCAGCCTGCAGCTCTTGCCGCACCTCTTCAACCCTGCGAGCAGCGCATCCATGCACGCAAAAACACCATCGGTTCCTCTGATCTCATCAGCCAAAAGCCCATGCAGATGATACAAAGATGTAATGTACATGAAAACGCATGACACGCTCTTTGAGAACGGAGGTCCGATTCTTGGGTGCCGTGGGTGGAGGTCGATTGAGGCATGTGGCGGTGAACTTGGACCAAGCGCGTCGGCGAAGCGAAGTCCAGCAGCACCTCGGTGTCCCACAGGTTCGACACCCTCCCCAGCACATTCAGCCTCGACTCGGCTATTATTTATAAGGACAGCGGTAACTTATTTTGCTTCCCGCGCACGCGTTCAAAATTTTCGAACTCCCGCGCTGCGAATCACAGACGGTTTTATACAAAAACCGTCTGTGATGACATATCACAGACGGTTCTTAAGAAGAACCGTCTGTGATAAGGATGTCATCACAGACGGTTCGTATCACGAACCGTCTGTGATTAGCATCACATCACAGACGGTTCTGCTTAAGAACCGTCTGTGATTTTAGGGTTTACCATGGCAACCAATGCTCTGCCGCGGTAGGGTTTGGCGGGCAATGCTCTGCCGTGGTAGGGTTTGGTAGCCAATCATCTGCCGCGGCACATAATCATCTGCCGCGGTAGCGTTTGGGCAGCCAATCCACTGCCGCGGCTGAGCATTGGCTGCTTGCCCAAACCCTACCACGGCAGCCCAATCCACTGCCGCGGCAGAGCATTGCCTGCCAAACCCTACCACGGCAGCCCAATCCACTACCGCGGCAGAGCATTGCATGCCCAAATGCTACCACGGCAGAGCATTGCCTGCCAAACCCTACCGCAGAGCATTGCATGCCCAAACCCTACCACGACGAGCATTGCCGCCAAACCCTACCACGGCGAGCATTGCATGCCCAAACCCTACCACGACGAGCATTGCACGCCCAACCCTACCACGGCAGAGCATTGCTCGCCCAAACCCTACCACGGCGGCTCAATCCCTCGCGCGGTAGAGCATTGCCCGCCAAACCCTACCACGGCGGCCCAATCCATCTGCCGCGGCGAGCATTGCCCGCCAAACCCTACCGCGGCAGAGCATTGGTTGCCATGGTAAAATCAGAGACGGTTCTAATTAAGAATCGTCAGATACTATTCTGAGCGGTTCTTAATTAGAACCCGTCTGTGAATGGATGACATATCACAGACGGTTTACTAATAGAAATGCGTGATAATTCCTGAGCAGTTCTATTAGTAAACCGTCGTGATAGATTCATATCACGCACGGTTCTAAATAAGAACCGTCGTGATAGGCTCCATCGGCTATTCAGTGGAATCAGACCCAACACAGACGGTTCCAAAAGAACCGTCTGTGATGGGCCGTCTGCTATAGCCTCTTTTGTAGTAGTGAATCTACCTCCAATTCAAGATATTTCCTGAGGAAATGATACCATAGCTACATAAGGTAGTTCCTTGTACTCTGACTCATTTGCAAGAACATGTTCCTTAATGGCATTTGCATTTTCCTTAGGCATATCAGTATTATTGATCATCATCTCGTCCAATAAATCAAAAGCACCATCAAATAATTGATCAAGGATCACTGCTGGACTGCTAGTGTCACTTTCAGACACCACCTCACTCCCTGACATTTCTTCGAATAAATCGAATGCTCGCTGGAAGAAATGTTCCAACTCCTTGTCAAGAGCAACCTGTTCACGGTTATGTTGCTACTCCTGTTCTCTTTTCTTGAACCTTTCTAACACGGAATCCACTTTGGAAAGGATCTGATTAAGGATTTCATTGGGCACTTCACTCAATTATGGCTGCAGCTCCTCTTGAGTAACTATATCAGTACAATTAGAGCTTGGCATTTGTTTGAACACTTGCGGAACCTACTTGCATTTGTCCTCCTCACCATCTCGTGGCATAGCAGTAGCTAGATTAAACTTACTTGCATTTTGATCCGATGAGGAATTATGTGGATATGAGGAAGCAAACAGGAAGTTCAACTCATGTTGATGTGCATACATTATGTCAAGCTGGCAGCATGTCCCATATAAACATCTCCTGTGTAATGCCACAAATGTTTGAGCTGCCATTTGATGTGTCTGATATTGCACAAGAACTCATGAACCAAGAATAGTTCTTGACGGAATTATCTTTTCTACCACTCCATAGGAAGAAAAAAACCTTGTGGATCTCCTCCAAGGTTATAGATTGTAGCAGGTGACGAATGGTAACAGAAGGCACTCGTCTGTTTAAACTTGGACTTCCGTTGAGCACTTGGTGAGCATATCCTCCGACACTTCCTTGGCTCCGCTCGGGATGATGCCCAATGGAATTCCTGCTCCAATACGAATTATATGAGCTTTGTGTTACTGTTGACAGGTTGTTGTGGCTTCCCTGGCATACCCACCCATACCCATAGCCTGAGTATGGCATTTCTTCAAACACGTGGTGACCACAATACCTGGCTGCTCCTTGACACCACCCTTGTTGCTGCCCATAAGAAATCTTGTTCACACATGAAGTGTAGGGTTCTTGTGTTGTTGTTGAGGAACATCTTCGTGTGTTTCCATACCCATAACCCGTGCATCGCATTTTGTCCAACACCTTGTGGGTGTAACTCTCGTAGGTGTTTGCCTTGTGCAGCCCCCATGGCAGTCCACCAGCGCCACTGTATCCCGCTGCCATGGTGGTGAAGTTGTCGTATCTAGGTGATGAATACGCCACTCCCATGTGCCCAACTCCGCCGTAGCCCTCTGTCGAGAATGGCGCACGAGAATACATCGTTGCTTCGATCCTCAGATGAAACTCCACCACTGACTTCAAGCCGAATCGATATGGGGATTTTACAAGTGAACTAGTCACCAACCCTAACGATTCAGCAAGAATCACTTCGCCTAGGGGTGGTGTTTCGTTTCGAGGAATGAAAGCCTGGCTTTACTCCTAAATTTCAGCTTCACTCAATCTAGGTGCAAGTTTTTAGGGTTCTATACTATTCTGAAAAAAAATAACCTTTGAAGACCTATATGTAATTAGATAAAAAAGGATACGTGAAAATAAGAAGTTGTTTTTAGGCCGTGGTAAAAGGGGGCCATGGGGGAGAGAAGGATCCAAACTCCAGAAACCCTACCAGTTTTCCTTGTTCTTTCCGTGCGCCGCCATCCTTTATTTTTCCTTCGGCCGGCGCATGGAGGCCTCTGCCTTGGATTGCCGCTCGGCCAGAGCCATCTGCCAGCTGCCGCGTGGAGCTGCTGCTCGAGGCGTGGCTTGGCTGCCCGTGCGTTGCCTGCCGGGTGGAGTACGACTGCTGCTCGGCCAATCCTGCCGTCTGCGCGTGTGTGGAGAAAATCAGCGCCCGGCCGGATGCCGTGTGAAACGCCTGTGTGCGTGTGGAACCGGCTGCGTGTGATGTTCAGCCAATTCCGATCGCTGCGTGTGGACGTCGGGAGCTGCAGTTCGGCCAGCACGTGGACATGGCTGTTCGGTCAACCGTATGTGCATGTAAGCACAGGGCTGCTGTAGCGCTAGCTTTGCATGCCGCATGCATATTTGGTAGTTATTCCTGCTGTCTGCTAGCTTGCAATACATGTCATAGGCTGAAGTGTTGATGTGACTAGAAAGTTGTGGCTTCAAGAATTATACTCGTCCATGAAACTTGCAATAGTAGAAAGAAAGAAGAAGCCAAGAAAGACAAGAGAAGAGGGTTAGGAGGAAGAAGACGAGATCTGGGTTTTCGTCGTGTGGTAACAATCTGGTTTTCTCTTTCTATTTTGTTAATTTAATTATATATTAGAATCGAGATTAGAGAGGGTTTTAGAATTTTCTAGTCGAGGGACCGATTAGTAGACCTGTTTAGTCTGTTGTTCTATTGTACGATTTATTCGGATACCTTAATGGCGAATTTTAAAAATATCATCTACTAGTTAATTGTAGAAAATTTTGATATCTTTCTATAGAATATTTAATCATGTCAAACGGACAAGTATAATTCGAGTTATGAATTTTCGAAGACTGATGTCTTTGTAGTTGTAAATCTTTTGGCACTGTTTTGGTATACTGTAGATTAAAAATAGTAAATAGACTAATTAGAGTCTTTGATCAACATGCAAGATGTATACCATTGTCTAAGGGTTCTGTAGAATCCAAGAACTCGAATTTTTGTTGGGTAAAACAAAAGTTATGGATTTAGTAAGACTCGCTGTCCAGAAGATGACAGATTGGTATTCTTGGTTAAAAACGGAGGGTTATGTGATTTAATTAGAAGGCTTGGTAATCTAAGAAAATATGGAGAATTTTATGAAGAATCTAGAACTGGGTGGTTTGCCATGATCGGATTTTTGAGTCAAAAGTTACGCTCTTTTTAGTACCAGGACAACAAGGGCTGACGGTTCGGTACCGGAGAAGCGTGGTAGATTTGGGGACGTGTAGGAGCGATGTCGATTGATTGTTGTTCTTATGATGCTGTAGCTTGTATTTAAATTTAAGCATTTAATGTAGGAGAGGCGTCGTGCTTGTTGCCATCTTCTAGCCAAACCGTGCGTCGCAGCTAGTAAAGGCAAGTGCATGGTAGACAGCGATCAATGATTGATCATTATTTTCTTTATCTTCTATTACCATTATTATTGTGCTTTTATTTTATTTAATTGCAAACAATGGAATGGTATGGTTATATCTTTGTTGACAATCATGAGGAAAAGTTGGATATGATGAATATGACGGAGTTTGCATTTTTCATACATAAACATCTTTGCATGTGAGCAGGTAGGTGATCATGAAGGATCACAACTCCACAGGAGTGGACGAGGTCCCCGATCCTTGTGGAGGAACGGGCTTGAGAGTGAACGTTGTCGTGAGCATTAATTCACTCACGCTATACCGGTATACGCGAAAGAAGTGCATGTGGACATGTAGAGTAGAGAGCATTGACTTGAGATGAATGATGTGAAAATAAAGATAAGAGAGCAGCATGAGAATGTTAATAGAAGTACATGTGATGATAATGAAGTTATTGAATTCTGTTGATTTATCATTGTTCGTTGAATATTCATGTATTTGCTGAGTCATGGACTCACCCTTGCTCTTCTGTTGTTTTTAGGTAATCTTCGAGGGCGCCACGGTTGAGAGCGAGTAGAGCACATGGGATAGCCTCACATTTCAGTCACATGATAATTTGCCATGAGAACCTTGTTATTCATTATTGCCGGATTAATCTAGGACATGTTAGAAATAGAATAAGATTATATTAATATTTTGGACTAGTCTATTTGTTTCAAGGCTTTAGATTCATTAGTTTGGTGTTTTTTTGGATTGTTTACCTGGTTATGCTTCCCCTCGCTTCTTTACTCTTGCTTGACCAATCTTTATTCATGTTCTATTGTGACCCGTGGATAGGTTTTATTATTGCTTTGCTTGCTGATATTTCTTAGTGAGTTGATATATATTGGTTGATACGGTTAGGTTGGTGGCATTCCAGTCTCGATGTTGGTTGGGTGTTATAGATTCCTTATGAGGTTAGAGACTATCTTAGTCTTTGTGTCATTGATTCTATTGTGGCACTACCCTCAAGGTGAACATGATAAGTACAAGGAAGAAAGATCTAGTTCAACTGCAGGTGGGGGTTATAGATGTTTCTATAATCCCTGCAAGTGTTGATATTGTTGTTGGACACAATGTGTATGATTATTTTTTAAAGTTGAGGAAGACTTAGATGGACGTATGGGACAAGACAATGTGGGGATGAGCAAAATAATGGAGATAGTCAGGATTAAGAGGGGGACAATGTAATACCCCGGCTTTGCTCCTGGCGTGTCCCATGTGGCCCATGAAGAGTTGTGTGGTGGGATTAGCCCCACATTGCTTATCTCAAGTGAGTTGTAGTAGTATATAATGCCTGTTGGATCCAAGCGTAGCACCTCGAGTTAACCCTTTTACACGGCGAGGGCGAAAGTGTAAGTGAGGTGCTATGTGTGCGTGGGTCCGCCCACGGTGGTATTGGGCATTGAGCGAATTTTGGGTCGGTGTTACGAGATAGTATCGAGCATCAACCTTCACGCTGCAGGCGCGCGGGGCAGAGCGCGGGCATATGGCGCATGGCACATGTGGGTCGGAGTGGACATATGGCATGGCATATGTCTGCAGACCTGGGACGACGGACGTGTCCGAGGGGTGGTTACGGGCATTTGCGCGTATGCGATATCTTCGCCGGCGTCGCCACCTATAAGGGGTGAGTGTAATACCCGACTGCTTGACACTTGACCCATGTGGCCCATGAGGAGTTATGTGGTGGGATTAGTCCCACATTGCTTGTCTCAAGTGAGTTGCAGTAGTATATAATGCCTGTTGGATCCAAACGTAGCACCTTCGGGTTAACCCTTTTACACGAAGCGAGGACGAAAGTGTAAGTGAGGTGCTATGTGTGCTTGGGTCCTCCCCACGGTGGGCTAGACATTGAGCGAATTTTGGGTCAGTGTGTTACAGACAAAGATGAGGATATGAAGGATCGTGAGATGATGGACCGTGATGCTAAGAGGTCAAAAACTTATGTGAGCAGACGAAATTTGAATTCAAGTGGTACCACCTCGTCACCTCAAGCTAGTGATCTAGTTCTTGGCAATAGTCTCGTTTGTGCCATTCCTATTTCACAGCAAGAGGTTGTCAAAGAGATTGTGGGTGAACCGAAAATAGCGGAGGTCAAGGTTCTCGTGATAGAGGGCGAAATGGTGTTGTGGTGGCCGGTAATATTGGTTGAAAGGGTTCTACCGGCTTGTGATGTAGATGTGGAGGTGGACTCGTCGGAGGCAGCTATGCCATTGGCCCGGCAGGTGAAACTGTCTCTAGGAGGGCCTGAGGGTACAATTTTACCACTGGTGGATATGCCCAAGAAAGGAGGGTCGGCTGGTGCGGCGGAAAAGATGTCACGGGAAAGATCGACGGGGGCGCCGCTGTCCGAAGCTTTGGAGCGGATAGTGATTCAGAAAAAAGGGGAGGTCGGCGGGGGTGGTGGCAAACGAAGGGGGGATGACTAGTGTGGTTTCAGAAAAGGTGCCAAGGTGGAGCAAGCGTCTCGCAAACAAAGTTGGAGCAGATGAGGACTCCTTGGTGAAGGCTGTTCGAAGGGTCAAGTATAAAAATTTGGAGGAGAGCAAAGGTACTAATTTAAATAATACATTTTTTATTTTGGATAATCCAGATGAGGTTGCCATTTCTAATTTGAATCAAGTAGGAATTTCTTTAGGAGTTAATAATTTAGAACAGACCTCTTCTTTAGAAGCTATTAAAAAGATGGAACTTGGTAGGTTGGTTTGTAGATTGGCTTGTTCGGGCAAAAGAAGTAAAGAACATACCTCCCACGAGGATTTGGATGAGGAAACCGATAGCCTTGATTTATCTTCTCTAAATAGCTTATGTAGCGATTTGTGTTAAGAGAAACTGGCTGCGGGTGATGGTCATGATTTGCAATTGGTCTCACACAAAAAGAAAAAGATAGGTGTTAAGAAAGCACTTGAAAAAGTTATTGAATCTCGCATTAAAAACAAATAAAGGGAAAAATGAAAGGTGTTTTTTGGAATAGTAGGGGACTTGGCGACCCAACGAAGCATAGATTCATTGTGGAGTTGGTTCGGGAACAACATATGGATTTTATTACTATTTTAGAAACTATTAAGAAGGATTTTTCCAATTCACATTTAAAACATCTTAGTGGTAGTATGGATTTTTTTGGCACTGGCTAACACCCCATGGCCGTTCTGGGGATATTTTACTTAGTGTGAATATGGTTGTGTTTTTATGTTGGCTCCATTTTTAGGGAGATTTTTTTATTAAGCTTCAGTTACGTAATAAGGAAGATGGATTCCAATGGATCCTTGTGGCTTTGTACAGTGCTGAACAACCAGCTTATAAGGATAAATTTTTAACTGAATTAGTTCAGGCGTGTTGCAAGAAAACCTTACCTATTCTAATTGGTGGTGATTTTAATATCATAAGGTGCAGTGAAGAGAAAAATAATGATAATTTTGATCGGCATTAACCCTTTATTTTTAATGTTGTTATTGAGAGCCTAAACTTAAGAGAACTTAGGCTTTCGGGTAGACAATTTACTTGGGTAAATAATTCGGATAATCCTACTTTTGAAAAACTTGACAGAATCCAAGTGAGTACGGATTGGGAATATAAATACCCTTTGACCACTGTAAATGCTTTGGGCGTGTTCTTTCGACCATACGCCTATTGTTCTTAACACTAGGGCTGCCTCTGATACTGGGAACCAACATCTGTTTAAATTTGAGTTGGGCTAGCTTAAGAGGGATGGGTTTTTTGATCTGGTGGAATAGATGTGGCAACAAAATAATGTTGATAATTCTGCAATTGACCGATGGCAAAGCAAAATTAGAGTGCTTAGATAATTTCTCAAAGGGTGGGCTAAAAATACTAGTGGTGCGTATAATTTAGAGAAAAAATATCTTTTGAATATCATTGATAATCTTGATAAGAAAGTTGGGTCTACAGTGTTATCTAATTTTGAAATTAATCTTAAGCACAATTCTAATGAGTGTCTTGCCCATTTACTGCAAGAGGAAGAAATCACATGGTATCAACGGGCTAACTCGAAGCATTTGCTTGAAGGGGACAGTAATACTTGGTATTTTCATTTGATAGCCAATGGTAAACATAGGAAACAACAAAAATTTTGGTTGGAATAGGTGGAGGGTGTTATTTCAGGTGAGGTTCATTTAAAGCAGTACATCACGAATTATTATAAAGGTCTTTTTGGACCTCCTAATAGCAATCAATTTCCTATGGTTGAGACCATCACGCATGATATACCTCAAGTTTCTGAATTTGAAAATGATTATCTTACTGCCGAGTTTACTAAAAAGGAATTGAAAGATGTAATTTTTCAAATGGAGCATAATAAAGCTCTGGGTCCATATGGCTTTCCAACTGAATTTTATCAAGTTTTTTAGAACATTATTAAAAATGACTTGATGGCGCTCTTTCGAAACTTTCATAGAGGCTATTTACCTCTTTCTAGGCTCAATTTTGGTGTCATTTCTTTACTTCAAAAAAAAAAAAGATGCACGATAAATTCAGTAATATAGATCAATTTGCCTATTAAATGTGAGTTTTAAAATCTTTACTAAGGTAGGTACTAATTGTTTCATGGGCATTGCCCAAAAGGTTGTTCGATCATCTCAAACGGTTTTTATGATGGGGAGAAATATTATGGAAGGTGTAGTTGTTTTACATGAGACAATCTATGAGCTTCATAAAAAGAAATTAGATGGTATCATTTTTAAGATTGATTTTGAAAAGGCTTATGATAAGGTCAAATGGTCTTTTCTACAACAAACTTTTAGAATGAAGTGTTTCTCTCCAAGTTGGTGTGCTTAGATTGACAAATTCGTTGCAGGGGGTAGTGTGGGGATTAAGATTACCAATAGCATTATGCCTTATTGCCAAACCAAGAAAGGGCTTAGACAAGGGGATCCTCTGTCTCCAATTCTTTTTAATATTGTTGCGGATATGTTAGCTATTTTGATTGGAAGGGCTAACAATGAGGGTCATGTCAATGGGATCATACCACATTCGGTTGATGAGGGTCTTCCTATCCTTCAATATGCTGATGATATTATTCTTTTCGTGGATCACAATTTTGATCAATCAAAAAATTTGAAGCTTATTCTTTATGCGTTCGAGCAACTTTCTGGTTTAAAGATTAAATTTCATAAAAAGTGAGCTCTTTTGCTTTGGAGAAGCAAAAAAAATTGAATCTCAATACCTAGAGTTATTTGGATGTGAGAGGGGTTCTTGTCCCTTTAAATATTTGGGTATTCCGATTCATTTTAGAAAGTTGAGGAATAATGAATGGAAGGGTTTGGAAGATCACTTCAAAAAAGGTTAAGCAATGGGAAAGGAAATAAATTTATCTAATGGTGGTAGACTGGTACTTATAAATTTAGTTTTAAGTGGCCTTCCTATGTTTATACTTTCTTTCATTGTGATACCCAAAGGGATCCTTAAAAGACGAGATATTGTAGATCCAGATTTTATTGGCAGAGTGACAACCATAAAAAAAGTACAGGTTGGCTAAATAGAATATTCTTTGTAGGCCCAAAGAACAAGGTGACCCGGGAATTTAAAACATCGAGATAAAAAATAAGTGTCGTTTGGCTAAATGGTTGTTTAAACTTTTAAATGAGGAAGGAGTTTGGCAGCAATTGCTTAAAAATAAATATTTGAATGATAAGTTTGTCTCTCAAGTTGAGAGTAAACCTAGGGATTCTCAGTTTTGGGAGGGATTGATGAAGATAAAGCATGATTTTATTCACCACTGTTTTTTTAATCTTGGGGATGGGAAACAAATCCGATTTTGGAAGGACATTTGGGTTGGGCATCGACCTCTTTATGAACTTTATCAAACTTTGTTTGAGGTAATCCGGAACAAATATGCTTTGGTTGCAGATGTTTTAGGAACCACGCCTTTAATATTGAGTTTTAGGAGAGCGATTATTGGATCAAATTTGATTGCTTTTAATAATCTTATGGTGAGAATAGCCAATGCTCATTTTACCATGGATAAGGATACGGTTCGTTGGAATTTGCATAGGAATAGACAATTTTCTATCAAATCTATGTATGATGTTTTTGTAATACTCCGAAAAATATTTTTAATAAAAGTGTATTAAGGGTCGAGGCGTAATTAATCGAATAGAATGCATAAAATCGTCTTAAGGGCTTGCGCGTAATTAAATAAAAGAGTTTGTGAGAAATAGAATATTTTGAATATTTTTATGAGCTATAAATAGGTTTGTGGATTTTCTTAAAACCCTAGTTTTCTTTTCCTTGTTTTTCCAAGCCGCGCCTTGCCCTTGACTTTTTTTCTCTTCTCTCTGAGTCCCGCCGCCAAACAATTGCCGTGCTTTCTTGCGCAAATTGTTGCTTGGTTTGGAGCCTTTGCATTAAGTCTTTGCCCACCTTTGCGTTTGTCTCCTGCGCGTGGAGTGCGGCCATTGATTGCCCTCTTCTTTGCCGCTCCTGCGTGTCTTCGCTGCGCTGTCTGCCGAGCCGCTGCACCTTTGCCGATCTGCTCTACCGATTGTTGCAGAGTCTTTGCGTGTCCTCTTGCCGCATGCATCGCTTTGAGCCGCCGACCATTGCGGTTGCTGGAAGCGCCAAGGTCGTTGCTTGCTTGTGAAGCGAGCGAACGCCCGAATCGGTGGCATCCAATCCCGAGTGGGAGCACCTGCTCGCGTACGCGTACTGGCGTGTGTGTGCTGGTCATTAAGGTGTATGTTTGCTGCGCTCCAATCTTGAGTCCTTCTTTTCTTCTTCTTTGCAATTTCTTTGGTGTCGTCAATTAGTGTTGCGTTAGCAATTGGTGCTAGCAGTTCACGTAGCTAAGTGTGTACGCATAGAATTAGTGATACCAATTGGTTTTTTTTAGATTAATTAGAGATTATAACTGAGATTATTTAGAGAGGGTTAATTTTTATAACAGAGAAGTCGATTAATAGATCCGTTAGCGTGCCGTTCGGTTGTGCGTTTTATGCGGTTATCGTAATGGCAAATTTTGGTAATCTCATCTACTGGTTAATTGTAGATAATATCGATAGCTTTCTTTAGCATATTTTATTATGTCGATCGGACAAGTAGAATTTGAGTTATGTTTTTCGGAAGGCCGCTGTTTTTAGGGTTATCGTCTTTAGGCGCTGTTTTGGTAGACTGTAGATTAAAAATAGTAAATAACTTAATTAGAGTTTTTGATCTACATGAAAGTTGTAGATAATTGTCCAATGGTTCTGTAGGATCTGAGAACGCGTATTTTGGTTGAGTAAAACAAAAGTTATGAATTTATTAAGTCTGCTGTTCCGAAGCGGACAGATCGGTTTTCTGGGCTAAATACGGAGGGTTAGATGATTTAATTAGAAGGCGGTGTAATCTAAGAAAAGGTGGATAATTTTATAAAGAATCCAGAATGGGGTGGTTTGTGGTGATCGGACTTTCGAGTCAGAAGTTACGCTCTTTTTAGTAACCGGACAGCGATGGGTAGTTTTTCGATACCGGCGTAACGTGTGATATTTGGGGACGTGTAGGGGCGTTGTACATTGATTGTTATTCTTATGATGCTGTAGCTTGTATTGAGGTGTGTGTATTTAATATAGGAGAGGCGTCGTGCTTGTTGCCGTCTTCTAATCGATCGTCGCGTCGCAACTAGTAAAGGCAAGTGCATGGTAGACGGCGATCAATGATCGATCACTGTTTTCTTTATCTTCTATTACCATTATTGTTGTGCTTTTATTTTATTTAATTGCAAACAATGAATTGGTATGATTATATCTTTGTTGATAAGCATGATGGAAAGTTGGATATGATGTTTATGATGGAGTTTTGCATATTTTGCATACATAAGCATCATTGCATAAGAGAAGGTGATCATGATTGATCACAACCCCACGGGAGTGGGGGAGGTCCCCGATCCTTTTGGAGGAACGGGCTTGAGAGTGAATGTTGTCGCGAGCATTCACTCACGCTATACCGATATCTGTGAAAAGAAGTGCATGTGGACATATAGATTAGAGTTGCATTGATATTTGAGATTAATGAATGAGAATGATAATAGAAGTGCATGTGATGATAATGAAGTTATTGAATGCTGTTGATATATTAT
Organism: Hsuehochloa calcarea; assembly: GCA_036346395.1. Taxonomy (NCBI): domain Eukaryota; kingdom Viridiplantae; phylum Streptophyta; class Magnoliopsida; order Poales; family Poaceae; genus Hsuehochloa; species Hsuehochloa calcarea. Next base: position 11,879,614 of record CM070596.1, on the reverse strand, counting down.
TGTTCGTTGTATACGATGTGTTTGCTGAGTCGTGGACTCACCCTTGCTCTATTGTTGTCTTTAGGTGATCTTCGAGGATGCCGTAACTGAGAGCGAGTAGAGCACATGGGCATCACATGATCATTCGCCATGATAATCTTTTCATTCAATATTAGTTTACACTTGGACATGTTAGTTATTGAATCATGTTTAGGATATCATTTGGACTAGACTATTTGCTTTCTTAATTTGGACTCATTGGTTGATTTGCTTTGGATTATTTACGGTTATAATTTCCATTGCTTATTTATTACCTCATGATCCATAATTATGCATTGCTCTTTGTGGTCCTTGGATTTGATTATCATTGATTTCTTGCTATATTTATAAAGTGTGTCAATAATTATTAATTGGAAGGTAGTTTAGTGGCATTCCAGGCTCAGTGTTGGGCTGGGGTGTTTACAGTTGGTATCAGAGCGGGCTTTAGGTCCGTGGTGAATAGATTAACAACATAGGCAAACTAAAATTGTTAAAATTTGTTTTAGTTTTAGTAAATCAACTAAAATTTGCTAATGGTTAACTAACCTAAAATTTGACACACTAGTGCACAGAGGAGGTTAGAGAGAGGTACGAATATAGTTTTACGCCTGTTATGTTGTTCATTGACGTATGAGTTTGTTTTGAGCTTTGAACTCATTATATAATGTTGATTGTGATTGATAGCTATGTCGAGGGATAGATGACGTGGTCGTGGTGGCCACGGTCGTGGAGGTCGGGGCCGCGGGCGTGGTTCTGTGGGGCCCCCTCCTGAGGCAGTTGAGATCGTGGTTGTGGCCCTGGGTTTTACCAGGTTACACCACCATTCGTGGTATGGGAATAGAGAGGTAGCTACTTTGATTACAGTGGTTATAGGTATTGTGTGTGAGTTTCTTTATAAAAGTTGTTCTCTTCCTTGAGCTTGAATTTTGGGCAATTCTGGTTATAGTTGCGGTTGATGAATTTTCCTTGAGATAGTGTTTACAATACAGCGGGTGATATTTCATTGGTCTCCTTTGGTTCCATAAAGCCATTACTCGTTCTCATGACTGTTGATCTATTGTTGCTTTGTGTGAACATCGGTTAACAGCAAGATTGATCTTTTCGTGGGAGTTCCGCCCTTTCTATTGGAAAATATGACTTATTTATTCACTTGGTATTCTGGATACTGAAAGTTTTCTATTGCAAGTTCTTTAACATGTGAAAACTTTGTCTTTGTGTATTTCTTTTGGATTATTTAGTCTTTGAAGTTTAATGCCTATTTTTTCGAAAGAGTTAAAATCCTTCCGTGTTTACTGTTATGTTTAAGCTAGAGGTGGTAAACATAGAAGTTCATTGATAAGGTATGAGTATCGTCGGATGCAGAGCGTGATGCATGATTGGTCTTAACCCAAATTATAGTCATAGAGTAATTACGAGTTGAGTAGTGACTAAGAGTATGTCCATACCTAATTGGAGTCATAAGAGTTATTAAGAAGTATGGAACGTTGATGAACTGGCTTGGACATTAAAATTGATTAGCTTGTTGAATTTATTGGATTTGGTACCAATGGATTAATCTAATTGTGTGTAAAGGAAAACTTGAGGAGATGCTAGGTTATTGCCTTAATAGATATTATTTGTGGTGTTATCTTTATGAGACACTTGGTGATCATATTTGGTTGATAGCTTTACATATACCTTAGTATGATTAATTATTGGAATTGTGTACAAAAGGTTGAAGGGATTGAATACCAGTGGATCTAGAATTTACAGGAGGAGTTCTGGATAGTTCTTCTTTATAGAATGACACGATGAATTTGATTATAGTGTTGTTGAGACTTTTGATCGAGAGAAGATTTGGACTTTTGAAGTTTTAGGGTGATTTTGTTGAAAACTAAATGTGAGGAGGAACAATGAATATGTGTTGGTAAATATTCAAGTGATTCGCAAATGAAAATAGGTAGCGACTAGACATCATAAGAAAGCTAGTTGATAACAACAATGATTGGAGTGCAATTCTTTGAGTGTTAAAGTTTGGTGTCGAGCATCACTAAGAGTTGAGCTGGTGTGATTTAATAGGTGGCTTATACCTAGACAATTGTGGAATAGTCAGACAATAGCATACCCGTGATGAAAGGGTTTTGATAAAACCTTTTAATTTGTGTAGTGGATTCCTTCTAATATAAAGTAGTTGTTGTAGTGAGGTTGTATGGTTTTGGAATAATCTCATTTTGAAGATGTGATGGTAAAGTAGTACGGAACAATTTGGTGAACTTTTCGGGGCTTATTAATGGAAGAGTTGACGATAATGAATCATGTTAAGAGTGTATTATTCTTAATGTTAGTAAGATTGTCTGTAAGGGATTATGGTTTCGTGTGGTGATGATTCTTTTAGAAAGAATGTAATTTGATCGCCTTTCGTAATATCGTTTAAATGAAAGGTTTGGAGTTTTGAATTTATGAACTTTTGGAGTTCACGATTTATTTGGTAGATGAAATTGGTTTGAGCAAGTGACGAGTCGGAAAGCTTTATTGGTTCTTAAGTGATTAATGTGATTTGGTCCTTTAAAAAAAAATCTTTTTATTTGTCTCTTCTTTTGAGAAAGGAATAGTCGATTTGTTTTACAAAACCTTAAAGAGTGTATATTGGGAACTGGTTAATAGCGGTCAAGTATATGATGTTGTGAGACCCTAGGTTGCAAGTTAATTGAGGAACATTAGAGGATGAATTCATTTCATGATATAAATCTCATAGAGAATTTGATCTAAAAGGAATTATGGTCGTTGGGACAAAACTGATTATATTGTTACAATTAGTAGAACCTATAGTGAATAGTGATCCAAGAATATTTGTTCATGATGGTGGAGTATTGGAATTATCGAATAGTTGGGATATTGTGATGGTATACTTTGGAAGGTTATGAAGGTGAAATTGAATGGTGTGGTTTATTGAGGGTCCAAGATTAGTGAAGTAAATCGTTTTGGGCAGTCAATTGATTAGTGATGATGGTTGATATTAATGATTGAGGATATTGTTTGGATTGTGGGAATTCTAGACAGCGAATATGCGGATTTCTATCAAGTATACCAGAAGTCACTTTAGGAGTCCTGGCTGTTGAAATTGAGCATGTGTTTTATGCTAGAACCTTGGTTACCCAATGATCATGTGTAGAGGTAGTAGAACAAAAGTGGTTTCCAAATAGTATGATGATCATTGATAGAATCCTTTGGTTTTAAATCAGTGTGTGTGGGTAGAGAATTTCAAGTTGATTATCCTTAAAAGATGGAGGTGATGTGATTGTGGGTGTAGATTTTATTTGAGGTGTTGGGAATCATTTGTCAAAATAGTTTCTTTGGTAGAGGAGGGGACTATAGTATCTTTTTATGGGTTAGTAGAGTCTCTCTAAATGGGCGCGGTTGTTGCTCTCAGGTTGAACATCGTTTTGAGATTACCAGTTAAGAGGAATGAGTTAGTGTGATGATTTGAAATCCTATGATTTGAGAGAGAGTTTATTCCTAAAAGAAAAATTGAGAAAAAAAAAATGATTACTCGGGTAGTGAAATGCCCTCTTGATTCTTGTTTGAGCCGTGTGTATGACAGAGGTCATTTACAATTTGAGTTGGCTTTACGTTGGCATGTGATTCTTTCTAATTTAGGGAAAGAAAAAGGGATTGATTTTGGCATTCGAATGTTTTCTCTTTTGGCTTACGTGGTGTTTATTTGCAAACAGCCTATTTGGAAAATGGAAAGGTTTTTGTGATGAATCTTTGATTTTGGATTTGACTATTCTGAGGGGGAATTGGTAACGCGTGATTGCGATGAGAATCCTTTGTTTTCAGTTGGGTTCTATTTATAAAAGAGGTTGTTTGAAACCAGTTTGGTTGTGTGTCCCTGGTTAAAGGAGGTACTCCTTGCAAATGTGAAGTGGTTGATTGGGAGACAGGACAGGAGTTCAGGGTGTTATGTACCGGTTGTGTGGTTTGGTACCAAAACGGAGTTTGGCCCAAGTTACATTAGTTTGTTTCTGGAAGTTGTAGAGATTTTTGGAAGAAAGTGTATCGTTAGGACCGTCTCGTGTCCATGCGCAGGGCACACAACATTTTGTATAACCCGATGTCAAGGTAGTGTTTGAGAGATCAGGATTACAAGGTTTTCTTAGAGCCGTTGACCACCAAGTAAGACCGTACCTTCGACTTCTGTCAGTTGAGTGTACCGAAGAGTGACGAGATGAGTCTTTGAGGCACAAGACGTTGGTATACGTCAAGGTCTTTGTGGACGATCACCGAGAGAGAGGCGACTTGGGAGTTGGAGTCTCGCATGCGCGAGCAATACCGGAGTTGTTCACGTCTGCACGTGTTGTTTTGTTGTTTAATTTCAGCTGTGCAGTTTTTATTTGAGTAGAACGGCGATTAGAATTCGGGGTCGAATTCCGTTAAGGGGGGTAGAATGTAATACTCCGAAAAATATTTTTAATAAAAGTGTATTAAGGGTCGAGGCGTAATTAATCGAATAGAATGCATAAAATCGTCTTAAGGGCTTGCGCGTAATTAAATAAAAAGAGTTTGTGAGAAATAGAATATTTCGGAATATTTTTATGAGCTATAAATAGGTTTGTGGATTTTCTTAAAACCCTAGTTTTTCTTTTCCCTTGTTTTTCCAAGCCGCGCCGCTTGACTTGTTTTTTCTCTTCTCACGAGTCCCTTGCCAAACAATTGCCGTCTTTCTTTGCCGCAAATTGTTGCTTGGTTTGGAGCCGCCTGCATTAAGTGCTGCACTGCTGCGTTTGTCTCCTGCGCGTGGAGTGCCGGCCGCTGATTGCCCCTGCTGCTGCCGCTCCCTGCGTGTGCTGCTGCGCCCTGTGCCGAGCCGCTGCACCTTTGCCGATCTGCTCTACCGATTGCCGAGTACTGCGTGTCCCTGCTGCCGCATGCACTGCTGGAGCCGCCCGACTGCTGTGCCGCCTGGAAGCGCCGAAGGCTGTTGCTTGCGCGGGAAGCAGCCAACGCCCGAATCGGTGGCATCCAATCCCGAGTGGGAGCACCTGCTCGCGTACGCGTGTGTGTGTGCTGGTCATTAAGGTGTATGTTTGCTGCGCTCCAATCTTCAGGTCCGCTTCTTTTCTTCTTCTTTTGCGGCTGCTGGTGTCGTCAATTAGTGTTGCGTTAGCAATTGGTGCTAGCAGTTCACGTAGCTAAGTGTGTACGCATAGAATTAGTGATACCAATTGGTTTTTTTTAGATTAATTAGAGATTATAACTGAGATTATTTAGAGAGGGTTAATTTTTATAACAGAGAAGTCGATTAATAGATCCGTTAGCGTGCCGTTCGGTTGTGCGTTTTATGCGGTTATCGTAATGGCAAATTTTGGTAATCTCATCTACTGGTTAATTGTAGATAATATCGATAGCTTTCTTTAGCATATTTTATTATGTCGATCGGACAAGTAGAATTTGAGTTATGTTTTTCGGAAGGCCGCTGTTTTTAGGGTTATCGTCTTTAGGCGCTGTTTTGGTAGACTGTAGATTAAAAATAGTAAATAACTTAATTAGAGTTTTTGATCTACATGAAAGTTGTAGATAATTGTCCAATGGTTCTGTAGGATCTGAGAACGCGTATTTTGGTTGAGTAAAACAAAAGTTATGAATTTATTAAGTCTGCTGTTCCGAAGCGGACAGATCGGTTTTCTGGGCTAAATACGGAGGGTTAGATGATTTAATTAGAAGGCGGTGTAATCTAAGAAAAGGTGGATAATTTTATAAAGAATCCAGAATGGGGTGGTTTGTGGTGATCGGACTTTCGAGTCAGAAGTTACGCTCTTTTTAGTAACCGGACAGCGATGGGTAGTTTTTCGATACCGGCGTAACGTGTGATATTTGGGGACGTGTAGGGGCGTTGTACATTGATTGTTATTCTTATGATGCTGTAGCTTGTATTGAGGTGTGTGTATTTAATATAGGAGAGGCGTCGTGCTTGTTGCCGTCTTCTAATCAGATCGTGCGTCGCAACTAGTAAAGGCAAGTGCATGGTAGACAGCGATCAATGATCGATCACTGTTTTCTTTATCTTCTATTACCATTATTGTTGTGCTTTTATTTTATTTAATTGCAAACAATGAATTGGTATGATTATATCTTTGTTGATAAGCATGATGGAAAGTTGGATATGATGTTTATGATGGAGTTTTGCATATTTTGCATACATAAGCATCATTGCATAAGAGAAGGTGATCATGATTGATCACAACCCCACGGGAGTGGGGGAGGTCCCCGATCCTTTTGGAGGAACGGGCTTGAGAGTGAATGTTGTCGCGAGCACTCACTCACGCTATACCGGTATCTGCGAAAAGAAGTGCATGTGGACATATAGATTAGAGTTGCATTGATATTTGAGATTAATGAATGAGAATGATAATAGAAGTGCATGTGATGATAATGAAGTTATTGAATCTTTGTTGATATATTATTGTTCGTTGTATACGATGTGTTCTTGAGTCGTGGACTCACCCTTGCTCTATTGTTGTCTTTAGGTGATCTTCGAGGATCCGTGGCGAGAGCGAGTAGAGCACATGGGCATCACATGATCATTCGCCATGATAATCTTTTCATTCAATATTAGTTTACACTTGGACATGTTAGTTATTGAATCATGTTTAGGATATCATTTGGACTAGACTATTTGCTTTCTTAATTTGGACTCATTGGTTGATCTTTGCTTTGGATTATTTACGGTTATAATTTCCATTGCTTATTTATTACCTCATGATCCATAATTATGCATTGCTCTTTTGTGGTCCTTGGATTTGATTATCATTGATTTCTTGCTATATTTATAAAGTGTGTCAATAATTATTAATTGGAAGGTAGTTTAGTGGCATTCCAGGCTCAGTGTTGGGCTGGGGTGTTACAGTTTTGGGTGATACCGATTGTCGTTTTCGATATCAAAAGTTATGAAAAGTTAAAGTAACCCTTAAGATAAAATTTTTCTTGTGGTATCATTATAGAGGAGTTACTCTTACTAAGGATAATTTATTAAAATGAAACTGGAGAGGTCACACAAATTGTTATTTTTGTGATAAAAAAGAGACCATACAATATTTGTTTTTAGATTGTCGCTTTGCCCGTTTTGGTTGGCGTATAGTTCAAATTGCTTTTAATCTTAACAAACCTAATACTATTTTGTAATATCTTTGGGAACTGGTTATTAGGTCTTAATTCAGATTCAAAAGCAACTATTTTTGGTGGGGGCAGCAGCGCTTTACTAGTCTATATGGTTATGTCGTAATGATGTCATTTACGACAAAAAACTATTGACCATCCTCTACAGGTTATATTCATACGCATCCTGATGAGGGCATCCCTAGCTCTTTGCCATCTTCTGCTACTATAGATCAAGCTATAAGTGTTGAAGCTCCAGATCTGTCATCTGGACCTATTACAAGAGCACGGGCCAAATTATTAAAAGAACATGTGAATTTGTTTCTAGCGGAATCACATAATGTTATCAATGAGAATTTCATACTACCTAAAACTAGTATTTTGCTTGTGCTCAGATTGGAAGATTCAATAATGTACGGAGATGAAGGATATGAGGCTGTTCTTGAAGAAAGGCCGTCACAATGGAGGAGAAGCTCGTGTGAGACAAGCAAGGGGAGAGAAGCCCAAGAATCCAAGTCAAATTTGAAACTTCCACAAGCCCAACCAAATTCAAATTCGGAATTAACTCATAATTCAATTCGGATTCGGAATCAGCCTCAAATTCGGATTCGGAGTCAGCAAGACAGTCCGGATTAAAAAGGTCATAACTTTCTTATACGAAGTCGGATTTGAGTGTTTTTGGGCTTGTTGGAAAGCTAACTTCAAGCCCGATCCAACGGATCCTCCTCACTCGAAATTAGTCCCGTATCAAAAGATATGGCCGAAACAATAGGACGGTTGTAAAATCAGAGTTTCCTTTTCTGTTTTGGAATGTGTCGGAATTGGAGTAGGACTCCAAATCCGAATTAGAATAGGAGTAGGGCCTCTTGGCCAGCCATGAGGAGGAGTAGGAGCACTATATATAGAGAGGTAGACCCCCATTGTAACCTCAGACCACGTTTAATATATTTTCAAAGCTTTGCTTGATTCTCTGTTGTGCTTATAGCCAAAGCAGAGGGAATTGGGCATTGAGAACAAGGGGTCGTTCTTGCTTTTCCGCTGGGAATTGAGGGTTCGACGATCTTCGCTTGTGGTCAGCGAGGATCTAATCAAGTGTGTGTTTGGGCGAATTTTCCATAGAGTTGCAAGTCCGTGCATTGGCGCGGGGGATCAGCTGGTGGTTCGTCAGGGTACACAAGTTATCAAGAGGTTCTACGTCGAGAAGATCGGGCACCCCGTATCACATCCATTGGATCCACTCTTGGTCATCTTTGGAATGCCAAGGAAGACAGGAGGCCTTGGTAGCTGGGAGCAAAGCATTGGAAGTCATCACAAGGGAGATCATCAACAAGAATGGGTGGAAGCTATGTAATAGGCTTCGTGTAACAACCCATTTTCAGATTGTAAAGAGTATTTGCTTTTGTCGGTTCGTTTCAAAAACTTGTTTCAACTGAAGTTGTATTTTCAAAAATCTCAAGCTTCTACCTCCAATTCAAAACCTCTCTTCAGGCCCAGCTCATTTTCTCTCCCTCTTGGGCCGGTCGATCTCCTCCTCTCCCTTTTTCCCTGGCCCATCCTACCCCTTTCCCCTTCCGACCTAGCCATGCCAGTGCCCCCTGGCCCTCTGCTTCCTTGTCCCATCGACCAGTCTCTGCGGCTCCGTCTCTTCCGTCACCTGCTCATGGACTCTGGCACCGCACCCCTCCTCATCGCCCGGCGCCTACGACGCCCACCTGCTCCTGTCGCCTCCGCTACCTGCTTGGCCCCCGAAGTCACCGCCTCTATTGCCTCATCCCGTCAACTGTCTCATCGTCACGTCAGCGCCATGGTCGTGTGCCTGTGCCATGCACACCGCCTTCTGACCCTCTACTGCCACCTGCTCCCCTCCACCTGCCCTTGACTCCGGCACCCTCTGTCGCCCCGTCTCGTCGCCAGCGCCTGCTTGTGTCGACCTCACCACCGCCGCCCGCCAAGTTGTCACTCCTGTCACCTCCCGTTGCGACACGCCCGAGTCTCCGACGACTCTGCCTCCCCCCTTCGGCTATAAGAAGCTCTGAGCCTTCCCTTGCCTCCCCTCGTCTACCCTTCGCTTCTTGTAAGTGCCCCCAGAAAAGAGCCCAAGCAGGCCTCTTTCTTCTCTGAGCTACCCCACTCTCGCTTGTGTTGTTGTGGCTTGCCAAAGCCCCGAACTCCGAGTTCGAGCCACCGCGCGCCTCCTTTCGGTTCTCGCCGCACCAGTGCCGCCCCTCTTCTACCTGCATCAATTTGTGCCCCAGAGCTCCTCGAAACGGTCCCCTCACTTGATTTCAGTTTTGTGTCGCAGGAACCGTCGTCTTTCCTTTTCTCCTTCAGTCTCGGCCGACCCCTTCACCACCGTATTCCTTCGTCGTCGACCGCGAACTCCCCCACCGTCATTCGACCTCCTCCGACCTCTCTATTGGTCTTGGTAAGCCACCTTTCTCCATGTCCGGTTCTCCGTCTTGTCTTTCCAGCCACGCCGAGTGGTTGAAACTCCTTATCGACTATGTCTACAACCACGTCAACGACTACGTCTACAGCCACATCTACGACTATGTTCACGACCAGGTAGCTGCGTTGTCAAACTCCCTCCGACCACACCGCGTTGTCGAACCTCCTTCAGACCACACTGCGTTGTCGAACTCCCACCGACCACGCCGTGTTGTCGAACCTCCTTCAGACTACACTGCGTTGTCGAACTCCCTCCGACCACGCCGCATTGTCGAACTCCCTTCGACCACACCAGGTTGTCGAACCTCCTTCAGACCACACTGCGTTGTCAAACTCCCTCCGACCACGCCGCGTTGTCGAATCTCCTTCAGACCACACTACGTTGTCGAAACTCCTTCCAACCACATGTAGTCGATACTCTTTACGACCACCTATAGTCGATACCATTTACGACCATCTGTAGTCGATACCCTTTACGACCATATATAGTCGATACCCTTTACGACCACCTGTAGTTGATGCCCTTTTCGACCACATGTAGTCGATACCCTTCCGACCACCTATAATCGATACCCTTTATGACCACATGTAGTCGAAGCCCCTTCCAACTACATCGTATATTCGAAGCTCCTTCCGACTACATCGTGTATTCGAAGCTCCTTCCGACTACATCGTGTAGTCATAACCCCTTCCGACTACGCCATATAGTCAAACCTCCCTCCAACCGTGTCAACCCGAAGCCAGCGGTACTCGACACGGACAGTACTCGAAGCCACAGTACCCGAAACGAACAATACTCGATATGAACAGTACTCGAAGCCAGCGGTGCTCAAAACAAACAGCACTCGAAGCCCACAGTACTTGAAACGAACAGTACTCGGAATCGGCAGTACTCGAAGCTAGAACTTCAGAAGCTCTGTACTCCTCCGTTATAACTCTGATTCTAGTGATTTTTGTTTTCAAATTTGTCTAAATTCAAGACCTTGCTACTAGCACTGGTCTTATTTAACTTGGAGTTCATTTGCTATTTATTGTATATTTATTTGTTCTCTTTGCATGTTTATTCTTTTCCAGTGCGTTCGTCTAAATAGAGTTCGGAGACGCGGGAGATCTCCAGTTTGATCAAGCGCAAGACTTTCAAGACTCTCTCCCCTTTACTCCAAGCGAGTCAATACTTTGATCATTTTGAACCTACATTTTACGCAAATTATATTCCTTTAAATTACCAAAATTACATGCTTTAATTTTTTTAAGAAAATGTATATAAAACCTTAAGATAGTTAAATACCCATTTGATGATTAATTAATTATTATACCATCCTTGGCAATTGAATCCATTAATCCATGTCACCCTAGTAACTATATGGTAATTATTAGTTATAGGTTATACTTAAGCGACATGCTAGTCTTGCTTAAGTACTGGGGCATTAAATGCCCCAATCATCATCTTTTAATCATGAAAGTGGTTTTGGACAGTCATTGTGGGTAAATAACTGGAATATTGTGGTAATGTATTTTTGCTTCCCAAAAACCCTAGCAACTCCTATTACCTCATCCGGGCGGATGGTATGATGGTGGGTGCAGACGTAGCACACGAATGTGTGGTATGTGGTATGAACCTCTCGGATGGATTAATGACTTAATCTTGTCATGACCTCCCGTGTAAAAACAAGTACAACCACAAGTCTGTAAAGTACAACTTGACTTAGTAAACTTATTGGACCCTGAAAGTCATCTCACTGGTGGAGGAGCGAAGTCGTGCAAGCGTTGGGCACGGTTGAACTTGAATGGGACTCCAAGGGAGGGTGAAGTTGCCAGCTGCGCTAGGCGTTGTGGAAGCCGTGGTCCATCTACGTTAGCATCTGTGGTGAACATCCCGCACAACTTATGGGGCCCACCGCAAGTAGGAGTGACCCATATGGGTGAGATGATGGAAGGGGTGAGATAATTTGAAAGCTTACTGTGATGGTCTCTCAACCAAATGACCAAGGGATCATGTGGGGCAATGAGTATGATTGTCTCTTGTGGGTATAGTGTACAATCTCTGCAGAGTCTAAACTGTTTAAACAGCCGTGCCTACGGTCAAAGGCGGATTGAGAACTTAACTTGAGTTAGTTATATTTATAAAATCTTATGGATGGGATGAAATACTGGTCGGGCTGATGTAGCCCTGCTTTGGTTTTTCCTAAGTTGTCGTACTCAGTGGTGTTAGTAATGGTGGATATAACCACAACCAAAATAAGTATAAGGTGGAGGTAACCTTCGTTGTTATTAAATATTGCATAATTATTCTCTTTAACAAAATACGATTTGGTCAAACTGCTAAGTCATATGAATTTCTAAATACTGTAGTTGAAAATGCTGCTTTAAGCAAATAAAAGAACCCGAGCCATCCTTATTAAGCATTGCATGTATTATTACTGCATTCTGTGTGTTGGCTTGCGAGCATGAGAGTTGTACTCATCCTCGCTCTTTCCCCTAAACCCTCAGAAGAAGGGACTCATGGAGACTATGCATACTACGAGGATCTCGAAGTTGAAGGCCCCGAAAATGACGAAGAGTAGTGTAGTTCGTTTAGTCTGGGTCTCGCCTCAGCCTCCGAAGTCTTTGGATAATATCGGACACACACGGGTTTTCCCCAGTCGCTTGCCTGTGGAGAGACGCACTCCATCCGTTTGCTTCCGCTATCGCTTTTGCTACCTTTGTAATGTAACCATTTGACATATTCGGTCCTTAATGTAAAACTCGACCTGATGCGGCCTATGTTACTCTGATGTATGTAATATATTGTTTGATTTAATTTACATCGTGTATGAAATAATTCAGTAATGTTTCCGTGAGTGCTATCTACTGATCCAGAGAATAGCACAGTGTTTTCATAGAGGATTTGGATTGGTGAAATCCGGGTCCGACACTTTGAGATGTTTGAAACACTTTTGTGTCATTGTTTCTCTTCATAAGGATGTTTATTGTGTTTACGGCTTTTGTTTTGCTGTTGGTTTATGTTTTTACGGTGCTTCTTTTGCCGCTTCATTATGGTTTATAGGGCTACTGTTTCACCTAGTTAAGAATTCTTCGGTATTTGTAATAAAATTTCTGTTGTGTGTACCCTCAGATACAGAGGCCGAAAGAGGTTTCCTCTTCTATTATCTTAAAAATTGGATAAAAGAATCCGAAAAAAAATCCAAAAATCACAAACTGGAAGATACAAGCTATTCAAGCGACGCTACGGCTAAAAAACCCGTTCGACAGCCCAACAGAAGGTGAAAACGACAAGCAGACAAACAACGAAAAACTAAACAACGAACGAAAAGATCAAAATTACGGTGAACAGACAGGCGACCGACAAACAAAACAACTACTCTGAGGCCGCGTCCAGACGATGCACAGCTGCCATGCACCAAAGCTGATGCTCTTGGAGAGCAAGCTGGAGAATCTGATCGCTAGAATTAATAATGTTGTTGAAGATTCTTTAGTTGCACTCCTTCCGAAGTACTCGGAGTTAGATAGAGCATAGCGTGTCTCTCGCATGATCTTGTTCACTTGCTTGGCTTTAAGTATGTATAGTAGCCTCAACATCTTTTGCATCAATGATGTGACGCTTCATCACCGACCAGACACATGCAAAACTTGTCACTTATTGTCTGCAGCTCTTTCAAAGCATCTCCAATCTGCATGCGATCTGTTGGAGTTTCCTTTGAACATGATATTCCAATCTTCAGAATCGAAGTGATGCAGGCAATTCTCATCTCTCTTATTCTGTCAGAGTTTGAGGTTCTTCCTTCTCCATCATTGTCCGTTGATAGTAAGTGTTGGTCAACAATATCGAACACTTTGTCTGGAAGTGCCTTCTGAACATAATTATGAAGACTGAGAACTTCTCCAAATTCGCTGCCAGTCGGCCTTTTTCCAATAAACATCTCCAGCAACAATATACCATAGCTATAGACATCACCCAGGATTGAAACTTCATTCCCCAAGCCATACTCTGTAATAATAAAAAGATATTTATTAAGCAATTATATTTGATGATCTTAGTATTTTGAAGCTCCTTTCTAAGAATACAAAATTCATATGATGGTGTTCTCTTGCCATTTCAGGGAAATTTGAGTTGTTTTAACAAATTGTACTTATCTGAATAAGCAAAACAAAAGTGAAACCTACTTAAATATGGATTGAAGTAAAGCTTACAGAAAAAAATTCGAATAGAGCAATGGATTGTAGTTGATTGAAGCATACCTGGAGCAGCATATCCAATTGTTCCTCTCATAGTGGCCCAGCCACTTGATTTCTCTGAGATGTCACTATGGTCTTGATGCAGGACTCTTGCAAGCCCAAAATCGCTTACATGAGCAACCATGTCACTATCAAGGAGAATATTGCTTGGCTTGAGATCACAGTGAATAATTGGCAATGGCCTGTGTTGGTGAAGATAATCAAGTGCGGAAGCCACATCAATGGCAATGCTGAGCCTTTTGATGAGATTTAGCACCTTGTCTTCACCATTTTCCTCAAGATGCTGGTGTAGCCATTGGTCTAAATTTCCATTCGGTAGAAATTCGTATACAAGAGCCTTGAAGTCATTGCCCTGAAAATCAATACTTGAGCAGACCGTTAAGATCTTCACAAGGTTCCGATGCCGAACACATCTCAAAGTCTCGCATTCTGCAACAAAACTTTGAGACGCCCCACGTTGTTGGAGATTAAGCACTTTCACAGCAACAATGACCTGTTGGTCGTGGATCATCATTCTTCCTTTGTAAACCGAGCCGAAGCTTCCTACTCCGATGAGGTTCTCAGATGCAAAACCATTTGTCGCATTGACTAATTCAGCATAAGATACTCTTATATGTAAATCATTGATGAGTGACAAGTCTGCCTTTGCTTGTTGTGACTTGCTCCTTCTGTGCCAGAAAGCAAACAGCGCTAAAAGGAAGATAAGCGATAGGACTGCACTGCTTATGGAGATTGCCATGATAAGCTTCGAAGACCACTTCTTGCTGGTGTGAGTGGAGCAGAGAGACAACTTTAATTCAGGGATACCCCCACACAGGCCTTGATTTCCCTCAATCGAGATTGCGCTTGCATGGAGAAATATTCCATCTTTTGGAACCTCGCCTTCAAAGTAATTGAATGACAGGTTCAAACTACCAAGGCCTTTCATGCTCCCAAGAAACCGAGGAATATCTCCCGACAAGTTGTTGTGTGAAAGATCAAGTACTTCAAGGCCTTTCAGCTGTCCCACTGATGCTGGGATTGTCCCCTGAAGGAAGTTTCCCTGCATCTTTAAATATTGCAGGCTTTGACAATCACCAAGAGAGGCAGGAATCTCACCAGAAATTCGATTAACAGAGAAATCGATGTCTGCAATATTTTTCAAGTTACCGATTTCCAGTGGTAGTGACCCACTAAACAAGTTGCTTTGGAAGTACATGAAATTAGAGAGGGTAGATATGAGAAAAACTTCCTTGGGAATTGGACCACTGAGCATATTGTGCTGTACATCAAATAGTTCTAAAGGACAGCTCTGAAGACTGGATGGCACAGGTCCACTAAGTGAATTTTGTCCAAGATAGAGTTTATTCAACAACGTGAGATTTCCAAGGGTTGGTGGAATTTTCCCTGAGAGATTATTCATTCCAAGGTCTAAAAAGTTCACCCTGTCGAGTCTACCAAGAGAGGCAGGAATAGTACCCTCAAAATAATTGTTGCCCATGAAAAGATATGATAAATTAACAAGGTTTCCAATGCCTTCAGGAATCTTGCCACTTATCATGTTGTTGTTTACGCTGAAAGCTTGCATATATGCAGAAAGATTAGCTACTGAATTTGGTAGAACGCCTTGAAATTTGTTACTGCTGAAATCTAAAAACTTCAAATGACTGCTGTTGGTTAAGCTAATCAGAAAGTCCCAACCTTCATGTTCGTTTGCCTGTAGTTGATTGCTTTCAAGGGTTAGAACTGACAAACTTTTTAGGCGATCTCCAATACATGGAGGGACTGTCCCTGAAATCATATTCACTTCTATTGCAATTGTGCTAAGCATAGAAGAGTTGCACAGCCAAGGTGGAACAACACCCTGAAACTGATTGAACCCTACATTAAATATTTGAAGTACTGGAAAGTTGACCTTGTTGCCAATCGGTAATGAACCCGTTAGCTGGTTGAACTGCACATTAAATATTCTTAGAGAGGACAGATTGAAAATGGAAGAAGGAATGTGTCCAGTGAGCTGATTCTTGTCTAGATAGAAATCAGAAAGGGCATGAATGTTTCCGAGAGAAGAAGGAATGCTACCCGTAAGATTGTTTTCAGCAAGAACAAGACCTGATAACATCTCAAGTCTTCCTAATGATTCAGGAATAGCCCCAGTTAAGCTATTTCCTCCCAAGCTTAGGTATACCAGTGAAGAGAGGTTCCCTAGCCAAGAAGGGATCCTACCATGAAGGTTGTTTTGCTGCAAAATAAGGACATTCAGATATGACAGCCCTTGCAATGGCACAATCTCCCCTTCAAATATGTTGGTGCCAAGATTAAGAATGGTTAATGCTGAGAGGTTCCCCAAGAACGATGGAATTGGTCCTGTGAGTTGATTCCCCCGGAGTTGAAAATTCTCGATTCTCTGAAGGTTACCAAGAGAAGAAGGAACTGAACCTGTCAAGTGATTGTAGTTCAGGTTAAGACTTACTAGACTGGTGAGGTTACCAATATCGGAAGGGATGCTTCCTGTAAGGTTGTTGTTGAAGACATGAAGAATCTCGAGGCTTCGTAATGAGCCTAACATGCGAGGTATCGCCCCGTGGAGCATGTTGTAGTGCATATGGACTCGGCGCAGGCTGGACAAATCACCCATGCCTGGAGGTATGCCTCCTGAGAGGTTGTTGAATGCGAGACTGATGTTCTCGAGTTGCTGGCAGTTTGACAGTGATGCCGGGATGCCACCTTCAAGAGAATTATAGCTCAGGTTTACATGCCTGAGGTCGAGGAGCCGGCCAAGCTCCGACGGTATGGTGCCGGCAAGGCGGTTCATGGGAAGCTGGAGCTTTCTCAGGTAGGTGAGGTTGGCAATGGAAGGAGCAATGGTGCCAGAAAGATCCAGGCCGCTGAGATGCAACGCCACGACACGGCCACGACGGCGCCCCTGCGCACCGCACGTCACGCCTCGCCATTGGCACAGAGGGAGCGATCGGTTGCCACCCCATGAGGCCAGTGCCGATGACGGGTCACTGGTTATCAGCGACTTGAAGGACAACAGCGCAAGCTGGTCGGTGGCTGCCTCAGCTCCGGCCATGGAGGCCGGCTGATCAGCAGTAGCAACGGTTGGGAGGAGAAGCAGCATGGGCAAGAGAGAGTAGCCGGTGGCCACCATTGCTAGCAAGGAAGGTAAGCTGCTCAGTTTTACTAGTTCATAAGGAGCTGCTTAATTTTTGCTCTATAGAAGCGACGCACTCGTGTCTAAATACACACAGCATATTGGTCAGGTAGCTGCCAAATTGCCATTTTAAGCGGTGACTTATCAGGGCTCTACATGTGCACCGGTCCCCATGATAGCAGTGCCGTCCACCGCTAGTCCCGTTCTGGCGCAAATTGGTCAATCAGATGGCCGGCTAACTGTCATATTTTACAATCATGCAATCAAAGTTATTTGACCAATTCGGTTGCCTGCCTACCTATTTTGTTGTGGAAGTAAGTGTCCTTAGATCTGAGTCCACTCATACAGCTAGCTACTTGGAATCTTCGGTTCACAGCATTCTCTTCTTGCTTTGTGGAGGATGGAAGGAAGAACAAGTACTGAGACATGTTGGATGGAAGGAAGAACAAGTAACCAGATATGTGATTTGAATTTTTAATATGGTCAAATTCAAATTTGCTATATTAGTATATTAGTTTTTTTTTCTTGTATTTCAAATTATGTTGCTCATTTATATACTTCTTGTAAGCCGCACGGAGAGAATTGACGCCTCATTATAATCCTCCTGCCATTTATAAACACTCCTCGTATAGTGATCATCGCCGCCGGTTAGTACCCGTAGTTTTTTCTCGCAAGTGTTTTTCACGTAAAAATTTATATCTCATTTTGTTTATATTTATTTAATAAGTGATATCAGAACTAGAAGATTAGAGTTTGAGAAATACAGAAAAAAAAATAACAGATCGATCCGGAGCACGTCGCCATCCAAGGCCGCTGTCACGCGCAGCGGCGCGCCTTCGCCTCCATCTGCGTCTCCCGTCGCACGTTTTTTCTTTAGCGCCAGCGTCGTCCGATCATCGCTTCGCTTCCGCCTCGATCGGTGTGGTCGAGGCCCATCAGACGTGGGCTTCGGTTATACGGTGACAACTCCTTTCGTCGCCTCGGTCTGTGCGTCGTCACGAGTCCAGCGTGCGAACATACGAACGAAGCAGCAGACCAAGACCAAATCGCAAGTAGTCAGCAATCAACAGCAAAGGTTCCAAAGAAAAAACCTTTCTTTAATCTTTAATTAATCACCAAGCAAGTTCAGGTGATGTACTTTTGGAGATTTTTTTTTTGCGATGATCTTTGCTAAGTCCACACGAGAAACGTACCAGAGATTTGAACATCTTTGATTCGCGGTGAGCCCTATGCCCTTTTGTGCACGTCATGTCGCGTTCCAGTGTCTACTCATCTAATTCCCCGCCTCCTCTTTGCTTCTTTGCTACCGAGTTGCCGTCGCCGGTCATCTTTATGTTCTCCGGCCAACTCTTCTCGCCGCCGGTTGGGTCAACCTCTAGACCTCCCGAACCTCTCTCTGTGATCCTCATGTCGTCGTCGTCCTGGTGCTCCTCTCGCTTTTCCTCAGGCGCCACTCCATCACCGAAGTCGCCGCACCCAGTAGCTTCACCGTTGCCACCTCGTCGCCGGAGTTATCGCGCCATCACCTTCCTCAGAACCACCGTGTCCTTGGCATTCCATTTTGGTCCTTCTCCGGAGCTATCTCGCCGCCAGTCGCCGGCGACGTCGTCATCTTCACCATCAGCAATGCTGCCCCTGCCTCTCCCTTGAGTTCTCTATCTCACCACCTCATCGTCCACTTCATCCTCCACGTCAATAGCCATGTTATTGCTTTTGTCCATGTGGCATCCTCGTCACATCCAGTCAGAGCCATATGGCACACCCAAAAGCCCACCCGTGCAAAAGGTCCATTGATCCAGTTCACCATGCACCAAGCCACTTCTAAGTGGGACCCACCTGTCAGATGGAATTCCTTTGGCTGAAAACCTCTCCGGCGTGGTGACGTCATAATTTCTTTTTCTTCAGTAAGATAATGTCAGTAAATCATGAAATTATGGTTTTTATGATTTCATGTGATTTCAATCTTCCAGGGCCCATATCTTTTGCATCCAAACTCTGATTGAGTCCATCCAAATTTTTAAATTCGAGCTCTATTTATCTAAGATTTTTATTTAATTTTTGGAGTTGGTTTTATCTATATATTTTATTTATTTTATTTATTTGCTTTGTTTGCGAGTAGACGTTAATACTTCAGGCAATTTTGAGCAAGGAGCAGTACACCAAGATCAAGACCAACACCAGGATCCATTCCAAGGCAAGTCGTAGTCTTTGATCATATTGAACCTATGATTTCAAAAGAATATTGTTTTATACAAATGCATGCCATCTTTATATCAACTATTTTGGGATTAGCTATCACCTGTTGTGATTATGTCTCCATTGATTATTTGAATGCCATGAATCCTTTGTCACCCTAGCATGGATAATTTTAGTTGGACATATTTGTATCACCAACAAGGGTATCGTATTGATGCTTAGTCCAGTTTAGTTACGATGGGTTCATTATCACATGTGTCATAATATTTAATCTTGACTTAATGATATATAGAATTGTGGTAGTTAGCCACTGTTGTTAAAATTTATGCACCATGACAGGGGATGTCATTGGTTTAGTTAAACAAAATGGTTTTCGCTCAGGCGAGTGGTCGGTGGATAGTGGGGTGTGGATTTAACACGTTGTGGGTTGTGAAAGAATCGCCTGAGTAACTTGTCAAGGACTTAATCTTGTGCGCTATTGAACTGGGCCTTACCCGTACAACCACATGTCCTGTATGGGCGGGACCTGGCTGGTTAATTAGCAATGTCTTAATTTCGGTTCTGTCTTGGAAACGTGAGTTGCAGGGGACGTACTGACAATGGCGCAAGAGAGGGGGCCCTGTCTAGTCGGTTAGACATTCAGTATTGAAACCTTAGTGGGCAGAACTAGATTAAGAAGGAGCTTTGTAAAGGCTTTGTCACGTGCTCTAGACTGCTTACCTAAGGTAGTGAGCAGTGGTATCGACGGATGGCAAACAAACTAGAGAAGTCTTGTCTTGTGGGTTAAGCTATACAACCTCTGCAAAGTGTGAAGCTATTCGAATAGCCGTATCCGCGGTTATGGACGTGCTCGGGGATTTCACTCGAGAGATAGAGTTTCTTCAAAAATGTGTCGGAGTGTGAATGGGAAGTTCACTTGATGAATATAATGTTTGGATTGGTGAATGGGTAATTCAATTGGTGTTTTGTGTCGATTGGTGAATGGGGAATTCATTTACGTTTGGTTGAAAAGTGAATGGGTAGTTCACTGGTTGTTTCCAAGTAATTATTTACTTATTTATTATATTCAATTATGCGTTTCAATCTATTTACTGTATTTATTGTAAATGTTGCTTTCTGCAAAAGAACAATACAGCTAACCTTTGGCAAGCCTTGCATGAATACTATTTGCATATATTTCCATACGGCTTGATGAGTACTTTATGTACTCACGGCTTATGTCTTTACTGATCAGTTGAAGAATACCAAGCTGCTCAAAAGTTCTTTCAGAAGGAGTTCTATGAAGGTTTTGCGTATTAGGATGCGTTCTCCACTCGATTGCATGTGAGCATGTTGATTAGCATTTCCAAGTTTTCCATTTCGCTGCAAGAATTTATTTGTTTCTTTAGCCCTGCGTGACAAGTTAAGTAAACGTTGACCATAAGGTCCAGTTATTATTACTATTTGCTATTCTGAGATCTTTTTACTTAAATCGAATAAATGGATGGTATTTCATCAGTTTTTCCTGTGTGAGCTAGCTACTGATTTGGAACTACTTCAGAATACACAGAGTATTCCTCATATGCATTTTCGGGTCCCAACAAATCCCCATGAAAAGACCAATATTGCCAATTTACAACACTCACAAGCAATAAAAACAACTCAATAGTCGGGATAATAAATAATCGCTTTATAGAACCAATAAAGATCAATTGAAACCCATCAACTGCACTTTAACCACTAACCCAAAAAAAATTCATCAACCGTAACTATAACCAGAACAACCAAATACAAAACTCAAGGAAAACAACAAACTTCCCCAAAGAACTCATTCCCAACCTCTCTAACTGAATTACCCGAGAGAAAACTCTTCATTATCCCCTATACCACGAAAGGTGGTACAACCTAGCCATGCCTATGCCTACAACCACAATCTCTACCTCTCGTCCTAGCTATCAACCACAATCAACAACACACAATAGGTTCAAAGAACCAATATCAACTCATGTATTAGTATTACAACATATCGAAAGTGTAAGAGCAATAATAGGTTAATTAAATATTAGTAAATTTTGGTTCATTTTTACTAGTACTAAAAAATTTTAGCACTTTTTTAGGTTACCTAAGTTGTTAATCTAATCACCACAGACCTAAAGCCTGCTCTGATACCAACTATAACACCCCAGCCCAACACTGAGCAAGGAATGCCACTAAACTACCCAAACAATTAGATTTGCATCAATTAACAATAAAATTATAGCAAGCAATTCAATATTGAAACATGTCCACGGAACACAATAACATAACAATAAAGACATGGCAAGCACTAAAATTTTAAACTATATATAGTAGGCAAAAATAGTTCGAGAATTAAGCAAACCAATCAAATAAAGACTATTGAATAAATAAACAAGTTCTAACCGATCATCTAGAATTATTCAACGTATATCATGTACTAAAGGAATAAATCATCACACTAAGGTAAAGTTTTCTCATGGCAAGTGATCAAATAATTGAGTGTATGCCGTGTTCCAAGTGCTATCCCTTCCCAAGTGAAGCATCATCAACGATCACCTAAAAACAACAGTAGAGTAAGGGTGAGTCCACGACTCAGCAAGTACAGTAATAAACAATAAACAATACGTAAACAACAATACACAATATCATCATCAACATTAATTGTTCTCTTTTCTTTATTCTCATACCTCAATCATTTAATTCTCTTTCTTTATTCACATACACAATCATCAAGTACCTTTCGTTCTATGTATCTTTACACTACATGTCTACATGCACTTCTTTTGCGTATACTGATATAGCACGAGTGTTCACCCGTCGATGATACACTCTTAAGCCTGTCCTCCTCAAGGATCGGGGACCTCCTCCACTCCCATGGACTTGTGATCAACATGATCACCTTCTCATATGCAGTGATGTTTATGAATGCATAATTAATCATAGATTCTTCATTATTAATCATCATCCAACAATCTCATATCCATCAATACCAAATAACTCATGATCATTCACATTACTTGCAATTAAATAGAGCAAAAGCACAACAATGTAATGAAATGGTAAAGCATACAGTGTTCAACCAATGAACATTGTCTACCATGCACTTATCGCTTATCCTTGTGACGCTGGAGAGCGAAACGGCGGTAATACACATGAGACCACACTCCCTGGCCAAATAATCCAAAACACAACTCAAAAATCATACATTACAGCATCGACACTTTATTCTAACAAACATCGCACGCCTACACCGAATCGACCTTTGTAATTCAAAACTACCGGACACACTACCCGCTGTCCCAGTAGTGAAACAGCCCTATCTTACTCATCCGAGCTCCAAATTCGACCATCTAAGACTTCCTGGAATCCTCACAAACAACCTACAATTTCCTAGTTATGATGAAATTTTGATTCTACCATTTTATATTCCGCTCCTTTACCCGAAGACCGTTCCAGATTCTGTCAGAACAGTCTGTTTCACAATTTATATCTTTAATTCTACAACTTGAACATATATGAATAATATGAGTTCTGGAAACTACACAAGATTTCCTATAATATTAAAGTTTATACAAATATTTAATTTTACCAATTTATACACGAAATCGACCCAACTACACAAAGTCTGCCATCCACGTCCCGAATCTAGATAGCAAACTTCCTAATACTGCAACTTTTCACTCGTTACTCCATTTTTAATTATACTTATCTTCTTGAAAATATAACGCGATAACTTAACTTTTCTCCCATTACACTAAACTCTAATTCGGAGTCTAAATGCCCCTAATCGTCCCCGCAACGTTCTACCCGAATTTGATAGATGTAAGGCACATTCTAGATTTGAAAAGGAACCTACTCTTTGAGCACTCTTGATGCTAAAGGGTACAAGTATTCTGGTGAAGGTTAAGTTTTAAATGTATCAAAAGGCTCTCTTGCTGTGATGAAAGCTAATATTAAATCTGTCAATCTGTACCATCTGCGAGGTACTACACTATCAGGTAATGTTCTTATAATTTCAAGTTCATTATCTGATTCTGATACTACTAATCTTTTGCATATGCGTCTTGGGCATATGAGTGAAATTGGTTTATCAGAATTGAGCAAGAGAAGACTTCTTGATGGACATAGCATCGGCAAGCTAAAATTTTATGAGCATTGTGTGTTTGGCAAATACAAGAGGGTGAGGTTCAATACTTCAGCTCATACTACAGAAGGTATTTTGGATTATGTGCATTTTGATTTATGGGGGCCATCTCGCAATACATCGCTAGGTGGTGCTCGTTATATATTAACAATTATTGATGATTACTCTAGAAGAGTGTGGCCTTATTTCTTTAAGCATAAGTTAGAAGTATTTTCAACATTTAAAGAGTGGAAGACTATGGTTGAATGGCAAACTGAAAAGATTGTAAAAAACTTCGCACTGGTAATGGGATAGAATTCCGTTCTAATGAATTTGAATCATATTGCAAGACTGAATGCATTGTCAGGCACTACACCATTCTTCATACTCCTCAACAAAACGGTGTAGCTGAGCGTATGAATAGGACCATCATTTCCAATACCTGTTGCATGTTGTCTAATGCAGGTTTGCATAGGCGTTTTTGGGCTGAAACCGTATCCACTGCTTACTATTTTATTAATCGGTCACCCTCTATTGCAATTGAAAAGAAGACTCCAATTGAGGTATGGTCTGGTTCCCCAGCTAATTATTCATAATTGAAAGTTTTTTGTTGTACTGCTTATGCTCATGTTGATAATGAAAAATTAGAGTCTAGAGTTGCTAAGTGCATCTTTCTTGGTTATAAATCTGGTGTTAAAATATACAAGTTGTGGCATCCTGAAACAAATAAGGCTGTGAATCTGCTATGCTTTATGATAAACTGTCTACTAATGTTCTTGTTGACAGTGAGCAGAATTCGTTCAGATTGATCATTTTGTTGGTTCAGATAACACATCAGATAAGGAAAATGTTGTTGTTCGTGATGCACCTATTGTTCAAAATCCTCCTATTGTTGAGTAGCCACCATAACGGTTCATTGCAGTTGCCAGAGTTAGGAGGGAGATTAATTCACCTAAGAGGTTGATTGAAGAAGCTAATATTGTGGTTTATGTTTTGAGTGTGGCAGAAGAAATTGAAGGTAATGCAGAACCTTCATCATACTCTGAGGCTCTTGACTCCACTGATTGTAATAAGCGGATAACTGCTATGCATGATGAGATCGAGTCACTTGAAAAGAATGACACTTGGGAATTAATAAAATTTTCAAAAGAGAAGAAGCTTGTTCATTGCAAATGAATTTTCAAAAGAAAGGAAGGTATTTCTCCTACTGAACCAGCAAGGTATAAAGTAAAGTTGGTTGCTAAAGGTTATAGTCATATTCCATGTATTGATTTTAATGATGTTTTTTTCCCAGTTGTGAAGCATAATTCTACTCACACTTTACGCGGTATTGTTGCTATGCATGATTATGAACTTGAGCAATTAGATGTTAAAACTACATTCTTACAAGGGGAGTTGGAAGAAGACATTTATCTGGACCAACTTAGGGTTTTTGTTATTCCTGAAAAAGAACACATTGTTTGTAGATTAAAGAAATATCTTTATGGTTTGAAGCAATCTCCTAGGCAATAATACAAGAGATTTGACTCTTTTATGCTCTCTCGTGATTTTAAGCGGTCTAATTATGATAGATGTGTTTATTTAAAGACCATTAATTGTTCAGCTATTTATTTACTTCTCTATGTTGATGATATGTTGATTGCTGCAAAAGATAAGTCGAAAATAGCAAAACTGAAAGCACAATTGAGTAATGAATTTGAGATGAAAGACCTAGGTGTAGCAAAGAAAATTCTTAGCATGGAGATTATTAGAGAGAGGAAATCTGGTAAGTTAAACCTTAGTCAACAAGGTTATATTAAGAAGATCCTTCGTCGTTTTAATATGCATGATGCAAAACCAGTGAGTACTCCATTAGCTTCGCATTTCAGATTATCTTTAGCCTTATATCCTGAGTTACATTATGATATTGAGTACATGTCTAGAGTTCCGCATTCCAGTGTAGTTAGTTCTCTTATGTATGTCATGGTTTGTTCCCGTCATAATTTATGTCATGCACTGAGTGTTATTAGTAGATACATGGCTAATCCTGGAAAAAAGCATTGGAAAGCAATTCAGTGGATTTTCAGATATTTGCGTGGCACTTTCAATGCTTGTTTGTGGTTTGGCAATTCTAGGGATGAAATTGTTGGTTATGTTGACTCTGATTATGCTAATGATTTGGACAAGAGGGGGTCTCTCACAGGTTTTATTTTCACCATTGGTGATTGTGCTGTTAGTTGGTGTAACATTCTGGCTATGCGGAAGCCAAGATATTACCTAAACTCTAACACCAAGCAATACTATGAATTAATTTCAAGAATCTTTCATCTAATA
This sequence comes from Hsuehochloa calcarea, assembly GCA_036346395.1. NCBI lineage: Eukaryota > Viridiplantae > Streptophyta > Magnoliopsida > Poales > Poaceae > Hsuehochloa > Hsuehochloa calcarea. Next base: position 11,854,013 of record CM070596.1, on the reverse strand, counting down.
ACATAAAAACAACGGCTAATAGAATGAATATATATGGATTGAATCAGAATTCAATAACATATCAAAACTCTAATTATCCAATCATAGTAAATCATTTCTGATAAATTTATCAATAGACTATACCAAGATCATTAGGCAATTACTAATTCAACTCAAATGAAAGGTGATGACCAGTTCATCTATTTAAAAGTGAATAATGTGAAGTGAATGAAGTGATCCGTGACTATTCCCTCCCAAGCATGCCGTCCTCATTATTTACCTAAAACAAATAAACACGGCTCCACGACTCAGCAAGTACAACAGAATAGTATGAACAACAATGAATAACAACATGATAGTCACAATATAGAGTAAGAACATAGAATGGCAGAAATCATATGAATGAATGAAATGAATGACCTCCTCTTCTGCTTATACCGGTATAGCCAGTGAACACCCGTCGATGTTCACTCATACCCGCATTATCCAAAATGCAGGGATCCAAGGCCCGTATGAAGAACGTTTCATAACAGGAATCTAATTTTCCCACATTGGAATTGTGGGTCTTACATGCCTATATTGGAATGATGGATCTTTACATCCCACTCCTGTGGGTGAAACATGAACAGTGAATGAATGAATGGATGAATTCATGAAAATAAAAGACATAATCTTAAGAAGCATGGATTAGCATCCATGAAAAGAAACAAGAATGATTGGAATTACTCGCAATCCATAGAACTTAATCATAGCATGAGCATCAAGCAGTTCAAACAAATATCAGTCAACATATTTTTCAATATGCTTACCCATGTTGGAATGATGGGACTTCACTACCCACTCCCGTGGGTGAAACTTGAACAGTGGTTGCATGAATGAAGGAGTGCAATGAACGTAAACATTATATCAAAGAACCATGGTATATCAATTATGAAGGTGAACAAGTAAATAGCAAAACTATCCATTACACGTTCATCAAACCAGGAGAACACATATCAATCAACACAATTCAATTGTACTTGCCTTTCGTGCTACGACGAATTGGGAGGCAAGGATGATACCCCTAATCCCGAAGCATCTTCTCCTACACAATTGAATCACTAACATAAGAATGACGTAAAAAGAAGACACTACTCGCACTGCTATAAACCGTCTTCGCAAAACTCAGGGTTTAAATATTGGTTCTACTCGAATTTCACGACAGTCTAGCGGAAGGTTACACTGGACAGCAGTATTCAAACCTTCTTAACTTTTGCTACGAAATTCAGAAAGGCGTGATCCTAGACTCTCTGGAAACATAACGAAATTGTCTACGATAACCTAGTTGGCAAGACTCCCCAATTAGGCCAACTTCTATGTCTAATAATCAGATGAAGTTTCTTCATCTACAATCTGTCAGTCAGAAACTATTGCGGTAGGAAAAAAATCATAACTTTTGATTGGCTCAACCAAAATTCAAGTTCTATACCAATATGGAAATCTTCATAAATTTTCTACAACATTCACGTTGGGTGAAATCTCTGAATCGTCCCCTAACTAAATCATATTTGCTAATCAAAGTAACTGCTAACATTCGTCAGACTTTCTGGACAGTCGCAAAGAAACCAACGTAACTTCTAGACCACAACTCCGATTTGGGTGATATTTACGCCTATGAAAAGCTAAGAACGAGCCCTACAAATCTTTAGGAGACCCTATCCCCAGATTCAGAATTTAACTCTACGAAATCTGATGATCAAGCCGAGTGCAGAAATTTGACCTTGATTGGCACTCTGGACAACAGCGATGAGGTTGCTCCAATGGAAGTGTATCTCGCCGAAAAAATGGCGGACCAGGGAGAGACGACCTTGGGGAAGGGGCTGCGCCAAATAGAGGGAGGAGGAGGAGGCTGCGGTGTGGGGAAGGGAGGAGGCGCACAAGTGGGAGGGAGAGGGGGTGGAGGAGGTGGCGGCTAGGGTTCGGGGGGAAAGCACCCCCCTTGGTCGGCCCCCCCCTTGGGCCACATGGGCCGTGGCCCAAGGCCCAGTTTGCCGGGAATTTGCGGAAACCCCCTTGAGATCACTGAAAATTATATATCCTATTTAATTCTTTCTCCCGGATATTCTTTTAATCGCCCGAATAAATTTCGGGGTATTACAGTTAGAAGACAAGTTTGCAAGCTACTATAGCCTTATCTACTACTGAAGCAGAATATATGGCTATTTCTGAAGCTTGTAAAGAAGCTATTTGGTTGAGAGATTTGTACACTAAGCTTTGTGAAGATAATTCTTTCATTACTATATTTTTGTGATAGTCAGAGTGTTGTGTGTCTTACAAAGGATCAGATGTTCTATGAGAGAACAAAGCATATTGATGTGAGATATGACTTTATTCGAGGTGTTATTGCTCAAGGTGATGTCAAGGTGTGAAAGATAAGTACTCATGATAATCCAGCTGACATGGTGACAAAGTCAGTTCCTGTTACTAAGTTTGAGTTTTGCTCAAGCTTAGTTAGTGTTACAGTTTAGTCCTAGAGACTAGTTAATGCACGGTGTTTTTTATCTTATTGTAGAGTTATTTGGTGATTGATGATTCTTCATCTTGCTACAAGAGAAAATTCGTATCAAGGTAGAGATTGTTAAGATATGTGATCTGAACTTCTAATATAGTCGAATTCAAACATGTCATATTAGCGGATTAGTTTCCTACTTGTACTCAAGTTCTTTTACCCCTTTATATACCTCTTGTAGTTGACTCCTCATTGTAATCCCCCTGTGTTTTATAAAAACTCCTTATATAGTGATTATAGTCGGTTGACGCCCGTAGTTTTTTTTTGTAATAGTTTTTTATTTTATCTCTATTTTTCTAACAACATGGGGAAAGGAAGAAGATTGGTTTTAGTGTCGTGGCCACTAGCTAAGCAATTATTTGTCCTGACAAGAGTTCCAGCACAGTGAGTCCTCATGATCTCTTAGGTTGTCTTATTTCATGGAAAATTCTGTGAAATACTCGAGTCAATGATCAGATGAGTCAAGCAAGAGCACTGGTAGTGCTAACGCTGACGGCACGCAAAACTAGAGGTCGTTGGCATCTACCATGCATAGACCATAGTTATAAGTTCAGGAAGACGACATGCACGAAAACCTGGCAGCCACATTGGGTGTGTTTGGTTGCCTGTATGGGGTTGGCTCGCATGAGTAGATGCAAGTTTTTTGGTGTTTGGTTACCTAGTTGAGTGAGTGAGCCTGGCTGAGTGGATGCAAGATTCACTGTCGGGCCAGGCCCGAGGGAAACGCTTAATTCGAGCTTCCCTCCTCAGCCAGACTAAGCACATGCAGGCTGGCCAGCGTTCATGAGTCTATTCACCTTCTCTCGTGCCAGATACAGGCAACCAAACAACATCTCAACACAACCTGGTCCAACATAAACAGCAACCAAATAATTCATCATTGCATCCAATCAGCCTGATTAGATTCAGCCAGGATGGCACATACGGTCCAGGCTGGGAACATGCAGGCAACCAAACACACCCTATTTGACTCTGTCCCAACAAAAGTTTGCGCCTGACCATTTTGACCCTCTTTGGCTTCACACTTTACCATTTCTGATTGCTTGTTCAGGTTATAGAAGTGGAGAACCAATCCAGTGCCGCCATCCTTACGTGTTAACCGTGCTACATCTCTTTCGAAAAATGATGCAAATGTCATGAAAAATTTGAAAAATATTTGCTTACATGGGTATGCTATCATCTAGCACCTCTCCTCTCTGTGGAAAATGATGCAAATGGTCATAAAATTTTTTAAAAAAATAGCATCCTGCAAAAACTCAACTGAAAATACGGCATATGTCAGAAGAAACAAAAAGGAAAAACTCTAGCTTATCGTTTCTCCTTTTTATTTTGGATTTTCTCTTTTTTATCAACATGCAGATCAAATTTAGATTTGAATTTTTATGGCACGATAGATTGATTCTTGTTTCATTCTTTCGAAAATTAACATAATCATTTGCGTCATTTATCAAAGAGATATAACAGAGGCAGCACCGTAAACATGGTAGCATTGGATAGAATCTCGAGGTTACAGAACTCGTTTTACACATTAGCATGCTCTCTAAATGCAACTCTGAACACCAATTTTTATATAAAAAGGTAAAATTGTGGTGTAATCCCTCCAACTATGTTGCAATCCAGCCTCCAACATACGATTTCGTTGATTCGAGTCCGTTGACTATTCAACAATGTGCAATCATGCCCATTAAGTTCGATTTTATTTGTGTGCCCTTATTGTGGATTTCATGGGGATATGTTCCAGATCTTAGGATGATGTGACAATTGGCAATGGCGTTTACGGTTTATCGTTTCACGTGTTTTCGACAAAGTTACAGGCTTACTGGACAGGGGCGGTCCGACCGGTCCTTGCACGGCGGTCCGACCGGTCCCAAATCGGTCGGACCGGCCATGTGGGCGATCGGACGGCGGTGACCAAAGTGGTCAAAACGAGCTGGGCCAAAAATAGGTGTTGTAGGCAAGTGAGGGGATCCCAATGCACTTGGTCTCATGATTTTTGGAGTCTCCAGTAAAAAGTTCTATTGTTTTTTAATTTCCAGAAGGTTTCGGATTTTTAGGGGTTGAAATTCGGCTAAGTCCCAAGGGGCGGTCCGACCGGCCAAGGGGCGGTCCGACCGGCTCACCTGGAGCGGTCAGACCGGTATTGACTTGAACGTCGGCCAACTTCGTGGCGATGTTGATTTGTTAGGTCAAAGTCATTGGTATCGTGGCATATTGTTTGCATGATGCATGTTTTGACTAACATGGGTCAAGTTATGAAGAACTTATTCCCGAATTCGTGTTTGCTTGTCTGTGGTTGTGCATGTTGCTTGGTGGTCAACGATGGTCAACGGCGAGGAGGATCGGGACTAGACTTGGAGAGTTGAGGTCCAGAACGATCAACGATGCCGGGTGAGGTCAAAGACTCAAGCGTGACACAAGATGGACAAGGGTGACCTATTGGCAAATCCATGGTGCATGGTGAAGCGGTTTAGGTCAAAAGGTTAAAGACGGCGCTTTGCGAAGCGTGCGTGTGTGACCCGTTTGTTAGTGGGCCTTAACGGGAGCCCAATTGAGTCAAACCCTAGGAGTTCTAGGCCTCCACTATAAATAGGAGGAGGTGGTGGCTGCACCCCTCCCTCTCGTTGTTTTTCACCTCTTTTGTGTTTTCAAACCCTAATTGGCTTAGCGAGAGTTGAGGTGGAGGCTAGGGCTTTTCATGGTTTGAGGAGAATTTCATGATCTTGGATTGACCACTAATCCATGATGGCGTGGGTGTAATCCAGCAACGATCTCGTTATCAATCTATGCAAGGTTTGCTTGAGATAAGTCTCTTTTCGTTCTTGCTTTCAATTTGGTGGTTTTAGGGCTTTCTTTGATCCGCGAGTTTGTGATTGATTCTTTCACGTGAATTAGCTTGCTGTGATATGTGTGAATCTATCTAGCATCATCTTGATCATCATTCTCTCACGTACAAGCATTAGGATCAAGTTTTCGTTCTTGCCCGGTTTTAGACCTTCTGTTAATCAATTGGCAATTGCTCAAGATCGTTCCAAGAATTATCATAATATTCGATTGGAATAGGTCCTCAATAGCATATAGAAGGTGTGTGCAAAGTTTCATAAAGATTGGAGTTGAGAATCAAAAGTTTCACCTAATTGCAACTTCGTCATCGGCTGATTTTATTATTGCGGATCGGTTACGAGTCGGCGGTCAGACCGCCCGTCATCACCGGTCAGACCGATTTTGGAGCGGTCCGACCGCCAGCACAACGCCGGTCAGACCGCCCGGCAATCGGTCCGACCGGTTGAGTCCAGAGGTCAGACCGCCCGTGCTGTGAGTTTGCAATCTTAGTTGATTTTGTTATTTTGCTTAGGGGATTTAATTGTATTCAATACTAGTCTTCCGCTGTACTGGTATATTGATCTTCATAGCTTCATCATAGCTATTGGAGTGAAATTGTGTTGAATTCATTATTTGGGAAAAAGTGAGCGTGCTCCTATTCACCCCCCCCCCTCTAGTCGCCTTTTCGGTCCAACACTTATACTATTTGATTCTGTCTAACCAGACCCTTTTGTTTACACGGTTAACAAATTGCTGACATGGCTATAACCGTGTGTCAATGTGGATCATTAGTTCAACTAAGGCATTTAGAGGTAAATTTCGAGGTCTTTCAATAAACAATGTGTTAACCAATCCGCACAAATCAGGGGCAGATTTACCGTCCCTTCAACCTGACCAGTTGTCTGGACTTACTGGTGACGCGTCATGGTAGCCCTGGTGAAGTTCAACGGCGACTACGATCGAAAAATAGCGTCCTGCCGAGGCAAGTCAGTGCAAAACAAGGCGACCAACGCCTTCTTGCGGCTTGTTCAAGCTTTCGAAAATTCCTATCTTCGCCGCGGGCACAAATGTAGTTGGTTGAAATTTAAATAATTTGACGGCATGCTTTTTCATCGTGACGCGTGTCTTTTTACCAGGGAGGTACATGTCTTTTCTCTTATGTAGAGTGCTACCAAGGCACAGTAAAAAATACTACAAACTCAACACAGAGGTTGGGCCCAAAAGGCACGCACATCCCAACTAACCATGTAAACAGATCTTATTTGGGCCCTAAAAGCCCTAAATCAGGCCCACTTATGCTTCCATGGGCCTTCGACCCATCTCAACTTCTTGGGTCTTCCTCTGTTTCGCCCGGTGAGCGCCTCCAGCCGCCGCTTCCCTTCCTCCGCCGTGGAGTCGCCCCTCGGATCCCTCTCCCTCTGCCGCGCGACCAAGCCATGGCTCTCCGTATAGCCGCCGTCGGCAACGACCCCTTCCTGGTCCGCGCCTTCGTCGCGCGCGACGGCTAGTTCTAGTCTATCATCGCGTCTGCCTCCGTCCCCATGCCCCACACCTTAGGTAAACATCTCTACCCTTCCAAGAGCCTCTGCGATTACTACTGGACACGAGTTACTTCTGCAAAAGTAGCGAAGTACAAAGAACTCAACTATCGAAGAAGCCTGAAAATTGTTGTAGATTCAAATTCAATTGGTAGATCACGTGGATTTTAGAAGGAAAAAAGAGAGGAAAAGATCAATTTTACGCCTCTGAACTCTTATGAAAGTAGTTCAGAAATCAACTATGAACTATAAAATCGTACACCTGACGCCTTTAACTATATTTTATTTTAATATAATTCATTTCCAATGGCATTTTAGAGTGTAAAATATTTTACATATTCTTTTCCATTCTAGGAAAACAAAATGAGCATAAGGAGCATGCGGCATAGCTTTGCCAGCCGACTCCTTCAGGGGCACGGGTTGGTTTCCTTGTCCATTAAGTTATGTCTCTTAAATCAGGAGATTGTGTTAAGAATTTGTTTCTATCCTTTAGTGTGTTTCCATGTTTAGTTTCCATCTTTAATTTGTATTCTTTATTTAAAGAGAAGAGATCATGAATAAAGGCAAGCAAGAAATTAACAGAAGTCTTACCTTCTCCCCCTCTCCTTACGCCAGCTACCCCTGCCCCCTTACCTGCTGCACCCTTCCCCCTTTGCAGAAGTAGCTGTGCCACCAAACCCTAGCCCCATAACAACTTAGTATCAGGGCTAGCCGCAGCACCCATCATGTCAAGCAAGGGAGGTTCCAATCCCACCAGCGCACACGGTGCGGGCGTGGCCAGTGCTGGCACTCGGCTTGGGTGAAGCAGAGCAAGGGAGAGGGGGAAGGGAGAGATGGGGATGCGGAGAGGAGTTGAGCTACGGCCCAAAGGAAGAAGTGGGCTTTGACCCAAGAGAGAATGAGAGGTTTTGTCCCTAGGGAATGAGTGAGGAAAAATTCAAATCACAATTTGGACTCAAAATTTGGCCAAGGTTTGATTTGAAGAGAGATGGTGATTTGAATTTTGAACTGAGGATTTGAAATTCTGGATAGAGATGGAATTTGATTTTAGGGTTTCGAATGAGAGAGAAATTCAAATTTTAAATCCAGCCAAAATTTGATTTTAATTTTGGAACATAGATTTGAATTGAGATTGGAATTTGATTTGATTTAGCAATTAATTGATCACAAAAACTCCAAATAAAATCCAACACTTTGAATTACTTAATTTAAATTAAACTTTTACAAAGGGGGCAAAATTTGGAATGTTATAGGTGGCCTTCTTCTGCAGGGCAATTGCACCCCGTCATGCTAAATTAGCCGCCAATGAGCATGAGTTGATTTGACTCGTTCAGGCGGTGCGTCATTAGCGTCCATGCTTATGGGGGTGTTCATTTCTCATACGCACGGATCATTACTCCCTCAAGTTTCTTCTCAACCAACTACTGTCAACTATACCACAACATGAGTGGATGAGAAAGTTGATTGGGATATGATTTTTCGGTTGAGTATCGATCGGGACGTTTCAACACAGTAGCTGATGCCTTGTCCCGCAAGGATTATGATGCCGATGGGATGATTTGTGCCATGTCCTCTCCACGGCGTGCTCTCTTTGATGAGCTCCGAGCCTCCGCAGATGCCGATCCAGCACTCATCGCTCTCCGTGACGAAGTACTAGCCGAACAGAGAGGGGCTCCCTGGACTGTGACTAATGGCATGTTACTCTTTGATAAAAGAATCTACGTCCCGGCCTCTTTAACCATTATGTCGTATATTTTATCCGCACTTCATGAGGAAGGACATGAGAGAGTCCAAAAAACATTGCACCGATTGAAGGTTGACTTCCACGTACCCCGTGCCTGACAACTTATACAGGAATTCATCTAGGATTGGGTGGTCTGTCAACGAAACAAGACTGAACACCTCCACCCTGCCGGTCGCCTGCAGCCACTAGAAGTGCCCACATTAATTTGGGCTAACATCTCGATGAACTTCGTGGAAGGGCTACCTCGTGTTCAAGACAAGTCCGTCATCCCCACCATCGTCGATCGGTTATCAAAATATGTATATTTTATTCCACTTGCGCATCCTTAGACGGCAGTGACAGTCAGCCAAGCTTTCTTTAGGGAGATTATGCATCTACATGGCATTCCTAGTTCCATTGTGAGTTATCACGACGTGGTATTCACAAATGCTTTTTTGAAGGAATTGTTCTCTTTGGCAGGAGTCCACTTGAACATAAGCACAACATACCACCCTCGATCCGTTGGGCAAATAGAGGCAGTCAACAAGGTGAATACAATGTATTTGCGATGTCTTACCGGCGACCGTCCAAAATAGTGGCTCCGATGACTCCTATGAGCAGAGTTTTACTATAACACATCCTTTCACTCTACTCTCGAGACGACACCTTTCCGTTTGGTTTATGAGCGCGACCCACCTACAATACGCTCTTACGAGCGTGGTGATAGCCGTGTACCTGCTGTCGACTAGGCCATACAAAACCGTGATAAGCTCCTGGCCAACGTCTGCAAAAACCTACTCCAAGCACGGGAATATGCTAAGCAATATTATGATGAGCATCACTGTGAAGTTCACTACCAGGTTGGCGATTGGGTTTCGCTTCGGATTGCACATCATCAAGCATTATCACACTATTCAAGAACGACATAAGTTGAGTCCACGCCTCTTCAGGCCGTACCAAGTCTTGGAACGTATTGGTGAAGTAGCATACTGCCTGCAGCTACCAAGTGGAGCACGCATCCATAACAAGTTTCACGTTTGCCTATTCAAACTGTTTCATGGCGTGCCACCATCAGCACCACCAACACTTTCGAAGTTTGATAATGGCCACACCTTACCAACGCCAGTGAAGACCATTAAGAGACATCTTCATCGTATCACTTGGCAAGTCCTTATTGCTTGGAGCGGACTACCATAATCAGATGCTACATAGAGAAAGTGGTCAGTGAGTTTCGCATATTGATTCCCACGTTTCAGCTCGAAGATAAACTGTTTCCGTAAGACAAGAGAGATATTATGGTCGAAATACCATATATCGAAATACCATATCATCGGAGAGTTCAACTACAGCACAACACAAGCCATGCGCACAGAGAGCATGCGGCATAGCAGTCAGCTCCTTCAGGGCACGGGTTGGTTTCCTCATCCATTAAGTTAAAACTCTTAGATTAGGAGATTATGTTACAGTTTGTTTCCATCCATGTTTAATTTTCATCTTTAGTTTGTAAGGGCGCCCTTCCCCGTTGCCGCACTCATGGTTATTAAGGGTGCGTTTGGTTGGGATGAACCAGGGTGAATGGAATAGAATGGTACACGATAGATGGGATGATCCTGGATGAGATGATACAAGTATGGTATTTGGTTGGTAGAATATGATAATACAATATTTTATTTGGTTAGTTGGATAGGATGATCCTAAATGGTTCAAGATGATGTTTAGTTTGAAATTTCAAGAAAATTGCATAAAGATTTAATGAAATATTTTTAAATTTAATTGAAGTTTATTTTATTCATTTAAAATATTTGGATTCTATACAAAAACAAAAACAACATCGAGAAAAACATAAAAATTCAAAATGTCCAAAAATGCATGAATTTTTTACAGTAGTTAGATGATAATTTTAGATGAATATAGGTGAAAGAATTATTCCATTTGGAGTTAGCAAGTAAAAGTTGTTGTAGTTAGCAAAACGCTGAACCGCGTGGTTCGACCTTTTTCGTCGAATGGAATGGTACATAATAAAAGTGGAATATATCCCTCACATAAAACCATGTCATCCCTTACCGTTTGGTTCCATTCATCCAATAAGACGTGAGGATGACCTCATATCCTGAACGAAACCATCATGTTCAGTCTCATACCACGAACCACACGCACCCTAAGGCGTCGCTTAGGTGTCGCCTAAGCACTAAGGCACCTCCAGGGGGTAAGGCGTCGCTCCCGCCTTAGGCCTAAGACGTCGCTGAGGCCGGTGAGGAAGAGGGGGAGGGGAGGCGGCACGACACGGGCCGACGCTACTGCTGAGGAAGGATCGGAGGAGACGACGTGGGCCGACGCTGCCGCTGAGGAAGGACCGGAGGAGGCGACGCTGAGGGAGAACCAAGGAGGCAGCACGAGCCGACGTTGAGGGAGGACCGAGGAGGCGGCGCGGGCCAACGTTGAGGGAGGGCCAAGGAGGCGACGCTAAGGGAGGACCGAGGAGGTGACGCAGACGAAGGGGCATGGAGGGAGGCGGGTGCTCGACTGCTTTCCCTGCCGAAGAAGACGACCAGAAAGAAAGGGGAGGCAAAGAGGAAGGCTGCGGGATAAGAGGAGGCATGACAGGCAAGCAGGGCGACGGGCAAGGCGGGAAGGCCGGGCAGCGGGGTGGGCGGGGCAACAGGCTGGCCGGTTGGAATGGTTTAACTGGGCATTTTTAATATATATCACTTAACAAAAACAACTATCACTTAATATATATTAGATGATTCCTCAAATCCTATATTTTTAAATCCTACGTAGCCTCACCTTGGGATGTGGTAAGGTGTTGCATCGCCTCACTCCTTACCGCTTACCGCTTAAAAGGTGTAATGGGATGGATCACCTCATCTCACCTTACCACCTTAATAACCATGGCCACACTAGCTGCCCCACCAAACCGGCAGACCCTGGCCCATAACAAAATTAACAGAAATCTTACCTTCTCCCCTCTCCTTGCGCCGGCAGCCCCTGTCCCTGGCCGGCGGCGCCCTTCTCCCCCATTGCCGCACTATCTGCCCCACCAAACCGGCAAACCCTAGCCCATAACAATACGGAGTACAACTTGACTGATGTTACGTGTATACATTGGGTCAGACTATTGTCAACACCTCAAGCATTGCCTAGTGGACACCTGGGATTCTTTTACTGCAGCACTACTACAATAAACTCCTATAGAAGAAGCACAAGGGTAGAAGAACGCATGTTAAATTTGAAAGGGTAAGATGCACCCATGATTTACTTCAGTTTACGACGGTCAATTAAAACATGCAGCAAGCTGTGCGCCAGAAAGCCGGCGGTCCAAAAGGCTGCGATCATGGCTTCTGGTACATAGCTGATGGGTCCGGCAGTTTGGTTGAGCTCTCTTGTTCAGTCTTGACATTGCCTGGATCGTCGATGGCCATCGCATTTGCATCCACCGGCTGGAGTCGACAGAGCACCGTGAGAAGCAAAAAAAAAAAAACAGCGTTGGTTGTACATTTGAGCTATGCGGGATGCAATTGAGTTCACAAATAGAAAAGAAGACGGACTTACAGGAGTTTGCTTGGCGGGACCAATGTCCTCAGCCATGGGTTCTGGTCCTCTATGTTCAGCTGTTACTCTGTTACCATCCTGCAGAATGTAAATCAATGGGCACTACTTCCAACAGAAATCACATCACTTTTTTTTAAATGCAAAAGATATTGCAAAGTCCCAACTGCAACAAAGAACAAAAAAGGCCCGCATAGCATAATCATAATAGAACCACAAAACTTCTAACAGAATTCTATGGGGGCATAACTGAAGTAGAAGGAAAAATATACTCCTTGGCCCTTGCCATCCTTGAATTTTCATATAGATCAAAAGAGCAAACCATAGTCAGTGAAAAAAATGTAATGCATCTATTATTCGCAATATATTTTCATTAGTGCCATCTGTGCATCTGCCTTTCAACGGCACAGAAACTTGCATCGTGCAAACAAGAAATTTCACACTATTTTACACACTGAAAAATGCCTAAGATATAATGCCAGACTGCCGGAAGAGAAATACAGTATAAGGAAAACTCCATGGTTGTGGAAAACTCCATGGTTGTCCTAAAGAAGCCAATTAGGAGAGAACAGTGCTTCCACAAAGAAAAGGGCAGTACGGCACATGTTAATAAGACGATGGATCTAGTATTTTTTTTAAGGAGCCGGTGAAAACAAGGATCCAAAACCCGTTCCCGGGGAAAATCCCGGTCGCCGGCGGGGGAAAAAACCCGGACGAAATTCGCCTGAATTTGCTTAAAAATCAGCCGAAATTCAAAAATTAGAATTAGAATTTGCAAAACCCGGAAAAACCGGCCGGTTTTTCCGTTCCCGGTTACCACCGATAAATCCGGTTACTGCCGGTAACCGGCCGGTTTTTTGTTCCCTGGGTGAAAAAACGAGACACCAGTGAATAAAATGGTAGATCTAGTGTCTTGGATTGCAGGAATGAGAAATGATAAGTACCAAACCACTCATCTGTATGAACAGAAATGATAAGTACCTGATCTTTGGTCTCAGTTTCAGCAAATTCTCTCTTAACTCTGATACCTTGAATATTGCTTCTCCTATAAAAAAAAAATTACATGAGGCAGGGCACAAACAATCATATATATATAAATACCACCTCTCAGAAGAAAATAAATAAGTACCTTGCTGAGTCTTCCAAAGATTTGTGGTCATCCAATTCCATATCAGAATCAGGGTCGTGCCTTTCATCTGGATCCTCTTGATCTTCATCCGGCTGCATAACATACACACAAAGTACCCAAAATATAATCAGCTCTTGACTCATCACTTCAACACAAGACCTGGAATGTAGTCAATAATACTATGGATCACTTGTAAAGCTATATCTTGGCTGATAATCCAACTGTGTAGGTGAACGTTTGATGTCAATCCCATTAGGAAAGAGTGATACAATGTTCATGCAGATATTTAAAAAGGGCACTGAAAGGTCAAACCAAATAAAATAAATTATTACTATCCAGCCTTTGTTCAAAATTGGCACAATGGAATATATTCAACTGAGCGTAATTGAAACTTTATTGAATATAATAGTCGGATGGTGATATTGTGAATCATCATTACTAATTCATTATAGAAATTAGTTCAAAGTTCAAACATAAAATAACCTACTAAAAAGGTCAAAGTTTGCACAGACAGATCAAGCTCAAGGTTGTTTGGGCTGGTGGCATAAAAATGTGACTGAAATAAATGAAAAAATGTGTTGTGATAAAAATCACACTCTTAATCAATAATATAGTCCCCGATATACAAAAAAATTAAATAAACTGTAGATGGAACAGAGTGAGCCCGGAAAAACTGCAAAGGAGGAGGAAATAAAGAAAAAGGCAAACAGTGCAAATGTATAAATCTTGGCATGCTACCTCAATTGACAACAAGTATAGCACACAAACATATGGAATCAAGAAAACAAGAGATGACAGCATTAAAGCATATAATACGCCCCTAGCATCTAGCAGGCTGAGTGATTATATAAAGCAAGAAGATGTTAGCTCATTAACAAGCAGGAAAATAGGTGTTAATTCATCTGTTGTAAAAAAAAATGACTTTAGGCATCAAGTTTCCATCAGCCTTCCAGCGTTTGTCAACTAGAAAATAACAAAACTAATATCCCTGAATGCAAGCTATTGTTAACAATTCCACTTTTATATTTTCAAAAATCTGCATCTGGTAGGCACCAAGCCTCCTTGATATATGACAAAGAAAAATATAAGATGATCATGAAAATTTCCAGCAACTATATCAGAAACTCCTCGTCCTCTTATCGTATTTTGTAGAGTAAAGAAAGTGGACACAAAATTATCTTCCGGCTTATAATAGGAAGGTCAGTTGCTCACCTCAGGCAACTCTGTATCAGGAGGTTGCTCTTGAAATTGGACACTAGGGGCATGTCGAAGTCTTGAAAGATTGTCCAGAAGTTTGCTTCTTATATCATCCAGTTGCTGACGTGTATTTTTGTTCTCCATGTTACTTGGTGCAACATGAAGAGTGTAATCTGGACCAAAGTATTCATAGTACTCATTGATAGGCATCTTGTCCTCAAGCTCTTGACCAAGTGCAACTCCTGTCTGCTCGAAGATTAAAAAAAGGCAGATGAAACAAACAATGCATACCATCAAAATTCAAACAACGAATAACATGTGTAGTTCCAAGTTCCAACAGGTGCAGTTAAAAACATTAGTGTAGCAACAAAAGCCCCGGACACAAGAGAAAAGTGTTCCTAATCCTGGATACCCGTAATTTATAAGCCTACCTTCAGCAATTAAAAGTGCAGCCACTCACCAATATATGAATTCTAAAGTGTGCACTGAAATGGGAGCATAAAAGATACCTTTGCATTGTCATCTATAATTAATTAATTATAAAACTCTCAGTGACCATTATAATGCACAGGAAAAACTACAAAGAAAAGAAATCCTTGAGAGTAAAGTCACTTTTTCCTTCAATGAGATGGTTCTTTATCATACCTCATAGCACCAACACCGTGCTACATTTCTTATGGTATATCCACCACCACCGAGAAGCAACAATGGAACGTTGAAAGACCTCATGTACTTCACACATTCCGCATGACCTCTGATTGAGAGATTGAAGCAGCCCAACCTATCCCAGGACAATGAATCGGCACCACATTGAAGCACAACTGCACCCGGGCGGAAAATCTCCATAACTTTGCCCATGATTGGCTTGAACAAGGATTGGTAGCTTTCGTCATCAATCCCATCATCCAGCGGGACATTCAGGGAGTAATACTTCCCCTTTGAATGCCCAATGTCATGGACATCCCCTGTTCCTGGGAAATAATCGCCAAACTTGTGGAATGAGACTGTCATAACCCTGTCCGTTGTGTAGAATGCCTCCTCAACACCGTCTCCATGGTGGATATCAATATCAACATATAGAACTCGCTGTAAATATCAAGACAGCGTATATTAGCACAATAAAAAAGCTGGAACTAAAGGTAAAAAACATTTAGTTGGTTCAAAATTTTATGTGGTAAAAGGAAACCTAGGATAATTTTTAGCACAGCAGCCACTCTGATCAATCAGCGCCTTATTTGAAATTGGTTTCAGTCAAATCACTCTCTCATAGCTAACAGTCAAATGAGCATTCTAACTGTCTGTATCATTTACAGCATATGCCATGGACTATAAAATACAAAAGTAACATGCATATTGGGCTTTTTTGTGATATCGAGTAGCATGAATATCTTGCTCAAAGTCAATAAAGAAACTCCCTTGGTCTTAACAAAAAGTAGCATAAATATCGGTTGATCAACATATAGGAGGACTTCCTGTAGTTCACCACTTTACCCCTTCTCTTTATCTTTTGTCCACATCATATTGTTCAACCCATGAGATATCTCATAACTGATACAGATGGCATGAAGTTAATTAACTAGTTAAATTGATGATTAACGACGAATAGCCATTTGATTTGGCGAAACATTTACGGATGAAAAAGGTGCACATTGATGAAATTGAGTCAAGATGGAACTAGTATGAGAAGATGTGGGAAAAGAAAATATTAAAAAGGCTAAAGTGATAGTTCTGGGCCTGGTTGACCCAAAGGACGCACAACTATCAAGAAACTAAACCGAATGAGCTAATTGAAACGATAAATTGAGCCCACCGAGGCAAGGGAAGAGAGGGACCATCACCTGGTGGTGCTTGAGGAGCTCGAGGATGGCAAGCACGATGTCGTTGACGTAGCAGAACCCGGACGCCTCACACTTCTTGGCGTGGTGCAGGCCCCCGGACCAATTGATTGCGATGTCGTGGCCGTGGTTGAGCTTGACGGCGCCGCCGACGGAGGCCCCCGCGTAGGTCTGGCAGAAGTTGTAGAGGCCGTCGAAGACGGGGCAGTCCTCGCCGACGTTGAACCGCTTGAGCGCTCGGATCTGGTCCTGCTGCGTCTCGGGCGTGACGGAGCGGAGGAAGGTGATGTAGTCATCGGCGTGGAAGCGGCAGAGGTCGCGGTCGCGGGCGGGCTGCGGCCGCAGCACCTGCATCTGGTCGAGGAGGCCGTACTGCGCCAGCAGCGAGTGCGTCATGCGGATGCGGTGCGGCTTCATCGGGTGGCCCTGCCCGTAGTAGTAGTTGCCCACCTCCGAGTCGTAGAAGTAGCACACGCGCCGCTTCTGACCGTCGGGGCCGACCGACGGCAGCGAGTTGCCGCCGGCGCCGGCCGACGAGGGGTCCATCGCGCACGTCGCCGCCGCGGCTGGTGGGGTGGTTGGGGTTGGATTTTTTATTTTATTTTTGCGGAGTTTGTGTGTGTTTTCGAGTGGGGGCTGCGCTCCGTTTTTGTTTTGGGTGCTTGTTCGAGTGGGAAACGAGCGGAGGCGACGACCAAAAAGGATTTATATAAGGAGGCGAGTTGGAGAGGAAGGAAAATCGAAGAAGGGACTAGAAAGCCAGGCGGCCAGAGACGGCTAAGTGAAACGAGAGGCAGAATAATTCCTGATTTATTTTCCATTTTCCCCTGTGACCATGGGATATTACAGTTAATTACCTATATTAATTCTTCGTGGAAACGACCCCCTCCGGCCTTGACCAGGCCGCCTCCGAAACGCCGGCCGTCGGATCACCTCCGCCGAGCGCTCTCCGTGAGAAGTTGCGGCCACGCGCGCTCCATGTCGACCGGAACCCACGTCGTTTGATCGCGCTCGCACCATCCGAACCGTTCGAGCGCATCGCGCCTACGCTTGGACCAAACCGTGAGACGTTGCCCGGCCATCGCTCTTGCGGCCCACCAGCGGTCTAGTGGGCTCTGTACCCTCGTGGGTCTCTTCGTGCCGCTCCGACGCAAAAACGGCACGCACGCGTGTGCTCTTCTAGTGTATTTATCAGATGATGGTGTCTTCGAGGAGCGGACTTACAGTGTGATCACTGGTGTCCAAGGTGAAACACTTGTTACAGGAGAAAAAATAATCATGACATATATGACTCTCCTTATAGCGCGTAAGATTGGAGCTCTCTCAGCGCTCAGCGTGCATTTGTCGCTGGTTTTCCGCTTACGCAGCGTTGGCCCTTTTACGCCTTCAGTTACGCTACGTTTTTCGTTTTATGCCTTGCCTCTTAGCGGGCCATTGGCGCTGCTGGCTGGGAACCATCGAGTGACTCAGGTGAATTGCGTTATGCGTCGTCTGGGTTTCCCGTCGTGTCTTACGCTCTACACGTCGCGTGAGCCCTCCGCTGCCGCTACGCTTCCACGTTGTCACTGGTTTGATTTGCAACGCCATGTGGCACATCCCTTCGTTTGGGTCGCGCAAGGATTGGTCGTGTTTTCGGCGAGTAGCCTTTCTGGTGAATCGATGTTCGCTGCGTGTGTTGGTTTGTTGCTCCGATGTGCTTGCTTGTCTCGGTTTGTTAGTTTTTTCTATTGCGAAAAAAAAATTAAATTTTGAGCCAAATCAATCAATTATTGTACAGTAGTTTCCATATACTCTTTCGATAGTTTGCGATAATATAATTAAAAGACTATCTCTCTCTCAATCAATCAATCAATGGCTCACTCTCTAACGAGGACGAGGTTGAGTAGAAGCATCCATCTCGAACCGAATGAGCCTCCCTTGTCGACCACAGATGAAGGTTCTGAAGGGTCTAGACCCGTCATTATGAGTTAATGGAGTGTTTTGGTGATTAATGATAAATCTATTTGTAAGACTAACATTTCTATTGTTATATCTAGTGTGTAGTCTCATTTGGATATAAAGGTGAAATTCAACGAGGTATGCATTCGACATCATATTTCTATATATTGTTGCATTCCTCGGATCCAAAATATAGGTTGAACCCTCCATAAGTCTAACTTGAATATGTGGTTATGTTCGTATTACACATTTGTGTATGCACACATTTAGGGGAGTTCACTCTATATTTTGTGGTTTCATTAGTATTGATCTATATTTCGTTCTACACATATATTTGGGATCTTTACTTTGAAACATATCCTTTTAAGTATATAAAACTTATGTAGTTCATATATACTCATGTTGTGTTACATTCAATTTATTTGCAATTGAAGTGGTTATCATCAATTACCAAAGAGGGAAAGATTGAAGTATCTTGTCCCACCATTATGAGTTAATGGTATGGTGTGGTAATTAATGATAATCATATTGTGGAACTAACATTTTCCATGAATTAGATGAATAGGTTATGTTCTAGAGTGATGAAGACTTGATATGATTATGAGTTGATCATCAAGTCAAGTGAAGACCCATCATGTGTTGATGGAGGTTAAGTGAAAGGATACATCATGTGTTGATGCATATCAAGACTTGGGATGAAAGATGTCATCATAAGTTGATGAGCATCGAGTTAAGATCCAGAAGTAAAACAGATCATCATGTGTTGATGATTATCAAAGTCCAGAACCCGGACTTGAAGTGAAGATGTGCGTCGTCAACCTTCAAGAAGTTTATTAAGGCAAAGGTATGAGTAGCTAGGGCTAAGGATGTGTTCGTAGTCTTTACCGATCTTGGTGTTTGGTTGGAAGACTGGATTGCTAGTATAGGTTATCGTACTATCAAGAGGGGTATTGACTAGTAGCATGAGTTAGTCATGTGTTGATAGCTCATTGTGCTTGCTCTAGCTCATCTATGTATAGTGCTATTATTTGCAAATATATTTTACAAATAGTCGAGGCTCATGCATGATCCTTGTAGCATGTAACTTTAGTTTACAAATATATTTTGCAAAAGGTTTAAGTCTATGTACCTTATTCCTTCTGGTGTTGATTCTAAAAGTTGGCAAATGTGTTTTGCAACTTGTTGAGAATCTCACCTATAACTCTTGTTTGAATTGCACTCAAATTGGCAAATGTGTTTTGCAAATTGAGTTAAACAAAAGTGCAAAGTCTCTCTGTGGTCTGGCGGTCTAACCGCCAATGTCGATCGGTCTGACCGATGGCGTATCGGTCGGACCGCCATGTGTTGGGCGGTCGGACCGATTGCTTCTTGAGCCGATTTTCTATGCGGTAGTACCGCCGTTAAAGAAACGGTACTACTGGAGAGCGGAAGTACCGAAGTCTTTAGCGGTACGTTTTTTCCCAGAGAAGGCACATTTTGGAAATGTCGTTTCATTTCTGTGAGCGGTCAGACCGCCTCCCCTTTGGCAGTCGGACCGGGATGAAGCGGTCGGGCCGTTCATTAATTGGCAGTCCGACCAGCAGTGAATCTAACTGCTAGTTTTATAGCCGTTGGCTCTTAGGCGGTTCGACCGGCTATTAGTTGGCGGTCAGACCGGCCTGTCTCTGATTCAAATGAATCTTTCCTCCAACGGCTAGTTTTGTGTGTAGGGTGTAAATACCCACCTTGGCTGGTTGGAAGCAGTTGTTGCTGGTGCCCATATTCATTCTTTGAGCAAAGAGAAAGCCTCTCATCTCTTATGTGAATGTGTTGCACTTAGTGAGCTTGGAGAGCAAACGCTAAGTGCATGTGTTGCCTTAGGTAGTAGATTGTGTATCCATTGAGCTTAGACACTTGATTAGTTCAAGTGAAAGTTGTAGACTTGTTACTCTTGGTGTTTTGCGACGCCTAGACGGCGTGGAGGCGTCGTGACCGGTGATCTTCTCAAGAAGCTTGCGAGAAGACCCAGCGTGGTTGTGAGTGGTTTGGTGCTCACTATTTCCGGAGTGGAGGAAGAGCAACCCGAGTGGATCGAGGTGTTGGTTCGTGTTGGAACCGGACCAAGTGGTTGGACTTACCTCGGAGGTGTTGGCTTAATTTGTGGAGCCGGTCCAATCGTTTGGGCTTACCTTAACGTGGACTAGGGGAGACCGGCAAGTCTTCGAACACCACGGTAAAACATCATTATGTCTATTGTGGTTTGTCCTTGTGCTTTACTTTGAGCAATCTACATTACTTGCTTTAATTTCTTATATATCTTTGTATAATTGCTCTCATTAAATTGTATTCATATTGTTGGTGCACTTAGTCAAGCCTAGTTATTTTATGTTTTAATTGTGCAAAACCAAATTATTATTAGCTTTCGCATTAAAACTCGATTTTAGCTCAAAGATTTTTAAATCGCCTATTCACCCCCCTAGTCGGTCTCCTTGATCTTACAGGTTCTCACTAAGAACGAAATTTGACAGGATGGAGGAGACGAAATCAGAGTGAGAATGAAATCTGGATGGGGATTTGGGGGCAAAACTTTGTGTTCACCTGACGTCAAGATGGGGGGTGGCCAGATCTGGTGGTATTGGTCGAGCCGCAGTGCCCCGCTCATCGGAGGCGCCGTGAAACAGCAGGCTGCAGACGCGTGTGTCGCCCTCCTATTAGCCATTTCAAGTCATGGTGAGCTTAATTCTGTGACTTGAAATGGTAAAATCATAGAGTTAGCCATTTTAAGTCATGGTAAAATCACATAGTTAGCCATTTCAAGTCACAGAGTCATGTAAAATCAGGAGATACTTATCACATATGGTTTTTAATACAAACCATCTGTGATGAGATACTTATCACAGATGGTTCGTCTTAAGAACCGTCTGTGCAGTATCACTGATAGTTTTGGAAAACCGTCTATAATGAGGTGTCTAACATTAGCCTTTTTGTAGTAGTGTATGCACACATGTAGGGGGTTCAATCTATATTTTGTGATTTCACTAGTATTGATCACATTCTTCTATCTACTTATATTAAGGATCTTGTAACATCCCATCCCAACACTGGGCCAAGAATGCCACTAAACTACCCGAACAGCTAAGAAACATCAACACATTAAGAAATTTCAGCAAGCAAAACATTAATAAAAACCCGTCCACGAGTCACAATAGAATATGAATAAAGATTGATCAAGCATGAACAATTAAGCAAGGGAAACATAACCAGGCACGTAGTCCAAAACAGGACCCAACTAAGGAGTCTGAAGCACTGAAACAAATAGACTAACCCAAAACATTGACCTAAATTTTATTCAATGTCTAACAAGTCCTAGATAATCCAGCAATAAGGAATAAAAAGGTTCTCATGGCAATTAATCATGTGCCTGAAGTATGAAACTATCTCATGTGCTCTATTCACTCTCAAATGTGGTGCCCTCGAATATCACCTAAAGACAACAAAAGAGCAAGGATGAGTCTACGACTCAGCAAACACATGAATATACAACGAACAATAATAAATCAACGGTATTCAATAACTTCATTATCATCACATGCACTTCTATTAATATTCTCATGATGTTATCTTCACTTTGTTTTCACATCCATTTATCTCATATCAATGCAACCCTACTCTACATGTCCACATACACTTCTTTTGCGTATACCGGTATAGCATGAGTGAATGCTCGCGACAACATTCACTCTCAAGCCCGTTCATCCACAAGGATCGGGGACCTCCTCCACTCCCGTGGAGTTGTGATCATTCATGATCACCTGCTCATATGCAAAGACGCTTATGTATGAAAAATGCAAACTCCATCATATTCATCATATCCAACTTTTCCTCATGATTGTCAACAAAGATATAACCATACCATTCCATTATTTGCAATTAAATAAAATAAAAGCACAATAATAATGGTAATAGAAGATAAAGAAAACAGTTATCAATCATTGATCGCTGTCTACCATGCACTTGCCTTTACTAGCTGCGACGCACGGTTTGGCTAGAAATAGCAACAAGCATGACGTCTCTCCTACATTAAATACTCAAATTTCAATACAAGCTACAACATCATAAGAACAACAATCAATTGACATCGCTCCTACGCATTCCCCAAATCCATAGCGCTTCCCGCATAGAAACGGTCACCCTCTTTGTCATGGTACTAAAAAAACGTAACTTTTGACTCAAAAGTCCGATCATGGAAAACCACCTAGTTCTGGATTCTTCACAAAATTCACCTCATTTTCTTAGATTACCAAGACTTCTAATTAAATCATCTAACCCTCCGTTTTTATCCCAGAAGACCGATATGTCATCTTCTGGACAACGTGTGTTACTAAATTCATAACTTTTATTTTACCTAGCCAAAATTCGAATTCTTGGATTCTACAGAACCCTTGGATAATTATCTACATCTTTCATGTAGATCAAAAACTCTAATGAGTCTATTTACTGTTTTTAATCTTTAGTCTACCAAAACAGTGTCGAAAGACGACAACTACAGAGACAGCAGTCTTCCAAACTTCATAACTCAAACTATACTTGTCCGCTCGACATGATAAAATATTCTATAGAAAGATATCGAAATTATATACAATTAACTAGTAGATGATATTCCCAAAATTCGTCATTAAGTTGCCCGAATAAATCGTACAACAGGACTGCAGACCAAAACCAATCTATTGATCGATATCTCCCTGACTATAAACATCCTAATATTCTCCCTTACTGTTCCAACAAATCATGCCAGCTCCTCTCTCTCCTTTAATATCCTAGAGAAATACGTTTATACAGAGCATGCAGCACCAATTAGCTACTGTCTCATTGTTACTATTTAAACATGCACGCATGCATATAATGCTACGGCCAACTAGTTAACTACTACTTAGCAATATCTAATTCATCTCTCTCTATCCACTGTACAGCATGCACTTCTCTCTAATCACAACACTAATTCAGCCTAAAGCAATTAGCTAGTACCACTAATCACGTGCATGCATGCAAGAGCGGCACCTCCCATTGATTAGCTAGTCATAGCAGTAAACAAAAGAGGTAACCCCGTTATTAATCATAGCAGTGCAAGGAACCATGTAACAAAAAAACACAAAGTCGCACGCACCTACACAAACGGCCGGCCGAACAACCGGAGGCTTCCTCGCTGTAGCAACCAACACAGGTTGTCGACGGCTGATTTCTTTTCCACACGCATACACAAGCGGCCAAGTGATCGGGACAGCCAATCCTAGATGAGCACATGCGCTACACGCGGCGGGCAAGAGGCGTTGCGTTGGGCCGGCATCAACACACATGGGCAGGAGGCAACCCAGCCAACATGCGCACACTGACGTGCAGTCCCGCCGGCGTCACGCGTAGGCCGAACGACAGCTCCCGGCGAGGGTCTCCACGTGCCGAGTGAAAGATGAAAAAAAGATGGCGATAACGGCTGGCGGCGCCCGGGTATTGGAAAAACCAAAGCGGCGGTTAGGTGGGAAAAAAAGAAAGGAAAAAAAGGCTGTTAGGGTTTTCTAGAATCTACTCTCTCCATGATACTTTTATCTCGGCACGGACTAACCCCTCCCTAAAACTCCAAAATATTCTATTTTCACGTATATAATTTGTTTAATTACGCACGGGCCCTTAAGAGGTTATTTTTTTTCATAATATTACAGATCTCTACTTTGAAATGTATCCTTAAGTATATAAAACTTTTGTAGTTGATATATTCTCATGTTAATTCAATTTCAATTATTTGTGATTGGATTGTCATCAATCACCAAAAAAGGTAGATTGAAGAATTTAGACCCGCTATTATGAGTTAATGAAGTATTTTAGTAATTAATGACAATAGTTATGTGGACTAACATTTTCTATGAGTCGGTAAAATAGGTTGAGTCCCATGATGATGAAGACTTTTGGTAGCATCGTGAGTTGATTGTCATCAAGTCAAGATTCGAGATAAAGGATAACATCACGTGTTGATGATATTCAAGACAAGATCCCGAAGTGAAAAAGATTATTATGTGTTGATGACCAACCCTACAAGTTTGGTATTGATAACTTTTTTCAAAACTCAATAGATTTTGATTTAAGAAAATATGTCATTTAAATAAAAAAAAACAAGATCATTTTGACGCCAAATTTGATATTTATTTTCTAAAATGGGAATTTTTACTTCAAATGAATTCGAAAACATTTTAAATACATATTTAAGTACTTTTATCTAGTTTTTCACAAATTTGATCCTATTAAGCAAAAATTTTGACTTTTGACCGATGAGACTCTTTTAAAAAAAGGGCTAATCTTGCATATCATTGATAATCTCACTCCAAAAAATACCAAATGAAGCAAATAAGAATGAAAAACATGCATTCATAAGATCCATAAATCATTTTGGGCAAATAGGTAAAATAGTTTTTCCAATACTAATACTTTATCCCTTTTTAAGTAAGCCCAAAATCTTAATAAGTTTTTCACAAAGAAAAAAACTCTCTCTTACACAAAGGTCCCTCTTGGCATTTTATTTATTTGACACACAAATGATTCTCTTCCATTTTGTCATCTTCTCCTTTATCATCTCTTTGAGATATATCCATCCAAA
Organism: Hsuehochloa calcarea; assembly: GCA_036346395.1. Lineage (NCBI taxonomy): Eukaryota > Viridiplantae > Streptophyta > Magnoliopsida > Poales > Poaceae > Hsuehochloa > Hsuehochloa calcarea. Next base: position 11,829,135 of record CM070596.1, on the reverse strand, counting down.
ACTCATGATGACTTCAACCTCTTTCCTTTGACTATTATTTGCAACCAAATTCTCCCTCTTTAACAATAAGCACTAAAAATGTCTACATGTGGATCATAGTTGAAGGACAGTTTTGTCGGGACCCAAAATTACGGTTCAGGACCCTCTGTGTTTAATGCACTAGCCCAGGATCACGCTAGTGCACACAGTGTTAACAAAGATGGAAATCGATCCATACAAGCGAATAGTAACATAAACGAATAACTTTGATTAATAAATAAGGGTTTTGACCTTAAGGTCGAGTTACAATTACTGAGCCACGCAGGAGTTACAATTACTGAGCCACGCAGGGCTAACAGAGAAAATAAACGACAGCGGAAACTAAAAAGGTAGTGGCACCCCATCGATTCACCACAGGCAACCGACTGGGATCAAGACCTCACGATTAAGCACCTTCGATGTACTCGTCCTCGAATGCTGGTGAAGACTCCTCCTCTGCTTGATTCGTCAAAACAAGCGTGAGTACACACCGTACTCGCAAGCCACACCACATAGATGCAAAATGTATATATGCTGGCTTTTTACAAGGGAAGGCATTTTGTGGCTCTTTTGCATAAATGCAACCTTTGCAATTTAATACAATTTAATAGATTGAAAACAGGTAAAACCAATAGACAATAATAATCTTAACGAGTTATTTCACGAAGACACACACAGCCTGACAGTTTATTCACATAGCTAGATGATTTAATCACATAGCTCCCTTCCCACACAGTTTTATGAAAACATCTACCCCGAGTGTGAAATCCCCGAGCACTGTCCATGACCGCGGACGCGGCTATTCGAATAGATTAAGTTACACTCTGCAGAGGTTTGTACACTTTACCCACAAGATACACTTAGTGTAGCTAACACTAAGCATAACAAAGCAATTCAGATACCTTATCTTACTATGCTAAGCCCGTCTTAAAACAGGCATGTGGTCGTACAGGAAGCTCAGTTCAATGACGCACATGGTGAGGTCCTTAATTGACCAAGGCAAGACTTCCAGCTAACCAAACCACATAGACACACAGATTAATATTATTCACACAGTCCACACGATCCACCCTTTCACACAGTATCCACCCTTGCCTCACCCAAATCCTTTTACCACCTCGTTGATTTAAGTGCAACATATGCCACAAAGACACATAGTACACACAGTTTGTTCACACAGTCTCATATTCACTTAGTCAATTTATAACAGCAGTATACATGACAAGTGATTCGTGGCATGGCTAAGCAATCTAATACGCATCTAACCAACCCACGTTGGTGCTACCATATTTACCAACTAAATACCAACTAAGGTGACAAGGAATCAGGACATAGCAATTTACAAGGATGGCATAACAATGTAGGATTAACTACTGCACCCAAAAGCTTTTAAATAAATACTTAAAATTAAGATGCAGTAATTTGAATTAAAATACTTTTATAAAACTGGGAAGCAAAATGGTCAAGGGTATAGCTTGCCTTGGAATAGGTTCAAGTGCTGGTCTTGGTCTTGGAAAGCTCCTTCTTCCTCAAACCTTCCAGAAGTATCGTCGAAGTCTACCCGTAACGAAGCAAACAACAAGAAAAATAAATAACATAAGTAAATAACTCTGATAAAAATAATTAAAAATCTCCAATAAATAGATCTTGATTTTATACAAATTTAGAAATTTGAATGGATGGATTTGGAGTTAGGATGCAAAAGTTATAAGGTTTCAAAGTTTGAATCAAAGAAAAACCCTAAAATAGGATTCTTGGAATTCGAATTATTTTTCAATAGAAAAATCGGATTATTGCGCAAGCATGACGTCGTGAAGGATTTTCCGAATTTAAATAATTAAAGAAATAAGCGACATGTGGGACCCACATGTCGGTGACCCGCTACCACGTGGACTAAGTCCACCGAGCCCTCTGAGTTGAAAGCGGTCTTGGCGTGGCGCACCGCGCGCGCGTGGCGCCGACACGCGCCACGTGGTCGCCACGCATGCGCCACGAGGCGAAACGGTGAGTGGAGGTGACGTGGGCGGCGGCGGCGGCGCGCGACGGAACCAAGGGTTCCGTGACGATAGCTCTCCGGTGAGGGTGGGTGGTACCAGCGGGTAGAGGGCGCCAGCGCGAACCTAGGGGTGTGCTCCCCGGTGCTCCAGGACGAGCGAGGCGGCCGGCGGCGAGGCTTTGGCGGAGGAGGTGGTACGGGCTCGACGGCGACGGCGTTAGAGGGCTCCTCCGGCGTGGCGAGGTGAGCACCGGCCAGCGGCTTCTGGCGAATCCAACGGTGGCGGCTACGACGATGCGGGAGCGGCGAGGCGCGCAATCGAAGCTCCAAGCCCTCGGTGTCGGCGGCGGGGAAATCTCGATTCCGGCGAGCACAGGGCGAGAGAGAGGGAGTGGGTGGCGGCTTTGGGATCGGTGACGCGAGGGGCGCCCGGGGCTCTCCTTTATAGGGCCTGGGGAGGTCCGAAGCGGCGTGGCGGCGTGGAGGTCGTGGGCGGCGGTTGCGGCCGGCGCATAACCGCGAGAAGAAGGAGAAGGGTGGGGTTCGTGGCGGCGGTGGCGCGAGTCGGCGCGCACACGCGAGGAACGAGGAGGTTAGGCGCCCGTAGCGTGGCTTCGGCGTTGACCGCCAATGGCGATCTTGTAGCAGCGTCATGCGAGAAGAAGGCGGCGAGGACAGCGGTGGGGTCCACCGGCGGTGAGACGGGAGGCGAGGCGCGCGTGGGCGAGATCGTCGTCGATCCGATCGGACGGCCACGAGAGATGGGCGGATGAGCGATGTTGGTAGGAGAGATTCGCCCAACGATCGCTTGGAGATTTAAATTAGTTTTTCGTTTTTAGAAAATAGCGAAATTCAAATAAGCAATGGAAAATAGCAAATGATCTTGGAAAAATTCTAGAAAATTCGTAAAATATAACCAAGCATATGGAATCTAAATAAAATAATTTTGGCAATTGTTAATGTTGGGATTAAGCTCATTAAATCGGTTTATCCTTAAAGTCCATATTAAACTTTTTAAATTAAAATTCAATTAAATCCAAATGGTGAGTTTTCTTAATACCATTGTTTAAAAGATTTTAAAGCTCAAAATTGGGATGTTACAAACCTTCCCCTTAATGGAATCTCGACCGAGATTGGGCTAGCTAGAGAAAAGGCTAGGAACTCGGCTTTCAACTCTTCTTCACGCTCCCACGTTGCTTCTCCTTCCGAGTGGTTACTCTTTGGACTTTGCGTAAACGAACGATCTTGCTTACGTGCGCGCTCTGCGACATCCATAATCTTGACCGTTTGCTCTTTGTAGGTGAGGTCTTCTTTTAGTTCAATCGAATCCAACGGTGCTTGTTCTTCTGGCACACGAAGACACTTCTTCAGCTGTGAGACGTGAAAGACATCGTGTACTCCTGCTAGCGATTGTGGCAGCTCTAACTGATAAGCCACTTCTCCACGATGTTCCAAAATCTTGAACGGACCAACATACCGAGGGGCAAGCTTCCCTTTGGCGTGGAACCTTTTCACACCTCTGAGGGGCGTAACTCGAAGATACACAAAATCTTCTGATTCAAAACTGAGATCACGACGACGGTTGTCAGCATAACTCTTCTGCCTCGACTGAGCTATCTTTAATCTCTCTCTGATCATTGACACTTGCTCTTCTGCTTCTTGAATAATATCCGGACCAAAGATCACGCGTTCACGGTTTCGACCGATTCAACGGGGTTCTCTGAGCACGACCATACAATGCTTCAAATGGTGACATTTGTAGGCGGCTTGATAACTGTTGTTGTACGAGAATTCTGCATATGGTAAACTCTTATCCCAACGAGTAGCATTTGCTAACGCATGTGCTCTCGGCATATCCTCCAATATCGATTAACCCTTCGATCATCCATCATGCGGGGATGATACGCAGATCTTGAAATTGAGTGAGTCCCTAAGGCTTCATGTAAACTCGCCAAAATCGGAGGTGGCGAGATCCTCGATCGACACAATCTTCTTAGGCACACCATGCAAAATGACGATCTTCGACATGTACGGCTCGCGAGACGATCTCCGAGTAAGTGGTTTTTTTGGTAAGAAATGGGCAACTTTAGTCGACGATCCACTATTACCCAAATCGAATCGTAACTGATTGAGTCTTGGGTAACCCAAAGAATGAAATCCATTCGATTTCTTCCCACTTCCATTCTGGAATCTTCAAAGGTTGCAATGAACTACCGGCCTCGATGCTCTGCTTTAACTTTTTGACACACGTCGCACAAGGCAACGAACTCTGCGACTTCTCGCTTCAGATTTGGCCACCAAAACTTATTCTTAACATCTTGGTACATCTTAGTACTACCAGGGTGAATCGAATATTTTGAGTCATGGGCCTCCTTTAAAATTAGTTGTCTCAGTCCATCAATATCTGGGACGCAGATACGTCCATTGATCCACAGTATGTCTTGATCATCTACTGTGAAGTCCTTGAACTTCCCTTCTGTCATCTTCTTCTTGATGTCGGAGAACTCTGAGTCCTTCGGTTGAGCTTCGCGAATCTGCTTCTCCAAAGTAGATTGCACTTCCAGATTTGCCACGAATCCTTTAGATACCACTTCTAGCTTCACGGAACTCCTCTTGAAGTTACGAACAAAGCTTTTCACTTCCAAGGCATTACAGTGGCTCTTACGGCTCAAAGCGTCTGCAACGACATTGGCTTTACCAGGATGGTAATGGATTCCAAGGTTATAATCCTTTATTAATTCTAGCCATCTTCTCTGCCTCATATTCAGATCCGACTGAGTGAAAATATATTTCAAGCTCTTATGATCTGTATATACCTCGCGTGATTCTACCGGATGAGGTAATGACGCCTAAATCTTCAAGGCATGCACCATGCGACTAACTCCATATCATGGGTGGGATAGTTCTCTTCATGCGGCCTTAACTGCCTTGACGCATAAGCGACAGCTCTTCCTTCTTGCATCAGGACACATCCTAATCCTTGACGCGAAGCATCGCAATAGATATCAAAATCCTTGCGAATATCCGCAAAATCGAGATTGGGTGAAGTCAAACATTTCTTCAATTCTTGAAAACTTTCTTCACAAGTGGGGTCCAGTAAACTTTTCTCTTTCTTCAATAATTGCGTAAGAGGTTTAGCAATTGATGAGAATCCTTCAATGAAACGACGATAGTATCCCGCCAATCCCAAGCTGCGAATCGAGTAGCGGTCTTGGGCCATTCCCATTGTAATCTTGCTTAACTTTATCGGGTCCACGGCTACTCCTGCATTGTCATCACATGACCAAGAAAATCCACTTCCTTTTCCGTAAATCACACTTGCTAAACTTAGCATACAAGCGATGTTCTCTGAGCTTCTCTAGAATTAATCTCAAATGTTGGCATGTTGTTCCTCGACTTTGAGTAGACCAAAATATCATCGATGAATACAACTACAAACTTGTCCAGATACTCCATGAATACCTTATTCATCATGTTCATGAAATAGGCAGGGGCATTGGTCAGACCAAAGGACATGACTAGGAACTCATAATGTCCGTACCGCATTGAGAAAGCGGTCTTAGGTATATCCTTGGGACAGATCTTCAACTGATGGTAACTCGATCGCAGTCGATCTTGAGAACACTCGGCTCCTTTCATTTGATCAAGCAGATCGTCTATTGGGGTAATGGATACTTATTCTTAATAGTGACTTCATTGAGAGACCGGTAGTCGATGCACATTCTCATGCTTCCATCCTTCTTTTTGACGAACAAAGCTGGCGCTCCCATGGCGCATTTAACTAGGCCTCACAAAACCTTTCTCCAAAAGTTCTTCTACTTGCTTCTTCATTTCTACTAGCTCGTCGGCTGGCATCCGATAAGGTCTCTTCGAGAGTGGTGCTGTCCCTGGCACTAGATCAATGACAAACTCGATGTCACGATCCGGTGGCATTCCTGGTAACTCTTCTGGAAACACATCTGGATACTCTTTGACGACTGGTACATCTTCCAACGCGACGGTCTTCAGGCTATTGACTAGCAGATGTCCATTACGAACTGAGGTAGATAGGAACTCCACTTTGTTTCCTTTGGTATCCTCGATTGTAACGGCTCTTCGGCCACAATCTAGCACGGCCTTGTGCTTGGTTAACCAATCCATGCCAAGGATGACATCTATGGTTTGGGTGTCTAGAATAACCAGGTTAGCTAGAAACTCAACTCCAGCTATGAGTAACTTAGCCCCTAAACAACCCATATTAGAACTTAACTCTGCTCCAGGTGACTGGACCGACAGAGTACGCTTAAGGTGCATAACTTCCAATTTATTCTTGGTTGCAAAAACTCCAGAAACAAACGAATGCGAAGCTCCCGAATCAAGCAGCAGGCTAAGTCTTGAATTTACTAGGAACTTACCGGTACAACCACGGTGCCTCTGGGCTCCTTCAAAGTGACGTGATTAACACGACCTCGACCACCGATCGAGGCGTTCCTCTCCCGTTGATCGTCCTCGAGAAACTCCTTGGTTGTTCTCGCATTGGGGTATTGGCGGTGTTGCTCAAGGTTGAAGCGAATCGGGTGATAGTTCCTTTGAGGACACCGATTAGCGAAATGCCACAGCTAACGGCAATGGTAACACACTCTTGGTTCATTCGACGATTGTTGTTTCTGGGGTGGGGTTGGTCGTGTAGGGTTACGAGAATCTTGAACAAAAGGACGAGTCTTGAAGGCGGTGCGGTGTTCGAAAGAACTCGTGGCGGAAACGATTAAGCTGGCGTGGCACTATCCTTGCCCTCTGCTGTTGTGGTGGTGGCTTCCTGTTTGAATCATCCTACGCTGCGGTGATCCTCCGCCTCCTTGCGCTTGTCCTCCATAACCAACGCCTTGTTAATCAACTCACGGAAATGCAGGAAGGTGTGGGCAGCGATTGACTTGTAGTCCCGAGTTCGACCCTTCAAGAATCGACTCTGGCGAGACACAGCCGAGAGCGACGTCTTCGGAGCATAGCGAGCTAGCCGAGAAAACTTGTTCGTAGTCGATCAGCGACATACCCCTTGCTTGAGAGCGCGAACTCGCCCTTCTTCAGATCCATAATGCCTTGGTACATGATATTGGCGAAAAGTCGGAAAATCCTTCCGGTGTGATATTCTGCGGTGCTCCATGCGGCGCGCAGGTTTTCCCACCACTCGCCAGCCTATGCCCTCCATCCGATGGGTGGCATACAAAACCTTCTCATGATCGCTGCATTGGGTGATCGGCTTCCTCTCAATCACGCCAAGCCAATCATCGCCTTCTCATCGCGAGACATGTCCGGAGAAAGTTGGCGGACGGGTCCTCATGAATTCAGCCAATTTGGACGGTCCCTGATGACTGTGAGCAACTGGGGCTCCTCCCTGATGATGGTTGTGATTGTTGTTGTTGTTGTTCATGGCCTGCATCTGGTTCATCATGGTGTACATCATCTGCGTCTGTGCTGCCATGAAGGCTCCAAAGTTCTGTAAGTCAATAGGAGGTGCTTGGGGTGGTACTGCTCCCGTAGGGGTTTGCTCATTGCCTTCTGATCCTTGGGCTCCGGCTCCACTTGCAGCGGTATGGCGAGTCTGAACCATCTGATGAGGTTCCATGGGTTAGATAAGGTAGAGAGCACAAGGTGAGTTAAGAACTAGATAGGGATAGATTAAACCCAACAAACACAGCTCAAGAAACTTCGAATGAAATAATCTTCATTAATAGCTTAATAGCATGGCTGCAACAAATGCCTAAGGGCCTTTGCAGCTCATACTTGCACACAGGAAAATGAAGCGAACCTAAGCACACAAGCTACCGCCTAAAGGGCGACTCTGAAAAGGAAACTGGCTAAGCCTGACTAAACTGGAACTTAGACGAACTACTCGAGAAAGCCTCCAAATCCACGGCGACGCTCCTGCCTGGTGTAGACTCTGAAGTTAGCTGGCATCGTCGCGAACTGATTCTGATGCCCCGGGACTGGTGCAGTAGGAGCATGCGTGCTAGGTGCAGTCTGGTGGCTCCTCGGTGTGCAACCTCCATCGATCCTCTAGAATCTCCTCTGGGTCTTCCTCGGCTTCTTCTGGCTCTTCCGGATCTTCCTTTTGATCATCTTCGAGCTCATGCTGACCGTAGAGAGCTTGCTCTAGTACGGCGATCCTTTCCTCGGCTTCCTCCCAGGCCTGATAGGCGCACCTCAGCTCGGTGGCGGCCATCTCCAGCGACTCCTCCTGGGCAGCTGTGAACCGTGCAAGATGCACCACTGTGGCATGGCCTTCTCCGTTTGTAGACGGAAAGTGCGCAGACATCTCCCCTGAAGCAGCTCTGGGATGATAGCGAAAGACGGTGTGTGGCAGTTCTTCAGCGTAAATGTGGCAGACTCGGAGCATGGCCAGTCGTGACGACTCCTGGATTCCTTGTGTGAAGGTGATCCTCCGATCGAGATGTACAAAGGTGGCCGCCTCTAGTGTTCCTCTGGCGCGATTGTCGGCGCGCAGACTATACCACGATCCGTCAGTTGACCATGTACTCACCGCCACGGTACATCGGGCAATCGAAGCCTCAAGTGTGCTCAGCGGCTTCCATGACTCTGCGGCAAGTCCTCCGTTGCTATCTCCGAAGGTCTGAAGGTAAGGCATCTGTCAAGACAGACAGGAGGTAAGAACCACGTTAAAACAGCGGGGAGAGTAAAGAAATTATAGCAATAGATGAGTCAAGAGAGATATAAGAGGAGTTAAGCAATTCATTTAGTCTTGCAAGTTAATTTTCTTTTAGAAAATAATTTGAACACTCGAACGGCCAATCTAACTAAGGTCTAGACCTACAGTCAACCTGGCTCTGATACCACTTTTGTCGGGACCCAAAATTACGGTTCAGGACCCTCTGTGTTTAATGCACTAGCCCAGGATCACGCTAGTGCACACAGTGTTAACAAAGATGGAAATCGATCCATACAAGCGAATAGTAACATAAACGAATAACTTTGATTAATAAATAAGGGTTTTGACCTTAAGGTCGAGTTACAATTACTGAGCCACGCAGGGCTAACAGAGAAAATAAACGACAGCGGAAACTAAAAAGGTAGTGGCACCCCATCGATTCACCACAGCAAGTGGGATCAAGACCTCACGATTAAGCACCTTCGATGTACTCGTCCTCGAATGCTGGTGAAGACTCCTCCTCTGCTTGATTCGTCAAAACAAGCGTGAGTACACACCGTACTCGCAAGCCACACCACATAGATGCAAAATGTATATATGCTGGCTTTTTACAAGGGAAGGCATTTTGTGGCTCTTTTGCATAAATGCAACCTTTGCAATTTAATACAATTTAATAGATTGAAAACAGGTAAAACCAATAGACAATAATAATCTTAACGAGTTATTTCACGAAGACACACACTGACTGACAGGTTTATTCACATAGCTAGATGATTTAATCACATAGCTCCCTTCCCACACAGTTTTATGAAAACATCTACCCCGAGTGTGAAATCCCCGAGCACTGTCCATGGCCGAGGACGCGGCTATTCGAATAGATTAAGTTACACTCTGCAGAGGTTTGTACACTTTACCCACAAGATACACTTAGTGTAGCTAACACTAAGCATAACAAAGCAATTCAGATACCTTATCTTACTATGCTAAGCCCGTCTTAAAACAGGCATGTGGTCGTACAGGAAGCTCAGTTCAATGACGCACATGGTGAGGTCCTTAATTGACCAAGGCAAGACTTCCACTAACCAAACCACATAGACACCAGATTAATATTATTCACACAGTCCACACGTCCACCCTTTCACACAAGATTCACCCCTTGCCTCACCCAAATCCTTTACCACCCTGGTTGATTTAAGTGCAACATATGCCACAAAGACACATAGTACACACAGTTTGTTCACAGTCTCATATTCACTTAGTCAATTTATAACAAAGAAGATACATGACAAGTGATTCGTGGCATGGCTAAGCAATCTAATACGCATCTAACCAACCCACGTTGGTGCTACCATATTTACCAACTAAATACCAACTAAGGTGACAAGGAATCAGGACATAGCAATTTACAAGGATGGCATAACAATGTAGGATTAACTACTGCACCCAAAAGCTTTTAAATAAATACTTAAAATTAAGATGCAGTAATTTGAATTAAAATACTTTTATAAAACTGGGAAGCAAAATGGTCAAGGGTATAGCTTGCCTTGGAATAGGTTCAAGTGCTGGTCTTGGTCTTGGAAAGCTCCTTCTTCCTCAAACCTTCCGAATATCGTCAAGTCTACCCAGTGAAGCAAACAACAAGAAAAATAAATAACATAAGTAAATAACTCTGATAAAAATAATTAAAAATCTCCAATAAATAGATCTTGATTTTATACAAATTTAGAAATTTGAATGGATGGATTTGGAGTTAGGATGCAAAAGTTATAAGGTTTCAAAGTTTGAATCAAAAGAAAAACCCTAAAATAGGATTTACTGGAATTCCGAATTATTTTTCAATAGAAAAATCGGATTATTGCGCAAGCATGACGTCAGCGAAGGATTTTCCCGGAATTTAAATAATTAAAGAAATAACTGACATGTGGGACCCACATGTCGCTGACCCGCTCCACGTGGACTAAGTCCACCGAGCCTCTGGAGTTAAACGGTCTTTGGCGTGGCGCACCCGCGCGCGCGCGCGCCGACACGCGCCACGTGGTCGCCACGCATGCGCCACGAGGCGAAAACGGTGAGTGGAGGGTGGCGTGGGCGGCGCAGGCGGCGGCGCGACGGAACCAAGGGTTCCGCGACAGTAGCTCTCCGGTGAGGTGGGTGGTACCGGTGGGTAGAGGGCGCCGCCGCGAACCTAGGGTGTGCTCCCGGTGCTCCAGACGAAGCAAAGCGGCGGTGGCGAGGCTTTGGCGGAGGAGGTGGTACGGGCTCGGCGGCGACGGCGTTAGAGGCTCCTCCGGCGAAGGCGAGGTGAGCACCGGCCAGCGGCGCTACGGCGAATCCAACGGTGGCGGCTACGACGATGCAGAGCGGCGAGGCGCGCAATCGAAGCTCAAGCCCTCGGTGTCGGCGGGGAAATCTCGATTCCGCGAGCACAGGCGAGAGAGAGGAGTGGGTGGCGGCTTTGGGATCGGTGACGCGAGGGGGCTCTCCTTTATAGGGCCCGGGAGGTCCGGCGGCGTGGCGGCGTGGAGGTCGGGCGGCGGTTGCGGCCGTGCGCATAACCGCGAGAAGAAGGAGAGAAGGGGTGGGGTTCGTGGCGGCGGGCGCGAGTCGCGCGCACACGCGGAGGGAACGGGAGGTTGAGGCGCCGCGCTGGCTTCGGCGTTGACCGCCAATGGCGATTCTTGTAGCGCAGCGTCCGCGCGAGAAGAAGGCGGCGAGGACGAAGCGGTGGGGTCCACCGGCGGTGAGACGGGAGGCGAGGCGCGCGTGGCGAGATCGTCGTCGACCCCGATCGGACGGCCACGGAGAGATGGGCAGATGAGGCGATGTTGGTAGGAGATTCGCCCAACGATCGCTTGGAGATTTAAATTAGTTTTTCGTTTTAGAAAATAGCGAAATTCAAATAAGCAATGGAAAATAGCAAATGATCTTGGAAAAATTCTAGAAAATTCTGTAAAATATAACCAAGCATATGGAATCTAAATAAAATAATTTTGGCAATTGTTAATGTTGGGATTAAGCTCATTAAATCGGTTTATCCTTAAAGTCCATATTAAACTTTTTAAATTAAAATTCAATTAAATCCAAATGGTGAGTTTTCTTAATACCATTGTTTAAAAGATTTTTAAAGCTCTGAAAATTGGGATGTTACAAGTTTTTAAACATCTGGTGTAGAAAACATACATCGACAAGACTTGAAATTGCAAAGTGCTTGAACTTCTCTCGCAAAAATCCTCAAATAAAGCATTCGAAGAGAAGAGGGAAAGAAAGAATCCACTCGTACACGAAGAGTACTTGAGCTTGGTCAAAAAGAAGTATGATCGGCAAGTAATAAAATTAGATACCGCTTCGTAGGAATAAGATGATATCATGTGAAAGATGAATCTCATGCCGAGGTAAAGATGATCAAGAGAAGCTACCACTTATAGAAAGAATACCATTTTTATGATAGAAACAACACAATATGATCAAAATGACATATGGAGCCAAGAAAATACTTGATGGTAGCTGGCGAATATAATAAGAATTAACTTGACCAAAGAAACCAGCCAAAGTAGATTTAGAATTGAGTGGAATGGAATGGCTGTCTTGTCAAAGAAATCGGTAGTACCGACAGAGATCTTGAAATCGCCTTTCAATGTGCAGTAGTACTATAAGCGGTAGTACCTTCGTTAAGCCGCCAGTAATTCTGATTTTTCTGGAACTTCAAGGATAGATCTTGTAATTGAGAAATATGCAAATGATCCTTAGTTTTGCACTCAAATAAATAATATTTAGGATCATTATGCATTGAAGAGACTAAAGAGTATCTAAGAACATAGTTTTTATGAATTAAGCTTTTGTTTTCGCAAATGAAACATATTTTGATGAAACTTCCTCAAATGAACCAAATTGAGCATATGATGAAATTTAGAGCATCCAATTTTATGTATGAGTCATTAATACCATTATGAATTTATTCATGTGAATAATTTTGGCTCATATGGTAAAACTCACTTAAGTGCTAGAAAGTGACCATTTAGGTCAAAATAGGATTTTGGACGAGTTTCGTAATCAAATAACTTTTGCTAGGTTTGCCTTTTGAAAATCTTATGAATACCAAAAACATTTCGAATGGCCAACTCTAGGATTTTCCTTTTGGGACGGTTTTTCAAATTCCTTTTAGAATAGATTTTACACACAAAAAAATATATTTTACGTCAAAAACAAGATACTATAACTTTGGATTTTGGCTAGAAACTCTTTTTCACTTAAAATAGGTTTTTGTTGAGCCAAAACCTTTGGTAAACCTTTAAATAGCATTTGTATACATTTTGCAACTAGTTTTTCAAAGGATTATTAATAGATATGAAGTTTTTGACTTTTGGCTAAAAGACTCAATTTTGAAAAACATTACTAGCACTTAATTTATTTGGGCACACTTAGGGATGTGATATACATGTATATGACTTAGCACTCCCCCTTAATGTGCCATACCCATCTTGCTCAAGATTTTAATAATGAACATTATGAATAAGAGTAATAACACCCTTTTATAAGTTTTTCACATGATACAACCTACATAAGGCATAAGGGCTAGATAGTTCAATGTAAGTACTTGTTACCGAAATGGCATCGGCTTATGATATGACATGATCATCCTTAAGCTTGACTCCAATTTTGCACATGGTGGAATCTACCTCTTCATGTTAGCTAAAACTCCAATGCCTCTCCAAGTACCAATTAAGCATTTAAACATATTTTGATACCCAATACTTGGTTGGGTCCATGAATGTTAGTCACAATACTTTTGGGCACCCAAATGACCCTTGCAATAATCTTTTATGAACTAACAATCCTAGCAAACACATTATCATTTTTATCCTTCCTAAGTAAATAATGATCATTATAGATAATTAGCTTAGGAGTGATACCTTTGGGATATTGTTTACCAATGTGTCCCTTTTCCTGACAATTGTAGCAAGTTTGATATTTTCTTCTATCCTTTGTCTTTTTGTCTTGCTTATTGCCGTCTTGCCTCTTCTTTGATGACATTTGCTTGTCATTCATCTTGTTTGGGCACACCGAGACAAGGTGTCCCTTCTCATGGCAATCAAAGCACTTGATATTCTTCATGTGTCTTACATTATGCCTTGTCTTGCTATTTTTTTCTTTTTCTTGGGAGTGAAGCTAATTCCACTCTTATCTTGCAAGCATTTTTACTTGCTCAATATTTCATCGAGAGTGGCCTTCCCTTTGTAGCTTCTTTCCAAGTCATTCTTCAATTTGGTGACTTGGTCCTTGAGCTCTTTGTTTTCCTCTACAAGATTAGTCTCACAAGACATAGAGGAAATAGGAGTATCTATTTTGGAGCAGCAAGACATATCAAACAAATCATCACAAGAAATGGCTATGCTAACCTTAGATGAAATGCAAGAGCTAGGAGCTATACATGGCATGTCATCTAGTAAATTACATGTTATGCATATATCCACCTTAGAGCTAGTGACTTCCTTGAGAAGGAGAGCTTTATGTTCTTCTTTTAGCATATCATAATTATTTTAAAGTGAGATATGCTATTTCTTTAAAACTTTGGATATCATCTTCTCTTTTCCAAGATATTCATTAAGCTCTTCTAACATATCCATCAACTCATCATTTGAAGGCTTATCATCTTTTACCTCTTTATTACCTTGAGCCATGAAGCAATGACTTGACGTAGAGGCCCTTGTAGACTCGTTGTCGTCGGAGTTGGAGATTGAGCATTATTCTCCCGACATCCACTCTTCTATGCAATTATCCTTGGTTGAGGTGGATATTTCATAATTATCTTGAATTTATGTCCACATCTCATGTGCGCTCTCGAGATTGCATACCTCATCGAACACCTCTACAGTCAAAGCACTAAAGAAAGCGTTAATTGCTTGAGCGTCGAGATGTAAGCATTTCTCTTCCTTAATGGTTGGAGCAAGATGATCCAATGGAGGAGAAAAGTCTGCATCTACAATCCGTCATATTTTTAGGCTCATGGCCTTAAAATAACATGACATGCAGATTTTCCAATTAGCATAATTTGTGCCATCAAATAAAGGTCTCTCACCGAGGTGCACTATATCACTAGTCGTTATCCTTTACTCTCTAGATGGTTAAGTCTAATAAAATGAGAGACCAATCTCTGATACCACTTGTAAGATCGAGGAGGCCGACTAGAGGGGGTGAATAGGCGGTTTTAAAATCTTTTGACTAAAACCGAGTTTTATGCGGAATTGTAAATTAATTCGGTTTTGCACAATTAAAGCATAAATCAACTAGTCTTTACTAAGTGCACCAACAACATGTACTATTGATAACGATAGCAATCATTCAAAGACATGAAAGCAATTTAATACAAGGAATGTAAATTGCACAAAGTAAAATACAATAGAACAAACCACAATAACACAATGATGTTTTACCGTGGTGTTTAGAGATTTGCCGGTCTCCCCTAATCCATGTTGAGGTAAGCCCAAACTAATTGGACCGGCTCCACGAATTAAGCCAAACACCTCAATTCCACTAGTAGTAGCTCTTTCCCGCTCCAAGTAGGTGAGCTCCAACCTTCACAACACGCTGGGCCTTCTCGCAAGATTCTTGAGAAGATCACCGGTCCACGACGTCTCCAAGCCGTCTAGGTGTCGGCAAACACCAAGAGTAACAAGCCAAGCACCTTGCTTGACTCTCACCACGTGCAACGAATGCACACGCTCAAATAGATACGAAATCCACCTCTAGATGCAACACATGCAACTGGAGACCTCTCTCCTTACTCACAAGGTGCAACACATGCACAATTGAGAGGAGAACCTCACACTAGCTCAAGTGAGTGAAATGAGATACCAAATAATATCTCTCAACCAGCCAAGGGGGGTATTTATAGCCCCCACAACAAAAACTAGCCGTTGGGAGCAGAAAACAGCAAACTCAGCAAAATACGGTAGTACCGCAGTACAAAGGCTGGTACTACCGATTTTTGCTCAACGGTCGGAAATGGTGCATTGGATGCTCAAAAAGTAGCCGTTAAAATTTTTGGTGCGGTAGTACCACAGTGCAATGGGAGGTACTGCGGTAGTACCTCTCTTCTCGGGCGGTATTACTGCAGTCCAATTTCAGCACAGACGACACTCGGTAAAAAGGTCATAACTTTTGACTCCAATGTCGGAATTGAGTAATCTTGGGCTCTTTGGAAAGCTTATTCAGAGGGCTACACAGCCCATCTATTTGATTTATCTCAAACACATTTGATCAAATTAAAAGCACAACTTCAAAGAGCCACTACCATGGTCTAAGTCCAAAGAAATAGCAACATGCAATCTTAGACCATGCCAAGGGAAAATACATGAATTCCAATAATTTATAAAAATACATTTTCAAACTTAGATCATGCCATAAGGAGTAGGTACATAGACTTCAACCATTTGCAAAACTCATTTACAAAGTATAGTCACATGCTACAAGAATTAAATACATGAGCCTCGACTATTTGCAAAACGCATTTGCAAATAATAACATCATGCCACGGTGAGATATAGCAAGCGAGATTGAGCTATCAACACATGATGAGATTCAAGCTACTAGACAAAACCCCTCTTAATAGTATGACAAACCTATACTAGCAATCCGGTCTTCCAAACAAACACCAAGACCGGTAAAAGACTAGGAACACATCCTTAGCCCTAGCTAGTCATACCTTTGTCTTGAGCATCTTCTTGAAGCTTGATGACATATATCTTCACTTCAAGTCCGGATCATTGTCTTGATTTGCATCAACCCATAATGCATCCTTTCCTTAACCTCTATCAACACATGATGATTCTTCTCTTGACTTGATGATCAACTCATGATCATCTCCTCTTCGAGATCTTGATATACATCAACACATGATGCATCCTCTTCTTGAACCTTAACTTGATGACGATCAACTCATGGTGCAATCCAAAGTCTTCATCACCATGGAACATAACCCATTCATCCAACTCATGAAAAATGTTAGTCCTACAATGATTAACATTAATTACTAAGATATACCTGCAATAAATGCTTACGAACAAGCTATTACTGATAGGTGCGGTACTACCACCGCTGATCATGTGATAGTTCCGCTCTACGGTCATACCGAACACAAGGGCGGCACTACCGCTTCCACTTGAGGTTTGAAAATGGTCCTCTGGAAATAATGTACTGCTTCACAAATATCGGTTAAACCGGGTTGCAGTAGTTCCGCTCAATTACCTCTGGTACTACTGCAGTTCCAAGAGAGCAGATAAACTTCAAAAATGCATCTCTTTGGAAAACACCTCTTTGCGGTAGTTTCGCCATAGAACTCCGGTACTACCGCACATCGGTAGTACCGCTTACCAAATGCAGTCATACCGATTTCCACTGAAATTCTTCCAGAAGCTTTTCAAAATGCAATGCATGACTCCTTTGTCTTGAGCCATGTCAATCTTTTATCATCTTTGCATTTTCTTTTCATGTCATCATTCAAACTCTGGAACTAAGTCTTGAACATATCTTAGCACACACATTAGTCCCACAACACAATTACAAATAATTGAATATAAAGCAATATGAGTATATATGAACTACACAAGTTTTATATACTCAAATGATATGTTTCAAAGTAGAGATCCCCAATATATGTGGATAAACATATATGGATCAATACTAATGAAACCAGAAAATATAGAGTGAACTCCCCCTAAATATGTGCATACGCGAATGTGTAATAAAAACATATGCACATATTCAAGTTAAACTTTTGGTGAAGTTCAAGTTATATTTTGGATCCAAGGAATGCAACAATATATAATAATATGATGTCGAGTGCATACCTCCATGATTTTCACCTTTTATCCAAATAAGACTACACAATATGTATATCAATAGAAGTGTTAGTCTCACATATAGATTTGTCATTAATCACCAAAATATTGCATTAACTCGTAATAGTGGGCCTAGATTCTTTAGATATTCAAGTCAAGAAATTGGAATAAAGAAAATGATCATGTGTTGATAATATTCCAGACCAGATCTCGAAGTGAAAATGATCATGTGTTGATAATATTCCAGACCAGATCTCGAAGTGAAGAATACCATCATGTGTTGATATTCAAGTCAAGAAATTAGAATAAAGAAATCATCATGTGTTGATGATATTTAAGACAAAGATCCCGAAGTGAAGAAGATCATCATGTGTTGATGGTATTCGAGTCAAGAACCTGGAGTAAAGGAAACCATCACGTGTTGATGATATTCAAGATAAGGTCCCGAAGTAAAGAAGAACATCGTGTGTTGATGATTATCAAGTCAAGAACTCGGACTTAGAGTGAAGACGCTTGTCATCAAGTGATCACTCCAAGATGAATGCTCAAGGCAAATGTATGACTAGCATAGGCTAAGGATGTGTTCCTAGTCTTTTACCGATCTCGGTGTTTGTGTGGAAAGATCAGATTTATAGGTTAGATATCGTACTATAAAGAGGGATCATTGGTAGTAGCCTGAAGACTTCTTTTGTGCCATCTCGATCAACTAAGAGTCATGCATTGCATTTAGAACAACATCTAAAAAATATTAGTAAAAAGGTATGATCGCAGGCTTAACTAAGGTTCTACCGGCGGGAGGTATGACCGCACCTGAGGAGAGGTAGTACCTCAGTGTGGTAGTACCTATTTCTAGTTGGCGATACTACCGCAGTGTGGTAGTACTTATTTCTAGTTGGCAGTACGTTATTTCCAGAGAGCATATTTTTGGGAGTCTTTCCTCCCCTGAAAATCGGTAGTACAGGTAGACTCGAGCGGTACTACAGCCGTGCAGTAGTACCGGCCCATGTGTGTGTGGTAATAACGCACCATTCTGTAACTACTAGTTCAGAAGCATTTAATGCACCCCTTATGACCGTTGAACCCTAGGTGCAGTAGTACTGTGGATTTCATGGGGATATGTTACAGATCTTAGGATGATGTGACAATTGGCAATGGCGTTTACGGTTTGTAGTTTCACGTGTTTTCGACAAAGCTACAGGTATTCTCGGACGAGGCGGTCCGACCGGTCCTTGCATCGGCGATCCGGCCGGTCCCAAATCGGTCGGACCGCCATATAAGGGATCGGACCGGCGGTGACCTAAAAGTGTTCAAAAGCAGTGGGCCAAAAATAGGTGTTGTAGGCAAGTGAGGGATCCCAATGCATTGGTCTCATGATTTTGGAGTCTCCAGAAAAGTTCTATTGGTTTTTAATTTCGAAGGTTTGAATTTGGGAGTTTGAATTTCGGCTAAGTCCCATGGGCGGTCCGACCGCTCACGTGGAGCGTCCGACCGGCCATGGCGGTCCGACAAGCTCACTGGAGCGGTCGGACCGGTTTCTACTTGAACGTCGACCAACCGTGGCGATGTTGTTTTGTTAGGTCAAAGTCATTGGTTTCATGGCATATGATTTGCATGATATATGTTTTGACTAACATGGGTCAAGTTGTGAAGAACTTGTTCCCGAATTCGTGTTTTCTTATGCGTGGTTGTGCAGTAGCTTGGTGGTCAACGACGGTCAGCGGCGAGGAGAATCGGGACTAGACTTGAAGAGTTGAGGTCCGAACGATCGACGATGCGGGTGGGTCAACGACTCAAGCGTGACACAAGATGGACAAGGGTGACCTATTGGCGAATCCATGACGCATGGTGAAGCGGTTTAGGTCAAAAGGTTAAAGACGGCGCCGCGAAGCGTGCGTGTGTGACCCGCTTGTTAGTGGGCCTTAACGGAGCCCAAGAGAGTCAAACCCTAAGAGTTTTAGGCCTCCACTATAAATAGGAGGAGATGGTGGTGCACCTCTCTCTCTCGCCTTTTATGTTTCAAAACCCTAATTGTCTTTAGGGAGTTGAGGTGGAGGCTAGGGCTCTTGATGGTTTGTGGTGAATTTCGTGATCTTTGATTGTCTCATCGATCCATGATGGTGTGGATGTAATCCAAGATCAACCACGAAATCAATCTATGCAAGGTTTGCTTGAGATAAGTCTCTTTTCGTTCTTGCTTTCAATTTCGTGTTTTTAGGGCTTTCTTTGATCCGCGAGTTTGTGATTGATTCTTTCACGTGAATTAGCTTGCTGTGATATGTGTGAATCTATCTAGCATCATCTTGATCATCAATCTCTCACGAACAAGCTTTAGGATCAAGTTTTCGTTCTTGCGGTTTTAGACCTTCGTTAATCAATTGACAATTGCTCAAGATCGTTCCAAGAATTATCATAATATTCGATTGGAATAGGTCCTCAATAGCATAGAGAAGGTGTGTGCAAAGTTTCGTGAAGTTTGGAGTTGAGAATCAAAAGTTAGACCTAATTGCAACTTCGTCATCGGGCTGATTTTACTGTTTCAGATCGGTTACAGATGCCGGTCCGACCGCCCGTCACCACCGGTCCGACCGATTTCGGAGCGGTCCGACCGCCAGTATAACAGCGGTCCGACCGCCCGGCAATCGGTCCAACCGGTTCACTACAGAGGTCAAACCGCCAGTACTTGTGTTGCTTTGATTCTTGCTGATTATTGTCGCATTGCTTAGGGGTTTTTATTGGATTCAATACTAGTCTTCAACAGATCGTATATTGATCTTCATAGCTTTCTAATAGCTACTGGAGTGAAATTGTATTGAGCTCATAATTTGTGAAAAAGTGAGCGTGCTCCTATTCACCCCCCCCCCCTCTAGTCGCCTTTACGGTCCAACAAGTGGTATCGAGTCTGTTAGTTCAATCTTGATCTTAACCGGTCACTGAACTTTGGCGATGGATAAGTTTTCTACTAAACCGCATTTCTTCGATGGGCACGATTATGCCTATTGGAAGAATCGTATGCGCGTCTTTCTTGAAAGTGAGGGACAAGCTATTTGGGATGTTGTTAGAGCCCCGCTGGTTATTCTTGAAATTGCTACACCTGCTTCTGCAATTCTTTTGGCTAACAACAATAAGGCTAAGAATCTTTTATATGGTGCACTTGGTAGACAAGAATATGATCGAATTTGTAATCTTTCAACTGCGCATGAAATTTGGAACACTCTCGAAACATATCATGAGGGTTCGTCCCAAATCAAAAAGGTGCGCCAAACTGTTTACAAGCGTGAATACAATAAATTCGAGATGCGTCCTTGAGAGAGCATCGATGACATTTTCAGTCGCTTTAATAAAGTAATTAATCAAATGAAAGCTGTTGATATTGAATATTCTCAATCTGAAAATGCCACCCATCTCTTGGCTGCAATCAACACCAAGGAGTGGGAGATGAAGGCTACTACTATAGAGGAAAATGTTGATCTTTCAAGTCTTACTTTAGAATTGCTTTATAGTAAACTCAAGACTCATGAAATTAAAAGAGTTGATCATCCAAAGAAAGATAATTTAGCTTTGGTAGCAGATCCTCTTAAAAAGTCTTTTGATGACTCTTTTGAATCTTCTTCTGGATTTTCATTTGCTTGTTTATCTGCTATTCATGAAGAGGAACTTGAAAGTATTCCTGAAACCGAGTTAGCTCTTCTAGCTAAAAAATTCACACGGGCCTACAATAATGTGAGAAACAAAAAGAGAGGTGGTCCGGTGACATGCTATGAATGTGGTGAGCTCAATCATATCAGACAAATTGCCCCAAGTGAAAGGTAAGAGCAATCATAAGGAAGGAAAGCCTACTTGGAAGAAGCCTCCTTTCAACAAATCAAGGTATGAGGCTAATAAGCTTGTGAAGGCCGCTCACAGGGTCCTTGCCGCTTTTGAGGATCAATCCTTGAGCGATGTGGATACGGGAGTGAGGAGGACAAGGAGGAGGAGATCCCTCAAGGCAAAAAGAAAGGGAAGGCCAAAGACTTCACGGCATGTGCTTCATGGTGACACGGATGACATTGATGATAATGAGGTATCTTTTTCTTAAAGACACATCCATAACTATATGCAAGCTTTTTGAATGGAGGTTGTATGTTTCATTTTCAGCACAAAGCCATCTTTATTTGCAATAATGTAGTACATTTAAAAGCAAGTTAACAAATCAGTTTTTAATGTTCAAATAATCGTAAAAGACAACAATATAACAGTAGATAAAGAATAACAACAATCCTGGAAGTGACTAAACCCTTAGTCACCACAACAATAGCATGAATCACCCATTCATACCACCCATGTCAAATTTTAATTGAAAAGGTTGAAGTCTAACTCTTGCAAAACCTAACCAAGCGTGTCCATAACCTAGGACGAGGCTTTTCGAATAGTTTTATCCCTGCAGGGGTGTACCAATGTACCCACACGCCAGACCGCCTTTTTGCCAAGCTATTAAGCACACTTCGAAGGTATGCAACGCGCTAAGTCCTCGAGACATTTCCAATATTGTGAATTTCACGAGCTGCCGTATGGATAGAAACTCATACGTTGTGTCGGAGTCATCGTAAAGCCTCGGTCAACTACCCTTCCGGGTAAAGCTTTGGACAACTACGGCTCCTCGAGGTGGAGAGCCTACCCGGAATCTCCACCACCGCACACCCAACACAAGAACACGACCACATATCATGTTTCACACAACACACACAATCCCCTCCTGCGACTCGGAGATAACCCACGCCAAAGTACTAAGTCAAGAGAGGTCCCATATCCCTCTCGCGTGGTTAACGCAAAAATACTTGGAGAGTGTGACACAAGATGTTCGGTCCTTGTTGACTTAGGCAAGACAACCACAAACCCAATAACCCACCATCCGACCACTTGCCCAAGTCCAAATCAGTTTTCCATTATCAGATTTTGACTTTACAAAATAACAAAGCACAAGTGCTGGTCGTAATGACATAATAAGTAATGTGATCAAGATCATCGACTACAATCGATGATCGCCAAGATTACAAACTAAGCATCTCTAAGCAATTTCAAATCGAGAGCTACTAAGCGACCGAGTCCATCCATCGAACTCCACCACGACCAATAACCTAAGCTCATGGTAGTAGAGGATAAACAAATCCTACAAAGTTATGCAACTATAGGACACTAACCATATTTTAACAACAAAATAGCAATGCATACATACGAGTTGAAAGCAATATAGTAGACTTGAAAAATAATGGGATGAACATGATCAAATTGCTTGCCTGCTTGTCTGGGTCAAGATACTGCTGAGGATCAACAATATTGTCAATGTGCTCTTCGATCCTAACGAGAAGGCTAAAAGCAACCGATAAGAACGAATAAAACGCAAAGACTCAACAACAAACTTTCTCCAAAAATTCAAAATGTTACAAGAGCAAGGTATCGATTTATAAAGAATTTAGCAACAAGAACCAATTGATTTGGATTCTTAATGCCAAATATACGATCGAAAGAAGGTCTTACGACCGTGCATGTGCGTATGAACCTACGATCGAACAATAGTCGTGGAAGGATTTACGACGCACTAGTGGTCGAGAGGGCGCTGATCGGGTACTAGTCGTAGATGCATTCTACGCCAGGTACTAGTCGAGAAGAACTTACGATCGGGTACTAGTCGAAGGACTTATGCCCATGGCATAGTCGTGGTAAGACTTACGACACGCTACGGTGGTCGGTGAAATCCGACCACGAGGCGCCTCCCGCACGCTTTGCCGGCCGCTCTGCCGACCACGGCGCCACAAGGCGTGGATAAGGGTCTAAAGTTTAATGGCCCGACCGCGCCAGATCGGTTAGAGTATGGTCAACGGCGACGCCACGAGTGCTGCTGAGTAGGTATGGCTCGGGAGAACTCCCGAACGGACAATACCAAGAGAGCGACTAAAACACACCTAAGCTCCTATAGGGTAAGGTGAAATTACCGAGTCAAGAAACGACCGAGACTCACGGAGTGGCTCCGCGACAAGTAATCGAACGTCAGGTGAGGTCCTCACTAGGCCACAACGACTGAGCAAAGAGAGAACCAAACCGAGTAAGGATAGGACCTTGGTCGAAATGGCTAGGACGATGCTAGACGAGTATAACACACCGAGGAGATTTTGGGCGAAGCTATTGCTATCGCTTGCCATATTGCCAATCGTGTCTTTTTAGACCTTCTTTAGGCAAGACTCCTTATGAGCTTCGTTTTGGTAGAAAACCCTCATTTCGCATTTTCGAGTTTTGGATCAAAATGTTTTATCCTTAAGACAGCAACTTAGATAAATTTGAATCAAGAACTTTTGATGGGGTATTTCGGGTTATCCCGCTCATTCGAGGGTTTTCGAGTTTTAATATGAGACTAACATTATTCAGAGACTTGTAATGTCACTTTTGATGAGACTAGCCCAGAGCTAGATCAATTGCTGCAGATGATTCTGGTGTGAGAGAGCATTTTGTGGAGGAAGATGAGGACGAAGCTAATGTCATTCCCTCATCTCACGCCGAGGTGCCCATATTGATACAAGAACTCGCTACGCCTACTTCACCTTGATTGAGGCTCTGCTTGCATCATCATCATCGCAGCACTGCTGAGGTCGAAGAAACGACATCTCACCCGGGCGCCCACTTCGCATTCAGAGACAAAGATCCTCGGAATGGATAATAGGTAATCTACATGAGCGAGTCACTCGCTCCATGTATAATGATCCAAATCTCTACTCTCATTCGGCTTTTGTTGCTTCTTTTGAACCCCGCGATATATCACATGCTTTATCGATTCTAGCCGGGTAAATGCCATGCATGAGGAGTTAGAGAATTTTGAAAGAAACAAAGTTTGGAACCTAGTAGAACCTCCTAGTGGTCATAATGTTATAGGAACCCGTTGGGTGTTTAAGAATAAACAAGGTGAGGATGGTTACGTGGTTAGAAATAAGGCAGATTGGTAGCTCGTGGTTTCACCAAGTTGAGGGGTTAGATTTTGATGAGACATTTGCTCTGTTGCTAGACTAGAAGCCATTCGCATTCTGCTTGCATTTGCTGCATCAAAAGGTTTTAAATTATATCAGATGGATGTTAAAAGTGCCTTTTTAAATGGTTTCATAGATGAGGAAGTGTATGTTAAGCAACCCCCTGGTTTTGAGGATCCCAAGTATCCAAATCGTGTGTTCAAATTATCCAAAGCTTTGTATGGTCTTAAACAAGCCCCTAGAGCCTGGTATGATAGACTTAAGACCTTCTTGCTTAAAAATAACTTTGAAATGGGTAAAGTGGATAAAACTCTATTCATTCTTAGACGTGACAATGACTTCCTGCTTGCTCAAATTTATGTGGATGATATTATCTTTGGTGGTTCCTCTTATGCTCTTGTTTCCAGCTTTTCTGACACTATGTCCAGGGAATTTGAGATGAGTATGATGGGAGAGCTTAATTACTTTTTGGGACTTCAAATCAAGCAATGCAAGGAAGGAACTTTCATCCATCAGACGAAGTACACTAAAGATCTACTAAAACGCTTCAACATGGGTGACTGCAAGCCAATTTCCACTCCCATGGCAACTTCGACTGTTTTGGATCCAGATGAGGAAGGAGAAGTCGTGGATCAACGCGAGTACCGCAGCATGATCGGCTCCCTTCTGTATTTGACAGCCTCGAGACCGGACATTCACTTCACGGTATGCCTTTGTGCAAGATTTCAGCGCCTCGAGAACTTCCCATCGCCAAGCCGTTAAGCGCATATTCAGGTATTTACACTCTACCCTCTTATATGGCATTTGGTATTCTGCTCTTGACTTTGTCCATTAGAGGTTTTTGATTCGATTTTGCGGTCGTCGGTTAGATAGGAAGAGTACCTCGAGCACTGTCACTTCTAGGCACTTCTCTTGTATCTTGGTCTTCTAGGAAGCGGTCTTACATTGCACAATCCTTCACGAGGCGGAGTATGTAGCCGCTAGTTGTCAGAGCTGATTTTGTGGATGACGTCCACTTTGAAAGATTATGGGTTAAACTTTGCTAGTGTTCCTCTTTTCTGTGATAACACTTCTGCTATTAATATTGCTAAAAAACCCAGTGCAACATTCTAGGACTAAACACATAGACATTCGCTTTCACTTCCTTAAAGATCATGTTGAAAAAGGTGATATTGTGATGCACTTCAGAGAGTCCAAGCTCAATTGGCGTATATTCTTACCAAGCCTTTAGATCAAACCGCATTTTCCTCCTTAAGAAGCGAGTTAGGGTAATTTATCCTTATGGGTTGGTTTGAGGGGAGTTTGATCTTTTCTTATCTTTCTTTGTTCTTTTGATCTTTTACTGTTCTTTTTCTGAACTTAGTGATCTTTTCGAACTTTTTAGGTTTTTAGGCTTTTAATTGCATCTCATTGTGTCATATTGCATTCACATGAAAACTCCAACAAATGGTATGAAAAATCCAAAAAGATGCATTGTAATATAAGATTTTCTGCTTATTTTTAAAAATTGATGAAGCTTTGCCTATTACCCTTTAGAGCTTTTGTATTTCAATTCTTGCTCAATGTCATGTCTAGTTCTTTGACTTGCTAGAATTATCATGCTTTCACATGTGTAGCTAAGTCTTTGCTATATGAGCTAGAACCTTTTAAACAACTCAAACTAAGAAATTGCAATTTGTGGATGTTTTAGCGAGTTGCTAATTAGTGCTCCTCTTGTGACATTGGCCCTGTCAGAATTGCTTTGTTAGCTCTTTGATCTAAAATTGACCATTACTTGAGCTTTTGTGTTCTTGAGATTCTAAAAAACTGCTCATGTGAAAAATGAAAATCAAGATTGTCTTATGCTTAAACTGTGCCAAACTATTCTTACGAGACGCTTGTCAAATGACATGAACTTGGAGATAGTTTGATGAACCGACGATCTCATGGGGACCGCTTGTCGAAATGACATGAACCTCAAGATTTGTCGCCCGGTAGAAGCTTAGAAAGAGTTTGTGGATGGCTCTAGTCCGGGATCTTCTTTACTAAGATATACCTTTAATCAACTTTTGGTGAAGCTTAGGATGAGTTTGTGGATGGCTCCTAGTCCAGGATCTTGTCACTAAGTTAGATCATTAGTCAACTTCAATATTCAATGCAAATGAGAAAAATGTTGACAAATGGGCGTTTACAAAATATTGAGCAAAATGATTCAATACGGGACTTGATTGACTCTTAATGTGGTCTTTGTTAGATTTTTTATCTCACTTTGACATTTTGACATGGCCAATTTCACTTTAGGATCCTGTTGATGAACTTCTTGAATTTGAAGCGTTGCTTAAATTGATCAAATCTCATCGCTTTACTTTTGAGCCTTTGTGCTTAGCTTTGATATATATGTCTTACCATGATCTTGCTAGTATTTGTCGGGCTTGATATGCTGTTTGTGCAATATTAGAGATACTAGCTTGTTCTTTTGGGTAATCTCCAAAGCTTCTTGTAATCAAAAATTGAAAAATACAAAAAAATGAAGCCACTCCATTGCAGTTCATGCATATTCATCTTTATGCTTCTTTTATTTCTGCTTCTTCCTTTATTCTATATTTATTATCTCTGGATGAGAGGAAGGTGTGATTCCTTGATGAATCCATTGTCAAAGGGGGAGAAGATGTGTTAAATAAGAAGAGAAGATGTGTTAATAAGAAGATATTTCTTTATTGGGGGAGAAGTTTATACAAAGGGGGAGAAACTGAAAATTTGAAAATTGAGGATCATAGTGAGGGGGAGTTCTTGAGTTGCATTCTTATTGTCTTATTGAATATTCTGAACTTGAATTGCATTCTTTTATACTCACAATGATCATAGGTCAATTGAACAATTGTTCTTTCATATGGACCTCATGTGAGAATTTTGACCCTTTTCTGGTAATCAAAGTTTTTATGCTTACTTTTGCCTTGTCTCACATGCCTATACTTTTCTGATGCCAGCTTGGTCATGTTCATTGCTTTTTATTGCTTATGGACCAAGTTGTGCCTTTGTGCGAAAACTGCGAGTAAACTCGTTTTCAAACCTCTTACTTACATTTTCTGGATAATTACCAATGTGTTCATCAAGGGGGAGATTGTGGATTTCATGGGGATATGTTACAGATCTTAGGATGATGTGACAATTGGCAATGGCGTTTACGGTTTGTAGTTTCACGTGTTTTCGACAAAGCTAGGTGTATTACGATGGGCGGTCCGACCGGTCCTTGCATCGGCGGTCCGGCCGGTCCCAAATCGGTCGGACCGGCCATGTGGGGCGGTCGGACCGGCGGTGACCTAAAAGTGTTCAAAACGAGTGGGCCAAAAATAGGTGTTGTAGGCAAGTGAGGATCCCAATGCACTTGGTCTCATGATTTTGGAGTCTCCGAAGAAAAGTTCTATTGGTTTTAATTTCGAAGGTTTGAATTTGGGAGTTTGAATTTGGCTAAGTCCCAAGGCGGTCCGACCGCTCACGAGGAGCGGTCCGACCGCCATGGCGGTCCGACCGCTCACCGGAGCGGTCGACCGGTTTCTTGAACGTCACCAACCGTGGCGATGTTGTTTTGTTAGGTCAAAGTCATTGGTTTCATGGCATATGATTTGCATGATGTATGTTTTGACTAACATGGGTCAAGTTGTGAAGAACTTGTTCCCGAATTCGTGTTTTCTTGTGCGTGGTTGTGCGGGTAGCTTGGTGGTCAACGACGGTCAACGGCGAGGAGAATCGGGACTAGACTTGAAGAGTTGAGGTCCGTAGCGATCGGCGATGCGGGTGGGTCAACGACTCAAGCGTGACACAAGATGGACAAGGGTGACCTATTGGCGAATCCATGACGCATGGTGAAGCGGTTTAGGTCAAAAGGTTAAAGACGGCGCCGCGAAGCGTGCGTGTGTGACCCGCTTGTTAGTGGGCCTTAACGGAGCCCAAGAGAGTCAAACCCTAAGAGTTTTAGGCCTCCACTATAAATAGGAGGAGATGGTGGCTGCACTCTCTCTCTCTCGCCTTTTATGTTTCAAAACCCTAATTGTCTTTAGGGAGTTGAGGTGGAGGCTAGGGCTCTTGATGGTTTGTGGTGAATTTCGTGATCTTTGATTGTCTCTTGATCCATGATGGTGTGGATGTAATCCAAGATCAACCACGAAATCAATCTATGCAAGGTTTGCTTGAGATAAGTCTCTTTTCGTTCTTGCTTTCAATTTCGTGTTTTTAGGGCTTTCTTTGATCCGCGAGTTTGTGATTGATTCTTTCACGTGAATTAGCTTGCTGTGATATGTGTGAATCTATCTAGCATCATCTTGATCATCAATCTCTCACGAACAAGCTTTAGGATCAAGTTTTCGTTCTTGCCCGGTTTTAGACCTACGTTAATCAATTGACAATTGCTCAAGATCGCTTCAAGAATTATCATAATATTCGATTGGAATAGGTCCTCAATAGCATAGAGAAGGTGTGTGCAAAGTTTCGTGAAGTTTGGAGTTGAGAATCAAAGTTAGACCTAATTGCAACTTCGTCATCGGCTGATTTTATTGTTTGAGATCGGTTCAGATCGCCGGTCCGACCGCCCGTCACCACCGGTCCGACTGATTTGGAGCGGTCCGACCGCCAAGATAATAATGTGTCCGACCGCCAACAATCGGTCCAACCTGGTTCCTCTGAGGTCAAACCGCCGAGACTTGTGTTGCTTTGATTCTTAGCGATTATTGTCGCATTGCTTAGGGGGTTTTATTGGATTCAATATTAGTCTTCCGCTGTACTGGTATATTGATCTTCATAGCTTTCTAATAGCTACTGGAGTGAAATTGTATTGAGCTCATAATTTGTGAAAAAGTGAGCGTGCTCCTATTCACCCCCTCTAGTCGCCTTTACGGTCCAACAAGTACCAACCAATACATGGCAGTAGTACTGCACCTACTTAATTTTTTGGGATCTTGTCCCCAAACGATCGAATTTGTGGTTGTGACTATAATACCCCCTCACCAGC
This sequence comes from Hsuehochloa calcarea, assembly GCA_036346395.1. Lineage (NCBI taxonomy): Eukaryota > Viridiplantae > Streptophyta > Magnoliopsida > Poales > Poaceae > Hsuehochloa > Hsuehochloa calcarea. Next base: position 11,799,665 of record CM070596.1, on the reverse strand, counting down.
ACCAAGCTCAACACCTCTGGCCTCATTGAATACCTTAGAGCCTTTGGAGCACTCTCTACTACTCATTTGCTCATATTTCATATTTTGAGGTAGTTGAGAGCATTGAAGTTATTTTGCATCATTAGTTGATCTTTTTGGCACTTAATAATCTTCAAGCAAGGGCTATGATTTATTATTCTTGGTGTTTCCCGACACCTAGACGGCGTGGAGGTGTCGTGGTCTGGTGATCTTCTCGAGAAGCTTGTAAGAAACCAAGTCTTCGAACACCATGGTAAAACATCATTATGTTATTGTGGTTTGCTCTCTTGTGATTTACTTTGTGCAATTTACATTCTGAGAATTAAATTGATTGCATGTCAAACTATAATTACAAACCTTTGACTTAGACTTAGGGTGTTGGTGCACTTAAGGGAAACTAGAATCTTTAGGTTTCAATTGTGCAAAACCGAATTGACGTTCGCTTCCGCATTAGAAATCAGTTTTTAGCCTTAGAGTTTTTTAGAAAAGACTATTCACACCCCCCCTCTAGTCGGCCTCCTCGATCTTACACGCTCCCCTCCTCCCCTTTGCCTGCGGCGCCCACGCTGCCCCCCTCCTTCCAAAATACCGCTGACTCCACCACCCCTTCCAAGGTTCTCCTCTTGAAATACTACATCTTTCTCTTTTGGACTGTAGATCTGAGGCGCCTCGCCCACACTTGCTCGCACCTGCCTCCTTGCCTCATCTGCTCCACATAGACGATGGCGCTGAGGGCAGCCAATGATCTGTGAACCCTCTCACCAGCTTACGCATCGACGACCGCTGCCCAAACGAGGTGATCGAGGCTATCCCTTCCCCTACCCTATTTACCTCGCGCGGTTTATATGGTCCTATCTCATTGTTTTTAGTCTAAAACTTACTATATATTTCATTATGCAACTCACAAGCTGCAGAATTTGCCTCCTAAAGGTTTTTTAGCAGGTCTCCTTTTTCATCTCTTAGCTTCTGCGCTTCAGCTTTTACATAGTTGAGTGCAGAAGTTAAGGTCATTTCGTCATCTCTAGACCTCCAGAAGGTTAAAGAAGACATGAGTATTTATTGGGTGGTCGAAACAAAATAAGATTGCTCATATCAAATACTTACGATCTCACTGCCAGTTGGCAGAGCTCGGCTTGCTGCTTCTTCAGCAAAATATGTTGCCTGTGGTATTCACCAACGATGACAACTTGTTCAAGAGAGAAAAGGAAAAAAAAACTAAATATGGAAATGTTTGGCATCGAGTACTTACACTGATGGTTGACCGAGCAAAATTGCCATACACCCTCTCGAAATCTTAAAGTTCATAAAGTTGCTCGACGTGGTCCCACCATACTTTTTTAAGACGCTCGTCATAAAAAAATATTCCCTATTCGGAATATCCTTAGGGTGTGGGACTCGGTCATGAGATCTGAATGAAGAAGATCCAATAGTTGGTGGGCCAAAGAACTCGGGGAAGAGGTCGACGAAGTCTTCGTCTTCTTCTTCTTCTTCTTCTTCTTCTTCGTCGTCGTTGTTGTTGGCAATAGCAACAACTCCTCCTTGAGGGCCAGACGGAAAGTCCTCTGCGACTTGCTTCCCAGCACGATGAACTGAGGTTTCTCCTCCAACTTGACCGGATGCTTTTGGTGATAGCAAGATCAAATCCCTTGTCATATTATTGATATCCTCAATAACCGGCTCGATCACCGTAGCGTCTTCACCTCTGTTTCCACGACCACCTCAGTGGTCGTAGCTGCTCCAGTGATAGCAATGATGAGTCTATGGTCCGATCTTCCGAAAGGTACTGATAAGTCGATTGTGGAGAACTCTATGTTGATGATCCGGAGGCTCCAACCAGAATAGATCAAACCTCCCGCAATCACTACACCACTGCTCCGTTGGTTATCAACCGTGCCGAACGCGGTTGACCTTGCCAAGAAGGCTATCTCCTGCAAGCGAATCGAGAACACAAGCAAGAAAGTAGAAGATGCAATCTGATATTGTATTGTGAATATAGATGAAGCTCGCAATGTGGGGTTCCTCAACCGAACGTGCGGCGAGACTGCTAAGCAGAATAATCTCAAAGAAACCCCCCCTAAACTATGACGGCTACTGTATATATAGGGGGATGTGAGGAGGTCGACCTAGGGTTGTGCGGCCGTGGAACGAGGCGTACACAACCTGGACTCCGACCTCGTCACGCTTACAAGTCCTATTAGATCCAAAACGGTGACGTAGCACCTTATGTCGCGTATCTCTGGTCGAAGACCTGGTCATAGGACTGGTCCTGGGGTGGTCTTGGGGAGTCCATGCTATCTCTGGTCGTAGATTGTGTCCAACGAGTCCAACTGGTCGGAGGCCTTCTTGAAGTGGTCGAGACCTGTGAGTCGGGTTGTAGACCTTCTTGAACTGGTCGTAGTCCTAGATTCCTAAGTACAAGTAATTCATCTCCATTAGGCTACATCATAGAGTTCTCAAATAATGCACTCAGCCCTAGAAACGAATTTACCTGATAAATTAAGTGATTTGTACGAGCTCTTGTAATTGGAATAGCAAGCATAGCAAATGTGGTTGTATCCATAGGGGTCATGCCCTCATCATCCTCCCTTTCTTGAAAATAAAGCCGTCCTCGGCTTTTGATAAGCTGAACATAGGATAACAAAGAAGCCAAGGTGTATACATGGTATATGTATATGTCATCTGTTTTAACCGTTCTTCGTTGTTGCACAATTAATGTTATAGAACAGCAGCGATCATAAAAGCTCATTGTATTATTAGCCCAAGAATAATCATATATGTTAATGAGAAAAACATCCCACAACAATTATTGCAACTAGTTTTGCAAATATAATGGAAGCATTTATACAATTCAAATCCCTGAAGTTGTAAATTTGTAGTGCTAGCACATATGAGCAATTCTACAACCTTTGGAATCAAACAAAGTTTATCCATATAATCATATTTCAATTGAGCGTTAGCAAATTCATCTAGCAAGGGTGAAAAGATTTGAAAGTTATTCCAATCATCACTATTATTATGTAGATTGTCAATACTAGATGGTGCAATAAGAGATGAACACATAGGCATTGGATGATCATTTAAGTTTATTTTCTTCTCATAATGAACAAGATGCGGTACACAAGAATTGTTGTTCAAAATAGTAAGCTTCAATTCATCTATGTGATCACAAGTTATGCATATTCTATACACATGAAATTGATTGTCTACACCATAATCTCCAATCAAAATAAACTTATATCCAGGGATGTACGCACTAGACAAGGATTTCAAACATGTGATTTCAGAAACTTTCTCCACAGTATGTGACAATTTCATCGGTGGCTTCAACATAATGTAACATAAAGAATCAGTAGGAGAAATTCTAGTCAAAAATTCTTTATGTCTTACCAATTCCACATGACCATTATATGTGATTGGCTCATCATATGAATCGCTCAAGACAGCAGACAATTCAATTATGTTATCATATGGTGTACTCAAGACAACAGGTAATTCAACAAGTTTATCATATGGTGCACTAAAATCAATGCAGTCTAAATTCTCTTCATGAAACATGTGCGTATCAGAATTAATTTTCACTAATTTTTGCTCTAAAATAGCAAGAACAGTGGACAATTGTAGTTCTTCACAAGCATACTCACCTTGAGTGATGATAGCATCATGATCTTTACCTTTTTGGCTCTTCTCAAGTGAATTAGGTGCATCCATCTCCTCATCTTCCTTCTCAACCAATGGAGTCGATAGTTTAATCAGTTCATTCTCCTCTGCGGCATGGTTCTCTAGCTCTTTTTGGGTACTCAATATTGGTTGCACAATTATGGTCCTATAATTCACTGTAGCAGCGGCACCTAGAATTTCCTCGCCATCGCTATCTGCCTCATGATCATCATCATTGCCTGCAAGGTTAGCTGCAAGAGTATATTCATCCTCAACATCACTAGCACTTACATAACCTCCATCTTCTGTTGCAATGTACGCCTGCTGACTTGGGCAATCTCTCATGTAGTGGCCCATCCCTTTACAACGGTGGCATACAATGCCTGTTGTACGGCCCGTGGAAGCAACCGATGAAGAGCTCTATGTTGGTGCAGAGGGGGCGGCAGATCGAAAAACAGGAGGTGGGGCTGTCTTTGCTTGTTCCAGCGTCGATCTTGATGTCAACATACTTCCCAAGTTGCTCCTAGTCCTCTGTTGCCTACCCTGCATTTCCTTTTCTGCCAAGCAAGCAAGATGGAATAACCTATTAATATCATTATAGTCTTTGTAATCAACTATGTCCTGAATCTCATGCCTTAAAACACCATAAAAATGAGTTCTTATCCTCCTCATCTTCAACAACATTGCAATGCAGCATGCCTATTTGTAGTTTTTGATAATATTCCTTGACAGATTTATTACCTTGGTCTAAGCGCTGTAATTTCTTAAGCATATCATGTTTAAAAGCTGGAGGAACAAATCTAGCACGCATAGCTACCTTCAATCTATCCCATGTATCAGGTGTTAAGCCAGAATTAACCACTTGATTCCACCAAATGATAGCAAAATCTTTAAACTCACTAGTAGCTTGTCTGACTCTATGCATTTCAGGAACTAGATGGGCATTAAATTTTTGTTCAACTATCATCTCCCAATCTAGATAAATTTCAGCATCATAAACACCCGCAAAAGATGGTATGGTAAGTTTAACTTTAGCAAATGGATCATCATTAGCACGAGCATTGTGGTGCTGAAAATTATTACCTCCCATACCGAACCGATTGTGATGTGGTCGGTGTTGTTGACGTGCATCCTGGTCAGCAAACACAGCGTCGGTCTCACGGCTTCTCCTCCCGTTATCATCTCCCTCCTCAAGATCTTGGGCTGCATCATGATCGTACTCACGTCCACTGTTTGGTGGCTGGTTCATCATTCTTTCAAGGCGTGTAGTGAGCGCTGCAATACTATCGTTGATTGAGTGCTGCAATGTGATCGTGGTAGCTTGAAGGCTCCTGTCGATGGCCTCATTAATGGTAGTGTGTTGTACATCAGACGTCTCACCTGTCATGGTTAGCAGAAAATAAAAGACAACACACAGGTATTATCCCTATCAACTACTAGGTGATGGAAGGTGGAAACACACACTCTCAAGCGTCTTACCACACTCTTACAAGTGTTCTTACTAACGCAGTAGGTGGTACGACCGGTGGCTGGTTCGTGATACCGTGTCGAGAGTGGGTATGATTGCAAGAGGAGACCCGTGCTGATCAAGAGTAGGTGGAGCTCGGAAGGCACAATATGTAGCAAGAATTAGCAAAAACCGTAACCCGATTAGCAAAGTTGAATAAGGGTCCAAAGTATCTGTCACGGTTGCTGGCCTAAGAAGTGTCCCTAGCCCTAGCACACACTGATCGATAACAAGGACTGGATACAAGGATTCAAAGGATGCAAGGCGGGGACTGGTCGTAGACCAACTGGTGGTGGTCGATTTTCTTCTTCTTCACTGGGGCTGGTCGGTTTGCGTCTTCTTCTACTCTCTCTTCTTTTTTTTGACTGCCGAAACCCAACCTAGGGTTCCTTTCTTCTTCTCTTTTTTTTTCTCTTTCTCTCTTTTTTTTGATTGCCGAAACCCAACCTAGGGTTCCTTTTTTTTGCGAATGTGACCTTGACTCAAAACTCTTCAAAACCCTCTTCTGAGTCTATGGATATATATGAGTCATAAACTTTTTGTAGAAGGCAGGGGTATATAGGTAATTAAAAGATACTCTCTCTCTCTCTGAACTTTGGCTATGAAAATTCTTATCGGACTTTGTGTGGCAGGCACGATATGATGAGTGTGTGGCGTGTCCGAGAGCAACAAGAGACAATACGGTGGTCGGGGCGGGAACGAGTAGGTGGTCGAACCCGAGTAGGTGGTCGAATCTGACTAGGTGGTCGAGCGCAAGTAGGTGGTCGAACACGAGGAGGTGGTCGAACTCGCGTAGGTGGTGGCACGACCAGGATGGGTGGTGGCACGACGGGCGACGGTGTTGACTAGAGGCCAAGAATACGACTCTAAACCAGCAACACGACTTAGACAAATGACACTAATTCAACAATGCGAAACAAAGAACGAAAATTGCAAAGGCACAATGGGTGATGGGACAGCGGAAGAACACGACGAACAAATATATTTTGTGGGGCAATTTTCTGGAGCTTTAGGATGATGGAAAACAACTAATCTAACAGGGGAAAAAATTGTGATTACCTAACGGGCAACTTTAGCTCTGATACCAACTAATGAGTCTATGGCCCGATCTTTCGAAAGGTACTGATAAGTCGATTGTGGAGAACTCGACGTTGATGATCCGGAGGCTCCGACCATAATAGATCAAACCTCCCGCAATCACTACACCACTGCTCCGTTGGTTATCAACCGTGTCGAATGCGGTTGACCTTGCCAAGAAGGCTATCTCCTGCATGCGAATCGAGAACACAAGCAAAAAAGTAGAAGATACAATCTGATATTGTATTGCGAATATAGATGAACCTCACAATGTGGGGTTCCTCAACCGAACGTGCGGCGAGACTGCTAAGCAGAATAATCTCAAAGAAACCCCCCCTAAACTATGACGGCTACTGTATATATATAGGGGGATATGAGGAGGTCGACCTAGGGTTGTGCGGCCGTGGAACGAGGCGTACACAACCTGTACTCCGACCTCGTCACGCTTACAAGTCCTATTAGATCCAAAACGGTGACGCAACACCTTATATCGTGTATCTCTGGTCGAAGACCTGGTCATAGGACTGGTCCTGGGATGGTCTTGAGGAGTCCGTGCTATCTCTGGTCGTAGATTGTGTCCAACGAGTCCAACTGGTCGGAGACCTTCTTGAAGTGGTCGTAGACCCTGCGGAGCTGGTCGTAGACCTTCTTGAACTGGTCGTGGTCCTAGATTCCTAAGTACAAGTAATTCATCTCCATTAGGCAGCATTATATAGTTCTCAAATAATACACTCAGCCCTAGAAACGAATTTACCTGATAAATTAAGTGATGTGTATGAGCTCTTGTAATTGGAATAGCAAGCATAGCAAATGTGGTTGTATCCATAGGGGTCATGCCCTCATCAAGCAACTTCCTCTGTTGCCACCACAACGACATCAGTCGATTCCTCGACCACCTCCACTGTTGTCTCTTCGACTGCAGGAGAAACAATTGCTGTCTCTACAACTAAAGGAGAAATAACTGTGGGCTTCTCGGGAGAAGCATCCATACGACTGGAGAAGCGGGACTAAAATTGCAGAGAGAAGAAAACATGTTAAATTGTAGAAACAAACGGTAATTGCTACTTTTATGCTTTTAATTTTTTACATACCTTGGCTTTCTGGACACAATCTTGAATCCAAAAGAAACCTTCCCCAAGGAAGATTTCTTTTTCTTCTTCTCTCCGACCGCCTTAATTCTCGTGACACCTTCAGCCCCTGGAAGGCTTTCAGTGCCACGAGATTGAGATGTCAAAGCTTCTTCGACCACGTCTGGCTGAAAGTCTAGTTCGGGGATTGGGATCTCCACGACCACGTCTGGTCGTAGATCTTGATCGAGAGCTACAACTCCCAAAGCTTCATACCCCTCTTGGTGATTGAAACTTGTTTCGACCACGAGGATAACACTCGTCTCGACCATAGATTCTGTTGCTGATGATGTATCCTTCACAAAATACACAAAGCTTTTTCAGTTCTCCTTTTCTAATTGCTTAACAAAGTCACGAGAAGTGGAAACTGAAAAGATCATGTTGTCATAGTAGAATGATACCTTGGCCTTAGGGACTTTGTGCTTAACCACTTCGACCACTCTTCTTTTCTGCGGCAACCATACGCAAAGAATTTCTTGAAGGGTTGATCGGATGAGAGCAAAGCTTGAGCCTTCGCCCTTCTTGTCGGCGACCTTCACAAGGCGACGCCTTTTGCCCGGAGAAACTCTATCTTCCTCTGGCCCTGTTTCGACAGCCCTCAATTCGACCTCTTGGTTGTCTTGACGGTCTGTCATGCCTACTTTCTACAAAAGTCAAGAAAGAAATATTAAACAATGGTTGAATTTTACGACCACGAAACCCTAAAGATGAAATCAATTTTTTGATTACCTTTAGGTGTTCTTTCCTTTCCTCTGCGGACACGACTGCCAAGATTCAAGAAACCCTTGTAGTGGGTATTGGAGCTTTTTCATAAACAAGTTTGCCTCAGACGCAATCTCTTTTTGTGAGAGATCTACAATTGCAAAGAAAATAATCAACTATCAAGCTCGAAATTAACCAAGAAGATCTAGGTTGAATATTTATTTTACCTTCTTCGAAATCCCTGGTTAGGTCAGTAGTCCCCGAGTACATCCACATGGGGTGTGCTCGATTCTTTAGAGGATTGATGCGGTGCGTGATGAAGCCTCTCACCACGTGCCATCCGATAAGCCCCTCTTCCTTGAAGTCTTTGATGGCTTGAATATAGGGGTGATCCGGTCGAGGTTGCTTGGAGACAAGTCCCAGGAGGCACTCTTCTCTACAGGCTTCCCCGTGAAGAAGAGGCAGTCTTCCTTGGATATTCTTCCATCCCGGCCATGACGACCAGGTGAACATTTGAATATACTTCATCGACTTCCCGTCGTGGAGCTTCAGATTGCAGCTACCTGCGATTCCGCCATGCTTACTCATCCCGTAGTAATATTGGAAGAGCGACAAATCTGGGGGAATTCCCAGATAAGCTTCGCACAAGTAGACAAAAACACTCAACATTGTGTGAAATTAGGAACAAGATTCACTAATTTCACCCCAAAGTGTTGTAGTACGAGTATGAAGAAATGGTGAATGGGCAATCGAAAGCTACATTCACAGTACGATTGGAATACTGGAATGGTGCCCTCTTCACTGGATGGCCAATGTTGTCCCGCAACTTCAGTCCACTTCACAAAGGCTCTCTTCGGGATATTCTCGGCTGCGATCAGAACCTTCATATTCTCCGCATCCATCTCTGATTTTTCTCACTTAGAGACGGTTCCGGCCATCTTTTTTGAGTAGGCTTGATTTGGATTTGGAAAGTTTTGGGAAAAGATTGTGATTTGGTTGGCGGCGAAAAGAACAAGATCTCGAAGAATAGTCGAAGCAAATGTGGAAAGTAAAAAACTCTAAGTCACACCATGATGATTTTTATAGCCGCGCTTTGAGTTAGAGATCGTGGGAACTCAACAGATTACCACCTCTTGAGGAAGCTGCTCCAACGGATAGGTCTATGAGAGTCGATTGATATTCTTTAATCATGTCATTTGGGAAAAGTGATTACGTCTTTACAACTCAAGCGAAATTACTTTTTGACCAAGTCTATTTACGATCAAATAATATATCAGTCAGAAAGACTTTGCTTCTGACTACTATTCTACGACCTCCTTTTCCATGTAGGTTATTTTCACTTGAAGTTGGAGGCTAGATGATGAAAATATGATAATCCTCAATTAATTAAATTGTTTATCTGTAATTGTTATTGTAGATAGCAATATCCTTATGATAGTCTTGAGTATACCCCTTATCGTTCATCAAGGAGAAGCTTAAGATAATTAGTTGTAAACCATCCTATGACCACCCTGTGTGGTCATAAGATGTTTTTAAAATCACCTCATAATCGTAAGTCTTTCTAAGACCGCATCATGGTCATAAACCTTTTTACGACCACATCAATTAAGACCACCCTATAGTCAGCAAAGTCTATAGACATGTGGGTCTAATTGACTAGAGAATCTTATACGTGGTGTAGATTAATACAGAGCAGTTAATATACACTATTATTCTCTGGGATAACTGCATGTACTACGCCTCTGTCTCTTATGATAACTGTCAGGCGACGTAGGGTGTCATCTCTCTGACAATAAGTTCCATCAACGTGCACATTACATCAAATGTTGCGACGTCTTTTGGCTTGGAGTAACTGTCACCCCTTCATGCGCTATATAAAGGCAAAAGTCAGTTGACATTGAGGCAGATCAGGAGGAGACACTGAGCATTAGTTTTCTTCCTGATTGTAAAGAGCATAGTCAATACATCAACACAGCGGTAGGGTTATTATTCTCTCAGGAGAATGTATGAACCTGTCTAAATCCCTGTGTCTTTCTCTGCGTGGTTCTAATTCTAGGAGACCCCAAATATTCATTCGTAAGATCGATACTAGATTATCGACAGGTCTAATCCGATTGACACTCGCACTGCCGAGACTCCCATGGAGCTATCCCTTCAGCTTCGTACCACTGATGATGATTTTCTTGAGGATCCTACTCGATATAATCATCTTGCTAGGAGTTTAGTGTATCTTGCGAACACTCGTCCTGATATTGCTCATGTTGTTCATATCGTGAGTCAGTTCATGGCTTGTCCTACCCATCTTCACTATGGTCACTTTCTTCGTGTTCTTTGCTACTTGCGTGGAACTATATCTCATCGTTTGTTTTTTCTTTGCTCCAACTCACTGTAGCTTCAGGCGTACTCGGATGCGACCTGGGCTAATGATCCTTCTGATCGTCGTTCTCTTTCTGCTTATTGTGCTTTTCTTGGCTCCTCCATGATTGCTTGGAAGGCAAAGAAGCAAACTGCAGTTTCTCGTTCGAATGCAGAGGCTGAGTTGAGAGCTATGGCAGTAGTGGCAGCAGAGGTTACTTAGTTGAGGTGGCTACTTGCATATTTTGGAGTGTCTGTGATGGGATCTACGACTTTTGTCCGGCGATGCAGTGCTATCGATTGCCGTGAGCCAGTGAAGTATGAGCTCACCAAGCATATTGGTGTGAATAGTTCATACACTCGCTTATAGGTGCAAGGAGGAGTATTTGCTTTACAGTTTGTACCATCAGAGTTACAGATTGTTGATTTTTTCACAAAGCCGCGGAGGGGGGTGTTATAATAGAAATTCATTTGTATTTCTTTATATGCTTTTTATATTTCCTTATATATGTATGACATATTCTTTTGTAATATTCTTTTGTACTCTCTATGTATATTGCTTATTGTGCCTCATGAATATACACACAATATTTATAACAGGACAACTTCATGTGACATATGTACACGACATTGTGCACCAAGATTATCTACTTACTTATCTTTTGTACTAATACCACGAGTTTTAAACATGCTAGGGGAAGTGACTGGTAGGAGTTGTGCAGCTGTTATATGACCTGATGCCAACAGAAGAGATACTTTTGTGGCTACTCGACAACACATTTCAAATGTTAGAAACAGAATGCCTGATAAGTATGAATGGAGGAACCTTTCTCTCTGTGCCTAACAGAATTTTGGTGATTATACCCTATATGAGTACACTACAGCCTAACCTACTTGACCCCTGAGTATAGAACTCTTAACCAATACCAAAGATACCACAGGACAAGTCCTTTTCCTGTGGCATTTTCCCCTACTGAGTAGGAATAACGATACAGACTGATTGTGGCTTTGATCTTCTGTTGAGGGTTCACACCATAAAAAGGATCATATCCACTGATCTATAAGATGCACAGCATGCATACTTTGTGTGTGGACCATTCAACCAACAATGGATGGTCTAGATGACACCTGGACAAGAAATTATCAGTTTCTAACAAGAAACTGACATAAATTCCTAAATTATTATCTGAAGGCAATTTTAAGCTTTTGGTATGACCAGAAGGCTGCCATGGGATGCCGGTACCTTTTGTATTGCAATATAGAGGATCCATTTTCTTCCCGTCGAGGCAAGCAATTATAGGATTTTTCACACAAGTTCACTATAAGCAGGAGCTTTGAAGAGGCTCTTGTCTAACGTCATTTTCCTCAATATCTCCACTTCATTCCATCGATATTGTGCAGCATAGATGTTGGATAGAATTACCCGTGGAGTTGTGCTTGCAGGGTCCAAATCATAAATCTTTGTTGCTGCTATTTCACCAAGTTTCGCATTAGAGTAGTTTGTACAGGCACCGAGGAAAGAATGCCACATCGAAGCTGGTGGATCAGGATGTTCCAGTAACAGATCATAAGCTTCGGATAGCTTTCCAGCACGGCAAAAAAGATCCACCATGACGCTCAAGTGTTCAACAGTAGGGTTGACATTGTAGGTACTCCCCATCATTTGATACAAATGCATTTCTTTTCCAACTAATCCAGCATGACTACAGGTTGAAGGAGCACAGAGGAAGGTGGCTGAGTTGGACCGCACTTGATGGTCAAGCATCTCGTTGAAGGTTTGCAATGCTAAACCGTTTTTTCCACACCTTCCATGACCATAAATATTTTCATTCCACGAAACTGGATCAGTCAATTTCGTCCTATCTTTCTCAAATACTCTCCCAGCAAACACATCACATCCACAGCTCATAAACATGTCAAACAGTGTTGTATGGAAAACATCATCCTTGAAGTCTTGCATTTTTCGAATCACATGGCAATAAATCTCCTTCCCACACTGAATATCTGACATGGCCGAACAAGCATTCAACATACTCCTCATGGTTTCCAAACTTGCATGTGACACTCCCTCTGATCGCATCTTACTGAAAAATGGAAAGACCTCAGCGAATTTCCCATGATGTGCAAGGCCATTAATCATCAGATTCCATGTAATACTGTCAGGCTTGAACCCTTCCAACCTTAGCTGTTCGAACAACCTAAGGCGTTTGCGAGCTTCTCATGTATCAGCAAACCTGAGATCATGGTATTCCAAGACACCAAGTTCCGCCCCTCCATGACTGAGAAAACCATGACTGAGAAAACCCAGTAAGCACGTTCCAGGGAACCACACTAAGAGTACATGTCAACGAGTGCAGTCCCAATACTGACACTGCAATCCATTGCACGCTTCAGGACATAGCTATGGGCCTCTTTACCAAGTGACGATGCTGACACACTTGCACACGCTGAGAGGACTACCAGCAAAGTCGTCTCTGTTAGGGTTTCACTGGACCCAAGTATCATTTTCCTAACAATACCCAAAGCCATGGAGTGTTCACCGTTCCTCAAGAACCCAGAAGCCATCGCATTGTAACTCTCGACGTCCTTGTCAATCATGAATTCAAGAATCTTCCTTGTCGAGTTTTAATCCCCACAATCCGAGTACATTGTGATGAGCGCTGTTGCAACATAGAGATCCAAGCAATCCCCTGTCTTCACCACGAGCCCGCGCAGCTGCTCCCCCTGTTCGACCGTCCCACAAGAAGGTAGCGCACCGGCGACCGTGACAGAGTTCGGCAGTAACACTTCTTTCCCGAGGAGACTAAAGACATCCTTCGCTTCATCGGCCTCCCCGTGCTATCCGCTCAGGCATTTCGTTGAACACCCGGCACGCGTCCCTGAGACACAGGAGCCTGGTGTAGGCGCTCATCAGGGCGGTGGCAACGTAGGGGCAGGAGTGTTGGAAATTTGTGGGCAAGAGATTTGAATTATATCAGAAGTGTGTTTTTAATGATTATTTGCACCATATCTAAATACTTTGATATTCTACTGCAAATAAGCTAGTAGGATAAAACAAGTCTAGACAAAGTTTGTACTAAAACAAAATGAAAACTCGTTGTGAACAGAACAAGACAACGAGATTGCAAAGTGCATCTCAAAAATTGAATAGCTTCTCTTTATATAGAGTTTGAAAGGATGCGAAATGAAGAGACATGACTATTCGAATGCACCCTCCCGTAAAGAGACACGACTTGTTGTTTGAAAATAATTTTCAACAATCTACCACTTGTTTTAAAATAAACAAGTTCATTCGAATGCACCCTCCTGTAAAGAGACACGACTTGTTGTTTGAAAATAATTTCCAACAATCTCCCACTTGTTTTAAAATAAACAAGTTCATACACAGTAATAAAGTAATATTAATACAGTTATGTATATTTCGATTTGAACCTAACCTTAGTATATACACAACAAATTTTTGATGAAATTAAAGGTAGCATAAAAGTTTTGAACCAATTATTCATTATATCAAAATCGGTCATGCATTACACATATTCTTTACAACGTTCTGTCCACAAAAACAAGCTTAGCACTATTAATGGCCATATGCTCATCCTATATTAATTAAAAAAAATTATAGGAGAAACTCTACTCTCATTTAGAGACGGCACCATCTCCTTTTTTATATAGGTGAAATTCTTCTAGTATCTCTGTTACTTACAGATACTTGTTCTCAACGACTGAATCTCATTAAGGGTAAAATACTCAACCCTCAAACAGTAACAACAAACATTTCACAATTAGATAAATGTTGAACCATCCACGTCACAACTTGTTGTTACCCTTTGAACCATAAAACTAGTTAATTACTAGTGTTAGCTTGGGTTGCCATTGTTAATGGATTTATTATTGTGTTTAAGTCTCATTCCCAAGGAAGTCTTCTTTACCAAGTCTCTTGTGAGAGGTTTAGTAAATGGATCAGCAATATTAACATCTGTTCTCACAAATAATAAAGAAATTATTACATCCTTGATTAATTTCCTCACATAATCATGTCTTAGACTTATATGTCACTACCATTGTACACTTCATTGTACGCTCTAGCTAAAGTAGCCTAGCTATCACAATGTATTGACAGTGCCGATACATTTTCACGTGCCAATGGAATTTCTAAAAGAAGATCTCTTAACCATTCAGTTGTGGATTTCCAACCTAACACTAAGATCTTTGGTTTTCTTAATATATCCCAAGACTCTCCCAATTGCTTTCCAATACTCAACACTGGAGTTGCTAGTAAATCTACTTAATTTACTAACTGCATATGATATATTTGGTCTTGTGCATTGCATCAAATACATCAGACAACTAATAACACTCGCGTATTCAAGTTGAGCCACTGCTCTTCCTCCATTCTTTTTAAGTTTTATGTTTGAATCAAATGGGGTGTTTTACTTCTTTAAAGTTTAGATGTTTAAACTTATCCAGAATTTTCTCCACGTAATGAGATTGACTAAGTTCAAAACCCCCACTATTTTGTTTCACTTTGATGCCCAAAATAGTGTTCACTTTATGTTTCATTTTGAAAAGGAAATAAGAAATCATTTATTTACATTATGCCTTTGGCATCATTGCTAATTATCAACATATCATCAACATAAAGGCACAAAAAAATCATAGTGTTTTCCACAACTTTACAGTATAAACATTTATCAGAAATGTTGTGAAGAAATATGTATGAAAGTAACTTTTTGTACATTCCTCCTCTGCTTTGTATTTGCTCTCGAGGCGGTCTAGATGTCTCTCTTCGAGCGGTGTGTCGGTGTAGAGATCATACAGCCGGTCGGAGAGGGTGTTGAGTATGTGCCCACGACACATCAGATCATCCTTGTTCTTCTTTGTTCTCTCTGCCTTTCGTTCGTCGTTGTCGTTCTCCTCCTCTTGATCTTTGGAAGAAGCGCGGATCAAGAATGTAGAAGAGCTTCATGGTTGTGAGGAAGAACTTTAGTTTATCACGCCGGTGGGTGAAGTTAATCTGTCGAAGCGATCAAGTTGCGCCATGTCTTGATTTATGAACTTGATGGTGGAAGCAGAAGCCTCGGACTCCATAATAATCGCTTTAGATTGTTGAAAATTTATGGAGTAGGAGATTTGAATCACGCTAGGAGCGCTTTCCTTAAAGCGATTGTTTGTACTCTGTCTAAATACTTTGAGGGTCTACTGCAAATAAGCTAGTGGGATAAGACAAGTTTGAATGAATTTTGCACTAAAGCAAAGTGAAAACTCGTAGTGAATAGAACAAGAGAACGAGATTGCTAAGTGCATCTCAAAAACTGAATGACTTCTCTTTATATAGAGTTTGAAATGATGTGAAATGAAGAGACACGACTCTTCAAATACACCCTCCCGTAAAAGGAAGCGAAATGAAGAGAGACGACTCTTCGAATGCACCCTCCCGTGAAGAGACACGACTTATTGTTTGAAAACAACTTCCAACAAGGGGAAGCAGTGAGTGGAAGGTGATCGTGGCAATAGTCGTGCACGATCTTGAGTAGGAATGGACGCATCAATGCGGTTAAACGAACGAGAATGGCAGCACTCTGGATCGACAAGAGGAAGACGAAGGCGATGACGGGGATGACAGGTGGGGTCGGGGAGAGAGAGTGAGAGGGAGGGAGGAGACTGCCGAAGCGAGCCCAAAGGTCAGAGGACAAGGAGAGAGCGCATGGGCGCGGCTGCGGGAATGTAATGGGCTGGGTGAAAACGGGCTGAGGGAATTCGGCCCAATCACTATTTTCCATATTTTAAATAATTTAGCAATTTAAATAATTCAGTTAATTCATTTAGTCTTTAGAAAATAGCAAATAAAGTTTGAAAATTATGGGAAAAAAATTCACAAAAATTTCTTGAGTCATTTTGGACTTAAATCAAATATTTTCAATTCATAATTGGTAATTAATTTTTGCAAATAATTTATTTTGGCTTTAAAATAATTAGGGGAAAGCTTTTAAAATTTCAAAAAACTCCAGAAAAATAAATAAATTTTATTTTCAACTAGAGAAAGAAATTTGGATTGTTACAAACTTACCCCTTAAAGGAAATCTCGACCAGAGATTGGACTTGGTTACTAAAAGGTGAGGTGCTCGACTTTCAAATCTTCTTCTCGTTCCTAGGTGGTTTCTTCTTTTGAATGATTACTCTAATGGACTTTGCGAATGGATGACTTTACTTCTGGTAATGTGTTCTACAACGTCGATAATCTTGATTGGCTACTCCACAAAAGTGAGATCCTCCTGAAGATCAATGCTCTCAAGCGGTGTTTGTCCTGTTAGATCTCGAAGACATTTCTTCGGCTGAGAAACATGGAAGACATCGTGAACAGCAGACAAAGATGTCGATAGCTCTAACTAGTAGGCAACTTCACCTCTTCTTGCTAAAATCTTATATGGTCCAATGAATTTGGGTGCGAGTTTTCCTTTAGTCCGAAATCTTCTTACTCCTCTAAGTGGAGTCACTCTAAGACATACAAAATCTCCTACCTCAAAAGATAATTCTCTTCAACGATTATCAGCATAACTTTCTGTGCGGGTGAGCAACTTTCGGACATTCTTTTATTGATTTTACTTTACTTTCAAGTTCTCTTACTAGTTCATGTCCGAAGAACTGGTGCTCTACCACATGATCCCAAAGAAGAGGAGTTCTACACTTCCTACCATACAATGCTACAAATGGGGACATTTGCAAGTAGCTCAGTAGTTGTTGTTGTATAAAATTACATCCGGGGTAGGTTATGATCCCAACTTTTCGCATAATCTATAGCACAGCCTCGAACCATGTCTTCTAGTATTTGATTTACACGTTCCGTTTAGCCATCTGTTTGAGGATGGTATGTTGTACTGAACTTGAGTATAGTCCCCAATGCTTCATGCAGGCTCTTCCAAAATCTTGACGTGAATTGTGAACCTCTGTGGGATACTATCTTTTTGGGTACTCTATGTAGACAGACGATCCTGACCATGTACAATTATGCTAATTTGCTATTCCTGTAGGTGGTCTTGACTGGAATAAAATGTGCCAGTTTAGTCAACCGGTCAATCACTACCCAAATAGAATCACATCCTGATTGGGTCTTAGGAAGTCCGGTGATAAAATCTATACCAATCTCTTCCCACTTCCATTCAGGAATAGGTAATGGTTGCAACAAACCAGCAGGTCTTTGATATTCTTCCTTGACTCTTTGGCAAACATCATAGCATGCAACAAATTCAGCTATCTCTCGCTTCATGCTGACCCACCAGTACCTTTCTTTCAAATCCTAGTACATCTTGGTACTCCCGGGATGAATAGAGTAAGATGATTCATGAGCTTTCTTCAGAATCAATTATTTTGTTTCCAGATGATCGGGTACACATATGCGCTTTCCAAACCAAACGGTACCTTTCTCATCTTCAGAAAATACTGGAGCTTTGCCTCTTCTCATGTTCTTCTTGATATCTTTGATATCCATATCTTCCTTCTGTTTTTTTAATGATATGACTCTGAATAGTTGGTTGAACTTCCAAAGTGTTTACACAACCCTGGCTGACAATCTCTAAGTTCAAATGCTTCAATTCTTCATACTACTTTGGTTGATTTTTCTGAACCAATATAGTGTTGCAATACCATTTTCTACTCAGGGCATCTGCCACTACGTTTGCTTTTTCCATATGGTAATGGATTTCAAGGTCATAATCCTTTATCAGTTCGAACAATCTCCTTTGTTTGAGGTTGAGCTCTGGCTGGGTGAAGATATATTTTAGGCTCTTATGATTCGTGAAAATCTCACAGCGATTACCAATGAGATAATACCGCCTGATTTTTAAAGCATGCACAATTACGACTAACTCCAAATTATGAGTCGGATAGTTTCCTTCATGTGGTCTCAACTGATGAGATGCATATGGCAATCATGTGGTCTCAACTGATGAGATGCATATGCCACAACTTTGCCTTCTTGCATCAGCATACATCCACGAGCCTGATGGGAGGGATCATAGAAAACCTCAAAGTCTTTATGGATGTCTGGCAAAACCAATACAGGTGTAGAAACTAGCTTTTTCTTTAACTCCTGAAAACTTTACTCACAAGCATCTGTCCATTCAAACTTCTTCTCCTTCTTCAGAAGCTGAGTCATAGGTCTAGCAGTTTTGGAGAACCTTCAATGAATCTGCAGTAATAACCCACTAAACCGCGAAACTTCTCATACGTGACGGACTTAGGTTGCTTCCAATCCATTACGGCTTCAACTTTGGCAGGATCTACTACAACTCCTCCTACTGACATAATATGTCCAAGGAAAGCCACTTGACTTAGCTAGCCAAAATTCACTCTTGCTGAATTTGGTAAAAAGCGATGCTCCACGAGATTTTCCAATCTTGTCTGAGGTGCTTCTCAAGCTCTTCTTCATCTTTTGAATAAATGAGGATGTCATCGATGAAAATAACAACGAACTTATCCAATAATTCTATGAATATTTTATTAATCATATTCATGAAGTAAGTCGAGGTGTTCGTCAAACCAAATGACATTACTGTAAACTCGTACAGTGTAATATCCCAAAGTTCTATTACCAAAAATAAAATTAATAAAGTTATTTTATGAAATTTTAAAAGCTTCTCCCTAATTATTTTAAATCTAAAATAAAATATTTACAAAAATTAATTACCAATTATGAGTTAAATTTTTTAAGTCGAAAATGATTCATGGAATTTCTGTGAATTTTTTCATAAGTTTTGGGCTTTATTTGCTATTTTCTAAAGCCAATTCGAATTAACTAAATTAATTAAAATGCTAAATCATTTAAAATCCAAAAATAGTCTCCAGGCTAAATCTTCCTAGGCTCGTCATTGTTCTTAGAGCCCAACCCCCATTTCGGCTCGACTTGCCCCACATCCCTCTCACCCTCTCCCACCGACAATGAGGCCTCGCCGTCGGCTGACCATCCCATTCTTCTTCCCCACCTCCTCTTTCCTCTAGCACATGAGCGCCTCTCGCCGCCATTAACGACCTCGCAAGCTCATTAATGTGTCGTTTCTCTACTCCTTTTCGTGCGTACTTGATGGCATTCAAAACTCCACTCTCCATCGCACTTATTCGGGCCGTTACCCCCCTCCTCAACTCACTTTAACCCGTGTTTACGCCACCGCCACGCCGATGTGAAACCACCTCCCCACGATCGCCCCCTTAGGACCCCCTACGCCCCTATAAAAGGGAGCATGAGGTGTCCCTCATCTCACTCAACCCATCCTCGAAGATCTCCCATCTCCTCTCTTCCTCTCCATTCGGGAATTCGTGTTTCTTCACCGCCGGTCGCAACCGCCTTCACCGTCGATTGCGATGTCGTCCGTCGATCTTCGCTGACGTTGTCTACACCAGGAGCTTCACTATGTTATGTTCTACCTTAGGCATACCACTCCTTCGCCGAAGGAACATCGGAGCACCATTGCCGCATTCACCTGAACGTTATCGAAGCCTTCTTCTTCAGCGCCGGCCACCTCCTCGCGCCTAGCCACCGGCAAGGTGAGCGCCGAGTTCCCATCGGCTTGTCTATCCATTCCACCTGATGAGGACATCAAACCTAAGGATGCAAATACTGCTTCGACCCGCTGCACTGCATGTTCTACTTCAAACACATCTTCTCCAATAAGACTTTCGGCTACTGCAATGTCGTATTATCCAGTTGGACCGAGCTACTTCTACATGCTATGGTGCTACGTCTACATGCCATGATGTTACGTCTACATACCATGGTGCTACACCACGTGCCAAGCAAGAGTTCGAGCTGGACACGTTTTGGAATCCAATTCGGCCTTCGGAGACAGCACCGACTTTAAACACGCATAACTTTTGCAAACGGAGTCCGATTCGGTGTTCTTGGGCTTGTTGGAAAGCTTATTCCGAGACCGTTCCAACGGATCCAGACTCACCTCCAAATTCCTTCTGTAGAATTCAGAATCATTAAAAAAGTACTATATCACCAATTTAGATCGATTTGGGCCTTGTAATCGTTGGGCCCATCTCCCTAGCCACCTCCCCCTCCTTGGGCTATACTATTCATGGTGAACTGTTCATGTGAACAATACCATATGAATAGTACCACCCCCTTAGTTGTTTGTTATGTGAGGCTTCCCCTCTCCTATTTAAAGAGGCCGCACCCCTTTAGTTTTTCTCGGGTTTTTCTTTGAGTTTATTACGCTTGCGATCTCGCCATACGTTCGGTTGAGGAACCCCACATTGTGAGCTTCATCTATATTCGCAATACAATATCAGATTGCATCTTCTACTTTCTTGCTTGTGTTCTCGATTTGCATGTAGGAGTTGGCTTTCTTGGCGAGGTCAACCGCGTTCGGCACGGTTGATAACTGTGGATATCATGGGGATATGTTCCAGATCTTAGGATGATGTGACAATTAGCAATGGCGTTTACGGTTTGCGTTTCATGTGTTTTCGACAAGTTTCAGAACTGTCAGGCTGTAACAGGTCTGACCAGTTGTAGAGTGGCGGTCGGACCGATCCCAAATCGGTCTGACCGGCAATAGGCGGCGGTCGGACCGGTGAACTTAAAAAGTGTTATTTTGAGCTGGGCCAAAAAATAGAGGGTGTAGGCAAGAGAGGGGATTCAATTGCACTTGGTCCCATAATTTTTGGTGTCTCCAGTCAAAAGTTCTATTGGATTGAAAATTCCAGTAGGTTTCGGTTTTCAGAGGCTAAAAATCGGCTAAGTCATTGCTGGCGGTCTGACCGGCCCATGTGTGGCGGTCTGGCCGGCCTTAAAGCGATCTTACCGGTTTCCTCTTGGTTAAATCGCCCAGCGTAAGCGGTGTTGTCTTGATTGTTAGGTCAAAGTCACGAGTTTCGGGGCATATATGGTGCATGATGTATGTTTTGACTAACATGGATCAAGTTGTGAAGAACTTGTTCCCAAATTTAGTTTACTTGTCTATTGTTGTGTAGGTTGCTTGGTGGTCAACGACGGTCAACGGTGAGTATGATCGGGACTAGACTTGGAGAAGCGAGGTCGAGCGATCGGCGATGCGGTGAGGTCAATGTACTCAAATGTGGGGCAAGATGGACAAGGGTGACCTATTAGCTAATCCGAGGCGCAAGATGGCGCTAGGTGTAGCTAGTTAGGTCAAGAGTAGATAAAGACGGTGCTTTAAAATGCGTGCGTATGTGTCCCGTTTATTTTGGGCCTTAACGGGAGCCCAATAGGACTAAACATCTAGAAGGTCTAAGCCTCCACTATAAATAGGAGAGGGTGGCAGCTGCACCACCGCTTCGCATTTTTGCTATTTTGGAAACCCTAATTTTCTTAGGGAGAGCTTTGGTGGAGGCTAGGGTTTAGAGAGTTTGATGTGATTTTCGTGCTCTTGGATTGAGCATTGTCCTCCATTGATGGAGAGGCTGTAAGCACATATCATATCAAAACAATCTAGAGAAAGTTTGATCACGTCTTGCCTCATTGTGTTCTTTCTCTCTATTTGATGATTTTGGGTCTTTCTTTGATCTGAGAGTTTTTGATTGAATTCTTCACGTGATCTAGCTTGCTGTGACGTGTGGGAATCTATCTAGGATCATCTTGATCATCAATCACCTACTAGCAAGATCTTGGATCAAGTTTTCGTTTTGACCCGGTTTTGAACCCTTCTTTGATCAAACGAAAAAGGATCTTTATTCTTTCAAGAATTATCATAAATTTCAATTGGAATAGGTTCCTGATATCATAGAGAAGGTGTGTTCCAAGTTTTATCAAGTTTGGATTAGTAGATCAAAAGTTGCATCTATTTTTATCTTAAATCGTCGGGCTATTCTTACGTTACGGAGGTGGCGGTCGACCGCTTGTATACCGGTCGGGCCGACTGAAATCGGTCCGACCGCCCAAGGCCGTGATCGCCCGACAACGCATAGCGATAGTTGCTATCTTGTGTTTTGATCGTTTGTAGTCTTGCTTAGGGGTGTTTATTGGATTCAATATTAGTCTTCCGCTATACTGATATACTGATCTTCATAGCTTCCATAGCTACTGGAGTAAAATATTATTGTATCCATTATTTGTGAAAAAGTGAGCGTGCTCCTATTCACCCCCCTTCTAGTCGCCTTTTTGGTCCAACAATAACCATCGGAGCAGTGGTGTAGCGATTGCGAGGGGTTTGACCTGTTTTGGTCGGAGCCTTCGGATCATCAACGTCGAGTTCTCCACAATCGACTTATCAGTACCTTTCAGAAGATTGGGCCACCGACACATCAGTTGGTATCAGAGCAATGGTTGCCTGTTAGGTAATCACAATTTCCCCTTTTAGATTAGTTTATTTCTATCGTCCTAAAAACCCTAGAAAATTAACCCCACAAAAATAATTGTTTGTGGTGTTCTTCCGCTTTCCCATCACACTTTTGAGCCATTGTAATTTTTCTTTTCAGTTTTGCTTGTTGAATTTTTTTATTGCATCGTCGTGTCTAGTTGCTGATTTCTAGTTTTAGTTAGAGTCTAGTTCGTCATTGTCTTGTTTGATCTTCGTGTTCCTTTGCGTAGCTTTATCATTCTGTCAAAACATCTGCCACATCAACCCCATCCGCTGCCATCCCCTACCGCCGCTATGTACCTCGGCCGCGGCCTCTGTTAGTTTCGGTTTCCAAGAGAAGGAGAGAGTTTGTTTTGGTTTGTCCAAAAGAAGGAAAAGAAAGAATTGGTTTCAGTTGTTCAGAAAAAAAGAGAGAGAAAACAGAAAAAAGGAAAGAAAGCAAAAGAGAGAGTCTATCTTTTCTGAAATTTGGAAAGTGCATCAAACCATCGCCAAAAATAGTGAAAATTGGTGGAGCCGTCCTTCATACATCCAAAAGCCTCCACAAATTTTTTAGCAAGTTTGGCCCACGGGATCAAAAGTTATAGCAGTTTCAAGATTGAAACCGAGTCGGTTTCAAGTCCGAGTAGGATTCCGTTTAGAGACACCTTGATAAAGCGGGCATAACTTTTTCATACCGTGGTCTACATTTTGAGCGTTCGGTGCTCGTTGGAAAGATAACGACGAGGTGCATACTTTCCACTTAATACACTTGTCTCCCTCCAGGGGACCCAAAATCGGTCATCTTCTGCCCCGTATTCGTGTCGCAATTTTTTAGTTTCGGTTTTTGCCGATTCATGCAATCTTCCCTTTGGAATTTCGGTTTTGTCTCAACAGTAAAGTTGTATATCTCGTCGAAACCTTTTAAACGAGTATATATAAGCCATATAAAACTTTGATCTTTCATCTTTTGAGACTAGCTTTTGTTTACTACTTCTAGAGGGTTGTTTACATTGCACGTTATTCTGGTTTGTACTCTACATCGTGTGATCAATCTTGTGCCCCCACAAAGAAGTTAGAGTAGTTGGCTAGCGTCTCTCCTAGCACTTGGTGTGAGAATTTCCTTTGCTTACATCAAGTCAGATTGATCTTTGCGTGTGTGTTCATACACTTCTCTTGGTAGGCTTTGATTAGCTAGCTTTTTCTAGGCTAGGGTCAGCAACTTTGACTAGTACTTTGAATAATTTTTAAACTTGTATTAACTGATCTGATTATTGTTGATCCTTGCTACCATATTGAAGCCTTCCAAGCTCCACCTACTCTTGATCAGAACATGTCCCCTCTTGCAATCGAACCCACGCTCGACACGTTATCACGAACCAGCCACCGGCTGTACCACCTGCTGCATTGGTAAGAACACTTGTAAGAGCATGGTAAGATGCTTGAGAGTGTGTGATTCCACCTTCCACCACCTAGTAGTTGATAGGGATAATACCTTTGTATTGTCTTTTGTTTTCTACTAACCATGACACGTGATACGTTTGATGAAAAGGAGTGTGTTGTAAAGGTTGAGCTCATGACGCTCTTGGATGAACAACACACTACCATTAATGAGGACATCGATAGGAAGCTTCAAGCTACGGCGATTACATTGCAGCGCTCCATCAATGATAGTATTGCAGCACTCACTACACGCCTTGAAAGAATGGTGAATTGGCTACCAAACAATGGACGCGAGTATGATCACGATGCAGCCAATATCTTGAGGAGGGAGATGATAATGAGAGACAAAACCGTGACGTCGGCGCTGCTTTTGCTGCCCAAGACACACGTCAACGACACCGCCTACATCACAAATCACGGTATGGGAGGTAATAATTTTCAGCACCACAATGCTCGTGCTAATGATGACCCATTTGCTAAAGTTAAATTTACCATACCAACTTTTGCGGGTGTTTATGATGCTGATATTTATTTAGATTGGGAGATGATAGTTGAACAAAAATTTAATGCCCATTTAGTTCCTGAAGTGCATAGAGTCAGACAAGCTACTAGTGAATTTAAAGATTTTGCTATCATTTGGTGGAATCAAGTAGTTAATTCTGGTTTAACACCTGATACATAGGATAGATTGAAGGTAGCTATGCGTGCCAGATTTGTTCCTCCTGCTTATAAACATGATATGCGTAAGAAATTACAGTAGCTTAGACCAAGGTAAAAAATGCATCGAGGAATATTATCAAGAACTACAAATAGGCATCTTTGCGTTGTAATGTTGAGGATGAGGAGGATAAGATGTCTCATTTTATGGTGGCTTAAGGCGTGAAATTCAAGACATAGTTGATTATAAAGAGTATAACGATATCAATAGGTTGTTCGACTTGCTTGTTTGGTACAAAATGAATTGCGGGGTAGGCAACAAAGGGTGTGAGCAACTTTGGAAATACGTCTACATCGAGATCGACAAGGGCAAGCCAAGACGACCCACCTCCTGCTTTTTCAATCTGCGCCCCTCGTGAGTAGGGCGCATTCAAGTGATCTGACCACCACCGTCACGTGCACCGAGATGAGCAAATCTACTAGTGTGCGAGCACCAACACGAACTCTTCATCGGTTGCTTCCACGGGCCGTACGACGGGCATTGTGTGCCACCGTTGTAAAGGGATGGACCACTTCATGAGAGATTGCCCAAGTCGTGGCGTACATTGCTCTGAAGACGGTGGTTATGTAAGTGCTTGTGATGTTGAGGATGAATATGCTCTTACAGCTAACCTTGCAGGCAATGATGATGATCATGAGGCAGAGAGCGATGGTGAGGAAATTTTAGGTACCGCTGCTACGGTGAATTATAGGACCATAATTGTGCAGCAGTATTGAGCACTCAAAGAGAGCAAGAGGAGAAGCTACAACATCATAATTTGTTTGAGATATTCCTCATTGTGAAGGATTGATCGTGTTCGTGTCATAATTGATGGCGAGAGCTGTAATAACTTGGTGAATTCAGGATTGGCCAAGAAGCTTGGCTTGACCACACGTGCGCATCCTCACCCATACCACATTCAGTGGTTCAACAACAGCGGTAAGGTGAAGGTAACACAATCTGCGAGTGCATTTTTCATTGGTTCCTATCATGATGTTCTTGATTTCGATGTAGTACCTATGCAAGCTGCTCACTTTTATTAGGGCGTCCATGGGAACTTGATCTGATGCAACTAATCATGGTAGAAGTAATAAGTACTCTCTTATGCACAAAGGGAAGAAAATAACTTTGCTACCATTGACACCTACTGAAATTGTGAAATATGAAAAGGAGCTAACTGAAAATGAGAAGAAAGAACTTGAACAAAAATCTAAAAATCAGCAAGTGGTGAAGAACATTTTCCCACCTAAGAAGAGAAGTTGGAACCTAGTTCTAAGGCTGATGGAACTAAATTAAAGGGTGGTGTCATGCTTATAACCAAATATGATCTTGTTGAAATACCCTAGGGTGCCACATATTAGAGGTATTGAAGACCAAATTAACTTAATTTCGGGAGCGACTTTGCTAAACCATGTGCCATACAAAGATACATTAGAAGATATGCATGTTTCTTTACCCCCTGTTGCTACTAACCTTTTGCAGGAAAGTGATGATTTGGAAACAACGATTGAGTCGAGGACGACTCAAATTCAAGAAAGGGAGGATGATGAGGACATCAAATCTAAGGATGCAAATACTACTTCGACCCGCTGCACTGCATCTTCTACTTCAAACACATCTTCTCCAATAGGACTTTCGGCTACTGCAATGTCGTATTATCCAGTTGGACCGAGCTACTTCTACATGTCATGGTGCTACATCTACATGCCATGGTGCTACATCTACATGCCATGCTGTTACGTCTACATACCATGGTGCTACACCACGTGCCAAGCAAGAGTTCGAGCTGGACATGTTTTGGAATCAATTCGGCCTTGGAGGCGGCCCGACTTTAAACACGCATAACTTTTGCAAACGGAGTTCGATTCGGGTGTTCTTGGACTTGTTGGAAAGCTTATTACGAGACCTTTCCAACGGATCTAGCCTCACCTCCAAATTCATTCTGTAGAATTTAGAATCATAAAAAAAGTGCTATATCACCAATTTGGGCCGATTTAGTCCTTGTAATCGTTGGGCCCATCTTCTTAGCCGCCTCCCCCTCCTTGGGCTGCACTATTCATGGTGGAGTGTTCATGTGAATAGTACCACCCCTTAGTTGTTTGTTATGTGAGGCTTCCCCTCTCCTATTTAAGGAGGTGACCCCTTTAGTTTTCGGGTTTTCTTTGAGTTTATTACCTTGCATTTGTCTCTCAAAGACGTTCGGTTGAGAAACCCCACATTGTGAGCCTCATCTATATTCACAATACAATATCAGATTACATCTTCTACTTTCTTGCTTGTGTTCTCGATTCACATGCAGGACATAGCCATCTTGGCGAGGTCAACCGCGTTCGGCACGGTTGATAACCATCGGAGCAGTGGTGTAGTGATTGCGAGAGGTTTGACCTATTTTGGTCGGAGCCTTCGGATCATCAACGTTGAGTTCTCCACAATCGACTTATCAGTACCTTTCGGAAGATCGGGCTACCGACACATCACCACCCCTCGTCGGCCGCCGGAAAGCAGCCTTTCGCCGACAACATCGCCATCTGAGCCGCAGACTGAAGCTCCTTCCTCTGTGATTTACGCCGCCATCGAACAAGTTCTGGCGACACCGTCTCCACCACCGGCATGCTACTCCGCATTCTACGTGGTGCTTCCCTTCTCTCGCCCTGCCGCCGACGCACCGTCGCCCGTGCTTTGCCACCGCTATGTGCCGTCATTGCCATACAATAATGGCGAAACCTCTTTCGATTAGGTAGTCGTAACTCCTTCAACCAGGTAGTCAAAAACTGCTTCCGACCACGTGAAGTTGAAGAGATGAATAGTACTCGGAAGGTGAACAGTACTCGACAGATGAACAACACTCGAAAGGTGAACAACACTCGGAAGATGAACAATACTCAGAAAGTGAACAATATTTTTGGAATTCTATCATTTATTGTGACTTCAAACTTAGGATGTTCGTTCTCCTTCATCTGAACTCGATTCGATGATGCAAACTCCAAAATTCCACATCTACCTAGTAAAACCAAAATTATTTTATTTGGAGTTTATTTGAATTTGACTTATTTTCGTGTATATATTTAACGACTTGAAGAACAGGACTTGGACACCGTTTGAGAACAACATTTAGCAAGAGCAAGCCAAGTTACATCCTTTGATCTTATTTGAATCCTAGTATTTCAAATTATTTAAATTATATTTTAAATTATTACTGCATGCTTATTTCTATTCGATGTAATTTAAATTCCTGTTTTAAAATTGTAGTTAAACCCAATACATTTGTATGGCCAAATGTTAACATTAAAATATGCATACCTTGTCACCTTAGATAAAATCTAGTTGGTACAATAGTATGAACTATAACATTTTGGAAAAAAATTATTCTTAGCCATGCTTAGATCTGAAATATTTGATTTGGGAATTTACAGCAAAAAATCAAATGTAGTTTAAATTGTATCCATGACATTGGTGTGTCATGGAAGTTTATAATTAATTTTTAAAAAATAAAATAAAATAAACTAGTTTGGAGTTGGGCGAAATGGATAGTTGGTGGATGCAGGTTTATGCACAGGCTCAATTCGGGAATGGTTGAGGCCCAGGGGTTAGTATTTGGACTGAGTAGGCGGGGAAGGTGAAGGCATCGGGCGGAGGTTGGGCGTGGGCTCGAGTAGGAGAGGATGGCTTCTTGGTAACGCCCGTTAGAGACGAGCTTGTAGAGCTGCTTCCACGATAGTGACGGTGGCCGCGGATAGCTTGGCATTGGAGAAAAGCTTGCAAAGTTGTAGCTTCCATGGCGTGGCGGCGGCCGCGGGGAGCTTGGCAGCCATGTAGATGGCATTGTTTCAGGTGGGAAGCTAGTGCTGGCTAAATGGGCGGCCCGGCACAGGCACGATGCGGCCCAGCCCATTGTGACCCAGTTGCTAGGTGGGTTGTGTCGTGTCGGCCCACATGTCAGAGAGGCGGCCCAAGCACGGTCCATCGGCTATTCATGTCGTGCTGAGCCTGCACGAGCTTGTTTAGCTCGACAGGCCTTTTCGGCCCACTTAGCCCATTTAGGCGGAAAAAATCAAAAAAATCAAAAAAAGAAAAGAAAATGTGTAGCATTCAGAAATATATATGAAATTTATATTAAAAAAATAGACAAGCATATTGAAAATGTAATAAAGAGCTTTATTAATATTCAAATTGTTGCCTCGTTAAAACATTTGTCAAGTAAAAACTCAACATGAGAAAACATTCGCAAAGGAAAATGCGTACAACCTATAGCTCTACATACATCATTATTCTACGTGTCGTTGTCTAGATACATATTTTCAAACACCTTCAATAATTGTGAATTTTCCACATAGTGTTTTATTCGTGAATTAGATTGTTCCCAGTCCTTCACAGTCAGAAGTATCTTCACTATCTCACTTGCGAGATTTGTTCTTCTCTCCTTCAATATTCTTCTAGAAAGACTAAAAACATACTTGGAGAAAACCGTCGAGATAAGAACAGTTAACACATCACGTGCAAGTATGGATAGCATGAGATATATTAACTTATGGACTTGTCACCATTGCAAATTTTTGAAGCCTTCTGAGTTGAAATCCACCGTATTACTGTTCAGATAGGTGGATAGTTCCCGACTCCTCGTGGGTCTTGGCTGAGCAGGCGGCGGTGTAGAAGAAGAAGACCTGGACCTACAGGAAGAGCCATCGAAGATCTTGCCCCCACATATTTTTTTGCTACTTGAGGCAAGGGCTACTAGAGGTCATTGTGAGCGGACTCCCCAGAACTTATTTTCATACCTTTGGTAAAGCTCGTATAACTGAGAACGAACTTCTGCAAAATAGTTAGTATAGTCTAGCCCTGAAGCATCACTAACAAGATCAAGTACACTACTAAATGCATCAATTTGAAGGACCGAAATGGCAAGTTGGCAACAGAGGGGGGGTGAATGGTGCCTTAAAAATTAAGAACTCCCCTTTACTGTATTTAAACAAACCTACAAAGCCCTCTGGAAATCTCAAGAAGAGTGAAGCAAAATCGAGAAGCGAAAACAAGCTTGATGCATTACATTGAAATCGGAAGCTCGATTCTACCTAGCGGTAGTTCCGCCTGCGCGTAGTTCGGGTTGATCACGGAAGTTCAGCGGTGATAGTTCAGCCTTGGACAATCGGAAGTTCGATTGTCTGACCAGAAACGATCTTTCGGGTTGAGTTATGACAAATTTAGGAACTAGAATAACCAAGAAAAACTCCCCAGAACCAAAGGAACAAAAGCGAGAATCGATAAGAGAAGCAGAAAAGCGATCCTTAGAGCATAGAAAGATATAGAGAATACTATTGCTCAGACGGGTTCTTATCTACCCCATATGATTCTAGGACTATCGGTGATCAACTCACACACTAAGGAGCAAACATTGTCACTGTCTACCCAAGGGTGGCCCGACCCTTGCTAGAACCTATAAGAAGTGAGTAAGCTCTACTTAGAGAGAAGAGGCGACTAATAAGCGACATCCTAGAAGCACAAGATAAGAATTAGCGATTAGAGCAACTTGGCAGAGAACTACTCTAACCTATCTTTGGAAGGACTTGACCCAAATCACTCAAAAGAAATGCAACGAGAAAGGAGTAAGCATAATTAAAATATAATCTGATGGTAAAACATAAGCTCCCCTCACAGCGATCAGTAAGGACAAACCACTAAGCTCTCCCAGAGTGGTGGCAAGGCTGTCCGGAGGCTTAGTGAAGATATCGATAGCGATGCTCACTCTCCACTGGCCCGAAGCACAATGTCACCCTTCTCTACATGGTCTCGAAGAAGGTGATATCGATATCAATATGCTTGGTCGAGAATGTTGCCTTGGGTTCTTGGCAATGCAAATCGCGGGCGTGTTATCACAAAAGAGTGGAACACGATCGATCACTAACCCAAAGTCTGCGAGGTCGAGACCATCAAAGCACAGCTCGACAATCGGTGCATCAGCGTGCTCGGCCTCTGCGGTGGGTATGCAACAGGATTTGCTTCCTTGGCGACCGGGAGACAAGAGAAGTGCCAATGAATTGGCAAGTGCGAGGTGCTCTTCCTATCTATCCTCTGACCCGTGAAGTGCGCATCGGAGAAGGCTCTAAGAGATAGACAAGAAGAGGAAGAGTACGGATCCATAGTCAATGGTAGCTCGAAGGTGCGAAGATGCGCTTCACTGCTTTGCGATGAGATCGCGAGGAGAATCACGAAATCGAGCACAAAGACACGAGAGAAGTGTATGTCGATCTCGAGGTGTGAGGTACAGAGAGAGCCAATCATGCTCTGAACTCCTTTTGGTCAACGAGTTCGCCGTCTTCATGTGGATCAGAGCGGTTGTAGATGCCATCGGAGTTGATCTTGGCTTTCCATCATTCATGTCGAAGCACTTCAAGAGGTCTCGAGTGTACTTGCCTTGGTGAAGAAAAGTACCTTCCGTCATTTGATTTGGAAGCCAAGGAAGAAGCTCAACTCGCCCATCATGCTCATCTCAAATTCGAGCTCATAACATCGAGCGAAAGCGAGTATGTGAGGAGCCGCCAAAGATGATGTCGTCCACATAGATGCTGGCGAGCAAAAGATCGGTGCCAAGGCGGCGGATGAACAAGGTCTTGTCTATTTTACCCATTTCAAAACCATGACTCGTGAGATAGGACTTAAGCCTTTCATACCAAGCTCGGGAGCTGCTTGAGTCCATACAAAGCTTTGGAAAGCCTGTAGACATGGTTAGGGTATTTGGGGTTCTCGAAACCTGGAGGCTGTCTGACATAGACTTCTTCCTCAATAAGGCCATTGAGGAAGGCACTCTTGACATCCATCTCGTAAAGCTTGAAACCCTTAGAAGCTGCAAAGGCAAGCAGGATTCTAATGGCTTCAAGTCTAGCTCTGAGGGCAAGGTCTTTTCAAATCTAGACCCTCAACTTGGGAGTACCCCTGAGCTACCAGCCTAGCCTTGTTTCAAATGACTAACCCATCTTCACTTTGCTTGTTCTTGAACACCCATTTGGTCCCAATGATATTGTGACCTTGAGGGGGCTCAACAAGAGACCAGACCTTGTTTCTTTCAAAGTTTTCCAACTCCTCATGCATGGCGTTTATCCAAGACTCGTCAGATAGAGCATGACAAACGTCTTTGGGCTCAAATGAGGCGACGAAAGTAGAATGGAGACAGAAGAGAGACAAACCAGCTTTGGAACGTGTGACACGCTCAAAAAGGTCTCCAATGATCTGCTCTGAAGGATGGTCCTTTTGAATGTGTCTAGGAGGTCCAGGGTGAGATGAAGAAGTGGCCTCTACCTCATTAGCAGATGAGATAGGAACAGAGCCACTAGCTTCAGAAGAAGCAGAAGGTAAGGGCTGATCTCCTCGAGGTGCAGTGGAAGAAGGCACCTCAAGAGGAGGAGGAAGAATTGGATCAGGTAGACAACCCTCATCTCCGTCTTCCTCATCGTCCACAAAGATGGACTCAGACTGCTCTAGAGAACCTGAGATATCAGGTCTAGTCCCCGGACTGGCCTCATCGAAGGTCACCTCACAGGTTTCTACCATTTTGCTAGACTCGCAGTTCCAGACTCTATAGGCACGAGAAGAAGTCGAGTAACCCAGAAAGATCCCATCACAAGATCGTGATTTGAACTTGTCTAGGTTCCCAGACTTCAGAATAAAACACTTGCAACCAAACACACGAAAATGCGAGGAATTTGGGTTTCGCCCATATCTCAACTCATAAGAAGTGCGATGCAAGAGTGCCCGAAGAAAGACTCTGTTTGAAACATGACAAGCAGTAGCAATTGCCTCAGCCCAAAACTTCCTAGGTGTAGAGTACTCATCAAGCATCGTCCTGGCCATCTCGACCAAGGTACGGTTCTTCCTCTCCACAACGCCATTACTGTTGGGGGCGTATGGAGCGAGGCGGTGCTCTACACTGTCTCACCACGAAACTCTCAAAGTAGGAATTCTTGAACTCGATGCCATTATCACTGCGAATTGCTCGTAATGCACTGAGAGCTCAGCGAAAGCCTACTAAAAGACCACGAAAAGAGTAAGCGTCTCATCCGTCGAGGCTAAGAAAAACACCCAAGAGTACCTCGAGAAGTCATCGACCACAACAAGAATATACCACTTCCCTCCTCTGATTGCACTCGAAATTTGGACCAAGCTGTATCCATATGGGCGGTTGTCACAGTGCATCGATCATTGTCCTTGTATTTGGAGAGTGAGAAGCGGCAACCATCTTGCCTTGCTTGGCATGGAGAGCAAACTAGATCCTTGACCATCTTGAGTTTTGGCAAACCACGAATGAGATCGTGGCGCTAACTCGTGTCAAATGATCAAAGCCTATATGACCTAGTCTCCTATGCGGGAAGGTCAAATCACGGGATTGAAGCAATTAAACAGGAGAGGATCACGGAAGACTCGGAAAAATTAGCACGAAAGATCCTCCCATATCGAAATCCATAAACTAGGCTACAGAAGAATCAAGAATTTTGCAATTATTTTCTTAAAGCTCACCTCGTAATGCAGTCATCGGTGGTGAGAGGCTGAAAGCGATTATCTGCGGCTTACTTACTAAGGCAACATCTTTCAAAATAAAAGAATCATTTATGCTCCACGGTACCTTTAGCGATGGCGCCCAAATGAAGCATCTCAGAAGGTGATCGTCTCATCACCTCGAGCACGGGCTGGGAAGAAAACCAGCGAGTCTCGGTCATATGGCGAGAACACCCAGTGCGCAATCGGACATTTCCCTTCGCCCCGTGACCACGAGTTAAGCAGATAGTAAAGTCTCGATCTTGGGTGAATCAACGGTGATTTTGGCACCCAATCTTGAGTAACACGTCGAGCAGATGAAGTAGTCAAGCAAGGCGACCTCTATCTACCCTCGCTCTCTGTCACTCAATAAGCGGAAGGTGCGTATGCGGACCTAAGGCATTCTTGAATCATTGCTATGGAAGAGCGAGTCGGAATTCGGCAACATCTTGATCACACCATGAGTAGCCATCTCGAAAGAAAGCGAGATCTACCCTCAAAGCGGCGGAAGTCACGGCCAGAAGGAGCATGAGGGCGAAAATCGAAAACTCACAAAAACCAAGTCCTCGATCTTGCCTAAATCATCGGTTGAATCAAACCTAGACCTCGTGTTGGTCTTAGGTGCACTCATGGTGCAGGGTGACCACGAATGTACCTAACGGACTCAACACGATCTCTACAGCGATCTTGGCGCTGAAGCAATGATCAACCAAATGTCCATCCTTCGGCGGAAGGTGCAATGATACTTCACCTTACGAGGGCGAAGCTGCGGTGGAATCACCTTCTTCGTCGAGAGATCCTTTGAACAAAACCCGTGACTTAAAATTGACTTTCTCAGTCCTAGGCTTAGTTTTGATCACACCTAGTGCTATGGTTTTGAGCACGACAGGTGGATGCTTCCTCATATCCTCATGGATATCATATCCTAGACCCTGATTAAATCTGCAAATCTTAGATTTATCTAGAATGAGATTGAGCTTCTTCTTGCCTCCTACAAACCTTTCGAGAGTGTTCATAAGATCTTGACACTCCAGAAAGAGAGAGTGCAAGAAGAAGCGAGAGAAAGAAGGCAGTGAAGGTAAGGGAGCGGAAGAAGAACCAGCAGCGGAGGAAAGATTGGCTTGTGCATGCACGGTAGACTTTGAGAACGATCCTCTTGCTAGATTGGTTCACGTTGCTAGGCGTCTCTACCAAACCCTTAGACTTCTTCCCAGCACACACAATACAAGCGGATGATTGTGTCTCTAGAAGGTCCTTAGTTAGCTTCACATATTTTTCATCCAAAGCAACCAAATCACATTTTAGTTTATTACATTGATTGCATGGTGAGCTAACAAGGTCCTTAGAAGCATCTTGAGCGATTTGTTATTGTGATCAATCATTTCTTGAAGCTGCTTGAATCTGATTCTAGTTCGTGATTAACTTAGGACGATTTAAACAAGAAACAATGGGCTCTAGTAGCGCGACTTGGAATTGACAATTTTGTGATCTGCTGTTTTAGGTTCATCTTGAGATTATTACAATTTTCACAAGTCTCGAGCGGATCGAGCAACATGGTATATAGACCTCTAAACGAGTTGTCCTTAACCTCACATGAGGTGCAAGCAGTAGCCTCAACAGTAGTAGATGAAGGAGGTGCTACCCTACTCATCTCTAATTCAGCAAGAAGGCTAATGTTCTCCACTTTAATCATGTATAGTTCAGAGGACACACTATCATGCAAGGTCCTTAGTTTTCCATGTCATCAAGCAAAGCACGGCATGTGTCACAATCATCACGGGAGGGAGCAGATGTAAGTAAAGTAAGCTCCCGTGATAGTCTAGCTACTTCCTTCTCCAACTCAGTACACTTAGCCCTAGACTTAGCATGAAATCTACCTAGCTTAAGAAAAGCATCATTAAGCTAGTCGTAAGTGGGACTAACCTCATCGGTCGAGATGCTGACTCATTGTCGCTCGAGATCGCCCCAGGGCCATGAAGCACATCTTGCGGAGAAGTTGCGTCGTCCTTGGGATCTTGATCGTCCTTTCCATCATCGTCACTCCACCCCTCCACCTCGGCCGGTGTCGGTTAAATCGAGGCGGTGAGGATGCGATGGAGCAACTTCTTTGCCTTCCCAAAGTTGCGGAACTTCTTCTTGCCTTGGTCGAGATCTTTGAGGGCTTCATGTTGCGGTTCTTGTCGATGTAGTCGTTCTTGCCGAACCACCGTAATCACCTTTGCCCTTCCCCAGCTTGGGGCAGTTTGCTCGGATGTGGTTGGGGCCACCACACTCGAAGCAAATCACAGGACCTCCTCGTTTTCCATCCCTCCTCTTGTAAGCATGGGAAAACTTCCGAGCTAGGAGGGCTAGTTGTTCATCCTCAAGTTGCTCTAGCGATCATCGGTTATGTCACGAGAAGCGACAAGGAGAACCGTGTATCGACTCGGAAGAAGATCCGGAGGTGGGATCGGTGACTAAAGCCATCGTGTGACTTGACCTTGAGAGACAATGTCAATCTCGTGAGTCTTGAGGCGCGAGTAAAGCGCATCAAAGTCAGTCGAGAGGTCCGTGCTATCCTTGATGGTAGTCACTTTCATCTCCCAAACACGAAGATTGAGTCGAAAGCATCTGTCGGCGTTATCAGAGTCGGGTATGTAAGACCGACCGCTCGGAGGTTGCTCAAAATCTTATGGCGCGCGAAAAACACTCGTCAAGAGATTCACCGACAAGCATCTCAAATTTGCTATATTCTCGCTTGGCTGGTCTTGTCGAACCGTCTTAATCAGGTGGTGCCCTCATGGTATGCATCGAGGTCACCCGGATGTCATCTGTGAAGACAAATGAGAAATGCGATCGAACTCACTACTGCTCAAACCACGAATGATAATGTTCCTTGCCTTAGCATTGGCCTCAACATCGGGCATATTTCCCACATTGATGTTTTCATCGGCGGGAGCAGCAAATCTAACCTTCACCTTTCTCGGATGGCATACCCCGAGCACGGATGTATGTTTCCATTCGGCTCTTCGGAAGGGTAATCCGAGGCCATCAAAGGCTGGAGGCTTGGTGGAATACTTGTCGTTGCCATGGCTCAAGCGGCCGGTTAAGATCTATAAGGAAGAGCTAACAGGCTCGATACTAATTGAAGGACCGAAATGGCAGCAGAGGGGGTGAATGGTGCCTTAAAATTAAGAACTCCCTTTCTTGTATTTAAACGAACCTACAAAGCCCTCTGGAAATCTCAAGAAGAGTGAAGCAAAATCAGAGAACGAAAACAAGCTTCATTCTGTTCTGTTGAAATCGGAAGCTCCGATTCTACCTAGCGGTAGTTCCGCACTGCGGTAGTTCCGGGTTCACTGCGGAAGTTCCGCCGGCGGTAGTTCCGCCTTGGACAATCGGAAGTTCGATTGTCTGACCAGAAACGATGCGCTCGGGTTTTTTTCCAAATATCCAAAATACAAAATCTTGAATGCTCTTCTCAGGTCAAGTTTCACAGGACATCATCCTAAACAACATCTTGACCTCATGGAGAAGAATCGCAAACAAAGATTCATTAAACAAAGCAAAATCGGATTTCTTGAAGAAGGGGCAAGAAAGACCAAAAACCACAATAGACAAGATTCTCGAATTCTTAGCTCATGAAACTTTGAGGATATATTAACAATAGCAATACGACTCTAGATATCAAGTTTCATGCCATCTTATAAGAGGAATCAAAAGATACACCAAAACCCTAGCTATTCAAGAGAGAGCAGAGAGGCGAAGAGAGGCATAAGCAAGTAATCAAAACATCGAGTTTCATTGATAGAAATCAAGCGATTACAGAGGAAACACGGAGGAATGATTACACAAGATTTCGATTCATCCTTTCCAACTCAACAAACTCTCAAAAGCAAAACAAACTCTTTTGCTAAAGCTAACCTAATTTTCTCTCTCAAAGTCTAACCCTAACACGAGGGTTCACCTCTATTTATAGCCCTTGGCTAATGGGCCTCAACCCATTAAGCCCGCTACACCGAACGGAACCGCCTCCACTTGTGCGCTGCGAAAAGACCGTTCGCCCCTTGCGCACCTTACGGAAGCCTCCGTGCGCCTTGCTGTCCTTGACTCGCAACCACCTCAAGATTCACGCCGTCTTGACACATCCCGTCGTTCGACCTCAGCGCGCTGCGCCTAGTCCGATCACCTCGTGTCTTGCCACGACTTCGTCTCGATGTCTGCGGTCAACACAGACAAAAACACATCACATAGCATTGCACAATATCATAGCATCAACATTTGTACAAGACTCAAACTCATACAAACTCAAAATCACAAATTATACTTCTCTGCACAGTTCTGGACACAATCGAAAGTTCCGCACTTACCACGGCGGAAGTTCTGATTTCCGGAACATCCGCGCTGTCGGGATTATCGGAAGTTCGCGCTTACCATTGCGGAACTTCCGATTATCGGAACGTCCGCACTCCCAGATTTTCAATTCCGATTTTCGTCTCAGAGGAATACTCACGTCAGTATTATCGGACAAACCGCGATCCCAGGTGTGGAAGTTCCGATTACATCAACCGAACACAATTCCCAGATTAATCGGAAGTTGCTCTTTCCAAAGCCGATAGTTCCGATTATCGGAACTTCCGCTGCATACACAGCGGTAGTTCCGATTATCCTGATTCAGCACAGAAACAGTACAAACAGAGAGACTCAACTCTCAACCCATTCAACAAGCTGTCAAATACTCATCACTCACAATGGAGGACCTCTCACATGGTCTCTCACAATTTTACCTCTAGGATCTAGAAGAAATGCAAATGCATATAGGTAAGGGAGTTCTCTCCAATATTTAAGGTATTTAGTTTTCATAGCAACAATAGCATTGCGTAAAACTAAGTTATTTTCATATATTTTTAATTAAGTAGTAATCTGTAAAATACTATGCACAATAATAGAAGATATTGGATAGTGCAAAGTGGACAAAGCAACAATGCCTCATAAAGAAATTCTAAAAATTGTAGCTTATGCATTCATAGCACAAGACTTTACCACTCAAGCTGCTTTACATACTTCTCAGCAACGAACCAATGTTGCTCATTTAATAGTATACTACCGTCAGTTCTATGATAGCACGTTTAAATAAAAACATAAGTGCTCTTATAAGGTACAAGATTCTTAAGCATCAGGTAAGTAGAGTTTCATCTTATATCCATGTCCAAACCAAATTTTCTTGGACATACACCCGCCACACTGCAGAAGTTCTTATATTGTGTTATTCTTACGCTAGAATTATTCAAGAACGAAATCGCATCGCAAAAAGCTTTAATGTACGGACTCAATGTCTTCAAACCACATTTGATTATAAGGTTAATACTATGACAAATGCATAATTGATGTAGCAAAAAAGGAATAAGCGTATGCACTCAATACTGGAGTAAGAATATCCATAGCCCTAGAGTTTAAAGCGGTGTTGTCTAAAATAATTGAGAATATTTTGTCTGTAAGACCAAAGTCTTCCATAACTTTGATAATACAGTCCGTAATATTTTCACCCGTGTGTGAACATCAATTATTTTCAAACCTATAATTCTTTTCTCTATTACCTAGTTGTCATTAACATAATGAGCAACTACACTAAGATAATTCTCCCTAATTCGACCATTCCATACGTTCGAGGCCAGGGCCATCGAAAATGTGCATGTACTAAATAGTTCATTTACTTTATTACGGTGTTCATTATAGTATTTTACTAGATCCCTAATTGTTGTCTATCTAGAAACGAAAGAAAATTTAGGATTAAGCGCGGTCCTAATATAATTTTGGAAGCGGGATACTCCCAGATCCTAACGATGAAATCCCATAAGAAATTAAGCGATAGAGAGATTGACGGGTTACCTTAGGATCGTAGTCCCAACTCACGTCTTAAATCTAGTTGGGGTTATCTGACTACATTTGCCTCATCACTAATCTTTGCTTGGCTCGATATCTTGTAGCATGTCTAAGCAAGTGCCCATTCCAACTGTAGACCTTTGTAGATAATTTATTGCGATAAATTTTGCAAATAGCATATGGTACCTCATTTCCCTATACGTCTTGCTTGGTTGTTCTATCCAAATTCTCCCACACTCCCAATGTAGACAGCCTCGACCTCTTTGCTCCGGTTGGCATAGAGCTTGATGCTGCCATGTAGCCTGATGACAGAACTCCACCTTGCCCTTTCGGTTGGTTTGAGGCAGCCGCAGCCGCATCCATGGATACAATTACCTCTGGTGAAAGTTCGCAATCACCAAAAGCAAAGCTGTCGTAACTATCCATAACGAAAATTGCAAAATTGAAACTAACAATATTATTACTTTCATCTTAGCATAACGAGTACTAACAATAAAATTATACAAAAAATAGAATTGTACCTCTTTTCTTTGACTTCTTTTGAAAATTAAAATTTTCAAAATTTGGCAAAGTTTTTGATTTTTGCAAAATGATCTCACAATGAATTTGAATTTGCACAACATAATTTCAAATAGAGATCGGGAATAGAGGAGTACTGAATGAGGGGGTATGGTGGCTATTTATAAAAAAATCAGGATTTTTTGAATTTTTTTGCTATTTTTAAAGACCCAAACGGTCAAAAAGGTTAAAAAAAATGGTCAAAAGCACTAATTTTGGATTTTAGTCGGTTGTGTAGTGCCGGCATGGCCCACTTTGCCCGTGCCCACATACTGCTTGCCGGCTACGTCCGTCTCCTCTTTTCCCCCGCCCAGCTGCCCAGTGTGGCACAACTCAGCGCCACGGCGGCACTTCCCTCTGCACGGCTGCACGCCGCTCTCCGCCTCCGCTGGTCGGCCGCACCGCTCGTCCCGGCCTTCTTCCTCCACGCCAGTACCACTCCCTCCCCGGTTCCCCGCCTTCTCCTTCCTGCATGCTGGCACCGTCGCCCAACCCTCCTCCCTCTATTCTGACCACCGGTGCCCTCACGCCCTCCTCTTCCTCTCCTCTTGGCTCCCTCCCGGCCTTGTCCTCCCTCCGCGCCGGCCCTTCTTCCTCGGCACGGCCCCGCCCGCCTCTCCTCCCACGCTCCCAACTCTGGCTCTCCCTTCCTCTCAGCACGCAAGCCACTCGGGCGTGCGGGCTAAATCTGTTCACAGCGCGGCATGAGCAGTCCAAACCTTTATTCGCGCCGTCTTTGGGTTAGCCCGTGCCAAAGTAGCGGCGCAAGCACGACCACGGTATGTCGTCTTTGGCCGACACGACCCATGAGCGATGTGGGCGTCGTGCAGTGCCTAAGCGGGCCTCTGATGTTGTGCCTAAAGCGGTAGGCGTGAGCACGACCCATCTGGCCAGCTCTATGGGAAGTTATTCAGATTTGCAGTTATGGGGTTGGAGAAGTTCATAATTCAACTAGCTCTAGTTTTTTGTATTAGGAGTAAAATATTCAAATTTAAATTTCTATAGAAAGCAGTAGTGGTGTCCAGATGGGTGTCACGGGCCCAATTAGACACGGCCCGATCGGCTCGGCTAGGTAATCGAGGCTATGTCGTGCCGGACCTAGGCGGAGACACGCAGAGTGCAGTGTGTCGGGCGCAGTCTTGCCCGCCGACATCGTCGCCGCTCCGCCGTCGCCTGGCCTGCACACAGCCTCCTCCTATCGTTGGTTGCCGTCGTGTCGTGCCTATCGGCGGCTGAGATCGCATGACACGATATGTATGTCTTTGGTGGCCCCTTTGGACGAGTGTTGACCCAAGTACAACACGTCTTTGGTCGAGCCA
Organism: Hsuehochloa calcarea; assembly: GCA_036346395.1. Lineage (NCBI taxonomy): Eukaryota > Viridiplantae > Streptophyta > Magnoliopsida > Poales > Poaceae > Hsuehochloa > Hsuehochloa calcarea. The sequence continues at coordinate 11,758,524 of CM070596.1, read as the reverse complement.
TCACTGGCATGACCTATAAACTCGTTGGCCATCTTTGTGCTCGGCCCGGGCCATGATTCGTACCGAGTGGTCAGAAGCGACACGACTCATTTGACCACCTATAGAAAATATTTTGTACTTGTTTATTGGGAAGGACATATTATTCATTTTTACGCTCAGTAGAATTCTTACATAAAATGACTAGATGAAATCAAGGATACTCAAAATAGTCGCGTATTTTCCTCTGACATTAACAAACTGAGCTAATTCTTAGGCTATGACATTCCCACTTTACCTTGATCTTCATGATCTCAATTCTTGGGAGCTCCGGTCATAAGTGCATACCCCTTTCACCTCCTAGGGACTAGACGATTGCATGTATTTGATGGTGGTTTTGAGCATTTGCTTTTAGGTATGTTTAATAGTATATATAAGCTGCTTATCTATAGTATTTTTTTAATCATCGTAGATATAACTATAGATAACTTATACATTTGTTATCTTTTCACTTGTCTTTATAGATGACACAATCTTTTAATACTTTAATAGGTTTAAGATATTTTCTCTTTAGTTACGGTGATACTGATCGATTCGTAATTATAGATAATACATTTCTCTCTCTATATTCTATTTCATACATATTAATTTAAATTTTATATGACAAAAATTACAGACAATTGATATAAATTTACTGTACATAGACTTGTATTGCGATCAATCGAATAACCATCTTTCGCTTATCAGCTGTTATAGTCATCCGGTTAGCCGACCAAAGTTCTCCTACAAAATACGACTCTCTGGAGGGTTCTCCGTGAAAAAAAACAAAAAAACGAACAACCACGACGCAACGCAGGAGCTACCTCCGCTCCGATTTCCAATAGCGCAGGTTCTGCCCCCTTCTCTACCACGCGGCCATCCGCCGAAGCCCATAGAACTTCTCGAACCTTCTCGAAACCGCAAGCCTCCCTCCCTCCTCCTCAGTCCTCCCGCAAAAACCCTAGATCCCCAAACCCACTCGACCGCCTTGTCATGGACAATCCATGGCGCTTCCCGCCGCCGCCGCCGCCGCCGCCGACCTCTGCCCCGTCTGCTCCGCGCCCCACTTCCCTTCTGCCCACCTCCGCCTCTACCGCCCCACCCCTTCCCCTACGATCTCCACCCGCCGCCTCCTCCTCCTCCGCCGCAGTACCACGCCCTCTTCCACCCGCCGCCGCCACCGTCGCCGATGTGGGGCCCTCTGGGGCCGCATCCCTATGAGCTTCCCGACAGGGAAGGTCCCCACAAGCGGATGCGCGTGGGCGAGGCGCCTCCGTTCGATCCGTACGCCGCCCCGCCGCCGATGCCGGGGAGGGCTTCCGTGGAGGGCGAGCGGCTGATCGGCCTGATCCGGGATCATGGCCGCCCTCCACCGCTGTCTTCGCCGCCTACGCAGTGGCATGGCGAGCCGTATCCACCTGGTAGCTTCGGTTTTGGAGGAGGTAGAGGTTATCCTTCTCCAAATTATAACAACCCCTATGCGCTGGGAGGTAATTTTGCTAATCACGATCACGCCGGAAGGATGCCACCTCCACCACCGCCGCACGATAGGCACAGTGCCTTCAGTTCGGTTTTTTTGCCGGCAGGAGAACCTCAGGAGAAGTATTTCGACGGTGATCACCGTTACCATCAGTTCCACCCGGAGGCATCGCCTGGTGCGCCACCACTCCCTCCACTGCCTCGATATGCTGAGGCAGGCAACCATTATGATTGCCGCGATTGGCATCCTGAGGCAGGTGTTGTGCCGCCACCACCAGAGTCTTCAGTGCCTTCTCCCCCAGATTACCATGCCATGCCACCTCCGCGGGCAGCAAATTTGTCATTGTTCCCTGTCTTTTCCGGCTCTCCGGCTACAACAGCACTTCCACCTAGTGCTTACACCTTGCATCAAGCTCACCCGATGCCGAATGCAAATTGTTACAATGTACCCGATCACAATGAGGTTCATTTTCCCTCTCCGTGAACTTGGATGCTTTGCATATGATTTGATACATCGCTGTTCACTCAGAAGCATTAATTGTTATATATGTATTAATGTATGTGTTTTTGCAGGGATTGGGTTTGATATATCGACCACACTCAGAGCAGCATTTGGGAGATGGAAGGCCAACCCAACCGAAGCATTCTCTCAACGATGCTAAAATCAATATTATTAATGCCTGTGACTTGTTCAAGCTGCCCCTTCGTGCTTCACGCCCTGATCATATTGTTATCATCCTCCGAGGGCTTCCAGGTTCTTTCACAACCTTTGTTAAGATTTCCTATTATTTATCAAGTAATCAAAAGTATTATTTTCAACAAAGTTGACAATTTGTATGCTGGTCACAACATTTGGCTGTTTCTAGTTGGTGAAATGGCAGGACTAGCTCTGAGATAATGTGCCACAGAAAGTGTTCAATCTTTTCATAAGTAGTGGCCTTACTGTACCTCTTGTCTGTTGAGAGTGAATCTGATCTTTTTTATAGACATGAGACCCGTGCACCTTTTGTACTAGGGAGTTCCTGACTTTTTTAATTAAATTATACTTGATTGAATTTCTAATTTTCAATAGACCAAACAGCATGCATGATGAGCCTTTTTACATACTCCCTCCATTAATAAATATATGTCGTTTTATAGAAGTGCAGTCACACTATTTTGTAACTTTGCTTACTACTAGTAATAAAAGTATATAAAATAGTTATATGACAACAATACCAATAGATTTGTCATAAAAATACTTTAAGTAGTGCTATATCTTATAACATTTCACAAACATATTGGGATAAACCACTAACCAAAGTTGAATCTTGGAGACCTTGTTACTTTCCAAAACGGCATATGTTTGTGATAGGAGGCGGTAGTTGAAATCAAGGCACCTATTTCTACTGGCCATTCTCTACTGTCTGAATTACTTCCAATAACATGTTATATTTATTACAAAAAGCTTGACCTCCTATTGCATGTTCAATATATAATAACTATGATCTAACAGTGCAAGATTATCTGTCCTTTCTGATTCTGCGAAGTTATTTCATATATGTGCTTCACTACTGTTACAATTCTCACATACTTGGAACCTGTAGGTAGTGGAAAGAGCTATCTGGCAAAGGCATTGCGTGATCTTGAAGTTGAGAATGGTGGAAATGCACCTAGGATTCACTCGATGGATGACTATTTCATGATTGAGGTTGAGAAGGTCAGTAGAAACTGGACACAATTTATCCTGTACTCTGGAACATTAGTTTGCCAGCCTAAACTATCAGAAGTGCTCATTACATTGCTGCTTTCTTTTGTGGGTAATCTGTCTCCTAACTGCAATTTGGCTATATTGTTCTTAGAAGGTCGAAGACAGCGAAGGGTCTAAATCTTTTAGTGCATCCAAAGGAAGGAAGCAGTTGACCAAGAAAGTGATCGAGTATTGTTATGAGCCTGAAATGGAGGAGGTGATGCAATGTTTTGTTCTTGTCGATTACTTCCTTTCTCTCATGTTGAATGCACTTGCTAATTATTGGAACCCTGTTATAGCAACTGTAGCATGTCCTGTTGCAATTTATGAAACATGGAAAAGTATTCATTATTGCATTGCAGAAGCCATGCAATCTTTAGCAAAGGCACACACTTCATGTTACTTGAAATCATGATATCAAGGGACGTTGTCTAGAATTTACAATACAGAGCATTGTTACATTTAAAGAATAAGATCTCTTAGACTAGCATTAACTGTAAGGATGCTGTACTTAATAAAATCGACATTAAGATATTTTTTTTGTTCTGGAATGAGGCTTCCCCATAGAAACTTAGAAAGCCTTAGCTAGATTGTAGATAGGAGCATTTAAGTGTTACTTGGACACGGACACGGGTGTCGGAATCTGACTCAGATTCAGCTGTCTGATTCGGCAAGCTCTAGAAAATAGGATTTGAGGATTCGTCTAATATATATTCCTTTATCTTTAAAAATTAAATTAAAATGATTTATGCAATAAAATATTTAATTTAGGTACACTACCAAAGCACTATACAACTGCCACAAAAGATCCTAGACACTGTTGGCATCACCTAGTCACAAGAAAGACCAGCTGCACACCACTCACCTTTTTAAAAGGGTAGCAAAAGTTGTCAAATGCCTTGTTAGATGTAAAAATGAATAAATAAGTACTACAATTAACTAACTAAGGTCTATCGCAGCTCCTCTAGCCTTCTTCTCCCTCCCTTCCTTCTCATCAGACCAGCCTCACTCGCCTTCACAAGCACTACCACTCCACCTCAGACTTTCCTTTCTCTAAGTCTAACAGCTCTCTAAATCATGCCAGAGCACCGACATCTCTTTCCTCTCTTCCCAGAGCACCAACATCTCTTTCCCATCTTCCTTCGCAGCGATCAATCCAAACAATGACATCAAGCTAGTTCTCCCCTTTGCTCCTCACAAGTACTCTTCCATGGGGTGTCGATCGTGTCGCAAAGTCGACAAGCGTCGACATGGGGATACGTGTCGGCGGCAAAAATTTTGGACTCACGTGTCCTGGTAAAACTGACATTCTGCATTAGCCACCAGTCACTTTTTTAAGTTCCTTCAGAAGTCCAATTTTTCATTTATTTGGTTATTTATCATTCGATGGAGTAGTAATGTTGCTAATTTTCTTTTCCATTTGACAGACTTACAGATCAAGCATGTTGAGCGCATTTAAGAAGACTCTTGATGAAGGGAATTTCACATTTGTGATCGGTATGAAGTTATTTTGAATATTGTTAAATTATGCAACATGCTTTTTTAGGACTTAAAAAACTTAGTTAACATTGGCGGTAAATTCTTGGTGGTTTTGCCTCACATGATTATATTTTGTGTCTTGTATGTCTTTGCCTGTAAATTTCATGGAGTGATGAAAGAGTCCTTGTCTAAATTTTTTTTCTCCATTGACATCTTAATATGACAATCGAATGGTTTTTTTTTCTGTAATTGGAAATTTTGTTTTCTTATTAATTATTCAATGATTTGGTGGTCAGTTTCTGGGAGTTAGGACATGGGTTCCCTAGACATTGGGAGGGTACCCATTTGCATCGGCAGTTCATATTCTGTACTGTTTAAAACATTCAATTAAGCAACATTTTAGCTGTCCTTGCGACATACAGTGGTTATGCACCAGGAGATGCCTTCATTTTTCACCAATGGCTGATGCTGGATTTTTGGTAACTGACTTGTTTATTGCTGGAATGCCTGGCGTTTTAGTGGATGACCGCAATCTGCGGGTAGCTGATTTTGCTCAATTTTGGGCAAGCGCGAAGGTAAACCCTCAGTCTCTGTTGCGTCAACTGTGAGAATTTACTTTGCTTACCTGGAGCTTTTTGTTAAGGATTTGAATCCTCAAGAGGTGTTCTACGCCTTTTTCCCCTTGAGAATGAGAGGTGTTCTGCGCTTGAAAAGCATGTTTTGGTGCCAACTGCCAAGCAGGAAACACTAAAAATATATATTTTTTCCTATTTTCAAATTGTATGTCCATGCGACGTGTCTTACTTTAATATTTTTGCCATGATGGCTAATCTTATTTATTTATTTATTTTTCCTATTTTTTAATGTGTTTTCTCGCCCTACTAGAGTTGTTCTCATGTCATATAGGCCCACTTCACATAGGTATACCATGGCAGGCATAACATTATGTAATTATTATAAATTTAGAAAGAGGCATTCAGTGCTGAGCATTTGTTACATCTAAAACAGTCTGTTCTCTGTGTGTGTGTGTGCGTGCGTGTGTGCGCACATGTCTCTCTCTCTCCTGTTCTGTCGTGTAATGGAATGTACTTATGTGGTTTTTCATACTGTGGATGTATATGCTAGCTGTTTCTGTTTTCTGTATGAAGTTAACTACATACAGGAGCTTGCTTTATGTTTTTACATGGTTTGACTAATGGCCATCGAACTTGCTTTTTTAAAGGGTTTTGGCCATTGACTCGTATATACCAAAAATCAATTGTTGAGTTGCTGAACTGTAAGGAATTCAGTATTGTTGGACATTTGTGTGGTTCTTGGTGCTTCAGTTAAAGTATCTTTGGCTTGCAGTTTCTTGGCAATGTGACTTCGAATTTAGATGATACAGGAGCAATAATCCTTCAATTGACTATGACTTTCAGTAGACTAATTTGTGCAAAGCTTGTTGCCAAATATCCTTGGCATTTGAGGAGCCACTCTGTTACTCCAGATTGTCGTTTGGAATTCCATTGTCTGAATTACTGATGGTCTTTTGAAAGCAAGTGTACTGATTCTTTTTCTTCCTTTTTGCAGAAATCAGGCTATGAGGTGTACTTGCTGGAGGCACCATACAAAGATCCAACAGTAAGTTCTTGTAATATCACTAATATATAAGGCTCACCTTGTTGTAAAATATGTATTAATGTACTTCACACAGCCACCATTTATATATTTCTTGAATAAAGCATGAAATGTCGGTACTAACAAATCAGGCCAATTCTTTTTGTTGGCATTATTTTGTAACATATTGATTATCCATAGGCAGTCCTGATGAAATACATACCTGAAGTTCTGGGATTTAGATAGATATCAGGCTTGTAAACTTGTATGAGGTCACCAACAGGAACAATTTCTATTGGGATTGGGAACATTTAAGTTTTACTGAAGTTGCTTTATTGAAGGATGCATCTGAACATTTTGCCCAACATGTTAGAGATATGGAATTACCCTCTTTATCATATCAACTAGCCTAGTTGACCGTGCAATTGCGTGGCTAGATACTACAATGCACATGTTTATATTTTAAAAATAGAGTTGTATTTGTTATACTACTGTAATGCCGATGAATAAAAATATAGTTGTATTTGTTATACAACTGTAATAACTCTAATATCTATATCTGATTATTCTGCATGTTATAATCCGGACCCACTAAATATGTGATATAAATCTATCTCTTTTTCCTCCAATTGATGTGGTAATTTCTAGCTTCTCAGACTCCGTCCTTTTAGCATTGGTTTAATTATATAATAGGTAGATTCCTTGTGTTCTGTAATGTCCATTTTTTAATTTGCTTAATTGGACTAAGATCATTGTATTGCCTCATCATTAGCTATAAGCTATAGCATATCATGTCTTTGATATCCTTGTGGATTATAGGGCTGTGCTGCTAGGAATGTGCATGGGTTTACATTAGATGATATTAAAAAGATGGCAGCAGACTGGGAGGAGGCTTCGCCACTATATCTGCGACTAGACATCCATGTATGTTTTTGAAAGTATTAATACATTTTGCAATTAAGACCTATTAGATACATGGTTAATCATGTTTTAATCATTGGTACTCTTTATCTTCAGTCATTATTCCATGATGACAATCTCCGTGAGCATTCTATACAAGAGGTAACACTACTTCAATAGTCACTTATGAAGATATCAGCGTGCTCATGATTTCTACACCTCAAATAGGTGGATATGGACACAGAGGATGCCGATGATGCCAATGACTCAGCAGTTAGCGCTGAGGCTGAAAACTCAAAGAAGGCTATACCTGAGTCAGCAGATGATGAACCTGATCAAGGTACATATCGATGACATATTCTTGGTCATGATTTATCTTAACATTTATTTATGGGGAAGCCCTGAATGTGGAAAGCTCTGTACCTTGACTGGTCTGGACCCTGGATGTATACACCTTGGTTAAACAAGAGCTGGTGATGTAGGGGATCAACCAGTACCAATCACCTTTTCCATATGCTGGTGACTTTGTTCTCTCAAGTCAATTTGGTCATATAGGGCATGTTTGGTTTGTGGCCTTAAGGTAGCTAGACCAAAATTTTGGCAATTCAAAACCTAGGCAATGCTAAAATCTAGGCGAAAAAATGGTGTTTAGATCTTAGCCGTACCAATTCGCTGGCAATGCGAAATTAGGGTATAAATTGATGTGTTTGGATTGTAACCATGCCAAAGTTTGCCAAAACTGTGAGTATGGTACGTGGGTCCCACATGGCATCTATTTTTTTGCACCAAAATATGCCAACACGGGTCTTGTTTTGTTGATTAAATGACAAGGAATACAGCAGTTTAAATGGATCATAAATCGGATACACGGTTTAGAAGTTATGGTCATTTGAAGCTTGTTAATCAAGAAAGTAAAGCATTTAATGCAGCCAATGAATGACTGCGCGTCAGGAATTTGAAATTTGAACCGGAAGAAACCCGAACAAAATTTGCCAAATGAAATTTAAACTGAAATTTGCCGAGATGATGTGGGCTCATTCAATGTCTGCCATCTATCCAATATACATTTAAAACCTAGAATCCAGGAGCATCCGAGATAAAATTGTTTTAATAGTGTTAAATATACTAAAACTAATATTTCAATACGTACTATAGCATAACAATACCTAAACCAACTGGGAAAGGACATTATGGAGTCAAAAATTCAAATTTGAATTTAAATGTTTCGGCGGTTTTTTTCTACGGATTTTTTCTATGACTAGTGCTGCCAAATTTTTCAGTGTGTGCCAATCTTCTGGTGACAATCCAAATGCTAGCCAAATCATTGGGGTATTACCAAAATTTTGGTTTGGGTATTACCAAAATTTTGGTTTGGCTACTTGGGTTCATAAACCAAACATGCCCATAATCTAACTAACTTAATTGTTTGGATCTCTTGCCCATCCAAGCAATTGCCCGTCTAACCTAGCTAAGCAAGGGCATGTGTTTGGTAGATTTGTGAAAACCTTGCCTTGCCAAGCAAACTCTCTCCCATGGGCAAGGATAAGCTTGTTCAGAGGAAAGCCAAATCATCTCCCACATGGGCAAGGAAAAGCTTGTTCAGTTAGGATAGCCAAATTTTGGCTCTCCCATGTGGTAGGGTTTGTTTAAAAACCATCTTGTCACTTATGGTGCACTAAATAGCTTCAAATATATTTTATAAGATAATTTAATAATTTACTTTATATTTCCAAAAACATACACTCTTTCAAGCTTTCAAGGCGAAAAGAACCAAACAGCTGTCCTTGTAACCTTCCCCCTTTCAGCTATTACCATCATGAGCTAGTTTATCATTGCCCAGCAAAGCAAAGTGGGCAACAGATCCGAGTGTGCACTTATTTGGAGACACAGATGTGCTGTGGAGTGTGGAGCAATCAGTTGAATCCACTGCAAAATATGCTTGGTGGGATCGAAAGAACTGATGAAATAACCTCAAAAGCATAGTAATATTGCAAAGCAATGGTTATAAACTTGTGTCACCATCATCAATGGCATCACTATTGTAGAATCGAAGGATGCGGTATATTCTTCAATATAGTAGCACGTGTTTGTTGTAAGATACGTGCTTTACGGCATCTTCGTGTAGTTTTCGATGCTATCTTTGACAAGAATTGTTTGAGCTCGATATTGTTATGAATATTGTGTATGTATTCAAGAGGCCCAATAGACAATATATATAGGAGTACAAGGGATATATGCCATACATATATAAGAAAATACAAAGGAATTCCTATTCTAACACCCCTCAAATGCAAGGCGTATGAAATAGCATTGCATTTGGAAAGGATTGACACAAAAATAGGAAAAATCCAAAGTCGAGTCTTGATAATGTTGTCGTAGCGTGTAGCTCTTGGAAAATATGTCAAGTATCAAAAGATCTCCCATCAGGGTCGTGCGACGACCCATAAAGCACAAGGTGTAGACGCCGAGAATGTAGAGGCAAGCGGGAGCAAAGTCGGCCGTGGCAACACGACGAAGAAGATGATGAAACCGAAGCGAAATAGAAAAATTGTCAAATTAAGTGAAGAGAAAAGATAGAAGCATGGTGGCGCGATCGAAGTCCAAAGCGGCGAGTGCACAAGGAGGCGCAGTGAGCGCGGTCGCGGAAGAAGTCACGGTGGCCTTAGAAGCTCGGGGTGGCGATTAAGAGAAGCGGCGGCATCATGCGACTTCTACGATCTGCAGCGGCTCGGAGAGAAGAGCGGCGATCCTCGCCATGCGAAAGGAAGGGTTGAGCTAGGAAGCAATCGGTTGGTGACAAGGAATTTGTGGATTCACACGACTTAGGCGAACTCAAAGATAGAGTGGGATGGATTTGGATGGACCAATCGAAGAAAAAGGACTTAAAGGAATAGCAACACGAGTTTTTACTCTCTTTTTTTTCTCCATCTCCACCGACACCCCCCTCAGTTTTCTCAATCTCCACCAACTCATCGGTCGGCGGTTCTCGGATGCGTCGGTGCAGAGTGACGCCAAGCTGTGGCCTCGGTCGTCTCCTTCATCTTAATAAGGACCACGGAGAGATCTCGCGGCGAGAAGCGCTTCTCCTCGCTCTGTCTTGCACCCGATCATGGGCTTGTCACCGTCCTCGCCTACTTCAGCGACTCAGCGCCGGAGCAACGGCGCTCGGCGTAATCTTCGGCCTCAACGTCATGCGCATTATCAACTAGCCCAGCGCCATCGCCTCGGGGCGGTGCGGATCCGAGTCGTCGGCGGCACGAATCCGGAGCAATGGTGGGGGGGGGGGGTAGCTCGGCGTGGATCCGGAGATGGCGTAGCTCGCGGCGGCGGTGGGAGCTCGGAGCAGAGGAGCTCGGGAGGCTCGGATTCGGCGTCTGCGGTCGGACAGCGTGGCGAGGGAGCTCAAGCGGCGGGGCAGTGAGACGCCGATGGCGGCCGTCAGGATAAAAACCGGCCGTGAAGCGGTTATCGGCCGATAACCGGTTCGCGGTCGAGCCAGAAAAATCTGCGTAGAAATTTTAAATTTTGAATTTGAATTTTGACTCCATAATGTCCTTCCTAGTTGGTTTAGGCATTCTTATGCTAGATTATGTATTGAAACATTAGTTTTTAGTATATTTAGCATTATTAAAACATAAATAAGGACTTTTATGTACAACTTGAAACACTTTCTCATTAATTGGATTGCATGCAACTATGAGAGAATTGGATTGCATCATTATTTGCTCGAGATTGGATTGATTCTTTAATCCTATACTTTCAAATCATTTAGTGAGCGATATGATTAATAAGAATCGAAAAGTATTTGCTAATAGTTTGTTCGTGACACAAGTTTCATATGTATGATTACTAGTATCAACTATGGTGAAACATTTTCTCATTAATATTTGCATTGTTCCAAATTTAAATTTCATAATTACCATTTTCCCATTCCGGTTTTAGGTTTTCAGTTTGACCGTTCTGCGTGATAAAATTTGAATTCAAAATTCAAAATTTGAATTGACCGGTTTTCGAAATTTCCGAAATGGTGGCATCGCTATGTACGGGATTTCATCCGATCGAGATTTCGATCCTGGCGGCCGTCTGTCTGGTGGATGGTCGGCGATCGGCGCGTCTCGAACTCGGCGGGAATGGACGCCAAAGATCGCATACGAGTTGCCGAACCTCTTGGGCACGAGTTGCGCCCGTGAGCTCGGCGTCGTGAGCACGGGTGGCAAGAAGATGACGCTTGCTGCTCGAACAACTACAACTAAGACTAATGTAGCCACCCTCGGAGTGGAAATTGTTCCTCCTAGGGGCAGCGGGCAGCGGAAGAGATTGTTGGCTTAGGTTTGAACATTTGCTCGATACCATGTTATGAATATTGTGTGTATTCAAGATGCCCAATGAGCAATATATATAGGAGTACAAGGTGATATATGGCATACATATATAAGGAAATACAAAAAACATATAACGAAATACAAAGGAATCCCTGTTCTAGCAGATATGTCTTTTTAGCAGTATATGCTTCACTTATCTTAATGTGTAGTTTTTGTATAGGTTGATTTCACCGTTGTACATAATCTATTTTAAACCATGTTTTAGCGTTATCCAGTATATTCTGGTGTTGAGGTCATATTTATCTTTCTTCTCATTCATTAATGTAGTTACATCATATTTACTCTTTGCAGTACTAATTACCTATATGTTTAGGCTTCTCAAAACCAGGGGAGAAGTGGGACTCATCAGAAGAAGACGACCTGGATGGCTATAAAGAGCTAGGACAGAGTAAATGGTCAAAAGATTTTGATGAGGATACAGAGAAGTCCGAACATACAGAGGGAAGTTCACATGCTCTTTCTGGGCTGGCCCAGACATATGGCACTCGTCGAAAAACAGTTAGTTGGGGTGATCGGGTATGCTTTTCGCTTCAGTGGAAATTCAATACATTGCTTTTCTTGTGCTTTGTTTATGCTGAACCTTGGCTTATGTTTCTATGTACAAGAAAATCAACCTCATTATTAAAATCCACTTGTAATTTCTGAGCTACTAAAACATGAACTTAGTTGAATATATTTGATTTCTTACTATTACAGTATCATATCTTTGATGATAATCGACTTCCAAAAAAATAAAAATGGTGTCACTCCAGTACTTTTGCAGTTGCTTCTCGCTTTGTAGTCATGTAATGCCTATTTCCCCAAATCTTTGCTATTGACTAAAATGGAAATGATATCTTCCTTCTTTGCTATGCGCTCAATCTTCTTCTTTTCCTTTTGCAGCTTGAAAAGGGTGGGTTTTCTATTGGCGTGGCCAAAAGAAGACTCACTTCGTCCTTAATCATAGGACCTGGAGCAGGGTACAATTTGGTTAGTATCAGCTCATTGCTAACGTTCTGTCAGTTACACTATTTAGATAGCATCACCTTATTGGGTTGTCATCTTCTCTATCTTGGCAATTTTAATGTTAGTTCACACAGAAAATGTGGGTCTTGCGAATCATTCAGAATGATTTAAATAAAATTTTGTTCTAAAAAAAGCTTGCGTACTCTAGATAAAAACAATTCTATGTGTAATTTAGCTTAATAGGACACTCCTGCAGCTGCATGTTTAATTCTGTTGGAACTTGTGGCTGTCTACCCAAGCAAGAAATTGCATTCTTTCTCCAAGTGCCAATGACCAATGTTACAAAAATTGATTTTTGTCACTGCTTCCAGCGGGCAGCTGTAGGATCACGGATAACCGACTAGAGGGGGGTGAATAGGAGGTTTCTAAAAATTCTAGACCAAATTATACAATTAAGTAAGATGAACTAAGCAATACTATCTATCACAAGATAGCAAACTTTTAAGCATAGAACTATATCTTCCCTGTCAAAATTTGATTGTGGGATTTGGGGGGCATAAATTTCAAGGATTTGTTACTTCTTGCCTGCTTTTGCTATAATTACCTCCGAGTCTAATTTAGGTGTTGTTTTAGCTTTGTGCACATAGTACAGGAATCTCCCCTATATTTGCATTTACATCATTTAATTCAGTTCTATTTATCCCATGCCCCAACCCCTTGACAGTTTTATTTTGGTCCCCCAAATATTCGAATTTGTGTCAGTTTGCTGTAGTGAAATTAATTCCTTGCAGGTCTCCAACCCCTTGGCAGAAGATAATTCCACGGGGATGAAGGGTAAAGTCAACAACGAAACAAAAAGACGATTCAGTGAGCAACTTCGTGATGAAGGTCAATCCTTCAGGGCAGTTTTTGACCAGAGAAGGCAGCGCATTGGGGTTTTCGACAATGGCAATGATGAGTAATCCTTGACAGAGAAGCCTCTGATGGCACCGTGCAGTTGTCTGGATACTCGAATTATGGCTTGGGGGCAAGCTTAGGCAGCTCGGAGTCACCGTCTTGTTGGTGCTCTTGCTCCAGTGCAATTTTGTTGTTCGGGGATTAGCTGGATCCAGATTCAACTCCTCCTACTGCTTGCTTCCCATTCGCACAATCGAGGCAAAGCATTAGTTACTACTCCATTGAGCCGATTGTAGTCCATTTCGGCCCCAGGAAGAGAAGGTGATGGGAAGTTCTCTCTTCTCGCTTTGTTGTACTTGTAAGCTGTCGGCAATATGAATCCTTTTTTCTCCTATTATCGAAGGGGGTGCTATTTCAATAGCACCCCATAGAATGTATCAGGAACAATGAATGACCATTTTAATTTAATATAGCGATTTTCCAGAGCGATCATGTATGTGTTGCGTTATGAACTACTTGTTAAGAGTGAGAAATTCACTAGTCAGATTAGAAGGCAGCTTCTTTACAATCAGATCGAGGCGCCTTTTGCGGTAGAAATACTTTCCTTCGTCCTTTTCTTGTACCGTTTCAGTATGAAGCACACCAATTAGTGATCGTAATTGCAGAAGGCCTTTATCCCTCGAAACAGAGACGAGTTCTGGACCTAGAGTAGAGCGCCCTGGACCCCCAAGCATTTCAATCTGTACCCAAGACTTTCCTAATGAAAGTTTCCTTCATTTCGTCGCAGGCACCACCTTCGCCATAGCTTCCCAGAGCAGCACTCGCAGTCTATAATACTCTCCACTGGTTGCTGAGCTTGGCTATCGGTTATCATTGGAACAACTCTGATAACATTTTTCACAATGTAACCAGTTATCTAGATTTTGTTAGCACGCGAGCGAAAAGAAAATTTTACAGGAAAGCAAACATCCAGTCAGACAAATGAAAGTTTCCCTTGAAAATTCATATGTTGTCCGTTAATATGACCCCTGTCCCGACCAAGAATAGAAAGTCAAATGACACAATTTCTTTAGACAGTTTTACACCACCAACCAAGCACGAAAACACCTGCAGCTTTTCTTGCCGGGGAGTGCGGCTCGCCTATCTCCTCGCCACTCCTTCCCTCTAATAATACCACATCGCTCTCCTTACATAACCCTCCCCTCCCCCATCCACGCGATCAATAGGGTTTCTTCTCTCTCTACCAAGCTACCAAATTACCAATAAACCGAACCCTATTACTAGTGTCCAAGAACGGAGATTCATGCAGCCAGCAATAAAGGAGATAAGTTCATAAGAGAGGAGTGTAGAATAATTAACCCATGGATCAGTCTCTCCAATGGAGCAAGCCCGGCTCCTTCCTCCTCGTCGCGGTGGCGTTCCTGGCGGCGGCGGCCGTGTCGAGCGGCAACATCGGCGAGTTCGACGAGCACTGGCAGAAGCGCAAGGAGGCGGCGGAGGCGTCGGCCAGGGAGACGTACAAGCCCAACCCCTTCAACGTCACCAACAACCTCAACCGAGCCGTCCACAGGCACGTCACATTTGCTAGATCTCTACCTAAACATTATCGTAGCACCATTTGGGTTCGCATGCACCCATGCACTCATGAACATCTTATTTTCTTATAAAAAAGGATAATACTACGATGCGTACGTCCGGAATAGATGACTAAAAATCGGATGTAGCTGTCTTTTCTACTTACGCAATTGCTACACTTCGTGTGTTCGGAGCGAGGGCGGACACTCGATTCACTCTTTGTTATACTTGCTCTGTTCCCGTTGCTCCCTCCCCTCTGTCCAGGGCCACGCCATGAGCTAGCTAATGTGTGCGCCTGCTTCTTTCCTCCCTCCTCTCTCTCTCTCTTTCAACCGAGGGGTGTCAAGGTGGTGCGCTAGAGGAGCCGGGGCGCCATATCTGTATAGATAGATAGGAGGGTTCTGACAGATGGTCAGCGACGAGTCACCGGGCTGGATTTGGCTCGACCAGATATGAGCCTATCGGCAATGAGTGTTCGGCAATGAGTCTCCAAGCTCCCCAGCGATCTCGGTTAGCAAAGCTATGGGCATGGCCTCCTCTTCTCGTAGGCTTTTGTTGCAGATATTTTCTCTAATCGTTGCATACCCCTCTTCTAGTAGGCTTTTGTTGCAGACATTTTCTCTAATTGTTGCATACCCTTTTATTGATTGTTGTATGATATTTTGTTGCTATGTGTTTCGGAAATGTTGCCGTATGAGATATTTTTTGATGCAAGTGCTTTTTTTTTTTGTTGCATAAGAGGTTTTTTTTGCAATGTGGTTTCTCAAATGTTATCGCAAGGGGTATTTTTTGTTGTAACTGCATTTTTGATTTATTGCATAAGAGTAAATTTTTGTTGTAGTAAGAATTTTTCATTTTGTTACACTACTATCATCACCATGCTTGCTGTTGAAGGTGTTCACATTGGGTTGCATCGACTTCAGTAGATGTTGTGTGGGCTCTGATTTGACAAAATGTGTAACAACAATCACCAACAATGGTCACGTGAACGGACGATTGTTTGTATTCTCGCTTCTTCAGATCAGCCATTGTTGTTGTGGAAATCGGTGTAGAAGATGCTCGTGGGGCGAGGTGAGTTTTTTTGGAGCTAAGGAGAGGCCACTCGCACGTGGAAGAATTGAAGCAGACCCTAGACCCTGTGAGATAGGTTTGTTGTGTGAAGCCTAAGATGGGTTTGTTGTTCACTAGAAAATCCAATAACGGGAGCAGCGTACGGGGTTAGCGCTTGGATCAGCGTTATGTCGCCGCGGCGTGAGTGGATTTCGGGTAGTGTGCGGTGCTGATTTTGGTTGGGTTTTCTCGTAGGCTGCGCCGAAACCACACCTTCTAGTTTGGTATGTTTGTTGCATCAACTTTTCTCAATTGTTGCATAGTGTTTTATTTTGTTACAATGTGTATTCTTAAAATGTTGTATTAACTTTTTCTAATTGTGTTGTGTATGATCGTCTTTTTTTGTTGTAATACAGTATGTGATTCTCAATTTTGTTGCGAACATTCAATTCTATTGTTGCACAAGCAATTTTAAAATGTTGCCACTATTGTTTTCAAATATTGCAGTGTCATAAGGTCGTAATTTTTTTATTGGGATTTCTGAACTTGTTTTAGCACTTAGCTAAGTCATATGCTCATGGTTTTCATTATTCTTTTGGTGAGAAGATACTATATTTTTTTTGGTATTTTTCTATTGTTATTTTGTATTTTGTTGCATGTGTTGATTACAATTGTTGCATAAGTTCTTCACCAATGTTGCATAGAGTGTACGATAGGACGTACGTCTGAGCGCTAGTTGTACAAATATATATATATATATATATATATTGGAGAACTATAAACTTGTGTGGTGGTGCCACTTAGTTCCCGGCTTAGTAAGTCCATAAACTGAACATTATGCCACTTGGGGACCTGCTAAGACGGATACGAAGTTTAGGCGAAGTTTAGTGACCTAAGCGGTAGTGTATCCATCGACGCGCATATTTAGACACCTACGGTGCAAATTTCTCCCTGTCTTTTCTGATCACTAACTCTGAGCTCAAACCAAAAATTACATGCATGGTTGTCGTTAACTACCATAACTAAGCATGATGTCCATATATATATGCGTGCACGCACGCAGGTCGGCTCAGCGTAGCAGCCTGCGGCGTGGGCTAACGGGGAAGAACAAGTACCGCGGGCCGTGCATGGCGACGAACCCGATCGACCGCTGCTGGCGCTGCC
The DNA here is from genome assembly GCA_036346395.1 of Hsuehochloa calcarea. Taxonomy (NCBI): domain Eukaryota; kingdom Viridiplantae; phylum Streptophyta; class Magnoliopsida; order Poales; family Poaceae; genus Hsuehochloa; species Hsuehochloa calcarea. Next base: position 11,741,313 of record CM070596.1, on the reverse strand, counting down.
GCAAGAACTGGGCGACGGACCGCAAGCGGCTGGCCCGCTGCGCGAGGGGCTTCGGCCACGCCGCCACCGGCGGCCTCGCCGGCAAGATCTACATCGTGACCGACCCGAGCGACGGCGACGTGGTGAACCCCCGGTACGGCACGCTCCGGTGGGGCGCCATCCAGACGGACCCGCTCTGGATCGTGTTCGCGCGCTCCATGATCATCCGCCTCTCGCAGGAGCTCCTCGTCAACAGCGACAAGACCATCGACGGCCGAGGCGCGCAGGTGCATATCGCCGACGGCGCCGGCATCACCGTGCAGTTCGCGCGCAACGTCATCATCCACAGCCTCCACGTGCACGACGTCAAGCACAGCGACGGCGGTCTCATGCGAGACGCGCCGGGGCACCTGGGGCCCCGCACCCGCGCCGACGGCGACGGCATCTCCCTCTTCGGCGCTACCAACGTCTGGATCGACCACATCTCCATGTCCATGTGCGAGGACGGGCTCGTCGACGTCGTGCAGGCGTCCACGGGGATCACCATCTCCAACTGCCACTTCACCAACCACAACGACGTGATGCTGTTCGGCGCCAGCGACTCGTACCCGCAGGACCAGGTCATGCAGATCACCGTCGCCTTCAACCACTTCGGGAGAGGGCTCGTGCAGAGGATGCCGAGATGCCGGTGGGGCTTCTTCCACGTCGTCAACAACGACTACACGCACTGGCTCATGTACGCCATCGGCGGCAGCAAGAACCCTACCATTATCAGCCAGGGCAACCGCTACATCGCGCCGCCCAACATCGCCGCCAAAGTGGTAATTAGTAATTAGTAATTACTAGCTACTAACGAACCAATCCATTTCTGTTCTTGCGTGTATGGATGCATCTGATGTGTGCACGGCCAACGGAGCAGATCACGAAGCGCGACTACGCGGCGGAGTCGGAGTGGAAGAACTGGGTGTGGCACTCGGAGGGAGACCTGTTCATGAACGGCGCCGTCTTCAAGCCGTCCGGCGGCGCCATCCCCAGGAAGCTCAGGAAGGGCGACATGATCAAACCCAAGCCCGGCTCCTACGTCAGGAGGCTCACCCGCTTCGCCGGCACGCTGCCCTGCCGCCCTGGCAAGCCCTGCTGATCGCCGACGGGTTATATACAGGAGGCAGAGGAGACGCCGTACGTCGCCAGCCAGGTCGCACACGCAATGTAAGAGAGAAGATAGAATGCTGAAGCATGCGCGTTCTACGAGGGAATACCGAAAACATATCGATGGTAGAGAACAAGGGCATGCATAGAGGAAAAGGAGGAGGATAGTCGGATTAATTTGCTATACATTTGTGTTAAAATTTTGTGGAATCGATATATTACTGCTCGATCTTTTTTCCCCAGAGAAAGTAGGGATTGTTTCATTTCCAGAAGGTGTACCTATATTATATATATACTGATTGTACGTACGTACAACATGAATGTGATCACTACTATTATTTGTGAATTGTCGAAATCACACTTTAACATTAATGGAAAGTTACATACATTCCTAAGTACAAAACAGACTATCATGAACTGTTTATTTTTAGAACCGTCTGTGATACGTAATTATCACAGACGGTCTGTAAATAGAATCGTCTGTGTAATTCACAGACGGTTCTTAAGAATAATCGTATGTGATAATCGTGATACGTCACGACGGTTGTTTAAAATAACCCGCTGATAGTGGACACTTCACAGACGGTTCTTAATATGTGATATAGTTACCCAGCTACTTAACAAATATATCATAAATTACAACAATGATACATACACACACACACAATCTTCTCCAGCCACTTGACATGGTCCAAAATGCGCTCTATCTTTAACTCTAGCATGCTCCAAACACTTGTAAGATTAGTGGTACTTTTTTAGAGATACTTCTGATGCTAGCAGGAGAAAAATATGACATTTTTAAGATATGAATGGAACTATCACATGCGGTTTAGTGGGATAAACCGTATATGATACGCATCATAGCCGGTTATAAACTACAACAGTCTGTGATGTGTATTTATCACACACGGTTATTAACAAGAACCGCTTATGAAGTGTATTTATCACATACGGTTTGTAATTGAAACCGCTTGTGATGTTTGCCATTCGGTTCCGTGCGATGCATCTCTTCGTCTCGCGGCGTCGACGCTATTTACGCGCCTCTTCGCCTCGAGCTACCGACGTTACGATTCATCTCGGTTTGTGATACTTTTAAAAAGAATGATCATATCTTTCGCAACCTCCATCAACAACCAGTTGAGTTAAAAAAGACTCGATCACTACGGTATTGAAAACTCACATACCGTACGTCATGTGCCATGGCACACGGAGGAGGTCGGCGATCGCCGTCGCTCTTCCTCACGATTTCTTCGTCAACATCGTCGGCCTCGGGGCCGCGAGCTCTCCTCAGCCCATGGCTGACCTCTGTAGCTTACGAGCCACGTACTACTGTTTGTTGTGGCAACCAATCCATGCATGCATACATGTTAACCTTTTAATTTAACTAAAGAAACATGTCACTAATCTGACTAGCAATAACGCCCTTAATTTGGCCTTAATTTTAATTTTCTGTTACGAAGTAATTCTGACGTCTTGAATTGTGTATGTATATTGGAGTTGCAAGGCCATGTACAAGGCATCCAAGGAGCGCGCCGTGGCGAGGTGCGTGGCGCTGGAGCGGGAGGAGGTGATGAAGTGGTTGGACAACGACTGCTACCTCACCATCGTCAACCACCTGGCTGGTGCTGGCAACTCAGAGGCCTGCTTCATTATAGGTTTCACGCTCGTCTGTGCATACCAGGACATGTAGCGCGGCCTCGTGTTCCTCGAACGGGGGCCATCGCCGACCGCGGCCTACGTGCTCGGCCTCTTCCTCTACACGGCCAGCGAGGCACGCGACGTTTAGAAGCAATACATCAGCCAGATCGAAGGCAAGGCGAGCCGGCCGGCGGGTGCGAGAAGGCCAAGAGGACCAACTGGGAGTGAAAGCGGTGCCGAAGGCTCGCTGCGGACGCGGTCCAGACGGCGATGTGGAGATGGTCGGGCCACTGGGTCAGGTGTGGGCGCTATCGGAGGACGGCAACCGGTTCTCGGTGCACGAGCATTGGCTGCGGCATGACGGAAGGGTGGGACAACTACGTCGACTTCTACAGCGACGACTGTAGGATTAGGCGTGAGTACGACAAGTTCTTCGCACAGGTGTTGAAGTACTTGTAAAATTAGCAGTTTTTTAGTGATACTCCTGATGCTAGCAGCCATAAAACAGAATATTTTTAAATATGGAAGGAACTATTACATGCAGTTATAAACTATAACAGTCTGTTATGTGTATTTATCACAGACGGTTTGTAATTAGAACCGTCTGTGATGTTTATCATAGACGGTTTTAAAAAAGAACCGTCTCTGATAAGCGCGGCTGCTTCGAAGAAGACGGCGAGTACACTTAAGAAAGCAACCAAGCTTACCGTGAAGCATGATTTTTTTTCAGGGGGTCGTCCACGCAGCATGATGTGATAAGACGGTAGCCACGGCCTACTCCATTGAACCTGACACACTCTCCTACAACCATGCTTCTTGAACTTGCAAGGGCTGGTCATTCCGACCAGCCAGATAATGCTAATGAAGTAAGAGTGTGCCAAGCCAACAAATAAGAACCGTCACGTAGTTCTTCATGGAAAAGGAGGGATTGTTGGAGTTGAGAATGTTATGGATGAGGAAGAGTACAATCAATTTGACGAGTTGCCTCCTTTCAGGGACGACATCAGGCTCGAGGAAGAACTGGGTGAGGAAGCTAGCTATATGCGCTTTGATCACCGTGAAGGACTGATTTTAAAAAATGAAATAGCCAAGTGTAATGAACACCTATTTGGAAAATTATTCCATTGTAATTAAGAAACTCGGCACATGTAATTAAAGAATTATTCCATTGTAATTGATTCACTAATTAAGAAATTATTCCATTTGTGATTGTATATGCTTTCTTGTTTTCAGAGAGCATGATTGGCATTTCCTGAGGCTAGCCGAGAAACAGAATAATTTTCAGCTATAGAAGTACTATCACAGGCGGTTTAGTGGAACAAACGTCTGTGATATATGTAGTACAGACAATTCCTAAGGCACCAAAACATTTTGCCTCCCACGCACGTGTCCAAAAATCCCCCCCCCCCGCGCTGAGCATCACAAACGGTTCCATAATAGAACTGTCTGTGATACTTATCACAGACGGTTCTTAAATATAACCGTCTGTGATATGCACGCTTATCGTAGACAGTCCTGAAATAGAACCGTCTGTGATATGCTTATGACCAGGTAGTGGTCGTAGCTTTCTTATCACACACGGTTCTTAAATATAACCGTCTGTGATATGCTCGCTTATCGCCGGTGGTCCTAGGATAAAACCATCTATGATATGCTTACGACCATGGGGTGGTCGTAGTAAAGCCTACGACCATAGAGCTTGTCACAGACGGTTCTAGAATAGCACTGCCTGTGATATGATCGCTTATCGTAGACAGTCCTGGAATATAAACGTCTGTGATATGATCGCTTATCACATACGGTTCTTTAATATAGCCATCTGTGATATACTATATCACGCACGGTTCTCTTATATAACCGCTCTATAATATACATTCATAAATAGGGGCCCCGCTAGGTTTGTGTCCTTACTCTTAGAGCACACTCTTCGTTTATGCGACTTACTCCTCGAGCACACTCTCGTCCCCGACCTCCTCCCGCGCCAAGATCATCCCTCAAGCGTCCTCCAACCTCCTCCCCGCGCCGACGCCATCCCTCTCGCGACCTCTACCACGCCGCCGACCTCAACGACGCCTCACTCCCCTGACCTTGACTCACGCTTCGTCCACGCCTCCCGTCAAGGTACGATCACCACTTTGGATTGTGTTAGTAGAAGTTTCAAATTGTGCTATTTTGATTGACTCTAGCTAGCACTGTGAGATATTGTTTATGTCGCCGAATGCGCCTGGTTCTCCAAGGAAAGTGGTACCTAAGCGATATGCCAGAGGAATATCAAAATGTCAGAGGCGAATGACCATTACGCCGTCTACCCTCTCCGGGGTCCCTCTCGCTTCCCGTAAAGCAGCGACAACATTCAAGACCACCTGCAGTATACTTGCAAGGGAACGTGTCCCCATCACCACACAGAAATGGAAGGATGCGACGGACGTAGAGAAAGCACAGTTGTGGACTGAAATTACAACGTCGTTCGAGATCCCACCAGAATTCTCCGAACTAGTGCAACGACATGCGTTTCTCGCGATGGCACACACTTGGAAGACCTTCAAGAGCAAGCTTGTCACGGAGTACGTGAACAAGAATCAGATGCTCTACACGAAGTATAGTTTCGTGTTATCGGATACATGGGGCACCTTTGTGCGAATGAAGACAACGGACAAATTTCAACAGCAAAGTGCGACGCACAAGACTATCTAGGCACAAAACATTCACCCTCACAAACTCGGCTCCGCTCAGTTGTAAGATCGAGGAGGCCGACTAGAGGGGGTGAATAGGCGGTTTTTAAAATAATTTCTGCTAAAAGTAATATCTAATGCGGAAGCTAATAACAAATTGGTTTTGCACAATTAAAGCCTATATCAACTAGATTCCACCGAGTGCACCAACAATATATGACAATTGATAATGATTGCAATTACACGAATAAATAAGCAATTAATACAACAAATGTAAATAGCAATAGTAAAGCACAAGGAGATCAAACCACAATACACACGACGATATTTTACCGTGGTGTTCGGAGACTTGCCGGTCTCCCCTAATCCACGTTGAGGTAAGCCCAACCACGTTGGACCGGCTCCTTAAATGAGCCAACACCTTCGAGGTAAGTCCAACTACTTGGGCCGGTTCCAACACGAACCAACACCTCGCTCCACTAGGGTTGCTCTTCCTCCACTCCTGAAATGGTGAGCACCAAACCACTCACAACCACACCGGGCCTTCTCACAAGCATCTTGAGAAGATCACCGGTCACGACGCCTCCACGCCGTCTAGGTGTCAGCAAACACCAAGAGTAACAAGACTCAACTCTCACTTGAACGAATCAAGTGTTTAAGCTCAGTGAATACACAATCCACTACCTAAGGCAACACATGCACTTAGGGTTTGCTCTCAAATCTCACTAAGTGCAACACATGCACAAAAGAGATGAGAGGGTTTGTTCTTAGCTCAAAAGAGTGTCTAACAACACTAGAACACTTTGCAATGGCAGCAACAACTACCTCCAACCAACCAAGATGGGTATTTATACCCTACACACAAAAACTAGCTGTTGGATGAAAGATTCCATCGAATAAGAGAGGGGCCAGTTTGACCCCCCAACTAATGGCCGATCTGACCGCCACGGCTATAAAAGTAGCCGTTGGACTCTTTACCGGTCGGACTGCCAACTGCCGACCGGTTGGACTGCCGTTTACCGATCAGACCGCCCAAGGAAAATCAGCACAATTCCAAAAAGGTCCTTCTTTGGAAAAAGTATACCGCGAGGGACTTCGGTACTTCCGCTCTCCGGTAGTACCATATTCTCAATGGCGGTACTACCGCACAGAAATTCAGCTCAAGGAGCAATCGGTCGGACCGCCCAACACACGACAGTCTGACCGATATGCCACCGATCAGATCGGCTGGTACTGGCGGCCAGACCGCCAGACTCTAGAGAAACTTTGCACTTTGTAAAACTCAAATTGCAAAACACATTTGCCAATTTGAGTGCAATCCAATCAAGATTTAAAGGTGATATTCTCAACAAGTTGCAAAACACATTTGCCAACTTTTAGAATTAACACCATAAGGAATAAGGTACATGGACTTATATCATTTGCAAAACACATTTACAAACTAAAGTCACATGCTACAAGGGTTATGCATGACCCTCGACTATTTGCAAAACACAATGAGCTATCAATACATGACTAACTCAAGCTACTAGTTAAGACACCTCTTAATAGTACAGCAACCTATACTAGCAATCCGGTCTTCCAACCAAACATCAAGACCGGTAAAAGACTTGGAACACACCATTAGCCCTAGCTAGTCATACCTTTGCCCTGAACATCCTCTTGAAGCTTGATGACGCACGTTATTACTTCAAGTCCGGGTCATTTACTTGATATGCATCAACTCATGATGCATCCTTTGCTTGACCTCCATCAACACATGATGGGCCTTCTCTTGTCTTGACGATCAACTCATGATCATCTTCTCTTCTTGATAAGCATCAACTCATGATGCATCCTTTACACCAAGCTCTTGACTTCAATGTCATTGACACATGATGACATCCAAAGTCTTCATCACCCTGGATAATAACCTATTCATCCAGCTCATGGAAAATGTTAGTTCCACAATGTGATTACCATTAGTTACCACAACAAACCATTATCACATAATGGTGGGACAAGATACTTCAATTTTTCCCTTATTGGTAATTAATGATAACCACTTCAATTGCACATGATTGAATGTAGATAATTTGATGTAGCATAACATGAGTATATTTGAACTACACAAGTTTTATATACTTAAAGGATTTGTTTCAAAGTAAAGATCCTTAATGTATGTACAGAATGGAATATGGATCAATACTAATGAAACCACAAAATATAGAATAAACTCCCCCTAAATGCGTGCATACACAAATGTGTAATAAAAATATATGCACATATTCAAGTTATACTTATGGTGGAGTTCAACTTCTATTTTGGATCCGAGGAATGCAACAATATATAAGAGTATGAAGTCGAATGCATACCTCATCGAATTTCACCTTTATATCCAAATGAGACTACACACTAGATATACCAATAAAATATTAGTCTCATAAATAGATTTGTCATTAATCGCCAAAACACTCTATTAACTCATAATGACGGGTCTAGATCCTTCATCAGTACGCAGGTAAAATCCCGAGATGAATGAGTGAGGACGATGTGGCAATCCAGTCGGAGGTCTCCCCGCCATTTGTCGAGATCACAAAAGAGCGCCCGAAACTGGTTAAGAGCAAGGGCCTCAACCACGTCGTCGGGCGCCATCTCTTTCACAAACCAGGCAAACGAGAGAGTGTGCCAACGCATTGTAAGATATGTCGAACTACCTAGTTTTTAATAAATTCATAACTTCGTAGGGTCTAAAATAACATGATAGCTTCTTGCAGCAAACATTGAGTACTCAATCTTCCCAAGGCTCATTCAAAGCAGTCAGGGAGAAGGATATAATCCACGACCCTGGGAAACAAGGAGCACCCGGGTCGCACGCAGGGCCTTGGGGTTTACGTATCTTGGAAGCATGGATTCCCACATGAGTCCGAGGCGTATAGGAGTCAGAAGAGATCCAAGGCCCAGCGTGAGGAATAGTGAAAAACAGAGTTTAAAGAACATATTACTGCACAATTTTAAGAACAGATAACAACATTACATGAACAAATGAATCAAATCCTTAACCGGTCGCAAGGCACCCCTGTGATTTTGGGAGCCAGTCCCCCTTAACATCGGAGTAGCATCGTGTCCACGCCTGCACTTCCTGAACTTGACGACGCCTAATTACCTATCAACCTCATCCAGGCAATGTACATCTCTGGGATGCTCCAAAGATAGACCTGTAGGACATCTTAGCTAATTATGTATTGTTTTGTAGGTGCCCACGCCCTGCAGGCTCCAAGTGTTGGTTGGGTCCATTCCTGTTAAGGCTGGTCGGGGGGTGGTGTTTCCATGCCAGGGAGAGATAGTGGTGCATGGTGCCCAGCTAGCGCAGGGTTACGCCAAGGTCCAGGTAGACATGGTACATGATAATTTGATATCCATCCCGCTGGAGAAGTGCCCGAACGAAAACATCATAACACTAGAGGATACCTTACACACTTTTGTCCAGTGGCCCAAAAGGGATATCGCCCTGGACCCTGCAGTGTCGCGATCTCTACAAGACCATGCCTCGATGACTCCACCTCAACCCCCACTTCAGAAGGCCTCCATATCCCCTACCGTGGAGAAGACGCCGAAGAAACAAGAAAAATGTGTTGAGTCGTCTTCCAGGAAAACAAATAGCACGCAAGGCGCTAAGAACAAATCAAAGAAGATTAAGGTGCCTCACAAGCCCGGGACGTTCTCCCTTGGAATACCGTTGGTCTTTGACACAACGTTACGCCGCATTGGTTTGGCTTGCCAGACTTTGCATGCCTGGTACATACGACAGATCGACGAGGCGAGGGAAGATCGGCCTACTGGATTCACTGTCAGCTATAATGAGAACCATTTCCACCACAAGCCGAGCTACTTCGTCGTGCGCTTCAAAAACTTATTTGATCTATTCAACCTCGATGCCCTCAACGCCCACTTCTATGATACTGGACACTGTAAGTGTGTACAATAAAGTTCTACATTCACACAATACCGATAAATGTCATAACTCATTGCTTATGTATAGATACATGACGCAACAAGCCTGACGATGGCGACAACCGATGGGTTTACTCGACCCACATTTGATCTCAGAGCAATGTATCCATGAAGACGCAAACTACGTCGAGAAGTACATAATGAAGGGATTACATACTCACCGCGACAAGGACTATATATCGTGCCGCATAAACCGAGGTAAGTGCTTTACTACTTGCTATACAAATTTCATTTGTTCTTTATACGCAACACGAACTTAGGTTTAATTACTAAAGCGACATACATGAATAGGTGGCACTGAATCCTTTTAGTCATTGTACCAAAATGGAACAAGGTAATATACCTTGATTCCTTAGTCAATAACAACCACGACTTCACCCTTGTGCAAAAAGTACTCGACAGGTATGCTCATTTCCTCCATACTAACTCCATTGTAGTCTTCCTTCGTTTGAAATATTCGAGGATAACTTTTTGAAATCACATAGGTCGTTTAGCGCCTATGTTGCCGAGGGAGGGACACACAATGAAACGGGCGCCACACTGCGACACAGTACACGATTTTCGGTACCTGCTACAGCACAATAATCCTATATCATACTTCGTAACCTGGCCTCTCGAACTAACTATACCTATATCCTATATCACACTTCTATTTTTGTAGTGCCACCAACAACTACGTCAAGGCAACATATGTGCATTCTACATTTGTCGTAATATGCTGGAAATCACAAGTGCTAAGATGAAGGATCCAGAGGTTTGTCAGTCAATCTCTTAATAATTATTTCGTAATTACAAATTTAAATATATATGCTTACTACTTTACTCTTGCAAGTGACAAGGTATGAAAATACCAGAAAGTAGCTCCATCTCGACTTACTCATGGAAGATCGAGGACTACTCTCCACCTTCATCATAGAGAAGATCATTAAAGAGAGTGGAGAGTTTTACTCCGACGACTCTGATTTATTGTAATTCACTCTGAGTTGTAATCAAATCACTTTGTAATTATATCATTAAAGTGACTTTGTAATTGATATTGAGTTTGTAAATCACTTTGAGTTGTTCTATATCAAATTAATTGTAATATATCTGTTTTCTGCTTGCTTGTTTTCAGAGAGCATGGCTACCATTACCTAAGGCTAGCCGAAAAATCAAAATATATTTAGATATAGAAATAACTATCACAAACGGTTTTGTAGAATAAACTGTCTGTAAATGATACTCACAGACGGCTACCACTAACAATCGTCTGGGATATGTATCCAATAACAGACGGCTCCATCTCGACTTACTCATGGAAGATCGAGGACTACTCTCCACCTTCATCATAGAGAAGATCATTAAAGAGAGTGGAGAGTTTTACGCCGACGACTCTGATTTATTGTAATTTACTCTGAGTTGTAATCAAATCACTTTGTAATTATATCATTAAAGTGACTTTGTAATTGATATTGAGTTTGTAAATCACTTTGAGTTGTTCTATATCAAATTAATTGTAATATATCTGTTTTCTGCTTGCTTGTTTTCAGAGAGCATGGCTACCATTACCTAAGGCTAGCCGAAAAATCAAAATATATTTAGATATAGAAATAACTATCACAAACGGTTTTGTGGAATAAACTGTCTGTAAATGATACTCACAGACGGCTACCACTAACAATCGTCTGGGATATGTATCCAATAACAGACGGCTAATACTAACACTCGTCTGTAATATGTATCCAATCACAGACAGCTACCACCAGCAACCGTCTGTGATATGTTGCATATCACAGACGACTACTATAAAAATCGTCTGTGATATCCTACATATCACAGACGGTTTTTGGTGGAAACCATATGTGATAGTAGGCATTCACAGACGGTTTCACCAAATAACCGTCTGTGATATCCCACATATCACAGACGGATTTCTGTGAAGAACACACCGTTACAATGCCATAACACAGAACAAAGGTTTTCACTGTGATATCCGACATATCACAGACGATTTTTTGGTGGAAACCATATGTGATAGTAGGCATTCACAGACGATTTCAACAAATAACCGTCCGTGATATCCCACATATCACAGGCGGGTTTATGTGAAGAACACACCGTTGCAATGCCATAACACAGAACAAAGGTTTTCAGTTGAAAATACGGGAGGGTCACATCCAGGAAAAAAGGCAACCTCCCCACAGCGAATCGTTCAGATGGATGAGAAGAAAGCGAGCTTGACTATTGCCAGACTTCTCAATTTCTTTTTTTCAGATGCCTTCCTTCAATGCATAAACTCTGCTTCGGAAAGATGGCGGCAATCTACTTATTGCTGCATCAATTTCCTGAAAAAGTAGTCATAGTATTAGGCTTTTTTGTGCGGATACTTTTTCATTACAAGGAGACGCCGGGATGTTTCATGATGGGGAGTAAGACAGACTACAGATTTGCTTACAAAGCATGCAAAACAAACAGGCAAAATTTCCAAAGAGGAAAGGAAAATGCAGCAATACAATTGACATGTGCTTCGTTACAAGGATGACTTTTGAATATAAAACAGTTGCACATGTTGGTGAAGTTGATTCAAATATAAGCTAGGACCAACAAGTGGAACCAAAGCATCCTAAATATGAGTGGGATTGGGATAAAATGGCCATGGCCAAGTAAAAGGAGTAAAGATGGACTTATATCAACAGCTAAAATTTGAACAGCTAGTCACATAATTTCAATAGAGAGAACTGAAGAAATGGATAGATATTAGCCCACCTCTGTTGTATAACGAGCCGAAAAGTGAATTAGTAGAATGGCTCTGTTTTCAAGCTTGTCGGACTGACTCGCAATCTGCAAACGTTGCCAAACATAAACAGAAGGGTAAGAATTATTAGTAATACTAGGTGAAATTTTGTTCTTGACAGATATGTAATACTCAAAGTAATATGGAATAACCTCAAACAAGTGTGTGTGCCCATATTCTCTTGCATGCTCAATCGAAACAGAGTCATCAAGAAAAGTACTCTGAAATTTATAAAACACAGTTCACTAGATTAAACATAGGAATAAATCAAAACTTGTGTGTGTGGGGGGGAGAACAGAAAACCAAACTTCAGCACGAGAAGTGAAATGTGCTTCTAAGTTCTAACATCACCAGGGTTCCACTAATTACTGCCAACTGGTCTCACAATAAGTTCTGATCTTTTTTAGGCACAATAAGTTCTGTTTTAAATAATGGTTGCATGCAGTGAGAGTTATGAATACTTGAAGAAAAAGGTTGCTTGCTACTGTTAATACAATGAAGTCGGTTATATACTGATACACAAACTTCAGCAATGACAACAGATCCACTATAAAGAGATAAGAAGCAATACCTCCACTACGAGAATTTTTGCTTTTAACACATCTGCATTATCAGGATCAAGAATGAAATCTGACGTTGTATCTCCCGTAAAAGCAACCTCGGGTGCCGTCACTGTATTCGTAATCTGCGAAAACACAAATTGGAAAATTGCAAGCGCATATCACACCAACAATTGTTACTAGGTTGTGTTTATATTTAATCTAGACATCCACCAAGACAGACAGACCTCCACACCTGATAACTTCAACCTCTTGATCTCGCTCCCCGGGAGGCCAAGATACTCCTGCTTGAGCTTCTGCTTCACCGAGTATATCACATACCCCTACAGACATCACATCACATTCCAATATTCCATCAAGCCATTGCAAAAAATCTCACAAATCAACCAAGAACATGCACAATTCCAAGAACTAAACCCAAGTTTCCTCACCTGGCTGGGTATGACATGGTAGGTCTTGAAAGCCCTCACCTTGAGGTCCCTCCTGAGCTCATACTCCTCACCAACCTCCAGGGGGACAAGGTTGTGCTTGAGATCGGAATGGTCCATGGCGCGGTGCACGTCGAACAGCCGCTCCACGAGCTCCCTGAGGTACGCCGGGACGAAGATGGTGGGCGGCCGAAGCCTGTACAGCCCCCGCGTGGCCACGTACATGGGGAGGCCCCCGATGTGGTCGAGGTGGGCGTGGGAGATGAAGAGGAAGTCCTGCGAGACGGCGCGCTGCGGGCACCGGCCGATGTCGAAGGCGAGGCTCAGAGTAGGGAAGATGACGCAGGTTTCGTGCCCGCCGATGGAGATGCCCTCCACGGGGTACCCCTCGATCTCCAGACTCGCCTTTGCCTTCGTCTTCTCGGCTGGTGCGGGAGTGAGAGGAGGAGGGGCGGTGGAGGTCGCCGCCATCGCCATGCCGCTCTTCGCCAAGCCGCCGCCGCTGGGTGGTGGTGGGGTGGGGTCGGGGAGGAAGGATGGCCACAGTTGCAGCAAGGTCCCTGACGAAGCGTGTATTTGCGCTGTCTGTGTACCTCTCGAGAATGATCTGTACCGTACATCGTCGAATGAACGGTCTATAGCACCTAGAAGCTTGATCGCGGATAAGATCACGATCCAACCGTCCATTGACGGATGAACAGCCCAGAACTAATTCTGGGAGCCCAACGCCGTTTCCTTTTTTTGGGCCCACCCTGTCAGTGAGTTATATACAAGCCACCGGTGTGGCTGGCCGGAGAAGAGGGCGTTGACGACGACGACGACCAGCAGCGTGAGCGGGCCCATCTCGATAGTGAACCGCGGCAGCCAGGGGTTGCTCCTCCGTACGGCAGCAACTTTTTCTTCTCATCCGTGAGTTGGCCCTTGCGTTTGTAGAGTAGTCGTGCCTGTACGATCGAATCCGCTCCTCACCGGCGCCGACCGGCATGCTGGTTCGTACCACGAGCCGCCCACCACCGCCACGTTTGGAAATTAAGATGCATCAGCCGCCGACGGCTGACCATGCCCCGTCGACTGTCGTTTCGTTGACGATTGCTGCTGCACGTTGCTATGCTAGATTAATAATTGTTAGGAGACGAATATACAACGGCACAGCGTTATAGCATTGTAACGGTACAACAACAGTTCCTTGAGTTTCAAACTTTCGCGAAAACCTTTTAAGTTTCATGATTTCTATAAGTTTTCAGAAGGTTTCAAGACAATTTTAGATCAAAGTTTCAACGAGTTTAAAATATTTGAAAATTCAAGTTTCAACAAGTTTGAACTGATGAGTCTCAAAAGTTTCAACCAAAAGTTTCATTAGATTTCAACAAGTTTCAACCAAGAGTTTTAAAATAATTTTCAACATAAGTTTTGGCAAGTTTTGACCGTCGTTTTGTTAGATTAATTGTTAACCCTGCTTTTGCATTGTGTGGCGTTCATCTAGTTGTTCCTAAATGTTCGTTCATTCACTGTGTTTGAGTGTTTTGTCAATCTCATCTTATCAAGACTTCTAAGATCATATACAATGGGCTTACATCAGCTGTCTATAGCCTCTGCTACGTAGGATTTAAGCTGATGTGGATGAAAGATAATGAAGAAAGTGAAATGTGTGTTGTCTACAACTCAGAATGATCGTATCACCGTAACCAAGAAAAATATTAAAAGATTATGTGTTGTCTACAATCCAGAATGACTATATCACTACAACCCATTGTATGAACTGCCTTTAGTGTTGTCTACATGTGACATAGAGAGTTACTATAGACAGCAACTATCTGTATCATTGTACATACTCTAATATGAAGCTATTGGGGTTTGTTCTGCAACATGGATATGACGGGTGGCCATCCATGGCATTTGAATCGATGGCCGAGATGGAGCTGGATCATTGGAGGACAATATGGCGCGCGCGCGTCAAAGCGGAATAGTTAACTATTAGAACGTTACACGCGTTACGCGCGGCGCCTCGATGCATAGCGTGAATTGTTTTTAATTGTTTTGTGCATGGTAGCTCTATGTATGTGCTAAGGACACAATTGAAACGTAATGCTACTTATGTAAAGCTAAGGCATTTGAAACTGGTATGCAAGGAAAGCGAAGACACTGTCTGTAACATATTGGTATCTTTGGAAAGGTAATGCATTGTCTGGTACTGATCTACAGAGTACGTAGGCACGAAAGTATATGACATGTATAAACAAGAATACATAACAGGACAACAAGAAAAGCAACACATACATGTAGCATCAGATGGAATGTCTCAAAAATACGTGCGAACAATACTGTTTGATGTAAGAAACACGCAACACGTTTGGCACAAATTAGTCTGCAAGTTGACACAATTTTTTCGTACAAAAGGTAGGGCTGCCGCAGTTCAACAAAAGGCATGGCTGCTCGTCCGGAGGCCACCGCTTATACAAAAGATATATGTATGAATGACGCAAATTTGAAAACGTCAAGATGACAGCCGTGAGGCAAAAAGCAGATAAAGGTGTCTAAAAATGCGGAGGCATCATCTGTTGCTTCAATTGCTGGAAGGCTCATCCATGTTTAGTTTCTTGATGACTGTTGCTTTCTTTCTCAGGTGAATTGCACTGGGTTGGGTGATAATCAAATGTTAAAATATGGAAGGAAGAGGGCCTAATAAGCTAATATTATCTAAAGCAGGTGAAGGATGCAACCTATGTCATCATCAATTTGAGGAGGCAGTGGTGAGTCATTAGGGAAAGATCGTTTTGCGTTTGGTGAGAGATAGACTTCGTAGCTAAGGAAGCAGTCAGCATGTATATAACAAATTACTGCCATAATCAGTTATCATCAATAGCAGGCTAAATCGCTAAGTCAGTGTAAACCTTGTAATGTTCAATGAGGAGTTGAAGGCTTTGTGGTCTTTTGTTGCTCGCATGTACCGGGAGCATAGGACTCACCGAAAGTTGTTCTAGTCAGTGATTGGGAAAGAGCTTCTGCAGGTGAGAGCATGTTCCATCGGTGCACTGATAGATGAGCTAACTTCCGTGTCATGTATAGGCATTGAATATTCTAAGAGTCTCTCAAGACCGATAGGAGCGACTATAGCCGAGTCGTTGTTGGCGGTGATGTAGAGTGCATCAACTCGAACGATGTTGTTGTTCTCTGCAGTGAACCGCGTGGTCCACTTACTTTCAGCCCCGGAAGACATGGCTATGATATGCACAACATCAGCATGCAACATGAGCTCACACCATCATGCAAACGCATAAACTGATGAACATATATGTACACGAGCACACAACTCTAATACAAAGTTTTAGTTGCTTGGCCCAAACCCAAAAAAAATGGTTTTAGTTGACAACCACGTGAACACAGTGGATTCAGTAATTATATGAGGGAGCACAAATGAAGTTCGGCAGTGCTTGTCTGAAGGTTGTAGATCAACACTAACTAAGCATTCTAAACAAATCCAAAATGAAGAAAAGGGACTGCTACAAGATCAAAACGGTGAAAGAAAAGGTTGCACAGGATTAGTATATTTTATGGTAATTGCATTCATAGCCATGTTGCTTTTGAGAATCATCATATGTTTGATCTCACATAAGTAACTCTGGTGATTATTGTTCTAAATGAAAACAGGTGGAAAAAAACTGAACACCACACTACAACACATCAGATTTTTGAATTAAAGAAGTTTCACTACATTGCAATGAACATATAAATAAATGTTGAACAAATGAAACAAAATGTTGAAAAACAGAAGTAGCTTTTTCATACCGACATAAGATAAATAAATAATTGTTTAATTAGCAAGAACATGCACAGAATGTAAAGGAACATGTGTGGGAGCAAGTTTGCCAAGACTGCGCAACTTCTTGCCAGTTGTTTCATCTGTAGTATTTCCAGAGGTCTCAATAGAATATGATTTGTCAGAAATACGTGGAAGCCCTTTTCCTACAAGCAAATCGAAATCTCTCGATGAAGTTCTCTGATTGACAAAGACACAAGATCCCCACCAAAGACAATTTACGTCATTGGATAACCGAATTCTCTTATAAATGGCTGCAAATTAAGAAGTCATGAGAACAAAATTTTGTAAGAGCGCCCTTGTATATTAACAACTCATCTTATAGGAATAATGCCGATACATTCTCGCCCCATGACACCCCAAAATCCAAAGACGGTAGTCATACTCAGACATAAAATGTAATACGTAAGAAATAGAACTGTCAATGTTGGCCTAAAAGGAATCCCCAATTCACCAACATAAGTTTAACATAGAGCATCCATCACAAGGATTCATAAAAAAATACCTTACAGAATACCAAGGAAAAAAGATAGAACAAAATAAGATGCAAGACTGCACGCTGCGTTCGTGAGGGAACCCAAATTTCGACAGGGCAATAGGGTGGATGAGCACTAAACCGATTCGCGAAGGTATCTCGGCGACCGAATGCATGAACAAGATAGCAGGAGGCAATACCTGGAAAAATACGAAGGATACATCAAGCAACGCGACGAACACATGGCATGACAAAGATAAATGCACGCACTAAGCACGGATAAAATGTATAAAGAAACTAACTCGAACCAGAACCGAGCCACAACTAAGAAGACAGAGGTGCAAAAGCAAAACCAAGCAAGATGGTTACAGATAGACACGATGCATCACCAACACGTGGCTAAACTAACGCGTACATGGAAACAACACCCAAAATAGGAGACCAATAAAAGGAGAAGCAACAACCGGATCCGGTGGCCCAAAGGATGAAGGGGTGATTCCCCTTCACGAATGCAAACCGGAAGGAAAGCAAGGCGTTTTCGTACCTCAGCTCTGAGTCCTGAGACAAGGCGTATCAACCGCCAAAGCTTGCAAAAGGGGTGAGACCTGAGAGGAAGAGGTGCTGCCCGGCAAATTCTGCAAAAAGGCATACAAGTCAGCATACGCGCAAACAAAAGAGAGCCAAGGGAAAAGGTAACAAGCAAGAGAATGCACGGTCGGGTTCGTTCCTAGGCCGCAATTAACTCGCTCAGTAACTCGCAGCGAACTAGCGGTGACGAGCATCGTAGAAAAGGGCGGGGAAATCAAACGCGATGAGGAAAAACCAAGGACAAAAAAAACGCAGCGAGCGTGAAAAAACAAAGGGGGCCAAAAGCAGAGAACCAACATGCGACGACCCTGGCTAGAGAACCGATAGCAGTGAGGAAGGAGATGGGCCACCAAGAGCAAGGAAGCAACAGGGGAGAACGAAAAGGAATCTGTTGGGCCGAAAATGCGACTAGAAGGGGGGTGAATAAGAGCACACTCACTTTTTCATAAATAATTGATTCAATAATATTTTACTCCAGTAGGTATGGAAGCTATGAAGATCAATATATCAGTACAGCGGAAGACTAATATTGAACTCAATTTAAACCCCTAAGCAATACGACAAAATCAACAAAAACTAAAGCACATCACAGGCACGGCCGGATCACGGCCTTGGGCGGTCGGACCGATTTCACGGATCGATCGGTGGTACGGGGTGGTCCGACCACGGTTTTTAGCACCATTTGGACCAAGAACACCGAGACACTGTCCATGTGGGATAGAAAGGGATAACCCTCTGACGTCAATTTTCTTTGCATTTCCATCTTTTCCACGGTACACTTTCTTAAGGTTGTCACATATGACTGAATAAGCACTATTTGATTCTTGTAAGAGCTGTTCAACTATCCCTCTCTGAAAAGAATTGAGGGCAAAACCAGATAATTATGCCATGAGTTTGGTAACACGCATTTCATGCAGTAATTTCAAACTTATTGCCCTGTAATTTCAAACTACACTGTTAGCTAAGCTGTATCACCCTATCTACAACAAGGTTTTAGATATGTGCAAGAGAGCTGATATAGAATATGGGACCGCACCTCTCTGATAATATCCGTCGTCTCCATTTCAACTGAAGTGTTGAACTCTTGAAGTCAGATAGTCTCATTGTTGAGCAATTTTGAAAACTTTGCCCATCCAAGCATGAGCGAAAAACTATTGCCACTTTTCTAATTCCATTACGGAAGGAATCAAACTCGTCCAAACAGAATGCTAACAGAAGGAACATGAACCACTCGAGTACCATTATGGTTAAAACATCTGACATTCCATTTTGGTGATCACTAAAGTCTCTCCACTGTAGTCTGGAAAAGTCTGTATAATTTTCA
The DNA here is from genome assembly GCA_036346395.1 of Hsuehochloa calcarea. NCBI lineage: Eukaryota > Viridiplantae > Streptophyta > Magnoliopsida > Poales > Poaceae > Hsuehochloa > Hsuehochloa calcarea. The sequence continues at coordinate 11,721,917 of CM070596.1, read as the reverse complement.
ATTGATATAGGTGGTGACAACTCATAGATTATGCGGTACAAAGAAAACGGGGGAAGAACTCCATCAGCATAATCCAGCTTCCTGAAGAACACAAAAAATATTGTTGAATTATTATTAGATAAGAGTCCATGTTAGAGTAGGAGTCTAAATTTTAGTACCATATTTATTTTGGATTAGAATATTAGTCTCCATGTACACTATATATTTGACACCTGGCCTGCCACATCAATACACTGTGTTGGTTTTCTTCCACAATTTTAAGAAAATGTCAAAAGTAGCCGTGTTGGTAGAGTTACAGTCTAATAAATAACAGTGTTTCTCTAGGTGCTAGTCGGGCGACAAACAAGCCCTTAATCGCCGCCTAGGCAGATCTAGGTAGGGCTAGACGGCCGTCTAGGAGGGATAAATCGGCTAGACAGCCTAGGTGGATGGGGGTGTGGGGTGGGGGGCAGGGGAACACCGATAAATAATAATGATTCATTCATGTTGAGAGGTTTATAACGTTCACACTATAAATAAAGGGTGTTGAGTTCTGATGACAGTCGTGAGCACACACAATACTATTCCACGAGTAGAATGACATATGTTAATAGACTTGGCCATAGTAACTGCATAAAGATTTTAGTACAACAAGTAGGTTGGGCACATACTTGAGAGGGACATATCTTCAACAAAAGGCCTGAACAAATATTCTCCTAAAAAGCCAGCCCCAATTATACAGAGGTATCCTGTCATTGCACCAGAAAGTTACAAACAATTTGAGTAGATAATTTCTTGCTACCATCTAAAGAAAGAAATATGAACACGTGGGGCAGAAGCGTACCAGTAGCAGTCCTGACATCCGAAAAGTATGTTGCCATAAGAAAAGCAAATGAAATTTGCAAGTTTATGTAGGCAAAAGAGTACACGAACTGTACGCTGTAGCTATTCAGTCGGAATAATTTTATACCTGGAAGCAGGAATAAAAGTAAGATGTTCTCAATGTTATGAATATTATGTGCATATTCAAAAAGGTCCAATAGATAATAAATATAGGAAGTAAAAGGGGTATCATATACAGATAAGGAATATAAAAGAGAGTTATATTCTAACACCCCTCAAACTCATGGTGGATCACACACACTGAGTTTAGAGAGAAAATACAAATGTTGTACCCTAGTTTGTGGCTTTATGAAGAAATCAGCAACCTGTAATTCTGAGCGCACAAATTGTAAAGCAAGTACTCCCTCCTGCACCTGTGAGCGAGTGTATGAAACATCCACACCAATGTACTTGATGAGCTCATGCTTCACTAGTTTTCGGGCAATGCTGATAGCACCTGTACTGTCAAACAAAAGAGTCGTAGGTCCTGTCACAGGCACTCCAAAATCTACAAGTAGCCACCTCAACCAAGTAACCTCTGCTGTCACAGCTGCTATAGCTCTCAACTCAGCCTCTGCACTTGAACAGGAAACGGAAATCTGCTTCTCTATCTTCCAGGCAATCGGGGAGGAGTCAAGAAAAACATAGTAAGTACAAAAGAACGACGATCAGAAGGATCACTAACCCAGGTTGTATCGGAGTACGCCTAAAACTGTAGCAAGGTAGAGCTAGGGAAAAACAAACGACGAGAGATAATTCCACGCAAGTAGCGAAGAACACGAAGAAGGTGACTGTAGTGAATATAGGTAGGACGAGCCATGAAATAACTCAAGATATGAACTGCATAAGCAATATCACGAAAAGTGCTCACAAGGTACACCAAACTCCCAACAAGATGACGATATCGAGTAGGATCCTCAAGAAGATCACCATTAGTGGCACGAAGCTGGAGGGATAGCTTTATGGGAGTCTCAGCAGTGCGAGTGTCAGTCAAACTAGACCGGTCAAGAAGATCCTGAATATACTTCTACTGGGAAACGTAGTAGGCCTTAGGCATGGAAGAGATCTCAATCCCAAGGAAGCACGTAAGAGAACCAAGATCAGCCATCAAAAACTGCTTACTGATATGCTTCTTTACATACGTGATGAATGAGGAATCATCACCAGTGATGAGCGTATCATCAACATACAGAAGAAGCAGTGTCCTACCTCGAGGTGAGACATGGACAAAAAGAGCAGGATCATGGGAACTGACAGTGAAATCGATAGCGGTAATCACTGAGGTAAAACACGTAAATCAAGCGTGAGGAGCCTGCTTGAGGCCATAAAGAGCACGACAAAGACGACAGACGTGCCCATTAGGAATAAAATACTCAGGTGGTGGCTGCATGTAGACCTCCTCATACAAGACACAGTTAAGAAAAACATTCTTAATATCCAGTTGAGAGATAGACCACCAGCGAACAGAAGCCGCCACAACAAGAGTGCGAACAGTGGTTATAGGGACAAAAGTCTCATCGTAGTCACGACCGTACTCCTGCTGAAAGCCGCGGGCCAGGCTCGCACTCGATAGTATCATCAGACTGGGTCTTAATCTTATACACCCACTTGCACGTGATCGGACGAGCATGCACAGGTGTCGGTACAATATCGCAAGTCTCTGTACGTCGAAGAGCATCAAGCTCTTCTGCCATAGCAAGCTGCCACTCATAGTGAGGAGCAGCCTCACAATAAAAACTAGGCTCAGTGACAAAGAGAGCATGAGCTATCGGAGCAAATCCAAAACGATCATGAGGGCGAAGGGATGTCTGGTCACTAAGGGCGTAACGAGGAGCATCATCAGGAGGATCAGATATGGGTGTCGGCAAGATACCAGAAGAGAAAACTGGTGAAGAACGAGGACGCCTAGAGTAGTGAATACCAGAGAACTGAGACGGTGGTGCTGTAGGAACAAGAGGCGGTGTTGTAGGAGGCAACATCGGAGGTAGAGGTATAGAAGGAACCACTGGAGACAGACTGTGATAGTGGAGAAATAGGTGAAAAGTAAGAAAGAGACAACCATGAAATCGACTCAACGGTAGAAACAGGAGAAAGAGTCGAATCTCGATAGAAGAAAGGTCGAGATTCGACAAAGACAATGTATCGTGAGATCATGATCCATCGAGCAAAAGGATTATAGCAAATGATAACCCTTATACTCAAAACTATAACCAAGAAACACACACTCAACTGACTTAGCTGACAGTTTGGTGTGCTCACGGGGCTGCAGCAGAACAAAACAGGTGTAGCCAAAAACACGAAGTTGAGTGTACTAGGGGGCTCGAGAGTAGAGACGTTCTATAGGACTGACACCCTTAACAGCAGTGGAAGACTACATACTGATGAGATATGCAGCCGTAGAAACAGCATCAGCCCAGAACTGTGGTGGAACATGAGAGGCAATGAGAAGAGTGCGAGCAGTCTCAATTAGATGAACATATTTAAGCTCAGCAACCCCATTCTGAGCATGGGCACCCGGACAAGAAGACTGGTAAAGAGTGTCCTACTCAGAAAGAAACTGTCTAAAAGCGCCAGAACAGTACTCGCCGGCAGAATCACAACGAAAAGTACAGATGGGAGAATCAAACTAAGTACAAACTATCATTGCAAAGCTACGATAGATCGTAAGAAACTGACCACGATTAAACATAGGGAAAATCCATGTAAAACGGGAATAATCATCAATAAAGATCACATAAAGTTTAGGCCCGCCTTTAGAGATAATAGGCGGAGGTCCCCATACATCTGAATGAACTAAGTCAAAAGGACGAGAAGACAATGACTCACTGGAATGATAAGGAAGTTGTAGCTGCTTACCCAACTTGCAACCCTGACAAAAATATGGTTGTATCAACAGTAACACATCCAAGAACACCCTGACGAACTAATGAAGAAAGACAAGACCCACATAAGTGACCTAAACAGTGATGCCACTGTGCAAAAACGCTAGAGGTGGTGGCCGCAGTGGCGGTGGAAGTAGATGTAGAGGTGACAGGAGCAACTGAAGTGGACGGAAGGTGGAGGTGATCAAGGATGCAGAGACCCTGACAATCTCTACGGCGTCGGCCAGTCCCAAGTACCGTCCCTGTCTGTCGATTATGGATAAAACAGGTGTGAGAGTCAAAACCAATCCTACAGCCAAGATCGGTGAACTGACCCGCCGAGAGAAGCTGCATGGTAAGCTAGGGAACATGGGAAACAGTTGGAACAAAAAAGTCAATGGACAAAAGAGTACCTTGACAGCTGACAGACATAAGAGTATCGTCAGCTGTCTGAACAAAAATAGGAAAAACAAGAGGTCCTACTGAAGTGAGAGATGTGGACTCCAGTGTAATGTGGAAAGAGGCAATGTAATCCGTAACCCAAGTACCTGAAGGAGACGTTTGAGCTAGACTAGCGTAACTCCGCCGAGATGTGAGAGAGCTGGCAAGTAGAGCCCGCGTAATCGCCGAATGCAGTCGCCACGAGAAGGTCATGACGTCTCGGTCGGGTCCGTCCTCCCGCCGAGGAAGGGCCTCCGCCTCTTTGATCGTTTAACCCACGTGTCTTATTCTCGCTTTTTTGCACCGCACAACGCTGATAGTCATGCCCGGAGTTCTTGCAATAATTGCACTGAACCCCAGTTGGTACAAAAACAGGAGCAGAAACAGACACATGAGGAGGGACTGTAGTCGAAGCAGAAATAGTCGGTGTAGTCGAAGAAGAAGGGGTAGCAAGCACAGTCGGAACAAACTGTGTTGCTAACCCGCGGTGAAGCTCCTCAGCACGAATCGTCGAAAGAGCATCGGTGACTGACGGTCGTGGTAAGCGGCTCAACAGTTGAGCCCTAACAGGCTCAAACTCTGGGCGAATACGACAGACGAAGTCATAAAGGCGAAGGTGATCACGATCCGCCTTCTGCACTTTATGACACCCCTGACAGAGCAGAGAAACTAGCTCGTCCAGCTAGCGCCAGAGACTAGCCAAGTCTCGGACGAAGTTGTCGACGAAGGAGTCCTCCTAGCGAAGCGTCTCCAACTCACGCTGAAGCGAAAAGAACTAAGTATCGCTGCTCTGTTGGTATCGCTCGCGCAAGTACTCCAAGATCTGAAAAGTGGCACGCACACCAACAATATCTGGCTGGATGGAGTCGTCGACGCTGACCACCAAGATGGCTCAAACACGGCCTCATCAAGACACCACCCGAAGCGCCACCTCGCCGACGCCGACATGGCGGCCAGTGGCGCCACATGGCGCCCGCGCCCACGCCAAGACTACGTGGCGCCCACGCCAAGAATCGTGGCAAAGATTAGCCACTGTTCCGCGAACCAAGTACATCGTGGACTGGTTGACCGCCGTGGACCGGGTCCATAGACCCTGGGCCCACATGTCATATGCTATATAGGATTTTCATAGGAAAATAATTCAATTAAAATCTGAAATCATCCACTGACGTCATGCTTACACCATAATTAGAATTTCCTTTATAAAAATAAATAGCTAATTTTGGAAATGTGAATTTAGGTTAAATTCTTTACATTTAAATCTTCTGAAGACCCGTTCTCCTTCGTTCGAGTTCCGAATTAAGTGATTGAAACTTTGAAATTTATCTAAAATCAAGATCTAGCTATCTATACTAAAATTATTTATTTTGGAGTTCATTTGAATTTATTTGAATATTATTTGAATTTAGCTCATTTTCGCGTGTAGATTTCGACAACTCTGTGGAAACTGGTTTATTTGAAGAGTTAGATCCTTAAGCATACGAGTAAGGCAAGTTACATCCTTTGATCATATTTGAGCCCAATATTTAAAATTATTTAAATCCTATTTTAAACTATTATTGTATGTTTATTTATATTCTAGTAAATTAAATTTCTGTTTTAAATTACTAGTTAATTCCTTTACCGTTGTACAACCAATATTGAATTTGAAGTTGTTATTCCCTTGTCACCTTAGTGGAAGTTCTAGAGTGTGTCGATTTGACATTATAAGTCAATTATCTCTTGTGGGTAAAACTGTACAACCTCTGCAGAGTATTAAAAACTATTTGAATAGCCGTGCTCACGGTCATGGACATGCTGAGCAAAGCCACTCAAAGTTAGACTTTGATTTTGTCTTAAAAATGAATTTGGCAAACGTTTTTGGATAGTTTATCCAATTGAAAATTTTGGACAGAAAGCCTGGTGTAAAGGGGCAATCCTTCACGAGTCATGTATGGAGCTTTATCCTAAACTTGAGAATTAATTAATCAAAATAAAATTTTGACTTTTTGTACAAGATAAAAATGCCTTGAAACTTAGTAAGTGTATTTCAACTTGAGAATGTAGCTTTGTACAAAACAGCCATACAAGTCTTCCTTTGACATTATCATGCATGCATTATATCTTTTATGTGTGTAACTTGCGGAGTACATTCATTTGTACTCATCTTGCTTAATAAATTATTGATCAGGAAAAGAGTATTACAAAGAGGACGAGAACTTAGACGACTAGGCTACGCCCCCAGACGATTGTCTGTGGCAAATCGTATGGTTTACCTTATTATTTTTGCTTCCGCTGTATCTTGCTTTCTTTATTATGCCCTTTCATAATAAACTTAAATATTATGAATGAATTGTATATTATGGCTATACTATCATCTTTTATTTGACTATGTAAACTAGCTACTGATCATGAGATTAGTGTGGAATACACAAAGAACCTATGATTCTTCGCTCCCGAGCTCAACATGAAGGTCATCCATAAAACAGGCGTCATCCACAATAGCTTAGCTCCCTTGCAACAACACCTGTGATCTTACGATCGCTACGCGCCCAGCTATCTCGCTGATCCCAACGATTCCAAGATGAATGACCTCGTCTCGTCGGGCTCGTTCAACAAGTACGCCACGTCGCGCACGCCAGCTCCTTCGTGCAGTGCGGCACGGCGCTGTCGACCTCGAATGGCCCGCGAGTACTAGAAGAGCAACCGCAAGTGGACTGCATCGCCGTCCTCGCCAAAGACCGCACGTGCTCGTCGCCGTCCGAGCACCGCCCATCCTCATCAACCTCCACCTCTTGACGATCAGACGGATGTTGGTCGCTGCAGTGAGCCGCCACGCCTCGTTGTCACGCCGCACGTCGCATCCTTGCCGAGGCATCGAGCCGCCGCCGAGCCACGCCCCTCTTTCTCTGCTCGTGTCTACCTCTGCATCTCTAGCCTAGAGTTCGACGAATCAACGCATCATCCAGCGTAGCTTCTTCCTCCTCCAGCCGAGAGCGCCTCAGCCGCCGATTTGTGCTCGTACCACCGCTATGATAAAAAAAAAAAAAAAAATCGACGCTGATGCTACTCGGGCCCGACAGCTGAAAGGTGGGGCTGGAGCCCCAACAGTTGACCTGCCCCTGTTGCTGCTCTCTTCTTGTATTGTTATTTAGTTCTTTGGATTAGGAAGGAGATTCTTATCGTAGATCGAGAATGGTTACTTGGAATTGTCGTTTGTATGTTTCCTTTGAGCCGGTCGGTGGTGGTAGAAGTATGGATCGAGTTTGTTATGGGTTGATCCATGTGAGGGCAAGATGTACAGACGTTGTGAAGATAACATCGTGCATGAGTTCAGGTCATCGTGGGATAGTGACCTCAAATTTGTGGATCGTGAGCTAAAACAATACCCGAATTCAAGGCGCGCGAGGCAATTAGTTAGTCCTCAGTTGTTTACACAAGCACGGAGCAGACTGTACTACGTTGCAGTGAAGCACGCTCGGTCGTTACCTTAGGTTAGACTAGACACAATCACACAGCCCAAACGGCCATACATGCGGCAATAAAGTTGGCCTGCTAACGGCCTCGAAACCAACCTAAAAACGAAGTACATGAATCAAATCAAGTCTAGCTCACCGGTCTATTTTCAAAAACCAAACCAGCCCAACTCGTACGTAACTTCAATCCAAACCAGCTCAAACAATTTACCTCGGTATGGGTTCAACCCATTTGAACTCATTCCCACCCCCCACATATCTCAGCCCACACTAATTACATCAGGGTGCTTAGCTCGTCGTCAAGGTGGAGCGAGTTGTAGGCGGTCTCGAGGAGGGACGCAACGAGCTGAGCCGAGAGGTCGGCGGATGGGTCAATCTCGCCATGGATGTAGGAGTGCGTGATCAGCCTGTGGAGGAGCTCGAGCACGGCCTCAGCGAGCTTAGCGCCGCCGGCGCGAGGAGCAGCTCCGAATCCGCGAGCGAGAGGCTGCGAAGCAGGCCCGGCTACAAGGATCAGGAGGTTGACGTGGAGGGGGAGGTGGGTGTGAACGGCCTGCGCCCGCCAGCAAGGTAGCATGTGCCGATGCGTCAATGGGCAGCGAGATTTTTCGTCCTTACAAAGGGATTGGTCCCTTTCAAAGACATGTTTCTCCTTCGTGACGCTATGAATTTCCGAAAGTTGCTGCAGACCGGGACAGAACTATTATAGTTCATTTGTCCAGGCATACATCACAGCACCAGTGGTCTAGTGGTAGAATAGTACCCTGCCACGGTACAGACCCGGGTTCGATTCCCGGCTGGTGCAATTTTTACCCTAGTTTCCTTTTTACTCAATTTTCCTTTTGGCGATTAACTGCCCTTGTATTTGCCCCGTGTCCCCGTGCCATCTAGCTTGTAGTGTAGTGCTCCGTGCAGCACAAGTTTTTTCTCAGTCAACGCTCCGCCCATCAGGACAAAAAACATAACACGGGGTGCCTCAACTTCAAGCAACGCTGCTACACACGTAATCATCTCTCTCTCTCAAACACACACACACATAACGTAAACAGGCAGACAAGCCAAAATAAACAAACCCTAACCATGCCCCATCACCTATGTGTATATATTAGAAAAAAATTAGCTCAGTAGCACTTCAATCGTCACTATTTAGAGAAATAACATACAAATCACGGCCAGCTGTAAAACGACACCATGAACAACCAAAAATCTTAAAAATTGCACTATCGTCACATTTTACGTCCGTCTTGACATATGATGTGACACAATACAATTTTAATACCCATTTTACCCCTCATCCCTCCTCTCTACGTGCACAAAAGCGGTCTCGAGGAATAGGGCGTCGTTCTCCTCGACATCTTGGCTAGGCGGAGCAGAGGATGAAAGTTGTAGGGTGATGGTGGGCTTGAGCTACGGGTTGGTGATAAAAACGCGAGCACGACGCGTTCCCTGCCGAGGGGAGATGATTTGAGGTGGCGCTAATCTACAGGAACGACGGCTAGGCTGAGGTGGTGGCTGCAGAAAGGGAGGAGTTCGTCGATGGTGAACTCCAGCGGTGTCCCGGCCTGGATTTTGGGCGCACAAGCAATAGGGTTGTCTGTGATCTCTCCCGCGGTGGCATATCGGACTGGGGTGTACTGAGGAGGGTCAACGACAACGACCAAGGTTTTGAGGAGGGGCTTCGACGACGGTGAGCTTCGGTGATGGCTCAGCTGGACCGTGGTGCGACAACACAACCAAACACATGGCAAAAGGGGTGCACAGTGGTGGCGGGTTGCAGCAGTGGAACGACCGGGTTGGCACGCGCATGGGCATGGCTCTCAGCTCAACGATGCTAATGAACGTGTTGACTTGGATGGAGATGACCCGAGGTGGACTGACGATGGGGACGGCCATGGTCGACATGGGAAAGCTCGGCGGCGATCTACCTAGAGCTGGTTGCGTGAGACATCGAGGACGAGGAGGCCAAGGGTCTGGCCGAAGGGCTTGAGCTGGTGGCACAACTACGGTCGGCCGAGGCACACTGCCCACCACCCTCCCTCCCTGCCCCCGTTCTCCTCCTCAAGAGATACTTACCACGGCGGCTTGCCGTCGGGAGTGGGAGTGGGAGTGGAGGAGGGCGCGGGAGGAGTCGACGAGCTCCTAGTCGGGGAGGAGGCGAGGAGAAGGAGCATGTCGCGAAGAGGAGACGCCAGCCACGGCGCGGTTCATGGCGGCGAGGACAGACGGGTGGCGGAGGCCCGGCTGCACCCGACCAGCTCGAACTCGGCGAGGCCCAACGGCGCGCGCGGGGACAGCGCCGACAACTGCTTCAGGTCATGTAGGGAGGAAAGTGTCGGGGACGCTAGATCCATGGTGATCGATGGCTAGAATGGCGGCTTCAGCGTCGGTTGGTGGGTGGCGGAATGGGAGGGGGAAGGGATGTTGGTGATATACCCTAGAGGCAATCATAGATATGATTGTATCACGTCTATATTTACGAGTTATAGAATAAATATTATTATGTTCCTTGAATGAATCATCATTGATAAAAATTAACAAGTATGTGACTTTTTGGTGATGCTATTTAACTTATATGATATCATTCTAAATGTATCTCTGGTCGAATTTCACTGGTCGGAATACTAGTGACTATCAACCAACACATGTATTAATTGATAATCATATTTTACCAGTCATAGATATAGGTATATCGAATCAATAATGTGAACATGTGTTAGAGAACATGGTGTTAGATTGACACATCTTGAGACACTGCTGAGATTGTTATGATTTTTCATATGTCTTCAGTTGGTCTCAAGCAATGATGATGCATAATCCTTAGACCTGAGATCAGTATTGTTTCCTATATATGTAATAGTACACTTTGGGGTTGCTAAATGCTACTCCGTAACTGGGTAGTTATAATGGTAGCTTTCAGGCAATGAAACACGCTGAGGAATGTGATTGGTCGGATATGATATTTGCCCCTCCTAGCATAACATGAGAGATATCTCTGGAGCCCTCGATATGATTAGATGAAGAAAGTGCATGGCCATGCCACTAGTGGTCGAAGAGTTCGATCACGTGAAGTTATCCGACACTTGATCGAGAAAGTATTGGACGGTCTCACTTGGAGTTCAACCAGATATCGTGAGGCAAAGAGAGAATACATGAGCAGGTCGTTCAGTTCAAACAGATGCGGACTAGTCGTATAGAGATACGAGCTGATCGCAGACTGGTCGAACATAATCAATAAGTAGTCGTAAACTGGTCGTAAAGAGTTACGAACTGGTCATGACTATATATGAACTGATCGTATAGAGAGACGAGCTAGTCGTAAGTGATAAAGACTTACTCGTAGATCATATTGCATTAAGGTTCGTCCGATATAATTTTTGTGTATTTAGAAATCATTATGTCCTACTAGGAACCGCTAACGACTCGTGATCAAAAAAGGGTTTTCGAGTCACAACCGATTACGTATGAACCTACCAGGTCACACACTTAACGGGTTGGAACAAACGTATTCGGATAGGATCCGTCATGGGCACTATATAAGAAAAATACACAAGGCTGTTGGAACACATGAGATACACGTGATATGAGTTGCTCCACACCGATGCTAGTTGATGCTAGCACACCGGTGTATGGTGTTCCATCCCTGGACGTATGGATATCTTGGAGGCGCTACTGCAGTTGCTGTTGCGCTAAAGGACGATTCACGACTTCGCAAGGAACGCGATCGGTTGCTAGAAGAGACGACCGGCGCTGAGGACTGTGGACGATTTGACTACGGTGGACGATCGACTACTTCATCGACGCGCTCTACGTTGGATCTGGCTGCTCTAACTCTTCTTTCGCTACACTGCGCGTCTGGTGGTAATGATATATAATCTCTTGCTTGCATGTCATTCTGATTTACGCGGTAGAATTTTTGAATTGTCAACTAGTGTAGCCTACTCATATCCCTTCAAAGGAAGAGGAGGAGAGGGGGTGTCGGAGGGAGAGGTCGTGGGCGGCAGGGTGGTGGTGCGGGTGGGAGGCGAGGAGGAGGCTGCCGGCTAGGGAGGACAGAGGTGAGGAGGCGGCACCGAACGAAAATGGGCTAGAAGAAGGGTATACACGTCTTTTTACCCATCCTCCGTCTCTTAACGGCCGTCAGAGTGATGGTTGTGTCATTTTCAATATTTTAAAGTGTTTGTGATGTCATTTTGTAGTAAGTCTCCAAAGTGATGCCATTTTTCTAAATATAAACGAATTCGAACCAATTTTGCTTATATATTATATACGATCACATAGGTCTTCACTAGCAGCAGAGATCACTACTCCACTCTGCAAGTTGCAGTGACAATACTCTAGTAGCACACACTAATTCAGAGCCCGAACGCCAAGAAAGAATATCTAGCCTCACCTCACCATTCCGTGGGGTGTATCCATAGTTTTGAGCCAGCTAGCCATGGGTTCGTTCAAGACGCAGTCCAGGATCCTCAGCCACGTCCTGCTCGCCGTTCTCCTGCACCCTCTGCTCTGCCAGGGCTCGCCGCCGACGGGCTCGCTCTTGGAAGCCAAGACCAGCGATGGTAGTAAGATCTTTTCGGTTTATTTCCGTGTGTTCTGACTTCTGAGCGTGTGTTCTGTTTTTTTTCCTTCAGGAAAAGCGATTGATCTGGGTGTCACTAACGCGCTCATGATCATTGTACCTTGTCGGATCAATGAGACCGTAGATCCTAAATTACAAATTTAGAGTTCGACAACCGAACGGCCGATTGATGCTTCTTCTGCTTGTTTTGCATGTCCGTTTGGGTTGTTCTTTTTGGTTGTACAATTTGTTTTTTTTTTAGCTGTCAATGAAATTGCAAGCTATGCCTAAGGATTAGTACTGCAAGTCTATGCGGTTATGAAGCTGAATTCTTGATTCGTGATATACTGTCATGTACCTCCATATTGTAATGAGGAGCCTCTTAGGGTCAATTAGCTAGCAACACAGGTAGGGAGTTAGTCAGTTCGGATTCGAATTCTCTTTGTTTAAATGCGTTACATAGGGAAAATAAATATTGTCACTCCACACTGTATTTTACTATGTCACGTACCTGAACCAATTTCTGAATAGGAATCCAGGTCCATTTTCTCCTGTTCAACTGTACGTTCAAGGGACCGGGCAATCAATCACAACTGTCGATTTTGTTAAGAAATCAGGCCTAGGTCAGGCAGGATTGGTCTATGATGGACTCCTCATCCTCCCAGTAGACTATATAAAGAGGGAGATCACCAACCATTGTACTACAATTTTACAGAAGAGTAATAAAGAGAAGTCAGAAGTCCTCTCATATCTCTGTGTTCAATCTATTATTCTGTTAATGTGTTCTTGTATTGTTTTATAATTCTGAGTTTGTATACGAGGTAATCGCTCGGACTGGACTCGCCAGCGACGGTTCCACGACACGTTATCAGCACAATCGACTCTCCTAGGAGCGAAAGAAACCCGTTGAAGAACGACGCTCGTATTCAATTCCGCAATTGTTGCTTTTTAGATTATTTTATCGTACGGTGCAGATCCGCACTAATCTACCACGAGCTGACTTGAAGTCGTCGGCACAATACCGATCGGTAGATTGCATAAAAGAGTAGATGATGATTGCACTGTGGATTACAAATCTGTTTTAATCTACCGCGAGCCGACTTAAAGTCGCCGGCCAAGCCGATCGGTGGATTGCATGAACAATAGTGCATGAACAGTAATTACATGAACATTATTGCATCAACGGTAACAAAAAAAATTTGTTCGACGGCCCTGTACGACTTGGAGCCGCATCTCCACCGATCGGCGCCGCCCCGCATTGTCCCCGGCCTGCAGCCGGGCAATCACCGGCCTGGAGCTGTGCGCCGCTGCTAGCTACCCCCTGGAACCACACACGGCCACGACACCGCCTGAAGTAAATAAAAAAAAAGGAAGGGAAGGGGTGGATAGCGTTGGCGCCGCATGTGGAGTTTGTGTATAATAGGGTGGTATATTCTACTACTCAATTGTGCCCATTCGAAGTGGTGTATGGTTTTAAACCAATCACGTCACTTGATTTGCTACCACTTCCGCTATATGAACATGGTAATATGGAGGCGTCAAAATGTGCTGAATATGTGAAGAAAATTCATATCAAGACTAAAGAAGAAATTAAAAAGAATGCACACTATTATGCGCAAGTCAATGAAGAAGATGCTATTTGAACCAGGTGACTTGGGTTGGGTGTATCTATACAAAGAACGCTTTCCGGACAAGCGTAAGTCCAAGTTGATGCCTTGAGGAGATGATCCGTTCAAAGTACTTGAGAAAATCAATGACAATGCATATAAGATAGAGCTTCCGGGTGATGATTATGTTGTGAGTTCTACATTCAATGTTGCTGATTTATCACTGTTTTTTGGACCAGAAGAATCAGAATCGAGGACAACTCCTTCTCAAGAGAGGGAGGATGATGAGGACACCCCGATTGGACCGATTACACAAGTACGAGCTAAAAAGATTAATCAACAGGTGAACTTGCTCCTAGTTGAATTTGGTTTTAATTTATATAAGAACTGGTTACTACCTAATGCTAGTATTTTAATTGTTATTAGGTTTGTGTGTGTTGAGATTTTGGTACCCAAGAAGATTATATATTGTATAGGAGTACATGTCCAGTAGAAAGTGTTGAAAGATGGAGATGTCAAAAGAAGACAACGAATGCGTGAAATAGAAATAAAGAAATGCATAGAGGTGCTGCACATACATGCTGCATGTGTTGTATGCATGCATGCGGGTGTGACTAATAAAGAAAATAATCAAGCACTAAATGCTCTTGGCTGTTTGCACCATGAGAATAAGATTGCATGGCTGTTTGCTGCGCGTGATAAACAGAAGAGGCCACATGCATGGACGAAGGAGAGATACGGATTCGGTTGCAATGGAAGCTAATCTGCCTGGTCCCACCGAATCAATGTTTTATTTGGCCGAACCACACGCGGGGAGTTAGCGCAAGCTACACAGGAATCGAGTAGCACATGGACTTCGTTGCACGCCGACTGCACGTGGACCCCGCCAACACATTTTCCTTGCCGCGCCATGGACGACGCGACACGTACGCCTGCAATTTGTGCGAAGAAAGAAATGTAAGATGAGAGAAGAATATCTAGTCGTTAATTGGTTGGTTTGATTTAGAAAATATATTTTGAATCTTTGACTAAGACCACCAATCTAGCTAGGTTATGTCCCCTACTTTGATATGGCTCATACCATCTCCGTCGCCGAACTCGGTGTCACACAAGCCCGAGACCCTCTCAGCATACCAAGCTAGTCCCATGATCGTAGCTAGCTAGCACGGTTACAACAATGATGTAATCATAACCATTCAACGCATTTAACTAATGAAGGCATAAAGTAATATTAATTAAAACGAAGAAAGACCTTATGGTCAAGGTTCTTACAAAAGTCGCCTCACGAGTGCTTAGCAACAACAGAGTGTCCGCAATGAAATCTCAAAATCGTGGAGCCCAATCGACATGCCCACAGCCTTCGAGTGGAGGACGTGACCTAGTTGCAAAAGTCTTCAAAGTAGCCTTCTTCGTAGAACTCAACATTTCCGATTCTTCTGCTGGACCGATGATCAACGGGCATAAAGCTGGTAGTACATAAAGTACTCTAAAGAAGTCGTAGAGAAATGTATGCACATAGTATTCATGATGGGGCTTAAGCAAGGATGGCTTTATGGTTAATTTGCGTAAAGCAAGTTTAACATTAAATACAATAATTAGATTGCAGCGTGGATTTTAAAAGAATAATACATAGATAATAAAGTTCTTTTGAATCAAGCAAAGAACATCCTGCTCACTTCCCAACCATTCCAACCAAACGCTTCCAATCGAACCAAACCACATTTTTGAAAATGCTACCTCATGCTTGAAATCACTGTGCATGTATCAAAATGCAGGGACACGGCTATTCGAATAGATTTTAACACTCTGCAGAGGTTATACGACTTTACCCACAAGAGATAAATCACTTGTAATGTCCGTCTTGACACACTTCCCGAGGTGTGCGACTAAGTGACTATCACAAGGCCTTTACAAAGTTCCATTTTGCCTCTGCTTCGCTTTCGCTAAGGTTTCGCCATCACAAATTTCTCTTGCGCCTAATAATCAGCCCTAACAGAACCGACTCAAAACTTCCCTAATTAGTTGGCTGTGTCCGTCCCATACCGGACTTATGGTTGCCTGAGGTGACCTGCATCAATGACTTGCAAAGTTAAGTCCTTAGTTGGTCGCTTCGGATAAGTCTACCACAACCCAATGTGCATCACACACCCACTCTAGCTTCCTACCTCAAGCCCGAGCATAAATCATTTTTTTTGTTCATTCCCGACCAAATGGCAATCCCTGCCATGGCACAACATCTTTTAATAAAAGTGGCCTCACACCACTGTTCCATAGTTCCATTAGTCAAATTTCATTAATCAAGAACATGTGATCGAAAGTCTCGCGGGTAACTAGAGCATGTCTAAGCAATAATACGCACCCAAGTTGGTAATACAACTATGTCCAACTAGTATTAACCATCCTAAGGTGTCCAAGGATATATGTCATTCAAGGAGACATTTCATTTTCAATTTATCAAGGAGGCATAATGGCATTTTGGTAAATATCTACTCCCAAAACCATTTTTAATAAAACTAGCCATGCATGATAATCTAATACAATATACATTTGTAAAATGGGTTCAACATGGTCAAAGGCCTACGACTTGCCTTCGCTGATTTGAGAGAGGGTCTTCTATGCTGTCAGATTGAACGCAAGAGTTGGCTGATGGAAGTAGTCAACGAGATTAATTAAATTAGAAACATTGTTTGCGTGCTTTTGAGTTTTTTGAGTTCGACTTTGGGCGCGGGTTTTATAGAACTGGCGGGCGACGGACGGCAACGGCGACGGATTCGAAGCGCGGAGGCGCGGCGAAGCGGGGACGAGCAACGGCAGCCGTGACGCGACCACAGGCGCGGGCGACAACCAGACGACGCCAGCGAGATTCACGGCCCATGTGATTCGCGCGGAGCGATGAGAGAGAAACGCGGCGCGGGCGGAGACGATGAGCAGACGCCGTCCGATTCCGATCGGACGGCGGAAGGAAGCGGCGAGACGAGCGACGGAACGTCCGATTCCGACGGACGGAAGGGAGAAGAGGCGAGCGAGGAGACGAAAAGCGCCGTCGATTCCGATAGAACGGACGCGGGCGGAAGAGGCCTGAAGCGCGATAATAGCGCTGGATCGCGATCCAACAGCCGGAGAAGAAGGCGAGAGCGCGGCAAAGAAACGGCCGATCTCAATCCAACGGACACAGCTGAGGACGACATGAAATGGCCCGCCACACGATAGGGATCGAAGCATGAGGCGAAGGCCACACATGAGCGGGCCGAGATGGAATGAATGGTTAGGCGGCTAGGGTTTCGCCCACCACGTAAATTCATTTTAAATCGTTTTGATTTCAAGAATTCAAATAAATCAAAAGGCAATTTAGAAAATAGCAAATAGACTCTAAAAATTCTAGAAAAATTCACATAAATTACTTGAATTATTCTAGACTTAATAAAAATACTTTTAACTTTAAATTTCTTTTTCTTTTGCAAATAAATTAATTTTTAATTTCGGGAAAAGGAAAATAAATTTCTAAAATCCAATAAATCCAAGGAAATTCTTAAAATAATAAGTTTTGATTTTAAATTCAAGAAAACTCAATTAAACCAACTTTAATTTAATTGAAGTTTGATTACTCACATTAAACTGCAATTAAATTTTAAAATTTCAAAATTAAGCTTTGGCAAATAGAAGCAAATGGTTTTCTTTTAAAATTTTTCAAAAACTCCAAAAGCAGGATGCTACAAACCTACCCTCTTAAAGGGAATCTCGACCCTAGATTCAGTCGACTAGAGAATAGGTGGGGAAACTCACCAGTCTTCTTCTCGCTCCTGGCTTCTTCTTCGGTGGTTGCTCCATCGACCTTGCGAAACGGATGATCTTGCTTCTTGTCACTGCTCGCTACTTCCAAGATCTTGTGGATGCTCCTTGTAAGTGAGGTCTTCTTGTGGCAATTGGTTCCACTGCATCCGCTTCTGGGCACACGCAAACACTTCTTCAATGCGACAGTGGAAGACATTATGCACATCCGATACCGAGGTGGAAGGTCCAATCGTAAGCGCTTCTCTTCTAAGAATCGAAAGGTCCGATGTACCTTGGTGCAAGCTTTCCGCTTACTCAAACGACGATCCTTTGAGAGGCGACACCTTCAGTACACATGATCTCCAGTGCAAAGCTAGATCTCGCGATTGCTATCGCGATAACTCTTTCGCTCGGTTCAGGCTGCTTTCACCTTTCTCCGATTGATCGAACTTGCTCTTCGGCTTTTTCCAAAATATTCGCCCAAACACTTGCCTTTCGCCTACTTTATTCCAATACACGGTGTTGCATTTTCTTCCAAAAGAGCTTCAAATGGAGACATCTGGAGGCTTGATAGCTTGTTGTTATAGGAAAACTCGCATAAGGTAGCATTTGATCCCAAGTGATACGATTTGCTAAGGCACAAGCCCTTAACATATCTTCTAGGATTTGATTTACTCTTTACATCGACCATCATGCAGGGATGATAAGTGTCTTGAAATTTAGATTAGTACCCAAAACAACTTGCTACGCCAAAATCTTGAGGTGAGCTGGGTTCCTCGATCGACCACGATCTTCTTGGCCTCCATCTTTGGACACTATCTTTGCCATGTACAATTCTGAGTCTATCACGAGTAAGTGGTCTTGGTGGGAGAAAGTGAGCAACTTTGGTTAGGCGATCCACAATTACGGATAGAATCATAGCGACCTTGTCCTTGGCAAACCGGTGATAAAATCCATGCCAATTTCTTCCCATTTCCATTCGGGCACTTCCAAGGGTTGACTTTGTGAGTCGTGTAGGAGTCCGATTTGACCCTTAAGGCAGAACAAGAAATATCATAATCCTTTATTAACTCTAACCACCTTCTTTGCCTCATATTAAGATCACCTGAGTGAAAATGTACTTCAAGCTCTTATGGTCAGTATAGACTTCACAATGATTACCAATAAGGTAATGACGCCATATCTTTAAAGCATGCACTACGAGCCTAACTCCAAGTCATGAGTGGGGTAATTCACTTCATTAGGCCTCAATTGACGGAAGCATAGGCTACTACCTTCCTTTCTTGCATCAGACACAACCAAGTCCTTGCCGGACGCATCACGAAAATCTCAAAATCCTTCCGACATCGGGCAAAATCAACACCGAGTCGTTGTCGACGCTTCTTCAACTCTTGAAAACTTTGCTCACAATCTTGTCCAAGCAAATTTCTTTTCTTTCTTCAACGATGAGTGAGGGTCTTGCTATCTTGGAGAATCCTTCATGAATCGACGATAGTACCTGCCATTCCAAGAAAACTTCGACTGAGGCATCGACTTGGGTGACTCCCAATTAAGCACATCCTTAACCTTGCTGAGGTTAGATACTCTTCGCAGCATGACATGTCCCAAGAAAGTAACTTCTTCCATCCAAAACTCACACTTGCTGAATTTAGCATAGAGTTGATGATCTCTAAGCTTATTCATGACCAAACGGAGGTGCTCTTCATGCTCTTCTTCACTCTTGAATACACCAAAATATCGCCAATGAAGACAATGACGAACTTATCCAAATACTCCATGAATACTTTATTCATCAAATTCATAAAGTGCGAGGGCATTGGTCAATCCAAATGACATGACCGTGAACTCATAACCCATACGGTTGAGAAAGGTCTTTGGGAATATCTTCGGACGAATCTTCAACTGTGGTATCCTCGACTCAAGTCTATTTTGGAGAACACTCGGCTCCTTTCAACCGATCAAACAAATCATCGATCCAGGCAGAGGGTACTTGTTCTTGATGGTGACCTCATTGAGGGCTCTGAATCCACACACATCCGTTGGGTACCATCCTTCTTTGCAACAAAGATCACTGGGCTCCCAAGGTGAAGAACTTGGCCTGGACAAAACCTTTCTCTTGCATTTCCTCAATTTGCTTCTTTAGTTCAACCAAATCATTAGTGCAATCAGAGGGTCTCTTGAAAATAGGTGCAGCTTCCGAACAAGATTGATGACAAACTCCATGTCTCGTGCAGCGGCATTCGCGTAGGTCATCGGAAAGACATCCAAAACTCTCGACTCATCGCACTTCTTCCAAAGACACAACACGGCTCTGCAGACTAAAGATCGCTAGCTTCTGGGAGGCTTCAAACTTTACCTTGGTTCCATCCGGATCGACCAAAGTGATGCTTCTACCACCACAATCCAAGAGGGCTTGGTGATTGGCAAGCCAATCCATTCCCAAAATCACATCAAGAGACTTGGTGTCTATGATGATGAGATTAGCAAGGAATTCTACCCTTCTATGGTCACTTTAACCTTAGGGCAACCTTGGTTCGTACTCAATTCGAACCGGAGATTGAACCAACAAAACACTTTTAAGAGGCAAAACTTCCAACGGTGCCTTTCGCAAAACTCAGAAACAACGAATGCGAAGCTCGAATCAAACAAAAGCATGGCGAGTCTTGAATTGACAAGGAACTTACCCAAGACGACGTCCGGCATGCTGGCTTCCTCCACAGGTGTGGTTCACACGACTCTTCCAAAAGGCGGAGGAGATTTGACCGGCGCTGAGTCCGAGGGGCTCCACGTGCGACTCTGAGTGGGGTCCTGGTCGGGTAGCTCCCATGTTGAAACGAACGAGAAGGGCCTTGCCTCTCGCGCAATCCGGCTGAAGTGCCCCACCGATGGCACTTAAAGCGATGATCCCGCGGCGGGTTGACATTCCTTGCTCTGGTTCCTGAGCCGTTGAAGCCGCGTTCCGGAATCTTGGCCTGGGCGAGGTTTGCCAGAGCTCAATGTGACAGTGGAGCAACACGCGGAGGCGGCACATTCATTCCGCTCTGGGAGTGAGGCCGATGGGCACGTGGCTGCATCATCTTTCTCTTGCGGGATTCTTCAAGCTCACGGCGGGATTCTTCGATGAGCATGGCCTTGTTCACCAAGTGCTTTGAAATCGCATAATCATTCCCAATGACTTGCACCTTCAAACGGGTTGAGTCCTCTCTTGAAGCGCTTACGCGGGCATCATCTGTGGCAACGCCTCCGAGGCATAACGGACAACCGAGTGAACTCGTTAAGGTATTCACTCACGACATGTTGCCTTGTTTGCAACTCACGGAACTCATTCTTCTTCATTTCCACCTTTCCATCGTGATATGGGAGTGGCGGAAAGCCTCAAAACTCGGCCCAAGTGATACTCGGGTTTCCATGGCGGCACAATAGTTCTCCCACCATTCTGCAGCAGACCTTCAAGCCGGTGGGTGGCATATGAACCTTCTCGCGATCATCACAACGGGTGATAGCGAGCTTCTTTTCCATGGAACGTAACCACATTCGCGCCCAATGGCTCGAGGAGCTAGAGAAAGTGGGCGGATGGGTCCTCAAAACTCTGCCACTAGACCGAGGAAACACCGGGGTGGAGCAGCGTGGGCGTGGCGAACGCTGATACGATTCATCATTGCGAGGAGGGCAGATGTCCGTTCTGGCCGATTCATCATCCGAGCATGTTCGCATCAAAGAGCTCATCACCTGCGTCGGCGCCATGAACCGACTCAAACCGGACCTGCGCGGCTGGGAAGACGGGCAGAGGCGTTGGAGTCTCATCCGGCTTCGGAGTTGGTCGAACCATCTGCGACAAAGCTTCACCGGTTTAGTAGACGAGAAGAAGAAAGCAATTTAGATGCGAGGAAAGCACGGAGATGAGCGAGGAACAAGGGAGATAGATGGATCAACCTAATGCGGACAAAGTTGGTTTTACCTAACGAAGACAAATGGAAAGCTATCAAGAAGCAAACAAAAGGGACACTCAAGCACAAAAGCACTATTACGCAGACTAAACGAATCTAAAACTAGGGAGGGCAACTACCAATCTAATCTTTACGGAGGGTCAACTTGAAAGCAATGCGAACTTGAACTTCCAAAACTTCCATTGCTTGATCTTGAAGGGCTCGATCCTAGGGATAATCCGAGACGAGGAGTCAATTTAAATTTGGAAAGCCAAGTTTCGTAAGAGATAAGATGAAAGAACTCAAGAATGATATAAGATGGTAAGATGATAAGAAAAGAATAGAATAAGATAAGAAAGAACAGAATAAGATGAGAGAAGAATATCTAGTCAGGTTAATTGGTTGGTTTGATTTAGAAAATATATTTTGAATCTTTGACTAAGACGACCAATCTAGCTAAAGGTTACGCCTACACGATATGGCTCGATACCATCTCTTCGGACCGGGTGTCACACAACCCGAGACCTCTCGTGCATACCAAGCTAGTCCCATGATCGGAGCTAGCTTGCAGTTGCAACAATGATGCATTCATAACCATTCAACGACGAACTAATGAAGCGGACAAAGTAATATTAATTAAAACAAGAAAGACCTTATGGTCAAGGTTCTTACAAAAGTCGCCTCACGGGGCTTAGCAACAACAGTATCCGGCATGGAAATCTCAAAAATACGTGGAGCCCAATCGACATGCCCACGGCAATCGGTGGTGGGCGTGACCTAGTTCGCAAGTCTTCAAAGTAGCCTTCTTCATAGTACTCAACATTTCTGGTTCTTCTGGGATGATCAACAAAGGGCATAAAGCCGTGAGTACATAAAGTACTCGAAAAGTCGAGAGAAATGTATGCACATAGTATTCATGAGGCTTAAGCAAGGGTGGCTTTATGGTTAATTTGCGAAAGCAAATTTAACAATAAATACATTAATTAGATTGCAAAGTAGGATTTTAAAGAATAATACATAGATAACCAAGTTCTTTTGAATCACAAGTGAACATCCCGTTCACTTCCCAACCATTCCAACCAAGCGTTTCCAACGAACCAAACCACATTTTGAAAATACTACCCCTTGCGCAAATCACGGGCATGTCCGAATAGCAGGGACACGGCTATTCGAATAGATTTTAACACTCTGCGAGAGGTTGTGCGCTTTACCCACAAGAGATAAATCACTTGCAATGTCCGTCGACACACTTCCGAGGGTGTGCGACTAAGTGACTATCACAAGACCTTTACAAAGTTCCATTTTGCCTCGGTTACGCTCGCTAAGGTTTACGCCATCACAATCCTCTTGCGCCAATAATCAACCCTAAGAACCGACTCAAAACTTCCCTAATTAGTTGGCGGTCAGTCCCATCGGGACTTATGGTTGCCGAGGTGACCCGGATCAATGACTTGCAAAGTTAAGTCCTTAGTTGGTCGCTCGGACAAGTCTACCACAACCCAATGTGCATCACACACCCACTCTAGCTTCCTACCTCAAGCCGAGCATAAATCATTTTTGTTCAATCCAGACCAAATGGCAATCCCGCCATGGCACCACATCTTTTAATAAAAGTGGCCTCACACCACTTTCCATAGTTCCATTAGTCAAATTTCATTAATCAAGAACATGTGATCGAAAGTCTGCGGGTAACTAGAGCATGTCTAAGCAATATCGCACCAAGTTGGTAATACAACTATGTCCAACTAGTATTAACCATCCTAAGGTGTCAAGGATATATGTCATTCAAGGAGACATTTCATTTTCAATTTATCAAGGAGGCATAATGGCATTTTGGTAAATATCTACTCCCAAAACCATTTTTAATAAAACTAGCCATGCATGATAATCTAATACAATATACATTTGTAAAATGGGTTCAACATGGTCAAAGGCCTACGACTTGCCTTCGCTGACGAGGAGAGGTCTTTGTCGTTTGTCAAGAAATCTTCCAAACGCCTAATCTACACGTCAAGAGAATAGCAACAAATAAATAAAACAGCACCAAATGAACTCCAAAATTACAAAACCAGTACCAAATGAAAGAGGATGAATTTATATGAATTTAGAAATTTGGATCACCCAAATCGGAGTTCGGATGTGAAAGTTATAGCCAAAAGAAGTTGAAAATCACATAAAATGATGGATTTAGGGTTTTCGGATTTTTCGGAATTATTTTTCAACGAAAAATCGGACTTTGACGCCCGCATGCGCTGACGTGTCGCTACGTGGCGACCACGCGGCAGAACGCCGCGCGCGCTCGTGGCGCCACGCATGGGCCACGTGGGCTCGGGCCCTGAGGTCAAAGAGAGAGAGAGAGAGAGACGCTGGCGCGCGGCGGCGCGGGCTGGGAAGACGGCGCGACGCTGGAACGGCGCGACAGCGGGAGACGGCCGGAGGGCACGGAGGCGGGAAGAAGGAGGAGGCGGCGAAGCGCGAGAGAGAGAGAAAGAAGAGAGGGAGAGGAAGAGGCGCGCGGTTTATAGAACTCGCGGGCGACGGATCGGCGCGACGGACGCTGCGCGTAAGGGCGCGGGCGGAGCGGACGAGGCACGGCCAGCGATGCGACGCAGGCGCGGCGAGCGACGGGAGGCGCGAATTCGCGGCGCGATTCGCGCGACGTGGAGAGAGAAACGGCGCTGGCGGAGACGATGAACGAGCCGTCCGATTCCGACGGACGGGGAAGCGGAGAGACACCGACGGAAGGCCGTCCGATTCCGACGGACGTGGGAGAAAGAGGCGCGAGGAGAGCGAAGCGGCGCCGTCCGATTCCGACGGACGGTGGGAAGCGAAGAGCGCGGCGTTGCGATGCGCTGGATCGCGATCCAACGGCGGAGAAGAAAGGAGAGCGGGCGAAAGGAAACGCCCGATCTCAATCCAACGCCAGAAGCGGCGCGGCATGGAGCGAGAGCCACCGATGGGATGCGAGCGAGGAGCGAGCGGCGGGCCGAGAGGAAATGGTGGGCGGCTAGGGTTTCGCCCACGCACGAAATTCATTTTAAATGCGTTTTGATTTAAATTCAAATAAATCAAAAGGCAATTTAGAAAATAGCAAATAGACTCCAAAAATTCTAGAAAAATTCACAGGCCATTGGCCTATTTATTCTGCTACGCATTATTATAACTGGGGAGCACAAATCAATTTATTATTTTTAGGGAGAGTTACACGCTTGTTCTTCCTAGAATTTAATATACAATTACAGCTTAGATGAGAATTAAGTGTTTTCAATTCTGTTATTCTTGTGATTCCTTGTGTTTTGTAGGACAACGATACGTCTACTTTGTGTGGTTAGGTAGACGGGATCACGAGCGTGTGGTTGACGAATTCTTTTGTCGCAAGTTGTTGTTTTGTCAGTGATTGACGCTATCGGTTCGTCAGGTTGCACGGATCCAAAGTTATCATCGATCCTACGTCGTGGAGATCGAACATCCCCGTATCAATTCGCATGGAAATTACAAATCCAATTGCTATTTTTAAGTTTTAATCCGAATTACGATTATTTTGAGGATTTTTCTTTGGAATTCATATTTAAATCAATTTGCTAATTTTATTTTTTTATTCTAAAATTTAGCTATTTTTTTGTTGGAATTCATATAGAAATCTAATTACTAATTTTTGTTTAATTTTTATTTTGATTTATATTTATTTATGTATTTTACTTAGGAATTTGCATCAAAACCAAATTACTAATTTTGTTTTATTTTTTTATTATGAATTTCATTTATTTTTGGATTTTAGTTGATATATACACTTTATTTTAATCTAAACCATTATAATCTGAACCTACTAAAATCAACTATACAGATCTTTCCCTTTTCCCTCTCGTGAACGTTGTGTTTTTAGGATTAAGAGCGAACATAAGGACTTATTTAGCCTTTGCTTTACAACTAATAAGATAATAGACTATTTGGATTTGTCATGTGAAAGTAATGTTTTTATATTATTCGTAAAAAATATTTTCATATCATTACGTATGTAATAATTTTATTAATATATACTAGAAAAATTTAAGGATCAAATATATGCAACGAAGGCCGTTGATATTCAAGACGAATAGTAACAATTAAGAGAGGCAGTACCGCGGTTCCGCTGCTGCACGGCCGCGCCCCGCGCTTGACCGGTCTGCAATCGCGAGTCGCCCACACGAAACCCAACGCGACGGGCGATGGCCTCACCGCACGGTCCGCACCGTCACGCACGTCACAATCCCCTGAAGCCGCTTGAACCAAGACATCGCCACCTCCTAATCTTATATTGCAGGCCGCAAAGCTGCGCACGCGAACAAGCGTTACGATATTCTTCTCGTCTCTATCGTCTCCTCCTCCTGGACGTCCTTCTCCAGCGCGCGCCGCGGCGGCCACCGCCGTGCTGGACCTAATGGCCAGCTCCGAAATGGCCTGCGACGCCAGATCCTACACCCCTCTCGCCGCCCACGGGCTCCGGAGGCAGCGGTCCGTGCCGGCCGACGTGGTGGCGGCCTTCAGGCCGTGCGGCGGCGGCCAGGCGCCAAGAAACATCGGAAACGGGCGATTGGGACGGAAGGTTGGGTACCATGACGGCGGCGGCGGCGAGGAGGGGGAGTTCGGTGGTGGTGGTCACTACGTGCCCCCGGCGCGGCCAGGCGGCGTGGGGCTCGTGCGCGCGCTGTGGAGGCGGATCGTGCGGGGCAGGAGGAAGGTGATGAGCCGGAGCGGGTCGTCGGTGAAGGAGCAGTACGGGCACGAGGAGTACGCGCAGAACTTCGACGAGGGCGCGGCGGCGGGGGAGCCCGAGAACCTCTCGCGGTCCTTCTCCGCGCGGTACGCCGGCCGCCGGCGGTCCGCCGGGCTGGCGCTTTGGGATGTGGCTAACTGAGGTGGTCATGCATGTGGTGGACGATGATCACCGATTACGTCGTCGATATATTTCTGCCTTCTCTAGTAGCAAATCTACTTGTGTGTATCCTGCTTGTTCAGAAGTGTGAGGGCTCGTAACTCTGTCTTCCGGGAAGAAACACGATAGTTCATGCGAGTTAGCACAGAGTTCTGTAGTTCTTTAATCTTTATTTCCAAACAGGTCAGTTCTTTAGTTCCAAAGATGACGGTTATTAGAAGATCGCTGCGTGTAAATTTCATGCAAAGAGCACAAATAAAGGATCATTCGAAGGTCGTGTGAAGAAGCCCGGCGATCTGTATCATTCTTGAGATAGCCTCGTGTCGTCAGTCGTCACCATGATCAAGTGCTCGGAGGAGCTTCCAGCGCGGCGCTCTGAACTCATGCAACATGCGCGCACAATGAGTTCGATCTTCGCTACAGGTAAATATGCAAAGAGAGTTAGAGACCATTTCTGTCTTTATTTCTTAGGGGGCAGCATCAGGATGAGCCCAAGCTGATTTTGACCGGTGACAAACCACCTCATCTTTAATTGCCGCTACCTGCTCGCTTTTCTCAGTTGAATTTGGTACGGCCATCTTCAGAAATGTCAAGCGTCCATCAACCCTTATGCATGCTGCATAATTTTTTTTGCAGGATGAGTCGCAAGTGCCAGTCCTGGGATCCGGACCCTACACTGTGATACGTGGAGTGAACAGTATCCAGAAGTAATACGGTAGCAAATAATGCGGTAGCAGTGAAATACTGGTGCCGGGAAAACACTGTAGCAACTGCTAAAGGGATTAAATTAGCCTTTTTGTTTTTCCGATCGAATGGTAGATATCAATTTTTAATGCGTGGCACTGTAAATTCTCTGCATTGAATCCTTCAATGTAGAAGACCTATTCCACTGCCCTGACTATTTGTTATCTTGTTCCGTATCACAAAATAAAAAAAATCCGATTTGTTGAGCAGAGGCTAAGCAGGACAAGGAACATGTCATGGACGACTCCAAGTGATTCTCTTGCGCGCGCACCGTTTGACTTGGTTGTGCCTATAAATCCAGAGCCCTGGTCGAGGTGTGCACTGTGATCCATCGTAGTGTTGACATAAATGCGGTTTTAGCAAATAATTTAGATTAATTTCAGATTTAATTACGAATAGAAAAGCATAATTCTAATACCAATGTAAGACATGAGCATCAAATAGATGACTATTAACCGACACAAACTACTCAAGTCTTCTATAAAGGAATTCATGCGATAGGTAATTAGCCAATGAAACAAATCATTTAGCATAATGCTGAAATTGAAGTTTGTTTAATTTTGCTCTCATATTTTGGCTGCACAAGCACGAAGCAAGGCCTCCTCGCCACTAATGGCCTAATCTAATCGCAAATTATGAGTGACAATTTCTTAGAAATATGCTAGGTTCTGAGCTCTACTACTTACCATTACTAGTTACAACTAGCAATTTAATAGAACAAGATTAATTGCTCTAACGGAAGTAACTCAAGAGCACACGGTAAAAAACAAAATGATACAAGATAATGACAACAATTAGCTCAAAGCCTAACTTACGACTCTAAATTGTCGCACTAATCTCACTATGGCCAACAATCCTCGGTAAGCAATCCGGAAGCCCATGATCTATCATGCAAAGTCATCAAGTACTAGTGATACTTAAAACAAAGAGAGATATTTACTAATATGGCACACTAAGCATAATAAGATAAACAAAAATTTGAAGACAGCTCATAGCAATGGTGGCACTCAAAGCCACCAAGAAGTCAAGACAAGGCGTGTCGGCGACACTGTCCCAGAAAACCTATCGCCGCCCCGCCGCTATGCTGCGGTGTAATCATCGTGATACTCGGAGATACAATGTCCTTCTCCAACAATCAGGGACACACCAGATCGTGGATTTGAAGTCTAGGAAGTGCCGCACAAGATCACATATCACAATTACGCACAGGTCAAGTGCATAAACCAAGCATCTGAAAAACAATCTCATAGTCAAGCACCACAACAACCACAAGAACAATCGATCACGCTTAAGCCTTACCAACGGATGAGCTCTAGAGACTCGGTGAAAAATCCAACCAATCCACCACTGTCTCCCTACCTCCACAACACCACCACCACCAAGAACCGAGCCACTAGCTGAGTTCTCCGTGAGGAGAAATCAAGTGAGCCTGTCGGTCGGTAGTAGAGGAAGTCAAGTCACCATCGCTGCCAAGAGGTCGACAACGATGGAGCCAAGAGCAGGGTGTAAGCTCTCGGATCTTGCCTGTTTTCTGCCAAGGAGGAGACCGGGATTAAGTAGGAGGGGAGCCAAGGCTGCCGCCGAACGGTAGCCACGACAGCCACTAGCATCGCGTGGGGATCAGATCGATCCTCCACGATCGCATCTTGCGCTCTCCCTCTTTCTCTCTGTTGGGATGAAACCGAAGAAAAACCCCCTTTATTCTTGCATTCGAACGGTGAGGAGAATCTTACCCTCTCCTTCTCACAATGACAGGTGGATCCCACAGTTTGATTAGGAAATTCTCAAAAAGCCCAGGGCGTACAACAGTCCTCACCAATTTTTCAATATGATGTCAAATGCACAAATATCTTGTTTAATATTCAGTTGCTTGATAATGGATACCTTACAGGTTTGAACCCATTGTCTACCAACGGGAACTATGTATCTGCACAAACAGGTAAGGACTTAGCCTTGATCCCATGACTTAGTCTGAGAGTTTCCACCCAAGCTGCATTTTGAACAGATGGCTTGCCCTTTCCTCTCAGGTTAGGACGTTACGACTTACAACACAAGGTACAATTGTAAGACAACATGCCCGACGGAAGAGCATGGCTAGTCCCCCCCAGAAGCTGGACACGGTGGCCGAGGTAGTTTGCCTGCTAGCGGTGTGCTGCCATTGCCGATCTGCCATCAGGAGAGCTATCATCGACCACCGACCCACCGCCCCGGATGATGTTCCCTGATGATGTTTGCGGCCTAAGTTTCTTAGGGCCTTCGCAGTGGGCGCCGTCCCGACCCCGACGGTGATAGATTAATCTAGTTCATTTTAGCACGTCATGTTGTTGAGTTTTTCTATTCAACATTGCATGTTAGTGCAGCCCGTTGTGGTAGTAGTTCTTAGCAAAATAAGCGGATCAAGTAGCTAGCAATGCATGTGTCTGCACGTATTGCATGTAGTTGCATGTAGGCTAGAATTAATCTACCGAAGGAAAAGGTGCACGTTCTGTGTTGTGGCACAAGAACTGGTCAGGGCTGTTATGGCCGTGCGCAAGTGGTGTGCATATGCATGTACTGATGAGCTTGTTTAAGTTCAGATAGTGACAGAGAATAAACAAGTTGAATAGGAACAGAAAGAAAGACACAAGCTGTGTTAGTCTCCAAGTAGCGTTCCCTGTATTCATCTTCTTAGAGTTGAGTAGTACAAGAGAACAGAAGTGTGTTCTCTCTCCGTGTACTCCTGTGTAGCTCTTGTACGTGTATGTATTTTTCATGTTAGCTATGTCCACGGGAAAGCATGAGTAGTTCCTGGTTTAGTTCCAAAATCACCCCTTTAATCTTGTTGCTAAGAGCAGCGCCAGTTCGTCGTCAGCATCCGCCTCAACGAGATACGCCTGCTCCTCCTTCTTTCGGTATTTAGAAGCAAAATGCCCATAGTCACTACAGTTGTAGCATCTCACTTTAGCCTTGTCAAATTTGCGATTCCCGCGGCTTTGACCACCATTGCCGTCGGAACCGCCACCTTCGCGCTTCGACGATCGGGCCTCCCACTCGGCTCGCGTGAGGAGAAGGTGTTCATCGTTTCCTTTTGGACCACACCCACGATGGCGTTCTTCATGGGCCTTTAGGGATCCGATCACCTCTTCCATCGTCTTTGTCTTCAAGTCACCAAATTCCTCAATGGTAGAGGCGGTTTGGATGAACTTCAGAGAGACTGATCGTATCCCTCACCGAGGCTACGCATTTTATTGACGAGTGTACTGACTTTAGCGGCAAAGTCATCAACGGCTTCGTCATCTTCCATGCGCAAGCCTTCGGATTCCCATCTCAGAGATTGGGCTTTCACTTCCTTGAATCGTGCAGCGCCAAGATGCATGGTTCTGAGTGTGTTCCATGCGTCTTTTGTTGTCTTCTTCGCCGAAGAATCTAGACCCGCCATTATGAGTTAATAAAATATTTTGATTATTAATGACAAATCTATATGCGAGACTAACACTTCTATTATTTTACCTATTGTTTAGTCCCAGTTGGATGTAAAGGTGAAAAACATGGAGGTATGCTTTAAACAACATATTATTATATCTCGTTGCATTCCTTGGATCCAAAATATAGGTTGAACTTCACTAAAAGTCTAACTTGAATATGTACATTTGTTCTTGTTACACATTTGTGTATCTACACATTTAGAGGGAGTTCACTCTATGTTTTGTGGTTTTATTAGTATTGATCCATTTTTTTTATCCACTTATATTGGCGATCTCTACTTTGAAACATACCCTTTGAGTATATAAAACTTGTGTAGTTCATATATACTTATATTGCTTTATATTCCATTATTTGCAATTGAGGTGATTGTCATCAATTACCAAAGAGGGAAAGATTGAAACATCTAGACCCACTATTATAAGTTAATGATATATTTTGGTAATTAATGATAATCACATTATGGAACTAATATTTTTCATGAGTTGGGTAATTAGGTTATATTCCATGATGATGGTGACTTGGGATGACATCATGAGTTGATCGGCATCAAGTCAAAGTTCAAGAAGATAATGCATCATGTGTTGATACACATTAAGATCCCGAAGTGGAGATGGTCATGAGTTGATCATCAAATCAAGAAAAGATCCATCATGTGTTGATGGAGGTCAAGTGAAGGATGCATCATGGGTTGATGCATATCAAGACATAACCCAAACTTGAAGAAAAGATGTACGTCATCAAGCTTCAAGTGAATGCTCAAAGCAATTCCTAGTCTTTTACCGGTTTGGTGTTTGGTTTGGAGACCGGATTGCTAGTATAAGTTAGTCGTACTATTAAGAGGGATCTTGACTAGTAGCTTGAGTTTGTCATGTGTTGATAGCTCGTTGTGCTTGCTCTAGCTCTCGTTTGTGTGTTGCTGATATTTTCGAATGTGTTTTGCAAATAGTCGAAGCCTATGCATAATCCTTGTAGCATTTTACTTTAGTTTGCAAATGGTTTCAGTCTATGTACTAAATTTCTTGTGGCATTGATTCTAAAAGTCGAAAAATGTGTTTTGCAACTTTTTGAGAATCTCGCTTTCATCCCTTGTGTGCATCTTGCGTCAATTGGCAAATGTGTTTTGCAAACTGAGTTGAAGCAAGGTGTGTAATATGTTTTCAGCCTTGTTGGCAGTGGGCGGTCTGAACAACCATGTTAGTCGATCTGACCGCCATGTGTTGGCCGGTCTGACCTGTCACCGGTAAGACCGCTTGTTTTTGTGCGGTATGTTTTTTTTACAAAGAAGGTGTTTTTCGAAGTTTCTTTTGATCCCAAAAACGGTAAGACCGCATTTGTTTAGCGGTATTACCGCCAAGGCGGTAGTACCGATCTTTAGTTGGTGGTTCGCTTTTTCCAGAAGAAGTGTTTTTTTTTTCTGGTTTTGGGCTTTTCTTTGTTGAGCGGTCTGACCGCCCCTCTGGCAGTCTGATCGGTTGGGTCCAGTTTGACCGGTCCCTTGTGGGGGTGGTCGACCCGACAGTGTATGGCGGGACCCAGGATTAACACTCTCAAATCCTCTGCGCATTACTGAACTAGTCCCATGATCAGTGGCTAGCTCACACAGTAAACAAATATGGTAACATCCATAATACGCAAAAATTTATTAATAAATAACAGAGTTGATTACTAGAAAGGCTTACGAGCCAACAATAAAGAACACAATGAAGACAAATGACAAAGAGTAGAGCCCGGCTAATCGCCATGTGCAACAGGACTAGAGTAGCAAACTTAGCCGCCGAGATCTTCAACAAATACAAGTCCTTCTTCTCTGAATAATATGTTATTAAACAAGAGTGAGCACAAACAACCGTGCTATGCAATTTACACCCAATAATATAATTATAATGCATGCAGGGGTATATCAAAGGAAGGCATATATGGTTGAATTTGCATAAAGCGATGTTTTCTTTAAATACTTGTACTAAGTTCCAAAGCAGATATTCTATAACTAAAATTCATTTTCTAAATTCTCAAGTTTTATAGTCAGATAACATTCACATAAGAGTGACGAAAGATACCCTCCTATCACATGACTACCCGCCCAATTTCTCAAAGTTAGTCTTTTGAAAGCAAAATCAAAGTCTAACTTTGAGTGGCTTTGCTGAGCATGTCTATGACCGTGGACACAGCTATTCGAATAGTTCTTAACACTCTGCAAAGGTTGTACAGCTTTACCCACACAACATGACTTCTCTAGTTTGTTTGGCATCTATCGATACAACTGCTCACTACCATAGGTAAGCAGTCCAGAGCACGTGTCAAGGTCTTTACAATGCACTATCCCACCGTAGTCCCACCTTGCTAAGGTTTCGCTTCCTTTGGATAGAAACATGTCGGACTTAAGCCTCTCTTGTGCCATGTGAGAATGCATAAAAGTAGGTCATAAAGACACCGACGCAACCAGATAATACAATCACGGTGAAATGATACAACTTATTTAGCCAGGTTCTGCCCGCACATGATATGTGGTAGTACGATGAGGGTTTAGCAAGATGCGACTCGAAGACCGGTTCTTAACTGACTTGGGCAACTTTCCATAAAACCTATGGGCCTCGATCATATAAATGACTCGATCTCGTGCATAGACATGCACCATCCAACCATCCATTTCGCCCAAGTTCAAACCAACTTTTATTTTATTTTTTCAAGTTAAATCATTATCCAAAATTTCCATGGTAAAAGCAATATCATAGCATCAAGTTAAATCATAGTTAAACATTTGGCTAAAGTTTCCCGATTTAAACAATTTTGGTCTAAGCTTGTCTAAGTATCAAGTTTTTAAGCAAAGCATCTTGTCAATATATTGTATTAACCAGAGTTTTATCTAGGGTGATAAGGGGTGAGAGGTTCGATGTCCAAAAATTGTCAATTCCAAGATCATTCTAATAATCTATTTCTAGAATTCAACATCCAACCATATGATATCTAACGATAATCTAGCTCTAGAATCCAACATCAACAATAATCTACTTCTATAATTCAATCTCCAATAATCCAATATCAACCATAATCTAATCATGTAATCCATTATCAATAATAATCTAATCCTATAATTCAATCTCCAACAATTATATATTTATCATCTAATGTCCATAAATTCATTCTCCAACAATAATCTATGTCTATAATCCATCATCAATAATAATCTACTGCTATAATTCAATATTCGATAATTATCTATTTATATAATCCAACTCCAATAATCTGATATCAACAACAATTTATCTCTATAATCCAATAAACATATATTCCTATACTCCAACCAAGATTTATTTCTATAATCCACCTAAGATTTGTTTCTAATTCCAACTTCTTTATCCAATCATGTCCGATAAATCCAAAATGACCAAAATACCCTATTAATCACGTACTTCTTGATTCAACCTATTCCATCCAAAATCAACATCCCGAATTAATCACGCACTTCTTGATTCAACCTATTCTATCCAAAATAAACATCATGAATTGGTAATCCGATAATCCATTCTCCAACACTTATCTAATATTCATCATTCATGTAATCATATAATCCAATCTTTTCAATTTCTAACTCCAAAATATATCACGCTTGGAATGGTAATATGACTATACAATGAAGATGAGAATAACTATGATGTTAAAATAGGGATTTAAAGTACTAGAATTTAATTACGCATGCAATAATAATTTAAAATAGAATTTAAATAATTTAAAATACCGTAATTCAAATATGATCAAAGGTGTAACTTTTCTTGCTTATTTAATTGTTGTTCTTAAACGGCCAATAAACTGGTTCTCCAAGTCGCCAAAATCTACACACTAAATAAGTCAAATTCAAATAAAATCCAAATAAAATTCAAATAAACTCCAAATTAAATAATTCCAAAGATAGATATCTAGAACTCATTTTAAGATGAATTTAGAAATTTGAATCACTCAGCAGCGAGCTCGAATGAAGGAGAATAGACTCTAAAATTTTAAAATAATATGGTCTAAAAGAGGTTCAACTGGTCGAAATGAGGTGTCGACTACCTTGTCAAAAGGAGGTTTTGACTACCTAGTTGGAAGGGGGTTCACTACGTGGTCGGAATGAGATTTCTACCACCAGTCGTAAGGAGATTCAACTACAGTGGTTGGAAGGAGGTTTCACTACCTAGCTCAAGGAGATTCGACTTCACCTGCTCAAGGAGGTTCGACTATAGGTGGTCAAAAGGAGGTTTTGACTAGTCGGAAGTTTTGAATATCCGTAGAAGGAGGTTCGATCGTTGAAAGGAGGTTTCACCACCGGTCAAAGGAGGTTTCTACTACCGATCGAAAGAGGTTTTGACCATTGAAGGTTTTGACTAGGTTCGGGTATAACTTGGGATGATCATGAGTTGATCATAAAGTCAAGATTCAAGTGAAGGATGCATCATGTGTTGATGCATAGAAATGAAGTAAATGTTGTATCATGGGTTGATGCACATCAAATCAAGAAGACCCATCATGTGTTGATGGAAATCAAGTGGAGGAATGCATCATGTGTTGATGCATGTCAAGGCTTCGGGATAAAGAAATCATCATGTGTTGATGATGTTCAAGACAAGATCGAAGTGAAGAAATCATCATGTGTGATGATGCTCAAGATAAAATCGAAGTGAAGAAATCATCATGCGTTGATGATTGTCAAAGTCAGGACCCGATTTTGAAGCGTTGATGTCGTCATCAAGCTTCAAGAGGATGAAAGACAAATGTATAACTATCTAGGGCTAAGGATGTGTTCCTAGTCTTTATCGGTCTTGGTGTTTGGTTAGAAGCGGATTGCTAGTATAGGATTGCCGTACTATTAAGAGGGTCTTGACTAGTAGTATGAGTTGGTCATATGTTGATAGCTCATTATGTTTTCTCTAGCTCATCTATGCATGGAGCTATTATTTGCGAATGTGTTTTGCAAATGAATGATGCTCGTGCATTTAATTTTTGTAGCATGGGACTATAGTTTGTAAATGTGTTTTGCAAATGGTTGAAGTCCATGCACCTTAGCTATTGGCATGATCTTTTATTTGCAAATATGTTTTGCAAATAGTTGAAGCTCGTGTTTGATTTCTTGTAGCATGTGACTTAGGTTTGCAAATGGTGTAAGTCCATGTACCTTATTCCTTGTGGTATGATTCTAAAAGTTGGCAAATGTGTTTTGCAACTTGTTGGGAATCTTACTTGTGATCCTTGTTGGCATGGATTATCAATTGGCAAATAATCTCCAACAATTATATATTTATCATCTAATGTCCATAAATTCATTCTCCAACAATAATCTATGTCTATAATCCATCATCAATAATAATCTACTGCTATAATTCAATATTCGATAATTATCTATTTATATAATCCAACTCCAATAATCTGATATCAACAACAATTTATCTCTATAATCCAATAAACATATATTCCTATACTCCAACCAAGATTTATTTCTATAATCCACCTAAGATTTGTTTCTAATTCCAACTTCTTTATCCAATCATGTCCGATAAATCCAAAATGACCAAAATACCCTATTAATCACGTACTTCTTGATTCAACCTATTCCATCCAAAATCAACATCCTGAATTAATCACGTACTTCTTGATTCAACCTATTCTATCCAAAATAAACATCATGAATTGGTAATCCGATAATCCATTCTCCAACACTTATCTAATATTCATCATTCATGTAATCATATAATCCAATCTTTTCAATTTCTAACTCCAAAATATATCACGTTTGGAATGGTAATATGACTATACAATGAAGATGAGAATAACTATGATGTTAAAATAGGGATTTAAAGTACTAGAATTTAATTACGCATGCAATAATAATTTAAAATAGAATTTAAATAATTTAAAATACCAGAATTCAAATATGATCAAAGGTGTAACTTTTCTTGCTTATTTAATTGTTGTTCTTAAACGGCGTCGAAATCTGGTTCTCCGAAGTCGTCAAAATCTACACACGGAAATAAGTCAAATTCAAATAAAATCCAAATAAAATTCAAATAAACTCCAAATTAAATAATTCCAGTATAGATATCTAGAACTCATTTTAAGATGAATTTAGAAATTTGAATCACTCAGAGCGGAGCTCGAATGAAGGAGAATAGACTCTCGAAAATTTTAAAATAATATGGTCGAAAAGAGGTTCAACTGGTCGAAATGAGGTGTCGACTACCTTGTCAAAAGGAGGTTTTGACTACCTAGTTGGAAGGGGGTTCGACTACAGGTGGTCGGAATGAGATTTCTACTACCTGGTCAGAAGGAGATTCAACTACAGGTGGTTGGAAGGAGGTTTCGACTACCTAGTCGGAAGGAGATTCGACTTCACCTGGTCGGAAGGAGGTTCGACTATAGGTGGTCAAAAGGAGGTTTTGACTAGTCGGAAGTTTTGAATATCTGGTAGAAGGAGGTTCGACTGGTTGAAAGGAGGTTTCGACTACCTGGTCAAAGGAGGTTTCTACTACCTGATCGAAAGAGGGTTTTGACCAGTTGGAAGGTTTTGACTACCGGGTCGGCGGCGGTGGCACATACAACGTTGGTGGTAGGGGCGAGGGAAGGGAAGTACTACGTAGAACATGGAGTCGTGAGACGAAGCCTGGAATGTGATCAATGGTGGCGGGGCTTCACCGCATGCGGTGCAATCACCAGCGGCAAGAGCTTCGACCGAAGTACTTGGAGCTCGAAAATCCAGCGAACGAAAGCAAGAGAGAGGGGAAAATAGGGGAAAAGAGAGAAGAGGGCGAAGGGTTCCCAGTACTCTTATTTACAGCGACCGGGGAGGAGAGAGAGAGAAGTTCAACGACATGGGCGCACGAGCGAGTTCTGGCCGGTGCCTGCGCGGCCAGCGGGATTCGTAGAGAGAGAAGGGTAGGTGCAGGATTGACAACGGCGGGAAGGGGCATTCAATGCGCGCAGAAAACGGGGAGGAAAATGCGCCGATGATGAGAACTATTTTGACAGTCGTGATGTAGCGCGAACGTAGACAGGATGGGGCGGAGCAAAAGGCAGGTGGTCGAGGAGTCAAGGCAGAACCGTCGCAGCAGCCGGTTCCGCCGGCCAATTCCGGATGGTTGACCGGGCCAGGTAATTGCTTACAGCTCGGCCCACGCACGTGTAACACGTCCGCACGCATGGCTGCACATCGCTCACTAGGTCGGCGCTTTCCCCGCAGTAACGTCGCACTTCCAAAAAATCTGTGTGCATCCGTCCGTCCACGGCCCGCGACCTTCCAAGTCCAAACGACATCATTGCTCTCCGACCAAACGGGGCGGCTATCGAACTTGAGCGAGTCCTTTCCATCCTTCCTCGTCGCCTGTGGCTATATATAAAGCACGCGCCATGGCAGCTAGTCCTCGCTAGCTCTCACCCTGCATGCATCATCGACTCATCGTTAGTTAGTGTCTTCTCCTGCAGCTTCCAATCGATTAATCGCATCATCCAGGATAGCAGGCTCGACGCCGACCGCGGACGAGACGGCGAGGCAGGGGCGGCGGAGGATCGACCGAGGCATCGCCTACGCGCTCATGGTCGCCGCGCTCGTCGCCACGTACGCGCTTCACTAGCTCTGCAGCTTCGATCGGCTCCCGTAGAGCGAGCGAGCTCAGGGGGAGGAAGGATTTCGGGAGTTCGTGCGCTAGCTTCCGCGTCAGTTCAGAGCTCCCCCCAACCTGCACTTCGATGTGTTATAAGTTGTGTAACTAGGATTTTTTCTTTCCTTTTTGAGAGAGTAGTCTTTTTTCTTTCCTTTTTGAGAGAGTAGTCAGATCTATGATGCGAGTGAGGCGTGGCTATGTATACTAGTAGTCGACCGGGAAAAAATCACTTGTTTTTTGTCCTCCAATTTTTGGCTTTTGTTAGAAAAATATGGCAACAGCGAGATACGAATTTTACGTGGAAAACCCTTGTGGAAAAAAACCACAGGCACCAACCGGCGATGATCACTATATGTGGAGGGTTTACAAATCGCACGGGATTACAATGAAACGGCTCAATTCATATGAGGCATACAAGAGGTATATATAGGGGTAAAGGACGTAGAGTCCAAGTCGGATACATATCCGCTAATATAGAGACTGATTCGAACTCTTCCAGATAAGGGAATTCGGATCACAATGTCAACAATCTCCACCTTGAGACGAATTTCCTCTTGTAGCATAATGAAGAATCATCAATCAACAAATATCTCCACAATAAGATAAAAATTACCGTGCGCTAAATAGTCTCTAGGACTAAACTGTAATACCAACTAAGCTTGAGCAAAGCTCAAACTTAGTAATAGGAACTGTCTTTGTCATCATATCAGCTGGATTATCATAAGTACTTATCTTGCACACCTTGACATCACCTTAAGAAATGACACCTCGAATAAAGTGATATCTCACATCAATATGCTTTGTTCTCTCATGGAACATCTGATCCTTTGTAAGGCATATAGCACTCTGACTATCACAAAATATGGTAGTGCAAGAATTTTCTCCACAAAGCTCAGTGTACAAACCTCTCAACTAAATGGCTTCTTTACAAGCTTCAGAAATAGCCATATATTACCTTGATGGTAGATAAGGCAACAGTAGCTTGCAAACTTGCCTTACAGCTAACAGCACAACCACCAATAGTGAAAGCATAACCTGTGAGAGATCTCCTTTTGTCTAAATCGCCAGCATAATCAGAGTCACATACCCAACAAGTTTATCTCTAGAAGTTCCAAACTGTAAACGAGCATTAGAAATACCACGCAAATATCTGAAGAACCAACTGCACTGGAATATGGAACTCTAGACATGTACTCAATATCATAATCTGACTCAGGACATAAAGCTGAAGATAATATGAAATATGAAGCTAATGGAGTACTCACTGGTTTTGCATCATGCATATTAAAGCGACGAAGAACTTTCTCAATATAACCTTGCTGACTAAGATATAACTTGCCAGATTTCCTCTCTCTAATAATCTCCATGCCAAGAATTTTCCTTGCTACACCTAAATCTTTCATCTCAAATTCCTTACTCAACTGTGCTTTCAGTTTTGCTATTTTCGACTTATCTTTTGCAGCAATCAACATATCATTAACATAGAGAAGCAAATAAATAGCTGAACCATTGACAGTTTTTAAATAACACAGCTATCATAATCAGATCGCTTAAAATTATGAGAGATCATAAAAGAGTCAAATCTCTTGTACCATTGCCTAGGAGATTGCTTCAAGCCATAAAGAGATTTCTTTAACCTACAAAAAGATGTTCTTTTCCAGGAATAACAAAACCCTCAGGTTGGTCCATATAAATGTCTTCTTCCAACTCCCCATGTAAGAATGCAGTTTTAACATCCAATTGCTCAAGTTCATAATCATGCATAGCAACAATACTGAGTAAAGTGCGAATAGAACTATGTTTCACAACTGGGGAAAAGACATCATTAAAGTCAATACGGAATCGGCTATAGCCTTTAGCAACCAACCTTGCTTTATACCTTGCTGGTTCAGTGGGAGAAATACCTTCTTTTTTTTTAAAACCCACTTGCAATGAACAGGCTTTTTCTCCTTTGGCAATTTCACTAGTTCCCAAGTGCCATTCTTTTCAAGTGACTCCATCTCATCATGCATAGCGGTTATCCACTTATTACAATCAGTGGAATCAATAGCCTCAGAGTATGATGAAGGTTCTGCATTACCTTCAATTTCTTCTGCCATACTCAAAGCATAAGCAACAATATTAGCTTCTTCAATTAATCTCTTGGGTGGATTAATCTCCCTCCTAAGTCTGTCAACTGCAATGGACCGTTGTGGTGACTGCTCACAAATAGGAGGATTCTCAATAATAGGTGCATCATGAACAACAATATTTTCTTTATCTGATGCGTTATCTGAACCAATAAGATGATCCA
This sequence comes from Hsuehochloa calcarea, assembly GCA_036346395.1. Classification (NCBI taxonomy): domain Eukaryota; kingdom Viridiplantae; phylum Streptophyta; class Magnoliopsida; order Poales; family Poaceae; genus Hsuehochloa; species Hsuehochloa calcarea. The sequence goes on along the minus strand of CM070596.1, from coordinate 11,681,395 downwards.
CCTGAACACTTAAATTCTGCTTACTCTCAACAGGAACATTAGTATGCAGTTTATCATGAAGCATAGCAGATTCATTAAAGACAACGTTTGAACATTAGTATGCAGTTTATCATGAAGCATAGCAGATTCATTAAAGACAACGTTTCTGCTAATCACAACCTTACGTGTTACATGATTCCATAACTTGTATCCTTTGACACCAGATTTATAACCAAGAAAGATGCACTTAACAGCTCTAGGCTCTAATTTTCCATTATCAATATGAGCATAAGCAGTACAACCAAATACTTTCAATTCTGAATAATTTGCTGGTGAACCAGACCATACCTCAATTGGAGTCTTTTTTCAATTGCAATATTGGGAGACCAATACTTTCAATTACGAATAATTTCTTTGGTGAACGGACCATACCTCAATTGGAGTCTTTTTCAATTGCAATATTGGGAGACCGATTAATAAGATAGCAAGCGGATGGAAGCGGCTTCATTAAAAACGCCTATGCAAACCTGCATTAGACAACATGCAACGGGATTTGGAAATAATAGTCCTATTCATACGTTCAGCTACACCGTTTTGTTGAGGAGTACCAGGAACGGTGTAATGCCTAACAATGCCTTCAGTCTTGCAATATGATTCAAATTCATCAGAACAAAATTCTATACCATTATCAGTGCGAAGTTTCTTTACCTTCTTTTCTGTTTGTCTTTCAACCATAGTTTTCCACTCTTTAAATGCTGAAAATACTTGTGATTTATGCTTCAAGAAATAAGGCCACACTCTTCTAGAGTAATCATCAATAATTGTCAACATATAATTAGCACCGCCTAGCGATGTCTTGCGAGATGGTCCTCATAAATCAGAATGCACATAATCCAAAATACCTTCAATAGTATGAACTGAAGTATTAAATCTCACCCTCTTGTGTTTGCCAAACACACAATGCTCACAAAATTTTAATTTGCCGATGCTATGTCCATCAAGAAGTCCTCTCTTGCTCAATTCTGCCAAACCAAGTTCACTCATATGCCCAAGGCGCATATGCCAAAGATTAGTAGCATCAGAATCAGATAATGAACTTGAAATTACATCAACATTACCTGATATTGTAGTACCTCGCAGATGGTACAGATTGGCAGATTTAATATCAGCTTTCATCACAACAAGAGAGCCTTTTGGTACCTTTAAAACTCCACCTTCACCTGAATACTTGTACCCTTTAGTATCAAGAGTACTCAAAGAGATGAGGTTCCTTTTCAAATCTGGAATGTGCCTCACATTGTCAAAGTTCTGACAATACCATCAAATATCTTGATCTGAACTGAACCAATTCCTACAACCTTACAAGATGAGTTATCACCCATCAATACAGTACCACCTTCAATAGATTCATAGGTGGCAAACCAATCCCTATTAGGGCACATATGAAAAGTGCAGGCAGAATCAAGAATCCATTCATCATTGGTGTAACACCCTGTCTATTCGGAAGACAAGATGTCACCTAACAAGACAACCTACTATTCAATTCATAAGATTAACATCGCATTCAATGCTAAAGAAACGATTAACCATGATAACAATCTATGGCTTAATCACAGTTCATCTATAAATTTAAACGAGAATTAACCAAAGCGATATTAATGAACCTCCAAGTGACAATTATTACAGTCCATTACATTATAAATAAAACTGAAGAGATGTAAATAGAACTTTAACGAATGATTATTTTATTCATGTGCAAGGAACGTGCTGGACTACACCCTCCCGCTAGCAACCGTTTCACTGGAATTCACCTAAAAATAAATAAAAGCAAGAGTGAGTCGAAACTCAGCAAGCACAACATATACATTCCCAAAGAATACTGAATCGGAACAATTTTCCAAGTACATCATTGACTTCATGAACTTAAGAAAGCATGGTATGAATGAATGAATGCATTGAAGGAGAATGGACTTTCCACATGTTTATACTGGTATAACTAGTGACACACCGTCGGTGTTCACTTAAGCCCGCTCTTAACAAAGAGCGGGGATCCAAGTCCGTATGAAGAAGCGTTTCATACGGAATGTCCAAACCGCCTACATTGGAATGGTAGGTCTTACATGCCCATATTGGAATTAATGGGACTTAATCAAGTTTCCACTCCTGTGGACAGCAACTGAATTATGTATGCATGGAATGAAAAGCATAACTTGGCATATAACTCAATGTATCATCGAATAAGGTATTGAACTCTACCACATCATACTCAAATCACAAGAATATTCATAATTTACCAAGTTAACATGAAAACAATGAATTCACACAATTTAAACATTTGCACTTGCCTTCCGTGTGGTGACGTGTTGTGATACAACGAAGGTGTCCTTCCACCCACCGTCTCACCGCCTACACAAGTATTACCACGTATTACGGATAATCGAATATGGCACAGCTACAAGTGTACTACGATGCTCTCTAATCAACCCACTCATCCCAAGGGTTCAATTTGACATCTACACCAAAATTCCAGATTATCGTTCTACGGGCAGTTGCACAAGAAAATTCGCCAATAATTATCTGTAACTCTAAACGACCTGAAACCAGTGCTCACTGATTCTTAACTGATCAGGCTACAAAACCTTAGTTGGCGGAATCTTCTGATTCGGCCAAAACAGAGGGTAATTAACTGCTAAACCTAACCCATCTACGTCAGTCCAGAAAACAGATCAGCAGTAAAGAAAATAGTGTAACTTTTAGCCTACTGATCCAAATGGAATGATCTTTATCAACATGGAAAGATAATTTCAAGATCTACAATAACTTAGTTGGGGGAATCTTCTTATTCGGCCTCTATTTTGAACAAAACGAGGGACAAACCTACTGACCACAGACTTCAGACAGATTGGACAGTTCGTATTGAAAAATTCATAACTCTCAAACTACTGGTCGGATTTTGCTCATCTTGGTGCCAAAAGAAAGCTAACGAAACCAGGAACAAATCTCTAGAAGGGCAAAACCCCAAATTCGGCCTCTAAAGTACTGTAACAAGCCGCGCAACATTCTGATCAATTCTGTAAATTCTGGAACTCTAAACCGACGTGACTCAAATGATCTCTACCGCAATAAAACTTGATCAAACAATTAACCGGGGTGCTCGTTACCCTTGAAGACCCGTGGGACGACGAAGAACCACTCCCGCTGGTCTCCTTCTTCTTCCTTGGCGGCCACACCACAGCGAACAACCGCGAAGAAACGACCACGGAGGACAGATCGGAGGAGAAACGCCGGGATCTTGGAGACCAACCTCGGGAGCACCAAAGGCCGGCCACCATGGGAGGAGGGCGCCCAACCAGGGGAGGGGAGGGGTGGCGGCTAGGTGGGGAGGAATGGGGGCGGCTAGGGTTTGGGGAGTGGCGCCCCCTTTATGGCGGCCACTTCATGGGCCGGCCCCCTCTTGGGCCCCTGAGTCGCGATCGCGCCCAAAGTTGCCGGAAAATCACGATAACCCCCGCTAAATAGAATTTCATTTAAAACTATTTCTTTTCTCCTCGACTTCTTTCTTTTTAGAATGCGATTTCCGGAACTTTTAAATCTCGTTTTCGACTAACTTCCAACTATACGAACTAGCTGGATTTATGAGGTATTACAATTGGTCTTAGCACATCCAGCAAAGGCAACAAGAATTTCTCCATTAGGACTATCATCAGCAACAAGAGAGGCTTTACCTTCATCATCTGGTTTACCTTTTGGCTTATAGTAGCTAGCTCTCTTTTCTTTATTTTGTAGCTTCCAGCATTCAGAGATGTCGTGCCCACTTTTCTTGTAATATTTGCACGACTTGTATTTGCCTCTTAATTTTGACTAGCTCTTATAGCCGTTCGGACTTTTACCTCGAGATCTATTGTTTGAGTTCTTCTCCTTTTGCCTGCCACGAATAAACAAGACTGCTCCTTGCGAGTTTGAATTTTCAGAAGGTATCATATGTTTCATCTTCTACTTTGCATGCAAAGCTTCATAAACTTCATTAACAGTGAGAGTATCTCTACTATATAATATGGTGTCTCTGAAATTTGAAAAAGAACTAGGCAGTGAACACAAAAGAATAAGACCCAAATCCTCATCATCATATTTTACCTCCATGACTCTAGGTCGGTAACGATCTCCTTAGACACCGAAAGATGGTCAAGCACGAATTCTCCTTCTTTCAATTTGTGAGAGTACAATTTCTGCTTGAGATGCATCTTACTGGTGAGATCATTTGTCATGCAGATTTGTTCCAGCTTCAACCATAATGCAGCAGATGTCTTTTGCTTCAAAACATCCTGCAAAATATCATTTGATAGATGTAGGTGAATTTGAGATAAAGCCTTACGGTCTTTGCGCTTCTCATCTGCGGTCCATTCGATAGGTTGTTTATCAAAACCTTCCAATGCATCATCCAAATCCATCTGTGTCAACACATCCCTCATCTTAACTTGCCACATCGAAAATCTTGTATCTCGACCCAGGAGTGGAAGATCATACTTCAAAGTCGCCATGAGGAATAAAACCTGAAATTTGCTAGTATTGATCTGTGTAAACCTAGCAAAAATCATGACTGCTTTTGGTACACGTTCTGTGTACACGAATCAAAATATCTGCAGAATTCTCCTGGTACTTTTCGTGTAAACTTAGCAAAAATCATCAAAAAATTTGATCTATAATTGATCTGAACTTTCCTCGGTGGAAAAAGAGGATATATATACGTGTATATATCTCTCCGTGCCCAAAAGTACACGTGAACTTGAAGATTAACAAAAAACAGGAAAGTGCTAGCCTTTAATTGGAGGGTGACATTGGGACCTGTGTGGTTGTTCGGATGTGGACGTTGCACACCAATTCTCTGGAAGAAAATCCTCTGTGCTGAGATTGCTTTTGCGAAACGTTCTTTGCGTGTACGGTACTTCGGGTGAATGCGCCGGATGATGACCGCATGAGCCGAGATAACGCGCGGACGAAGGTTTCAGATGACTCCGCGTGAGGCGGAGCGCGAGACGGCGGCGAGTGAAGACGCGCTATGGATGATGATGACTTCGCGCGACGGGAGCAGGATTCCGTCGAAGGTGCACACGCGTGACGACTTCGGCGACCGAAACCGATCCCTGTCTCTCCTTCAAACCCTAATTTCTTGTGCTCTGATACCACTTGTTAGAAAAATAGGGCAACAGCGAGACACGAATTTTACGTGGAAAACCCTTGCGGGAAAAAACCACGGGCGCCAACCGGCGATGATCACTATATGTGGAGAGTTTACAAATCGCACGGGATTACAATGAAACGGCTCAATTCATATGAGGCATACAAGAGGTATATATAGGGGTAAAGGACGTAGAGTCCAAGTCGGATACGTATCCGCTAATATGGAGATTGATTCGAACTCTTCCAGATAAGGGAATTCGGATCACAATTTCAACAGCTTTTTATACGGTTTAGCGCCAATGTCACAAATTCAGTGGTCAAATTACAACTAGTTGCTACGATCATTTTGGCATTACATTTGTTGAATACTGTTTAGGGCATCGATCTCTAAATATAGATAATACCAATAGTCAAATGCATACTGATGGTACCACATATGAGAGAGAGAGAGAGAGAGAGAGAGAGAGAGGCTCACCATACTATCATCAAAGTGCCCCTCATACAGCCATTCTCGGATTCGCATCCTGTGTCTTGCTTAAGCAAAGCAGAGGGGAACATTGCAGCACACAGATACAGGAATGACAAAACATTGCAGCAACAATGGAAAACATTGTAGAATCTGTGTAGCAGCGAGTTTTCTAATGATTAAAAAAAACACTATAGCGTTAAAATTGAGCTTTTCATTTCTGATCCAACGTATGAGATTCAGCTTTAAGGCACGACACTACTACTCTCCCTTTGCATAAGCATCGACAGACGACACGCTCCCGTCATTCTCTCCTCTCCACGTGTGGGATCCATTCTAGCTGTACTGCCTATAGGTGCCTCCACGAGTCACTCTCTGGATGTTATTTTTTTTTCCTAAACCCCTTTTTAACAGGGGATTTTTACTTGGTTCATATGGAAAAATACATTGTTTCTTGTAAAATGTGCATTCCAAACATAGCCACATGCAATGGATTCTGTGTATAGTGCCTCCCTCACAAACTTACTTGAAAAGTTGTGGGGACACCCTTAATATTCCAGGTGTCATTATGTTGCCGCAACTGGCCAATATTTCAGTTGCGCACGTAATAGTACATGACACAAACTTCGTTTGGAATACAGTTTACTTATTGGCGGAAATACGGCCTATAAGCCGAATTTTACATAGGAAGGCTTGTCAGGTCAGATATGATAAAGTACAGAGCATAGACGTGACCCTAATCGCAAGCATTCTCGTACCCGTCGCGTATCTGAATAATTACGTAAGAGTGAGTACTTTTTGGTACTTAGCAAGCCACATCGAAAATGTTGCGGAGATCCTGTAGTAGGGTCCTAATCTTCGTGTTCAACAATTGGCATAAGTGTCAAGTTGTTTAGGGAGTAAACTCTTGGTTTAGCAAATTGTTGGATTTGTTGTAAAAGTGTTAGAAGGTCCGACCGACCAAGGGAAGCAAAGGTCGATTGATGATGAGAGCTTTTGAGGAATGAGCACTAAACATTTTGTGTGGGATTATTTCGGGGTGAGTTTGAACCAGATGTCATTGAAAATGAAGACTGGACGCAAAACTAGATAGAGTTTTATCGAAAAACCCAGATGATGTTTTATGGAACTAAGAAGCAGTCTGACCGATCAGGGGACGATCAAACCGATGGTGAGAGCTTTTGATAAATGGGCACAAAACACTTATGTGGGAGTGTTTGGGGGGTGAGTTTGCACCAAGTGTCATTAAAAATGGAGACCGAATGCGAAACTAGATGAAGTTTTGCTGAAAAGTTTAGAGATGGTGTTTTTTTGGAACTTAGAAGCGGTCTGACAAGCTGTTGGTTGGCGATCAGCCCGTCGACGGTTTGATCGGTCCCCTATTACTGTGGTTGGCGGTCTGACCGGCCTGGTGGCTACGGTCTGACCAGCCATGGCGGTTTCAGCACAGTGAGGCATGTTGATTTTGGGGTTTGACCTAGGGTCATAAAAATATTGCATGATGCATATTTTGGACTAATGTGAGTCAAGCTGTGAAAGACTTATGCTCGAAAATGATTGTTTGATCTATTGTTGTGCATGTGGCTTAAAGTCAACTATAGTCAACGACGAGGAGGATCGGGACTTAGTTAAGAGAACCGGGATCTAAAATGACAATGGATATCGGGTGATATGATTGAACTCAAGTAAGATGCAAGATGGACAAGAACCGCAAAACTTGAGCAAATATATTATAAGGTAAGGTGATGTTTCTAGGACGCGGCGACTGCGCTCTGGCACAACATGTCACGAGCGTGCGCGTGCGCCGGCACAGATGGCGTCGACGCGGGCTGCTACGGCGTGGGCCACAAGCTATTGGGCCAAGGCCGAAGGAGCTAAGGGAGGCAGGAGGGAACTGGGCCGGAGGAGCTGGCCAGCCCATCGTAGTTTTTAGAAAATGTTTTCAAGAGAGAAATAAATAGCAGAAAATTTTATCGAGTGGGTTTTTGGAGTTTTTGTTTTCTTTGGGCCGTTAAAAAAGCTACGCTCAATAGGTTGACAGACTTTTCCTACGATAGTATACTACTACCACGGCACACAAGATCTAACGAGGAGTCTTTGTTTAATATTGCACAATCAGGTAAGAAAGAGTCCACCTTTACTTTAGACATTGATATTTGTTTAATATGAGATATACAACACAACAGCCAGTGCATTTGAACCCAAGATAGATAAATAAGCCACATAATAATCAATAGGGAAAAAATATTAATGTGAATTACTATGCACTAGGATATTATTTACTTTGGCTGCTAAATTGACACAGGTAACACCCACAAGTACCGACTCAAAAAAAAAAGAAAAATACCCACAAATACTAGGAGAACAGCTTGCAAGCCGTAGTCATCGCACTTGGAACATAAGCTTGAGGTGTGACCAGCTGACATAAACCTTCAGTCGATTTTATTAACTTTAGAGGACAATCCAACGTTGTTTAGCTACTACGTCAGCACGAGATGTCAACCATCCGAAAGCACACAAAAAAAGGACGCAGCCTTCAGATCCAATCCACCCTACTACCTCCGACACCCGTTTACCCGTTTGCCACCTCGCCTAGCCCAGCCGACTTCCTCCTCCCACCCTGCGCCCCATTCGCAAATCATCATCCGCCCTCTCCCCCGCGCCGCGCCGTCCGGCGAGAGGACACCACGCGGCTCCGCCTCTCCCGCTCCCGCTCCTAAATCTAGGAGCCTCACCTCTGCGGTTCCCGTTTCCGCTCACCTCCTCCTCCGCCGCCGCGTCGCCGCCGTAGCCATCGCGTGGGCGCCACAATGGTACGTGCCTCTCTCTCCCGCCCTCTCCACCAACTGCCTCCTCCCTGCGTCGCCTCGATGCTTCGACGCGAACGCGAGATCAGGCGGCGAGGCTGAGCCGTTCGTATCGCACGAAGGCTACGCCGCGCCGTGGCGAGATCCGCTGCGAGACACATCGAATTCTGCGTGGATCTGGGGTTTTGGCCCGTTATGTACTGACCTGATTTCCTCTTATCGTGTGTTTTCCTGGTGGTGGGCTGGTGATGGGCGTGATGTGGCAGCCGCTCCGGCTAGATATCAAGGTAATCGCGATGCCTCGTACTAGGATCTGCTTCCTTTGTTCCTTTGTGGTGTATCTACGCGGTTAATGTTTGGTGTGGTTTAGCTTATGTTGGTTGTGTGTTTGGTTGGAGCAGAGGAAGCTCGCAGAGGTCGGAGAGGGTCAAGTCCGTGGATATGCACCCGACAGAGCCATGGTGAGTGGGCAGTTTGTGCGATATGAATACGATTTTGATTTTGGGTACAAAATGATGGGTGAATGTCTGAATGATCAACGCTTCGACCAAACCATGCTAAATCGCTTGACCGTTCTTGTGTGATACAGGATTTTGGCGAGTCTATACTCGGGGAGTGTCTGCATCTGGAACTACCAGACACAGGTAAATCGCATGAACGTTCTCTTGTGTAGCAGCTTGCTCTCGCAATTTTCAGCTAAATTGGATGAAAGTTTATGCAATGATGACTGGCTGTTACTTGAACATTGTACTTCGCTTTTCTAGTGAAATATGGATATTTCTATACATGTATAAAAATCAAGATACATTTGGATTTAGGGTGTATTTAATAGTGAACTTGGTGATATGCCATGAGTTTTACTGTAAGGGAAAAAGAGGAGTAATATTTACGGATTATTGATTACATAAAGCCCAGAGAGGAAGGCTTTAATGGCATATTCAAAAAGTCTACTGGTGAAAACAAAAGTAACAAGGACCTTCCAGATGGTTATTGACATGGATGAGTGTTAGCTATCTAAGTGGGACTTGTAAAAGGTCTGCAGACTACATACAGGAAACGAGAAAAGGCAAAACTCAAAAGTAAACTCAATACTGGATGGAAGAAAGGAGAAACATACACATTGCGAATTCAGGATTTGGAAGGAAACAAGACATAGGAGATGGGAAATAAAAATGGGAATATTTTTTCTTAAGTTGAGACATATGACAGTATAGTTCTTCTTAAAAGTTAACTGATGAAAATATGTTTATTTATCCCCAGACAATGGTGAAATCATTTGAAGTCACAGAGTTACCAGGTATGCTTTCCCACCTTACTATTTCTCTTCCCTGATATACCATCATGCTAATATAATCATGTCAATTACAGTTCGTTCGGCTAAATTTATTGCACGAAAGCAATGGGTTGTTGCTGCTGCTGATGATATTTTCATCCGTGTGTACAATTATAATACGATGGATAAGGTCAAAGTTTTCGAAGCTCATACTGATTACATCAGGTGTGTGGCTGTTCATCCAACCCAGCCTTTTGTGCTGTCATCGTCTGATGACATGCTGATTAAGCTTTGGGATTGGGATAAGGGCTGGGTGTGCACTCAAATCTTTGAGGGGCATTCTCACTATGTGATGCAAGTCACATTTAACCCAAAGGATACGAACACTTTTGCTAGTGCATCCCTTGATCGCACAACAAAGGTTTGTATTTTTTTTCCTTAAAAAAACATTGGTTGGCTAAAATTGTACATTGTTTACTAACATTATCTTGGTATGAGACTGACTGTGATATCCTAATATTTAATTTCAGATATGGAGTCTTGGTTCTCCTGATCCTAACTTCACATTAGATGGCCATTCAAAAGGTGTGAACTGTGTTGATTACTTTACTGGTGGTGATCGGCCATATTTAATTAGTGGCTCTGATGATCAGACTGCAAAGGTGTGTGATCTGCACTGAATTGTACTTGAGCATATTGGACATTGTTATACACAATTTGTTGAATCAGGTTTGGGACTACCAAACAAAAAGCTGTGTTCAAACACTTGAAGGACATGCACATAATGTCTCTGCTGCCTGTTTCCATCCAGAGCTACCTATAATAATTACTGGCTCAGAGGATGGGACAGTTCGCTTATGGCACTCTACTACCTACAGGTATTGGTTTTCATCTAGTTAGTCTCTTTCTATCTCTTGCCTGTCTTTTTGAGGCCAAATCTTGCACTAACCCAAATTTATCATGAGGTGCTATAATAGTGCTCATATGTTACTTCATTTATGGTTTAACTGTGCCCCTGTGTCACTGGTTAAGAGTTTAATGCTTGAGTTGTTTCTTAAAAATGACAATATATTTTGTTAATTCAGATTGAATAAACTCGAGTACACATTACTAATTTGTTCATAGTATGATATGTTTGGAGATTACAATAATAGTGCGGTTTCAGAAACTCTGATGCTTAAACTAACATCTATGCAGTCACATCCAGTGGTAATACTACTGGTTGCAGTTCCTATTTTCTTCTACATATTTTTTGGTGTCGTCAGTGTGTAGATTTATTAATTTCTTCTGTAGTGTATCCTCGATGGATGTAGCCTTACATGCTTTAATTGTAGATTTGAGTGAAGAGTCAAAAGGGTTACACACTTACACTTAGACCTAGATTTTGTATTACAACTTTACAAGTCAGTCCTCTACGAGTAACGATAGGTAGCACAAGATGAAATTGTGTCAACTAGAAGTAGGAATCAACAAGATGGAAATATTTGGTGTTAACCTTGTCCTGATTGGTATCAGAGCTGGTGGTGATGGGTGAGCATTAAACTATCATGAAATATGCGAATAGAATACCCTATAACCATTATCCATGGTTGAAGTGATTAATTCTAATAAATAGGACGCGTTGAGAACAAGAGAATTCTTGGAGCTATATTTTTGTTGTTGCAGAATTGTTGTAATTAGAAAAAGAATTGCTTGAATTCTCATACCAAATTATGCAATTAGCATTCTATGTCAGAATTTATGGAAAACTGCTGCTTTCTGCTTATGATTTAGATGAATGACACTGTCACAAATAGGTTACTGTATATGCATACGCCAACTTGGCAGTGAACTTCAGCCTTAAATCTTATTTCTATACTTTGGATTTCCATTTTTGTCAAGTATATAATTATTTCTGTTCTTATTGGACAACTGAATAACACTTTGCTTGACACACTTACAGGCTTGAGAACACTCTTAACTATGGCCATGAGCGAGTTTGGGCTTTAGGATACATGAAGGGGTCAAGAAGGTAATGGATATCTTTTTTGCACTTGTGCTATTCAAATGCTATGACCAGTGTGAAGTGCCATGAGACTGAATATCATGCCTTCTTATCTGCTATTGAAGCTCCCCACACACCAACAACCCAGCCACACCACATACAGATTTGTATTTTTTTTTAACTATTATTCCTCAACTATCAGGAGGAAATAAGTATTTTGACATATTTATTCTCTGTGCCACAATTTCCTACAATGTGACAACGGCATTGTTTGTCTGATAAACTGTTTGTTCTAGAATTTGCTCTTCACCGAAACATGTCATATTTCATGCTTTCGTTAATTTGTTCTTTCCTCCACAAGTTAAGTTAGTGCCTTAGTGACACGAAATATATTAATTTTTGCAGGGTTGTGATTGGATATGATGAAGGGACAATTATGATAAAAATTGGCCGTGAAGTTCCTGTTGCTAGCATGGACAGCAGTGGAAAAATCATATGGGCAAAACATAATGAAATCCAAACTGTTAATATCAAGACTGTTGGTGCAGACATTGAGGTTGTCCTTGTTCACCGTGCTAATATGTTGAAAACTTGCTAAGTTTGTTATAAGCTTTATGTATGTTTTTAAAGCTGTTTCACTTGTCAGATTGCAGATGGCGAGCGATTACCGTTGGCAGTGAAGGAGTTGGGAAGCTGTGATCTTTATCCACAAGTAAGTTTATATTCGATATCTAAAATTCTAATGAATGTCATTCACATAGTGATGCTCTTCACCATGAGTCAACTAGATGCTTGCAGATGAGTCCTAAGTTTCTGGTGGAGTTCTTTATTTTTTCTATTCAATACAAGATTCACATGGCAATACATCATTTCATCATGCAAGTTGAAGTATTATTTATTTATTTATTTTAAAATTTGCGGGGTTGGTGGGTTATTTTTGGTTTTACCACTTTTATATAAAGATATTCTGTTACTTGCATTTTCTGCGGTATGATTAAGCTAAGCTCAAATACTAAAAATGAAATGTGTAAGGTTCCTGGTTAGAAGTAACTCACCTATGGAATTGAGGTGTTGGTTTTGAAGTTTAACTCGTTGTTTCAAGAAAGAAAAAAAGCTCATGAGGATGTTATCACTACTAACAGATTCTTCTGAACAACATTGAACGCTACTTTGAACTACAGGATTTTGTTTTCTTGGTGAAACAAGAAACTTTTTTTTAGTTGTGTTCGTCGTCCTTTGTTCTAGTTTTCATTAGCAAGTTACTAATATTGATAATCATTTCAGAGCTTAAGGCACAATCCGAACGGGAGATTTGTTGTTGTATGTGGAGATGGAGAATACATAATATACACAGCACTAGCATGGAGAAACAGATCTTTTGGGTCTGCACTTGAATTCGTTTGGTCACCTGATGGAGAATATGCTGTCAGAGAAAGCACCTCGAGGATAAAGATATACAGTAAAAATTTTCAGGTTTGTATTCACTATAACTTGTTTCGATTTTCCCTACTATTGATTTGTTTAATTATCTTTATACGGCAGTAGGGGGGTCTCTTTGACAAACATCTATAGATAACAAATATCATGCATGTTTATCACACATATTTTCATTCCCTATATTGTTATCATCTTCATACATGAAACCAAAATTCCTGCAATTTAATGATACCAATGAATGATAGGTTAATCATTGCTCCTTCCATTTCATAATACAAGTCTTGCTTGCCTCTTGCCTTGTATCAAAATATAATGTCCCCAACTCCCCACAGAAATCGAGGGAACATATAGTGAGTACTTTTTGCCTACCACCCCTAGATTAATAGGTAGAGATGTGGCGGTGACCAGGGATCGAAATCCCGTTTCCGGGGAATTTCCTAGCCGACGGCCGGTTACCGGGAAATTTTAAAAAAACCGGGCCGAATTTGAATATCAAATTTTAAACCTGGTTTTTCTCCGGACCGATTCTGGGCGCAGAATCTAAAAAAAAAAAACCGGAAAATGGTGAAAAATGGTAATTAGCAAATTTAAATTTGGAATAATGCAAATATTAATGCGAAAGTGTTTCAAGTTGTATATAAAAAGTCCTCCTTGGTAGCTTCACTCTCTAGAGCAGTCCTCTCGTCCAAGTGTTCTAAAGCATGTAAAGTAATAGAAAACATAAGTTAATGATAATGAATGATAACTTGACTAGCATACTAAAAACAATAATGAGTAGTAATTCATACCAGTACGTTGTCGAGAAACGCGAAGGTTGTGCAATGTAGTCATTGTTGTCATATAGTACAAGTCCTTCATATTGAGATAGATGAGCTTTGTATTGATCCCAAGTGTGTGTTTCGTGGACATATTGTAGCCAATGATTGTAAAGTTGTTGGTAATATTCGGGTTCGACCCACTGGTAAACCATTCTGGCATTGGTATTGAAGGACACAAGACCGTAATGGGAACTAGGATCAGAAGAGATGTCTGACAAATGAGAGTCATCACCAGAAGGCAATAGATTGGCATCTCGACGTCCATAAGTCCGAGTAGACCTTGAGCTAGTATGAGATTCATAGGAAGAAGAGTCATGTGGCTGAGATTGATCTTTTTGACGACCCTTAGCCCTCGTGTAGGTCTTATGAATTGCTCTTGAAGCATGACAACCATGGTCTTCATTCTGAGTAGCATGCGTGAAGTTTTGCTCGCATGTGAATTCCAATGGTTGGTCTTGCCCTGCATCATGAGCTGTCCCACCATCAGCACCATCATCGGACGATGAGAGCTACTATCACCAGACTCTTGGTACTGGACTTCATCAGATGGCGGACTTTTTGTTTCTTCGTCGCTTCCCACAATATCCTCCTCAATGGCCTTTTTCTTCTGCTTATCAGGCATTTGTTTCCTTGTTTGTGTAAATGAGGCAAAGTCCGCAGCCAATTTTTCAGTTGGTTGGCTACAATATTTCCTTTTCCCAAGATGACTCTTGCCAATATTTTTCTTTGTCCATTGCTTTAACGGTTCATCATCTAGTGCTTTATCCAATTCCTTTTGAGGGATTGCATCAACTACAACCGTAGATGGCATGGGGGGCTCACCCTTCCTCGTCTAGTAGGGGTTCCGATTGTATCATGGAGCTATCAAGCCACTCATGGATTGGGTTCTCTTTGTCGTACAAAGTGGCATTTATTAGATCGCCAAAAGGATCTACATCCTTATCTTCATTCCTAGTCTCATTCTCTTGCAATCGTAGCCTTAGATTGTAGTGGACATATACGAGTTTATGTAGTTTCTTGTACCCAAGACGATTCCTCAATTGTGTATGTACCAATGCAAATGTGTTCCAATTACGTTCACATCCATTGGACGAAACACATTGCGAGACAAGTAACATAAAATTTGTGTTAAACTCATAGTGATGGGTCTTTTTCCATGTATACGTAAGTTCATAACAATATACCTGCAGAATGACGACTAGCACTTATGTAAGCCTCATTTGAAGCAAATAAACCTCGTCGATTACGATATAATTCTAACTTGCCTAGAGCCTGCACTGCGTCGTCGGGTGTATCGGCTATTCTTTGAATTGCCATTGTGAGGGAAGCGACGAGGGCTGGATTCTTCCCCAGATTATATAAGTTGTGGCTCTGCGGGTTTAGCAACGATGTTGTGCAAACAAACACACTTAGAATGTTAGAAAAAATACAACAAATTGCAATTCTTGTTTGGATTTAGGAAACTATGAACTTGCCTGGAACTACATATGTGCAGCCCTTCATCATTGCAACTCTTCTATTAATAAGCTTTATGACACGATCATAAGTGGCCTTATCTTGTTTCAGTACGTCTTGAAGTTCGAAATTGAGTTCATACGTCTTTCGAACCATTCCTGCCACTGTTGCGGGTTTCTGTTGGTCTACATATCTGAGTAGTCAGTAAATTGGTTCTACTAATTTTATGATCCAATCTATACTCGACCACTATTGTCTACTTGTGAGACATAAATACATGTATTCTCCTTCCTCGGTCGTGCTCAAATGGCTGGAGGCCCATAGAATTGACACATCCACTTTGTGAACTTTACTTTTCTATCCCAAAAACTTTTCAAGAAAATAAATATCGTTCCAAACCTTGTGGCGCTTGGACGAACTATCTCTCCTCCAATTTGTTGGCGCATTTCATTATGGAGGCGATCGTATGGTACATATAGAACCGACAAATCCTCTTAGCCGCCTTGACAACCGTGCATTAACCTCCTCGAGCAGGCCAATATCCTTCAACATAAGGTTGATGGTGTCTACGCACATGGTCGCTAGACTAAAGTTGGATACTCTTCATTTACCCGTTGGCATGCTTTCTTGTAGTTCGCACCATTGTCAGTCACAATCTGCATGACATGTTTAACACCAACTTCTTCCACAACTCTACGAATCCCACGATACAAAAAGTCAGCATTTTGTACCCCACCAGTTGCATTCACTGATTTATGGAAAAACATTCTTCCATTGCAGTACAACATGAAGTTAATGATACTCATTTGTGTAGGCCCAGTCCATGAATCATACATAATAGAGACTCCATATATATCCCAGTCTTCTTTGAACTGTGCTACATACTCCTTTACCTCTTGTTCGTTAGCATCAAGATATGTCCCATCGATTTCATGCCCTCTTGGTGACGGAACCCCTTGGCCAAGTTCTTGTGTCTCTTTGATGGTGGCACGAAAATAAGGACACTCTGCCTTAACTCCTGCAATGTTATTACTATGGAACCACTTAGACCAAATATTTCCAAGTTTTGACTTTGCTTCTCCACGAAGTGCTGTATCAATGTGGGGTTGGACAGGTGCCATTGCAAAAATATCGAATCAACTCTCATGGATCTGTGACCATAAACATCCTCAAAAAAGCATTGCTTCCTGTACCACTACCTCTGCCCCTTCCACTTCCACTTCCCGTACCACTTCCACTACCACCACCATGTTCAAACGTCGCACCCCTGGCTTTGGTCCTTTGTTGCAGTTGATGTACCTCTAACGACTCCCGACGAGGCTATTCCATTTGCATTTCCTCGTTATCATCGAAGGCATCTTCATATGATGGACCACGAGCTACAGGCTATCTTGCGGCTTCCTCCATTCGCAGTCGTTCATCTTTAAGAGATTTCTTTCTTGCCTTCGCTTCTTCAAGACTTGCCTGCATGAGCCTTCCGACTTCCGTCGGAACCCCATTGCAAGCAACATCTTTGTGTCTCCCAGCAAGATGTTGTTTTAGGCGGGTGACACCTCCGCCTGATTTTGTTAGATTACAATATCTGCACTTCCAACCAGCACCTCCTAGTCTCTCTCCATGTTCCCAAACATTGATGGATTTAGAAGCCATCACCTACAATAACCCAGACAGGATGAAAAACGTTACTAAAGTAGGGTAATAGATGTCACTAAAGTAGGGTTATAGATCTCTTGTGTTTCTCCCGTGTGCTAACATCCAAAAATTTGAGTCATTTTACTTTCTGATGCTTGAGAGTCAGTTGGGTTACCTATACTAAAATGTTCCCTAAAGGGCTTAGTTGATTTACAACTTCAAATTGATGAGTGTGGTTCCTATGCAGTATGCAAGATGTTGTTTTAGTGGGTGACACCTCCACTTTGATTTTGTTAGATTACAATATCTGCACTTCCAACCAGCACCTCCTAGTCTCTCTCCATGTCCCCAAACATTGATGGATTTAGAAGCCATCACCTACAATAACCCAGACAGGATGAAAAACGTTACTAAAGTAGGGTAATAGATGTCACTAAAGTAGGGTTATAGATCTCTTGTGTTTCTCCCGTGTGCTAACATCCAAAAATTTGAGTCATTTTACTTTACAGTACTTGAGAGCTGCTGGGTTACCTATACTAAAAATATTCCCTAAAGGGCTTAGTTGATTTACAACTTCAAATTGATGAGTGTGGTTCCTATGTGAGTATGCAACCAGCCAAATAGTAGATGGAAAGAAGACAAATGACAAGGAAAAAAACAGAGAATGAAAGTTCCATACCTACTGCTGCTTGTGCTGCTGCGTGTGGCTGTGTGCTGCTACAAATGGAGGGAGAGAGGGAGGCTTGTAGTTGTACTGCTGCAAATGGAGGGAGGGAGGGAGGCTTGTAGTTGTACTGCTGCAAATGGAGGGAGGGAGGGAGGCTTGTGCTGCTGCAAATGGAGAGAGAGAGAGGGAGGGCGAGAGGGTTGCTTGTGCTGCTGCAAATGGAGGGAGAGAGGGAGGGAGAGAGGGAGGCTTGTGCTGCTTCAAATGGAGGAGAGATGGGGCTTGTGCTGCTGCAAATGGAGGGGAGAGGGCTGCTGCAAATGGATGAAGAGAGGGAGGCACTCAGGCTGAGTTATTAGGTAAAAAGTGGAAGGGAGGGGGACAAGTGGGCCTGCTCATAATGGAGATGAGGTACTGGATGGGGGGAGCAGCACATGCAGGCTGCAGCAGTAGGAGGAGAATCCAATGGAGAGGAGAGGAAAAAAATTTCGGCGGTTTTTTTTGCGGGTCCGACTGTAAACCGTTACCGGCCGGGTTTTTACCACTGGCGGTGACCAATTAATTGCGAGAGTAATATTCTTATGTAAAGTGCAAAGTAAATATAGGATATGCACAATTATTTTGTGCTACTGCTTCAGGATCAGACTGTGAACTTGAGCATTTATTAGTCAACATATTATATTTCATATGTTAATATCCTTTGTTCTTATGTAAACTGTGATGCGAATATGATATATTAAGATACACTTTATCCTTCTGCTTCAGGATCAAGATGTTACTTGAACATTTAGTAACCAGCATATTATATTCCATATGTTAATCTCCTTTACTACAATTCCAGAAACATAATCTAATAATGGGAGCTGACAATTTCAGGAGAGGAAAAGTATAAGATCAACATTCTCTGCAGAACGTATATTTGGTGGAGTATTACTGGCTATGTGTACAAATGACTTCATTTGCTTTTACGACTAGGCGGAATGCAGGTTGATCGCCGAATTGATGTCAATGTGAAAGTGAGTTAATTTTGTTGCTTCATGGATTCAAACTTGTTTTTCATGTCACTTGGAATGTTGTGCCTCTATAAATATCTGTTCTCTTTGTTGTAGAATCTCTACTGGGCTGACAGTGGTGATTTAGTGACAATTGCAAGTGATACATCATTCTACATTTTGAAGTACAATGTGAGTTTTGTTGTAAACTCTGTTGCTTTTGTACAGTTTGTCAGTTCTGTTACATCTGCTGCTTATGTACGAATATTCGTTGTTGTGTTAATACATAAGTAACTCTTACATGCAAGTGTTTTTTAATGTAATTGTATTAATACAACAGTAACTTTTTTATTTTTATTTTCCAGAGGGATGTAGTTTCTTCTCATTTGGATGGAGGGGGTTCGGTTGGTGAGGAAGGTGTGGAAGATGCCTTTGAACTGCTTCATGAGATCAATGAACGCATCCGAACTGGGCTATGGGTTGGCGATTGTTTTATCTACAATAATTCTTCATCGCGGCTTAATTATTGTGTAGGAGGAGAGGTGAGTGTTTCATCGTATAAAAAGACATTCTTATGCATGCTCTCAGTTAGATCATTCATTACCAGTGCTATCTCTTAAGTTGTAACCCTTCTATGTGCTACAGGTCACGACCTTGTTTCACTTAGATCGGCCGATGTATTTACTAGGATATCTTGCTAACCAAAGCCGTGTCTATTTTATTGATAAGGAGTTTAAGTGAGTTTTATCTTTGTTGCTCTGACATTCTTTCATGGTATCAACCCACAATGATCTTCTGAGGCTAACATGTTTTCTTATTGCAGTGTTGTGGGGTACACTTTACTCCTTAGTTTGATTGAGTATAAAACACTTGTAATGCGTGGGGATTTCGATCATGCAAATGCTATTTTACCATCTATACCAAAGGAACAATATGACAGGTGCCCCATGCTCTCCTAATTGTTGTACTCTGCAACTCAGGCCTCAGCATACAAAGATAACCTTTTATTTGCAGTGTGGCACGTTTCTTGGAATCACGGGGCATGTTGGAGGAAGCCCTTGAGATAGCAACGGACTCTAATTACAGATTTGACCTGGCAGTTCAGCTTGGTCGAGTCGATGTTGCAAAGGCATAGTTGATTATATTGTTTTTCACATTTCCAAGAAAGTTTCTTCCTATATTCAAATATTCTTAATAGTAGCTGCTTTGCAGGCAATTGCTATTGAGGTGCAAAGCGAGTCCAAGTGGAAGCAGTTAGGGGAGTTAGCTATGTCAACTGGAAAGGTACAGTTATTGGGTCTATCAGTTATCTTGTATGCTCACTATATATTGTGATAGCGTATTGGGATTGCTTGAATCAGAAGTATATTACTGGCATCCAGCTTGTGCTCTTTCCATCTTAGTTTATAAATAGAATTCCGTGTAGAAGAACTTTGCCATGTTATGTTTCTGCCTTGCACTAGGGTGCGAACCTTTGACTTCAAGTCGCATACTCCTGTTCTTACATGTCATAAAACTTTCTGCAGCTCGAGATGGCAGAGGAGTGTCTTCTACATGCTATGGACCTCAGTGGTTTATTGCTTTTGTATTCATCCCTTGGGGATGCTGAAGGGATAACAAAATTGGCATCTATGGCTAAAGAACAAGGAAAGAACAATGTCGCATTCCTTTGTTTCTTCATGCTAGGAAAATTGGAAGAATGCCTTCAATTGTTAATTGAAAGGTATAGGCAATTTGGTGAGACTGTCCTGTTTACTGCAATGCTTGTTCAAATAAGTTTTTTTTATTATGTTGATCATACTACCATTCTCTATACAGTAATCGTATTCCGGAAGCAGCATTAATGGCGAGATCTTATCTTCCAAGCAAAGTCCCTGAGATTGTAGCATTATGGAAAAAGGATCTCCAAAAAGTACCTTCTGTCCTATAAAATCTCCTTTGCTTTTGTTCTAGTCAGTCCCATGCTAAATCTTTTCAAAGCTTCATTGTGATAACTTTATGTTAGTGCACACATCTCCTTAGCACAAATTGTCTCTTCAACTTAAGTTGCACATTAAAGCATGTAATTTTTGTTTGGCACTACCATGATTCGGTCCATCGCTGTCGGTAATACTGAATTGACTTGTAATGATGTTTCAAGTCCAACAAGCACAATGTACCAGCTAACTCGAACAAACTAAATTCAGGGTGGTGGTGTATTATTTGGTCGAGGATGCAAAAATTAGCTAAAATCATGCTTGTTATCTTCTAGTAGTTGATTTCTCTCATGTTTAGACTTACTCTGCACTGTCTTTACTTTCCAGGGCTACGTTTTACTAACTGATGGTGCCTTTTGTAGGTAAACCCAAAAGCAGCAGAGTCATTGGCAGATCCCGACAAGTACCCAAACTTATTTGAAGACTGGCAGATTGCTCTCAACGTAGAAGCTACTGTTGCTCCCAAAAGGTTTTGGTTCTTTTATATATTTATAAAGCTATGTCATTTTGTGAAGTTTTACCCAATTACCTCTTATATGCATGGGATGAGGATTTAGATTTTGCTTTGATTGGGCACATCTGATGAAATCGAAAATGATGTCAATGTTGGAATAAACTCTAGATCTATTTCAATGGGCCTAAAGGCCAACATATTCAAGTTATATGTCTAGAAAAATATGCAAAGAACACCCTATACAAGTCATATCTAACAACCCCTTCAAACTTACGGTGGATCAACAACACTGAGTTTGGAGAGATACAAACTGTGCTGAGCTCTAGTCTGTGCTTTAGTGAAGAAATATGCTAAGCGAAGTTAGAAGGCACATCTTGAAGAGCAATAACAGTCCCTGCACTGCGATCTCATGAATGGAGCATCTACTCCAATATGCTTGGTGAGCTTGTGCTTTCTTGGATCTCGAGCAATCTTGTCGCGATCGATCTTGTCGATAAGAGAGGAGTCTGGCAGGTTAAACACCGAAATCCTCAAGTAGCCACCGAAGCTAAGTGATCTCGGTACATCATCGCCATAGCTCAACCGAGCCTCAACACTCGAATGGAAACAACACTCGCTTCTTGGTCTTCCGTGCAATTAGGGGATCCAGAAAACACAATAGGTAGAAAGAGGCCGACAATCAAAGGATCGCTAGCTCGGGTTGTATTAAGTCGCTGCACCGCAAAGGGTTGGAACGAGGAAAGAAAATGCGACTATTGATGGTCTCACGAAGATATCACAGAATACGAAGAAGGTGACTATAGTAGAGCTGAGTGAGTGCAGAAACGAATTGACTTGGAATGTGGACAGGGCGAGAAATGTCAGGTCGAGTCCATAGCAAGGCATTTTGCATATAGACCTCACATGACTTGCCATTGGCGTCTAGGCGAGAGATGGGCCCTTGTCAAGCAGAGGCCACGGCAAGAAGAGTCACGAACAATGGCCACATGAGCGACAGAGCGAAGGTCTCATCGTAGTTATGACCATGTTCCTGCTGAAAACCACATGTCACAAGACGAGCCTTGTAGCGCTCAAGAGAACTATCAGAGCGGGTCTTGATCTTGTACATCCACTTGCATGTGATAAAAGTGACAGGTAAGGACACAAGATCCCAAATACTAGTACACTCCAAAGTAGCAATCTCAAACATCGCAAGTTGCCACTCAGGGTGAGAAGCAGCCTCACGGTAGGTCGTAGGCTCAGAAAGAGCAGTGGCTGCGAAGTTGTAGCGCTCAGGAGGCCTGACAGTGTGACGATAATGAAGATCGTGTCGGGAGGAGAAGGTAGAGTAGGACCCAACAAAGATGGAGAAGGAGAGTGGGAATGTGACCAAGCAAAGGCGGAGCTTAGCTTGGAGAAGGAGTAGGCCGAGGACGACGAGAGTAGTGTAGGGAAAGGTGGAATCTCAACAAAAGAGCTGGAAGGAAACTCGGTGGAGGAGAAAGCAGTGGAAGGAGGAGAGGAAGCTAAGCGAAACAAAAGTGGAAAATCGAGGTGTTATGAAAAGTTAGAAAGGAGATTGACTCAACAGAGACTCGAACAAACAATAAAGGGACGAGGCGATAAGGTTGGGACTCATCGAAGGTGACGCCCCGAGAGCCTCATCCGACGAGCAATAGGGTCATAGCAATGATAACCCTTATGCTCAAGATCGTAGCTAAGAAAAAAACACTCAATCGATCAGCAGCTTAGCTTTGCGCTCACAAGGTGGAAGAACAAGCGCATATAGCCGCAAATAAGGTGACTGCATTTCGGAGCCCAACGTTAGAGACGCTCGTGAGAGTAGAACCACGAAGAGCGGTGGAAGGCGCATGTTGATGAGGAAAACAACGATGGAGACGACCTCAACCTAGAAGTGAGGTGGAGCGAGGAGAGGCAAGCATGCGGCCGCTATCTCAAGCAAGTGACGATGCTTACGCTCGGAGACCTTTGTTCTAAGCGTGAGCACCAAGACAAAATCTTGGGAAGAGTACCGCTTTCGGCGAAGCGACACAAAGTAGCGGATAGGTACTGCCCGCCGAGAATCGACCACGAAAAATACGAATGACCGAATCAAAGCGAGTCACGAACCATGGTGGCAAAACTACGGTACATAACATGACTGCGAGAGGACATGAAGTAGATCCAAGTATGACGAGAATAATCATTAATAAAGATCACATAGTATCGATAACCCCGTTCGAAATGAAGAGAGCGGACTCCAAACGTCGGAGTGAACAAGATCAAAAGGACGAACCAAGACAGTATCACTAAATGGATAAGGGAGTTGCGGTACTTCTTGCTACAAGCTTGCAACCCATGCAAGATAAAGAAGTGTCACGAGAGCAGACCCAAGAAGACCACAACCTACTAGAGCGATAGTCGCGATACGAAGATGACCGAACGATGGTGCCCTTGGGCAAAGGAAGTAGTAGAGATGCAACAAAAACAAAAGCGGTGGAGTGCTGTATTGGTCATTGGAGACATTGAAAGGAAGGCTCGCAACAGTCAAGCTCCCAAAGGCAGCTGCGAATCACGGCGTAGAGGCCAACAACAAGTAGAGTCCCCGCGTCGGCCGTCTTTGGCCGACAACAGAGTCGACTCAAGAATAACACAGCGATCGTGATCGATGATCGACCAGAATAGCGTAATGCGCATAGTAAGCTTGGGAACATGAGAGGCAGCGTGAACATGAAAGGAAGAAGTGGAAAGGATCACCCAACACGCAACAAGAAGAGAGATATCATCGTAGTTTGAACAATGGAAGGAAGAGGCTGGGACTCATGCAGTAGCGGGAGTAGAATCGTGTCATGTGAAAAGAAGCAACGAGTCCAAAATCCACGGAGACAATTAACGGAATAAGTGTGGTGGTGGCGAGGAGGATGGCTGAGAAGCAAAAGCAGACAGCGAGCCCAGCGCAAGGCGCGTGGCGACACGAGGCGCAGAGGTGGCGTCTTGAGACGAGTGGCGGCAACGACTCGAGACGAGGCGGCGGGGGGCGATGTAGGCGGCGGTGTCTGAGGCGAAGGGGCGACGTCTGAGATAGGCGTGGCGCTAGCGAGAACGAGGGTGGTGGGCGCCACGACTTGTGGGTATGCTACCGGTACCGCACCGAAGTCGGCATCGCAGTAATCCGCAGACCGCGTTGCATCATGCACATCCTAGGGCTCGCTAGGTAAGCTGCGCGCCCAGGAGCTCGAGTCGGACTGGGCCGAGGCCGGCGTCGAAGTTGAGTCCGGTGTCCGGATCGGGCGGCTTGTTCGGGGCGAAGCTTCGGCGGCAACGCGATCTCCAAGCGCTTGTGTCCGGGAAGGGCAGTGTGGGCCTTGATCC
Organism: Hsuehochloa calcarea; assembly: GCA_036346395.1. Lineage (NCBI taxonomy): Eukaryota > Viridiplantae > Streptophyta > Magnoliopsida > Poales > Poaceae > Hsuehochloa > Hsuehochloa calcarea. The sequence goes on along the minus strand of CM070596.1, from coordinate 11,656,926 downwards.
GGAGTCAGCCTTGTCGTCGGAAGCCGGGCGGCGGCTCGGGTAGTGAGCTCGGCGGCGCGTCGTGAAGGCGCGCAGAGTCGGGAGGCCGAGCGGTGGACTTGGGAGGCGTCGGTGAGGCCCAGCGCATGGGCGTGCTTTGGGCATAAAGAAAGCAGAGGTGGAAGCGGCGCTGGCAGTGACGGTGGGCTGTACTAAGAAGGCAGAGATTGAAATCTGCAGTTTGTATGCGTGGGATCTTTAAATTCAAATTTTAATTTTTGACTTTATAATGTCCTTCTCCTGTTGGTTTAGGTATTGACTAGATTATGTATTGAAACATTAGTTTTAGTATATTTAGCATTATTAAAACATAAAAATGGTTTTTCATCCGGTTTTTCGGTTCCGAAAAAGGAAAAACCTCAGTCCAATTCGCCATGGTGGATTTCCGTCGGGACCGGTTTTTTGATCCTTGCTGGCGGGATCCGGCGCTCTGGTGACGAGGCTTTGGATCTAGCGCCGAGAGGCTGGATCGAGGTGGATCGAGCGACCAGAGTCTTGGCGGTGGGTCACGGGATCCGGCGGCATGGAGGCTCGGGTGTTCACGAAAACAGCAAGGCGGGTGAAGGGCAGAGGAGGCGGGGGTGGCGGCTGCTTTCGGTGATAGAATAGTAGCTAGGTGTTTGGGAGGAGATTCACGGTTCTGATACCATGTTGGAATAAACTCTAGATCTATTCCAATGGACCTAAAGGCCAACATATACATGTTATATTTGTATGAAAATATACAAAAAAACACCCTATACAAGTCGTATTTATCAGTGAATACTCTTTTCTTTAAAGCTATTTATTTACTTTCATTCTGACAAAATCTTTGATCAGGGTATCTATCCACCTGCTGAGCACATGATTCACGCTGAAAGGTCCAACGAGTGTCTGGTGGAAGCTTTCAAAATATGCATGTACATGAAGAGGAGGCGGTAACAAATGAAAATGGTGATACTGTTCATGAGGTATTACTCTTGCAGAAAAGAGTTCTTCACACAGCCAGTTGATTCTTATAAATTTTGACAGCACCATATACAACAAAGACGTTATGTTAGTTCAGTACTTCAGTAAAAGTTGATTAATGATGTGTTTCTGTGAAACGGATAACACATGCGGGCACTAAATAGGCTTGTTCAGGAACATGTAGGTACGAGTTTTGCATCATTATTCATTAACATGTTTACATGGTTCTTACTTCTTAGTGTATTTTACAATCGGTTGGTGGAGTTCCCAAAATTCACGCCGAGCAGGAGCTACTGAACTACTGAGCTGCTTGCAAGTTGCAACCGTGTAAAACCAACCAACTCGTAATCATTTGGAGTTAGGTGTAAAACCAAACAGCGAAGAATGTACTAATCATGGTCCATGCCATGAAATTCAATTGTCAGCTGTAAGTGCCGAGCCTTCTTGTTTGGCTTATTTTTCCTTTCTAAGATATCCCATGTGACCTTTGGGCTATATCCCTTTCTGATTCATAGAGGACTTCTAGTGTTTCGGTAGACAATTACAGTATTGAAGGTACTTTTCTTGGTTGCAGGTTAGGGTTTTCCTGCTGAAAAATCAAGTTATAACCTTCTTGCACGTGGAATTTGTAATCTGGGTCTTTACATGGGTGCACGTCTCACGGTCACGCGCTCACTGGTGCCACTGGGGAAATGGCCTTTGATGGCCCTTAGAATATATGTAGTACATGGGCTGATGGAGGACAGGGCCAGCCTTATACTTTAGTGACCTGGGCTTAAAGTTAACCATGGGCTGCATATCTAGTACCACATGACGTAGTTGAATATAATTAGATTCGAGTTGGGCCAGACCCGGCCGTCAGATTCGAGTATTAGCCCCGTATGCTAGTTCCTTCAGTGACCTTGAGCCTAACCCCCATTAAGAACTTTAGTCTAAACCGATCCTCTCCGAAAAGAAATAAAAACGAACTGAGATAATAGCACAAGGGAGAAAAATTGATTAATCACAATTATACATCTCAAAGATTACGGTGGTCCCATTATCGTCCACATTAAATTGAATAGCCAGCTGGACTAGAAATAACATTCTGAACTAGGAATACATGATCGGGTACTGTCCTCTCACCATTCCAGGCACAAGGCCTTGTTGAATATACATATGATGCAATGCAAGCGAAATGGCAGCAAACACAAATATACAAGAAAATAGGGCTGGATACACCCCCCCACACACAGAACTCTTGCTCCTGATGCTTATGCCCAGTCAAGAGATATATGCGACCATCGTCCTTTCAGAACAAGTTACAAGGAACTATAGTCCACAAATACACAACCAGTGTATGAAACAAGTTCTCTGATTCTCTCGAGGGCTTTTGATGCATTCTGGTCTGACTGGGCACTGCAAACCCTTGTCCGAAGATGCAAAAGTCTCCAAAACAATAGGTGATATGGTATGTCTACATTTGGTAAGTTTCTTACCCAAAAGGATTCCCCCCAGCAGAGCCATAGGAAGGTGAGGTGCTTGGCTGGGAGTATCTGGGAGCAGCTTGTTGATCAAAACCCATGTTGTGGAACCCAACCCTCCGTGTTGCCTGTGATGCCACAGAGTCAGACCAGTGTTGATTGTTGAAACCAAAAAAAATGCACAATGTAACACCGGTAGTATCTATCTGGTGTATTGTGTATTGGGACGTTTTATGTCTTGCTAAGGAAAGGAACTAAATATAGTTGAAGGGCCCTTACAAGTTAGAACCCCAATTACCAGGGAAGCAATGTATCGTAGGAACTAGGAACTACTCTTAAATGGGAAGAATGAGGTTGATGCAAAGATGCAAACAAGGACTGTCCATGCCACTAGATGGTGGATGGCTAGTAGAATAAAGGTGAAAAATCACGGGGTTGCTCTGCAACTTGGTGGCGTGCGTACTAGCGGGCAGAGATTGAAATATCACTGTAACCTACGGATCTTTAAATTCAAATTTTAATTTTTGACTTTATAATGTCCTTCTCCTGTTGGTTTAGGTATTGACTAGATTATGTATTGAAACATTAGTTTTTAGTATATTTAGCATTATTAAAACATAAAAGACTGGTTTTTTCATCCGGTTCCCGGAAAACGGAAAACCCGCCAAATTCACTGGCCGGGATTTCCGTCGGGACCGTTTTTGATCCTTGTCGGCGGGATCCGGGCTCGTGACGGGCGGCCGGATCTAGCGCCGTGAGGTGGATCAGAGGCTGGATCAGCACCGAGAGTCTTCGGCAAAGGGATGCGGATCCGCGGCATGGAGGCTCGGTGTTAAAAAAACAGAGGGCGGTGAAGGGCAGAGGAGGGCGGGGTGACGGCGGCGGCTGCTGCTCGGTGATAGAATAGTAGCTAGGTGTTTGGGGAGGGAGATTCACGGTTCTGATACCATGTTGGAATAAACTCTAGATCTATTCCAATGGACCTAAAGGCCAACATATACATGTTATATTTGTATGAAAATATACAAAAACACCCTATACAAGTCGATTTATCAGTGAATTCTCTTTTCTTTAAAGCTATTTATTTACTTTCATTCTGACAAAATCTTTGATCAGGGGTATCTATCCACCTGCTGAGCACATGATTCACGCTGAAAGGTCCAACGAGTGTCTGGTGGAAGCTTTCAAAATATGCATGTACATGAAGAGGAGGCGGTAACAAATGAAAATGGTGATACTGTTCATGAGGTATTACTCTTGCAGAAAAGAGTTCTTCACACAGCCAGTTGATTCTTATAAATTTTGACAGCACCATATACAACAAAGACGTTATGTTAGTTCAGTACTTCAGTAAAAGTTGATTAATGATGTGTTTCTGTGAAACGGATAACACATGCGGGCACTAAATAGGCTTGTTCAGGAACATGTGGGTACGAGTTTTGCATCATTATTCATTAACATGTTTACATGGTTCTTACTTTTAGTGTATTTTACAATCGGTTGGTGGAGTTCCCAAAATTCACGCCGAGCAGGAGCTACTGAACTACTGAGCTGCTTGCAAGTTGCAACCGTGTAAAACCAACCAACTCGTAATCATTTGGAGTTAGGTGTAAAACCAAACAGCGAAGAATGTACTAATCATGGTCCATGCCATGAAATTCAATTGTCAGCTGTAAGTGCCGAGCCTTCTTGTTTGGCTTATTTTTCCTTTCTAAGATATCCCATGTGACCTTTGGGCTATATCCCTTTTCTGATTCATAGAGGACTTCTAGTGTTTCGGTAGACAATTACAGTATTGAAGGTACTTTTCTTGGTTGCAAGAGCTTGTGAGGTGGTATTTTCCTCTTGTGTCGTTTGATACTACTTTTTGAGTGACAGAACTTAGTTGTAACACACAAAGGCGGGCTTACACATAAGTAAGTCGTTTGAGCTTTCATCTTTGCTTTGCCCAAAAAGGTTAACGCATAATTACTGCATTTGGATCCTCAACATTTGTATTTTATTACTCTACACTTGATGTGGGACTAATCCTAGGACTACAGTTAGGCTACACGGGCCACCACTAATTGGGACAGGAGTTACATTAGTATCGGCAATTCTAATAAGAATTCCTGCTATTGGTCGGTTGTACTTATTTAAACTTAAGACTTTTATTGCATCACCTTTCTTTGATGATTTTCATTATTTTCACTACAATCACTTGCTTCTTTAGCTCCTCGTCGTTCTCTATTCTTGCATAAATGATAACGCCAATCCTGGTTCAACAGGTTATTGAGGATGATGGAGTAGAAGAGAGTCAAGAAGATGCTGTTGAGGTTGAGGCTGATGGTTCAACTGATGGCACTATCCTTGTGAATGGAAAGGATAGCGAGGAACAGTGGGGTACGAACAATGAAGAGCCATCAGCATAAAAGCTGTAGTTGATCAAGTGTACAGTCCTAAATCCTTTTTGTCCTGCTCTTTTCTCCCAATGTACCAGTGATCTTAGGGAAAACCTCACCAGTTGACGCCTTTGGGCTTTTGACTGGGCTTGAAGTCTGTATTTGCATGGGGCATTTCAGGGAGTCTTGATTGATTTAATATTCCATTATTTTTATTATGAAACTGGTCAAATTATTTCTAAAATAAAGAACTCCAAGGCCAATTTTTCTTGTCCTCCCTTGGGCTATGTGACTAAAAAAGTGCCTGCTTCCTTGATATCTTTCTCTGATTGATTGTGTGCAATATATATGGTATACAGACGGAGTTTTTAATGGGCAAACTAAATTGACGTAGGGATCAGTTATAGTTTCTTGTATGGACATTATTTTGGAATTCTAGTTAATCTGTTGCTTTGACCAGTTTTGTGTAAACTGTGTTTGAGCATGAGACACCCACTCAACCTTTCAACGTAGATATTTGCTGTACATGATTCGATACAAAATGTTTCTAATGGCTGTCTTACCTTTTTGCAGTGCTGACTCCTGAGTCCTGGACCAATAGTGGATAATTGGACAGCAGCCTGCTTCAGTGGTTTAGTTTGTAATGGTGAAGTGTTCTTCCAAGTTCCAACACGGTCATTTATCCCAGATATTCATTTTCTTGAGTTACTGTGTTTAGTTATACAGTAATTTCTTGTTGCAGGTTGCTGACCGTTACCGAGACCATGTAAATGCCTTCTTTCTTCGTTTGTATAAACATTGGATGTGCTCTAGGTTTGGCCTTATCCGATTACAAAGTTGGACAGCAGTGAATCAGCAGTTTGTCCTCGTGTCAGAATGTCAGATTGAAAAATTTGCACTACAGTTTTACAGAGGCCAGGTCTGTAGGTTTTCGGAGTGTTTTATTATAGGGTATATGAGAGAGAGAGAGAGAGAGAGACTCTTTTTTGAGATTTTGAGTTTGGTTGGTGATTGGAGGCGTTATATTTTACAGAGAGTACATAGGGTGTCGGTTTGAGAACGTTTCTCCCGTCCCGTGATGTAAACCTCAAAATGGTTTGGAGAGGGTACATTGGACTTGGTTGGAGCTCCGTATCATTCGTGTTATACTTGTGCCTCTGCGACTGTCGTTACTAGTAATTACATACGGAAGGGGTTCTGCGTTTCATCATAAATGTATTTGTGCTATGTCGCTACTCTGCGAATTTATGTATTATTTATCTTGTGCTTGTGCTGCACACGTCGTGGTCACGGGCTCACTGGTGCCGCAGGACGGGCCTTGGAGTATATTTAGTACATGAGCTGACTGGGTTAGGATTGGCTGGACTAATAAGCCAGTGACCAGGCTTAAACTAAATCATGGGCCGTGTACACGCAGATCTGCTATCACATGGAGTTAAACGTAATCAGACTCCGGTTGGTCCATCAGATCTTGTATCGATCCCGGACGCATTCACTCGCTACTATCTAGTTCCTTCAGTTCTGCCATCATCCTCTCCACGAAGAACTTCCAAGGAAACTGATTAGTCACAATTAACCATCTCAAAGATTATACTTGCTAAGTCCTCGACACATTAGAAGAATAAGAACAATCCTCTCCGAAAAAACTAAAGAAAAGGAATAAAAACGAAGAACTGCAAAGTACCACCAAATGCTAAGTAAAACAATAGCACAAGCAAACCAAAAGAACTGATTAATCACAGTTATACATCTCAAAGATTATACAGTCTCGTATTATCGCCCACATTAAGCTGAATTGCCAGTTGGACTAGAAATAACAAGAAGTAATAATACATGGTCGGATAGTGTCCACTCGAGATACCAAACAAAAACCATTCGAGGCACTAGGCCTCGCAGAATATACATACGTATGATGCAACGCAGCAAACATAAATATACAAGAAAATAGGGCTGCAAAGCCCCCTAGAACTCTTGCTCCTGATGCTTGTGCCCAGTAAGAGGCTCAGAGCTATACGCGACAATCGTCCCTTTCAGGACAAGTTACAAGGAACTACAGTGAGTCGACAAATACACAACCAGTCGTATGAAACAAATTCTCTCGGGTGCTTTAGATACATTCTGGGTCTTGAGGGCACCACAAACCCTTGTCCGAAGATGCACAAGACTGCAAAACAACAGGTGACGTGGTATGTCCACATTTGATTTAAGTCTTTTACCCAAAAGGATTTCCCCCAACAGAGCCATAGGAAGGTGGGGTGCTTGGCTGGGAGTATCTGGGAGCAGCTTGTTGAACAAAGCCCATGTTGAGGGAACCCAACCCTCCTTGTTGCCTGTGATACCACAAGTCAGACATCAGTGTTGAAACCAGAAAATGCACAATGTAAATCTGGTAGTATGAGGTGTATTGGGTCGTTTTATGTCATGCTAAGGAAAGGAACTAAATGTAGTTTAAGGGCCATTAGAACCCCAGTTACCAGGGAGGGAATGTATCTTGTAGGAACTACTCTTAAAATGGAAGAATAAGGTTGATGTAAAGATGTAAACAAGGACTGGAATAAGGGTGAAATAATTCAAGGGGTTGCTCTGAAAGCTGGTGGCCTTCAGTGCTTGATCTCAACCATCCAATCTGAACCAATGCCCTCGATCGACAAATTCTAATTCTTCTATTTTAAGGTTGTTTCCTAAGAGATGCAATCCATACCAGGGGTGTGATATAGATTTGTGAAAAATGAATTAAACTCATCTCATATGCAAAAGTCCAGCACTACACAGTTCAACTCAGGAGACATACAAAATACAACAGTAACTCACATTGGAAGCATGTTATTTGGTAGCTGCTCAGGCATGTTGTTTGGAACTTGCTGCATCATGTAATGGTCTGAAGTTGAACCACAAATTAGCAAAAGCACGAAAAAGAATAAGAAACATCAAGATTGTAATAAGGAAATAAGTAAATACTTGGAGGTGCAGATGATTGATACAACTGCTGAGGTGGTTGTGGAGGAACTCCAAAACTAGAGGTACCAAGTAAGGCTGGGGGAATTGTCCCTGCTGATGCTCCTAGTGGCCCAGATAGGGGCTGCTCAATGGCACAACAAAAATGATCATGTTAATGGAACAAATGATGAACATGGTGAACAACCAAGTTAATGTGGGTATCAGAGTGCACCATCAAGTATTTCAAACTAATTCTCTTAACGGTAACTTTTTGGCTCAATGCTTACAAGAACAGCATGCTAAATATGCAAAATGATCGCAGTTTCGAATATTTTGTAAAAGAGACAAGTATTTCATACTGAGACAAATATTTCATACCATGCGAGCTTGAACTGGAGCCGGCTCATTTCCGAGATCAAAAGGGTTTGAAGTTTTCACAGGTTGGGGATATGCATGTCGTGGATATACAGGTTGTTGATATGTAGGTTGAGGAAATGCTGCCTGAGGATATGCTTGCATTCCCTGTAACTGGGAGATCAATTATTTTGTAAGACAAATAGTGACAACAAAGATACATAATAAATTACTAATATGAAAATGACAAAGATACCATTCCAGCAGGATACTGCATGGCATATCCCATTCCGAATTGGGAGCTCTGCCAACCAGGCATTGTTGGAGCTACAGGTGGATATAGTGAAGTAAAGAAACCCTGTAAAGATTCAATCTGATGTCAGCTATGCTGATGCAATGATTTTGCTGAGTTGCATGGCGTCAACTCCATCAGTTAAATCAATTTTTTTTCCCTAACAAATTCTTTTTTAAAAAAGAAATGTCACAGTTGTCTTCCACTGACAATAAGGTAATGATCTTGCAAATGAACCCACATGAAAATATACAAAGAACACAAAGTGCACTGAACAAGTATGGTTAATGCCAACCAACATGTCTGGGCATGCAAATCACTATTTTACTGAAACCAAACACTCAAACTGTTCACTATATCATTGTGCCACCTAATCATGGTCTGAACCACTTCTTTAGTTTTCAATCTACCACCTGGTTTCTTCCCATATACCACAGTCAAACCAGAAGCCATATGTCCAAGGCATCAAAACAAAACACATATTTCGATTCTGGCCCTACCATGCCATGCATTATTATCACGAAACTGCAGTCATTGCCAATACTTCTATATCCACATAATAACTACTTATCCCCCATCGAAATGCAATATAATATGAACAACCACTTAGTCCCCATTTAAACGCAACCTATGATGGTTGATCACATATGCCATGATCTATTGTACCTACATCTACATGTTAACATATCCCATGCTAGCTAAACAAACTCCACCTCCGACGGATGTCACGGATCAAAAGAAAATCATCATTCTCAGTCCTGGCACACCATGCCTTGCATTATTTTCTGAAATTTTTTAGGAACTACTCAGCATAGCAACCTGTTTGCTTCCATCATTTAACAGTTTTGAGGTCTATCAAATGTATGCCCTAAACTGGATAAGTAACTGATTCTATGCTTAGTCCTTGAAGCAGGTAACTTCCAGTTTTATGATCCATTACATTAGATTTTTAAAATGACATAGTATTTTACAGTAGTTGTAGTGTAGGAAATGCAAACTTACGCGTTCGATAACATATTATCTACAACAGATCAATCAACTGAGGGGTGGAGAGCAACAGAATAGCTCATAGTGTGAGGATGCAGAAAACCGCTGCATAGATAGATGTTCAATACTCTACAAGCGGTTAATCACATACCACTGGAAGTTCTTTTCGTCCACTGACTTTGCTGTCAGTAGAAGATGCTGCGGCTTGAACACCACTGGTTCCTTGCAAATTTGCAGGCAACTGAGATGGAGGAAAAGCCGTAGGGGCAGCTAGAGCAGATTGTTGAACTGAAGATCCTTGGATGGACATTCCTGTTGAGGCCTGTAAAAGGTATCAAGTGAAAATTTCTTTCAAGGCAATAAACTAAAGTTTACATGTTTTAAAATTCTTCTGCAAAAGTATGTACCTGGTTGCCTGAAATCCCAAGGGGTCCACCAAATAATGAAGAATGCGACTGCTCTATCATGAATGACTGTCCTCCATCATTTGCTTTTGAAGTGGGATCAACAGAAGCTGGAAAAGCTGACGAATTGGGCGCAGAGGGTGTTTCAGAGAAAGATAGTTGTGCAAGTGCAGACTCAAGGGGATTTACACTGCTGCCTGCTTGTGGTGTTTGTTGCTGGCCAAAAGCATCAAAAGATGCCCAGTCACCACCGCTCACTGATTGAGCATTTTTTCCTTGTTCAAGAACAGGCTGTGGTACTGGTGCACTAACAGGCTGTGGTGGCTGTGCATTAACAGGCTGCTGTTGTGATGTAGGGGCCGGCTGTGATGGTGGTGCAGATGCAGTAGGTTCAGGATCTGCACTAAAATCAATTAAACTTATTGCACTTGCCACTTTCATCTGTTCTGAAGTCCCCTCAGAAGAACCAATACCACTGGCAGTAGATGTCCTCTACAGTTATGAAACATGTAAGACAAACAATTAAAACTTTGTATAAAATTCTCAGCTTAAGGATAATATGCGCACAAGAACATGCTGATATTTCAAGAGAATATAAAAGGCAATGTCTGCAAGAAAGAAAACTCCAAGAATGTCAAGAACAACCTGTGGTTGTGGTGGAGGTTCAATGGTCCTTGTTCCATTTGGTTTTGGAGGATCAATCGATTTGGCTACAGTAGGCTTTGGAGGTTCACCAATCCGAAGTTGAGGTGTGTCAGCACCCAATATATCCTCATTGGCCGCATACAACAGGAGGACTGGACCCATCGGCTTCTTTCTGGTAATTGAGACCCAGTCTCTGGCTTCCGTGGTTCAGAAAACCTGCGCTCCTCAAACCTTTGAACTGGAGTCGTTTTCCAGATCTATCATCGCGATTTCTATCATCGACAACATCAAGCAGCGGGACTTTTCTTAGAGTCATTCTGGTCATAGCCAGGACTACGTTCTCCATAGGAATATCTGGAATTCGGTCATCACTCCGTCCGCTATAACTCGACGATCAGAGTAACTTTCATTGTATGGAGGACTTCTTGAACCACCCCAATTTCCATCAGATCTCCTATTTTCACTATATTCATCCTTATCATCCTGAAAGATGCAAATCAAAGTAATAAATTTAGAAGAGAGTAAGACAGACATTTCCAAAACTGGATATCGACACTGCATAAAAATGCCTAGAGCTACAAGGAGCCAAAATCACCTTCCCCCTCGGTGGCTTATCAGTGCTTCTTTCTCCTGTGTATCTCCGTTCCACGTAAACATGCTTAATGAAATTCCTCAATTTATCAGCATTACTGAGACCAAAAGAATCAGGTCATAATTCCGACGACAAAGCAATCAAGTTTAACATAGAAGAGGGAATTAATGAACAAAGGTAACCTGCTATCAGGGTATGAATTATGTGAGGATCCCATTCCTTGAAAAATATTTCTCTAGCACACTACAGGTTATGCAAAACCCACGCCAAAGTTAGAAGGAAAGGCATGAAATGGATAGAAAATCATAAAAATAGGAAAAATACAGGTTACCTCATTTCCTCCTTCTTGAAGAGCACTAACTTCTTGTGCAGTGAATTTAGCCATGGAAATTGATTTCACTCGATGCGTGAATTCTCGACTAGGAGAAACAAAAGAACAAAAATGAAGCAGTTTATTATGAAAAGGAGACTTAACATATTGCAATTGAGGGTAGGGGCCCTGCTAGTTGGCTCCAACATAATGCATCTAATTTAACAAAAAGCAGAAAGAAGCCAGAAACTAGAGAGGCCAATCATTTCAAACTATAAATAACAGACAAAACTGAAAAAGAATCTTACTGTGCTCCACTGCAATTAGTACAAACAAAGGTCCAGAAATTTGTGCAGACATATTGCGGGCCCTGTTGATATCAACATATGTGCATCAGTATTATAGATAAACACAAAACTTCAGGAAACAAGTTTTGTGAATCAATACAAGCAAAAGTAAAAGAAGAACAGGGAAGATATACAAATTATTCAGCAGTTGAGACTGGTTAGTTTAGCTTACAATGCAAATGACATATATGTGTGGCACTTATGCAAGGAAAACTAAACTGAAGGAAAAATTGGACACTAATCTGAGCTTAGAACTAGCATTTAATTGCAAGAGCAGAACTTCATCCTCTAGAATCTTCACATATGAATTAAATGGGCACACTGAACCGTTTCTACTGTCAATTCCATCCAGGCCTAGTTCATTTTGCAAAATTCTTTAAGTTAAAAACAACATTATATTTGACATTACACTGGAGGTACCATAGAGCTATCAAGCATAACAATAATGCAATTTTGATGCAGAGAGAATTAGGGAAGTTTCAGTGTGATGTCTGATTAAAAGCAGTGAGACTTCCAAATCACCTCATCCCGCTGCAGGTTCTGTAGCGAACTACTGAAAGTGTCTCATATAATGGAAGATACCATGAGGATGGCAGATTCTAGTTTCCTTCTTGATAGCTTTGGTCCATAATAAATGCTCATACTTCATATTAGGTAGAAGTTCAGTCAAAGGCATGTATGGAACAGCAAAGTGCCTCAAGCTTCACAGTTCACAAGGTGTGGTGCCTAAAGTGAGGCATGCACCTCACACCTCCCAGCATAACAGAGTTTACGATAGAGAAAAATAAAGGAAAACACCAAAAGATCGATTGACCAAAGCAAGGTCGAATAATACACTAGGGTGGTCCTTAACTCTCGAGATTTAGTGAACTCTTAGCATTTACTTGGAGTTCACAAACAGAAGGTGCTTTGGGATCTTCTAGTAAAGTATTAGCATGTTCTTCTAGCGTGTGCTACATACGCTACGAATATTGCAAATTTTGTTCTGAAAGAAGACCCGCAATGCTATCTATTTTTTGGGTGTCTTATTGAGCATCTATAATAGCAAGGAATATCTCGCACAAACTTCATTCTAAGGATTCACTAAATTTGTATGGGGTTACTTAGTTATAACTTATAAGGAAGTATTTTTATTCTTGTCACTCGTGATGCTCTCGATTATGAGATTTGTTTTGTTCTTCACACCTCACGCTGTATAAGTACCCAACAGCCAACACCTCAAGTGTGCTTTTCATATTTGACTGCATTGGTAGCCCGCAATCAACTCCGAGACACCCATAATTCATTGTCACGTTCCTTATTGGTAGCCTTGGCCCTTGGCTCCTGTTGGTCATTGTTCCAGTCCTAAGTCATAGCACTACGCCGTGTCGTGTGACTACCATAACGTTAGAGCAAGGCATAATCTCCAGCATTGGGGCTACATTTTATTCCACATTTCCATCTCCGCAATTACAACTCACCACTTAACCCACCCAATAAGACCCCGCTATCCGATCAGACACCTACAAATCCAGCAAATGAAACCCCTCATTACGCGACGCACATTCGTCGGATTTGCTTCAAAAACCTGCAGCATTTCTAGCAGGCATCGCGGATGAAGCCAAGCAAGCTCGAAACCGCCTATGCCCTACTCCTCCACTTCCCTAGCTCCCCGCCAACCCCACCATGATCTCCAAATCCGACCACATTCAGCAAGAGAAGTCAACAAAGCTAGCCGAGAACTCACCAAATTGTTGCAGTTGATGCACCTCTTATTCGCGGGCAGCTTGAGCAGCCCGCGTATGATCCGCTCGTTCCTCTCGTCCTCCTTCACCCGGCTCGCCATCGCCGGATCCCCGACAGCCACAAACCCTAAAAAACACCACCGGAAAATCACCAAAAACCCCCCACCGAAATGGCCCGAGATCCGGCGAAACCCCGCCAGATCCGCCCGCAATTCCCACGAAACCACGAGCGAATCGACAAGCCCTCACCTGCGGCGAGATCTCGCACGCGTGCGCGTGCGAAGGAGCCGAGGCGACGGAAAAGGCTCGCCTCTTTTGCTGCTGCCGCTGTGCTGCTTCGCTGCGCGTGTTAACAAAATGAAAGGAGAAAAAAAACACAAGTTTTCCTTTGTTTTTTCCCTCCTTGGGGGTGGGGTGGTGACCGGAAGGGGAGAAGAAGGCCGCGCCAAGGCTGCCGGTCAACCGCGGGTGGGAACCGGTTGCAGCCGGTCGCCAGGCAGCAGGAGGGAGGCGGTTTCTAGAGGGGACGGGGCCCCCACATGGCAGCGGCGGTTGGGGCCGGTCGGTTTTGGGTGCGTGGTGAGCTCGACGTGGGTTGTTCCTCTAACCGGCATTTCTGCTGTGGTTTGTTTTTGCAGCTTTGGTGGGGTTTCGCTGGCTAATGATTCTGGTTACGTGTTAATCACCGACAGGAGGGTGCTTATAGAGGAATATATATATTTTTTCCTTTTAATTACTTGCTGGGTTGTGGTGCCATGCAGATGGTCGTTTTTTTTTTTTTGCTGGAAAGCGTCCAGGGTTTGGTATGTAAAGGTTGTGCTTCAGAAAAGCGAGGAATAATCAAAGGAATACTCAAGTGCGTTGTTGGCGTATAATGACTAGCCGTTTGAGCTCTAGGGATGAGGATCTACTGCAGTCGTTTTCGGTTAGCATTGAGAAAGGCCACGCATGGAACGTGAGAATATTTCAACGTTCGAGTAGGAGTTGAACTATTTCTTTTCAAATGCATGCAAATATCTTTTGAAACTCGCGTTTCAAACATCCTGAATGTGTTTCGTCTGTATATAGTGCACTAGAATATGGAGCAGGCTCAGGATCCAATTGGCAAATGTATGGTGCACTAGTACTAGTTTGAATGTAAGAACATATTTTTTTTTTGAGCGGGAAGACTTCGATTTCAATTATTAGAAAACACAAGGTTATCCATGGAAGAACAGATATACAACAACATACAATATATAGTAGGAAAGAATGATATCATACTTAGGGCCTGTTTGGAACGACTGAGCTTTTTTGAAAAGCGACTTCCGGCTGTGCTGCATGGCTGAACGACTGAGCTGAAGAGATTTGGTGTTTAGCTGTTTGGCTGCAGCTTCCGAGATGGGAAATGTTTGAAATGCCCCTGAGCACTGTTTGATGTTATTTAAAGCAATTAACAACGTTTAACGACAATTATTATCATAAACATTTATTACAACAAATAACCATTACAAAAACTATTAAACATTTGACATTATCACAATTACACATGATTTTAATGCCATGCTACATGTGTGTAACATCCATGGAATGTGGTAAAAATGAATAATCTGATATCATCCTCATCTATGACAAACATGGATGTTTCATTCACATTGCAAATAGCAGTTGCCAGAACACAACAACATCAACAGGTATTACATGATTACATCCATAAGACGAAACAATATATCTACCAAGTAGTGAGTGGGCCTATTATTCTTCTGGCAGGACAGTGAGACACTAGAGTGAACTACACTACTGATGAAAACAACAAAATAGACATATACATTACTAGAACCTACTCGCTAAATCGTGAACACGAACTCCTCCTATGCTCATTGATTGCACATTCACCAAGAACTACTCTTCCATGTCTAGAATTCGATTACCCTGTCAAATAACCACAAGATAATAATAATTTCATTTTCAGGGTCTAGGAATTTGCTAACAACATGACGTAAAAAAGGATCCAAGATTCATGATCAAAGAGTACAACATCACTATTTCCATGACTCAAAATCATGTGTGCATCACGAGCAGGAATATTATATTTTGAAAAGATTTTTTCTTGAACAATGGCACGACGATTCAGTGTCAAAATGATTACTATGGATATGGTAGTACTATTCTAATCAACCCCATAACTTACAGCAGGATTCGAATCATGGCTGAGATTTGAGTATGGTGCAAAAGCCTCTTGTGGAAATTTTCTATCTGGTGACAACTCTACACAGTCAGAAAGAGCACATTCTTTTGGAGATGAGGAAACAACATATACACACAAAAAACAAGCAAATATAGGGAGACATTGCCACTGACCTAGTAAGTCACTATGCACACCATTTGACTCAACTAGTACACCAGTCACTTTATGGTAAAGTTCCGGATCATTGGATACCCTACATAGTAACATTCAAAAATTACCAAATGTTCTCTTCTCTTAACACCTCAAAAGCGACATGTCCTTAAAAGACAACAACAATTATTATGTATCAACTGGATTATTTTTGTTTTACCATCGAGGCAAAGAGACACGAAAACTTCAACAATCATTTTTAACTGGCATGCACAAACTAAAAAACAATTATAATTAACCAAAGTTAAGATTTAGACAATTTTATCACTTGTTCCTCAGAAAGAAATTTGGCATCTGATCTAAGGGAAGAAGAACCACAGACGGTTGAACCAACAGGTCATTGCTGTTTGTCAATCTTACAACCGGTGCAATAATCTTGTCTTGCCTAGAATCTGATTACATAAAAGAAATAACAATAAGCAATTACACTAAATAACACAGAGTTGGTTAGTGTCGACGATCGAGTCGTCAATCTTACAAAATAAAAAGAGAAAAACGACAAAGAGTTCTTGGGAAAGAATGAGGTTGCTCTTTATTGCAATGAACTGGCTATTACAGAGGGTGCCTTCGACAAGGTAGTGGACTAGCCCTAATTACACTTGGAGTATTGCTTGCTACTACTCTAATTGTCTTTAGATCGCTAAGTCTTGTCTGGATTCATATGCAAATGTCCTTTGATCTCTTGGTTGTCTCTGGATGCTTGGATCTTGTATATCCTTAAATAACTGGCGAAGAGGTGGCAGTTACTCCTAGAGAAAACACCTCTTGGAAGTGACGTGTCTGATGGGGGAGGTAGTATCAGTTAACAAAATACTAACTGGTCAGCGGTTGATATCAATAGAAACAATAACTGTACGACGGGAAGTCATTTTTTGGGATGACTATTTATTTTTGTAATTTTTTTAAAATATTTTTTTTAAAAAAAATTCGGCACATTCGTACCTGATCATTTTGTTAGGGAGGAATAACAGCCATGGACGCTTGTCCGGGACACACGGAGAACCTTGAGAAAATAGAGAATTATACAACTGGGTCATTATAACTTTTTTTGGGAGAGTACATCGAGGACACATGTCCACTCACGCCACACACACATACATGATACATGTGTGTCCACACGCTAGAAAATATGTGGAGCAGAATTATACAACCAAGTTCTGATAGCTTTTTTTAGAGAGCACATTGATGACGTACGAACATATGTGTGTATTTTGATTAAATAAGGCACATTGCATCGATCCTAGAGGATCGAACCCAGATGGGTGGGAGCAAACATGAAACATCCTTACTCTCTGTTAGTGATATGCCCTAGAGGCAATCATATAGACGATTGTATCGCTTCTATGTTTATAAACTTTTGAATAATATATTATTTTGTCCATTGAATGAAATATCATTTATATTGATAGGAAAGTATGTGACTTGTTTGTGAAATTCTCTATTATGTTTATGATGTCATTTTAAACATCCCTGATCTTATGTCATTACGTGGGACACTTATGACTTATAGATCAACACATGTATTGATTGATGATCATGTTTCAAATCAACAATGTGGACATATGTTGAAGAACATAGTGTTGGATTGACCCACCATGACACACTGTGAGAATTGTTATATTCTTAAGTGTCATCAATTGGTCTCATATATAGTGTATGTGGGATCCTTAGACCTAATGTCATCATGGTTTCCTACATATGTAATAGTTTACTTAGGGGTTACCAAATGCTACTCTGTAAATAGGTAGTCTAAAGGTAGTTTTCGGGTTTACTATGAAGCACATGGAGGAATGTGAGCGATCAAGATAGAAATTGTTCCTCCTATTTAACAGGAGAAATATCTCTGAGCCTCTCGATGTGGATAGATTAAGGACGTGCATGGTCATGCCGAATATGGTTGTTGAGTCAACTACAACTAAGTAATCTACTACAAGATCGAGTGAAGGATCGAGCTATCATAGGATAGCAGGCATCTCGCCTTGAGTTTGTTCTGGCATTATGAGGCAAAAGGATCAGCATATGAGCTTTATAAAGGTTCGTCCGATATGATCTTTATATGTATTCGGGAGTCGCTATGTCCTGCTAGGAACCGCTACCAACTTGTGGATCAGAAAGGAGTTTCCGGGTCACGACCGATTACGTATGAACCTACAGGGTTACAAACTTAATGGGTTGAAACAAACTAGCTCTGATTGGATCCATTAGAGGCTTAGATCGATTATAATCCGTATGTGGTTAAGAGTCTTCATGAGTTTCTAACGAGAGATCTATTAGGGGCACTTTATAAGGGAATGCAAAGAGGCTCTTGGGAGGACGTTGCACCACCCACTAAAACCCTAACCGCTACCTCCCCAAGGACCTTCCGTGTGGCCGGGTGCTAGCACATCTCAAGCATGACATTCCACCCTAGACATTTGGATATCGAGAGGCGATGTTGCATCGATCGAGGGTGATCCACGACGCACGTAGGGAACACGAGAGGCATCACGCTACCGATCGAGGGTGGTCCATGACATACGTAGGGAACGCGAGAGGCTACCAAGGAGATGATTGATAGACAAGGACGTTGGACGATCGACTACTTTCATTACATTGATGCACACGATGTTGGGCCAGGCTGCTTCAACTCTTCTTCCACTACATCGCGCAGATAGTAGTAACGATGATATCTTATTCGCATGACTTCCTAATTTATGTAGTAGAATTTTTAATTACACGCTAGTGTAGCCTACCCGTGTCCCTACACTCACCACTGTGCCTCCGCCCGCCTTAGGTCCTTCACAATAGTTATATTGATATGCATTTTCTTGATCTCGATCCTAATTTACATTGTTGTTGTAACAAAAATCTTCATACACATATCATCCCCTATGTACTACGCGTAATATCTATTTTGATACCACGATAAGCTTCAAGCTCCCCGTTCTGAAGTACCCCCTTTGTCCACAAATTTATATCACTATGGGATCTGTGCGGTCAGGATTTTAAAACTTTTATCATTAATATAATAATGTTATTGGGTTCGTCTTGCAAAATACTTTCATAATATATTTTTTTTCTAATATATTATGATAGGAAATAATACTCAGAGCCTTGCATTGAAGACCGTAAAAAGTATATAAATAAATAAACGACGTACATTTGTGGGCGCTTGCTGTTTCCTGTTACCACACATACCTTTAGGTTTAGGGCTTGTTTGGAAGCCCCAAACCCCGCCGAGACCCCAACCCATTCCTGTGGGAGGAAACCTACATGGAAACAATCTCTGGGCTAGATAGAAGTTGCATTTGGAAGCCCACAGGACGTGTATTTCCCGGCCCAATCCAGTCGACTTCCCTAGGGAAAAAATATTTGTATCCCCACACGGGAATTTTCTCCCCATCTCGACTTGGCGCATGCTCGACCTTGTCCTCGCGATGCTGCCACCACAATCTTGCGGGACACGACACCTTCTCCTACCACTCTGGTAAGTGCGAAACACCTTCTCTCTCCACTCTAGCAAGCCATCCCCACCTCTTCTTCCTCCCTGCTACTCAACCTCCTGCTCCTAGGGTTTTGTCTACCCTTTTCTCATATATCTAGTGCTATTAGGTACTAGTTTTGAGGAAGGAGAGGAGAAGATTGATGTCCGTGAGGAGTAGTTGAGGCGCAGAGATTGCGAGAGAAGGGAGAGGAAGGAGCCATCATCGATACCTTCCTCCGCAACGGGTTTGCCCCCACTATCAACTCCTTCCTTGTCTTCTTCCACACCGTCGACGGGAAGGTAGGTTTTCCTCTTTTGATGAGGACATCACTCCTTCAGATACACGCACTACATAAAATCCTCCAGATCCAGTTGCTAAACTACAAGGTCCTATGACAAGAGCTCGTGCACGTCACTTAAATTATGAGGTGAGCTCGTTTCTAGGTGCTAATAATTTATCTATGCAGAATGGTATGCTACCTAAAAATTGTGATTTTTTATTACTTAGGAATGATGGAGAGGATCCAAACCGCTCACGACTAGTCTCTCGTGATCCGCAAGCTCTACGACCAGATCGCCAGATCACGACTGTGTCTCAAGCTCTATGACCAACCCTACGACTGTGTCAAGTCCTACGACCAACCCTACGACTGTGCACACGACCAAAGGACAACCACGTTGGGAGTTAGTCGAGACATTGAAATAAGGTATCACACACCGCTTTGGGCCTAATAAGACCTTGTAAGCGTGGCGAGGTCAAAGCCTAGGATGTGTATGCTCTCCACATGGCAAGACAACCCTTGGTCAATCTCCTCATGTTCTCCCCTATATATTGCAAAAATACGCCAGCTTTAGGGTTGGGTTTTTGTTAGATTATTCTCGCTTTACAGCCATTGCTTACGGTTTGAGAAACCCCACTTTGTGAACTTCATCCAAATTGTAATATATTTGATTGCATCTATCTTGTTCTTGTGAGTTGCTTCGATTGCTTGTAGGAACCATAACCTCGTGGTAAGGTCGATCGCGCGGCGAAGCGTGGTTGATAACGCATACCAAAGGGTGTAGCGAATGCGAGGTGAAGATCCATGGCCTAAGCCTTAAAGCGCCAACGCCCTCACGACGAAACAAATTGAACCTATCGGAAGATCGCCACCGCTTCACTCATCATCTTTGCTTTGCCTCTCGCTCGATCTAGTACTCCCACAATCCATTCAATTCCTTGGATCTCTCATCAATGGTAGGGTAGGGTGGATTGATTAGATAGCATAACATATTTAGATGCTTTCAATTTTCTTCTCATGTTGAGAACATATAAATAAAGAAAGAAGAAGGCAAGGATACATTGAAGGATACGGTAGGCTACGCTGTAGGCTACGCTAATGATAATTCAAAAATTTTATCATGTAAATTAGATGCCATGCAAACAAGAGATCATAAATCGTTACCACTGACGCCAAGAAGGCAAATAAAGAAGAGTTGGAGAAGTCGGATCCAACGAGAGCGCCGATGTAGTGGTTGTAGTCGATCATCCAACGTCCTCGTCGCCGATTGTCTCCTCCAGCAACCAGTCGCGTTCCTTTTGAAGATCGCAGATTGTCCTCGAGCGCAACAGCAACCGCAGTAGTGTCTCTACGGTATCCACACATCTAGGGATGGAACACCCTACGCCGTGTGCTAACACCAACTCGCATGGTAGGGCTCTCAAGAAGATAGCGGCTAGGGTTTCGGTGGAGCAACTCACATCACATGTATCTCATATATTTCAACATCCTCATGCATCTCTTTATATAGTGCTCTTGCCAGATCCTATCCGAACACATTTGTTCTAACCCATTAAGTGTGTGACCCGGTAGGTTCATGCGTAATCGGTTGTGACTCAGAAACCCTTTTTCGATCACGAGTCGTTAGCAGTTCCTAGCAGGACACAACGATTTTTGAATATACATAAATTATATCGGACGAACCTTAATTGCAATATGATCTACGAGTAGGTCCTTATCACTTACGACTAGCTCAGATTCTATATGACCAATTCATATTTAGTCATGACCAATTCAGAACTCCTTACGCACTGTGTTACTACCATTAGTGATCATGTTCACTACCTACGATAGTCAGATTCCATACGACTAGTTTGTATCTGTTTGAACTGAACGGCTTGCTCGTGTATTCTCCCTTTGCCACACAATATCTAGTTGAACTCCATGTGAGATCATTTGTCATCCATAGACTATTCAATACTTTCTCGATCAAGTGACAGATAACATCACACGGTCGAACTCTTCGACCATTGGTGGTATGGCCATGCACTTTCTTTATCCAACCACATCAAGGAGTCCAAAGATATCTCTCCGTTATGTTAGGAGGGTAAATCCCATATTCGACAAATACATTCCTCTATATATTTCATAGCATACCCAAAGCTACCTTTATAACTACACAATTACGAGTAGTGTTTAGCAACCCCAAAGTATACTATTATACATGTATGAAACCATGTTGATCTCGTGTCTAAGAATTATACATCATCATTGCTTGAGACCAACCGATAACACATAAAATCGTAATAATCTCAAAGAAGTTGTCTCAAGGTGGGTTAATCCAACACCATGTTCTCTAACATGTGTTCACATTATTGATTTGATATCCCTATATCCATGATGGGTGAAATATGGTCATCAATCAATACAAGTGCTGGTCGATAGAGTCACTAGTGTTCTGACTAGTGCCATCCGACCAGGGATACATTTAGAACGACATCATATAAGTTAAAGAGCTTCACCAATAAGTCACATACTTGTTAATTTTTATCAATGATAATTCATTCAAAGAACATAATAATATTTATTCAATAACTCATAAAGATAGATGTGATATAATAATATCTATGATTTCCTCTAGGGCATATCACCAACATACATGTAGTCACATCTCGGTTCCGTGGCCTTGTCTTCACTTTCATCTAAGTTCCAGAGTGCATTGGCACTGAATTGTGCCTGAACATGAAGATTGGGGATAAAAAAGCATGTTGCAGAAGGTTTCTTTGGAACTATACTATATGTAGCTATGTTTACGGTGGTGACAAAATAAACTTTGTAGTAGTTGAATGTTACATGTTGAATTAAATCACAAAACATCTTTATGTTCTTGAATAACAAAGAAGCCATGATTGATGATATTATAGGAGGGATAAGTTACTGAGTACATTGACCATGAGTAAATGTTCTATATAGACAACTACAAAGAGAACATTTCTTAGGAAAATTTGTACTTAGGTCATTCCTAGCTCGCCTAATTTTATTCAAAATTTAAACTTTTCTTATGATTGAAAAAGTCTATGCTGACCTTCTCCCGATATTTGTCTTAATTCAAATATTTGTCTTAATTCAAATATCTAAGTTTATTCCGTAATGCCTAGTTACTACTTGTGCTAAAAATGTTTGCTTGCTACAGATCGGTGGCCTAAGTAGATCTCGTGGGAGACGACGACTGGAGGAAGGTAGATAGTGCCATCAGCTAGAGGTGGGTTGTGACTTGTGGGAAGAACAGACAAAGGCATGGCTAGGGTTTGAGATCTCCTTCCTACCGTGTTTGAATCGCACTTCATATTCTTTATTTGGTTTTGTTTTTGAGTTTTGGCATGAATTAGTATTGAGATCTGATACCATTGCGACCTGATCTGATGTTATGGTATGATTTGTTCTTCTTGTCGTGGTAGAATATTTGTATGGTTCATGCTGTTTTGATGTGGTTGTTATGATGTTTCTAGTCCATGCTTGTGGATAGTGGTGGCAGCTAACATTTAGACCTAGCAGACTCATCCTGTGTATAGGTATCCCATGTTACCCTGTACATCCTATAAAGTTAGATGAATTAACCTTGTGCCCATCATTCCTATAAGCGCATAGAGCTCTTCTGCATCTTTGAAATACCATTTTAGCAGGCTACAGTTTTGTTGATCCAAACTCAAAGTAGTCGACCATAGTTGTTTTCATTGATTGCCCTATATGTAATCGAAACTGATCTCATTCAATGGAAGCTATTTTTTGGTATCCTATGAAGCTGCCTTTGGTAGCATAGGATATCTTGTCGTGTTGTGCTGCTATGCTGAAATATTGTGTGCAAGGCACTTGACCCTTAAACCATGAAATGAAGCTTTAAGAAAAAAATGTTGCAGTACCATGGGCAATAGTATGGTTATTCTATGTTCTTTTTCTCCAAAATGATATCACAGTTGTACTAGCGTTCAACCAACTTGTTATTTTTCCTATTTGGTATTTAAAAAACTTCCCATTTACTTTCAGTAAGTAAGAAGCATAAAACTTTAGGGAAAAAGAGAGAACAAGGCTTGCCTCAAAATTTTGAGTTATAGGCTTATAGCAAGACAACAGTTGAGTGAAGTTTCACCCAAAAAAAGTAAAGAATTTGCATCAAATCATGAGCTATAGTATAACATATTTGCATTTGAGAACAAATATCAAAATGTGCTAAAATTAGCTAAAGCAAAGCAAATTTGACCTTCAATTCATGATGTAAAGTTTTAAGAGAAATTTTCTCAAAATCATGAGCTATAGTACCAAGTATTGTCTTCATTTTGCCACTTGATGTATTGTCTTCATCCATAGCCACCTCCTATATCAATGATTCTTTTTTTTTTCATTTTATTTGGTATACATAAGGGTTATTTTATTTGCATGTTTAATTGTGCAAATGCATTATCTCTTCTTTTTTTCATTTTATTTGGTATACATAAGGGTTATTTTATTTGCATGTTTAATTGTGCAAATGCATTATCTCTTCTATTTATAAGAGCTTAGTGATGAACAAATACATACCAATTTTCAATTGATATACATAAGGGTATCTAGCCCCCTTTTCTTGTCAGCTTGTCTATGATATCTGGTGCTCTAGGTACTCAATACACTCACTAATTCAAAATATGTTGCATCTGTATGTATTAGCAAATGTACACTAGAAAGGAGCTCATTAGGAAATTTATGCTTGAGGAAGAAGAGGAGGATGATGAGCCTTTTTTTTAATCTTTGTTCCTACTTTGCTTTCATACCTTTATGATGAAAAAAGACCAATCCACACATCATCACTTACCAACACTAAAAACGTTAAGGAGATCTCAGAAGGCCATGAGAGTTGGTGTAGGGTTGAGTTTTGATGGAGCTAGAGATATCTGTGGCTACATCGATTTTCTTAGAAGGGAGGGTTTGATGCATGACACAAGGGACGCTACCATCGAGGAGCAATTTAGGATATTTATGTACATGATTTCTCATAATGCTAGCAACCAAAAGCTTTAGAAAGCATTCCAACACAGAGGTGAAATAGTTCATAGAAAATAAAGGAAATCTTCGATATAATTCCAACTCTAACTCATAGGTTTGTCAATCTCTCAAGTTCGAACCAAGCTCGGATAAAGATTGTATCGATCCACAATTTTGGCCTTATTTTCAAAGTGAGCCACACACACTAGACGCCTAGCTTTTTTCAAGATTTTCCTATATTTAATTTACTTTGTTTATGCACGTAACTATATTGGTGCTATTGATGGCACACATATCTCCATCATTATTGTTGAAGAGAAAGCGCTCTTACATGAATAGAAAAGAACCTTGTCTCAAAATGTGACGCTAGCTTGTGACTTTGATCGAACTTCACATTTATTTCATGCGAATGGGAAGGGCTCAGATCAGATGCAAGAGTCCTTTGATATGCTATTAGCAAGAGTTTTTGGGTTCCTGATGGTAAATTCTATCTTGTGGATGGTGGATACGCAATCACACCTTCTTTTCTTGCCCCATATCGAGTAGTTCGATACCATATTGGTGAATTTAGGAGGCGCCGCTCATCTCAAGATATGATTATGCGACTACAAAGAACTTTTCAACCATCGCCATGCTCTCCTTCGCAACCATATTGAAAGGCACATTAGTGTTATGAAGAAGAGATTTCCAACTCAAAGTTGGCACATTTCATCCCATTGAATCTCATATTAAGATCCCAGCAGCAACCGTTGCATATCACAACATCATTAGAGGTCAAAATGGTCAGGAGGGGTGGTTGGATCACCAACCTGCCTACATTCAACCAACTAATTTCGTTGATGTACTAGAGGGTGACAATAATTACCAAAATGACATCGAGTCAAATGCTAGAAGTTCTCCTAGAGATCATATTGCAATGCAAATGTAATGACTACAATCGTTAGTTGGATATGACCTCTCACAAAGAAGTATTAGTATTTTGTGCCATTGACACTTAAATTATATGATGTGTAAGAAGTAGTACACTTCATTTATGTGACTTGTTTTCATATTATGTGGTTATTTGTCTTAAATATATTGTTGCACTCTTGTACTATTTGTTCATTTTCAATATGATGGTTAGTGTAGCCATGGCTAAAGAAGGATCAATGACCTCATGGAACTTCTTATATGAGAAAGCCCTTTCTGATATACAACATGACCATAACAACCCAAAGTTCAGAGGACAAAATGTAACACTCGCCTAATGCATAGCCTGTAATGCTACTTGATGAGGATTAAAATCTCTATGTATTATTTTAAATACATAAATAAAAGACCATATATCTTCACGGCCAGAAGCCTAAGATTAACGCCCCTTAGTCGTAAGAGTCGAGACCTCAAGGCTAACGACTTCGTGGTCATAAGAGTCGAATATCAAGTCGACGACCTCGTGGTCGTTAGGGTTCCGAGGTTACTTATAGATACACCGTCGAATGAGGTCCTATACCTAGACCCCACCGATAATTATTACTCGCATAAGCAATGAATCGCATCCGATTTGGCTCTAAGCATATCCTTTACTGTGTGATGAATAGAGCGCAAGTCGTATTGGCTCCATACATTTCATGATCCTAAGACATTAGCGATAAACTACCATGCGGTTTAGTGTCTCACAGACATTAAACCGCCAAACGGTTGATACTTCATCAACCGTCGCCTCCTCTGACTAGTCGCGACACTCCCAATAGGCACCTATACCAGGATTAACTGTCGCTACTTCATCAACTATTTAAGGAAGGACACGAACGGCGGAAAGGGGATCGAGGCCAATTCGAAAAATCAACAGACAATTGAATTTCATCTCAAGTATTAGCATAGCAAGTACTGCGCTGGGTGTATTTAGGATTAGTTCACTGCCTTGTCAAGGGTACCGCTTGTAAAGGATCCAGTTCATAGCAATAAAGAGCAGTCCCATCATCTCCCAAGAGATTTTTGCTATTTTTCTCTATTTTATTTCATAAGATTGGCGACTGATCGCCGATCACAAGGCCGACTATGGGGAGGAAGGCGCTGAGTTCTTGAAGCTTACTCGCCAACATTCCTCATCCACTTTCTTTCCTCATCATCGCTCATGCGAACATGCTAGATACTTGGGATGAGGAAAATGGTTCGACCCGCGACTACTCGACTCGACATGGACGCATGCATCCGCGCCATGGAAGACAATGAGATGTCATCACCCTCCTCCTCCACTCGCTCTCCAGTCGTAGAGATTGACAAAATCGACCAGATGGATGAGGATACACCGTCGCCATCAATGGCGCTTATCGAGGAACCATTTGTTCCGACCGGTCGAACGCTCAACGCTCTACAAGCCCTGGCCGACCCAATCAAGAAAATGACAACGAAGCTCAAAGATCACAATCGAGAGTCCATGTGCTCTCAATATTGTCATGGGCGCTAGTATTGGCCAACGGCTCCTACGTATTTCGGGGCCAACCGACATCCGTAAAGGTGTTGATGAAGTTATCACCGATCGAGGCCTGCGGGCATGGTGAAACTCAAAGATACGACGCAACTGTCGGTCGCCTAAGTCCACCACAGAGCCCACGGAGGCGCTTTGCGTAAGCACCGAAGGCTCTCCTTAATTACGACCGAGTTCATCGTAATATCACCGCTGGTGCCACAAAGTTAACACAATCGGAGATCCCGATCCGATGCCATGCACGATCCTCCACGGTTAACTCGCCACCACTTGCCGATGGAAATGGTAAGGGCGCTTAAGCACCAACCACCGGAGGCAACGAGCTAATGGACGGCATCACTTAATTCAATTGCTCCTACCCCACCGCTAGTAAGGGGTCGCAAGGCCCACCGAAAGTCGAGGGAAAATTCACCTCATCAAACGCCCACTTCAAGCGGAATCCTCCACAACCTTCTAGAATAATCCAAAACCCGCAACGAGTCCGGGATATTCGAATAATCCGATCCTACTTTAGTAGGAAGTCCAGTTACACTCGGCTTGTAGGTCGTGTCGAGATCCACCAACAAACCATGCGGCGATTTAAAATGTAGAAGGAGCAAAGGAATTCACAAAGTCACACGATGACTTCATCCAAAGGTTCTCTAAGTAGGGGACAACATGGTCGAGCTGAGAACCAATCAACACCAAGACCCCTCGAGGTTCCGACCAATGATTACAACTCTTTACGACAACCACTCCTCCTCATCAAGAGGAATGACACTTAATTCAGCGCTCTAGGCATCATCCGAACTAAACAGTGGTCAAAGACGTTACCACAACGCCCATGACCGAATTGGGGCAATCGGATCCTAGGTATGCAAATCTCGTGAACCGATCCTCGATCGACATAACTGCCTGCTTTTAGAGAAGGCGCCACGATACCATTACAGTCACGAGCATTTTTGGCGTGTCTCCAAGTTGTGAGGTATATGTAAAACGCTTGACGCCTCGATAAATGCTTCTTTATGGGGTATCCTAAAGAAACTAAAGGATATTATTTTTATAATCGAGTTGATAATAAAGTGCTTGTTGCCCGAGATGGTGTCTTCTTGGAGAAAGAGTTTCTTTCCAAAGGAGTCATTGAAGCAAGGTGCAACTCAAGAAATTCGAGAACCATCCAAAATGTTTCAACTCCTATCGAACCTCTACAAGATGAACAAGATGTTGTTGAACCTCAGATGAGGCATCAACCCCACGAGATCTAAAAGACCACGCCAATTGCCTATAAGATATGGGCATGATATTTTATAATTGAATAATGATGATCCTAAGACTTATATGGAAGCGATGATGGACCTGCACTGAAAGTTATGACTTGAAGCCGTGATATCCCAAATAAAGTCCATGCATGACAATTAAGTATGGAACTTGGTTGATGCACCGATGGTGTCACGACCATGGAGTGCAAGTGGATTTTATGAAAATATAGATATGGATGGAAATGTTCACATTCATAAGGAACAACTAGTCACGAAGGGTTTCAAACAAATTCAATATGTTGATTATGATGAAAGCTTCTCCCGTCGCGATGCTTAAGTCTATCCGGATTATTCTAGCAATTGTCGATATTTCACTATGAGATACAACAAATAGATGTTAAAAAGGTTTTCCTAAATGGAAACCTAAGTGAGGATGTGTACATGACACAGCCTGAGAGTTTTTTCGATCCAAAGGAAGCTATAAAGTTATTCAAGCTTAAGAAATCCATCTATGGATTGAAGCAAGCATTTCGTTGGAACATCTGCTTTGATGAAGTGGTCAAAGGGTCCGACTTCATCAAGAACAAAGAAGAACCTTGTGTTTACAAGAAGGTTAGCGGAGCAAGCTTGTGTTTCTGATCCTGTATGTGGATAACATACTACTGGTCGGAAATGATATTCCTATGCTTGAATATGTTAAAACTTCATTAAGAAATAGTTTCTTAATGAAAGATTTAAGAGATGTAGAATATATTCTTGGAATAAGGATCTATAGAGATAAATCTAAAAGGCTAATTGTTAAGCTGTGATATGTACATAGGCAAGGTGTTGAAACGGTTCAACATGCAAGATTCTAAGAGAGGTTTCTTGCCCATAGCATATGGTATTAATTCAAGAAGAATCGTTGTCCTACGACCACCGATGAGCGAAACAAAATGAGTAAATTTCATATGCTTTGGCTATTGTATCTATCATGTATGCTATGCTATGTACACGACCAGATGTATCGTATGATCTAAGTGTTACAGCAGATATCAGTCGGATCCAGGTGAAGGTCACTGGATAGCAGTCAAGAATATCCTTAAGTACTTGAGATGAGCTAAGGATGCATTCCTTGTGTATGGTTGTAAGATCGAGGTGGCTAACTAGAGGGGGTGAATAGGCGGTTTTAAAACTTTATCTGCTAAACCAATATGTAAATGCGAAGCTAATGGCGAATTGGTTTTGCACAATTTAAACCTAAATCAACTAGGCTCAACTAGTGCACCGACAATATGAACACAATACAACATGAGCAATCATACAAGATATATAAGCAATTAAAGCAAGAATGTAAACCGCTCAAAGTAAAGCACAAGTAAACACAAGATGACACGATTATGTTTTACCGTGGTGTTCGGAGACTCTGCCGCCTCCCCTAATCCACGCTGAGGTAAGCCCAACCCACGCTGGACCGGCTCCTCAAATGAGCACACACCTCCGAGGTAAGTCCAACACTTGACCGATTCCAAACCAACCAACACTCGCTCAACTATGGTTGCTCTTCCTCCACTCCGAGATGGCGAGCACCAAACCACTCACAACCGTCGGCCTTCTCACAAGCTTCTTGAGAAGGTCACCGAGCACGACGCCCACGCCGCCTAGGTGCTCAGCAAACACCAAGAGTAACAAATCCAAACTTTCACTTGAACTAATCAGTGTCAACGCCACGTGGATACACAATCCACTACCTAAGGCAACACATGCACTTAGGGTTTACTCTCTAATCTCACCAAGTGCAACACATGCACAAAAGAGAATAGAGGTTTGCTCTTAGCTCAAGAGGCTCACAAAGAGTTCACAATAGTTCTTAGCAACTACAAGAACCTCCCCAACCGCCAAGGTGGCTATATATAGCCCACACACAAAAACTAGCCGTTGGGAGACATACCCTCAAAAATCGGAAATCGGAAGTTCCGCTGCATAAAGGCCGGAACTCACCGCAGAGAGAGAAAAGGCACCGAACGGCTATGTCGACGAGAAACTAGCCGCTTGATTTTTAAGCGAACTACCGCCAACTAAATATCTAAGTTCGATTCTTCTAAGTTCCGCCAACACATAGCGGAACTACATGCACATTGAATTTCTGCTAAGTCCCCAAAATGGTGCTTCTCGAAAACCAACCGCCGGATTTTGAGCATCCGATTAATCTAAGTTCCGCTATTAACACGCCGAACTTCCGCGCTTGGAAAATCGGCTAAGTCCCTAAACCGCCGCTCGAAAAATCAGCCGCTGAAAATCGGATCGTTCGGTGCGGAACTTCCGCTTCAGAAGAGCCCTGAACTTCCGATTTTCCGACGTAAATCGAAATGGCTTTTTCAACAACTTCAATTTCAAAACACATTTGCTAATTGACAAGCCATGCCAACAAGGGTCACAAGCAAGATTCCCAACAAGTTGCAAAACACATTTGCCAACTTTTGGAATCATACCACAAGGAAAAGGTACATGGACTTACACCATTTGCAAAACGATTTGCAAACTTAAGTCACATGCTACAAGGGTTAAATGCATGAGCATCGGCTATTTGCAAACACATTCGCAAATAATAGCATCATGCCTAGATGAGCTAGAGCAAATATAATGAGCTATCAACACATGACTAACTCAAACTACTAGTCAAGATCCTCTTAATAGTACGGCAAACCTATACTAGCAATCCGGTCTATCAACCAAACACCGAGACCGAAAAGACTAGGAACACATCCTTAGCCCTAGCTAGTCATACCTTTGCCTTGCATCTTCTTGAAGCTTGATGACGACACCAACACTTCAAGTCCGGTCCTGACTTTGACAATCATCAACTCATGATGATTTCTTCACTTCGATATTGTCTTGATCATCATCAACACATGATGATTTCTTCATCCCGACTTTGACAATCATCAACTCATGATGATTTCTTTACTCGGATATTGTCTTGATCATCATCAACACCGATGATTTCTTCATCCCGATTCTTCACTTGCATCAACGCATGATGCATTCCTTCACTTGACCTCCATCAACACATGATGGGTCTTTCTTGTCTTGATGATCAACCCATGATCATCTCTTCTTGATAAGCATCAACTCATGATGCATCATATACACCAAGTTTTGACTTGATGATCAACTCATGATCATCCCGAAGTCTTCATCACCTCGAACATAACCTATATATCCAACTCATGGAAAAGTTGTTCCATTAATGTGATCATCATTAATTACCACATCATACCATTAACTCATAATGGTGGGACAAGATACCTTAATCTTTCCTCTTGGTAATTGATGATAACCACTTAAATTCTCATAAATTTAATGATGATAAATGAGAGAACAATTGAGTATATATAAACTACACAAGTTATATATATTTAACATGAGTATATTAAGAATTACACAAGTTCTATATACTCATAACATGAGTATATACTAACTACACAAGTTTTGTATACTCAAAGGTTTTGTTTCAACGTAAAGATCCTTAGTATATGTGGAAAATGGAATATGGATCAATACTAATGAAACCACAAAGTATAGGATAAAACTCCCCTAAATGTGTGCATACACAAATGTGTAATGAGGTCATATGCACATATTCAAGTTTAACTTAAGGTTGAGTTCAATCCTATATTTTGGATCCAGAAATGCAACATTATATAAATTGAGATGTCGATTGCATACCTCGTTGTGTTTCACCTTTATATCCAAATGAGACTACACAAAGATAATACTTGATAAAAGAGTTAGTCTCATATTTGGATTTGTCATTAATCACCAAAACAATCCATTAACTCATAATGGCGGTCTAGATCTTTCAATGGTGGTGAGGAAGAGCTGATCGTAAATAGTTACAACGATGCTAGCTTTCAAACCGACCAGGATGATTTCAGATCGTAACCAGAGTTTGTGTTTTGTCTTAATGGAGGAGCAGTGAGCTGGAAGAGTTCCAAGCAAGGAATGGTTGCTGATTCTACAACAGAGTCTGAGTACATTGCGACTTCAGAAGCTGCAAAAGAAGCTGTATGGATTAGAAAGTTCATTTGTGAACTGGGTGTGGTTTCGAGTGCTTCTAGTCCAATGGATCTCTATTGTGATAATAGTGGAGCCATTGCACAATCTAGGGAGCCTAGATCGCATCAAAAGTCCAATCACATACTTCGACGATATCAGATCATTCATGAGATCGTTGAGAGAGGTGATGTGAAGATATGCAAGGTGCATACGGATTTAAATATTGCCGATCCGTTGACAAAGCCTCTTCCGGAACCTAAGCATGAGGCACACTCAAGAGCAATGGGTGTAAGATACCTATATGATTGACTCTGGTACTAGGTCGAACTGTTATGGACTAGTTGTATAGTGATATGACCAGATCCAGGACTAGTCATATAGTGATACGACCAGATCCAGGACCAGTCGTATACTGATACGATCAGATCTAGACTAGTCGTATGGAGATACAAGCTGGTCTTAGACTGATCGAATATGACCAAGTGCACACAAAATCCATAAGTATTCAATACCTATTTGATTGACTCTAGCGCAAGTGAGAGATCATGGTGATATACCCTAAAGGTAATTATAGAGATGATTGTATCACGCCTATGTTTATGAGTTATTGAATAAATGTTATTATATTCCTTGAATGAATTATTGGTGAAGCTCATTTAACTTATGATGATGTCGTTCTAAATGTATCCCTGGTCGAAAGTCAGTGGTCGAAACACAAGTTACTCTATCGACCAACACATGTATTGATTGATGACCATGTTTCACCGGTCATGGATATATAAATATCAAATCAATAATGTAAATACATGTTAGAGAACATGGTGTTGGATTGACACACCTTGAGACATCACGAGATTGTTATAATTTCATGTGTCATCGCTGGTCTCAAACAATGATGATGTATAGTCCTTAGACCTAAGACCAAAGCATGGTTTCTACATGTGTAAGAGTACACTTTGTAGTTGCCAAAGGCTACTCCGTAACCGAGTAGTCATAAAGGTAGCTTTCGAGTGTGCTATGAAACATGCGGAGGAATGTGACTGGTCGGATATGGGATTTGCCCCTCCTAACATAACAGAGAAATGTCTCTGGCCTCTCGATGTGGTCGGATAGGAAAGTGCATGGCTATGCCATGGGTGGTCAAGAGTTCACCACATGAAGTTATCCGACACTTGAATGAGAAAGTATTGAATAGTCCATGGATGACATAATATCTCACCTTGTTTTCAACCGTATATCGTGAGGCAATGATGAGGACATCTCTTCCACCGATACAACCATCCCTACTACTCGATGTGCAAGGAACAATTACTAGAGCACGTGCTCGCTAGCTAAATTATCAGTGACTTCATGTCGGACCCAAATATGCAACCGACCCAAACATCCATACAACGAATATAAGAATAAACGAGTACTTTGAATAACAAATAATCGTTGGGACCTTACGGTCAAGTTTTACATTTATTAAGCCATGCAAGGTCGATAATAAAGAATAAACCGCAATGAAACGAAATAAACTCCAAGTGACTCCCATCAATTTACCACAGTGCAACCGATCGATCAAGACCCTAACGATCAACCTTCGTTGAACTCTTCTTCAAAAGCAAAGCATTTACTCCTCCACTTCGCTGATTTGGTTAGCAAGAGTGAGTACACACCGCATCGCAAGTCATACCACGTAATGCATTTATACATGATGGCTTATTCCAAAGGAATGGCTTCGTGGTTATTTTGCGAAAATGCAACATTTGCAATTGAATACAAATAATAGATTGAAAACATAATTGAAAACAATTAAAGAATATAAATTTAACAATTGGTTTCACAAAGAACACAGAGTCTAAACAAGTTATTCACACAAATTGCATAAGTTATCTCACACACCGCCCTTCCCAAATGTTTCATGAAAATCTACCCTCGTGTGAAATTCTGAGCATGTCCATATCGAGGACGCATTATTCAATAGATTGGTTTAACACTGCAGAGGTTGTACACTTTACCCACACGATACAATCAGTAGCTAGCACCGACCATAAAAACCTTTCGAAACTTCATCTCAAGTATTATTACTCCCAAGGTGCTTTACCATCATACCAACCCAAACACAGCTTTGGCATAACACACACCGTTGGACAGGAAGCGGCGAATCGTCCGCGATGTGCCCACATAGTAGCACACCTCCAAATTTCATCACAAAGCTTATAATACAACCCGAGTAATAATATCGAAAATCCATAACTTACTAAGTTAGGCCCAGCCCATACTAGGCATGTGGTCGTACAGAAGGCTTAGTTCAATGACGCACAAAGTTAAGTCCTTAATTGACTAAGGCAAGACTTCCAGTTTTAACCCAAATCACAAAGTTTATAGCACACAGCTCCACCAATCACACAGATCCACCACTTGCCTCGCCTAAATCTTTTCCCACCCGTTGATTAAGTGAAACACATGCCATCAACGAGTAATAGCACACAAAGACACACAGCTTCATCACACGGTTCCATAATCACTTAGTCAAGTTTATAATTGCAACTCACATGAAATGATGACTCGTGGCATGAGTAAGCAATCTACTCGTATCTAACCAACCCACGTTGGTGCTATGATAATACCAACTAATAATGAACCAACCTAGGGTGACAAAATATCATGGCATACAATAGACAAGGTGGATATAACAAATTGGATTAATAACTATCCCAAAAGCATTTAAATAAATACTTGAATTAGAATGCAATACATTGAAACAAAGTATTTTGAAAACTAGGTGCAAGATGATCAAAGGTATAACTTGCCTTGGAATAGATCTAGATATTGGTCTTGGTCTTGAGGAGGTGCTCCTTCTTCAGTAAAATTTCCCGAAGTATCGACGTCTACTCGCAAACGAGACAAAAGAAACAAAAACAAATAAATAACAGAGGCAAAATAAACTCCAAAAATCAAATAAAATTCACCATTAAATAGATCTTGATTTTATATAAATTTACAAATTTAAATGGGCTCAATCGAGTTCTGATGCAAAAGATACTGCTTTGAAGTTTGAAAATCAAATAAAACCCTAATTTTGATTTTATTTAATTTCCAATTATTTTAGTAAAAGCCATTGTCGCCGAGCGCAAGGGGAGAGCGCTTAAGTCCCACAAGTGCAAAGGGAGGCCCAATGACCGCAGGGATGCCTTCCCGCCCTCATCGCACGAGACTATCTCGGGTAGTCGTGGCAATACTTCGGGGGCCCTTCTGTGTGTCCGAGTCCGCTCATCCAGAATCTTCTAGAATGTTTCAAACTTCCGCCGGTTCGTTGCATAGCCGCTGAACAGTTCATCGATACTTGTTGCCGAACCGCTTGTAGAAGTTTGCCCCCAAGTGCCTCATGCGCCACCTACTCGCAGATTCGCCCATGCAAGTGGTTCAGATCTCCTTGTTGTAGCCGAAGTTATTGCACTTAGCATGTCATTACATCGATCATGAATGACGACACGCTTGGACACTCTCAGAGCATAAATCCTCACATTCTTCAGAACCATAACTAGACGCTCAGATTCTCACTTTCAACGAAAGCAAATGTCGGGAAGAACTTGATTGTTGTCTTCCATCGCTATTGCGGTCAATATCCGCCCTTGCACTTTCCAAATAAGAATGTGGCATCTACGCACAAGATTGGACAAGAAGGTTTAATGCATTGATGCATGGATGAAAAGCGAAGAATGCTTGCTGTAGTACCCTCTTATTAGCCCACTTCGGATGTGTGGCATCTTGAATGTCGACATGAGTGTCGGGATTCCTATCTTGTATGACTCGGAGTAGCCTAGGGAGGTTGTGGTAGTAATCCTCAAACGCGTTCAACCTTGATTTCATGCCTTCGCTTTGTCGCCCAAGCCTTGGCATAGCTAATTGTGTACTAGAACCTTCCCTCAATCGCCCAAATGATGGATCGTGGCTCAAAATCTAGATTATTCACGATCTCACAATACATGAGATTGGCAATGAAGCCTGATGACAGGTTCCGGTGGGACTGCACTGACTCAGTGACGACACATGTGTGCGAGACCACTATAGAGCACTTCCAGTAGGTATCCCACTTAGGCTGAAATATGTGCACTCGCCAAGGGTATCCCTCTATTTCACACTTCACGTCGTAGCATCTTGGGTTAGACTTGACGACTGTGAATGTGCGCCGCACTGACAAGGCCCGTAATTTAACTACCTCCTACACAACCTCCTTGCATTTGTACATAGCTCCTTATCCGACTCGCCCGTCGCATCTCTACAAAGACACGGAGCCTTCGCTGACAACGAGGTTGTCGAATCGGTATGTGTTCCACTGGATGGAACCGTCACGCCCACATCATCCTCGCCGCCGATCCTTCATCTTCTAACAATGCATTGTAGTCTCGAGATTCCCGATCCATCCTTTGCACTCATGGCTTCCAACTCTCACCGCCGCCAAGAAGCCCACTAGCCTGCCTAATCAAAAGCTACTCTCCGTGGTTTTCGTCGACGACATTAGCAACTCCGGGAGCTTCGGGCACTGTGTGTGCACGTTGTGGCTGGAGTTACCGACTTCTTCGGCATCACCACCCCCTCCTTGTTTAGCCGCAGATGCAGGAGTAGGCTTGGCATATGCTTGGGCCAGAAGGACTAAATCCCACCTCCTCCTCGCCACGCCGTAGTTATGACTGCCATGACCTTGTTCCTTCACCGCACTAACTCCCAATATGGGTCATGGTTGTCGGGGTGTAAGGCAACTCAATCTCGATCATACACATCACGGTCCACTTGGAATGTGTGAATCAACCACCGCATCATCAAGGCTTCATGTACGCCTCTCGCGCTTGGCAAGGCACGATCACCGATTGAAAATAACGTAAATCAATCCCCTCTAGGCCCTCTAGAATAGTTCCCGGACCGTAATAAATTTTGAAATTGATGACGTCCAACGTAATTGACACACTACACCATAAAGAATATTTTCACGATTAACCACATATCTAAAACAAAACTACCCAATCAAAAGAATTATGTACAACATACTACACTATGCAATCATACATCTAAAACTATGTAATCCATTCACTCAAAAAATTACCTCACAGATAGACAATCTGACGAGCGACACTTCACTAGCTTCTCTCCTCACCTCTACTCCGCCCCTTCCTCCGCTTTTTATAAATAAAATGAGTATCGTACAAATTTTAAGGTTTCATGGAGCTCTTATAGGGGAAATAATCCATATTGTCAATTCAACTAGCGACATGAAGTTAGATCATGACAGTCCGATCGACGACAGACTGCCGCCAATACTTCAAAGTACACTAATGCAACAGGGTTCCTAGCAACATAAAAGCAATTTTGTAATTTTTAGACTGACTATTTATTTTTATAATTTTTTTAAAATAATATTATTTTTTACAAAAATCGATCAATAAGTACAATCAAATCACACATACAGAAATACGTAATAGAGGACTCTGTACAAGAAAGAGAATGGGGAGTCTTCAGCACTATTTGGGCCTTTCACACACTAAATATTTACCAAACCTTTAAACTTATCTCCATACTGCACACACAACCTGGATGCTAAAAATCAGAAACCCTCGCATCACATGGTACGCAGAGAGTAACAAAACAAAAAATCGCAAGGCTACTGTACGCATCTCCCTAGGTGTCCTTGCTAATGGCTCCGCCGCGATCGCAAAGCCTGAGGATTTGGAACTCCAGTTGGACTGGGAAGGTTGTCCATGCTCGCAGTCCGCAGAAGCTTGCGGAATTCGGACAAGCTTATTCTCCAGTCTTTATCGATGTCGGCCTCCTGCAGCAGTGGCTCAATAGAGCCCTTTAAGCCAGTGTTCTGCATCTTGAAAGAAAACCTCGATAAGAATATTACTAGTTTTGGTTTCCATAGTGCAATAGTTCATATTTGTATAGGTGTTTGTCTCAGTAAAACCTTTACAAGCTCAATTCGTCAATAGAAGTCTCAAATCGAAATGCTGAAATAGCCAACTGTAACAAACTGCTCTAGAAATAATCGAATAGACCCGTGATGCATAGTAATGTGGAGACAGGAGTGTAGTACCCAGGTGACAATCTGGGATTTTATTCTTGATGAAAAATCATATTTGGTGCGTAGACAAATAAATTCGTTCACTGAATATTAGGAACAATAGAGTGAAACCAAAGAACAATACGCAACTGCAGCATCTTATCTAGAATTCTAGATTGAGTCAAGCCAGCATGATATTCATCAAAAATGGTAAAGGATCATGTAAAATACGTATGGACTGATAAGCCTGTTAGAGATATGTTAGAATAGGAGTTAGAATAGGGACTCTTATATGCCTTATCTATATATAGCATATATCTCTTGTACTTATATATATCGCCTTTGGGCCTCTTCAATATACACACAATATATTCTTAACATGGTATCGATCATTAGGGTTTACCGGTTCATCAGAGTCGCCGCTTAGCTTCCAGAATCGCGCCCGGAGCAATCTCCACTCCTGTGGGTGGCTCGCCGACGGCAGCCTCTTCTTCGCTTCCTTCAAGACGCCTCGGTGCAGCCGCCGCCGGATAGGGTGGATCCGCCGCCAAGCTTGCACCGCCATCGAGACGTCCGAGCTCATGGTGTCGAACCACGGCTGCTGGATCGGCCGAAGATCGCCACGCCGCAGCGCCGTGGCCGAAGCTCCGCCGTCCGATCTCGCTAAGCTCCTCGGGGGCCGGGCGACTTGGTGGCTTGCCGGTGTCACCACCTCCGCCGCGGTGGTAGTGGCGAAGCTTGGCGCTTGAGCGACGAGTTCCGGCCCGGCCGCCGACCTCGCCCACTCACCGCCGGCCGGCGACGCTTCCTCGCAAGACGCTCTCCAGTGGCGGCCTTACTGCCGCCTCGGTCAAGTCATCTCGCCGCCGCTGCCGGAGGATGCCGAGCGATGGGAGAGCCTCGCCGCTTCCGCGCCGCCGCGATCGAGAGACGCCACGACTCCGCTTCGTGGTCGCTTCCACCACCGCCGCGGCTGCTTCGCCGCCGGCGCCGCCGCGGATCGCTACGCCTGCGGCCACGCCTGCGGCCGCTCGTTTCGCCGCTGTCTCCGCTGCCCCCACCGCGCGCTCGCCACCGGCAAAGATGTAGCA
Organism: Hsuehochloa calcarea; assembly: GCA_036346395.1. Lineage (NCBI taxonomy): Eukaryota > Viridiplantae > Streptophyta > Magnoliopsida > Poales > Poaceae > Hsuehochloa > Hsuehochloa calcarea. The sequence goes on along the minus strand of CM070596.1, from coordinate 11,617,513 downwards.
GAGGACTACGTTGTCGGATCCGCCGCGCCGACCGACGAGCCGCCTCTAGTCTCTCAAAGAACTCACGGCGAGGGGAGGAGACGGAGGCGGGAGGAGGATGAGGCGTGAGTCGTGTCCCGATCTTTTAAGCTACTCCGCCAACGACGGCTTCATCCGGTTAACCAGATCTAGAGTCGCTCCGGCTTCAACGACCACTTTGGATTTTCATCGCTCCGCTTTGGTTTCTACTTTGGTTTCTCCACCCGCTCGTAGCTTCTTTCACGTTAAAGCTATCTCGCCGCTAGTTATTCTTAGGTCTTTTTGCTTTGTGTCGTTGCTTCCGCTATGCCCATCCAAACTGTAGCACTCAATTTTTGAGTTCGCCTAAGCCATGCGAGTCCACAAATTTATTGTCACCATAGAAGCATATGAATTGCTTTATGTATGGCGCAAATACACGCTTCCCGCCGCTATTTCTTCGAGCCGCAGATCCGCCGCCCAAGCTTTCAAGGTCGCCGCGCTTCTTCCACACGCCTTCGTTGTACTTCTTGTGTATTGCGCCTTCTTCTTCGCAGATCGCGCCATGGCGCTTCTTGTGCATTGCGCTGCGCTTTCTTTGCAATCGCATTCGCTGCGCTTGTGCATCAAGGTCGCCGCCTTGGCTACGATCCGCCAGCCATGCTTCCACCTATTCCTATTCGACTTGATTTGATGTACCGCTATATTTGTTGGTTTCATCATCTTCTTCGTCGGTTGTCGCGGTCGACTTTGCTCCCGCACCTTATGCCTTATGAGTCGTCGATGACACCGGATGGGAGAAGATCTTTTGATACTCGACATATTTTTCAAGAGCCGCATGCTACTTACGACATTATCAAGACTCTGACTTTGGATTTTCCATATTTTAGTATCAACCCTTTCCAAATGCAATGCTATTGCATACGCTTTGCATTTGAGGGGGGTGTTAGAGATATGTTAGAATAGGAGTTAGAATAGAGACTCTTATATGCCTTATTTATATATGACATATATCTCTTGTACTACTATATATATCGCCCTTTAGACCTCTTCAATATACACACAATATATTCCTAACAAAGCCAACATGAAGACAACAGGAATAGACTTACCATTCTAAGCTCATCTGGCGTGATGTATCCATCACCATCCAGATCGAACTTGTTGAAAGCAGCTTGGCAGCGTATGCCCCACCTTTCAGAGTCAAGCTCAGCCATCTGATGTACATGGAGAGTTGCTGCAACAAACTCTTTGAAGTCCACAAGACCATCGGTGTTGCTGTCGATCTACCATAAAATAAGATCACAGTTGATGCTCAGCTCTGATAGAAGGTGAGCTACTTGCTCCGAAACAAAAGGAAGAAAGGGATCGAAAAGATGGCTCAAAGCTTACTGCTTGAATAATCTCGAGAACACGGGGACCCTTCAATCTCCAAGGAAGATCCTTTGCAAGGGCCTATTGAAACATACAAAGAGCATCAGCACCACAAAGATATTCAGTGCCAAAGCAATCCCAGTTCATTAAGAAAATCTAGTAAAACTTACATGTCGCATTTCCTCAATACTAATTGATCCACTTTTATCAACATCAATTGCATCAAACTGGTCCTTCAGATCCGCTAGTTCTTCCTCATTTAGTGTGCTTGCTAAAGCCTGAACACGCACCGTAGAAATATTGTAAGGAATAAAATTAGGAAATGATATAAAATATTTTGTTACGACAATAATTACCTCAGTGCAAATTGCTTAAAACGGCTGTAGTTGACAAACTGGCGCATGTTGGACAACACAGATATATCAACTGGGATCTCAGATGCATCTCCTCCTCTTACCCATGGATGCGCTAAACATACCAAAGCATAATCAGAATCGGTAAAGATTGTTAGATATATATATGTGTTAGAGTAGGACTCTAGATATGTTTTGGTTTCTTATCTCAGAACTCTGTACTTGTGTATATATATCGCCCATTGGCCCTCGATAATACAAGTTGCTATTCCTAACATGGTATCGAGCCCAATAGGGTTACCTCTCCCGGACACGCAACTCGTCCTCTGACCTAGCCGCCGCCGCCGCTCCTTGGTGCTTGCCGTCGCTGGTTTCACGGCCGCCCGTCGGGTCTCGTGTCTCACATACGCATCCACATGCGTGGTCTTCGCCTCGGGCGCCCTCTCCGCGATGTCACCCGTCCGCGGCCCTACTCCTCCGACAGAGTTTACGCTCGCCGGCTATCCTCGACAAACCGACAAGGTCATTGCTGAGGCCGCTGGCCTTGCCGATAAGAAGGTCGCCGCTACCAAGAGGCTCGATTTCTACATGGATCGCTTGACTACCTACACTCGCGGCGCGACGACGACGCCGGCCGCAGCCGCCTTCATTGCCAAGATCCAAATTTCAATTCTTCTCTCGAGGTTGTGGGATTTTCTTCGACCGTCTGTGATGTGGACTCACCTTCGCGCCGCCACGAACCTCCGAGATGCCTCACCGCTGCTGGTTCGCCAGAGCACTCTCTTCAGCAGGTGATGCTACCGCGGACGCCTTTCACGCCAGAGTTCTCGCCGTTCGGGCGCCACCGACTTCTTCGCACCATCGGGCCGCCGCTTCCCTGCTCAGGCCGCTCGGGTCAGACGGCCGACGTGGAGTTTCAGCAGGTTCACGAGTTCCTTACTCGCCTCGCCCCGAAGTTCGAGCAGAGGCGCGTCCGCCTTCTTGCACGCCACCCGTGTCACTCTTCCGAGGCTTTACCGAGATACGCGCGAGGAGACTCGCCTAAGTGGTGCCGGTCCGATGTCACTCCTCCGTGCTCGCCGCCCGCCCACCGCTACACCGATCGCTTCACGCTTCAAGACATCGCTCTCCAATGGCCGCCACAGTGGTGGTGGCCGCCCATCCGGCAAAGGGCCGCCCCGCCGCTTCCTATCGCGATAAGGTTGGCCACATTGAGTCCTGGGCATACAAGAAATCGCGATCTTTCACGCCGTCTTCTCCTAGCACCGCACCAAACTTCTACATCGACGCCTACATCGACTACTTCCGCAGCTTCACACCGAGCAGTGAGATAGCCGCACTTTGACGCCGCTGCCGCCTGTGTTCTCCTCGATGTGTTCTCGCAGGTTCGCCATCGACTCTTCTGGCAATGAAACCACCTCCTACACAACAGTACCTCCCGTGGATCCTTGATTCCGAGCATCCTTTCACATGACTTCGATTCTTCCACTGCCTTTGTTGCACCTCTTGATTCCTCCGCGCTGTGCTTATCACCGATGGTACTCTCTTCGCTCTCGGTCGAGGACCTCTTAGCAACTCATTATTTCATGTTCCTTCTGTTGCTCATGTTCCTCGTCTAACCATGCAGCTTCTCCTTGGTTATCGGGTCATTCTTGACTCTGACTCTTGTTGTGTTCAGACCGCCACACGGGGCTCGTTGGTTCTCGCCCTACGCTTTGACTCTCGCCTCTCGAGCTTGACTGCTTCACCTTCCTTCCGCCGCCACCGCCAGCCTCCGCTTCGCCACTCCATCTACCACTCTTTCCAAAGAAGGGCACCATCGCCTTGGTCATCTATGTGGATCTCGCTTGTCATCTTTAGTCCGTCGTGGTCTTCGGGTCCGCCTCAGAGACGATCTTTAAATTGTCGTGATGTGTTAGGGAAACAGATTCAACTTCCCTATTCTCATAGTGAGTCCGTGTCTCAGGCCTTTTGATCTTGTTCATTCAGACAGTTTAGTCCCGCCCCTTCCTTTCGAAAGGGCCATCGATATTATATAATTTTTATAGATGACTTCTCTCGTCACACTTGTATATACTTTATGTCTTCCGTGAGTGAGGTTTTGTCTATCTATAAACAATTTGCCACTATGGTTCGCATACGCTCTCTTACTCCTATTCGAGTCTTCCGTCGACGACTCACCGGCGAGTACCTCTCTCATTACTCGCGCAGTTTTCTTGTCGAAAGGCACTCTCGCCGCTTCTTCCGTCCCGTGCTCATGCTCGTAATGGTGTCGCCGAGCGCAAGCATCGCCACCGCCTTGAAACGGCTCGCATAATCGATGATTGCCGCCTATTCCACCTCTTTTGGGCCGAGGTCGCCTCCATCGCCACCTATCTCGCCAACATCCAAATTTCTTCTCGCTTCTTCAAGTAGATCCCTGCTGAGCGCCTTGTGATCTTTCTCCGCACTACTCGCTCTTCGCTCGCTTGATCGTGTTTGCTACGCTCTCCTTGCACTCGAGAACGCACTAAACCGATCGTCACCGTTGAGTGTGTTTTTATGGGATACAAAGGCCGAGCACAAGGGCTATCTGCCGGGATCTCGTTGGACGACGGACGCGATTTCTGATGTGACTTTGACGAGTCTCGCCCTTCTACCCACGCCCCGCTCTCCTTCGATTTCTCCGTGGAGTCCCCGCTTTTTTGACCTTTCCGATACACCCATCTCTCGCCTTGCCTCGCCCATCCGCCCCACCGAGTCCCCACATATATCTCCCGAGGCCTTCCACCGTTGTCGCCTCGCTCGCCGCCTGCGTGGCTCCTCGTGCTCCTCCCACTCTCTTTACACTCGCCGACCTCAGATTGAGGCTCTTCCAGATGAACCATCTTCCTCGATGTTTCATCTTCTCCCGATGCTCCATCTTCCTCTCGACGGGCCATCATCTCCTCGCTACGGCCTCCGCGATCGCCGATCGATTCGCCTCCCGCCTGCTTTGGTCTTGCCGGTGCAAATACCCATGAGCCCGCCTCCTACCGGATGTCATTTCATCCCGAGTGGCAAAGATGCTATGGCCGAGGAGATTGTCGCTCCTGCCGCATCGGTACTTGAGATCTTGTTCCTTTCCATCTCACTCGCCCCATCACGTAAGTGGGTCTATAAGATTAAGACTCGCCTCGATGGCTCTCTTGAGCGCTATAAGGCGCGCCTTGTTGCTCGTGGCTTCCAAATAGAGCATGGTCGTGACTACGACGAGACTTTTGCTCCTCGTGGCCCACATGACCATTGTCCGCACTCTTCTTTCGGTGGCGCCTGCTCGCCATTGGTCCGCTTTCGCCTTGATGTAAAGAATGCTTTCTTAATGGCGAAGTTGCGCGAGGTCTACATGCATCCGCCACCGGGTATTCTGCTCTCGAGGGTATGGTCCGCCGCCTTCGCCGCTCTCTCTATGGCCTTAAACAAGCTCCTCGTGCTTGGTTTGAGCGCTTTCCTCCGTGGTCACCGCCCGCTTCTCACCAGTGATCATGATCCCGCTCTTTTGTTCACACTTCGCCTCGTGGCTCGACTCTTCTTCTTCTATATGTTGATGATATGATCATCACCGAGATGATTCTCGAGTACATTGCCTTTGTCCGTGCTCGTCTCGAGCGAGCAGCCTTATGTCTGATCTTGGTCCTCTTCACTTCCTTGGGATTGAGGTTACTTCCACTCCGATGGTTTCTTTATGTCCCAAGAGAAGTATATTCAGATCTTCTTGATCGCGCTTCTCTCATCGACAACAGATCGCTGAGACTCCCATGGAGCTCAACGCTCATCTCCTACCTTCCGATGGCGAGCCTCTTTCCGATCCGACTCGCCATCGCCATCTTGTTGGGAGTCTTGTCTACCTTGTCATACTCGTCCGATATCACTTATCCAGCTCATGTTCGAGTCACTCGCTTCCACTCCCACTCAGTCCACTATAGCCACCTTCTTCGAAGTTCTACGAAACCTTCGTGGACCTGCTCTCTCGCCTCTTCTTTCCACGCCTAGCTCGCTATATGCCTTCAGCTTATTCGGATGCTACTTGGGCCGCCGATCCTCCGATCACGGCCTATCTCTCGCTGTCGTGTTTTTCTTGGTGGTTCTCTCTTGTTCGGAAAACGAAGAAACAGATCGCAGTTGTCCCGCTCGAGCGCAGAGGTCGAAGGCGAGCTATGGCTCTCGACAAACAGAGATCACTTGGCTACGATGGCTACTTGAGGATTTTGGTGTTTCTATCACTACACCGACTCTCTCTTGTCGACAAAGACAAAGTATCAAGATACCCGTGATCCCGTGAAGCACGAGCTCACCAAGCATATTGGTGTTGATGCTTCCTTCATGAGGTCTTGTGTGCATGATCGTGATTGCTCTTCAAGATGTGCCTTCGAGCTTCAGATAGCGGATTTCTTCACGAAGGCCTGCACTCGAGCACAAAGACGGCTTACCTTTCCAAACTCGTTGTTGATCCATCATGAGTTTGAGGGGATGTTAGAGATATATGTATATATATATGTTAGAGATATATGTGTTAGAGTAGGACTCTAGATATGTTTTGGTTTCTTATCTCAGAATCTGTACTTGTGTATATATACGCTCATTGGTCCCTCGATAATACAAGTTGCTATTTCTAATAAAAATAACAGATGATGAGTATGCACTACAAGTTTCTTCGAATCTAATTCTAAACAAAACAATCATACTCACTGAGTCTTGTTGTTGGTGATAGCAAGATCCTTACTCTCATGAAGAGGATGACACTTGGAGATGGGGCAATTTTCTTGGTTTATTTCTCTCAAGAATGCCATACCAACTCGAGGGGTGGGGATACATATTTATAGGTCGCCAACCACCAAGCATATGCTAAGATGCTAGTCTAAGATGCTAGTCTAAGATATGTCCTATGACACCAAGATGCTGTCCTTAAAGTCAGATGATACCAAGATGTCTGCCCTATGACACCAAGATGTCATTCTTAAAGTCAGATGATACCAAGATGTCAGCCCTTAAAGCCACTGACAAGAACCATGTGCCCACCACCCCACAAAGACCACAAGACAGGACTTATTCATCATTCTCCCCTAAGTCTTGTGCGCTGCTTGTGGGAGAGTTGAACTATCCCGATCCTAGAGCAGAGCTCGAGGAATTTGACCTCCCAAGAGGCTTGGCGAAAGGTGTCCGCAGTCGATCCGTGGTGTTGATGTAGCTCGCCTTGATGTCGCCTTCATCCAATGTTTCTGACGGCGGTACTTCACCCGATGTGCTTGTCCGCTCGTGGAAAACGGGTTCTTGCCGAGCCGAGCGACTTGTTGCCCACCCCGAGCGCCACCGCTTCGTGTCTCGCCGAGGAGATCACCAAGCGCCGAGCGAGCCAAAGCTGCTCGAAGTCGGCTGTGGAAGCCGCTTATGTACTGGCCCACACCGATGTGGCCACCACCGCCGCTTGATCGATCGCCACCTAACGAGGCACTTGCCGAGGAAGAAGAGAATCCCGCTTGTGCTTTGCCGGTGTCGATGTCGCCGCGTGGTCGCCGCCGCATTCGATGAAGCGCGCACGGACACTCGTAGTGCAAGCCCGAGTCGCGGTGCCCGCAACGTAGCGAGGATCCTTCACGGCCGCCGATGTCCGCCGCCGGCCGCCGTGATGAACCGACCGACGAGCCGACGGCGAACGCCAAACCGACGCTGCGTGGACGAGGTAGCTAAGGTCGCCACAATGCATCGCAGATCGCTCGTCGGCCCACCTCCTCCGCCAGGTTCTCACGACGGCCACCTCTCCTCCATAGGAGCGGGCCGGGTTGTAGCCGCGAGCCCGCCACCGACGGCGCTTAGCGAGGCGGTCCGACGAAGGGAGATATCGAGTCGCCCCGCGGACCTCGATCCCGTGTAGAAGGAGAGAGCCCAAGTCGCCATCCGAAAGCGGTCTTCATCTCCGCTTTGAACGCCGACCTCGCCTCCTTGGAGCGGTGATCACTGTGTCGCCGACGACGCCACCGCCAGGCGTTGCCGCTTTGCCCCGCCAAGAGACCGCAGCCAGGCGCGCTCGCTGAACACCATTTGCTTGAGGGTGGAGTCCACTTTAGCGCTCCAGTTGTGGTGCCCGCCGCAAGCCATGAGGGCCTTTGCGCAGCGAGAACCTTGCCCTCCTTGCCGGGATGACGAATCCCTGGCACGACGGACGTAAGCCTCCTCCTTCAAGTCGCCAGCATGAAGGCGACTTGACGCCCATGTGATGGACGCGCCAATCCTCCCGGGCCGCAAGCGAGGAGAAGACGAACGGACTCCATGCGCGACGCGCGGCGGCCATCGGTCGACTTCTCCCGCCGCATGAAGCCTCGTGCCACCAAGCGAGCCTTGTGCTTGACGATGGCGCCGGCCATCCCGCTTCGCCTTGAACACCCACTTAAGGGTGATCGCCGGCGATCGGCAGAAGATCCGCCAGCCCCACGCCCGATTCCGCCGACGGCCCATCTCTCGCTTCATCGCGACACGCCACGCCGCGCCTCCTCCGCCGCTGGCGAACGAGGCTCGCCGCCGCCGACGCTAAGCGCAGCCCGCCTGGTCGCGCGCGCCACCTGTGGACGGGCACCGCCGAGGATGTTGTCCATGGTACGACAGCGCAGAGGTTCGCCGACGCGTCTCGCCGTGAGAGACGGAGTAGCGAACTCCACTACGCGCCGCCGTCGGGACCGGTTATTCGGGCCGATCCCGTGTGACCTCCTCCAGCAGAGAGCCGCGAGCCGCGGTGAGAGCGGATGGCCGCGCGCGAAGAGCGGGCGAGCTGCGGCGGTGGTGGAGCACTCGCCGAGCCGCGGCGAGCAAGGTGTCGAGCTCGCGAAGACGAGCCGCTAGCTCTCGCCTCTCGGCGGACGAGTCGACAACAAAGTCCCCGAGTCGGTCGAACCGCCGCCCACCGCTTGTCCCACGCCCACCGCCTTCGCCGAACACAACGCCACGCGACGCGGACGCTATTGCGGTGACAGGTCGAGGATGCAGAGGCCTTCGAGCCTCCACGAGCCGGCGAACACTCCCGAGTGCTCCCGCCGCCGAGCTTACCGATGTGACCAAGCTCCTTGGCGAACGCGAGGAGCCAAGACCCGCAAGTGGGAGACCGCCACTGCGCCCATGCTAAGCCTCGTGACGGCCCCGCTGCCGAGCGCGCTTGGTAGGCGAAGGTTGAGGACGACGGCCGCCACCACCGCTTTCCTCGTAAGACACCGGTGATCCTCTCGCTGAGGAGGCCCGAGCCATCCCATTACAACCGCTCGTTGCGCCGCCGACGACACCGCTCACGCGGCCAGACGGCGCGGAGAAGCGGCGCTGAATGCCCTCATCGTGGCAAGATGACGCTAATTCACCGCCGTGAATTCGCCGCCGTTATTCAGGCGCAAAGACGCGCAGCCTTGCGCCAGACTCGCCTCGCAGCAACTCAAGGTGGCGCCGATGGCGCCCGCAGCCTCTCCTTGCCGCCGAGGACCATCACCCACATGTAGCGGAGAGATCGCCGACGAGCAGCAGGAAGTAGCGTCGTTCTCCCGGTGGCGGCGTGTCACCGCCACACAAGTCCCCGCGTATGAGCTCGAGCTCTCCTTGGCTCAAACTCGCCCGGGAAAGCGGAGTCGCCGCTTCGCTAACACGCAAACGCCGCAGAATCGCTTCCACATGGTCAAGGCACGGCAGTCGCGACCATTTCGCGGCACCGAGCCGCCTGTGGCCTCGGGCTGGAAGGTGCCTAAAGCGCTGCGTGTTATCGCCACGCTCGCCGTCCCGACGAGCAATGAGACAGAGGGTTGTGTAACCGCACGTGAAGAATGTAGAGTCGACGGCGCCTCGTTACCTTGGCAAGAAGGCGCGCGAAGATCCCAACCGCGAAGACTCGCGCTCGATCTCGACACGCGAGCCGCTCATCCACCGCCCCAAGCCGATGATGGAGTTCAGCCAGACGGGATGGTAGACGCCGCGAGAGCACCGCGGCTCACCGTGACACGGCGCGAAGATGACGGAGCCGACGCCTTGATTTCCACGCCGAGGCGCCCCAAACTTGACGAGCCTCTGACGCTAGAGTCAAATCCTCGCCAAGAACTCCCGCCGACCGGCCATGTGATGGGCGGCGCGCGTGTCGAGGCACCACCCGCCGGGCCTTGTCGCGTTTCGAGCCGTAGCCGAGGAGGCATGTGCTTTGGCTCGCAAGGCGGAGGAGAGCCATCGCGCCGGCAGCATCGGAGGTAGTTCGATGCTCGTGATGAGCAACGAACAGAGCCTACCGCTTCCTCCTCCTTCCGCGCGACGCTGGCTTGGCCACGCCGCTACCGCCGACAATCCTCGCCCAATGACCAAGCTTGCCGCAGCTTGTGGCAAGAGTCGCCTCGCGCCGGCTTTTGCTTGCCAACGGCGCGCCACTGGTGCCTCCACGATCATTACCCCTAAGACGCCCTCGCGCCCATGCTCGGCGTTTTGCGCGCTTGCCGCTTGCCATGCTTGCGTCGTCGTCGGGAAGAAGGCTCCTTCTTCCCGCCACCTTGGCCGGCGACCCACTGCTCCTCGAGCGAGGAGGAGCTTCCCGCCAATGGAGACGGTCCCGAGAGGCGCCGTGGCTCATCGCCGCCAACAACCTTGAGGCGACCCAACGCCTCGATCGCCATCGTGGAGAGGTCCAGCAGAGACTCGATCGAGCGGCCGCTCGCTTGTACTTCTCGAGGACGCAATGGAAGAGCTTTTCCACGCCTCTCTCTCGCCGTAGGTGTCGCCGCCGAATCGCACTGCTTCCGCAACAGAGCGTTGAGACGGAGAACAAAGTCATCCACGCCCTCACTTGGCTTGAAGGCCGTGTGCTCCCACCCGCGCGGCGCTCGCAATGTAGACTTGCGGCGCGCGGCCGCCGATGCGCGCGCCGCAGCCGATGGCGCCCCAAGCCTCTTTGGCACCGCTTGTTGGTAAGCGAATCGCATCTCAAAGTGGATCGCAGTGATGAGAGCATCTAGCGCCGCCGATCCCGGTCGAGTCGACGCCGCCGCATCGGGATCGCATCCCACATATGCCGCGACCTTGAGTTTTACCTCATAACCGCAATTTCACTCGACATAGTTGGTCTCAGCGAGGGTAGGCCACTCGCCGCCGGGCCGACGCCCTCGACGACACCGTACCCGTGGTGACCATGGTACCGCACTGGAGAAAGCCGCGCTCGCGGAAGGCCTCGCCTCCGCCGACCAGACGCCGCCGCCGCGGCGCGCTTCCTCCAGAGCGCCACCGCGGCTCGCGCTAGGCCGTTCGGCCGCCGCTGGCCGCTGGCGCGGCGCGATCGCCCATCGCGCCACTTACGCTCGCTACGCCTCCTCTCCGGGGCCGCCAGGTCCGCTGCTTGCCATCGCCAGCAGATGGAGTCGCTGTTGCCGCCACAGAAGACTTTGACTCCGCCGCCGCGACGCACGATTCGCCGCCGCCACCGCTTCCACTCCGCTCGCCGCCGCCACCTGGCACGCCGCCTTTTGACGCTTTCCGCCGCCAAGAACGCCTTCGCTGCCGCTGCTGGCACGCTCAGCGGCGAAGCTCGGGCCGCTCACGACGCTGGTGCTCGAGGCGACCGAAGGCCGAGATTGCCTCGCGGACATGGCGCGCCATCGTGGCCGCCGCGGAGAGAGGGTCGCTTCGACGAGCCGCCTGCCTCCGAGAGGAGCGAAGCGGGACAACCGAGTCGGCCACGCACGGCTGGGCTGGGCCGCGAGGCCGAGACTGAGATGAGGTGAGATGCCGAGGCTACAGGATAGTATGGCTCTGATACCACTTGTTACTCGCTGGAGTCTTGCTGTTGGTGATAGCAAGATCCTTACTCTCATGAAGAGGATGACACTTGGAGATGGGGCAATTTTCTTGGTTTATTTCTCACGCAATGCCATACCAACCTGAGGGGTTGGGGATACATATTTATAGGCTGCCAACCAGCCAAGCATATGCTAAGATGCTAGTCTAAGATGCTAGTCTAAGATGCTGTCCTATGACAGTCAAGATGCTGTCCTCAAAGTCAGATGATACCAAGATGTCAGCCCTATGACAACTAAGATGTCGCCCTATGACAACCAAGATGTCGCCCTTAAAGTCACTGACAAGAACTATGTGCCCACCCTACAAAGACCACAGTACAGGGACTTATTCATCAACAACGACAAATGTCACTGTACTGCTAAATGAAAAAAAAACGTTAGAATTTCGGTTATAAAATTAATGCTTCTTTTTTAAACTATGAGATTGATACTATAGGACTAGAGGTTGACACCCTATATCTTTCTGGTATGAAATAATCATCCATGAGATGATGAGACCAGGGGGGCAAAGTACAACAGCAAACACCCAGTGTCTTAGGTATAGAGCTAATGAGTAATGGACTTGCATGTGTCTTTATATTTTATGCGACTTCTGAAATTAGAATGCAATCTCTGATTATGAAACGTCCGTATTTTAAAGTTTAAACATGCCCGAAAGTTTTATGATACAAAACAGAATAGTCCTCGGCTTTTTCATATTTACAATTGTTCCTGAAGCATGCGGATTGCAGACAAACTCTATGCGCATTTTTCTCGTGATTATACGTGTGTTTTCTCACGTAGAAAAGAAGGCACATGTAAAATAGCAACTCTGAGCATCATGACTAATCTAGTTACTGACACTATCTTGAACTTACAGAGAGCTTGAGCAGCAGTTAATCTCGCCCTTGGGTTCTTCACTAGTAACCTTTAACAAAATCTTTAGCACTTGGACTAATGCTTGGCCAAGGCCTCTTACGAAAATCAGGCTTGTTCCTTAGAACCTGATCATAAGAAGTCAACAGAATGCAGAAGATCAAGTACACCATAACATTATGTCTATGCTGATTTAAAATGCACAAAGATATTTAACATAACAACAAAATGATGGTAGGTGGTATATTGAAGAGGGAAAAGCCTTTTACAGGTTAAGTAGAATATTTAACTTCTTCATATGGTTCTTTTCTAAATTTACTAATAAAGTAGAAATGTTCTATAGCATGGCATATGGTGTCAGAAGACATTTCTAGCCAGCCAATGAGCAATGCTGCAAATTGTTTTCCTTTTTATGAAATACCCAAAATATTAAGACATAATTCAAAAAAAAATCTAGCATAGTTTGATTGGGGAAAAATTATCCTAGGAGGTAGCATTTTACATCTAGGTGGTGTCAGCTGTCTTTAGCCATGGATAATTCAAGGATTCAAATTTCCCAGTAGCTATACCACTGGGCCACCGGCTATGCATTGATTACCTGAGGCCATTTCCACCCCAGGTCACGCCTTCATATTAAATAGAGGTGGAGATTATTTTGCTACTTGGTCTTATCTTGGGTGTATCGTAAACAAATTGTTCAACGCTGCACATTAACATATCCAAAAGATGGTGGGTATTGTAAAACTGAAAACTGTCTTTATCAAATAAACAGGCAGCTAGTAAAGAAATCACTTAAGGACAGCTTGACCAAAGAGTTGAATGCCCTACCCTGTTGAAATTAGTACCACATGGTTAACAGGCCATAACAAAGGTTACACAGCTATGTTATGCAGTAAACAAATGCAGGTAACACACTGTTACTCCATTGTGTCAGCACACTGACAACATTAGGCAGAAGCTGGACACTCTCACCAAGCACATTTTACATGGAAGAACAAGGTATGCTACAGTCATCCATTTACCTCCTTGAATATACCATCCTCTGTTTTATCCCTAAAGGACGCCTCCCACAGAGCAAAATGTGTTATAACTCCTATGCTCCAAACATCTGACTCAGGGCCAGACCGACATTTTAATACTTCTGGTGCAACATAATAGGCACTGCCAACTATATCATGGAACTTCTTCCTACAATCATGCATTTAAACGACGGATGAGCCAGAGCAACTGGTGATATGTATATGCCATTCAAATCAGATGCAACATCTAAAAGCATATAACAAAGATGCACATAAGCAGAGGACCTTGAAGCAGATACCTGGCTTTATGAGGTCTGACAAACCAAAATCTGTTGCCTTCAGAGGCGAGTCCTCTTTAGTTGATTTGAAAAGGAAGTTCTGGGAAGGAAAATAGGTACATTCTTACATGACCTGAGAAGTAGTGCAATATCACCAAATGTATACTAGTGCCAAGACATTGAAAGTGTTTAATTTCTACCTCAGGCTTCATATCCCGTGAACTAGCCCATGCAGATGACACTCAGCCGCCACTTTGAGCATCTGCCGCACTACCACTGCAGCATCTTTCTCACTATAACGGCTGTTTTTTCTGTCAGAAGATGCCAATAAGTAATGGTCCTTGTACTAGAAATCAAAAACTAAACAATGCTGACTGCAAAACATCAAGCTAAAATTTATTGGAAGTTGGAACTAAAAGATAGCACAAAATCTAGAAATCTTTCACACAGGAAGAGCAAAATATACATGTAACAAGAAATGGAGGATACATCTTATCTTACCTTGCCAAAATCCGATCCAATAGTTCACCACCTCACATAGTCTGCAAAAATAGAAGAGAAGCAATAGTTGGTACTGGAGCATAGGAATGATTATTGAAATCATAAGATTATGTGTGCCCTTTTTAGATAAATTTGAGAAGAAGAAAAAAGCTCCTAACTATCCATGAGTGTGATAAATCAAGCTATATACTAAAAGAAGTGCATCTAGTTGACAACTTGACATATTTATAGTACATCAATGCAAGAAAACTGTGAAATATGATGTAGTTCTGAACATAAATGATCAAGTGCCACTTAAGCCATGCATTCAAAATGTAATTTTGAAAGAACGGTTTATACATTCGTATATGTAAAAAAAAATGATAGAAAATTCAACTGACCGAACAGCAGGAAAGAATGGTTAGGATTTAGGAAGACAATTTTAAAGACAAGACATGCATATTGCAAACAGCACATGCATGTCAGGGACTCTGGAAAGTGGAAACAATGTATCATGATTTTTGTTAAAACAAGTATGGCAAAAGGACATTGTAAAATCTGCAGAACATCAAATTGGTAAAGGCTAAAGTTAATTAGAACAAGTTCTGCTAAAGAAGTGTTTGGTTCACTGATCTATTCTATGGTTAATTGACTCTGATAGCAGAAGCTAGTAGCATAGTATAGGACAACTTACTCCATCACAATATACACATATGAATCATCCTCAAATGCATTGTAGAAGTGAACAATATTCTCATGGCCTTTAAGTGCTTTAAGAATCCTGACTTCTCTCTTTACATCCTCCACAGCAACAGGGCGGTCCATCTGTTATTTAAAAAAACATAATTATAATTGTATTAAATCACATATTCTAAAGATGATGCAGAGTGGACATATGTAAAAGTGATAACTGTACAGGGCATGCATCCAAGGCTCCAATTACCTGCATTGGTAAACGGATGTTTGTATTCTAATGCTTTTTCTAAACATCTATGCATGACGTATCCTAATCTAAAAGACATTAAAAAAATATCATAATCAATAATCATGCAAGTTCATTCATGCATAATTGATTACTTTATCCACGTCCACAAATTCCAAGTGATGAGCCGTGGTGAGGAAACAATGTCAAAATTGTCATCTTGTGTGCAACCTTGAGGTCACCATAAGGATAGTCCTCATTAACCAACAGAAGTAGTAGATTAACTCAAGAGTACACATCGTACAGCCTGGATCCCTAGAAATGTACCCAAGGATGTGCACAAAAACAGAAAATGGCCAAATTAGTTATATCCAATTCTCCACTAAAGGTTCAAATATTATGCGAAATAGCATTCAAACAGCATCCCAGTTATTCAGTTCTCATTAGAACAGTTAGGAACATAGCAGCGCTGGTGCTCCATTTTCTTTCCTTACCTATAAGAGGGGTAATTTTCACACAGGTTAACACTCAATAGTCAGTATGAATCTGACAAGGACATCACCAAGTCAGCATTCTCTTGTTATACATTCTGCCAAAGTAAAAAATGACCCATATTTCTAGTGTAGCTATGACCTAAATTTACTATAGAAGTTATCTAATATTCCGCAATAATTGACATTTTCCTCCAGATGTTTACATTTTCAGCAAAATATTAATAAGGGAATGTTGACATTTCAACCAAAGGTCCAAAGTATTTGGTGAAATCAATACCGTGTTGATTGGTATATGTATTCCAAGGTCAGATTGAGTGGAATGGAGAAAATGTCATCCACCTATAGTATGGAAGAAGCCAAGGACACGTTGTTCATTGTCATGGAAATGGTTGGCTTTCCTGACCTTACAAGGAGCAAAGGTTATCCTAAATGAAAACTGGTACAGGAGGTATCTGTAAAGATTGAAATCTCCACAAATAATATCAAAACATTAAATGAAGTTCAAGACAACAACAGGAATCACGAGCAAAACTGGAGCTCCATGTGAAATGTGTTCCACAGAAATGACTCAACACTCAGATTTATAACAAAAAAAGGTGTCAAGGAAGAATCGTGCAACCAACTAAAGATCAAAACCATTTTCCTCGAAACTAATACGATAAAGCATTTGGAGAAATAGGCAAAAGAAAAGCATCTTTACCGTTCCAAAGACAACTACTTTCACCATTTTAAGAAGTGGATGAACGTGGTGAACAACTCCTCATTCCTGAAATCCCCCAACTTATGTGCCAGGTCAAGAAGGAACCAGCAAAGATGGCTTCACTCATGTGCTGGACCACCCAACTTATGTGCCAGGTCAAGAAGGAACCAGCAAAGATGGCCTCACTCATGTGCTGGACCACCCCCTCAACCCCCCACCCCCACCCCCCCAAAAAAAAAGGGCAACTAAACCTAGTGATAAATGGCGAACAGAAAGAGTGTTTGGGTAGGACCTCGCCGACATCAGAACCACCCCCAAATATCACCAATCTCGTGCATAATTTTTTTTCAAGGGAAATTTCGTCCACATACTGTGACAACTAAAGCCGCAAAACAACCAAAATATCGCTAATTAACCAAGAATTTTATTTACTTGAGCTAAACATCGAAAAGTCCAAAACTATCCAATTCACCCAAAATTTTGGCACTAATGTCATCCCGAATGAAACACGCAGTTTCGTCTGAATTATTCTGAATCCTCCTCGACGCTTGGAAAACTACCCAAAAGTCACCAATCCATTCGACGGAGCCTGACCTCCCCGAACCACAGCCTAAACGTCGCAGCTTCACCAAGAAGAGCAACCAGCAGCCCACCTTGGCCTTGTCGACGCGCTTGACGGCGACGCGGTCCCCGGAGTGGCGGTCGGTGGCGGTGAAGGTGTAGCCGAACCGGCCGTGGCCGAGCAGCCTCCCCACCTCGTACCTCCCATGGAAGTCCCTCTCGTAGCCGAACTCCACGCGCACCGCCCCCTCCTTGCCCCCGTCCGGGGCAGCCCTCTTCTCCTTGGGAAGGCGGCGCCGCGGACGGTCGGCGTCGCCGGCTGTCGGATGGGAGGAGAAGCAAGCGCCCATGGGTGGTCGTCGGAGACAGGGTTTGGGTCTGGGAGTTAAGCATATGGGTGGGTCGTTTGCGTGTGCGCGTGGGCGCGAGGGCGAGGCATATAGGCAGGCAGCGCGGAGGTGGACGTGGAGGTGGAGGGGGTTTGGTTGGGAGGAGGAAGGTGAGGAAGGAACCAAGGAAGAGACACAGTGATAGCCGGTGTGGTACGTGGTCAAGCGGTCAAACTGTCCATTGTCAACACAGCTCTGTCTCTCGGTCCTCTCCTCTCCTTGTTGATCTTTTTTAGATTTTCTTGTTAAAATCTTGTTGATTTCTTTGCCTGGTTGTTTTTCTTGTTGTAAATTTCTCTGTGTGTAATCCTGTGCTTACGTGTCATTTGAGTGAGGGGTTGTTATTTGTTAGTGTCGTGTGTATCTCATTTTGCTATCTTGGTTACATTAGACCCGTTCAAATATTGAACCGACTGAAAAATCCATTTTTTTTTGTTAATTTTTTTTAGTTTCTTTGAAATAAAATTTAATATTTTTTTATTTTGAGAATTTGTATACAGTTTTTTTTATTTTAATTGTATCTCATCGACTTTTGGGTCGATTCAAGTCTCTGCCCGAGTTGGACCGCCTGTGAACAAGTCTAGGTTACATGTGCAATGTAAGTTGCACTTTGGTCCTTCGTATACACTTTGTCGTGTTTGTTGTATAGTTGTAAATTCCATTCCGAGGTCGTTCCTGCTTGCTCTCGTATGGAATGCACCGCCATGCAGATTTGCTATTCCTGTATCATTCCGGATTTCACTATAATAATATATATTTATATGTAGATATACATGTAATTATATACACACATAATTTCACTTGGGATCTCACTTCAAATATATAGCTGTAGAATAAAAATAACACATAATTCAATGACTACATAAATACAAAGGTCGTACGTAGTTAAATAATACAACATGAGTTCATAACTTCATATATTTTAACATAGTCTAGCATACTAGTCTTACATAATTTCACTTACCAATGAAGTAGTATTGTACTGGGTTTTTCGAGATGATTCAAATGAGTAGTCGCATTAATTATGTCCGGTACCGAAATTACTATAATAGACTGGAATGGATCGGAATGACCGATATTGAGAGCGATATAAGATTAAGGCTATTTTGTTCTGGTATGACATGTTCCGACCATTCCAGCTGGTACCGAAATAGAATTGATAGCCCTGGTTTGTTGTGACGTGCGCGATGTTATACTATAGAACCTATTGTAAAACAGATCTTAACATTTTGCACTTGAATTTTGATTTCATGTGTATTGGTTGTGGGCATTTGGTTGTAACTTTTGCACCCGTGTTTCTTGATAGATGTATTTATTTTCGATTGATCCACGCCACTACTATAGCACTCTTGTAAAGTTATTACAATAATGCTCCAAAGGAAAGCGGTTTAAAATGATCTCATAAGACAAAATAGTGGTATTGGAGGATTTTTAAAAATAATTATTATTTTATTCCAAAATACAATAATATACATGTCTTTTTTATTTTACAGAAATTATACTTTATCGCTCCTCCGTTGGGCGACTTGGACCTAGTCGCTCAAGCATTAGGCGACTGATCCAAGTCACCCAACCGTAGAGCTACACGTGAAGTAGTTGTCAGTGGTTGCTTTTACTTCGATTGTCGCCAATGGTTGGGCGACTACTCTACTTGTCGCTCGATCACTGGACGATTTTAAATAATAACATTATTATTTTATTAATCCACTGGAAATAATTATATATGAGTAAATGTAAATTTTTGTAGGTAATATATTTAGCAAATATTGTTTGTACGTTGTTTGTTTTTTTGGAAATAAAAGGGTAGTGACAAGGTTGGTTGATCCGTTTGTGATTTTCGTAGAATCTCAGGGGTACAAAATTTGTTAGACTCGCAATAACATTTTGTGATCGTCGTATGTTGTTGTAGTGCGGTAAATTTTTGAATAATTTTGTGAGGACGATAGAAGTAGCAATGATTCGTAAGTACGAAGGTAAGTGATATTGCAATGCGCTAGGGAATTCATACACGGTGAAGAACTTTGGAGAAATGGCGCAACGATGACAACACGACAGTTGATTCGACAAGAGAGTTACATGGCACGCAGGCTAACAAACCAAGGACGGTACACGCATGCCTTTAGAAAATTAGAAATACATAGGATATGGTGTTGCACTTCACGCCGGTGTTTCTATGTGCCGGCGGGCGCCCTGCAACTTCTCACAGTGTGGCCTTCCTGACCACAGCGGCCGCAACGTCTACCCGCCGCTCCAGTTTCCCCTTCGTCTATATCGTTCCTAATGCGACGACTCTGCCGATGACCATTCCCACCCTTCAACAGGTCAAGATCCGTATCGAAGTCCTATGTGGCAAAATCCAACGTGGCGAATTTGCCCACAACATCAAGCTTTTAGCTCGCTGCACCACGCCTGTAGCACTATCTCCTTCATGAAGTACTCCGACATGAAGTTCGATGGGTCCATGTTAATAGTCCCGCATGCGGCGAGGAAATGAGAGAATGGCTTGTGAACGAGCTTTGGCTTATTGCATGTGCAGCTAGGCTCATTCACATGATCTCCAACTCACACCTCGTGGTAATAAGAGAGCGAGCCGTCCCAAATAGGGTTGTCTCAAGGAGCACGTTGAAACGATGTTCAGATGCCAATCACGAAGACCGTAGCGATCGAACCTTCTCGGCCTTGGCCTGCAGGTACGTTGTAATCTTTGAGCAATACAGTGTATGTGTGTTGGCTGCATAAAGTGCTGCATTTACATGCATTTCCCTTGAATATCCGATTGTACCGTGCAAAACACCTTTCAACAATAGCGACGGGGGGCTGAGGACGGAGGCCCCTAATAACCCAGTTGTACACCTCGGCAAGGTTAGTGGTCATTATATCGTACCTTGCACCATCTGTGTCGTGCAGTAAGGACCAATTCTCCAATGGCTCGACCTCAATCCAATGGGAGAAGCACTTGATGTCCCTCGAGGCCCTCCGTGCCAAATGGGAAGGTTCAAGCTCCTACAAGGTGTGAGGCGCTCCTGCCAGCCGCCTAGGAATGGGCGACACTTGTTCCTCTCAATGACATGCTTCCTCGTGTGTTCCTCCAGCAACTCCCATAGCGCATCAAATTTACGCTGCTGGTTCTACATAGCCAACCTCTTGAACAGCTTCATCAACGGTTGCTACCGGAACTGCTTCAAGAAGTTGGCCCCCAGAGGACGAATGCACCATCTGTTCCTCATGTCTTGCTAAGGGAACGGCTCATCGGGGTCTTGCTGAAGTTTTCTGATGGCCTTCATCATATCGGAGTGGCGATCATGGATTATGCAGACATCAGGATGTGCCCCAGTTACTCCCTCCTTCATATGTTGAAGAAACCACAACCAGCTGTTGAAATTCTCACTTTTGACGATCTCGGGGTGGCGATCATGGATTATGCAGACATCAGGACGTGCCCCAGCTAGTCCCTCCTTCAGATGTTGAAGGAACCACAACCAGCTGTTCAAATTCTCACTTTCGACAAAAGCGATGGCTAATGGCAGAATCTGATTGTTGCTATCAATGCCAATTGCTGTCGGGATCATGCCCTTGTATTTTCCAGTTAGAAATGTTCCACCGACTGAGATCACGTGCAACATGTGTCTGAATGCATCGATACAGGGACCGAAGGCTAAGAAGGCTGTTTGCAATACCGTAAAACCCAATGGTCTTCTAGATGGCTTGTCCTTGATAGCAATATATATGCCCGTGTTCTCGCTCCCGCAAAGACTGGAGCATACGAGGAAGATTGTCGAAGCCACCTCGAAAGAACCGAACCTCCTTTCCAAAGCCTTCGCTTTGCGACGCCATGCCTTCGTAGCTAATCTTGTACTTGAATTTCGCCGATAGCCACCATGATGTGCTTAGCCTCCGTGTCCGTCTTTTTCACTATCTCTTCGTACACGACATTGGCTATGAAAGTGGGCATTAGATTGCGATGCTTCGGCAAAACATTACTTAGCACGCAGGAGTGCACCTCCACCCTTAGAGACAATCCAGTGAGTCTTGTACTTGGGTCTACTTATGCATACGCTAAGGACAACTAGCCTCGCCGCAGACTACTAAGATATCGCTTCCCGGCCGGATTTCAGACTCAAACGCTCACGCATGGACAAGACCCACGCCTTAATGGCATCCTACAAGTGATCCCTTGTCGCAAATATTGCATGAAGCCAACCTCCGTATCATGGTACTTCCACAATGATTCGTGCTCGCCGTGCACAACAAGACCTCATCGCCCACCATATTCCATTCTACGCAATGGGACCTTCATCCTCATCAAGAGTCATCGATATCCTCTTCTAAAGCTTCCTCCTTCGCCTGTGCCATCGAAGTCATCGATCTCCATATGACGACTATGATGTCGACATGCTCCCTACATCTCGGTGTGGTGGGTCGAGCGCAAGTGTGCGATCTTCCTCTTCTCGCTCTACAACATTGGCCACCACGCCCTCTTCTACCTCCACAACATCAGCCATCGCGCTTCTCTTTGCGCGCTCGAGCCGCTCCCACTAATCGACGAGAGCCGCGGCAAGGCCTCCTTCGACTTCTTCATACATATTTGCACGAGTAGCACGCACT
Source organism: Hsuehochloa calcarea (assembly GCA_036346395.1). Classification (NCBI taxonomy): domain Eukaryota; kingdom Viridiplantae; phylum Streptophyta; class Magnoliopsida; order Poales; family Poaceae; genus Hsuehochloa; species Hsuehochloa calcarea. Next base: position 11,595,668 of record CM070596.1, on the reverse strand, counting down.
GTATCCACTGCGCCGATAGCCTTCCACAAAGCCCTTCCATGTAACCATGCGCATCACCGCTTCAACTCCCACCGAATGTGCATGGCGATCGACTCCAAAGCCCATGTAGGACGACACAAAGACACCTGGGGTCCAAGGAGAAGCCGCAGTGAGCCAAAGGCAGGTAGGTGACATCTCCGATTTGAGCATTTTTCGATCCGGATGTACCATACTAACTTGCCTAAAACCACTAAGGTCAACACCGTATGGACCTTCATGAATCGATCAACATTGTAATGCACTTTTAATCATGTGGGCTCGACATGACTGATTTATCATCAGTAAATATTTCAGACATTTCAACTAGCCATTTGCCCTAATACATTCACGAAATATGTGCTAAACAAATAAATAACGACACATCACCTACATTCGGATGAACAATAATGGATGAGAATATTATCTTCACGCAAAGACCTTCTCTCCTTATCAGCGAGCTTCCTTCTTCTTTCTCTCTTACCTCCCGAGCTCCTCTCTTCTCCTCCTCTCCCTCTCTCTGCCCCGTGCTTCCCCATCGCCGCTCTCTCTTCTCCTCTCCTTCTCCCCTCTCCCGACCTTCTCCCCCTCTTCACTTCCCCTCTCCTTCTCTCCCTCTCCTTTTCTCCTCTCTCGAGCTCCTCTCGATCTCTCCCGAGATGAATGGCGAAAGAGACCGTGAATGTGTCTTTCTATACAGCACTGTAATCGTATCAACACTATAATGCACTTTTAATCATGTGGGCTCGACATGACTGATTTCTCACTATAAATATTTCGTACATTTCAACTAGCCATTTGCCATAATACATTCACGAAATATGTGCTAAACCAATAAATAACGACACATGACTTGAGGTCGTTACCATCGCTAAAAATTAGACCTAAGATATTCAAGACAAACTTTCACCACAAGATATGGACTGATTTAGTTTACAAGTGATGTCGTCGACCGACAAATGCCCTCGCTTATTTCATGAATATGATGAACAAAGTGTTCATGGAATTCTTGGATAAGTTTGTGGTAGTATTCATAGATGATATTCTCATCTACTCAAGATGTGGAAGAGCATGAAAACATCTCGTAATTATTTTGGACAAACTCCGAGAACATCAACTTTATACCAAATTCAAAGAAAAGTGAATTTTGGCTCACCAAGTGGCTTTTCTTGGACACATTGTGTCAAGCAGGAGGAGTTGCAGAGACCTCAAAGGTTGAAGTCAGAATGGATTGGAAGCAACCCAAGTTTGTCACGTATGAGAAGTTTTCTGGCTTAGCTGGGTACTACCGCAGATTCATTGAAAGTTTTTCCAAGATCGCCAAACCCATGACTCAACTTCAAGAAGGAAAAGAAATTTGAATGGACAAGTGCATGTGAACATAGTTTCCAAGAGTCAAGAAAAGACTAGTCTCGCACTGCTAGTCTTACCAGATATACGTAAGGATTTTGAAGTTTTCAGACGACACCCGCCAGGCTAGGATGTGTACCGATGCAGAAGGAAAGGTCGTGGCTTATGCATCTCGCCGCTTAAGGCCACATGAAGGAAATTATCCAACTCATGATCTAGAGTTAGCGAATTGTGCATGCTTTGAAAATCAAGCGGCATTATCTCATTGGTAACCATGTGAGATTTTCATGCATCATAAGAGTCTCAAATATATCTTCACCCAATGTAACTTAATCTCGTGCAAAGAAGATGGTTGAGCCGATAAAGGATTATGACCTTGGAATTCATTATCACCCGTAAAGCTAACGTGGTAGCAGATGCTCGAGTAGGAGGGCATACCGCAACACCTGTTAGTTCAAGAAAATCGACTGTAATTGTATGAAGAATCAAGCACTCAACTCGAAATTGTCATCAAGGTCAGATCAACACAGCTTGTAAGATCGAGGTGGCCACTAGAGGGGGTGAATAGGCGGTTTTAAAAATCTATCTGCTAAACCAATATATAAATGCGAAGCTAATAGCGAATTGGTTTTGCACAATTAAAACCTAAATCAACTAGGCTCAACTAAGTGCACCGACAATACAAGAGAGCAATCATACAATGATATATAAGCAATTAAAGCAAGAATGTAAATTGCTCAAAGTAAAGCACAAGATAAAAACAAGATGGACACACTTATGTTTTACCGTGGTGTTCGGAGACTTGCCGGCCTCCCTAATCCACGTTGAGGTAAGCCCAACCACGCTGGACCGGCTCCTCAAATGAGCACACACCTCCGAGGTAAGTCCAACACTTGGACCGGTTCCAAATCGAACCAACACTCGCTCCACTATGGTTGCTCTTCCTCCACTCCGAGATGGCGAGCACCAAACCACTCACAACACGCCGGCCTTCTCACAAGCTTCTTGAGAAGATCACCGCACGACGCCCACGCCGCCTAGGTGTCGGCAAACACCAAGAGTAATAAGCCAAGTCCCTTGCTTGACTCTCACCACGCAACGAATGCACAAGCTCAAGTGGATACAAAATCCACCTCTAGATGCAACACATGCAACTAGAGACCTCCTCCTTGCTCACAAGGTGCAACACATGCACAATTGAGAGGAGAAGCTCACACTAGCTCAAGTGAGTGAAATGGGATGTCAAAGATTGTCTCTCAACCGCCAAGGTGGGTATTTATAGCCCACACACAAAAACTAGCCGCTGGGAGCGTAAATCCCCAAAATCAGATAATCGAAGTTCCGCTGCAAAAATCGGAACTTCCGCTTTCATCGCTCATGGGTCAGACGGTGCATAACGGCTCAAAAATAGCCGTTAAACTTTTTGGTGCGGAAGTTCCAAGAAGACAAATATCGGAACTTCCGCAGCCCAATTTCAGCATGACGATACTCGTAAAATGTCATAACTTTTGACTCGATGTCGAATTGAGTGATCTCTGACTCTATGGAAAGCTTATTCAGAGGGCTACACAACCCACCTATTTGATTGATCTCAAACACATTTGATCAAATCAAAAGCACAACTCCAAAGAGCCACTATCATGATCTAAGTCCAAATAAATAGCAATAAGCAATCTTAGACCATGCCAAGGAAAATGCATGAATCCCAACGATTTGCAAAACACATTTGCAAACTTAGATCATGCCACAAGGTGTAGGTACATGGACTTCAACCATTTGCAAAACACATTCGCAAAAGTATAGTCACATGCTACAAGGATTAATCAGATAAGCCTCAACTATTTGCAAAACACATTCGCAAATAATAGCATCATGCCATGTAGAGCTAGAGCAAGCAAGATTGAGCTATCAACACATGATGAGACTCAAGCTACTAGACAAGACCCTCTTAATAGTACGGCAACCTATACTAGCAATCCGGTCTTCCAACCAAACACCAAGACCGTAAAAGACTAGGAACACATCCTTAGCCCTAGCTAGTCATACCTTTGCCATGAGCATCTTCTTGAAGCTTGATGACGCACATCTTCACTTCAAGTCCGGTCATCGCCTTGACATGCATCAACCCATGATGCATCCTTTACTTGACCTCCATCAACACATGATGGGTCTTCTTGACTTGACGATCAACTCATGATCATCTCCTTCTTCGAGATCTTGTTATGCATCAACACACGATACATCCTCTTCTTGAACCTTGACTTGATGACGATCAACTCATGATGTCATCCAAAGTCTTCACACCCTAGAACATAGCCTATTCATCCAACTCATGAAAATGTTAGTCCCACAATGATTAACAATAATTATCAAGATATACATGCAACAAATGCTTCTAAACAAACTATTGTAGAAAGGTGCAGACTACCGCCAACTATCATGCAGAGTTCCGACATCTAAGTTCCGCCATTTCATTGCGGAACTACCGCACTTGTGAAATGGCTAAGTCCCTAAAAAGGGTACTCTGAAAAATCAAACCGCGATTTTTCTGACCATCCGATAATCGAACTTCCGCTTTATCATTGCGGAACTTCCGCACTCGAGAAATCGGCTAAGTCCCAAACCGATGCTCTCGAAAATCAAGCCGCGCATTTTCGGACCATTCGATAATCGAACTTCCGCTAGTATAACGCCGAACTTCCGATTGTGCACAGAGAAAGAGATTTTGCTTTTGAAACCAAACCAAAAGAGAATGCATGATCCTAAGTTGATCTTTTACCATCTTTGCATTTCCTTTTCATGTCTTCATTCGCATCGGACTAAGCCTTGAACACATCTTAGCACACACATTAGTCCCACAACACAATTGCAAATAATTGAATATAAAGCAATATGAGTATATATGAACTACACAAGTTTTATATACTCAAAGGATTTGTTTCAAAGTAATGATCCTTAATATATGAGGAGAATGGAATATGGATCAATACTTATGAAACCACAAAATATAGAGTGAACTCCCTAAATGTGTGCATACACAAATGTGTAATAAGAACATATGCACATATTCAAGTTTAACTTATGGTTGAGTTCAACCTATATTTTGGATTCGAGGAATGCAACAATATATAAGATTAAGATGTCGATTGCATACCTCATTGAATTTCACCTTTATATCCAAATGAGACTACACAAGATATTACTAGATAAAAGAGTTAGTCTCATATTTGATTTGTCATTAATCACCAAAACAATCCATTAACTCATAATGGCGGTCTAGATCTTTCAATCTCCCCTTTTGGTGATTGATGACAAATCCATTTTCAATAACAACATTTGGATATAAATAGACATAACAGAGAATTTAAGTTAATGAACTATGTCTATGCATGCCATAATGTGAAATTTTAAAACGTCAATCATTATGCATATGAGAATGATATACTATACATTTAATGCATTCTCCCCCTTTTTGGCAATTCTCCCTCTTTAGCATTTTAAACAACTCAAACATCCAAATGGAAGAGTATTGATACAAATATTCTCCCCCTTTTGGCATTAATCACTAAAAAGGACACAAAGGGAGGTTTGCAAATCGATACCACTAGCAAATATCGAGGTTGGTCACAAAAAGTATGAATTGAACTTATATGACCAAAGGAGATTTTGTTCTCAAGATATGAGAGGAGAAACAAAGATAGGTTATAAACCTATTGATCATAACATTTTCCCTTTTAAATCAGAATATTGAGAACCACTTGAAATGATACGACTTGAAATGATATTTGAAATACATTCAAATAATCTCCTTCTTTGAAGTCTTCTCAAGAACATTTTCAAATTCCAAAACGAGAAGATCAAAGATGGCCAATACTGAAAATATGTGGAAGCAAGCTCAGAAAAATATGAAATTAATCATGGAGCTAGTGCTGGCATATACACACAATTTTCATTTTGGGAGGCTTAACCAAATGTCAACCAATTTAAAGATATGAAAATCACAAAGTTTCATAAACCAAAAATTCAGGATTTTCAGATTTTGACAATTCATTTGAGCCTCAAAAGACAGCTGAGAAAATGGGTAAATGGTTCCAATAAATTTGAGAAATTTTTTCAACATAGAACCACTATAGAGGATCAAATTTCATTATTATAGCTTCCTCTAATTGTGAACCCATTTAAAGATACAAAATTCACAAATCTGCTCAAAACAATGCACAAATCTGACATTTCAGCTTTTGAGCAAAGAGAGAAAAGTCAAAACTTTTTCAATTCAAGTCGAAATACCTTCAAATTTGGCAGAAATAAACTTTAGACTCCTGAGAAACTTATCCAAGAAGAATTTTCGAAAAGGAGTCTCCAATCAAAAGATATGCCAATTTAAGTTTTGAAGGTAAGATTTTAGTTTAAAGAGAAGAAAAGTCAATACTTTTACAAATGAAGTCCAAATTCTTTGAAAAGTTCCAGATTTTAACTTTGGACTATTTAGAGTGTTTTCCAACAAGAATTTTTAAAAAGGACTTTTCTTTCAAAAGATATGGCAAAATGCGCATTGAAGGTATATAAAGAGAGCAATTTTGCTTTTAAGATCCAAAATGCAAACCAATTTGGATTTCATGGAGTTTTTCACTTTGTTAGCTTTGTATGAGTTAGAAATACTATTTCAAGCCAAGATACACAAAGAAATCTGCTCAAATAGCAAAACTCACTATATGCAAGAATAGGTCATTTTGGGTCAAAGCGAGTTTTTCGGTGAATTTCAAATGAGTATAGATTTTCAAAAGTTGGTCTTTTGTAAAAACTTTGAACTTGAGAAATGTTTGAAATGACCAACCCTATGAGTTTGGTATTGAAAACTTTTCAAAACTCAATAGATTTTGATTTAAGGAAATATGTCATTTAATTCAAAATCAAGATCATATAAGATCCTTTTGAGACCAAATTTTCTATTTTGTTTCCAAAGTAGGAATTTTTACTTCAAAAGCATTTGAAAACATTTGAAATACATTTTTAGATACTTTTGTGTAGTTTTTCACAAGATTGACCGTTTTGAGCAAAAAGCCACTTGTAAAAAATATTTGGACTTTCGAATGGAAGGCTTGATTTTGAAAAGCTAATCTTGCATATGATTTATAATGTCACTCCAAGAATACCAAATGAAGCAAATGAGAATGAAACACATTCATTCACAAGATCCAATAAATTATTTTGGGCAAATAGGTAAAATAGTTTCCCAATATTAATACTTTACCCAATTTTTTTTTTATTTTATTAAGCCCAAAAATATTAATAGGTTTTTCACAAAGAAAAAATTCCCTTTACACAAAGGTTCCAAAAAAAAAACTTTCTCCTTTGACACACAAAGGTTCATAATCCATCTTGTCATCTCTTAGACTATATTCATCCATAATTGAATTTTGTAAGGTGCTCGAACTTCTCTTCTATTGATCTTCCATGAAAGCATTCCAAAGAGAAGAGAGAATTTTGATTAACATGAGAGAATTGTGGATACCATTTTAACGAATAAGATGATATCACTTGAAAAGATGAGACTCATGCCAAGATCAAGATGATCAAAAGAAGAAGCTACCACTTTTGAAAAGAATACCACTTGATAGGTGCAATTTGCATTTGCAATCAGGGAATAGCAGTAGTGGGTAGCTAGCAAGGATATAGAGGATCAACTTGATCACTGGAAGTAGCCACAAAAGATTTAGAATTGAATTGGAATGAAATGGCTGTTTTGTTAGAAAAATCGAAGTTCCGCCGCTTAACTTAAGGTCGTGTTCGACTTCTAAGTTACTCGCTTATAACGCCTGTAGTTCCGATTTTCCCGAACTTCGTGGATTGATCTTGGAATTTTGAAGAAAAGAAAGAATTGTTGTATTTTACTCCAAATCTTTGCACAATCAATCAAATAAACATCTTTGGAGTATTTCCAACTTATATAGCCCATAAAAATAAAATTTAAAATAGTTTTTATAAATTAAGCTTTTGGTTTTCTAAAAGAAACATATTTCCATGAACTTTCATCAAAAGATCCAAATTGAGCAAATGATGAATTTTAAAGCATCCAATTGCATGTATGAGTCATAAATACCATTATGAACATATTCATATGAAGAATTTTGGTTCATATGGAAAACTCACTTAAGTGCTAGAAAGTGACCACTTAGGTCATAGTAGTATTTTGGACGAGTTTGAAAATCAAATATCTTTTCTAGGTTGGTCTTTTGAAAATCCTTTGAATACCAAAAATGTTTAGAATAACCAACTCTAGGATTTTCCTTTGGCAAGATTTTCAAATTCCTTTTAGAATAGATTTTACACAAAAATCTAGTTTATGTCAAAAACAAGATACTATAATGTAGGATTTTGGCTAGAAATGCATTTTTACTTAAAATAGGTTTTTCTAAAGCCAAAACCTTTGGTAAACCTTTCAAAAGCATTTGTATACATTTTGCAATTAATTTTTCAAAGAATTACTAATAGTTATCAAATTTTTGACTTTTGGCTAAAAGGCTTATTTTTGAAAAGCAATACTAGTACTTAATTTATTTGGGCACATTTAGGATGTGATATACATGGCTATGATTTAGCACTCCCTTAATGTGCCACTCCCAACTTGCTCAAAATATTAATAACAACATTATGAACATAGAGCAAGAGCACCCCTTTTAATAAGATTTTCATGAAATGCAACCTACACACGGCATAAGGGGCTAGATACTTCAATGTAAATACTTGTTACCGAGATGGCATTGGTTCTCGATGTGAAACGATTATCCTCAAACTTGGCTCCAATTTGATATATGATGGAATCCATCTTTATATGAATAAGCCAAGCCTCCAATGCCTCTCCAAGTACCTATTAAGCATTTAAGCATTTTGGTACCCAATACTTGGTTGGGTCCACGAATGTTAGTCACAATAGATTTGGGCACCCAAATGGCCCTCACAAAAGTATTAGGTGAACTAACATTCCTAGCAAACACATTGCCATTAATATCCTTCCTAAGCAAATAATGATCATTATAAATAATGGGCTTAGAGTGATACCTTTGGGACAATCCTTACTATATGTCCCTTTTCCCAAGAATTGTAGCAAGTTCAAGTTTGTATTCATCTTTTACCTTCTTTACTTGCTCCTTGCCTTGTTCGCTTCTTCTTTGATGACAATTGCTTGTCATTCACCTTGTTAGGGCACACCGAGGCTTAAATGGTTCTTTCCATTGCATCCATGGCACTTGACATTCTTCGTGTGTCTTGCATTGTGCCTTGTCTTGCTATTCTCCTTTTTCTTAGGAGTGAAGCCGATTCCACTCTTATCTTGCAAGCATTTTTGCTTGCTCAATATTTCGTCGAGAGTGGCCTTCCCTTTATAGCTTCTTACCAAGTCATTCTTCAAATTTGTGACTTGGGCCTTGAGCTCATTATTTTCCTCTACAAGATTAGTCTCAACAAGCATAGAGGAAATAGGAGTATCTAATTTAGAGCAACAAGGCATTTCAAGTAAATCCTCACATGAGGTGGATATATCAACCTTAGATAACATGCAAGAGTTAACAACTACACATGGCATATCATCTAATAAATTACATGCAATGCCTATATCCACCTTAGAGCTATTTAGATTATTTAGGAGGAGAGTTTCATGTTCATCTTTTAAAACATCATAATCATTTTGAAGAGAGCCATACTCTTTCTTCAAAACTTTGAATTTCAATTTCTCCTTTCCTAAATATTCATTGAGCTCTTCTAGCATATCCATCAACTCATCATATGAAGGCTCATTGTTTTCATTTACCTCATTATTACCTTGAGCCATGAAGCATCGAGTTGATGTGGAGGAAGTGGAGGAGTCCTCATAATCGCTTGAGTTTGAGATTGAGCATTCTTCTCCCGACGACCGTTCATATGTGCAATCTTCACTTGTGGAAGTGGACAGTTCATATTTATCTTGAATTTTGGTCCACATCTCATGAGCGCTCTTGAGATTGCATATGGCATCAAAAATATCTATACTCAAAGCACTAAATAAAACGTTAGTAGCTTGAGCATCGAGATGCGAGCATTTCTCTTCCTCAATTGTTGGAGCAAGAGGATCCTTTGGAGGAGAAAAGCCCGCATCTACAATCCGCCATATATTTAGGCCCATGGCCTTAAAATAACAAATCATGGATTTTCCAATAAGCATAATTTGTGCCATCAAAGATAGGTGCTTTACCTAGGTGCACTAAATCTCTAGTCGCCATCCTTTACTCTCTAGACGGTTAAGTCTAATAAATGAGAGACCAAGCTCTGATACCACTTGTAAGATCGAGGTGGCCGACTAGAGGGGGGTGAATAGGCGGTTTTAAAAATCTATCTGCTAAACCAATATATAAATGCGGAAGCTAATAGCGAATTGGTTTTGCACAATTAAAACCTAAATCAACTAGGCTCAACTAAGTGCACCGACAATACAAGAGAGCAATCATACAATGATATATAAGCAATTAAAGCAAGAATGTAAATTGCTCAAAGTAAAGCACAAGATAAAAACAAGATGGACACACTTATGTTTTACCGTGGTGTTCGGAGACTTGCCGGTCTCCCTAATCCACGCTGAGGTAAGCCCAACCACGCTGGACCGCCTCAAATGAGCACACACCTCCGAGGTAAGTCCAACACTTGGACCGGTTCCAAACCGAACCAACACTCGCTCCACTATGGTTGCTCTTCCTCCACTCCGAGATGGCGAGCACCAAACCACTCACAACACGCCGGCCTTCTACAAGCTTCTTGAGAAGATCACCGCACGACGCTCCACGCCGCCTAGGTGTCGGCAAACACCAAGAGTAATAAGCCAAGTCCCTTGCTTGACTCTCACCACGCAACGAATGCACAAGCTCAAGTGGATACAAAATCCACCTCTAGATGCAACACATGCAACTAGAGACCTCCTCCTGCTCACAAGGTGCAACACATGCACAATTGAGAGGAGAAGCTCACACTAGCTCAAGTGAGTGAAATGGGATGCCAAAGATTGTCTCTCAACCGCCAAGGTGGGTATTTATAGCCCACACACAAAAACTAGCCGCTGGGAGCGTAAATCCCAAAAATCAGATAATCGGAAGTTCCGCCGCAAAAATCGGAACTTCCGCTTTCACTGCTCATGGGTCAGACGGTGCATAACGGCTCAAAAATAGCCGTTAAAACTTTTTGCGGAAGTTCAAGAAGATAAATATCGGAACTTCCGATAATATCGAAGTTCCGCAAGACAAAAATCGGAACTTCCGCAGCCCAATTTCAGCACGCATTTATACTCGTAAAAATGTCATAACTTTTGACTCGATGTCGGAATTGAGTGATCTCGACTCTATGGAAAGCTTATTCAGAGGGCTACACAACCCACCTATTTGATTGATCTCAAACACATTTGATCAAATCAAAAAGCACAACTCCAAAGAGCCACTATCATGATCTAAGTCCAAATAAATAGCAATAAGCAATCTTAGACCATGCCAAGGGAAAATGCATGAATCCCAACGATTTGCAAAACACATTTGCAAACTTAGATCATGCCACAAGGTGTAGGTACATGGACTTCAACCATTTGCAAAACACATTCGCAAAAGTATAGTCACATGCTACAAGGATTAATCAGATAAGCCTCAACTATTTGCAAAACACATTCGCAAATAATAGCATCATGCCATGTAGAGCTAGAGCAAGCAAGATTGAGCTATCAACACATGATGAGACTCAAGCTACTAGACAAGACCCCTCTTAATAGTACGGCAACCTATACTAGCAATCCGGTCTTCCAACCAAACACCAAGACCGTAAAAGACTAGGAACACATCCTTAGCCCTAGCTAGTCATACCTTTGCCATGAGCATCTTCTTGAAGCTTGATGACGACATCTTCACTTCAAGTCCGGTCATCGCCTTGACATGCATCAACCCATGATGCATCCTTTACTTGACCTCCATCAACACATGATGGGTCTTCTTGACTTGACGATCAACTCATGATCATCTCCTTCTTCGAGATCTTGTTATGCATCAACACACGATACATCCTCTTCTTGAACCTTGACTTGATGACGATCAACTCATGATGTCATCCAAAGTCTTCGCCACCCTAGAACATAGCCTATTCATCCAACTCATGAAAATGTTAGTCCCACAATGATTAACAATAATTATCAAGATATACATGCAACAAATGCTTCTAAACAAACTATTGTAGAAAGGTGCAGTACTACCGCCAACTATCATGTGGTAGTTCCGACATCTAAGTTCCGCCATTTCATTGCGGAACTACCGCGACTTGCGTAAATGGCTAAGTCCCTAAAAGGGTACTGAAAAATCAAACCGTATTTTTCTGGACCATCCGATAATCGAACTTCCGCTTTATCATTGCGGAACTTCCGCACTCGAGAAATCGGCTAAGTCCCAAACCGGATGCTCTCGAAAATCAAGCCGCGCATTTTTCGGACCATTCGATAATCGAACTTCCGCTAGTATAACGCCGAACTTCCGATTGTGCACAGAGAAAGAGATTTTGCTTTTGAAACCAAACCAAAAGAGAATGCATGATCCTAAGTTGATCTTTTACCATCTTTGCATTTCCTTTTCATGTCTTCATTCGCACTCGAGACTAAGCCTTGAACACATCTTAGCACACACATTAGTCCCACAACACAATTGCAAATAATTGAATATAAAGCAATATGAGTATATATGAACTACACAAGTTTTATATACTCAAAGGATTTGTTTCAAAGTAATGATCCTTAATATATGAGGAGAATGGAATATGGATCAATACTTATGAAACCACAAAATATAGAGTGAACTCCCCTAAATGTGTGCATACACAAATGTGTAATAAGAACATATGCACATATTCAAGTTTAACTTATGGTTGAGTTCAACCTATATTTTGGATTCGAGGAATGCAACAATATATAAGATTAAGATGTCGATTGCATACCTCATTGAATTTCACCTTTATATCCAAATGAGACTACACAAGATATGTAACACCCTCAATTTCAACACCGAGCCTAGAATGCCACCTCACTACTCTCTCAACTAATAGTTATCGACACACTATAAAATTACAAAGAAGAAAGCAACACTAAACATATCCATGGATCACAAAGGAACATGCATAACTAAGGTTCAAACGATAGTAAATAATCAATTGGAATAAAACCGTAAATAAATTCAAAATAGCATCTACCAATGAATCCAAATTAATAAAGCAAATAGTCTAGTCCAAACATTGTCCTAAACTTTATTCAACCTCTAACATGTCCAAGAGTAATCCAATTGTGAATGAAAAGATTCTTATGGCAAATGATCATGTGTTGTCCATGTGCTCTACTCGCCTCGCCATTTATGATCCTCAAGATCACCTAAAGACAACAATAGAGCAAGGGTGAGTCCACGACTCAAAGAAACACATCCATAAACAACGAACAATAATAAATCAACAAAGATTCAATAACTCCATTATCATCACAGTACTTCTATTTGATTCACATCCATTAATCTCATGTATCAATGCAAATCTAATCTACATGTCCACATGCACTTCTTTCACAGATACCAAGATAGCATGAGTGAATGCTCACGACAACATTCACTCTCAAGCCCGCTCCTCCAAAAGGATCGGGGACCTCCTCCACTCCCGTGGAGTTATGATCGTTCAAGATCACCTGCTCATATGCAACGATGCTTATGTATGCAAAATATGCAAAACTCCATCACAAACATCATATCCAACTTTCCATCATGCTTGTCAACAAAGATATAAACATACCAGTTATTTGTTTGCAATTAAACAAAATAAAAGCACAACAATAATGGTAATAGAAGATAAAGAAAATAAAGTGATCGATCATTGATCGCCGCTCACCATGCACTTGCCTTTACTAGTTGCGACGCACAATTTGGCTAGCAGACGGCAACAAGTACGACGCCTCTCCTACATTAAATACACCAATCTCAATACAAGCTACAGCAACAAGAATAGCAATCAATATACATCGCTCCTACACGTCCCCAAATATACCACGTTACTCCGGTACCGAATAGATACCCAATGCTGTCTTAGTACTAAAACGAACGTAACTTTTGACTCGAAAGTCCGATCACCACAAACCACCCTGTTCTGGATTCTTCATAAAATTCTCCACATTTTCTTAGATTACGAAGACTTCTAATTAAATCATCTAACCCTCCAGATTTAGCCCAGAAAGCCGATCTGTCCGCATCGACAGCAGTCTTACTAATTTCATAACTTCTGTTTTACTCAACCAAAATACGCGTTCTCAGATCCTACAGAACCATTGGACAATTATCTACAACTTTCATGTAGATCAAAACTCTAATTAAGCCATTTACTATTTTTAATCTACAGTCTACCAAAACAGCGCCGAAAGATGACAACCGTAAAGACAGCAGCCTTCCGAAAATCATAACTCGAATTATACTTGTCCGATTGACATGATAAAAATACTATAGAAAGATATCCAAATTATCTACAATTAACTAGTAGATGACATTTTCAAAATTTGCCATTAAGGTACCCGAATAAATCGTATACGTAACAAATGTACTAAACCAATCTACTTTTTCAATTTTTCCCGACTAGAAACGCTAATACTTTCTTCTAATCTCGATTCTAAAACTATAAATAAAATAAACAACAGAGAGGAAAACTTAATCGTTACCCACACGACGAAAATCCAGATCTTAGCTTCCTTTTCTTCTATTTTTTTCTTACTGTCTAAGCCTTCATGCACACAATCAAAGCCAAGATACACTAATTCATGTCCTAGTGCTATCCGCTACATGCATACAGCATCAACACACGAGGTAGCTAAAAAAGTATGGGCGCACACTCACATGACCAGAGCCGGAAATTATCGGCGACAGATGCGGCTTCGCTGTCGCCACGCCGCACAAAGAAGAAGCAACCAAGAAGACACACGCAAGCGGAAACATGGCAAGAAGAAGGTAAAACGCAAGACACCCAAATAAAGCAGATGGCGGCAGAAGATAAAGCGCAATTGACGGTTCCATCGCGCAAAGGACGCCAAAGAAACAACTTGAGCACCAGCAAAGACACACGCAGGAATCGGCGCAAGAAACGGCAGGAAAAACTCTACGCAAAGAAGGCGCCGGAAGGCAAAGAAGACGCCAAGTCGTTTGCAGCGCAGCAGATGACGACGTGCAAACTACAAGAATATAAAATTGCTCGCAATGAGGGAAAGAAAACAAAGAAAGGCTAGGGTTTCTAGAGAACCCAAAATCCATTTATATAGCTCATAAAAATCCAAAATACTATTTTCTATATACTAATTAAATTAATTGCACACTGCCCTTAAGACGCTTTTAATTAGTTATTTATTGTTACTATTTAATTAATTACTCCACCCTTAAGACGCTATTATTAATATTAATATTATTTTCTGTGGTATTACATTCTACCTCTTAACGGAATTCGACTCGAATTCTACTACTGCTCTACTCAAATAAAAACCACATCGCAAATTAAACAATAAACAACACGCATCTGACGTGAACAACTCGGTATTGCTCGCGCATGCGAGACTCCAACTCCCAAGTCGCTTCTCTGGATCGACAAGGCCCACAAAGACCTTGACGATACCAACGCCTTGTGCCTCAAAGACTCGCCTCCGACCTCTCCGTATCGCCACGGACGCGACTAACCGTGAGGTCTCGCCAATAATCGCTCTAATAAAATCTTATGCTCGATCTCTCAAAATTTACAAGATATTACTAGATAAAAGAGTTAGTCTCATATTTGATTTGTCATTAATCACCAAAACAATCCATTAACTCATAATGGCGGGTCTAGATCTTTCAATCTCCCCCTTTTTGGTGATTGATGATAAATCCATTTTCAATAACAACATTTGGATATAAATAGACATAACAGAGAATTTAAGTTAATGAACTATGTCTATGCATGCCATAAGGTGAAATTTTAAAACGTCAAACATTATGCATATGAGAATGATATACTATACATTTAATGCATTCTCCCCCTTTTTGGCAATTCTCCCTCTTTTGGCATTTTAAACAAATGAAACATCCAAATGGAAGAGTATTGATATAAACATTCTCCCCCTTTTGGCATTAATCACTAAAAAGGACACAAAGGGAGGTTTGCAAATCGATACCACTAGCAAATATCGAGGTTTGTCACAAAAAGTATGAATTGAACTTATATGACCAAATGAGATTTTGTTCTCAAGATATGAGAGGAGAAACAAAGATAGGTTATAAACCTATTGATCATAACATTTTCCCCTTTTAAATCAGAATATTGAGAACCACTTGAAATGATACGACTTGAAATGATATTTGAAATACATTCAAATAATCTCCTTCTTTGAAGTCTTCTCAAGAACATTTTCAAATTCCAAAACGAGAAGATCAAAGATGGGCAATACTGAAAATATGTGGAAGCAAGCTCAGAAAAATATGAAATTAATCATGGAGCTAGTGCTGGCATATACACACAATTTTCATTTTGGGAGGATTAACCAAATGTCAACCAATTTAAAGATATGAAAATCACAAAGTTTCATAAAACTGAAAAATTCAGGATTTTCAGATTTTTGACAATTTATTTGAGCCTCAAAAGACAGCTGAGAAAATGGGTAAAATAGTTCCAATAAATTTGAGAAATTTTTTCAACATAGAACCACTATAGAGGATCAAATTTCATTATTATAGCTTCCTCTAATTGTGAACCCATTTAAAGATACAAAATTCACAAATCTGCTCAAAACAATGCACCAATCTGAAATTTCAGCTTTTGAGCAAAGAGAGAAAAAGTCAAAACTTTTTCAATTCAAGTAGAAATACCTTCAAATTTGTCAGAAATAAACTTTAGACTCCTGAGAAACTTATCCAAGAAGAATTTTCGAAAAAGGAGTCTCCAATCAAAAGATATGCCAATTTAAGCTTTGAAGGTAAGATTTTAGTTTAAAGAGAAGAAAAGTCAATACTTTTACAAATGAAGTCCAAATTCTTTTAAAATTTCCAGATTTTAACTTTGGACTATTTAGAGTGTTTTCCAACAAGAATTTTCAAAAAAGGACTTTTCTTTCAAAAGATATGGCAAAATGCGCATTGAAGGTATATAAAGAGAGCAATTTTGCTTTTAAGATCCAAAATGCAAACCAATTTGGATTTCATGGAGTTTTTCACTTTGTTAGCTTTGTATGAGTTAGAAATACTATTTAAAGCCAAGATACACAAAGAAATCTGGCTCAAATAGCAAAACTCACTATATGCAAGAATAGGTCATTTTGGGTCAAAGCGAGTTTTTCGGTGAATTTCAAATGAGTATAGATTTTCAAAAGTTGGTCTTTTGTAAAAACTTTGAACTTGAGAAATGTTTGAAATGACCAACCCTATGAGTTTGGTATTGAAAACTTTTTCAAAAACTCAATAGATTTTGATTTAAGGAAATAGGTCATTTAATTCAAAATCAAGATCATATAAGATCCTTTTGAGACCAAATTTTCTATTTTGTTTCCAAAGTAGGAATTTTTACTTCAAAAGCATTTGAAAACATTTGAAATACATTTTTAGATACTTTTGTGTAGTTTTTCACAAGATTGACCGTTTTGAGCAAAAAGCCACTTGTAAAAAATATTTGGACTTTCGAATGGAAGGCTTGATTTTGAAAAGCTAATCTTGCATATGATTTATAATGTCACTCCAAGAATACCAAATGAAGCAAATGAGAATGAAACACATTCATTCACAAGATCCAATAAATTATTTTGGGCAAATAGGTAAAATAGTTTCCCAATATTAATACTTTACCCAATTTTTTTATTTTATTAAGCCCAAAAATATTAATAGGTTTTTCACAAAGAAAAATTCCTTTACACAAAGGCTCCAAAAAACTTTCTCCTTTGACACACAAAGGTTCATAATCCATCTTGTCATCTCTTAGACTATATTCATCCATAATTGAATTTTGTAAGGTGCTCGAACTTCTTCTATTGATCTTCCATGAAAGCATTCCAAAGAGAAGAGAGAATTTTGATTAACATGAGAGAATTGTGGATACCATTTTAACGAATAAGATGATATCACTTGAAAAGATGAGACTCATGCCAAGATCAAGATGATCAAAAGAAGAAGCTACCACTTTTGAAAAGAATACCACTTGATAGGTGCAATTTGCATTTGCAATCAGGGAATAGCAAGAGCGGGTAGCTAGCAAGGATATAGAGGATCAACTTGATCACCGGAAGTAGCCACAAAAGATTTAGAATTGAATTGGAATGAAATGGCTGTTTTGTTAGAAAAATCGAAGTTCCGCCGCTTAACTTAGGTCGTTTGACTTTCTGGTTACTCGCTTATAACGCCTAGAGTTCCGATTTTCCCCGAACTTCGTGGATTGATCTTGGAATTTTGAAGAAAAGAAAGAATTGTTGTATTTTACTCCAAATCTTTGCACAATCAATCAAATAAACATCTTTGGAGTATTTCCAACTTATATAGCCCATAAAAATAAAATCTAAAATAGTTTTTATAAATTAAGCTTTGGTTTTCTAAAAGAAACATATTTCCATGAACTTTCATCAAAAGATCCAAATTGAGCAAATGATGAATTTTAAAGCATCCAATTGCATGTATGAGTCATAAATACCATTATGAACATATTCATATGAAGAATTTTGGTTCATATGGAAAACTCACTTAAGTGCTAGAAAGTGACCACTTAGGTCATAGTAGTATTTTGGACGAGTTTGAAAATCAAATATCTTTTTCTAGGTTGGTCTTTTGAAAATCCTTTGAATACCAAAAATGTTTAGAATAACCAACTCTAGGATTTTCCTTTGGCAAGATTTTCAAATTCTTTTAGAATAGATTTTACACAAAAATCTAGTTTATGTCAAAAACAAGATACTATAATGTAGGATTTTGGCTAGAAATGCATTTTTACTTAAGATAGGTTTTTCTAAAGCCAAAACCTTTGGTAAACCTTTCAAAAGCATTTGTATACATTTTGCAATTAATTTTTCAAAGAATTACTAATAGTTATCAAATTTTTGACTTTTGGCTAAAAGGCTTATTTTTGAAAAGCAATACTAGTACTTAATTTATTTGGGCACATTTAGGGATGTGATATACATGGCTATGATTTAGCACTCCCCCTTAATGTGCCACTCCCAACTTGCTCAAAATATTAATAACAACATTATGAACATAGAGCAAGAGCACCCCTTTTAATAAGATTTTCATGAAATGTAACCTACACACGGCATAAGGGGCTAGATACTTCAATGTAAATACTTGTTACCGAGATGGCATTGGTTCTCGATGTGAAACGATTATCCTCAAACTTGGCTCCAATTTGATATATGATGGAATCCATCTTTATATGAATAAGCCAAGCCTCCAATGCCTCTCCAAGTACCTATTAAGCATTTAAGCTGCATTTTGGTACCCAATACTTGGTTGGGTCCACGAATGTTAGTCACAATAGATTTGGGCACCCAAATGGCCCTCACAAAAGTATTAGGTGAACTAACATTCCTAGCAAACACATTGCCATTAATTTCCTTCCTAAGCCAATAATGATCATTATAAATAATGGGCTTAGGAGTGATACCTTTGGGACAATCCTTACTCATATGTCCTTTTCCAAGAATTGTAGCAAGTTCAAGTTTGTATTCATCTTTTACCTTCTTTACTTGCTCCTTGCCTGTCATTTCTTCTTTGATGACAATTGCTTGTCATTCACCTTGTTAGGGCACACCGAGGCTTAAATGGCCCTTTCCATTGCATCCATGGCACTTGACATTCTTCGTGTGTCTTGCATTGTGCCTTGTCTTGCTATTCTCCTTTTCTTAGGAGTGAAGCCGATTCCACTTTATCTTGCAAGCATTTTTGCTTGCTCAATATTTCGTCGAGAGTGGCCTTCCCTTTATAGCTTCTTACCAAGTCATTCTTCAAATTTGTGACTTGGGCCTTGAGCTCATTATTTTCCTCTACAAGATTAGTCTCAACAAGCATAGAGGAAATATGAGTATCTAATTTAGAGCAACAAGGCATTTCAAGTAAATCCTCACATGAGGTGGATATATCAACCTTAGATAACATGCAAGAGTTAACAACTACACATGGCATATCATCTAATAAATTACATGCAATGCCTATATCCACCTTAGAGCTATTTAGATTATTTAGGAGGAGAGTTTCATGTTCATCTTTTAAAACATCATAATCATTTTGAAGAGAGCCATACTCTTTCTTCAAAACTTTGAATTTCAATTTCTCCTTTCCTAAATATTCATTGAGCTCTTCTAGCATATCCATCAACTCATCATATGAAGGCTCATTGTTTTCTTACCTCATTATTACCTTGAGCCATGAAGCATCGAGTTGATGTGGAGGAAGTGGAGGAGTCCTCATAATCGCTTGAGTTTGAGATTGAGCATTCTTCTCCCGACGACTGCTCATATGTGCAATCTTCACTTGTGGAAGTGGACAACTCATATTTATCTTGAATTTTGGTCCACATCTCATGAGCGCTCTTGAGATTGCATATGGCATCAAAAATATCTATACTCAAAGCACTAAATAAAACGTTAGTAGCTTGAGCATCGAGATGCGAGCATTTCTCTTCCTCAATTGTTGGAGCAAGAGGATCCTTTGGAGGAGAAAAGCCCGCATCTACAATCCGCCATATATTTAGGCCCATGGCCTTAAAATAACAAATCATGGATTTTCCAATAAGCATAATTTGTGCCATCAAAGATAGGTGCTTTACCTAGGTGCACTGCTTTCTAGTCGCCATCCTTTACTCTCTGACGGTTAAGTCTAATAAATGAGAGACCAAGCTCGATACCACTTGTAAGATCGAGGTGGCCGACTAGAGGGGGTGAATAGGCGGTTTAAAAATCTATCTGCTAAACCAATATATAAATGCGAAGCTAATAGCGAATTGGTTTTGCACAATTAAAACCTAAATCAACTAGGCTCAACTAAGTGCACCGACAATACAAGAGAGCAATCATACAATGATATATAAGCAATTAAAGCAAGAATGTAAATTGCTCAAAGTAAAGCACAAGATAAAACAAGATGGACACACTTATGTTTTACCGTGGTGTTCGGAGACTTGCCGGCTTCCCTAATCCACGCTGAGGTAAGCCCAACCACGCTGGACCGCCTCAAATGAGCACACACCTCCGAGGTAAGTCCAACACTTGGACCGGTTCCAAACCAACCAACACTCGCTCCACTATGGTTGCTCTTCCTCCACTCCGAGATGACGAGCACCAAACAACTCACAACACGCCGGCCTTCTCACAAGCTTCTTGAGAAGATCACCGCACGACGCTCCACGCCGCCTAGGTGTCGGCAAACACCAAGAGTAATAAGCCAAGTCCCTTGCTTGACTCTCACCACGCAACGAATGCACAAGCTCAAGTGGATACAAAATCCACCTCTAGATGCAACACATGCAACTAGAGACCTCCTCCTTGCTCACAAGGTGCAACACATGCACAATTGAGAGGAGAAGCTCACACTAGCTCAAGTGAGTGAAATGGGATGCCAAAGATTGTCTCTCAACCGCCAAGGTGGGTATTTATAGCCCACACACAAAAACTAGCCGTTGGGAGCGTAAATCCCAAAAATCGGATAATCGGAAGTTCCGCTGCAAAAATCGGAACTTCCGCTTTCACTGCTCATGGGTCAGACAGTGCATAACGGCTCAAAAATAGCCGTTAAAACTTTTGGTGCGGAAGTTCCGAAGATAAATATCGAACTTCCGATAATATCGGAAGTTCCGCAAGACAAAAATCGGAACTTCCGCAGCCCAATTTCAGCACGCATTTATACCGTAAAAATGTCATAACTTTTGACTGATGTCGAATTGAGTGATCTCGACTCTATGGAAAGCTTATTCAGAGGGCTACACAACCCACCTATTTGATTGACCTCAAACACATTTGATCAAATCAAAAAGTACAACTCCAAAGAGCCACTATCATGATCTAAGTCCAAATAAATAGCAATAAGCAATCTTAGACCATGCCAAGGGAAAATGCATGAATCCCAACGATTTGCAAAACACATTTGCAAACTTAGATCATGCCACAAGGTGTAGGTACATGGACTTCAACCATTTGCAAAACACATTCGCAAAAGTATAGTCACATGCTACAAGGATTAATCAGATAAGCCTCAACTATTTGCAAAACACATTCGCAAATAATAGCATCATGCCATGTAGAGCTAGAGCAAGCAAGATTGAGCTATCAACACATGATGAGACTCAAGCTACTAGACAAGACCCCTCTTAATAGTACGGCAACCTATACTAGCAATCCGGTCTTCCAACCAAACACCAAGACCGGTAAAAGACTAGGAACACATCCTTAGCCCTAGCTAGTCATACCTTTGCCATGAGCATCTTCTTGAAGCTTGATGACGACATCTTCACTTCAAGTCCGGTCATCGCCTTGACATGCATCAACCCATGATGCATCCTTTACTTGACCTCTATCAACACATGATGGGTCTTCTCTGACTTGACGATCAACTCATGATCATCTCCTTCTTCGAGATCTTGTTATGCATCAACACACGATACATCCTCTTCTTGAACCTTGACTTGATGACGATCAACTCATGATGTCATCCAAAGTCTTCACACCCTAGAACATAGCCTATTCATCCAACTCATGAAAAATGTTAGTCCCACAATGATTAACAATAATTATCAAGATATACATGCAACAAATGCTTCTAAACAAACTATTGTAGAAAGGTGCAGACTACCGCCAACTATCATGCAGAGTTCCGACATCTAAGTTCCGCCATTTCATTGCGGAACTACCGCACTTGCGAAAATGGCTAAGTCCCTAAAAAGGGTACTCTCGAAAAATCAAACCGCGATTTTTCGGACCATCCGATAATCGAACTTCCGCTTATCATTGCGGAACTTCCGCACTCGAGAAATCGGCTAAGTCCCAAACCGGATGCTCTCGAAAATCAAGCCGCGATTTTTCGGACCATCGATAATCGAACTTCCGCTAGTATAACGCCGAACTTCCGATTGTGCATGAGAAAGAGATTTTGCTTTTGAAACCAAACCAAAAGAGAATGCATGATCCTAAGTTGATCTTTTACCATCTTTGCATTTCCTTTTCATGTCTTCATTCGCACTCGGACTAAGCCTTGAACACATCTTAGCACACACATTAGTCCCACAACACAATTGCAAATAATTGAATATAAAGCAATATGAGTATATATGAACTACACAAGTTTTATATACTCAAAGGATTTGTTTCAAAGTAATGATCCTTAATATATGAGGAGAATGGAATATGGATCAATACTTATGAAACCACAAAATATAGAGTGAACTCCCCCTAAATGTGTGCATACACAAATGTGTAATAAGAACATATGCACATATTCAAGTTTAACTTATGGTTGAGTTCAACCTATATTTTGGATTCGAGGAATGCAACAATATATAAGATTAAGATGTCGATTGCATACCTCATTGAATTTCACCTTTATATCCAAATGAGACTACACAAGATATTACTAGATAAAAGAGTTAGTCTCATATTTGGATTTGTCATTAATCACCAAAACAATCCATTAACTCATAATGGCGGGTCTAGATCTTTCAACAGTGGAAGTCCAACCAACCATACAAGGTCAGATCAGAGAGAAACAACTAGAAGACGAAGACATCAAAGAAATCATGAAGAACATGAGAAGAGGCAAAGCCCCAGGATTTTCTGAGGACGAGCAAGGCACAAGATGGTTTGGCAACCGTGATCTGTGTACCTAATCATCATGAAACAAGACAATCGATTTCAAAGAAGCTCATGAATCACCTTACTCTATCCATCCCGGAGTACCAAGATGTACCAGATCTCAAGGAAAAGTATTGGTGGGTTAGTATGAAGCAGAGATCGCCGAGTTTGTTGCACGCCTGTGATGTATGTCGTGTTAAGGCGTAACATCGAGAGACCACGGATTGTTACAACCATTACCAATTCCGAATGGAAATGGGAGGAGATTGGTATGGATTTTATCACCGATTTCCTAGGACCCAAACAGATGTGATTCCATTTGGGTGATAATTGACCGATTAACTAAAGTGGCTCATTTTATTCGGCCAAGACCACTTACGTATGAAGTTAGCAGAATTATACATGGCCAGATCGTCTGCCTACATGGTATACCCAAGAAAATTGTGTCTCGATGAGGTTCGCAGCTCACATCAAGATTTTGGCAGAGTCTACATGAAGCTTTGGGAACCAGACTCAATCTTCAAAGACAAAGATATCATCCCCAAACAGATGGCCAGACCGAACGTGTAAACCAGGTCCTAGAAGATATGCTTCGAGCTTGTGCTATAGATTACGGAAGAAGTTGGGATAAGAATTTACCCTATGCAGAATTTTCCTACAACAACAGCTTCCAAGCTAGCCTGCAGATGTCGCCATTCGAAGCATTGTATGGTAGAAAGTGTAGAACCCCTCTCCTTTGGGATCAAGTAGGAGAACACCAATTCTTCGGACCAGAATTGATAAAAGAAGCTGAAAGTAAGGTAAAAGCAATAAGAGAACGTCTGAAAGTGGCTTAGTCCCGACAGAAAAGTTATGCCGATAATCGTCGAAGAGAACTATCTTTCGAAACAGGAGATTTTGTTTACCTCAGAGTAACTCCACTCCGAGGAGTGAGGAGATTTCAGACTAAAGGAAAACTAGCACCCAGATTTGTCGAACCCTATAAGATTTTGGCAAGAAGAGGCGAAGTTGCTTATCGCTTGAACTACCAAAGATCTCTCACAAATTGCTCACAATGTCTTCTATGTATCCCAGTTAAAGAAATGTCTCAGAGTACCAACTGAAGAAACACCACTTGAGAACATCGATCTTCAGGAAGATCTCACCTATGTGGAGCAAACACCAAGATTCTTGATATGGCAGAACGCATCACCAGAAGCAAAGTCATTCGTTCATGCAAAGTTCAGTGGAGCAATCATTCAGAAGAAGAAGCCACCTAGGAGCGAGAAGAAGTTTTGAGAGCCGAGTATCCCCACCTCTTTGCTGACCAAGTCTGAATCTCAGGGTCGAGATTCCCTTTAAGGGGGGTAGGTTTGTAAATGCCCAAAATTCAAATTTCAGTTAAAAATAAAACTCCAATTATGTTGGTGGATTTTCTGTAATTTTAAAAGCTTTTCCTAATTAGTTTAAAGCTAAAAGTAATTTATTTGCAAAATATATATTCAAGTATAAATCAAAAATATTTTATTTAAATCCAAATTGCCTTAGAGAATTTCTGTGAATTTTCTCATGATTTTTAAAGTTTAATTGTTATTTTCTAAGGATTATTTGAATTTCTGGAATTAAAACAATAGGGAAATTATTTAAATTCTAAGAACAAGATATGGGCTGAAATCCCCGCTGCCCAAAGATTATTCACTACCGTCGCCCATTCTTCCTCGCAATTTTGCGTGAGTCGTCCGATCAAGATCGGACCACAAGAACCCATCCGCACTCTCCGTCCCGGCCTGTACACCGGAGTGGGACCACCCAGAGCCACGCCGTCTTCCACCTTCCATTCTCGCCGTCGCGTGAAACTCCGCCTGGCCCGCCATTGATAGCGCGACGAAGCTCCCACGGCCGCCAGATCTCCCTCAGATCTCGCGCTTTATGCGCATTTAAACCCCTAATCGCCGCGCCCCAATCCCGGCCATCCTGCAATTTCGAGCGCTAATCTCGCCGGCACGCCCCGCCGCCACGGTCTCCGCACCGATGTCCTTCTCTCGACCCTCTGCACCTATAAATACGAGCACGGTGAGGCCCTCCTTCCCACATCTCAACCCCAAATCTTAGCCCCGCTTCGCTCCATTAGCCGCATTCAAGTTTGAAGCCGTCCGTGTACTCTTCTCCGACGACGGCGCCACCACCTTTGGGTCTCTCGCTTCGTCGTTCACACAGTGAGCATCGCTGTTACGCCTTCGCGGTGCCTCCATCGCTCGCCAAACGCCTGGAACCACCGCTACCACCTAACCGAACGCCGCCGCCATTCTACACGCCGCCGGTGATCCTCAGACGCCAACTTCATTAAGGTAAGCTTCTCGCTCGCTTCGCCTCCTTCGCCAGTTGCCGCTGTGGCTCGCCATGGCGCGCAGCCGCCGGCGAGCCTGGCCACCAAGGTCGCCGTTGAGTTGACGTGGCATCGCCACTGCCGCCACCGCGATGCCACATAGCACCACCTCGCAGCTTTTGCCCACGTATGCATCACAGTGTCACGCATGTGGCAAAGCCACCGCTTCATGCACCTTGCTCATGATGGACTATTAGTGATTTCAGAGACTTACCCATGAACCCGCCCACCTGCCATAGAGACAAAAGGTTTTTCTTTTAGAAAATAATTCGCCGATAATTAAATTCGTCACGACGTCACCGGCGAATAAATAGAATTTCCTTTAGAAATTTAATTCGAATTATGGAAAATCCCGATTTTGGAATTAAATCTAGATTTAAACTTCCAGGAGCTCGTATTTCTTCATACGAACTCCGATCTAGGTGATTCAAATTTCTAAATTTGTATAAAATCAAGATCTAGCTAACTAAACCAAAATTATTTAATTTGGAGTTAATTTGTATTTTCATTTGAATTTATTTGAGTTCATTTGAATTCGCTTGAATTTGGATTATTTTCACAGATAGATTTTGACGAATCCGAGAGCTTGACCCTATCAAGAAGTAGAATACCAAGATTTTGAACAAGGCAAGTTACACCATTGACCATTTTGCCCCCAATATTTAAAATTATTTAATTTCGCTTAAATTATTATTGCATGCATAATTGTAATTAATTATTTTAAATTCCTATTTTAAATACTTAATTATTCCAATTCCTTTGTATAGCAAAATTTGAATGTTGTATTACCAATTCCTTGTCACCTTAGTCAAATGAAAATAAAATAAAATATGCTTAGCCCATGCTTAGTACACCAAATATTTGATTTTGGGAGAATTTAGCCAAAATAGCAAAATTGTTAAAAGCTCGTGACATGATTTTGTCAAGGTGGACTTTTGCAAATGAATTTGAAAAATTCAAAATTGAAAAGGGTTTGTACTTGGGCAAAATTGGACCGCTGGGTGCAGTTTATGCACGGGTCATTCTGGTAGGATTGATGCCTGTGGTTTTAATGAGAGTTGCCCAAGTAAGTTAAGGACCGGTCTTTGAGCCGCATTTTGCAAAGCTCCACCGCACTACCACATGTTTCAGTATGGGCGTAATCAGCTTATTAATTTGTAATACCTCATTATTATTTGTGCCACTTTTGTTGTGTGGGTGTTGGTTAGATGAATTCCACTTGGCGCAAGAGGGTCTTCCAGAGGTGGTTAGCCTAATGGAAGTGAAACCTTAGCGCATATTGATAGTTAGGTAGTGCATTGGAAACGCCTTTGTGATAATTGCCTAGTCACACGCCTAAGGAAGCGTGCATTGGCCACATAATGCATAAATTATCTCGTGTGGGTAAAGTTGTACCCTCCAGAGTGTAAACTATTCAATAGCCGTGTCCACTGCTATGGACATGCCGAGCAAAGCCACTCTAAGTTAGACTTGTTTTTGGTTTTAAAATAACTTTGGACATGATTTGAAGATGGTTAATCCTTGTGGTAAAATGGGCTGTAGCCTTGTGATAGGAGGGTATCCTTCACCATATTTCATATGGAGGCTATCCACTATAAATGATCAATTTTAAAATCTGATTTTGATATGGAATAAAAATATGCCTTGAAACTTAGTATTTAAACCCAAAATGTTGATTTACGCAAATAAACCCTACAACCTTCCTTTGAATAACTTATGCATGCATTCTAAATTTCAGATTGGGTGTAATTATGAGCTGTAATTGTGCTCACTCTTGCCGAATATTCAACATTCAAAGTGAAGACTGCTATCCCGAGGGTGAGGACTTGGACGCTAGGCGCGACTCGCATCGATTGCTCGTGGCGATCGTCCGCTTATCATTATCTTTGCTTCCGCTATGTTTTATTTGGCCTCGTGCCCAAATTGTAATAAACTCTATGCTTATTAATAAACACGCTGGATATGTTTGTGATAACATTTTTGTGATCTGTACATCGGAAATCCTAGACTAGTGTATGAACACGAGAATTCGGATCCTTCGCTCCCGGTTCGACAAGTATTTTCACCCACGAGATTCAATGGTAAGGTCTTGTGCAATGGTCAAAGGCTCCAAGGGATAACATGGTCCGGATCTCTCGTGAATTTTCTCAACATCGATACATGAAACACATTGTGAACCCCACTCATGGAATCGGAAGGTCCAAACGATAAGCTAGTTTTCCAATTGTACACGATTGGAAATGGTCCAACATACCTTGACTAAGCTTTCCTTTAGTGCCAAACGCACTACGCCTTTAGATGGCGATACTCTCAACGTAACTTCATTTCCCACCTCGATTCCAAATCTCGCCTTCTCGACATCACAGAGCTCTTCCGTCGACTCGAGCACCAACAAATTCCGCTTAACTTCGCCACTCTAGCCATCGCTTGTCAACCCACGGACCTAAGATCGCCGCTTCCAACCTCATTCCAAAGACAACGGACTCGACTTACGCCCATAGAGAACCTCGATGGTGCAAACAGATATCGCATGATAATCTGTTGTTATAAGCAAACTCACAAAGCTAAATGTTCTTCCCAATTCCTTTCCGTGATAAAACACAACACCGAGCATATCTTCTAATGTCCGAATGGTGCGCTCGACCGACCATCCGTCTGGGGTGGAACGCGATGTTAAGACGGTCGCTGCACTCCAACGCACTCGCAAACTCTCCCGTAATTTGGAAACGAACTTGGCATCTCGATCGTAAATAATGGTTTTTGGCACTCGCAACCGCACGATCTCTCGTGACATAAAGAGGAGCCAAATCACTTGTCAATTGGTTGTACGAATAGGAATAAAATGTGCGACTTACCGAACCGGTCCACAATTACCCAAATAGCGCCCTTTCCTCGTTGAGTGCGAGGTAAACCAACCACAAAATCCATAGATATATCATCCCATGGCCAAACAGTACCTCCAAGGGTCGCAATACCTGCTGGTCGCTTGTGCTCACTTTGACTACCGGGCATACTCCACAAGATGCCACATATTGTGCAATATCAATTTTCATCCGCTTCACCGTAAATTTTTCTTTAAATCTTTGTACATCTTGGTCTCACCAGGTGTACAGATAAGGAGTACGATGGGCCTCCTTCAAAATCTCATGCTTAATCCGAGCCTCTGTGGAACACAGAGGCGCCCTTAAAGCGCAAGGTATCGACTCGCCCACACTAAAGTGGCCTTGCTTGCCCTCAAAGACAACGCTCTCACTCGCTGGAGCATCCGATCTTGTCGCAGCCGCCCGCACTGATCCGAAGAGCCGACCTGCATAACCGAAGTCTCGACTGACTGCACTCGCAGTAATGTAAGGAAATATCCATACGCCAAAATCAGCAATAAGACAATCGAGGATAGACGGTGTCGCCTTGTGACTCAAAGCATCGCCTACTACATTAGCCTTGCCAGGATGGTACCGAATAGTAAGATCATAGTCCTTGATCAACTCTAGCCATCTCCTCTGCCTTAAGTTCAAGTCCTTCGGTAAAGATGTATTTCGTGCTCTTGTGATCGTGAATATACCACAAGATTCGCCAGACAAATAATGACGCCAGATCTTCAAGGCGTGAATCACCGCAGAAGCTCTAAATCATGGGTGGATAATTGCTCATGCTTCTTCAACTGCCTCGATGCATAGGCGATCACTTTACCTTCTTGCATAAGCACACACCCAATCCCACTCGAGACACATCGAATAGACGGTGAATCGCTTCCTGCCAGAAGAGTGAGAATAGGAGAGGTCACCGCTTTTTTTCCTCTAATATGCAAAAGTCGCGCCACAATCTTCACCCATCAAACTTTACCCTTTCTCCGTAAGTCGGGACATCGGCTTGGCAATAATGGAGAAGTCTCAGACAAAACGCCAGAATACCCGCTAAACCCGTAAAACTCCTCACCTCCTTCACATTGGTCGGCCTCTTCCAATCCACCACCGTCGAGACCTTACTAGGATCAACTAACTCCCCGAGGATTAATTATATGACCCGTAAAGCTCACCAAATCCAAAATTCATATTTCTTTAGTTTGGCATAGAACTTGTGTTTTCTCAAGGTTTCTAGGACTAACCTCAACCGACGATCATGATCCTCAATAGTCTTGGAATAGATAAGGATATCGTCGATGAACACCACTACGAAATCATCCAAGTACTCATGTAGCATGTCGCTCATGGTCTCCATAAAGATCGCCACGCATTAGTCAATCCAAACGACATGATCAGAATTCATAATGCCCATACCGTGGAGAATGCGCTTTTTCTATATCTCGCCACGCACCGGACTCGATTATAGCCGATCGAGATCAATCTTGAAAACACCGAGCTCCTTCAATCGATCAAACAAATCCTCAATGCGAGGTAGAGGATATTTGTTTTTATCGAATCGCATTAAGTGCACTGTAATCAATACACATGCGCCAACTTCCATCCTTCTTTTCAAAGGAATGTAATCAGAGCTCCCATGGCGATACACTACCGATTAAACCCTTAGCCAACAATTCATCCAATTGTTTCTTCAACTCGCCCCAAATGGACGGGCGACGATATGGAGACATTGAAATGGGCCGAGTAACTTAACAGGTCGATGCGAAACTCCACACTCGCACGGGTGGCAAGCCCGAAGTTCATCCGGGAACACATCCGGTAGTCCCTTACCACCGATCTCTCAATCCGCTGGCTAAACTCTCGCTTTCTAAGAGATAAAAGAAACCTGGGCTTTCATCAGACGACCCTAAACAATCCGCCAACATCGAAAGAGAGCACCGAGGCACGCCCCCGAAAAGTCAAAGTCTCCTGCACGAGGTCCGCATTGAGACCGCCCCACTAAAACAGATATCACCGCCGATAAGCATGCAACCAATCCATACCCAATATAACATCGAATGGCTCCATCTGAATTACTATCAAGTTCGCCGTGAACTTCTCCCCATCAATAACAATAGAACACCCAGGACAACAACAACGAACTCAACTGCTCTACGTCCGCTACCGATACGCATAGCTAATGCAATCAATTATGAATATATATGATCATCTCATGACAATCATAGAATAATTCATAGATATAGGATACCACATCATGTCACAGATTAACAACATGAGAGATAGTACAGAAACAATTCTACACAGTACTACATAATGAACCAAATCACTAGAAATGCGAAAGCAATGGATTTCCCAAACCCCACCTACTTTGCACAGTGTGTCATTTTAATACTTTTCTACTAACCACGCACCTAAAGCCCGCCTCGATACCAATCAGAACACTCGCTATTCTGAAGCCAAGATGCTACCTAAAGATTCATCATACAATTCATTTATGGACTATTAATCAATTTTGCTCCCAAAGTTAAATAGTCAAGACAAAGTACGAAGAGTATTTAACCGCCGATCACGTAATATAGCCAAGGAATCAAAATACAGCTTCATCTCATTAATCAAATAAATTAACAAAATCATCTTTATAAATAGGTGATTCTTGAGGTGTGAAACGTGCTTGGACTACGCCCTCCCACTAGCAACTATATCATCATGGATTACCTAAAAAAACATAGAAAACAAGAGTGAGTCGAAACTCAGAAGCACCATATCAATCTCACAAAGGTACAAAGAAACCAAAACAATATTCAAGACATTGGAACATATCTTCCATTTAACTGTGAAATTACAACGTATGAATGCATGCAAGGAATGAAAATGGACCTTCCAATCACAGATATCGTATATCGAGTGATACACCCGTTTGTGTTCACTTAAGCCCATACTTCACAAAGTATGGGGACCCAATCACCGTATGAAGAACGTTTCATACGGGTGTCCGAAGTTGCCACATTGGAATGGTGGTCAACGTTGCCCACATTGGAATGGTGGGTCTCATATGCCCATATTGGAATGATGGGACTTTTAAGTTTTTGCCCACATTGGAATAGTGGGTCTCATATGCCCATATTGGAATGATGGGACTCTTAAGTTTCCACTCCCGTGGACGGCAGGAATCAAATGCATGGACAATATGAAAGTCATGCAACAAAATCTTATCACATCACAATGAAGAATAAAATAATCATACAAACATGAATAACTATTCTAGCAACTCATCCACACATTTTCATCAACCTTCATTATGATAAAGTAAGGTACTTGCAGTATCAACATCATGAACAAAGCACAAGAACATTCATGTAATCAACATATCATTATGCAATCCCTTGAGAACGATACAATTTAACAAGTGGTACTTGCCTTCCGTGCTGCGACGTACTAGGAAGCCACGAAGGTGTCCTTCCACCCACCGCCTCACCGCCTACACAAGTATTTACACGGAATAAGAATAACAAAGTATGACGTTTCTACACGTATCCTATCATACCCTCTAATCAACCCATACAACTAAGGGCTAAATTTGACAACTTCTCCCAAAAGACCAAATACCCCTAAACTGGCAGTTTTACTAGAAAATTCACCAATAAATAACCGGTTCTCCAAAAGACCTGAAACCAGTGCTCAACCTCTCTTAACGTAACAGGCCACGAAACTCTAGTTGATGGTAAACTCTAATTCGGCCAAAACAGGGGTCTAACCATCCACTGAAAAACTATATCCACAGTCTGCCCAGATTTCAGAACAGCCCCAAAGAAAAGGCTCTAACTTTTAGACCACTGATCCAAATAAAGTGATCTTTATCATCCTGGAAACATGGTGAAATTATCTTCATAAACCTAGTTGGATGGCCGACCTAGTTCTGACTCTAACAAGATCAAAACCTAGGTGCAACCGACTATACCCAGAGTTTCTGTCAGACAGAGCAGTACGTGGTAAAACAGTCATAACTTTTAAACTACTGGGTGAAAATTCGTGATCCAGGTTCCAAACGAAATCTAATGAAAGCAGGATCATATCTCCAGAAGACGCAGATATCCAATTCGGCCTCTAAGACACCCAAAACTGAGGTACAACGCATCGCATGTAATCAACCCACGTACAGAAACCAGCGACGGTACAAATTGCATAACTTTTGATTGGAAACTATAAAATTGTGATCTTTATCAACTGGGAAAGCTTATTGAATTATCTACAACATTCGTTTTGGGTGGTATCTCTGATTCGCCTCTAAATAATTCAAAACGCCAGACAATACAATCTGTCCAATCTCGCCGCTTCTCCCGACAGTCGCGTAAAACCACCATAACTCCTAAACCGTACGTCCAAATCACATGATCTCGATGCCAAAAGAAATATAAAAACAATACCTACAACTTTCTAAGAGATGGACACGACAGAAAACGAACGCATCTTACCCAAAATCGACGACAAGGCGGCGCATGCAAGGGGGAAGGGGGCGGCTCAAGGGAGAGGGGTGTGGTCGGCGGTTAGGTTGGGGGAGGCACCTCCCTTTAAGTGGCCGCCTCCTCTTGGGCCGGCCTGGTTCAGAGTCCTGCCCAAAGTTGACGCAGCTTTACAAATCTCCTCCAAGACTATTAATTTTGATTTTAAACCTCGCCTTTCACTCCTTCGACCTTCTATTTTTACTAATTGTGATTCGGGATATTACAGAGGTGGAAGAAGAAGACGGAACAACTACTCACTGATACGAAACTTATGGACACAATGTTCACAATGATCGCAACCATCGCCGGCTTCACAAAATCACAAGGTATGGAAAGAAATCAACGTGAGGTACGTGACTGTAATAATGCATTTGGTAAAATTAAATTCACTATGCCCCCTTTTGCTGAAAAATATGATCCTGATGCTTATCTCATATGGGAGCTTACCTAGAACAAAAAATTGCTTGTCATGAATTTCAAGATAAGAAAGTTCGCTACTACTTATGTAGTTTTCCGATTTTATGCCTATTTGGTGGAGCGAATATTATCGTACTAATCAGAACATACCTAGAACATGGAATGCTTTGAAGAGAGCAACGGGGTATAGATTTATACCTTTATATTATTCTCGTCATTTGCTTAATAAATTGCAACGCTTAAGACAAGGTAGTAGTTCTGTAGAGGATTATTATCAAGAATTACAAACTGATTTGTTGTGTTGTGGTTTAGAAGAAACTGAAGATGCTAAGATGGCTAGATTTTTGGTAGGTTTATATTGTGAAATTTAGGACATACTTGACTATAAAGAATACAATTCTATCACTCGCTTGTTTCATCTTGCTTGTAAAGCTGAGAGAGAGGTACAGGGACGTCAATCCACAAACTGCACCTACAAACTCCTCCAACAAATGTTCTTTTGCGTGTCGCACAACTCAAGGGCAATCAAGAGCACCATTTACTCCCTCCTGCCGACAAACTGCACCTACAAACTCCTCCAACAGCCGGTTTTCATCTACTTTCACTACACCATCACATGAACCGTAAACGAGCAAGAGCATGATACAAGTCCCCGCACAAAGTTCATCTTCGGTTGCTTCAACGTGTAGAGCACGACAAACACAATGCCATCGCAAGGGCTATGTACATGATGCGGATTGCCCTAGTAAGTTTGACTCTCTTGATAAAGGATAATGGTGAGTATACTTTAGCTAATGACACTGAGAAAGAATATGCTCTGCTTGCAACTGACCTCGCAAGTGATGACCAAGAATCTGAGCGCGACGAGGAACAATATGGTGCTGAAATTTCAGATAAGTATTTAAGCCTTATAGTGAAGCGGTACTTAGTGCACAAATGTAGTGTGTTGAGCGTAATCAATACCACAACTGCTCCAAACAAAGCTAGTCATCAAGGAGCGTTCATGTCAAGTTATCATTGATGGAGGAAGTTGCAACAATTTGACGAGCATGGACATGGTTGAAAAGCTTGCATTGACCACACAACAACACCCTTGCCCATATAAGAGCATGGATATGATTGAGAAGCTTGCATTGACCACACAAGAACACCCTTGCCCATATTACATTCAATGGTTCAATAATTGTGGCAAGTTGAAGGTAACTCGCATTGTGAGAGTATATTTTTTTATTGGTTCTTATCATGATTATGTTGATTGTGATGTAGTACCAATACAAGTATGTTCTTTGTTATTAGGTAGGCCTTGGCAATATGATAGAGATACAAAGGCATCATGGTAGAACTAATAAGTATACTCTCATATTTAATGAAAAGAAAATCGCTTGTCGCCCATGTCTCTTGAAGCTATTTTAAAGGATGAATTAGAGAGAGCTAATAGAGAAAAGGAAAGTAACAAAAGTGAAAATCAGATTATAGCTTAAGAACTTGGGCACCCGAAAAAGAAAGAATCTAGTGCTAGGAAAGGTGAAATTAAATTGAAAGGTTATGTTTTCCTTGATACTAAATTTGATATTTGTGAGATGAAAGATAACAAATCTGATTGCTATGCTTTAGTGTGTAAACAAGCCTTGTTTTTCTTTCAAGATATGCCTCCTTCTTTGCTTCCTGCTGTTGCTAACATTTTGCAGGAGTTTGCTGATGTGTTTCCAAGTGACATACCCCCATGGCTGCCTCCAATTAGGGGGGTTGAACATCAAAATGATTTATTTCTAGGATCCTCGCTTCCCAACCGCACCATATAGATCCAATCCTGAAGAGACTAAGGAAATTCAACGTCAAGTGCAAGACTTGCTTGACAAAGGGTATGTACGTGAAAGCCTTTGTCCTTGTGCCATCCGTGTGATTTTGGTACCTAAGAAAGATGGATCATGACGTATGTGTGTTGACTGTAGAGTTATCAATAATATTACTATTTGATATCGTTATCCTATTCGTAGGCTAGATGATATGCTTGATGAATTAAGTGGCTCTACTGTGTCTTCTAAAGTGGATTTGCATAGTGGGTATCACCAAATTTGCATGCAGTTAGTCGACGAATGAAAAAATAGTCAAAACTAAAATAGGATTATATGAGTGGTTGTTGATGTTTTTTGGGTTAACTAATGCACCTAGTACTTTCATGAGAATAATGAATGAAGGGTTGCGTGCTTTCATAAGACAATTTTTGGTGGTATATTTTGATGACATATTGATCTATAGCAAAACATCTTGAACACTTATGTGTTGTTTTTAACGCCTCACGTGATGCACGCTTTTTTGATAACCTTGAGAAGTGCGCCTTTACCCCGATTGAGTATCGTTTAGCTATGTTGTTACTCCATTGTGGTATTGAGGTTGATCAAGCCAAGATCGGTCGCATGAGTTGACCGACTCCTAACATGACCACTCAAGTGCGGAGTTTTCTCGAACTTGCTGGATTTTATCGACGCTTTGTCTAAGATTTCAGCACCATTACCACACCGATGAATGAGCTTACGAAGAAAGATGCTCCTTTTATCTGGGGCCCTAAACAAGAATAATTGTTTCAGATTTTGAAAAATAAGCTTACACATGCACCACTTCTCCAACTTCCTGATTTTGGTAAGACTTTTGAGTTTGAATGTGATACTAGTGGAATTGGACTTGGAGGTGTGCTTATTCAAGAAGGTAAACCTGTTGCGTATTTTAGTGAGAAATTAAGTGGGTCTAGTCTGAATTATTCTACTTATGATAAGGAATTATATGATTTAGTTCAGACATTAGAGACATAACAACATTATTTATGGTCCAAATAATTGTTATACATTCGATCATGAATCATTTAAGCACATTCGCTGTTAATCAAATCGACCGTAGACATGCTAAATGGGTTGAGTTCATTGAATCATTTCCATATGCCATTAAACACAAGAAATGAAAGGATAATGTTATTGCTGATGCTTTATCTCGTCGTTGTACCATGTTATCTCAACTTGATTTCAGAATTTTTGGGTTAGAGACAAATAAAGTGCAATATGTGCATGATGATGATTTTAAAGATATCTTTCAGAATTGTAAAGAAGGCAAAAGCTGGAATAAATTTGTTGTGAATGATGGATATTTGTTTCGTGCTAACAAGCTATGCATTCCAGCTAGCACCATTCGTCTTTTGTTGTTACAGGAGGCGCTTGGATGAGGACTCATGGGATATTTTGGTGTCAAGAAGATAGAGTATGTTTTGATCGATCACTTATATTGGCCTAAGTTGAGGCGCCACGTTGAGCGCCATGTGTCTCGCTACGCTAAATGCCACAAAGCTAAGTCACGTCTTAATTCACATGGTTTATATATGTCTCTTCCTGCTCCTAGCGCATCTTGGAAAGATATTTTTATTGATTTTGTTTTAGGACTGCCTAGAATAAAGAGGGGGAGGGATAGTATTTTTGTTGTTGTAGATAGATTTTCGAATATGGCGCATTTCATACCTTGTCATAAGAGCTATGATGCTACAAATGTTGCTGAATTATTTTTCAGAGAAATTGTTCGACTACATAGAGTGCCCAATACAATTGTGTCTTATCGTGATACGAAGTTTCTTAGTCACTTTTAGAGGACACTATAGGCTAAATTAGGGACAAAGTTATTGTTTTCTACTACATGTCATCCCCAAACAGATGGACAAACTGAGGTTATCAACCATCCATTGTCCACTACGTTGAGGGCTGTTTTGAAGAAGAACTTGAAGATGTGGAAAGAATGCTTACCTCATGTGGAGTTTGTGTAACAGCCCAAAATTTTAATTTCAGTTGAAAATAAGACTTTAATTATTTTTGTGGATTTTCTCGAATTTTTTTAAAAACTTTTCCTAATTATTTTAAAGCTAAAATAATTTATGTGCAAAATCTATTACCAACTAAAAGTTGAATTATTTTATTTAAGTCCGTAATGCTCTTGAGAATTTCGTGAATTTTCTCAAAATGTTTGGACTTTATTTGATATTTTCTAAAGCTTATTTGAATTTCTAGGATTAAATAAATTGGAAAAGAATTTAAATCTCTAAGAAAAGATTAGGCCAAGCTCAAAGATCTGCACGCCTTGGCCCAATTCTCCTCACAAGATGATTGATGCGCCGACATCAATCCATCCCGCGCTCTTCTCTCTCTCTCTCGCCGACAAAGTGGGCCTCGTGACTGCATTTCTTCCCTGCCTTTCTTCTCCGCAGCTGCCGCCTCCCGCCGCCATTGATGCCGCACGCGAGCTTCGCTCTCCGCGATTCCTCCGCCTTAACCCCGTGATTTACGCGATTAGCATCGCCACTCCTCCCGCACTCACCCCAAAGATACCCCCTTCTTAACGCCAGAACGCCCCACGCCTCGCCTCCGCCATTACCACAAGACGCATTCACCACCTCCCGCCTCCCTGTAATACCTCATAAATCCAGCTAGGTTGTACCGCTTCAATGTCCGGGAATATTATTCAAAACGAGATTTAAAACTTTCCGAACCGAATCGGTAAAAGAAAGAAGTCTGAGGAGTAAAAGAAACAACTTTCGTCGGATTTTTCCAAACAGTGGGGGGTAAATGATATTGTACGTCAACTCGGGCCGAGGTCACACCTGTGGCCCAAGAGGCCACCGCCCATGTAGTGGCCGGCCAAAGGGGGCGCCACTCCCCAAAACCCTAGCCGCCTTTGGCTCCTCCTCCCCTGGCCGCCTCCTCCTCCCCAAACCGCCTCCTTGCTGCCCCTTGGTGCCCCTCGCAGCGGTGGTGCCAACTCCGTGATCCCCGCCGCTCCTCCTCAAGGTCCCTCCAACAACTCCGCTCTCACGACGCCGACGGCCTGCTCGTCGCCTTCCGGTGGCCGCCCTAGAAGAGAGAAGGGAGGGGAAGGGAGGAAGACCTGTGTGCAGTGGATCTTCGCTGCCTTACTGGTCTACAAGGGTAATTAGACCTCCGATTTGTTGTTTGATTCCATTAGAGTTGAGGATCCGATTGGATTTGTAGTTTCGTTTTGATTCTGTTAATATATTGATTCTGCATAAAGACGTTGTACCTCGATTTTGGGTGTCGTAGAGGCCGAATTGGACATCTGTGTATTCTAGAGAATTGTTCCTGGTTTCATTAGATTTTTTTGGCACCTGGATCACGAATGTTCACCCAGTAGATTAAAAGTTATGACTGTTTTACCACGTATCGCTCTGTCTGTCGAAATTTGGGTATAGTCGGTTGCACCTAGGTTTTGATCTAGTTAGAGTCAGAATCAGGTGGGCCAACCAACTAGGT
This sequence comes from Hsuehochloa calcarea, assembly GCA_036346395.1. Lineage (NCBI taxonomy): Eukaryota > Viridiplantae > Streptophyta > Magnoliopsida > Poales > Poaceae > Hsuehochloa > Hsuehochloa calcarea. The sequence continues at coordinate 11,557,017 of CM070596.1, read as the reverse complement.
TTATGAAGATAATTTCACCATGTTTCCAGGCTGATAAAGATCACTCTATGTGGATCAGTGGTTTAAAAGTTAGAGCCTTTTCTTTAGGGCTGTTCTGAATTCTGGACAGACTGCAGTTATAGTTTTTCATTGGATGGTTAGACCTCTGTTTTGGCCGAATTAGAGTTTACCATAAACTAGAGTTTCGTAGCCCGTTACGTTAAGAAAAGATGAGCACTGGTTTCAGGTCTTTTGGACTTACGGTTAATTATTGGTGAATTTTCTAGTAAAACTGCCAGATTAGGGATATTTGGAATGTTTGGGTAAATTGATCAAATTTAACCTTTTGTTTGGTTGGTTTGGCTAGAGATTGTGGGAGGACACGTGTAGCAATGCCTTACTCATTTGTTCTCATTTCGATTATTTTATATTGTAGACGGTGAAGCGGTGAGTGGAGGGGTATCTCAATTACCTCCCAACCCCAGTAGCAAGAGTAAGTAACTTGTATACTATGATTGATGCATTATGTGATGTGTGAATGAATGATTATATTTGTTCGTATTTGTAGATGAATGCCATGTGTATATTTTCATTTATGAGTACTATTCAATATTGCCATGGGATCACATCATGACATGCATAAAATACCTTTGTAAGACCCATCAATTCCAGTATGGGCACTTGAAAATTCCATCAATTCCAGAATGGGTACGTGAGTCCACCATTCCAATGTGGGCCACGTTACGTGAGTCCACCATTCCAATGTGGGCCACGTTGGACGGTCGTATGAAACGTTCTTCATAGATTACTTTAAGTGAACACCGACGGTGTTTCACTCGCTATACCCCAGATATGCCGCAATATGTCCAATTCCTTCACTGCATCATTTCATTTCATCCATTCATAAGAATTGTTTCCAATAAATGTTCAATCTGTGATAATGTATATGGTTCATTGGATGTTGATTGTTACTTTCAAGAACTTGCTGAGTCTTTGGCTCATTCTTGCTTTGTTGTTTTATTTAGGTAAATGACAAGGAAGAACGGTTTCATGAAGGGTAGATCAACACGATGCACTCACTATCATAATCCAAAACCTTTGAGAACTTATTATTGTCTTCTATTTATACCTTGTGTTGAATTGTAATAAGCCAACTTGGCCGATTTACCATATCTCTCTAAATGTTTATTTCCACTCGCTGATTAAACTTGTTGATGATTTCTGCTCATGTATATCCTGGTGGTACGCCACTTCTAGTAATACTTTTTGTGGTGAATTTCCTAAAGATTAATGATTGTAGGTGACATCTTGATTTCCTTATAGTCAGGGTGTTACACTCCTCGCCTATAAAGGCACCTCCACCGCGCCTCTTCTCCCGCATCTCGCTCCCCACCTCCCGCCCCTCGACGCTCTTAGTCGCCCACATTTCGTAATTCTTCGCCGGCGCCGGTTCGTTTTTCTCCGATTCCGGTGCCACCAGCTTTCCTCGCCACTGACCGCACCTTCAGACAAGATCCTCCGCGATCCTCCGCGCACTCTACCGCCAAGACCCCGAGCTCCTTTGCCGCCAACAACCGAACCACACCGCCGCTCTCCCGCTGCCGACGACCTTTCGCCACTCTCCGCCGCCAGTAGCGATTCACCTCGTTGTCTTCCTCAACCTTTGCGCACTCGCCGAGCCCGCCGCGCCGCTCGCCGGTGCCCTCGGCCCCGTGTTCTCCTCCCGGCGCCGACTTGCTCGCCACCTCGGCCACACACCGCCACTCACCCCCTACTCGCAGCGGCGTGGCGCGTGGACGCCAAAGACAAAGACGCCGCCAAAGACAACCTCCCTTCAAGATTTGGTCAGGAACCGAGTCCACCGTGGACTCACCATGTCGTAATGGCCCACTTGTCACCTCGTGAACAAAGATCACGATGCATGCTTGTTAATAATTGGAATTTCCTTTAGAAATTTAATTCGGGAAATTCGAAATTCTGATTTTTAGGATTTAATCTAGATTTAAACTTCCAGGAGCTCGTATTTCTTCATACAAACTCCGATTTAGGTGATTCAAATTTCTAAATTTGTATAAAATTAAAATATAGCTAACTAAACCAAAATTATTTAATTTAGAGTTAATTTGTATTTTCATTGGAATTTATTTGAATTATTTTGAATTGCTTGAATTTGAATTATTCTCAGATAGATTTTGACGACTCCGGAGAGCTTGACCCTATTGAAGAAGTAGGAGATTTTGAGCAAGGCAAGTTACACCATTGACCATTTTGCCCCCAATATTTAATTACTTAATTTCTATTTTAAATTATTATTGCATGCATAATTATAATTAATTATTTTAAATTCCTGTTTTAAATACTTAATTATTCCAATTCCTTTGTATAGCCAAATTTGAATGTTGTATTACCAATTCCTTGTCACCTTAGTCAAATGAAATTAAAGATAAATATATGCTTAGCAAATGCTTAGACCAGGAAATATTTGATTTTGGGAGAATTTAGCCAAAACTTTAAAATTTGATAAAAGCCTATGACATTGTTATGTCATGGTGGACTTTGGAAAAGTCTTTGAAAATTATAAAATAAAAGAAAATGGTTTGTACTTGGGCAAAAATGGACCGCTGGTGGGTGCAGTTTATGCACCTGCTCGTCTGTTAGGATTGAGACCTGTGGTTTTTATTGAAAGTTGCCCAAGTAGGTTAAGGACCGGTCTTTGAGCCGCATCTTGCAAAGCTCCACCGCACTACCACATGTTCTGTATGGGCGTAATCAGCTTAATAATTTGTCTTACCTCATTTGCTTGTGCCATGTTGTTGTGTGGGTGTCGGTTAGACTTTATTCCCACTTGGCGCAAGAGGGGGCTTCCGGTAGGTGGTTAGCCCAATGAAAGTGAAACCTTAGCGGGCATATTGATAGTGAGGTAGTGCATTGGAAATGCCTTGTGATAATTGCCTAGTCACATGCCTAAGGAAGCGTGCATTGGCCGACATAACGGGCAAATTATCGCGTGTGGGTAAAGTTGTACCCCTCTGCAGAGTGTAAATCTATTCGAATAGCCGTGTCCACGGCTATGGACATGCTGAGCAAAGCCACTCTAAGTTAGATTTGTTTTTTTGGTTTTAAAAATAACTTTGGACAAGATTTGAGGATGGTTAATCCTTGTGGTAAATCAAGCGGTAGCCTTGTGATAGGAGGGTATCCTTTACCATATTTCATATGGAGGCTATCCACTATAAAATGATCAATTTTAAAATCTGATTTTTGATATGGAATAAAAATATGCCTTGAAACTTAGTATAACTATTTAAACCCAAAATGTCGATTTATTTAAATAAACCCCACAACCTTCCTTTGAATAACTTATGCATGCATTCTAAATTCAGATTGGTGTAATTTGCAGCACAGTAGTTGTGCTCATACTTGTCAATATTATTATTCAGAGAAGACTTCTATCCGAAGGTGAGGAGCAGGACGATTAGGCAATGACCTCCGCATTTATTGCCTCGTGGCGATCGTGTGGCTTATCATTATCTTTGCTTCCGCTAATGTTTTATTTGGCCTCGTGCCCAAATTGTAATAAACTCTATGCTTATTAATAAACACGCTGGATATGTTTGTGATAACATTTTGTGGTCAGGTACACCGGAAATCTCGGACTAGTGTATGAACACGAGAATTCGGATCCTTCGCTCCTGGTTCGACAGCTTGCTTACAATCTGTCGCATCATTCGACCACAAAGATGTGCCCTTTCGTAGTTTATAGATTTATTCCTCGTGTTCCTATTGATTTATTACCTCTACCATCTTCGTAAAAGGTAAACATTGATGCTACACAACATGCTGAATTGATTCTGAAGATGCATGAGACACATAAAGAGAATATAGAGTGAATGAACGCACAATATAAACTTACTGTAGTCGGGTAGAAAAAATAACATTCAACCTAGAGATCTTGTTTGGTTGCATTTGCGTAAAGATAGGTTTCCGACTTGAGAAAGTCAAAATTGATGCCTAGAGTCGATGGTCCTTTTAAAGTGTTAGAAAACTTAATGATAATTCATATAAGCTTGATCTATCGGTAGATTTTGGGGTTAGTCCTACATTTAACATTGTAGATTTGAAACCATACTTGGGAGCAGAAGATGACCTTGAGTCGAGGACGACTCCAATTCAAGAAGGGGAGGATGATGAGGGCATCTCTTCCACTGATACAACCATCTCTACTGCTTCTGATGTGCAAGGACCAATTACTAGAGCACGTGCTCACCAACTAAATTATCAGGTGACTTCGTTTCTCGGAGTGCATCCATATTCTACGAACTCTATAATGCTGCCTAAAACACGTGATATTATTTTACTTAGGAATCAAGGATCGGGAGGCAAGCTAAATGAAGATGATGGTAGCAACAAGCATGGAGATGACCATACGAGGAATGAATATTTATATACTGAGACTTAGCGGAATCTAGCATGAAGACTATATATCAAGTTGTTTCGGCCAACACTTAGCAATATTTGAATAAAGGAACTTGGTGCTGCGCCACCTATGCTAATGGACCATGGACCTTGTAATTTGGGCTGGATGTAGCCAGAATCGTGAGAGTTGAGCGACTACTACCGAACTTACCTTCTCATCGAAAGATCGGGCCAGACACGAGTAGGTCATTTAGTTCGATCAGTTACTGACTGGTCGTATAGAGATACGAGCTGATCGTAGAATGGTCGAACGTAATCACAAAGTGGTCAAAACCTAGTTGTAAGGAGTTACAAACTGGTCATGACTAAATACGAACGGGTCGTATAGAGATTTGAGCTGGTAATAAGTGATGAGGACCTGGTTGTAGATCATATTGCATTAAGGTTCGTCCGATATAATTTATGTGTATTCGGAAATCATTTTGTTCTGCTAGGTACTACTAACGACTCGTGGCCGAAAATGTTTCTGAGTCACAACCGAACTACACATGAACCTACAGTGTCACAACTTAACGGGTTGGAACAAACCAGGATGGATACGATTCATCAAACGTGTTCGGATAGGATCCGTCATGGATACTATTTAAGGAGATGCTTGAGACTGTTGGGAGATATACGATACAGAGTAGACACACGATAAGAGTTGACGTGAATTGCCCCAAACCCCATCCGCCATCTTCTTGAAAGAACCTTCCCGTGCGACTTGGTGCTAGCACACCGGCGTACGATGTTCCTGCCCAGGACATGTGGATACCGTAGAGGTGCTGCTACGATTGCTGTTGCGCTTGAGTATGATCCGTGATATTGCAAGGAAAGCGACCGATTGTTGGAGGAGACGATCGGCGACGACTATGCTAGACGTTCGAATTCTGGGAGGACAATCGACTACGACCACTACTTGACGCACTCTTCGCTGGTCCAGCCGCCCAACTCTTCTTCCGCCGCATTGCGATCCGTGGTAACGACCGGATCTCTTGCTTGCATGGCATCCTTGTTTATGTGTTAGAAATTTTGAATTGTAAGCTGGTGTAGCCTACCCGTATCCTTTCATAAAGATAGCTCCAAAGCCTTCCGACCAGACTAAGGAGGTACCACTCGGCAAAGGTGTTCCTCTGGAAGGCACCAACGCACCATCTGACTCAAGAAACGCTGATGCGTCCACCCAAAAGGTATTGGTCGGGGCAGGACTCGACCCCAAGTAGGAAGAGTTGATCGTCTCTGTCCTCTGAGCAAACCAGGATGTAATCGCCTAGTAGGTGTTCGACATGCCCGCAGTCCCCAGGGAGGTGATCGAGCACAGGCTATCTCTCCAGACTGAAAAAATCGATCAAGTAGAAGCTAAGACATTTCAGATCCGATCGGAGGTAGGCAATCCGGTCGAGATCGATAAGCTCTCAAGGTCGGATTCATTCGTGAAATCGACCACCCAGAGTGGCTCACCAACCCTGTAATGGTTAGAAAAAGCAATGGGAAATTGCGAATGTGTATTGACTTCACAGATCTTAATAAAGCTTGCCCGAATTATGACTTTCCCCTTCCACGCATTGATTAGCTTATAGACTCTACTTTTGGGTGTGAGTTGTTAAGTTTTTTAGATGCATACTGGTGCCACCAGATTAATATGAGTAAAGATGATAAAGATAAAACTTCATTCATCACTCCTTATGTCACTTATCACTGTGTTAAGATGTTATTTGGTCTCAAAATATCGCGTAACTTTTCAAAGATTGATGCAAAAACCTTCAATCCTCGATTGACGAAATTTAGAAGCTTACGTTGATGACTGGTCATGAAAAGCATCAATGCTAGTGATCTGATTTCCGACCGCATGAGACTTTCAATAACTTAAGTTAAATCCGGAAAATGTGTGTTTGGAGTTTTTCTAGAAAGCTTCTTAGATTCCTAGTTTCGGCTAGAGGTATTAAGAAAACCCAAGAAAATATCGGCCATCGACCAAATGCGCCCTCCGACAACAAAGAAGGAAGTCCAAAAACTAATTGGTTGTATGGCAGCGTTAAGTCGTTTCATAGCACGGGTAGGGAAGAAAGGATTAGCTTTCTTCAAATTTCTTCGAAAACATGAAAGTTTCGAGTGGACAAAGCAAGCAGACGATGCCTTTGAAAAACTTAAGAAGTACCTTACGAGTACCTCGATAATAGTTTCTCTAAGATCGGGAGAAACATTGCTGATTTACGTTGCTGCAATGCCACAGACCGTCAGTGGTGTACTAGTCGTAGAACGTGACAACGTCCAACGACCGATGTATTACGTAAGTGAAATCTTACATGGACCCAAGAAAAGACACCCACAAGTACAAAAGTTGCTATATGGTCACCTTATGTCTTCAAAGAAACTAAGACATTACTTTGAAGATCACAAGGTGGTCGAATGTAGGGACCCACAAATGCAACTCGACCTCTATGTATTCTCGTGACTAGTCCAGGATCACGCTAGTGCACACAGTATCAACATAGATGAATATCGATCCACATAAGACGATTAGTAGAATAACGACTCATTTTAATAGCAAATAACTGTTGTAACCTTAAGGTCGAGTTTTACATTTATTAAGCTTTGCATGGCTGACAATAGATAAAATAGCAGCAACGGAATAGAAATAAACTTTAGCGGAATCCCATCAATTCACCACAGACAACTAACTGGGATCAAGACCCTAATGATCGACACCTTCGTAGAACTCATCTTCAAAAGCAAACGATGACTCCTCCAGTTCTGTTGATTGGTTATAGCAAGTATGAGTACACAACCGTACTCGTAAGTCATATCACAGAATGCAATTTATAGATGATGGCTTATTCCAAAGGAATGGCTTATGCGGTTCTTTTGTAGAAATACAACATTTGCAATTGAATGCGAATAATAGATGGAAAACATAATTCAAAACAAATAAACTGTAATATTTTATCATTTGATTTCACAAAGACACGCAGTCTAAACAAGATATTCACACAGCCATACCTTAGATCACACAACTCCCTTCCCAAAGGTTTTATGAAAATCTACCCCTCGTGTGGAATCCCCGAGCATGTCCATGACCGAGGACGCATCTACTCGAATAGATTAATTAACACTCTGCTGAGGTTGTACACTTTACCCACAAGATACAATCAGTGTAGCTAGCACTGACCATAACAAATTTTTTCAGAAACTTCATCTTGAACATTGACACTCCCGATGTGCTTTACTGTCGTCCAACCGATACACACAGCGTTTGGGTACGACACACACTGTTGGACAAGGATGCGGCGAACCGTCCCGTGATGTGATAAACACACCTCCAGCCCATCACACAGCTTAACCTGCAACCTGAGTTGTCAATGGCAAGACTCCATAGCCTACTAAGTTAGGCCCGTCCTATACCGCATATGTGGTTGTACAAGAAGGCTCGGCTCAATGGCGCACAAAGTTAAGTCTTTAATTGACAAAGGCAAGACTTCTAAATTCTAACTAAGTCACACAGTTTATCATTCCCAAAGACACACTCCACCAATCACACGTAATCCACCACTTACCTCGCCTAAATCTTTTCCACCCGTTGATTAAGTGCAACACATGCCATCAACGACTAATAGCACACAACACACACATATTCATCACACAGTTCCATAATCACTTAGTCCAGTTTATAATTGCAACTCACATAAAATGATGATTCGTGGTATGGCTAAGCAATCTACTTGTATCTAACCAACCCACGTTGGTGCTACGATAATACCAACTAGTAATGAACCAACCTAGGGTGACAAAAGATCATGACGTAACAATAGACAAGGTGGGCATAACAATTTGGATTAATAACTAAACACAAAGGCATTTAAATAAATACTTGAAATAGAATGCAATACATTGAAACAAAGTATTTTGAAAAGTGGATGTAATATGATCAAAGGTATAACTTGCCTTAGAATAGGTCTAGGTACTGGTCTTGATCTTGAGGCACTTCTCCTTCTTCAAAAGTCCCCCGAAGAATTAACGTCTATGCGTAAATGAAACAAATAAATAAATAACAGAGGCAAAATAAACTCCAAAAATTAAATAAAAATCATAAATAAATATATATCGAATTTATATAAATTTAGAAATTTGAATGGCCTCAATTGGAGTTCGGATGCAAAATATATGGGCTTTGAAAGTTTGAAATTTCATAAATACCCTAAATTGGATTTTCCAGAATTTCTAAATTATTTTTCTAAAGAAAAATTGGATTATTGCGCAATGCTGACGTCAGCGATGAATTTTTGAAAAAAGAATTAAAAAAATATGACATGTGGAGCCCACATGTTAGTGAGATGGCTCACGGTGGAATGAGTCTACCGAGCCACGGGAATCCAGAAGCGATGGACCATGCCATGCAGGCACACACACGAGCGCTGGCTGGACTCCACGCCGATGACATGCATGCACGAGCGCTGACATTGGCACTGAGGTGGCGTCACGCGATGAAAACAGCGAGGGGCGGCGCTCGGGACCCGAGGGTCGTCGGTGAACGGCGGCGACTCGCCGGCGGTGGAGGTGAGCAAAAGCTAGAATGGGTTAATGCGAACCTATTGGTACTGGACTTGGCTCGGGAGGATGGCGGTTGTGGTCGGAATTGACGTCGGAGCGGAGGACGAAGGGCGGCGTTGTCGGGGCTGATCACCGAAGATGCTCCAGGGTCACCAAGAGGTGCACGAGGATGCTCTCACGACGAGGAAGTCAGCGGCATGGTCCACGGGGGCAGGGCGTTAACAGCGGCAATGGAATTGGGATTTTCAGAGTTTCTACTCCGAAGACCCAATCTGGCGATCACAGCCGCTCTAGGGTTCTTGGTGCGAAATTGGGTGGGATTTCGGGTTCAGGTTGAAGGGGTGGCCCTTTGGCGCTATTTATAGGAGCTCGGGCAAGGCTAGGATGGCGTGTTGGCGGCGGAGTCCAAATATGTAATACATCGGAATCGAATCGGGTAATTAGACTATCAGCGAGGAGAAGAAAGGGCAAAGAAAGGAGTACAAATTCTGAAACAAGAAGGGGTTTTCCACATTATTTCGACAACTGGGCCTGGTCGCAGCCAGAGAGGGTCCAAGAGGGGCCGCCATGAGGGGGATCCTTCCCAAAACCCTAAAATCCCTCTCCTCCTCCCCTCTTTCCCCATTGAGCCGCCACCACCTCCTTGTCAGGCGCCACCCCACCTCTCCCTGCGCCTCTGTTGCTCGTTAGATTTGGGTACGCTATGCTTATTTTCTGACCTGATCACCTCTTATAAAGTTGTAAGTCTCGTCTTTATCTTTCTTTTGGCACCAAGATCATCTGATTTGGACGTACGTTTTATGAGTTATGGTAGTTTTACCGTGACTGTCTAGGAGGGTTGACGTGAATTGGCAGATTGTCTTGTCTGTCCAATTTGAATTTTTTAGAAGCCGAATCAGAAATTCCTCTCAAAATGAATGTTGTAGCTAATTCTGTAATATTTCCAAGTTGATAAACAAAATTTTTTTTAGAGTTGCTAATCAAAAGTTATGCAAGTTTTACCATCGCTGTTTTCTGTCTGTCTGATTGTTAGGACAGAGATCTTCACCTGAATATTAGTACTAGTAGGAGACCGAATCAGGGGACTTTCCCAACAATACTATTGTAGCTGGTTTTGTCGTGATTCCATAGAGCCCAAGATCACCCTGTTCCGAGTTGCGTAGAAAATGTTATGGTAGTTTTTGTGCTCTGTCCAGAGAACCCGACGTAAAAATTGATATTCTGTAGATTGGCTTGGTAGGGGTAGTTTATGGCAGAATCAGAAGGGCTTCCCAATTAAGTTTATTTAGGTAATTTAATTTCCTTTCCATAAAGTCTGAGAACACATAATTTGGATCCCGGTAGTGAAAGTTATGAATTTTATAAGTTGACTGTCCACTGAGGGGACAGATCGACGTTTAGGATTTGGGGTTGGAATCGAGTTAGACCCTTTCGCGAGTTCGAGTAGGTTGTTATATATATATATATATATATATATATATATATATATATATATTGCTTTGACCACGCTATGTCTTTTTTAGTGTGTGTTAACTATTTATTGGTGGTGGATGTGTCCCGGGGCGCTATACCGCACGTCCCACGTTCTCTCACCGTTAAGGCAAGTGTGATCATGGTTATATTAGATATTATCGAATGACTTGACCGATACATTCTATGGTTATTTATATTGTTCATGATTGATTTGGTGATATGTCTGGTAATGAGCATGGACTCTATTGTTACGAGTTACGTGTTTATCATGGTTGCTTTGAAAGTTGGAAGGACTATGTTTGTGAGGTTTGTAGTATGAGTAGGATATTCATATGCAATGTTGTTATGGATGTATATTGTTGTCAAATGGAGAATTCATACATATGCATCATGTAGTTATTGAAGTCTTGGTCATGTGTTGATCAAGCCAGAGTTGGGTCCCCGTCATGTTGGTGACGGCATAGGTCCCCATGCTTGAAGAGCATGGGCAAAGGTCCTCATACTTGCAAAGTATGGGTAGAAGATCCTGTGCTGATGGCACAGCATGGGTGTGCATCGACGGATGCGCACTTTGCATTACCGGTAAAATATAAAAAGACAAAGATAAAGACAAAGAGCATAAAGAACATATAAGCAGGTTGCATGTCATGTGAATGTGGTTTATTCGGTGAATAGATTTATGATGTATAATTGATAGGTTTCTTTCTTATACTGTTTTTACCAATTATTATGCTTGCTGAGTCTTTGGACTCACCCTTTGTTGTTTGTTGTGTTTTAGGTACCTGTATGAGATTAGCATGCATGGGAGAAAGGAAGGGCTAGAGTAGTTGCACGCTCGCACTATATACACACATGAGAATAAAAGGAAAATTAATTCAGAGATGGATGAATTATCTAAAATTTCGCTTATGATCATTACTTGATTGGATTAGACTGTAATAAAGGAGTTTAAAATTGGATACTTATGATCTACTTTCAGGTGTCTATTTGATAAAGATGAATAGCCTATGTGGGTTATGTTTGGATCATTTTTTTAAGTAGACTACATCTTGTTATATTTGCTTGTGGGAACCTCCAATATAGTAACTATACAAAGGAGGTTCTCGCGTAATTTGTAAAGTGTTTTAGTTAATTATGTTTATCTTGTTATTTTAGTAGCATTCCAAGCTCATGTTTAAATTTGAAGTTTTCAGCTTGGTATCGAGCGGCTTTAGGTCCGTGGTGAATAGGTTAGCAACTTAGGTAACTTGATTTGTAAAAATAAATAAATTTATTAATGGTTAATTAACTTAAAACTTGTCACACTGGTGCACAGTAGGATGGGAATGGGCAAAGCATTGCATTTACGTTGCTATGTAGCATTGATTATTGCCGATATGAATTGATTATGAATGCTTATGATTTGGTTACGTGATTGTTATATGTGATGATAGTAGATCTTTGAGAGGTAGAGATTGTGGTTATGGCCATAGGTATGGTCAAAGGTACCATTGCTGGTGGTAGGGGAAAGAGAAGTGTTTACTCCGAGGAACTTTGTTATGAAAGTTGGGGATGGGTCTCCTTGGGAAGCTTGTTGTGTTCTTGAGTTTCCATTGGGATATTCTGATTAGCCATTGTTGGTTGATGAATTTTCATGGATTAGTGGGTACAAAGCGACGTGTTGGAAAGTTCTATTTGGTCATTGAGAAGTTCATTGTGGTTGATGGTTTCTTTGAGAAAGATTAATGTGTTTCGCTGGCTTAACTTGTCTCTTAAAGCAATTATTTTTTTCCCAATTGTTGAGTTATTCTTGCTCTTTGGTGAGCTTGGTTAATCGTCAAGGTTGGCATTTGAATTGGAGTTTTGTCTTTCTTATTGGTAAACATGACCCATGTATTTCGCTTGATGATTTGGATAATGAAGGTCCGCTTTTGGTATGTGGAAGCTTTGACTAAATGTAACTCTTTGGGAATTCCGAGCGTTGAAGTTGAATGGTTCTCTTTATGAAAGAAAATGTTAAATCCTTTTAGCGATGTATTCTCATGGATAAGTGAGAGGTTACAATCAAAGAAATTAATGGGTATGATATGGGTTATCACTGGGTTTATGTGTGGTGCATAATAAATCTTAACGAGTACCCCTGGAAGTGAAATCGGATAAGTCGATATTGTCCTCTAGTAGTTCTTGATGAGCTGTGAATATGAGGGTGACTATACTTGGTTGGAATCAATAGAGTTATTAAAAGTGTGGAACATTGATGAAATGGTTGATTATTAGAATTGTGTAGTTTGCTAAACTTGTTGGATTATTTGGTCTCGATAGGCTAATCTAACAATGTAGAATGGGAGACATAAGGATTTGTTCGACTGTTGTCTCAGTAGATAAAGATATGGAACTTTCTTTGATTGGCTACTTGATGATCTTGTGTATGCCCGAGGGAATACAAATAGAGAAAGGACTATAGATTCGTCCATGATTGGATAACCATCAATGGTTTATGATAACCTCCAGATTGGAATTAGTGTGTACTAGATTAGTGCGAGCATTGTTAAGAGGTAAAGGGTTGAAATTTAAAAGTAATTTATTCATGTGTGTTTTATGAGGATGACCTGCGGCTGCATGGCCTTGTTAAAAGAGGTTTGCTTTGATAGTGTGGTCTGTGTATCAGATAATCTCTAGGACAAGTTGACCGTTAGAATCTTATTGAAATAACAGAAATATTATGAAATAGTTTATTGTGTTTCTTTTAGAAGGGTTTATGATAGGATTGAATAGGAGACAGGTGTTTGCATGACGATGAAATTGTCGGATAATAGTATGCCTTTGATGAAAGGGTTTTGGTTTAACCTATTAAATTGTGTAGTAGAATCCCTCTAAAATAAAGTGGTTGTTGTAGTGATGTTGCATGATTATAGTATACCCTCAATTTGAAGTTGAGATGATAAAGTGGTATATACCAATTCGGTGAACTTTTGGAGCTTTACAATGGAAGAGTTGACGATAAGGAATCATGTTAAAGAGTGTGTTATTCTAAATGTTAAGGGTGATTTTAGTATTCTTTTTCAATAGGATCGTCCAAAGGTGAAGAAGTTATGCAACAAGCAATTCCCTCTATACAACTACCTGGTAGCATGTATGAAGGTGAAGTTCAACTGCATAGTTATATGAATAACTTACTAGTTTTCCTAGATCAGCTCATCCTAAGCTTTATCTATTAATGGTTATATTACACTTTTAATATGGTGAACATCTTACTTATTTTATTTGGGCATAGGTTGTGCTAATAGAACCACCAAACCGCCAATTAAGGGAGTACCTGTCTTTCTAGTACCTGATCATATGTTTCTCGGGTTGAAAGCTCTGATCCAGTCTTTCCATTGCCATACACCTGATATGGTAAGGGTGAGCTTGCATCATTGAAGTTGCATCAATGACCTGCTCATTTTCATATTTATACCTAGGAACAAGAATTTGTATATATGGTTAACATCTAACCGAAAGAAATATAAGCAACTGACTTAGTAAGATGTTAAGATTTAATAAAACTAGAAAAGGAAGTTCAGAACACATGTCGAGTAACAAAAATCAATAGAAGTTTAGAAAAGGGGTTTTTCATTTAAAATGCAATATAGTATTTCCCTTCAAACATTGTAAAGGATACAACTACTTATTTTCTTTGCAAAGGTCAATTAATTCCCCAATCAAAACTAAATTCCTTAAAATATAACTTAACCACACAAGAATGATCCGAAGTCATGAAAGAATATTGTCCACATAATCATCAATATGTGGGAGGAAAATCTAAGCTTCAACTGACCATTTTGACTTCTATATGTATTATGTGCCAATTACCACTCAGTATTATATATATATATCAATGGCCTCAAAGAAATATATTGTATCATAAATTTGACTTGAGTAAAATGGTACTCAAAAGCTGAGTCATTGATGCATGCCAGTGGGCTCATAAACCGAGGGATACTTCCAATAGATGAAAATTTGAGGAATGAATACTTTTATTTGATCAACCACTGAAACTCTAGCAGTAGGTTTGTGTTCTTGTGATGTCCCTATTCATAATTGGTTTGATCGGCCACTAAATACTTTTATTAATTCCATCTATCTTTGTGTGTGTGTGTGTGTGTGTGTTTGCCCAAGATCATTTACATATTCATTCTGAAATTCTAACTATAATTGTGGAAAATAATCTTTTGTATTTGCTTATACGGAAATAGGGAGTACAAAGAACGGAGATTTGAATTTCATTTCAATTGAACAAGTGGAGCCTCCAACTGATCAAGTTATCCCCAATGACAATGATGCTCATGATGTTGGCTTAAACTGTTTTTGTACAAATCTGGAAGGTCAAGAGACATCTAGTGCTCATATAGAAGCCAATGAAGTGGAACGTGGTCCTTCTACTTCGTTTGGACAGAAAGGAGATGATAATGGGAAAAGGCAAAAGCAAAGTCAAATTGCCGGGTCCTTGAGAGCTACTTGGAATTCAAGAAGGAGCAAACCAAAAAAAATTGTTGAAGAACTAAATGAAACAACAAGACATAGTAAGAGTAACGAGTTTTCTATTGGAAAGTGTGTTACTATATTAGAATCAATTGAAGACCTGACAGATATGGGGAAGGAAAAGGCACTACGACTCTGCAGATGTGAGTTGAATAGAGAAATTTTATCAACACCAAAACCCAAGTGTTCGATTGCTTTGGATTAAGAGCGAAATTGCTCCATAAGTAAGTTGTCTTGCTTGCTGGGTAGTATTTAGTTATCTTGTTGTTTCATTGTATTAAGCATCTCTTCGGCTGTTTCTTGCTGTTTCAATTAATTTGCTTGCTGGATAGTATTCAATTAGCTTGTTGTTTCATTTTATTAACCATCTCTTCAGCTGTTTCTTGTTGTTTCAATTTGCAATAGAAAAACTGAAACCGGATTTGCTTCCTAGCTACTCTCTAGTTTCCATAAGTAAGTTGTCTTTCTTGTTGGATAGTATTCAATTAGTGATACTCTCTAGTTTCACTAGAACACGTCTGTTCCTATTTTTGTAGGTTATAAACATGGGACATGTATCATTTTGCTGTTGTCTGTTTAGTTCAAAGGTGTTCATCTTTTATGCTGAAGATTACTCTTGTCTTGTCCAACAGAATTGGATTCGTATGGTTAATTTGATGTTGTATATACGGTAAAGGTCAAGAGGTTGAAGAGAGCTGCGGAGAAGCCACAACATGGAAGAGACTTGCAGATCAGACTAACAAGGAAGCAATCAACATGGAAGAGAGTTGCAGATCATACTGACAAGGAAGCCCTATTTTGATTGTGGGTTCTAGACATGTCATGTTAGAATGTTAGATGATCATGT
Organism: Hsuehochloa calcarea; assembly: GCA_036346395.1. Classification (NCBI taxonomy): domain Eukaryota; kingdom Viridiplantae; phylum Streptophyta; class Magnoliopsida; order Poales; family Poaceae; genus Hsuehochloa; species Hsuehochloa calcarea. The sequence continues at coordinate 11,541,215 of CM070596.1, read as the reverse complement.
TTCTGGCCTCAGGAACTTGCAGGAATTATATGTATATTTCTTCCTTTTTCTAGGGTAGTTGAACGTTTGCTAAATCTGAGATGGTGGTCATGGAATTTAGTTTATTTATGGTTGGTATTGCATAAGATTCATGGCTTTTTTAATGGATTTTTAAGATTATTGGATGTAATTATACTCTTTTCCCAAAATTTTTGTAATTTTCTTTGATTTTCCCAATATATCTGCATTTTTTATTTTTCCGAACATTTTTGATTTTTTTGATTTTACTGGGTTTTTATTTTCTTTAATGCCCGAAATTTCCGATCCCTATCTGTTTCCAAACGGTCAAACGAAATTTTCCGTGGCAGGAGTATTTTCCAGGAGGGTAGGGGGTTCCATTTGGCCTAAAAATCCTCGTGGGATTTACTTCCTATGTTTCTCTCCCCTTGCATCCATACAAGCCCTTAGGTCTTGTTTGGGAACACATGGAATGGCCAGGATCGCAACCCAATCCCGTGGAGCATCCTGACGGGGAAAACTTCAAGCCTAGCCTACTTGCGCATTTGGATGAGACCGAGATGGGGAAAATCGTGGCTCAATCCACTCCGTTCCCTAGGGAAAAGGAATTCTCTGCGGAGATAGGTTTTGTCTACACTCGTCATTGTGTCGCGTCTCCTCCTCGCTCATGACCACCATGACGGCGTCGCCTCCCTTTCTCTCCGCCGACTCCAGTGACACCTTCTCCTCCTACTCCGGTGGGGCGCCAAGAAGCCATATCCTCCCTTATCCCTCTCCTCCCTTCCTCTTTGCCTTCTAGGGTTTTGCAACCTAAAAACTAGTAGACAGCTTCTCCCAGATCTTCACTGGTTGGAGAGACAGAGCGGAGAGGAGAAGAAATCGGACCAGGGTGCTCACGTCAGAGGTGATCCGCTGCCATCCTAGGTCATTCGCGCCGCCGATACATTGTGTCAAGGTGAGCAGTTCAACCTCCTATTTGGGCATTCATTTTGTTGGTGAGAGTGCCGGTGTGTGATGCTTTGCTTCCGCTTCCTTCTCCCTCCATCTTCCTTCTCCTGTATTGCGGTATTGGGCATGTCATTGAAAAAACCAGGTGAAAAATTCTTTTAAAAATCCTGAAAAAGAATCCCTGCCATGATTTACCCTGTTCTACTCTAATTTGTTTGCTTCACCATGTGATGTGCCACATTAAATTCCCAGGCCAGTACAAAGACATGGTCACTTATGTGCACATGGTGGGCATGTCCTGACTTGGAGTTTCAGTGTTTGAGAACTGAAATGTGATCTCACTTAGCATCCAAAAGATGAACAGCAACACAATGGGCTTGTTTGTTTAGGCTTAAGATTTTTAGCTTATAGCTGAAAGCCGCTTTTGGCATAATCAACTTATAAGCTTCTTAGCTTTTTAGCCAAGCTTTGGTGTTTGATAATCTAGTTTTTTATAGGATGTTGACTTATTGAGTTGTGTATAAAGGATGAAAAGTTTGAATTACCCTTTAGGGGTTAAATGATCTTAAGCATACATTTAAACTTATTTTTGCATAGGATTTGTAAATATAACGAATACGTGCAAGTGTACATATGAAATAAGATGGATTTTGCTCGTCCGTGCATGCATGTATTAATTTTGGACATTGCGTAATGAAAGAAAATAATATAGAAAGACATATATTAGCCAACCGAATAAAATAACATAGTAACAAAATAATATTCGATCATATCATATTAATGTAATCTATTTATCCTCTTGCGGCCATTAAAGAAGTAGCAATACTATCACAGAAGACACTCATATCTCCATCATCGATTGCTGATCCATTAACACCGTGCCCTCCAAATGATCCAGTTTGTGTATCATTTGGATCATAATCTTCGTCAAGATCACATCTCTCAAAAATATCATCACGCAAAGCACTATCTTGGATGAAGTTGTGTAGCGCCATACATGCAATTATCATTTTCGTTTGAATCTTCATTTTGTAACTTGGCAAAGCCAACAAGATTATCAATTTCATCTTCAACACGCCAAAGGAACACTCAATCACATTGCGAAGGGACGAGTGAGCGTGATTGAAAACCTCGTATTTCCCACTTGGTTGTCGACCATGGCGAAATTCTCGTAGATGATACTTTTGTCCTTTGTAAGGAGCTAGATAGTCCTTTCAATTGGGATAACCCGCATCAACAAGGTAATATTTTTCTACATACATGAAACATATAAATATTAACAATAAAAATCATGAAGGCTATCATAATAATTAATTATATGATTAAAGAAGCATAGTACCTTCAGAAGGATGTGGAAACCGGTTTGAATACTTGTCCGAAGTGTTACTGAAAATCCTTGTGTCATGCGCTGAACCCAGCCATCCGGCGACAACAAAGGTAAACCTCATGTCGAAGTCACACACTACCATCACATTTTGAGACATATATCCATGGCGACCAGTGTGAGAAACCTGCTCATCTACTGTAACAACAGCAGGTACATGTGTGCCATCAATTGCACCTATGCAATTGTTAAAATGAGGCGTGAAGCGGTTATCTTGAAGTCTTGGATATACTGTTGTGAACTCCAGATCCATTGGTCTAATATTATCTTCAGATAAAAGATAGACACATTGCAATATTTCACTAAACTTTCTATTGATTGTTTCCGTGGACCTTTTGAAGCGGTTTTGAACTTGACTAACTAACTGAGAGCCACCAACTGTCCACAAAAATATAGCCAAAGATTCTGTGGAGGTCATAGTCCTAGTTGATTTCAAGCCATAATTTGCCACCAAGGTTTCATGCAAACTATCAAAAACAACCCTACTCATTAGGAACATCGAGTAACAATCTCTCTCATCGTCCAGTTGCTCAACAACCCATTCATAACCAGTCAGGAGTGGTTGTCTCCTTCCTTTTTTTGTTTAGGTAAGTGTCATAGTAGTGCATACCTACATAACCAGCTGCTGCAACAAAATCCTGAAATGGTAACTTCCTCTTTTCGATATCATCTTCGCTAAAATCGCTCTCAGTGATTGAACAATCAATGTCACTCTTAGTGGTTGAACCATCAATATCACGGGCGACTCTAGTGAGCATTGCTACTGATGTAATGCATAGTCAAATTTCAATGTCTAAAAAAGGAAGTTAAACTTTGATATATATATATAGATGACATAGTCAAATTCTAGTGAGCATTGCTACTGATGTAATGCATAATCCGGTTTCAATGTCTAAAAAAGGATGTTAAACTTTGATATATATATATATATATATATGACATAGTCAAATTCCAGTGAGTATTGCTATTGATGTAATGCTCAAGTGAGCATTGCTCCAGTCATGCTTGCATCTTGCTCAAGATCAAAGTATAGCCTTCTGGCAAAAATAATGCTAGTATATATTGATGTAATGCTCTAGTGAGCATTGTTACTACCTACTAATGCTATGCTCCAGTGAGCATTACTCCAGTAATGCTTGCATCTTGCTCAAGATCAAAGTAGAGCATTCTAGCAAAACTAATTTTACCCTCAGATGGACATGTTGCAAAATTATTGCACTATATATTATGTACATACACAAGAATTAATGCTAGTATGGAACAACTGGACATGCAAATGTAATCCACACAATTGATCTGAACTTTACAATTTCCCACTTTCAACTTGCAAATGCAGGAAAATGGTGCTAGGGGAGGAGACAGAGACTCACTGGGGGAGGCAGCGTCGGACGAGGAAGGGCCGACGTCGGGGTCGTCGGGAGGAGGCGGCGGGCCAAGGAAGGTGGTGTCGGATGAGGAAGGGCCGATGTCGGGGTCGTTTGAGGGGAGGCGTCGGACGAGGAAGGGCCAGTGTCGGGGTCGTCCGAGGGGAGGCGGCCGCGTCTTCCTCATGGGGGTGACGGAGTTCGGGGAGGGGAGGTGGCGGTGTAGGGGGAGGGGAGCGGCGGAGTGGGGGGAAGGGAGGGGAGGCGACGGTGTGGAGGGGAGGGGATTTGAGGCTGCGGCGTGGGGGAAACCGAAGGGATTTGGAATCGGGGAAGACGAGGATGGAACATGAAAAAACAGAACGATTTGCATTTATATTCAATGATATTTTGTGGGTAATTTCAGTGAACTTTAGTAGCAAGCGGTTATTCCATTCATAAAAGCAAAAAAATACCCCTCCCATGGCTTATAACTTTTAGGCTTAAAATGACTTAACTTTTTTATAAGCCAGATAAAAAGCCACCCTTTGTTTAGACTTAGGCTTTTTTACTTTTAAGTCAGAAAAATCCTAAACAAACAGGATCAATGCCTCAATTCATTATTGTTAGCTACCTTCAAGATGTGCATAGCCTGTTCCCATGCTTTAGGGAACACAACAACCCTCCTAGTGACAAAAGCTTGATATACTACATCATTGCATTTGTAGTGAAACGAAAATGAAGAGAGGAGAGGAGAGGACAGTAGTACTGATGAACCCTAAGGTTTGATTTGTTAGCCCGATCTTTCGATGAGAACGACAAGTCCGATAGGCGTCGCTCAACTCTGACGATCTCAGCTACGAACACGCAAGGCTCGAAACCACGCAATCGCTGAACTGATTGACAAGTCGTTATCAACCGTGCACGAATAACCGGTTGACCTGACCACGAAGGTCGATTCCTGTATACACCGAAGAAGCACGCAAGAACAAGATAAAGCAATCTAAAATTACAAATAAAGATTGAAATATTAAAATTGGGATTTCGAAAGCGGTATTATGGTTGGTCTAGTCGACACAAGCCAATACACGAAGTTGCAACAAGGCTAACTTTTAACTAAACAAAATCCCAAGAAACTAGAGGGGGTGCGTCCTCCTTAAATAGGGGATGAGGAGCCACAAATCTAAAATAAATAGAGGGGTGGGACTAAAGGCACGAATTACTGTTTATGTGAACAGTAATCACACCCCCAGTTGGGCCGGCGGCACATGGGCCAATTCCGGTACGATTACAAGGCCCAAATCGGCCCAAATTAGTAACATAGCACCTTCTTTTGACGATTACAAAGTCTACATAAGGAATTTGGAGGTGAGGCTGGATCCGTTGGAAATATCTCATCGTTAGCTTTCCAACAAGCCCAAGAACACCCGAATCGGACTCCGTTTGTAAAAGTTATGTATGTTTTAAGTTGGTGCTGTCAGGCTGATTCCGGAGGCCGAACTGGATTCCAGAACGGGTCCACTCGAGAATCTGGCTTGTCTTGGACCAAAAGTGACATGGTGCTTCTCATATATATATTTCATCATTAGGTAGCATCATATAGTTCATATAATATAAAGGCACTCCTAAAAACAAGCTCACCTGATAATTTAAGTGAAGCGTACGAGCTCTTATACTTGGAACAACAAGCATAGCAAATATGGTTGTATCCATAGGGGTTATGTCCTCATCGAGTACTTGTATGGATGAATATATTTTTTTAGTGGTTAGGTAGTTGATGAAATTTAGTTATCTCAATGGTAGTTATGTGTTTTCTTTTATATATGTAGTTGTTCTCAATGGCACTTGGCTCTGAAAGCTATCTGCACATCTTGAGCACTTGGCAGCTCTGAAAGATGTAATTTTCCTTTTTACCAGTCTCCGAGTTTGCTGTGACCTGTGAGGGATTTGTTGATCATCTTGTTGCTGTCACCTCTTGGTCCCCTCTTCTCCTTCCTTCAAGGTACCTAGACCTGTTCCGTTTTGTACACTCAGAATTTGGTTACACTAGTATATGTGAAGTGCTAATCTGGCTTAAATCATGATTTGTGACTTGATTTAAATAAGTTACTAAGTAGTAGAGATTTTAGAGCTTGTATCTTCCTAACACTGAAACTTGCATTGCATCTGGCATTGCACCAGAGATTTCTTTTTTTAGCACTTGTATCTACCTAAAAGGGATGTCAAATGCTTAAGTGAAAATGTTGAGAAGGACTAGTTCAGAGCTTGTGTGGGCAAATTATTAACTATCAAATGCCATTGTAAATCTATTTACATTTTCAATTCAATCATAGCGGGGAAACAATTCATTGGCATATAAAGACGGTTTTCAATACAATTCCTGCTCTCACCTATAAATTTGTCAAGCTTCCTAATGCTAACCAAACTCATTGGAATATTAGATCGGATCCTCGCTTCTTCCCCTACTTTAAGGTTCATAATTTGACATTCATGTATAAATCAATATTTAGTTTTTTTTAAAAAAACTCATGCATATATTGTTTGCCTTGCAGAATTGTATTGGTGCTATCGATGGTACCCATATTTCTATTACTATAAGTGGAAAGAAGGTTGCTCCGTATAGGAATAAAAAGGGTACATTAAGTCAAAATGTCATGGTAGTTTGTGATTTTGACTGGAACTTCACTTTTATGTCACGTGGCTAGAAGGGATCTACTATAGATGCTAGAGTCCTTAGGTCTTCTCTGAGTAGTGATTTTCCAGTACCGGAAGGTAAATTTTTTTCTTGTCGATGGTGTTATGCTAACACACCATCATTCCTTGTACCTTACTATGGTGTCCGATACCACCTGAAGGAGTTTGGACGTGGTCACCGTGGACCAAGAGACTACAAGGAGTTATTCAATCATCGTCGCACAAGCTTGCGAAATTACGTAGAAAGGGCTTTAGGAGTTCTAAAGAAGTGCTTTCCCGTACTCAAAATAGGCACATTCCATCGTATAAAGAACCAAGTGAAGATTCCAGCAGCTGCAGTAGTTTTCCATAATATGACCTGGATGCTTAATGGCGATGAGGGGGTGGTTAGATAACCAACCTGACAATATACCATCCGAAAAGTTTGTCGATCTTCCAGGAGGTAACAAAGAATACCACAACGATGTGGATTCACATGGTAATCAAATGGATTGTGGAAATAATGTTAGAGATACAATTGCAAAGAAGATATGGGAAAATTATGTTTGTATTCGGCCAAAGTAGCAAACTTTGTTTTCTAATGGGATGTAATCAAGTTGGATGTATTTGTTTTATTTGCACCCAATTTTCCATTTGACAAATTAGTATTTATGTTAGATGTTTGTATAATTAGAAGTAAGGAAAAACAATTCTTTGTTTATTTGTTTGAATAAATTCAATCAAATATTACTTTATAGTTACGATGTTTGCAAGAGGATCTCCAAAATTTAATTTTGTTGCAAGCTAGAAATGCACAGAAGAAGGCATCACCAAAGGGGACAACATCAAGAGGTATTACTTTACAGTTTGTGCAATTCTGCTTATAATTGTTATCAAGCAATCTAAAATTTTTGTTGCTTCCTCAATTAGTTGAAATTGAGCCTACTTTCTTATTACTTCGATATAATTTTGCCAAACAGTGGATAAGTCCAGAGCCTTATGGAATCCTGGACTAGAAAAGGCTTTAGTTGATCGCTCCATGAATTCAACAACCCTTCTTACGAGGCGGCAGCAGATGGTCGAGTGAAGCATGGAATATGATTGTCAAATAATTTCATGAGAAGCATCCGTATGTGAATTTGAAAAGGCAACAAATACAAGATAAAGAAAAGGAGCTGGAAATGGACTATAAGATGCTCAAACATGCAAGAAAATAGAGTGGTGCTTCTTGGGATGACAATCGTTGCATGATAATTGTCGACCCTTCAATTTGGGCCAATATCACCACAGTAATATATTTACACAGATTTTTTCCATCACTATTAAATTGGTGTGATATCTTCTAATGTCATAATTAATTATCTCATTTTGTACGTACTGTAGTCATATCCTAGTACTAAGAAGTTTCGTAGTAAACCTTTCCCCATGTTTGATACATGGGGAGATCTCTATAATGGTAAATTTTATTGTCAAACATATTTTGTATAACTTATCCTCATATTAGTGAACTTTAACTTTCTTGTGTAGGACAAACAGCTGAGGGTGGCATGAACTTCACATCTCTTGAGCCAGCATAACATGTTATTCTGACACAAATAGACAAAGGTGATGATTACGTTGAAACTTAAAAACATTTTCCCGGGCATGCATTATGATGAGTGCAATGACATAAGCTCACCAAGTCAACATACGACGAGTGCAATGGAGTATGAACTTCATCAAAGAGAAAGTAATGCCACCTCAGGAGATAAAGGAGAAAAGGTTGTGAAGAAGACAAATACTAACTCGAGAGATAAAGGAGAAAAGGTTGTGAAGAAGACAAATACTAACTCGAGAGATAAAGGAGAAAAGGTTGTGAAGAAGACAAATACTAACTCGAGAGATAAAGGAGAAAAGGTTGTGAAAAAGCGCAAGCAAGGTGGGAATATAGCTGATATGATGGGAAGGTATCTAGAGATAAGACCAAAGAAAGCCGAGGAGGAGGTTGTAGAGCTAGCCATGGAACGAGCTGATGCAAGGCATGCAGATGATTTCTCCATCAAGAGATGCATAAGTGTTTTGAACAAAATGGAAGATCTATCAAATGAAGATAAAGTCAAAGCCTTTGGTGTATTTAAGGATGCTCAAAACAGAGATTTTCGTTAGTGAGGAACATGTTACTCGTCCCTTGTGGTTGAGAAGCGTGATGGTAAGTGGATAACTTGTTTCTTCCATCGTATGTTTGCTGTTTCTTATTTTCATTTGTGCTTATTGTCATTTTCATCTATTAATAGGATATGTAAGTTTGAGGTCAGCAGAGCTTGTGCCCGGTAATATGGTTTCATTGGTAAGAAGGAAAATTATTGACTACTAGCTATTTTATTGCTCATAATGCGATCCAAGTTTCAATTGTGGAGTGTGCACTGCTGCTACTTTGTGCTTTCTTCTTCGCTTTGTAGCATTCGTCTAGAATTTCGGGACTGTAATGGTGTCCATATATATGTGATCTGGGGGCAGTTGCATGCATACAAGGGTGACTTTTAATTGGACACTAGACAAAGAAAGATCGACTCACTTTAATAGTATGTTGTTTGTTACCCTTCTAATGAGGACATTTTCATGAGAAAATACTCCGAATTTAGACACTCGGTGAATATGGCTAAGAGCCTTTAAAATGTGGAGGAAATTTATCAGTATAATGAACATAAAGGTTCTGTCGTGTGCATAATGTTATTTAGCCTGCCTTAGGATATATAGTCTTGCAGAAGCCTGAGAACGATACTTCGGATAAATTGCAGCAGCATTCATTCAAACCACTTGATCTCATAATCCAGATAGCATCCATCGTGATCCAGTGAAGAGTAGCATGAGTACCACTTGGTCAGAAGTTACATAAGTACCATCGTGATGACCGTTTTTTATTATTAATATTATCCTTTGTAAGGCTAGCCTTGTGAATATTACATTATTTCCAACCTCTAGTGCGTTTTTTTTAACATGACAGTTTATTTGCATGAATTTTTGGACTGTTTTCGGAAGTTTACGATTTTTTAAGAATTTCCTGGATTGTTTGTTCGAATTTCCTATACTGTTTTTGGATTTTTTTTTTTAAATTTTATTTTCCAGGATATTTTCTTTACTACTATAGAATTTGCAGTTTACCCCCCCCCTCGGCCTCATCGCCACCTCCGCCTCGCCCCCTTTCTCTACCGATAATGTCGCCCCCTCCGCCTCGCCCCCCGACCCTCTCGCCCCTCTGCCTCGCCCCTACCCCTCCGCCTTCTCCGCCTCGGCCCCGCCTCTTGACCTCTCGCCCTTCGCCTCGACACCGCCGCCTGCCCGCCACCGCCACGCCCGCCCGCCCTCCCACCTCGGCCTCATCGCCACCTCCACCTCGCCCCCTTTCTCTACCGACAATGTCGCCCCCTCCGCCTTCTCCGCCCCTCTCGCCCCCCGACCCTCTCGCCCCTCCGCCTCGCCCATCGCCTCTCTCGCCCCTCTGCAGTTTAACCCACGCGCCCGCCCACCTCTCGCCCCCGCCTTCTCCGCCTCACCCCACCCTCTCGACCCGCCGCCCCTTCGCCTCTCACACCGCCGCCCCTCGGCCTCGCCACCCGCTCCTCTGCCTTCTCCGCCTCGCCCATCGGCAACCTCGCTTCGCCCCACCTCTCTCGCCCCTCTGCCCCTCCTTCGCCTCGTCGCCTCTCCCCCCCGCCTCGCCCTCAACCCCGCCACGGTCATTATCACCCCGGTGATGGCGACCAAGGTGGACTGGTGTTCAGCTGACAAGGCAAACTGCCACCTCATGTGCGAAGACGCGTTCAACATGCCCAGTGCTCGGCGGTTGCAACCTATGCAGATTCGTGCACACACAGCGGTTGCAACTTCCACTGTACAAAAGGTACTCCACTCTTCTCCTCCTATTTCTTTCACTTCTCCACCTCACATCTCCTCCTCTGTGCTGCACGAACAATCACTGGTGTGCATAACAACATCAGCTGATACCAGAATCAAGGTGGAGACCACGTGAGGGAGCGCGGCATCTTCGCCGTCGTGAGGGAGTGCGGCATCTTCGTTGTTTCGGTAAGTTCTTGGTCGAACTGACCACCTTGTTTTGGGCAGTGATATTGTTCGTCGTTTGGGTAATGATCATTGTGTGCAATGGATGGTTTCTTCCCCCATAAGTTTTCTTGCTATGTTTCTGATTCTGATGATGGTGCTGAAATGCTCAAACATCTGAAAAAGGTGACATGATAGTGATCATAGAAATAGGAACAAACCTCTAGTCCAAGAAAGCGCTCGTATCCAATGTCAACTGTGTATGGGACCCCAGTCTTTGGCTTTATTGAAGACCACTGTTTTATATACTTATCAGGCTTCTTGTCATGCTTCTTGAACTCCTGAAATTGTAATGGACACACATAAGAAATTAATATCCTTATGTTTGTTTAACATAGATGTCTAGACTATAGTTCAATCTTGCTGGTAGAATCTGAAGCTTAACCTCATGATATACTTGTCAACACACGAATCCATAAAGGAAAAAAAAATGCAAAAATGAGTTAACATTACAAGATGCTGAAGACCAAAAGGTAAGTCTTATATAGTCATTGTTAAAGCAACACAAGCAATCATAAATAGCATTTATACTAATTCTCAACAAATTAAATACAAGTGGTGAAGAGGCCGCCTTTCTGTGCAAAATTCTTCATCGTGGCGGTGGTCAAGGTAAATTTGTGTGATCTTGTGCTTCTATTATTGCTAAATTTGTTTGATTGCTTGATAAATTCTACTAGATCGAAGGATTATTGTATTGTTCGCTTTTTCATGTAGTAATACTGGCTTGGAGGAAGCCATGCATAGTATGATAATAATTTAGACATGCAGTAGTGTATTGTTTGAGGTGGAACCATCAAGAGCATGAAATCTTAGCTTCTGCCTACTTTCACTTTGAATTAAGGCATAGACATGACGTCAGATACTCAGATTATGAGAGGTCCGCGGCAGATTATGAGAGGTCTGCGGCAGTTTAAGCGGCTGTGTGACTTCAACCATATAGGGCATAAAGAGCAGAGACATCATGCAATAAGAAAAATCTTTGATAGGGTACTGAATGCACGCATATTACATCTTTGATATTCACCTGATGACCTGGAGTCACAAATTTATGAAATATGTAGAGCAGAAATGCACTCACATTAGTGAATGACATGAGAGAAAGATACTAACATATATGTGTAACAATAAAAGAACATTTCGAACATAACAAATTCTAAAGACAACACTTCGAACTGGACATCTATCTTTTGATATCAAGTTACACACCTTCAATTTTGAGATGAAATCGACAAACTTCATTTTTTAGTAACACAAATCGACACATTTTTTTAAATATTTTGTCCAGCTGGTGCAACATTGCTAATGTTGTAATCCAGTCATTTCCTTGGCCTGGTATGGCAGCCCAACACATATTTGGTAGAATGAAATACTATTCATCATCTTTCGCTTGTATCGCTTCTCAAATGCAATAATGATATCATCAATGGTGTCTTCCCAACCATCCACTGCTTAATCTTTCGCTTGTATTTGCTATTGATTGAGTTAACTAAAAGTGAGTTCATTACTGTGTTAATATTTGCAAGTGCACCTTGCAAGAAGTTAATACTCTAAGATGTTAGAATTTATCAATTCTTAAACATCAAGGTATTTGTTGATGTCATGATATGTGTGGTGCTATGAAAAGAAGGGATTGCTAATGTTTGTTGGTGTTCTTCAAACAGAGATAAATTATTTTGAAAGATGTAACCCTAACACTCCTTAGTGTTTGTAGTGATTACCACCAAAATGTGAAATGTATTGATGTGTAATGAAATCCATTGTGCTGCTTACGAAGGTTTCTACTTTTGTAGTTTTGTGATTGCATAAAATTCCGTTGATGCTATAAGTGCAATAATTAACGAGCAATTATTGTCCGCTTGATTTTTTGTTGACAGTTTCTTGCCTGAAATCCTCGAAACCGAACACCATAGTGCTCTCTGGGTTTACTGGCAGTGGCAAAACTATTCTTTTCTACCAGGTAATTATCTATTTTAATTGTTCCAGATATGTATTGTTCGCTTTTTCATGTAGTAATACTGGCTTGGAGGAAGCCATGCATAGTATGATAATAATTTAGACATGCAGTACTGCAGTACATTTTTTATTTTTGACAAAACTTACCTTGATTATATTATTGGAAATCATGTCAAAATGAAATGGGGTTTTCATTTTTTTTTTGTATTAGTCATGACAAGCACAGGAACACAGGTTACTTATGGCCATAAAAAATGTTGAACTCATGTGTTTGTTGTATTGCTATGTACAAAATCTAAGTCATGTGAGTTCTTCGTATGTTTCAATTTCTCTTTTTCCTCAGAGAAGTTAACCATGCACCATCGGATATTTTTTTTACTATATCATAGATGTTACCTAATAACCGTGAAAAATCAGTTTCCATTCTTGTTTTGGTCCTGGTGAACAAACTCATATACTAAACAATGGCACACCATTGATATATACTAAACTTTCCCCCTGCTCTTACTTTGGTGAAAGGCAGAAGTGGTATTTGATTGAATTAGTTTATTTTTTAAGAAGATGGAACCGGTCACCTCGGCCTCGTCACCACATTTCTCTCTCACGCGTCCCCTCCGCCTTCTCCGCCTCGCCCACCGGCCCTCTCGCATCCGCCTCCCGCCCCTCCCCCCGCCTCTCTGGCCTCTCGCCCCTCCACCCGCTCCTCGCGTCTCGCCCCTCTCGAATCCCCCCCGCCCCTCTGGCCTCTCGCCCCCGCCCCTCTTGCTTCCCCCTTCGCCCCTCGCCCCTCCGCTGCTCCACCGCCTCCCGCCCCTCCTTCGCCCTCGTCGAGGCGGTCGGCCTCATCCCCCGCCGCCAGTCAGTCTCGCCCCAGTGATGGCGACAGAGGTGGAGTGGTGGTCAACTGACAAGGCAAACTGCCACCCTATGTGCGAAGAGAAGACTCGTTCAAAATGCGCAGGGCACGGCGGTTGCAAGCTACGAAAAATCGTGCACACACGGCGGTTGCAACTTCCTTCCACCATGTACAGCTGAAAATTCATCCATCTTGTGTTGTGATCTGCGTCGAGCAGGTCTCTTTTTCCCTTTCCTTCCAGATCGGCTGCACCTTCCTTCTGATCTTTAGCCAATATTTTGAGATTGCCCTAAAGCTCGAGGATCTTGATGTTGTGAAATGGCTTCTCTCTTTTCACATGCTAAAGTTAACTGGCTTTGATCTGTCTATTCGGCACCGTCTCATACCACTTTCATCACCAGTATATGTAATATTCTATAATAATTGTTCAATTTGTTATGAGCTGTACACTCCACCTGTGATCGAATCTTGGAATTTTGTTCAGACCAAATAATTCCATAGCAAGAGATTATGTAATTCCATACCAAGAGATTATGTAATAGCAGTTAAATTTCATATATTGATATGAAGCAAAGCATTGTAAAGTCACATTTCCCCATTAATTTATGAGTTAATACATGTGCATGTTCTGAGATTCCGGTACCAGTAATAGCTTTTAGTTTTACATATGGTTATATAATGATCTTTCTTTCTCTATGAAAGTGGGGGCACTATCAATAACCGTTGAAACCTACTAAATCAAGCACCTATTACTCTATTAGCAATTATCAATGACTGTGTTCACACCACATAACCCATATGGTTACATCTTCTAAAGGTTTTTATCGTTGTCTAAGGTATGACAAATAGAACTTGGAACAACAACGATAGCAGTGGCTAGTACATGTATGTTGGAAACAACATTGCTACACGTAATGGAAACTTATAAGGAACTGCCCGACCCAATAACTCCCATTCCTTACAATACCTATTGTTAACCTTAAAGTGGATTTACACAACACATAACCATGTTGATAAAACTTACTGAAAATAAGATTTTAAAAAGGAATCATTTTATATTACAACTTGGAATCATGTTTGTCAGCTTGTATGATTCTACAAATATGATGTCATAAGCATATATGAGAACACACAAGGAAACGTAGACCTGCATTATATACGTGATGTACAAGATGTTGGACATTGATCAAATCAAATGGTGAAAAAATACGCTGTCCTCAAAATGCAATTATACATATTTGTTATCCTTACAATATATACCTTCCCTATTCTACAATTTCTTTTGCTTTCTCCTCATCATCATTAGATATGATAAAACTGGAATGACCTTCTTTGCTAAATCAGATTTGTACACCACGAATTTGGCAATCAAAATTGTTCACCATAAAGTGAGCAGCCAGATGTCACATTGAGAAGGATCTTCGATAAAATGTCGCGGCATCCAAACCAATCATCACATAAAGGAAAAGAAGGTGGCTATGATGTCAAATCATTTAGCTTTTGTTGTTTTGTTCTATTCCGTCGATGCTAAAAGAAAAACATGCATGCTTAATTTTTTAATGTAGTGGTGGATGAACACATTGCACCGAAGAGAACTCGGACCAGTTTTGTGCCACGCGCACCAACAGGGTTGTTTATACGTGAGCTACCTCGCAGCTCAAACGTGAGTTATACTCCTTCGGATGATGATGTTGAGCCAAATCAAACTCCTTTGTCATTTGCAATTCAATCAGAAAGTGTTCTTACCGGGGCAACGTTGTTTCAAGGCAAAACCTCAAATGGTACAACTTGCTACTTGCACACAGTTGCTAATGATGTGCGCACATTTACTCATCTCTTCTAAAATTATGTGTGCACCACCCTTTAGGTAGAAAGCGTGATCGTGGTGCACCATGTCACACGATCCAAACACCGGAGGAAGGGCAAGCAAGGCATAAGCAACATAATGAATGCAACACAACCATGATGCAAGATCATGTTGAAACAAGGTAAGCACACAATAGAGTACGCTATGTAAGTATGACTCCTGATCAGAGGCAAGCAAGGCGTGATCGCCAATACACACGAAATGCTGCAAGATGCAATGCACCTAGCCCTATTTCTTCTGGTGCAGTTGAAAGTACGGTTGATGATGAGTCACATATGCTCAATCCATCAAACCCTGCAATGCAGAGTAATGGATCAAATAATCAACGAAATGTACACCGAAGAATCATGACACAAGAGCATATTGAAGCAAAGCGAGCACGTGATAGAGCACGATATGCAAATATGATGGCATAGCAGAAGCAAGCGAAATACCATCGACGAAATGGACAAAACAGAATAAGGCGCAATACCCCATGTCGTGATTCACTTGCTTCAACGCAAAGGCAGAGAGTAGAAAAAGACGGGGAGCACTTCATCTTTGCTGGAAGAGGTGCCATAGCATACAACTCTTCTTTTTATTTGTGTTCTCTCTATCCAGTCTCTTTACTGTACCATTTTGTTTTATTCATTCAGGTGTGGATATGCAGTTTGATCAATCAGTGGATGACTCTGTCGTGGGCTCCAACATCTCTGATCCACACGACCTTGTCTACCAGAGCATTCCTGATATCACTCATATGTTAAAGCCCTAGAGAGACTGTGATCACTACGGTGCGAAGAGGTTTGAATACGAATCAAAGGGGTTTTACTGCCGGTCTGGTCAAATCAAATTGGCAAACCCAGAACCGTCTGTAGATCTACAGAGGCTCTATACGAGCACAGATACCGATGCAAATTATTTCAGGGAAAGCATTTGATACTTCAATAGTCATTTTTCATTCACCACCCTTGGTGTAAGTTTGGACAAAGAATACACCAATTTGAGGGTGGGAGTGTATACGTTCTGGGCTCATGGTCAGATATACCACAATGTACACTCATTTGGTCCGAGCGATGCTATTCAGGACCATTTGCAGCTCTACTTCTATTATAACGACCCCACTCTGCAACATAGGTTCTGGCACTCTCCTAGCCTTGACCAACATGTTGTTAGACGGCTGGTCGTCATCCTTTGAGACAATCCATATTCTCAGACATTCAGGAGTCTGGGCCAAGTCGATGACCTCAAGGAGTACCGAATCGAACTCAACATAGATATGAAGATGGACCAACGGACGTATAACAGGCCAACATCATCGGAGGTGGCTGCTGTGTGGGTTGAGGGAAATGACCTACGTACGCACTTCGATCGTAGCATAGTCCTCTATGGGAACAATAACAAGAAATATGGTATCCAACCATATTATGGATGCTACGACCCCTTGTCATACCCTCTATTCTTCCCGAGAGGGAAGCTCAGTTGGCATCCCGAGATACCAAAGGATGGCATCATCTTGGATGTAGTGCGACGGTCTCGTGGCAATAATACTCTTCAGAACCCAGGTTAGTTGTTCGGCATACGTGCCATGCATCAATTAGTTTTATATCATTAATACTATTGATGTGTGTCCTAACATTTACCCCCCTCTTTTCCATAGATAAGAACTGTCGGCTATGCATCACCATTAGAGATTACTACTGTTATAAATTTCAAATGCGACGTGGTATATTCAACACTCTACTACATGGGAAACGCATGTTCCAGCAGTACGCAGACGACATGTACATCAAGGTGGAAAGTTCTGGGCTAGACTACATCGATAGAAACCAGAAAGAAATACGTGAAGATCTGTACTAGGGTGTGGTAGACAGAATTCATGCTGGAGAGCACTGTGCTGATGCAGTAGGTAAAAGAACCATACTCCCTGCATCATTTATCGGGGGCAAAAGAGATATGAAACGAATATACCTAGATGTGATGGCCCTGGTGCAAAAGTATGGAAAGCCAGACATCTTTGTAACCATGACTTGCAACCCCAATTGGGATGAGATTAGCAAAGAGGTTGAGCCCGGCCAAGCCCCGCGGGATCGCCCTAATCTCGTCATACGGGTTTTTAGAGCCAAGCTAGAGGACCTCGAGAGACAACTATTCAAGGAGCACATGCTCGGTAGAGTGGCTGCATATGTATACGTCGTTGAGTTCCAGAAAACTGGTCTACCTCATGCTCACTTCCTCCTGATCATGGAGTCAGAGTACAAGCTGACATGCTGGAACAGTACAAATGCATCATATCTGCTGAGCTCCCAGACAAACACAAGTACACAGAGCTGTACGAGATGGTTGTGAAGCACATGATGCATGGTCCGTGCGGAGTCTTGAACCCTAAGAATGTGTGCATGCAGGACGGTGGTTGCAAGAACTATTACATGTGTCCATTCAACACGACAACACTCCAAGGGAAGGAGTCATATCCCATTTATAGGAGAAGGGACGACGGCTGTTGTGCAAAGGTTCGAGGCCAAATGTTGGACAATAGGTGGGTTGTGCCATACAATCCTTATCTATTGACGAGGTACAACTGCCACATCAACGCCAAGGTTTGCTCAAGCATTAAGGCCTTTAAGTACCTCTTCAAGTACATCTACAAGGGGCATGATCGTGCATCGATTTCTATCAACGAGGATAGCAATAGAAACGTGGATGAGATCAAGCAGTACAGGGATTCTAGGTGGATCAGCCCGCCGGAAGCATTGTGGAGAATCTATAGCTTTGACCTCAGTGAGATCTCTCCGTCCGTTAGGCAACTACAACCCAAACATGCACATGGTGTTGTTCAATGCAGGTACAGACCTTAACGAAGTAGTCTCTCGGCATGGTGTCGTGAAGACCATGTTGACAGAGTATTTCGAGGCAAACAAGGAATATGATTGGGCTCGAAGCATCCTGTACAGAGACTTCCCGGCGTCGTTTGTATGGATGGCTAGCGGGAAGTATTGGAAGGCAAGGGAAGAACACACGTAGGTCGGTAGAATCATGAGCGCACATCCGACTGACAGGGAGCGATACTATCTCAGGATTCTCCTAAACCACATGACGGGCGCTACCTCCTTCGAAGACCTGAGAACAGTAGACGGTGTTATTTGCCCTACCTTTCATGATGCCGCTGAAAGGAGGGGTCTTATTGAGGCTAACAATAGCATTGATGATTGCCTTAATGAGGCCGAAATATTCCAGATGCCATCTGCGCTTCTGTTGGACCGAAAAGGCGATTAGAGGGGGGTGAATAGGAGCACGCTCACTTTTTCAACCTAGATCAGATTCAACGCAAATTTCACTCCAATAGCTATAGAAGCTATGAAGATCGATATACCAGTACAGCGGAAGACTAGTATTGAATCCAATCAAAACCCCAAAGCAAAAACAACCAAAATCAACCAAAACTTAATTTCCAAGTGTAGGGCGGTCTGACCTCTATGTTAATGGCGGTCTGACCGGTCCATAGGCGGTCTGACCTCTATGTTAATGGCGGTCTGACCTCCAGCCTGATGAACAGTGAAATCAGCCCAAAAAACAAAGTTGCAAATAGGTCTAACTTTTGATCTACAACTCCAAACTTGATGAAACTTGGAACACACCTTCTCTAGGATGTCAGGAACCTATTCCAATCGAAGATCGTAAATATCCTTGGAAAAGTTATGACCTTTCTCCGTTTGAGAGGTGGATGGTTCAAAACCAAATCAAAACGAAAACTAGCTCCAAAAACTTGCTCGTGGGTGATTGATGATCAAGATGATCCTAGATGTGTTCCCACATGTCACAGCAAGCTAGATCACGTGAAGAAATCAATCAAAAACTCACGAATCAAAGAAAGACTCAAAATCACCAAATAGAGAAAAGAAAGGCAAAGAGACACATCTTTGAGCAAACTTTATTTGGATTGATTTGATAGGGTTTGGGTTTACAGCCACTCCATCAATGGAGGACAAAGCTCAATCCAAGAGCACAAAATCAAATCAAAACTTTCTAGAACCCTAACCTCCACTAATCCTCTCCCTAAGCCAAACTAGGGTTTCAACAATGATAAAAGGGTTGAAGGGGGTGTAGCCACCTCCCTCCTCTATTTATAGTGGAGACTTGGACCTTCTAGAAGTTTAACTTAAATGGGCTCCCGTTAAGGCCCAACACAAATGGGTTACACACGTACGCATTTTAAAGCGCCGTCTTCAACACCTCTTGACCTAAACCGTTTCTCTTTGCGTCGTCTTGCGCCGCGGGTTGACAAAAGGTCACCAAGGTGGTATTTGGTAAGATTACCAAAATACTCCTTCTCGGTCCTTCTCCGAAGACCGAGTCCATCTACGCGAAGCACTTCGCCTGCTCCGCCACGTGTAGGTTTACCAACGGCTCTCTCCATGTCGGCAAGTCTCTCCCATCCGGCTCCAACCGAAACCACCATGGCACTTGCACCGACTCCCGCGCCGCTTGATCAAACCAGTCGCACCGAAATGTCCGTTCGGTCATCCTTGTCTATTCTGCACCACACTTGAGTTCATTAACCTCACACGGCATCGTCGATCGTTCTGGACCTCAGCTCTCCAAGCCTAGTCCCGATCATCCTCGCCGTTGACCGTCGTTGACCAACAAGCAACCTGCACAACAATAGACAAGCAAATCGAATCTGGGAACAAGTTCTTCACAACTTGACCCACGTTAGTCAAAACATGCATCATGCAACACATATGCACTGAAACTCATGACTTTGACCTAACCAACAAACAACGCCGCCACGAAGGCCGACGTTCAAGTGACAATCAGTCCGACCGCCCCTTAGGGCCGGTCGAACCGCCAGCCTTGCCGGTCGGACCGCCAGCCATAGGCCGGTCCGATCGCCCGAAAGGACTTAGCCAATTTTTAACCCCTGAAAATCCGAAACCTACTGGAAACTTTAAACCAATAGAACTTTTGACTGGAGACTCCAAAAATTATGGGACCAAGAGCAATAGAATCCCCTCTCTTGCCTACACCCTCTATTTTTGGCCCAGCTCATTTTGACATATTTGGTCACAGCCGGTCCGACCGCCGCTCATGGCCGGTCCGACCGATTTGGTACCGGTCGGACCGCCTGTCACCTGACAGTTCTGAAAATTTATAGAAAACTTGTGAAACGACAAACCGTTAACGTCATTGCCAATTGTCACATCATCCTAAGATCTGGAGCATATCCCCATGATATCCACAATCTCCCCCTTGATGAACACATTGGCAATAATCCAAAAAAATGTAATTTGGAGGTTTGAAAAGTAAAATACTTTCGTTTTCGCACAAAGGCACAACTTGGTCCATAAGCAAGAGAAAGCAATAGAAATGACCAAACTGGCATCAGAATAGCATAGACATGTGAGATAAGACAAAAGAAAGCACAAAAACTTTGATTTCCAGAAAAAAGTCAAAAATCTCACTTAAGGTCCATATGAAAGAACAATTGTTCAATTGACATTTGATCATTGTGAGGAGTAATAAATGCAATTCAAGTTCAGAAGAGTCAATAAGACAATAAGAATGCAATTCAAAAACTCCCCCTCACTATGATCCTCGGATTTCAGAAAAGTTCAAATTATCTAATTTTCTCCCCTTTGTATAATCTTCTCCTCAACATTGAAATATCTTCTCCCCCTTTGACAATGGAGTCATCAAGGAATAACGTATTCATCTCATCCAGAGATAACAAATGCAGAATGAAGAGAGAAGTAAAAAGAAGAAGTATGCATGAAGTGCAATGGAGTGGCTTCATTTTTGTATTTTTCAATTTTTGATTACAAGAAGCTTTGGAGATTACCCAAAAGAGCAAGCTAGCATCTCTAATATTTCACAAACACCATATCAAGCCTGACAGCGCTAGCAAGATCATGATAAGATATATATATCAAAGCTAAGCACGAAGGCTCAAAAATAAAGCAATAGATTTGATCAATTTAAGCAAAGCTTCAAATTCAGCGAGTTCATCAACATGGATCCTAAAGTGAAACTGGCCATGTCAAAATGTCAAAGTGAGATAAAAAATCTAACAAAGACCACATTAAGAGTCAATCAGGTCCTGTATTGAATCATTTTGCTCAAATTTCTCAAAAGCCTATTTTTCAACAGTTTTCTCATTTGCACTGAATATTGAAGTTGACTAATGATCTAACTCAGTGATAAGATCCTGGACTAGGAGCCATATACAAACTCATCCTAAGCTTCGAATAGAAGTTGATTAAAGGTATATCTTAGTAAAGAAGATCCTAGATTATGAGCCATCCACAAACTATTTCTAAGCTTCTACCAGGGCGACAAATCTTGAGGTTCATATCATTTCTGACAAGCAATCCCCATGAGATCGTCTGGATCATCAAACTATCTCCAAGTTCATGTCTTTGACAAGCAGTCTCGTAAGAGTAGTTTGGCACATTTTAAGCATAAGACAATCTTGATTTTTCATTTTTCACAGGAGCAGTTTTAGAATCTCAAGAACACAAAATGCTCAAGTAATGGTCAATTTTAGATTCAAGAGCTAACAAAGCAGTTCTGACAGGGCCAATGTCACAAAAGGAGCACTAATTGCGCAACTCGCTAAAACATCCACAAATTGTAATTTTTAGTTCGAGTTGTTTTAAAGTTCTAGCTCATATAGCAAAGACTTAGCTACACGTATAAAAGCATGATAATTCTAGCAAGTCAAAGAACTAGACATGGCATTGAGAAGAATTGAAATACTAAAGCTCCAAAGGGTAATAGGCAAAGCTTCATCAATTTTAAAAGATAAGCAGAAAATCCGATATTACAATGCATCTTTTTGGATATTTCATACCACTTGTTGTATTTTTCATATGAGTGCAATATGATACAATGAGATGCAATAAAAAGCCTAAAAACCTAAAAAGTTCAAAAAGATCAATAAATTCAGAAAAAGAACAATAAAAGATCAAAAAGAACAATAAATTCGAACTCCCCCTCAAATCAACCGATAGGGATAAATTACCCCTAACTCGCTTCTCAAGGTGGCAAACCTAGTTGGGTCTAAAGGCTTGGTGAGGATATCAGCCAGTTGAGCCTCGGACTCCACGAAGTGCAGTACAATATCACTCTTCTCGACATGGTCTCTAAGGAAGTGATAGCGAATGTCTATGTGCTTGGTCCTAGAGTGTTACACAGGGTTCTTAGCAATGTTAATAGCAGAAGTGTTATCACAGAAAAGAGGAACACTAGCAAAATTTAACCCATAGTCCTTAAGAGTGGATACCATCCACAAAATCGACTACTGACAACTAGCAATGACTACATATTAAACTTGATGATGAGATTGTGCAAGCAGGATTGCTTCCTAGAAGACCAAGAAACAAGAGAAGTGCCTAGGAAGTGACAAGTGCCCGAGGTACTCTTCCTATCAAGCCGACGACCATAAAATCGAATCGAAAACCCCGAATGGACAAAGAAGAAGAGCAGAGTACCAAATGCCATACTGGAGGGTAGAGTGTAAATACCTGAATATGCGCTTAACAGCTTGGCGATGGGAAGCTCTCGGAGATGCCTGAAACCTCGCGCAGAGGCAGACTGTGAAGTGGGTGTCCAGTCTTGAGGCCGTTAGGTACAGGAGGGAGCTGATCATGCTGCGGTACTCACGTTGATCCACGGCTTCTCCTTCCTCATCTGGATTCAAAGTAGTCGAAGTCGCCATGGGAGTGTCGATCGGTTTGCAGTCACCCATGTCGAAGCATTTGAGCAGATCCTTAGTATACTTCGTCGGATGGATGAAGATCCCTTCCTTACATTGCTTGATTTGAAACCCCAGAAAGTAATTGAGCTCTCCCATCATGCTCATCTCAAATTCCCTGGACATAGTCTCAGAAAAGCTGGAAACAAGAGCATGAGAAGAACCACCAAAGATAATATCATCAACGTAAATCTGAGCAAGTAAGAAGTCATTGCCACGCCTAAGAATGAACAAGGTATTGTCTACCTTACCCATCTCAAAATCATTCTTAAGCAAAAAGGTCTTAAGCCTATCGTACCAGGCTCTAGGGGCTTATTTAAGACCATACAAGGCTTTGGACAGCTTGAAGACATGATGTGGGTTCTTGGGATTCTCAAAGCCTGGGGGTTGCCTAACATAAACCTCCTCCTCTCTGAAACCATTCAAAAAGGCACTCTTAACATCCATCTGATATAATCTAAAGCCCTTAGATGCAGCAAATGCAAGTAGAATGCGAATGGCTTCTAGTCTAGCAACAGGAGCAAAGGTCTCATCAAAATCTAACCCCTCAACTTGGCTAAACCCCTGAGCTACCAACCTAACCTTGTTTCTAATCACAGAACCATCCTCATTTTGTTTGTTTTTGAAAACCCAGCGGGTTCCTATAACATTATGACCACTAGGAGGTTCTACTAGGTTTCAGACCTTATTCCTCTCAAAATTCTCTAACTCCTCATGCATGGCATTGACCCAACTAGAATCAGATAAAGCATGTGATATATCGCGGGGTTCAAAAGAAGCTACAAAAGCAGAATGAGAATAGAGGTTTGGATCATGATACAGGCGAGTGACTCGCTCATGGAGATTACCTATCATCGATCCGCGGATCTTTGCTTTTGAATGTGAAGTGGCGCACCCGGAGAGGAAAATACCTCTTCGACCTCCGCAGGTACTGCTGATGATGAAGATGCAGCAGGTGCCTCAACTGAAGGCGAAATAGTCACAGCAGGTTCTTGTGCTGGAAGAGGGGCGTCAACAGCAGCAGGTGGAAGAGCATCATCGAGTCCATCATCATCTTCCTCTACAAATATACTCTCTGTCACCTGTGTATCACCTGAAATATCTGATCTAGCTCTAGGGCTAGTCTCATCGAAAGTGACATTGCATGTCTCCTGAACCAAGTTAGTTTCAACATTAAAAACTCGAAAACCCCTTGAATGCGCAGGATAACCCAGAAATAAACCATCAAAAGTTCTTGACTCAAATTTATCTAGGTTTCCTGTCTTGAGAATAAAACACTTGGATCCAAAGACTCGAAAGTGCGAGACAGAGGGTTTTCTACAAAACCGAAACTCATAAGGAGTCTTGCCCAAAAACGGTCTCAAAAAGACACGATTTGCAATATGGCAAGCAGTAGAAATAACTTCAGCCCAAAACCTCCTCGGAGTGCTATACTCATTTAGCATCGTCCTAGCCATCTCGACTAGGGTCCTGTTTTTCCTTTCCACAACGTCATTTTGTTGAGGGACGTGTGGAGAGGAGAACTGGTGCTCAATTCCACGCTCAGCACAAAAGGAAGCAAAAGAGGCATGCTTGAACTCCGAGCCATTGTCACTGCGGATCGCTCTCAAGGCACTCGGAAGTTCAGAAGCCAAACAAAGAACAAGATCATGATAATGATCAAAAGCTTCATCCTTCGAAGCAAGAAAGAACACACAAGTGTATCTAGAAAAATCATCGACTATGACAAGAATGTACCATTTTCCACCAACTGACCGAACCCTAGCGGGACCAACAGTATCCATATGAAGCAATGTCGGTCCGTCGGTCATGACCATAGTCAGCGATGGGTGTGGCGGTAACTTGCTTGCCATGCCTACAGAGCGCATATCTGACATCTTTGACGGCTTTGAGTTTGGGCAAACCTCTCATGAGCTCAAGGTTGCTAACTCGCGTCAGATGATCAAAACCAATGTGCCCCAAACGACGGTGCCAAAGCCAGAACTCAGAAGAAGAAGATGAAATCAAACACTTGAGAGAACCAGCAAGAGATTCAGAAAAAATCAGCTCCAAAGATCCTAGCAACTCTATTAATCCCAAAAACAAGCTCACCAGTTGAATCAAGCATCCAACAAGCATTTTTCTTAAATCTAGTCTCATAACCATCATCAAGAAGTTGAGACACAGAAAGCAAATTAAACCTTAGCTTATCCACAAGGGCGACGTCCTTGAGGATGAACTTGTCGTTCACCCTGATCGATCCCGTTCCTTCAATCCGCCCTTGCCTATCATCTCCAAAGGTGATGAATTCATCACCCGTCGACCGCGTGAAGGAGGTGAACCATCTTGAATCTCCGGTCATATGGCGTGAACAGCCGGAGTCGACGAACCACGCGTCCTTCCTCTTTCCGCGGTAATCCTGAAAATCAAGGCACAAAAGAACGATGTGTCTCAATACTGGGGTTAGTTAAACAAGACTTGGGAACCCAGTACTGAGACACACATCTGCGAGTAGTATGCAAAGCAGAGTGCTATCCTTGATTAAGTTTGAAATTCGGTTATGAGCAATGGTTACTCTAATATGAGAGTTATCCTGTGTAATAGCATGATGATGAGCATGTGACACAAATTCTAAACCAAGTTTCTTCTTTTCTACGTTACCATGTCTCGTAAAAGCTCTAAGTTGATTGGGTGAAATTCTAGCAAAAAATTTCTTATCATTTTTCAACCTATGCCAACAGAACTCAACCAAATGCCCATCCTTCTTGCAATAGGTGCAATGGTACTTGATACCACTGGGAGAAGCACCCTTTGACTTAACAGATGGTTGGGCAAAACCCGCAGATTTAAAAATAGTTTTTACAGATTGGGTTTTAAATTCAACTAACCCGTTTTTCCAAGACTTGAGTAACTTTTGGCTTAGAATTATCTTGGATAGAGTTGTATCCTAATCCTTGCTTCTTATAAGGAGTTTTAGACTTGTCCAGAATCATGTTTAATTGTTTCTTACCTTTAGAAAAAATTTCTAAGGTATCCTTAAGATAAGCATTTTCTTTTTCAAGATTAACACATGATTCACAAGTTTTGCCCTTAATGGCTCTAGCATATCTCTCCTTATATAAGGTAGCTTCAAGTTTAAGAGTTTCGCAAGAGATACAAGAAGCAAAATCAATTCTATCCTTAAGTTTAGCAAATTTAGCTCTAATTGCATTTACTACATCTTGTACTTCATGTTCTCGTTCAATGCAAAAAGAGCAAAGGCTAGAATCTAGAATCAAACATTAAAATCTCAAAGCTAATCCAAGAGGTACGGGTGATGTCAACGACAGCGGGTTGTGAACTCCTCGTGGACGCCGACGCCATGGCTGTATACCGCTTGTCGATGCCACGATGGCGGGGAGAGAGAAGATGGAGCGATGCCGAGGCGAAGGAGATGAAC
This sequence comes from Hsuehochloa calcarea, assembly GCA_036346395.1. Lineage (NCBI taxonomy): Eukaryota > Viridiplantae > Streptophyta > Magnoliopsida > Poales > Poaceae > Hsuehochloa > Hsuehochloa calcarea. Next base: position 11,514,946 of record CM070596.1, on the reverse strand, counting down.
TAATGAAGTTGACGTCGGCGAGGTGGAAGAAGACGGAGCGACGCTGACGCCATGGCCACGGCGACGTGGGTGTCTGAGCTGCCCACAGCCAGACACCAGGCAACCACATAATTGTCTGGTCCCCGTCAAGGTTGAGCTAGGGATGGGCTACATCCTGGGGAATTTTTTTATTAATTAACTTTTTTAATTTTATTTTAAAGTTAACTCCCTACGAACTTTATTTTTAATTCCGACCTTTTTAGTTACGTCACCACCCGTGACGTGACAAAATAACACTGTCACGTCAACCCGTATCTGGACAAACTCTTTTTATGCCACCACCTATGGCGTGACAGTGTTGTTTGGTCACGCTGCCACTAGTGGCGTGACAAAAAGTGCTATTTTAGCGGACTTATCCTATAGCGTGATAATATTATTTTGTCACGTCACGGGTGGTAGCGTAACCAACGGGGTTAGAATTGAAAATAAAATTCGCGGATGGTTAACTTTAAAATAAATTTTTAAAAAATTTAATTAATAGAAAAAGTTTCATCCTGGGCGAGACCCTCTATACTTTTATATGTTTTTAACTTCTCAATAATTCTTCCATGAACTTTTGGGCCGCTGGCCCCGCCTAACCCAATTAATTCCAATTGCAGATGCCATGAGACAGAGCATTACTACCGCTTGAGATTTGAGAAGTTTCGAGCATCTCAGATTCTCGCCTACTGCAACATTGCCTAGATAGACAGTTTACCATGATTGTGTGGACGGTTATGGTATGTACAATGCTATAGATAACTGTTGTCTGTAGTATCCATATACGTTATCTATAGACAGCATTAAAGACTGTTTCTACAATGTGTTGTCTTTTTACATGTCACTATAGACAGCGCATACATGTATAATGTATCTTATTTCTTGTGTTACAGTCGACTACTGCATCAAAGACGACCAAATTCTCTATACTCCCTCTGTCTCTTCCCCGTCATCTTGTGTCCCACATGATAAATTTACAGATAACTCACATCACACTATTGTACATACTCTTAAAAGATCACAACAACCCAACACGGGAATAGAACGAACGAAAATTGATCAATGGAAATTAGGATCCTCTCCATGTACTCACGGTGGTGGAGTGCGGGGAGTCGGATGTCCTCAACCCGGGTTTGATTCCGGGGTGACAAACACCCCAACTCAGGCTTTCTTTGGGTGTTAGGGGAATATTTCCAGGGTACACAACTCCCGAGTGGGATTTTGCCTACCACACGAGATTCCCGTGGAAAATTCCTAGGAGGAGAAATTCTATTCTAGCCCTCTCCTACTACAGAAATTCAAAAAAAAACGTGAAAGAAAGCGGCACAGTGGTTGAGCATGGGCGCCGGCCGCCGGCGGAAACGGTGCGCCTGCACAGGCTCGGGCTCGGCCGTGGCGGCGTCACGCGCACGCAGGGTAGAGAGGGTGCGCGAGATTCACAGCGGCGCTGTGCACGAGTGCTGCTCGGCGGAACGGCAGCACGTGCACGAGCGACACTGTGCGTAGGCTCGGCAGAGCCGTTGGTGCACGTGCGAGAGCAGTGGTTCGCTCATCGGCGTCGAGCCCGAAGGCCATCAATAGATCTGTAGCATAGCCGGGAGCAAAGATTCGCTCATCGGTGTGGCCTCTCAGTCGTCGTCGAGGTGAACCGCCTATCCAACCTTGCAGGAAGCTCATGTCTACGTTCGAGAACGATGACAAGCGCTAGGCACCACTGCGGCCGCTGCCTCCACCAGCAGCAGTGACGCGATGCCACTACGTACAGGCCTCATGACACGTTTTTTCGTTCCCCGTGGATTAAGCTGGGAACTTCCCTGTCTACACAGTAGCCAAACGCTGCCTCAAGTTAGCTCAGGGATGTTATCCACGGCTGAATGCTCCCTAGGGAATGAGGGGATCCCGGACAATTCCCTGGCTCGCAAATGATCCCTCAGGTGGAAGTGAAACCGCTGGGAAAAAAATTATTGGATGATCTTTATCTAGCTGCTACTGATGGGGAGAGGAGATGGATGAATTGATCTTACAGAGGACTATAGATGAGACAAAATGGATCACATCAAATGATTAAAGTGCAGATACATCAACTCACCAAGCATAGCTTGGGCCCTTGCAATTGGCTCGTGGGTGCAACGATAGAGCCCGGATTGCTTCTGCTTCCTGGTCCACAATGCCACCTGCTAGTGATATGCCATCAAAGTTAATTTCAGAGATAATTATATCATATTTATATTTATGAATTATAAAATAAATTTTATTATATTCTTTAGATGAATTATCATTTATAAAGATTAGCAAGTATGTGACTTGCTGGTGAAGCTCTTTAATTGTCGTATGATGTCATTCTAAAAGGATCACTGGTCGGGACACTAGTGGCTTATCGATCAGCACATGTATTGATTGATGGCTATATTTCACCGGTCATAGATATGGGGATATCGAATCAATAATGTGTGCATATGTTAGAGAACAAGGTGTTGGATTGACCCACCTTAAGATACTATTGAGATTATTATGGTTGTATGTGTCATCAGCTGCTCTCAAGCAATGAAGAAATATAATCATTATACCTGATATAAGTATGGTTTCCTAATGTGTAATACTGCACTTAGGGGTTACTAAACGCTTCTCCGTAACTGAGTAGCTATAAAGATAGCTTTCGGGTATGCTATGAAACATGCTGGGGAATGTGACTGGATGGATGTGTGATTTGCACATCCTAGCATAACAGGAGAGATACCTCTAAGCTCCTTGATGTGGTCGGATAAAGGGAGTGTGTTGTCATGCCACAGGTGGTCAAAGAGTTGACCATACAAAATTATCTGTCACTAGATCGAGAAAAGATTGAACAATCCATGGATGACATATATCTCACAAGGAGTTCAACCAACTATCATGAGGCAAAAGGAGAATATGCAATCACGTCTGACCAGATACGAACTGGTCGTATGGGGATACAGATTGGTCGTAGTTGGTTGTCATGATCCTAAATTGGTCGTAAGGTGTTACGAACTGGTCGTAAGGTGTTATGAACTGATCGTATGGAGATACGAACTGGTCGTGAGTGATAAGGATCTGGTGGCAAATCATATTGCATAATGTTCGTCTGATATAATATTTATGTGTATTCGGGATTCGCTATGTCCTGCTAGGAACCGTTACCAACTTGTGATCGAAAAAGGAGTTTCTGGGTCACAACCGATTACGCATGAACCTACATGGTCACACACTTAACGAGTTGAGACAAACTAGTTTGGATTGGATCTATTATGGACTCTTTATAAGGGGAGGTGTCGGAGCTTTTGGACGTAAGAGTTGCACCGTCCAACGAAACCCTAGCCATCGTCTCCCCGAAGGCCATGTCATGCACGCTGGTGTTAGCATACTGGTATATAGCATTCCACCCTTGGAGGTGTGGACACCGTAGAGGCACTGATGCGATTGTTGTTGCGTTAATTGAGAACGATTCGCGAAGTTCGTTGGGAACTCGAGAGGCTACTGGAGGAGACGATCGGTGACCGATGACATTGAACGATCGACTACAATCACTACATCGATGCGCTCGATGTTGGACTAGGCTACTCCAACTCTTCTTACGTTACACTGCGCTCTAGTGGTAACTGAAGGGATACGGGTAGGCTACAATGGCAACAATTCAAAATTTCTACCACGTAAACCAGGAAGCCAAATAAGTAGATGATCACATATCGTTACCACCTTACGCGCAGTGCAGCGGAAGAAGAGTTGGAGTAGACCGATCCAACGAAGAGCGCGTTGGTGAAGTGGTCGTAGTAGATCGTCCAACGTCGAGCACCCTTTGCAGTTCCTTGTGAAGATCGCGAATCGTCCTCAAGCGCAACAGCAACCACAGTAGCGCATCTACGGTATCCACACGTCCAGGGAAGGAACAACCGAACGCCAGTGTGCTAGGACCAAGTCGCACAGCGAGGCTCTTAGGAAGATGGTGGCTAGGGTTTTGGTGGAGAAACTTATGTTAACTCGTATATCATCACTATCCCAATAGTCTCAAGCATCTCCTTACAAAGTGTCCATGATGGATCCTATCCGAACACGTTTTGTTCTAACCCGTTAAGTGTGTGACCCGTTAGGTTTATGTGTAGTCGGTTGTGACTCGAAAACCCTTTTCGACCATGAGTCGTTAGCGGTTCCTTGCAGGACATAACGATTCCCGAAAACACACAAATTATATCGGACGAACCTTAATGCAATATGATCTACGACCAGGTCCTCATCACTTACGACTAGGTCCTATCTCTATATGACTAGTTCGTATTTGGCCACGACCAGTTCGTAACTCTTTACGACCATATTTTGACCACTCTGTGATTACGTTCGATCAGTCTACGACCAGCTCGTATCTCCATATGACTAGTTGTAAGATCGAGGTGGCCGACTAGAGGGGGTGAATAGACGGTTTTAAAAAAAATTAGCGCTAAAACCAATATATAATGCGGAAGCTAATAACAAATTCGTTTTGCATAATTAAAACCTAAATCAACTAAGCTTTCCTAAGTGCACCTACAATATGAATACAATACAATAAGAGCAATCATACAAGATATATAAGCAATTAAGGTATGTAATATAAATTGCTCAAAGTAAAGCACAAGATAAACTAAGATGACACAATTATGTTTTACCGTTGTGTTCAGAGACTTGCCGGTCTCCCCTAATCCACGTTGAGGTAAGCCCAATCAAATTGGATCGGCTCCACTAATTAAGCTAACACCTCTGAGGTAAGTCCAACCACTTGGACCGGTTCCAACACGAACCAACACCTCGCTCCACTAGGGTTGCTCTTCCTCCACTCCGGAGATGGTGGCGCCCAACCACTCACAACACACTGGGCCTTCTCACAAGCTTCTTGAAAAGATCACCGGTCACGACGCCTCCACGCCGTCTAGGTGTCGGCAAACACCAAGAGAGACAAATCTCAACTTTCACTTGAACTAATCAAGTGTCAACGCTCAAGTGGATACACAATCCACTACCTAAGGCAACACATGCACTTAGGGTTTGCTCTCAAATCTCACCAAGTGCAACACATGCACAAAAGATATGAGAGGCTTACTATTAGCTCAAGAGGCTCAATAGAGGTTCACAATAACACCAGCAACCATCCCCAACCGGCCAAGGTGAGTATTTTGTGAATATCATGGGGATATGCTCCAGATCTTAGGATGATGTGACAATTGGCAATGGCGTTAACGGTTTGTCGTTTCACGGGTTTTCGACAAAGTCTCAGATCTGTTCAGCATTACGGGCGGGCGGTCCGGCCGGCCATAGCATGGCGGTCCGCCAGGTCCCAAATCGATCGGGCCGGCCATGTGCGTGATCGGACCGCGTGACTAAAATGGTCGAATGAGTGGGCCAAAAATAGGTGTTGTAGACAAGTGAGGGATCCTAATACACTTGGTCTCATAATTTTGGAGTTCCCAAGCAAAAGTTCTATTGGTTTAAAGTTTCCATGGGTTTGGATTTCGGGGTTGAAAATTGGCTAAGTCCCTGGTGGTCGGACCGCCTTGTGGTGGTGATCGGGCCGTGGCCGTTGGCGGTCGGACCGCCCCGAGGGGCGGTCGACGGATTCGACTTGTTCATCGGCCCAACCGTGGCGATGATGTTTTGTTAGGTCAAAGTCATGGGTTTGATGCATATGTGTTGCATGATGCATGTTTTGACTAACGTAGGTCAAGTTGTGAAGAACTTGTTCCGGATTCGATTTGCTTGTTTATTGTTGTGCGGGTTGCTTGGTGGTCAACGACGGTCAGCGGCGAGGATGATCGGGACTAGGCTTGGAAGCCGAGGTCGAGCGATCGGCGATGCGGGTGAGTCAATGAACTCAAGTGTGGTGCGAGAATAGACAAGGATGACCGAGCAGGCGATTGGTCTGATTGGTTGGATCAAGCGGCGCGGGGTCGGTGCAAGTGCCATGGTGGTTACGGTGGGAGCCGAATGGGAGAGGCTTGCCGACATGTTGAGAGCCGTTGATCAACCTACACGTGGCGAAGCATGGGAGGTGCTTCACAAAGATGGGACTCGGTCTTTGCAAAAGATCGAGAAGGGTATTTAGTAATTATACCAAATACGCCTTGGTGACTTTGACGACTCGCGGCGCAAGATGGCGTGGAGAAGCGGAGTAGGTCAAGAGGAGATGAAGGCGGCGCCGAGATGCGTGCGTGTGTGACCCGTTTGTTTTGGGCCTTAACGGGCCCATTAGGGTTACTCTTCTAGAAGGTTTAAGTCTCCACTATAAATAGAGGAGGGAGGTGGTGCACCCTTCAACCCTTTTCATGCTTGAAACCCTAGTTTTGGCTTAAGTGCTTAGGGAAGGTTTAGTGGAGATTAGGGTTCTAGAGAGAGAGATGTTTTGATCTTGTGTCCATGCGTATCCGTATGAGTGGTCATGTCGATACATTATCAAATCAATCCAAAGAAGAGTTCTCTTCAAGATGAGTTCATTTGCCCTTCTTCTCTCTATTTGGTGATTTTGAGTCTTTCTTTGATTCGCATGTTTTTGATTGATTTCCTTGCATGATCTAGCTTGCTTTGACATGTGGGAACACATCTAAGATCATCTTGATCATCAATCACCCACGAGCAAGTTTTTCGATATAGTTTTCGTTTTGACTCGTTTTCAAACCTTCCACCTCTCAAACTGAAAAAGGTCTGAACTTTTCCAAAGATCTTCACGATCTTCGATTGGAATAGGTTCCTGACATCCTAGAGAAGGTGTGTACCAAGTTTCATCAAGTTTGGAGTTGTAGATCAAAGTTACATCTATTTGTAACCGGTTTTTGGTGATTTCCTTGTTCATCGGTGGAGGTCGGACCGCCCTCTCTGAGGTCGGACCGCCCATAGGACCGGTCGGACCGCCCTTGAATAGAGTCGGACCGCCCCTCACTTAGGAAATCAAGTTTGGTTGTTTTTGGTTGTTTTGCTTGGGTTTTGATTGGATTCAATCCTAGTCTTCATTGTCTTGGTATATCGATCTTCATAGCTTCTATAGCTATTGAAGTGAAATTTGTGTTGAATCTAATCGTGGTTAAAAAGTGGCGTGCTCCTATTCACCCCCTCTAGTCGCCTTTTCGGTCCAACAAGTGGTATCGAGCCGGTTAGTTCAATCTTGATCTTAACCAGGTCCTTGAACTTGGCGATGGATAAGTACTCGACAAAGCCGCATGTCTTCAATGGGCTCGACTATGCCTATTGGAAGAATCGCATGCGAGTCTTCCTTGAGAGCGAAGGACAAGCTATATGGGAGGTTGTTCGAGCTCGCTCGTTTACTGAGATTGCCACGCAAGCGGCAATACTTTTAGCTAACAACAACAAGGCAAAGAATCTCCTATATCTTTGGGCTTGGTAGACAAGAGTATGGCGGGATTTGCAATCTTACGACCGCACATGAAATTTGGCACACCCTCGAAACTTACCATGAGGATCGTCCCAGATTAAACAAGTGCGCGAGACGGTCTATAAGCGAGTACAACAAATTCGAGATCGTCTGGCGAGAGCATCGATGGCGTTTTACTCGCTTCAACAAGGTTGTCAATCGGATGAAAGCGTTGACATTGAGTACTCTCAATCGAGAATGCCACTCACCTCTTGGCCGCAATCAACACCAAGGAGTGGGAGATGAAGGCTCTTGCCATAGAGGAGAACGTCGATCTCTCTACTCTCACCTTGGGCCGCTTTATAGTAAGCTCAAGACTCATGAGATCAAGAGGTAGTCTTCCTAAGAAGGACTGACATGGCTTTGGTGGTGATCCTCTTTCAAGAGCTTCGATGGTTTTTCCGAGTCCTCTTGGGTTTTTCTCTTGCTGTTTATCCACAATTCGTGAAGAGGATTTTGAGAGTCTTCTGAGCCCGAGCTCGCCCTCATAGTCAAGAAAGTCACAGGGCTTACAACAATGTGAGAAACAAAAGAGAGGTGGCCCTGTGACTTGCTACGAGTGTGGTGAACTTTACCATATTCGGGCTAAGCGCTTGAGTGAAGGGTAAGGGTAACCATAAGGAGGAAAGCCGACTTGGAAGAAGCCTCAAGGGAACAAATCAAGGTTTGATCTTTGTCGCTAAGTCGATGAAGGTCGCTCACCGGGTCCTTGCCGCTTTTGGAGATCAATCCTTGAGCGATGTGGACTCTGGGAGCGAGGAGGACAAGGAGGAGGAGGAGCCACCTCAAGACAAGAAAGGGAAGGCCAAGGACTTCAGGCATGTGCTTCATGGTCGGCTCGTCGGCGTCGATGATGATGATGAGGTATCCCTATCTTATGATGTCCTTTATGCTAGATGCGAGAACATGTATGAGCAATTGCTTAGTCAGGATAAGGCTTTAAAATTCATCATGGTTAAGAACAAGGATCTAGAGTCACAAGTTGAAAATTTGACATTAGAACTTGTGAATGCTAAGAGTCTAGGCGTTGATGAATGTTCATCTTGCCATGCTTTGCACTCAGTATCTAAGCGCAATCTGCTCTTAATCTTGCTTTACATCAACTTGAAAATGCTAGGCCGAGCTAGTTGAGGTCAAATCGCTCCATGTCTTAAATGCTTAGAGTCTAGCAAGTTGGATGTTTCGAACCGGTGAGAGTCTCGCTCTTGCTCTCGTTGCTTAGAACATGAGCGTGAAATTAAAGACATTTTAAAAGCGACTAGAGAGAAATATGCCAAGCTTAAGGGCGTATTAATTACGCTAATTGTACTTTATGTCGCTCTTAAGCTTGAAATTGCTAATTATAAGGAGAAGCTTGCAAGGTTAATAAACCTAAAATTTGTCAATCATGTGTTGATCTTAGGAAAGATAATGTTTATCTAGAGAACACTTTGCAAAAATTCTCTAGTGGAAAAACAATTAAACATGATTCTTGACAAGTCTAGAACTCCTTCTAAGAAGCAAGGCTTAGGATACAACTCGCTTGAACAAATCCAAGACTAAGGTCATTCGGGTCTTGGAAAATGGCTTAGTTGAATTCAAAACCCAACTGCGAAAATTGCTTTCAAACTGCGCAGTTCTGTCCAACCTTCTTTTGAGTCAAAAGGTGCTTCTCCCAGTGGTACAAAATACCATTGCACCTATTGCGAGAAGAGTGGACATTTAGTTGAGTTCTGTTGGCGTAGGTTGAAAAATGCTAATCATGCTAGAATTTTATTTCATCAACCTAGAGCTTGTGTGAAACATGGTCATGAAAAGAAGAAGAAACCCAGTCTAGGATATACTACACATGCTTATCATCATCATGTTCCTAGACAGAATGCATCTCATGTGTTTGTAACCATTGCTCATGATAGGACTTCAACTAGGATCAAGGACACTCATTCCTCTTTGCATACTACTCGCAGACATGTGTCTCAGTACTGGGTTCCCAAGTCTATTTTAACTAACCCCAGTATTGAGACACATCGATCTTTTGTGCCTTGATTTTCAGGATCGTCGCGGAAGGAGGAAGAACACGTGGCTCGTCGACTCCGGCTGTTCACGCCACATGACCGGAGACTCTAGATGGTTCACTTCCTTCACGCGGGCGACGGGTGATGACTTCATCACCTTCGGAGATGATTCACAAGGGCGGATCGAAGGAACTGGATCGATCAGGGTGAACGACAGGTTCATTCTCAAGGATGTCGCTCTTGTGTCCAAGCTAAGGTACAATCTCCTTTCTGTCTCACAGCTTCTCGATGATGGCTATGAGACTAGATTTAAGAAGAACGCTTGTCGGGTGCTTGATTCTTTTGGTGAGCTTATTTTGGAATTTCTAGAGTTGGTAGAATATTTGGGTGATTTTTACGAATCTCTTGCGGATCTCTCAAATGTTTAGTTGCATCTTCTTACGATATCGGCTTTGCACCGCGCTTGGGGCACATTGGTTTTGATCATCGACACGAGTTAGCGGCCTTGATCTCATGAGAGGCTTGCCTAAACTCAAAGCATCAAAGATCTTTGTATGTGCTCCTGTAGGCATGGCAAGCAAGTTGCCGCCTCACACCCTTCATTGATTATGGTCATGGACCGACGGACCGGGACGGTTGCTTCATATGGATCTTGTTGGTCTGCTAGGGTTCGATCGATCGGTGGCAATTGGTACATTCTTGTCATAGTCGATGATTTTTGAGATATTCTTGGGTGTTCTTTCTTGCTTGAAGGATGAGGTCTTTGATCATTATCATGATCTTGTTCTTCGTTTGGCTTCGAACTTCTGGTGCCTTGAGAGCAATCCGCAGTGACAATGGCACGGAGTTCAAGAATGCCTCGTTGCCTCTTTTGTCTTGGCGCGGTATTGAGCATCGATTCTCTTCTCCACACGTCCCTCAACAAAATGGCGTTGTGGAAAGGAAGAACAGGACCTTAGTCTCGATGGCTAGGGCGATGCTAGATGAGTATAGCACGAGGAGGTTTTGGGCGAAGCTATTGCTCTGACTTGCCATATTTCAAATCGTGTCTTTACGAGACCGTCTTTGGGCAAGACTTCTTATGAGCTTCGTTTTGGCGAGAAAACCCTCGGTTTAGCACTTTCGAGTCTTTGGATCGAAGTGTTTTATTCTCAAGGCAGGAACCTAGATAAATTTGAATCAAGAACTTGTGATGGTTTATTTCTAGGTTATCCTGCTCATTCGAGGTTTCGGGTTTTAATGTTGAAACTAACATTGTCCGGAGACATGCAATGTCACTTTTGATGAGACTAGCCTGCAGCTAGATCCGATGTTTGGTGACTTACGGTGTGAGAGCATATTTGTTGAGGAAGATGAGGATGAAATTGATGATGCTCCTCCACTTGCGCTAATGCTCCGATTCCGGCTCGAACACGCTCTGATCGCTTCACCTCCAATTGAGGCTCTGCGCATCTTCTTCATCAGTGATACTGCGGAGGTTGAGGAGATACTATCTCCCAGCGCTCCTTTGCACATCGAGCGGCACCCTTGGATCGGATGATTGGTAGTCTCCATGGCGAGTCACTCGCTCGGTATCATGATCAAGTCTTTTCTCTCACTCTGCATTTGTAGCGTCTTTTGAACCCAAAGATATATCACATGCTTTATCGATGCTAGTTGGGTCAATGCCATGCATGAGGAGTTAGAGAACTTTGAAAGAAATAAAGTCTGGAACCTTGTAGAACCTCCTAGTGGTCATAATGTAATTGGTACCGTTGGGTGTTTAAAATAAACAAAATGAGGATGGTTACGTGGTTAGAAACAAGGCTAGGTTGGTAGCTCGGGGTTTTAGCGAGGTTGAGGGTTAGATTTTGATGAGACCTTCGCTCTGTTGCTAGATTAGAAGCCATTCGCATCATGCTTGCATTATTTGCATCTAAAGGTTTTAGGTTGCATCAAATGGATGTTAAGAGTGCTTTTACGAATGGTTTTATAGAAGAGGAAGTGTATGTTAGGCAACCCCGGCTTTGAGGATCCCAAGCACCACGATCGTGTCTTTAAGCTATCAAAGCCTTGTATGGTCTTAAGCAAGCCCCTAGAGCACAGTATGATAGACTTAAGACCTTTACGCTTAAGAATGATTTTAAAATGGGAAAAGTTGATAAGACTCTATTCATTCTTAGGCATGGCAATGACTTCTGCTTGTTGATTCGTTGATGATATTATCTTTGGTGGTTCCTCTCATGCTCTTGTTTCGGTTTTACGAGACCATGTCGAGAATTTGAGATGAGTATGATGGGCGAGCTCAACTACTTTAGGGGTGCAAATCAAGCAATGCAAGGAAGGATCTTCATCCATCAAGCGAAGTACACCAAGGATCTTCTCAAGCGTTTTGATATGGGTGATCGCAAGGCGATCGCCACTCCATGGCGACTTCGGCGCTTTGGATCGAGATGAGGAAGGGAAGCCGTGGATCAGCGCGAGTACCGCGAGCATGATCGGCTCCCTCACATGCACTGACGGCCTCAAGACCGGACATCCACTTCGCGATGCGCCTCTGCCGCGAGGTTTGAGCGTCACCGAGGACTTCACATCGCCAAGCCGTTAAGCGCATCTTGGTATTTACATTCTACTCTCGATTATGGCATTTGGTATTCTTGCTCTTCTTATTTGTCCATTCGGGGTTTTGATTACGATTTTGCGGGTCAGTAGGCTAGATAGGAAGAGCACTTCGGTACATGTCATTTCTTAGGCACGTCTCTTGTCTCTTGGTCTTCTAGAAGCGGTCTTACATTGCACAATCCCTTCTTGAAGTTGAATATGTATTCTTTGCTATTCTTTGTAGTCGATTTTGTGGATGGTGTCCACTCTTAAGGACTTTGGGTTAAATTTTGCTAGTGTTCCTCTTTTACGTGATAACATACGCTATTAACATTGCTAAGAACCACTGCAACACTCTAGGACCACGCACATAGACATTCTCTATCACTTCCTTAGAGACCATGTCGAGAAGGGTGATATTGTCTTTGCATTTTGTGGAGTCAGAGGGTCAATTGGCTGATATCCTCACCAAACCTTTAGACCCAACTAGGTTTGCCACCTTGAGAAGTGAGTTAGGGGTAATTTATCCCTATGGGTTGGTTTGAGGGGGAGTTCGATCTTTTCTGATCTTACCTTGTTCTTTTGATCTTTTATTGCTCTTTTTCTGAACTTATTGATCTTTTTGAACTTTTTAGGTTTTTAGGCTTTTTATTGCATCTCATTGTATCATATTGCATTCATATGAAAAATACATCAAGTGGGATGAAAAATCCAAAAAGATGCATTGTAATATAAGATCTTCTGCTTATCTTTTAAAATTGATGAAGCTTTGCCTATTACCCTTTGGAGTTTTAGTATTTCAATTCTTGCTCAATGCCATGTCTAGTTCTTTGACTTGCTAGAATTATCATGCTTTTACATGTGTAGTTAAGTCTTTGCTATATGAGCTAGAACTTTAAAACAACTCGAACTAAGAAATTGCAATTTGTGGATGTTTTAGCGAGTTGCGCAATTAGTGCTCCTTTTGTGACATTGGCCCTGTCAGAATTGCTTTGTGAGCTCTTTGATCTAAAATTGACCATTACTTGAGCTTTTGTGTTCTTGAGATTCTAAAACTGCTCTTGTGAAAAATGAAAAATCAAGATTGTCTTATGCTTAAAATGTGCCAAACTATTCTTACGAGGCCTTGTCAAATGACATGAACTTGGAGATAGTTTGATGATCGAACGATCTCATGGGGATTGCTTGTCAGAAATGACATGAACCTCAAGATTTGTCGCCCCGGTAGAAGCTTAGAAAGAGTTTGTGGATGGCTCCTAGTCCGGGATCTTCTTTACTAAGATATACCTTTAATCAACTTCTGGTCGAAGCTTAGGATGAGTTTGTGGATGGCTCCTAGTCCAGGATCTTGTCACTAAGTTAGATCATTAGTCAACTTCAAATATTCAATGCATATGTGAAAACTGTTGACAAATGGGCTTTTAAGAAATACTGAGCAAAATAATTCAATACAGGACCTGATTGACTCTTAATGTGGTCTTTGTTAGATTTTTGATCTTACTTTGACATTTTGACATGGCCAATTTCATTTTAGGATCCCTGTTGATGAACTTGCTGAATTTGAAGCTTTGCTCAAATTGATCAAATCCATTGCTTTACTTTTGAGCCTTTATGCTTAGCTTTGTTATATATGTCTTACCATGATCTTGCTAGCACTATCAGGCTTGATATGTTGTTTGTGCAATATTAGAAATGCTGACTTGCTCTTTTGGGTAATCTTCAAAGCTTCTTGTAATCAAAAATTGAAAAATACAATATGAAACCACTCCATTGCATTTCATGCATACTTCTTCTTTTTGCTTCCTTCTTCATTCTGCAAATTGTTATCTCTGGATGAGAGGAAGGCGTGATTCCTTGATGACTCCATTGTCAAAGGGGGAGAAGATATTTTAATGTTGGGGAGAAGATTATACAAAGGGGAGAAAGTTGGAGAATTTGAAATTCTCTGAAATCCGAGGATCATAGTGAGGGGGAGTTCTTGAATTGCATTCTTATTGTCTTATTGACTCTTCTGAACTTGAATTGCATTTATTACTACTCACAATGATCAAAGGTCAATTGAACAATTGTTCTTTCATTTGGACCTTAAGTGAGATTTGTGACTTTTTCTGGAAATCAAAGTTTTTATGCTTTCTTTTGCCTTATCTCACTTGCCTATGCTATTCTGATGCCAGCTTGGTCATTTCCATTGCTTTCTCTTGCTTATGGACCAAGTTGTGCCTTTGTGCGAAAACGAAAGTTTTTTTACTTTTCAAACCTTCAAATTACATTTTTTGGATTATTGCCAATGTGTTCATCAAGGGGAGATTGTGGATATCATGGGGATATGCTCGGATCTTAGGATGATGTGACAATTGGCAATGGCGTTAACGGTTTGTCGTTTCACGGGTTTTCGACAAAGTCTCAGATCTGTTCAGGCATTCTGGACAGGGGCGGTCCGACCGGCCATAGCATGGCGGTCCGACCGGTCCCAAATCGGTCGGACCGGCCATGTGCGGCGGTCAGACCGGCCGTGACCAAATGGTCGAATGTTTGGGCCAAAAATAGGTGTTGTAGACAAGTGAGGGGATCCTAATACACTTGGTCTCATAATTTTTGGAGTTCCCAAGCAAAAGTTCTATTGGTTTAAAGTTTCCAGTAGGTTTCGGATTTTCAGGGGTTGAAAATTGGCTAAGTCTCTGGTGATCGACCGCCTTGTGGTGGCGATCGGGCCGGTTGGCGATCGAGCCGAGCCGACGAGGCGATCGGCCGGCTTCGATTTGTTCATCGGCCAACCGTGGCGATGATGTTTTGTTAGGTCAAAGTCATGGGTTTGATGCATATGTGTTGCATGATGCATGTTTTGACTAACGTAGGTCAAGTTGTGAAGAACTTGTTCCGGATTCGATTTGCTTGTTTATTGTTGTGCGGAGTTGCTTGGTGGTCAGCGACGGTCAGCGGCGAGGATGATCGGGACTAGGCTTGAGAGCCGAGGTCGAGCGATCGGCGATGCGGGTGAGTCAATGAACTCAAGTGTGGTGCGAGAATAGACAAGGATGACCGAGCAGGCGATTCGGTCGGCGGTTGGATCAAGCGGCGCGGGGTCGGTGCAAGTGCCATGGTGGTTACGGTGGGAGCGGATGGGAGAGGCTTGCCGACATGTTGAGAGCCGTTGATCAACCTACGTGGCGAAGCATGGGAGGTGCTTCACAAAGATGGGACTCGGTCTTTGCAAAAGATCGAGAAGGGTATTTGGTAATTATACCAAATACCGCCTTGGTGACTTTGACGACTCGCGGCGCAAGATGGCGTGGAGAAGCGGAGTAGGTCAAGAGGAGATGAAGCGGCGCTCGAGATGCGTGCGTGTGTGACCCGTTTGTTTTGGGCCTTAACGGGAGCCCATTAGGGTTACTCTTCTAGAAGGTTTAAGTCTCCACTATAAATAGAGGAGGGAGGTGGCTGCACCCCTTCAACCCTTTTCATGCTTGAAACCCTAGTTTTGGCTTAAGTGCTTAGGGAAGGTTTAGTGGAGATTAGGGTTCTAGAGAGAGAGATATTTTGATCTTGTGTCCATGCGTATCCGTATGAGTGGCTGTAATCGATACATTATCAAATCAATCCAAAGAAGAGTTCTCTTCAAGATGAGTTCATTTGCCCTTCTTCTCTCTATTTGGTGATTTTGAGTCTTTCTTTGATTCGCATGTTTTTGATTGATTTCCTTGCATGATCTAGCTTGCTTTGACATGTGGGAACACATCTAAGATCATCTTGATCATCAATCACCCACGAGCAAGTTTTTCGATATAGTTTTCGTTTTGACTCGGTTTCAAACCTTCCACCTCTCAAACTGAAAAAGGTCTGAACTTTTCCAAAGATCTTCACGATCTTCGATTGGAATAGGTTCCTGACATCCTAGATAAGGTGTGTACCAAGTTTCATCAAGTTTGGAGTTGTAGATCAAAAGTTACATCTATTTGCAACCGGTTTTGGTGATTTCACTTTGTTCATCGGTGGAGGTCGGACCGCCCCTCTGAGGTCGGACCGCCCATAGGACCGGTCGGACCGCCCTTGAATAGAGGTCAGACCGCCCCTCACTTAGGAAATCAAGTTTCGGTTGTTTTTGGTTGTTTTGCTTCGGGGTTTTGATTGGATTCAATCCTAGTCTTCCGCTGTACTGGTATATCGATCTTCATAGCTTCTATAGCTATTGGAGTGAAATTTGTGTTGAATCTAATCGTGGTTGAAAAAGTGAGCGTGCTCCTATTCACCCCCTCTAGTCGCCTTTTCGGTCCAACATATTTATAGCCTACACTCAAAAACTAGCCATTGGGGGAAAGATTCCCTCGAATCTGTGCAGGGCCAGTCGGACCGCCAACTAATGGCCGGTCAGACCGCCCATGCGCCAATGGCTATAAAACTAGCCGTTGGACCTACGGCCGGTCGGACCGCCAACTAATGGCCGGTCCGACCGCCGCCAAATCGGTCAGACCGCCAAGGTTGGCCGATCCGACCGCCCGAGGAAAAACACCCCACACCAAAATAATGCTTCTCTTGAATAAACGTACCGCGAGAACTCTGGAACTTCCGCACACCAGTAGTACCGTTTCTCAACGGCGGAACTACCGCACAGAGAAACAACTCAAAGGGAAATCGGTCCGACCGTCCAACACATGGCGGTTCAACCGTTTTGGCACCGGTCAGACCGGTGACCACTGGCGGTCTGACCGCCAGACCACAGAGGCCAAACACATTGGCTTCGCTTCAAATGGCAAAATACATTCGCCCATTTGAGTGCATTTTCAACAAGTTTTCAAAGATGATATTCTCAACAAGTTGCAAAACACATTTGCCAACCTTTAGAATACTCATCACAAGGTATAAGGTACATGGACTTACACCATTTGCAAAACACATTTGCAAACTTAAGTCACATGCTACAAGAAATTAAACATGAGCATCAACTATTTACAAAACATATTCGCAAATAACAGTATCATGCCACAAGGCTAAGGTGCATAGACTTCAACCATTTGCAAAACACATTTGCAAACTATAGTCCCATGCTACAAAGATTAAATGCATGTGCATCAATCATTTGCAAAACACATTCGCAAATAATAGCTCCATGCATGGATGAGCTAGAGCAAACACAATGAGCAATCAACACATGACTAACTCATGCTACTAGTCAAAACCCCTCTTAATAGTACGGTAACCTATACTAGCAATCCGGTCTTCCAACCAAACTCCAAGACCGGTAAAAGACTAGGAACACACCCTTAGCCCTAGCTAGTCATACCTTTGCCTTGCATGTTCTTGTACATCATCACTTCAAGTCCGGGTCCTTGACTTTGACAATCATCAACACATGATGATCTTTTTTCTTCAAGTTCTTCTCTTGAATATGCATCAACTCATGATACATTCTTCACTTGACCTCCATCAACACATGATGTGTCTTCTCTTGACTTGATGTGCATCAACACATGATGCATCCTTTTCTTCAAGTCTTGATATGCATCAACGCATGATGCATCCTTCATTAGACCTCCATCAACACATGATGGGTCTTCTCTTTGAACATCATCGACACACGATGATTCCTATTTCTTCAAGTTCTTCATATGCATCAACACATGATGCATTCTTTACATGAATCTTGACTTGATGATCAACTCATGATCATCCCAAGTCTTCATCATCCCGGAACATAACCTATACATCCAACTCATGGAAAAAGTTAGTTCCACAATATGATTATTTTTAATTACCACATCATACCATTAACTCATAATGGTGGGACAAGATACTTCAATCTTTTCCTCTTTGGTAATTGATGATAACCATTTCAATCACACATAAATTGAATTGATAAAAATAACACGATATGAGTATATATAAACTACACAAGTCATATATATACTCTCAACATGAGTATGCGAGAACTACACAAGTTCTACATACTCAAAACATGAGTATACGAGAACTACACAAGTTCTATATATTCGAAACATGAGTATGCAATAACTACACAAGTTCTATATACTCAAAACATAAGTATACAAAAACTACACAAGTTTTGTATACTCAACCGGTTATGTTTCAAAGTAGAGATCCCAAATATATGTGGAAAACGGAATATGAATCAATACTAATGAAACCACAAAATATAGTATGAGCTCCCCCTAAATGTGTGCATACACAAATGTGTAATTATAAACATATGCACATATTCAAGTTATATTTATGGTGGAGTTCAACCTATATTTTGGATCCGAGGAATGCAACATTATATAAGAGTATAAGTTGAATGCATACCTCGTTGAATTTCACCTTTATATCCAAATGAGATTACACACTAGATATAGCAATAGAAATATTAGTCTCACAATTAGATTTGTCATTAATCACCAAAACACTCTATTAACTCATAATGGCGAGTTTAGATCTTTCACTAGTCCGTAACTGATCGAGCTAAGCGACCTACTCATATATTCTCCCTTTGCCTCATTATATCTGGTTGAACTCCAGGTGAAATATTATGTCATCCATTGATTGTTCAATATTTTCTCAATCGAGTGTCGTATAACCTTATGTAGTCGAACACTTCGACCACTAGTGGTATGGTGAAAGATCTAGACCCGCCATTATGAGTTAATGGATTGTTTTGGTGATTAATGACAAATCCAAATATGAGACTAACTCTTTTATCTAGTAATATCTTGTGTAGTCTCATTTGGATATAAAGGTGAAATTCAATGAGGTATGCAATCGACATCTTAATCTTATATATTGTTGCATTCCTCGAATCCAAAATATAGGTTGAACTCAACCATAAGTTAAACTTGAATATGTGCATATGTTCTTATTACACATTTGTGTATGCACACATTTAGGGGGAGTTCACTCTATATTTCGTGGTTTCATAAGTATTGATCCATATTCCATTCTCCTCATATATTAAGGATCATTACTTTGAAACAAATCCTTTGAGTATATAAAACTTGTGTAGTTCATATATACTCATATTGCTTTATATTCAATTATTTGCAATTGTGTTGTGAGACTAATGTGTGTGCTAAGATGTGTTCAAGGCTTAGTCAGAGTGCGAATGAAGACATGAAAAGGAAATGCAAAGATGGTAAAAGATCAACTTAGGATCATGCATTCTCTTTTGGTTTGGTTTCAAAAGCAAAATCTCTTTCTCTGTGCACAATCGGAAGTTCCGGCGTTATACTAGCGGAAGTTCCGATTATCGGATGGTCCGAAAAATGCGCGGCTTGATTTTTCCAGAGAGCATCCGGTTTCGGGACTTAGCCGATTTCTCGAGGTGCGGAAGTTCCGCAATGATAAGAGCGGAAGTTCCGATTATCGGATGGTCCGAAAAATACGCGGTTTGATTTTTCCAGAGAGTACCCTTTTTAGGGACTTAGCCATTTTCGCAAGTACGGTAGTTCCGCAATGAAATGGCGGAACTTCCGATGTCGAACTACTGCATGATAGTTGGCGGTAGTACCGCACCTTTCTACAATAGTTTGTTTTGAAGCATTTGTTGCATGTATATCTTGATAATTATTGTTAATCATTGTGGGACTAACATTTTTCATGAGTTGGATGAATAGGCTATATTCTAGGGTGACGAAGACTTTGGATGACATCATGAGTTGATCGTCATCAAGTCAAGGTTCAAGAAGAGGATGTATCGTGTGTTGATGCATAACAAGATCTCGAAGAAGGAGATGATCATGAGTTGATCGTCAAGTCAAGAGAAGACCCATCATGTGTTGATGGAGGTCAAGTAAAGGATGCATCATGGGTTGATGCATGTCAAGACGATGACCCGGACTTGAAGTGAAGATGTGCGTCATCAAGCTTCAAGAAGATGCTCACGGCAAAGGTATGACTAGCTAGGGCTAAGGATGTGTTCCTAGTCTTTTACCGGTCTTGGTGTTTGGTTGGAAGACCGGATTACTAGTATAGGTTGCCGTACTATTAAGAGGGGTCTAGTTTAGTAGCTTGAGTCTCATCATGTGTTGATAGCTCAATCTTGCTTACTCTAGCTCTACATGGCATGATGCTATTATTTGCGAATGTGTTTTGTAAATAGTTGAGGCTTATGCAGTTAATCCTTGTAGCATGTGACTATACTTTTGCGAATGTGTTTTGCAAATGGTTGAAGTCTATGTACCTACACCTTGTGGCATGATCTAAGTTTGCAAATGTGTTTTGCAAATCGTTGGGATTCATGCATTTTCCCTTGGCATGGTCTAAGATTGCTTATTGCTATTTATTTGGACTTAGATCATGATAGTGGCTCTTTGGAGTTGTGCTTTTTGATTTGATCAAATGTGTTTGAGATCAATCAAATAGGTGGGTTGTGTAGCCCTCTGAATAAGCTTTCCATAGAGTCCGAGATCACTCAATTCCGACATCGAGTCAAAAGTTATGACATTTTTACGAGTATCGTGTGCTGAAATTGGGCTGCGGAACTTCCGCCGAGAACAGAGGAACTTCCGATAATAGGAAGTTCGAAATTTGTCTCCGCGGAACTTCCGATAATAGGAAGTTCCGATATTTGTCTTCCTGGAACTTCCGCACCAAAAGTTTTAACGGCTATTTTTGAGCCGTTATGCACCAGTCACGCCCATGAGCAAGAGAAAGCGGAAGTTCCGATTTTTGCAGCGGAACTTTCGATTATCCCGATTTTGGGATTTCGCTCCCAACGGCTAGTTTTTGTGTGTGGGCTATAAATACCCACCTTGGCCGGTTGAGAGACAATCTTTGGCATCACATTTCACTCACTTGAGCTAGTGTGAGTTTCTCCTCTCAATTGTGCATGTGTTACACCTTGTGAGCAAGGAGGGAGGTCTCTAGTTGCATGTGTTGCATCTAGAGGTGGATTTTGTATCCACTTGAGCTTGTGCATTCGTTGCACGTGGTGAGAGTCAAGCAAGGGGCTTGGCTTATTACTCTTGGTGTTTGCCCACACCTAGGCGGCGTGGGCGTCGTGCGGTGATCTTCTCAAGAAGCTTGTGAGAAGGCCCGGCGTGTTGTGAGTGGTTTGGTGCTCGCCATCTCCGGAGTGGAGGAAGAGCAACCCTAGTGGAGCGAGGTGTTGGTTCGGTTTGGAACCGGTCCAAGTGTTAGACTTACCTCGGAGGTGTTGGCTTAATTAGTGGAGCCGGTCCAACGTGGTTGGACTTACCTCAACGTGGATTAGGGGAGACCGGCAAGTCTCCGACCACCACGGTAAAACATAATCGTGTCATCTTGTTTTACTTGTGCTTTACTTTGAGCAATTTTCATTACATGCTTTAATTGCTTATATATCATTA
Organism: Hsuehochloa calcarea; assembly: GCA_036346395.1. NCBI lineage: Eukaryota > Viridiplantae > Streptophyta > Magnoliopsida > Poales > Poaceae > Hsuehochloa > Hsuehochloa calcarea. The sequence goes on along the minus strand of CM070596.1, from coordinate 11,493,632 downwards.
TATGATTGCTCTTTTGTATTGTCGGTGCACTTAGTTGAGCCTAGTTGATTTAGGTTTTAATTGTGCAAAATCAATTCGCTATTAGCTTCCGCATTTATATATTGGTTTAGCCCGATAGATTTTTAAAACCGCCTATTCACCCCCCTCTAGTCGGCCACCTCGATCTTACATATGGTCATGCACTTTCTTTCACCGATCACTTCGAGGGGCTCAAAGATATCTCTTATGTTATGTTAGGAGGGACAAATCTTATATCCGACCAGTCACATCCATCTGCATGTTTCATAGCATACCCAAAAGTTACCTTTATCACTACCCAGTTACGAGTAGCGTTTGGCAACCCCTAAGAGTGCTATTACACGTGTAGGGAACCATGCTGATCTCAGGTCTAAGGATTTAACATCATCATTGCTTGAGACCAACTAACGACATATAGAATCATAACAATCTCAATAGTGTCTCAAGGTGGGTCAATCCAACACCACGTTCTCTAACATGTGTTTACATTATTGATTCAATATCCCTATATCCATGACTGGTGAAACATTATCATCAATCAATAAATATGCTGGTCGATAGAGTCACTAGTGTTATGACCAGTGACATTCGACCAAGGATACATTTAGAACGACATCATCATAAGTTAAAAGTGTTTCACCAACAAGTCACATACTTGTCAATCTTCATAACTGATGATTCATTCAAGGAACAGAATAACCCTTATTCAATAACTCATAAATATAGATGTGATACAATCATCTCTATGATTGCCTCTAGAGCATATCACCAACAGTAACGATATATGATTTCTTACTCGCATGGCTTCCTAGTTTACGTGTAGAATTTTGAATTGTGGGCTAATGTAGCCTACTCGTATCCTACACCTCCTTCATCAGCTGTCGCATACACAAAAACCTCTTGTGTGGTCAATGCCGGCCTTTCTTATGTTTTGTCGCTGTCGTGAGAAATATCTGATGCTGATGCTGCAGGCATGCAGCAATTAAGTGTTAGAATTGGGCACATAAGTGTATAGGTCTATTCATTCATAAATTTCAAAGCATATATTGTTTAGTCCCATATTGCCTAGCCCAAGTGGTAGGAGAGCAGTTTATAAGGTGGAGTCTTTGCCACCCCTTAAAACATGTGACATATGATATAGGGTAACATAATGAAGACTATAGCTAAAATCACACACACACACACGCAAGTACGCACGCGCGTTATATTTGCGTGGCAATCGCGTGACTTGTGTATTTATCTCTATTTTTTTAGACTGGTCAAACCAGTGTGGTCAGAAGACCAGTGTGGTCGAAGCCATAGACCAATGTGGTCGAAATAAAGTGTTGAAATAAAATAGTCAAAACACAGTAGTTGAAAAACACTAGTCAGATCCATAGACCAGTGTGGTCAAAACACTGGTCAAAAAATAGTGATTGGATCTATAGACCAGTGTGGTTGAAATACAGTGGTCAAAGTTGTAGACCAGTGTGTAATGAGGATATAAGAAACGCTACTTAATTACCATTAATTGGTTTTGAATTAGCAGTTACCAGTGGTTTAATATGTGATTTATTACGTAGTTACTAAAGAGTAATTGTTTTGACTTTTAAAAGATCCGGAGACGTTCAGACCTGAGATTGAATTGATTCACTTTCATTTGTTTCTTCTTCCTTTCTGGTCCACTGTGTTGAAAAGTTGTGTTGTCGAACTAAGTCATCCCTTCTCCTCGGCGTGCACCGAAAAAGAGGATGAGTGGGTATCTCCGAACTATTATCGCGGAGTTCACCTGCACAGGGTGGCAATAAGATTTTTGTGAAGCGCATCTGCGCGACTGCTCTCTTTACTACTACATCTACGTTCTGCCCTACTTCAAGTCAGCGCTGTTTTTTGTTCTTCATCGAGCCCGACTGTAAATGGCTGTGCGACCAAACTATTATGTTATATTTCTATTATTTTGTATGTTTAGAAGTGCAATGAGTTGGATGTTGTTTGTATTGCTTTATGCATCTCTAATTTTATATAATTTTTATCTTGTAATAAAATCTAGAATTAAAATATTGTTCTTTACTCCAGCATTAAGTCGGCAAGTGCCGGATCGAGTGCATCAGGCTGAAGGTACGTGACGTTGTACCGGCTAGGGATGAATCATTACAAGTACTCCCGTACATGGTTATCACTTATCAGCTGGTGTCGTGTAAATTTTTTTCGATTACAAGATATGCACACGTACACACGTAATTATGCACGCACACTAAATGCACACACACGTCGAGTGCACCTCCTTAGAACACGCCAGCTAGAAACACAGAAACTAATGATAAATCGACGACCTCTCAACTCACAAAATACATGCTTAGCTTGCAAGGAGGAAAAGCATAAAAGATACATAAATCAAGCTGGCTAGCATCGATCGTTTCTGGGCGCACTTGGGATCAGGAGTGTTCGCATGATCAACTCTTTTGCAATGGAACATTTAATGGAGTACATGATGTTGTCTGCTCTAGCGGTAGTTGGGGCGAAATCCCAACACTGGTCCGGCCATGCATGACTTTCATTTCATTTCATGTGAAACACTTGGATCCCTGCGGGAATGGAGAAAGTTTCTCGCGTTCCAAGGAAATTCCTGCATTCACCGTGCCGCATGGGTGCGAGGCAGCCAGCCAGCAGCAGCGCGGCCGCGTAGCCGAGTCGAGCCTCCCAGAGGCCGAACCGCCGCGCGGCACGCCGAATCCCATGGAAACACGGCGAAAACACAGCGAAACCACGCGAAACCATGTCGATTAACCTCCCAAAGCAACGGGGGGCGAACATACGATTCTGTTGAGTAACCGTCGCTGGCGAGTCCAGTCCGTACGGGTACCTCGTAACTAGTACTATTTAAATAAATAGTACTAGTTAGTTATTCGTAATTTTTAGTCGTAATTAAATAGGCTTAATTAAATACTTATAATTAAACAGTCAACAATAATTAACCGTAATTATTTAAGTATAATTAGTTAAGTACATAGTATTTTTAATTAGTTATCAATAATTAACTGTAATTAATTAGTCCTAATTAGTTAGGCTTAAATAAATAGTACTAACTAATTAGTCATCAATAATTAGTGGTTAGTAGTTGGGTTTAAGTAAATAGTATAAATTAATCAGTCGTTAATAATTAACTATAATTAATTAATCGTAATTATCGTAGTTGTAATTAATTAGTCGTAGTTACGTAATTGTAATTGATTAGTCGTTGTTAGTTAGTCGTAATTAATTAGTCATATAGTTCCTTTCTTTGTATGGTTTTGTTGCATTCAATACCCCGAAGTCGTATTTTGCTTAGGTTGGATAATATGGTTATTTTTTATACAGTAAGCTGGGTTGTTGTGGCTTTAAAAAAGATCGAACATGCGAGACTTGATTGTATTTTATAACGACGGTCCTGTACGGGGCGGACCCAATGGGTTGGACTTGTCGTTGTGCCAGTACAAGGTGGTCCGGGCGGAGAGGCTCCATATATCGAAGATGTGAGTTATGTACAATTTGCATCCTGATTATTTAATTGACTTTAGGTTCTATTAACATTATTCAATCGTCCAGCCCGCCTCGTAGAACAGACTTTCCTTCGAGAATGACCACCGCCACGGGTAGTCAAGAGACAAGGGGAAGGGACCAATGTGCCGCTAAGACTAATTTCGATCCTCTTTTTTTTTATTCCAAAAAAGCCGCACGTGTGTTTTCCGTTTTTTTATATTTTCATGCGTGCTGTCATTTCTAATGCATATAACTAACTTTTGTGCGTCATGTAACGTAATTCGCAAAATTTATTGTGAAGTCTCTTAAATTTTATTGCAAACTTTTGACAATTTTATTTTCCAAATTTCATTCCCTAAATTCGGGCGCGGCGGGAGTTCGCCAGGCACGTGCAGGTCGCGTGCTGCGTAGAAGTATAACAATACATCCAGGCAATGCACTGATGCATAGCGAATTTGTTTTGTGACGGGAGGGAGCGCTACCTTCTGCGTGCGATCGATACCTATTCTGGAGTGATCCATGCTTATATTAGTTTATCTGATAGGCCCGGTTTGTTTAGGTTCTGTTTGTACATACACAGCCTAATATACGCACTTGTCAATCTAAAAATATATAAATTCGGTCTAAAAATAGTTAATCTGACTAATGGATGATAGGCGATGCACGCATGCATGTATGTGTATATTTTGATTCCAACAAGGCGAGGATGCTTATCCGTGGACCGGTCTGGACGGGACGTACGTGATGCGATAGTGTGCTGAAGATTTCCTGCCAAGTCGTCGACGGCAACTTGAGCTTCTTTTTTTTTTTTTTTTTTGCTGCTACTTGGGACGAAGATGGAATGTTTTTTATTTTATGAGATGCTCAAACAAGAACACAATGTTGTGTCTGCTCATGGGTGACGATACTGATTGCCTGTAATTGTGGACAATTTGGCTACTAATTTGGATGCGAGTTAGCGAGTGATCCATCTTATATTAGTTTATCTGATAGGCCCGGTTTGTTTAGGTTAGACTTTTTTGGCTTATAACTTAAAAGTTAGTTTTTTAGCTTAATTAATTTATAATAGTTTCTACTTTTAAACCAAGCTAAGGTGTTTGATAATCTGGTATTTTTATGGGTTGTTCGCTTATTGAGTTGTATGTGAATGATAAAAAGATATGAATTGTCTTGAGGGTTGGAATGATCTGTTTATGCATGTAATTAAATTTTTTGTATGGGAATTGAAAATATGACGATATATGCAAATGTACGTATGAAACAAAATAGATATTACTCGTATCTAGATGCGTTTGTACCAATGTCTAACCAAATAAATTGCAAATTTAAACATGCAGGCAAGAAAAGGACATGGAGCCGCCCTCTCTCTTTCTCTGGAGTATCTGTAGGCTGCGCCTTTGTCTTATCCATGAGCCAAGAATCCTCGTGGAGTTGTGCTGCTAGTTTTTTTAAGTTGTCTTAACAAAATAGCATCAAGTGTCAACAGCAGAAATTTCATCGAGCTTCTATCTGATCAACAACAGATTCTGCATTTGGGACCTTGCTTGTTGAAGACAAAGTCATGTGATTTTTCCTGCAAAATACTTTCCTTTCTTCCCAAGATGTATATTCTATGATTCCTGGTTGCATCCACTAAACTTACTTGATCTCAGCTCTGACATGAGATCACACCTTCCCGCATCCAAGCCCAAGATGTTTCGGTATACATCACTAAAAAACACAAGGCACAAATAGTAAGCACACACGTGGAGAATCCAAACTCAGACCAGATATGAACAGAACATTTTACATAATGCAAATAGACAAAAACAGATGTGTCCTAGGCAATATCAAATAACTTAAAGCATGTGCAAAAGTGCAAACAAAAATAGCCAGAAATCGAGTCAATGACGAAATATATTAACCTAGCACCACCTTAGCTTACCAAGTATGAATTGTGCATGGTGATAACACAATTGTCATCCAACTCTAGTGTTGATAAGTTCCATATCGAAGGTAGAAATTCACAAAAGTAAAAAAAAAAGAACTCCAATAAAAATGTCACCAGGTATGGTCAATATATTCATGAGAATTGCATTAAATAATCTAAAGCAAGCAGAGAAAACAGCACTATGTGTTGGAAGGCATGAAGCATCACAGAATGCAAATATAAACAATGAGCACACTGCTTATTCTGAAGTTCGTGATGAAAGCAGTCTATCGCACAGGTTGCTGGTTGTAGTGGTTCTTCTCTTTCTTCTTTGCAGCAGCAAGCTTTGCACTCCTAGCAGCGGCCTCCATTGCAGCATGCTTTGCAGCAGCATCCACCTCTTTGCTCAATTTTTTCTTTTTTGCTGCAGCTATCTTCTTCATCTTCTCCTTCACATCCGCAGCAGTAGTTTCCTCTTCAGATTTTGTATCAGCTGCCTCTCCATGGTCCTTGCTGGAATCCACTTCATTGGGCTGCTCTTTAGAATCCTTCAATGATTTCTCCTTCTTTGATTTCTTCTTTTTTGAACTCTTGCTTTCTGAAGGTACAGGAGCACCGCACTTATCCCCATCTCCATTATGTTCATCTGGCTTTCTTTCAGCTGCAGAATAGCAAAAAACAAACAAAATACTTGTTAGTTTAGTAAAATCATACTATAAAGCATTTAACCAACATTTAATGAATGCTACGAAATAGTTGAAATGCTTTATTAATTTAGTACAAGTCACAGCATGATTATGTTGCATACATTTACTAGTCATGTCAGCCTGTGCAGCACTCCCACAAATCCCCAACTCGGCCAACACAGCATCTAGTTCTGCAAGCTCTTTCTTCTTCAATTCCTTCTTTGAAAGTTGCCTTTCGGTGTCTTTAGAATGGACTACAGGCATTGGAGCAGATTTCTTAACCTCAGCTTCAGATGGTACATCAACTTCATGTTCATGCTCAGGTTCCTCCTCTAGTTCATCATCACCCATATCAACATCAAGGCCATCATCTTCACTCTCAGTTTCCTGTAGTGTAAATATAGAAGTAATTAGTTAGACCAGACTGGATGTGAGAAGAAAAAAAATTATTGCATGCATCAACAGAGAACAAGATAAAGAAAAGTGCACACAGCTATGTACATAGAGAAAAATCTATTGTGTGCCTTATTAGTCGCTGGAACGGAGAAAAACTGGTTCTTGATTTCCTCCTGTTGAATCGAGTAAAACAAACATATTAGAATACAGAGAGCATACACAAACCATTTTTTTCTTTTCTGTCACCATTTTTTTTCCTTTCTCTCATTATATGACAAAGTTCGTGCTTGAAAGACTGGTTATTTGAGTTGGAAAAATATTGCTTCTTAACTTCTTCTAATCTTTTACGTCTATATATATTAAACTTATTACTAACACAGAACCTCAAAAGTTTGATGTTTTACGCACAGACCATACACACATCACTTGATATGATGACACTATGGGATGAGCTACTTTTTTTTAGATCCACCATGGGATAAGCTAGTTAAATGATTCCTCATGATATAAGATTATACGAATGAAACAAGATACTGGTTACAACTACGTAAGGTGAGAATATTTGTGTAGACAAAAGACACGCATAAATGGAAAGCTGATGGCTCCAAGGAATGTGTGTAGCCAACAAGAAAAAGGCAAGGGAATTGTCAAAACGTTAAACATGGTGTCAAAATAATTATGCTGTTGTCATTATGTAGTAATGAGAAGGACTTCCAAAGTAAATTAGAACTATAGGTGGACATTAATCATCATAAAGACAACACCATAGTTTTCATCTACTTTACATCGATATATTCTGGCATAGAATGTCACACTGTGGGAAAATGTACAACTAACAGTTAGGCTCTACCCACCATCAGTCTACACAAGTCACAAGTGCTTGGGTAAGGACCGCAAGGTGAACGTACCCAAAAGGATATGCATACAAAAAAAGAGAGCACCTCCACTCATCAGGCTGTCTGCCCCACTATCATACCAGGCATAGATATAGCCAAACCAAAAACAGAAGGCACCTCATGCCCAATTCTCAAGATTCCAAGCCTTACTCTTTGGTCATCAAGAGAACATCACCACTTGGCAAGTTGGCATCATCTCACTCCACCAGTGGTACAAGCAAAAGACTACCAAGGTCCAAGTACTATGTAGAACGAGAATCAGCAGTGTCACTCACTGCAACCTCACATTCACTTGACTTACTCTGCAACGCATAAAAATTGAACTTTCTAGGATTCTGAAAGAATCGTTTTTATTACGAACAAATCGGTTCCAACATTCTCGAATCTAGATCGCCCTACTCACATATGGTTGGCATCACATCCGTGCAAAACTCCAAACCAACTGCAAGAAACGAACGTAAAGTCGTAAACAAATGTTAATAGTAAAAACGGGCATTGACCTCCTCGGCGCCGGCCTTGCCCTCCCCGGCGGCCGCGGGGCCGGATCCCCAGACGGGCCGCGGTGGCAAGGTGGTGGAGAAGTAGTCGTCGTCGTCCTCGTCGTCTACGTCGGCCCAGGACTTGGACTTGAGCGGCGCGGGCGCCCAGAACACCTGCGGCGGCGCCGCAGCCTCCTCCCCCACCCCCGCGGCCTTCTTGCCGCTCTTGCCCTCCTTCCCCTTCCTCCCGGACGACGAAGATGCGGGCGCAGGCTTCTTCTTCTTCTTCTTCTTGAGCGCCTCGAGCGCGGCGAACACGTTGCCGCTACCGATCCTCACGGCGGCCTCCGCGTCCCTCCGGCCGCCGCCCTCCATGGCCAAGGCCTCGCTTCCAGCGAGAGATGGTGGCCGGAGCCGGAGTCAGAATCCAGCGGGGAGGAACGGTAGATGCGTGAATGGAGTCGGGGACTAGGGCAGGGAAGGAATGGAGGCGGCGACGGAGGAGAGAAGTGAGTGAGGTGAAGCCTTAGCCAGGTCGACGCGAGGCGGGGGTGGTGGGCCCGTGCTTGTTGTTGGAGTGTCAGTGTCAGTGGGGAGGAGGAGGGTAGGTACAGGCTTGGTTGTGTAGGAGTCGCAGGTGTCTCGAGAATTTCGTGCCGGTTTGAGGTTGGTCGTTTTTAAGGAGATCCTCTCCGTCCATGCGGATGCGGCCACGCGGGGCCACGAGTGAAAGTCTTTCTTTTGTACCTTTTTTTGTTTTTTTTTCTTCAAAACATGTCTGTATTTTGTTGGGAATTCCTTTTTGTTTCTTTCTTTAAGCATGGCTGTATAGTGGACTATAGGACTATTTCTTCCTGAATTAGCTCCTTCAAAGCGGTGAAACATTCGAAATTGACATAGTTCGATTTGAAATTATTTTATTTATTATTTATATGGCTATTTTAAAAACGAGCTAACAAGTCATTATTGAGTTGAGCCTCGTTAACCTTTTTTTCATTCCAATTTGACTCATTTCAATTTTAACTAATTAACTGTTGTAAGTGAATCAATTTTGATTCAAGCTCATAACCAGTTTTTTTGCCAACCCTAGGCCCAAGGTGTTAGGCCTTCTCCAATGTGTGGGGGGGTGGGGGTGGGGGGAAGCCCGTACCAACTATATTCACTCTCCTCTTTGTGTCAACTCTACACATTGGAGTAGCTCGAAGCAAATAAAAATGAAGGGTGCACCCGTTAGATACCGACACCTAAGTCCATCGTGAAAAACTCGTTGGCACCATCGAGATCAGTGGCTGGGAGTCGTTGCACCACCCATAGATTGTTGCTGAGGTGCATGTGCGAGTTCTTGCATCGCTTGCATATCTGCTACATGTAGGGCTAGAAAAAAAAAGCTCGTGGCTCACGAGCCAGCTCGTCTCGTAACGAGCTCGAGCTAGCTCGGCTCGGGCTCGTGTTTTTTCTAGCCGAACCAAGCCACATTCCTGGCTCGTCAAAAAACCGAGCGGCTCTAGCTCGAGTTCGGGCTCGTGTTTTTTCGAGCTGAACCAAGCCGCCTTCCTGGCTCGTCAAAAAACCGGGCCAAGCACGAGCCGCTCGGTGGCTCGTTTGGCTCACGCGAGAGCGGCCCACGACCATGAAGCCCACGGCCAGCCGGCCTTGCCCTAGGCCCCTCTCCACAGGTGAAAGCATCTAGTCCCCTAAAAATTATTTTGGTAATTAATGACAATATATGAATATGAGACTAACATGTTTATTGAGTATTTACAAGGTTTGATCTCAGTGTTGAATACATCAACTGGACATGCATGCTAAAGGTCAACATGAAGATCAATATGGTTCAAAGATAAGGTACAAGTAGTCTAGGATCCTTTTATGTTTTACCGGTCTTAGGAGAAAAGGGTGGTAAACCAAATTTTAGGTTAAATGTCATATTATTAAGAGAGATCACGACTAGTATCTTGATAGCATGTTATTGTGCCATTTGGATCAATCTAGGATCATGCATACACTCAGAGCTTGTTTTGAAAGTCAACTGTGTTTTCTCGAATAATCGGTAATCGAAGCGTTGTATTGGTGGAACTACCGCACTACGGTATGACCGGGATAGTGGTGCGGTATTACCGCAACCCGGTCGTACCTAAATCTTGTTGGCGGTATGATTTTTATAGAACAACACGTTTTTTATCTCGGTTGCTTACCTGGTGAACAGTAGTACCGGAGTTTCCTTCGTGGAACTACCACATCACGGTATGACCGTAACTCGAGCGGAACTACCGCAACCTGGTCGGACCAAAGATGAGTTGGTGGTACGTATTTTCCAGATAGACGTTTTTTTGGAGTTTATGTGCTCTCTTGGAAGTGTGGTAGTACCGGAGTTCATTGAGCGGAACTACCACAGCCCGGTAAGATCAAAAAGTGAACGGCGGTACGTTATTTCTAGAGAGTGCCGGTTTTGGACCTCTACGGGAAACGGTAGTACCGCCCTTGTATTTTGGTATGACCGGAGAGCGAAACTACCGCTTGATCAACGGCGGTAGTACCGCGCCGCCATTTCCAATGGCTAGATCAGAAATAATTAATGTGTCTGCGCTAGCCGTTACTATGTGCTTTTAGAGGTGCGATAGTACCAGTCATATTGTGGATATCATGGGGATATGCTCCAGATCTTAGGATGATGTGACAGTTGGCAATGGCGTTAACGGTTTGTCGTTTTGCGTGTTTTCGGCACAGTTGTTGTGTTGTCAGGCCATAAATAGTCTGACCGGCCAAGGCGGCGGTCAGACCGCCGTGTCCCACCGGTCAAACCAGCAATACCAGCGGTCAGACCGCCATCTACCAAGCGGTCAGACCGGCCAGCAGATTGTTTTGCTTTAATCTTTTTTAATTTTGTCTTATTGCTTAGGGGTTTAAATTAGATTCAATATTAGTCTTCCGCTGTACTGATATACTGATCTTCATAGCTTCTATAGCTATTGGAGTAAAGTTTTATTGAATCAATTATTTGTGAAAAAGTGAGCGTGCTCCTATTCACCCCCCCTCTAGTCGTCTTTTCGGTCCAACACATATAATGGCAGAACTACCGCTTGTGCTGCAAAATTATATGTTTTGCCTCCAACAGTTGTATTTGTTTGTGGGGGGTATAAATACCCCTCCACCAGCTCAAGGACAGATAGAGGAGATAAAATTTAACATCTTTGAGCTAAGAACATTCTCTCTACACCGCATACACACTTATTGCATTCATTGTGAGACGTCTTGGCGGGAGTTTGCGCAGTGATCTGTTCAAGAAGATTGTGAAGAGGCCCGGTGACAAAATTGTGATTGGTTCGGTGTTCACCATCTCTGGAACGGAGGAAGAACAACCTAGTGAAATCGAGGGAAGGCTTAATTCGTGGAGTTGGCTTGATTAGTTGGAGCTTCCTCAACGTAGACTAGTGAAGATCGACAAGTCTTTGGTACCATGAGAAAAACTTCTTTATCTTCATTGTAGTTAATTATTGTCTTTACTATTTCACACCTACATCTTTAGCAATTCTAGTATGCTTGCTTTGCTTAACTAGAAGTGTATCTAGTATTGATATTAGCTCTTATTTGTCTCTAGTAGCATAATAGTTCTATTATCTTTATTGTGCTAGGAAGCCTTGTTAGGTTTATCTTGTTTAAAGTTTAAAATTGTTAATTAGTTTTAAAAACCTCCTATTCACCCCCTCTAGTCGTTTATCCTTGATCCTACAACAGGCCACTCCAGTCTCCACTCCTCTCGTTTCTCGATCCCTTCCTGGCTTCCTCCTCCCTCCCGATCCCCTCTGCGTGGCCGCCCCAAATCCCAATCCCCGTCACGCCGCCGCCCAAACCTCTCGATCCCCTCCACACCGCCGCCCAATCCTCTCGATCCCCTCCGCGCCGCCGCCCTCTCCATTCGCCACGCCGTCCAACCGACTGGTCGCGTGCTCCCCTCGTGCTCCTGCTCACCCTAGCCCCGTGGTCCCCTCGTCGTCCTCCCTGGACCCCGACGGCCAGGCCCATGCTCCACCCCTGGCCACCTGGTCCACTAGTCGTCCTCCTTGGACCCCGGCGGCCCGGCCCCGTGCTCCACCCCGGCCCCCTATGCTGCCCTTGCCGGCTTGTCGGCCGAGTCGCCTCCCCGTCCATCGCGTCGCCCCGCTCCCGTTATGCTTCCCCATGGTCCACCTCGGTGTGTGCTCCCCCACTCCTCCAGGCTCAACGAGACTCCCATGGATCGCCAACAGAGCGCGAAGTCTCGTGCTCGTGCGAGAGGGAAGAAGTTGGCCGATGTCGGGGCCTTCGCCTTGGCACTAGCAGGAGAGCATGCGACCAGTGGACGCCTCCGCAGCTCCCAACCGCCTCCTGAACTCAGCGAACCGGCAGACTCGGTAATTGATGTGTGTTCATGCTTGATATGTGTTGATGCTTTTTGTCTGTTGAAGTGTTGATGCTTGATGTCTGTTGATGCTTGGTGATGTGTGTTCCAGAATTTTTGACGATGTGTGTTGATGCTTGATGTCAAGATGTGTGTTGATGCTCGATGATGTGTGTTCATGCTTGATGTGTGTTCCAAAATTTTTGTTCAGTCGGTGATGTGTGTCTGTCTCTGTCAAGATGTGCAACATATTAGAAAAAACTTGATGTATGATTGTCTGTTGATGCTTGATGATGCTTGATGATGTCTGTTGAAACAAGCCAGCAGACATCAATTGATGTGAATTGAATTAGGTTGCTCTGGCCTTCTGGTGAATTGAAACCATTACATATATGAGAAAATTGTACCAATATTGAAGTCTTGTAGTGTGTTATGCCGACACGGATGCAAATTACCAATGGCAGTCATTGGGCGCAGATTGGGCATTATATGATAAAATTGCACCAATAATGAAGCCCTTGGCTGAAGTGACTAGTGCATTTTCTGGATCAACTTATCCAATAGCAAATATTTTTTATCCTTACATAGTTAATGTGAAGGTTGCATTAAGAGTTGCAATTGCTTATGGAGATGATCATTTGAAGCTCATAGCTGATGCAATGTTGGATAAGTTTGATAAGTACTAGGACGAAAAGAACAATGTCATGGTCTTTGCTACTATTCTTGATTCTAAGTTTAAGATGAGATTCATTGGTTGGTGCTTCAACCAAATGTATGAGCCCTTAAAGGCTGCAAATTAGCTTGATGATGTGAAGGTCGAGTTGGAAGATTTGTATTCACAGTTCGAGATAGATCATAGGCACAACAAGGTGGCTAGTAGAGATGATGTAACCTCCTCTTCAGCTATGGGTACAAGTAGCTCTTTATCCCCAGTCTCATCTCAGATTCTGTCATTCTTGCGTTCCACTTCTACCGAGCCTTCAAAGTCAAAGTTGCTTATCTATCTAGATGAAGCGAATGAGAGTTTAGATAACAAGGGCTTCAAATTACTTGAGTGGTGGAATTTGAATGCACATAGATTCTCAGTAGTGTCACAGATGGCTAAGAATTTCTCGACTATACCAGTTAGCAGTGTATCTTCAGAATCAACTTTCAATGCTGGAGGTAGAGTACTAGATGACTATCGGAGTTCTCTACGTCCGGCTATGGTCCAGTATTTGGTGTATTCCTCTAGCTGGATAAGAGGTGCACTTGATGACATGAGACCTCCTATATTTGTGGTAGGTTCTTGCATACTTTAATATGTTTTTCCAATCTTTTTTGTTCATATCATGACTAACTCGATTATTATTACTGTTTTAAGGAAGAAGATGATGAGGATGATGTTGAAACAATTCTATTTCCTCAAAGCATCGTAGAGAGCAACTAGTGGGTGCTACTACTTCTAAGTGTGCTTTTACTTCATTGGTACATAACATATATACAATGTGTTTAGATATATAAAGTGCTCATTGTCTAATTGTGCATTGTATTTGTAGGCTCTTTGGATGATTCGGCTCCAGATGCCAAGATGACGCCATGACATCGGGTCAAGAGGCCTTTTTTTTGTTTGGTTGTGTGGTTTGGAGTTTAGACTTTAGACTGTTATTTTGGACTCTTGTTATCTTGTACATTAAGTACTGTTATGTTGACATGGATGGAAATATGGATGATGGATGGATGATGGATGGACAACTAAATATGGATGATGGATGGATGGATGGACTATTATGTATGATGGATGGATGATGGATGGACTGTTATTTGTTATGTATGATGGATGGATCATAGATGCTATGACATAGATTGATTAAATTGGTTATGTTGAATGATTAAATGTAAACTTGTGATTTTTTTTCATGCATTTCTTTAAGAAAATGAGCTCTCTGGGCTCTACCTGTGTTTGGTTGTTCTTGGTCCCTCCCTCCCTCTCGGCAGATTGAGCTCTCTGGACCTCTGGTCACAGATTGAGAGCTCTGGCTGAGTGGCTGGGTTCTGGCTCTGAGCCACCAAGTCGAGCTGAGCCACGAACCCTGGCTCACGAGGGCTCGCGAGCTGGCTCGATCCACCGTGCATGCCAAGCCAAACCGCCCTTCTGGCTCGCGATCCAAACGAGTCGAGCCTGCTGTTGAAATGAGCTTGGGCAAGCCTAGCTTGTCTCATTTCCAACCCTAGCTACAAGTGTCATTACCACATGCAGATCCGCAGCCACCGCCTATAGATCTGCCATGGCAGAGTTGTCAGCTAGCCGCAATTTAAGTAAGCCATTAGGGATCGGCGTCTCCACCTGCAACCACAACACTGTGCATGGAGTCATTCTGTCATTGAGAATATCTTATGTTGAGGTTAGCCGCCGAACAACGAATGATGGCGGCAGTAAATCAGAATAGGGTGATGGGGTTGTTAATGAGAGGAGAGAGTAAGAACGTGAGAAGAGAGAGTGCAATGATGATAGAAGTTTTTTTAATTAAACCTCTGGTGGATCCCACATTGAAGAGAGAAGCATATGATAAACATTGGAGCAATACTTAGTGCCTAATTGTTTAGCAGGTTTTACCTTTTTAGCACCTAGGTAGGAACCATACATGGATGCTTATAATCTCATATTCCCCTCTAATATAATATTCTTCATAATCTAGTTACTGGTAAACACATTACCAGTAATTTAAGATTCCAATGTTTGGTTTATTTGAAGGAAACTACATATTAATCTTTATCGTAGTTCAAATATTTCATAACTCGAACCACCAAGTTTACAAATTTAAATTACAGGATTTGAAATTTCAAACCATAAGGGCTAACATATATAAATTTTGAATTTAAAATTTAAAATTCCAACATTCCAAATTCATTTTTTATTACTCAAAAGTTCAAATTTTGGATTTTGAAATTTTAATTTTGAGTTCTGGAGTTTAAATTCAAGGATTTAAATTCTCAGAATTTGAATATTTGAAATCTAGTATTCGAAATTAAAAAATGATTTTTTGAAATCCAACCTTGAAATTTTGAATTTTCAAATTAAATTGTCTGAATTTAAGATTCCAAAATTTAGGGATCAAATTTTGATATTTTGGTTTCGAAATTCATATTTTGAATAAATAAATAAATTCCATACATTGGATTTTGAATTTTGAAAGTTCAAAATTTGACTTTGATGAATCAAAAGCATATGATAAAAAAAAATGCAATAACAAAGATTCCTTTCCCTTGGTAATTTAAGATAGACACCCTTTTCTACGGGAAACAGATTCCTGGAACAGATAGTAATATGTTTCCAAGGCAATCTTATATTTCTGGTTTAGATTACTGGATGTTTTATCAAACAAGGTAATCTCATAAGATTACTAAAGGATTCCTAATAAACTTTGGAGAATTCCACCAACCAAACGCACCATTAGGCCATCTGCAATGTGAGTTTTAAGTTGGTTCAAAGAGATGAGAGAGAGTGCATCAAATCGATTCAATGCATTGGGGCTATCTATTCCAACACAAAAATTCCCTAGAGCCGAACCCTCTTCTTGAATTGAACCCAAGAAATTAAAAAAAAAATCCAACAAGCCCCAACTGTCATATGCACACATGAGATTATCATTGCCATGCATGTGCCATCCTCGAGGCCGATGCATTAGTCTCTTTGTCGTTGCCGTAGACAGTTGTTGGGTCCACCGGAAGCCGTCGTCGGGGCCGTCGCGCCACCGAGCTCCCCGTTGCCGCATGTCGTTGTTCAGGCCGCCGTTGCATCCAGATCTAGTCGCCTCGATTTGCCATGGTGACCTGCCGGAGGTTGCGCCTCCACTCCTCTGAATAAGAGAGAGAAAGCGATGGACGGTGGCAAACGATTTGTACGGAGAGAGAGAGAGAGAGAGAGAAGGTAGAGAGCGATGCAGTGGGGAGGATTAGGGATGTTCAGTGCGACTTGCCAACGACGTGGTAGAGATATCGTTCTCTTTTCTTTTCTTTTTTTCTATCTACCACGTGGACCCCACTTAAAAGTAGAACTGATTCAGTAAATTGGAGTAAAAAAGAACAATCTTTTACATATGTTCACGTGCCACGTATTTGAACCCGAATCAATTCAATACACTGAAGATGCTCTTAGAAGCTAGAAAGTTTTTGTGAAGGGGGCGCGAAAGCACAATAGACAAGGATCTAAACAACAGTAGTTAAAGGATAGTGTACATGAAAAAAAAAATAAAATTATTGTACAAAAGAAAGGTGTAAAGTGGTGCAAATACTTAATAAAAACAGGAGAATTTTGGCAAAAATCCGATTGCGTAAATTGTCGGCGTCAGGAACAATGCCATCATCCCATGGAGGGAAAAATAGCAGTACAGCACAAAAATATGGTAGTACCGTACCGCCGCTCGCCTCACATCAACTCAAACATCATGATTCATGGAGCGGGAAAACACAGTTCTGGCAAGTTTCAGTTCGAAGCGCATACATGGGTGCATCAAATGTCACTTAAAAGTTTAAACTGAGCAAGTTCGGATGCTTACAGAGTTCCGAAACTTTCGTTCCGCGGTACATTATTAATTGTTATTCGCAGCGCCAAAGGAGCCAGAACACAGACTTGAGACGGGGAAGGGAGACGGATTGCTCAAAACGGAAGCGAAGATCCTACGATTATGAATACAACCGACAACTATCCAGATTACATCCTTTGCGCGGGCGTAAGCACACGACTTGCTCATACTTACATGAATCGGTAAACTAGAAAGAGAAGAAAGAAACCACCCTAGAACGGACTGGACGCTCGCAGGCTGTGCAGCTACAAAGAAAACCAACTGAATTTTACAGGTGCTATGTCGGCCTCCATGCCATGCCACCCACATTCCCAGCGCCATAGCCTTGGACGCTGTTATCGCTAGGCATTACACCGTGCCGGGGCTGCAGTACCATGCTAGGGGCCGCGCCCTGCGGCGGCCACCAAGCATTAGGCTGCCAGGTTCGCGCGGGCTGAAGCTGCTGCATCAAAGGAGGTTGCTGCACAGGCTGCTGGGTCCGATGGTAAGCCTGGGGCAGGGGGGTGCTGGGCATCTGTGGCTGGTGGCTCACCGGAAGAGGCTGCATTGCATTCGCATTCGCATTTGCATTTGCATTTGGGCGGTGGTAATGCTGCTGCTGTTGCTGCTGGAAGGGATGCAACTGCTGAACGGGCAGTGGTGGAGGCAACGGTTGCTGTGGGGTGGGTGGCAATGGCTGCTGCCTTATTTGCTGGTGGCTACCCTGGTTGGGATTCCATTCTGGTATATCATCGTCATCGTTATCGTCCCAAGGGAGGGCCTGAATAGATGATCTTTTACCATACTTCTGAACCAGTTCCCTCATTTGCTCTACCGGGCGAGCGGAGGTTGGTACATGCTGCCGGCCCTTGTAGGCCTGTGTTGTTACATTAGCAGCAGGGTTTGACGAGTTAACAAAATTAAATTCAGGAAGATCATCCTCATCCCTAGCAACACCAGGGCCAAAGCCCGGAGGGACATCATCAGTTACATCCTCCTCGTGGTGGTGGCGCTGATTGGGAAAACCTGGCGGTGCACCATAAGAGTTCTGAGGCAGGAGGGCCTAGGGGCTGAACCCGAACCAGTAATCTGGATTCCTTGGGATTGACTGCCTCTTGGAACCATCATGCCTGTGGTGGGAGGGTATCCTAGGAACATTGGGCCTCCGCCAGACGACGACTCCAATGATGGACGTTCCTGCCACAGCGAGACTCTCCAAGTGCTCCTTCGGCAGGTGGCGGGAGAGAATCTCCAGTGTTTTCCCTTGAGGGGGGCACAGGTACAGCTCTATTCCATCTGCAGGTTCAGCTAATCCTACTCTCTCATCTGCAATATATGAATCAATTGTCTGCAGAAGAACAAACCAATTTAGTAAATCCAATCCTCAAAACTTCTATTAAGCTAGCTCCTGAATGGGGAATATGGCTTAGAAAAAGAACCTGCAAGAGATGTTGGCGACCACTCTCCAGAGAACCCTCCTTCCAACACAGCTCAGTTACCTATAAAAGAAGTACCAGGTACTTAAAAGTTAAAACAGATGGAACAACTATTCAATGACTAAAAACAGGAAAGAGTACATGCAGATTAAGGAACACATAATTTACCTGTACCAACATAAACCATAATTAAAAAGTCTAAAGCACTATCTGCAGTTTTTAGGCCATCTAGTTAAAGAATAAATGGGTAGTAACACACAAACTGCATGATACCACTAGATCCTAAGCACAATCACAACTGCGGCTATAAACGGAGTTCTGATTCAAAATATATGCACCAGATAACTTGACAAGAATTGACCCATTTATCAAGGATGTAAGATAAAATTGCAAATTTATTAAGAGTTGTTTGGGTTTAAGCACATGAAATTCACTTCACCAAGTTTGTGATGTAATAGTACAAAAATATTGGCAAACACTCCAAACATCAGCGGGTCTAAACATATTATGATAATCTTCAATCTCGATGAAGCTCATGGGATATATTTATCCCACATAATAACGTGAGGCAGAGGGGAAATAAAACCCTAGCATTATTTTTTTACATGTTGCTAATTTAGGACCCATTTGAAGGTGGGAATTTCACAGGAATTTTGTAAGAACTAGATGGTTATTTTCCTCCATAATTCCGACGAAATTACTAAGCTCCCAAAAAGGGCAGAGGTTATGTATTTCTTGTCCTAGTCTCTGATTTTATTTTATTTTTATAATACCATGGAGATATGCAATAACACATCAACAGTTATATGCACAGGATGTGCTTTGAGTGCTTTCAGTAGTGTATTACAAAGTATTAAGGCACTAACATCAGTTTTCTAGATATATAATAGTAATTCAACAATTAAGCGATTATGTATCCAGAAGTAGACAGAGCAATTACTACTGCACTGTACTTAAACATCGTATTGACAGATAAATTGTATTCAATACAGTCAACTGTTAAGCTATTACTAGTGCAGTGTACTTAAACTTTAATAACCACAACCAAAGCCATACAAAAACTATGCACCAAATCATCCACAGATGATTCCACCAAAGCAAAAGTTGTGGTAAGTTCATTACCCAAATATACAGCTAACTATAGTTTCTAACATGGACCCACAATTCATCAGCATATGTTCAATCTCCATTAAACATGCCTCCAACTTTGGATAATGAACGTCTAATGTCAAATTTAACAGAAGAAGCTCATTACAACACAGCAACCATCCACAACGAGACACAAGCATAAGGTATTGAGCATATGAAACTGAGCAAAATGCATTTAATTAAACCATGATCTTTCCGGTAAGAATAGCCACAGCGTCTATAAACAAACCATGCATTCAAATAAGAATTACCATTATAGCACGACTCCTAGATTTGGGAAGCTGTTCGACAAATTCCTGAAAAGCGCTAAGCTTAACTCTCCCCTTGATCTCAACAAAGCTATGCCATTCTATCACAGATGGCTTTTCACCACTGCAAAGGTAAAATTTAAGATGTGTCAGCACCAATACAAATATGAAATATAGAATCAAGTTAACAGTATCCAAACAGTAGTTTACATTCATTAGTTTCTAGGCATTAACATTCACATTTATCTTCTCATTCAAGCGGATCTTGTGCAATAGGGTATTGCAGCAAATTCCGTACGTGAGGATAACCCAAAAAATACGATCTGGTTCAGAATCAGCGAGTTAGTTTTGAGGCTTTGAGCTAAAGCTAATTCATGCTGATTGCAAGTAATTTCTGCATAGTACTTCCAACATAAACACAATAGCTCACAGGGGAAAACACAGATATCTTAGCAGATCCCCGGTTACAACTTCCAAAATGAAATCAGCCAAAAAGCCCACGTTACATTTGTAAATATCAACATAGATAAATAAGATTTGCATTTAATATGCTTTCTTTTATGCTGGCTTCAATGGTTGCAAAATGAACTGAATAGATGGTGTGAAATGGATCTTTTAGCCTAATTAAAGTATGTTATATATTATTTATTAAGCAAGATTGGTACACGTTAGTTGAGTACCCTAGTCCTTTTGTAGAGTTCACCAAACCAGACAACCCACCACCATGCCTAAGATAAAACTAGTTCCCATATCCTTAGGTTTACAAGGAATGATCCACGCGAAAGTGCCAAATTAAGAAGAAAAAAATAAACAGACAAACATTGTGAACTGATAAACAAAGTGAAATCTATTGGTTAGTGGTTACACCATAGGAGCAACCAAACAATAAGCTAAGAACAAACAACCAATAGAGCTTAACTATTATCAAATATAAAGTGAACAACTGAACAAGAAGGCCCAAACCCCAATTACACAAGCTAGATGATGGCCCTGTAGCACACATAGTATTTGCTCATAGGACAGGAAAACTAACCACAAAATCCTGTGATGTAACTCCATGTATTTATAGTATAAGAATTTAACATGTAGCTGCACATTTTATAATCATTATCCTAACTGGTAAAATCAGAATGACTTCTCTCATTTCAATCAAACTATTTGCAAAAAAAAAAAAATGATGGCAGTTGCACCCAGAAGTTGATATTTGATAAAATAGGATATCCAGTGGTAGAAAAACAAAGAAAAACAGTAAGATGGAGTAAATCGCAAGTTGCAGTTTTTGCCATTAATGTATCAGTTTATCACTCTTCACTTCTGGCATATAAAGCTATATTTAGACACTTTGTATGCTTTTCTAACACATACTAGTTCATTTATGTAACTTCTAAGATAAAATTTTATAGAACTAAGTCTTAAACACATGGTAATCATGAGTGTTGTTGCAAAACAAGAAATCCTTATTCCAGGTTCATACAACCTGCAGCTTTGTGAAAAGGTATATAGTCTAACACAATGCCCTTAAATAAGACCAAGCAGAAACCTTAAAAAAAGGCCTAGAAAGTTACAGCATTGGACCCACTATTATTTGTGCGAAACAGTGGTATTTGTTCTGTAGAATGTCTATTTGACTTGAGAAGTTTCAACAAGAAGATGAAAGTGAAGAAGAAATGTGTCTAGATCAACATGACATTCTAACAACAAAAAAATATAGGATATATATGTGTGTTGTCATTCAAAGGAAAGGACGTGGATAAAACAAACCTTTTGAAGATGGCAACAACATTCGTGAGTGAAGATAAAGTCAGTTGAATTGCGCCCTCCCATATACTCTCGCGTATCATAGGGACAGTAATTGCCTTACTGTGCAGAGCAGAAATAGGATTCAAGACATTATCAGCAGCTGCTTGTTTGGCTTCGACTTTATCAGGGGAGGATTTGATCAGAACTCCTTCACGCAGCTCAGCATAATCCAAATTTGAACCCACCTCATGTTTGGGTGACTCTAACTTGGAGGTGGCATCAGGTTCATCACAATCACTGGGATCCTGCGGTGACCCACCTGAGAGATTTTCAAAAGGTGGCTCGGAATCTAAGCCCTGCATGAATTCATCCAACGAAGGAACTGGTGGAAGATTCTCTGTGTCTTTCAAGTCATCCACCATAAGTTCTTGCATAAGATCAGCTTTCTCATTATCAATATATTCTAGATCGCCTGACAAATTGCTGTCGCATGTTCCACCATCCTCATCTTGTGATTTGCCATCAGATGCCTTCTCTTTACCTTCTACACCAGCTTTATCATCCGAACTTGTTTTATCATTAGAATTAATCTGATCTTCGACAGCTTTCGATGGAACATGAGATAGAAGATTACCCCCAAACTCGACCTCCACTGAAATACCATCTGTTTCTTCTACTTCAACTTGAAATTCCCCTTTGTGTGTTTTCCTCACCAAGCGTCTAACATCAACCTCCGTACTAGGAAGGACAACCATTTGTGCAAGTTCTTCAGCTTTAGCCAAACGCCACTCTGAGAGCTCCTTGGAAGCAAGTTCCTCCGCAGTCATTGAACAGAGGCGTTCAGGAGCAATATCTCCAGATAAGACCCTCTCCCTTAACTCAGGATTGTTTTTATCTTTTAGATTGAACAGAAGAGATCTACCTTTCTCCTTATACTTCTTATTAACTCCACCAAACAGTTTGAACAGCTCCTCTTCAATTCTAAATGCCAAACCTTCAGCCGTTTGAATAATGCTTTCCTTATCAACTGCTGCCTCATCTACAGACTTCATTCTTTTTGACTCAGATTCTGTCAGAGATTCTGTAATTCCAGGGTCAATATCAGAAGTCCTGGCCCTTTTAA
Source organism: Hsuehochloa calcarea (assembly GCA_036346395.1). Lineage (NCBI taxonomy): Eukaryota > Viridiplantae > Streptophyta > Magnoliopsida > Poales > Poaceae > Hsuehochloa > Hsuehochloa calcarea. The sequence continues at coordinate 11,471,132 of CM070596.1, read as the reverse complement.
AATTAGGTTGTGTCACAGGTTCAGAAATCCCAGCATCGAAATCAGAAACCCAACAAAGTCCATGACCTTGCAAGAGTTCATCTGCAACAACCATACATTGACCTAACACTTCATCTTCTGAAGAAAGATGCTTTGACTGTTGCTGCATGTCACCATTCATGCTTGTGATCATGTTTGATACGCTGCCTAACTTCTCATCTTCCTCGCATTTCTTAGCAGCATCAGCTGTGACCGCCTCTGAATTGGTTGTGCTCGCATCTTTTGATGTGGCTATCACTGGATCCTGAACTGCATCTCCCTCCACCTGTTTCTTTTGGTCTGCGGACCCATCAGGCTGCAAGTTCTCAGCAGGTTGTTTCTTATTCTGCTGGTCAGAATCCATTCTGAGTGCAGCAGCAAGTGACTCCCTGAACTTTGATCTCACAGATTCAAATTGCTGAGGCTGGACCTTTGATGGTGGATCCTTTTGTGCAGGGCGTTTGCTAGATGATTGTGATGATGTAGATTTCAGCATTTGAACCTTTGGTGAAGCAGCAGTCTGTTGCAGCTTCTTGCCTGCAGTAGATGGTGAGGGCTGTGATCCAATCATTGCTGGCAAGGATGTTTGAATATTTAGCACCTGCTGGGGTGGCCTCAATGATACTCTACTTAGAGATTGCACCCCCAAAGGATGTGAAGTCTCTGGCCTGGAAGTACCAACTTGGACTGCTTGTTGACTCATAGGAACAATATAATATGAACTAATTGGTACCAAGCTCCACAGAGAACATCGGTGCACCCCAGTCAGTAGGCAGGGATGGATAGAGCGCAGTGGGATACTCAGCCTGAGTAGATTGGATATTTGAAGAGGCGCGGTTGAGATCCCATGCTAGTTGACATGGGTGCATGGCCTTGCTTTGATAACTCCATTATGCAACCTCTTTCCCAAACGCCCGAGATTCCTGGCACAAATGTTGTGTTACTTAATGCAACTTCAACACATAAACCTGAAAATAATAATAATCAGTGGACGAAACTTGGAACCATAAAACAATTTAAATACTAACTATCACAAGGAACTTTTTGCACTAATTCTTAATTCAAGTGTGAAAAGTCAGCCTACTAACTAGGGGATCCATACAAAAGCATGCCACCTCACATGAACCAGACAAATGGTTCAGTGCAGCATTGCAATTGCTACAAAAGGAAGACCACATATTTTAGTTGTGATGATTGACCACAAAGAACGAAAATAAAAATATATGACCAAATTCTTAGGTTTCAGATCAACACCAATAACGAACTCGCTAGCACCAAAACCAATCCATGACACTGGTGTGATACAACACTGGAAGAGCTAAAAAAAGGCTAAAATGCCAATATCATGCACAGTGCTTCCATAAACGAACTAGAAAAGCAAACTTTGGCATTCGGTTTAGGAAGTGAAAAGGAAATGGCAATCTTCTTAACAACACAAGATAATAAGATAAGCAAAACGGGGCAAAGCAACCCGGCTCAATCTCATCAAATTTTAACAGGACATCATGTGCAACCAGAGCGTGTCCCCTACACATGTGCAACCAGAGCGTCTCCCATACAACAACCATGCCGATTCCTGACACGATCAGCGACGAACGTGAAACCATCATCAAAGCTCAAATGAACAACACATTCCACACAACTTTACCCAACCTAACACCCCTACCGGCCCGTAAGCGCCGTGTCCTGAACACAGAAGGTGGAAATCAAAGCACGCCCATTCTATGACGCGCGGAAGACGAATCCCCGAGAGGGCTGGGCAGGGCTAACCCTAATCTCTCCGCACCCACCTCCTCCAACAGTCCAATCCCAAACACTAACTTATCACCGAACAAAAACCCCCAATCCCCGCACCGAATCGCGACCCGGAGCAACACGCGGAGACGGACCCACAACAAAACCTACGAGCATCGATCGCACAGGTCGGATGAGCGTTCGGGAGGGATTCATTCACCTCACCTCACCTCGGGGCCGGGGAGGCCAGGGAGCGGCGAGGCCAGCTAGGCGACCGGCGAGATCGGGATCGGGAGGGGAGAATAGGGATGGGGATGAGAAGGGGGGTTTAGGGTTAGCAACGGTGGTAGCTCATGGACTTTCTTCCGTCTCCATTAGGTTGGTTTGTCCTGGATGCGTGTGGAATTGTGGATGAGGTGGGCGAGGTCATCCATCCGAATGCGTGCCAGGTGCGTGTCCATTAGGTCGGTTGTCTTGCGTTGGGCTGAGGCTGCCCGTCATAATTGGGCTTTTACATTGATGATAGGCTTTGGCGCTGTTGTTTGGGCCTCGCAATACACCGAGGTCTGTTTGGTCGATTCCAAACTTTGCCACGACTAAACTCAGTGAAGTGTGGTTTGTCACATTTTTGTGGCAATAAAATGCAATTGTGACAAAGTTTGTGTCGACGATCAAATCGTCGATCTTATGAATATATAAATAAAAAGAGAAAAATGACGCGTATCTTCTAGAAAGTAGTGAGACTGCTCTTTATTCATTTGAACTGGCTATTACAAAGGGTGTATATAACTTAGACTAAAAATTAATTCGGGAGTACAAGGCTCTTGAGGGTGTCTCCCAAATGATCTTCACTGTTCCGGCCTCTCCAACTTCAGTCCGCATTCCTCCTTATGTAGTTGATGAAGGGTTGGCAGTTGTCTCTGGAGGAGACGCCTGTTCGGGAAGCAACGCGTCAGTGAAGAGGTGTCAGTTGATAATGTACCAACTGTTGTGCGGTTATATGTCAATGAGTCATGTAACCGTACTCCAGTATCGTAGCGTCGTGTGGTATGGAATATATAGCACATGTTCCATTCGTCACACGGTAAAGCATATGTCTGGTCGTAGATCCAGACATCAGTTCAAAACCTTGTGGGCATTTAACTGGTCGAAGACTAGGTTTGGAACCATGTTCGACCAGATCGGGTACTATGTAACCTCTGGAATTCTTACGACCAGTGAGGTCGTTAGCCTTAGGGTTTACGACCATGAAGACGTATGGTCTCTATATACTAAATAATAAATAGAGGTTTTAATCCTCGTCAGTTTGGTTAAAAAAAACTTAGTCTATGACGTGTGGGTCATGGGTCTAAGAAAATATAGAAAGTCACAATTGTGGTGTTGGGATCCGAATTTATACATTTGAAATCATCTGTGTTTTCTGAACTAGTCCCATATTAATAGCTAATTCACACACAAAAACATTGATAAAATACCATCCATTTGTCGATATAACTAAAAAGATCTCAAAATAATAAATAGTAATAATAAATGGACCTTATGGTCAATGTTTACTTAAATTGTCACGCATGGCTAAAGAAATAAATAAACTTTTCCAGCGGAACGGGAAAACTTAGAGACATCAATCAACATGCTCACAGGCAATCAAGTGGAGAACGCATCCTAATCTGCAAAGCCTTTGTAGTATTCCTTCTCAAAGAACTCTTGAGCAGCTTGGTATTCTTCAATTGAGTAGAAAGTTTGAAGTCGTGAATGTTATGAATATTATGTGCATATTCAAGAGGGCCCAATGGACAATATATATAGGGAGTACAAAGAGATACCATATACAGATAAGGAAAGTCAAAAGGACTCCTATTCTAATACCCCCTCAAACTCATGGTGAATAACACATATTGAGTTTAAAGAGAAAATACAAATATTGTATCATATTCTATGGCTTCGTAAAGAAGTCAGCAACCTGTAACTCTGATGACACAAACTGTAAAGCAAGTACTCCCTCCTACACCTGTGAGCAAGTGTGTGAAGCATCCACACCAATATGCTTGGTGAGCTCATGCTTCACTAGGTCTCGGGTAATACTGATAGCACCTATATTGTCAGAAAAAATAGTTGTAGATCCCATCACAAACACTAAAAAAATCTGCAAGTAACCTCTACTGTCACAGCTGTCATAGCTCTCAACTCAGCCTCTGCACTCGAACGGAAAACTGTAGTATGCTTCTTTGTCTTCCAAGCAATCAGGGAGGAGCCAAGAAAAACATAGTAAGCAAAAAGAAAACAACGATTAGAAGGATCACTAGCCCAGATCGCATCAGAGTACGTCTGAAGCTGTAGTGAAGTGGTGCTAGGGAAAAACAAACGAGAGATAGTCCCACGCAAGTAGCAAAGAACACGAAGAAGGTGACTGTAGTGTAGATGGGTAGGACGGGCCATGAACTGACTCAAGATATGAACAACATAAGCAATATCAGGACGAGTGCTCACAAGGTACACATATCGAGTAGGGTCCTCAAGAAGATCACTATCAATGGTACGAAGCTGGAGGGATAGCTCCATGGGAGTCTCAATAGTGTGAGTGTCAGTCAGATCAGACCGGTCAAGAAGATCCTGGACACGCTTCTGCTGGGAGATGTAGTAACCCTCAAGCATAGAAGAGACCTCAATCCCAAGGAAGTACGTAAGAGAACGGAGATAAGTCATCAAAAACTACTCACTTAGATGCTTCTTCACATACGTGATGAATGAGAAATCATCACTAGTGATGAGTATATTATCAACATACAGAAGAAGCAGTATCCTACCCCGAGATGAGATATGGACAAAAAAAAGCAGTATCGTGGGAATTGACAGTGAAACCGATAGTAGTAATCACTGAGGTAAAACGTGCAAACCAGACACGAGTAGCCTGTTTGAGGTCATAAAGAGCACGACGAAGACGACAGACGTGCCCATCAGGAATAGAATACCCAAGTGGTGGCTGCATGTAGACCTCCTCATGCAAACCACCGTTAAGAAAAGTATTTTTAACATCTAGCTAAGAGATAGACCACCGACGAACAGAAGCAACCACAGCAAGAGTGCGAACAGTGGTCATATGGGCAACATGGGCAAAAGTCTCATCGTACTCACGACCATACTCTTGCTGAAAGCCACGCACCACAAGGCGAGCCTTGTAGCGCTCGATAGTACCATCAGTCCGAGTCTTAATCTTGTACACCCACTTGCACATGATCGGACAAGCATGCACATGTGTCGATACAATATCAAAAGTCTTCGTATGTCGAAGAGGATCAAACTCCTCTGCCAAAGCGAGCTGCCACTCAGAATGAGGAGCAGGCTCATGATAAGAACTAGGCACAGTGATAGAGAGCATGAGCTATCAGAGCAAATCCAAGACGATTAGGAGGTCAAAGGGATGTCCGGTCACGAAAGACATAACGAAGAGCACCATCAGGAGGATTAGACGTGGGTGTCAGCAAGATACCAGGAGAGGAGACTGGTGAAGGATAAGTATGCTTAGAGTAGTGAATACCGAGAAGCAGGGCGGTGGTCTTTGCGAGGAACAAGCGGCGATCTTTGCAAGAGCGATGTCGAGGCGAGGTACAAAAGGAACCATTGGAGACATACCATGAGAATACTATGCTAGTAGAGAAATGGGTGAAGAGTCAGGAAGAGACAACTATGAAATCGACTCAATGGTGGAAACAAGAGAAGGGGCCGAATCTCGATAGAAGAAAGGTCGAGAATCGTCAAAGACAACGTCTCATGAAATCCTTATACGTCGAGCAGAAGGATCATAACAGCGATAACTCTTATACCCAGAACTATAACCAATAAACATACACTCAACTGACTGGGCCGATAGTTTAGTGCACTCACTAGGCTGCAGCAGAATAAAATAAGTACAACAAAAAACACGAAGGTGAGTGTACTGGGGGCTCGAGAGTAGAGACGCTCTATAGGAATGACACCTTCAAGAGTAGTGAAAGACTACATATTGATGAAATATGCAGCTGTAGAAACAGTCCCAACCCAGAACTGTGGTGGAACGTGAGAGGCAAGGCCAAGGAGGCGGTCAGACCGGCCAGAGGGCGATCCGATCGGCCACCCGTGGCGGTCGGACCGGCCAGTGGTGGTCCGACCGGCCATGGGCGGTGGTCGGACCGGCCAATATAAAAAGTGGATTTTGGAGCTGGGTCAAAAATAAAGCGTGTAGGCAAGAGAGGGGTTTCTGTTGCACTTGGTCTCATAATTTTTGGAGACTCCAGTCAAAAGTTCTATTCGTTGAAATTTCCAGAGAGATTTCGGTTTTCAGGGGCTAAAAATCGGCTAAGTCCCTAACTGGGCGGTCTGACCGGCCAGAGGGCGATTAGACCGGCCCATAGGTGGCGGTTTGACCGGTTTCCACTTGATTCGTCGGTTTTTAAAGCGGTGATGTTTTTTTGTTAGGTCAAGTTCATGAGTTTCAGTGCATATATGTTGCATGATGCATGTTTTGACTAACGTAGGTCAAGTTGTGAAGAACTTGTTTTTGGAATTAATTTCTTGATCTATTGTTGTGCAGGTTGCTTGGAGGTCAACGACGGTCAACGGCGAGGATGATCGGGACTAGGCTTGGAGAGCTGAGGTTCGGAATGATTGACGATGCCGGATGAAGTCATTGGATTCGAGCGTGGCGCAAAAATGGACAAGGATGACCGAATGGGAAGTTCGGTGCGACGGGTTGCATCAAGCGGCGCAAGGGTCGGTGCATGTGTCATGGTGGTTTCGGTGGGAGCCGGATGGGAGAGACTTACCGACACGATGAGAGCCGCTGATCAACCTACACGTGGTGAATCATGGAACTGCTTCATGAAGATTGGACTCGGTCTTCGGAGAAGGATCGAGAAGGGGTATTTTGGCAATATCACTAAAATACTGCATTATTTGCTTTTGTCTAAACCGCGGCGCAAAACGACGCAAGGAGAAGCGGTTTAGATCAAGAGAAGATGAAGACGACGCTTTAAAATGTGTGCGTGAGTTAAACCCGTTTGTGTGTGGGCTTAACGGGTGCCCACTAGGAACTCTTCTAGAAGGTTAGCCTCCACTATAAATATAGGAGGGTGTTGTGCACCTCATCTAATCATTTTGCTTATTTGAAAACCCTAGTTTTATTTTTGAGATTAGGGAGTGGAGAGGTTAGGATTCTTGAAGAGGAGATTGATTGTGTGCTCATGTATTGAGTTTTGTCCTCCATGTTGGAGTGGCTGTAAATCAGCAATAATCACAAATCAATCTATGCAAGTTTTTTTGAGATGAATCTCTTTTTGTTCTTGCTCTCTATTTTATGATTTTGAGGCCGTCTTTGATTCTCAAGTTTTCCTTCGGTTTCTGCCCATATGGGATATCATCTAGGATCATCTTGATCATCTCTAACTGTCGGGACCCAAATATGCAAATCTGGACCCTCTGTGTATTCTGCACTAGTCCAGGATCACGCTAGTGCACACAGTATCAACATTGATGAAATATCACATCCATACAACGAATATAAGAATAAACGAGTACATTTAAATAACCAATAACTGTTGGGACCTTATGGTCGAGTGTTACATTTATTAAGCCATGCAAGGCTGACAATAAAGAAATAAACTGCAGCGGAAACGAAATAAACTCCGGTGGCTCCCATCAATTTACCACAGGCAACTGACTGGGATCAAGACCCTAACGTTCAACCTTCGTAGAACTCTTCTTCAAAAGCAGGCGACGACTCCTCCATACATTGATTTGTTTAGCAAGAGTGAGTACACACCGTACTCGCAAGTCATACCACAGAATGCATTTATACATGATGGCTTATTCCAAAGAAATGGCTTCTGTGGTTATTTTGCAGAAATGCAACATTTGCAATTGAATACAAATAATAGATTGAAAGCATAATTCAAAACAAATAGACAATAATAAGTTAACAATTGATTTCACAAAGGACACACAGTCTAATCAAGTTCTTTCACACAATTTGAACAAGTTATCTCACACGGTGACCCTTCCCAATTGTTTTATGAAAATCTACCCCTCGTGTGAAATTCCGAGCATGTCCATAACCAAGGGCGGCTATTGAATAGATTGGTTTAAACACTCTGCAGAGGTTGTACACTTTACCCACACGATGAAACCAACCGGATCAGAGTTGATCACAACAAAACCTTTCAGAGACTTCATCTCAAACAATGACACTCCTGGTGTGCTTTACTGCCGTCCAATTTGTACACACAGCCCTTGGAGCGACACACACCATTGGACGGGGATCAATAACGAGTCCGCGATGTGACATATCACACCTCCGACCCATCACATAGCTTAAATACAACTGAGTTGTCAATGTCAAGACTCCATAACTTACTAAGTCGAGGCCCGACCCATACTAGGCATGTGGTCGTCAGAGAAGGCCAGATTCAATGGCGCACAAAGTTAAGTCCTTAATTGACTAAGGTAAGACTTCGATTTTACCCAAATCACAAAGTTTAATAAGCACACAGCTCCACCATTCACACAGAATCCACCACTTGCCTCAGTCTAAATCTTTTCCCACCCTGTTGATTAAGTGCAACACATGCCATCAACGAGTAATAGCACACAAGACACACAGATTCATCACACGGTTCCATAATCACTTAGTCAAGTTTATAATTGCAACTCTCACATGGAATGATGACTCGTGGCATGGCTAAGCGATCTAATCGTATCTACCCAACCCACGTTGGTGCTACGATAATACCAACTAATTATTAACCAACCTAGGGTGACAAAAGATCATGGTATACAATAGACAAGGTGGCATAACAATTTGGATTAATAACTACACCCAAAAGCATTTAAATAAATACTTGAAATAGAATGCAATACATTGAAACAAAGTATTTTGGCGGGTTCAAAATGATCAAAGGTATAACTTGCCTTGGAATAGATCTAGATATTGGTCTTGGTCTTGAGGTGCTCCTTCTTACGCAAAATTCCCAAGTATCGGCGTCTACTGCAAAGCGAGACAAAAGAAACAAAACAAATGAATAACAGAGGCAAAAGAAACTCCAAAAATCAAATAAAATTCATAAATAAATAGATCTGAATTTTATATAAATTTACAAATTTGAATGGGCTCAATTGGACTTCGGATGCAAAAGATATGGGCTTTGGAAGATTGGAAAATCAATTAAACCCTAATTTGGATTTTCTCGAATTTCCCGAATTATTTTTATAAAGGAAAATCGGATTATTGCGCAATGCTTGCGTCCACCGAGAATTTCGGAAAAAATTATAATTAAAAGAATTCGACATGTGGGACCCATTATCGTCTCGGAGTTCACGTGGACCAAGTGCACCAAGCAGGGAGATCTGGCGCGGTGGGCCAAGGCCACGCGCGCGTGTCTTTGGCGTCTGGCGCCACGCGGCCGCCACACCAAAGACTGTGCCGAGCCAGGCCGGCTGGCGGCGATAACGGCCGGTGGCGCTCGGGACCGATAGTCACCGGCGTGAGCGGCTCTTCGCCGGCGGTGAGTGGTACCAACGTAGATGAGGTTAATGCGCACACATGGGGCCTTGGTTTGAGCACACAGGGTTGACGGAGATGGCCGTGGCGAGGAAGAAGCGGCGGAGAGAGCTCGGGTTTTGTCGGACGGCGCCCGCGATGCTCGGCGACGAAGGTGCGCACAAGGTAGCTGTGACTTCGATCACAATGGTGCGATCGGTGGAGCAAAGGCGACGGCGGCGGCGCAATCCACCGGAGAAGAAGTTCGGCGAAAAACCTAAAACTTGGAATCTTGGCGCGGCGAGGCGATCAGGCGATGGGAGTGGCGGATTAGGGTTGCGGAGGTCCAGCGGTGCTAGGGGAGTATTTATAGGCTCGGAGGCCGAGATTTGAAACCCCAAATCGGGTCCAAGCGGTAGGGTTTTTGAATTCAAAGATTTTGGAGATTGAAACCGATTCGAGGTTTGATTTGGTTTGGAACGGATAAGGAATAGCAGGAGACATGATTTGGTGGGGTCGGCACGAAGAATCGAGAAGCGAATACGCATTTGTCGGGACGCGGCTTGAGCTCCGGCAATGGCGCGGCGCGCAGCGCGAGGAAGAAGAAAGCGGCGGAGGCGGCGACTTCGGTCGCGGTCCCACTGGCGGCAGCAGCGAGGCGCGGCGAGCGGCGTGCGATGGCGATCCAACGGCGCGAGCGGCGGCGGCGGCGAACGAGCGAGATCAGCGCGAAGCCACGCGCGGCGACAATCCAACGGGGCAAGGCGCGTAGCGTGCGGCGGCGGCCGGCGATGTTGATCAACTACCGGGATTGAGCGGGTGGAATAGTCTTTGAGCTTCGCCCGATCTTATTCAAGGATTTAAAATAGGTTTTTCTTTTAAATAAATCCGGAAAATGCAAATAGCAATTAGAAAATAGCAAATGACTTTGGAAAAATTCGAGAAAATTCTATAAAATATATCCAAGCATATAGAATCTAAATAAAATAGTTTTGACAATTATTGATGTTGGGATTAAGCACATTAAATCAGTTTGTCCTTAAAGTCCATATTAAGCTTTTTAATTTAATATTCAATTAAATCCAAATGATGAATTTTCTTGCTACCATTATTTAAAAGATTTTCAAGCTCGAAAATAGGGATGTTACAATTGTGGATATCATGGGGATATGCTCGGATCTTAGGATGATGTGACAATTGGCAATAGCGTTAACGGTTTGTCGTTTGAGGTTTCGACAAAGTTTCAAAGATTGTTCGGACTTTACGGGCGGTGTCTGACCGCCATAGCACGTGGTCCGGCCGGTCCCAAATCGGTCGGGCCGGCCATGTGCGCCGGTCGGACGGCCGTGACAAAAGTGGTCAAAGCAGTGGGCCAAAAATAGAGGGTGTAGGCAAGTGAGGGGATCCCATTGTTCTTGCTCCCATAATTTTGGAGTCTCGATAAAAGTTCTATTGGTTTAAAGTTTCCAGTGAGGTTTGGATTTTGAGGGTTGAAAATTGGCTAAGTCCTTACTGGCGGTCGGACCGCCTTTGGCCGTGGTCCGGCCAAGCAAAGCGGCTGATCGAGCCAAGCCACGAGGTGATCCGACCGGTATCACATCGAATATCGCCCTTCGTGGCGGCGTTGCTCATTGGTTAGGTCAAAGTCATGAGTTTGATTGCATATGTGTTGCATGATGCATGTTTTGACTAACGTGGGTCAAGTTGCGAAGAACTTGTTCCGGTTTCGATTTGCTTGTCTATTGTTGTGCGGGTTGCTTGGTGGTCAACGACGGTCAACAGCGAGGATGATCGGACGAGGCTTGGAGAGCTTAGGTCGAACGATCGGCGATCTTTGGGTGAGGTCAATGAAATCAAGTATGGCACAGAATGGACAATGATGACCGAACAGGCGGATTCGGTGCGGATCGGTTTGATCAAGCGGCGCGGAGTCGGTGCAAGTGCCATGGTGGTTTCGGTGGGGCCGGATGGGAGAGACTTGCCGGCATGGAGAGAGTCGTTGATCAACCTACACGTGGTGAGCATGCGAAGTGCTTGCGAAGATGGACTCGGTCTTGGAGAAGGACCGAGAAGGGTATTTTGGTAATCTTACCAAATATCACCTTGGTGACCTTTTGCCTACCCACGGCGCAAGGCGCGCGCAAAGAGAAGCGGTTTAGGTTAAGAGGTGTTGTAGGCGGCGCTTTAAAATGCGTCGTGTGTGACCCGTTTGTGTTGGGCCTTAACGGAGCCCATTTGAGTTAATCTTCTAGAAGGTCTAAGTCTCCACTATAAATAGAGGAGGGAGGTGGCTGCACCCTCTTCAACTCTTTTATCATTATTGAAACCCTAGTTTTGGCTTAGGGAGAGGATTAGTGGAGATAGGGTTCTAGAGAGTTTTGATTTGATCTTGTGCTCTTGGATTGAGCTTTGTCCTCCATTGATGGAGTGGCTGTAAACCCAAACCCTATCAATCAATCCAAAGAAAACTTTGATCAAAGATGTGTCTCTTTGCCCTTCTTCTCTCTATTTGGTGATTTTGAGTCTTTCTTTGATTCGCATGTTTTTGATTGATTTCTTTACATGATATAGCTTGCTGTGACATGTGGGAACACATCTAAGATCATCTTGATCATCAATCACCCACGAGCAAGTTTTTGGGTCACGTTTTTGTTTTGACTCGGTTTTGAACCATCCATCTCTCAAACTGAAAAATGTCGTAACTTTTCCATGGATCTCCATGATCTTCGATTGGAATAGGTTCCTGACATCCTAGAGAAGGTGTGTTCCAAGTTTCATGAAGTTTGGAGTTGTAGATCAAAAGTTAGACCTATTTGCAACCGTTTTCGGGGTGATTTCATTGTTCATCGGTGGAGGTCGAGACCGCCTAGCTAGAGGTCGGACCGCCCCTTGGAGAGGTCGGACCGCCCCGATAGAGGTCGGACCGCCCCTTGGAGAGGTCGGACCGCCCACAGTAAGGTCGACCGCCCTACTCTTAGGAAATTAAGTTTGGTTGTTTTGGTTGTTTTGCTTGGGGTTTTGATTGGATTCAATCCTAGTCTTCCATTGTCTTGGTATATCGATCTTCATAGCTTCTATAGCTATTGGAGTGAAATTTGTGTTGAATCTAATCGTGGTTGAAAAAGTGAGCGTGCTCCTATTCACCCCCCCCTCTAGTCGCCTTTTCGGTCCAACACAAACCTCCCCCTTAAGCGAATCTCGCCCCGATATTAGGCTAGCTGAGAAAAGGCTAGGGAACTCGGCTTTTAACTCTTCTTCACGTTCCCACGTTGCTTCTCCTTACAGTGGTTACTCCAATGGACTTTGCGAAGCGAAGCGGTCTTGCTTACAGTGCGGCGCTCTGCGACATCCAAAATCTGACAGTGTTCTTTGTATGTGAGATCTTCCTTGATTCAATTGACTCCAGCAGAGTGCTCTTACAGCACACAAAGACACTTCTTGGTGAGAGACATGAAAGACATCATGCACTCCTGCTAACGATTGCGTAACTCAAGCTGATGCACGCAACTTCTCCACGGCGTTCCAAAACCTTGAATGGACCCACATACCTTGGAGCAAGCTTCCCTTTGGTGTGGAATCTCTTAACACCTCTGGCGGAGTAACTCGCAGATACACAAAATCCTCTGGTTCAAAGTCGAGGTCACGACGGCGATTATCGGCATAACTCTTTTATGCAGGTGGGCTATCTTTAACCTCTCTCGATCATAGCAACTTGTTCTTGACTTCTGAATAATATCGGTCCGAACACTACACGTTCATTGTCTCGACCAATTCAACGGAGTTCTGCGTACGCGACCATACAAAGCTTCAAATGGTGACATCGCAAGCGGCGATAAGCTGTTGTTGTACGAGAATTTCGCATACGGCAAACTTTTATCCCAAGCTGGTAGCATTAGCTAAGGCACGAGCTCTCAACATATCTTCTAATATCGGTTGACTCTTTCGATCATCCATTTTACGGGATGATAAGCGATCTTGAAATTGGATGAGTTCGAGGGCTTCATGTAGACTCGCGAAGCGAGAGGTGAATTGAGATCCTCGATCGACACTATCTTCTTAGGCACACCGTGCGGTGCGATTTTGACATATACAATTCCATGGCGGTCTCACGAGTAAGTGGTTTTGGTGGCAAGAAATGGGCAACCTTAGTCAAGCGATCCACTATTACCCAAATCGAATCATAACTGATTGAGTCTTGGGTAATCCGTAATAAAATCCATACCGATCTCTTCCCACTTCCATTACGGTGTCTTGACGGTTGTAGCAATCCTGCTTTGGTCTCGATGTTCGGCCTTTACTTTCGACACACGTCGCATAAGGCAACGAACTCTGCGACGTCTCGCTTTAAGTTTGGCCACCAAAACTTATTCTTAACATCTGATACATCTTAGTGCTTCGGGTGAATTGAATACTTTGAGTCATGGGCTTCCTTGAATCATTGTCTTAATCCATCCATATACGGTACACGAGATCGTCCATTGATCCACAGTATATCACGATCATCTATGGTGAAGTCTTTAAATTTTCCTTCGACATCTTCTTCTTGAGATCGGCAAACTCGAGAATCCTTGGGTTGCGCTTCACGAATCTGTTTCTCGAGTAGATTGCACTTCTAGGTGGCCACAAATCCTTAGGAACAACTTCTAGTGTAGCCACGGAATTCCTCACGAAGTTCGGGCAAATCTCTTTTGCTTCGAGCATTGCGGTAGCTCTTACGACTCGGTGCATCTGCAACTACATTGGCCTTACGGGATGGTAATGGATTCCAAGGTTATAATCCTTTATTAATTCCAACCATCTTCTCATCTCATGTTCAAATCGGTGAGTGAATATGTACTTGAGGCTCTTATGATGCATGTAGACTTCACAGCGATTCTGATGAGATAATGGCGCCAAATCTTCAAGGCATGCACTCTGACTAGCTCCAAATCATGGGTAGGGTAGTTCTCTTCATGAGGCCTTAATTGCCTTGGCGCATAGCGGCGACTCTTCCTTCTTGCATAAGGACACATCCTAATCCTTGACGCGAAGCATCACGGTGAGATATCAAAATCCTTACTAATATCAAGCAAAACTAGCTTTCGGGTGAAGTCAAGCGCTTCTTTAACTCTTGAAAACTTTCTTCACAAGTGGGGTCCAAATAAACTTCTTCTCTTTCTTCAACAATTGCGTAAGAGGTTTAGCAATCGTTGAGAACCCTTCAATGAAACGACGATAGTATCTGCCATTCCCAAGAAACTACGAATTTGAGTAACCGTCTTGGGTGCTCCCAATTCATTCTGACTTTAACCTTTAAGGGTCAATTGCTACTCCTTGGTTTGTCATCACATGACCGAGAAAATCAACTTTCTTCTTCCAAAAGTCACACTTGCTTGAACTTGGCATACAAGCGATGCTCTCAGAGCTTCTCTAGGACTAATCTCAAATGGTGCGCATGCTCTTCCTCGACTTTGAGTATACCAAAATATCATCAATGAATACTACCACGAACTTATCCAAATATTCCATGAATACTTTGTTCATCATGTTCATGAAGTAGGCGGGGGCATTAGTCAATCAAAAGACATGACTAAAAATTCATAATTTCCATACGGGTTGAGAAAGCGGTCTTTGGTACATCCTTAGGACAAATCTTCAGCGATGGTAACACGATCGTAGATCGATCTTGGAGAATACTCGGCTCCTTTCATGCGGGTCGAACAAATCATCTATTACGGGTAATGGGTACTTATTCTTGATGGTGACCGTTTAGAGAGCGATAATCGATACACATTCTCATACTTCCATCTTTCTTCTTGACGAACAAAGCAGGTGCTCCCCATGGCGGCGAACTAGGTCTTACAAAACCTTTCTCCGATAGTTCTTCTATCGCTTCTTCATTTCCACAAGTTCATCGGTGGCATCCGATAGGGTCTCTTGAAATTGGTCTTTGTTCACGGCACTAGATCGATGACAAACTCAATGTCACGGTCGGTGGCATTCACAGTAATTCTTCGGAAATACATCGGGTAATCTCGACTACAGTCGTCTTCCAAAGCTGTCTTGGTGTTGACTACCAAATGTCCATCACGTCTTGAGGTGGCTAGAAATTCTACTTTCTTTCTGTGGTATCCTCAATTGTCACGGCTCTTGACCACAATCTAGCATTGCTTTATGTTTGGATAACCAATCCATACCAAGGATGACATCTATGGTGCGAGTGTCTAGAACTATTAGGTTGGCTAGAAACTCATCTCCGACTATGAGTAGCCTAGCTCCTAAACATCCAACTTTAGAACTTAGCTCTGCTCGGTATTGGACTAACAGTATGCTTAAGATGTATAACTTCAATTTGTTCTTAGTTGCAAAAATTCGAAACAAGCGAATCGAAGCTCGAATCAAGCAGGCGTCACGGTCTTGAATTTACTAGGAACTTACCCGATTACAACGTCGGTGCTTCTTGAGCTCCTTCGAGTGGCGTGGTTGACACGACCTCGACCAGCGATGGCGGTGCTCCTCCGGATTGGCCGGTAGCTTGAGAAGTTCCTTGATGGTTGCCTTGTCTTTGGTGTCTTGGTGGTGTGTTCCCAAGGTTGAAGCGTCTTTGGGTGATAGTCCCATTTGCGGACATCGGTTGGCGAAATGCACTGGCCGACGCAGGTAAAGCAAACTCGGTTGTATACGTGGGTTGCTTCTTGGATTGGGGTTGGTAGTGCGGGGTTGCGAAAGTTACGAGCAATGGGCGAGTCTTGAAGTTGGTGCGGTGGTCAGCGAGTGTGGTGGAAAGCGGCTAAAGCTGCGGTGGAATCATTCTTGCCCTCGGTGGGGTTGGTGACTTCCTTCTTGAGCCATTCTGCGCTACGATGATCTTCCAATTCCTTGCGCTTATCCTCTAGAATCAAAGCCTTGTTGATTAACTCTTGAAAATCGGGAAAGGTGTGGGCGATCAAGTTGACTTGAAGTCCGGTGTTCAATCCTTTGACGACTCGGCGAGCCTTGTCGGTGGCGACATCTTCTGCGACATATCGAGCAAGTTGAGAGAATTTGTTGAGGTAGTCGATCAACGACATTCCTCCTCGCTTGAGAGCACGGAATTCATCCTTCTTTAGATCCATGATTCCTTACGGTACATGAATCTTTGGCGGTTGTGAACTCTTCCCAAGTAATATCTTGCGGCGTTCCATGCATTTGCACAAATATTTTCCCACCATTCGGCGGCAATGCCTTCCATCAGTGAGAGGCGTCTGAACTTTTCATGATCATTGCATTGAGTGATCGCGATTTACTCTCAATAACACGAAGCCAATCATCGACTTCTCTTGGTGAGACATGTCGAGAAAAGGTTGGTGGGCGGGTCCTCATAAACTCCGCCAACTTGGATGATCCATTGTGACCATGAGCAAGCTGGGGCTCCATTGTGATCTTGATTGTTGTTGCTCGTTATTCATAGCTTGCATCGATTCATCATGGTGTACATCATTTGAGTGCAGTGTCATGAATGCTCCAAAATTCTGCAGATCACCGAGCGGTGCTTGTGGTGGGCTGCTTCTCAGGGATTTGCTCCGTCCTTCCGACATGGAGTATCGGAACCACTTGCGTGACTTGACGAGTCTGAACCATCGGTGAATCTCAAGGGTTAGATAAGGTAGCAAGCACGAGATAAGTTGTAGAACTAAGCGGGGTAGGTAAAACCCAACAACATATTTTAAGAAAGCTCAATGAAACTCTTATATTGATTAAGATAATAGTATGGCTTGCAACAAATGCCTAAGGGCCTTTGCAGCTCATACTTGCACACAAAAATAAGGGCGAACTTAAGCACACCAAACTACCGCCTAACAGGCGACTCAAGACATAAAGCGGCTAAGCACGAAACAACGCGAGCAGACTACTCAATCAAATAGCCTCATGACCTTGGCGGTGCTCCCTTTCTTGTAGACACGAAAGTGGTGGCATCCTCGCAAGCCGATCGATGTCGGGGATGGTGCAATAGGAGCGAGTGTCCACAGTGCAGTCTTCTTTGGTTCTGCTTGCCTCTCTGGCTCTTCTTGTTCAGTAGGTCCATCGACTTCTTACAGGTCTTCCTCTTGATGTCTTCTTCGTGTCGTCCATAAAGAGTTTCTTCTAATATGGCGATCCTTTCTTGACTCTCTGAAGAGTCTCATAGGTACCTCGGCTCTGTGGCGGCTAACTCCAACGATTCCTCTGAGCGTGGCGAATCGGGCGAGATGCACGACGGTGGCGTTGTCTTCTCCCTCCGTAGACGGAAAAGCGTGCGACAAGATCCACGTCGGAAGTGCGGGGATGATAGCGGAAAAGCGTGTCACGAAGCTCTCGAGAGTAGATGTTGCGGATCCTCAAGATGGCAAGGCGTGAAGACTCTGGATTGCTTCAATCCAAATACTCCTTCGAGTGAGATGTTCAATGGTTTACTCGCCTTGGTGTTTCGCTGGCGTAGATGGTCAAATGGCGATTACTCCACGATCTCGGCGTTCACAATCCAAGCACCGCCACGGTACAATGGACGATCAGACCCTCCAAGTACTTGTAGCAACTTCCAAAGCTCGTGGCAAGTCCTCCTTGCGCTCTCCATAACTCTGAAGGCGAGGCATCTGTCAAGATGGACAAGGATATGAAAACAACTTTAAAGCAGTGGGGAGAGAAGGAATTTGAGCAATAGTTGAGTCAAGAGAGACATGAGATGAGTTAAGGAGTTCAATTAATCTTGTAAGTTAATATTTGCTTTAGAAAATAGTTTTGGACTCACTAAGAGCAGCCAATCTAACTAGGGTCAAGACCTACGATCGGTATGGCTCGATACCACCTCTGTCGGGACCCAAATATGCAAATCTGGACCCTCTGTGTATTACGCACTAGTCGAGGATCACGCTAGTGCACACAGTATCAACATTGATGAAATATCACATCCATACAACGAATATAAGAATAAGCGAGTACATTTAAATAACCAATAGCTGTTGGGACCTTATGGTCGAGTGTTACATTTATTAAGCCATGCAAAGTGACAATAAAGAAATAAAGCTGCGTGAAGCGAAATAAACTCGGTGGCTCCCATCAATTTACCACGAGCAACCGATGGGATCAAGACCCTAACGTTCAACCTTCGTAGAACTCTTCTTCAAAAGCGGTGACGACTCCTCCATACATTGATTTGTTTAGCAAGAGTGAGTACACACCGTATCTATAAGTCATACCACAGAATGCATTTATACATGATGGCTTATTCCAAAGAAATGGCTTACGTGGTTATTTTGCGAAATGCAACATTTGCAATTGAATACAAATAATAGATTGAAAGCATAATTCAAAACAAATAGACAATAATAAGTTAACAATTGATTTCACAAAGGACACAGTCTAATCAAGTTCTTTCACACAATTTGAACAAGTTATCTCACACGGTGACCCTTCCCAATTGTTTTATGAAAATCTACCCTCGTGTGAAATTCAGAGCATGTCCATAGCAGGGGCGCGTCTATTCGAATAGATTGGTTTAAACACTCTGCGGAGGTTGTACACTTTACCCACACGATGAAACCAACCGGATCGAGTTGATCACAACAAAACCTTTTGAGACTTCATCTCAAACAATGACACTCTGGTGTGCTTTCTGCCGTCAATTTATACACACACCCTTGGAGCGACACACACCATTGGACGAGGATGCGTGAACTGCCGTCCGCGATGTGACATTTCACACCTCCAACCCATCACATAGCTTAAATACAACTGAGTTGTCAATGTCAAGACTCCATAACTTACTAAGTCAGGCCCGACCCATACTAGGCATGTGGTCGCACAGAAGGCCAGTTCAATGGCGCACAAAGTTAAGTCCTTAATTGACTAAGGCAAGACTTCGAGTTTACCCAAATCACAAAGTTTAATAAGCACACAGCTCCACCATTCACACAGAATCCACCACTTGCCTCAGTCTAAATCTTTTCCCACCCTGTTGATTAAGTGCAACACATGCCATCAACGAGTAATAGCACACAACACACACAGATTCATCACACAGTTCCATAATCACTTAGTCAAGTTTATAATTGCAACTCTCACATGGAATGATGACTCGTGGCATGGCTAAGCAGTCTAATCGTATCTAACCAACCCACGTTGGTGCTACGATAATACCAACTAATTATTAACCAACCTAGGGTGACAAAAGATCATGGTATACAATAGACAAGGTGGCATAACAATTTGGATTAATAACTACACCCAAAAGCATTTAAATAAATACTTGAAATAGAATGCAATACATTGAAATAAAGTATTTTGGCGGGTTCAAAATGATCAAAGGTATAACTTGCCTTGGAATAGATCTAGATATTGGTCTTGGTCTTGAGGTGCTCCTTCTTACGCAAAATTCCCAAGTATCGGCGTCTACTCGCAAACGAGACAAAAGAAACAAAACAAATGAATAACAGAGGCAAAAGAAACTCCAAAAATCAAATAAAATTCATAAATAAATAGATCTGAATTTTATATAAATTTACAAATTTGAATGGGCTCAATTGGACTTGGATGCAAAAGATATGGGCTTTGGAAGATTGGAAAATCAATTAAACCCTAATTTGGATTTTCTCGAATTTCCGAATTATTTTTATAAAGGAAAATCGGATTATTGCGCAATGCTTGCGTCGTAGAATTTCGGAAAAGAATTATAATTAAAAGAATTCGACATGTGGGACCCATTATCGATCTCGGGTTCACGGTGGGCCGAGTGCCGAGCGAGGGAGATCTGGCGTGATGGGCCAAGACGACGCGCGTGTCTTGTGCTGATCTGGCGCCACGCGGTATCACCAGCCACAGAAGGCCGACGGGCGAATTTGGCGACAACATGGCGGTGGCGCTCGGGACCGATGGTCACCGTGACAGCGGCTCTTCGCCGGCGGTGAGTGGTACCAACGTGTAGAGGAGGTTAATGCGCACACATGGGCTTGGTTTGAGCACACAGGGTTGTGGAGATGGCCGTGGCGCGAGGAAGAAGCGGCGAGAGAGCTCGGGTTTTGTCGGACGGCGCTCCGCGATGCTCGGCGGACGAGAGGTGCGCACAAGGTAGCTGTGACTTGCGATCACAATGGTGCGATCGGTGGAGCAAGAGCGGCGGCGGCGGCGGCGCAATCCACCGGAGAAGAAGTTCGGCGAAAACCTAAAACTTGGAATGCGGCGGCGCTAGAGCGTCAGGCGATGGGAGTGGCGGATTAGGGTTGCGGAGGTCGGCGGTGCTAGGGGAGTATTTATAGGCTCGGAGGCCGAGATTTGAAACCCCAAATCGGGTCAAAGCAGTAGGGTTTTGAATTCAAAGATTTTGGAGATTGAAACCGATTCGAGGTTTGATTTGGTTTGGAGCGGATAAGGAATAACAGGAGACATGATTTGGTGGGGTCGGCACGAAGAATCGACAGCGAATACGCATTTGTCGGACGCGGCGAGCTCAAAGCAATGGCGAAGCGGCGCGAGCGCGAGGAAGAAAAGCGCAGCGAGGCAGCGACTTCGGTCGCGGTCCCACTGGCGGCGCGAGCGCGCGCGAAGCGGCGTGCGATGGCGATCAACAGCGCGAGCGAGCGAGCGGCGAACAGCGAGATCAGCGAGGCGAAGCCACGCGGCGACAATCCAGCGGGGCAAAGCGGAAGCAGGCGGCGGCGGCCGGCGATGTTGATCAACGGTGGGATTGAGCGGGTGGAATAGTCTTTGGGCTTCGCCCGATCTTTTCAAGGATTTAAAATAGGTTTTTCTTTTAAATAAATCCAGAAAATGCAAATAGCAATTAGAAAAATAGCAAATGACTTTGGAAAAATTCCAGAAAATTCTATAAAATATATCCAAGCATATAGAATCTAAATAAAATAGTTTTGACAATTGTTGATGTTGGGATTAAGCACATTAAATCAGTTTGTCCTTAAAGTCCATATTAAGCTTTTTAATTTAATATTCAATTAAATCCAAATGATGAATTTTCTTGCTACCATTATTTAAAAGATTTTCAAGCTCTGAAAATAGGGATGTTACACTAACCCACGAGCAAGGTTTTTGATCTAGTTTTTGTTTTGACTCGGTTTTGAACCATCCTTCACTCAAACGGGAAAAGATCGGAACTTTGCCAAGAATCTTTACGATCTTTAATTGGAATAGGTTCCTGATATCCTAGAGAAGGTGTGTTCCAAGTTTCATCGAGTTTAGAGTTGTAGATCAAAAGTTACATCTATTTGCAACTTCGTCTTTCGAGCTGATTTCACTGTTCATCAGGCTGGAGGTCAGACCGCCCAAGATGACCGGTCTGACCGCTCAAGGTGACCGGTCAGACCGCCGAACACTTAGGATTTTAGCCCGTGTTAATTTTGGTTATTTTGCTTCGGGGTTTAGATTGGATTCAATATAAGATTTCTGTTGTGCTTAGATGTTGATCTTCATAGCTCTCATAGATATTGGAGAGAAAATCGTGTTGAATCCGATCTTTGCGGAAAAGAGATCGTGCTCCTATTCACCCTGCCTCTAGTCGCCGTTTCGGTCTAACAAAATGTTAATTGATTAAAAAGGAAGGTGCATTGGAACTCTCAAAGGAAAGGTAACATGAGGATAGACCTCATGCTAGACTTCTTCAAAATTTATAGGAATCTTTCATATACTATGAAATTCCTTTGAAGCAATCATACAAACCAAACACCTCTCCTGGAATTTTTTTCCCTTCGGATTGAGGGCCTGTTTGGTTTGCTACTCTTGCAAACCAAACCAAATATTGGTAATACCAATAAAAATTGGTTATTATTTGGTTTGTTACCAAAAAGTCAAAGAAATCCAATGTACACGCGGGGCAATCCGTGGGCGAGGAAATCACTTACCAAAAAATTGGTGACGCCAACCCCCTATCTGTATTTTACGTACCACAGTAATTTACTATATATAATTTCTATTAAATAAAGGTATTATTGCTGGAATAAATTGTTATTTGATTTGATACATTGTGAGTGTTAACACTGATCAATTAAGATAAATCATAAAGAGAGATATTTGAACCCGTCCAATATCTCGATTGAAGTATGGAGGTCGAATAAATAGAGTAATGATGAATGGAAAAAAAGGAGAAAAATCCTTTAGCTAATTTGGGTTGGTCACGATCCAAAACAATAAAAAAAATAACTAATATTTGTCTTTCACTGTACTAAAATTTCTACTTGTCTCATTTGGGCCATCGACCAAACAGCCACTGAATACCTCCCAACTCCTTTGTTCCAAAGCGACCCCAAAATTCCTTCCAAAAGAGCCTAAGAAGGTACGGCGTTAGGCGCCACACCGGCCTGCTGCTGCAATCTATACTCCCAAATTGGCGGACCTCCCTAAACACGTAATTAAGCTGCAGCTTTCCTCCCCCGTCCCAAGAACACCTAAACCGCAGCGATCCAATCCACAACCCCAACGTCACCATCTCATGGCCCAACACAAAAGAGTTGCTTTAAAAATGCCCCCTTTCCGCCGCACAGCTAAAATCCATGCATGATGCATCCATGTCTGCCGTGCCCTTCCAGACTCTAGCCGTTGGATGCTTGTAAAATCGTATGGACGGCACACAACCCAAAAATGGACAGGTGTGCACCCAGTCAATCAAGATTCAAGTTCTAGACTTAGCACAGAGGTTCATCAATTTTAGAAGAACACATGCACCGTGAGACCTCCGTACTCGCCGTGAGACCTTAGATACCTTTGATAAATTCTAGACATGTGTGTAGGTGGGTGGTATGCATTGAATGCGCCCAGTTTTTACCCTTAAAAACTGGATGATCCTTCGTGCCGCAGACGATCATTCAGGCCACGGACATCGGAGATGAACACCGCCACACATTGACTTCAACAAACGATTTGCACATGTTATTTGTGGGTTTGATCCCGTATCGTCCCATGCGAAGTTAATTTGAGCATCCCAACCCAAGCAAGCAAGCATGCATGCATGCATGGGAATCCCAACCGTCAACTGTCTCAAGAACGCATGCATGACACAACACCAACCACCAAAACGGACCATGATTCGACGGTACGTACGTACGTACGTCGCGATCGGGCGTCAGATGTACCAGGAACTCACAGTGAGATCGTTGTTTGTTAGACGTCTATGTACCACGGTTGGGGCTTTGAGATCGACACGGCCGGTGGAGTTACGCTTCTGCTGGCCATCATCCCAACCGAAGCGATCGCGAGTGGATTTATGGGTTTGAGACAAGCAGCAGCAGCTCGCGATCAAGATCTTTGTCTGGGGTCACGCGCGCACCTTGGGTCTTAAGCCAATACGGCGGGGCTCAACCATGCGTGGGTGGGATTCGTGTCCTCTACGAAGCAGTAGCAAATTCTTTTCGATAACACCTAAAAGACTTGCATGTCAGTTTAAATACAAGTACAACTTACAGAGGAATCAAATTGTAAGTGGGCACATTGTTCGGGAAGAAGACGTACACAACACATGAAAGCACAATCCATCTATTATTATTATATTATTATAAAAAATTAGAGGTAAAAGATAGTTATCACGTCGTTATCAAGGGTTAAAAATTACTACGTTAATCAGAGGAAACAAAGTTGGCTATATGATTTTAAAATTTCGTATCATTGGCTGTTGGACACTCAAAATTCGTGTATTTGCAAAAAAAAAACACTACAATTTTATGGTATTTTGTTGTAGGACACTATACCCATTCAAATAATGCATTTGGCTGATTATGAAAGAGAATTTTTGGAAAAAAAAGACTTCTTTCCCCTTCTTCTCCTTCACCTTCTCCCTTGTGATGCAGCAGCGGAGCTAGGACACAGCGACGGTGATGCTCCAGTGGACGAACGGCGGTGCGGATGGAAGCATTGCGTGTTCTCGGACATGGAAACCCCATTTTTTAAGGCATGAGGTGACGGGGTAGAAGACTGCGGCCAAAATGGGTGGGCAAGGGCGGCGTCCGCGGGGAAGAAGAAGGTGCGGAGAGGCAGACATCAGAGAATAGGTAGAAAACGAAGATAGATGAAGGAGGAGAGAGAGGAGGACGGGCGGCACAGGTAGAGGATCTCGCCCGTAGGCGACTGTAGCGACGGCGGCATGAGCAGAGGAACCGACAGCGGCGGCTGTGCATCTTCTTTTCCGTTAGCCTCGGCGGCGTCGGCGATGCAAACTGCAATGATGCGCACCTCAAGGCCATGCTTAGCGGCGAAGCTACATGCACCGTCAGCGGAGAAGAAGAAGGTGGAGAGCCAGACATCAGAGGATAGGTAGAAAACGAAGATAGATGGAGGAGAGAGAGGAGGACGGGCAGCACAGGTAGAGGATCTCGCCCGTAGGTGACTGTAGCGACGGCGGCTGTGCATCTTCTTCTCCGTCAGCCTCGGCGGCGTCGTCGATGTGAACTGCAATGATGCGCACCTCAAGGCCATGCTTAGCGGCGAAGCTACATGCACCGTCGGCGGAGAAGAAGGGCACAAAGAGCAAGCAAACCTGGACAAGTGAAGGTCTCGCGAGGTCGGCCCCATGAAGGGAGCGGCGGCGGTCGGGGATCTTGGGGACTTCCACAACGTGCTCTCCTCTTAGAAGAAGACGTTGCTACCCACGCCGGCGTCGTCATCGGCCTCGGCGGCGGTGGCCGTGGTGAGCATGCGCGACCTCGCGGCGGGTGAGAGGAGGCGCTAGGGCCTCGTCGGCAGTGGAGTCGGTGAATGGTGGTAGTAGAGGAGGCAAGGGGCGGGAGCCGCACGAGGCGAAGCGCTAGCAGCGCGTGGCTCAGGTGGTGCAACGCCATCGCGATGGCGTGGTGGGGATGGGCTCACGGCCTCATAGGCGTTCGGGTTGGGTCGAGTGAGGAGCTCACCCGCAGGCGACTGTAGCAACAACGTAGGGAGCGGCAACTGTGGGAGAAGAGAAGGTTGTGGAGGGAGGAGAGGAAGAAGAGGAGGAATATGGCATGTGGGTCTACCAATTGGGCCAAATGATATGAAGGGCAAAACTGATAATTCACCAACGTTCTCTCTCCTTATTAGGCCAGAAATAATATAATAATAGCATCAGTGTTCTACAACAAAGAGCTACAAAACTGTAGTGTCTTTTGGCAATGACATAAAATTTGGATGTCCAACAGGCAATTACATGAAGTTGTAATGTCATGTAGCCAATTTTGCCCCCAAAAAAAGAAAGATCCACATCGTTTATTTTGATGGATCCAGGTTATAACAATGTAGACAATCATATTGGTCTTATAACGGTTATAATTGTATACTAGATACAACCACGTGTCCAGTCATGAGCAGTCATGAGCATTAGAGTGGATAACAAATACAACTCTATTTTTAAATATAAACATATGTATTGTAGTTTCTAGCTGTGTAAAATTTTCTAGTAATAATACTACCCAAGGTGGTACAATATATGAGTCTGTGTATTTGGTTTATGTCATGTACGTACGATGCTAATTTGTGCTAAATGCTTGCCCGAACAAATTTGACATCGAACTGTTGGCCCATGGTTTGACAAACATTTTACAAGGAAATGAACTAGGTAACCAATGAAATGGAAAATCTCACCAAGTTTTCGCGACGAACAAGAAAGAAGCTTTGTTTGATCAGAGTTACCAATTTTGCTATGGCTTTAGACCCGCAAGCATACCTGTGTAATTTGTTGCGTACTCTTATGCTGTCTATCCTTTTCTTTTATTTTCTTCTTTTAATTAGGGAGATTGATTGGTTCATAGCCCAAACGAGCAACGTCGAAATTTTGACATAGCCAAACCCCGGGCAAAACAAAATATTGGCAAAAAAGCGTTCTTTGGATGATGACCAAACCAAATTTTGGTGAGCGATTTTATTGCTCTCAGATTACCCACGTGTGACATTGAATTTTGTTTTCGTTACCAAATTTTTATAGCAAACCAAACAATATTCAATTTGTATCATCGTTATCAATTTTTAGTCTGAACGGCTACCAGCACACGTGACCGCAGTTGGTACAAATAGCATATCCGCCTCAACAGCGACACTTGATCCGACTAGCCTGTAACGCATGCAATCATGCATGGCTGCACTTTTGCCGGCAAAACAGGGAGGCTTCCAGCTACTAGCGATCGAGCGCGCTTCTTTACGTTAGGAAGCGAGAGAAATATGACTGTATGGCATGGGAGGCGCCGAGCGGTTTACTCGATCGGTGCCTCATCTCTTTCGGAGCATGGCGTGGCACCCGTCGGCGACGTCGACCGTTCCGTGGAGACGCCGAAAGCGATCATTACTACACAAAAGTTTATAACAGACGATTCTAAACCATCATCACAGACGATTTTTGAACCGTCTGAATTTTTATGTCTGTGATGACACGAAGTCATCACAGACGATTTTTAAATCGTCTATGATAGTCTATCACAGAAAACAGACGGTTCTATTCACGAACCGTATGTAAAAATAGACTATCACAGACGGTTCTTATTTAGAACCGTCTGTGATAGTTTTTTCTACGAAAAAAAATGGATTTTAACTTCGTCTGGAGCCTCCTGAGCCTCACAAATGAATCTGATATGAATTTTTGAATTGAACTTTTCGCTAGCTTTCTCACAATAACCACAGCATCACAGTAGCATCAACTCAATCCATTCACAGAGCACTAAAAACAACACAGCATGCATCACCCACATCACAGTAGTATCAACTCAATCCATTCACAGAGCACTAACACATCACAGTAGTAATCCACATCGCAGAGCAAAATGGAGAGTAGAGAGAGTGAGGTCGTGGGAGGCTGGGGTGACAAGGTCATAGGAGGCTGGCGACGATGAGGCCGGGACGAGGCGGAGGAGGCCGCGGACTACGAACTTAGAGGAGGACGAGGCGACGAAGTAGAGGAGGCCGGGAGCGACGAGGTCGTTGGAGGCCGGCGACGACGAGGCTGGGGCGAGGTGGAGAAGGCCGCGGACGACGAGCTCGGGGAGGATGGAGCGCAAGGTCAGAGCGAGACGAAGATGACAGAGGAGGAGACGAAGATGGCAAAGGAGGAGATGAATGACTCTGTTAATATAGAGAGATTTTCGGCAATCCGCCCACTAAGTACAAATTTTCGTTTTCCCGCCCAACAAAATAAAAGTATCGAAAAACCGTCTGTGATGACATATCACAGACGGTTCGTATTACGAACTGTCTGTGATGAGATACTCTTCGAATTTACTATAGTTTGAATTTTTCTTCTCTTTTAATTTACCATAGCTTGAATTTTTACCATGATTTAGAATTTTTACAATAATTTATTTTATTTTTTATAATCTATTTTGTAGTAGTGGACGTACCGTACGCCCGCCGCGGCGGCAAACGAAACGCGGCCACCGGCGCCGAATCAGAGCGGACCATGCGCTGCCTGGTCACACTCGTGCATGCTCGTCGTCCGCACAACGAGATCCGGTGGAGTTCTTGGCTTTTGAGTGCTAGTTGATGCTGGCAGCTGGACCAGCTGGTGAGATGAGGAATAGTGAAACTGCAGGAAGCAGCCTGATGGACAAAAACGACGCTTTTTTTCTTCGTGCCTGCTTCGAGCTGTCGCTAGTCAGAAGTCATCATTTTTCACAATGTTCCCGAAATGCCCTTCGTTGTTGGGCGACGATTATTATTTCATCCGGTGCGCTCATGTGCAACACATGCGAAACCAAGTGGGAGAGCAATGATCTCCTATCCTTGTGTTATTTGCCTCTTATTACATTTGGCTCATCTATTTTAAAACATGTGAGGTGGTTTTATCCATTGTTTTGTTTATCCACGTTAGAGTCAACGCAAGCTTTCCAGGGACATACACAATGTAATATGCTTATATATGAGTGCTTAATGAGAGAATATATCAATAAGCACTTACGTCAAATTCACTTTCTTCAATGCAGGCATTTTTAGGTGCTTGGATGTTGTATTATATATTAATTATATATAGCTATATACATAAGTATTCCTTAAGCACCGATGACTATTCAAGTGTCGATGCTACAAAATAAGCACCTTACTTATCCTACGTGGAAAGAAAAATCAGTTTTTATATAATAAGCACATCTCTAAGCACCTGCGTTGTACATACTCTAATAGATTGGAACCCACTTACGAAAGAGAAGTCAGAATTTGCCCGCGAGCCTGTAGGTAGGGCATGACTTGTGCACCTGTCGAGCCTGGTAAAAGAAATTAGAAAATTATTATGCAGGTAAAGGCCCACTTCCCTCCATACGGGAGCTTGTGGAAGCAAGTTCCAAAAAGGACAGATGACGACGAATAGATGGAGTACCAGGAGCCTCAACATACGATTAACATGATCTTTGGAGGATCTTCCTCGTACGACTCACGATGTCACCTTAAAACTGTGGAGCGAGAGGTCAACTTTGCAGAGTCGTCGACTGCCATCAAACCATCAAGGTGGTCGGACATGGTAATCTCCTTCAGCAAAGAGGACTACACCGTCTCATCAACTCGATCAGGTAGGTTCCCTATTATTGTTGAACCTACCATTAACAATTGTAGAGTTAATCGAATATTGATAGATGACGGTAGTTCCTTGAATTTTTATTTGTGGGAGTATTAGAAGAAATGCAGGTCCTCAGGTCCAAGGTAAAACCCGTGAAGTATGCTTTCCTTCGCATAGTTCCGGTTCTACCATAAACCGGCGGGAGAAGTATCCTTACCGATTACGTCGGAGAGTCGACAACACGAGCGGAAAGATTTCGTTTGATGTGGTTGATTTTGAAACCGCGTATAACATAATCTTTGGTCGTCCGGCTTTAGCAAGGTTTTTGATAGCTACGCACTACAGTTATCAGAGTCTGAAGATGTCAGGACCAAAATGAGTCATCATGGTTCGAGGAGATCAAAAATAGCTTATGTATGTGATCGAAGTCTAGAGGCGGTCGATGAACTCCAGGCGAACAAGCGACTCATCTGAAATGCAGGTCAAGCACTCCAGACCGAAGGTGACACCAAAACCATCCGACCAGACAAAGGAGGTCCCGCTCGGTAGAGGTATTTCTCCGAGAAGCGCCAAGTCGCCACGTGGATCGGGAAATACTGATGGATTTCTCCCAAAAGTGCTGGTCGGAGAAGGGCTCAACCTCAAATAGGAAGAGTCGCTTGTCTTCTTCCTCCGAGCAAACCAGTCGTATTACTTTGCGGCGTCCGACATGCCTGGAGTTCGAGGTAGGTGATCGAGCACATGCTAGCACTCCAGCTTGACAAAAAAACCAGTCAAGCAGAAACTGCGACGTTTTGCGCTTGACCGGAAGGAGGCGATCCAGTTCGAAATTGACAAGCTCCCGAAGGCTGGATTTATTCGTGAGGTCAATCATCCTCAGTGGATCGCTAACCCTGTAATGGTTAGAAAGAGTAATGAGAAGTGGCGAATGTGTTTTGACTTCACAGATCTTAATAAAGCTTGTCCGAAGGATGACTTTCCGCTTTCCCGCATCGATCAACTCGTAGAATCCACCTCCGGTTGTGAGTTATTAGATTTTTTAGATGCGTATTCAAGGTACCACCAAATTAATATGAGTAAAGAAGATAAGAAATTTTTTTTCTTCATTACTCTATATGGCACTTACTATTATATTAAGATGTCTTTTGGTCTCAAAAACGCTGGTGCAATATTTCAAAGGTTGATGCAAAAAACCTTCAGTCCACAGATAGGTCGAAACCTAGAAGCCTATGTTGATGATTTAGTGGTAAAGAGCATCAACGCCGGCGATCATGTTCCCGACTTGCAGGAGTCTTTCAATAACTTGAGAAGGCATAACCTCAAGTTGAATCCAGAGAAATGTGTATTCGGAGTTTCCGCTGGAAAACTTCTCGGTTTCCTAGTTTCGACTAGGGGTATTGAAGCAAATCTTGAGAAGATATTGGCCATCAACCAGATGCGTCCTCCGACCACGAAGAAAGAAGTCCAGAAACTAACCGACTGTATGGCAGCGCTAAGCCGTTTCATAGCAAGGTTGGGTGAAAAAGTATTACCTTTCTTCAAACTTCTCCGGAAGCATGGAAGTTTTGAGTGGACAAAGGAAGCAAACGATGCCTTTGAAAAGCTTAAAGAGAACCTTACGAGTGCCCTGGTCTTAGTCTCTCCGAGACCGGAAGAGACATTCTTGATCTCGTGTTTGCAGCGCTATAGGTTGTCGTGATATCTTGGTCGTAGAATATGAAAACGTCCAACGACCAGTATATTACGTAAGCGAAGTGTTACATGGACCAAAGGAAAGATACACACATGTACAAAAGCTGCTCTATGGTTTCCTTATGGCTTCAAGGAAACTAAGGCATTACTTTCAAGCCCACAAAGTGGTCGTGCCTCTAGGATATCCTTGGTCAGGTCCTTGGAAATAGGGAATCATCAGGACGAATAGCAAAATGGGTGGTTGAACTAGGGACGTTCGACCTCAATTTTATCTCACGAACAGTAATAAAGTCTCAGGCAATAGCAGAATTCGTTGCCGAATGGACAAACCCCGAACTCAAGTAGGAACAGAGTACTGAGCCACGACGAGTGGACAATGTATAGCGGTTCTTTAATGCTCAAAGGATCGGGGGCTAGAGTCGTCTTGATATCTCCTACTAGCGAACACCTCGGTACTCCATCGGTTCAACTTTCTGCTATAAATAATGTAGGTGAATCGAAGGTTTCTTGGTGGGACTTGAGCAACTCATTCACTCGAGATTCACAAATTACTAGTGAAGGCGATTCTCAACTAGTAGCGAATCAAGTGGGAAAGAGTATCGGTGCTCAAGTACCAAGGCGTCATCTTATCTGGCGGAAATGCGAAAACTCGAAAAGCACTTCTTCGGTTTTCAGATCCAACATATTCCTAGAAAGGAAAACTTTATGGCAGACCAGTTGGCACGGATGGCCTCAACCAGGTCCACCATCCCTCGATTCACCCTCGGTGGTCGAGCATTCCGATAACATCAATGATTCACATCAGGTCAAACGAATTGATTCTGATGACATAGATGCTCCACAGATCGGTGACGATCAGGGTAGAGATTGGATGACATCGATCTACAATTATCTTCAGCATGACCTAATTCCAGAAGATGATGTAGAGGCTGATCGTATAGCACGAAAAGCCAAATCATACACTCTAATTGAACATACCTTGTATAAACGAGAATCTCATAGAGTGTTGATGAGATGCATATCTCAATCGGATGGCATTAAGTTGCTAACAAAAATTCATGAAGTAGTCTTTGGAGCACATCATTCCTACAGAACATTGGTCGGTAAAGCCTTCAGGCAAGGATACTATTGGCCAACTGCCCTTCATGATGCAAAAGACATCGTGACAAAGTGCGTACAATGTCAGTTTCATAGCCGACAAGTACATCAGCCGACACAAGCTTTTCGAACAATTTCTCTTTCATGGTCTTTCGCAACCTGGGGACTAGACATTCTGGGACCTTTCCCAAGAGCACCTGGGGGCTTTTAATTACTTTTCATCATGATTGACACGTTTACAAAATGGATCGAAGCCGAGCCAGTAGTCAAAACTACAACTGAGACCGCTAATAGATTTCTCACAAAAAACATGATCACACGATTTGTTGTACCCAGTCGTATAATCACATATAATGGTACACAGTTTTCAAGTGGTAGTTTTTAAGAATTCTGTGATGAGCTTAGTATCAAAGTCCATTTTGCTTCTGTTGCTCATCCACAGAGCAACGGAGTAGTTGAGCGTGCCAATGGTATCATAATGCAAGGGGTTAAACGCCGAGTGTTCGACCAGTTGATAAAACGGTCAGGAGCTTGGGTTCAAGAACTTTCCTCTGTTTTATGGACCGTTCGAACCACGACCAGTGGTGCGACCGATGAAACACCATTCATTTTAGTTTGTGGTGCTGAAGCCATCCTTCCTCCAGAACTGAAAATTGGCTCTGCTCGAACCGATTGTTTCAACGTAAACAATCAAGAGTAACGACGACTCGACGATATCAATTTCCTTAAAGAACGACGAAACCAAGCCTTAATACGTTCGGGAATCTATCAACAAGCCATGAGAAGGTACCATAGTCGTAAGGTGCAACCTCACAGCTTAGCTATAGGTGATCTGGTTCTTAGAAAAATTCAGAGCCAAGCAAATCGCAACAAGCTTTCTCCCAAGTGGGAAGGTCCATACACTTTGGTCGAAGTCACCCGACTAGGCTCGGTACGATTAGCTATGTCAGATGGGAAGGTTTTATCTAATTCTTGGAATATTGATCAACTGCGTAAGTTCTTTGTTTAAATTCCTTTTTTCATTTCTGTTAAATTTAAAAGGTTATTTAATCCATTAAATTCTCTTAGCGAGTGATGTTATTTATATGTTTTTACCCAGCTCTGGTTGACTAGCGGTTCAAATGTAAAAGATTGTGGACATTATATTTTTATTTCAACAATCTGTTTTACTTTCGTTTGGCTACTGGTCGGGACACGGAAAACATCATAGTCGAAGTCTCTCCTTGTTCGCACGTGGTTCCGCCCACTGGAAGGAGCTTCCTAGCGAGGAACCCTTTCCTATGATCCATGCTGCTAGTCGGACTAGAGTATGAGCATGTATTGCAAAATATATTTTATATCTTCGTTTCTTAGCAGTTCCTTCCGACCAGCATTGAGTATTACATACAAATAAAACCACTTGTCGTTTATTTTTGTGCTTCTTTGCATTCAAATTTTCTTATCAAGGAAAATCCTTTCTTTCGACTATACATTTTCTTAGTAAGTACTTCGATTACGAGGAACATATTTACAACTAGTTAAAGCCTAGCACTGGTTCCGACCAAAAAAGTTTACTAGTATTATTACGATCAGTTTTTCGCACAATCAATACATACTTTTGAACAATGGTTGAGACTTAAGTTCATATTCTTGGCCTACTGCTTATATAGTAAAGTTCTTCTACTATAAAACAGACGGGGGCTAGGTAATATATGAATATTCATAAGTTGATCGGTCGAACAAGAGATTTCATTGATAAGAAAAAGGTAAGTTTTGTATTTTCATATATCTTTACATTGCATTTCTACTTGAGATCGCCCAACTAATCGCTACTTGACGGAGATCCGACCTCCATTTCTTCTGCAACCTTGTCTCCAAGAGGTCTTACTTTCTTGAGAAACTTGGTCACCTCTTTAGGCAAGCAGTTGAAATCCTCCTCAATAGCTTGAAGATTGGTGGAGGGGTCGGAAGCTTTCAGTTTCGCCAGAGCGAAACTAACTCCGCTGGCAACAGATTCTTACATAGACTGTGCATAATTCTCTCTAGTAGTCTTAAGCAGACACTTAAGATCCTCTAGAAGATGGCCCAGGTAAGTCACCTTTTCTGTTGGATCTTTCAGGGAGGGCAAGCTCGATCTTGATCCCATATCAAAAATCATTTTATTAAGTGAAGTGATTTTCTCATTGAGATCAAGCATAAGAGTTACCTCCTTGTCTTGCTCAAATTCGAGGGCTTTCTTTGCTCTAGTTAGCACTTGGTTTTGTTCTGCATAAGCAAAGCAGCGTTAGCGAGGATGATTAGAAGAGATACTAAGTCAAGTCTACAACTAGTTACCTTCGATCTTCTTTCCGGAAATCTCCAAAATTTCTTTATTTCTGATCGTCAAGTATGCGATGGACCGGCCCTTAGCTTGGCATTCCCCCTCAAGCTTTGTTATTTTGGCTTCTTTGGCCATAACTTCTTCTTTTATTTTCTCCAAATCTATCAAATATGATAAGAGAGAATAATTAAAAAAATAACTGAGTCACAAGGAAGAAAAACAAGTTAAGAAGAAAGTTCTTACTTTCCAATTCGGAGTATTTTTGCTGCAGGGTCTCTATTCGATGGGTCAGTCCTCTGATCACAGCAAAGTTCTCGACCATGTGCTACATAGATAGCATTCTTCCTTGAGTTTCCTATACAACTTTAAGAGAAACTAAGGAAATGGTTGCAGATACTTACCCGAATTGCCACATCATTATATTCAGCAAAAATATTATCAGGACTCGTCTTGGCTTGACAGTCCGATATTTGCCTCCAAACGGCATCAAGCTCCTTATCCTCGATAAATCGAGGGGAAAAAAAGGAACTAGTTAGTTTGGGAAGGATTACTTACAAGAGTCGGAACCTGTTGAGGGTCTTTGGGGATTTATGCCTCCGCCGACGGAGTTATGATCACCATAGGATTGAACAAGTTACGCCCGGCCTTTGCTCGGGGCTTCCTCGACCACTTTCTCCCCAAGAATTCTAACCTGAGGGAAGTCCCAGTCGAGGACTTCTTCGACCACTTGATCTTCCGCTATATTCTGGTCGAAAATGACCGGAACACTAGAAGATCTACATAAAATGAAGATTGAGAATTCAGGAGTTCAAGATCACCAACGACATTTAAGGTATGCATTCATAAGACTAATTTATTTGTACATACCTAGTCAATTTTTTGGTCTTGACCTTGAAGCGCGCTGGTTTAAAATCAGTAGCGCTCACTTTCCTCTTCTTTTCAACCGTTTTCGCCAGTTCTGAACTGGTAGGGTTGGTTGCACCCTTTAAACTCTCCGACAAGGGATCAGAAGTAATATTCTTGACCAGCTGGTCGAGGATAACATTCTTGATCGTTGGATCGGAGGGTGTAGGTTCGTCGGTCTCCAAAACAGTTGCTTCAACAGCAACTTGCAAGTCTTGAGAGACTGCGTGGGACTCAACGATTACCGCATAGATTAACAAGAAAAGTTAGTCAGGTGATGAACTTGCTTCATCTAATAATAGTATTTCTGTTCGGTTATCAACCTCTACGCGGTCACTATCTCTAGAGATTGTATAGCTGGTCGGATCGTCCATTGGCTCACATGTTTCAGTGGCCTTATCAATCCTAAGTCCGACTGACTGCATGTCAATGAGGATTTTGGGTAAAAACCGACCGAAAAATATTAGAAAGATGAAAAGTGATTGATATACTTACCCGAAGTCTCTCAGCTCTTTCTTTTGCCGTAACAACCGCTAGGATCGGAGGAAGCTTGACCTTGTCATTTGGGCTCTCCAGTATATCATTTGACCCTACTTACGACCTTATCGGAAGATAAATTCGCAACAAAGAGAGGTCTTAGAGTTATAAAAGTAATCAATTAATTTAAACAAACTGGTCGAATTCCCTTGGGATTTACCTTCCCTGGAGTCTTTGGTCGCATCGTCACGACCAATATACCAAAGCATCGCATGAGCTCTGGCCTTCAAGGGACTAATTCTCCGCATGGAGAAATCCCTCACCGCATGCCAGGAGGTTAAACCTCTGACATTAAGGAGACGGATGGCCTCAACCCATCTCCCTACCTTTCCCTCCTTCGAGGAGGAGCGTCATCGTGGATTCTCGACCGCCTTTTTACAGCTATAGTAAAGGTCGTCTTATTGAGTAATCTTCATGTAAAACTAGCTCTTTTTCCACGATGACCATGAGGATTTTGAATACATGGGAATGTACTCATCAGCCCTTTCGTCGTGTTGGCGCAAGGTGCACTCTATGGGTGTACCAATCGTCTTCTTCGTATTCGCCATTCTGTAGTAGTACTTGAGGAGATCAATGGTTGCAGGAATCCCCAATTACGCTTCACAGAGGTAGACGAAGATACTAATGTTGACGATGGCATTGGGGGCCAGATTAACCAGTTCCACTCCATAATACTCCAAAACTTGGGAGAAGAAGGAGTGAACTGGGAGCCTAAAACCGCATTCGATGTATGCGAGGAAAACTGGAATTTCTTTGTCTTCACCGCTTGGAGAATGTTCCCCGATAGCTGATCTCCAAGAAATCAAGTTCCTATCGGATAGAAACCCAAATCCCTCCAGACTTTATAACTTCTTCTCACTTAGATCAGAAACCGACCAATTGGTAATGAGATCCGACATGGCGATTTCTTTTTTGGATGAGGAAGACGAAAGTGGTTAGAGGCGAGTTCTCCTCTTGGAAGATGAAGAGGAAAACAGAAGGCGTAAAAATCCTAACACCCAGTGCGAAGGGGTTTTTATAGCCACAATACTGTAACCGCATCCAAGAGAAGTCCAATGGACAAAAACTTTTTGACCAATAGACAGAAAAGTTTCTCAACTTTAAAATGAATCTGAGACCACTTGAATGTCACGACATTTAATGGTTGAGTCCGCCTGATCTGATTCGTCGAAAGAAAGTGTTTTCACAAGACTAATTCATTTAAGGTTCGGGGGCTAGCTGACGAGGATTAAATCCTCAATGTATTGTTTAATGTATTTTTTAATACATTAGTTTAAGTGAAAGTCGTAGACTTGTTATTCTTGGTGTTTGCTGACACCTAGACGGCGTGGAGGCGTCGTGACCGATGATCTTCTCAAGAAGCTTGTGAAAAGGCCCATCATGGTTGTGAGTGGTTTGGTGCTCACCATCTCCGGAGTGGAGGAAGAGCAACTCGAGTGGATCGAGGTGTTGGTTCTTGTTGGAACCGGTCCAAGTAGTTGGACTTACCTCGAGGTGTTGGCTTAATTCGTGGAGCCGGTCCAATTAGTTTGGGCTTACCTCAACGTGGATTAGGGGAGACCGGCAAGTCTTCGAATACCACGGTAAAACATAATTGTGGCATCTTGGTTTGTTCTTGTGCTTTACTTTGGGCAATTTACATTACTTGCTTTAATTGCTTATATATCTTTGTGTGATTGTATTCTTATTGTTGGTACATTTAGTGGAGCCTAGTTGATTTAGATTTTAATTGTGCAAAACCAAATTGTTATTAGCTTCCGTATTATAAATTGATTTTAGCCAAAGAGTTTTTAAAACCTCCTATTCACCCCCCCTCTAGTTTGCCTCCTCGATCTTACAGCCACTCCCGCGCCTTCCCTCACATCTCTCATTGGACGCTGGGCCCCACCTGTCAGCGCAGCCCCTCCCCTGCTCTTCTTCTTCGTTGCACCCATGTCGCATGACATCATTGCGGTGCACAAGCTCCGTCCGATCCACGATTTCCTCCCATTTCCGCACACATTAAATGCCTTGACTTCCACCGCACCAGTTCCTCTCATTTTCCTCACCCCACCTGCCCCTTTCATGCCGCTACCCATGCCCTGCACCGAAGCTCACCCGTGCGCCCATACCGTCGATCTCCTCCCTCTCTCCTTCTCGGCCTCTATAAAGGGAAGCACCAGGAGCCCCTCCTCCTCTTTGTTGCCCCCTTTCTCCTCTCCCATCTCCCTCTCTACTGGCCATAGTTGAAGTTCTTCGTCGCCGGCCACCGAGCGACGCCTCCGCCTCCAGCGCCGCCATCGAAGGACCTCTACTGCCTCTGTCCCCACCTTCAGCTTCGTCGTTGCCCGTTCTTCATGGTGCTCGCACCATCTCCCTCCGAGAGCCAATGGACCACTGACGCCGCCTTCACCCGCATCTTGTTGCCAGCCACCTCATGGTGCATCGCCGCCCAAAACGTGAGCGCTGAGTTCCCCTTGCCTCCCACTCCCTTTTGGTATGCCACACGAAGCTTGCCGTGTGTAAGATCGAGGAGGCTGACTAGAGGGGGTGAATAGGCGGTTAAAAAAATCTTTTTGGTTAAAACCGATTTCTAATGCGGAAGAGTAAGTCAAATCGGTTTAATACAATTAAGGCATAAATCAACTAGTCTCACTAAGTGCACCAACAATATAAGACTATGTCATGCACTAATAATATAAGACTATGTCAATGATAGCAAATATACAAAGATACATAAGCAATTTAATTCTAGGAATGTAAATTACACAAAGTAAATCACTAGATAACAAACCACAATAACACAACGATGTTTTACCGTGGTGTTCGGAGACTTGCCGGTCCCCCTAATCCACATTGAGGTAAGTTCAAACAAATTGGACCGGCTCCAACACGAACCAACACATCGATCCACTCGGGGTTGCTCTTCCTCCACTTCGGAGATGGCGAACAACAAACCACTCACAACCGTCCGGGTCTTCTCACAACCTTCTTTGATAAGCTCATCGGCGCAACACCTCAAAACTGTCTAGGTGTAGGCAAATACCAAGAGTAACAACTCGAAGATACTCACTTGAATGAATCAAGTGTATAATCTCAATGGATACACAATTCACTACATAATACAACACATGCACTTAGTATTTCATCTCTAAGCTCACTAAGTGCAGCATATGCACATAAGAGTGTAGAGGGCTTGCTCTTTGCTCAAGGGAATAAATATGGCATCAGCAAAATCTTGCACAACTGGATACAAGGGGGTATTTATACCCACACAAAGAAAACTAGCAATTGAAAGAGAAACTTCAGACAACCAAAGAAAACCGGTCAGACTGCCAACCAATGGCTAGTCAGACCGCCCTAGTTCCAACGGCCATAAAACTAGTCGTTGGACACACTACCGGATCGACCACCCTTCCAAGGGTCGATCGGACCAGACCCAACCGGTCAGACTGCCTGAGAGGTGGTCAGACCGCTCAACAGAAAACGGTCCATCATCAGAAAAACACCTTCTTTGAAAAAGTCGTATCTCCAACTAAAAATCGGTACTATCGCCTTACAGTACTACCGCTGAACAAATTTGGTCATGACATTTTTGGGATCAAGAGAAACTCCCAAAAATACATTCCCTGGAAAAAAAACATACTGCACGAAACAAGCGGTCTTACCGCTGACCGATCGGTCCGACCGGCCAACACATGGCGGTTAGACCGATACTCCTCCGGTCAGACTGGCAGTCAGTCCACCCACTCTCCACAAGGCTGAAAATAGATTGCACACCTTGTTTCAACTCAATTTACAAAACACATTAGTTAATTGACGCAAGATACACACAAGGGATGACAGCAAGATTTTTAACAAGTTTCAAAACATATTTACCAACTTTTAGAATCAACGCCATAAGGAATAAGGTACATGGACTTAAACCTTTTGCAAAACATATTTACAAACTAAAGTCACATGCTACAAGTATTATGCATTAGTCTCGACTATTTGCAAAACACATTTGCAAATAATGGCAACATGCCAACGAGAGCTAGAGCAAGCACAAGCAGCTATCAACACATGACAAACTCAAGTTACTAGTCAATGCCCCTCTTAATAGTACGACAACCTATACTGGCAATCCGGTCTTCCAACCAAACACCGGGACCGGTAAAAGACTAGGAACACATCTTTAGCC
This sequence comes from Hsuehochloa calcarea, assembly GCA_036346395.1. Taxonomy (NCBI): domain Eukaryota; kingdom Viridiplantae; phylum Streptophyta; class Magnoliopsida; order Poales; family Poaceae; genus Hsuehochloa; species Hsuehochloa calcarea. The sequence goes on along the minus strand of CM070596.1, from coordinate 11,431,744 downwards.
CTAGCTAGTCATACATTTGCCTTGCACATTCTCTTGAAGCTTAATGACACACATCTTCATTTCATGTCCGGGTTCTTGACTTGAATATCATCAACACATGGTGATCTTCTTCACTTTGGGATCTTGTCTTGATGCTCATCAACACATGATGACATCCTTCATCTCGAATCTTGATTTGAATATCATCAACACATGATGATCTTCTTCACGTGCCCTCCATCAACACATGATGTCATCCCAAGTCATCATCATCATGGAACTCAACCTATTACACCAACTCATGAAAAATGTTAGTCCCATAACGTGATTGTCATTAATTACCACAACATATCATTAACTCACAATAGTGGGTTAAGATACTCTAATTTTTCCCTCTTTGGTAATTAATGACAACCATCACAATAGCAAATAATTGAATATAAAGACATATGAGTATATGTGAACTACACAAGTTTTGTATACTCATTTGATATGTTTCAAAGTAGAGATCCTCAATATAAGTGGATAAAGGAATATGGATCAATACTAATGAAACCACAACATATAGAGTGAATTGCACCTAAATGTGTACATACACAAATGTGTAATAAAAATATATGCACATATTCAAATTATACTTTTAGTGGAGTTCAACCTATATTTTGAATCCGAGGAATGTAACAAAGTATAGGAATATGATGTCAAATGCATACCTTCATAATTTTCGCCTTTTCATCCGAATAAGACTACACGATAGGTATATCAATAGAAGAGTTGGTCTCACATATGGATTTATCATTAATCACCAAAATACTCCATTAACTCATAATAGCGAGTCTAGATTCTTCAGTAGTGGCGCGTAGCACCGGTGAGCTACGCACCCGAGCCGCCACCGTCCACTATGCTGATGTGGCCGCCACGTGGCTGGCCACGTCATGTCCACCTCGGCCCTCTGCCTGCGTGGCTACCCAAGTGGCAAGCCCACGTGGCAAATCCACTGTGCCGCGCGCCCGGTCCACCTTAGGTCGTCGCAAAAACTCGAGGATCCACTCCACCGACCTGGGGCCCACATGTTAGAGGCACACCCATTTTTCTTGTTGAAAAATAAATCCCAAAAATCTGCCTTTTCACCATTTCATGTATTTTAAAACTTCCGAGAGTCTGTTTTCCTTTGTTCGAGCTCCGATTCGAGTGATTCAAGTTTCTAAATTAATATAAATTCAAGATCTATCTATCTACACTGGAATCATTTAATTTGGAGTTAATTTGAATTTTATTTGAATTTACTTCATTTTCTCGTATAGATTTCGACGACTCCGAGGAACCCGAACTATTCGAAGAGTTAGATCCTCAAGCTTTCGAGCAAGGCAAGTTACATATTTGATCATATTTGAATCCCAGTATTTCAAAATATTTAAATTTTATTTTAAATTATTATTGTATGCGTATTTATATTCAAGTTATTTAAATCCCAATTTTTAAATTATAGTTATTCTCAGTTTCTTTGTATAGCCAAATGTTGCTTTTGAAGTAGCCATATCTTGATGCTATAGTTAAAATCTAGTTGGTACATTAGTACAAACTAGGCATGTTGCAAAACTTTATGCTTAGTCAAAGTCTAGACCAGAAATATTTAATTTAGGGAATTTAGCCAAAAGATCAACTATAATTTAAAATGATACTATGGTATTGTCTTTACCATAGATATTTATAAAATGATTTGACTTGGTAAATAAAATAAAAATTGGTTTGAACTTGGGCGAAATGAATGTATGGATGGTGCACGTTGGTGCATGGGATTAAATCATTTCTATGATCGAGGCCCAGAGATTGTTTTGGAAAATTGTCCAAGTCAATTAAGGATCGGTCTTCAAGCCGCATCTTTCTAAGCCCTACCGCACAACCACATGTCCAAAGTGTCATCCGGTTGCATGGGTGTCTTTATGACCTACTTTTATGTATTCCTACATGACGTAAGAGGGGGCTTAAACTCGACGGATTTCTATCCAAAGGAAATAAAACCTTAGCGTGGCAGGACTATGGTTGGATGGCACATTATAAAAGCCTTGTGATAATGACTTAGTCGCACACCTTCGGTAGTGTGTCAAATAGACATTATAAGTTAACTATCTCTTGTGGGTAAAATTGTACAACCTCTGCAGAGTGTAAAACTATTCGAATAGCCGTGTCCACGGTCATGAACATGCTGAAGCAAAGCCAATGCAAAGTTAGATTTTGGTTTTATTTTTAAAATATTTTACCAAATGATTTTGGATATCTTATCCAACTGAAAAATTGGGTTGTTTGCCATGTGATAGGAAGATATCCTTCACCAATTCTTGTATGGAGGTTATCTACTATAAAACTATCTTTTAAAACTTTTTTTAGTTATGGAATAAGTTGCCTTCAACCTAGTAAGAATATTTAAATAGAAAATGTCGCTTTATGCAAATTAAGTCATATAAGTCTTCCTTTGATGAATCCTTGCATACATTATAATATGTTATTGCGTGTAACTTGCGGAGTACATTTATTTGTACTCATATTGCTTAACAAAATGTTGATTAGGAGAAGAGTATTACGTGGATGATTAGAACTTGGACGACTAAGCTACGCCCCAAACGATTGTCTATGGCAAATCGTGTGGCCTACTCTTGCTTTTGCTTTGTGACATTTTGCTTATTGGCTTTGTGCCCTTTTGTAACCAATTTTAATTATTATCAATGAATGACGTATTATGGTTATGCTATCTACTTTTATTTGGCTATGTACACTAGCTATTCCTGGACTAGTGTATGAAACACAGAGAGTCTAGGATCCATCGCTTCCAGATTCAACGACTTCGCCGCCGGCTTTTCCAAGCGGAAGTCGAACCGAACAGTGGCTTTTTAGTGGATTTTGTCGAAGCTCGAAGCCATCTCAATGCGTGGAAGCGAGTGAGGGCTTCCGTCGCTTCCATTGACCCCAACTTGTGTGGTATTTACCTTTTGCCATTCAACAAAGCGATGGGCCTCCCCGTCCACACCCTCGGACCTTGCTCGCTCGGCTCTCTCCTCCCACGCTCATCCACCTCCTCCTCCTCCCCCGCTTGTCCGCCTCCTCCTCCCGGTGCCTCCTCCTGGCGGCCACCTCCTCCTCTCCGGCTCCCTACTCCCCCAGCGCGTACCTCCTCCTCCCCAGTGCCTTCCTCCCCGACTCATACCTCCTCCCTCGGTGCCCTTCTCCCCAGCTTCCTCCTCCGCGCCCTCCCGCGGCCTCGCTCGGATCGAGATCTGAGATCGGATCTGGATCGGCACCTTCCTTCCGGCTCCAACCTCCTCCTTCCTCCTCCATGACCGTCGCCTCCTCCTCCCTCCTCCCGCGTGTACCTCCTCTCCTGCGGCGGCGGCGGCCCAAACCCTAGCAACTGCCGTCAGGTCTGTATTTTTTCTTTGTTCCTTCCTTTTTTCAATGAAATAATTAATGCTGAAAAAATTATGTGTATTCATTATTCACTATAATAATTGTGTGTAACAATTATTTATGTAATAATTATTTGTTATAATAAATGTTTATTGTAATAATTATCGTTAAATACGCTAATTATTATTTATTGCGTTATTTATGGTATATTGTCGTTAATCATGGTATATTACGTTGTTTACGGTATGTTGTCGTTAATCGTGGTTGAATGCGACCTATTGTGGTAGTCATCCTTTATTGCAGTTAATTATCGTCAATTGCGGTAGTTGTCGTTTATTGTGGTAGTTCTTGTCAATTGCGATAGTTGTCGTCAATTGTCGTTAAATGTTGTTAATTGTGTTAAATGGCATCAAACAAGCCATTACGGTCGTCAGGGGCATTTTAAATATTTTCCATCTCGGAAGCTGTATCCAACCTACCTAAAAGCCAAACAACCAAACACCAAATCTCTTCAGCCCAACCGAAAGTCGCTTTTCAGAAAAACCACAGCCGTACCAAACAAGCCCTAAGTCAGATTAAACTGACCTTCAACAGTGCTCAGTTTTTAAGCAATAGGTATATATTGTAACTAGTTAGTATATAAACTCTATACCAATATGTACGAGTGCGATGGGAACCACCTCTTGGTGGGGTGGTGGAGTTGTGGATGTACGACTTTACTCACCAGGGTTCAAATTCTGATGCCTATATTTATGCACACGTGAGTGCATTTTCAGTAGGAATTTTGTAATACCACGGATTTATCCTCGATCTCTGTCTTTCTAGACGTGTGCTAAGGGGTATACTCGTGTATGGGTACATATAGTGTTCGTGCATGGTGGTGTGTGTATGTCTTCCTTTTAATCGCAAAACATATACACGAGCGGGACAACCTAATGACCAATGTAAGATTGCAGCCACAAAAAAAAAGGTCACACTCACTACAATTGATTGCCACTGACAACCGGCTTACATGTCACTTAATACTACTTAGTCCTTCGTTCGCCCGGAACCGAAGAAATGTCATTTTTCACACGGCCCGGAATCGAAGAAATGTCATTTTTCGCACATTGTTCCTCGTTCACCCAATGATAATCCTTCGGTCCACTTCCAGAAGCATTCCTGCGGCACCGGATTCTCCCTCCAATTTGCCTCCTGATTCCCAAGTCATAACACATTATGCCCAGGGGTCAGAAGCGTCATTGGACATCACCTTGATTTTAGGGCCTGTTTGGTTCAGGCGCAAAACGAGTCGAACCAAAATTTTGGTATTGATTTGAAAATTTGGCTAGTGTTTGATTTAGTAATAATATTTGGCGTCGCCCTCAAAATTTTTGTAATGCATAGTGTTTCCTTGCCAATTTGCTGGCTTCGTGCGGGCGGCAAAATCCTTTCAATAAATTTTGGTGTGGCAAGAAGCAGCCGAGTCCTAGATGTGGCAGAAGTTGGTTGGCTGTGGGTAGTGACATTAATTGTATGGTTAGTTTGATTAACAAGTTTGAAATGATTATATTTTCTAAACCGATTATCCGATTTGTAATTCGTTTGAACCGTTGTGTTCTTTGTTATTTAATCAATAAAACAAGACCTATATTAACATATTTTGGTGCAAAAAATAAATGCAACGCGGGTCCCACGTGGCATACTCATAATTTTAGCATGTTACAATTCAAACACATTAATTTGTATCATAGTTTTGGCATTATCCGTGAATTATATATGACTAAGATCCAAGCAATATTTTTAACCAGTTTTTAGTATTACTAAATTTTTTTTGCATGACTACCTCGTCAGAAATCAAACAGGACCTTAGCCCTTAAAAAACGCGGACCAAGTCTGATGCCAGCGCGCAGACTGCAGAGACAGCGCCACACCGAAGCCACAGCCAAATTTCTTCCTCTCGCACCCCACCCCCCATCCATCCAACAGAGTAACACGCACAGGTCCGTCTCGCCCAGAGGCAGAGCCCCACGCAGCACGATCGCCGAGGCCAATGACGGCGGCGCGGGCACAAGGGGGGAGGGAGGGCTCGGCCTCGTAAGGTTCGTCTCGACGGCTCCGTTTGGCGTCACTCGGGGCGTTGCTGTCTTCTTCTTCTCACTGTGTTTTCTCTTGGAATTCTTTGGCGTGCATGGACGCTGCTACGCGTTCCTTGTTTATTTTTGGGTGGATTCTTGGGGGGCAAGAAGAAGGGCCTGTGATTCTTTTTCGTTTTCTTGGGAAATAAATTGCCGCGCGGCTAGGTTGGATTTTTCCTGCTATTTTTTACCTCCCAACTTTGAAAATATGAGTTCTTGAATCAGCAGGTTCGGAGTATCATGGCAAAAAAAATTCCACTTGCGTTATTCAAAGAGTTCGCTTTGACAAAGAGTGGTACTAGCTACTAGTACTAGTATTTCGCTTTGACAAATTGGTTCTAGCTACTAGTACTAGTATTTCCTCTCTTCTCGTCTCCGCCTCCAAGAATTCGGGGATGTTTCTGTGCAAGAAATCTTGTCCTCTGTAGTCGATTAATCATAAAGGTGCTGCCTTTTTGGAAAATTAATGGTCTTCTCCTCTCAGTTCAGCTCGAGATCTCCGGGAAATACGGCGGTTTGATTTGGCGCAGCAGTTGTGTACTTGTTTCTGTCTGTACCTTCGATGGCCACCTCCATCGCCTCCTCCGTGTTCTTCCCTGTGTCGCCGGCGACGGCGTCAGCGTCCAAGAACGCCTTGGGCGAGCCCCTGGACAGCCTGGACGTCCGTGGGGTCGCCGCCAAGACGGGCACGCCGGCGGCAGCCGTGAGGACCGCGAGGACGCGCGTGCACGCCGTCCCCAAGGTGAACGGCGGCAAGGCGGCGGTGGCCGACGGGGAGAACGAGGCGGTCCGCTCCTCGGCGGCGCCGAGGACGTTCTACAACCAGCTCCCCGACTGGAGCATGCTCCTCGCGGCCATCACGACCATCTTCTTGGCTGCCGAGCGGCAGTGGACGCTGCTCGACTGGAAGCCCAAGCGGCCCGACATGCTCACCGACACGTTCGGGTTCGGCCGGATCATACAGGACGGGCTCGTGTTCCGGCAGGACTTCTCCATCCGGTCGTATGAGATTGGGGCCGACAGGACGGCGTCAATAGAGACGCTCATGAATCATTTGCAGGTGAGGAATTGTGAAGCGTCTAATTGTTCCTGTAGGTGCTCATCGTGGATATTGAGAACGTTCCACTTTGCTTCTTGGTACAGGAGACAGCGCTCAATCATGTTAAGAGTGCCGGGCTGCTAGGTGACGGCTTTGGTTCCACGCCGGAGATGAGTAAACGGAACTTGTTCTGGGTTGTCAGTCAAATGCAGGTCCTGGTCGAGCAGTATCCATGCTGGTACAGTTTGCAAACTATCCTGTTCCTGATTCTTATGTGTTGTTTCAGGCTGAATTTGCTGTAGTTTCTGGCTTTAAGTGATAGCTCTCTTCGAGACATGCTAATAATGCGGTGGCGCAAAGCCAGCCAGCTAGGGGAGATTGTGGTTAATTCCTCTTCCTTTTCATTCATGCTGTGATCCTATCATAGAAATTCCTCTTCCTTTTCATTCATGCTGTGATCCTATCATAGACCAATAGGCAAAAAGTGAATCTTTTGCCATGGAGAATCAATTTTATGACATCCATTCAGCCTCTTTAGACTGTTCGATTGGAAATATTATGATAGTTGAGTTGAAAATGGCTAAGAAATTAAGGTGCACAGCACAGTCTTCTTGTGAGAAAATATGAATGTCTTGCATGCTTCAATCCCAGAGCGTTCGTTTCTAATCAAATGGTCTGAAGGGGTTAAATGACACATCAGACACGTTCTTGCTTCCCTATCCTAGAGGATCCAAGACGACAGTGGGCAACTTGAGGAATATTTATTTGCTTATTTGGGTAATGCAGAAACTATACCTGTCTTGATTTTGACATGAACCTGTTTTAGTAATTCACTGCACTCTAGAAATTTCTTGTGTGGAGCTTCTATCTAATTCAATGCAGTCTGGAGGTTGTTGATGATAAATGTGAAAGTGATACTTAAAAGTAGGTGGTTAATGCCCATTTTTCATTGGAACATCAACTTGGAAAGAGTCCCCAATAAAGTTGTGCCTTCTTAATTTATCATCATTTGTGTGACTGAGTCTCTGAATTTTGCCACCTTCAGATAGTTGGTGAAGGCATTTGTTTCTGTTTGGTTGAATTGCGTATCTGAGACAAGAATGTTTACTTCAGCTTCATTAACTGAAATGAATTCGGTGCTGTTTGGTTCTGTGTTTGGAAGTTCTAACTGATTTTCTTGTTTATTCTTACGCAGGGGTGATACTATTGGAGTAGATACATGGGTTAGTGGTCATGGTAAAAATGGAATCGTCGAGATTGGCATTTACGTGACTGTAGGACAGGGCGGACTATATTGAGGGCTACAAGGTTTTCCATCTTGATCTTATCCTCACCCAAATTAATGACATAACGGCGTTAACATCTACTATTTGATTGTTTTTCCCTGCCATATTGCCATTCATCTTTGTACTTGCTTTACTGCAGTGTGACAACCAGCTGGAATCCTGCCATTTCACCTACTAATGTATTCTCCTATTTCTTTGGCCAAATGTGCAGTAAATGGGTTATGATGCACAAGCTTACTAGAAAGCTTTCAAGAATTCCAGATGAAGTGCGGACTGAAATAGGACCATACTTTTTTGAGCACACTGCTATTGCTGATGAAGACAACCGAAAATTTCCCAAACTGCCAGAGCATGGTGGTGCTACCCCTATGAAATATGTTCGAACGGGTTTGACTGTAAGTTCTTCACGCGCCATAAGATGACCTAAGTTTGTTATGGTAGTGTTTCTTAAAGTTTATGCTTGTTGGCATGTAATGCAGCCTCGATGGACTGACCTTGATATCAACCAGCATGTCAACAATGTTAAATACATCGGGTGGATTCTTGAGGTAATTTTTTTTTTTGACTATGCATCTTCTGTAATATTCTGTGTGTTTAGGTTTATTGCTTTGATGACTGGATCATTGAAATAAACAAATTGGTCTTTGATATAGTACATAATACATGACTTTATCGATATTTGTGGCTGAGTGTTTTGTATGTACTTGATAATAGTTTGGATTTGCTTGCACTGCAGTAGAGTCTGTTAATTTTAGTGACAACCGATAATATTATTATTTTACTCATAACTTGACAAGCATTTATTGTCATCAGACAATACTTTGTTATTTACTTATTTAGAGCCTGTTTGGAACAGAGGAATGGGAAAAAAACACATGAATAGGAAAAGAATGTACGTGCAAAACAGAGGAAATTTTGTGGAAATTGGTGTTTGGAACACAGGAATTTTGGAGTGAATAATAATCATATTTACTTAAACTAACTAAGCACTAATTATTTCATTTGTAAGCCCACTAACATGGACTCACAAGTACAATCACATCGTTATCCATTGCTCTGTTTCACTCATTCCCATTGAACCATACTTGTCAATACCATTCCGGTGGCCATACCGGTTTGGCAATGTTTGGCTCTTGGAATTGTGCATTCTGGTACCGGTTCATACCGGTGTATTGTTCCAGTGTTTAATATAATAATATATATTTACAAGTATATATATGTTTAATTGTATGTATACTAAATTTCAATTGTAATATTACTCCAAATACATAGTAGTAGGATCAAATATAACATATACTTTAATGAGTTCAATGGACGAAATTATCAATTCCATCGGTATGGCCGGCATTGTTCTGTATCCGGTTGACCGGTATCAAGCCGGTTTGGCCGGTATTGACCAATATCGAGGTCGGTACGGAACGTAGGCCTACTCTGTACCGTTTTAAGTGGCGGAATGGTACATACCGGCCGGTACCAGAACGGTATTGATAAGTTCGCATTGAACCCAGGAGCTCATCGTTATCATCTCAAATCAAACAAAAAAAAAAGAAGGATGTGGCTATGCTACAAAATCTAAGGCCACGATTGGGGGCTTCGGTGGGGGCGGATGGCCCATGGCGGCGGTGCTCTTTGGTTTGCACCCCCAAACATCACATGTGTTGCCTCGTTCCTATGAGAAAACAAGAGATGTTTTGTTTCCTTTGAAAATAATGGATATGGGGAAATTGTTGGAGATATTAGAGTTTAGATAAGAATTCAAGTCGTGTGCGAGTCTAAAAGTCCAAGTCATGTGTGAATCGGATTGTAATATTTAGCACTACAAATAAAAGGTGTGTGGGTCCTAAGGGATACACATAATTATCCCAGGAAAACTACATGGTATTAGGGCCATCCACCATCACCGAACCCTAACCCTCGCTTGCCTCAGCCGCCTCCATCATCGTCCTTGCCGACTCGGATCATCGGGGCGTGGGTGGGAGAGAAAGGCGGCAATGACCATGGCCTTCGGGACACTGAGCCGCCCCGACACTGGAGGCATCGCCTCGGGTCCATGTGAGGCAGCGTCGGTCACCGCCGATGAAGCGAAGATGCCATCGGGTCACCATCGTCAACGCCTCGAGTCTCCTCCGAGCGATCTGGACCTGGTTGGAGAAGAAGGGAGATGGGGGAAAAGTGTAAGGATACGCGGCAATGCTACGATAGTACAAACAAAATTTTACCGCGCAACCAAGTAACCACCGTAAGTAATAGATCACGAGATTACCGCTGAACACGCAGGCTCGTGGCGAAGTAGAATCGTTGTGGCGAGTTGATGCGATCGTGAGTCGTACTCACACGCGTCTCCTTCTTCGAGTAGTCGTACTCGATCGCGCGTCTGCTTCTTCGGTGGTCGTACCCGCGCGCGACTTCTTCTTCGACTTCGGTGATCAACACAAGTCGCGGATCGTCCTAGCGCTGATGCTTCGCAACAACACCTCCGAGTTATCCACACGTGCAGGCGGGATCACCACGCATTGGAGTCTAACTCGGCGTGGTAAAGAAAGCGTGGTATTAGGGTTTGAGAGTTCTTAAAGATCATCCTCATCATCCTTTACCCATACCAAAGCCCTTTTTATATAGGTATCCATGATGGGTCTCGTACCTGAGGCCCATTAGGAACTCATGGCCTATACGAATTTGGATCACTATCCAAAACAGATCTTTGCCCTTTAAATGTGCGACCCCACAGGTTCATGTGTAATCGGTTATGACTCGAAAACTATTTTCAGATCACTAGTCGTTAGCGGTACCTAGCAGCACATAACGATTCCCAAAGACACATAGAATAAATCGGACGAACATTGATGTAATATGATCTATGATCGAGTCCTCATCGCTTACGACGATTCGTATCTCTATACGACGAGTTGTAATTGGTCACGACGATTCGTAACTCTTTACGACCGAGTTCTTGCCATTACGTGATTACGTTTGACGATCTACGACCGGTACGTATCTCCATACGACTAGTCCATAACTGATCAAACTAAGCGACCTACTCATGCATTCTCCCTTTGCCTCACGATGTCGGTTGAACTCCGGTGAGATGATGTGTCATCCATGGGTATTCAATATTTTCTCGATCGAGTGTCGGATAACATCATGTGGTCGACACCCGACCACTAGTGGCATGACCATGCGCTTTCTTTATCCGATCACCACGAGGGCCGGAGACATCTCTCTGTTATGTTAGGAGGGCAAATCCCATCTCGACCGATCACATTCCTCGCATGTTTCATAGCATACCCAAAGCTACCTTTATAACTACCTGAATTCTGAGTAGCGTTTGGCAACCCCTAAGAGTGCTATTACACATGTAGGAAACCATCTTGATCTCGAGTCTAAGGATTATACATCATCATTACTTGAGACCAACTAATGACACAAAGATTCATAACAATCTCAATAGTGTCTCAATGATGGGTCTATCCAACACCATGTTCTCTAACATGTGCTTACATTATTGATTCGATATCTCCATATCTATGACCGGTGAAACCAGGTCATCAATCAATACATGTGTTCCGACCAGTGACCTCCGACCAGGGATACATTTAGAATGACATCATATAAGTTAAAGAGTTCCACCAACAAGTCACGTACTTATTGATCTATAACAAATGATTCATTCAAGGAACACGATAACATATTATCAAAATCATGAACATAATGAAATATCATCATCTCTATGATTTCCTTTAGGGCATATTTCCAACAAAAAGGAGGAAGCTGATTGGGATCTGTTGATCGGGATCTGACTGAAGAAAGAAGGCACGAGATCCGATGCTCGGGCCGGCGGTGGAGAAGGGATCCGGCGCTCGAGCCAGTGGTGGAGGAGGGGAGATGAGATCCGGCGCTCGGGCCGACGTTGGAGGAGGGGAGATGGGATCCGGCGCTCGGGCCGACGGTGGAGGAGAGGACGAGATCCGGCGCTCGGGCCAGCAGGGGAGGAAGGGATCCGTGGCCTTCGAGATGGGAGAAGGAAGCGCTCGGGGCTCTGGAGAGAAAGAAAGGAAAGAAGGGGGAGAAGAAAAAGGAAAGAAAAGAAAAGAAAAGGAGAAAGAAGAGAAGAGAGAAGAGAAGAGAAGGAAAGAAGGAAAGAAAGAGAAGAAGAGAAAGAAAATTGTTGGGATCTGGAAGAGGGGGAGGAGAGGAGAGGAGAGGAGAGAAATCGGAGGTGTATGCGGTGTGTTGTGCCCGCTGCTGCGGTCAGTAGGCCACTATTTGTTGATGATTGAGCTATTCTTGTGATCGTGGGAAAGACACGACATAGTTTGGTGATTGTGATGTGTAGATCGAGAGATTTGTGAGGCTCGTGTCTTTGTGTTGGGGAAAGGAAGAGAGACCAGGCGAAGGAGGTTGATATTTGAGGATCTGTTGTGATGCAGTATGGCATAGTTTTTGTTGTGGTGTGTGTTATTCTTTGTGGTGGTGATGCTAACGGAGGTTGTGATGGATATCGATTCTAGTGGGAGAGTTTTATGGCAAGTAGAGAGGCCCTAAGCGATTGGGAAGAGGCATTCAGCGGTGGCTTTGGTGATTGTACTAATGGTGGAATTGGTCACAGTCTTGAAGGCGGTGTTGATGTTGGTATTGGTAGCGAAGGTGCTCCTTGGAGTTAGTGTTGGTACTGGTAAGAGACGTGTTTGTGGTGGCAAGTGTTGGATAGTGGTGATGAGTTCAATGGCGGTGATGAGCTTGATGATGGTGATGACGAAGCGGGAGCTAGTAGTAGCTCCAGTGGAGGCTATGTCAAGCGGCGGCGGAAGTAATGGTATTGGTGTTATGCGGTGGTGTTGGTATGGGTGTCAGAGATAGTGTTGCTGGAGAGGTTCGGAAGAGGATTGTGTCTGGAGTCAAGCGTAATAGGCTACGACAGAGGTAGAGGTGGTGGAGGTCGAGACTAGGGATGTATGGGCAAAGGTGGTGGAGACCGGGGGTGGCTGGGGGCATGTGGGTAGAGGAGGATGTTGAGGTCGAGGCAGTTTGTAGATGGTGGAGATGTATTTAGTGACGCCCCTAGTAGTATTGGTGGTGAGTAACTTTTTGTATTTGTGATGGTATTGGTTATGAAGTTGATAGATGGTAGGTTTTAATATATTATAGTAATGATATTGCAATATGTAACAATATGAACATAATTGTTATCCCATGCCCATCTTAATGGGAGTGTTGGAGATATTAGAGTTTAGATAATAGTTCAAGTCGTATGCGAGTCGGATTGTAATCTTTAGCACTATAAATAAAGGGTGTGGGGTCTTAATGGATACACACAATTATTCCCAAAAAAACTACATAAACTTTCCTTTGGTTTACTATTCAACTCCTTGTGATTTTCCTACTATCCGAACGCATGAACATTATCCCTTTCCTTAAGAACTCAACCTCCAGTTTTCCTGTATTTCCCCCCCAATCCAATTGGGCCCTTAGTGATTTTGTAAAGCTGCCTGCTGTAAGGCATTCTCTTTCATGTTTAATAGCAAATTATGGCAGTGGCAGAGCCCCCGTTAAAAAAAAGAGATATGGGTGTGACGTGTGAGTATGTGAAAGAAGTGAGTTGGCGAATAAGGTCTTTACTCTCCCTTCGGCGCTTTGGTGTTTGGGATGTACTTACTGTTGTTGATGACTTGATTTGTTATGTGCAATCCAGGCGAGTTCCCTTTTCAACTTTTGGAGCATCCCTGGTTACGGTTCCAAATTATGTCCTCATAACTATTATTAGACATCACTGTTGGAAATGATAAGATTACACATGGCCCAGGACCCAAATGCACATGTTTGTTGTTGATAGTAAGGTGTCATCTGCACCTACCTACTTCAGATTGTCAGATACCTGTTTGATAGCTGTGCTTTCTGTCCTAATCTATCATTCTTTAGATAATGTCCTTGCGCAAATGGGACCCAGAATGTTATTTCATGATATTTAACCGTGTTAAATTGGTGACCGGGTACCCAACCATGCTTCTTGTTTATGTTTATGTGCTCTTGATCAAAAGCTTGGCGCTGGAATTCTTGACACCGGACAATTGTCTATTTCACACAATCATTCTGTCTAATGCTTTTTTTGTGTGTGTGACAGAAAAACATAGTGCTTCTTTGCTATATTTTAACCAACTCTGATTTTATTACTCTTTTTTTCCCCTCCTAGAGTGCTCCAATCTCCATCTTTGAGAATCATGAGCTGACTAGCATGGTCCTAGATTACAAAAGGGAGTGCGGCCGAGACAGTGTGCTGCAGTCGCACACAACGGTGTTCACCGAGTGCACTGATGAGTCAGGAGAAACCATCTTGCAGTGTGAGCATCTGCTGAGCCTCGAGTCAGGACCTACCATTGTGAAGGCACGGACCATGTGGAGGCCAAAGAGAGCCAAGGCCCAAGAAACACCGACTCCGCTCTCTGTGGCAAGTGCATAAGATGCTTCAGACTTGAGTTGGTGAGTTTCAGACTTTCAGTAGCATGAGCTTGATTACTGGGGAACAACCAACCGTGTGTGTTCTCTGCTGGGAGCAGACAAGATAGTACATCAATCTATTCTGATGCCAAACCCAAGTTATATAGGAAGAAAGCACAGGAAAAGGTAGATAGAAAAGAAGGCGAAACGACATGGCGTGTTTCTATATTGCACGGGTGTCGTTTTTCCCTTTGCCTTTTCTGTTAGAATACCTTTGGCTGGCGGCCACAGTTCCTCGATTTTGCGGAAGGTTGGCTGGTGTATGTAAGTATTGAGCTGTAGCTGGCTAGCTCCTGCACCTGCAGTATGATGCTGGAAGTGAACACTTCCTCGTACCTGTTAGACTGGAGGGCTTTTGTCTTAATACTATAAGCCCCGGTGTGCAGCGAGTGCGGTCCGGTTACGTTGACATATTCCTTAAATTGTATATTGTATCTATTCATATACATAAGTCGAGGTGTTACGAGGTTCTTCTTCTGGCTGCCATCGCCTGTTCAAATGTGGATGGCCGCCGAGCTCGCCATTCTTGAAGCCTAGTGAAGCTTATGACTTTTCTGAACTGAAATGGACAGCCTAACGTGCCTTGTAGGGCGTTGTGACACACAGATAGATACTTTCTTGTCTCAGGTTGACCCATATGGAATGTCAGACAAACGATGTAAGTTTAGATTTAACATTGGCATGCCATCTGTATTAGAGAAAATTCATAATATTTCACTGGATAACTGCATGATTCGTAATATACCACTCATTATGAGGTTGACATGTGGTCCCAGGGTCTATAAATTAGTGAGACAGCAGCGATATATTGTGAAGATCCAAAGTTATTCAGTTGCATAGTACCCCATTTCTGAATCGTTAAGTGCAAATATAAGACTAAAGAATACAGGCCAGTGACATGTAATTTACCTTACAAATAGGCAAATTATAGTAGTTTTACTCATTCATCCTTTTTAATGTTTATGAATGCAACAGCTTGAAATAACTTTCCAAAATTGTTTAAGAACGAAACAACTTAAACCAACTTTCAAAAGCTGTTTTTTGCAGCAAATTGTTCGAACTTATAACTATGTCTTACACATGAGAGAAGCATGTCATCAGACCCAATGATACGCTTTTGGATCTGTTCTTTATGGCCTTTTGGGAAATGTCGGACCCAGATTTTAAAAATTCAAATTCTCTATGACAACACTGCTATATTCCCTAGTTCAGTAGATAACGATTACAGAATACATCACTGAATCATTTCATGCCTAACGTAAACTATATCATTCATTACATTACAAACATCAGAGTCACATAGACCGTATCGGGTTGAGTTTTACAATAGGGCCGAACATGCCAAATAGTTACATTACAAAAGTAGCGAAAACGACAATGAAAGTAAAATAGGTAGATCGCATCTCACCACAGGCAAGCGATTCGGGAAACCCGTGTGCGTCCGATATTAACTAAAGACTTGGATAATATTGGATGCACGCAAGCACCGACGAAGTCAGTTGTACCGCGGCGAGACCTAGACTAAAAGAACTAAACTACTCTTCATCATCGCCTTGACCTCCAACTTTTGAATCCTTGTAGTAGGTATAATGTCCTTGATCCATAGGTTCTGAGAGTTTGAGGGGCGGAGCGAGGGTGAGCACAACTTCCGTGCTCGCAAGTCAACACGCATGATGCAGTAGTAATACATGCACGTCTTAACAAGGATGGCTAGGGTTCTTTTATTTGCTAAAAGCAATATTTTCAATTACAATATTTAAAAATTCCTATGACTTAGCAATTTAACCAAATCTCAATTTATTATAGAGATATTGTGCAATATTTATAACGGCGAACATTACTTCCACATATACTTAAATTTTGATTGGAATCACCTCCACTTATTAATATCACTGGGTACGACGACTCAGGAAAAATTCAAATCACTAGCTAGGTAAGCTCGAAACATTATTCATTTCACCCATAAAGTTTTATAAATAAAACTAACTCTAGTAAGTTCTCATGTTCGCCTTTGACCGTAGGCACGACTGTTTAAACAGTTTAGACTCTGCAAAGGTTGTACACTGTACCCACAAGAGACAATCAACTCGTTGCCCCACATGATTCATTGGTCATATAGTTGAGAGATCATCACAGTAACCTTTCAAATTATCTTGCCCCTTTCCGCCATCTCACCTATATGGGTCGCTCCCACTTGCGGTGGGTCTCATAAGTTAGCGTGATGTTCACCACAACGCTAATGCGGATGGACTCTGACGTTCCACAGCGACTAGCGCGGTGGCGGCTTCACCATCGTGTCTCATTCAAGCTCACGCTTGCACTACTTCACTTCTCCACTAGCGAGATGACTTTGGTGTCAATAAATTTACTAAGCCAAGTTGTACTTTACAGACATGTGGTTGTACTTGTTTTACAATGGGAGATCATAACAAGATTAAGTCCTTAAGCTATCCGGGTGGTTCATACCACATACTAACCACTCTCGTACTCTGACAGCACCCACCACCATACCATCCGCCCAGATGTGGTAACAGCAATTTAATAGGTTTTTGGGGGAAGCAAAATACATTATCTCAACATTCCAGTCATTCACCCACAATGACTGCCCAAAACCACTTTCATGATTAAAAGATGATGTTTAGGGTATTTAATGCCCGGTACTTAAGCAAGACTAGCATGTCACTTAAGTACGACCTTATAACTAGTAAGTTACCATTTAATATCTAGGGTGACAAGGAATAAGGAATTCAAGTTGTCAAGGATGGTATAATAATTATTTAATTACCAAGTTGGTATTTAACTACCTTAAGATTTAACATATATTTGCATAAAGAAATAAAGCATATAATTTGTTATTTTAAAAGAATATAATTTGCATAAAATGTAGGCTCGAAATGATCAAAGTATTGACTCGCCTGGATTGAAGGTAATAGAGTCTTCGAAGTCTTGTGCTTGATCAAATTGGAGATCTCCCGCTTCTCCGAACTCTACTCAGACAAACGCGCCGGAAAAAGAATAGACAAGTAAAGAGAACAAATAAATACACAAAATAGTAAATGAACTCTAAATTAAACAAGACCACTTCTATAGCAAGATCTTGAATATAGACAAATTTTAAAACAAAATTCACTTAAATCGGAGTTATAATGGAGAGAATGGAGCTTCAAAGTTTGAGTTTGAATTAAATCTAGAAAATAAAAGAGGAAGAGAAACCTCTCTTACAGGTGGTCCTAGTGAACAGTGCTTGGTCCATGTGCACAGTACATGGACCGGAGGACAACATGCACTCTGTGCATGTGGTCCATAGCTCCTGAGTCCACAGAGAAGGCTGAGCAGTGCGTGGGAACCTCTGTCGACCAAAGAGAGAATTAAAAGCCGGCATTCTTTGTTCACTCGGGCCCTTTGGTCATTGAAGCGGGCGGCAATTAAAGCCTTAATTGAGCCAGGCTAATCATGGCTTGTGCCTTAGCGCCAACAATGATAAGGGGTAGGGGATTAAACACGGGCTCTGGTGCGCCTAGTCTGACAAACACGGGGAGCTCAGGGAGATGCGACTTGGGCTCGCCGTCGGTGACGGTGTCCATGGTGGCGGCTGACAAGGACCAAAAGGGGTTGCTCTTCGTGAGGCGTAGCCGTTGACGGTGGTGGCTCGGTCAGAGGATCGTCGGGCGATGGCGCGTGGTTGAAGCGGCGGCGGCTCCACAGGCTCCTGCGGCCCGAAGGAGGCGGTCTTTGGGAAAGCAGGGGAGGAGCATGGGCAAGAGCACACCATGGCAAACTTACCGGGACCAAGAAGAGAGCAAGGGGTGGGCGGTTGAGGGAGATCGACGGCGGGGAAGATGTTGGCCGGGAGTGGAGAAGAAGGCGAGATGTAGCGGTTTTGGTGGACTAAAGTCCAATCGGCTTGGGGATGAACTCCTTGGCCGGGGCATTCGGTGTGAAGGTAGTCTGGCGATGGCGTCGCCGGACCGTAACGTTGGTGGAGCGGCACGGTAGAAAAAGAAGAGCAGGTTTCCTTCAATGGAACTTACCATCGATGAGGGGTGGAGTGGGAGGCAAGGGAGGCTCGGGGCTCTTTGTAGCCAGAAGAAAGAGGAAGGAGCCGTTGGGAGGCTCGGAGGCACGCGGTGTCCGGCGGTAGATGAGCGACATGGGAGCTCTGCGGCTTAGCGGCGACTTGCGGGCACTGGCGGCGGGGCGGGGTAGAGTGCGGGCGTCATGGTGAAGACTACGAGGGTCGGCCGGTGAAGCGGTGTGAGTGATGCGACTGCAGGCGAGGCTTCGGTCTGCGGCCACCATGGCGTGGCCGGGCGATCTGACAGGCGGGGCGAGTCTTGGCGGCGTGCTCTGGCACTTTGTTGACGCGGAGAGGAGAGCGGTGGGCAACGCAGTGGCGTGGGGCGGGCCGATCGGTCGTGGCGTGCACTGACGTGTACGCAGGGCGTGCCACAGGTCTTCGTCGGCTCGGGCTATACGAGGAGAAGAAAAGAGGTAGGAGGAGCTGGGCCAAAGGGAAGATGGGTAGGGAAAGGCCAAGAAGGGAGAAGCTGGTAGGGTGGAGGGAGAAAGAAACGGTGAGCCAAGGAGGAAAGCAATTTGAGTCCACAGAGGGGATTTGAAATTGAAAATGGGATTCAAAATCAAATTCAAATCCGAAAATTTGAAATGAGGTAGAAGCAAGAGATTTTTTGCAAAAACAAGCTAGTTTGAAATAGGTTTTGAAACTCCAGCGACAAACCGAGAAATACTATTCACCTTCGGAAAACAGGATGTTACAGGAAATCAGGTTGTTTGCTACAATTTTGGCATATGCAATCTGGTGGCAAGCTAATCTGATATTATGTCATAATCTTTTATAGTCATAGCATGATTTTGTAGACAAACTTGCATGTCCACACCAATAGGTGGCACAGTCTTGGAGCAGATTTCGTCCAAATCTTCAACGCCGACAGAGATTCAGTGCGCCAACATAAGAAATCAAAATCATGGACAAGAACGTCTTTAAAAAAATTAATCTTTGAATAAAAATAGCCATTACACTCAGGAGATAGCCATTTGGGCATGTTCATTCTCCAGTTTATATTATTTGGAATTTGTCCAACTTGGTCTTACCTACTAAGAAATCCAGCTATGATTGCTAACAAATTCACGCTATTGAAGCGTGTGATTAAACAATCCTGAGTAGCAGGACTTGGTTGATAACTTCAAGTTTTGCTGTAGTCACTTTGCTGGGCCCTAGTCAGGAGTGCTAGTTCAGCTCAGACCAAAAAAATATATACTGATGATCTGTAACCAACATCCCTTCTTGATGAATGGGATGTGCTGATGCAAAAGATATGTTTCTGAACCCTGATCGTTTTATCTCAGCAAATCTGACATGTGTCATATCTACACGGCAACTGATCTGATTCGATCGACATATCTGGCTTGGTTGCTTAAATGAACACCTCATACCTCTAATATTGGGCCACACCGTCCCATGGTGCTTGATGTTCCATTGAGATTGATGTTAACAGCTAGTGGGGACCGGGGGATAGCTGAGTGACTGAAAATAACATCTTCTGAAAATAATATTACAACTGTGCATGAAAATTCAATTTAAAATGCTCATGGAACATGATCTATGCTATTTCGAACTTTGAATCATGACTTACCTGATACAAAGGGATAATAATTGAGTCATGGCTCATTTTGGTTGGATGATATCAGGACCTATCACCCATTTGGGGATATGTCACCTTAATAAATCTTAACCATGGATCACTTGATGAATGATTTAAACAGAAGCCCTACTTAGTCTAAAATCTGTCCTTGAATTGAAGGATAGCACCCTAAGAGCTACTGACGAGGTGTAAAATTAATCCTGTCCATCATGATATACTGCTTTAGGCACTTGCTCCAGATATAAAACCTGGCTTCTCCATTTTCCTGAAAATTTTATTTTAATTCCCGTACAAAAGTCAAATTTGTATAAAATTTATGAAATTTTGCTTTCAGCTGATGACAAATTGTTTGCTTTGCACAGCCTGTTACAAAAATAGAAGGTAATATTCAGATAAGCTGTATCTTGGCCTGTAACTGGACTACAAGATGGATTGACACATCAAATTGTATTACCACATCATCCTGCAGAATAACTACGACATACTAACTGCAAGCTAAGCGCATTCATTTACCAGTTGATGGCGCAAATCATTATCGCACATTGAATTCCAATCACATTCCTTCACCTGTTTTTGCTCCTGACAGCTTTGTCGTTTCGGCGCCAAGTCCCTTCCATGTTGTTCTAATACGCAAATGACGCTTATTTTCCATCCTAAAAGATCCCAGTCTAAAACTAATCATGTAATAATATAAACGACATATTAAGGGAGACTGCTTCCTTTCCATTTCTTAGAAGAACTAGTATGAAGTGCTATTGCAGCAACTAAATCATTTAAAGGCTAGGTACATATTTATCCACACCACCAACACATCACTCTCACTGTGACATTTGAGGGCATCTTCCAAGGTATCTGCTAGCCATCTATGATCTATCTATAGCTTAAAATTCGTGGGGAGCACGATGATTACGACGCTAGCGTAACAGTACAAATAAAATAAAATATGAAATAATAATGCACTGTCAATTGCTATTGAAACAATATGATAGGAAGTAAGGGATTAGGTGAGCTCTAGCCTATCCAGCCTTCTCCTCCTTATATATCACATTACGACAGGAACAAGAACAAGCCACCACCCTACTCTCTTCTCCCTATTTTGATCAGTAGACTCCACTCTGTCGCGAAGTAGAGGCGTCAGAGATGGACGAACCTTCGCAGAGTGAGGATCGGAAGCTGTCAGCCATGGATCACGTCAAGAAGCGCCACGAGGAGAAGGGCCTCCTCTATGCCTGGTTAGTAAAGACACTGCAGAATACTACTACTCCCTATGTTCTTTGTGCATGCTGCATGCAGTAACGTCAGTACCAGTGTTCTGAAGTGTCCTACCTGCAAATGCAAGCATCCACAACATCACAAGCCTCGCGCAAAAAACATATATATACATACGTAGATGTGTACGATGCATTATGTTGATTTGGTTGTTGCAGCTTCTTCATGCTGTGCTGCTGCTTCTGCTGCTACGAGGCCTGCGAGCACTGCCTCGAGTGCTTCTGCTGCTGCTGCAAGAAGGACGAATGAGATGGACGACCTCTCTTGTTGCCTCGAGCGATTCGTGGATACGTTTCAGTTGTGAATTGTGATCAATCCGGAATTGTTCATCAGAAAAATAAGACTTGATGTGATTCTTGGCTTTGATGCGTTAACTACACGTTAACTGTGGTGAGCTCGCTACCCCTGTGACTGTGAGTGAGTCGGTGAAGCAGCTGTTTGTAATTGGATTACCATGAACTAGTACAGTACAGTACAGTCCTTGTGTAAACAAATATAGGCGGCTTCGGTTATTGTTCTTTGATGAGATGGTTTTGCCTTTTCATACTTAACTAGGTAGTGCCCACCGTTCTTGCAAGTACACCAGAGTCACCAGACATTAATCGAAACAATCTGAACCATGTAACCAGACTGCCAAAGCATGAAGCAACCGAATCAAGCTTCAAATGGGGAAATAGAGGGGAAAACGAGATGTAACACCCAACGAACTGACAGAAAAGAAAGAAGGTGTCACGGGAGGGATGATGCTAGCGAGGTGTCCGATTTTTCGATGAGATTGATAACTATTGATTTTGGTAGAGGTAACTCTCACGATCCGACTACAACTGTACGACGACGCTTGCGCCTTAGCAATCGTTAAACCAACTCCAAGATATTATTGACATTGCTGGAAGCACGATCAACCTGAACACAAAATTCAATCGCTGTGAGCAATCGAAGAACTAGCAAGAATAAGATGTAGGCAATCTGATATTGCGAATAAAATTGTAGTGTAGATGGTATTGAAAAACAAAGGTGGGATCCCGAAGGTTGTCTTGATAGGTGGCTGTCCGACACAACTGAAGAACAGAAGTTTGCACAATGGCTAAACCTAAACTCAACGAAATATCAGTTCTAGCAAAGGGAGGCGGCGGCTCCTATATGGGGAGACGACCAGGGGTGGTGGCCAGGGAAGTGGACGCACGCCCCTAGGATTACAAGGCACATGGGCCCAAGTGGAGGTGACGCAACACCCTTTTGACTCGGGCTCAGAAGTAGATACAGATTGTTTTGATGATTGTGGTCGGCTCGGATGGAATTGAAAGATGAGGGTGGATCCGTTGGAAAGTGGACTTGATAAGCTTTCCATGAAGTCCAAGAACGTCTCAAATGGAGTCCGTATGAAGAAGTTACGGCCATTTAAACTTAGTACTATCGCGGCAATCCGAATCGAATCGAGCAGGCCAACTCGAACTCTTGCTTAACTTGGACCCAAAGTGATGTGGTGACCTCCGTTATATCTTCCATGCATGTCCATGACTCCACATGCTTCTCCTTCGTCCTTTTTCATGTTCTTAAGTATAATTAAATCACTTGCATTAGGTAGCGGTCTATTCTTAGTAATATATAAACCTAGGAACGAATTCACCTCGTAATTAAGCTGTCGAGAACGAGCTTGAGTAAGTAGTCCTTGTAACACTTGCTGTAGATGAGTTGTGTGTGTAGTCACGATTGTATCCATAGGAGAGATATCCTCATCAAGGGACGACATCAAATCAAAGGATGATATTTCTTCAGCTACTTGTTTCATCCTTTAACTTTGTTAGTACGGTAATGCTAACCATCTTGCATAGGGCTGGAAACGAGCTTGGCTCGGCTCGGCTCGTTTTGGCTCGGATGAACAGTAGGTTAGGCTCGGCTCGTTTCGGAAACGAGCCAGAAGAGTGGCTCGGCTCGGCTCGTGATCAGGCTCGAGCCCGCTCGTTTGAGCTCACGAGCCAAGCTCCAGAACAGTGGTACATCAAAAATGCATTACAAAATTTTCTATCATTGCTTCAGTTCATCCAATAGTTACAAGACTCATTGCATAAGTTCATTCTAAACAAGCACATCCTATTCCTAACAAATGAAATCGCAAGAACAGCAAGCTCGGCGACCGCCTCCATCATCCGCACTCTCCTAGACCGAGCCAAACTAGACTCATGAGCAAGCGAGCTTGGCTCGTTTGTTTGGCGGTGGATAGGCGGCTCGGCTCGGCTCGAAAATTCACGAGCCGAGCCAAGCCGAGTCGAACTTGCGAGTCTCGAGCTTTTTCGACCACAATCTTGCATCAGATGGGAGGAAACTATATCGAACGCGTCGCCGCCCATTCCACTCCACCCACTCCCCTGCTTTTTTTTTCTTTTTAGCGTCCGACTGATGCCCCCCTGTAACATCCCAATTTTTGAGAGTTTTTGAAAATTTTCAAAAAAAAAAAAATCAAAAAAATAACCATTTGCTTTTAATTGCCAAAAGCTTAATTTGGAATTTCAGAATCAAAAATGGTTTAATATGAATTAATTAAACTTGAATTAAATTGAAGTTGGTTTAATTGAGTTTTCTGGTATTTCAAATCAAAATTATTATTTTAAGTGTTTTCTTGGATTTATTGGATTTTAGAAATGGCTTTTCCTTTTTCCAGAAATTAAAAATTAATTTGTTTGCAAAATAAAAAGAAAAATTAAAGTTAAAAGTATTTTTATTAAGTCCAGAATAATTCAAGGAATTTCTGTGAATTGTTTTAGAATTTTTGGACTCTATTTTCTATTTTCTAATTTGCCTTTTGATTTGTTAGAATTTTTGAAATTCAAAAATCCCAGAAAAATCCCCTTTTCTGTGCGTGGGCCGAATCTCTTGACCCGACTCCTGTTCCTCCGGCGGCTGCCTCCATGACCCGCCTCCGCTCCGCGCCCATCTCCGCTCGGCCGCTCCGTGGTTGGATCGCGATCTGGCGCCATCGCTTCGCCCGAGCTCCCCTCTCTTCTCCGCCATCCGATCGAAATCGGACGGCGCCACTATTCTTCTTCCTCCCCCGCGCCTTCTCTCTCCTTGCGCTTGGCGTGACCCGCCGCGCTTGCTACCCCGTCCCGTCCCGCCTCGGCCTCGCTCCCTTTCCTCTTCCCATGCGCTCTGCCGAAACCTTGCCGCCATGACTCCGCCTCGCCGCCTGCGCCCTCCTCCGGTCAACTTCCGCCCGTGACCTCCTCCGCCGCTA
Organism: Hsuehochloa calcarea; assembly: GCA_036346395.1. Taxonomy (NCBI): domain Eukaryota; kingdom Viridiplantae; phylum Streptophyta; class Magnoliopsida; order Poales; family Poaceae; genus Hsuehochloa; species Hsuehochloa calcarea. Next base: position 11,407,265 of record CM070596.1, on the reverse strand, counting down.
TAAAGCCGCGCATCGGCTCCCCCTCTTTCCCCTCCCCTTCTCCCGCGCTCTCTCCTCCTCTCGCCTCTGGTCGCCTCAGTTCGTCGCCGTTTCTTTCGTGCGCCGCCGCCGCATTCCTCCTCGCCTTGCCGTCGCTGCAGTTTCCTCCCTAAAGGGTGTGCAAACTCCCGCGTCCCCCTCTACCCCTAGTGCCCGCCTCGGCGCTGCTCTCCCTCCCGCCGACGACGTCCGGTTCTCGCGCCTCCGTAGCTCCCTGGCGTGGTGGCTGGCGTGGCACCGCGTGGCGCTCGGTGCGCCGTGTCAGCGCCTTTCGCCCGCGTGGCCGCTGACGTCAAAGTCCCAAATTTCCAGTATAAAAATTAATCCGGAAATTCTATTATTTCATGTGCTTGAAACTTCATTCGGCCATAACTTTCACATCCGAACTCCGATTTGGGTGATCCAAATTTCTATATTCATATGAAATCAGCCCCTTTCATTTGGTTTTGGTTTTACAATTTTTGGAGTTCATTTGATGCTGTTTTATTTATTTGTGCTCTTTTCGCATGTGTAGATTCCGGCATTCCGGAAGGTTTCATCGACCCGACGACCGAAGACCCTCTCCTCGTCAACGAAGGCAAGTCGTAGGGCTTTGATCATGTTGTACCCATTTTGCAAAAGTATATTGTTTTAAATTAACATGCAAGGCTAGTTTTATAAGAAAATGGTTTTGGGAGTAGATAATTACCGAATTGACATTATGCCTCCTTGTTAAATTGAAAATGAAATGTCCCCTTGAATGACATAATTATTTGGACACCATAGGATGGTTAATACTAGTTGGACATAATTGTATTACCAACATGGGCGTGTATTACTGTTTAGCTTTGCTTTAGCTACCGTGGGATTTACGATCAGATGCTCAAAGAATGAATGAACTTGACTAATGACATTATGGAACTGTGGTGTGAGGCCACTTTTATTAAAAGATGTGGAACAAAGGCAAGGAATGCCATTTGGTTGGGAGCGAACCAAAAATTATTTATGCTCGGGTTTGTGGGCGGTGGTAAAGGTGGGTGCGGGAAGCACATTGGGATGTGGAAAGTCTCACTGGCGACCAACTAAGGACTTAACCTTGTACGCCATTGGTCTAGGTCACATCGTGCAACCACAAGTCCATTATGGGGTGGACCTGGTGATGAACCCTAAGGTTTGATTTGTTGGCCCGATCTTTCGATGAGAACGATAAGTCCGGTAGGCGTCGCTCAACTCTGACGATCCTGGCTATGAACACGCAAGGCTCGAAACCACGCAATCGTTTGCCCGATCGACAAGTCGTTATCAACCATGCACGAATACGGTTGACGACCACGAAGGTCGATTCACGCATACAGAAGAAGCACGCAAGAACAAGATAAAGCAATCTGAAATTGCAAATAAAGATTGAAATATTAAAATTGGGATTTAAAAGCGGTATTATGGTTGGTCTAGTCGACACAAGCCAATACGAAGTTGCAACAAGGCTAACTTTTAACTAAACAAAATCCAAGGAAACTAGAGGGGGTGCGTCCTCCTTAAATAGGGGATGAGGAGCCACAAATCTAAAAGAAATAGAGGGGTGGGACTAAAGGCACGAATTACTGTTCACATGAACAGTAATCACGCCCAGTGGGCGGCATATGGGCCAATTCGATGCGATTACAAGGCCCAAATCGGCCCAAATTAGTGACATAGCACCTTCTTTTGACGATTCCGAAGTCTACAGAAGGAATTTGGAGGTGAGGCTGGATCCGTTGGAAAGATATCGTCGTTAGCTTTCCAACAAGCCCAAGAACACCGAATCGGACTCCGTTTGCAAAAGTTATATCTGTTTTAAGTTGGTCTTTGTCGGGCTGATTCGAACTGATCGACCAAAATGTATCCGGCTTGAACTCTGCTTGGCACATGTAGTAGCACCATGGCATGTACACATAGTACCATGGTATGTAGGCGTAGCACCATGGCATGTAGGCGTAGCTCGATCTAATTGGGTAATATGGCATTGCATTAGCGAAAGTCAATTGGAGAAGATGTTGGTGAAGTAAAGGAAGTAGAGGATGCGGTCACGTGAGTTGAAGCGATGGTTGTATCCTTAGGGTCGATGTCCTCATCATCCTCCCTTTCTTGAATTTGAGTCGTCCTCGACTCATTTGTTTTCTCGAAGTCATCACTCTCTGCAAAGGTTAGTAGCAAGGAGGCAAAGAAACATGCACTTCTTCTAATGGACACGGAGTTTCTTTACAAATCATAGTATGACATTTAGATTCATGTTTTCCATATCAATGGAATCAATTTTTGTAGCTAACATAACAGGAGCTTTCAATTTAATTTCACTTGGAGCTATAATCTTTTGATCAACTTGTGTCTTCTCCTTACTTGTTCTCATGATTCTTTCTAATTCATCCTTTAATATAGCGGCGAGGAGACATTGGAAGCGAGTGATTTTCTTTTCTTTATATGTGAAAGTATAATGATTAGATCTACCATGATGTTGATATATCTATCATATTGCCAAGGTCTACCTAATAATAATGAGCATGCTTGCATAGATGCGACATCACAATCAACATAATCATGATATGATCCAATAGAAAAGTGTCTGCGCACAAGCTTAGTTACCTTCAACTTACCACAAGAATTGACCATTGGATGTAGTAAGGATGAGGGTGTTGTGTTGTGGTCAAGCCAAGCTTCTCGACCATGTCTATGCTAGCAAGGTTGTTGCAACTCCGCCATCAATGATGACTCTACATGAGCGTTCCTTGATGGCGAACTTGGATTGAAACAAAATGTGGCGTTGATTTTGTTCAACAAGTTCCATTTGAGCACTTAGCACCACGTTGAACAACTAGGCTTTGGTACATGTCGGGCGCCTCATGGTTTATATGTTCTTCCTCGGTTTCATCACCGGCATTGTTAGTTGCAACCAACACATGTTCTTCCTCAATATCGCTAGTGAAGTGTACTCACCATTGTCCTTGATAAGCAAAGCTCGTGACTTGGGCAATCGCGCATCAAGTGCCCAAATCCTTTACAATGGTGACATTGCACATCTCTAGATCGCATACTGTAGAAACAACGGAAGAAGCACTTTTGTAAGGGCTTGTACTTTTGCGGGTTTGCTTACATCGAGGATATGTATAGGAGTTGAAGCGGCGGCGGGGTGCAGTCGAAGTGGAGGAGGATGCCATGTGATGTTCTTTGCCTTGGCCGACTGCAAAAGTTCCTCCAATATTGCCCCTGGGCGAGATTATCGACACGCACTTCTCTCTCGACTTTGCAAGCAATATGGAATAAGCGGTTGATAGAATCATATTCTTTATAGTCTAAAATGTCACGAATTTCACGGTTTAACCCTCCCAAAAATCTAGCCATCTTAGCATCCTCGGTTTCTTCTAAACCACAGCGCAACAAACCGGTTTGCAATTCTTGATAATAGTCTTCTCTGAACTACTACCTGTCTTAAGCGTTGTAATTTATTAAGCAAATCACGTGAATAATATGAAGGTACAAACCTACGTCTCATTGCTCTTTTCAAAGCATTCCATGTTCTAGGTATGTCCTGATGAGTACGACCATATTCACTCCACCAAATAGATGCAAAATCTGTGAACTCACTAGTAGCAGCCCTAACCTTTTTATTGTCAGGAAATTCATGGCATGCAAATTTTTGGTCCACAACTAACTCCCATGTGAGATAAGCATCAGGATCATATTTACCAGCAAAAGGAGGTATAGTGAATTTAATTTTACCAAGTGAATCATTATGGTCACGTACCTCACGTGGTGGCTCTCTTCGCATACCTTGTCGATTGAAGCGTTGTTGTCGGTGATCACGATCATTAATGGGATTGAAATCACCATCGGACCCCGTATCAGCAACATATGGGTTCGCTTCATCTTCTACCTCATCGGCCCATGGCGAGCAGCGGATGGGTTCTGGCGCGATCGTGCAATGCCGGCGGCGCGAGGCGACAACGAAGGTGGAGCTCTCTCTATTTGCTCCCACGTGTAGCCAGCGCAGCAAGTTAAATCGATGGTGCGATCTAGAATCAACTCCATCATACGAATGTTGATCCGGCATGCGAGAAAAGCGCGCATGATTTCTTTTGTGCGAGGGTGGCGGTGCATCTTCCTCATTGTTGTGCTGCTATGCTCCCCTTGTGACGATGAACTGCCATTGTTAGTATCAAAGCAAAGAACAAATCACGGTGTATATGTCCCTATCAACTACAAGGTTACGGAGGCTCAATCAAGTCACTCACACTCAAGCTTATACCTAGTTCTTACAAGTTCTTACCAATGCGACAAGGAAGTGGTACAACCGGTGGTGGTTCGTGATACTCTCACTTGCGATCAACCCAACGATTGCGAGAGCGGCTTTCTTTGAGTTAGTAGGAAGTGGAGCTCGGAAGGCTAGTATGTAGCAAAGGAATAGCAATTATTCAATTCGGTATGCAAAATTGAAAAGCAGTTCAAAGTACTAGTCACAAGTCTTGATCCTAGTCTAATCAAAGTTTAGCTAATCAAAGCCCCACTAAGAGATGTGTATATGCATGCAGCATAAAGATAAATGTGACTTGATGTAAGCAATGGAAAACCTCACAACAAGTCTTTGGGAGAGGCGCTAACCAACTACTCAAACTTCTTTGTAGGGCACAAGATGGTTCACACGATGTAGAGCACAAAAGCAGAATAACGTGCGGCGTAAGCATGACCCTTTAGTTTAAGCGAGAAAACAATAGTTAGTCTCAAGAGATGAAAAAGCAAAGTTTTATATGGCTTATATATACTCGTTTGAAAGGTTTCGATGAGATCTACAACTTTAAAGTTGAGACGGACCCCAAATTCGATGGGAAGACTAAAAGAAGCGGCAAAAACCGAAACAAAAAACTTGTGGCGCGAATTCGGGCGAAAATGACCGATTTTGGGTTCTCTGGAGGAGACTAGTGCATTAAGTGGAAAGTATGCGACTCGTTGTTAGCTTTCCAACGAGTCCAAGAACGTCCAAATCGGACACCATATGCAAAAGTTATGCCCGTTTCTTGAAGGTCTCTCGGAAGCGGAATCGTACTCGGATGAAACCGACTCGGTTTCAATCTTTAAATGCTATATCTTTTGATTCCGTGGGCTAATCTTGCTGAAATTTTTGTGCAAGTTTGTGGCTATATGTAGAAGGGCTCCACCAGTTTTCACTGATTTTGGTGTAAGATTGTTTTTTTCTTTTTCTTTTTTTTTCTACCACGGCTTTTGTTTTGTGTGGCGGCCTCTTTCTCCTTCTTTTTTTTTGCCGGCTCTAGGGTTTTCCACAAGTCACGAATATAGCAAAGTATTCTCTCTTTTTTTGGTGCAGATTAGAGGAGTTCTAACCCACGAATTTTACATTTTAGATGCAAAACTAAGAACCCTAAAAGAGCGATTAAGCGGCAAAGGAAAAACACGAGAAGCAATCTAGACAACGACCAACTAGACAATAACTAGAACTAAAGATCAGCAACTAGACACGACAATGTAACTAAATATTCAACAAGCAAACTGAAAAGAAAAAAATTGCAAAGGCTCAAAGGGCTTGGTATGGATGATAGATCGAATTTTTTCTTTTGGCAATTTTACGGACTCTAGGTATGAAAAGCGAATCTACTACTAGAAAGCGAAACTCTCACGAAGAAGCTGTAGCTCGATACCACTTGATGAACCCTAAGGTTTGATTTGTTGGCCGATCTTTCGATGAGAGCGATAAGTCCGGTGGCGTCGCTCAACTCGGCGATCACGGCTATGAACACGCAAGGCTCGAAACCACGCAATCATTGAGCGATCGACAAGTCGTTATCAACCATGCACGAATACGGTTGACGACCACGAAGGTCGATTCACGCATACAGAAGAAGCACGCAAGAACAAGATAAAGCAATCTGAAATTGCAAATAAAGATTGAAATATTAAAATTGGGATTTCAAAAGCGGTATTATGGTTGGTCTAGTCGACACAAGCCAATACGAAGTTGCAACAAGGCTAACTTTTAACTAAACAAAATCCAAGGAAACTAGAGGGGGTGCGTCCTCCTTAAATAGGGGATGAGGAGCCACAAATCTAAAAGAAATAGAGGGGTGGGACTAAAGGCACGAATTACTGTTCACATGAACAGTAATCACGCCCCCAGGTGGGCCGGCGGCATATGGGCCAATTCGATACGATTACAAGGCCCAAATCGGCCTAAATTAGTGACATAGCACCTTCTTTTGACGATTCCGAAGTCTACAGAAGGAATTTGGAGGTGAGGCTGGATCCGTTGGAAAGATATCGTCGTTAGCTTTCCAACAAGCCCAAGAACACCCGAATCGGACTCCGTTTGCAAAAGTTATATCTGTTTTAAGTTGGTCTTTGTCAGGCTGATTCGAACGATCGACCAAAATGTATCCGGCTTGAACTCTGCTTGGCACATGTAGTAGCACCATGGCATGTACACATAGTACCATGGTATGTAGGCGTAGCACCATGGCATGTAGGCGTAGCTCGATCTAATTGGGTAATATGGCATTGCATTAGCGAAAGTCAATTGGAGAAGATGTTGGTGAAGTAAAGGAAGTAGAGGATGCGGTCGGCGAGTTGAAGCGATGGTTGTATCCTTAGGGTCGATGTCCTCATCGCAAGAGGGGCGGGAAGGCGAAACCTTAGCAAGTAGGACCGAGTCAAAATGGAACTTTGTAAAGGCCTTGTCACGTGCTCTAGACTGCTTACCCAAGGAAGTGAGCGGTGGTATCGACGGATGCCAAACAAACTAGAGAACTCGTGTCTTGTGGGTAAAGTGTACAACCTCTGCAGAGTATTAAAAATCTATTCGAATAGCCGTGTCCCCGGTTATGGACATGCCCGGATTCTTTCACGCAAGGGGTAGCATTTCAAAAATGTGGTATTGGTTCGATGGAAAGGTTTGGTTGGAAAGTGAACGGGAGGTTCACTATTTGTTTCAAAGAACTTGGTTATTTATGTATTATTCTTTTAAACTCCTGCTCTGCAATTTAATTATTGTATTTACTGTTAAACTTGCTTTCTGTAAATTAACCATAAAGTCATCCTTGCTTAAGACTTGCATGAATACTATGTGCATACATTTCTCTACGACTTGCTGGGTACTTTATGTACTCACGGCTTTATGCCCTTTGTTGATCAGTCCCAGCAGAAGAATCCAGAAATATTGAGTTCTACGAGGAAGGCTACTTTGAAGACTTCGCGAACTAGGTCACGTCCTCCACTCGATTGCCTGTGGGCATGTCGATTGGGCTCCACGTATTTTGGATTTCCGCTGCAAGAACTCTTATTGCTAAGCTCTGTGAGGCGACTTTTGTAAGAACTTGACCATAAGGTCTTTTGCCGTTAACTAATATTACTTTGTCTGCTTCATTAGTTCGTTGTTGAATGGTTATGATAACATCATTGTTGCAACTGTGCGAGCTAGCTACTGATCATGGGACTAGCTTGGTATGCACAGAGGGTCTCGGGGTTGTGTGACTCCCGGGGTCCGACAAGAGATGGTATCAAAGCCATATCGACTGTAGGACGTAACCCTTAGCGAGATTGGTCGTCTTAGTCAAAAATTCAAAAGATATTTTCTAAACTAAACCAAGCAATTAACTTGACTAGATATTCTTCTCTTATCTTATCTTATTCTATTCTTTCTCATCTTATTCTATTCTTTTCTTATCATCTTACCCTCTTATACCATTCTTGAGTTCTTTCATCTTATCTTTTCTGAAACTTAGTTTTCCAAATTTAAATTGACTCCCTCATCTCTGGATTATCCTTAGGATCGAGCCCTTCAAGATCAAGCAATGGAAGCTTTGAAAGTTCAAGAACCGCCGTCTGATCCAAGTTGACCCTCCATAAATGTTAGATTGGTGGTTGCTCTCCCTAGTTTTAGTATCATTTAGTCCGCGTAATAGGGCTTTTGTGCTTGAGTGTCCCTTTTTGTTTGCTTCTTGATAGCTTTTCGACTATCTATTCGTTGGGTTAAACCAACTTTGTTCGCATTAGGTTGATCCATCTATCTCTCTTGTTTCTTACTCATCTTAATGCTTTTCCCTCTCATCTAAATTGCTTTCTTCTTCTCGTCTATTAAACCCGGGAAGCTTTGTTGCAGATGGTTCAGACCCACAACTCCGCAAGCCAGGATGAGACCCCAAGCGCCGACGCACCAACCTCCCAAGTCACCAGTGCAGGCCAGGATTTGAGTCAGTTCATGGTAGCCCAGACCCAGTTGATGAGCTCCATGATGTAGAATGTGACCCCGATGGTGAATCAGCCGAATCAGACCGCTACTGCCCAGCTTGCAATGATGAATCAGAACAATCAAGTAGCTGCCACGCCGCTGCCGCCTCCACCTCCAGCCTTTCCTCAGTCAAGGTTGGCAGAGTTCTTGAGGACCCGCCCACCCACTTTTTCCAACTCCTCCGAGCCTTTGGACACAGATGACTGGCTGCGCTCCATGGAAAAGAAGCTCGCTATCACCCGTTGTGATGATCGCGAGAAGGTTCTGTACGCCACCCACCAGCTTGAAGGTACTGCCGCGGAATGGTGGGAGAACTACTGCGCCGTCCATGAGAACCCTGAGACAATCTCCTGGGCCGAGTTTTCAGAAGCCTTCCGCCACTCCCATATCCCTGATGGAAAGGTGGAAATGAAGAAGAATGAGTTCTGTGAGCTGCAGCAAGGCAACCTGTCAGTGAGTGAATACCTTAACAGATTCACTCAGCTGTCTCGTTATGCTCCAGAGGACGTTACCACAGACGATGCCCGTCAGAAGCATTTCAAACGAGGACTCAACCCTAGCTTGAAGGTCCAAGTCATCGGGAATGATTATGCAGATTTTCAGCACCTGGTGAACAAGGCCATGCTCATAGAAGAATCTCACCTAGAGCTTGAAGAAACCCGCAAACGGAAGATGATGCCGCCCAGTGCCCATCAGAATCACTCCCAGAGAGCCAGAATGGTGATGCAGCATTCTGCCCTTGTCGCTCCGCTAGCTACATTAAGAGCCCCTACAGCAGCACCTCACTCAGCAACCCCAGTGTTCCGCAATCCCAATGGCACCAACAACCAGCAGCCGAGAAGCAGCAACCATGGTGCAGGAATCACTTGTTTCAACTGCCGGAAAATGGGGCACTACACCAATAGATGCCCGCAGAGGCAAGGCCCAGCACCAGTCAGATCCAACTTGGGAGCTCCTCCAACCAAGACCTCTCAGCCTTTTGGAAGAGGCCGAGTGAACCACGTTACCGTGGAAGAAGCCAAGACAGCTCCGGATGTCGTGCTGGGTAAGTCCCTTGAGAGACCATGTGAGTAGGGTCCCCGTATGAGTGATGAGTATTTGACGTTGTGGTGAGAAGTTTGTGATTGAAATCATCGCGTTTGCGCTGCTGCTGTTTTGGATTCTGTAAGTGCGGAACTTCGGTTACGTAAGCGGAACTTCGATGTCGGAACTTCGCCGTGGTAAAACGGAACTTCCGATTATCCCGGCGTTTGTGTTTGGTTGAAGTAATCGGAACTTCCGCTTTGGAGACGCGGTTTGTCGATATCTTGGCGTGAGTATTCCTCTGTGCGAATATCGGAATTGAAAATGGCAGCGGTCGCGGACGTTCCAATAATCGGAACTTCCGCGATGGTAAGCGCGAACTTCGATCATCGACAAGTCGCGGACGTTCGAAATCGGAACTTCCGCCATGGTAAGTCTTGGAACTTCGATTGTGCTTAAGCGTGCGAGAAGGAGAGTTTATGATTTTGAGTTTGTATGAGTTTGAGTCTTGTACAAATATTGATGCTATGATATTGGGCAATGCTATGTGATGTGTTTTTATGCGTGTTGATGCGGGACATCAAGGCGAAGTCGTGGAGAGACACGAGGTGATCGGACTCGGCGCAGCGGTGTTGAGAGTCGAGCGGTCGGGATGTGTCGAAGACGGCGTGAATCTTGAGGTAGTTGCGAGTCAAGGACAGCAAGGTGACCGGGAGGCTTCCAGAAGGTGTGCAAGGGGCGAAACGGTCTTTTCGCAAAGCGGCACAAGTGGAGGCGGTTCCGTTCGGGTGTAGCGGGCTTAATGGGTTGGAGGCCCATTAGCCAAGGGCTATAAATAGAGTGAACCCACGGTGTTAGGGTTAGACTTTTGAGAGAGAAAATTAGGGTTAGCTTTAGCAAAAGAGTTTGTTTTGCTTTTTGAGAGTTTGTTGAGATGGAGAGGATGAACTGAAATTGTTTAATCATTTCTCTGTGTTTTCCTTTGTAATCTTTTGATTCCTATCAATGAAACTCTGAGGTTTTGATTACTTGCTTATGCCTCTTTTTATTCCCTCTCTGTTCATGTTGAATATCTATGGTTTTGGTGTATCTTTTGATTCCTCGTATGAGATGGCATGAAACTTGATATCTAGAGTCGTGTTGATATTGCTAATATATCCTCAAAGTTTCATGAGCTAAGAATCTGAGAATCTTGTCTATTGTGGTTTTTGGTCTTTCTTGCCCCTTCTTCAAGAAATCCGATTTTGCTTTGATTAATGAATCTTTGTTTGCGATTCTTCTCCATGAGGTCAAGATGTTGTTTAGGATGATGTCCTGTGAAACTTGACATGAGAAGAGCATTCAAGATTTAGTATTTGATTTTAGGAAAAACCCGAAGCTTGTTCTTGGTCGGGACAATGGAACTTCCGATTGTCAAGCGGAACTCTGTGCGGAACTTCGATCGAACCGGAACTACATGATGCGGAACTACGCTAGGTAGAATCGAACTTCGATTCTGTAAAACAGTGAAGCTTGTTTTCATTCTCTGTTTTTGCTTCACACCTCTTGAGATTTCCAGAGGGCTTTGTAGGTTTGTTTTGAATACAGTAAAGGGGAGTTCTTATTTTTTAAGGCACCATTCACCCCCCCCCTCTGTTGCCATTTCGGTCCTTCAATTGGTATCAGAGCTAGGTTAGCTCTTCTTTATAGATCTTAACCGGTCTGTTGAGCCATGGCAACGGACAAGTATTCCACCAAGCCACCAGTCTTTGATGGTCCGGATTACCCTTTCTGGAAGAGCCGAATGGAAACATACATCCAGGCTCAGGGGTATGCCATCTGGAGAAAGGTGAAGGTTAGATTTGCTGTTCCTGCCGATGAAAACATCAATGTGGGAAACATGCCCGATGTTGAGGCAAATGCTAAGGCAAGGAACATTATCATTCAGGGTTTGAGCAGAAGTGAGTTTGATTGTATTTCTCATTTGTCTTCTGCTTACGACATCTGGGTGACCCTCGATGCATACCATGAGGGCACCACCCAGATTAAGACGGTTCGACAAGACCAGTTCAAGCGAGAACATAGCAAATTTGAGATGCTTGCTGGTGAATCTCTTGACGAGTGCTTTTAGCGTTTCCATAAGATTTTGAGCAACCTCCGGCGGTCGGTCTTACATACCCGGCTCGGATAACGCTCGACAGATGCTTTCGCACTTGATCTTCGTGTTTGGGAGATGAAAGTGACTACCATCAAGGATAGCACGGACCTCTCGACCACGACTCTTGATGCGCTTTACTCGCATCTCAAGACTCACGAGATTGACATTGTCTCTCGAAGGTCGAAGTCACGATCGATGGCTTTAGTCACCGATCCCACCTCTGGATCTTCTTACGAGTCGTCTGGGTTCTCCTTGCTGCTCTCTCGTGACATAAGCGATGATCGATAGAGCTGACTTGAGGATGAGCAGTTAGCCCTCCTAGCTCGGAAGTTTTCCCATGCTTACAAGAGGAGGAGGGATGGAAAAGAGGAGGTCTGTGATTTGCTTCGAGTGTGGTGGCCCCAACCACATCCGAGCAAGCGCCCTAAGCCGGGAAGGGCAAAGGTGACTATGGCGGTTCGGGCAAGAACGACTACATCGACAAGAACCGCAACACGAAGCCCTCAAAGACTGACCAAGGCAAGAAGAAGTACCGCAACTTTGGGAAGGCAAAGAAGGCATTCCATCGCGTCCTCACCGCCTCGACGAACCGGACACCGGCGAGGTGGAGGGTGGAGTGACGATGATGGAAAGGACGATCAAGATCCCAAGGACGGCGGCAACTTCTCCGGCATGTGCTTCATGGCCCTCGGGGGCGAACTAAGCGATAGCGAGCTGTACTCCGACTCCGATGAGGTTAGTCCCACTTACGACCAGCTTAATGATACTTTTCTTAAGCTAGGTAGATTTCATGCTAAGTCTAGGGCTAAGTGTTCTGAGCTGGAGAAGGAAGTAGCTAGACTATCACGGGAGCTTACCTTACTTACATCTGCTCCCTCCCGTGATGATTGTGACACATGCTGTGCTTTGCTTGATGACATGGAAAAACTAAGGACCTTGCATGATAGTGTGTCCTCTGAATTAGACATGATTAAAGTGGAAAACATTAGCCTTCTTGCTGAACTAGAGATAAGTAGGGTAGCACCTCCTTCATCTACTCTTGTTGAGGCTCGCTTGCACCTCCTGTGAGGTTAAGGACAACTCGTTTAGAGGTCTATATACCATGCTGCTCGATCTGCCCGAGACTTGTGAAAATTGTAATAATCTCAAGATGAACCTAAAACGGGTAGATCACAAAATTGTTGAATTCCAAGCTGCTTTACTAGAGCCCATTGTTTCTTGTTTAAACTGTCCTAAGTTAACTGCTGAACTAGAATCTGTATCCAAACAGTTTCAAGAAATGATTGATCACAATAACAAACTGGCTCAGTATGCTTCTAAGGACCTTGTTAGCTCACCATGCAATCAGTGTAATAAACTAAAATGTGATTTGGTTGCTTTGGATGAAAAATGTGTGAAACTAACTAATGACCTTCTAGAGACACAATCATCCCCTTGTATTGTGTGTGCTGGGAAGAAGTCTAAGGGTTTGGTAGAGACGCCTAGCAACGTGAACCAATCTGCTAGCAGTAGGACTGTCCCCCCAAAGTCGGCTGTGCTTGCACAAGCCAATCTTTCCTCTGTTGTTGGTTCTTCTTCTGCTCCCTTACCTTCTGTTGTTCCTTCTTACCCCTGCTCTTCTTGCACATCTCATTTTCAAGAGTGTCAGTATCTTATGAACACTCTTGAGAAATTTGTAGGAGGCAAGAAGAAGCTCAATCTCATTCTAGACCAATCCAAGATTTGTAAATTTAATCAGGGTCTAGGATATGATTTCCATGAGCATATGAGGAAGCATCCACCTGTCGTGCTCAGAACCATAGCACCAGGTGTGATCAAAACTAAGCCCAGGACTGAGAAAGTCAATTTTAAGTCAACGGGTTTTGTTCAAAGGATCTCGGCGACAGAGTTGATTCCACTGCGCCTTGGCCTCTCAGAAGGCGAAGTATCATTGCACCTTCTGTCAGAAGGATGGACATTTGGTTGATCATTGCTTCAGGCGCGCCAAGATCGCGCGTAGAGATCATGTTGAGTCCTTTAGGCGCATTCACGGTCAGCCCCAGACCATGAGTGCACCTAAGACTAACATGAGGTCTAGGTTTGATACAACTGATGATTTAGGGCAGCATCGAGGACTTGGTTTTTCTGACTTTTCTGATTTTCGTCCTCATGCTCCCTTTGGTCGTGACTTCCGTTGTTTTGAGGGTAGATCTCGGTTTCCCTTTCGAGATGGCTACCCGCGGCGAGATCAGCATGTTGCCAGAATTTCGACTCGCTCTTCCATAGCAGTCGGATTCAAGAATGACTTCGTCCGCATACGGACCTTCCGACTTGTTGAGTGACGAGGCGTAGGGTAGATAGAGGTCGATCTTGTTTGACTACTTCATCTGCTCGACGTGTTACTCAATATTGGGTGCCAAGATCATCGTTGATTCACCCCAAGATCGAGACTTTACTCTGCTTGACTCGGTTCACCGGTGGCCGAAGGGAAATGTCCGGATTGTAGACTCGGTGTTCTCGTCATATGACCGAGACTCTCGTTTTTCTTCCCTAGCCCGTGCTCGAGGTGATGAGACGACCACCTTGGAGATGCTTCATTTGGGCGTCATCGCTAAAGGTACTGTGAGCATTAATTATTCTTTATTTTGAAAGATGTTGCCTTAGTAAGTAAGCTGCAAGATAATCGCTTTGATCTCTCACCACCGATGACGGTTCTGAGGTGAGCTTTAAGAAAAACAATTGCAAAATTCTTGATTCTTGGGTAGCCTAGTTTATGGATTTCTCGATATGGGAGGATCTTTCGTGCTGATTTTTCCGAGTCTTACCGTGATCCTCTCCGGTGTTTAATTGCTTCGAATCCGTGATTTGACCTTCTCGGCATAGGAGACTAGGTCATATAGGCTTTGATCATTTGACACGAGTTAGCGGCCACGATCTCATTCGTGGTTTGCCAAAACTCAAGATGGTCAAGGATCTAGTTTGCTCTCCATGCTTAAACGCGGCAAGATGGTTGCCGCTTCTCACTCTCGATCCATAAAGTGACAATGATCGATGCACGTGACAATCGCTCCATATGGATACTGATTGGTCGGCTCGAATCTGATCGGCGGGAGGGAAGTGGTATATTCTTGTTGTGGTCGATGACTTCTCGAGGTACTCTTGGGTGTTTTTCTTAGCCTCGAAGGATGAGACGTTTACTCTTTTCGTGGTCTTTTAGTAGGCTTTCTGTTGAGCTCCCGGTGCATTACGAGCAATTCGATGGCATCGAGTTCAAGAATTCCTACTTTGAGAGTTTCTGTGGTGAGCAGTGTAGAGCACGATTCTCGTCTCCATCGTCCCTCAATGAGAATGGCGTTGTAGGAGAGGAAGAACCGCACCTTGGTCGAGATGGCCAGACGATGCTTGATGAGTACTCTACACCTAGGAAGTTTTGGGTGAGGCCATTGCTCGCTTGTCATGTTTCTAATGAGTCTTTCTTGGGCACTCTTGCATCGCACTTCTTATGAGTTGAGATATGGGCGAAAACCCAGCGTCTCGCATTTTCGTGTGTTTGGTTGCAAGTGTTTTATTCTGAAGTCTGGGAACCTAGATAAGTTCGAGTCATGATCTTGTGATGGGATCTTTCTGGGTTACTCGACTTCTTCTCGAGCCTATAGAGTCTGGAACTGCGAGTCTAGCAAAATGGTAGAAATCGTGAGGTGACCTTGATGAGGCGGTCCGGGACTAGGCCACGATATCTCGTGTTCTCTAGAGCGATCTGAGTCCATCTTTGTGGACGATGAGGAAGACGGAGATGAGGGTTGCCTACCCGATCCAGTTCTTCCTCCTCCTATTGAGGTTCCTTCTTCCACTGCACCTCGAGGAGATCAGCCCTTACCTTCTGCTTCTTCTAAAGCTAGTGGCTCTGTCCCTATCTCATCTGCTCATGAGGTAGAGGCCACTTCTTCATCTCACCCTGGACCTCCTAGACACATTCAAAAGGATCATCCTTCAGAGCAGATCATTGGAGACCTCTTTGAGCGTGTCACACGTTCCAAAACTGGTTTGTCTCTCTTCTGTCTCCATTCTGCTTTCGTCGCCTCATTCGAGCCCAAAGACGTTTGTCATGCTCTATCTGACGAGTCTTGGATAAACGCCATGCGTGAGGAGTTGGAAAACTTTGAAAGAAACAAGGTCTGGTCCCTTGTTGAGCCCCCTCAAGGTCACAATATCATTGAGACCAAATGGGTGTTCAAGAACAAGCAAAGTGAAGATGGGTTAGTCATTGAAACAAGGCTAATTTTGGTAGCTCTGTGGGTACTCCCAAGTTGAGGGTCTAGATTTCAAGAGACCTTTGCCCTCGTAGCTAGACTTGAAGCCATTAGAATCTCGCTTGCCTTTGCGACTTCTAAGGGTTTCAAGCTTTACCAGATGGATGTCAAGAGTGCTTTCCTCAATGGCCTTATTGAGGAAGAAATCTATGTCAGACAGCCTCCAGGTTTCGAGAACCCTAAATACCCTAACCATGTCTACAGGCTTTCCAAAGCTTTGTATGGACTCAAGCAGGCTCCCAGAGCTTGGTATGAGAGGCTTAAGTCCTATCTGTTGAGTCATGGTTTTGAAATGGGTAAAATAGACAAGACCTTATTCATCCCCCGTCTTGGCACTGATCTTTTGCTCGTCCAGATCTATGTGGACGACATCATCTTTCACGGCTCCTCACATACTCGCTTCCCAGTTTTAGATGTTATGAGCTCGGAATTTGAGATGAGCATGATGGGCGAGTTGAGCTTCTTCCTTGGCTTCCAAATCAAACAGACTCGGGAAGGTACTTTTCTTCACCAAGGCAAGTACACTCGAGACCTTCTGAAGCGCTTCGACATGAATGATGGAAAGCCAGTATCAACTCCGATGGCATCTACAGCTGCTCTTGATCCAGATGAAGACGGCGAACCTGTTGACCAAAAGGAGTTCAGGAGCATGATTAGCTCTCTCTTGTACCTCACAGCCTCGAGACCAGACATACACTTCTCTGTGTGTCTTTGTGCTCGATTTCGAGCTTCTCCTCGCGATCTCACCGTCAAAGCGGTGAAGCGCATCTTCGGTACCTTCGAGCTACCATTGACTACGGTATCTGGTACTCTTCCTCTTCTTGTCTATCTCTTAGAGCCTTCTCCGATGCGATTTCATTGGTCAGAGGATAGATAGGAAGAGCACCTCCGCACTTGCCAATTCATTGGCACTTCTCTTGTCTCCGGTCGTCAAGGAAGCGGATCCGGTGTTGCGCGATCCACTGCAGAGGCCGAGCACGCTGTCGCCGATTCTTTGTAGCCAAGTGCTTTGATGGTCTCGACCTTGCGGGACTTTGGGTTAGCAATCGAGTGTTCCACTCTTTTGTGATAACACGTCTGCGATTTGCATTGCCAAGAACCCAGTGCAACATTCTCGGACCAAGCATATTGATATCGATATCACTTTCTTGAGATCATGTTGAGAAGGGGACATTGTGCTTGATTTGTGGAGAGTGAACACTAGTTGGCTCATATCTTCACCAAGCCTTTGGGCGACTCTCGGTTTTATTTCTGCTGGGAGAGCTTGGGGTGGTTTGTCCTTACGGACTTGTTGTGAGGGGAGCTATGTGCTACTACTGTATTATATTTTATTTATGCTATTTCTCCTTTCTGGTTACATTTCATTTAAATGTTTTGGGTCTAAGTCCTTCCAAAGATAGGTTAGAGTGGTTCTCTTGCCAAGTTGCTTTGTTGCTAATTCTTATCTTGTGCTTCTAGGATCTTCGCTTATTAGTTGTCTCTTCTCTCTCTAAGTAGAGCTTACTCACTTCTTATAGGTTCTAGCAAGGGTCGGGCCACCCTTGGGTAGACAGGATGATGTTTGCTCCTTAGTGTGTGAGTTGATCGGTGATAGTCCTAGAATCATATGGGGTAGATAAGAACACATGCAGGCGATAGTTTTCTATATCTTTTCTATGCTCTAAGGATCGCTTTTCTGCTCTTATCAGATTCTCGTTTTTGTTCCTTTGGTTCAGGGGGAGTTCATCTTGTTTCTTCATGTTAGTAAATTTGTCATAACTCAACCTGAATTAAAAGATGCATCTCATTCTGAAGAGGATCTGGATTTTCCTGCATTTCATCTTGCATTGCAATATAATCATATGGAGCCTTGTCTATTATCCCTTATGATCTGTTTTCACTGTTTTACATCTTGCCATGATTTATGCTAAACTGCTTGATTTATCATGACTTTTTATGTGTAGTTTAGTCTTTGCCTTGCTAAGGTGATTAAAATATGCTAAACTTGAATTAAAATCTTGTCATGATAGCTCTTGAGACTAGTCTGCTGAAGTTATCCTTTTATGATTCTCGCCATGTCAAGTAGGCTGAGTTGAGTCTTGAATCTTTATTGAGTTTCAGAGTAAGCTTTGTCAGTTTGTTAAGAAACTTGACTTATCTTTAATCATTGGTCTAAAAACTTCAAAAGCAAAAATGATCTCTTTTGTGCGAAAAAACTGATCTCACCAAATCTTTCTCATGAGACGGCTTGCCATTGCACTAAGCATGAACTCAGGGGGAGTCTTGGATGACCTAAGATCACCTCCTTAAGTCTGTTGCTTGGAGTGGTCGCATAAGGCTTGGGATCTAGCACATGGTTAAGATTTGAAAAATTGGTTAAAGCTTAGGAGGCAGTTGTGGATGGCACCTAGTCCAGGACTTGCTTCACTAAGATAAAGCCATAATTATGTTTCCAGAAAAAGAAACTTGTGCTAAAAATGCTTATCATTAAAAAGACCAAGTACTGGATAAAATGAGTCCTTCTTCAACTGGTAGCACTCTAAACTGTTCAATATGAGTCTTCTTGGTTCAACTTAGATTATTTGACATGGCTTGTATCATCCTTGGATACCTTTGCTAGACTACAATCTTGGTTTATTTGACTTGCTAAAGAATTGGATCATTAATCAGATTATGAATTTTCTGTCTTAGCTACTCTATACATCAATTGTCATGATCTTGATAGCATTCTTATGTGTTATGGCTTGGTGTAATACTCCAATAGTCATTTTGCATAATCTTCATGGCTCCTAATGCTTAAAATGAATATCATCTAGTCATTTTCTCTCTTTAACACTTCTTGATGTGTTTATTGCCAAAAGGGGGAGAAGTTAGTTTGGAGAGAAAAAGTCTTCTGGAGCTTTGCTGAAAAATTTGCTCTTTCATTTCAAGCTTCAATCCTTCTTCTTTGACAAACATGGTTTTGAGCCTTCTTGATTTCTTGATTAGACCATGTTTGGCTTCTATCACAAACTCTTCTATATGCTTTTTCGTGTTTGTCAATATACTCATCAAGGGGGAGATTGAGAGACCATGTGAGTAGGGTCCCCGTATGAGTGATGAGTATTTGACGTTGTGGTGAGAAGTTTGTGATTGAAATCATCGCATTTGCGCTGCTGCTGTTTTGGATTCTGTAAGTGCGGAACTTCCGGTTCTGTAAAACGGAACTTCCGACAATCGGAACTTCCGCTGTGGTAAAACGGAACTTCCGATTATCCTGACGTTTGTGTTTGGTTGAAGTAATCGAACTTCCGCACTGGAGACGGTTTGTCCGATATCTTGACGTGAGTATTCCTCTGTGACGAATATCGGAATTGAAAATCTGGGAGTGCAGACGTTCCGATAATCGGAACTTCCGCAGTGGTAAGCGCGGAACTTCCGATCATCCTGACAAGTGCGGACGTTCGAATCGGAACTTCCGCAATGGTAAGCGGAACTTCGATTGTGCCGTAAGCGTGCGGAGAAGGAAAGTTTGTGATTTTGAGTTTGTATGAGTTTGAGTCTTGTACAAATATTGATGCTATGATATTGGGCAATGCTATGTGATGTGTTTTATGCTGTGTTGTTGCGGGACGTCAAGACGAAGTCGTGGAGAGACACGAGGTGATCGGACTAGGCGCAGGCGGCGTTGAGGTCAGAACGGTCGGGATGTGTCGAAGACGGCGTGAATCTTGAGGTAGTTGCGAGTCAAGGACAGCAAGGTGACCGGGAGGCTTCCAGAAGGTGTGCAAGGGGCGAAACGGTCTTTTCGCAAAGCGGCACAAGTGGAGGCGGTTCCGTTCGGGTGTAGCGGGCTTAATGGGTTGGAGGCCCATTAGCCAAGGGCTATAAATAGAGGTGAACCCCTGGTGTTAGGGTTAGACTTTTGAGAGAGAAAATTAGGGTTAGCTTTAGCAAAAGAGTTTGTTTTACTTTTTGAGAGTTTGTTGAGATGGAGAGGATGAACTGAAATTGTTTAATCATTTCTCTGTGTTTTCCTTTGTAATCTTTTGATTCCTATCAATGAAACTCTGAGGTTTTGATTACTTGCTTATGCCTCTTTTTATTCCCTCTTTGTTCATGTTGAATATCTAGGGTTTTGGTGTATCTTTTGATTCCTCGTATGAGATGGCATGAAACTTGATATCTAGAGTCGTGTTGATATTGCTAATATATCCTCAAAGTTTCATGAGCTAAGAATCTGAGAATCTTGTCTATTGTGGTTTTGGTCTTTCTTGCCCTTCTTCAAGAAATCCGATTTTGCTTTGATTAATGAATCTTTGTTTGCGATTCTTCTCCATGAGGTCAAGATGTTGTTTAGGATGATGTCTGTGAAACTTGACTGAGAAGAGCATTCAAGATTTAGTATTTGGATTTTAGGAAAAACCAGAAGATTGTTCTTGGTCGGGACAATCGAACTTCCGATTGTCCAAGGCGGAACTACTGGCCGGAACTTCCAGATGAACCGGAACTACCGCGATCTTGAACTACGCTAGGTAGAATCGAGACTTCCGATTCTGACATGTAATGCATGAAGCTTGTTTTCATTCTCTGTTTTTGCTTCACACCTCTTGAGATTTCCAGAGGGCTTTGTAGGTTTGTTTTGAATACAATAAAGGGGAGTTCTTATTTTTTAAGGCACCATTCACCCCCCCTCTGTTGCCATTTCGGTCCTTCATCCCTATTAAATTCCGAACCCGCTACTGTTTTGTTTGGTTTTGGAGCAAGAAGAGGACCTGAAGGCCGAGTTTTCCCCCCACCTATTCTCTAGTCAGCCTGAATCTCAGGGTCGAGATTCCCTTTATGTGGGGTAGAGTTGTAACATCCCAATTTTTCAGAGTTTTTTTAAAATTTTCAAAAAAAATTTAAAAAATTAACCATTTGTTTTTAATTGCCAAAAGCTTAATTTGGAATTTCAGAATCAAAAATGGTTTAATATGAATTAATTAAACTTGAATTAAATTGAAGTTGATTTAATTGAGTTTTTTGGTATTTAAAATCAAAATTATTATTTTAAGTGTTCTCTTGGATTTATTGGATTTTAGAAATGGCTTTTCCTTTTTCCAGAAATTAAAAATTAATTTGTTTACAAAAGAAAAAAGAAAAATTAAAGTTAAAATTATTTTTATTAAGTCCAGAATAATTCAAGGAATTTCTGTGAATTTTTGGACTCTATTTTCTATTTTCTAATTTGCCTTTTGATTTGTTTGAATTTCTGAAATTCAAAAATCCCAGAAAAATCCCCTTCTCTGTGCGTGGGCCGAATCTCTTCGGTCCAGCTCCTGTTCCTCCGGCTCGGCCTGCCTCCCGCGGCCCGCCTCTGCTCCGCCGGCCCATCTCCTGCGCTCGGCCGCTCCTGGCTGTTGGATCGCGATCCGGCGCCATCGCTGCCCGCTCCCTCTCTTCTCGCCGTCCGTCGAAATCGGACGGGCGCCTATTCTTCTTCCTCCCGCGCCTTCTCTCTCCCAGCTGCCGTGACGTGACTCCACCGCGAATCCGCCGCCAACCTCGGTCCCGCCGCCGCCTGCTCGCCCCTTCCCATCCCGCCTCGGCCTCCGCTCCTCCTTCCCCTCTTCCCCATGCGCTCTGCCTGAGCACTGTCGCCGCAGCTCCGCCTCGCCGCCCGCGCCCTCCTCCGGTCAACTTCCGCCCATGACCTCCTCCGCCGCTATAAAGCCGTGCATCGGCTCCGCCTCTTTCCCCTCCCCTTCTCCCGCACTCTCCCTCCCTCTCGCCTCCGGTCGCCCCTCCGTTCGTCGCCGTTTCTTTCGGCCGCCGCCGCTGCCGCATTCCCTCCTCGCCACCGCCGGCCGCCTGTGGTTTCCTCCCCGAAAGGGTGTGCACCGACTCCCCCGCGTCCCCCTCTACCCCCTAGTGCCCCGCTTCTGGCCGCCGCACTCCCTCCCGCCGGCGACCTCCGGTTCCCGCGCCTCTGCCGCTCCCTGCTGACGTGGTGGCTGGCGTGGCTGTCGGGACCCAAATATGCAAATCTGGACCCTCTGTGTATTCTGCACTAGTCCAGGATCACGCTAGTGCACACAGTGTCAACATCGATGAAATATCACATCCATACAACGAATATAAGAATAAACGAGTACCTTTAAATAACAAATAAATGTTGGGACCTTACGGTCGAGTTTTACATTTATTAAGCCATGCAAGGCTGACAATAAAGAAATAAACTGCAATGTAAAACGAAATAAACTCGGTGGCTCCCACGGTTTACCACGAACAACCGCGGGATCAAGACCCTAACGATCAACCTTCGTAGAACTCTTCTTCAAAAGCGTGCGACTCCTCCTCATACATTGATTGGTTTAGCAAGAGTGAGTACACACCGTACTGCAAGTCATACCACGAATGCAATTTATAGATGATGGCTTATTCCAAAGGAATGGCTTCTGTGGTTATTTTGCAGAAATGCAACATTTGCAATTGAATACAAATAATAGATTGAAAGTATAATTCAAAACAAATAGACAATAATAAGTTAACAATTGATTTCACAAAAAACACACAGTCTAATCAAGTTATTCACACATCGCACAAGTTATCTCACACGGTGACCCTTCCCAATTGTTTTTATGAAAATCTACCTCGTGTGAAATTCAGAGCATGTCCATAACCGAGGACGCGGCTATTCGAATAGATTGGTTTAAACACTCTGCAGAGGCTGTACACTTTACCCACACGATACAACCAGTGTAGCTAGCACTGACCATAACAAAACCTTTCAGAGACTTCATCTCAAACAATGACACTCCCGATGTGCTTTCCTGCCGTCCAATTTGTACACACAGCCCTTGGAACGACACACACCGTTGGACAGGGATGCAATGACGAATCATGATGTGACCCAAACACAGCGGTACACACCTCTAGCCCATCACATAGTTTAAATACAACCTGAGTTGTCAATGTCAAGACTCCATAACTTACTAAGTCAGGCCCAGCCCATACTAGGCATGTGGTCGTACAGTAAGGCCCAGTTCAATGGCGCACAAAGTTAAGTCCTTAATTGACCAAGGCAAGACTTCCAGTTTTACCCAAATCACAAAGTTTATATCACACAGTTCCACCATTCACACAGATCCACCACTTGCCTCGGTCTAAATCTTTTCCCACCCTGTTGATTAAGTGCAACACATGCCATCAACGAGTAACAGCACGCACACACAGTTTCATCACACAGTTCCATAATCACTTAGTCAAGTTTATAATTGCAACTCACATGAAATGATGACTCGTAGCATGGCTAAGCAGTCTAATCGTATCTAACCAACCCACGTTGGTGCTACGATAATACCAACTAATAATGAACCAACCTAGGGTGACAAAAGATCATGACATACAATAGACAAGGTGGCATAACAATTTGGATTAATAACTATCCCAAAAGCATTTAAATAAATACTTGAAATAGAATGCAATACATTGAAACAAAGTATTTTGAAAACTGGGTTCAATATGATCAAAGGTATAACTTGCCTTGGAATAGATCTAGATATTGGTCTTGATCTTGAGGTGCTCCTTCTTCTGTAAAATTCCCCGAAGTATCGACGTCTACTCGCAAACGAGACAAAAGAAACAAAAACAAATAAATAACAGAGGCAAAACAACTCCAAAAATTCAAATAAAATTCACCATTAAATAGATCTTAATTTTATATGAATTTACAAATTTGAATGGGCTCAATCGGAGTTCGGATGCAAAATATATGGGCTTTGGAAATTTTGAAAACCAATTAAAACCCTAATTTGGATTTATACGATTTCCCGAATTATTTTTATAAAGGAAAATCGAATTATTGCGCAATGCTCGCGTCAGCCGAGAATTTTCAGAAAAAGAAATAGATTTAAAAAATAAATCTGACATGTGGGGCCCACATGTCAGTGACACGGCTCTCGGTGGACCAAGTGCACCGAGCCGAGGGAGAGCTGGCCCGGTGGACCGGGGCGATGTGGCTCTGACAATGCGGCCACGCAGGCGACACGCCGGCCCGAGGTGATGTGGTCGCACACGGCGACCACGGAGGCGAACGCGGCGCAGACTCGGCGACCACAGATCCGGCGGATAACGGCGGCTCGGCGGCGGGCGCACTATGGACTCAGCGTGACTGGCGATCCTAGTGACACGGTCACTACTCGCCGGAGATGACCGAGCGGCGGCGACACGAGGAGCGGGCGGTGCGGCCGATGGCGGCGGCAATGAGGTAGGGCTTCCCGAGGCAACGAACGACGCATAGGGTTGCCCTTGGCGAGGCGAACTCGGGGTGGGCTCGATGGCGGTGGCTCACGGTGGTTGTGCAATCGCGAGAAGCTCACAGCGCGTCTTGAGGTTCGAGCTCGATTCCGTGCAAACGACGACGATCTAGGGTTAGCGGTACGTGGGCAAAAGCGGCGAGGGTGGATGCGATCCTCGTGACACGGGCGCGGCTTTAAATAGGCCCGAGAAACCCTAGAACCCAAGTCGATGACGGCGGCGACGCGCGCGGGAGAATCGGAACGAAGTCCCGATCGGAGACGATGAACAGTGTTTCGGTGGGACCCACTTGTCAGCGGCGGTGGCTCGGACGAAGGTGTGTGGAAAAAGGCGACGCCTCGGCGGTCCCACTTGACAGAGAGACGGAGACGACGCGGTACGGGCGGCCGAGATTCAAGCGGGAGCCACGCGGCGACAATCCAACGGGTCAAGGCGGCGAGATCGCGGGCGAGTGGCAGCCGGGCGATGATGATCCAACTACCGAGTGAGCGGGCTGGAATAGTGTTGGGCTTCGGCCCAATACTGTTCCGAGGAATTTAAATAGATTTTTCTTTTTAATAAATCCAGAAAATGCAAATAGAAATTAGAAAATAGCAAATGACTTTGGAAAAAATCCCAGAAAATTCTATAAAATATATCCAAGCATATAGAATCTAAATAAAATAATTTTGGCAATTGTTGGTGTTGGGATTAAGCACATTAAATCAATTTGTCCTTAAAGTCCATATTAAGCTTTTTAATTTAATATTCAAATAAATCCAAATGGTGAATTTTCTTACTACCATTATTTAAAAGAATTTTAAAGCTCTGAAAATTGGGATGTTACAGTGGCGCCGCGTGGCGCTTGGTTGGCGCCGCGTCCGCGCCTTTCGCACGCGTGGCCGCCACGTGGCCGCTGACGTCAAAGTCCCGAATTTCCAGTAGAAAAATTAATCCAGAAATTCCAAAAATCTGAAATTCTATTATTTCATGTGCTTGAAACTTCATTCGGCCATAACTTTCACATCCGAACTCCGATTTGGGTGATCCAAATTTCTATATTCATATAAAATCAGCCCCTTTCATTTGGTTCTTGTTTTGAAATTTTTAGAGTTCATTTGGTGCTGTTTTATTTATTTGTGCTCTTTTCGCACGTGTAGATTCCGGCATTCCGGAAGGTTTCATCGACCCGACGACCGAAGACCCTCTCCTCGTCAACGAGGGCAAGTCGTAGGGCTTTGATCATGTTGTACCCATTTTGCAAAAGTATATTGTTTTAAATTAACATGCATGGCTAGTTTTATAAGAAAATGGTTTTGGGAGTAGATAATTACCGAATTGACATTATGCCTCCTTGTTAAATTGAAAATGAAATGTCCCCTTGAATGACATAATTCTTTGGACACCATAGGATGGTTAATACTAGTTGGACATAATTGTATTACCAACATGGGCGTGTATTATTGTTTAGCTTTGCTTTAGCTACCGTGGGATTTACGATCACATGCTCAAAGAATGAATGAACTTGACTAATGACATTATGGAACTGTGGTGTGAGGCCACTTTTATTAAAAGATGTGGAACAAAGGCAGGGAATGCCATTTGGTTGGGAGCGAACCAAAAATGTTTTATGTTCGGGTTTGTGGGCGGTGGTAAAGGTGGGTGCGGGAAGCACATTGGGATGTGAAAAGTCTCGCCTGAGCAGCCAACTAAGGACTTAACCTTGTACGCCATTGGTCTAGGTCACATCGTGCAACCACAAGTCCATTATGGGGTGGACCTGGCCAATTAATTAGGAAAGTTTTGAATCGGTTATGTTTGGGTTGATTATTGGCGCAAGAGGGGGCCGGGAAGGCGAAACCTTAGCGAGTAGGACCGAGTCAAAATGGAACTTGTGGTTGAAAGTCCGGTCGGACCGGTAGAGTCCAGTACTGAAAACTCCACCCAAATCCAAAACGAAATTTGATCCAACTTTTGTTTCAACCAATAAAACTTGACCAAATTTCGAGCACACCTCCCTAATGATATTAGAGACCTATTTCTAGCGACAATCCGTCAGATCCACTTCGCAGAATCGATCTCACGAGATTTTACCAAAGAGGTGCACAAACCCTAGAAATATGAAAATCTTGATTCAAGACTTGCTTGTGGGGGGTTGATGATCTAGATGACTCTAGGAGTAATCCCACACAACAAAGCAAGATAAAGTAGGCCAAGAGACCAAGCATGAACCTTTGAATCAAGGAAGCACCAAAAATATCCAAAAGGGAGAAGAACACAAAAGGGAGCAAACGATCTTTCAATTGAGCATCACAAGATTGTTCGATTACACAAGATGCTTACAAAGCCTCTCCAACAAGGAGGGCAAGAGCTCAACAAGGAGCACACTCCAAACCCTAGTTCTCCTCTCCTCTCCTCCAAACCCTAGAAAAGGAAGAAGGGGCTAAAATGAATGCTTAGCTTAGTTTTCCATCTCCCCCCTTTCTATTTATACTAGAGAGCTAGGGTTTCCTTTTTGGGGTCACTTACACATGGGACCCACACACAAATAACTCTTGAAGCAATCGCCTGCTTCACCACGTGTAGGTTGATCAGCGGTTCTCATCGCGTCGCCAAGCCTCTCTTGTCCGAATCCCATCGGAACCTCCAGAGACTTCGACCGATATCCGCACCGCTCGATCCAACCAACAGATCGAACCACCCGTTCGATCCGTCTTGCCCATCTCGCACTGCTGAGTCACACGACCTCACCCGGTATCCATGATCTTTACGGACCTCGGCTCTCCAAGCGTAGTCCCGATCCACTCACCGTTGACGCGTCGTTGACACGCAAGCCACCGCAAACAATAGACAAACAAATCGTTTCCGGGAACAAGTTCTTCACAACTTGACCCACGTCAGTTCCGCAATGCAATATACAACAATAAAGCATTGAAGCTCATATAATAACACAATCAAAACCAACTCAATGCAACACTTGGCTAACCTTCAAGCCATTGGCCCGATCATTTGCCCAGGGCGGTCCGAGCCGATTTCATCTGATCGGCCCCACCCTGCGGCGGTCGGACCGGTCCAAAGGACTTAGCCAAATTTTTAACTCAAAATTCCGAAACCTTCTGGAATTTTCAAACGGATAGAACTTTTGACTGGGAGCTCCAAAAATGATGGGACCACATCCAGGAGACTCCCCTCACTTGCCTACACAACCTATTTTTGGCTCAGCTCCAAAAACCTATTTTCAATTTGGCGGTCGGACCGGCCACCATGGCCGGTCGGACTCCTCCACTGGTAGGCCCGACCGCTCGACACCACCGATCCGAACCGCGTTGTGGTCCGACAGCACTTTGGAGCAAACCCAAACGCGAGATTTTGCAAACCAACAACTCCATTGCCAATTGACTCATCATCCCGAGATCGTGCACATATCCTCACGATATCCACAATCTCCCCCTTGATGAACACATTGGCAATTTTCAAGAAAATGTGATTTTTCGAAATGAAAAGTAAAAATTCGCCGTTTTCGCATAAAGGCACAACTTGATCCATAAGCAAGAAAAAGCTTAGGAACCGACCAAGCTGGCTTCAGCATAGTATAGGCAAGTGAGATAAGGCAATGAAAGCACCAAAGGATTCAATTTCCAGAAAGTAGCCAAAAATCTCACTTAGGTCCAAATGAAAGGCAATTTTTCTATTTGACCTTTGATCATTGTGAGTATTTTTCAATTGCAAATGAAATCAGGAAAAGGCAATAGAACCACAAGACTTAACTCACTATGATCACATATTTTCAAAAGGTTCAAAATTTTTATTTTATGAAGTTCTTTTATATTAAACCTTGAGTATGAATATGAAACCAAAAGCTCCAACATCATTTTCTTCACAATCTTTCTCCCCCTTTGACAATGAATTCATCAAGATGCATGAAAAAGAAAGAGCATGAAGGAATGACTTTATTTTTGAACTTTAGTAAAAAGGAGCCATGACCATTATACATGGAGACAGTACAAGTATTATACCAAGCCATATAAAGAGTAGACGCGATATTCAATCATGGCAAAACATGTATTGCAAAGCTAAAACCAAGATAGCAGCAATCTGAGATTAACAGAATTAAAATCATGAAAGGTTGCTCAATATCATAGATTCACTCCAAGCAACCAAAAATGAGTCAAGCCATGTCTAAGAATGAAGCACTTGCAACCAAAAATCTTGAAATGAGAGACTTTGGGAGAATGACCAAATCTAAGCTCATAAGAAGTCTTTCCAACCACAGATCTCAAGAAAACCCTGTTGGAAACATAACAAGCAGTAGAGATCGCCTCAGCCCAAAATCTCCTAGGAGTAGAATGCTCATCTAGCATGGTCCGAGCCATCTCTACAAGGGTTCTGTTCTTCCTTTCTACAACACCATTCTGCTGAGGGACTCTAGGAGAAGAAAACTGATGCTCAATTCCCTTATCAGTGCAGAAGGTAGAAAAAGAAGAATTCTTGAACTCTGTCCCATTGTCACTCCTAATGGCTCTCAAAGCTCCAGGTATATCAACAGCAATTCTAAGGACCAAATCTCTAAAGAATCCAAATGCTTCGCCCTTAGAAGCAAGAAAATAAACCCATGAATACCGAGTAATCATCCACAACCACCAAGACATACCATTTCCCACCACGGTGATGAACTCTAGGCAGCCAATCAGATCTAAGTGAAAAAGTCGTCTGTGTCCATCAGTCATTACCAAAGTAAGAGGTGGGTGGAAAGCAGACACCATCTTACCATGTCTCTGTGGTGAGCACACAAGATCTCTAATGACCTTCACCTAGGCAAACCTCTAATCAAGTCCTTGCAATCGACTCTGACAAATGATCAAAACCTATATGCCCAAGTCTACGATGCCACAAAACAAGGTCATGAGAATCTGAGGCTACAAGACACCTAGGACTGAAATCAAGAAATCTCAAATTCGCATGTAAGATCTTCTCAAACTGGAGATCTCAAAACAAGCTCACCGAGGAATCTAGAACTCTACACTCACCTCTCTTAAACCTCACTTCTAGACCCTCATCAAGCGGTGAGAAACAGATAGAAGATTATACCTCACTTACTTACCAAAGCGACGCTTTTAGCATGAACTTGTCATTGACGCAAGCACACGGTGCCCTTTCAAATCACGGTCCGTGAGAAGCATCCCCAAATGTAATCAATTCATTGCGGATGCACGTGTGAGGAAGGAGAACCATCTAGAATCTCCAGTCATATGTCGAGAACACCCGGAGTCAACAAGCCATATGTCCTCCTTTCTCGCACGACGGACCTAAAAAGCACAATCAGAAAACATCCGTGCCTCGATCTTTGGGGTTAGTGATAAATGATCGAGGGATCCAGTACTGAGAAGCACGATGTCTAGGAGCAGCAGTAGAAATAGCAGAAACATGATCAGGAATAAAATCATAAGGATGCTCATGAGAACCACCTAGACCTCTCCGAAACGATCTACCAAAAGATCGATACTCCCCCTGTCTAGGTGCTACCCGTGGTCTCTCCTCACGATGTCCTATTCCAACATGCTGCCTAGACCCACCAAGAGAGTCTACAAAGTTCTCTACAAATCTAGGCCTATGTGTGGTGCGATAAACAGGCTGCCTAGCTCTAGAGACTACAGCTGGAGAAGGGACTCCTCTAATGGATCTTAGGACGCCATCCTCTCTTTTCTCTCAAGCTTTGCTCTCCGGAAGGTAACTCAACAAGATGGCCTTCTTTCTTGCAGAAGGTGCAATGGTATCGACCTTTTGAGAGGTGCATGCAGAATGAGTGAAAGCACCTTTCTTGCCGTAAAGAGTTTGAGAAAAACCAATGATTTGAAAACAACCCCGGATGGCTTAGGAGGTTCTAGCTCAAACAAACCATTCTTCACAACTCTAGCAATCCTAGGTGGGTTTTTCTTGGAATGCTCTAGGGGATTGAAACCTAGACCACTATTTTTCACGCTCACTTTGGATTGATCAAGAATCATGTTAAGTTTCTTTTTCCCACTAGAAAACTTCTCAAGAGTTACCTTGAGGTAATCATTCTCTTTCATTAAACCCTCACATCTAGTGCACTTGCTAGACTTGATTACCTCATTGCTCTTGCTCTTAAGAAGGGCCACTTCCACCTTGAAGGCCTCACAAGACACACAATAGGATTCTCTAATCCTATTCAACTGCTCCTTAAATTTGACTCTAAATGCCTCTTGAATCTGATTAATCATGGTTTCAACTTCAGCATTTAAAGCACAAGAGTTAGAATCAATAACTTTCTTAGAAGCAGTAAAAGACATGGATCTTTCAATTTTAGCCTTTTCTTCAAGGGTCTTGTTTAAGGCTTCAATCTCTATTGTAAGCTTGGGACAATTTTCACAAGATGCAACTCTAGAGTAAACTAGCATTTCTTTCATCTCTTGCATCTTAATCTTATTATTCTTACAATGAGAGCATGTATGACTAGCATCAAATTTTTGCAATTCTTTTAAGGAGCTATCCGGTTTTAATTCAAGCAAAGCACAATTTGAGCAAGTTAAAGGGATAGCTTCCATGGTCACATCAAGTGAAATAGCATCTAAGCAAGCAGAACTAGACTTGAGAGATTCTAGTTCATCGAGAGCATCTTTAAGTTGATTGGTGACAGAGGAATGAGCAGATTTCAAGCTTGTCAAGTCATTAAGCAAGCTAGTGCAGGATTCACAAAAATCATCAGGATTAATAGATTTTAGCCTAACCACTTCTAGGTTCAAATTATCAATCATAATGTCCTGCTTCTTAATCATTTTTACTTGCTTATGCAATTTCTGTTCAGCAAGCACCAACGCCCTTTTCATGTCGACAATAGAAGGGCATACCTCATCGGGATCACTAAAGGATCCTCATTGTTGGAGGAGTCATTTGTCGTGGTGTTCTTGGCCATGAAACACATCTGGGGTGAAGTCATGCGCCTTTTTCTTGCCACGAGAGTCACTCGCCGTAGTCCTCCGCTTCCGAGTCCACATCGCTCATATTTACATTCTCAAGAGCGGCAAGGACCGGTGACAAACTTCGATAGTTTGTCTTCTTGGGTTCGCATCCCTCTCCGGGATGTCTTCGTGTCTCCTTCTCCTCATTGCCCTTTAGCTTGGGGCACTGGAGCGAATGTGGTTTGGCTCACCACATTGAAGCATGTGATAGGTCCACTTCTCCTCCTATTCCTCACCTTGTTATACGCTCTTGTGAATTTGGTGGAAAGGAGGGCTAAGTCATCTCAGGCGGTTTCTCTAGTTGCTCATCACTTAAGGAATGTAAAGCGGATAATGAAAAACCGGATGAGCTACAATCAAGAGACTCGAAGAACAACCCTTGGATTTGTCGACCACTAATGCCATCGACTGTCTTGGGAGACGCGAGATAAAGTCAATCTCATGCGTCTTCAACCTCGAGTAAAGCTTATCCATGGTAAGCTCACTCATGTGATGTTGTCATTGATGGAAGTGATCTTCATTCCCAGACCTTCACATCAAGAGCACCCGAAGTGGCGTGCATTCTCGCACTTCGGGAATACCGAGTCAACAAATACGGAGATCATGAAGAATCTTAGAGAATCTTCCCACGGCTCATCCAAAGACTCACGAGGCCTTTGTTCGATCTTTGAGTATACTTTCTTGAGTCGGTTCTGTCTCACTTCCTTGATCGCGATGGACCTTTCATGATAGTCACAAAGAGTCCGCAGATCTCGTGAGCGACCGCAAGTGAGTAACACGCTCAAACTCGGATCGACTAAGGTCTTGGATCAAATAATTTCGAGCCTTCTTTGTTGGCCTCCACATCCGAGGTGATCGTATCGTCATCTACCGCACGACATAAGGATTTTTCACCTTTAGCCAAATAGCGTGCCCTTGAGCCTCGATATATGCTTGCATACGAGCCTTCCAATATGCAAAGTCAACTCCTTCGAAAATGTGTGGCTTGGTTGAGTACTTGTCAGTCGCCATGGCTCCAAAGACCGGTTAAGATCTATGAGAAGAGCTAACCGGCTCTGATAAGGACCGGAAAGGCGACTAAGGGGGTGAATAGGCGCTTTCAAAACTTTCTCGCCTAAATCAAAACCAACACGAACTTTACTCCTTTAGCTATGAAAGCTAAGAAGATCGATAAGCACACAACTAAGCCTTGTGTTGGATTTGATAAGCCCCTCAACCACACGACACAACCGGAGAAAAGAACTCACTGTTCCTTCTTGGGATGGCGGTCCGACCGGCTACGCGGCGGTCGGACCGACGGTCAACCAATGATCGACCGACAACTAACTAGCGGTCGGACCGGTGGGCCAGATTCGACCGGCAAGCCAGCGATCGAATACACCGGCGGTCGGACCGCCGTTGAAAGTCCGGTCGGACGGTAGAGTCGATCTTGAAAACTCCACCCAAATCCAAAACGAAATTTGATCCAACTTTTGTTTCAACCAATAAAACTTGACCAAATTTGAGCACACCTTCCTAATGATATTAGAGACCTATTTCTAGCGACGATCCGTCAGATCCACTTCGCAGAATCGATCTCACGAGATTTTACCAAAGAGGTGCACAAACTCTAGAAATATGAAAATCTTGATTCAAGACTTGCTTGTGGGGGGTTGATGATCTAGATGACTCTAGGAGTAATCCCACACAACAAAGCAAGATAAAGTAGGCCAAGAGACCAAGCATGAACCTTTGAATCAAGGAAGCACCAAAAACATCCAAAAGGAGAAGAACACAAAGGGAGCAAGCGATCTTTCAATTGAGCATCACAAGATTGTTCGATTACACAAGATGCTTACAAAGCCTCTCCAACAAGGAGGGCAATAGCTCAACAAGGAGCACACTCCAAACCCTAGTTCTCCTCTCCTCTCCTCCAAACCCTAGAAAAGGAAGAAGGGGCTAAAATGAATGCTTAGCTTAGTTTTCCATCTCCCCCCTTTCTATTTATACTAGAGAGCTAGGGTTTCCTTTTTGGGGTCACTTACACATGGGACCCACACACAAATAACTCTTGAAGCAATCGCCTGCTTCACCACGTGTAGGTTGATCAGCGGTTCTCATCGCGTCGCCAAGCCTCTCTTGTCCGAATCCCATCGGAACCTCCCAGAGACTCGCACCGATATCCGCACCGCCTGATCCAACCAGCTGTATCGAACCACCCGTTCGATCCGTCTTGCCCATTCTGCACCTGCTTGAGTCACACGACCTCACCCGGTATCCATGATCGTTCTGGACCTCAGCTCTCCAAGCGTAGTCCCGATCCACTCACCGTTGACGTCGTTGACCTGCAAGCCACCGCGACAATAGACAAACAAATCGTTTAGGAACAAGTTCTTCACAACTTTACCCACGTCGGTTCCATGAATGCAATATACAACAATAAAGCATTGAAGCTCATATAATAACACAATCAAAACCAACTCAATGCAACACTTGGCTAACCTTCAAGCCATTCTGATCAGCCAGCCCAGGGCGGTCCGGCCGATTTCATCTACGGTCGGACCGCTCCCACAACAGCGGTCGGACCGGTCCAAAGGACTTAGCCAAATTTTCAACTCAAAATTCCGAAACCTTCTGGAATTTTCAAACAAATAGAACTTTTGACTGGGAGCTCCAAAAATGATGGGACCACATCCAGGAGACTCCCCTCACTTGCCTACACAACCTATTTTTGGCTCAGCTCCAAAAACCTATTTTCAATTTGGCGGTCGAACCGGCCACCATGGCCGGTCGGACTCCTCCACGGGCGGTCTGACCGCCCGACACCACCGGTCAGACCGCCTGTGGTCTGACAGCCTTGGAGCAAACCCGAAAACGCGAGATTTTGCAAACCAACAACTCCATTGCCAATTGACTCATCATCCCGAGATCGTGCACATATCCTCACGATATCCACATTATTCTTTTAAACTCCTGCTCTGCAATTTAATTATTGTATTTACTGTTAAACTTGCTTTCTGCAAATTAACCATAAAGTCATCCTTGTTTAAGCCTTGCATGAATACTATATGCATACATTTCTCTACGACTTGCTGGGTACTTTATGTACTCACGGCTTTATGCCCTTTGTTGATCAGTCCCAGCAGAAGAATCAGGAAATGTTGAGTTCTACGAGGAAGGCTACTTTGAAGACTTCGCAAACTAGGTCACGTCCTCCACTCGATTGCCTGTGGGCATGTCGATTGGGCTCCACGTATTTTGGATTTTCGCTGCAAGAACTCTTTTTGCTAAGCCCTGTGAGGCGACTTTTGTAAGAACTTGACCATAAGGTCTTTTGCCGTTAACTAATATTACTTTGTCTGCTTCATTAGTTCGTTGTTGAATGGTTATGATAACATCATCATTGCAGAATTATTGTCTTGTATCGATCGTGAGGACTAACTTGGTATGCACAGAGAGTCTTGGAGTTGTGTGACTCCCGGGGTCCGACATCCCCCCTAACAATTCTGGCGTCGAGCCACTGCTCCCCTTGCAGCACTAGCTTGCTTCCCTGCCGATTCCCTCGCACACTTGGCATCCACCTCAGTTCCTCGTATATTCTAGCTATTTGTTCCTCTTCTCTCTCTCTCTCTCTCTCTCTCTCTGAGCAAGTGAGGAGAATGGTGTCACCTATACGACGACGCTCACCGGTCGGAGGCGGATAAGCAGCAACGGGGGTGCGGAGGAGCGGCGGATTCGGGAGGCAGCGGTGGAGCTGCAAAATTAAGAGGAGGGAGACGAACTACACCGAGACTGATAGGAAAAGGGGATTGAAGTGGGGACAGCAGCCAGAGGCGCCGTGTGGCGAATGGTGAGACAACCCACTGGATCCGGTGTTGGCCATCAACAAAGAGGTGGTACTGGCTAGCCGTCTGCTTCCTCCTCTCGCGATCTCAGCTGCAGGAAAGTTGTTGTATGCATTTCTCGACTTTTGT
The DNA here is from genome assembly GCA_036346395.1 of Hsuehochloa calcarea. Classification (NCBI taxonomy): domain Eukaryota; kingdom Viridiplantae; phylum Streptophyta; class Magnoliopsida; order Poales; family Poaceae; genus Hsuehochloa; species Hsuehochloa calcarea. The sequence goes on along the minus strand of CM070596.1, from coordinate 11,372,361 downwards.
TGCAGTCATCTGTTTTTTCAGAGATATGCATACACGTGTGAACATTTTCTTATATACGTTAGGAATTTTACGAAGAAACTGAGACCTTACGTGCACATTTTTTCCAATTGAATTTGGGAGCGCCAGCGCCGAGCTCATGACTCGAACGCTGGCGGGCGAGAGTTCAACGTTCTGATCTAAAACCACAGGCTTTCGCACCGGCCCGACGCGCGCGAATTCCGAGGCACCCCCGCGAACCGGCGGCGACAGGGTAGTTGGCGCGCGGCGGCGGCAGGCGGCTCGTCCAATGCACGCGCCGCACGGCTCTGGGTAGTAAACCTCTAAACCTTATCTCTTCGTTGTTTTTCCCCCGCGCCTGATTTGTGGTAATTTGGTCGTTGCTCTGCAAGTGCGCAATGCGAATTACTACTCTGGTAGCCGTATGCTAGCGAAGTTGTGAAGCAGTCTTAATTTGTTTGTTCTCTCATATGTTTTTGAATCTTCAGTTTTGTTCGCTTCTTCTTCTTTAGGTTCAGGGTGTTATTTTTAGAACCAACTGTTAATGTTGTGGACCACATTCTCAGGGATGCTAATTCAGTGAAGAGACCTCAGTTCGTCAAGGTATGCATTTGTCGATTTCCAGTTAGGCCCCTTTGCAGATTTGATCTCTACTTCAAGTGCTAATTCAGTAATTCATACGAGGTGGAGAAACTAAGTGCAGCATCTGTGGTATATCTGAATTTGCAATCCAGAATAGATGAATGATAATGGGTGCATTGTTATCTGTAGATAGTTTCTGCTTGATTTTGGTATGTGCCTACCATCTTTCTGATGATATTATGCATGCGGATGCACCGGCACACAGCTTCTGTAAATCTGGCTAAATAACATAAGAAAAGTTTCAGTATCCTGTACATTGTTCTTTACCATGGCTTAGCTATCAATTTCTCATATTGACCTGAGATAGCCGTCATTGAGTTCTCTGGAGTTTTCATCTGTAGGCTGTGTTGTTTGCTCACCTCCTTTCTCTGAATTGGTGTGGTCGTTTTGGCCTGCTAGTATGTTGATCTCGTCAATGGCAATTGGTTGATTCAATGTGTTTCTACAATGCTGTCAGACCTGGATGTCAAAATTGGAGTTGGCATGTTGTAGTTTTCTGCAGATAAGTACCCCTAGTTTTTGAGCAACTGGAGCATATTGATATGTGTAATATAGTGGCTGAACAGTCCTTTGCTCTCTTTTCCTTTCCTGGCTGGCCCAAACTGATTGACAGATGAAGGTTGGGCCAATAAATGGTACTATGACTTAATTTATTTTGTGAATGTGACTGCAATAATCATAGAGGTAGTCTGTGTTCTGTATAATCCTGTGGACCAGTGGATGCCTGTTTTCAAAGTTGATAACCCAGTATAGTTGTTTTTGAAATGTAATTCTTATATTACATTTTTATTACTATAAATTCATGCTTGCTGTACAAAGTTGCAAACCTCTTATCAAGTTTTTTTTTTCAGCCTTCCATCCTAATAGTTACTTAAATAACACAATTGAGACACCTCAATAATTGCAGATCTGAATGCATCTTCGGTTAGCAGCACCTGGAAAGCGTCAGGTACTGGAAGCGACAGGTCGTGGGGAGGCCGGCTGCGGTGTTTGAGGTTGGTGCTGGTGTTGGCTCCCTAGCCGTGTGCGGCATATTCTGGTGGAGGTCGGTCGCTGGAGCTGCGGTGTCTCGGTCACCGTGTTCACCTGTTGCCTTTGTTCATACGCGCGTGCCAAGCTCATGGCCACCTCCAAGGTGGAGGGGTTTTGAAGCTCGATGTCAGTACGCAGCGGGTTCAGGAGGCCGACGGTGAACAACTGGGTCTGTTACAGCAGAGCGCGAGGAACTGCTCCTGGTAAGCATCCACCGTGTTGGTTCTTCAAAGTTGTGCGAGCTCGCCTAGGGGATTGTTTCGGATGGGAGGCCCGAAACGCAGATTGACATGCTCGATGAAGCGCGACCATGTTGGAATGTCGTGGTCTCGCTCGAGCTGGAAATACCACTGTTGGGCTCCCCCAACTAGATGGTGCGATGCGAGTCAAACATTCTCCTTCATCATTCGCTGCCCTCGGAAGAATTGCTCACACCCATTCAACCAGGGCAGTGGGTCTTCTTTCCTGTCGAAGGTTGGGAACTCCAGGCGGTGGAACCATGGTGGCCGCCGTTTGTCTCCTTTCTCCGCATGTTTCGGTCACCCTGTCGGTGAGGCCTCCTCCTTCGGCGGCGACCTTCCTGGCGCCCAACCCGCTGGCGCCCTCCAGCCAATAGATGTCCAGGTTGTGCATGGCTGTCTGATTTTTGAGGTCGCCGATGTCGCCCCTCATGGTCGGCAGCTGCTCGAGTTGAGCATTGATCTGCTTCAAGTGCTTCACGATTTCTTCGAGTGTGATTGTGTTAGCCATCGGAAGCATGACAGTTGGCTCTGATACCAAATTATCATGACCCGAATTTGTCGACAAGAACGAACGCAGGAAATATGAGTGTGAGGGAAGTGGACGAGGAACCACACGCCTGGGCTTCGACGGAGCCGTGATGCCAGCATCGCCAAAGCACAGGGCGCGGACTAGAGGGAGATATCTCCCGGTAATTCTTGCTTGATTCAATGCATGGTTCGGCTGGCTATTAAGTAGCCGCCTCTTCCTCAGCTTTCCTGTCCTGGCGCCCATGCTCAGAATGGTGTTGCTGAACGTAAACACCGTCATCTTATTGAGACTGCTCGTACTCTTTTACTTGTATCTCATGTTTCACGACATTTTTGGGCTGACGCGGTTCCTACGGCTGTCTATCTCATTAATATCGACCATCTTCGCCTTGAGGAAAGTGTCACGAGAGCTCTTGTTTTCCACTCCTACCAGTATGACCATCTTGAGTTTTTGGTTGTACTGCTATGTTCTCGCCTCGTGGCAGCACTGCAAGTTAATGACTCGGTCGGTTGAGTGTGTTTTTCTTGGATATAGTCTTGAGCATAAGGGCTATCATTGTTATGATCCCTCTGCTCGGCGTATGCGTATTTCTCGTGATGTTTCTTTTGTTGAGGATCGTCGCTACTTTTACTCTTCTGCCACTCGGTCCTCCTCTCCCGCTGAGTCTCCCTCTTTTCTTTATCTTCCACCCATTGTTTCGTCTGATACACCTTCTTCTGTGGAGTCTTCTTCTCCATCCTTAGTCAGATCACCGTTTCCTCTTCACTATACTCATCGGTCTAGGGTTTCTCCTGATACTCAGCTTTCTACTTTTTCCACATCCGATGGCATGGCTAGTACTGATGATACTCCTTCTGATGATCCTCCACCGACACCGTCATCTCGGTATGAGCTTCGTGATCGTACTACTATTACTGCTCCTGACAGATATGGTTTTCTTTCTACTGCTATTGTGCCTGAGCCTCACACTTATCAGGATGCTATTGTTCATCCTGAGTGGCAGTTAGCTATGGCTGAGGAGTTGGCTGCTTTGGATCGTACTCATACATGGGATCTTGTTCCTTTACCTGCTCATGCTGTTCCTATTACTTGCAAGTGGATTTTTAAAGTTAAGACGAAATCTGATGGTTATGTTGAGAGATACAAGGCTCGACTAGTTGCTCGTGGTTTTCAGCAGGCATAGGGTCGTGATTATGATGAGACATTTGCTCCTGTTGCTCATATGGTAACGGTTCGCACTCTTGTCGCTGTGGCTGCTGTTTACTCTTGGACTATCTCTCAGATGGATGTGAAGAATGCTTTTCTTCATGGTGATTTGCAGGAGGAGGTTTATATGGCCCCACCTTAAGGTGTTGTGGCTCCTGCTGGTCATGTTTGTCGCCTTCGTCGTGCTCTTTATGGTCTCAAACAGGCTCCTCGTGCTTGGTTTGAGAGGTTCAGTTCAGTTGTGTTAACTGCTGGTTTCTCCCCGAGTAATCATGATCCTGCATTGTTTATTCATACATCTCCACGTGGTCGTACTATGCTCTTACTCTATGTTGATGGCATGCTGATTACTGGAGATGACAAGGAGTATATTGCTTTTGTTAAGCAACGGCTCAGTGAGCAATTTTTGATGTCAGATTTGGGTCCTCTACATTATTTTCTGGGGATTGAGTTTACTCACACAGATGATGGCTACTATCTATCTCAGCAGCGCTATATTCAGGATCTACTTGCTCGTTCTGGTCTCACTGACAGTCAGACAGCTGCTACTCCTATGGAGCTTCATCATCAGCTTCGTCCTACTGATGGCACTTTGCTTGAAGATCCTTCTCGTTATCGTCATATTGTTGGGAGTCTTGTCTACCTTGCAGTTACACGCCCTGACATTGCTCATTATGTTCATGTGCTCAGTCAGTTTGTTTCTGCTCCCACGTCTGTTCACTATGCTCACCTACTACGTGTGTTGCGCTACCTACGAGGGGCTGTTGATCGTTGTCTCTTTTATTCTCGGTTGACTCAACTTCAGCTTCATGCTTACTCTGACTAGACTTGGGCGAGTGATCCTGTTGATAGACGATCTGTCTCTGGCTATTGCATATTTCTTAGGTCTTCACTTATTGCCTGGAAATCCAAGAAACAGACTGCAGTTTCACGGTCCAGTTCTGAGGCAGAGCTTCGAGCATTGGCCACTACTACTTCAGAGATTGTTTGGCTTCGTTAGTTGTTAGTTGATCTTGGTGTATCATGCAGTACTCCTGCATCTCTCCTATGTGACAACACTAGTGCTATATAGATTGCTACTGATCCAGTGAAGCATGAGCTGACTAAGCACATTGGTGTGGATGCATCTTTCACACGTTCTCATTGTCAACAGAAGACTATTGCTCTTCAGTATATGCCTTCTTAGATTCAAGTCGCTGATTTCTTCACTAAGGCTCAAACTCGAGAACAACATCGCTTCCATCTCTCCAAACTCAATGTTTCAGATCCTCCTGACCCATGTTGAGTTTGAAGGGGGGTGTTATGTATATGTGTATATGACCCATATGTATTTATGGGCCATGAGGCCCATTAGCCCTTGTTAGGGTTTGTAATGTAGTATATATATATACTACAGTATTGATCTAATACAATTGTGAAGTTGTATTATAGCAGAACTATGCATATTTTACAATTTACACATAGGCCCCTTTGATATAGGCCAAACTGATTGAAAAAAATGTTAATTGCCTAATAATGAAACAAATACTGGATATCTCATTTACATTGATGTGTGCCAATACTCAACAGCGAGTTGAAGCAAAAGCTGAATCTACGAGATGGCTTCTCTTATCTTCTTTGGAAGTTGAACACTTTGATGGAGAAGGCAAAGACGAAAGCAAAGAGAACGGCGAATCCAACAACAGCGGTAGCTACATAACCTAAGTAGTCATGCCTGAATCCAAAGAATCTGTTGATGAAATCTTTCACCAATTCCCCCTCATCATCCAGCCAGACATCACTGATATCTCCATATTGCGAGGCAACAAGTCCGTACAATGTCCAAGCCACCGGGCACGCCCACGAATACCATCTCCACCATATTGGTATCCTCTGCAAGCCAGCCATGTATGCTTCAGCGTCAACAGTATAGAGACAATTTAGAGGTTGTTTATGTACAAGGAGTCAGTCTTGGATACTTACTGGTCGGGGGATTAGGAAGCCGGCAAAGATATTCCATATCGCATAGAATGCAGTTGAGACTATGGCAGCAATGTCACTGTTCGGTGTCATGGCAACTGCCATCATCCCGTAGAATGTGAAGTACATGAAGGTGAAGAACATGAAGAACATGTACCAAAAGAACTTCCCAACTGCCCAGTCAAAGCCAATCAGGCTGTAGACGATGAGCCCATACACAACGGTCTGGAGGAAGATGTGTGGGATCTCAATAAGAACCTGTTGAACAGTTAAATTGTTAGAATTTAGCAATAGATTGAAGGAAGAACAGTGCAAGTATTTCTTTTTTATTTAAATCTTCAGCTATGATCATTTACCTGTGCAAAAGCATAGGGTAGAGCAGAGTACATTCCAGCAGCCTTTTCTCGGTAGAAGACTGTTCGTTCAACGTCTACGATCGGCTGAACGGTTTGGCCATTCTGAATTCCAATGAAGAGAACTGCTGCATACATGGATCCCAAAGAATTGAACAGATCCTGTCTCTTGTTGCTGAAAGGAAACATAGTGTACAAGTGAGTTTCTTTCTCACAATATGCCAACTTGGATCAAGTCTCATTGGAGTTGTTACCAAAGGTACTTACATTTTCTTGCCTAAGTTCAAGAAGATGGTGCCGAAGATGAGGGCAATGACCGTCGTGAAGAATATTCTAGTTGCAGTGTATGACGGATTTCTCCAGTATGACTTGTGCTGCTTCCACAGGCAAGCCATGCATTGTGTAAGGAAGGACTGTGAGTACTGGTTTGGGAAGTACAGGTCCTTCGATCCAGGTGGAGGTGTGCTTAGTTCACTGATCAAAGCTTTGTTCCTCCTGCCGTGATGCATTCCAATCAGTGAATGAGATAGACTATAAATAAGCTGAAAATATTATTCTGGGACTGAACATACCGGTATAGGTCAGAATTCCTGTATAATTCGGCAAAGTTGACTCCCAGGATATCTTCTTGAGCTAGGGTGGTCACTTCTAACATCCATGTTGCAGGGTTGTAACCATCCTTGATTTTCTTGACCCCTTGTATTCCCTACATTTGGAGCACCAAGCAAGGTTATCATGCATGTCACAAGTTGGAGATTGGGTGTTTTGTTCAACTGGTCAGTACTGAGGCTCACCTCAAAGTAATCGATCAGTTGGCATGAGTTGTGGCCCAAGGGGCCGACATATATTTCTTCACCTCCTCGTTTCATCAGAAACAACTGCAAAAGTTCAAGAATAGCATGTGAGCGCTTATATGAGAGACTTCCAAGACTTCTACAGATTACAATTTTGCCATCCTTCCTGCAAGTTACCTCATCAAAGGCTTCAAAGATGTCAATGCTGGGCTGGTGGATTGTGCAGACAACTGTTCTTCCGGTGTCAACTGTGTTTCTGACCGTTCTCATCACGATCGCAGCCGCCCTTGCATCTAATCCTGAAGTTGGTTCATCCATGAATATGATGGACGGGTTGGCGACAAGCTCAACAGCAATGGTGAGCCTCTTCCGCTGTTCGGTGGATAAACCGTTCACTCCTGGCAGTCCCACCAATGCTCCCCTCAATGATGTCAGCTCGACAAGTTCCATGACTTCTTCCACAAACATCTGCATCCATGAACATGAAGTGAATCATATCAGTACTCCAGTGATCAATTGCAATGGAAACTGGTATAATGAGCTACTTATGAGCTAGCAGAAAGGTCATTCAACTAACCTTTCTTGCTTCTGAGTGTACTTCAGGGGGCAATCGGAGCCATGCTGAGTAGAGAAGGGATTCATAGACGGTAACATGTGGAGAGTGGATGTCATTTTGCTCACAGTAACCAGCAATGCGAGCAAAGGTCTCTTGCTTCTTTGGGTATCCAGAGATGCAAATGTCTCCTTCAATGTAACCGCCAGTTTTCCGTCCGCCAACACATCCATCAGAGTAGTCTTACCGCTCCGCTAATACCCATCAACGCCGTAAGAACTCCCGCCTGAAAGCTCCGCTAACACCCTTCAGCAATAGTAGCCGATCTTCAGTAATACCTTTGTCTTTCATTTCCTGCCAAAGATTTGTGCATCAGAATTAGTATTTGGCATTAGCAACTGCTGTGTTGAACACACGACAGAGCTTCTGAGTTATGCTTACCTGCGGCATGTCAACAGAATATCTGATATCGTCAAAGGTGATCGACAAGGGAGTAAAAGGAAGTACCATTCCCCTCTTCCTGGTGCCAGCTCCAGTGATTTCTCCTCTTCCTACATTTCTTACACTTGTTACAAGGATGCAATAATGGCATGTGTTTTATGGTGCATTTTACGCAAGAATCTGCTTAAGACTGACCATCAGAAGGTGAATTCTGGCCATCCATTCCAAGAGGCAGCAACTCGACATTTTCTCCAGTACGATTTACATGCTTCTCCCTCAGTTCCTCTTCAGAAACAACAGCCTGGCCTTTTCCAAGTGCTGTAGTCACCACAAGGATGTCAATGCCAAACATAAGATGTTGAAATTGTGTGAATCAATGTACTTTGTAGCTGAGAAGGTACTCACGGCCAAGCCAGTCGAGGAACAGAACGAAGAGTATGTTAAAGAGCATGATGTACCCAAGTAATGCACCAACACCGATCCAGTACCAGTTTGGATCTACAAAGATGCCACGCGCCTTCAGGATTTGGACACCAAGCGTCTCGTTGTTTGTGTGATCAACAATCTGTGCAAAGATTGACATTGTTTGTGAGTTATCAATCTGAATTCAGACCGATCAAGGTTGGGATGGTCCAGTAGATGCTGCATTACCATCTGCCAACTATGGCCAAGGAACTCATTCAACGCTATGGCATTCTGGGCATACATCAGAGGGGAGGACCAGTAGCCCCAAATCCACCATTTCTTTATGTCATCTGCAGAAACAGAATTCAGCACAATGCTCTTGACACAATCTGAACATTCACTGGATAAAGACTTTGACATACCTCTAGCTATCAAGAAGCCACCGAGAATCAGAAGAACAAGCTGAGCAAATGACCCAAACGTGTCTGCAACAACCATCTCTCTTCCTAATGCAGCAAGAAGCCGGAAGAGACCGGATGCCATCTGGCTGATCAGTACCAGCAGCAGGTAATGGCGGAAGAACCTTTCGATGTTTGGATCAAAGCCAATGACATAGTAGGTCATGCCGATCCATACAGCGCATTCCAAGAATGATATCGGGATCTTGAGCAGCCATGTAGGTAATGCATATGCCCATGATGGATAGAAGAGCAGGTCCCTCTGCTTATAGAATATGGGCAGCTTTGCAATGGTCATGGCGAGCTCGGCGAATCCATTGAACAAATGCGTGACTAGGCCAAGGAACATCGCACCCAGGAAGATCACTCCATCTTCAACACTGCCTCGGTGCATCTTTGTGCGCAGGAATACAGTCATTACGATGGTTCCAAGGATTATGAGCTGGTACAAACATGCAACATTCATCAGACTTACTATCCAAATTCTGAAGTAAATAAGATTTCAACAAGCAAGATGCATACCTGGACTACTTTAAAGATGTAAACAAACGAGTTCCTCTTCATTAGCAACCACTCCCTAGAGAAGCATGCCCTGAGAAGCTCCATCTTGCTGATACCAAACTTTGAAGTTGTGAGAGCAGCAGGATGATTCGTGGTTCGATCAAAGGGCACCCTGAGTTCTGAGCCCAGCTTACGACCGACATGGAATGCTTTCAATGCCTCCCCGAAGTCATTGACCGATATATACCGGTATGGCTCGTCTCTTCGGCACCAGTACTGGTGTTGATCCTTCCTAGATGTAACCTACGAATTCACAATGAACGCTGTCAAATTGGAGTTCCAAATTCAAATGAAGTAGAGAGAATTCTGCTGGATCACTCACTTCTTGCAAGAAGTCTGCAACACCTTTCCTCTCGGGACATTTGAATCCCATGGCCTCAAAGAACTCGAGGACATTTTCTCGAGGGCCCTGGTACACGATTTGTCCCTCAGAGAGCAGAACAATGTCATCAAAGAGCTCATATGTTTCGGGAGCAGGCTGAAGCAATGCAATCAGCGCGGTGCCGCCGAGGATGTGGACAGATTGCCTGAGGGAGTTGACGATCTGGTATGTTGTGGAGCTGTCCAAACCAGTGGAAATTTCATCCATGAATAGTGCCTTTGCTGGCCCGACAAGCATCTCACCTATGTAATTTACAATGGTTTGAGAGGTTGGATTTTTCTGTCATGATCAAAGGGCGTTGTTATGCGTACTGCAGATTGCACATACCGGTTGTGACACGCTTCTTTTGGCCTCCTGAGATACCTCTGATCATAGCATCTCCAACCATTGTATCTGCGCAGATTTCCAGACCCAGAATCTGCAAAGAAATTGCAAGTTTGGTTAAGAGCGTATACATTTATTTGGCTTCATTGTTCCTGTTTTGTATTAATTATACTCACTTTGAGGATGTAATCTGTGACCACACTCTCCTGACCTTCCACGGAGATGGCCTGTTTGGAGGAAGAGCGTAATAACTTCAGTACTTCATGTTTACTTGTAAATAAATTAGGAATTTAATTAAAAGGAAATAACATTTTACCTTCATGTAAACATCAATATCAGGATCTGGCTTAATGTTGGCTTCTTTCTCCCTTCTTGAGAGTTCAGTAAGCATGTCTGTGTAATATGAAACCACAATAAGAATCAGTTTACCAATTGTGAATCATTTTCCTTTTCTCATTTGCAGTGTCCATGCTACATACCGTAGCGAGTTCCGACCCCTTGACATCTTGCAGAATAGGCCAGTGTCTCCCTCACCGTCATTTCGCCAATATGAAGATCATGCTGCCCGATGTATGCCGATGTCCTCTGGGGGACAAACTCATCCATGTCATGCCCATTGTAAGTCACTCTCCCCGACACCTGGGCATTTCCAATTCAAATTCATCAATGTTACAGCTTACAGCTAATCTTCCCCGAATAATTATTTTGTACGGAATGCAAAACTACTCAAAATCAAGAAACATATGAAGATGTGGTACCTTTAGAGTTGAGTCCAGTTTTCCTGCCAAAGCTAGGAGTAGACTAGTTTTTCCAGATCCAGGGGGCCCAAGCAACAAACTCATTCTGAACAAATTCCACTTGATTAAACTCCAATCTACAGCAAACTATGAGATGATCTTGTACATAAACAGTTATTGATTTCTCACCTGCCGGGTCTTATGATTCCGCTAATGTCATGAAGGATAGAGATGGGCCTCTTCCGCTTGGAACAATGCGCAGAGCACTCAACGCATCCTGAGGATTGAGACAACAGTTTCACAAGAATCAGAAGCCGCAGTAGGATCCACTCAACATCTGCACTGCACTTTTCATTTCTTCCATGGCTACGAAGCATGAAGCTGCTGCCACTGCAAATGCATACCATGACTTTGTTGGAGAAGAAGTTGGTGAACGTCGGGATTCCCCGGTTGCCGACGTAGGCCTCCGCGTCGATGTTCAGGTTCTCGAACCGCACTTCTATTGTCGGGTTGTCGATCCCAACACTGCAAGACATCAAAATCGACAAGAAACATTTCTTTTAGAAACTAAGGCGAATCAAGAAGACATGACTGTCATATGATTGAAATTTTTTTGCACTGCAGAATCGAACGGTTTTCTGATGCTTGTGCTGAACATTTTTTTCAGGTGTTGGCTACTGATGAAACATTTCTTTTCCTATCCTTGTGTTCAGAAATGGACCAAGAATTGAGTTGGAAGCTCACCGCTCCATCCGGTCGCGGAGCTTGAGGAGGAACCTCTCGTTGTCCTCCTCGGCGGTGCGTATGAGGCGCTCGATGAGGTTCTTCCTCTCCTGCATGCCGAGCCCCTGGATGTCCACCTCCTGCGCCTGCCCGGCGCCGGTGATGATGCCCTTGCGCATGCGGTCGTAGGTCGGGAGCTTCTCGATCGCCGCCCACCGCAGCGCCTCCTCGTCGTCCTCCTCCCGCACCGACCGGCCGAACACGTCGCTCCTCCCCGACGCCCCCCGCCACGACGACGCCGTCCGCCGCACGCTCCCGCTCGCCACGCTCCCCATCCTCACGATATCCATCCTGCAGGTATGTACACCCCCAGCTCAGCTCTCCTCCGATTCCTTCAGCTCGTGATCCCCTCCTGATTGATCCCTACTCTTCTCTTCTCCTCTGCTTCTGTGTCTTGATTGCTGCTCTCATGGAGGGGAAGTAGAGGAGGAGTTCGTTAAGTGTGTTGAGGCACGAGGAGACGGTGGCGCGGTATAAATACGTGCGCCCTCTCGTGTTGTCCAGTCATGGATTAACTAGTGTTTAGCGGGCTGATTAGTGAGTGCTAATCTAGATTAGTGGGGGTGGCGGGCGCGGGATTGCATGGGTCATTAGGCTACTGCTCTTCTTCTTTTTTCGCGGGAATTTTTATGTGCTTAATTTATTCCGTCTCGAGTGTATATAGTTTGACGGCTTGGAATTTTAAAAGGCTTTGACGCCTAAACGGCTTGACCCGTTCCGGCCGGCTTATTTTTATTTCGGTCTTCTTCTTCTTCTTTGTCGCGCGCAGCCGCGCTTGACGAAGGAAACGGTGAAAGCAACCACGAGTAGGACATGCGTCTCGTGAAGCGATTAATTCACTGTCTTACTTACACTTACTACTGTATTTCCTACCGATCCAGTGTTTAAAAAAAATTAACATCAGGTTAACTGTTCCGTTGTATCATCAGCTGGGAAATGTATCCTCTGCGTTGAGCATCTACAGTGTCACGTATTAGAAGACAATCTCCACCGTCTGAGGAAAAAAAAAAAGTCCAGTTCAACCGTTTTTGCTACAATGTTTATAACGTCGTAAACCCACTGCGATAAATGTTTTATTATTTATACAGTATTTGCTATGTTACCGCTGGCGGGTATTGTTCAACGTACCCAATATTGTACAGTATTTACTATCGTCATGCAGGGAGCGCACGCGCTGGGCAGCAGTCGCTCGAATAAACATGTGGCTGTTACCTATCCAAATCACTGCGTTAAGATGACCTGATCTCTAGGCAGCAAGCAATCGACGGCCGTGCGCATTAATTAAATCCATCATCGGACGGCCGTGCGCATTAAATAAATCTTTCATCGGACGGCCAGCGCACGTCGTCACCGTGGCACCCTGCCTTCGCTAGAAGTGCGGAATTGGTCAGCGTAGGCCTGCGCCTTCGACGCCACGCCACGGGCAGCGCAGCGACTGTGCACTCCGCTCCACCGCAGATCGATCACAGGGTCTTGGTCCAGTTGACCTCACTCTCCAGTTCTTCAGATCTGGTCAAAATTGGCCACCTCTTGAACCGTACATTTGTACCCTATTTCTATTTCTATTTCTTTTGAGGTACTACCAGAACTAGAAGTTGCAGCGAAGCTCAACGGTTCAAGGGCTCGTTTGGAACGACGTGATTTTTCTTTCCAAGGTAGATTGATAGTGTGTGTAGGAACCCAAGTGTATCGTATGATGTTCTTGGAAGAGTTTCAGACAGATCCTAAATCTAATCGTGCAGTTATCTACTGCCGTGCCCGTGAGAGACGCTCCTACGGGATGGACGCACACGCACGGTCGACGCGGCCGAGGCTGGCTGTGGACGGTGACCCAACGCGCGGGGCCCGCGCGACAGTGACCGGGCGCAGGGGGCGGCCGGCCTGCCGCGGGCGGGGCGAGGTGAGGCTTGCTTCGTTCGTTCGTACTTGCCCTTTTCTAGTCTTGTTGCCCTTTTCTAGTCCAAAAAAGGAGCATAGAACAACTGGCAAAACCTTGCCCGGTAGCCTACACCAAAGGTATAAAACAGTTGGCAAAACCTAGTCCGGTAGCCTACACCAAAGGTTAAGCACTCGGCAAAGTTCTTTTTTTTAGAGTGCAAGGCACTCACGCTACCCGCACACGCCGGAGATGTTTGTGTAGCTCTACGGCCTCCCTCACGGAGCGTGATCACGCGTTTTTTTTTTCACTAATTGCGTACGCTTGTGTACTCTTTTTATTACATGAGCACTAGCGCCGAACTCAAGGCTCGAACGTGTTGTAATTATAGCAGATTAAGCAAATATTTAGAAATAATTCCAGTGGTATTAATCATATTTAAAGCATATTTCTAATAGCATTTAAATGACAAAATTAGCATATAAACATGTAAATCCTCCATATCATTTAAACATGATAATATACTCAAAACATAGAACATGTGGACAATTAAAATCAGCATAATACTTATATTTAATTGTTTGTTTATTGCTCTCATATGTCGGGCTACTCAAGATGAAATGTTAACCCCCTCACCACTATTGTCTATACTCTTCACAAATTGAATTTGACAATCAAAAATAGATCTTAGATCATAAAGACTACTTTACTAAAATGTGAAGACTTATCTCAAAACAATAAATTATATTTTCAGCCAATAGAGGATCGAAACAACATGACAGTGCAAGAAAGATCAATGTCAGCACCGCAGCCTTTCGACAAACAAAGGACAGAAACTGAAATCACAAATAAGCATCCACTAATTTCTGCCAACAGAGGTTCAGCAAGGTCACAAAACAGTTATCAATCCAATACAGTATACACTAATGCAATGTAACTGAACCACTGAAAATAACATAGTCCTGACATCAAGATATGATATGACAATAGTAAGCAAAACAATAGGCTCAAGTTTGATTTAGCTATCAAAACAATTTCATTATATGACAATCATCCTCATCAAGCATTAAAACGAGCCCACAATATTACTAAGCATATCTCCCAGTACTATAATTCATCAAATCAATCACAATTGAAACTTCTACTAGTACAACACATAATGTCAAGTAATACGAAAATGAAAAACAACGATACTCACGATGTGGATGGCACTCAAAGCCACCGAGTAGCAAACCGGGCAAAGCACGCTGAATGACGTTGTCTCAGAAAACCAATTGCCTCGCTATGCCGCGAATACCAGACAAGGTTAACGGAGATACAATGCCAATCTTCGTAATTCGGGACACACCGAACAACAAAGCCGAGGTACAGGAGATGCCACACAAGAACCACCGAAATGCAATGGCCAAGTGCACCCGAGAGCACTAAACACCAGGAACCGAAGTCTTCTTCATCACAGAGGTCAAGACAGAGACCATCGAACTAATCCCAAATGCGCAGGTTCCCGATTCCAAACCAAACGCCCACGGTAGAAAATGGCGCAAGAGAGGAACCAGCCGAATGCGCACAAAAGAGAGGGCGGAGCTCGGCACCGAGACAAGCACGGAGGCACGGGTGGTCCAATGCCTCAAAAATGAAACCGAATCAGGAGAAGAACACACCAAGATTGGGGAAACTCACTTATTTTTTTGAGCTTTAGGAAAAACCGAGAGATCCCATCACATCAAGGAGTGGAGGGGAAGAAGGAGGCCGGGCTTCCACCGCCAACGGCTACACGCAACTCGCTCGAGCCGGCTGATCCGCCTGCACCAAGTCGCCTCTCCGCCATTTTTGCCGAAGACCAAAAATCACCCAAAGGCCTTACCTTCTGCCGAATGGAGATAAGGTCTCATGACCTTATCCCTCTTCTCTTATCAATGACAAGTGGGCCCCAAGCTTTTTTTCCCTTTTCTATTTATTCTTTTCTCAAAATGAGAAATTACCAAATAACCCTCGAAATATCCAATGGAACGCTGGAGGACGATAGCGTTACCTGCGCTCATAGCCAACCGACCGAAGGTCAATTCTACACTCTTCAAAGTTCTGAGTATAGGATTGAAAAATTATTTGAATTTGTGGATGCTTTTAGCTGACTCAAGTGTGTTTGACAAAAGCATCGCAATTGTCAGGGGCGGAGATGGGCCTCGGGCCGGTTGGGCAACGGCCCGAGGACCAGAGAAAATAATAGTGGAAATTTTTAGTAAATATATCTAAAAAATAATTAGTAGAGTAGAGAGGCCCGGGACTTCCCGGCCGGCCCGAGACGACCGGCCCAGGCTCCCCCACCCCGCCCCCATTTCTCCCCGCTCCCTGGCCCATGCCCCCCACCGCCCCCATCTCCCCGACTCCCCCCCTCTGGCCG
Organism: Hsuehochloa calcarea; assembly: GCA_036346395.1. NCBI lineage: Eukaryota > Viridiplantae > Streptophyta > Magnoliopsida > Poales > Poaceae > Hsuehochloa > Hsuehochloa calcarea. The sequence continues at coordinate 11,356,686 of CM070596.1, read as the reverse complement.
CCGCCCCATCTCTCCCCACCCCCATTTCTCCCAGCTCCACCGCCCCATTTCTCCCAGCCCCCCGCCCTGTCATCTCGACCTCTGCTCCCCGACGCTTCCCTTCTTGCGCTTGCCGCCCGCCGGCTTGGCGAGCCAGATCTGTGGCCGGTCGCTCGACTCGGCTCCTCGCCCTACCCAGATCGTGCGGTTGCTTGCCCGCCTAACTCCGTGTCGCCTGCGCCGGTTCAGCTCCTTGCCGGTGTCGCCGCTCCCCTCTGGGTCTTGCTGCGGGCTGGTGCGCCTGTGCCTCGACCTCACAGCTCTCCCAGCGCCTCCGATCACTCGCGCCTTGCCCGCCCCGCTTCGCCCGTAGGCGCAGCTCCGTCCCCTTCTAGCGCCGCCGCCCCGGTCGGCTCGGCGAGGCGAATCGTGCCAGTGCGGCCCGCCGCCGGTTGCGGCTCCTCGCCGACGCATACAGCTAGAGCCTAGATCCGCACGGTTGTGCCCCATCGCTCGCGCCGCTCGGCAGCTCGGGTCCAGCTCCGTGCAGCCCTGCGCCCGGTTTTAACTCCCTTGCTGGCATCGCCGCTCCCCTATGGCCTGTGGCTGTGGCCGCGCTGCTCGGCCTCTGCCCTTTGGTCGCCGGCCGCCGCGCTGTTGGAGACTGGAGTGTTGCCATGTTCTCACTTGGCGTCTTGGCCTGTCGGCTGCGGCTGGCAATGGGCAGGGTAATGGCATAAGTACTTAGATTTGGCAACTGGCAAGGGTTGCAGCTGGCAAGTCTTAAGTGGCAACTGGCAAGGAGCCAAGGATGAAGGTGAATAGATTTGGTGAGGTGAGCTACTTCAAGTACTTAGTACTTTGGCATAACACTTTGGCTTGTATAACAGTATTAACTTTTGTACTACTCCACTATATTTTTTTGTCATGTTTTAGTTATTTTGTCATATCGTTAAACATGAAATTATAATTTTATTTCAGTTGTGCATTTGTGTTATACTTTTGTTATGCCCCGATGTAAATAGTATTTAACGTTAGTTATAATCACTATGTTTTGTGCCCGAAGCTTTGAAGAATCATGGCTCCACTATATTCTCCACTCTTCAAAGTTCTGAGTATAGGATTGAACAATTATTTGAATTTGTGGATGATTTTAGCTGACTCAAGTGTGTTTGACAAAAGCATCGCAATTGTCATCGGCCCAACCCCACCAGGAACTGGTGTGATCGTTCCTGCAACCTTGGAAGCCTCCTCGTAACAGACATCTCCAACAAGCCGATGACCTCGAGGGCTTTCTGGATCTTGATGCATTTCAAACCAGTAGTAAGTATATCACGCAAGAAAAGTAATACACATGATGAAAGGGGCAAGAGTATGGAAAGAAGAAATAGGCAAATAGCCACTGAAAGACATGAATCGCATTGAACCTTCCTAGGTATTTAATTAATAGAGCTAGGACACAAAGAATGGATCTCGACCTTGCATTGCAAGTCGTCCAATGTGCAGTGGATGAAAGCCATCAACGTCTTTTTTCGATACTAAAAGCATTCAAAATGTTCTCGTCGTTCATATGCTGCAAATTATCAGATAACATTAATGTGAATGTTCAGTGGATGAAAGCCATCATTATCCCTTTTGATACTACCGGCAATCAAAAATGTTCTCATCATTCGTATGCTGCAAATCATTTAATAACTTACGTGTCAACAAACAAGTTCAAGCATCAGCATAGAACATCAATTTGAAAAGAATGCTGACAACAAACTCGCAAGACCGCAAAGGGCATACGACTCGTTAACTAAAACAAAGAATATGTTCATATGTACTTTCCCAAGTTCTTTGAAAGACAGCAACCAGAGGGCTTTTGTGACACATATACAACATCAAGGCAGTCATTATAAATGGAAACATTTGTGTACAATTGGGGAATTCTGTAGTTATCGAAGTCTTAACCGTATATATTATACATAAAAACATATTGTCATGGCAGTTGATGTCACGTATTGTCTAGGTAAGTAATCACTAGTATTTAGTTATCTTCGTGTGGCCTTCTGGATTAAAAAAAAATATTCTAGCTCCTTCCCTAACCTAGGCAGAATCATCGGTTGAAACAGTTGCTGCTACGCATGCAAATTGATTAAGATAATTTTAACATCAGAACAAATGAAACAGACAAACGAATACACTAGTTCACAATTCGACACAATCGAATACTCCCTCCATTCTTTTTAAGCGACGTTTTTTACTTTTCATGGTCTTCCGCCTTTTACCGTTACTTTAACTTATGATATACTAATAAAATTATAATACAAATCTAAAGGTATAGTTTTAATGTAATCAATCTAAATATTTTTCAACATATTAGTGGTCAAAGTTCGACGGCACGGATTTGTCACTTCAAAGGGAGTATTACCCAGTGGCATACTAAGGCCATGTTTGGTACAGCTTCCACTCCCAGCTTCTCAATCGATTCTCGTGAAACCGTACCAAACACTCTGATTCTCAAAATCACTAAATTCTTCTTCTCGCGAGGAGCTGTCTCGAAAATGAACTAGCAACGAAGCGACCTCTCGTGATTCGTGAGAATCCAACTTTCAGAAACGAAAATACCCTTTGAAGTTGAAGGTTTTTACCCGCAAATGTCACTGAGTTACACAAATACAATTGAAGTATTACACCTAGGGGTGACATGGTCTATTTGCCTCTAATATTCCCTCATATGGTTTTTAGAGCCAACCTACCAGCCAAACGGTTTCAACAGACAGCTCCAGATTCTCAGAGAATCAGGAGCAGAATCTGGAAAATGAGAATCTAGAGCTGTACCAAACAGGGCCTAAGAAACACGAGAAGGTAAGTGAAGTGAGGAGAAACGAGACGCAGCGCTGGGCGTGGAAGAGGCGGCGATGGGACCGAAGCCATCTTTGCTGCACGTGAGCGGGGCTGGGGCGGAAGCGGAGCGGCGAAGGGGGAGGAGGCGGGAGGTCGCGGAGGAGGGGCAGTCAGAGAGCGGCAGCGGCGAGGTTTTCGCGGGCGGTAAAGATGCGGTGGGGCACAAGAAAGTTGTGAAATGAGAAAGAAATCGTGTGTTGCGTTATTGAGTGGGCACAAACCCTCGAAGCAGCGGCTAACGCTAGTTCGGAGCGACAGAATTTTTCCAATTTATACGAGAATTAAACAGTTTCTTGTAAAATACCTAAACCCCAAATATTCAAGGGTTAGCATGGATTTAGGGACTAACGATCGTTCATTGTCAAAATTAAGCTATCTACGAAAGCAAATTTTAGTGCCCTACTACTTCTCTATCGGTGAGTATTTTGGATCCAGCCTGAAATGTCAAACTTTGTTGATAAATCTGCTTTTCAGGCATGGTCGTAACTAAGAAGAAACATTTGGATTCGGCAAACATGCACATGCGGACATGCGATACCAAACATCTCCATTGTCTCCTCGTCAACCGATGTTGGCAATTAGAGCATCAACTTGTGATCTGGTTCCCGCAGGAATCGAACTAGTTCAGGTAAAATTCTTGCATTTCAAATATTTTTGCATTTCAAACGGGGCCGCTGGAGGCTGGACGGACCTATATGTTCCCCAACAACGGCAGAAAAATGGCAGCAAAGTTTCAGCAAAAAAAGACCAAACCTTCGCGATCCCTTGCACACAGAATGAAAAACCTCTCTCTTTCAGTTGTACAAGACGGGAAAAGCTATGGAGTTTTTGAGAAAAGCACTGTACTCACGGAGTTGAATGAGGGGCTTGCTTCGTCAAGAGAAACAGAAGGCGTCTCTGCTACTTGACAAGACTGTCAAGGTTTGCATATAAATATTTATGATTTAGCCGTGTTTTCGTCCGTTCTAGGTAGTATCACGGCTTAGGTGAGATAGGTCGCTCCCAGAGTAGTGCACACGTTGAGAAGTACTACTGCTCAGAGTTATCAATACTATCGGTCATACCAGCCGGTACATATTCGAAGAATCTAGATATATTATTATAAGTTAATGGAGTATTTCAGTGATTAATAACAAATCTATTTATGAGACTTAACACTTTGATTGTTATACCTATTGTTTAATCTACATTCGATGAAAATATGAAAAATCAAAAAGATATACATTTGACATCATTTTCTTATATCTTGTTGCATTTCTTAATTGTGCAAAACCGATTTGACTTACTCTTCCGCATTAGAAATCGATTTTAGCCAAAAGTTTTTTAAAACCGCTTATTCAAAAAACCTCCTCTAGTCGGCCTCCTCGATCCTACATATTATCATACTACTATCTAAACCGGTACAAAGTAGCTCTACGTATCGTACCAGCCTAAATACTGGTCATACCGGTTCAATTGATAATACCGTCTATTGAACTATATGTTGTATTTGATAGTACTACTATGTATTTGAAATAATACTACAAGTGATATTTGGTGTGCATATAATTAAACAAATATATACTTATAAATATATATACTCGTATTATTATATTAAATTTGAAACGGTACGTCGGTATGGATCGGTATCTGACAAGTATGCTACTACTTACTGCAATTCGCATCTACGTGTGCCGGCCTGTGATATCTCTCAACCGATTCACTCACTCCCGTTAAGATGACTTGATCTCTAGGGGATAAGCAATCAACGGCTGTGCGCATCGCCGTGGCACGCCCAAGATTGGTGCGTCCATCATCGGACGGCCGCGGCTCGTCCTCTAGACGGGCCAGCTCACGTCATCACCATGGTGCCTTCTTCGCCATGAAGAATACGGAGATCGCCTTTTCCCCGTTGCCATAACGACTTCATTAGTTGGTTGATCGAATAAGTCAGAGAGCCTTATGACGAGTGCAGTGCGCCGCATCAGAAATGGAATCAGAGGCGGTCAACAATGGCTTGCGCCTTTGACGCCACAGACAATTAGGTCGGCAGCGACAATTTGTACTAACTAACATGGCAGTCTCTCCCTCTCCAAGTCTCTCAGTCTCAGGTCTCGGCTCCTGTCAAAGATGGCCTGCTCTTGTATTGCACTCTACTCTGTTTCAAGAATTCTGAGTCTTTGTTTGGAGAGAGAGAGAGACAGCTAGCAGTTGCAATTGGTTCACCAAATAATAAAAAGGCTGGTCCATTGTGAAAAATAAATCCCTTCGATGGCACCAACATCATTAATAACATTTCACCAAAAGTTGTGGCTAGCCAAAGAAGAAAGATTTGGACAAATTGCGCTAAAAGTCGAACTTACATAATCGCGCTAGTTGACGTATTACGGGCAGCTTACATTACCGCTGGACAAGTCAGACAAGAAAGCCTCAGGCTAATAATTTACCCCGCATAGAGTCTCGAGCATGCTAACAAATGTGCAAAGTAATACTACATGGTTTCTGACCTTCGCATGCGTCACTTGTTACAGATCTACATGGTAGATTATACTTCTAAAAAATTAGCACCATGAGAAACAATAACGGTTTTGCAATGTGACGATCTTCAAACCATGCCATTCTCATACATTGAACCGTCTTTGGTTGTAGCATCTTCAGCCATGTCAACTTCAACCATGGCAGCATCAACGAGAGACTGTAATACGGAAACAGAGAGCAAGTCAGTACAGCATGTGCTATAAATTAGCACGATAATCTATCAGACTGGTAGTCAGGGTTCTCAACAGGACACTTTTGAATACAGGGCAATGGTATTCTAGAGCAATAAATGAAAGCATATGTTGGGAGAATAACCTGGAGCTCCTTTTCAGACATCTTGACCCTGTCATTGTAGTCTTGAAGTTGAAGAAAACATTTGTACAACTGCATACAGTGTTTTCAAAGTACATATGATTTGTATTGGTTACCAGTTGCTTCTCTTCATAAAGCAGCAGCTAACAAGATATGAACAAGCGCACACACCTTTGTAACAACCAATTGTCGTTCTGAAGAAACTTTCCGTGCAGCAACCAATTCATCCTCTAGTTTCTGCATTTTTTTAAAATAAAAACATTTTGGAACTTATCATCACAATTCATCTCAGTTGGGGGTCTTGGAGAGAGCCAAGCAATGGCTATCTTAATTAAGAATGAAAAATATGTTCCAATATCAGGATATAGATCACCTGAGATCTCTTCTGCAAATCTGCAATGTGTTGTCCTTTGGTTGCAACTTTATCTTTAATCTGAGTAACCTGCAAAAGTACATCATTCAAATTCCTCTTATCACAATATGAAATGCAAACAATAGTTAAATTACAAATGAAGTTCTCATTGACCAGCTAATGAGCACCTGAAAGTCCCAAAACTATTAAATTTGAGTATGTCATCAGTCTATCATGAATCCTGCATACTGTCAGTGATATGGCTCTACACTGAATAAAGATTGCTATACAACAATTGTAAATGCAACCGTCAGTAAGCACCTAAATATGTGTCTGAACCTGAATACACGATGAAGCATTGTTAAGCCTAGTATATTCAATGTTTAGGTGTTAGCTGGCCATCTGTTGGTATTTAAGCAATGTAGGCCAGTTGAATAATGGATTAGGCCAGTTCAATAATGGATTCTATGTAGAAGGAAGAAATTCATAATAGCTTACACCGACTCTTTGAGATTGTATAAACAGGTTTGACTGTCCAAATCAAGACTAATATAGAACAGAGCTCTTTAAGAAAATGGAGTACCTCATTTTCAAGGTCCTCGCGCATCTGAATAGCTTTGTCCAACTGATGTTTTACCTGATATACACACAAAAAAAGAGATATAACTAACTTACCCAACAAGAAGCAATTGACATCAAGGGTCAGGAATGCTTGTGGACAAACATCAAAATAACATAGAACAGGGACAGATGCATTTACGTCATTGTGAAGATCATCACTGGAACTTGATATATCTCTGCTATCGTGACCTTTTGAACGGCTGCATAGAAAAAGTGAGGAAACTAAACGCCTTAATCCTGGAAAAACTTCTCTGCTACTTGATAACGAAACAAAATCTTGCATATAAGCAAATTTTGTTTTGAAGAAGCGGAAACAGACAAACAAGGTAGCAGATGTCACATTAAAGGTTGAAACTTATTGTGCCCTCTGTGGATTTCTCACTAGCCAACGAAAGTTTAAGTATATAATAGAAGCATGAAACATATTTTATCAGTAAATGTTTAGTAATAGTAGGCTGACAGCTTCCAAGTATGACAAAAGAAAGATAATATTTTTTTATTGTTCAAAAAGACTACCATGGGAACAGATCCATTATTTACATCTCAGTCCAGTAGACCACTTGTTTTCAAATGATTACAATGCCACATATGATAAATTAACTCTTAAATCCTCATCATATTCAAGCCCATTAGGTCGAGATGCATGCTGTGACTTGCTGTCAGTCTTGGCCATTGTGGTGCGAACTTATTTGCATTGTGTACATCCCATGCTTTTAGTTAAGTGTCAAACCAATTATAAATCTACCATGAGCCAACGACAGTCAAGATCAAGACTGACAGATCACATATCCACGTAACAGCAGGTTGTCAGACTCTATAAGTGAGTTGTCTAGCTGCCCACGTTTTAGCTAATTTGAGCAGACTATTGTAAATTTACATTATTGAGAGAATTGAACATATATAATAAGATTCATGCATGGTAACAAATAGATATCATATTATCATTGACCTTCACTTCTCAAACTTTACCAAAGTGAGCACTGAACAGGATCTTCTTCTAATTTATCTAACAGATGACATGCAAACAATCCTAAAAATTAACTATCATCAGAAAAGAAATTAACAGAAATATTTTTCCTAGAAATGCAATACACAGGGGAGGAGTTGCAGCAATTCAACTACATGCCTTGGAACTTCAATTAAGCTTCATCATAGCAGAAATATTTTTCCTAGAAGAGATACATGATCTTATTTTTACCCAAATGAGCTCTCATGGTTAGCAATATCAACATAACTAAAATATTAAGAAAAAAATACAAAGTAATACCTGAACCTTTTTCTTGATTGCTGCTCCTTGTCTTTATCTCTTTCACTATCATAGCCTTTAGAATTTTCCTTTTCTCTTTCATTATCTGAATCAATATTACGCATTTCCACTGCACGGCCATGGTCTCTAGCACGCCTCTCATCTCCTGCATGATCTTGATCCATGGGATAGTCAATTTCTTCATCGAAGCCTCCATGTTCATAATATCTTTCTCTATCATGGTCGCGAGATCTATCACTATCCCTGTCATGGTATGGATCTCTGTCACGGTCGTAGCTCCTTTCCCTATCCCTTCTGTCCCAATATCCATCCCTTCCAGGATCTCGTCGGAAACCATCACGACCAAAATCACGGGCACCTCTTGTACGTACTTCATTTACTCTAACAGCACGATTACCTATTCTCTGTTGCAAATAACAGAATATTTAATACAAGAGAAAATAAAAGGTGTTTAAATTCCAAATAGGAAGCCTACCTTGCCATCCATCTCCAAGATAGCAAGCTCAGCGGCCTTAGGGCGAGTGAAAGTAACGAAACCATAACACTTGCCTCTGACCCTCTGATCATTTATCACCTGCAATGCACAAACGGATCGTATGTATTGTAATCTAATCTCGCACAATCTCAATCTCCCATTGGTCAAATCACAAGGAATCACTTCAAGGGAAACCGTAGCATTAATTGCTAATTCATAGAAAACAAACAGAACAAAAAGCTTTTTTTTCAGAGCCATTTACGATGATGGAGTTCACATCAGCAAGTTCACAATTAACATTTTTTAACCCATCTCGACTGTTGATTTTGGCCCTGCAATGATGCCATCTTTGTGCCTCTTCTACTCGAACCAGGAAGATATACTCAAGAACTAGAGCATAATGCCCTCAAATTCATGTCTTGACATCTGAGTCACTTGCAATTCGCTTCCACTTCCCAATTCTTCTAGGTATTAAATCAAATACCAAAAAGGAAAAACAAAAGCATCCAGAAAAAAATCCAAACAAACCCCCTTCTGAGGTAAACATACTGTCAGGAACTCTTATCCAACAGCACCATTAATATTCAGAAACGGACCGAGATGAGAGAATACAGAGGAAAAAGAGATGAGGAATAGAAAGAACGAAAGGACGAGGCGGCTAGGGATTCATTAACATAAATTCTGGAATAATCCTTACAAAAAGACCTCAACGAGCTTATATAGTGCTGAACAGAGTGCATTAAGCATAAGAGTTCATTAGCTACAATTGCATTACGAGTAACAATGCTTTTGCGCCGGATTGGCACAATGTTTTACTCCTTGTGTTCCTAAGCGTTGGATCTTCATAATCCGCACATCGTTACATCTCAACCGCATCTTCTGAGCATAACGCTGCACAGCAAAAACCGGCGCTGAACTCCTCCTTCCTTCAAACTTCCACTTTCCTTCCTCGTTCAACCTTCAAAATACTTAGTTCTAACAACCTCTCCGGTCTTCAGAGTATTCTTGTCCTCAAGAATTGAAATCTGGAAAGACACGCGACATGAAAGATGCATCCTCCCAAGTCGCTGCTTCCAGTGGCAGGTTAATCCAGTGAATCAACCATTGGATTACAGGTTCATTGTTCCTCGGCACCATTCTTCTTTCCAAGATTGCCGCCGGATAAACCTTCACATTTCCATGATTCCATCATCATCTACAAGAGGAAGTTCGGGGCTGGGAATTACCTTGGAACCCAGATGTTTCTTGAGCTAGCTTACATGAAACACAGAATGTAGTTGACAATCCCCGGGTAACAATAACTTGTAGGCCACCTTTCCAATCTTCTCTATCACCCTAAAAGGCCCATAGAACTTTGGATGTAGCTTTAAGGATCTGTGTAGACAAAGTGAAGTATGTCTATAAGGCTAGATCTTGAGATACACCATGTCTCCTACAGCAAACTCTCTTTCCTTCCTCCTCTTGTTAGCATACTTGTGAATTCTCCTAAGCTTTAACCAGATTGTCATTGATGATTTGATTGGCCAACTGTCTTCTCTTACTTCCTCATTGGGAGAGTCGGGTAATATGCCCTCATTAAACATTGGGGGAGAGAAACCGTAAAGAACTTGAAAAGGAGTCATCTCCAAGCTTGTGTGATAGCTGGTGTTGTACCACCACTCGGCTAAGGACAACCAACTCTTCCACTTTTTGGGACTAGCAAAGGACATGCATCAGAGATAACCTTCTAGGCATTAGTTAACCCTCTCGGTTTGCCATCAGTTTGGAGGTGGTAGGCTGTGCTAAACCTCAGTTTTACCCCTAATGATTTGAATAATTCTTGCCAAAGGTGACCTGTAAAAATTATATCCCTGTTAAAGACAATAATAGCAGGCAACCCATATAGCTTATACACCCCATTGAGGTACTCTTGTGCAACTTGTTGCACTGTATAGGGGTGGCTCATGGCAAGGAAATATGAATACTTTGTGAACCTATCCACAGTTACTAATATCACATCATTTCCTTCAGATTTGGGTAGCCCTTCAATAAAATCCATTGTTATGTGGGTCCAGGCTTGTTCAGGTACTGGCAGAGGTTGGGTATGGGGTTTGTTCACTCTTGATCGTTTGGCAGACAGGGCGCTCCTTGACATATATGATGACTGCTTGTTTCATACCCATCCAATGAAAAAGAAGCTTCAACCTCTGATATGTTCTTTCTCCAGAATGACCCCCAGTGTTGAGGTGTGGCAAGACATGATTAGTTGTTGTCTTAGCTCAAAATTGGCTCCGACTACCACTCTATTCTTGTACCTCAATATTCCTCCATTCAACTTATAATTGGGTTCAACCTAAGGATCAACAATCAGTTTTCTGATCAATTCCTTGTAATAATCATTATGTTCATAGCTGCTAAGAACTTCAGTAATCCGAATGGGTACAACAGCTGAGATTGCATTGACTTGTTCTCCATTGACAACTCTGGACAAAGCATCAGCCGCTCGTTTCTTCCTGCCCTTTTTGTACTCTACCTTGTAATTGTACCCCAACAATTTGATCAATAACTTGTGTTGTATACCCTTTGTTAATTTCTGCTCATGAATATACCTCAGACTCTGCTGATCGGTTCTAATAACCAGAGTAGATCCAGCAAATTAATGCCTCCACTTTTTAAGAGCTTCAATGATGGTCAATGCCTCCTTGTCATAAGATGATAATGTTGTAGCCTTAGGACCTAATGCTTTACTCATAAATGCAATAGGTTTGTGATTTTGCATCAGAACTGCCCCAATGCCATACCCACTCGCATTTGCCTCCAAAATAGATGGCTGGCTGTGATCTGGTAGTGCTAGCACTGGTACCTTGGTCATAACTTCTTTTAATATCAAGAATGTTCATTCTTGAGCGTCATGCTACACAAATGCATTTTTCTTGAGAGCCTCAAACAATGGTTTGCATATAATTCTATAATTTTGTATGAATCTTCTGTAGTATCCTGTGAGGCCCAAGAAGCTTCTCAGCTGAGTAACATTACTAGGTGTAGGCTATTTTTCTATTGCCACTATCTTGGTAGGATCTGTGGCTACTCCTTCACCGTGTATGACATGGCCTAAATATTCAACCTATTTTTGCCCAAAGGTACATTTGCTCATCTTTGCATAAAGATTATTGTTCTTCAGGAAATCTAGCACACTGGTTAGATGATTTCTATGCTCCTCCATTGATTTGTTGTACATCAATATATCATCGAAGAATACCAATGCAAACTTCCTCAAAAACTGGGATATGACCTCATTCATTAAAACCTGAAAGGTTGCAGGGGCATTTGTCAGCCCTAAGGGCATAACAACGAATTCATAACGGCCCAGATGTGTGCTGAATGTTGTCTTCTTGACATCCTCCTCCGGTCCTCCCTCATTTTGATCTAGTGATATCCAGACCTGAGATCTATCTTTGAGAAAACTCTAGCACCATGTAATTCATCTAGCAGATTTTCAATCACAAGAATTGGGTATGTGTTCTCAATGGTGTTGGCATTGAGCTGCCTATAGTCGATGCACATTCTCCATGTTCCATCTTTTTTCTTAACCAAAATGGTAGGGGAGGAATAAGGACTGACACTGGGTCTAATAGTGTTAGAATTCAACAACTTTTCAATAATTCCCTCCATGGTATTCTTCTGATGAAAGGGTAGTCTATAAAGCCTTTGATTAACATGTTGCTCCTCGGATTTCAATAGAATGGGTGATCACACTTTCTATTGGGAGGTTTAGGATTGTTTTTGGATGATACGTGCAAATGCGTGCGCATCAGTGGTTCGGTAATTGTGATTACGGGTGAAGGATTTGGACTCTGCACGCTGGATGAGAGAACAACATGTAGTGTCTTATGAAAAAATGAAAGGGGGGGCGAAGGTAACAGATGTAGTATCGCGCTACTTTTTTTTGGTGCCTAATTCGATGTCAAGATGGAATGGGCAACGAAACTGATTCCGATTGGAGCTCGGATTTCAGTCTAGTGTTCGAGGTATGTGTCAGAATTAGGTATTTTGAAGGTTGAAAGATAAAGGAAAGTGGAAGTCTGGAGGAAGGAGGAGTTCAGCGCCGGTTTTTGCTGTGAAGTGTTATGCTCAGAAGATACGGCTGAGATGTAACGATGTGTGGATTATGAAGATCCAACGCGTAGGAACACAAGAACTAAAGCACTGTGCCAAATCTAACGCGAAAGCACTGTTACTCGTAATGCAATTGTAGCTAATGAACTCTTATGCTTAATGCACTCTTTGAGCACTATATAGGCTCGCTGAGGTCTTTTGTAAGGATTATTCTAGAATTTATGTTAATGAAACCCTAGCCGCCTCATCCTTTCATTCTTCCTTACCTCATCTCTTTTTTCATCTGCATTCTCTCATCTCGGTTCGTTTCTGAATATTGATGGTGTTGTTGGATCAGAGTTCTGACAATTGGTATCAGAGCCCGATCTTGGCTTCAGATCTAATCTTGAGCAGCAAGAGCAAGGGTTGGGGAACTGGTTTCCCTGTGAAATTCCAGAGCTTAAACTGTTCTTGAGCAGATCTGAGGGTACTGTGGGAAAGAGATTATAGATCAGCAACAGGTTGAGGAGATATTTTGTCTCTTTGGTAAAATCCCTGAGTAGATCTGTGGGAGAAGATGGCTCGACCGGGAAAGGAAGATGAGATAGAAGAAGAAAGTCAGCTGCACGTCACCAGAGCGGAGTTGGAAGAGGTAAAGCGGAGTGTAGATCTGATGAGAAAAGGGCAAGTGGAGTACAATCAACAAATGGAGCAGTACAACAAGCAAATGGGACAGCTGACGATAGCAGTAAATGCCCTGGTGTTTCAATCTACTCAGAAGGGCCAAGAAAATAGGGAACCGTCGGACATATTCTCGAGTTACAGAGGTAATTTTGGAAATCACAACTCCCCATAATAGCAAATCTTTCTCCAATGAGTGTAGTCCGATCTTGTGGTATAGTTTTACCTGGTAGTGGAGTTAGTACAAACCAAGTTCATTATACCAGCACAACACAGGTTCCAGAGTTGTTGAACCCCTATTGCACGACTGGAGCAGAAGGTGATGAATAAGTCCCTGTACTGTGGTCTTTGTGGGGTAGGTTTGTCTGGCAGACTTTAGGACTGACATCTTGGATCATAGGGCAACATCTTGACTGCCCTATGGCAAACAGCTTTTAAGGGCGACATCTTGGTGTCATAGGATGACATCTTGATGTCATAGGACGAGCTGACTTTAAGGACAACATCTTGACTATCATAGGGTGACATCTTAGGATAGCATCTTAGCATATGCTTGGGTGGTTGTGACTATAAATATGTATCCCCAACCCTCGGAGTTGGCATGGCATTGTGTTAGAAATAAACAAAGAAAAATTGCCTCATCTCCAAGTGTCATCCTCTCCATGAGAGTAAGGATCTTGCTAACACCAACAAAGAAGACTCCAACGAGTAACAAGTGGTATCGAGCCATACTATCCTCAGAGCTTGAGCATCTCTTGCTCATCTCCGTCTCCGACCTCGCAGCGGCCCGGCACCATTAGCAACAATACTTGACTTTGTATCCCTTCACTCCTCCGAGGAGGCAAGGCGGCTTCGTCGAAGCGACCCTCTCCAGCGCGACCACTTCAAAGAGCGCGCCATGTCGCGAAGCGATCTGGCCTTCGATCGCCTCGAGCCGCGGCGTCGATGATGGCCAAAGCCGCCGCGGTGACAGCCAGCAGCGCAGCGGCGAAAGATTATTATGCGCGAAAAAGCGTCAAGTGCTGGTGGCGGCAATGGCGGCGGCGGCGAGAGAGGTGAAGCAGCGGCGGCGAATCTGGCGTCGCGGCGGCGGCAATGAGGTCAAGGTTTTCTGCGGCGGCAACAAAGACTCCATCTCGCGATGAGCGTAAGCCAGCGGATCTTGAGCCGAAAGGGAGAAAGCGTGCAAGGGCGGCGGCATGATGGGCGATAAGACGCCATGAGCGCCATGGTGGCTTCAGACAAGCGCGGGCGTGAACGGTGGCGCTCTGGAGGGCGCAGCGCCGCGGCGGCAGACGTCTGGGTCGGAGAGCCAGCCTTCACAGTAACAGCGCGCTCTCTCCCACGATGCATCGTGGTCACCACGGTACGATTGTCGTCGAGGGCGTCGGCCCGGTGGCGGGTGGCCTACCCTCACCAAGACCAACTATGTCGAGTGGGTCATGCGGTGATGAGGTAAAACTCGGTGCGGCATATGTGGGATGCGATCCAGTGCGGCGACGTCGACTACGACCGGGATCGACAGCGCTGGATGCTCTCATCACTGCGATCCCGCCGAGATGCGCTTCGCTACTAACAAGCGGACTGCCAAAGAGGCTTGGGACGCCATCGCTGCAGCACGCATCGGCAGCGACCGCGCCCGCAAGTCTACATTGCAGGCGCTTCGCACGGAGTGGGAGCACCTGGCCTTCAAGCCAGGTGAGGACGTGGATGACTTTGCTCTCCGTCTCAACACTCTGTTGCGAAAGTAGTGCGATTCGGCGGCGACACCTCTGGCGAGGAGAGAGGCGTGGAAAAACTCTTCCGCTGCGCCCCAGAAGTACAAGCGAGGCGGCCGCTCGATCGAAGTCTGCTGGACCTCTCCACGATGACGATCGAGGAGGCGTTAGGTCGCCTCAAGGTTGTTGGATGGCGATGAGCCTGGCAACTCTCGGGACCCGTCTCCGTTGGCGGAAGCTCCTCCTCACTCGGGAGCGATTGGGTCGCCGGCCAAGGTGGCCAGGAAGAAGGGTAGCCTTCTTCCACGACAGCGACCGAAGCATGGCAGCGCGGCAAGCGCGCAAAAGACGCCGTGCATGGGCGCGAGGACGTCTTGAGGGTAATGATCGTGAGGCGCCAGCAGCGGCCATTGGCAAGCAAAAAGCCGCACGAGGCGACTCTTGCCACAAGCTGCGGCAAGCTTGGTCATTGGGCGTGGAGTTATCGGATACCACACGCGGCCAGGCCATCGTCGCGGAGCGAAGGAGGAGGAAGCGGCCGCTCATTCATCTTCATCGCGAAATCGAACTACCTCCGTAGCTGCCGGCCCGCGATGGCTCTCCTCCACCTCGACGAGCCAAAAGCACATGCCTCCTCTACACGGCTCAAGAACGATAAGATCGACGGTGGTGCCTCGACACCGCGCCGCCCATCACATGACCGGTCAGCGGAGTTCTTGGCCGAGTTTGACTCGGCGTCCCGAGGCTCCGTCAAGTTTGGGGACGCCTCCGTGGAAATCAAGGGCGTCGGTTCGTCATCTTCACCACCATGTCACGTGAGCACAGCCGCTCACCGCGTCTACTACATCCCGATCCGCGGAACTCCATCATCGCCTGGGACGGCTCGATGAAACGGCTCGTGTCGAGATCGAGCGCGAGTGCCGCGGATTTGGGATCTTCGTCGCCGCCTTCTTGCCAAGGTAACAGAGGCGCAAATCGACTCTACATGCTTCACGTGCGGTGCACAACCCCTCTGTCTCGGCGCTCGTCGGGGACGACGAGGCGTGCTTGCCGCACGAGCGCTTTGGGCACCTTGGCCCGAGGCCACAGGCGGCTCGGTGCCATGGAAATGGTGCGAACTGCCGTGCCTTGACCATGTGGAAGCGATTCTGCGGCGTCTGCGTGTTGGCGAAGCGAGGCGACTCCTTTCCCAAAGAAGGCGAGTTTCCGAGCCAAGGAGAGGTTCGAGCTTCGTGCGGACTTGTGTGGCGGTGACCACCGCCACACCGGGAGGACGACGCCACTTTGCCGCTTGTCGACGATCTCTCCCGCTACATGTGGTGATGGTCCTCGGCGGCAAGAGGTCATGACGACATCATCGCGACGCACCTTGCTAGCGCGGAGGCGAGTCGCGCCACATGGTCGCGCGTCTTGCGCGCACAGAACAACGGCGGCGAATTCAGCACCGGTGTGGTCGCGTCGTCTGGCGATGAGGAGCATTCAATAGCCGCCACTACTCGGCCGTCTGACCCGCAGCAGAGCGGTGTCGTCGGCGGCGCAACAGACGGTTAAGGGATGGCTCGGGCCCTCCTCAGCGAGAGGGATCTTACCGGCATCTTCGGGAAAGCGGGTGACGGCCGTCTACATCCTCAACCGCTTCGCTACCAAGGCGCTCGATGGCGGGGACGCCGTCACGAGGCTTTGGCATGGGCGCAGCCGGCGGTCTCCAGCTCATGCGGTCTTCGCCTCTCGCGTTCGCCAAGGAGCTTGGTCACATCAGAAGCTCGGCGGCAGAGAGCACTCGGGAGTGTTCATCGGCCACGCGGAGGGCTCGAAGGCCTCACCGCATCCTCGACCACGTCACACAGCGTCCGCATCTCGCGTGGCGTTGTGTTCGGCGGCACGAGGGCGACGGGACAAAGCGGTGGGCGGCGGTTCAACTTCGACTCGTGGACTTTGTTGTCGACTACGTCCATTTCGAGAGGCCGGGAGCTAGCGGCTTCGTCTTCACCGAAAGCTCGTCCACTCGACACCTTGCTCGCCACGGCCCGGCGAGTGCTCCACCACCGGCTGCGGAGCTCGCCACGCCTCTCGCACCGGCTCGCCACTCCCTGCACCGAGGCCACACCACCGGATCGCCCGATAAGCTTTGGCCCACGACGAGCGGCGCGTGGTGGAGTTCGCTACTCATTGTCTCACGACGAGGACAGCGTCGACGCCTACCATGACGCACGAGCCTCTACGTTATCGTACCATGGACAACATCCTCGTGGCGGCCCATCCTCGGATGGCGCGGCCACGACTTCGGCGGCTGCGCTTGGCGCGGCGACGACGGCGAGCCTCGTTCTTCGCCGAGGCGGAGGAGGCGCGGCATGGCGTCTCGCGATGAAGCGAGAGATGGGCCGCCGGCCGAGCCGGGCGTGGGGCTGGCGGATCTTCTGCCGGATCGCCGGCGATCACCCTTAAGTGGGTGTTCAAGGCGAAGCGGGATGGCCGGCGTCATCATCAAGCACAAGGCTCGCTGGCGGCACGAGGTTTCATGCGCAGGAGGGTCGACCGATGGCGCCTTCGCGCGATCAGCGCGCGCATGGAGTCCGTTCGTCTTCTCCTCGCGCTTGCGCACCAGAGGAGGATTAAGCGCCCATCACATGGACGCCAAGTCCGCGCCCTCAGCGGCGACTTGAAGGAGGAGGCCTCGTCCGTCGGCCGCACGGGATTCGTCATCCCCGGCAAGGAGGCAGGTTCTCCGCTGCGCAAGGCCCTCTATGGCTTGCGGCGAGCACCACGAGCTTGGAACGCTAAATTGGACTCCACCTCAAGCAAATGGGGTTCCATGAGCGCGCACGAGGTGCGGTCTCGGCGGGGCAAAGCGAACGCGCCTGGCGGTGGCGTCACGTCGGCGACTGTTGATCACCGGCTCAAGGAGGGCGAGGTCGAGGCGTTCAAGGCGGAGATGAAGACCGCCTTCGGATGAGCGACTTGGGGCTCTCTCTTCTACCGGGATCGAGGTCCACGGGGCGACTCCGATATCTCCGCCGCGAGCCACGCCAAGCGCCTGCCGTCGAAGTGGGGGCTCACCGAGCCGCAACCAGCCAGCACTCACCCTATGGAGGAGAGGTGGCCGAGTCGTGAGAGCACGGCGGAGGAGGTGGGCGCGACGCGATCTACGGCGCAGTCGTGGGCGACCTTCGCTACCTCGCCCGCAGCGTCAGTTGGCGTTCGCCGTCGGCCTCGTCGGTCGGTTCATCGCGGCCGGACGACGAGCATCAGCGGCCGTGAAGAGGATCCTCCGCTACGTTGCGAGCACCTCCGACTACGGCTTGCACTACCCGAGGTGTCCGTGCGGCGGCTTCATCGGAATGCATACGACGGCGACCACGCGGCGACATCGACACCAGAAGAGCACAAGCGGGATTCTCTTCTTCCCGGCAAGTGCCTCGTTAGGTGGCGGTCGATCAAGCGGGCGGTGGTGGCCTATCGGTGTGGTAAGTACATAGCGGCTTCCACCGCTTCGACTCAGCGCCTAGATCGCTCGATCGCCAGTGATCTCCGGCGGAGACATCAAGCGGTGGCGCTCGGGGTGAATGACAAGTCCGCTCGGCTCGCAAAGAACCCGTTTTCACGAGCAGAGCAAGCACATCCGGGTGTAATACGCCGTCCGAGGTCATTTGGATGAAGGCGACATCAAGGCGAGCTACATCAACACCACGGATCGACATGGACACCTTTCACCAAGCCTCTTGGGAGGTAAAATTCCTCGAGCTCGCTCTAGGATCGGGATAGTTCAACTCTCCCACAAGCGACGCACAAGACTTAGGGGAGAATGATGAATAAGTCCTCATTGTGGTCTTTGTGGGGTAGGTTTGTGCAATGACTTTAATGACAAAGCATCTTGATCGTCCTATGACAATGACTTTAAGGACGACATCTTGATCATCATAGGGACAAATGACTTTAAGGATGACGTCTCGATATGTCATAGGACTGACATCTTAGGATAGCATCTTAGCATATGCTTGGTGGTTGGCGACTATAAATATGTATCCCCAACCTCAGTTGGCATGGCATTGTGTTAGAAATAAACAAAGAAAAATTGCCTCATCTCCAAGTGTCATCCTCTCCATGA
This sequence comes from Hsuehochloa calcarea, assembly GCA_036346395.1. Lineage (NCBI taxonomy): Eukaryota > Viridiplantae > Streptophyta > Magnoliopsida > Poales > Poaceae > Hsuehochloa > Hsuehochloa calcarea. Next base: position 11,337,696 of record CM070596.1, on the reverse strand, counting down.
GAGTAAGGATCTTGCTAACACCAACAGCAAGACTCCAACGAGTAACAGAAGGAAGTATCAACCCTCCAGTATCTCCTGTGCTTATGAGTACCCAGATACCCCCTTTGTTATCTCAGCCAACAGGCATTAACCCTCAAGGTCCTAACCTCCAGTTTGGTACATTACCATGCCCAATGAGCCGATCTTACCGCAACAATGGGCCACTTGTGTGACAAGTTCACCTACCTTTAATGAATATGTTAATTTAGATTGGGAGGAGAGGATGGGACATAATGGTAACAGATTCCATCAACAGGACAACTACAATCACAGAACTTTTGCTAGGGGCCCAAAACTGGATTTTCCATAGTTCAGTGGGGATAAGGTGGATTCTTGGATCAAAAAAGCCAACAAATATTTTGAGATTTCTAAGGTACCAATGAATCAAAGGGTGGAAATTACAGTATTGTACTTAGTAGACAAGGTGAGATTTGGTGGACTAGAATCGGCATGGATAATCGCCTTGGCATCGGTTTTGCATGATGATAGGCAAAAGATTTGCTCATCAATCAATCTATGATGTGATTGTAGCATTCCACTCAGTGAAGCAGCAGACTACAATATCACTCTACATCGATTCATTTGAGGAAGCAATGGCATTGGTAAGGAGGGGCAATCCTTATTTGCCTGAAGAATATTACATTGGGAGTTTCATAGCAGGGCTAAAGGATTACAATCAAAGCCACTATCAGCTCCAAAACCTAGCAACTTTAGTTGATGCTTATTGGGTAGCGAAGAGGCTGGAACAGTCTAACCCATTCAAAAGATCTGAGCTTGGGGCTTTTAGAGGAAATCCAAAAAGTAGTCTCCAGTAGAACAACAACAAGGGAACTAATTACAATCTGGCCAAATCTGAACCCAACCGAACCACCAATTCCAGTGGAGACCAAAATGTTGCTACGAGGAATGAAGGAAGATGTTTTAGGTGCAATGAGAAGTGGTATCCTAGCCACAAACAAGATTGTAAAATGAGTAAACAAGTGAGGGCCATGATTACTCAAGAGGAAGAGGTAGAAGATGAAGGAGGAGGACAAGAGGAATAATTACCGAAACCTGAGCATGTAAAAGAGGAGGTCCAGGAGAGGATGGATCCCCATTTCAGTTATCTGTGCATGCAGTCCAAGGGACTAGCTCTTCCAAGCAGACATTTACTCTCATGATTCACATGGGCAAGATAAGAGGAACTGCTCTAGTAGATAGTGGGAGCAGTGCTACCTTCATTGATACTAGGATGGCCTTAAAGTCTGGTTGTCCAATACAGAACAACTCAGCTGTGAGGATCATAGTGGCCAATGGAGAAACTTATGGAGCAAAGCCAAATGTGTAAACTGTCATTACACTATACAAGGAGTGGAGTTTAGTGATACCTTCAGAGTACTAGACCTTAAAGGGTATGATTTTATTTTGGGAGTGGATTGGATTTATGCACACAGTCCGATAGGCCTTAACCTAAAGAATAGAGAATTGTGTGTGAGCCACTATGGCAAGAGCAAGGTCAACTTTAAAGATGAGATATTACCTGTAGCCAATTGCATAGTTACCATAGAGAAGCTACACAAATTAATGGAGAAGGGAGTGATAGGTGCATTGATATATGTTTGTGACATTAGAGAAGAATCACATAAACTGCTAGCTATTCCTGCTGATATAGTGCTTATTCTGCAGAAGTTCAAGCCAGTGTTTGATGAACCCAAATCTGAGCTCCAATCGGAATCAGTTTCGTTACCCATTCCATCTTGACATCGAATTAGGCACCAAAAAAGAGTAGCGCGACACTACATCTGTTACCTTCGTTCCCCCCCTTTCGTTTTTTCATAAGACACTACAGTGTTCTCTCATCCAGGACAGCGGCAGTCCAAATCCTTCACTCCAGAATCACAATTACCGGACCACTCGATGCGCACGCATTTGCACGTATCATCCAAAAACAATCCTAAACAAAAGCCCCCTTTTGTTGAGCCGAACTATCTGAGCCACCGAACCGAAAGGCGCGTATGCTTTTGCATCAAAGCGCAGCAGAAAAACAAACCCTAAAAATCAAATCACTTTCCCTTTTAAAAAAGCACCGAACACTGGACACCCCATGCAAATCATCACATCGAACCCATTAACCCATCACCGAATAGCTTTCAAAAGGGAAGAACAACAAGGAGAAGTGGGGGCGGGAGGCAGAGGTGGGGAAGGGAGACCTTGACGGAGACGATGGTGCCGAAATGCCCGAAGTAGCGGCGGAGCATCTCCTCGTTGGCCTCGTAGGGCAGGCCCCCGACGTAGACGGAGGTCTCCTCGTCCACCGGCGCCCGGGCTGACATCTCGCTTCCGGCGACGTGGCGTGGCCTAGGGTTTTGGGTTTGCCCCCTCTCTCTCGAGTCGAGGCGACGACCTGTGTGAGTCGAGGCGAGAAGAGGAGAGAGCTGTCGGATCTGACGTAGTAATCTGGAATCCCAGATCCGCTTGTACCCTAGCTTCCTGCGCCCGGATAATCTCCGCCGTCTGTTTCGATCGGGGAGCGATGAGATCAGAATCGCCCCGTGTACTACAACTGTACACGTTGGTATCAGCCTTTAGCCCAATGGAAACCTGGCCCAGTTAAAATCTTGGGCCAAATTGACATGGGTAACCTTTTATACCTAGCATTACACCCCAGTTGCCGAAATGTGTTAGGTAGTTTTTCATTCGGTCGAACTATCTCAAACACCTACATTATTATTTTATTTATAGTCAGTTTTTTCCTAGTTAAATCCAGATTAACAAATAAATATTGATCTCAAATAGGTGAAAACAGGTGTCGACGATCGAGTTGTCGATCTTACAAAATAAAATAGAGAAAAATGACAAAAACTTCTTAAAAGATAATGATATTGGTCTTTATTGTTATGAACTGGATCCTTTATAAGGGGTTCCTTCGACAAGGCGGCGGACTAATCCTAATTACACTGAGTTTAGTGTTTGCTATGCTATTGAATCAGAGTTGAAATATAAATCTAATGTTGATTGTGATGCTTCCATCCGATGCCTTTGTTCCTCCATACTCTGTTTTTAAATAACCATCGAAGATGTGACAGTTACTCCTGGAGAAGACGATTGTTAGAAGTGACGCGTTTGGTCGGAGAGTTAGTTACAGTTAATGAAACAATAACTAGTTGTCGGTTAGCGTATGTGAGACACTCAACCATATAGTAGTTATTGTCAGTGTCTTAGAACCATGAACCGTCGTATGGTATGGAACAAATATGTCATGCGTTCCATTCGTCACACGATAAGAATATACTTGGAGTTAGATCCAGATGCCAGTTCAAGGCTTCTACGAGCAATCATCTGGTCCGGGACTGGGTACAGGACCTCATTCGACCAAAGTATCCATAAGTAACCTCTGGAATCCTTACAACCACGGGGTCGTTAGCCTTAAGGGTTACGACCATAAAGACGTATGGTCTTTTAACTATGTATTAAAGTAATACGTAGAGATTTTAATACTCGTCAACTAGCCCCCGAACTTTAAAATAAATTGGTCATGTGAACCCCCGATGAGAAGTCGTATCGGGCAGAACCTCATTTAATGTCGTGACAAACGAGGTGGTCTGTATTCACTTTAAAGTTGAGAAACTGCCTTAGGAATCGAATGGATTATCTGTTCGTTAGACATTGGTTTGTGTCTGTTGGACTTTTAGGTAACTCCTTTTTGCAGTTAACGAGTTGTGGTTATAAAATCCATTTGGCACGCTGCCTAGAAGACTTTACGCTCTCAAATTTTCTTAAACTTCCTCTTCATTTTCCTACGAAGGATCTCTTCCGACCTCCTTTGTTCTTTTCGCCTAAAAATCTTCTTCGACCACTCTCATCCAATCATATCGGACTCAGTCACCAAGTGGTAGGTTTTAGATCTGAGCGGGAAGAAGCTCAAGGCTTTCGAGGAGATCGGGATGCTTCCAGACAAGAGTTTGGTTAAGTGGAGACCAGCAACCAAATAGTATTACCCGAGCGGAGAAGAAGGAGAAATCCCTATTTTTCTTGCCTACATCGAGCGCGGGCTCAGATTTTCGGTACACAAGTTCCTTTTGCTAGTTCTTGAGTACTACGATGTTGAACTAATTAATTTAGAACCCAACTCAATCGCCAACCTCAGCATCTTCGTCTACTTTTGCGAGGCGTACCTGGGGATTTGACAAGATCTAAGGGTCTTCATGTATTTTTACAAAATGGCGAGGTTGGGGAAAACAACGGGAACTCCTCGGGAATGCTCACTCGCCTTCAGCAGGAAAGCCGATGAGTATATCAAAATATACTCGAAGTCATCGTGAGTCGTTATGGAAGAAAAGCGGCAAGCGGTGCTACTTGACCGAGAATCATAACAAAAGTGCGAATGCCGAATCAAAGCGAAATCACTGAACAATCGTTGCAAAGCTATGTTAGATCGCAAGCCGATCACGATTAGACATATGAAAATCCATGTAAAGCGGAATAATCATAAATGAATATAACATAAGATTTATGCCAGCCTTTAGAGATAATAGGTGCATGTCCCCATACATCTGAATGAATAAGTCAAACAGACGAGAAGACAATGACTCACTATAATGATAAGAAAGTTATAACTGCTTGCCCAGCTTAAACCCTGACAAAACATGGTTGTGTCAACGGTAACACGTCCAAGAACACCCTGACGAATTAATGAAGAAAGGCGGGACCCACACAAATGACCTAAACGATGATGCCACTGCGCAAACAGTAGTGGCGGTGGAAGTAGATGTAGAGGTGACAGGAGCAACTGAAGTGGACGGAAGATGGAGGCGATCAAGGATGTAGAGATCCTGATGATCCCTGCGGCGCCGGTCAGTCCCAAGTATTGTCCCTGTCTGTCGATTCTGGATGAAACAGGTGTGAGAGTCAAAACCAACCCTACAGCCAAGATCGGTGAGCTGACCCACCGAGAGAAGCTGCATTGTAAGCTAGAAAATATAGGAAACTATTGGAACAAAAAAGTCAGTGGACAAAATAGTGCCCTGACAGCTGACATACATAGGAGTATCGTCAGCTGTCTGAACAGAGATAGGAAAAATATGAGGTCCTACTAAAGTGAGAGATGTGCAGTCCGGTGTCATATGGAAAGAGGCACCAGAATCCATAACACAAGAAGTATTTGGAGGAGACATTTGAGCTAGACTGGCAAAACCTGCTGAGCTGTGAGAGAGTCGCTGAAGTACAACCTTGTAGAACTGCTGAACAGAGTCACCTCGCTGAGAAGGTACTGACGTGTTGGCCTGTCCTCCTGTCGAGGAAGGGCCTCCCTGCCCCCCTTGGATCATACACGCACCTTGTTCTGTTTTTTTCGCACCACACAACGCTAGTAGTCGTGCTCGATGTTCTTACAATAATTGCACTTAACACCAGTTAGTACAAAAACAGGAGCAGAAACAGACACCTGAGGAGGTACTGTAGTCCAAGCAGAAACTGTCGGTGTAGTCGAAGAAGAAGGGTAGGAAGCACAGCTGGAACAAACTGTGATGCTAACCCATAGCGAAGCTCCTCAACACGAAGCGTCGAAAGAGCCTCGATAGCAAGCGGTCATGGTGGCGGCTCGTGATTGGTATATGAGCTCAAACTACGGGAAAATGGCGACGAAGTCATAAAGGCGAAGCGTCGTGATCATATACGCACTTTATGACACTCCTGACAGAGCGGAGGAGCCAGCTCGTCCAGCTAGCGCCAGAGACTGGCCAGGGCTCAGAAGAAGTCGTCGACGGAGGAGTCCTCCTAGCGAAACGTCTCCAACTCACACTGAAGCAAAAAGAACTAATCATCGCTGCTGTACTGGTATCGCTCGCGCAAATACTCCCAGATCTAACGAGTGACACACATACCAGCAATGTCTGACTGGATGGAGTCGTTGACGCTGACCACCAGGATGGCTCGAACACGGGCCTCATCAGCACACCAGCGCTCAAAAGTGTATATGACATACTGAAAGGCCTCATCAGCAGCAACAATAGCAGCATATGTCTCCTTCTTGGTGGCCTCATCTTCCGCAGGAAGTGCAGAAGCAGGCTGCCTGGGAGAAGGCTAAACCAGCAGCGGTGGACAAGGTCGGACACTAGTGACATGTCCCCAGAGGCGGAGACCATCGAGGGTGATCTCCATAAGTGAAGACCACAACCTGTAGTTCGTCTCATTAAGCTTGGTTTCCGAGAATGGTATTACAGCTGATGGAATAGAAGCCATCGATAGGTGGCGTTGGACGGTGTGGCGACAAAGGCAACGAAGTCTAACAGACGGCACTGGACGGCGCGGCGGTTAGATCAACGTACTGGTTTTTTTTCACTTTTGCTTTGCTTTTCTTCAGGCTGACTCACGTTGAAACCGACCCATGCAAGAGGCAGAAGTACGCATGCGGGGGAACTAGGGTTCCTCTGCTGGAAGCGGCAGCGGCCGGTGTCAAGCGGGCGGCCGAGCGGCGGCGGCCGTGACAGGCGCGAAGAATGGCGACGTCAAGTCGAGCTGTGCCATAGCAGCGTCGAGCATTGGGCTCAGCGTCGCGGCGGCGGCAATGGCGCAGCGGCGTGATGGCGTTCGTCGGGCGTCTCAAGCGGCGGCGGCGAGGTCGAAGCGGCGATGCTCTGGCCGGCGTCGAGGCGATGGGTCGTCGGCATCGGTTCGGCCAGCCGTCGAGAGGTGGCGTCGGGCGAGGGCGGCGTCCTCGGCGGCTTTAGCGGATGGCTTGATGACGATCGGCGGCATGGTGATAGCGTCGTCTTTGCCTCGGTAGCGGCAGGCGGCGGCGGCGGCAACGGCGGTGCGGTGGCGGCAATGGATGTGGCACGACGACGGTGTAGTCGGGAAGGATGATGCGGCGCCGGGATGGCACCGGAAAGATAGGTTAGAGCCCTATTTCTGATATCATGTTATAAATATTGTATATATACTCAAGAGGACCCAATAGACAATATACAGATAGAGTACAAAGAGGTTGCCATATACAAATAAGGAATACAAAAGAGAGTCCTATTCTAATAATTTCCACCACTTGGAAATATTTATTAATGGATATCTTGACTCATCACTATTAATTTTGCGTTCTAGCTACAATACTGGATTCACATATGACCAGATTAAAGTTGCTTTGACATCGATATGTGCACTCACCAGCATTGCTTATTGAGGTTGGGAATAAAAGCTAATTACAGTAGGAGGGTACCTTCCATGTTCAAGCGCCTGTGTAAGCAACAAACTTGGGGACACTTGTTAGAGATATATATGTTAGAGATATATATGTGTTAGAGTAGGACTCTAGATTTGATTTGGTTTCCTTATCTGTAACATGTCTTGTATATATATACTGGCACATTGGCCCCTTGATAATACAAGTCGCTATTCCAACATGGTATCAGAGCGCTAGGGTTACCTCTCTCCTCATCTGACCTAGCCGCCGCCATCGCTGGCTTGCCGCTTCAGTCGGCCTCCCTCCAATCTAGTCGTCCGCCGGCTTCCTCCTCCGTGTGAGCCGCTGTCGTCGCCTCTGCTCTTCCTTCGCCGCCTTGATCTGCGGCTTCTTGAGCTCCACGCTCGCCCGCGCCGGCGACTCCCGCCTCCGGATCCCACGCCGCAGCGAGATCGCCGCCACTCAAGGTCGCCGTGCCGCCAAAGCCGACTCCGCCTCCGGTTCCCACGCTGCGATCGGATCCGCCGCCACAAGGTCGCCGTGCCGCCGCCTTAAAGTCGGTGCCGCGAGTCCATCGCCGGCCGCCATGTCCCGTCTGTTGCCGCGCTCGGTCGGTGCTCGTCTTTGTCGGCGACCCCGCCGCCGTCGCCTCCACATCGGCGGGCGGCGGCCGTCTTGTCGGCGACCCCGCCGCGCCGCCGCCGTTGGCTACCGCCACGAACCGCCGCCATCATTTGTCATCACTGGGAAACCTAGTTGTTTCCCCTGTTCGTGATGGGCGGGTAAGCCGGCCCGGTTCCTTTAAAGGAGCGAAATAAAAGAAAGCAAAAAAACATTGGTCTAATCGCCGCACCGTCGGTAGCGCCTATTAGACTACGTTACCTTAGTCATGGGCGTATCCGCCGCCCGCCTACCAATGGGTACCGTTTCCCTCCTCATTGCCGGTGATCTTCGGCGGTGTTAACTACCGACTTCATGTCTCACATGCGCATCCACATGCGTGGTCTTCGTCTGGGCGTCCTCTGCAGCGATGTCACTGTCGCCATGTCCTACTCCTCCGACTAAGCCTACGTGCATTGCGCTTCCCAGACGGTGACAAGGCGCTATGAAAGGCTTGGCCTTCTGGCGATGAGAAGGGCGCCTCGCCTACCAAGAGGCTCTGGATTTCTACATAGATCGCTTGACTACCTACACTCGGTGGTGTGGCGGCGGCCTTCCGTGCTTCTTTGTCTTCATCGCCGATGTCGACCTCGATTTTTATGAGATTGTGGGATTTTCTTGGTGTCTAGATGTGGACTCATCTTCGATAGCGCTCTGAACCCTCTGGAGATACCCTCTACATCGATGTAGTTCGCGAGAGCACTCTCTTGGCGGGGTGATGCTAATATTGGCGCCTTCTCGCTTAGAGTTACTGCGATCAGCGTCAAGCTGGACTCTCTTCGCCTGCCGCTTATCGTTCTGTTACGTCTTTGCTGGTATGCGTCTTGACTGGAGTTTCGGTGTCTCTGAGTTCCTTACTGCGCCTTAAATCTGAGTTCGGCGAGGCGTGCCCGGCTACTTGCACGCCACCCTCGTATTACTCTTTTGGAGGCCCTTGCGAGATCGTGCGAGAGGAGACTCGTCGAGTGGTCTTTGATGCGATGCCACTCCTGCGTGCTGCTGCCCGTACACCTGCTACACCGAGCGCCTCACTCTTGATTACTTGCCTCCTCAAGCGGGCGCCACAGGTGGTGGTGGCCGCCCTCCATCTGGCGGTGGCCGTCCTCGCTGCTCCTACTGCGACAAGGTCGGCCACATTGAGTCAGTGCTACAAAAAGCGGCATATTTCACGTCGTTCTTCTCCTAGCGCGCACGGTACTTCTACATCGGCGTGCATCGACTACTTCGCGTTTCTCTCGGCGCTTTGCTTGCGCTTGAGTTCTTCCTCGGCCAGGTTGCGGGTTCGCGGCCCGACTCTTGAGCGCGAGAAACCACCTCCTACGATCAGTACATCCCGTGGATCCTTGATTCTGGAGCATCTTTCCACATGACTTCTGATTCTTCCACTCTATCTTTTGTTACACCTCTTGATTCTCCTGTCAGTGTACTTACTACTGATGGTACCTCTCTCTCTGTCTCTAGTCGAGGACCTCTCAGCAACTCACCTTTTCATGTTCCTTCTGTTGCTTATGTTCCTCGCCTAACCATCTGACTTCTTCTGCTTTGGGACCATTCTGACCTTAGTTATCGGGTCATTCTCGACTCGACTCTTGTTGTGTTCGGGACCGCCACCTGCAGCGACTCACGGTTGGTTACGGCCTCGGCGCCTTGACTCACAGCGTCTCTGGGAGCTTGACTGGCTTCACCTTCCTTTCGCTGCCACCGTCGCCGCCAGTCTTTCCTCTTTTGTCACTCCGTCTACCAGTTCTTTCCAGCAGTGGCATCACCGTCTTGGTCATCTGTGTGGATCTAAATCATCATCCTTAGTTAAGTCGTGGTCTTCTTGGAGTGTCTCGGGAGGCGTGTCTTTAGATTGTCGGGGTTGTCGTTTAGGTAAACAAATTGACTTCCTTATCCTCATAGTGAGTCAGGTGTATCGTGTCAGTTTGATCTTGTTCATTCGGATGTATGGGAATTGGCTCCTTCGTTTGAAAGGGGTCATCGCTATTATATCATATTTATAGATGATTTCTCTCGCCACACTTGGATATATTTCATGTCTTCTCGTAGTGAGGTCTTGTCTATTTATAAACAATTTACCACTATGGTTCACACACAGTTCTCCACTCCTATTCGTGCCTTTCATGCTGACTCTGCTGGCGAGTATCTCTCTCATCACAATGCGGCTTCCTTCTTTGCCGCGGGGCACTCTTCTCGATTCTCTTGTCACGGTGCTCATGCCGAGAATGGTGTTCTTTGGCGCAAACATCGTCACCTTTTTGAGTCGGCTCGTGCCCTGATGATTGCCGCCTCTATTCCACCTCACTTTTGGGCTGAGGCTATTTCCACTGCCACCTAACTCGTCAACATCCAGCCTTCTTCTGCTCTTCAGGGTGTAATCCCTGTTGAGCGTCTCTGTGGTCTCAACGACTACTCGCGCCTTAAATCTGTTTGGATCGTTTGCTCGTTCTCCTCACCTCGAGCGCACCAAGCTTGCTCGATCTGTTGAGTGTGTTTTTACGGGATCTGATGCGAGCACAAGGGCTATAGGTCTTTGGGATCTGTTGGTCGACGGATGCGAATTTCTCGGGATGTGACTTTCGACGAGTCTCGTCCCTTCTACCCACGTCTTGTCTCTCCTTCGGCTTCCTCTGTGGAGTCTCTGTCTTTTTTTGACATTTCCAGATATACCTATCTCTGTCTTGCCCTCGTCCACCCGTCTCACTGAGTCTCCACATATTTCTCCTGTGGCCCCTCCACCATTGTCGCCTCCTGCGGCTCCTCAGGCTCCCCCCACTACACTCGTCTACACTCGCCGACCTCGTATTGAGGATCTTCCATATGAGTCCTCTTCTCCTGATGTTTCATCTTCCCCTGATGGGCCGTCTTCTCCTCGCTACGCTCTTCGTGATCTCCAGTCGATTCGGCCCCTTGCCCGTTTTGCCTTTGCTGGCGTAGCTACTCGTGAGCCTGCCTCCTCTGGGATCTTGTTACTCATCTGAGTGGCGGCATGCCATGGCAGAGAGATTCGCGCCCTCAGCGTCTTGGTACTTGGGATCTTATTCTTTTCCATCTCACTCTCGTCCCATCACATGTAAGTGGGTCTATAAGATTAAGACTCGCTCGATGGCTCTCTTAGCGCTATAAAGCGCGTCTTGTTGCTCGTGGCTTCGGCAGAGTATGATCGTGACTCTGACGAGACTTTTGCTCTGTGGCCCACATGACCTTTGTCGCGCTCTTCTTTCGGTGGTGTCACATTCGCCCTTGCAGTGCATTTCTCGACTTGATGTCAAGAATGCCTTTCTTAATGGCGAGTTGCGTGAGGAGGTCTACATGCATCCGCCACCGGGTATACTGTTCTGAGGTATGGTCGTCGCCTTCGTCGCTCTCTCTATGGCCTTAAGCAAGCCCTCGTGCTTGGTTTGGCGTTTCTCCTCGTAGTCACTGCTGCGGCTTTTCGACCAAGTGATTATGATCTTGCGCTTTTGTCCACACTTCGTCTCGTGGTCGGACTCTTCTTCTTACGTATGTTGATGATATGATCATTACGGAGATGACTCGAGTACATTGCCTTTGTCAAGGCTCATCTTAGTGGCGATTCCTTATGTCGGATCTTGGTCCTCTTCGTTTACTTCCTTGGGATTGAGGTTACTTCCACTCGGATGGTTTCTTTATGTCCCAAGAGAAGTATATTCGGGATCTTCTTGATCGCGCCTCTCACATTGATCGCGTCTTTATTAAGACTCCTATGGAGTTCAATATTCACCTCTGACCCTCTGATGGCGAGCCTTTTTCTGATCCGATTCGCTATCGTCATCTTGTTGGGAGTTTTGTCTACCTTGCCATTACTCGTCAGGATATCACCTATCCGGTTCATTACGAGTCGATTCGTTTACGCTCGCTCGAGGTCCTCTGACCACCTTCTTGAGTTCTGCGATACCTTCGTGGGACTATCTCTCGTAAATCTCTTCTTTCCACGCTCCGACATTTACGACTTGAGCTTATTCGGATGCTACTTGGGCGTGATCCCTTTGATCGCGGTCTATCTCTGTTCTTGTGTTTTTCTTGGTGGTTCGCTTATTGCCTAGAAAGCGAAGAAACAAGCTGCAGTGTCCGTTCGAGTCAGGGGTGAGTTGCGAGCTATGGCTCTCTTGGCGACAAATATTACAGCTACGGTGGTTACTTGAGGATTTTGGTGTTTACATTACTACACCAACTCCTCTCTTGTCGAACGATCTGACAGTGCTATCAGTATTGCCCGTGAGCCTGTGAAGCATGAGCTCACCAAGTATATTGGTGTTGATGCTTCCTTCATGAGGTGTTGTGTGCATGATCGGTGATTGCTGCTCTTGTATGTGCCTTGAGCTTGGATAGCGGATTTCTTCACGAAGGCGGACTCGAGGCAGACGGCAGCCTACCTCTCAAACTTCGGTGTTGTTGATCCACCATGAGTTTGAGGGGGGTGTTAGAGATATATATGTTAGAGATATATATGTGTTAGAGTAGGACTCTAGATTTGATTTGGTTTTCTTATCTGTAACATGTCTTGTGTATATATACTGGCCTATTGGCCCCTTGATAATATAAGTCGCTATTCCAACAACACTAACATCGCCAAACGACATGGAATCATTATAACTTCCTGCTGTGCCATACTGGACAATCCCAGACACACTGAAGACGTCGAGGAGAGTCTGTACAGTGACAGCGGCGATCAACTGGAAGAACAAAGAAACAGTGGTAATGGGTAAGCATAGCACAATTCGTATTTAAACTCGTACTTTGTTGATTCCAACGCCTCACAGTAGTTTCTATTGGAATATAGCAAAAGGACTTTCTCCATATAGTAAAAAAAATTGTGTAAATGCAGAAAAATTATGATTTTAGTACCCTGTGTTGTCCTGTCAATGCGTATATAACATTCACACCTCGAATACTCCCGATGTGAAACCTTCGTCCAGAAAGCCGTGAAAGGCCATAGGAAGATGAAAAAAAAAGCATTAAAGGACTATATGAAAATGTTGCAGTACAGTAGGAAACTTGATTTATGATTGTATCTTTCCTTTCCCTTTCTCTTTCTCTTTCTGATGAGGGAGTATGTTATTGTCTTGTGCATCTATTACCATGTTTTAAGGCTAAAGATGAGGCTGATATGACTTCTGGTTTATGCTTTCTGGACCCCCTTTTTAAAGCTTTTATCCAACACAAGCAAATGGGCCAATCTATAGGTGAAAACATATCATGTTGAAGAGAATTCAGGTCTTGCCCGAGTGCAGATCATGCAAATTTGCAGAGCAAGTAAGCTTATCACATATGCACAGCTTCAGGTATCTCTAAATTTTTTATTCTTTATCCTTAAATGTTGAAATACCACTATATCATCTTTTGGGTACTGAAGAGGATATCACATCAACATGAGGCCTAAATTAATTACGCCTCTGTGAGGTAGATGACCAAAGATAAAAAAAGAAGCAGCGTGTGCTTACCCCTGTCTCGTGCATTTACCAATGCATTTTTTGCGACGTACTGCTTTGTTCCACGTAAGGTATAAGTATATTGATTGCATTTTGCGAAGATCAACTGGACATTTATGTAAAAGCAGACTTTCCATTATTTCATCTCCAAACGGAAGAGGGTATCAATTGAGTTATTTTTACTTGATTACCAGCTTAGTGTTACAGTGCTGACTTAATAATCACCTGAATGTGTTGATCTGAGTACAGTTTTTGAACTCCATATTCAAATCCCATGGCTTTGGAATGTGTCTTCAATGCTGTTTCAACTCTCAATATATGCACCTTCGGATGCACATTACACACTCATAAAATAGCGAGCTAAACCTGTCAGTACCTCCTTTGCTTTAGCATCTATGTGCGTTTGTCCACCATACATGTCATGAACATGAGGCCTCTCCCCCATTAGAAATGTAGTACTTGTGTATAAATGTGAAATTAATCACACCTCTGTGAGGTAGATGACCAAAGATAAAAAAGACGCATCTTATAACAAGAACAGATGCTAGCGGTTCACGTGTTTTCCTTGTTAAATATTTGTTGCTGTCAAATGGTTTATTTCCATTCGAATCAACACAGCATTAACTACCTTACCATTATGTTCATAGTCAGGTAACTACGAGGACAACTTCTGCAATACTATGACGGTATCTTTGCAGCATGGTCCGTCTACAAACTTGCTTTTGGACCCAACTCATTTGTTGTTGTCTCTGATGCTATTGTTGTGACACACATCCTGCGAGAAAATGCTTTCTGTTGTGATAAGTTATTTTTCTAGCACCCATTTTTTTTAACATTTGTAGTTAGCCTATATGGATTACCAACAACTCCAGATGGACTTGGACCATAATTTTCTCATGCCCATGCTGACACAATGATAAGGGAGACAACGATGAAAATCTCGCTAGGGCCAATACAGGACAGTCTGAACATGAATCCTTACATGTCTTGCAATCCTTATGCTACCTCTCAGGCCTTGTCTACAGGATACACGTTTGCTATTTGTGTTCGTCGCCATGTATATATTGCAGCTGGGGAAATGTATTGATTCTTTTGATCTTTCCAGTTCTTACTCTTACTGGCTTTTGTAATTAAGCACATATTTTATCTTGCCAGAATGCTGCATCTACTAGCGGTATTGTGCATGCAGAGTGCATTCTGCAATTCTGTTTCTTTGCTTTGTAGTTTCTACAAGGTCTTTAAACATAATTTCTTTATCACATAGGATTTGTTGATACCAAACTGTTTTTCCCCATTCTTGAAGTATGTTGGCTTCAGCAAAGGGGATGATTCAGAGTACATTCGATTTGAGGATTCTAAGGCAGCTGAAAAGGCCCGTGATTTGCAGGTCTTGCGAATGCAGGTGGTTTGATCACGAAGGGCCACATTGTTACTTTGGAACCTGTGACTGCTAAAAACTACAGCCTCTCAGTTTTTTTTTGGCTTCTATTGAACTAGGCAACTTATTCAACCATGCAAATAGATGCTTGTTTAAAGTATCGTCAGGTCTTGTAGTTTGTGTTCGATAATATGACTAGCATTCCTGTTAGAAGTAATTTATTTTCATCCAAATATGAGGTTAAGGTAGAATGGTTATATATATATTCACACGCTGCTACCTAAAACCAACTTGACAGTACGTTATACTTACCAACCCAGCTGTACTTAACTCTCCTTTAACTAATGTCGGACAATTTTTCTATTAACCAGCTAATCAAACGTTAGCACCTGCCACATCCTTTTCTCGCACAAAACTTGCCTACAAAAATGCTCCGTCGGCTGTTTTACGAATCCATTTTTCAGCGTTGCTTCTTTTACTCTTGAGCATTGCGAGCGCGTATTTGCTTTGCGCGCCCAGGTATCTAGTGTATTCACAAGGGATTGCACGGAGCATGAGAGCGCCCCTGGCACCCCCTATATATATTCGTCCCTACCCTCAAGCATGGGTATTGTCGCCGGTGCGAGTCGATCATTGAACAAATCCAATGTAACCCCGGGAGGCTGGTTCATGCTATCTACCCACGTAGCAATTGATTTCATAATTTTACATGCAGTAGAGCTTCAGCCACACGGTCATCTATAGGGTAGTTGGTGTTAGATTCACTACTTCACTTTACACCGCATAGGTACTATATTTATATATTTTTTCTATCATTCTATTTTGACCCACAACTAAATAAAATATCATATATTTTTCCTTTCACTATAGTTTCTCTTTCTCTCTCTCGTTTCACTTACAAGTGGATCCGCAATGTTAGCACCGTACGTCGTGGATGGCCAGGATGCAGCATAGGGATGGCAATCGGGCGCGGCGGATACAGATAGTGCTCGCTCATACCCATACCCGCGACCCCGAATTCCCCCCACAGGCACACCCGCGAAGGACGACGGGCGAAAAAACCTCGCCCATACCCGTCGCCCGCGGGCATGCCCGTTTACCCACGAATAATGCATCACCGCCTGTGGGTACCCATCGCCCGCGGATATGCTCGTTACCCGCGAGCAATGCATACATCAAGTTCATCATAATTCACACATCAATGGTGCATCACACATTCAATAACTAATAAAATTCATCACAATTCACATATCATATTCGACAAGACAACTAATCAAGTTCAACAAATAAAATACAAATACAAATTGACATAGATCCTTACACATGCGGGTAGATTACGGGTAATCGGGCGAAGTGGGTACGGGTGGAGCTTACCCGTGCCCATGCCCGTTTACCCGATGGGCAAGAAATTGTGTCCGTTTTCATGCCCGTGGGCAAAGAAAGCGCCCATACCCGTCTCCATTAGGGTATTCGCCCGCGGGCACGCGGGTAATCGGACACAATTGCCATCCCTAATGCAGCAGGGTGTTAACAGTGGTAAGTGGTACTTTATATATATGTGTATGATTCTTTGCAGAACACACCTGGATGGTTAGGAGAGGTATCCTCTGTATTACTGCTCTCAATGCATAGGTGTTGCTGTGCGTGAGAATTACGAGCGATCTCCACCGTTCGATCGAAAAGCAAAGGACAATGTTAAATGCTACAATGTTCTGCTACAGAGTTTCCGCTGCCGTGAAATCCGTGCTATTTTCCGGCTGGTGCCGCAATGTTACTACAGTACTACAACGGAGCGTTATTCGCATACCGTGAGTCGCTATTCATACTCATCTGCATTTGCTGCAGAAGATTCGGATCCTAGTTGTTATGGTCGAGCAGTGCATTTCATCCTGCGGAGGAAGCACTGGCCTCCTGCAGCAACCAGTCTGTCTGATCCGTGGTCTATTTTTTTTTTCATTCATAGGTGATAGTGGCAACTGAAAACAACTGTGTACTTCCTTTCAAAAAAGAAAGAAAGAAAACAATTGTGACTGATTCAAGGAGTGGCTGCTTAGTTTGGTCCTCACGAAGCACAAGTCAAGCGATGCACGCAGGCACTCTGAACAAGTAAAAGCAGTAAAGCACCAGTCACGCTCTCTGGATCTCCAAAGTCATAATCAATTTGGAGATAGCTACTATTATGCATTCAATATCGCAAGTCATAATCTGCTGAATTTTCGCAGACAAATCAGGCCTTTTTTCTCACCGAGAATAGAATAGCAAATGAGGAGATCAATACAACGTCAAAGAGATTTGATTTCACCGACTCATGTATGAGTTTTTGGCTCATATGAACTCATATGATATTATTTATCGTGTTAATAGTAAATTTGGTTATCTCCCTATGTAAATGGCAAGATGGTGTCCTTCACCGTGCCCCAGAGGTCGGATTTTTCACCGCGTGTCATGTATGAAATCCGAGCCCTTAGAACACGGATTAGACCGAGTTCGATCCCTATGGGCACGGCAGAGAGCACTGCTGTGCCCTGGAGCCACAGACGACGCATCCGTGCCTCCCTGCCACGGCACCGCAACAGCCGCGAGAGGAGTAAAAAAATCAATTAAAAATCATTTATGACACTATTTGAAAATTTTAAAAAATATATTTTTTTTCTTTGGATTTTTTCTTGTATTTTTAACACACACTCGCAGCTTCAAATGTATTACCACATGTACCAGAAAAAAATCTATAAATTTTTTCATATGAAATCACGGCGCAGCACAACACACGCAGCTTCGAACATAGGTATCAATCATCGCCATCGCCACCCTTCGCAGCCCTCGGTGGCTCAGTGATTTAATAGACGATGCATGCGAAATACTATGTGATGACGCGGCGGCAGGCAGTAGTACACCGCCACTAAACGCGGCGACGGACAGTAGTACAGCGTCACTAGTGAAACAATATGTGTACTACTGCCACTGAGGGCTGCGAAGGGTGGTGATGGCGACGGTTGACACCCATGTTAGAAGCTGTGTGTGTTGTGTTGCGCCGTGATTTTATGTGAAAAAATTATGAATTTTTTTGTGGTACATGTAATAATACATTTAAAGTCACGAGTGCGAGGTAAAAATACAAGAATAAAAAATCCAAAGATTTTTTTTAAAAGTTTCAAACAATGCTAAATAGTATCAAATAGTATTAAAAATGTTTTTTTAATCGACTTTTTCACTCCTCTCGCTGTGCCGTGGCAGGGAGGCACGTCGGCGCCGTCCGTGCCCTCTGCCGTGCCCCTAGGGACCGGACTCGGCCTAATCCGTGGCCTAGGAGTCTGGATTTCACAAGTGGCGCTCGGTGGGAAGTCCGGTCCCCGGGCCACGGTGGATGGCACCATTTACGTAAGGAGATAATTAAGTGTAGTGTCTTATATGACACCCTGTGGAAATGACGAGCAAGCCAAGACACACAGAGAAGACCGACAAGTTATCATCATTGGGCTTGTTTGATCCAGCCACGCATGTGCCTTATATTCGAATTTTTGGCTGATACATCACGTTTTGACGTTGTATTTGTAGGATTGACCACCACTACTACAAAACAGGCAATAGAAGACGCCTCATGGGAACCGTCTGTGATAAAATTATCACAGAAGGTTCTTCGTTAACCGTCTGTGATGTGGACGTATCACAGACGGTTCGTATAAAGAACCGTATGTGATAATGCCCCCCTGCCTATTCCATTTGAGGCGTCGTTACCCTGCTGCTGCTGCTGCCTCCTCCCCATTGGCCACCCTACTGCTGCTGCCTCCTCCCCCATTGCGCCACCCTGCTGCTGCTGCCTCCTTCCATGCACATTGCTGCCCATTCCGTTTTGAGCTGTCACCCCTGCTGCCCCCTCCCCCATTGCGGCACCTCTGCTGCCTCCTCCCACATTGCGCCACCTTGGAGAGAAGGGTAACGATCTGTAACCCTTTATTTTTGCTCTAGACTAATCACTAATGTGTAACGATCTGTAACCCTTTATATTTGCTTTAGACTAATCACTAATGTGTTTGGTCATTATGAAGGGTACTTGCGGTTTATTAATATAATTTAACACTAATTAATTTTTTACGTGCGTATACGTGTAGATGGACCAAAGCTAGATGTACATTGAGAACCGTGTGAGTGAAGAGTATATTAATGGCGTGTTTGCTTTTAGAAGAGCCGCCGAGCAGGATATGTTGAAGAAGGGGATAAAATTTATGTACTGTCCATGCATTGATTGCGGTAATATAAAAATGTTTAACAACCTGGCGCAGATCGAAGCTCACTTAATACAAAGGGGTTTCAAAAAAGGATATACATGTTGGGCGATCACGGTGAAGAAGCGATTATCTGGGAAGTCGATAATGATGACATCGTAGGGAAGTCAACGATATCACGAGTGCGGAATGTGCTTTTGATGAGGATATGTCGCATGATGATAATCTAGATCAGATGCTACGCGATGCAGAAGGGAACTACGGTGAGAGAGAGTTTTGTAAATTCGAGGGTTTAATGGAGGACCCGGGAAACCTTTGTTCCCTGGCTGCAAGCCGGAATACACAAGGTTGTCAACCGTGCTTGAACTGCTGAAATTGAAGGCAAGCAATGGTTGGTCTGACAAGAGTTTTACGGTGTTGTTAGGTCTCTTAGCTGACATCCTTTCGGAGGGAAACGTGTTACCCAGCACAACCTACCAAGCTAAGAAGGTTCTTTGTCCATTGGGAATGGAAGTAGAAAGAATACATGCATGTTCGAACGATTGTATCATCTACCGTAAAGAGTATGCAGACATGCATGTATGTCCCGTGTGCAAAGTATCCCGATACAAGCGTAAGAATACTGCTAAGGCGAAGTAAGGACCTTCTGCTAAGATGTTGTGGTATCGCTGTGATCCCACGTTTGAAGCGTTTATTTGCGAACCGAAAGGAGGCAAGATTGATGCGTTGGCTTTTCGGAGCGTAAGAAAGATGGGAAGCTCGGACACCTGCCGATTACGCCCGATGGAGAAACTTCGATCGGAGCTTTGAAGAGTTCGGTGCGGAACCGAGGAACATAAGGTTAGGGTTGAGTACGGACGGAATGAATCCTTTCGGTAACATGAGCAGCCAACATAGCACCTAGCCCATGAATCTATGTATGTACAACCTTCCTTCTTGACTGTGTATGAAGCGGAAATACATTTTGATGTCACTACTTATCCAAGGGACGAAGCAACCTGGGAACGATATTGATGTGTACCTAGCACCATTGCTGGAAGATCCTGTGACACTTTGGAACGATGGGGTACAAGTATGGGATGTGTACAAACGAGAGAACTTTACTTTATGCGCCATGTTATTCTGCACCATCAATGATTTTCCTGTCATTGGTAACCTGTCGGGGTTCAGTACAAAAGGAGCCAAAGCCTGTCCGCACTGCTTAGATGGTACCGATAGTGTATGGCTGAACAACTCGAGCAAAACTATGTATATGCGTCATCGTAGGTTCCTTCCCAGGATTCACCCATACCGCAAGATGAAGAAACAATTCGACGGAAATAAGGAGGACGGTTCAGCTCCAAGGGCTTTTAGAGGGAAAGAGGTTTACATGGCGGTCGTGCGGCAACGCCCCATACGCCGCCACGTGTCGGTTAGGGTCTTGTTAGGGTTTAGTTAGGGTCTTGTTAGGGTTTAGTTAGGGTTTCTGAAATTAGGGTTTTACGTTTGTTTGTATAAATTTTGAAATATAGTAAATGAGTTTCAAAAATCACAAAATTTTATGTGGAGCCTTCCGACACAGTGTACTTATTTGTGTAAATTTTCTATAATTTTATTCCTTCAGAATTTTTATTACAATTTCATATAAGTGTACTATTTGTACGAATTTGTAAATGTAGAAATTGAGCTCTAAAAATTATAAATTCTATTTTAAGGGCTTCTCATGCAGTGGACTTAAATGTGTACTATTTGGACAGTTTGATATGTCTTTTTGAATTGTAAAATTTCGGATTTATGTCTCGAAAATTTAGATTTTAGGTTTCAGAATTAGGGTTTCATGATTTCATGTGACTTGGAATGTATGGAAAAAAATGCATTGCAACTTCATTCGAGATGTTGATATACAATATGGCGCAGGAGTACACACATAAAAACCAAAATAGGCATACAAATATAGGAAAACAAAATATAAATACAAATATACCTAAACATAATAACATAACACGGGATATACCAAAGTCTAGATAAGCTTGTGCATGAACAGTGATGAAGGAGGACGGGGTATTATCACATGTATCCCGATGAAATATGACACTATTTGTTAATTTAGCAGTATACTATGGACGATATTATTTAATACTATATTGTACCACATGCTAGATAAAGCTCGTGCATGACCCAACTAAGGGAAATACATGACATGCATATCATATAACGATGTACCGTAACCTCCGACTCATGTGCATTTCGAAGGCTACGGTACATCATTATATGATCTTCACGCCACATATTTCCCTCTGTTGGTTCGTGCACAAGCTTACCTAGCCTTTGGTACAATATAATATTAAAGAATATCATCCACATAAACTGATAAATTAAGAAAGCGCGTCCTATAGCATAAAAAATATGTGTCTGCAACTAGTCTCCACGGTAATCTTTTTTCTTGGTGAGCTTACCTCATCACATAGTTGCACCTTCGATGCATGTTGATTGGTGTTTACAGTCTTTTCAAGCCAGTAGCACCTTCGTTGTCTTCCGACATTCTATATTTTTTAGATATATTGCTTTCTCTACATGAATGTTGATGCAGTCTAGTGTTACTTATGTTAATACCAGGAAATGAAACTCCGGTTCCATCTACAGAAATGTTGATGCAGTCCACGTTGGAGTTGGACAGGCTGCATGATATAAAGTCCAATAGCGAGTGCCCATTGTCTCGGGGCTGTTATTTAACGATGTGTGCAACTAGTCTCTGTGATGCCATTGCGAGTGCCCCTTGTGTCGGGGCTGCCCACGGTGGCGGCAAGTGTCGAAGTCATCCATGCCCTACGATTCCATGATGTAAGTGGATCATGCAGTAAGAAACGTAATAAGGATGTAAATTGCATATAACTTACGTCTTCAATATGGAGTGCGCCCGGTCGGCTGGATACACTACGACATCGGCCGGTCTCGGTCGAAGGAGCCTTCCCCTTGTCATGGGACTCTCCACATAGGGCTGGTATGTCGAAGTCATCCATGTCCTACGATTCTATGATGTAAGCGCACCGTACAATGAAAAACGTAACAAAGATGTAAATTCTTCATAACTCACGTTGTCGATATGGATTACGCCCGGGCGACCGGATACACTATGGTCGCCGGGCTCATCCGCATGAGCCTTTCCCTTCCCCTTGTCATGTGGCTCTCCACGTCGGGCTGGTATGTCGAAGTCGTTCATGTTCTGCGATTCCATGATGTAAGTGCACCGTACAGTGAAAAAAGTAACAATGATATAAATTCTTTATAACTCACGTCATCGATATGGATTACGCCAGGGCGAGTCCTGGGCTCCTTCGGTGCCTCCTCAACATGGTCCGGTATGTAAGGTTTCCACCACATGAAGGTCTCAGCCCGCATCGAGTAGTTTAGTATGTACTTTTGCTGAATGAATGCCCTGTTCTACATCTCCGGGCTGTCGATCCACTGGAAGAAGTGACAACGCATCTCGGACTACTATTACATGGGGATGAAGTTAAAAATATATGGAATTCAACATAGGGAGAGGAAAATCAATGCATGCGAAAGAAACGCTTACGAGGTGGTGCCCGCACGTGTAGTACTCCCGGGCAGAGGTGTCTGGTTGTGTGGACTTAATGGTTTTCATTGGCTCGCCACACACACACTGCGAGACCAGAAACCGTGGTGGTATTGAAGTATATTTCATTGAATAATCTGGGTATTGTACATGTTTGGCCTTCTGCTCAAGTCACTTGCGCTTCTGCAGCATCCCCACGTAGAAGTTTGCTAATGAGTCTGACATATTTGGGTATCGTAGAAGTTTCGATGTACATCACAAAACAAGGTGGATAATACATTAAATTATGACACTGAATGACGACTAGACAAGCTCGGTCTGTTGGGACAATCCTTCATTGAGTGCCCAGGGGTCTTGCATATCCTGCACTTGATTGTGCAGCTAATACTGGTACGTTCGTTGGCATCCATGTGTTCCAGAAGTGCCACGTTTGTCGTCACCCCTTCCCTATTCTCTTCAAGTCCCTGTTGGGACCCCATTGCACCATGTCCAGCCAAAGATCCTTGTAGTTCATTTTCAAGCCGTACTAGTGGAACTCTCCACTCCATGTACTGAATAGCTGCTGCATGTCGTAGTACTAAGAGATGTACGGTGTAGACATCTGCCTCATTTGCGCACTCACCTTGTACACATGCGAGTATGGCTTGTGGAGGAGTTTTGGCTTGTTGTAGGTGCATGTTGCCACATCATTCAGGGTACATGCTTATTCCTTCCCCCCCTGGCATGACTGTTAATGTATTTCTGCCAAAGTCTGATCTCGTACTTCCACCTGACACTGTCGATCACCCAGATGTCATACATTCGGGCCTTCTCCATCTTCTGGTCCATGTGCCTCTGCATGTTCTCGGACCACTGCTTGCCTTCCTCCTGTTGGAAATATGCCCTAGAGGCAATCATAAAGATGATTGTATTTCATTATGTTCATAACATTGGATAATATGTTATCTTGTTCCTAGAATAATATCAATAATATTTATTATCAAGTACGTGACTTGATTGTGAAACTCTATATTTCTGTGATGATTATTCTTAAACGTTCCTTGGTCGAAAACATATGAGGACACATATGAATAGACTAGCATATGTATTGGTTGATGACTATGTTTCACAAGTCATGGATATGGAGATATCAAACCAATAATACGGACAAATGTTAGAGAACATGGTGTTGGAAAAGACCCACCTTGAGACACTGTTGAGATTGTTATGATTCTATGTATCATGAGTTGGTCTCAAGCAATGCTGA
Source organism: Hsuehochloa calcarea (assembly GCA_036346395.1). Classification (NCBI taxonomy): domain Eukaryota; kingdom Viridiplantae; phylum Streptophyta; class Magnoliopsida; order Poales; family Poaceae; genus Hsuehochloa; species Hsuehochloa calcarea. The sequence continues at coordinate 11,313,985 of CM070596.1, read as the reverse complement.
TGTATAATCCTTAGACCTAGGATCAGCATGGTTTTTTTACATATGTAGTAGCACTCGTAGGGGTTACCAAACGCTACTCGTAACTGGGTAGTTATAAAGGTAGCTTTCGGGTATGCTCTTAAATATGCGGAGGGATGTGACTGGTCGGATATGGGATTTGCCCTTCCTAACATAACAGAAGAGATGTCTCTGGGCCCTTCGTTGTGGTCGGATAAAGAAAGTGCATGGCCATGCCACTAGTGGTCGAAGTGTCGACCACATGAAGTTATTCGACACTTGACCGAGAAAGTATTGAACAGTCCATGGATGATACAATATCTCACCTGGAGTTCAACCAGACATCGTGAGGCAAAGAGAGAATACACAAGAAGGTCTTTCGATTCGATCGGATCTGGTGGTCATTATGGAATCTGGTGGTCGTAGGTTGGTCGAACATGGTCACTAAGTGGTCGAAACCTGATCGTAAGGAGTTACTAATTGGTTGAGACCAAATATGAACTGGTCGTATAGAGGTACGAGCTGGTCGTTAGTGATATGGACCTGGTCGTAGATCATATTGCGTTAAGGTTCGTCCGATATATTCTATGTGTGTTTGGGAATCGTTATGTGCTGCTAGGTACCGCTAACGACTAGTGGTCGGAAAAGATTTTCCGAGTCACAACCGATTATACATGAACTTATAGGGTCGCACACTTAAAGGGCTGGGTTTTGGTTTGAATGGTGATCCGAATTCTTATAGGCCACGAATTCGTAATAGGCCTCAAGTATGAGACCCATTATGGATGCCTATAAATAGAGGGGCGGTGTCAAGGGGTGTGAGGATCTTTGGAAGAACTCCCAAAACCCTAATAGCCACGCCTTCCTCAACTACGTCGCCGGTGTTAGCACTCCAGTGCGTGGTGTCCCTGCCCCGTATGTGTGGATACCTTGGAGGTGTTGTTGCGAAGTATTAGCACTAGGACGATCCGCAACTCGTCATGATCACAGGAGCAAGAGAAGGAGATGCACGGCAGAGTACGACTACTCGTAGAGAGAAGGCAGCGGCGAGTGCGACTACGACCACATCAACTCGCTACATCGACTCTACTTAGCTCACAGTGGTAGCGTCTAGTGGTAATCTCGTGATCTATTATTAGCGGAGGTTCCTTGGTTGCGCGGTAAATTTTTGTTAGAGGAGTGATCATTTCTCCAATTCAAGTGTGGCCATTAATCCATTCTAAAAAGTTTATGACACTGCTGGGTTGCTCTCCCTTCGGAGTGGACTCCCTTGTATGTCTCGTAGTCTAGGTCTCTCCAAATAGAGTCAAAGTTCTATATCTAGTTTTGCAGACACAATGCCTTAAACGTCTTCATAACCTCCTGACTGCGGAACCGCGTGAACAAGTTAGATGAATATGTCTTATGCATCACCTGGATTGCACGTCATTCCACTGGTGAGACGAATCCATCCCACGCTGCATGGTGTTGATGGCCGCCAACAACTCAACATTGTTGCTCGTGATTAGGCAGACGTTGGGCCGATCTCCTGCCACCGTCCTCTTCGCGTTCACTAGGAACCACAACCAGCTGGATGTGTTCTTGCTCTCCATAATGGCAAATGCCACCGGGAGAAGTTAGTCATTTGCATCGACCGCCACCGCGGTATGGATGGTGCCCTTGTACCTCCCTGTGAGGAAAGTTCCATCCATCATTAGCACGGGATGACAGAACTGGAAGCCCCCGATGGCCTAAGCGAAAGCCCAGAACACCCAATCCAGTATGAAGCAGTGGAGCCTTTTCTCAGCATCTTCACGGTCAAGTTTGTTTATGTATGTGTCGGGGTTTGATTCAACAATCTGGTGAAGCAATCTCGACACAAGGTTGTACGCCTCTTCGTATATCCCGTATATAGACTCGATGACCTTCTGCTTGGCTCGTCGGACCTTGCTATATCTGACAGGATAGCCAGCCTAATTAGTGACTTCCGACATCAGCATCTTATGGGAGACAGACACGTCCGTCTCAACTAGGTGCGTGATGAGGCTTGCAACTTATGTGGAAGTCACATTCTGATGCTGCTGTAGGGGTTCACTGAGCTTGCAGGTGTGGTCGGTCAGCGCCTTGACCGTGAAGACCGAGCCGAAGATCTTTGCTCGATGAGCACTGACCTTGGCAGGGCAGCCTTCCACTACGCACTTCACTGCGTACTTTCCTGGGTTGGACCGGTGCACTCAGTACACACGGCTGATGGACAAGGCGTACCGTGCCATAACTTGTTGCACGATCACCTTGTTAGGGAAGCGTTTCCCAACTAAGAGGTTGTTAGCATCAAACCCTGTGGATATCGTGAGGATATGTGCATGATCTTAGGATGATGAGTCAATTGGCAATGGCATTGTTGGTTTGCAAAATCTCACGTTTTCGGTTTTGCTTGATTCTGTCGGACCACGAAGCGGTCGGCCGGTATCGGCGGTCGGACCGCAGTGGAGAGGTCCGACCGTAGTGGTTTTGGTCCGACCGGTCTTGCCTCAAAGTGGTTTTGGGAGCTGAGCCAAAAATAGGTTGTGTAGGCAAGTGAGGGGAGTCTCCTGGATGTGGTCACATTATTTTTGGAGCTCCCAGTCAAAAGTTCTATTCATTTGAAAATTCTAGAAGGTTTGGATTTTCAAGTTGGAATTTAGCTAAGTCATTTCAGTGGTCCGACCGCAGCTATGTCGGTCGGTCCGACCGGCTGAAATCGGTCGGACCGCCGTGTGGGCGGTCAGACCACCGATCACTTGGAGGTTAGCCTTTTTGGCATTGATGTATTTTGATTGTGTTTATTGTATGAACTTCAATGCTTTATTGTTGCATATTGCATTGTGGAACTAACGTTGGGTCAAGTTGTGAAGAACTTGTTCCCGGAGACGATTTGTTTGTCTATTGCTGTGCAGGTGGCTTGTAGGTCAACGACGTCAACGGTAAGGCGGATCGGGACTACGCTTGGAGAGCTGATGTCCAGAACGATCATGGATGCCGGGTGAGGTCGTATGACTCAAGCATGGTGCAGAATGGGCAAGATGGATCGAACGGGTAGTTCGTGACAGCTGGTTGGATCAGGCGGTGCGGAAGTCGGTGCAAGTCCACAGGAGGTTCGATGGGATTGGACGGGAGAGACTTGCCGACATGATGAGAGCCGCTGATCAACCTACATGTGGTGAAGCAGGCGAATGCTTCAACAGTATGTGTGAGTGGGTCCCATGTGTGTGTGGGCCTTCATGGGAGCCCATTAGTGGAAACCCTAGGCCTCTCCTATAAATAGAAAGGGGGGAGAGGAAAAACCCCCTAAGCATTCATTTGGACTCTCCAAGTCTTTTTCTAGGGTTAGGGTTTGGAGAAGAGATGAGAGGAGAGCAAGGTTGTGTGTGTGCTCTTTGATTGAGCTCTTGTCCTCCTTGAGGGAGTGGCTTTGACAAGCATTACATTGAACCATTCAATTTATGAAGGCTTGTTCATTGATGAAGTTTCATTTGGTTTCTTCTATCTTTTGATGATTGTGGTGCTTCCTTGATTCAAGTATTTATGCTTGGTCTCTTGACCAATTTGATCTTGCTTTGAGGTGTGGGAATACTCCTAGAATCATCTAGATCATCAACCCCCACAAGCAAGTCTTGAATCAAGATTTTTATATTTCTAGGGTTTGTGCACTTCTCTGGTAAAACCTAAGGAGATCGTTTATTTGAAGTGGATCTGAACGATCGTCGCTAGTAATAGGTCTTAGATATCCTCGGGGAGGTGTGCTCTAAATTTGGTCAAGTTTCATTGGTTGAATCAAAAGTTAGACCAATTTTTATTTCGGATTTGGACTTTGTGTTTTGGTACTGGACTAAATCGGTCTGAACGATTTAGCAACGGCGGTCCGACCGCCCGCATTTCAGACCGCCCGGTAGCGGCCGGTCGAACCGATTCCCAACGGTCCGACCGATTAGTCAGTCGTCAAGCTTGTCAACCACGGTCCGACCGACGATCAACCACGGTCGACCGCCGAGACTCGCACCGATCTTCTGAGATCATATCTCCTGTTTGGGTCTTGTGGTTAAGGGGGTTATCGAATTCTGCACAATGATTCCATTGTGCATTTACTGATCTTCTTAGCTTTCATAGCTAAAGGAGTAAAGTTCGTGTTGAATTTGATTAAGGCGAAATTTGAGAAAGCGTCTATTCACCCCTAGTCGCCTTTACGGTCCTCTGCACCCCATTAAGAGCCTTTTTCTTGTGGCAGTACGAGAGAACGCACTGCGATATCATCAAGTCTCGATGCCACGTAAGGCACCTCTCATGACGCGTTTCCCCCGGTTGGACCATCGGCTTGGTGTGCGTCCTTGTCGCTACCATCCGAGCTTGGGTCGGCGTCCTCGTAGGACTCCAACCCGAGAGGCTCGTCCGAGATACTGTGGCGATCGATGCAGGCCGACAACCATATTTACGCCCTCTCATTTGGCACAAAATTAGGCGCAACACTTCCCTCTGAGGCAGCACATTCCGTGCTACCATCTTCAGGCTCGGGTTGTGCTTGCCCGCTTGTAGAGGCCCCAGCATCATCAGAGTTTCCCGACGCCATTCGTACGAAATTCATGTATACTACAGGCTTCCCGTGAATGGCCGTCTCGGGCTGGGAGACAATCTCCATGTACTGCCTCCATGCTATGTTTCCGTTCACCTTGACGATCTCCCACACATAATTCATGCAGGTGATTGTCTCGATCATAATTTTCTTTGTCATTGCCTCTATGAAGAACTCCCTCCGGATGCAGCTTCGAAGCTCGTGGATATTCATCACGTGGAGCCCCTACGCCCGGACCACCTTGCACTAGCATCTCGATAGGTCCAACCCATCGGGTCCGGCTCGTACGAGACCATTGTCGTAAAACACAAACAAGTCTTGCATGTTCGAAACACGACGGCGTGCGAAGAAGCGCTGCCGCGACGATGGCCGTGCGACAACGGACGAGGTGGCGGGCTGAACGCGCTCGCATCGCGGTGGCGTGCGACAATGGTGCTAAATATGTAAATACACGGTGATCAATCCTGCAAATACAACTTCAAAAGATGTGCCAAAAATTCCTTATGTTCATGATAGATAAGCAGGTACTGTATGTGCGTGAGCACACTTGTCTAGGGAACGTGGTGAACAACCCAAAACGAGATTGGGATCCTCTGCATTAAAATAGTCAATGCAGATGATCTATAGTAGCATGGCATTAGAAAAAGTGATCTTCACTGTCCGATTGAAAATCAAAGGCAAAGATCAATCGCTACAACGTTCTGTTACAGTGATCACTACAGTAAAATCACTATAATGCATATTTCATTTTCCCTGCATTATGCTGCAGGGAACTGTTCAGGTCTTGGGGAAAAAAACCACGGTGTAATGTAGGAGATCCAATGTAGGGGATCCGGAAAATGCTTAGTATCATGTGCGGACAATGAAAGATATTGTTCGTCAGAAAAGTGAACAACACTAATGTTCTTGAGGAATATATATGAGAGGCAGTCTATATTACTGTTTGAAGAACACACACATTTTACTCCAGTGTACAATCTAAACGGAACAGAAAATATTCAACGATAATACAACTTCTGGATCCAATGTGCTTTCATAGCAGTAAATTTTTTTTTCCTTTTGTTCCTTCGGTATTCCGCGCCGTCCTAGGGTTCTCTCTGCCACCACTCTCACTCTGCATCTGCATGAAGCTTTCTATCAGCTGTGTCAGGTTTTCATACGATGACCCTCCTTTCTCCATGGCTCTGCGAGCTTTCTCTCCGTACTCCTTGGCCTTCCTCCTCCTCTCCTCGCCCACCTCCCCTCCGTCCATCAGCGCCGACACCGCCCGCACGACGTCTCCCGCACCACCTGCACGGCCTCGTCGTCGAACAGCATCACGGGCATCGTCACGCCGATCGGCACGCCGATCCCGAGCACGTCCACGCCCAGCCGCTCGTTCAAGAACTGGTCGGCGAAGTGCGGCCACGTCACGACCGGCACGCCGTGCGCGATGGACTCCAGCAGCGAGTTCCACCCGCAGTGAGTAACGAAGCCCCCGACGGCGCGGTGCGAAAGGATGGCGAGCTGTGGCGCCCAGCCGCGTAACACGAGGCCAAGCCCAGCCGTGCGCGCCTCCAGGGCTTCCAGCCATTTTTGAACCTCCGGCGCGGCTACCTCGGACTCCTTCACCACCCAGAGGAACGGCTTGCCGGAGTCCTCGAGGCCGTGGCCTACCTCGAACAGCTGCTTGGGAAGCTTCCGCGCCAGGCTGCCGAAGTTGACGTAAACTACGGAGTCGGGTTCCATCGTGTCGAGCCACGCGGTGACCGCGCTCTGGTCCACGGCGGACTTGTTCCCGCGCGACGACTTGGCGTCAGCGTCCCGGTTGCAGAGGCAGAACGGCCCAAGCGTCCACACCGGCTTACCGAGCGCTGCCTCGTAGCACGCTACGAACTCGTCCTCAAGGTCCATGAACGTGTTCACCACCGCGCCGTCGGCCGTGCGCATGGCCTCCATGGCCTCCTTCCGGAACGCCTCCCACCCAGGCGAGTTGAAGAAGCCAGGGCCCGTGGCTCTTGTCACTTCCACGCGCACCGGCATGCCCGGCACGACGTACGTCTCGTTGCCGTTGGCCGCAGCGGCGGCCTGCTCGTGCAGCCCGTCCGCGGCGGCGTTGAGGTCGCAGAGCGAGTAGAAGCACGACGGGCCGTGGAAGAACAGCCGCGGGACGCCGACGCTCCTCGCCACGCCGGCCGTCCACGGGTTGCACCAGTCGGAGATGATGCAGCTCGCGCGCGGCGCCTGCGCGCGCACGTAGGCCTCGAGCGGGCCGGCAAGCTCGCGCAGGGCGCGGAACAAGGGTAAGAAGTGGTCGTTGTCCTTGATCTGGTCGACGTTTTCACATCCCGGGGGGAGGCCGTCGGCGGCTGGCAGGAACGGGAGCTCGACTATCTCGAATGGCAGCTTGGCGCGTGCGGCCTGGTCAGCGACGCCGCGCAGCCGCGCGGCGTTCACAGGCGTTGTAACGAGGCTTGCGCGCGCTCCACGCTCCGCGAGGAGGAGCGCGAGGTCGACCATTGGGATGGTGTGGCCCTGCGCCACGAGGGGGACGATAATGAAGTGCGGCGACGGCGCTGACATAGCGATGATGGACTCCTCCGTGGGCGCCATGGCGGTCGTGTAGGCACGAGCGGCGCAAGAAGCGAGTGACAGATGAGCAACATGACGGAGTGGATTTATAGCCGCTGAAGTGGTAGGGAAAATCTTTTTGAGTTTTTTGGGCTAATGTGGCACTCGCGAAATAACAAATCATGTCTTCTCCTGAGATCAAAGGAAAATTGGCACCGTGGACTCGGTGAGATGTGTCGAGTTCGTGCTCTAGAGGAGGGGACTTTTCTCGTCTACACGATTTAATTGTAACTCCTAGCCCGACACCCTCTGTTGTAATTAATTTATTCGTAATTAATTAATTAATCACAAATTTATTCGTAATTAATTAATTAATCACAATTAATTTATTCATAACTAATTAGTCGAAATTTTTGTAATTAATTAGTTGATGTTAATTAGTCATAGTTAAATATCTTTATAATAATTATACAAAGAAGGAATTGGTGGTGGTGATGAGTACCATCTACCATATTCCTCTATCTCCTTTTGAGTTAGTAGAATCTTTTGTGGATATATATATATGTATACATAGAAAAGTTACTTAAAAGATCTTCTGTGGATAATTAAATTATCTATACTTGTGGTTTGTGATAAGATTGTATGTGGCTTGTTGATTAGATATAAATTATGTATCAAACTTTCATTTATGGGATAATTACTTTATTGATATTGGTTTTCTAAGTTAACAACTTATATTATATTTATTTGAAAATCGTTGTAACTCACGGCACTCGGCTAGTAGTGTGAAGGAGAAATCGTGTGCTAATGTGTGAACGGCAACTAGGGCGAGGGGGAGAGAGTGATGCGGGTAGAACCCCTCAATCCACTAAAACCAATGTGCGGAAACCACCCTGTGCGGTCAGCTAGTTTTGCGGAATTGCCCCCGCTCCTATCCACTCACTCGCCCTGAAGTCCTCCCTCTAGTTTGCACGAAGCAAAGAGCCTGGCCCTGCATTTGGAGCTTGGTTGGTCCCCCTTTTTTTATATATAGATGCAGGATGGTGATGGTGTTAGTATTACGCTGGAGAATGATCGAGCTTCAATTTGTGCAAGTCTTGTTTTCGCAAATGACATTTGAAGAAACTCTCTGTATGGGTGTTGAGTATTTTTCGGTATTTCGGACTGAGGAATTGTGCTGTGAGTTGTAACTATTTTTTTTTTTTTTGGCTATTTCAGATTGAGTAATTGTGTTGTGAGTTGTGCAGGTTGTAAGAGATTTGGGAATTTGCACTGGTTGAATGGATTAGTCTATAAGAAGGTATAAGCCTAAGGCAAATTATCCGTATTTTGTGGTTTCAGATACAAGTAAGAATTAGTGGATTCAGTTTCCTGTGAGAATTGTTTGTGCAAATGTGGTTGGTGCAAAAAAGATTATGAATACTTCTGTTTACATAGAACCAACATTTAGTATGAGCAGTATTAAGGTTTGCTTCCAGTGATGACGGCAATATAGATCCTATCTTGCAAAAAATTCACATATATATATTTTTGCAATTGGTTTCTGGCTTTCTAAGTTCTGACCGTGGGCAGTGCAAGCCTGCACATGTGCTCCACTTTTCATCTCGCTGTATCCTGGACTAGAACATCTGAACAGAGTTATGAGCTTTCCTCTGACAACATAGACAAGATCATGGGTTTGAAAGGCCTGCATCTGGCCAGGATACAGGATACTTGGTGGGCGACTGAAACACTTGGTTCAGCCGTGACCACAGGCCTGTGGCCCTCGGCGCCTTTTCCGGGCGGAAATAGTCTACACGCCGGCCGTGAGTTGCTGCTACTCTACACCCAGTTAAATCACCGAGAACGACACAAGAAAATGGCAATCAAGTGCCAACAATCTTGGACTCTCGAGTTCCAGCAATCTTATCGTGGTGCTTATCCTGGTGACTAGTGACTACTACTGAATATGATCTCTGTTTCGCCGAGCCACGACACCGTAGCAATCTGCGGTCAGCGCAATGATCCCGCATAGTCTCTTAATTACAAGCCGAAGCTGTCCCATTCCGAGCAAGACACGTACTCAAGTTGTTCATTAGCCACTCGTCTGATCCGGCATGTAGGGGTGGCCTCAGTGAACCCGACAAAGTCCGCAGTACAAACCCTGCGATCCACAAGCACGAAGGTCCTTTGCATAGGAGTCTTTTAGGGAATGCTCTGAGAATGATCCGCCCCCCGGCCGAAGAGTTCCCGAAGACCCGATAGGTCGAAAGCAGTGGGTTCTCCGGAGCCCCCAAAGGGTCCCCGAGGTCTCGCGCAGCCGCAACAACGGGTCCTTCGAGGCCACCTCGAGGAAGGTCCGGAGCCACCCTGAAAGGTCCCCGGGGCCCCACGAGGCCCGAAGCAGCAAACCCTACGAGACCACCTCGTGGGAGCCAGAGAGAGCCCATGGCTGTTTCGTTTCGACGGACCTAGACACCTCTTCAGTGTGCTCCACAAGAAGCCCGAGGGTGAAACACTTCAGGTGTCAGTGGACCAGGTGCACCAGTTAGGTGAACCAGGTCCAGGGAAACCCACAGTGGGTCGAAGCCTATGCGTAGAGGGGGGAAAAGTCCCTACAGCCCTACGCGTATAGTACCTCTATAGGGTTAGAATAGTAATGTAAGTACCTTGTTTTGGGAGGCTATAAATAGGCATCTGCCCCTTCATGTAAAATGATCAGATCTAGATTTTTGGAGCAATTAATACACACCCATTTCCTAACAGCTGGTCCCTTCTCCTGAGGATCCCCGAACCCTCCGAGTACGCCGTGGGTCCCCCTCTCTTACTGTATAGCCCTCTTTTTTGGAAAGTCAAGCACAACCCTGAAGCACTAGAGTGACCCATCGGAAAGCTGCACCCAAGGTGTCCGCGGCCAAAGCCGCCGCGGCAGCGGCAGCACCTAGCACCATAAGGGCTAAGCAAAGCAAAACCTCTGAGCCGCTGTGTAACATCCCAAATATGGATTTGTGTTTCAAATGTAAGAAAATAAGAAGAAATTAAAACTTTTCTTGCATCTTGAAGCTCTTGGTCATTTTGTAATTCTTTTAAAAGAATTATGGAAAATCAAAATTCAATCCTCATTTGACTATAATAAAAAAACCTCCTTAGCATGGATCTGGTGCCAAACCCTTGGAAATATTTTTTCTGAGTTTTTGGGAGGTTTGGCAACACCTCTGAATTATCTCATAATTTTTAGAAATTATTTGATAATTTTGGAGGCAAGTCAAAGTTTGGTCAAACCCTATTTCCCCTCTTCTGGAATTTTTGGAGAAAATTTCGGTGCATGAAAATCTCTGAAAATTTTATGAGAGGTTCCTCCTGCTGTCAGCAAGCTCCAGTTAAAATTTTATAATTTTTGGAGCTTGTTTGCTACCTCAAATAATTCCTCAAAAATCAGATGTTTAAAATTCAAATTCTAACTGGTTTGCACTGTTCCTCGGGTTCGGATCAGACTCGGGCTCGAGCCACTTGACTCGGTCCAGTCAACTAAACGCACCGGCGCGGTCGATCGGGCGCGGGCGTTGTGAGCCGTTGGATCGGCATCGAACGATCCTTGATCAACCGAACGATGGAATCGTTTTAATCCACCCGTTCTAACTCAGCCGTTCGATTTCAATCCGACGATCGACACGTCGTCTCCTTCCTCCGGTCAGCGCGTGCGTGAGCTCAGCCATGGCGTGCGCAGAGGAGAAAAGCCGCGGCGTGCAGTCCACTCTTCGGTCGCCTTTAAACGGCTAGCTCTGCGCGCATTAAATGCCCGTCGTGCTCCTCCCTCAGGCGTCCACTCTCCAATTGCTCCTGTCGCTCTCTCGCGCTCTAATAGCCGTGTTGACCCGAGAAAGATATCGTCGTTGCTCTCTGCCATCCTCAGCTATTTAAGCTCCATTGTTTCTCCCTTAGCTTCCTTTAGCACCTCCGCAACTCCAGCTAGCACTCACAAGTCTGCTGGACCTGCAGATCCTCGAAAATCCTTCGGCCTCCATTGTCGGTTTTGGAGCTTGGTGAGTCGGTGCAGCAGGGTTTTCTTCTTGAGTCTTTGCTCCTCTCCGCCCCCTTTACTCCATGAAGCTAAACCTCACTCAATTTGGTTCATTTTGCTCGGTCGAATCAATTTGGATTTCCCTTTCGACCAAATCGCGTTTCTCCTCGAGCCGCCTCGACTCTCCTCGGTGCATTCTTTGCGCTCAGTAACCCTCTTTAGTTCCTAGTGGCTCGGCTTTGCTCCTTGAACTGCACTGAGCTCAACGCCATTTTTCGTTTTGGTCGATTTGGCACTTTGTTCTCTCCACTTGCGGCGCTCGACCACCGCAGCCAAATCCATTGGTACCATTGGTGCGCAATGATGTTTGGGACCCATTTTGGGCACTTGCTCGCACCACCGGCGAGCCGCCGTGGCGAAGCCGTTCTTCCCGTCGCTTTTGCCGGACGAAACAGGGCGGCGTTTGAACGTGAGTCGACGCGACCGTCGATCCTAAGATCTACGGCCCACATTCGCGGAAATTTGAATTGCCGCTGCGTTTGATCAGTGGCCCGTTGGATCCAAGATCAACGGTCCCGATTCGAGTGCGCATGGGTCGTTGGATCCAGGATCAACGACTCATGTGCGTGTGAACGTTCGACCGGCCGAAAGCGCCCGGATCACGTGAACCGTTGGATCCGCATCCAACGGTTGACGTTAGGGTTGAGGCGCGGCAGCGCTGCCAGTAGCGAGGACTTGGACCGTTGGATCCAAGATCAACGCTTCAAGTTCGGCCACATCGATTCTCATTTCTGATTTTCCCGAAAGGATTTATTTATCAACTGAAAAATGTGATAACTTGTAAAATGCATAAATAATTCATTTTAAATCCTTTTCGGTTGATTCAAATTTTTTTAGTTATGTTTTGGGCTAAACTTAAATCTAAAAATGTTTCCAACCCCAGTATAGCTCCAGAAAATTTTGCTAATGAATAGTAGCATTTTTGAATTATAAAGCTGAGCAAAATTGATTTGCTCATATCTTCTGCATTAAGAATCCAAATCAATTGGTTCTTGTTGCTAAATTCCTTATAAATCATGACTTTGCTACTGTAAAAAATTTAGAATTTTTGGATAAAGTTTACTGTTGGGTCTTTGTGTTTTCTTCGTTCTTATCGGTTCTTTTTCGCTTTCTCGTTAGGATCCGAAGAGCACGTTGACATTATAATTGATCCTCAGTAACATCTTGACCCACAGCAAATAGGCAAGCAGTTTGATCATGTTAATCCCAGTATTTTTGAAGTCTAATATATTATTTTCAACTTGTATGTATGCATTGCTATTTTGTTGTTAAATTATGGTTAGTGTCCTATAGTTGCATAATCTGTAGGAATTGATTATCCTCTACTACCATGAGCCTAGGTTATTTGCTGTGATTTGAGTTCGATAGATGAGCTCTTGTCACTTAGTAGATTGCGAATTGAAATTGCTTAGAAATGCTTAGTTTCGGTAGTAATGGGCGATCATCGATTTAGTCGATGATCTTGATCACATCTAATTATTATTCCATTATGTCTAGCACTTGTGCTTTGTCATTTTTTAAAGTCAAAATCTGAAAATGAAACATTGTTTTAGACTTGGGCAAGTGGTTGGATGGTGGGTTATTGGGTTTGTGGATGTCTTGCCTAAGTCAACAAGGACCGAACATCTTGTGTCACACTCTCCAAGTATTTTTGCGTGCTAACCACGCGAGAGGGATATGGGACCTCTCTTGACTAAGTACTTTGGCGTGTGTTATCTCCGAGTCGCAGGAGGGGGTTGTGTGTGTTGTGTGAAAAAGGATATGTGTTCTTGTGTTGGGTGTGCAGTGGTGGGGATTCCGGGTAGGCTCTCCACCTCGAGGAGCATTGTAGTTGTCCAAGGCTTTACCTGAGACGGGTAGTTGACCGAGGCTTTACAATGACTCCGACACAACGTATGGGTTTCTATCCATACGAGCGACTCATGATTAATCTAGAATATTGAAAATATCTCGTAGGACTTATTTGTCTTAGGCATACCAAAGGAAGTATGCTAATCATGTGGCAAAAAGGCGGTCTGGCGTGTGGGTACATTGGTACACCCCTGCAGGGTATAAAACTATTCGAATAGCCTCGTCCTAGGTTATGGACACGCTTGGTTAGGTTTTGCAAGAGTTAGACTTCAACCTTTTAAATTAAAAATTGACATGGTTGGTATGAATGGGTAATTCATGCTATTGTTGTGGTGACTATGTGTTTAGTCACTTCCAGGATTGTTGTTGTTCTCTATTTACTGTTATTATTGTTGTCGTTTACGGTTATTTGAACATTAAAAATAGATTTGTTAACTTGCTTTTAAATGTACTACATTATTGCAAATAAAGATTGATTTATGCTGAAAATGAAATATACAGCCTCCACTTAAATAAGCTTGCATGTAGCATATGTATAGGTCTGTTACTCTACACGTAAGTCTTGCGGAGTACAATTTTTGTACTCATTTGATTTGCTTAACTATTTGTTGCAGATGAGGAAGGTGAGTCCCAAGGGCCTCACTTTTGTGAAATGTATTGTGGATTCGACGACTAGCTTGGCGGTCCGGTCGGTTGCCTTGTGGGTTAAAGGCACACTGATTGGCTCTTTTGGTTTATGACCATCTTATAGCACTTTTGCTTCCGCTGTTGAATTTCTTTATGTATATGTCATTTGGCCGGTCGGCCTCTCTTTTGTAATAACTATCCTTTATTTATGTTATCTTCTGGTTTGTTGCTTTGCTTCGATTCTATGTGAATGAATGGAATTAATGCATGAATTTTGTAAAGAGGTGTGTATACTGCATTTCTGGGAAGTATACATGTCTCGAAGACACGAGTTATTTTATTTGTGATGCTAGGGTCAATTGGCGACTAAGCATTACAAACCCAATAATCCAGTGTCTACCTGCTAATCTTCCGGAATCCAGTGTCAGAAGCAGAAGCCACTGGGATGCCTGAGGGTAGTAATGCTGGGCGAACAACACCTAGTGATGACACCCAAGCTTCTCCTGTATGGCGACGCAGTTTGGCGAGTCCTGAGCTCAAGTTCCATAACACATTTAGTGAGCTTCGGAAGATGGAGGCTTCACCTGAACCAAACACAAGCTCAAGGAGGGAACGATTCAGATGGAGCAATGCCAGCAGCTATGATTTTGGATATGACGGGGATGCCATTGACATTTCAGATCATATTAGTGTTGAGTCCGAAAGATCCTCGACAAGTTCAGTGAGATTTCTTAAGTGTGGCTTATGTGAGAGATTCCTGCGACATAAATCACCATGGACCTCGAATCGGATCGTTCGAAATAGTGATATGCCAGTAGCAGCAGTCCTTCCATGCCGACATGCATTCCACGCAGACTGCCTAGAGGAAATTACTCCCAAGAGTCAAGTCCATGAACCGCCTTGCCCCAGTGTGCGCGAGCCACTGATGATGAAGGATGCGTATCGTTCTCGGAACCTCTGCATGTTGCCCCCAGATCCGCCCGCAGGAATCAAGGCATTAGTTTTTCTTTGGGTGGTGCTGGTGGGACAGAAAAGGGGCAAGTTGTGTCGCCTCAATACTCTACGTGTGTTCTTCGTCTCCCCCGTGTAGAGTCCATGGGTAAACGCGTGTGTATGATCCTGGTGATGTTGTGTTCCAACATTTGGTATCAGAACGAGGTACAAGGAGGTGAGGTGCGAGAAGAAGTCGTGTGGTGTGGCCAGGCAGCGTTCGGCTCAGTCGGGTGACGGCGGCTCTCGACGGGTGAAGCTTGCGGGGTGTGACGCGGCGTCGACGGCCTGCGAGGCGCGCTGATGATGGAGCGATGAGCTCCCATAGCGGTGGCACATGGCAGCTAGCGGGGCGAGAGGCGGAGGTGCTACTAGCACAACGTCGTCGAGAGCGTCGGCCATGGTAACGGTGTCGATGAAGGAGGTGAATCGGGCGCGGAAGGAGTACGAGTTCATCAAGGTCTGTGAGGCCTCCGCGATGCAGCTGTACAAGACGTCCGGCATCCTCGTCGCCCTGGTGCATGTGAGCACGGCAACGACGATGTGAGTGAAGTGGAAGCGGTGTCCGCGCAGCACTTGCCGAGGCGGCGCGCAAGGTGCATGCGTGGACGCGGGGGCGATGAGCCCGTTTTCATAGCCATGTCCTATGTATGTGTATATGGCACAGTAGGAGTGTTGCATGTGTTATTTATTTTATTTGTGCACGTAGGAGGTGTGTTACATACGTACGTATATTTGTATCATGGTCATGCATGTAGGTGAGTCCGTGCATGATGCATGTGTGTGCGCATGAGTTCTTGTAGGGGTGTTCAAGTTCTGATGTGTGTAAGCTCTAGTGAGAGTCTCTGTCGTCGTCTAGCTATGTTACCAGCGAAAGACAATCGGAGCCGAGGTAGAAGAAAAAACGTCGGCAAGTTGTGTCACGGCGGCATGGTCAGCAAGAAGAAGGCAAAACTCCTTGGAGCTGCGTCAGGACATCGGACTTCGGCTTGTGAGATGAGTTGTCATGTCAAGATTAGGGGAGAATTGTTAGCTATAATATTGATTTCTATGTGTTTTGCATGGATGCAGCGAGCATGCAGAGGGATTGATCGTCAATTGGTACCAAAAACGTGCGAGTACATGTTTAATTGCAGCACTAGTGGGCACGTTATGGCATTGTGTTTAGTACGTGGAGTCTAATTGCCACAACTCATTAACGAGCGAGTTATGGCATATGAAACGGGTGCTATTACTAGCTCTTTTAATTGCATGTAATGTAGTAACTCTTTATAAGCAATGGAATAACACAGAAATATATGAGTGATGTTAGGAATGAAGAAAAAAAGACTCCAAGCAGTTCTGGTGTCAAAAAGTTCTTGTGCTTGATTTCTTCCTGTTCATCTTCTTTCTTAGAAATATGAGTGTGTTTTCTCCGGGAGCTGGGCCAACATTTGGTATCAGAGCAGGGTATAAGGAGCGCGAGGTGCGAGAAGAAGCCGTGCGGTGTGGCCAGGCAGCGCTCAGCTCGGTCGGGTGACGGCGGCTTGAGGCAGGTGAAGCTTGCAGGGTGTGGCGCGGCGTTGGTGTCCTGCGAGGCACGACGATGATGGAGCGATGAGCTCCCATAGCAGTGGCACGTGGCAGCTAGCGGGGCGAGCAGCGGAGGTGCTACCTGCACAGCGTCGTCGAGAGCGTCGACCATGGTATCGGTGTCGATGAAGGAGGTGAACCGGGCGCGGAAGGAGTACGAGTGCATCAAAGTCTGTGAGGCCTCTGCGATGCAGCTGTACAAGACGTCCGGCATCCTCGTCGTCTTGGTGCATGTGATCGCGGCAACGACAATATGAGTGATGTTAGGAATGAAGAAAAAAAAGACTCCAAGCAGTTCTCGTGTCAAAAAATTCTTGTGCTTGATTTCTTCCCGTTCATCTTCTTTCTTAGAAATATGAGTGTGTTTTCTCCGAGAGCTGGGTCAACAGTGGGAGTAGCAGCGCAAACCCTTCTCGCAATGATCATGTCTTGAAGTGAAATCAGTCTGCGCTTGTGCCAAGGCGCAGCGGCTCACTGTTCCGGAACCGTTTTAAGAAGCAGTTCCCCTTCAAGGGGAGGATTCGGAAGGACCTCTTTGGTGGTAGTCTCTTTAAGAAGGCTGGATCGTCGTCGTCTTCAGGTCAACAGGACGATCGTCAACAACCAGCAGCAAAGCCTGACCAATCCATGAAGTAGCCAGAATGAAGTCGCTCAAGAATAATATGTCCTACTAGTACTCGTCGAAGACGGAGCTGTTTGGTTTGGGCGGTGCTTGCCTTGCTTGTGGCACCATGAACTAACGGTGGTTTCACTATGAATCCCTACATTAATCATCGACGCCAATCTTTGATTTGCTTTTGCCTGAATCTATCCATGTAACCGTGTTGTACACTTGTATTGAGCAATGGGCAGTCCTATGCTGCTACTCATGCGGGGGTAAGTATTGTTCGCTTAGATACGCTTGTATTGTATTGTTCGCTTTATTTCATGTCGAAGGATTTATGGTTCACGTAGCACGTCTCAGCGTCGAACTATACACCTTTACGAAGTGAACAGCCGAAAAATGTTGCGAAAATAATTTCCTGTAGCAATATCAAACTAGAGCTAAATACAAAAATCTCTAGTAACGAACTATGCACCTTTACGAAGTGAACAGCCGAAAAATATTGCGAAAACAATTTTCTGTAGCAATATCAAACTAGAGCTAAATACAAAAATCTCTAGTGATTTTTATGAAGCTCGTTTTAGAAAATTAAATACAGTTTCGGGGAAAAAACACAAGAGTAGAAGACGATTAGTATGAAGTGAGTTTATCGAAAGATTCGCACCATTCCTGTTCTCCCCGTCAGTCATCAACCAGACAACCACCAGGACGAAACTACACCACGCCTTCTTTACGATCTCCGTTTCCCATCCCCACCGCCTCCTCCTCCTCCTACCACCCCACCCAACACCCATCCTCCTCGATTCGGGCGCGGCTCCCGCGGCAGGCTGGGCTCGGCAGCGCGAGGGCGGCTGGCCTCGGCGGCGGCGGCGGCGACCGGCGGTCATGGAGGATCTGGGCATCGAGGCGAAGGAGGCGGCCGTGCGCGAGGTGGCGAAGCTGCTTCCGCTCCCGGAGCTCCTCTCCTCCATCGCCTCCATCAAATCCGACTACCTCGCGCGGCAGCAGGTGATGTGACCCCCTCTCAAACCGCAGTTTTACTCGCCGTGATGCCGCCAATTGTGGTGTAATTCTACTAGTGGGCGAATAGATTCGGTAAACCCTGATAGGCATCCTCAATCTCGCTCTGATCTCAGCTTCGGGTGATTAGATTCGCCAAAGTGCAATTACCGACCAGATATTTGTGTGTAATGGCGCTTGCTTGTGGTGAAATGTTTGAGAGGTTGGCTGATTCAAACTCGTTGCCACTCGGTACAAAAAAGTTGTTCGTAAGCTGTTCGTGCGAACTGGTGAGGTGGGAGGATATCCTGATCTCGTACCGGCGATTTAGCTTGTCCTGAGATGTTCGTTGAATTT
The DNA here is from genome assembly GCA_036346395.1 of Hsuehochloa calcarea. Taxonomy (NCBI): domain Eukaryota; kingdom Viridiplantae; phylum Streptophyta; class Magnoliopsida; order Poales; family Poaceae; genus Hsuehochloa; species Hsuehochloa calcarea. Next base: position 11,295,793 of record CM070596.1, on the reverse strand, counting down.
TGATAAGATATCGCATGGTTTCTGCAAATCCTTTTTGGCCTTCAGAAATTTTTTTGGCAGCTTAGCTGGAGCTGTGAAGCGGTCTAAAATCTCGTGTAGTAGGTGTTAGAGATATAATTAGAGATATAGTTAGAGATATGATTTGATTTGGTTTCCTTATCGTAACATGTATTGTGTATATATCTTTCGCCAATGGCCTCGATAATACAAGTTGAAATTCCAACATGGTATCAGAGCATTAGGTTTACCTATTCTCTTCCACGCAACTCGCCGCCGCCGCCGCCGCCGGCCTCCCTCCTCTGCCTAGCCGCCACCGTCGGCCTCTCCTCTGACTTGCTCGTCGCCTCAATCTACTCGGACCCGCGAGGACTGCAACCACGTGGGCCGCCGCCGCGCTGGGCCCGCCGCGTCGCTTCGCTCCGTGTGGGCCGCGCGGCCGCTCCGACCGCCGCTCGCCTCTCGCTCCGTGTGGGCCGCAGCCTCGCGAAGCTCCGTGTCGCCGCCGCCCTCGCGCGCCCGCCGCCCGGCCGGCGGCCGGACGCCTTGTGGCCGCCGCCACCAAAGCGCCTCCGTGGCCGCGCGCCGCCGCCCGGCCGGCCGCCGCTCGCCGCCGCGCTTGCCGCTTGCCGCGTGGGAGGAAGCTCGGACGCTGTGGCCGCCACCAAAGCGCCTCCGTGATCGGCGCCGCCGCCGCCGGCCGGCCGCTCTGAAGGTCGCCGCCGCTTGCCGCTTGCGCGTGGGAGGAAACTCGGCCGGCACCGGACGCTGTGGCCGCCACCAAAGTGACCGAGCCACCGCCGAAGCCGCCAAGCCGCCGCCGCCTCCGTCGACCCGCCGCCGCCCGTCGCCTCGTCGGCCTCACCCGCCGCCGCCGCCATCAGAGGAGCACGGCAGGGGGAACCCTAATCCCCTGCTGCTCACTTCTGTGCGTCGTGGGGTCACTGTTAAAAACAGTAGGGTGATTAAAAAAAGAAAAGAAAAGGAAAAAAATCAAAAAAACGTCGGTCGATCGCTGGCCGTCGGGGCCGCTTATTAGACCACGTTACCTTGGTCGCGCGCGCCGTCGGTAGCCGCCTACCAATGGGTACCGCTTCCTTCCTCACGCCCGGTGATACATGCAGAGGAGACTCGTCTGAGTGGTGCCGGTCTGATGCCACTCCCCTCTGTGCTCACCGCCCGTACACCTGCTACACCGACTGCTTCACGCAAGACATCGCTCCTCTCCAGTGGCTGCCACAGGTGGTGGTGGCCGCCCTCCATCTGGCGGTGGCCGTCCTCGCTGCTCCTACTGCGACAAGATCGGCCACATTGAGTCTCGATGCTACGAAGCAGCGGCATATTTCACGCCGTTCTTCTCCTCGCACTGCCGGTACTTCTACATCGACGATCGCATCGACTACTCCGCGTTTTCTCTCATTTGGCGGGAGATAGCGGACTTCGACGATCGCTTGCCGCCTGTGGTCTTCCTCGATGTGTTCTGCGAGTTCTCGCGACCGACTCTTTGGGCACCGAAACCACCTCCTACACGCATGTACCTCCCGTGGATCCTTGATTCCGAGCATCCTTCCACATGACTTCCGATTCTTCCACTCTATCTTTTGTTACACCTCTTGATTCCCCGCCGGTGTACTTACTGCGATGGTACCTCTCTTTCTCTCGGTCGAGGACCTCTTAGCAACTCATCTTTTCATGTTCCTTCATTGCTCATGTTCCTCGCCTAACCATGCGACTTCTTTCTCTTTGGATAGACATCGACCTTGGTTATCGGATCATTCTCGACTCGACTCTTGTTGTGTTCGGGACCGCCACACGGAGCTCGGTTGGTTCGGCCTGGCGTCTTGACTCTCGGCGTCTCGGGAGCTTGGCGGCTTCACCTTCCTTCACGCCCCGTAGCCGCGGTCTCTCCGCCGGCTACTCCATCTACCGGTTCTTTCCAAAGCAGTGGAATCACCGTCTTGGTCATCTGTGTGGATCTCGTCTGTCATCCTTAGTTCGTCGTGGTCTTCGGGATCTGTCTCGGTGACGTCTCTTTAGATTGTCGGTGTAAGTTAGGCAAACAGATTGACTTCCTTATCCTCATAATGAGTCGTTGTCTCGGCGTCCTTTTGATCTTGTTCATTCGATGTTTGGGGTCCGGCCTTCGTTTGAAAGGGGTCATCGATACTATATCATATTTATAGATGATTTCTCTCGCCACACTTGGATATATTTCATGTCTTCTCGTAGTGAGGTCTTGTCCATCTATAAACAGTTTGCCACCATAGTTCGCATACGCTTCTCCACTCCTATTCGTGTTTTTCGTGCGACTACTTTGGCGAGTACCTCTCTCATCACCTACGCAGTTTCCTTTGCCGCGTGGCACTCTCGCTCGATTCTCTTGTCCCGGTGCTCATGCTCGAATGGTGTTGCCTTGGCGCAAGCATCGCCACCTTCTTGAATCAGCTCGTGCCACGATGATTGCCGCCTATTCCACCTCACTTTTGGCGGAGGTCGTTTCCATCGCCACCTATCTCGTCAACATCCAGCCTTCTTCTGCTCTTCAGGGCGCAATCCCTATTGAGCGTCTCTGTGGTCTCCCTCCTGACTACTCTGCCCTTCGTCTGTTTGGCTGCGTTTGCTACGTTCTCCTCGCCCCTCGAGAACGCAACAAACCGATCGCTCGACCGTTGAGTGTGTCTTTCGGGATCGATGCGAGCACAAGGGCTATCGGTGCTGGGATCCTGTTGGTAGGTTTGAGCCCTGATGGGTTATCAGTAGCTTCGGTGCAGATGAGCTGTTCCTGCTCTAGTGCTCATGACCAGCAGTTAGGTGCAAGCAGGGGGAAAAAATCCCGACCGGTTACCGGCGGTAACCGGTCTTACAGGTGGGGACCGGGAGAACCAATCCCGGTCGGTTTTTTTTTCCGGTTTAGCAAATTCAAATTTAAATTTTGAAATTCGAAATTGAGCTGGTTTTGCGGGAATTCCGGTAACCTGCCGGCCGGGATTCCCTCCGGAAATTGATTTTTGATCCTTGGGTGCAAGCAAGCCGTTACTGTTAATATGGTTTGAAGAACACCAAGCTATCGGTGGCTGAATTTATACTTGTACTTCTTTCAGAAAATTAGTTTTTGGTTTCGATATACAAATAAGACTAATGGAGAAAAGAACTAAGAACAAAAATAAGGAGGTGCGATGGTTTTGACTTTTTTTTATATATGTTATTGCCTTTTTGTTTATGTTTTTAAGTGTGCCCGCTTGCTACTTTCATATTAAGCAAATACTTGAATAATCGAAGTTAAGAAATTTCAACTTGCAATTATGGAATATTCAAATTGCTCGCAGAACTTAAAAGCTAAATGCAATTTAAGGCATCTATTGCCTCCTACCATCCTCAAACAAACTTCTGATCATTCTTGTGCTTAGTTTCTCCTAATTCGGTTACTTCATTCTTATATCTTCTCTGTTTCTCAGCATTTTTTTTTGTAAACTTGCCGTTGGCTTGTTTGTGCCAATGCTATTATTCCCCACATTCCTTATGGGGGTTATCTATTATCAAAAGGGTTTTAAAAGATACTCATCAAGCATAGATTTTGTATTAAACTAGATTTGTCATCTCGTAAAAAGGTTTGGGTGAGGTTTGCTCAGTTTTCAAGTTTTGGCAGGGACATTGCTTGACAAGCTTAATCTTAGATATGAAAGTAAAAAAAGGAATGAAAGCATGCGGAAATGTGTGCGTGTTTTAAAAAAGATGACATACATGACATGTGTTTTTTTTAAACCATTTGGATCACTTTATATACCTATGTCTGACTATCTTTTACAAAATTTTCAGACAAATGATGCACAACTCAGTACAATGGTGGCAGAACAGGTATTCGTTGATATCTACTATGAACTGCCAAACACTTATTGATTTGAATACTATTATTAATCACTTTGAGTGTGTTCGAGTTACAGTTTCTGCTACCGTCATTTGCACTACCCCCCACCCACTCATGTCTACCTCTGGATGATAGTTTTTTTGTGTGTATGTTTGAAAACTGACAGGTCGAGCAAGCCCATGCTGGCATCAATGCTCTTGCGTTATCGCAGGAAACAATAAACAAACTACGTGAGAACTTCATAGATATAGACAAGTAAGCTAATTGTCTTACCTTCCACATTTTCATATGCTCTTGCATGATTGATGTGCTAGACCAGTTTCTCGAGGCTATATGTTTTTCTTCATTTCTCAGTCATATTTATCATAAATGAATGGTAGGTTGTGTCAGGAGTGTCAAACATTAATCGAGAATCACGACAAGATCAAGCTTCTTAGCAATGCAAGAAACAACCTGAACACAACTTTGAAGGTTTGATTACCTGAGTTTAACAAATAGCATTGTATTATGATTCTACTTGCTATATGTTACCTACATTTTCAAACTTATCAATAGATCGAGCTAACCAAGTCTGATATATTGATTGTCAAATGCCTGGTAGGATGTGGGTGGTATGATGTCCATTTCTGTTGAAGCAGCTGCAGCACGTGACTCCTTAAGCGATGACAAAGAGTTAATTCACACTTACGAGGTTGTTTTTTCTTCTTTGGCTTATTGATAAACACCATGGTTGGATATCATAATCGTTATGTCCCATTTATCTGACTTTGCTGTATGATCTTGCTTGTGTTGAAATTAGAGATTAACAGCTCTTGATGGAAAGAGGCGTTTTGCTTTAGCTGCTGCTGGATCTCATAAGGAAGAAGTTGACCGATTGAGGTGGGCTCCCGCCTCCCCCTCGAATTAGCTAAGATTAATAAATTATGTGTCACACCATCCCTGTTTTTTTCCCGTTGCCTTTTTTGTTGGAATAAGGTAAACATTTCTGTCTATTTTTGAAGTTTAGTCCATCTGTAAAACATGTATCTTATCTACCTTCCTTCATGTATGGCATCCAATGCAGAAGTAATACTACTATAATTGGTAACCTAATAAAAACTAGTTGAAGAAAAGCACACTTTTGATCCTATATCAATCCTCTTCAGGATGGCGTGATTATATTTATACGATCTTCAAAAATGGTCCTTTCTGCGTACAATTTTCAGAATGAAATTGCTTGCAGTATGATAGAAAATCCTGTTAGGATTAATAATAGATGTTAAATCTTTCTTCTAGCATGCATTGCAATGAAGTGCTTAGCTGTAATTTACTTGATGAATTTTTTTCCCTCCACAGAGAATACTTTGAAGATGTTGATCGAACATGGGAAACATTTGAAAAGGCGTTATGGGGCCATATCACCAACTTTTTCAGACTTTCAAAAGAGAGGTACTGTTTTTTTGTTATCATGCACTTTGTCTTTGCTATTTGACATGGTAAATGACTGAATTGCCTTATTGTCTTAAGTGTATGTGTTGGACCGAAAAGGCGACTAGAGGGGGGGGGGGTGAATAGGAGCACGCTCACTTTTTCACAAATTATGAATTCAACACAATTTCACTCCAATAGCTATTAGGAAGCTATGAAGATCAATATACCAGTACAGCGGAAGACTAGTATTGAATTCAAATTAATCCCCTAAGCAATATGACAAAATCATCAAAGATTAAAGCAACACAGTGCACTGACGGTCTGACCTCTGGAATTGACCGGTCGGACCGATTTCCCGGCGGTCGAACCGTTGTTATCTGTGGTCGGACCACGCTAAATCGGTCGGATCCATGGTGAGGCGGTCGACCGAGCAGACTCTAGAACAGATCTGAAACAGTAAAAACAGCCCGATAACGAAGTTGCAATTAGGTCTAACTTTTGATTCTCAACTCCAAACTTCACGAAACTTTGCACACACCTTCTCTATGCTATTGAGGACCTATTCCAATCGAATATTATGATAATTCTTGGTTAGATCCTGAACAGTTGTCAATTGAGTAAGAGAGGGTCTAAAACCGGGTAAGAACGAAAACTTGATCCTAATGCTTGTTCGTGAGTGATTGATGATCAAGATGATCCTAGATAGGTTCACACATATCACAGCAAGCTAATTCACGTGAAAGAATCAATCAAAAACTCGTGGATCAAAGAAAGCCCTAAAATCACGATAATGAAAGCAAGAACGAAAAGAGACTTATCTCAAGCAAAACTTGCGTAGATTAAGAACGTGATTGTTGTTGGATTACACCCACACCATCATGGATCAGTGGTCAATCCAAGATCACGAAAATCACCTCAAACCATCAAGAGCCCTAGCCTCCACCTCGACTCCCCTTAAGCCAATTAGGGTTTTGAAACATAAAAGAGGCGAGAGAGAGAGAGACCGCCGGTGCAGCCACCATCTCCTCCTATTTATAGTGGAGGCCTAGAACTTCTAGGGTTTGACTCTATTGGGCTCCCGATAAGGCCCACTAACAAACGGGTCACACACGCACGCTTCGCAAAGCGCCGTCTTTAACCTTTTGACCTAAACCGCTTCACCATGCGCCATGGATTCGCCAATAGGTTACCCTTGTCCATCTTGTGTCACGCTTGAGTCCATTGACCTCACCCGGCATCATCGATCGTTCTGGACCTCAACTCTCCAAGTCTAGTCCCGATCATCCTCGCCGTTGACCGTCGTTGACCACCAAGCAACCTGCACAACCATAGACAAGCAAACACGAATTCGGGAACAAATTCTTCACAACTTGACCCATGTTAGTCAAAACATGCATCATGCACTACATATGCCATGATACCAATGAACTTGACCTAACAAAACAACATCACCACGAAGTTGGCTGACGTTCATAAGTGGAAACGGTCCGATCGCTCCGTGAGCCGATCGATCGCCCTCGGCGGTCGGACCGCTCCGTGAGCCGGTCGGACCGCCACTGTGGACTTAGCCAATTTCAAGCCCCAAATTCAAACCTTCGAAATTTAAAACGAATAGAACTTTTGCTTGAGGCTCCAAAATTATGAGACCAAGTGCATTGGGATCCCTCACTTGCCTACATCCTCTATTTTTGGCCCACTTGTTTCGACACTCTTTAGTCACGGCCGGTCCGACCGCGCACGGTCCGACCGATTTGGGACGGTCGGACCGCCCGTCGTAAAGCTTCGAACTTTGTCGAAAACCCTGTGAAACGACAAACCATAAATGCTATTGCCAATTGTCACATCATCCTAAGATCTGGAGCATATCCCCATGATATCCACAGTATGTTATGAAAACTGAGGTGATGTTTTGTTTAACTTCATATTTTGGTCTCATCTTAAATCTTTCCTCATATATGCTTTAGCGGAAGGCACCAAATGTTAAGCCTTGCAAGAGAAAGGTTACTTCAAAGTCCAGATGAAAGAATAGCTTTAAAATTTTAAAAGACCATTTTTTTCTTTTGAGCAAGACAAATGTCAATCTGTGGTAAGGATGAGGCAAGTTGTGGAATTCCTTGCATTGTACGACATGAACCAAACAACCCCTAGAGACAAGTATGGACAATTCTATATTGAAAGCACTCAGTTCACTTTCCTGTTACCTTTCTCTGTGAAGCACAAGATTGTTTAAGGGGGTTTGCTGCAAATATAGTAAGTATTCTAATGTGCAAGGCATCATCCATATGTAGAAACTTATAGTCTACTATAGCTCTGGTCGATCATAAAGATGCGACCTATAACATATTACAGCTTCTTATGATCTATCGAGACATGCTTTCAATAGACTGTAGATAGTTTTGTTATTTTATCCAAAAAATGGTTGACCAATATTCCAAAGGTTAACTAAGGTATACCTCTTCTAATTATATTTGAAGGCATCTCATGTACAATGTACTCTGGTATTTATACTTCCATTCTGTCCTCTTTTTTTGCAGCCCTCAGACGCTGGTTCGAGCTTTAAGGTATGGCTCATTCTTTAATATCGACTTAAATTATTTTCAGTAGTCAATCTTGAAAGTTGAACGGTTGAAATAGCTCATAGTTGAATACTGTTTTGCCATCATTTTCTTTTGCTGAGTGACAATTTCTTCCTTTTTTCAGTTTCATTTGTTGAATGAAAGACTATTTACTGATTTATCAGGGAAATAATTTATTGAAAATATAACCTTTTGGTGTAGAGTTAGAAAATTGATTGCTGTCTTAGCTTCCTATTTATTTTCTTGTTCACACAAACATTTTACATATATATGACCGCGCATGATCCTACAAAATCACTTTCTTATGTCAGGGTTGTTGAAATGCAAGAGATCTTAGATCATCAACTTGCAGAAGAAGCAGCTGAGGCTGAGGGCGCAGGCTCTATGGCGACAATAACAAACCAACGTAGAACTGCAAAGTACACTGTTTTTACTCCTCTTCACACATTTTTCTGTACTTCCAGTAGGCAGTATGATATCATATCTTTCAAGTTTCAGAGGAGCAAAGCCATAACATTTTCCAGGATACAGCATTTGTTATTACAATATTACCCTTTACTTTCATTCTATTATAAGTGTACAGAAGAAAGGATTACGTAGTGCACTTCGTGTTCATATCAGCATTTGCACATCTATGCACTTGTGCCTGATTCCAGTAAATGAATTCACAACCTGTAAGCAGGGAACATATCAACTATTGTGGCATATTGTCCTGATGGTCATAGTGCGATGTGCTGTTTCACAGCAGACTGGCTAGATGTGGATCGACAGAGCAATAAATTTGAGCTATTGTAGTGTCTTTTACACAACCTTGCCTCCTTTTCTTCTTTCCTATAAGGGTTATCTTCTGGAGCGATTGTATGGGTGTATTTTACCTTTTTTTAATAGACTTGCTGAATTGCTTCTGCTATCAATTGTATTGTTTTTTTATTGTATCACATGACTTGACTCTTTAGAACTCTTTATCATCTTTACATATTTGATATCAACCATCAATCATAACATACGTGAGAACCACACATAATAGTAGTTATTTCACCAGTTATCTCCTATTGAATGCTGGAGATTTTGACTCACCCTTCCCAAACTGTAGCAGAAAAGGTGCTGGGGCAACATCTACCCCAAGAAAGGGCACTCAAGAGAAATCGAAGGCCCAGGGTAAGGGCTACAAGGACAAATGCTATGAGTGTATCAGGAAGGCTGTCGAGACTCGCTTCAACAAATTGCTCATTGAGGTAGCGCTTAACTTGATCCTGGTTTCAATATTTTATTGTCTGCTTATCACAGTCCATGCACTTACCGGCAGTAGCTAATGTTTTGATCACACAGCTTGTTTTCTCAGAAGATTTGATGGAAGCTTTGGACGAAGCTAAGGCAGTAAGTAGTCTGGTTTTTACACTTGCTATAGTAAAAAGAAATGCATATATAGAGTTCTAGACTCCTTAGAGTTAAGTGACTGTTGTGGTTGTTGGTTGGAGTGCGAGTCCGAGGATCGAGGGTAGGGCACTCGCACTCGTCTAACCGCTAGCAGGACTCTTGTAACACCCTGACCCAAATCGGCTCAATGCCCAGCCCACCGTGGGGCGGACCCGCCCACACATAGCACCTCACTTACACTTTCGTCCTCGCTTCGTGTAAAAGGGTTAACCCGGAGGTGCTACGTTTGGATCCAACAGGCATTATATACTACTACAACTCACTTGAGACAAGCAATATGGGACTAATCCCACCACACAACTCCTCATGGGCCACATGGGCCACACTACTGGCAGTCGGGTATTACATTCACCCCTCAAGGTCGACCCTCGGCAAAGATATACGCATACTGCTGCAAATGCCGTAACTATGGATCAAAATCCGTGCAGAATCGACCCATTGATTACGATTTCTGGTCGGTCCGATAACGAAAACCCGCCGTTTTTCCGTTTAGCAAATTCAAATTCTAGTTTTCAAATTTTGATGGTTTTTAAACAAATTCAAACGAATTTCATCCGGTTTTTTCGGTAAATCCGAATGCCGGCTATTCTGCATCGGCCACGATCCCGAACCGCGCCGTAACGAGATTTCTATCCTTGCCCGAACCACCCCTCGGTACACGTCCATGCGTCGGTCTTGGCACATATGCCATGCCATGTGTCCACTCCGCCCACATGCGCCATGCGCCATATGCCCGCGCCCACATCCCGCAGCGCCGTGCGTAAGGTTGATGCTCGATACCATCTGTAACACCGACCCAAAATCGGCTCAATGCCCGACCACCGTGGCGGACCCCACACATAGCACCTCACTTACACTTTCGTCCTCACTTCGTGTAAAAGGGTTAACCCGGAGGTGCTACGTTTGGATCCAACAGGCATTATATACTACTACAACTCACTTGAGACAAGCAATATGGGACTAATCCCACCACACAACTCATGGGCCACATGGGCCACACTACGAGCAGGTCGGGGTATTACAACTCTTTCCTGTCGAGGTAGCGAGGTTCTGAGGCCTGATTAGCCAGGGAGGCGGGGGATCACCCTCCAAGCTCGGCCGAGACTTTTCCCGACAAACAAGGAGGCTCTAATATTTAGCCAACTGGTTAGGGACTGACCCGACTTGACCCTTAAAAAATAATAACTTGCCTAACTAATTGATAATACCAAGCACCTAATAGATAGATTCCTACATAACAAATTCTGCCTAATATCTGTGATGCTACAATAGCGTGTGATGTTACAGTGCGTGTGGTGCTACAGTACACTCCTGGATATTTGCCCATGACAGTGACTGTTGGTGCTCAAGCTGTCATGGTCAATACTCGATTGTTCCATTTATTTGTGTTTTTATGTTAACTTGCTATTGTCTAAGGAACTCAAAAGAAATGACTGGTGTGGTTGTTAAGGGATGGAACCTACAGTACTACAGTTCATCACTGATCATGCCACATTGTCTACATATTTATGGCTCCATAATTTAGCACTCGTTCGACTAGATGACCTAAAATTTTGTTATTAGTCTTCCCTACCAATATATCTTAATCCTGCTTGTTCTGCAAATCAGGACCTGACAAAGAATAGCTGATGTTTCTTAGAGAACACACTTCTCTTGAATTACCTAATGATCTGACTGACTTATGGGTCATTATTCTGTTCCTAATGCAATACAGATTGGAGATGAGCTTGGCGATATCTATGACTATGTTGCACCATGTTTTCCTCCTAGGTATGTTGATGATTATTACAAATGAAAGTTATCGGAAGAGATCTTCATATCTTTTTGTTCTGTATACACAAGAAATTAATAACCTGTTTACTATAACAAGACAAAGATACGCTTAGAGTTCCTATGATGGGCCATACTATATGTCATAATCATATGTATTGCTTGTATAAAATATTGATGGCTAGGGTTCCTCATTATTCATTGTTCATTTTGACAAGTCATCAACTGCTGATATTCTGAGATGGGGCTATCCTTAATCCTTATTAATGATGATTTGCAGAAAGATTCCTAACTGTTTCCTTATCTTCCACTAACTTCTTCAAGTTTTATGTTTTTTATTTCTATACAAATACAGATATGAAATTTTCCAGCTCATGGTAAACCTATATACTGAAAGGTTCATTCAGATGCTAAGACTTCTCAGTGATAGAGCAAATGATATTCAAAATATTAATATCTTGAAGGTATGTGATTTTACATGTCTTTTCTCAATTCTCCTAGATTTATTCTCCATAAACTGAACACTTTGTCATTATATAGTTTCCTTGATTCAGGTGTATGACCTTTTTGGTTTTCTTTCTCTTATATTGCAACTGCATCAATTGGCTGCTCACTGTAGGTAACAGGTTGGGTTGTACACTACCAAGATAATCTTATTGGCCTTGGTGTGGACGAGTCTCTTGCCCAAGTTTGTTCTGAAAGTGGTGCATTGGATCCCCTCATGAATATGTATGTAGAACGTATGCAAGCAACAACTAAGGTACTTTTTTTTTACCTGTTGAATTCAAATTGAACTTAATCATGATTATTCATGTATCGATACTTGTTTGCTTCTGTAGAAATGGTACAGTAACATTTTGAAGGCTGACAAAACACAACCACCAAAGAGTACAGAGGATGGAAAACTATATCGCCTGCAGCTGTAGATTTATTCAGAATATTGACAGAGCAAGTGCAGATAGTTAGAGACAATAGCACAGATGTCATGCTATATCGTATTGCTCTTGCAGTTATTCAGGTATTTACATAGTTACCCTTCGAGATGATTTTAGTCTTACCTAATTTTGTTGCTCTTTGCTTCGTGCGATTTGAAGTAAATTACTAAAATATGCCAATTTGATCTTCTTTATTTCCTTTATAGGTCATGCTTGATTTTCAAGCAGCTGAGAGGCAAAGCCTCGAGGAGCCTGCTTCTGATGTTGGTTTGGAGTCTCCGTGTGCATTGGTATGTAGCTTTCCCCATTTAGAATTCCTTGTGAGTTCCCAGGTACTATTAGTTTCTTATTGTTTGGCCCTGATATTGGTTGAGCAGATTAACAACAACTTGCGTTGCTACGAACTTTCATCAGAGCTAAGTAGCAGCACATTGGAAGCACTTCCACCGAACTACGCTGAACAGGTGCAAATTGAGTCATTAAGCTTGCTCCTTCTTAGATGTCATTCTTTCAGTCATCTTCTAACTTCTCAGGAGATGACTTCTTGTGCTTTCAATCATATACCTCATTCATTCCCAGTGTTTTTTTTACTAGAAATACTATCCAAGTATCCATAGTCCCTGGCAAGGATCGAGAGATGAAAAACTGTCCAGACATTTAAAAAAAATAAATTCAAAATTCGATTTTTTGGTGTAAATATTAGAGTAGATCATCTGTATTTGTCATATGGGTGTACTTAATTTGAAATGTGTAAATCTGGAGGCATGCTCGTGAGCAGGGATTGAAAAACCGGAACCGGCCGGAATCCCGGCCGGCGGCCGGTAACGGTAACCGGCCGGTTACCGGTTTTCTCGGAGAAAACTCGGTCGAATTTCGTTTAAATTTGCTTAAAAATCAACCAAAATTCAAAATTTGAATTTGTAAACTCGGGAAAACCCGGCCGGGATTTCAAATCCCGGCCGGTAACCGGCGGTTACCGGCCGGGATTTCTATCCTTGCTCGTGAGTCGTGACCGGTCTAAAGAATGAATCTGGAGATTCATCGCAACTTGTACTCATCTAGCTTGCTAGAAGGCATCAAACTCCCTTCAGTATAAAATGGATGGCGTTTTAGCAAGTTGGTTTCGGTTTGCTAATAGAAGTCATTTTGGGTTTTCGAGGCAATATTTTCCACCATAGTGCTGTTAGAGAGATGGGTATACAATCAAGAGGGGCAAACTATGTCAAAATTAAAGTATTGACTCCTTTCTTGTTCTATGTGCATGGAGCTAAAACGACAAGTTTTCAGACTGGCGGTAGAATATTTCATAGATCACAACTTGTAAAACCAAACTTCTATTCTAGTATCCTATATATATGCAGACTTGATCTAAATCTATGCATCACTTGCTTCACAATATGTCTATGCAATATGGTTAATGAAATTCCACCGGGAACCAGCCTCATTTTGCAAAGTGCATCGTTTGAATTGGGAGGGCAAACTGGGTGGGATGAATCAGGTCCCTGTCAGGAGTCGAGCAGATTACTGTTCTGGTCACTTTGTGGGATTTTCTGTAAGATATTAAGACATTAAATGTGAACAGTATTTAGAGGTTGATAATGACCTAGAGTTGAAAATGTGCTTTGTTGTTACAGTTTTCTATCATTCCATTTACACACCTTAGCATTTTTAAACTCTACAAGGCAAGCAAAAATCTGTTTCGCAGGTTAATTTTGAAGACACTTGCAAAGGATTTCTTGAGGTTGCCAAGGTTTGTTCCACATGCATAAGATGTAACTACATATGTATAACCTTAGTCTTAGGTTTAAGAAATGAAACTTGACCTGCTGATCACTGTGGAAGTGTTTGTTGAGGCATGATTAAGAAAAGTGTTTGTTGAGGCGGTCAATGTTTATTCTACGGGGATGTCTTAATTGCATATATTGTTATGACTTATAACCAATGAAGTTTTTAAGTAATTTTCTATGTAAAAGTTTGCAGATCCTGCCATGGGCTAGTTGTAACTTTGCTTTACGTCTAGAAGGTAATTGTTAGTTTTGGGAATTTAGTACACATCCAACTGTATGCTGTTGTGGTCCTGAAACGAAGACTCCTGGTTAGAGACAGGGATTCAAAAACCGGTACCGCGCGATTACGGCGGCGGTACCGTAACCGGCCGGTTACCGGTTTTTCCCGGTCGAATTTCGTTAAATTTTACTTAAAAATCAATCGAAATTGGAAATTGGAAATTTGAATTTGCAAACTCCGGAAAAACCGGCCGGGATTTCAAATCCCGGCCCCCACCGGTAAACCGGTTACCGGCGGTTACCGGCCGGGATTTCAATCCATGGTTAGAGATACTTTATGGGATTATGTAGAAAACTAGAAACTGACACACTGACACAAAGTTGGGAGGTAATCAGAAAAAAAAACCTTACATAGCCACTTTGTTATGGCCGAGGACTCTACCACAGTCTTTGCCAAGATTGCCACGATTCTAGAAAAGCAAGTGAAATACTTAAATACTGAAACAAGCATTGAACTGGTTAACTCTTAGTAGTTGATACTGGTTTCTGGCCAGTCACTGTCCAGTACTGCCCGAGAAACTGGTGTTAAGTGGTGGGCACCGCACCCATCGACTCAGCTGTCTTGCCAGGAATATGCTGAGAATTGGCCAAGTTTGGCTGGTTCATCTTTCAAGCAATGTTATTTTATATGTCTGCATATTTAAACAACAAAAAGTAATTGCAGTGTTAACTAAAATTCTTGATTCTTTCAACAGGAGGCGGTCCTTCAAACTGTGAGCGTTATTTTTGAAGACCCGGGTGTGCAGGATCTACTTGTGAAGCTTTACCAAAAGGGTAATTCTTTGGTAGTATTTCACTAACAAATTATCCTTTCTCCTGTGCCCTTTTTTCTTATGTCACGTTTTTGGTCAAATTTGGAATTTAAAGCATCAACAGCTCCTCTCCGTATGCTTACACAATTGCAATGATTCCTTTTATCTCCAGACATTCTATCCACTGGTATTGATGATTTTGTTATCGCTGTTGCCTGTTATTTTCAATCATGGCTTGCGCTTGGCAGCTATGTGCACTTTAGAAATTTTCTGGGCATTGCTTTCGCAAAGTTGGTTGTTTAACTTTGTGCTGAGGGCCAAGTACAGTTATCTCAGTGGTGCATGGTTTGGTGGCGAGCCTGACATCAGTGATGTGTGGTTACAACTTCCTATCAGCAAACTAAATTGTGCTAATGTTTGGACTGAATGTGCCAATGATCATATGAATCGCTCTTTATCTAATTTTTGTGTGCCATGCTGTTGGACTTGTAGTGTCCTTTTTGTCTACTCCCTAATGTTAACCTTGATGGGTAGTGTATACAACTATTTCATAGTGAGTCAATTTGTTGTTTTCTAACATCCATTCTTTTTGTTCAGACTGGCTAGATGGAATGGTGACAGAATATCTTGTTGCAACGTTTGCTGATTATTTCGCAGATGTCAAACTGTAAGTTTTCATAAAATTGAAAATAAGTGGTATGGGATGGATGTATATTCCCTGAGAAATGATGTGGCTTGTGCTTATTGTTGTTTACCTATGCCTTCATTATGAAATATTTTTAGACAGTGTGTTGGGAAAATTGCATACCCACCACGTTGTCTCATGAGCTGAAATTTACCACTAGACCCCAAATTTCAAGCATAAGTCAGGCAAATTGATAATTCAATATGCAGGTGGGAATTTGCAAAATCTAAAAGTGTAGGTAGCTCCAGTGCAATTTTATCTACAAAAGTTTTATGGTTTCTAGGAGTTCTAATTTTTTTTCTCTCCGTAATAGATGCCGTCATATCGGTAGTGTTCCTCTAAGTTATGTCATGTAAATGGTTGCTTCTCGCTGATAATAGTTAGTTGTGTATCTTTCAGCACATGATTTTAAGACTTTTGGGTTTATTTATCTAGATATATTGAAGAAAGATCGTTTCGAAGATTTGTGGAGGCTTGCCTAGAGGAAACAATTGTTGTGTTTGTTGATCATCTCCTTACTCAGGTTTGCAGAACCACCCTTAGTACTTTTCAGAATAACTGTATACTAAAATAATTGTGGCTCACTGTACCCCAAATTGAATATTAAGATTTGGAGGGACCTGAGTAACATATATGATGTATTGATGTCCCAAAAGGAAGAATTGTATAGTGTTTCCTTCCTACAACCATTCTGGACTGAGCTGTTGCTATTGCAGTCCGGACTCAGACAGCTTTTTTACTAATTACCCATCATTTTACACTACATGCCATCTTATCTCTTGCAACTGTCGGCTGATAAGTCTCCTTTGAAAGAGGTAATAACTGTTTCCTTTGCACCTATAGAAAAACTACATAAAAGAAGACACAATTGAGAGGATGAAGCTGGATGAAGAAGTGCTTATGGATTTCTTCAGAGACCACATTAATGTGACAGTGAGTATAGTTACCACTGGAAGTTTGTTACTACTTACAACTACAATCCCTTTGGTGTTTATTCAAAGTTGAAACTAGCCACGATCTTATGTGGCAGTTTGAATATTGAGATATACATTTCCTGCAATAGTTGAGTGCATGTATTTTGTGGTGCAATACAATCAAATAGTATATTGTAATTTTGGCATCGAACAACTATAGTCATAGACTTCTAGTCACACATTCCGGTTTGATGTTTTCTATAACTTGAACCAGTTCTCTGAAAAGCTGTTTTTGCCTTGTGCTCCAGAAAGTTGAAAACAGAGTGCGGATTCTGGCCGATCTAAGGGAGCTTGTTTCTGCTGAGAGTCTGGATAGTTTTACTCTCATTTATACAAATATTCTGGAACATCAACCAGATTGCCCGGTAATTTCTTTCAACAAGCATACACAGTTTTGCTAATGTTTGATCACATATTATCACTAATCAGAAACAAGTAACGGTTTACAGTGCATAAACTTTATCCTTCTGTTCATTTCTTTTGGTGCTCTGGAACTTGATATCTCTGTTATATAGCCTGAGGTTGTTGAGAAGCTCGTGGCAATGCGGGAAGGGATTCCACGAAAGGAAGCCAAGGAGGTAAGGACACAACATTTCTCACATCATATGCATCTGCTAAATGTTGTACGAGTGAACCAGTGCAAGTTAGACCTATGCCAATTGCCAAATTACGCTTTTGGAAGGGGGAATTTGACAATTATGATTGTTGTGTCATTAATAGTACTTGCTCGTAGATTCTTATTCCTCCTCATTTTTAGGTTGTACAAGAATGCAAGGAGATATACGAGAACTCTCTGGTAGATGGCAACCCTCCAAAGTCTGGTTTCGTGTTTGGCAAATTGAAGTGCCTAACAGCACGGAAAGGCATATGGAGGAAGCTTGGTCAGTGAGGATGCTGCGAGTTTGAGCAGAGTGAATCCACGTACTAAGACGTAGATTTGTTTTCTGCTTTTGTACTCAATTCGTTTGTTCGTTTATTAAGCCTATTGGCGTCACACTTGTATCATACCCGTGTGTGAACCTTAGCATGAGAAGAGCTAGAATGTATATTTCTCTTTGGTTAGCAACAGCGAATTTTGGTGTAAAAATGGAACGCTTCCAAAAATTGCCATTTTTATTTACGCGATGAAATGGCTAGTGATGTATTGTTAACGCCATGAACAATGTAGCAGACAAGTTAAAATCGTACTTCTAGTTGTAGAATTGTACGATTCAACGATCCTACAACTTCAATACAATCCAATTTGTACCTTGAGTTGTATTTAATAGAATTGTGGTAGAATAGCGACGGTAGACTTGTGTAGAATCATGTATCATATAAAATTATAAAATATTTAGATGTTTGGTTTGTTATATCTTTCAATTCAAGTTGTATGATAAAGTACTAAGTAATTAGTAGATTAGACATTAAGATTTAGAGGTTTGGAATAATAAAAATTATTTTAATTATTTTACCTTTTATGTAAAATGTTCAGGTAGTGACAAAGTTGTTAAAACCAATATTCTAGTTGTAGCTTTGATTGATATGAAATCTGAACCGTGATTTAGACATTTATCAATAAAATTAGATGCCAAATGACCAAATAAATACACATATCACTCTTGGAATACATGACATATTACATAAAAAAATGTATTTTTGGTAGAATCAGGTAGAATACTAGATTCTACTATTCAATTCTAAAATATGATCCTACCGGGTTGTCTCCGATCATATTCATACTCATGATTTTGATAACCTTGGTAGCTGGTGCTAGATTCTTCACTTTGTGTTTATCCCCAGTGCTAGCTACAAGGTGGGACTTATGATCAAATAAAAACACTCACAGTCGCCCTCTAGTCTAGAACGACCTCAGTTCCTTCGTGCGAGTTCTTGCCCTCCCCCTCGATTTCTCCATGCTGTCCCCAACCCAAATCAAATTTGACGTCCAAATCGGCAAGTCCACCTCCCTTCCTCACCTACTATCCTCTGTCTCCTCCACCCGCCCCTTAACCTCCTAGATCTACCTGCCCTTTATCCTCCTAGATATGGCAAATCCACCTTCGCCCCCCTCCAGAGCCCCCATGCGCGCCGCTAACGCTGCGTCCATCCCCTCTGCTGCACCCATGTGTCGCCTCGTCCATCCCCTCTACCATCGTCACTCCTGCCTCCGTTGCCGCAGCAGTCGACAATCTCTAGGAGCTCACCTCCGCTCTTCCTTGCAATACTTATGTGAATAAAGTTGACTGATTTGAGGTATTGATATCGTTGTTCGATCCAGCAACTTCATGCAAGGCAGTAACTTCGAGTACGATAGTGGCTACTCCTTAATCACCACAGGTAAATTGCCTATTCTACACCAATGCATAGTTTTTCCATTCCCAATACATGCAATTAAGACTTCCCAACGTGTCAGGGAGACCACGAGCCTCCCCTACTTGAAGCAGTTGTTGGATGTCTTGATTAGTGGGCCTTCTTACTATTGGGAATCCACGTACTAAGACGTAGATTTGTTTTCTGCTTTTGTACTCATTCGTTTGTTCGTTTATTAAGCCTATTGGCATCACACTTGTATCATACCCGTGTGTGAACCTTAGCATGAGAAGAGCTAGAATGTATATTTCTCTTTGGTTAGCAACAGCGAATTTTGGTGTAAAAATGGAACGCTTCCAAAAATTGCCATTTTTACTTGCGCGATAAAATGGCTAGTGATGTATTGTTAACGCCATGTACAATGTAGCAGCCAAGTTGTTAAAATCGTACTTCTAGCTGTAGAATTGTACGATTCTATGATCCAACAACTTCAATACAATCCAAATCGTACCTTGAGTTGTATTTAATAGAATTGTGGTAGAATAGCGCTGGTAGAATTGTGTAGAATTATGTATCATATAAAATTATAAAATATTTAGATGTTTGGTTGTGTCATATCTTTCAATTCAAGTTGTTTGATAAAGTACTAAGTAATTAGTAGATTAGGCATTAAGATTTAGAGGTTTGGAATAATAAAAATTATTTTAATTATTTTACCTTTTATGTAAAATGTTCAGATAGTGACAAGGTTGTTAAAACCAATATCCTAGTCGTAGCTTTGATTGATACGAAATCTAAACCGCGATTTAGACATTTATCAATAAAATTAGATGCCAAATAACCAAATAAATACACATATCACTCTTGGAATACATGACATATTACACAAAAAATGTATTTTTGGTAGAATATTAGATTCTACTATTTAATTCTAAAATACGATCCTACCAGAGTGTCTCCGATCTTATTCAGACTCATGATTCTGATAACCTTGGTAGCTGGTGCTAGATTCATCACCTTGTGTTTATCCCCGGTGCTAGCTACAAGGAGGGACCTATGATCAAATAAAAACACTCACAGTCCCCCTCTAGTCTGGAACGACCTCAGTTCCTTCGTGCGAGTTCTTCTCCTCCCCCTCGATTTCTCCGTGCCGTCCCCAACCCAAATCAAATCCGACGTCCAAATAGGCAAGTCCACCTCCCTTCCTCGCCTACTATCCTCTGTCTCCTCCACCTGCCCCTTATCCTCCTAGGTCTACCTGCCCCTTATCCTCCTAGATTTGGCAAATCCACCTTCGCCCCCCTCCAGAGCCCCCATGCGCGCTGCTGCGTCTGTCCCCTCTGTTGCCCCCGCGTGTCGCCGCGTCCATCCCCTCTACCGTCGTCACTCCTGCCTCCATTGCCGCAGCAGTCGATGGTCTCTAGGAGCTCACCTCCGATCTTCCTTGCATTACTTCTGTGAATAAAGTTGACTGGTTTGAGATATTGATATCGTTGATTGACCCAGCAACTTCATGCGAGGCAGTAACTTCGAGTATGATAGTGGCTACTCCTTAATCACCACAGGTAAATTGCCCATTCCACACCAATGCACAGTTTTTCCATTCCCAATACATGCAATTAAGACTTCCCAACATGTTAGGGAGGCCACGAGCCTCCCCTACCTGAAGCAGTTGTTGGATGTCTTCATTAGTGGGCCTTCTTACTGTTAGGAAATCATGAGCTTGGCCCAGCAGCCGGCCCATATATGGACGCCCCATCCAAACCCTAACAGGGTCTCTAACTTATAAATAGGGGTACTAGTTATTGTAAAAGGCTGATCGCATGAAAAGCAATAAAGAGAAGCAAGAAGTCCCCTACATCTCTGTATTCAATGTACTATTCTGTTCTTGTGTTCTTGCATTGTTTGATGTGATTGTATGTTTGTCTACGAGGTGATCGTTTGGACTGGACTCGCTAGCGACGGTTCCACAACACGTAATCAGCATGATCGACTCTCTTCGGATCAAAAGGTAACCGTCATAGCACGACACTCGTAGATTGAATCGTTTTTCTAGATTGCTTTCAATTCTGCAAATTTGCTTTCTAGATTGGTTTTTTCTACGGTGAAAATCCACTCTAATCTATCGCGAGCCGACTTGAATTCGCTGGCACAATGCCGGTCGATTGATTGCAGGAAAGAGTAGATGATGATTGCACCGTGGATTGCAAATACGTTCTAATCTACCGCGAGCTAACTTGAAGTCGTCGGCCAAGCCGATCGGTGGATTGCATGAACAATACTTGGATGAATAATTCTCGGATAAACAGTGCTTGTATGCACAATACTCGGGATGAACAATAAACAAAAATAGCCTCATATGCTTGCTCCGCACAAGCGCCACGGCCCACCACGAGCTGAAGTCGTGTCACCTTGACTACTACGCGCCCGGCCTGGAGCCGCCACCAGCTCGAAGCCGAAGAAGAGCTAGAATGTACATTTCTCTTTGGTTAGCAACAACGAATTTTGGTGTAAAAATGGAACGCTTCCAAAAATTGCCCCTTTTATTTACTCGATAAAATGGCTAGTGATGTATTGTTAATGCCATGTACAATGTAGCAGCCAAGGTTGTTAAAATCGTACTTCTAGTTATAGAATCGTGCGATTCTACGATCCTACGACATCAACACGATCCAAATCGTACCTAGTAGAATTGTGGTAGAATTGCGCTTTTAGTCGTAGAATCGAGTAGAATTGTAGTGGAATTGTGTAGAATCATGTATCATGTTAAATTATCAAAGATTTAGGTGTTTGGTTGTGTCATATCTCTCAATTCAAGTTGTATGATAAAGTACTAAGTAATTAGTAGGTTAAGTATTAAGATTCGGAGGTTTGGAATAATAAAAATTATTTTACCTTTTATGTAAAATGTTCAGTAATGACAAGGTTGTTAAAATCAATATTCTAGCTGATAGTTCTGAATGGTATGGAATCTAAACCGCGATTTAGACATTTATCAATCAAATTAGATGCCAAATGATAAAATAAATACTTATATCACTCTTGGAATACATGGCACATTACACAAAAAATGTATTTTTGGTAGAATCTTATATTCTGCTATTCGATCCTAAAATACTATCATGATTATGATAACCTTGATAGCAGGTGCTATATTATTTACCTCACTACCACATCACACACGGGCTAAATTTACTTTTCTTCCGTTGTGTTTAGCCTCGGTGCTAGCTACAAGGTGGGGCCTATGATCAAATAAAAATACTCTCAGTCCCCCTCTAGACTGGAACGACATTAGTTCGTTCGTGCGAGTTCTTCCCCTCCCCTTCGGTTTCTCCGTGTCATCCCCAACCCAAACCAAATCCGACGTCCAAATCGGCAAGTCCACCTCCCTTCCTCCTTCATATCCTCCACCTGCCTCTTACCCTCCTAGATCTGGTAAATCCACCTTCGCCCCCCTCCAGAGCTCCCATGCGCGCCACCGCATCCGTCCCCTCTGCTGCCCCCGCGTGTTGCCGCGTCCATCCCCTCCACCGCCGTCACTCCTGTCACCGCTGCCGCAGCAGTCGACGGCCTCCAGGAGCTCACCTCCGCTCTTCCTTGCGATACTTCTGTGAATAAAGTTGATTGGTTTGAGATATTGATACCGTTGTTGGATTCAGCAACACCGAAAAATGCATACCATATCCAAAGGTCATGCGAGGCAACAACTTCGAGCATGACAATGGCTATTCCTTAATCACCGTAGGTAAATTTTCTATTCCACACCACTGCACAATTTTTCCATTCCCAATACATGCAATTAAGACTTCCCAACATGTCAAGGAAGCGACGAGCCTCCCCTACCTAAAGCTGTTGTTGGATGTCTTCATTAGTGGGCCTTCTTACCAATTTTTGCCCAAACTTCTCCATCACACCTTTGCAGAACTTCGTCAAGCACTCAATAACTGTGGTTGGAGCCACTCAATTTTTCATCCCACAAATCAACAGAGGTTCCATACGCCAACATTCGAATACAGCGGTGCACTTATGCAAGGGTGAAAAGCCAACCTTGTCAAATGCATCACTCCTTTAACCAAAATGCAGAGACCAATCACTAAGAGTTTGCACAATGTGTAGAAATAGATGTCAACTCATACGAAAAAACCTTCGACGAAACTGAACATCATTGTACACTGGATTGTCCGAGAAATAGTCACCCATCAATCGGTTTTCGGCAGTTTCACAGTCTCTTCAATGTGCCTTCGAGAAAAACTTCTTTGGTGATTAGATGTACCTCCTTGTTGCGCTTCAATTTGAGCTCGAATTTGTGCTTCAATCTAAGCCTCAACTGGATCATTGATAAAATCCCAAAAGAACTCGTTGATACTCACAGAGCGGCTGGAGTCACCAGCAAGGTCAGAGTTGGAGTTTGAGTCTGTGGACATGTTTTTCAATTGCAAGTTTGCTGTCTGAGATAGTGTAGTGGAAGTAGAGCATGGTGGAATGAGCCTTCCTTTATTTATAGATGATATTTCTCACAACAGCTAGTTGGATTACTAAATGTTTTTTTTTTACCAGCGATGTGACCTAGTGTTGAACCGAAAAGGCGACTAGAGGGTGCAGGGGGGGGGGGGGTTGAATAGGAGCATGTTCACTTTTTCACAAATAATGAATTCAACACAAATTTCAATTTCACTCTAGTAGCTATGGAAGCTATGAAGATTAGTATATCAGTACAGCGGAAGACTAATATTGAATCCAATAAAAACCCCTAAGCAATACTACACAAGATCAAACACAAGATAATAAATCTCGATTATCACGGTCGAACCGTGGCTCAAGGCGTCGGATCGATTTCCTACGGGTCGGCCGGTGATCTTTGTCGGTCTAACCGCTGGCCTCCAGAACAGATCAAACAGCCCGATGACGAACCTGGAAACAGATGAAACTTTTGATCTACTAATCCAAACTTGATGAAACTTGGAACACACCTTCTCTATGATATCAGGAACCTATTCCAATCGAAGATTATGATAATTCTGGGAAGAATAGCGATCCTTTTCGATTTGATTGAAGAAGGGTTCAAAACCGGATCAAAACAAAAACTTGATCCAAGATCTTGCTCGTGGGTGATTGATGATCAAGATGATCTTCGATAGGTTCCCACACGTCACAGCAAGCCAGATGACATGAAGAATTCAATAAAAAACTCGTGGATCAAAGAAAGACTCAAAATCATCAAATATAGAGAAAGAACGCAATGAGACAAAATATTGATCAAACTTTCATTTGATTGATTGATATGATATGGGCTTACAACCTCTCTATCAATAGAGGACAATGCTCAATCCAAGAGCACGAAAATCACATCAAACTATCAAGAACCTTAGACTCCACAAAAACTCTCCCTAAGAAAATTAGGGTTTACAAAAATAGCAAAAGAGGCGAAGTGGAGGTGCAGCTACCTCCCTCCCCTATTTATAGTGGAGTCTTAGACCTTCTAGAAGTTTGACTCAATTGGGCCCCCGTTAAGGCCCAAAACAAACGGGACACTTACGCACGTATTTTAATACGTCGTCTTTATCTCTTCTTGACCTAACTAGCTACACCTTTTTTGGGTGAAGAACTCAAGGAAGATTTTCTTAGAGATAAAGGCGTAAAGGTTCAAAACACCCAGCCGAGGTCGTTTTATAGTCACTTTCTTATGAACCAGGCCGAGAGAAGTCCAACGGCAAATCCCTTCTTTGGCGGACGAAAGGCTTTTGCTTTTTCCAAAGTGGTTTCTCAACTTTAAAATGAATACAGACCGCCTCGAGCCTCACGGCATTTAATGAGAGGTCTGTCCGATATGATTGCATCGGAGAACGTGTCCGCACGACCAACATTCATTTAAAAGTTCGGGGGCTAGCTGTTGAGGATTAAAATATTCATATATTATCTTAATATATGATAAAGATCATACGTCTTCGTGGTCGTAACTTCTAAGACCACCGACCTAACCGGTCGTAGGTACTACAGAAGTTATATAATAAATACCTGCCGGACAAAGTTCCAAACCTAGTCCACGACCGGGTAAGTGCTCGTAAAGCTATGAGCAGCGTGCAGGTCGAGTCCCGACCACGCCACTCACTATGTGATAAATGAACTACGTGTTTCATATTCCGCATAATACAACACTATCCCGGTTGATGGTGTAACTTTCTTAAAACCATTAACCGCAGAACAGTTGACATCTTCACCAACTGCCTCTGCAGTTGGTGGAACAGTCAAACTACCGCCTCTTCCCGACAGACGCGTCGCTCCCCAACGGATGTCTCTTCATGGGATAATCGCCACCGCTTCATCAAGTACTTAAGGAGGACCATAGAAGGCCGGAAGGAGGACACGAAGACACACAAAGAAACATAGACACACAAAGTGGAAGTTAGAACATCGCTGCAGAAACAACACCAAGCAAGGAATAGCTGGGCATTGTGTTCTTGTAGTGATTATAAACTCTTAGTGTTTGTAACAGTGAGTTCATAGCAATAAAGAGCAAGCCCGTTCCACTCCCAGGAGATACGCACATTTTTCCTCTTTTTTCTTTATATAATCATAAGATCGGCGATTTGATCGTCGACAGGTAGGTTCTACACTATACCTTACTAGTAGGTTCACGGTAAATTCAATGTCCGGTCTAGTACAGTTTGCTAAATACATGAGTGTACATACTGCACTCAAGTACGGAAATTCTGGTCCCAGGACTTCCTCCCCCTCTTCATTAGGTCTGTACGGGTCCTTGTCTTGCTGCAAGGATCTACCGACCGTCGGCATTTTCAAAGCTGAACCGTTATAACACTTTCTGAGTGTAGGTTAACTGATGTTCTAAAATCCCTAAAGAGGTATGCTCAAGATGCAAGCCAATGCAATATTTAGTTTTACCCAAGTTTTTCATTTCGAACTCCGACTTCATCTAAGAGCTTGCTTTCTTAATATCTTCCATGGTCCCGATGATATCATATCATCTACATATACTGAGATTATATATAATCCATCTTGGGATCGTCGTATAAAAACACAGGGATAATCCTCATTGTTCATGTAGCCTTTCTTGCATAGAAAGTCGCTCAAGCGATTATACTACATTCTACCTGATTGCTTCAGTCCATATATTGACATTCCAAGTTGCACACTGTACAGATTTCTATTTGCTCTGTCTTGGTTCGGGACATGGATACCTTTAGGTACCTTCCTATAAATGTCTGAATCCAGGTTTCCATAAAGGTATGTAGTTACAACATCGAACAATTTCATTTCTAAATTCTAATTTACTGTCATTGAGATTAAATATCTAAAGGTAGTTCCGTCCATGACTGGGGAATAAGTTTATCATAATCGAATCCTGGTCGTTGAGTGAAACCTTGTGTAACGAGTCTTGCTTTATGTCTTACAACTTTATTGTTTTCATTTCTCTTTCGAACAAATACCCACTTATGCCCTATGGGGTGCACATGGACAGGCGTGTGGCTTATAGGCCCAAAAACCTCTCTTGTATTCAGAGATAATAATTCTGCTTCTATTGCCTTCTTCCAATCTTCCCAATCTGATGTTTTCTTACATTCAGCGAGCGTTGCAAGCTCTGGATCAGGATCGATGATTGTGGTAATTTTCTTTGTAAACTAAATATCGACGTTGGCTGTTGTTCTATTCATAGATTCTCCCGTGGTCATATAATTTATAGCTATTTCTTCATAGGGTGATACTTCTAATGCTTCTACTTGCTCACTGCGGCTTCCAATTGTAGAGGCAAGTCCCTTTAGTTTTTCAGCTCCGATGTGTGCACACACATCCATACTGATGTCTCCCTCTATGGAAATATTCAAATTCGGTATGCCTTTTACTGAAGGTTCCAAACTGGTGCTAGGTCTCAACTGGCTCCCCTTCTAGTTGTGGGGAACTTCAGTGATCGACTGTGTCAAGCCCTTCTTATCTTTTTTCACCAAGCGTCTCCGGTTACTTGGGATTTGAGGGGCCAGAGCTCTCGTCCTTTTATTCTGAGACCTCTGGATGGGATTAGGGATACCTTTAATTTTCTTTGGTATTTTAACCATCTCCGGTGCATCATGTGCAAGCACATACGACTTGGTCACGCTCTTAAAATCTCTAAAGTGGTCAGATAGTTGATTCACTAATGCTTGCAAATCAATTATCTTCTGGACTTTTCTATTTGCTTCACTAGTGTGCGCGTCATGTGCATGGATTTTCGTGGTTTTCCATGTCATTCCCATATTTTTCATCAAGGGGTTGATTTCCTCCCACTAATGATGGGAAACTATCCTCATCAAATATGCTATCAGCGAAGCGAGCTGTATGCAAATCTCCAGTCATGGGGTCCAGATACCTGATTATGGATATTGTCTCATAACCAACGTATACCCTAAACATTCGGAGAGGGCCTATTGCAGTTCGTTGTGGTGGTGGTATAGGTACATAAACATTGCAACCAAACCATCGTAGATGAGAGATTTTCGGTGTTGACCCTTGCACTAGTTGTATAGGTGAATGGATGTTACATGCCGATGGTCGAAAATTGATAAGAGTTGCTGCGTGTAGGACTGCATATCCCCAACATGTAGTTAGTAAATTACAATTCTAAAATAATGGTCGGGCAATAAATTTAATTCTTTTAATTAATGTCTCTACTAATCCATTCTGGGTGTGGAAATACGGTACAGAATGTTCAACGATAATTCCCATTACCATACAATAATCATCAAATGTCTTTGAAGTAAATTCTTCGGCGTTGCCCATTCTGACAGACTTCACATGATGATCAGGGAAATTATTCTTAATTTTAATTATCTGCAAGATCAGCTTTGCAAAAGAATGGTTTCTCGTAGACAATAAACATGCATGCGACTATTTTGTGGAAGCATCGATGAGCACCATAAAGTACCTAAATGGCCCAGATAGGGGCTGTATAGGACCGTAAATATCTCCATGGATACGGTCTAGGAATACAGGGATTTTCATCTTTTACTTTCAGAGTAGAGGGTCTAGTAATTAGTTTTCTAGTGGCACATGCGGGCACAAAAAATCTTTCTGATTCGGGAAAAAAATTATATTGATATTATGTCCCTAAGAATTATTAATTATATTTCTCATCATGCTAAGACCAGGGTGGCCTAATCTATCATACCAGAGACAGAAAAGTTCAGAACTTTTAAAAGTGGTTTTCAGGACAGTATAGGCTGCAGGTGCCATAATATTAATGTAGTATAGCCCAGATTCATATGAAGGAAGTCATTCTAATACCTTTTTTTTTCTATTTTCTTGACGCTTTGTAATGAGCAGGTATAGTGTAGTATAGCCCAGATTCATATGAAAGAAGTCGTTCTAATACTTTTTTTCTATTTTCTTGACGCTTTGTAATGAGCAGGTATTCTTTACCATACTCTTTTTCAGTCTCTACGTAAAGACCGTTAACGCGAATATCTTTAAAGCTTAAGAGAGTTCTAGTCAATTCTGGGTACAACAAGGATTCTTCAATGACCAAAGTTGTGCCCATCGAGAGTATAATTGTGGCTCTTCCTGAACCTATACACAAGACTACCAGCATTCTTGCTGATCGACTGAAATTTTTTTGTCTCTCTTAATATGGTATTCGTTGTGCTTCTATCTGCTAAGCACACTTTCTCCATAGGGTGCCACACGCGTTCTGATATATAAAGTATTTATTAATATGGGATAGGAAGCAATCCACACACATAAATAAAATACTTCAAAACTAAACATAACTTGCTATTAGTAATACGGAAAAAATATTGCATGACTCATCATAAGAATTTAATGCTTTGTTCTCCTAGAGCTTACAACCATTATTCAAAAATTCAATGTTTTATCACAAACCATAAACTGCAAATGACTATAAAATCTAAGTGCAATGTGTGCACTAGAACGAATCAGCGAAGTATGAAGAAACTTCTGCCTGAATCTGCTCCATGTCCATCTTCTCTTCTTCGGTAACTACAGCTGTTGCCTCTGCGATGTCCAAAGAAGGTGTGACGGGAGCTGCTACTGGGTTGTACACATCCATAGGTGCAACCCATGACTGTGGATCCTCTATGCCTACAATAGCGAGGTGTGCCTCATGCTGTCCTTTGCCCTTCTTCTTAGACTTAAAAACATCAATCACGTGCTGCGGCTCACAGCAAACACGTGACCAATGTCCCTAAGTGCCACATTTGTAACAACTTTGGTCCTGCTGACTATAGGGCTTCTCATCACGCTTCTTTTGTCCGCTCTTCTTGGCTTGAGCATTCTGTTTGGTCTTGCGACCCATGATCTTACCCTTCTTGCCTCTTTCCTTTGAGTGAGGTGTCGGGACCAAAATATGCAAATCTGGACCCTCTGTGTATTCTGCACTAGTCCAGGATCACGCTAGTGCACACAGTGTCAACATTGATGAAATATCACATCCATACAACGAATATAAGAATAGACGAGTACCTTTAAATAACAAATAACTGTTGGAACCTTACGGTCGAGTTTTACATTTATTAAGCCATGCAAGGCTGACAATAAAGAAATAAACTGCAGCGGAAACGAAATAAACTCCGGTGGCTCCCATCAATTTACCACAGGCAACTGACTGGGATCAAGACCCTAACGTTCAACCTTCGTAGAACTCTTCTTCAAAAGCAGGCGACGACTCCTCCACTTCTGTTGATTTGTTTAGCAAGAGTGAGTACACACCGTACTCGCAAGTCATACCACGAATGCAATTTATAGATGATGGCTTATTCCAAAGGAATGGCTTACGTGGTTATTTTATGGAAATGCAACATTTGCAATTGAATACAAATAATAGATTGAAAGCATAATTCAAAACAAATAGACAATAATAAGTTAACAATTGATTTCACAAAGTACACATAGTCTAATCAAGTTCTTTCACACGGTGAACAAGTTATCTCACACGGTGACCCTTCCCAATTGTTTTATGAAAATCTACCCTCGTGTGAAATTCAGAGCATGTCCATAACCGAGGCGCGGCTATTCGAATAGATTGATTTAAACACTCTGCAGAGGTTGTACACTTTACCACACGATACAATCGAGTGTAGCGAGCACGCGATCATAACAAAACCTTTCGGAGACTTCATCTCAAACAATGACACTCTGGTGTGCTTTCTGCCGTCAAATTTGTACACACGGCCTTGGAGCGACACACACCATTGGACATGGATGCGTGAACCGTCCGCGATGTGACATATCACACCTCCGACCCATCACACGGCTTAAATACAACTGAGTTGTCAATGTCAAGACTCCATAACTTACTAAGTCGGGCCCGGCCCATACTAGGCATGTGGTCGACAAAGAAGGCCCAGATTCAATGGCGCACAAAGTTAAGTCCTTAATTGACCAAGGCAAGACTTCCAGTTTTAACCCAAATCATAAAGTTTAATAAGCACACAGCTCCACCATTCACACAGAATCCACCACTTGCCTCAGTCTAAATCTTTTCCCACCCTGTTGATTAAGTGCAACACATGCCATCAACGAGTAACAGCACACAGCACACACAGTTTCATCACTCAGTTCCATAATCACTTAGTCAAGTTTATAATTGCAACTCTCACATGAAATGATGACTCGTGGCATGGCTAAGCAGTCTAATCGTATCTAACCAACACACGTTGGTGCTACAATAATACCAACTAATAATTAACCAACCTAGGGTGACAAAAGATCATGGCATACAATAGACAATGTGACATAACAATTTGGATTAATAACTATACCCAAAAGCATTTAAATAATTACTTGATATAGAATGCAATACATTGAAATAAAGTATTTTGGCGGGTTCAAAATGATCAAAGGTATAACTTGCCTTGGAATAGATCTAGATATTGGTCTTGGTCTTGAGGTGCTCCTTCTTCTGCAAAATTCCCCGAAGTATCGACGTCTACTCGCAAACGAGACAAAAGAAACAAAACAAATAAAAAACAGAGGCAAAACAAACTCCAAAAATTAAATAAAATTCACCATTAAATAGATCTTAATTTTATATGAATTTACAAATTTGAATGGGCTCAATTGGACTTGGATGCAAAAGATATGGGCTTTGGAAGATTGGAAAATCAATTAAACCCTAATTTGGATTTTCATGAATTTCCGAATTATTTTTATAAAGGAAAATCGGATTATTGCGCAATGCTTGCGCCACCGAGGAAAAGAAATAATTTTAAACCGGCCGACAGTGGGCCCCACTGTCGACCTCTCGACTCACGGTGGACCAAATCCACCGAGCCGAGAAGTGAGTGTGATGGATCGCTCCACGCGGCGGTGACGCGGCACACGCAGCGCCACCTCGGTGGCGCGGCCCGTGGTCGCCGACCTGGCCGCCACGTCTACCGAAGGAAACAGAGGAGGCGCGGCGAGAGGCTTGCAGCGGGCGGCGAACGGCGAACAGCGAGTGAGTCGGCGTGGCTAACACAAAATGGGTCGCCAAGAGAAGGCGATGCTACTAGAGGTGGCGGCGGGCTGGTGGCACGAACTCACCGGTGGCGATGAAGGAGGCGGCGGCGGCGAGCTCGCGTTGTCGGGCAACGCAACAGCGGCGAAGGCGCTCCCGGCGGCGGCGGTGGCGAGATGAAGCCGTGCTATTGCGCACTCGGAGGCGGTGGTTGCACCGCCAGCGACTCTCGAGATGGCGGAAGGCGGTGGTGCGAGGTTGCGGCGGCGGCGGTCTTCTAGGCAATGCGCGCAACGGGGAAGAAGGAGCGTGGGAAGTTGGGGTCCGATGGAGAAAGGAGAGGCGAAGAGATCGGTGGGCTCGGGGCTTTTATAGCCGAGGGCGGAGTCCCGAGCGAAGCTTGGCGCGCGCGCGCGAAGGGCGAGGCGGGCGTGGGGAGTTCGGACGACGACGACGACGCAAGGCGGTCCCAGCGGCGCGAGACAGCGAGGTGCGGCGCGCGCGGCGGCAACCGGCGATGGAGATCCTGCGGTGAGAGCAAGCGGCGAGGCGCGCGTGGCAGCGATCGATCGCGAAGGGGACACGCGGCGGTGATCCAAGGCGCAAGGCGGAATCTGGCTGCGGGAAATGGGAATAGTGTTGGGCTTGGCCCGAAGACATTCGAGGATAAAAATGGATTTTTCTTTTAAATAAATCCAGAAAATACAAATAGCAAATAGAAAATAGCAAATGACTTTGGAAAAATTCCAGAAAATTCTATAAAATATATCCAAGCATATAGAATCTAAATAAAATAGTTTTGACAATTGTTGATGTTGGGATTAAGCATATTAAATCAATTTGTCCTTAAAGTCCATATTAAGCTTTTTAAATTAATATTCAAATAAATCCAAATGGTGAATTTTCTTGCTACCATTATTTAAAAGATTTTTAAAACTCTAAAAATTTGGGATGTTACATGAGGCTTCCTCACCTTGTAGCTGCTTGCATTGACTTCATGGCTAACATTGCTACTAGGCGGCTGTGAGATGTAGTTATGAGAAAGTCATATTGAGCTTCCACAACTTGCATGATGTCAATCAGTTCGGCATACTCCTTGTAGCCATCCTGGCGATAGTTGCGTGCGTATTGCACCGCGTTTGAGTGAAAGATAGAGAGAGTTTTCTCGATCTTTTGCTCATCCGTGGTTACCTTACCACAGAGTTGAAGACTTGTATAATTTTTGTGCAATGCAGAATTGTACTCCACCATGGTCTTGTAATCAGCCAAATGTAGTCAGTTCCATTCCTACTCTGCCCGAGGAAGAATGATGTACTTCAGCTTCTCGAATCGCTTCTTCAGTGTGGTCCATAAAGCTAGTGCGTTCTTTTCCGCTATATACTCATTCTTGAGCATTAGGGAGAGATGGTGTCTGAGGACATGAAGTGCTTGATCATTTTCCTCAGTAGTTGGAGTGGCATCCTTCAAGGTGCTAAGTCCAATAGCACCACGGAGTTTCTTGGCCCCAAGTACGATCTCAACATCTGATGCCCAAGTCAGATAATTGTGGCTATGCTGGGCCAGCTCTTCGAGCTCCCGGTTCGTAATACCAGTCATCTGCATATTCATGCAAAGATATCATCAGATTACTGCTAGTAATTTGCATAAAATGGTTGCAAAAATTCTTATAATGTTTTCATATTTTTGTATGCATTTTTCATGATTTACTGTTATTTTTAGTGATTAAAAGTAATATAAACAATCAATAATAATAATAATAATAGTAAATACAATACATAAATTGCATAGAAATAATAATAACAAAGTTAAACGAACTTCAAATGCTAAAAACCGATTCAAAAATTGAATTCCCGAGCCCCTTTTCTATTGGAATATGAATTTTCGGCGAATTCTGTAATTTTCAGGGGCTAAACCGCTAATTTTCTATTCTGAGAAAAATTTTCGTGCAATTTTTAGAATTCCTAAGGGCCTTTTTGAAAAAAAAAATTAGGATTTTCATTTTTTTTTCTCCCATTTTTTTTTCCTTTTTCTCTGAATTTCTGGTCGGCCGGTTTCCACAGCCCATTCCTTGGGCCCGATTCGGCCCATTGCACCCCGCCCCACTAGACCGGATCAAGAAACACCGAGGAGTATGGTTTCCCTACCCCTATTCACCTGAGTGGCGGTGACTCTTCAAGCGCTAGGTGGTCGGCGCGAGTCGACTTGGCGGCACGGCGTCCGCCCGACGAGGAGTGCTCGTGGAGGCTACAGGTCGGTAGTGCTACGGGTGGTGCTGGGTGCTCCATGTGGGGAGCCAGTGGCGCTGTGGGTAGTCGGTGGTCGGTGGCGCGTGTGGGTGCAACGCGGGCGGCGGTGGCTGTAGGGCCACTCCAGTGACGGTGGGCATTCGACGCGAGGCGGCAGCGTCGTGGCCGTGTGGGGCCGGCACGGTGGTCATTCGCGACCAACGGCGCTGTGGTCGTACAGGACCAGCGGTGGTCGTACGGGATCGGCGCGATGGTGGTACACGGCCAGCGGCGCGGTCGTCGTACGAGACGCGGCGTGGTGGTCGTACACAACCAGGGTGATGTGGTCGTACATAGGGATGACAATTATGCCCGATTACCCGTGTACCCGCGGACGAATATCCTAATGGAGGCGGGTATGGACGTCTTTCTTTGCCCACGGGCATGAAAACGGACACAATTCCTTGCCCATCGGGTAAACGGGCATGTGCATGCTCCACCCGTACCCACTTCGCCCGATTACCCGTAATCTACCCATTTGTAAGAAACTATGTCCATTTGTATTTGTATTTTATTTGTTGAACTTGATTAGTTGTCTTGTCGAACATGATATGTGAATTGTGATAAACTTTATTAGTTGTTTAATGTGTGATGCACCATTGATGTGTGAATTATGATGAACTTGATGTATGCATTGCTCGCGGGTAACGAGCATGTCCGTGGGCGATGGGTACCCACTAGCGGCGATGCATTATTCGCGGGTAAACGGGCATGCCCGAGGACGACGGGTTCCCGCGTGCGACGGGTATGGGCGAGGTTTTTCGCCCGTCATCCTTCGCGGGTATGCCCATGGGGGGAATTCGGGGTCGCGGGTATGGGTATGGCCTAGCACTACCCGTACCCGCCGCGCCCGATTGCCATCCCTAGTTGTACAGGACCAGCGGTGGCCGTATGGGACCGACACGGTGGTCGTACGGGACATGGCGTGGTGGTCAGTGAGTGCACGGCTTCGGGCCGACGAGGTGGTGGCGCGCGCGGCGCCGACCGCGCCCCCTTTCTCTTTTTTTTGCAGGCGGTGCGGTGGCCGTCGCGGTGAAGCTGCGCGCCGGCCGGATGGCGCATGGCGAAGCGCGCTAGCCGGGCCGCCATTTGTTTCTCCGTGGCCGATGGCGGCTCCAGGCGGTAGATGACCCGTGCGGGGGTGGCGCCGGCTTCGAGTAGTGATGCGGCTCCAGGCTTGTGATGGCCCGTGCGGGGGCGGCGTGGCTGGCGGTGGTGCCGACCGATTGGGAGGTTTCGTTTTTGTGCATGCGATTACTGTTCATATACAATTACTGTTTATGCACAATTACTATTCATGCAATCCACCGATCGGCTTGGCTAGCGATTTCAAGTCGGCTCGCGGTAGATTATAACGTATTTGCAATCCACAGTGCAATAATCATCTACTCTTTCATGCAATCTACCAATCGGCATTGTGCAGGTGGCTTTAAGTCGACTTGTGGTAGATTAGAGTGAATTTACACTGTAGAAAAAATTAATCTAAAAAGTTAAATTTATATAATTAAAACGATCTAGAAAAAAATAATTCAATGTGCTCGACCTGGCCCGACCGAAGACTTGGTGGGCGACTGAAACACTTGTTTCAGCCGTGGCCTGTGGCCCTTGGCGCCTTTCTCGGGCGGAAATAGTCTACACGCCGGACGTCAGTTGCTGAAGGACACAAGAAAATGGCAATCAAGTGCTACTCCGCAGTCTGCACCCAGTTAAATAATCGAGAAGGACACAAGAAAATGGCAATCAAGTGCCAACAATCTTGGACTCTCGAGTTCCAGCAATCTTATCCTGGTGACTACTACTGAGTATGATATCTCTTTCGCCGATCCACGACACCGTAGCAGTCTGCGGTCAGCGCAATGATCCGGCATAGTCGCTTAATTACAAGCCGAAGCTCTCCCATTCCGAGCAAGACACGTACTCAAGTTGTTCATTAGCCACTCGTCTGATCCGGCATGTCATCAGGCTGTGGCAATGCCGTCGCTGCCGGCTCGTCGCCGCCACACTTCGTGCTGGCGCCGATGATGGCCGCGGGCCACGCCACCCCCATGCTCCAACTGGCCCGCCTCCTGGCCGGCCGGGGAGCGCTCGTCACCTTCGTCACCACCCCGCTCAACCTGCCCCTCCTCGGCTGCGCCCCCGGCGACGCCGCCCTCCCCATCCGCTTCCTCCCGCTCCCCTTCCCCTGCGCCGAGGCCGGCCTCCCCGAGGGCTGCGAGAGCGCCGACGCGATCCCGGGCCTCGACCACCTCAGGAACTTCAACGACGCGTGCGCCATGCTCCAGGCGCCGCTCGTCGCGCGCCTCAGGGAGGCCTCTCCTCCGGCGAGCTGCTTCGTCTCCGACGCGGCCCACCCGTGGGCTGGCAGGGCGGCCCGGGAGCTCGGCGTGCCGCGGCTCGCGTTCGACGGCTTCTGCGCCTTCTCCTCCTTCTGCATGCACCTCATGAACATCCACAGGATCTACGAGGGCGTCGAAGACGACAGGCGCCCCGTGCGCGTCCCTTGCTTCCCCATCGACATGGAGATATCGAGGGCGCGGTCGCCGGGCAACTTCACCGGCCCCGGCATGAAGGAGTTCTACGACGAGATCATGGAGGAGAGCGCGAGAGCCGACGGCCTGGTGGTCAACAGCTTCGCGGAGCTCGAGCCCCTGTTTGTTGAGGCCTACGAGAAGGCCATCGGCAAGAAAATATGGACCGTCGGGCCTCTGTTCTTGACCACCGCGCCATCGACGGCAACCAGCGAGGACGAGAACGCCGTCCGATGCGCGAGCTGGCTCGAGTCCAAGAAGCCCCGGTCGGTGGTGTTCCTGAGCTTCGGCAGCCTGGTGCGCTCGTCGCTGCCGCAGCTCGTGGAGATCGGCCATGGGCTTGAGGCGACCAACCGGCCTTTCATCTGGGTGGTCAAGTCCAGCAAGCTCGCCGAGTTCGAGCGGTGGCTGTCGGAGGACGGATTCCAGTCGCGCGTCGGGGAGAGGGGCCTCGTGGTCAGGGGGTGGGCGCCGCAGACGGCGATCCTGTCGCACCCGGCGACGGGCGGGTTCGTGACGCACTGCGGGTGGAACTCGGCGCTGGAGTGCGTCGCGGCGGGTCTGCCGATGGCGACGTGGCCGCACTTTGCGGAGCAGTTCGTGAACGAGAAGCTCGTCGTGGACGTACTCCGGGTGGGGGTATCCGTGGGCGTGGCGGACGCGACGCAGTGGGGCGTGGAGACGGAGGTGGTGGTGGCCACGAGGGGCGACGTCGAGAGGGCGGTGGCCGCGGTGATGGACGACGGGGAGGAGGGCGAGGCGCGGCGGGCGAGGGCCGCCGAGCTCGGGAGGAAGGCGCGGGACGCCGTGGTGGATGGCGGCTCGTCGTACCGGAATGTGGCGCTTCTCATGAAGCACGTTGAGCAGAAATTCAGGGGATGAGAAGAAACTCAGCGATCGTGTTGTAACTAAATAAGTCAGTTAGCTGACCGGTGCATCGATTCATGTGTATTCTTCTCCCATTGGAAGGATGAATGCTCTTATTTCGGAATTCAGAATTGTGTCCTCCTGCTTTGAAGCGTCGCCGCGAACTCACGGGCTCACGGACGGTCGCCGTCGTTCAGCAGGCAAAACTCATGAAGCCGAACACGGGTTCTGCTTCCTTCCTGCAAAAAATTGGTTGGTGACCGGTGGCATACTTTACCGGCAGCAGCGATAGACGTCGGCTCACCCTACGTCCGTCTCGCTTATGCTGCTCCTGCTCTCGCTGATCGCCACGACATTTTGCGAGGCTGAACAAGTTCATTCCAATCATCGAGGTAGCAAGTAGTCCATGGGATGAGAGAGCGCGAAACTTCACG
This sequence comes from Hsuehochloa calcarea, assembly GCA_036346395.1. Classification (NCBI taxonomy): domain Eukaryota; kingdom Viridiplantae; phylum Streptophyta; class Magnoliopsida; order Poales; family Poaceae; genus Hsuehochloa; species Hsuehochloa calcarea. The sequence continues at coordinate 11,258,478 of CM070596.1, read as the reverse complement.
TTGGACATCTCCAAGCGATTACTTGGGTGGTGTTTGCTTATGCATCATCGAAGTCATTTGGTTGGTACCGTACCAACCGCGCAGGCCGTCTAAGTCGTTGCGAGGTTGGATGATGTTGTCGTTGAGAGGTCACCACCACCCTGAACGCCTGAACAGAGTAGATGAAATCGTTTCTTCCAGGGTTGCTCGTTCTCGTTTGTTTACGGGTTTTGCTGGCAAAACGCAACGTGCTCGTTATCTGGATCTCGAGGGGTCAAAACTCAAAACCCATCTGTTGGCTAGTTTTGATCTGATCTGCAACTTCTCTGAGCATCTTTTGATTCTGTACGACGTTTAAGGCAGTGTTTGGGCCAGAGACTCGAGCGGTCCTGAACCACTCGGTTCAGCATCCCCTCGTTCGCAACGATCTCCCAGCGCTGGTCTCCACTTCGCACTTCCCTTGCTCTCCTGGAGCTACGCCGCCGCCCCTGCTCTCTGCGCCACTAGCACATGGAGATCCACAAGGTGTCGCCTCTCCTCTCTCCGCTGGCCGCTTCCGAGTCCCGTAAGGTGCCCCCTTCCCTTCCCTCTTCCGTCTCTGCTTTCGTCCTCTCCCCTATCGATATGATTTTACCCGCCTCTCTGCGGAAAGGCGGCGTCTGCAATGGCCCATCGGTGGTGGCTAGTGGATCTAAGATCGGTGTGAAGTTCTTTCGCCGGTGACATCGGTCTTGTGGCGGCTCGGCAATAGGGCAAGGTGGCGGCGCCCAGTAGCCGGCCCGGTGACGCCACCCCGGCTTCTTTTCGATGAGACGACGCGACCGCGCTGACTCTGCAAAGCCTCCTCTTCGCTCGCGCTCAGACCTCCCACCTCGCTCTCCCACTCTCGGTCTCCTCTATGCTCGCCTCGGCCTCGGCTCTCCACTCGTCGGCTCGGCAATCATGCACCTCATTGCTATTAAAGTGAGTTTGCGCACCACCTATTTGATACAATGCCTCAATGAACCACATTCTTACATATGTGAAAAAAATTCTTTAATGGATATATTGTCATCCACCTTTCCACGCTTGCGAGGACAATGTGAGATTGATTGCTTCATGCCCATTTGTAATTTTAGGATCAATCGGTGCTATAATATATTGTAGTAATGTGATTTACTGGTTGTAGTATTGTAGATCTCATGAAGGAGAACCTCATCACCAGACACCAGTGACCTGTCCAAGATGAAACAAACAACCTCAAGTGCAGGTCTAGGGATACCGTCTCCAGAATATGGACTCTAATGGATTACATACAACATATTGTGGATTTATAAAAGAAGCGCAAGGAGGACGCCCGTGATACGTCGGCCTCATTTGGAGAGCGAAGTGCGACCACGTCGCAACCGGTGAGACCGCGACTCGCCCTACCTAATATTTTATCCTGGATCCGCCCTGGTCTTGTGGTTTGGCATCTCCTTCTTCTTCCCAACCCACTCTTCCTCTCCTCCCTCAACTTGGTGTGAAGCTATCGTGGGAACCAAAGGTATGGTCCAAAATCGCAAATCTTTTCGTCTGATTGGTATTTTTTTTGGTAAATCTAGCCGGTACAAATGTTTTTATGGGAAAAATTGTTACATCTCTGTTCTTCTGTGGTTCGGCGTGTCCAAGAAATGTGAAATTTTCCTTGTTGTGCTTTAGCATCTCCGATTTGTTAAAATTAATTGTGCATCCAAGAAATGTGTAATTTTCATGGTTGTTGTAAAATTGCTTGTGCATCTACATGTGTAGTGAAATTTGACAATGTCCATGCTTATTGTGTTGAGTTATTGTGCAAGTTAATTGAAATTTGGAAAGACTGCTCACTGTCAAAGATGTTGGTACGATGCATGCTCACTGTCAAAGATGTTGGTATAATGCATGCTCCAATTTTATAAAACATGAAGGGCAGATCTTTAGTTTGCGTATGATGCATGGCTAATACATACTGATACATATATGTTGCATATACTAGAGATTTCTTTGAGTAGTTTGTCCTAGTACTTTCGATATGAGTAGTGCATGCTTCATACATATGTGTTGGATATAATGGAGACTTCCTTGAGTAGTAACTACCATGCTTTCATTATTTGTGAATGTATTGCATATTCATAGTCAGCACTGTTATGATGTGTAGATGGACAAGAGCAGGCTTAAAAGGACAAAGATGTTATTTATTGGCGTTGCTACATATATGGTTGCTTGCATGACCATTTTGTATATACGGTCTAGACTGAGGAATAGGAGGGACTGTATTGCCTATGGCCCTATGGAGGAAAGGGATAGGATTTGAATTGATTATCTGAATAATAAAATTTGGAAGAATGAAACAACTTGTACCAACACAATTAGGCTTAAGGGAACTCCATTCTTTCGGTTGTGTGAAGTCTTGAGAGAACGATCATTGCTTCGTGATACTATGCATGTATGTGTTGAGGAGCAAGTTGTCATGTTCTTAAACACAATTGGCCACAACATAAGAAATAGACTAGTTGGTTCCAATTTCACTCGGTCAGGTGAAACAATTAGCCGATATTTTGCACGCTTCCTCCATGCCATAGGTGAGCTACGAAATGAACTTCTTAAGCCGCCTTCTTTGGAGATCCCAAGCAAAATTGCAGGGAATTCAAGATAGAATCCATTCTTTAAGGTATGATAACTAACAAGACTTTCGGGAAGTCTTGTTGGTTACTAGTTCCATTTTGTAGTTCCATTTTGTTGTGCCTAATGTAGCTGTGGCCATGTGCTAACATGTCTGATTGACGACTACAATGAAGCCCTGAAGATTCAACCCAACTATACCAAGGCTCTGCTCAGGCGTGCAGATTCCTATGAACTCAGAATTTGTTGCACTATTGCTCATTTGGTGGTTATATGGAGCGAGGGCCTGAATCTCTGAAAGATTATGAGGTTCTCAGAAAGGCACTTTCCAGGTGACACTGAGGTGGCTGAGGCCTAGTTCCATGCTCAGGTTGCCCTCAAGTCATCTCGGGGTGAGGAGATATTTAGCATGAAGTTTGGAGAAGTTGAAGCAATTACAGGAATGGAACAATTCCAGATGGCCACATCCTTGCCAGGTTTGTCTTTTTGGATCACGTCCTTCATTTGAAAACGTTGCTTCATGTCTTTTTGGTCAGCACTGCTAGCTAATGTGGCGACTCCGGGATCAGATCCGTTTCAAGATAAGTGATTACGCTAAAAGCGCAATACTTAACGAGAGACGAAAACAATTCCGAGTGTCTGGATATGTGTCTCATGTTAGCTCCCAAGGATCAGTGGCTAACATGAACATATCCAAACGCAACATTTCATTCACATCCATACACAACATACAAAGTAATAGAATCACTATTACAACATCATTAGTAAAATCTTAAGGTACAAGTTTACATAAGTGAGCCGACTGACCAAATTTAATAATATTTCAAATAAATCGCAGCGGAAGATAAATAAGAAAATAAAAGAGAAATACCTAGTTAGCATGCGCAAACCCACAAGCAACCAACTGGAGTTAGGCGGATCTGACCTCCAGGGATTCATGCGATGCTAAAAGAGGGGCAGGGGAACCAAAGGCTTTCGTCTTCAGCTCCGGTGGTGCCCGAATGCGGCAGCGATTGCTTATGCACGGTGATGGCTCCAAGTTAGGCGAAGAGCTTCAACAAGAGACAGTGGAAAATGCTCAGGGAACTCACCAAGTGCTTGATGGAGGTTGGAAGTGACCGGGGTGACCCGGCGACGCGAGCTGGCGGTGGCGTGGTGGAGGTCACCGTGGTGGAGACGCTCTGGAGAAGAGGAAGCTCCACTCGAGGTTGGGGAATGACTAGTATGCCGAGGAGACTCTCCTGATTCCAAGAATTGGGCTGGGCCTCACTGAGTCCGAGATGGGGACGAAAAGGTGTTGGCGGCCGAAGCCGGAGAAGAAAAGGCCGTGGCGACGATTCCCTGCACCAAATGGCGCTTAAAAAGGTGGAGTGACTCAGCGCGGTGAGGGAAATCTCCTAGACAAGGTGACGCGGCGGGGAACTCACTGGAGATACGGACGGCACTGTGTTTCGGACCGCGCTCCGGTGACGAAGAAGAGACGTCCGTGTTCCGAGTGCTACACCTAAAACCACGGGCTCAAACCGTCAAAAATGGATGCGGTGAGGAAGACAAAGAAGATCAGAGAGGTCGTGGGCGAAGCTTACCGAGAGGAGGCGGAGCTAGAGCCTCCCCCTCTTCCACACCCGGGAAGAGAAGTGAGCGGTAGAGAGAGCGGGAGGGAGTTTTGTTCTGCTCCGAGGACGGAGAACGAAACGGCGTGACCTAGTGGAGCTCTGGGATAGGCCATGGAGGGCGGTGGGTGAACGCGTCGCTCGCCCTGACGGAGCCTGTGGCAGAGCGCGTCCTGCGCGTGGCACACAAGGCCTGAACGCGCCTGCGTGTGGGGCAAGAAGACCCTGTAGCATGGGCCCGCCCGGTCGGTGGCACAAGGAGGTGCGGTCGGCGGCGGTCGAGCTAGACCGGTGGCGTGGGTCGAACAATGATCTGGTCGGTCGAACATGATGTTGAGCCCGAAATTTTGAAATTTAGTTTGACCAATAAATAACCGGTTTGACCAAGGCTTTAAATATAACAAATAAATTCAAAAAATTCAAAAATAATTTTAAAGACTACTATTCTTGATTTAATTTGTACAGTTTAAATTCAAACTTAGAATAGGTCGTTGAGATGTGTTTGAATTTTCTGGGGGTCGAATTGAATTCCAAAATTTTGGGAAAATTATATTTACTCATGATAAATATTATAGTATTTGAATAAATTATTTTTCAGAGATGATAACATGCTTTTATTTCTGTTTTCTTTTGGGGAGTTGATTTGAAGTGTATGTTTAAACTTTGGTTAAGATTTTTCAAGTGCAATAAATGATGTAAATGATTCGAAAACAATATGCATGTTAATGAGATGCACACTAATTATCATTAATTAAATTTGGGGATGTTACAGCTAATTTCTCACAATTCTCATGCACTGCCAGCACGGATGACAGATCTCGGATATTCACAAGGAAGTGCGATGTATCGACACCAATGGGATCATTCAGTACAGTTTATAGTTTGTCTGTTGCGTGCATTGTGCTGCTGATCGATCAGGCATACATTGGAGCACATGCATGCATGGCTCAGTCGATCTTGATGTTCTTCTCAAGTTATCTCAACATGCACATCCATGGAGTATTTGTAAAGAAATCTATCTGAAGGAAGAACAAGTGGGGGGAGGGAATGTATCATAGTCCACTGAACAGATAGAGGGGCTATGAGTTTTCTTGGTAGCAGATAGTTGTATGTTTTGAAGTGAGCTGTAGTCTTCTCCATTTCATCTCCATATCCTGATTATGTTTGTTGATGTTTTTTTTGGAGTATACGATGCTTGTGGTTCTGTGATTCCACTAGATCTTCAAATAATGTTCACCATCATTTCAGCAATCCTATGACTTCTGTGTACCTGGGCCCTGGAAGATTTGAAACACCGTAGCATTTCCAGGTTGGTAAGGTATATCCAAACAAAAAAAAAAAAGCTTTCAAGCCATGAAAATCTATAAAAATTGTGAACCGGGTCCTGCGGACATTTTTGCCCAAAGAGCTTATACAGTTTTAGTTTTGAGCGCACGAATTAAGGAGCAAGACAATGACTTCAGTGGCACAATTCGTGTATCATCAAGAACATCCTTCAAATCAAAGAACCGTTTGAACCATTTAGGATCATCTTATTCAACTAATCCAACATATTTGTGTATTATCCTATACAATTAACCAAATATTATCCCATTTAGGATGATCTCAATCTACTCGTACTATCTCATCCTATTCAACCTCATTCTACCCACCAAACACAACTAAGTCTGAAGCATTTATTAGTTTGGCACGCATTTTGTCGGATCCAACAGAAATGACGGGGTCCCCAAATTTTTTGGCGAACATGGGGTCCCCAACATGGGGTCCCCGAATTAATCAAATCTTTTTCATATGTAGAAATCATTCATCAATCGCAGGAAAGAAACTATAGTTGCTATTATCAGTATCAGTTTCAGATCTTTGCAGCCGAATCGAACACGAATAACATCATCTCCATAAAACTATATTAATAAAACAAGAAAGAAAAGTAGGGATGGAGCACAAGAACATGTTGCGCCGCACCGTCAGGCCACCGCCACCTCCTTGGCGTCCCCGTTCGCTGTGGAGGCGGCGCCGTAGCGGCGGACGCGCTCGTTGATCCAGGCGCGCATGTCGGCGAGCACGCGGTCGCGGTTCTCGTCGGACTCGCCTTGGATGAGCGAGTGGTACATCCCCTCGTAGAGGATGAGCGACTTATCCTCGCTGGGCGCGCGCTCGTACAGCATCTTGGACCCCTCCGGCGCGGTGACCCCGTCCTCGGTGCCGTGCACCGCCAGGAACGGCGCCGTCACCTCCCCGAAGCTCTCCCGCAGCAGTGCCGTGACGCGGGCCAGCTCCCGCATCGTGCCCACCCGCGGCGCGCCGCGGTACCGCCTCGGGTTGGACGCGATCACCTTGAGCTTCTCCGGGTCCCGGATCGACTTGCCCACCATCTTCTTGTCCGGGAGCACCGCCCACGTGTCGGCGAGCCCGAAGAGGAGTCCGTACAGGAACAGCCGCACCCGGGACGGGTACATGTCATCGGGGATGACGAAGAGCGGCGCCGAGAGGATGATCCCCGTCCACCCCGCGTCCGGCGGGGAGCGGAGGTACATGAGCAGCGTGGCGGCGCCGCCCATGGACTCGCCGAAGAGGAAGGCCGGGAGGGCAGCGTAGGTGGGGCTCTTCCGGACGGAGAGGAAGAAGGAGAGCGACGCCCTGGCGACGGACTCCATGTCGCCGAGGTATCCGTGGACGCCCTCGGAGCCGCCGTGGCCGAGGAGGTCGGCGCAGAAGACGGCGTACCCCCACTGCGCGTAGCTGATGGCAATGGCCTGGAAGAGCCAGGAGGAGTCGGATCCGTAGCCGTGGGTCATGAATACGACGCCATTGACGTCACCGTCGTGCGCGGCGGAGAGCGGGTGGAAGGAGTGGGTGAAGAGGCGGCCGCAGGGGGACTGGAAGTAGGACTCGGCGTGGCGGAGCCCCAGCGAGGCGTAGTACTCGTCGGGCTCCGGGGAGTCTCCCCAGAAGTACTTGGTCGCCGGCGGCGGGTCGGGCGGCGCCATCGCCGCAGTCGGAGGCGGCAGCGTGTGATAAGGGGGAAAAAAGGTCTAAAACCGGGCGGAAATGGAGGGTCGACGAGGATCGTTTATATACTAGCGGTGAACCGGAGGGGATGCCGGTAAGCGGCATCCACCAAACGCGGTTTCCGGGTTCCAGGGGTGGTTTGACTCTAAGTATGGCGAGTGGGGCCCGGGCCCGCGTGTCGGTGAGTGTAAATCCGGCGACGTCTTTGTTTACTTGGTAGGTACGTGGACGCTGGCTCTAAAGTCTAAACGACGTGTGGGGGTTGGTGGGGTGGAAGTGGCGGGGCCCACCTCCGCCTGCCCCGGGAGCACTGTGCTCCTCGCCTCCCCTTTCGATTTCTGAGGCCAAATCGCGACGGTGGAACGCTGCTGTACTCTTAATTTGTCAACGAGGGTAGGGTCCACCAGATCAGCTGGTCCGCCATGGAATGGGACCAGACATGGCTCACGAGCCTAAGGCCGCTAGCCCGCTGCTGTTCGCTAGATGCTAGCCACGGCTGCGCCAACACGGGCTGGGCCCGAAATATGGTTGGCCGATCTAGCAAGCACGTGAGCAGTGAGCTGCCTCATTACACCATCGATTAACAAAAACAAAAGATACATTGTCAAAGCTAGCTGCCATACATAGTCTTGATGTCTTCGACAATTGCTCCGATGTGAGATCTGTCCTTGCATGGTGATCTGATTTTCCGCACCAAATTCAAGCGATCTGAAGCTATTACTACCTTCTGAAACTGCTGATCCTCTGTGAATTGAACTGCATCTCGCACAGCCATAAGCCTCTGACAATTCAGGATCAGTGACTTTCTCAAATGACTGAATTCTGGCAGCAAGAAATCTTCCCCTGTGGTCTCGGATCACACAACCAGCTCCCATTCTTCCAGAATTAGGAAAGCACGCTGCATCAACATTTGCCATAATCCAATTTTTCGGCGGTGGAACTCATTTTATCATTGATCTGTTAGGTTCAGACCTGTTGGAATCATTGGTGGCATCCCAGAATTGCATCAACATCTCAATATAAACTTTAGCCTTCTCAGCAACGCACCGGGGATGTATGAGATTTTCACCAATCCTCACCCCATTTCTTGCTTCCCAAATATGCCACATCGTAACAGTAAGAATAGTCGCCTCTTGTTCATATGCAATAGCCAGATAATCAAATGGACATTGCCTTAGCGAGACAAAAGAGTTGAGTTTGCGATTAATGCCACACCAATTCTTCATCTGGCTACACCTCTGCTACATATTGACATGTGAGAAAGCCATGATCCACTGATTCTAATCTTCCACGATAGCAGCATACTTCAGAGGCTTCCGATATGCCGACGTTGTAGTTGCTGACCTGTCAGTAGGCAGTCATGGGCCACCTCCATAGAACTATCTTCATTTTAGCAGGCGCTTTAATCTTCCATAGACGTTTCCAATCTCTTGTGATTAGTTGTTGATTAGAAGTCCCCCCTTTTCCATCACTGGAAAACAAGTGAAAATTTTCAGATTTTGCAAGCATATATGCGGATTTAACAGTAAATATACCTGTTTTGGTATGAGGCCAAGCTATAAAATCTTCACAGGAACTGATGCTTAGGGGAATTTGCAATATTTGCTTCGCCACTTCATCATTGTAGCAGGCCTGAATAAGCACCTCATTCCATTGACCACTTTCTTCGTCAATTAGGAAATTTACCTTGTAGTCTTCTGGGGGATCAACAATTGGTTTGGTAAGCTGGTGGGGTGCACCCGGAATCCACCGATCTCGCATCAAGTAAATTGTCTTACCATCACCTACTCTTCACAAAGCACCTTGGATTATAAGTTTCTTCCCATACATTAAGCTTCTCCAAGTATAAGAGGCCCTTCGACTATGACTTGCCTCCCAGAATGATAAATTAGGGAAATACCTGCCCTTAAATACTCTAACGCACAATGAATCTGGCACTGTCAATAGCCTCCAGTATTATTTCGCCACCAAGGCTTGATTAAATATTTCCATATCTCTAAACCCCATGCCCCCTAGACCTTTTGGAGCCGATAGCCAATCCCATGAACGCCAATGCAATTTTTTCTTACCATCTTTGAAACCCCACCAGTGATTGGAGATAGTTGTTCTCATTTTATCACAGATAACAACCGCAGCTCGAAGCGACTCATAACATCCGTAGGATGGCTTGGGCAACATATTTAAGCGTTACTTCACTGCCAGCTCTAGACAGTGGTCTATCACTCCACCCTTGCACTCTTTTCCACATTCTTTTTTGCCAGGAAATTGAAGGTGCTTACTGCGGATCTCCCTATGTTGGCCGGCATGCCTAAATATTGTCGGACCCGGATTTCTCAAATCCAAATCCTCTATGAAAATACTGTGTTATTCCCTGAATCAGTAGATAGCACTCACAGATACATCACTGAATCATTTCATACACGATGTAAACTGAACCAAATATTACATTACAGACATCAGAGTTACATAAACCGCATCGGGTCGAGTTTTACAATAGGGCCGAAGAGGCCAAATGGTTACATTACAAAAGTTACGAAAGTGGCAGTGGAAGCAAAAGAGGTAAAGCACGTCTCTCCACAGGCAAGCGACTGGGGAAACACGTATGCATTCGATATTAACCAAAGACTTGGATAATATTGGATGCACGCAGGTACCAACAGAGTCAGCTAGACTGAGGTGAGACCCAGACTAAACGAACTACACTACTCTTCGTCATCTCCGAGGCCTCCAACTTCGGGGTCCTCGTAGTATGTGTAGTGTTGGACCGAAACGGCGACTAGAGAGGGGTGAATAGGAGCTCTGCCTATTTATCACTTTTGATCGGATTCAACTAGTTGTTCTCTCCGGTAGCTATTAAAGCTATGAAGATCAACAAAAAGCACATCAGATGTCTTGTACTGACTCAAATCAAAACCCCAAAGCACAATAACAAAAAATGCACCGGTGAACAGTAGCGGTATTACCAAAAATTGGTAGTACCAATGAATAGTAGAGGTACTACCAAAGGAACAGTAAAAACAGCACGATGAACAGGACGCAGCCGAAATTTAGATCCAAAATTGGCACAGCTTTTGATCCACAACTCTAAATTTTATGAAACTTGAAACATACCTTCTCTAGGATGTCAGAAACCAATTTCACTCAAAAATCGTGAAGATTATTGCCAAAGTTCCAACCTTTTTTGGTTTGAGTGAAGGTTGCTCCAAAACTAGGTTAAAATCAAACTTAGATCCTAGAACTGATGCATTCCCACATGTCACAGCAAGCAAGATCTCATCAAGAAACTAAGGGAAAACCAAAGGATCAACAAAAATCCAAAATCACCTAAGAGAGAGTAAGAACAAGAAAGGAGTCATCCTGAAGAATCTTACTTGAATTGATTGGAGATTGAAGTTGGTTTACAGCCACTCCACTATGGAGGACAAAAGCTCAACACTTGAGCACTCAATCAATCCAACTATTTAGAATCCTAACCTCTCATATCCCTAAACACAAACTAGGGTTTCTTGAAATACAAAAGGTTCAGCGAATGCACAACCAGCACCCTCCCTATTTATAAAGGAGGCTAGTTTCTAAAAGAAGACACCAAAATGGGCACCCGTTAAGCCTACACACAAACGGATTTCACTTATGCACGCATTTCAAAGCACTGTCTTCATCTACTCTTGGCCTAAACCACTTCTCCTCGCACCGTCTTGCGCTGCGATTTAGCCAAAAGCAATTAAGGTGATATTTAGGTGAAGTTACCAAAATAACCCTTCTTGATCCTTCTCCAAATATCGGGTCCAATGTTCATGAAGCAATCCCATGCTTCGCCACGTGTAGGTTGATCAACGACTCTCTTCATGTCGGCAAGTCTCTCCCATCCGAATCCCACCGAAACCACCATGGCACTTGCACCGACCCAGTACCGCTTGATTAAATCTGTCGTACCGAACTTCCCGTTCGATCATCCTTGTCCTTTTTGGGCCATGCTTGAGTCCACTGACTTCACCCAGCATCTACGATCATTCTGAACCCCAGCTCTTCAAACCTAGTCACGATCATCCTCGCAGTTGACCGTCATTGACCTCCAAGCTTCGTACACAACAATAGACCAAGAAATCGATTCCAGTAATAAATTCTTTGCAACTTGACACGCGTTAATCAAAATATGCATCATGCAACACATATGCATTGAAACCCATAAAATTGGCCTAACAAACAAACATCCCTGGTAAGCAGGCCAGCGAGCAGGGCAAAAACAGTCATACCGCCATGTCGACTCTGGTCCTACCGCACGGGGAAAGGGGGCTTACCAAGACTCAGAGGGGGTCAGAGGGGATCGGTGGACGGTGAACGGCGGCGGGGGAGCTCGCAGTCGGCGGCGAAGGAGGACGGCAACGACAAGGTCGACCGGGATTGAAGGAGAAGAGGAAAGGCGGCAGTTCCTGTGCCACAAAACTGAAATCGAGTTAGGGGATCGCTCCAAGGAGCTCTGTAAACGAATTGACGTGGATAGAAGAGGGGCGGCATTGGTGTGGTGAGAACTGGAAGGAGGCGTGGTAGCTGCTCAAACTCGGAGCTTAGGGCTTCGGGCAATCTCTGCAACACGAGCGTGAGTGGGGGAGCTCAGAGAAGAAAGGGGCTGCTCGGTTCTTCTCTTGTGGCACTTAAGAGAAGTGAAGGGAAGATGACGGGAGGCACGGGAAGGCTTGGTGATCCCTTTTATAGCCGGCGAGAGGGCATGGAAGGGTCGTCGGAGACTCAGAGGCGCGAGGGCTCCCAAGGCAGTCGTGGCATGGATGCTTTAGTCGGAGAGGATAGGGCAGGCGTGCGCAGTAGGGAGGTGATGGGAGCGATGACTTGGGCGGGCAACGCAGGTGGCGGGGCCGACACGAGCAAGCGCTGACGACAAGATGGGGTGACGGAGGCACTAGATTCAAGGGCGGGTGGAGGGGAGCAGGTGGCGGCAAAAGGCTAGGAGGTGTAGGTGCTCAGCTGTGGCGCTAACACGGCGGTGAGACAGACGACGGGATGGGACGACAGAGGCGGCGACTTCGGGGGTCAAGCTGGTGGCGGTGGCGACAGGGGCAGGTGAGCGTTGCATTTGCCAGGCGATGAGGAGGGGTGGTGTTGGAGTCCACGAGTAGGGGACAGAGGGGATGGAGCCGCAAAGGCTGGTCGATGGGACAGGGCAGCAGAGGACCAGGGGGATGCACTGGCCTAACTGGGCCGGAAGGGAGGAAAAGGGAGGATAGGCCAGGGAGACGGGAGAGGAGGTGGTCGGTCGGCCCAACAGGGAGAGGAAGATGGGCTGGGCCCAAAGAGAGATAGGTTTTGAAATGGAGGTAGAAGCTACAAATTTTGAAAATACAACATAAGTTGAAATAAAATTTTGAAACCAACTGACAAAAGGAAATAATATTCATAATCCGAAAATGGACTGTTACGTACCTACCAACCTTAAACGGAATCTCGACCCTGAGATTCGAGCTACTCTGGGAACAGAGATGGGAAATCTAACTTCAGCTGGTCTTCACGCCCCAAGTGGCTTCTCTTTCCGAGTGGTTGCTCCATTGAACCTTGCAAAGGTGGATGATCTAGCATCTGGTTCGCTTCTCCACGACGTCAAGAATCTTGATTGGGTGCTCTGGATAAGTCGGATATTTCTGAAGTGCGATGGCTTCGACTGGAGTCCGCTCTTCAGGTATTATGAGACATTTATTGAGTTAAGAGATGTGGAATACGTCGTGGACATCTAACAAGCTTTCTGGTAACTCCAGTTGATAGACTACTTCTCCACGCTTGGCGGTGATTGAAAACGGACGGATGTATCTTAGCACTAGTTTGCCTTTCACTTTGAATCTTTGGGTTCCATGAAGCGATGATACCTTGAGATAGACCTTATCTGCAACTTCAAAGGTTAAATCCCTTCGACGATTGTCGGGATAACTCTTTTGTCTGGACTGCTCTACTTGAAGGTGGTCTCTGATCGGTCGAACTTTCTCTTCTGGTCGCTTGAGGGTATCTGGTCCGAAGATATAACCTTTTCCTAACTCTAACCAATGCATAGGAGTTCTGCATTTTCTGTCATAGAGTGCTTCAAAAGGTGACATCTTTAAACTTGACAGAAAACTATTGTTGTAGGTGAACTCTACATTTGGTGGATATTTCTTCTAGTCTACGGTAAATTCCAAGGCACAAGCTCGAAGCATGTCTTCCAGAATCTGATTTACTCTTTCTGTCTAACCATCAGTATGAGGATGATATGAGGTGCTGAAAGCATGGTGTGTTCCAAGTGTGTCATGCAGACTATCCCAGAAATGCGAGGTGAACTGAGAACCTCGATCTGAGACTATTCTTTTGGGTACTCCATGTAGACACACAATAAAAACCATATATAACTCAGCCAATTTGTCTCCCTTGTAGGTTGTCTTTACTGGAATAAAATGGATGACCTTCGTTAATCTGTCAACTATGACCCATATCGAATCATATCCGGACTTGGTTCCTGGCAGACCCATAATGTAATCCATTCCGATTTCTTCCAATTTCCATTGAGGGATTTGTAGTGGTTAAAGCAATCCTGCAGGTCTCTGGTATTTTGCTTTGATTCGCTGACACACATCGTAGCATGCTACAAACTCGGTGATGTCCATTTTCATCCACGGCCACCAATACAAAATCTTCATATCTTGATACATCTTGGTGCTATTTGGGTGCAGTGTGTAAGCCGAGCTATGGGCTTCTTTTAGTATCAAATCCTTGAGTTCCTTCTGGTGGGGAACAAAGAGACGTTTTTCGTACCATAAGATTCCTTACGGATCTTCAATCATCTTGGGGGGTTTTCCTTTGGCCATGAGGTGTTTAAATCTCTGGATTCTTAGGTGCCCCTCTTGAGCAGTCTTGATTTGCCCTTCTAAAGTTGGATGTACTTCCACAGCGGCGATGGTACCTTGCTCTATTAACCCAAGGTTGAGTGCCTCAAATTCCTTGTATAGCTCATGTTGGTGTTCTTGAATCATGACATGACTGCAGTAGGATTTGTAGCTCAATACATCAGCCACTACATTGGCCTTTCCAGGATAGTAGTGAACATCCAAATTGTAGTCTTTAATCAGTTCTAGCCATCTTCTTTGTCGGAGGTTGAGATTCGTCTAGGTGAAAATGTACTTGAGACTCTTGTGGTTTGTATAGATATTACAATGATTTCCAATCAGATAATGCCGCCAAATCTTTAGGGTATGCACTACTACGGCTAACTCCAAATCATGAGTTGGATAGTTGTCTTCATAGGGACGAAGTTGTCCTGATGCATAAGCTACAACTTTTCCTCATTGCATAAGTAAGCAGCCAAGACCTTAGCGCGAAGCATCACAATAGACTTCAAAGTCCTGATGTATGTCTGGAAGGATTAATACTAGTGCAGAGATGAGGTTAATTTCTTCTTTAATTCTTGGAAACTCTTTTCACAAGCTTCTGTCCATTCATACTTCTTTTCCTTTTTAAGTAGATGGGTCCTTGGCCTGGACAGCTTGAAAAATCCTTCTATGAAGTGTCAGTAGTATCCGGCTAAGCCGAGGAAACTACGCAATTCAGTTACTGAGGTAGGCTGCTTCCAATCCAATACAGCTTCTATTTTAGATGGATCCATTGCGACTCCTCCAACGGATACAATGTGTTCGAGAAAATTGATCTCATGAAGCCAAAATTCACATTTGTTGTACTTGGCATAAAGCTGATGCTCTTTAAGCTTTTCTAGAACAAAACACAGATGTTCAGCGTGTTCTTCAATAATCTTAGAGTAGATTAGGACGTCGTCTATGAACACGACAACAAACTTATCCAAGTATTCCATTAATACCTTGTTCATGAGGTTCATAAAGTAGACCAGCGCATGGGTCAAGCCAAATGACATAACTGTGAACTCATATACACCATACCGTGTGGTAAAAATCATCTTGGGGATATCTTCATTCCTGATCTTAAGTTGATGGTAACCTGACCTCAGGATTATCTTAGAGAAAACTGATGCTCTTGACAATTGATCGAACAAATCATCGATGTGGGGCAAGGGATACTTGTTCTTGATGGTCACCTAATTGAGGGCTCTGTAATCAACACACAATCTGGCGGTGTCATTCTTCTTCCTCACAAATAGTACTGGTGAACCCTAGGGGGATGAGTTTGGTCTAATGAATCCTTTTTCTACAAGTCCTCAAGCTGGGTATTATGTTCTTTAAGCTCATCAACGGCCATCCTATATGGTCTCTTAGCAATTGGGGCTATCCCTGGTTTCAAGTTGATCACGAACTCAACATCTATATCCGGTGGCATACCAGGCAATTCTACTAGGAAGATCTCTGGATAAGCTTGGGCTACCGGTGTTGTCTCTAGGGACAACCCTTCAAGGTGGTGGATTGCCTGATCCAAAGGAGATGAATGATCCACACTAACTCTGATTGTGGTTCCTAGGCTCTTGGCAAGCACTGCTTTTCTGTTGGCACAATCTATTAGTCCTTGGTATCTGGCCAACCAATCCATCCCTAGGATGATGTCCAGAGTTTGGGATTCTAGCACTAAGAGGTTTGCTAGGAATCCAGAAATTTCCAAAGCAATCTATACTTTGGGACTTACTGAGGTAGCAAATAAGGATTCCCCAGGTGAACTAAGCACCACAGGCTTCTTTTACTTACATGTTGGCAACTTAAGACTTTCAATAAACTTTCTTGAAACAAAAGAATGCAAAGCTACAGAATCGAACAAAACTTGTGCAGATGCTGAATTAACAGAGAACATACCCAATAACACTCCTGTGGCTTCCTAAACTTCCTCGGCTGTGATATGGTTCACACGGCTGTGGTTTGGTGTTGGGGTAGACCTTGATGCCTGTGAAGTTTGATGGCTCTTGTTCTGATTTGGCGCCTGACCTTGAATTGGTGGAACTCCTAGGTTGAACTTCACGGCAGAGTTTTGGCACTAAGGGCACTGGCTGGTGAAGTGTCCCTTCTCTCCACAGTGAAAGCAGTGAATATGAGATATTGGGTTCACCGCTATAGGCTGTCCGGCGGGGTGAAGCGTGTGGAATCCATTCCCATTCGAACGTAGGGCTAGAGCTGGAGTCTTTTGTGGCAAGGCAATAGACGGTCTGAACGATGAGCTGCCATGGAAGGTTGACTTCTGGGGAAAGTTACCTTGTGGCTTTTGAAATGCCATCTTCCTCTTGCGGCTGGCTTCAGTCATCCGTTTCTCGTTCTACAAGATGAGGGCTTTGTTGACCAGCTGGTGAAAGCTTGAAAAAAACCTAAATGATCAGCTGACCTCTCATGTCCTCACGCATCCCTTCCAGGAAGCGGTCGATATCTTCCTCTTCATCGGCTACATCACTAGGAGCGTATCAGGCAAGCTGGTTGAACTTAGTGAGATACTCGTTAACTGACATGTGACCCTACTTCAAAACTCTGAATTTGTTCTTTTTAAACCTCATGGTACCAGCGGGCACAGAGTTGGTTCTTAATGCGGCCTTGAATTCAGCCCAAGAAATTGACTGCCCTGTGGGTTCAATCTCTTCCAACTGCACTTCAGCAATCTCTTCTGCGGCGGTGGGGTCTTGTTGATTCTCAGCCTCAGGTGATGCTGCTTCTTCTTCTGCTGATTCTTCATCGGCTACTGTGCTCTCACCACCTCGGACAGCGAGGTGGTTCTCACACCAAGCAGTGACGGCTCCTTTTAGCTGATGGGTGACAAAGTTCACATTATCCTCCTCTGAGCATAGGGCGAGATGAAACTTCTTCTCAGTATCTTTGAGCCAATCTTCAGCTTCCAGGGGTTCATTTGCTACAGCGAAGGTGAAGGGTCTTGTTCTGAGGAAGTCGGCCAACTTCAAATGGTGGGCGGTCGGTCCTGACTGCTGACTGGCAAACAAGTCTTGGAGAATCTGCGTCTATTGAAACATGACTTGCGCCATTGATGGGTTTGCTTGCGGTGGGGGAGGTAGATCTTGACCACTACCACGGCCACGCCGTCTGCCTCGGCCTGCTGCAAAGGCACCACGTGTTGGGGTGGCTGATCTCTTTGGTGTCATCTGAAGAAATAACTCAGCTTAGAACTATAGGGGATATATGAGGGTGTACTAGCCCTCTATAGCGCACACAGAGAAGAACTTAAACAAACGAGGAAGACAAAATAAGTACAGTACAAAGCCTAGAATGTCTGCTTACATTAAGGAGGTTAGGCGTCACATGACTTATAAATATAGTATATATGCTATGCTAAGCCATGACACGTAATACAAACCACAACGCCTACAACAGAAAAGAAAATGGGGAGTGCTTGCAACCCAAAAGGTCGCCTAGCAAGCATCGTTATCTAACCTAGACTAGACCTGACTACTCCAACAAGACGATGAAGATCTGGGTCAGACTCTCCTTCCTGGAGGGGCAGAATGTAGCCGAAGGGCGATTACAGCAGGAGATCTTCGTTCATCTGGCTTAGGCAGGTGCAGGTGAAGTGTGTTGCGTCTTGGACTGCTTCATCATAGTTGCTTTTGGGATGCTCAGCTCTGAAGGTGTAAGCGATGAACTCGCCCTCTCTAGCATAGAGTAAAACCTCCATGGCCCATGACTCTTGGTCCAAAGATTCGGGTCTTAGGCCTCAAGATAGGCTGCGGTAGTAGCTCAGTCTTGGAGAATATCTATGAACTCATCGACGTTCTCTCCGTGAGAGAGAAAGTCCCACGGTCCATCGGACGACGGGGTAGCCATCTATAATTTTGAAACAAGAGAAGGTCAGTAAGCTCGATGAAAAGAAGGTAAGTTTTAGAACTAAGAGTGATGAGTAAAAGCAAATAAGTACACTATATTTTGGACAAATCTTGTCTTAGTTTTTGCAAATAAGACTCAAGTCCTTAGGCATGTCCAGTCTAACTAAGGCTCCTACAGTCGTATGCTCTGATTCCAGCTCTGTCGGACCCAAATTTCTCAAATCCAAATCCTCTGTAAAAATATTGTGCTATTCCCTGGATTAGTAGATAGCACTCACAGATACATCACTGAATCATTGTATACACAATGTAAACTGAATCAAATATTATATTACAGACATTAGAGTGACAGACCGCATCGGGTCGAGTTTTACCTTAGGGCCGAACAGGCCAAATGGTTACATTACAAAAGTTGCAAAAGCGGCAGCAGAAGCAAAAGGGGTAGAGCACATCTCTCCACAGGCAAGCGACTTAGGAAACACGAGTGCGTCCAATATTAACCAAGGACTTGGATAATATTGGATGCACGCAAGCACCAACAGAGTCAACTAGACTGAGGTGAGACCCATACTAAATGAACTACACTACTCTTCATCATATCCGGGGCCTCCAACTTCGAGGTCCTCGCAGTATGTGTAGTCTCCATGAGTTCCTATTTCTAAGGGTTTGGGGGGAAGAGCGAGGATGAACACAACTTCTGTGCTCGTGAGTCAATACACAGAATGCAGCAATAATACATGCAAGGCTTAACAAGGATGGCTCGAGTTCTTTTATTTGCTAAAAGTAATATTTTCAATTACAATATTTAGAAATTCCTATGACTTAGCAATTTGACCAAATCTCATTTTAATAGAGATATTGTGCAATATTTATAACGGCGAAGGCTACCTTCACCTATGCTTGCATTGTGAGTGGAGTCATCTCCACATATTAACATCACTGGGTACGACGACCCTGGAAATAACCAAAACACAGGCTAGGTGAGCCCGACACATTATTCATCCCACCCACAAAATTTTTATAAATAGAACTAACTCTTGTAAGTTCACATGCCCGCCCTTGACCGTGAGTACGGCTGTTCGAATAGTTTATACTCTGAAGAGTCTAGACCAGCCATTATGTGTTAATAGAGTATTTTGGTGATTAATGATAAATATAAATATGAGACTAATACCTTTCATTGATTAATGACAAATCTATTTGTGAGACTAACTCTCTTGTCTAGTATGATTTTGTGTAGTCTCATTTGGATATAAAAAGATAAAAACCATGGAGGTATGCATTCGAATTTATATTCTTATATATTGTTGCATTCCTCGGATCCAAAATATAGGTTGAACTACACCAAAAGTTTAACTTGAATATGTGCATATATTTTTATTACACGTTTAGGGGGAGTTCGCTCTATGTTTTGTGGTTTCATTAGTATTGATACATATTTCTTTATCCACATATATTAAGGATTTTTACTTTGAAACATATCCTTTTGAGTATATAAAACTTGTGTAGTTCATATATACTCATATTGTGTTACATTCAATTATCTACATTCAATTATTTTCAATTGAAGTGGTTATCATTAATTATCAAAGAGGGAAAGATTGAAGTATCTTGTCCCACCATTATGAGTTAATAGTATGTGGTGGTAATTAATGACAATCATATTATGGAACTAACATTTTCCATGAGTTGGATAAATAGGTTATGTTCCATGATGATGGAGACTTTGGATGGCATCATAAATTGATCGTCATCAAGTCAAGGTTCAAGAAGACGATGCATCATGTGTTGATGCATATCGAGATCTCAAAGAGGAGATGATCATGAGTTCATCGTCAAGTCAAGAGAAGACCCATCATGTATTGATGGTGGGCACGTGAAGGACGCATCATGGGTTGATGCATATCAAGACAATGACCCGGACTTGAAGTGAAGATGTGCGTCATCAAGCTTCAGAGGATACTCAAAGCAAAGGTGTAGCTAGCTAGGGCTAAGGATGTGTTCCTTGTCTTTTACCGGACTTGGTGTTTGGTTCGAAGACCGAATTTCTAGTATAGGTTTGTCGTACTATTAAGAGGGGTCTTGTCTAGTAACTTGAGTCTCATCATGTGTTGATTGCTCAATCCCACTTGTTCTAGCTCTCCATGGCATGATGCTATTATTTGAGAATGTGTTTTGCAAATAGCTGAGGCTCGTGCATCTAATCCTTGTAGCATGTGACTATACTTTGCAAATGTGTTTTGCAAATAGTTGAAGTCTATGTACCTACTCCTTGTGGCATGATACTTAAGTTTGCAAATGTGTTTTGCAAATTGTTGAAGTTCATGCATCATTTCGTGGCATGGTCTAAGATTGCTCGTTGCTCGTTTCTTGCACTTAGACTACGTGTTAGCTCTTTGGAGTTATGCTTCTTGATTTGATCAAATGTGTTTGTGATCAAGCCAATAGATGAGTTGTGTAGTCCTCTGAATAATCTTTCTATAGAGACTAAGATCACTCAATTCCGACATCGGAGTCAAAAGTTATGATCATTTTTCGAGTGTACAGGTTGAAATCCGTACGGACCGACCGCAGCTTGAAAGCCTTGACCGACTCAGAGTGCGATCGACCACCCTTATAAGGCCGGTCAACTTTTTCGAGAGGGTATATTTTTTTGTTTTCTTCCACCCGGAAGGCCCGGACCAACCGGGGGTCCGGTCTGACCGGACCCTGTGAGGGCGGACTGACCGGGAATTGTATGTAATGGCTATTTTTATAGTCATTGCACTGTAGCCCAGACTGACCGGCCCTGTGCCTACAGACTAACCGGGTTTCCCTGATTTTCAGCAATTTCTCCTCCAAATGGCTAGTTTTTTGTGTGTGGGCTATAAATACTCACCTTAGCCGGTTGGGGGAAACGCTTGGCATCTCATTTCATTCTCTAGAGCTAGTGTAAACTTCTCCTCTCAATTGTGCATGTGTTGCACCTTATGAGCAAAAGGAGATGTTCTAGTTGCATGTGTTGCAACTAGAATTGGATTGAGCGTCCAATTGTGCATGTGTTGCACTTGGTGACAGTCAAGTAAGGGGCTTGGCTTATCACTCTTGGTGTTTGCTAACACTTAGACTGCATGGAGGCATTGTGGTTCGGTGATCTTCTCAAGAAGCTTGTGAGAAGGCCCAGTGTGTTGTGAGTGGTTTGGTGCTCACCATCTCCGGAGCGGAGGTAGAGCAACCCCGATTGAATCGAGGTGTTGGTTCGTGTCGTGAGAACTGGTCCAAGTGGTTGGACTTACCTTGGAGGTGTTGGCTCAATTGAGGAGCCGTTACAACGCTGTTGGACTTACCTCAACGTGGATTAGGGGAGTCTGGCAAGTCTTCGAACACCACGGTAAAACATCATCGTGTCACCTTGGTTTGTTCTTCCTGTGCTTTACTATTGCAATTTACATTCTTTGTATTAAATTGCTTATATATTTATGTAATTGCAATCATTATCAATAGTCTTATTGTTGGTGCACTTAGTGGAAACTAGTTATTTTAGGCTTTAATTGTGCAAAACTAATTTGTTGTTAGCTTCTGCATTAGAAATTGGTTTTAACCAAAATGAATTTTAAAATCGCCTATTCACCCCCCTCTAGTCGGCCTTCTCGATCTTACATACTCTACAGAGGTTGTACATCTTTATCCACAAGAGATAATCATCTTGATATGTGCACACATTTTCGTAGACATATGAATCAAAGAGAGATTATCACAAGGCCTTTACAATGTGAAGGAAAGAAATGGCAACAGAGGGGGGGTGAATGGTGCCTTAAAAATTAAGATCTTCCCCTCTCAAGTGTCCACACAGCGATTCAAAAACTTACTGTTAAACAAAAGGTGTGATGTGAATCAAACCCAAAGAGTTAAACAAAAGGGTCGTTTCGTCGATATCGAAGCTCGATTCTACCTATGTAGTTCCGCTTCTGCGGTAGTTCCGGGTTCGGCGGAAGTTCCGCCAATGATAGCCTCCGCGTGGACAATCGGAAGTTCCGATTGTCCTGACCGAAGAACAGTGTGCTCGGGTTTTGCCCAAAAATCCGAAATACTAAATCTTGAATGCTCTTCTCGGGTCAAGTTTCACAGGACATCATCCTAAACAACATCTTGACCTCATGGAGAATAATCGCAGACAAAGATCCAATAATCAAAGCAAAAACGGATTTCTTGAGTATTAGGCAAGAAAGACCAAAACCACAATAGACAAGATTCTCGATTCTTAGCTCATGAAACTTTGAGGATATATTAGCAACATCAATACGACTCTAGATATCAAGTTTCATACCATCTCATAAGAGGAATCAAAAGTTACACCAAAACCCTAGATATTCAACATGAACAGAGAGGGAATAAAAAGAGGCATAAACAAAGAACCAAAACCTCAGATTTTCATTGATAAGAATCAAAAGATTACAGAGGAAAACACAGAGGAATGATTATACAATTTCAGTTCATCCTCTCCAACTCAACAAACTCTCAAAAAGCAAAACAACCTCTCCAAAGGCTCTTTAGCTAAAGCTAACCCTAATTTTCTTTCTCAAAAAGTCTAACCCTAACACCAGGGGTTCACCTCTATTTATAGCCCTTGGCTAACGGGTCTCCAACCCATTAAGCCCGCTACACCCAACGGAACCGCCTCCACTTGTGCCGCTTATAAAAGACCGCTTTCGCCTTTGCGCACCTTCTAGAAGCCTTCCGTACACCTTGCTGTCCTTGACTCGTAACCACCTCAAGATTCACGCCGTCTTCGACACATCCCGACCGTTCTGACCTCAACGCCGCCTGCGCCTAGTCCGATCACCTCGTGTCTCGCCACGACTTCGCCTCGATGTCCTGCGGTCAACATGCATAAACACACATCACATAGTATTGCCCAATATCATAGCATCAATAATTGTACAAGACTTACACTCATACAAACTCAAAAACACAAACTATGCCTTTCTGCACAGTTCTGGCGATAATCGGAAGTTCCGCCTTTACCATTTCGGAAGTTCCGATTATCGGAAGTTCCACACTTCCCATTGCGGAAGCTCCGATTATCGGACCATCCGCACCCTGCATTTGAAGATCCGATTGTCGTTCTGTGAGAAAACTCACGCCAAGATATCGGACAAACCGCGTTCCCAGTGCGGAAGTTCCGATTACCTCAACCAGAACACAAATGTCAGGATAATCGGAAGTTCCGTTTTACCACAGCGGAAGTTCCAATTATCGGAAGTTCCGTTTTCCAGAACTGGAAGTTCCGCACTTACAGAAACAGATCAGCAGAAACGCAAACGCAATGATTTCAATCACAAACTTCTCACCACAGCGTCAAATACTCATCACTCATACGGGGACCCTACTCACATGGTCTCTCAATCTCCCCCTTGATGAGTATATTGACAAACACGAAAAAGCATATAGAAGAGTTTGTGATAGAAGCCAAATATGGTCTAATCTAGAAATCAAGAAGGCTCAAAACCATGTTTGTCAAAGAAGAAGGATTGAAGCTTGAAATGAAAGAGCAAATTTTTCAGCAAAGCTCCAGAAGACTTTTTCTCTCCAAACTAACTTCTCCCCCTTTTGGCAATAAACACATCAAGAAGTGTTAAAGAGAGGAAATGACTATATCATATTCATTTTAAACATTAGGAGCCATGTAGATTATCCAAAATGACTATTAGAGTATTACACCAAGCCATAACACATAAGAATGCTATCAAGATCATGACAATTGATGTATAGAATAGCTAAGACAGAAAATCCATAATCTGATTAATGATCCAATTCTTTAGCAAGTCAAATAAACCAAGATTGTAGTCTAGCTAAAGGTATCCAAGGATGATACAAGCCATGTCAAATAATCTAAGTTGAACCAAGAAGACTCATATTGATCAGTTTAGAGTGCTACCAGTCAAAAGATTGACTCAATTTTATCCAGTACTTGGTCTTTTTAATGATAAGCAATTTTAGCACAAGTTTCTTTTTCTGGAAACATAATTATGGCTTTATCTTAGTGAAGCAAGTCCTGGACTAGGTGCCATCCACAACTGCCTCCTAAGCTTCAACCAATTTTTCAAATCTTAACCATGTGCTAAATCCCAAGCCTTATGCGACCACCCCAAGCAATGCAGACTTAAGGAAGTGATCTTAGGTCATCCAAGGCTCCCCGAGTTCATGCCTAGTGCAATGGCAAGGGCCTCATGAGAAAGATTTGGTGAGATCGCTTTTTCGCACAAAAGAGATCATTTTGCTTTTGAAGTTTTTAGACCAACGATTAAAGATAAGTCAAGTTTCTGAATGAACTGAC
The DNA here is from genome assembly GCA_036346395.1 of Hsuehochloa calcarea. Taxonomy (NCBI): domain Eukaryota; kingdom Viridiplantae; phylum Streptophyta; class Magnoliopsida; order Poales; family Poaceae; genus Hsuehochloa; species Hsuehochloa calcarea. The sequence continues at coordinate 11,234,198 of CM070596.1, read as the reverse complement.
ATAGCTTACTCTGAAACTCAATAAAGATTCAAGACTCAACTCAGCCTACTTGACATGGCGAGAATCATAAAAGGATAACTTCAGCAGACTAGTCTCAAGAGCTATCATGACAAGATTTTAATTCAAGTTTAGCATATTTTAATCACCTTAGCAAGGCAAAGACTAAACTACACATAAAAAGTCATGATAAATCAAGCAGTTTAGCATAAATCATGGCAAGATATAAAACAGTGAAAACAGATCATAAGGGATAATAGACAAGGCTCCATATGATTATATTGCAATGCAAGATGAAATGCAGGAAAATCCAGATCCTCTTCAGAATGAGATGCATCTTTTAATTCAGGTTGAGTTATGACAAATTTACTAACATGAAGAAACAAGATGAACTCCCCCTGAACCAAAGGAACAAAAACGAGAATCTGATAAGAGAAACAGAAAAGGCAGTCCTTAGAGCATAGAAAAGATATAGAGAAAACTATCGCTCAGACATGTTCTTATCTACCCCATATGATTCTAGGACTATCAGCTGATCAACTCACACACTAAGGAGCAAACACTGTCCCTGTCTACCCAAGGGTGGCCCGACCCTTGCTAGCACCTATAAGAAGTGAGTAAGCTCTACTTAGAGAGAGAAGAGACAGCTAATAAGCAGCATCCTAGAAGCACAAGATAAGAATTAGCAGTCAGAACAACTTGGCAAGAGAACCACTCTAACCTATGCTGGAAGGACTTAGACCCAAAACATTTAAATGAAATGTAACCAGAAAGGAGAAATAGCATAAATAAAATATAATACAGTAGTAGCACATAGCTCCCCTCACAACAAATTCGTAAGGACAAACCACCCCAAGCTCTCCCGCAGGTAAAACCGAGAGTCAGTCCAAAGGCTTGGTGAAGATATGAGCCAACCGGTGTTCACTCTCCACAAACCAAGCACAATGTCCCCTTCTCAACATGGTCTCAAGAAAGTGATATCGACATCAATATGCTTGGTCCGAGAATGTTGCACTGGGTTCTTGGCAATGCAAATCGCAGACGTGTTATCACAAAAGAGTGGAACACGCCGATTGCTAACCCAAAGTCCCGCAAGGTCGAGACCATCCAAAGCACTTGGCTACAAAGAATCGGTCGCAACAACGCTCGCCTCTCGCAGCGGATCTGCAACACCGGATCGCTTCCTTGACGACCAGAGACAAGAGAAGTGCCAATGAATTGGCAAGTGCCGAGGTGCTCTTCCTATCTATCCTACACCAAATAAATCAGACGGAGAAGGCTCTAAGAGATAGACAAGAAGAGGAAGAGTACCAGATACCATAGTCAATGGTAGCTCAAGGTACCGAAGATGCGCTTCACCGCCGACGGTGAGATACGCGAGGAGAAGCCTGAAACCGAGCACAAAGACATACGGAGAAATGTATGTCTGGTCTCGAGGCTGTGAGGTACAAGAGAGAGCCAATCATGCTCCTGAACTCCTTTTGGTCAACAGGATCGCCGTCTTCATCCGGATCAAGAGCACCAGAGATGCCATCGGAGTTGATACCGGCTTTCCATCATTCATGTCGAAGCGCTTCAGAAGGTCTCGAGTGTACTTGCCTTGGTGAAGAAAAGTACCTTCCCGAGTCTGGTTGATTTGGAAGCCAAGGAAGAAGCTCAACTCGCCCATCATGCTCATCTCAAATTCCGAGCTCATAACATCTAAAACCGGGAAACGAGTATGTGAGGAGTCGCCAAGATGATGTCGCCCACATAGATCCGACGAGCAAAAGATCGCTGACAAGACGGCGGATGAACAAGGTCTTGTCTATTTTACCCATTTCAAAACCATGACTCACAGATAGGACTTAAGCCTTTCATACCAAGCTCAGGAGCTCGCTTGAATCCATACAAAGCTTTGGAAAGCCTGAGACATGGTTAGGTATTTGGGGTTCTCGAAACACGGAGGTCAGTTCGACATAGACTTCTTCCTCAATAAGGCCATTGAGGAAAGCACTCTTGACATCCATCTCGTAAAGCTTGAAACCCTTAGAAGCCGCAAAGGCAAGCGAGATTCTAATGGCTTCAAGTCTAGCTACAAGGGCAAAGGTCTCTTCGAAATCTAGACCCTCAACTTGGGAGTACCCCTGAGCTACCAACCTAGCCTTGTTTCGAATGACTAACCCATCTTCACTTTGCTTGTTCTTGAACACCCATTTGGTCCCAATGATATTGTGACCTTGAGGGGCTCAACAAGGACTAGACCTTGTTTCTTTCAAAGTTTTCCAACTCTTCATGCATGGCGTTTATCCAAAACTCGCCGATAGAGCATGACAAACGCCTTTGGGCTCAAATGAGGCGACGAAAGCGTAATGGAGACAAAAGAGAGACAAACCAGACTTTGGAACGTGTGACACGCTCAAAGAGGTCTCCAATGATCCGCTCAAGGATGGTCCTTTGAATGTGTCTAGGAGGTCCAGGTGAGATGAAGAAGTGGCATCTATCTCATGAGCAGATGAGATAGGGACAGAGCCACTAGCTTCGTAAGAAGCGAAGGTAGGGTCGATCTCCTCGAGGTGCGGTGGAAGAAGGCACCTCAAGAGGAGGAGGAGGAACTGGATCGGGTAGACAACCTCATCTCCGTCTTCCTCATCGCCCACAAAGATGGACTCAGATCGCTCTAGAGAACTCGAGATATCGTGCCTAGTCCCTGACCGCCTCATCGAAGGTCACCTCACGTGTTTCTACCATTTTGCTAGACTCAGCCTCCAAACTCTATAGGCACGAGAAGAAGTCGAGTAACCTGAAAGATCCCATCACTAGATCGTGAGTCGAACTTATCTAGGTTCCCTGACTTTTAATAAAACACTTGCAACCAAACACACGAAAATGCGAGACACCTGGGCTTTCGCCATATCTCAACTCATAAGAAGTGCGATGCAAGAGTGCCATAAGAAAAACTTTGTTAGAAACATGACAAGCAAGAGCAATAGCCTCACCAAAACTTCCTAGGTGTAGAGTACTCATCAAGCATCGTCCGCCATCTCGACCAAGGTACGGTTCTTCCTCTCCACAATGCCATTACGTTGGGGGACGATGGAGACGAGGCGGTGCTCTACACTGCCTCACCACGAAACTCTCAAAGTAGGAATTCTTGAACTCGGTGCCATTATCACCGCGAATTACTCGTAATGCACCGGGAGCTCAACAAAGCCTACTAAAAAGACCACAAAATGAGTAAACATCTCATCCTTCGAGGCTAAGAAAACACCCAAGAGTACCTCGAGAAGTCATCGACCACAACAAGAACATATCACTTCCTCCCGCCGATCAAGATTGAGCCGACCAATCAGATCCATATGGAGCAGCTTGTCCCGTGCATCACCATTATCACCGTGGATCGAGAGTGAGAAGCGGCAACCATCTTGCCGCGTCGGCATGGAGAGCAAACTAGATCCTTGACCATCTTGAGTTTTGGCAAACCACAAATGAGATCGTGGTCGCTAACTCATGTCAAATGATCAAAGCCTATATGACCTAGTCTCCTATGCCGTAAGGTCAAATCACGGATTCGAAGCAATTAAACACCGAGAGGATCACCGTAAGACTCGGAAAAATCAGACGAAAGATCTTCCCATATCGAAATCCGCAAACTAGGCTACCCAAGAATCAAGAATTTTGCTATTGTTTTTCTTAAAGCTCACCTCAGAACCGTCATTGGTAAGTCGAGAGACCGAAAGCGATTATATCGCAGCCTTACTTACTAAGGCAACATCTTTCAAAATAAAAGAATTATTAATGCTCACCGTATTTTAGCGATGACGCGCCTAAATGAAGCATCTCGAAGGTGATCGCCTCATCACCTCGAGCACGGGCTAGGGAAGAAAACCAACGAGAGTCTCCGGTCATATGACGAGAACACCCGGAGTCTACAATCCAGACCTTTCCCTTCCCAGCCCGGCGAACCTGAGTCAAACAGAGAGTAAAGTCTCAGTACTGGGGTGAATCAACAGTGATTTTGGCACCCAATATCGAGTAACACGCCGAATGATGAAGTAGTCAAGCAAGACCGACCTCTATCTACCCTACGCCTCTATCACTCAACAAGCGGAAGGTCTGTATGCAGACTAAGTCGTTCTTCAATCCGATCGCTATGGAAGAGCGAGCCGAATTTCGCAACATGTCGATCACGCCACGGTAGCCATCTCGAAAGGGAAACCGAGATCTACCCTCAAAGCGACGGAAGTCACGACCAAAGGGAGCATGAGGACGAAAATCAGAAAACTCAGAAAAACCAAGTCCTCGATGCTGCCCTAAATCATCAGCTGTAGCAAACCTAGACCTCATGTTAGTCTTAGGTGCACTCATGGTCTGGGGCTGACCCTGAATGCGCCTAAAGGACTCAACATGATCTCTACGCGATCTTGGCGCGCCTGAAGCAATGATCAACCAAATATACATCCTTCTGACAGAAGGTGCAATGATACCGCCTTCCGAAGGTCAAGCCGCAGTGGAATCACCTTGTCGTCATAGATCCTTTGAACAAAACCCACGATTTAAAATTGACTTTCTCGACCCCGGGCTTAGTTTTGATCACACCGGTGCTATGGTTACGAGCACGATGTGGATGCTTCCTCATATCCTCATGAAAATCATATCCTAGACCCTGATTAAATCTGCAAATCTTAGATTGGTCTAGAATGAGATTGAGCTTCTTCTTGCCTCCTACAAACCTCTCGAGAGTGTTCATAAGATACTGACACTCACGAAAGAGAGAGGTGCAAGAAGAGGAGGGGAAGAAGGAACAATGAGAAGATAAGGGAGCGTAAGAAGAACCAACAAAGAGAGGAAAGATTGGCTTGTGCATGCACAACCGACTTTGGGGGACAAATCCCATCGCTAGCGATTGGTTCACGTTGCTAGGCGCCTCTACCAAACCCTTAGACTTCTTCCCAAAGACACACAATACAAGCGGATGATTGTGTTCTAGAAGGTCTTTAGTTAGCTTCACACATTTTTCATCCAAAGCAACCAAATCACATTTTAGTTTATTACACTGATTGCATGGTGAGCTAACAAGGTCCTTAGAAGCATACTGAGCTAGTTTGTTATTGTGATCAATCATTTCTTGAAACTGTTTGGATACAAATTCTAGTTCAGCAGTTAACTTACGACAGTTTAAACAAGAAACAATGGGCTCTAACAAAGCAGCTTGGAATTCAACAATTTTGTGATCTGCCCGTTTTAAGTTCATCTTGAGATTATTACAATTTTCACAAGTCTCGGGCAGATCGAGCAACATGGTATATAGACCTCTAAACGAGTTGTCCTTAACCTCACAGGAGGTGCAAGCAAAGAGCCTCAAACAGAGTAGATGAAAGAGGTGCTACCCTACTCATCTCTAGTTCAGCAAGAAGGCTAATATTCTTCACTTTAATCATGTCTAATTCAGAGGACACACTATCATGCAAGGTCCTTAGTTTTTCCATGTCATCAAGCAGAGCACAGCATGTGTCACAATCATCACGGGAGGGAGCATATGGGCAAGGTAAGCTCCGTGATAGTCTAGCTACTTCCTTCTCCAACTCAAGACACTTAGCCCTAGACTTAGCATGAAATCTACCTAGCTTAAGAAAAGCATCATTAAGTCGGGTCGTGGGACTAACCTCATCGAGTCTGAGTACACCATTGTCGCTAGATCGCCCCGAGGGCCATGAAGCACATGCCGAGAAGTTGCCGCCGCCCTGGGATCTTGATCATCCTTTCCATCATCGCCACTCCACCCCTCCACCTCGCCGGTGTCAAGTTCGCCGAGGGGTGAGGACGCGATGGAATGCCTTCTTTGCCTTCCCAAAGTTGCGGAACTTCTTCTTGCCTTGGTCAGTGCCGAGGGCTTCGTGTTGCGTTCTTGTCGATGTAGTCGTTTTGCCCGAACCCGTAGTCACCTTTGCCCTTCCCGCCTTGGGGCGCTTGCTCGGATGTGGTTGGGGCCACCACACTCAAGTAAATCACAGACCTCCTCTTTTCCATCCCTCCTCCTCTTGTAAGCATGGGAAAATTTCCGAGCTAGGAGGGCTAGCTGCTCATCCTCAAGTCGCTTCTAACCGATCATCGCTATGTCACGAGAGCGACAAGGAGAACCCGTATCGACTCGTAAGAAGATCCAGAGGTGGGATCGCTGACTAAAGCCATCGATCGTGACTTCGACCTTCGAGACAATGTCAATCTCGTGAGTCTTGAGGCGCGAGTAAAGCGCGTCAAGAGTCGTGGTCGAGAGGTCCATGCTATCCTTGATGGTAGTCACTTTCATCTCCCAAACACGAAGATCGAGTGCAGAAAGCATATGTCGAGCGTTATCCGAGTCGTGGTATGTAAAACCGACCGCTCGGAGGTTGCTCAAAATCTTATAGAAACGCCGAAAAGCACTCGCCAAGAGATTCACCAAAGAAGCATCGCAAATTTGTCAGATTCTCGCTGAACCGGTCTTGTCGAACCGTCTTAATCGGGTGGTGCCTCATGGTATGCATCGAGGGTCACCCGGATGTCGAAGCGTAAGACAAATGAGAAATGCGATCGAACTCACTTCTGCTCAAACCCTGAATGATAATGTTCCTTGCCTTAGCATTGGCCTCAACATCGGGCATATTTCCCACATTGATGTTTTCATCGACAGGAACGGCGAATCTAACCTTCACCTTTCTCCAGATGGCATACCCCTGAGCCTGGATGTATGTTTCCATTCGACTCTTCCGTAAGGGGAAATCCAGCCATCAAAGACCGGAGGCTTGGTGGAATACTTGTCATTGCCATGGCTCAACAGACCTGTTAAGATCTATAAGGAAGAGCTAACCGCTCGATACCAATTGAAGGACCGAAATGGCAACAGAGGGGGGTGAATGGTGCCTTAAAAATTAAGATCTTCCCCTCTCAAGTGTCCACACGCAATGATTCAAAACTTACTGTTAAACAAAAGGTGTGATGTGAATCAAATCCAAAGAGTTAAACAAAAGGGTCATTTCGTCGATATCGAAGCTCCAATTCTACCTAGCGGTAGTTCCGATCGCAGTAGTTCCGGTTCATCATGGAAGTTCCGCCAATGGAGTTCGCGCTGTGGACAATCGGAAGTTCCGATTGTCCTGACCGAATAACAGTGCGCTCGGGTTTTGCCCAAAAATCCGAAATACTAAATCTTGAATGCTCTTCTTAGGTCAAGTTTCACAGGACATCATCCTAAACAACATCTTGACCTCATGGAGAAGAATCGCAGACAAAGATCCAATAATCAAAGCAAAAACGGATTTCTTGAGTATTAGGCAAGAAAGACCAAAAACCACAATAGACAAGATTCTCAGATTCTTAGCTCATGAAACTTTGAGGATATATTAGCAACATCAATACGACTCTAGATATCAAGTTTCATGCCATCTCATAAGAGGAATCAAAAGTTACACCAAAACCCTAGATATTCAACATGAACAGAGAGGAATAAAAGAGGCATAAACAAAGAACCAAAACCTCAGATTTTCATTGATAGGAATCAAAAGATTACAGAGGAAAACACAGAGGAATGATTATACAATTTTAGTTCATCCTCTCCAACTCAACAAACTCTCAAAAAGCAAAACAACCTCTCCAAAGGCTCTTTAGCTAAAGCTAACCCTAATTTTCTTTCTCAAAAAGTCTAACCCTAACACCAGGGGTTCACCTCTATTTATAGCCCTTGGCTAACGGGTCTCCAACCCATTAAGCCCGCTACACCCGAACGGAACCGCCTCCACTTGTGCCGCTTTGCGAAAAGACCGTTTCGCCTTGCGCACCTTCCGAAGCCTCCCGACACACCTTGCCGCCTTGACTCGCAACCACCTCAAGATTCACGCCGTCTTCGACACATCCCGACCGTTCGACCTCAACGCCGCTGCGCTTAGTCCGATCACCTCGTGTCTCGCCACGACTTCGCCTCGATGTCCCGCAGTCAACACAGACAAACACACATCACATAGTATTGCCCAATATCATAGCATCAATAATTGTACAAGACTTAAACTCATACAAACTCAAAAACACAAACTATGCCTTTCTGCACAGTTCTACCGATAATCGGAAGTTCCGCCTTTACCATTTCGGAAGTTCCGATTATCGGAAGTTCCGCACTTCCCATTGCGGAAGTTCGATTATCGGACCATCCGCACTTCTGATTTGAAGATCCGATTGTCGTTCTGTTGTAAAACTCACATCAAGATTATCGGACAAACCGCGTTCCCAAAGCGGAAGTTCGATTACCTCAACCGTAACACAAATGTCGGGATAATCGGAAGTTCCGCTTACCACGCCGAAGTTCCGACATCGGAAGTTCCGCTTTCGTAACCTAAGTTCCGCACTTACGTAAACAGATCGTCGTAAACGCAAACGCAATGATTTCAATCACAAACTTCTCACCACAGCGTCAAATACTCATCACTCATACGGGGACCCTACTCACATGGTCTCTCACAATTCCTCCCTCAGTAGTGGTTACACCCGCTAAGATTTCACCTGAGAAGGATTACGCTCCCACACCTATGTCAATCCTTACCCAGACCTCCTCTTGCGCCTATCTTAACGACTTTCATTGTGCACCCCGACCCATCGTCGTTAAGGCTTACGGTGTCGCGAGCCATCTACCTAGTGTAACTTGTACTAATGGATACAAATTCTTTAGCCAAGTCGACACTATTATAGACTTGTGGTTGTACTATTTTACATTGAGAGGTCATCACAGGATTAAGTCCTTAGGGTTATCTCAGGCGACATACCGCATTCCACCAATCCAACATTCCTGCTACATCAAGACCCACCATCATACCATCCACCATACCGCCACCCGTATGGTAATAGTGATTAATAGGATTTTTGAAGAGTAAGATACATTAACTCAACCATCTCAGTCATTTGCCCACAATAACTGCCCAAATTCAATTTCATGATTTTAAGATATGATGAATAGGGCATTTAATGCACAGTACTTAAGCAAGACTAGCATGTTGCTTAAGTATAATCTATAACTAGTAATTACCACATAGTTACTAGGGCGACAAGGATTAAGGGATTCAATTGCCAAATGATGATGCAATAATATTTAATAACCAAGTTGGTATGTAACTACCTTAAGATTTAACATACATTTGCTTCAAAATTTAAAGCATGCAATTTTGGTAGTTTAAAGGAATATAATTTGCGTAAAATGTACGTTCAGAATGACCAAAGTATTGACTCGCCGGGAGTGAAGGGGAGAAAGTCTTGAAAGCCTTGTTTTGGATCAAACTGTAGATCTCCCGCATCTCTGAACTCTACTCAGACGAACGCACCGCAAAAAGAATCCACAAGCAAGGAGAACAAATAAATACACAAGAAAAAGAAAATAAAGTCCAAATTAAATAAGACTAGTGCCATTAGTAAGGTCTTAAAATTTAGAAACAAAAAAAACTAGAATCGGAGTTATAACGGAGGAGAACAGAGCTTCTGAAGTTCTGACTTCGAGTACTGTTGGCTTCGAGTGCTATTTGTTTCTAGTACAATTCATTTTGAGTACCATTGGCTTCGGGTACGGTTCATGTCGAGTATTGTTCATTTCGAGTACTGTGGCTTCGAGTACTATTCGTTTCGAGTACTGTGGTGTGAGAGACCATGTGAGTAGGGTCCCCGTATGAGTGATGAGTATTTGACGCTGTGGTGAGAAGTTTGTGATTGAAATCATTGCGTTTGTGTTTCTGCTGATCTGTTTCTGTAAGTGTGAAACCTCCGGTCCTGGAAAACGGAACTTCCGATAATCGGAACTTCCGCTGTGGTAAAACAGAACTTCTGATTATCCTGATATTTGTGTTCTGGTTGAGGTAATCGGAACTTCCGCACCTGGGGACGCGGTTTGTCCGATAATACTGACGTGAGTATTCCTCTGTGACGAAAATCGGATTTGCAAATCTGGGAGTGCGGACGTTCCGATAATCGGAACTTCCGCAATGGTAAGCGCGGAACTTCCGATAACTCGACAAGCGCGACGTTCGAAATCGGAACTTCCGCAAGGGAAAGTGCGAACTTCCGATTGTGGGCGTAATCGCGTAAAGGCATAGTTTGTGATTTTGAGTTTGTATGAGTTTGAGTCTTGTACAAATGTTGATGCTATGATATTGGGCAATGCTATGTGATGTATTTTTGTCTGTGTTGACTGCAGGACAACAAGACGAAGTCGTGGCAAGACACGAGGTGATCGGACTAGGCGCAGCGCGCTGAGGTCGAACGGCCGGATGTGTCAAGACGGCGTGAATCTTGAGGTGGTTGCGAGTCAAGGATGCAAGGTGTACGGAGGCTTCCGTATAGCGCAAGGGGCTTAAACGGTCTTTTCGCAAAGCGGCACAAGTGGAGGCGGTTCCGTTCGGGTGTAGCGGGCTTAATGGGTTGGAGACCCATTAACCAAGGGCTATAAATAGAGGTGAACCCCTGGTGTTAGGGTTAGACTTATTGAGAGAGAATATTAGGGTTAGCTTTAGCTAAAGAGCCTTTGGAGAGTTTCTTTTGCTTTTTGAGAGTTTGTTGAGTTGGAGAGGATGAACTCAAAACTTGTGTAATCATTCCTCCGTGTTTTCCTCTCAGAATCTTGTGATTCCTATCAATGAAATGCTGAGGTTTTGGTTCTTGTTTTTGCCTCCCTTCTTCTCTCTGTTCTTCTCTTAAATAGCTAGGGTTTTGATGAAACTTTTGATTCGTCTTATGAGATGGCATGAAACTTGATATCTAGAGTCTTAGTGATATTGCTAATATATCTTCAAAGTCTCATGAGCCGAGAATCTAAGAATCTTGCAAATTATGGGTTTTCGGTTGTTCTTGCCTAATACTCAAGAAATCCATTTTTGCTTTGATTAATGGATCTTTGTCTGCGATTCTTCTCCATGAGGTCAAGATGTTGTTTAGGATGATGTCATGTGAAACTTGACCTGAGAAGAGCATTCAAGATTTAGTATTTTGGATTTTTGGGCAAAACCCGAGCAAGATCGTTTTTGCACAGACAATCGGAACTTCCGATTGTCCACGGCGAACTATCACGACGTAACTTCCAAGATCGAACCCCGGAACTACCGTAGTGCGGAACTACCGCTGGGTAAAATCGGAGCTTCCGATTTCTTACAAAACAGCCTGAAGCTTATTTTCGTTCTCTGATTTTGCTTCACTCTTCTTGAGATTTCCAGAGGGCTTTGTAGGTTTGTTTAAATACAGTAAAGGAGAGTTCTTAATTTTTAAGGCACCATTCACCCCTCTCTCTGCTATTTCGGTCCTTCAACGCAAGGAGGACAATGCGAAGGGGTCGATAGGATTGAAGGAGAAGAGGAAAGACAACGGTTCATGTGCCACAAAACTAAAATCGAGTGAGGGGATCGTTCCAAGGAGCTCTATGCACGAATTGACGCGGGTAGAAGAGGAGCGACACTGGTGCAATGAGAATCAGAAGGAGGTCTGGCGGTACGCCTGTCGGGACCAAAAATACAACTCGACCCTCCGTATTCTCGTGACTAGTCCAGATCACGCTAGTGCACACAAGATCAACATAGATGAATATCGATCCACACAATACGAATTATTAAATAAACGAGTAATTTGAATAAAAATAATCATTAGACCTTAAGGTTGAGTTTACATTTATTAAGCCTCGCAGCGCTGACAATAGAGAAATAAATAGTAGCAGAACAAAAATAAACTCTAGCGGAATCCCATCAATTCGCCACAGACATCCGACTGGGATCACGACCCTAACGATCAGCACCTTCGTAGAACTCTTCCTCAAAAGCAGGCGATGACTCATCCACTTTTGTTGATTGATTATAGCAAGCATGAGTACACAACCGTACTTGCAAGTCATACCACAGAATACAATTTATAGATGATGGCTAATTCCAAAAGAATGGCTTATGTGGTTCTTTTGCAGAAATACAACATTTGCTGTTGAATACAAATAATAGATTGAAAATATAATTCAAAACAAATAGATAATAATAATTTATCATTTGATTTCACATAGGACACATAGCCTAAACAAGTTATTCACACAGCTACACAAGTTATCTCACACAGCTGACCCTTCCCAATTGTTTTATGAAAATCTACCCCTCGTGTGAAATCCCCGAGCATGTCCATAACCGCAGACACGGCTATTCGAATAGATTGATTAACACTCTGCAGAGATTGTACACTTTACCCATAATATATAATCAGCACTGACCACAACAAAACCCTTCAGAAACTTCATCTCAATCATTGACCCTCCCGATGTTCTTTACCATCGTCCAATTTGTTCACACAGCCCTTGGCACGACACACACCATTGAACCTAAAAACGGTGAACTGCTCATAAATGTGCCCCAAACACAGCGGTACACACCTCCACCCTAGCACACAGCTTAACCTATCTGTCTGAGTAGTCAATGTCAAGACTCCATAACTTACTAAGTTAGACCCGTCCCATACCAGACATATGGTTGTACGAAAGGCTCAGTTCAATGGCGCACAAAGTTAAGTCCTTAATTGACCAAGTCAAGACTTCCTATTTCTAACTAAGCCACACAGATTATCATTCCTATCACACAGTTCCACTATATCACACAATATCCACCACTTGCCTCAGTCTAAATCTTTTCCCACCCTGTTGGTTAAGTGCAACGCATTCCATCAACAAGTAATAGCACATAGCACACACAGTTTTATCACATAGTTCCATAATCACTTAGTCAGGTTTTTATTTGCAACTCACATGAGATGATGACTCGTTGCATGGCTAAGCAATCTACTCGTATCTAACCAACCCACGTTGGTGCTATGATAATACCAACTAATAATGAACCAACCTAGGGTGATAAAATAATATGACATAACAATAAACAAGGTGGATATAACAAATTGGATTAATAACTAAACCCAAAAGCATTTAAATAAATACTTAAAATAAAATGCAATAATTTGAACCAAAGTATTTTGAAAACTTGGTTCAACATGATCAAACGTATAACTTGCCTTGGAATGGATATATGTACTGGTCTTGATCTTGATGCACTCCTTCTCCAAAATTCTCCGATGAATCAACGTCTACTCGTAAATAAAATAAATAAATAAAATTAAATAAACTCTAAAAATTAAATAAAAATATCATATAAATAGATCTCAAATTTAGATGAATTTAGGAATTTGAATGAGCTGAAACGGAGTTCGGATGCAAAAGATATGGGCTTTGGAAGTTTGAATCTAAAGAGAAAAAAAACCTAAAAATGACTTATTCGGAATTTTTGAATTATTTTTCAAGGAAAAATCCGGATTAATGACTTAGGCTGACGTCATCCCTGGGAATTTCAGAATTAAAAGAAATAAAAGAAAATTTTGACATGTGAGACCCACATACCAGTGGCTCGACTTCGGTGGATTGGGTCTACCGAGGAATTGGATCTGGGCTAGGTGGTTTGGCCACGTGGGCGTGCACATGGCAGTCGACGTGGCGCCACGCATGCGACACATGCGCATAAAGGCCGAGGTGGCAAGCTGATGTGGGTGGACACGTTGACAACGGACGGCGAGGACTTCGGGCTCGACCGATAGCGGCAAGTGGCGGCGCTATACCGGTGATGAGTGGTGTAGGCGTGCAGCTGAGGTTATTGTGAACACGTCGGTACGCTTACGGGTGCTTGAGGATGTCAGTGGTGGTCGGCGGCGAGCTTTTGGCGGCGGAGTCCTTCGGGTATTGTCAGATGTGTGCTCTGTGGGGTTTTGGCGACAATGATGGGCGCTGGAGGTAGCCCAAGCGATGGCGGACTCGGCGGTGTGTCAACATCAACAAGGCAGTGCTGGCGGCGGTGCAATTGAAGAAAAACCGACGACGGCGACAAACCCTAGAGTTAGAATTGCGGCGGCGCTGAAGCTTTGGAGCGACGGCTTGGGGTTTCGAGGTGAGAGAGGCAGAGCGAACCCCAGGGGCTATAAATAGGCTCTCGGGAGGGCTAGGGAGGTGTACGGTGGTGGAACCCTAAAAATAGTCCGAAACCAACCCGAGCGAAATCCCAAGTTTGAAGGGATACGAACTCGATTTTACCAAATTCAAAGCGGGATGGGTAGAGCTTCTAAATGGAAGGGTCTGTGCACAAAATCCGGGTTGTAACGACTATTGTCGGACGAAGCTTCAACGGACTTCAATGGCAGATGAACGCGAGCGCGACCGGCACTCCGCGAAGAAGACGACTCGGAGACGACGAGGTGAGGGCCCACGCCACACGGATGGAGCAAAGGGCAAGGCGAATCGGTTGTGCAACGCTTGCGATTGGACGCTACGCGGCCACACGTGTGGAAAGAAAGCTGGGTCAGAGAGATTCGGCCCGATACTATTCCTGGGATTTTAATTGATTTTTCTTTTTAGAAAATACTAGAAAATCCAAATAGCAATTAGCAAATAGCAAATGAACTCGAAAAAATTCTAGAAAATATATGAATCCAAATAAAATAGTTTTGAAAATTGTTGATGTTGGAATTAATCATATTAAATTATTTTGATATTGAAAGTCCATATTAATCTTTAATTAAAATTCAAACAAAATCCAAATGGTGCATTTTCCAACTATTAACTAATAAAAGATTAAAAAACTTAGAAAATTGGGATGTTACATGCTCGAACTCGAGAGCTGGACTTTGGACAATCAGAACACGAGTGAGAGTGGGGGAGCTCAGAGAAGAAAGGGGCTTCTCGGCTCTTCTCTTGTGGCACTTACCAGAAGCGAAGGGGAGACAAGGGGAGGCAAGGGAAGGCTTGGTGCTCCCTTTTATAGCCGGCTAGAGGGCAAGGAAGGGTAGTCGGAGGCTCGGAGGCGCGAGGGTTCCCGAGGCGGTCGTGGTATGGGCGCCCTGGTCTGAGAGGACGAGGCAGGCGTGCGCAGCAGGGAGGTGACGGGAGCGACGACTCAAGGAGACGCAGGGCGGGCCGACACAAGCTGTGCGCCGACGAGACGGGCGCCAATCAAGGCAGCGGAGGGGAGAGTGGTGGCAGAGGGCCAGAGGTGTAGGCAAGAACCATGGCACCGACGTGGCGGGCGGACAGCGATCGAGCGGCGACGGAGGCGGCGACTTCGGGGATCAAGCCGGTGGCGAGGCGACGGTAGGTGGCCGCAGGCACGGCGGCGATGAGGAGGGCGGTGTTGAGTCCACGAGCAGTGGCGGAAGGGACGGAGCCACACATGCTCGCCGATGGGACACAAGCAAGCAGAGGACCAGGGGGTGCACCGGTCCGACTGGGACTAAGGGGGAAAAGAGAGGATGGGCCGGGAGGCGGAGAGAGGTGGTCGGCCGCCCAAGAGAGTTGGAAGATGGGCTAGACCCAAAGAAAAAGATGTTTTAAAATAGACGTAGAAGCTACAGATTTTAAAAATACAATATAAAATAAAATAAAATTTTAAACAGAAGTAAATACTATTTATAATATAAAAAAATAAACTGTTACAACTACGTAGACTACTAGACTGCACAGTTTCATTATAAACGCTCAGTACATCATTACTCTTTCCTTGACATGCTGAGGACACTGACTTCCGAAGAAAATAGATGACTTTTGAAGATTAATTCTCTGTCCTGAACCTTCACTACACAACTGAAGCACCGATTTCAAAGCTCTCAGACCTCTCTCATCTCCTCTTGTGAAAAAGATACCATCATCATCGAAAACCTTCCAAAATGCGTCGGACGGGCGTATATTCCCACGTATTTTAATCAGAAGATCCCGGTTTTTAATTCAGGTACATGTGGAGTGCCGGCAACCAAGAAGAGCAAGCAGCTGACAAGATGCCATGTACGAATTGAAGAGCATGCGTCGCCAAAAAGGGAAAGGGAAAGGGAAAGGTAGACTTGAAAGGCACACCACCACACCAGTCAGATATTTAGCAGCTAGGACCAAGAAGAGCCCAAGACGCCCGTGACGCAGCACGCGCGTAAAGCCGAAAGAGCTCAACACTGAACCAGACTCCACTCCAACTACTGTGGATCTTCTATTATTCTATCTCAGTCAGAGACACGGAATTGATTGCCACAAAGAAGGCCAGATGCTTCTCCTGTTGATCGTTGAGAATTAGAGGCTATCCACAGCGCATCAAATTAGTTGCGGTAAATTAGCCCGCAATGAATTAGTCGTTGTTATGTTAATAGTTGCCTAGTTAATTAGTTACGATTTAATTATTCGTAATCAGTTTGTGTTAATTAGTTAATTAGTTATAATTAAATAGTTACAATTAATCGGTTGTAGTTAATTAGTCGTACTTTAGTAGTCATAATTAATTTAATCGTAGTTAGTCGATCGTGATTAATTTAGTTGCTTATTGAAGTTATAACTTTTTCCAAATTCATTTCTACAAATAATTAGTCTGACTTAATTAGGAGGTTAGAAATACTCGTATTAATTTCGTCACAACTAATTTAATCCTACTAATTAGTCGTACTTAATTAGTCCTAATTAATTTGGTCGTAGTTAATTAGTGCATATTTATTTTGTTGTCCGTCCGTGCTTAGTCATATTTTTAAATTTATAGTAATTCATTGTCATTATTAATTTATTCACTACTAATCTGTGTGTTTCATCTCTTGCAAGTCATGCCTCTGCCGGAGCTACTAGAACTCTTCTACGACAAGCATCACCGGTGCTAGGTGTGGATCGCCGGGGACAGGGATGGCCCTCCACCCCTAGCGCTTCGGTTTGAGAAGCGTTATCGGGGGCTCAACAATTACTATGTCCCAATTCTTCAGGACACATGGTTGTTGCCCTTTGCCAGGCTGCTCCCGGTCGGAGGATACTTCACCCTGAACGACAGTTTGATGTCGGCCCTTGTCGACAGGTGGAGACCCAAGACTAACACATTCAAGTTTCAGTGGGGAAAGATGACGGTCACTCTCCAAGACATCCCATCTTGATCGGACTCCCGATCAGGGGTTAGCCAGTCGTTCTCGACCGCCCGCCGATGGACTGGAAGGCCCGATTAGGGCATCGCTTTGGTATACCTCTCCCGGACATCACCCTTGGTGTCTCTCGGACCTGGCTGAGGAACTTCAGCCAATGCCCGCCGGATGCACCTTGTCGCGTACCTTCTCCATCTCTTCGGCTGGGCCATGTTTGTAGGGTTACGGGTAAGCGCTACGATAGCACAAAATAATAATTTACCGCGCAACCAAGGAACCTCCGCAAGTAATAGATCACGAGATTACCGCTAGACGCGCCGACTCGAAGCGGAAGTAGAGTCGATGTAGCGAATAGATGCGGTCGTAGTCGTACTCGCCGCACGACTGCTCCTCCGAGTAGTCGCACTCGCCGCGTCGCTTCCTCGAGTAGTCGAACTCGCCACAACTTCTCCTCCCGCCCGGTGATCGTCACGAGTTGCGGATCGTCCTAGTGTTGATGCTTCGCAACAGCACCTCCGAGGTATCCACACATACAGGGTAGGAACACCGCGTGCTGGTGTGCTAGCACTGGCAACGTGGTTGAGGATGGCGTGACTATTAGGGTTTCAGGAATTCTTCAAAAACCATGTTTGACCCTATGCCACCGCCTCTCTTTATATAGGCATCCATGATGGGTCTCTTACTCGAGGCCCATTAGGAACTTATATCCTATACGAATTCGGATCACCATCCAAATCAAATTCCCAGCCCCTTAAGTGTGCGACCCTACATATTCTTGTGCGATTTGGTTGTGACTTAAACTCTTTCCGACCACTAGTCGTCCGCACCTAGCAAAGACGTAACGATTCCCAAGTACACAAAGAATATATCGGACGAACCTTAACGTAATATGATTTATGATCAGGTCCTCATCACTTACGATCAGTTCATATCTCTATATGATTACGTTCGACCAGACTACGACCAGATCGCATCTCCATACGACCAGTCCGTAACTGATCGAACTAAGTGACCTACTCATGCATTCTTCCTTTGCCTCACGATGTCTAGTTGAACTCCAGGTGAGATATGGTGTCATCCATAGACTGTTCAATACTTTCTCGATCGAGTGTCGGATAACTTCATGTGGTCAACACTTCGACCACTAGTGGCATGGTCATTCACTTTCTTTATCCGATCACCACGAGGGGCCCAGAGACATCTCTCCTGTTATGCAAGGAGGGGCAAAATCACATCTCGACCAGTCACATCCCTCCGCATGTTTCATAACATACCCGAAAGCTACCTTTATAACTACCCAGTTACGGAGTAGCGTTTGGTAACCCCTAAGAGTGCTATTACACATGTAGGGAGCCATGCTGTTCTCAGGTCTAAGGATTATACATCATCATTACTTGAGACCAACTAATGACACATAGATTCATAACAATCTCAATAGTATCTCAATGATGGGTCTATCCAGCTCCATGTTCTCTAACATGTGCTCACATTACTGTTTTGATATCTCTATATCTATGACCGGTGAAACATGGCCATCAATCAATACATGTGTCGGTCGAGAGTCACAGCTTGTTCCACCAAGTGACATTCGACCAGGGATACATTTAGAATGATATCATATAAGTTAATGAGTTTCACCAACAAGTCACATACTCATTCATCTATAACTGATGATTCATTAAAGGAACAAGATAACATATTATCCAATATCATAAACATAAGAAAATACAATCATATTTATGATTGCCTCTAGGGCATATTTCCAACAATGTTTCCCACTACACAGGGTGATTGGGTGTACCCTAGCTTCGTCTGCATCGCGGAGTCTTTGGCCGATGTGGAGGCTGTTGCCATGCCTCAGTACAGTTGGGGGTCAGCCGTCCTCTGCGCCACATACAGGGGACCGTGTGACACTTTGCAACACCACACCGGTGTGAAACCAAATCTTGTCATGTGCTACATACTCCTGCAGCTGTGGAGTTGGGAGCACCTCTCTGTTGGGTGGCCAGCCTTCATAGGAGCAGTGCACCCCTACCCTGGGTTGTACGACCCGATCGACGGGCCCACTATGAGCTACCATTGGACTGCCGCCTAGCTATACTGGGCCAACGACAGACTGGTAAGGTGCTACTCATTGTTCCACAACGAGTTTGAGTCGTTGTAAGACAACGACATCATATGGGCTCAGTGGACCCTAGAGTTCGTGTACACGGTAGCATCGCATGGACTGTCCGTGCAATGCCCGCAGGACGTCGGGCTATGAACGATGACCTGCCACCTGGTTGCCTACATGGTAGAGCCTTACGCGTCGTAGCGCGTAATGCGTCAGTTTGATTTGTACCAGGTGGTGCCCCTCCCGACGGCAGGATGCTGCATCAAGCTGTCCACTTGTAGGACAAATCGACGTCATTGCACTATTTTTGTGCTCTCCTCCGGTACCATTCGTGATATCCTCGTTATAACTTATATTTTTATTCAAACTTTCAATTATTTTTTATTGGAATTCATATACTAATCCAATTGATTTTTCTTTATTTTTTATTCCAAATTCCAGCTAGTTAGGTGTTTCACATTGGAATTCGTATCGAAATCAAATTACTATTTTTTTATTTTGAATTCTAATTATTTTTTATTGGAATTCGTATATTAATCCAATTTCTAATTTTTGTTTAATCTATATTTCAAATTACATTTATTTAGGTAGTTTACTTAGGAATCCGTATCGAAATCAAATTGATAATTTTTTTATTCTGAATTTTAGTTATTTAGGGATTTTATTTTGGAATTCATTTGGAAATCAAATTGCAAATTTTATTTTTATTTTTATCCTAAATTTCAATTATTTTTGTTGGAATTCATATAGTAATATATTTGCTCATTTTTTTCTTTATTTTTTATTCCTAATTACATTTATTTTGGGATTTTACTTTAGAATTCTTGTCAAAATCAAATTACTAATGTTATTTTATTTTTTTTACTCTGAATTCCAGTTATTTTTTTTGTTGGAATTCGCATACTAACCCAATTGCTAATTTGTATTTATTTTTTATTCTGAATTGTATTTATTTAGGGATTTTAGATTGGAATTCGTATCGAAATCAAATGGTTAATTCTATTTTATTTTTTATTTTGAATTTCAATTATTTCTGGATTATACTTGACATGGACTCATTCTTTTAATCTAGAACATTATAATCTGGATCACGATCAATGGTGTAGATATTTCTCTTTTTCACCGATTTATATGGGAATTTCTAACCCGGTCAACGTGGTAGCTTATTTTTTATTGCTTTAATAATATAAAGGTTATTTGTGTAAACAAAAAATAATCTTTAATTTTTACTATAGTTTGAAAGCTTTAAATTAAAATATGTACACAAAAAATGAGTGCTAAATATAGCCAATTTATGTTAATTATCATGTAACAACGATAATATAGGCAACTATAAATCTAATTATGTGCTAAATAATGAAATAAATGCTAAAATAGCAATTGAAAGATGTGGTAGATTGAAAAAAAAAATACTATATAATAGAATTAGGTAAGATTTTAGATTCTAGAATTCGATTAAAGATAACGAGCCACCAGATTCAGAGCATTTTCGTACGTCCAGGTTCCAATCATGTTCAGTTTCGTCGTAACACTTTGGAGCCGTGGAGGTGTGGAGCCCAGTTGTTAACGCACAGCCGTGAAAAGGCACCGGCTGGCCCGCGGTCACGTAGAAGGAGAAGGCGACGACCGAGCCGGAACAACGAGCACTGCACCGGACAGAGAATCGCGCGTTTCTGGCCGTCAATCCGAGTGCACCTGTCCATCCTGGGCGCAACTCCTCTCTCTCTCTCTCTCTCTCCCCGCTCCGGCACCAATAATTCCATGGGATTCTTCTGGACACGTCAACACGAGGGCGCATGCAGGTGCGCGGCGTGCATGTCCCGACACGAACGTTCGTCACCTGCGCGATTGGATTGCATCCCATGGGATTCTTCTAGACACGAACAAATCGTATATACTAGTGGCCGGGTTCACTTCAGCTAACTCGAGGCTTCGTTACAGGGCATGTATATATATACACACGCTCAAGCTAGAGAAATAATTTGCTCCCGATAAACCCAAAAATATTCATTTAATGTAGAGAAAATTGTTCTCATAGCATACTTTCTTTCCCATTTTGTTAGCATATTGTTAGACATGCATGGTTTCTTTTCTCCTATGTATGGCATTATTCACCTTCCATACATTTGATCACGCATTCATATAGTAGTTGAAATATATATATAACCCATGTACTCTGATTTCAACAATCAAAGATAGCGTTACTTTCTTCACTTACACATACCACTCTTACTCGTCACTTTGCTCAAATAGCATTGGACAATTTGCCCCTCTCAACTTCTTCTTCGGCCGCTCCCCTACACCCACCCCTGCGAGTCCGCTACCTCCCCTCCCCTCCCCTCCGCGGCCCAACTTCTCTCTCTCTTTCTCTCTCTCTCCCTCTCTCCTTCAGCAGCTCTCCCTCCCTCTTGGCTGTCTTGTCGTCAAGGTGGACTGTTGCCTCTGTGCATCGCTGCTGATGCCCCTAGGTACACCGCCATTGCCGCCTCTAATGGCATCGAGATCTGGCCACGATGGGCTGAGGGACACTGAGATTCGACGATAATGGTGTGGGGAATGGTAGTCGATGAAGAGAGGGGGAGGATGTTGGAGAGAAAGAGAGGTTGCAGAGCTAGCTAGTGGAGAGATGTCGGGGGTGGAGAGGGAGAGGGATGGCACCGGAGGCTCACCGCCACATCTTGCTGGAGAAGAAGAGGAGCGACCGCAGAGGATCTGGACTGAGGATGAGAAGAGGAAGAAGGTAATGAAGTGAGTGATGTGAGGGGGTAGGGGCAAAAATGTCTATAATGCTATTAAGGCAAACTTTGTCTGCTATTTAGTGCAACCTAAGCAATGTGGAAGAAGAATATGGTATGTTTGAAAAATAAGAAACAAATAGGGCTATGAGAGCAATTTCCCCTTTAATGTGTAATGTGTAGTTGGTTGTTATTTTTTAAACAAATATATAGCTTGTTAGATTTGCTGTTGACATTTTTTAGCTAAACGATTCGAATTATAATAGTAACACATTTAGTCTATAGGTAAAACTAATGGAAATGAACTTTAAAAAATAACACATTTAGTCTATAGGTGAAGAGTTCTTCTATTCAGTGGTTGTCCGTTTTTAAGAACTGTAGGGAGGCCCGGAGGCCCCTACAAGGCTACAACACGCACACACACTAAATAAAGGTTAATGTAGTAAAGAAGAAAGTTGTACAGCCTACTAAAAGGCAACGGTATATAACCCTTTGTTTAGGGGATTGCTATATAATTTCTAACAGTTTTTTTTGAAGCTAAAACTGTTTTTTTTTTGTTCGTTAGATATGCTATAAGATTTGTGTTGTTGATATGCCATAAGAAAAAATTATAATAGTCGAATTTTCATTCGTCTGATATGTTTTGAGATTTACACTTTTTTCCTATATGATGAATTGAGTCCGAATTTATTATGATTTTTTTTTCTTCGGAACATAACGGGTTCACCACGTTGTCGTATTTAGTTGGTATATAATTTTATTTTTTATCTTTATTTTTGTTCAACCTCTCAAAGTATATGTGAAGAACATAACAGGTTCATCACATTGCCGTATTTTATTGTTATATAATTTCTATTTTTATCTTTATTTTTGCTCAACCTCTCAAAATACATGTGAGATTTTGAATCATGTGATGGAAATATGAATTATTAAGACTTACTAGAATAACTATAGTGATTAAGAATAAAAATTACATAAATATCTTACTATAATTTATGTACAATAGAGTTGTAAATGAACTTTCAAAATATGACAGTTTTTCTGTGTAAACAGACCATATATATATATATATATATATATATATATATATATATATATATATATATATATATATATATTCTCCATCCCATATGGCCACAAATTATCTCTACTACTTAAAAGAAGCAATCGGTGGTGGTCCGTTCTCCCACCATCAATCATGTCTATCAGATTAACCATCAACCAATGGTCCGGATTATCTCGCAGCAACAAAGTGCCAAACTCTAGCAGACCGACGTAAAAAATCGTGCACAGCGCACTCACGATAAACTCTAACGAATCCGCGTCCATCTCGTGAAAATTATACAAAAATTTATTTTCTGTTGTAACATACAAGCACGTAACTAGTTGTCACTAAAGTCGCTAAACACTCCCCTGTCCAAAATTAGCGAAGGTTGGTTATATTAATCTCGCACTAAGCCACCGTCCCCCCTGCTTGCCTGTGCATGAGCGCCTGACCTTATCTCCTCCCTGCATCCCAAGATATTTCCCACCTCCTCCCCCATGGAGTCCGGCCTCGTCGCAAGCCACCGCCTCCGCCTCCCCGCCCTCTCATCCGCCGCCCATGCCCACCTCCTCCGCCACCGCCGCCTCGCGGCCGCCCCTCTCCACCTCCCCCGCCGCCTCCCCACCACCCCCACCCCTCTCCGGCTCAACGCCGCGCTCCCGCTCCGCCCGTGCCTCCCGCCTCTTCGCGCCTCCGCCGCTGCATCCTCGCCGGCCCCGTCTCCCAGAGACACCGCCGCCGCCGCCGTGACGCCCAAGTTCCTGGGCGTGGAGACGAGCACGCTAAAAAAGATCGTGCCCCTGGGGCTCATGTTCTTCTGCATCCTCTTCAACTACACCATCCTGCGGGACACCAAGGACGTGCTCGTCGTCACCGCCAAGGGCAGCAGCGCGGAGATCATCCCCTTCCTCAAGACCTGGGTCAACCTCCCCATGGCCATCGGCTTCATGCTGCTCTACACCAAGCTCGCCGACGTGCTCTCCAAGGAGGCGCTCTTCTACACCGTCATCTTCCCCTTCATCGCCTTCTTTGGCGCTTTCGCATACGTGCTCTACCCCATGCGCGACGCCATCCACCCCACCGCGCTCGCCGACCGTCTCCTCGCCGCGCTCGGCCCCAGCTTCATGGGCCCCGTCGCCATCCTGCGCGTATGGAGCTTCTGCCTCTTCTACGTCATGGCGGAGCTCTGGGGTAGCGTTGTCATCTCCGTCCTCTTCTGGGGATTTGCCAATCAGGTACGCTCAATTCTTCTATTCTCTTCTCTCGGGTATAGCTAACGGTGCTGGTATTGCAATCGCTAATTCTTGTTCCGAAATCTTGGCAATAGCTGATAATGTTGGCGTACAAAATTACAAATTGTTGGCCAAAATATTCGGAATAGCTAATTATTTATGCATAGGAATCTATATATTCTTGTTCCAAAATAATGGCAGTAGATAATTGTATAGTTATACAAATTCTCAGGTTCCTTAATGTTTGCAGATTACTACGGTTGAAGAGGCCAAAGAGTTTTACCCGCTGTTCGGGCTTAGCCAACGTGGCTCTCATCTTCTCGGGCCGCACGGTCAAATATTTCTCAAACATGAGGAAGAATTTGGGTCAAGGGGTGGACGGATGGGCGATTTCGTTGAAGGGCATGATGAGCATAGTGGTTTTGCTGGGTTTTGTCATTGCTGGAATCTATTGGGGAGTGAACAAGTTTGTTATTGATAAATCATCTGTGCCAAGAATCGAGCGGAAGAAGAAGGTTTGATTTGTTATGGTTTTATGATTTTGCTACTTGTGTTTATGGACCTTTCCTTGATGGTGCTGTAAACATAACTTTACAGGAAAAGCCAAAGCTTGGTATGGGTGAGAGTTTGAAGGTGCTGTTGTCATCTCGGTATGTGAGGGATCTTGCCACACTGGTTGTTGCTTATGGTATAAGCATTAATCTTGTTGAGGTGACATGGAAATCGAAACTGAAGGCACAGGTAAATTTATCCATAAAACATGGTTTATAGTTTGTTAGTAATATGTACACAGCATAGTTGCTAACTTTGTGGTGTTGTGTTGCAGTACCCAAGCCCTAACGAATATTCTTCATTCATGGGCGATTTCTCAACTGCAACTGGCATAGCTACATTTACAATGATGTTGTTAGGGAGAGTAATTTTTAGAAAATTCGGGTGGGGAGTTGCTGCTACAATCACCCCTGCAGTGTTGCTTCTCACAGGAGTTGGATTCTTCTCACTGATTTTGTTTGGTGGGCCATTGACTCCTCTTCTAGCTAAGTTTGGAATGACACCTTTGCTTGCTGCGGTCTACGTTGGGGCAATGCAGAACATTTTCAGTAAGAGTGCAAAGTACAGTTTGTTTGACCCTTGCAAAGAAATGGCATACATTCCTTTGGACGAGGACATGAAGGTTAGTATTGAAAGTTACTTGTTCCTAATGTATATAAACACTCAATGCATGCTCGGTATAGTTAATCATGACAAATTTTCCACTGTAAGAAATCATATGTAGTGTTGATTGTTGAACACAACAGATAGTCATCCACTAATTCTGCTGGAACTCAGTAAAAGGTGCTAAGCAGTACTACCCAGGGATCGGAATTTCGGCCGAAAATCGGCGATTTCGGATTTACCGGTGGGGCCCGGTAGGAATACAAACTGGTCCCGAAAAAATCGGTTTGGATGAATTTTGTCCAAAAAAAATCGAATTAAATAAATTACCGGTAACGAAATCCCTGGTACTATCTCATCTGATGTGCTTGCTATTGTTACAAGATGAGCTGCAGTCAGCATAGGCCCTCGTTCTTGCAAGTTAAAAAAAACATACACATGAAAATTCCTAGTTCTACTATAGTCTGATTAATTCTTTGATTTTAACTGGAATGCGGTTGCATTGATATGATAAAGCTATGTCAAAGTTGTGCTTCTTTAGTCTAAATTCTAATTGTAGTTGTCGATATACTAAACCACTATGATGTCCTTTTAACCTTTCTCTTGTTATCTCACCATTAGGAAGGCACAATCTTTACTTTACTACCAGAAGTTTTGAGGCATAAACAAGATTTGTACTATTTGTTATCCACAGGCCTTGATGCTTTCACAAATATCTGGTTATGTTATATTCAGGAAACCTCGATAACCATTCATTGTGTTCTCGCATGTGTTTTCTTGCCATGATTATAGGTCAAAGGCAAGGCAGCAATTGATGTGGTTTGCAACCCGTTGGGGAAGTCTGGAGGTGCCTTGATCCAGCAGTTCATGATCTTGTCGTTTGGATCTCTTGCAAATTCAACGCCCTACCTTGGAGGAATACTCCTGGTGATTGTTCTTGCATGGTTGGGTGCTGTAAGGTCCCTCGATTCGCAGTTCTCTCCCTTGGCAAAGCAAGAACTTGAGAGGGAAAAGATGCTGAAAGCAAAGGCAGTCGAAACATCTCAAGATGTTGGGACAACAAATGGTTCTCTCCAAGAAACTCTGGCTAGTGAGAACTCTGCAAATGGTGCAGGCATCAAACAGTCTCCAGAACCCGAGAATACTACCCCAGAAAAATCCGGCCAACAATCTCAATAAGTTTTCTCCCTAGAAATTTTGTTAGTACAAGTCTTTGGAGGAATCAAAAGCTGCTTTGGGTAGGCCTGTCATGCGGAGCTGCTGAGGAAGGCAGCAGAGTTATAAGAAAATAAGCAGGCCTATTCTTCTGTTGTTGTAGTTATAAGAAAATAAGCAGGCCTATTCTGTTGTTGTTGTAGCATATTTTGACTTCACCTTGAGAGTTGAGAGTATCTGTAGTTGCTTGCTTGAGAGTATCTTTATCTGTTTGCTGTTTCATTCCATTGATGTAAAACTTTTTTTCTTGGTTAATACAATTTTGTGGAAAATCTGCTTCCATAAATCTCTTCATCAGGCAATCCCGATTTGCATGTAGTTATTTGGTCCTGATTTTGGTCTTGAAATATATCATTTTCGTTTTGAATATTGATTAGCCAATTCAGTGATTTTGTCATGTGCAAAGGTAAAATCCCTTAAACATACGACACTTTCCTGCACAGGTCAGAAAATAAGCAATGATTCAGCGCCAAATGTCTGCACATTTTCCAGGTAGGATGTCTTCTAATCTACAAGCTATGTTACAGTGGTTTTTGAGTCCTTTACAAAAGGTCGCCGTTCTTCAGGACCAAATAGGCAAATACCCGGTTCTTCTTCACCCTTTCACCCTAGATACCTAATCTAAACCTCTAAATTCCAGTGTTAAGTAGTAAGTACAACATGTCAAGCATCAAGTTTGTTTCCCTATCAACAGTAGAACAACACCCTCTCCTTCACCGCCGGCAATGGCTTCACCGCCGGTCCATTCGTCCCATTTGCTTTCTTCGATGACAGGCTCTCCGACATATTTGGAATGCAGCCAGATGAGCATGGCAAGCAGGTGGGACTGTTCAAACAGCAAAGATGAAATATCACGGTTCAGATTTGCCTCAAGTTCATCATAATATGCTATGATGCTGAAACTTCAAATACTTTTCATTAAATGTGGTAGAGGAGGACGAATTTACCAACAGAAACCGAGAGAGTGCAACGCGCATACCTGCATCAGATTCACACATCAAGTAAGAATATTGTCCAAATCAAAACGGAAATCCATTTTCTCTCTTAAAAGAAGCATGAATGTATTATAAGGCGACAACATCATACGTGTAGCAAAGGTTGTTTGTCGACGTCTGCATTTCGTCTGCCGTGAAATTGTTCTCATCCCAGATGAAGATGATACTGGGCTGGCCGACTGGTACCCCTGGTAGTCACACATCTGTGGTCTCACTACAAGAGAATCTCGCATTAAAATATAACTATTGCACAAGAGATTTCTGACCCAAGTACAATAGTTATTTTGTACATTCACATGTTTAATCATAGCCAGAAAACATGCGAATGCATTGTTGAAGTAAGATGTTTGTTTTATTATTTTTAGGATGTGCCTATTCCATTAGCTAAGTGATATCTTCTTTAACAAACAGAACCACAGAAGACGGTCCTTTCAAAATTTTAATCACAGAAGGCGCAAGAACTACATTTCATGCTTAAAGGTCGCTGACTCGTTGGTCATCACCCAGGAAGGGTTGGAGGAGGCTTTCCGTGAGCACTTTGTAAATGCTTTTGGAAAGCCTGTACACCGTGCACACTCCCTTGATATGGACTTCCTCAACTTGCAAGCCCATGATCTGCGGACGCTAGAGTCTTGACTTCACGGAACAGGAAGTCTGGGAGGCCATCAAGAGCTTGCCGCCTGAAAAGGCGCTGAGACCAGACGGCTTCACTGGACTTTTCTATCTTGACTTCACGGAACAGGAAGTCTGGGAGGCCATCAAGTGCATGCCGCCTGAAAAGGCGCTGAGACCAGACGGCTTCACTGGACTTTTCTATCAACTTTGTTGGGAAATCATAAAACCAAATATCATGGAAGCCTTCCATGCCCTTGGTTGTCTAGTAGGAGCAAATTTCCATCTGCCCAATCGGGCTCTGATAACACTACTGCCGAAGAAGTAAGCGGCGCAGGAACCGAGCGATTACAGGCCTGTCAGTTTGATTCATAGCTTCGCCAAGATTTTCTCAGAAGTTTTGGCCAGAAGGCTTGCACCGGAGCTAACAAAGCTTGTAGCTCCAAATCAATCCACTTTCACTAAAGCTCGCTCCATTCAGGACAATTTCCTTCTGGCCAAGTAATCTTCCCGCTTACTTCATCAACAAAAAAACTTGGCTCTTCTTTTGAAGATAGACATCGCCCAAGCATTCAACTCAATGTCATGGACCTTTCTGATAGAGATTCTACAAGACGCAGGCTTTGGTCCAAGGTGGTGTGCTGGTTAAACATAATGTCTCGATCGTCATCCACTAGAATTCTAGTCAACGGGCAACCAGGTCAAGTGGTGTGGTACGGTCGCAGACTTCGTCAAGGAGATCCATTATCCCCTTTGTTGTTCATCATTGCAATGGACGTTCTCAACAGTCTCATTCTTGCAGCGGATAATGCCGCCTCATCAGAACCGATCGTGTCACGAGGACTCCCACACCGCTTATCTCTATATGCAGATGATGCGGTCTTGTTCCTAACTACAGTCAGTTCAGATATGCTTGCCATCAATGAAATCCTTTAGCTCTTTGGCGAGGCGTCAGGACTACGAACAAATTTGGCAAAGATATCCATCTCGCCAATTTGGTGCTCCCACCAAGAACTTAAGCTTATCAATGACATTCTTCAGTGTAGCACCGCTGCTTTCCCATGCAAATACCTTGGTTTGCCCCTCACCTTGAGAAAACCGCCCCGTGCAGACTTCCAACCGCTCATTGACAAGGTTACTAGTCGTCTCCAAGCTTGGCAAGCTTGTTTACTTTCTCAAGGGGGGAGGCTTGTGATGGTTCAGGCAGTGTTATCTGCCATGTCGGTGTACACTTTCATGGCTCTCGAACCTCCGCTCTCGGTCATTAAAGAAATCGACAAGAGGCGTCGAGCTTTTCTTTGGAAAGGATCACAGGATGTGGTGGGTGGGCACTGTTTAGTAGCATGGTCTTCAGTTTGCTGCCCTCGGTGTCTTGAGGGGCTAGGCCTGCCCAATTTGATTATCCTTGGTCGTGCGTTGCGCTTGCAGTGGCAATGGCTGTAGCGAGGTTGTTCGGCGAGGCCTTGGGGGAGACTTCATTCCCAATATAGTCGAGTGGAGGAAAATATGTTCTATGCTTCAATTTTGGTCACAGTAGGAAATGGGGAGAACTGCTTGTTTTGGGAGGACCAATGGTTGGACGGTCGATCCATCCACTGCCTTGCACCATCTATTGCCAAGTTGGTGAAACTTCCAATCAAGAGACGCCGAACAGTAGCTCAGGCTCTTGCAAATGATGCTTGGATTTTGTACATTTCGGGACAGCCACGGATTGGTATCATTTTTGAATTCATGCGTCTATGGGATATCTTACAATCGGTGCAGCTGGTACAGGGCGAGGTCGACTCGGTTCTCTAGCGTTGGGAAAGCTCGGGTTGTTACTCCTCTAAGTCGGCGTACCAGGCTTTCTTCAGGGGCTCCATTGGGTTTCCTTGCGCATAGGCCATCTGGAGAGCCACCCCCCAAGATGCAAAATCTTCATTTGGCTAGCGATCCGTCGACGTTGTTGGACGGCTGATCGTCTTCAACGTCGAGGATTACCTAAACAAGGAGTTTGTGTCTTCTACGGCCACGGGTAGGAAACCATTGATCACCTTCTAGTTGGTTGTGTGGTGATGGCATAGGTTTGGGCGCGTTTCTTAATTCAGGTAGGAATGCCTTCTTCAATTCCTGTGGGCCAGCACTCTCTTCAAGATCATTGGATTGTTGCTAGAAACTATGTTCATAAACAATGCAGGAAAGGCTTGGATTCATGCATCATCCTCATCTGGTGGATGATCTGAAAGGAGCGTAACCAAAGGATCTTTAATAATATAACGATTTCTATCAACAACTACTTCATTCTTAGCGAGCACCGCAATTGGCGTATGAGGTCGAATCTGGGGTTGCTCGCTCAAGAGTAGTAGAAATTTTCTTTTGTGTTGTTGTGTGCGGAGGGTCTAACGCTCCTTGGTCGTGGTTTTGCTATGTCTTTTTTTCTTAAATCTATGATACTTCATGTATTTCTTTCATCTAAATGAAATGATGTACAAAGCTTTTGCACTTCTTTCAAAAAAAAATACATCTAAATGAAATGATGTACAAAGCTTTTGCACTTCTTTCAAAAAAAATAATTAATCCGACACATTCTTTCCTGAATTCCAGCATGACTATAGAGGTAGAAGTCAAACTCTGTGGGATGGCACACCTTCGAATCAACTACAGTACCTATTGTTGGAGGAACCAGTGAGCAATTATAAATTTTTATTGATTTTTTATATAAAAAACATGAGTTAACAATATCTTGAAGATGCAAATGGCGTGAATTATTACCAGGGAAAATGTTTCCACTCTTGTCTAAGTTGCTTCAATCTTTGTGGTTGTTTGCAAACAGTCTTATACGGTGACACTTTTGAACTATCACAAAGGTCACATGAGGCTGGTAATTTGGTTCTAATGACACACATGCCTGAAAAGATTGAAAGCGTTAATTAGGTCATTGTAACTTGTAAGAATGTAAAAATAATGATTAGGCATAACCGTCAGTGGACAACCTTGCGGATAGCATCTTCTAACTCTTAAAGTAATACTTGGCAGTGTTAGATGTGCATTGTATAAGGAGTTATTTGCATATATGCCACACCTGTACTTGTATATATATATTGGGTGATTGACCTCATAATGAATACAAACGTTATTCATAACATGGTATCAGAGCAAACCTATAGTTTTGTTTTGCCCGTAGTCATCGCCTAACTCTTCCTGTGACCGCTTTGCTCGTGGTCGGCGCCTGCCTTTTCTTCCATCGTGCTTGCTCGTGGCCACCCGCGCCTACCGGCGCCGGCGCCGTCTGCCTCGCCGCTTGCTGGATCCATCGCCTCCCGATCCGACCGCTTCCTCTTCTGTTTTGGCTTCTCGGCGTCGGTGTTGGCCCGATCGGCATTGCTTGCCTCGCTGCCCGCCGTTTCCATCCGGCCACCTCCTCTTCCACCGCCGCCTACCTCGGCCTCCGCCTCCACCGACGCAGGCAACCAACTGATGTCGCCTCCGCTCGGCAGAACGAGTGCCTCTGCTCGGGCCGACGCAGGACCCGCCGCTGCCTCTCGGTTGTACCCACCACTGCTTCTACTTGACCGTTGTCGCCACCGCCGCCTCTGCCAGAGCTCTATTGGTTAGTAGGCCGAAGGCCTTTTTTAGCCGAGCGCCAAAAGAAAAAAATTAGTACATCGTTCTAATCGTCGTGTCGTCCAGCGCCACCTGTTAGACTTCGTTGTCTTGGTCGCCGCGCCATTCAGCGCCGCCTACCAATAGGCACTGTTTCTGTTCCTCGTTGTCCAGTGATGTTCAATGGTCTCAATTATCGGGGCTGGTTTCAGCACATGCGCTTCCATATGCATGGTCAACGTCTTTAGGATTTTCTCACCAGCGAGTTGCCTTGTCCGCCTCGCCCTATTCCACCTGTTGAGCTCGTGCTCCCGAAGGATGCTTCCAAAGACACTCATAAAGAGATATCTGATGCTTTTGAGGATGCCATGGAGACTTTTCAGACTCAGTATGCTGCCTACAAGATATTGATTGAAGAGGATACCTGTGCCTCTGCTATTCTGGTTGCTAGCATGGAAGTGCATCTCACTGGGGATGTGGTTGGCTTGGCCTCAACACAGTTGATGTGGGAGCATCTACGCAACCGCTACGAGCCGTCCGGCGATTGCTTGTATTTTTCTGTCGTGCGTCAGGAGCAGTCGCTGCAGTAGGGAGATGCCACTGTGAATGAGTTCCATGCCCAGTTGTCTGTAGTATGGCATCAGATTGACTCTCTTGGACCGGATGTTTGTCACACTTGTCAGTGCTGTCAGCGTCAGCAGTCTCACCTGGAGCTTCGTTGCATCTATGACTTCTTGACACGTCTTCGGGCTGAGTATGAGCAGACTCGTGCTCAGTTGCTGGCATGAAACCCTCATGTGACTTTGTTGGAGGCCCTTGCAGCTGTTCGTGCTGAGGAGATTCGCCTTCGTGTTGCGGGTCTGCTGCTGTTCTAGTCGTCCCCTTCAGTTCTGGCAGCTCTTCTAGATTCTACACCTACTACAGCTACTCATCACAAGTTGTGTCCTCACCAGTGACAGTTGCTGTTGGCAGGGGACCACACTGCACTTACTGCAATAAGGATGGACATGTACAGCAGACCTGCTATAAGAAGAAGGATTTATTTCGTGGTAGTCGTCCTCCACAGGGAACTGGTGGTTCCTCCTCTCAGAGGAGCTCTGATGCTTCTGATTCTCAGGAGTTTCTCATATTGCTGCGTCGCATGGCTGCTCTTGCACCGTTCGGTTTTGTTGGTTCTTCTGCATAGTCTTCTAGCGAGAGACCACCTTCTACTTCTTTCTCAGGTGTATCACCTTGGATTCTTAACTCCGGTGCTTCTTTTCATATGACATCTGATTCCACCTATCTCACTTTCATTTATCCTTTAGCTGCTCCCATCACTGTTCAGACAATAGATGGTACCTCTCTTTCTGTCGCAGGACGAGACACTCTTTCGAATCCCTCTTTTTATATTCCTGTTGTTTCTCATGTTTCCAAACTAACCATGCAGCTCATATCAGCCGATCAGCTCACTGATCATGGTTGTCGTGTTATTATCGATTCTAATTCTTGTTGTGTTCAGGATCGACGCACAGGGAATCTGGTTGGCACTGACCCTCGCTGCCGTGACTCACAGAGTCTCTGGGAGCTTGACTGGTTTCATATTCCTTCCGCTGCGCCTGCCAGTCTTATCGTCTCCATCGTCGCTGCTGCTTCTGCTGCATTCCCCACTGCATCTTTTGCTCAGTGGCATCATCATTTGGGACATCTTTGCGGGTCGCGTCTATCTTATTTACTTCATCGCAGTCCTTTAGGGTCTGTGTCTGGTGATACTTCTCTCAATTATCAGGGTTGTAAGCTTGATAAACAGCTTCAACTACCCTATCCTTCTAGTGAGTCAGTATCATATCGTCCTTTTGATCTTGTTCATTCTGATGTATGGGGTCCAACTCCTTTCGTTTCGAAAGGAGGTCATCGATATTATATAATTTTTATTAATGACTTTTCTCGCCACACATGGATATACTTTATGTCATCTCGTAGTGAGATTTTATCCATCTACAAGACTTTTGCCACCATGATCTGTACTCAGTTTGATTCTCCTATTCGTGTCTTTCATGCTGACTCTACTAGGGAATACTTGCCAGGAGTCCTCCAT
The DNA here is from genome assembly GCA_036346395.1 of Hsuehochloa calcarea. NCBI lineage: Eukaryota > Viridiplantae > Streptophyta > Magnoliopsida > Poales > Poaceae > Hsuehochloa > Hsuehochloa calcarea. Next base: position 11,200,523 of record CM070596.1, on the reverse strand, counting down.
GGTTTTCTTGCTGAGCAGGGCACTATCTCTCAGTTTTTTTGCCCTAGTGCTTATGCCCAAAACGGTGTGGCTGAACGAAAGCATCGTCATCTTCTTGAGACAGTCCGTACTTTTATGCTTGCTTCTGCTGTCCCACCACGCTTCTGGGTTGAGGTTGTTTCTATTGCCACTTTCCTTATTAACATCCAGCCTTCTTCTGCTCTTCAGGGTGGGATCCCAGTTGAGAGTCTCTGTGGTAAGCCTCCTTACTATTCTAGTCTTCGCCTCTTTGGGTGTGTGTGCTATGTTCTTCTTGCTCCTCGTGAGTGCACCAAGCTACCCGCTCAGTCCGTGGAGTGCATTTTTCTGGACTATAGCGCTGAGCATAAGGGATATCATTGTTGGAATCCTATTAGCCAACGGATGCGGGTTTCTCGGGACGTCACTTTTGATGAGTCTCATCCTTTCTACCATCATCCTTCCCCTTCCACCACTCCAGCATCTCTTGTCGAGCCTATTTCTTTTCTGATTTTTTCTGTCACTCCTATAGTTACCACACCTCCATCACAACCTTTGGCCTCTCTGGTGCCTCCTCCACCGTCTTCTTCGCCCACTGCCACCCTCTCTAGAGGCTCCTTTTGGCCTTGTTCTTTCTTATCCTCTCCACTACACTCATCGTCTGCGAGTTGAGGATTCTGCTGATGCGTCATCTTCTTCTGATGAGTCATCTTCTTCGGCCTCTCCTCCTCGATATGCTTTTCGTGATTGTCAGTCTATTTGGTCTCTTGCGCGCTTTTGTTCAGCGGCTCTTGCTGAACCGACTTCTTATCGTGGTGCTGCTATTCATCAGAAGTGGCAGCATGCGATGACAGAGGATATTGCTGCCATTGAGCGTACTGGCACGTGAGATCTTGTCCCTCTTCCCTGGCGTGTTACTTCTATCACGTGCAAATGGGTCTACAAGGTTAAAACCCGTCTTGATGGTTCTCTTGAGCGCTACAAGGCTTGTCTCGTGGCATGTGGTTTTCAACAGGAGCATGGTCGTGATTATAATGAGACATTCGCTCTTGTGGTTCACATGACCACCGTACGCACTCTTCTTGCTGTGGCATCTGTTCGGGCATGATTATCTCTCAGCTTGATGTCAAAAATATTTTTCTCAATGGTGAGCTATGTGAGGAGGTTTATATGCAGCCACCACCTGCGTATTCTATTTCTAAGGGTATGATTTGTTGCCTTCACCGATCTCTTTACAGCCTCAAGCAAGCTCCTCGTGCTTGGTTTGATCGTTTCTTTTCTGTTGTCACTGCAACTAGTTTTTCTGTCAGTGCTTATGATTCTGCTCTTTTTATTCACACTTCGCCCCGTGGTCGGACGCTTCTCCTTTTATATGTTGATGATATGATCATTACTAGCGATGATTCTCAGTACATCACTTTTTTCAAGGAGCGTCTTCATGAGCAGTTTCTTATGTCTGATCTAGGTCCTTTGCTACTTTCTTGGTATTGAGGTTATTTCTACGTCTGAGGGCTTCTATCTATCCCAAGAAAAGTATATCTAGGATCTTCTTGATCGTGCTTCTCTTACGGATCAGCACACCGCTGAGACTCCTATGGAGCTTAATGTTCATCTTCAGCCTACTGATGGTGACCTTCTTACTGATCCTACTCGCTATCGTCACTTTGTTGGGAGTCCGATTTATCTGGGTGTCACTCGTCTTGACATTTCGTACCCTGTGCATATCTTGAGTCAGTTTGTTTCTACTCCCACTCAGCTCCACTATAGTCATCTTCTTTGTGTTCTACGATATCTTCGTGGAACTATCACTCGTCATCTATTTTTCCCCTTTTCCATCTCTTTACAGCTCCAGATATATTCTGATGCTACCTAGGCTAGTGATCACTCTGATCGTAGGTCTCTTTCTGCCTATTGTGTTTTTCTTGGTGGTTCTCTCATTACTTGGAAGACTAAGAAGCGGATAACAATTTCTCGTTCGAGTGCTGAGACAGAGTTGCGAGCTATAGCTTTGTTGAGTGCGGAGGTTACTTGGCTACGGTGGTTACTTGAAGATTTTGGTGTTTCTGTTTGGCACTCACTCCTCTTTCGTCTGACAGTACAGGAGCTATTAACATTGCTACAAATCCGGTGAAGCATGAACTTACAAAGCATATTGGTATCGATGCTTCCTACATGCGGACACAAGTGCATGACTATATTGTTGCTCTTCATTACGTTCCTTCAGAACTTTAGTTGACAGACTTCTTCACAAAGACGCAGACCAGAGCTCAGCACAGCTTCTATCTCTCCAAATTTAATATTGTTGATCCACCATAAGTTTGAGGGGGGTGTCAGATGTGTATTGTATAAGGGGTTATTTGTATACATACCACACCTGTACTTGTATATATTGACCCATTGTTCTCATAATGAATACAGACGTTATTCATAACCAGCAGAACTGCTCATCACTGAGTTCTATAGTTCTAGAACAGAAATCATAAATATCATAAGTTCTATAGTTCTGTACCAAAAAAGGGTAGAATTGGCAAGCTTTTGAACTCTGCATTAGATATCTAACATACACACTGATGTACCTGTAGAGGATTATTCTCAACGGTTTCTGTCCTGTGGCCTTCCTGAAGGATATTAAAAGTGTTAGGAATAGTGCTTGTATTATCAGGAGGCCAATGAGCCAGTATATATACATGAGTATAGGTTACAGATAAGGAAACCAAATCATATCTAGAGTCCTACTCTAACACAAATGTATCTCTAACATATATATCTCTAACACCCCCCCTCAAACTCATGGTGTATCAACAACACTGAGTTTGGAGAGGTAGAAGCCGTGCTGTGCTCGAGTCTGGGCCTTCGTGAAGAAATCCGCTATCTGAAGCTCTGAAGGCACATACTGAAGAGAAATCACCTGATCATGCACACAAGACCTCATGAAGGAAGCATCAACACCAATATGCTTGGTGAGCTCATGTTTCACAGGTCACGTAATACCGATAGCACACTGATCGTTCGACAAGAGAGGAGTCGGTGTAATGTGAAACACCAAAATCCTCAAGTAACCACCGTAGCCAAGTAATCTCTGCTGTCAAGAGAGTCATAGCTCGCAACTCAGCCTCTGCACTTGAACGGGACACTGCAGTCTGTTTCTTCATCTTCCAGGCAATAAGCGAACCACCAAGAAAAACACAGTAAGTAGAGATAGACCGGCGATCAGAGGGATCGCTGGCCCAAGTAGCATCCTAATAAGCCTGAAGCTATAACGAGCTGGAGCGTGGAAAGAAGAGACAGCGAGAGATAGTCCCACGAATGTATCGCAGAACTCAAGAAGGTGGTCGAGTGGACCCGAGTGGGAGTAAACGAATCGACTCAAAATGTGAACTGGATAAGTGATATCCGGACGAGTAACAGCAAGGTAAACAAGACTCCCAACAAGATGACGATAGCGAGTCGGATCAGAAAGAGGCTCGCCATCAGAAGGCTGGAGATGAATGTTGAGCTCCATGGGAGTCTCAACAGTACGCTGATCAGTGAGAGAAGCGCGATCAAGAAGATCCTGAATATACTTCTCTTGGGACATAAAGAAACCATCTGGAGTGGAAGTAACCTCAATCTCAAGGAAGTAACGAAGAGGACCAAGATCGGACATAATAAACTGCTCACTCAGACGAGCCTTGACAAAGGCAATGTACTCAGAATCATCTCCGGTGATGATCATATCATCAACATATAGAAGAAGAAGAGTCTGACCACGAGACGAAGTGTGAACAAAAAGAGTAGGATCATGATCACTAGCTGAGAAGCCAGCAGTAGTGACCACAGAGGAGAAACGCTCAAACCAAGTATGAGGAGCTTGTTTAAGGCCATAGAGAGAGCGACGAAGACGCATGCACCATACCCTCGAGAATGAATACCCAGGTGGCGGATGCATGTAGACCTCCTCACGCAACTCGCCATTAAGAAAGGCATTCTTTACATCAAGCTGAGAAACGGACCAATGACGAACAGACGCCACCGAAAGAAGAGTGCGGACAGTGGTCATGTGGGCCACAGGAGCAAAAGTCTCGTCGTAGTCACGACCATACTCCTACTGGAAGCCATGAGCAACAAGACGCGCCTTATAGCGCTCAAGAGAGCCATCAGAGCGAGTCTTAATCTTATAGACCCACTTACACGTGATGGGACGAGAGTGAGATGGAAAAGGAACAAGATCCCAAGTACCAGTACGCTCGAGAGCAGCAATCTCCTCGGCCATAGCATGCTGCCACTCAGGATGAGTAACAGCATCCCGGTAGGAGACGGGCTCATGGGTAGCTGCACCAGCAAGACCAAAACGGGCAGGAGGCCGAATCGACAGACGATCGCGGAGACCGTAGCGAGGAGATAATGGCCCATCAGAGGAAGATGGAGCATCAGGAGAAGATGAAATATCAGGGGAAGATGGTTCATCTAGAAGAGCCTCAATACGAGGTCGACGAGTGTAAAAGAGAGTGGGAGGAGCCTGAGGAGCCACAGGCGACGAAGCAGGAGGCGACAACGGTGGAGAGGCCTCAGGAGATATATGTGGAGACTCAGTAGGACGGATGGAAGAGGGCAAGACAGAGATGGGTGTATCTCGAAAGGTCAAAAAAGACAGGGACTCCTCAGAGGAAACCGAATGAGAGGCAGGACGTGGGTAGAAGGGACGAGACTCGTCAAAAGTCACATCCCGAGAAATCCGCATCCGTCGTCCAACAGGATCCCAGCACCGATAGCCCTTGTGCTCAAACATCAGTATCCCATAAAAACACACTCAACAGACTGAGCAATCAGTTTGGTGCGTTCTCGAGGTGCAAGGAGAACGTAGCAAACGCAGCCAAACAGACGAAGGGCAGAGTAGTCTGGAGAAAGATCACAGAGACGCTCAATCGGGATCTCACCCTGAAGAGCAGAAGAGGGCTGGATGTTGACGAGATAGGTGGCAGTGGAGACAGCCTCAGCCCAAAAGTGAGGTGGAATAGAGGCGGCAATCATTAGTGTACGAGCCGTCTCAAGGAGGTGACGATGCTTACGCTCAGTGACACCATTCTGAGCATGAGCACCAGGACAGGAAAACTGAGCGAGAGTGCCCTGCTCAGCAAGAAAGCTGCGCAGGTAATGAGAGAGGTACTCGCCAGCAGAGTCAGCACGGAAGACTCGAATAGGAGTGGAGAACTGTGTGCGAACCATAGTGGCAAATTGTTTATAGATAGACAAGACCTCACTACGAGAAGACATAAAGTATATCCAAGTGTGACGAGAGAAGTCATCTATAAAAATTATATAATATCGATGGCCCCCTTTCGAAAGGAAGGGAGTCGGACCCCAAACATCTGAATGAACAAGATCAAAAGGACGCTGAGACACGGACTCACTATGAGAATAGGGAAGCTGAATCTGTTTCCCTAACTTAAATCCCTGACAATCTAAAGATACGTCTCCTGAGACAGACCCCAGAAGACCACGACGGACTAAAGATGACAAACGAGATCCACACAGATGACCAAGACGGTGGTGCCACTGCTGGAAAGAGCTGGTAGACGGAGTGGCAGTAGCGGAGAGACTGGCGGTGGTGACGGTGGAAGCGGAAGGAAGATGAAGCCATTCAAGCTCCCAGAGACGCTGAGAGTCAAGGCGCCGAGGGCCAGAACCAACCAGAGCCCCCGTGTGGCGGTCCTGAACACAACAAGAGTCAGAGTCAAGATTGACCCGACAGCCAAAGTCAGTAATCTGTCCAGCAGAAACAAGCTGCATGGTTAGACGAGGAACATAAGCAACAGAAGGAACATGAAATGATGAGTTGCTAAGAGGTCCTCGACCAGAGACAGAAAGAGAGGTACCATCAGCAGTAAGCACACTGACAGGGAAACAAGAGGTGTAACAAAAGACAGAGTGGAAGAATCAGAAGTCATGTGAAAGGATGCTCCGGAATCAAGGATCCACGGGGAGGTACCTGACTGTGTAGGAGGTGGTTTCTCGTTGTTCAAGAGTCGATGAGCGTAACCCGCAGAATATGTCGAAGAAGAACACAGGCGGCAGCGACGTTGAAGTCCGGCTATCTCTGCTCAGTGAGAGAAATCGCGAAAGTAGTCGATGCAGACGTCGATGTAGAAGTACCAGTGCTAGGAGAAGAACGGCGTGAAAGATGTCGCTGCTTCTTGTAGCACTGGGACTCATTGTGGCCAACCTTGTCGCAGTAGGAGCAGCGAGGACGGCCACCTCCAGATGGAGGGCGGCCACCACCACCGTGGCGGCTTTGGAGGAGGCGATGTCTTCAAGCGTGAAGTAGTCGGTGTAGCGGTGGGCGAGCGCGAGCACGGAGGAGTGGCATCGGATCAAAGACCACTCGCACGAGTCTCCCCGCACGTATCTCGGTAAGGGCCTCCAGAAGAGTGACACGAGGGTGGCGTGCAAGAAGCTGGGCACGCCTCTGCTCGAACTCAGGACGAAGGCGAGTAAGGAACTCGTAGACACGCTGAAATTCCAGATCTGCACGTACAGCCAGGCAGCATGAACAGGAGCGACAGCCAGCAGTAGCGAAGAGAGTCCAGTTGACGCCATACAGCAGAACTCTGAGCATAGAAAGCGTCAACAGTAGCATCACCCTGCTGAAGAGAGTGCTCCTGGCGAACCACTGACAGGTAGAGGGCATCTCCAGAGGGTTCGTAGCACTGACGAAGGTGAGTCCACATCTGGACAGCCGAAGAAAATCCCACAAGCTCAGAAGAGAACTGAGGCTGGACACTGGCAATGAAGACAGCAGCAGCCCGAGCGTCGTCGTCGCACCACTGAGTGTAGGCAGTCAATCGATCTATGTAGGAATCTAGAGCCTCTTGGTAGGCAGAGGCAGCCTTCTCATCAACAAGGCCTGCAGCTTCGACAGCAGCCTTATCAGCTTTCGGCGGCAGCGCAATAGACGTAGGCTCCGTCGGAGGAGTAGGGCAAGGCGGGCAGGTGACATCGCCAGAGAGGACGCCCCAGAGACAAAGACCACGCATGTGGATGCGTATGTGAGACACAAAGTTGGTGTAATTAACACCATCGAAGATCACCGGACAACGAGGAAGGGAAACAGTGCCCATTGGTAGGCGACGGCGGGCGGTGATCAAGATAAACGAGCGGCGCGGCGGCGCGGCGATCATCGACGCGTTTTTAACCTTCTTTTCTTTTAAACCGACCGAAACGGCGGCCGCCCAAACGGCCCAAAGCAATCGGAGGAACCTAGCCCCTGCCGCCGTGGCGGCGACGCAGGGCGGCCTTCGGTGGTGGCGTGGCGGCGGCGGCCGGCTTCGAGCAAGGTCTTGCGTGGAATTAACGAGCCCATCGAGAGGGCATCGGCGACGGAGGCGGACACTGGCGGCGGCCGGCGACGAGGAGGTGCCAGGCGACGATGGGCGTGGAGCCATGGAGGGTGATGCGACATCCTTAGCTATTTTGTTTCATATAATGTTTTCAATTCATTGAATACCTCAGAACAACATGAGCTTACTAAGAGAGTTGAAAAGCAAGAGAAGCTTATCCAACAGGTGAATCTGTTCACTGAATTTCCTTTTTAATTAGTTGAGAATTTCATACTACCTAAAACTAGTGTTTTGCTTGTGCTCAGATTGGAAGATTCAATAATGAACGAAGATGAAGGATATGAGGCTGTTCTTGAAGAAAGGCCGTCACAATGGAGGAGAAGCTCGTGGGAGACAAGCAAGGGGAGAGAAGCCCAAGAATCCAAGTCAAATTCGAAACTTCCACAAGCCCAACCAAATTCAAATTCGGAATCAACTCAGAATTCAATTCGGATTCGGAATCAGCCTCAAATTCGGATTCGGAATCAGCAGGACAGTTCGGAGTAAAAAGGTCATAACTTTCTCATACGAAGTCCGATTGGGGTGTTTTTGGGCTTGTTGGAAAGCTAACTTCAAGCCCGATCCAACGGATCCTCTCTCACTCCGAAATTCGTCACGTATCAAAAGATATGACCGAAACAATATGACGGTTGTAAAATCAGAGTTTCCTTTTCTGTTTTGGAATGTGTCGGAATTGGAGTAGGACTCCAAATCCGAATTAGAATAGGAGTAGGGCCTCTTGGTCAGCCATGAGGAGGAGTAGGGGCACTATATATAGAGGGGTAGACCCCCATTGTAACCTCAGACCACGTTTAATATATTTTCAAAGCTTTTGCTTGATTCTCCTGTTGTGCTTATAGCCAAAACAGAGGGAATTGGGCATTGAGAACAAGAGGTCGTTCTTGCTTTTTCGCTGGGAATTGAGGGTTCGACGATCTTCGCTTGTGGTCAGCGAGGATCCAATCAAGTGTGTGTTTGGGCGAATTTTTCATAGAGTTGCAAGTCCGTGCATTGGCGCGGGGGATCAGCTGGTGGTTCGTCAGGGTACACAAGTTATCGAGAGGTTCTACGTCGAGAAGATCGCCCCCATCAGGTGGTATCAGAGCTCCGTTGACTCGGTAGGATCTTTATAGACATCAATTTATCCTTTGTGAACCTTTCAATCCTTTGCGAATACTTTGAACCTATTTAAGACTAGCTAAATCGTTGCTTAGGGTTGCATATTAATATTTGTGTTCTTGCAATTGTTCAAAGATCAAAAGGTGGGAAAGATTTTTTGCTTATTTTTTGTAGAACAAGAATTTTGGCCATAGTTCAAAAAAAAGAAGGAAAAAGAGAAGAAGAAAAAAAGAAAGAAGAAAAAAAAGAAAGAAGAAAAAAAAGAAAAAAAAAGAAAAGGAAAAAGAAAGCGCATAGGCGAACCATAAACTTGAGCGAAAATCCCCACTCATTCTTGATTCAATTGTTAGAATATCAATATTTTGTGTAATCTTGTGCCCTAGTTTTATTATTTGCAACTAGATAGCGTCTTTCTATAACTTGTGCAATACGAGCTATTTTGTTCTTCACTTATATCTTACATAGCTCATTCCTTGATTGCACTAAGTTCCAATATCTTTGCGTGTGAGTTGTTTTGATTTTCACTTATATCTTTGTGATCGGCAACTAGGCATTGAATTCTATTTTCGATATTTACTTAGCCTTACAATACCTAGAATTTTCAAATTAAGTAGGTATCCATACCAAGCTCCACAAAACACCCGTTGTCGTGCTTTGACTTGCTCTTGAAATTCGCTCACACATCACCTTGTGGTTCCTGCTGCCCTGAAGTGTAAGTATTGTTGATCTTAATTCCTTTCGGAACGGTAAAGAAACTTCACCTTGTTAGGATTGTGAGTTGAGTGACCTCTACATATACACATACACCTACATACATATTCTTTGCTTTGCTGCTAACAATGGCAGATCGCGAGTATACGTATCTTCCCTTCTATGGTAGTAATGATCCAGAGGAGTATCTTGAGTGGGTACAAGACATGGAGTTCGAGCTTGAATCCCATAAGTTCGAATCAGAAGCCAAGGAAGTGAGAGTGGCCACTTTGTTTTTTACGGACTATGCCTCTAGTTGGTGGCAACAACTAGGTGGAAAACGATTCATTACATCTTGGTTCTGTTTAAAAAGCATCATGAGAAGAGAATTTGTTCCATCCTATTATGAGCGGGAACTACTACGACACGTGGAGAGCATTAAACAAGGATGCAAAGTTGTCAAAGATTACTATATTGAGTTGAACCATACAATGCGTCGTGCCAATATCACTAGTGCATATCAAGAAAAGGCATATTTCAAAGCAGGCTTGAATTATCAGATCGTTGCTGCACTTCAAGATGAATATTTTCGTAGTCTGCAAGATCTTATGAAATTTGCTATGAAGGCAGAAAAGAGACTTAAACACATTCATGCACATCAATTAAATCTGCGCCGGCTCTTTAGTTCTAATTCATCCACTGGTGTGTCACTTGAGAAGAAGATCGAGCATGAGAATTTTTCTTCGACCGAGGTGATGAGTAGTGCTGCCCCGTCACAACCCGCAACACGTGAGGATGTCGTGGTTGGTGGTAGTTGTGCCCTTGCTGGCCCACGGTCTTACCAGGATGAGATGTATCAAAACCCATGTGAGAATGAGAGCCACATAGCCAAATTGAGTGAGAGTGATAAAAAGAGTGAGCTGTGTGAGTCCACCACATGCGAGGTTGAGAGCATCCCAATTGAGAGTGTGAGAGATACACCAAAAGAAAAGGGAGATATAGATGATAGGACAAGTAAGATTATTTTTGAACCTAACAACTTACCCTCTATTTCTAGTGTTGTATCACACATTGTGCAGGTGGACCAAGCAAATAAGGAGTTGGACATTCAAGAGCCCTCACCATTGGAAGAGAAAAATGAAGATATAACCATGGCTGGAGAGGGAACACATGATACCCCGTCGTTACATGATGACATTACGATACCCGCGGCACCTACATCAACTGAGGAGGACGACAAAGGTAACACTATTGGTACTAAATCGATATATCATCAAGACAAGGTGCGTAAAACTGAGAACTCCATTATTCCTTTGATGATTCCAAGTTCTAAATTTGATATGCTTAATTTGCATAATATGGAATTGATTACTCATACAGAAGTTATTACTAGAATATCCCTTAATGATTCTTTGTGTCGTATCATATTCGATAAACCAAAAGAGGTAGTTAGTGTTATTAAGAAGGTTCTTGAAATTTCACATTTAAGTTCACTAGTAAATAGCTACGTACACACATATAAATTCAATTTGATCGGAGATTTTGGTGTAAACAACAACATGTTTCAAGTTTATCGAATATGCATTACCGGTGATAATCTTGTTGATTTAAAATTACATGTTTTGCGCAAACCACCTATTGAGCAATGTCACAGTCTCTTTAAGATGGGTTTAAATACAAGTGTCTATTGTTTAGAACGCAATATGATGCCTACTTATTTATCTCCTAAATGTATAAGTAATCAGAGTAGCACAATTGAAGCATGGAATGGTATCAATTTGTTTTCACCCACTTTAGTTGATTTTGATATTGGGAAGGTTAAATTTTATCATACGAGTCAGTTAGGCAATTTGAAATATGATTTTGAGCTATCGATTATGCAAAACAACAAGAAGAACACAATAATTGATTCATACATATACCATGCATATACGTTGTTTTCTTCGTCTAGCACATTTTCAGGCTATCAAAAGCCGAGGACGGCTTTTTTTGAAGAAAGGGAGGATGATGCGGACATCCTTAGCTATGTTGTTTCATATAATGTTTTCAATTCATTGAATACCTCAGAACAACATGAGCTTACTAAGAGAGTTGAAAAACAAGAGAAGCTTATCCAACAAGTGAATCTGTTCACTGAATTTCCTTTTTAATTAGTTGAGAATTTCATACTACCTAAAACTAGTGTTTTGCTTGTGCTCAGATTGGAAGATTCAATAATGAACGAAGATGAAGGATATGAGGCTGTTCTTGAAGAAAGGCCGTCACAATGGAGGAGAAGCTCGTGGGAGACAAGCAAGGGGAGAGAAGCCCAAGAATCTAAGTCAAATTCGAAACTTCCACAAGCCCAACCAAATTCAAATTCGGAATCAACTCAGAATTCAATTCGGATTCGGAATCAGCCTCAAATTCGGATTCGGAATCAGCAGGACAGTTCGGAGTAAAAAGGTCATAACTTTCTCATACGAAGTCCGATTGGGGTGTTTTTGGGCTTGTTGGAAAGCTAACTTCAAGCCCGATCCAACGGATCCTCTCTCACTCCGAAATTCGTCACGTATCAAAAGATATGACCGAAACAATATGACGGTTGTAAAATCAGAGTTTCCTTTTCTGTTTTGGAATGTGTCGGAATTGGAGTAGGATTCCAAATCCGAATTAGAATAGGAGTAGGGCCTCTTGGTCAGCCATGAGGAGGAGTAGGGGCACTATATATAGAGGGGTAGACCCCCATTGTAACCTCAGACCACGTTTAATATATTTTCAAAGCTTTTGATTGGGCATTGAGAACAAGAGGTCGTTCTTGCTTTTTCATTTGGGAATTGAGGGTTCGACGATCTTCGCTTGTGGTCGGCCGAGGATCCAATCAAGTGTGTGTTTGGGCGAATTTTCCATAGAGTTGCAAGTCCGTGCATTGGCGCGGGGGATCAGCTGGTGGTTCGTCAGGGTACATAAGTTATCGAGAGGTTCTACGTCGAGAAGATCGGGCACCCCCCATCACCGGCACTTTGGGCGTCGGCCCGTGCTACGGGGCGGCCACCGATGCTATGGAGGCGACAGCGTCGGCGGGCCGGAGGTTCAAGCAGACGGCGGCTGCGGCTGGGCGGCGGCGCAGCCCCTCGCGGTGGCGGCGGCTTCTCCTTCCCCCAGTGGCGGCTCCCCCCGGTTGCGGCTACGTGGCGGCGGTGCGAAGGACGATGAAGGACGGCAACCAGCGCAGCGTCGGCCAGTGGTGACAGAGCAGACGATGACGGCTCTGGAGACCGGAGGACCGATCGGGAGTCGTCGGGCGACGACAAGAGGAGATGCCGTCAGAGCGGCGGGCGACAAGCGAAGCGGAACCCTAGGTACGCTCTGATACCATGTTAGGAATAGTACTTGTATTATCAGGAGACCAATGGACCAGTATATATACACGAGTATAGGTTATAGATAAAGAAACCAAATCATATCTAGAGTCCTACTCTAACACAAATATATCTCTAACATATATATCTCTAACAAAAAGCTCCCTCCATTAAAATGCACAAAGAAAATGAACTCCATTAAGCTCGTTTTATGCTTAGTGGCCCTGATGTTTACTTGGATGTGCTAGTTTAATTGTGCAAGATGACACAGATCATAGATCACCAAATGCACAGCATTAATTGTTGGCTGGAGACATGAATTTGTTGTAATATCATCAAAAGATGATTAGTTCTAAGGGCTGAGCATGACACGATTCATCCATTGTACATCATGCCTTACAAGAGAACTGCTCTTAGAGAATACCTGATCATGCCCCCCCGTCACAGTGCCTCTCTGAGGATCATGCCATGTTTTGTAGAGGTCCTGTAGGAGTTCTTGCCTATGAGCTTGAGAACACACACCAATCCAGCATACTTTGTAACTTCTGTCCAGTCTTGAGATGCAACAACCTGCAAGCAGCACATTAGAGAACACATGTATAAAGTAACATGGCCTTTGGCGTAGAAATAGCAGAATAATGCTAAATCTCACTGCAGCAATTGATGGACTGGAATCCTGTCCGATTTCAGGATGTGTTACATCCGCACTAAATATATTATTGTCGGTTTGTCACCGGCCAAAGGAACCCTCCAACTTACTGCATCCGAGAGCACAGTATTTCTTCCCCCCCAACTGATTTTGCACACATCATTAGGCATGAAATGCAGTGAGTTACCAGTACTATTCGTTGTTATCTGTTAACTTCCTAATCTGCACTAGGAATCTATGTGAACACTTGAGGACAGGACGGTAAATACATTAACATTGATTTTAAGTGAGACATTTGCCAAGTACTGTTTGCTGATCTTAAAAACATGCTTCGTTAAGCAGCACTGTGATATTAATCCCAATTCGGTTTCACAAATGCGTTTTATTTCACCTGAAAACAAAACAAAAAATTCTCATTATACATGTGAGAAAACAGAAATGATGTATTTACAAAATAATTAGCACAAAGAAATAAAAATATATGCGACATAGCTGGCAGAATGACTAAGAGCAAAACTGCAGTCTCACCATATAATGGGCCATTGTTGTCAGGGAGGATGGCCAAAAGAAGCTCAAGCTCTTTGCTCGAGTTTATTTAGTGCAGCGTTATGCACATGCTTAAGTGCCTTTAGTACTTGATCTGGTCTAGCTGAATATATTGGTATAGCAGGTTCACTGTTGAACTCCTGCAAAACAGAGTGTCATTATTTTACATCTATCAAAATGAAAAGGTTGCCGTTGTTAGAATAAGAGTTAGAATAGCGATTGTTTTATATTTTTTTATCTGTTTTTGTATTGTATATGACATACACCTCTTATACTCCTACATATATTATCAATTGAGACTCTTCAATACACACACAACATTCATAACATGGTATCAAAGCAAAAGTTCTAAAAACTTCCGCTACCCGCTACCCTCGGAGGAGAAATCTCTGCAGCGGTGATGAAGGTGAGCACGAGAGGGAGAAGGCCGCCGACTCCGTCGGAGGGCAGGCGAACCAGAACAAGACGGCGTCCTCCACGTCGGCGCCGCCCGGCGAGGCCCAGGTGCTAGCCGCCGTACAGGGACGCCCCCGGGCTCGTCTCCCGATCCCGACGCCGCGGAGTGGGTGGAAATCGGCGGTGGCGTGCTGGTGATCGCCGTTCGCCTCACCAGCTTCCGGATTCCGTCGAGTGCTCGCTCGTTCGGCTCCTCTTCGTCGCCTTGGCACTTCGGGTTCTTTTGTAACTACGGCCCGTCCCCGCTGCCCCCGTTCGTCCCCACCGCGGGCGTCGACCTCGACCTCGACTTTCTCCCCGTATCGCCCGCTTGCAGCGCCGTGCTCGTCGACAGCCGCAGTAGGTGCCTCCTCCTCCTCGAGCTTGGCGCCGGGTTCTCGAGAGAGCTCAAGCTCCTGCTCTGCAGCCCGCTGGATAAGACGACCGTGAAGGTGTCGTCCCTCTACATCACCGGGCATAGGCTGGCCTGCTGCGTGCTCTTCCCGGGGGAAGGCGCCGCGTTCCGCGTCGTCGTCGTGCTCTTTGGCGCTGCTCCGTCCCACTTCGACGCTCCCCTTCCCGCTCGACCTGTTCAGCAGGTCTGTGCTAATGGTCTAGTCGATGTGGATAGGGAGATTCGGCAGGATACTGAGTCTGCTGGGGATGATGGAGATGAGAATGATGAAATCCGTGAGAAGCTCCAGATGATCCGGGTCAAGTTTTTGCGTCTTGCTGTTCTTTACCGGCTTGGGCTGGCAGAACAGCTTAGAAGAAATACTGGACACAGGGTGTTTTTCCAGTTTTGACCGAGCACAGGAGATGGTAGACGTCTTGAAGCTGCTGGAAACGAGCCCTTTGATTTTTTTTCTTGCACGGATGCTCGCTGGTTGGAGAAGATGCACTGGTTCTTGCTGTTAGGGGAGGAGATGGGTCTTCTGCTGCTGCTAGTTTTGATAGTTATATTTGAGTTTTTTTTTATGTTGTTACTTCCGTAACGTCCATCTAAATTCGTATCACTCAATCTTTGATTTCGTCTAAAATATACGAGTCCATAAATTTATTGTCATTCATAGAAGTATAGTTATTGCCTTATGCATGATAGTAGTCGCCGCTCCCGCTCTTCTTTCTGAGTCGCGTGCAAATCGTAGAAGTCGTTATGATGACGCCGCTTTCTTAGCCGCCGCTCTGAGCTTTTAAGATCGTTGCGCTTCTTTTGCGCCGCCGCCGACTTGGGCTTCGATCTGCGCTGTCATGCTTCTATCTATTCCTATTCGACTTGATTTGACAGCTTTATCTATTCATGTCGGTTTCATTATCTTCTTCGACCTGTTGTCTCAGTCGACTTTGCTCCTGCACCTTATGCTTTATGAGCCGTCGCACGACACCGGATGGGAGGATGTCTTTTGATACTCGATATATTTTCCAAGAGCTGCATGCTACGACGACATTATCAAGACTCGGACTTTGGATCTTCTATATTTTAGTGTCAACCATTTCCAAATGCAATGTTGCTGCATACATCTTGCATTTTAAGAAGGTGTTAGAATAGGAGTTAGAATAGGGACTCTTTTATATTTCCTTATCTGTCTTTTATATTGCATTATCTGTATATAGCATACACCTTTTGTACTCCTATATATATTGCCAATTAGAGTTCTTAAATACACACAACATTCATAACAGCCGTAAGGTTTGCACTTCGCAATTTAAAAAGGAGTGACCCTTCCATAAAATACTAGCACAATATGAGAGGTATACCATGCCTGAAATTTTACACATTCGGGCCAACTCCTGGCAAAATCTATGAGCAGTGATTTCTTGAACACTTCTTGAGAAGTTTATGCAAGGCCAATGATTCACCGTGCACCAATTGATCACTTTCTGCAAAAAATGATTTTTTTTTTCTCAGTGGTCAATACGCTTTCATCTCTTGGAGCTACACGGTAATTACTCTGTTACAAATGAGAATTAACCACTTCAGCAGACTGGATTCTCCCCTTGTTCGCCATGTTCCATTGACCAACATGTGGTAAGCACTCCTTTTCTTTTCCAGTGTCGTGATATTTTAGCTTCACGTGAAAAAAAAAATACAAAAACAGAAGGTCAGGAATAAGCAGAGAGTAGCTGTTGATATTGAAGCCTAATAGACCATTGATCTTACCCAGGGTGTAGGCGGAACTCGTGCTTCAACAGAGGTGAGTTTGTCACTTATGTTTATCCCAAATTCCTTTGCATAGGGATCTTGCCGATATTCATTTTGATGAACAGTCTGAAAACAGTAATTTTAGTTTTGATGCCATTTTGGTAGGGACTATGTGGTCCAATACAATGTAACGAAAAAACTAGAAGCATATAGTAGTGACCAGTGAGCAATGAAAATTGAGCTTGTTTTCTCTGTTGGACCGAAACAGCGACTAGAGTGGGTTGAATGGAAGCTCTGTCTATTTTTCACCTTAATCGGATTCAACATATTTTTCTCTCCAATAGCTATGAAAGTTATAAAGATCAACAAACAAGCACAGCGCATGTCTTGTATTGAATCAAATCAAAACCCCGAAGCACAACAACAAAAAAACACACTGGTGAACAGAACCCAAGAACAGTACCGGTTGTATTCGTGAACAATAGCGGTATTACCGAAAATTGGTAGTACCGATGAACAGTAAAATCAGCACGACGAACAGGATGCAGCCCTAAATCCAAATCCAAAATTGACACAACTTTTGATCCACAGCTCCATACTTCATGAAACTTGAAACATATCTTCTCTAGGATATCAGGAATCTATTCCACTCAAAGATCGTGAAGATCATTGCCAAAGTTTCAACATTTTTCCGTTTGAGTGAAGGTTGCTCTAAAACTGGACCAAAATCAAGCTTTGATCCTAGAACTTGCCCATGGGTAAGAGATGATCTTAGATGCATTCTCATATGTCACAGCAAGAAACCAAGGGAAGACCAAAGGATCAACAAAAACCCAAAATCACAAAAGAAAGAGCAAGAACAAAAAGAGAGACATCTTGAAGAATCTTGCTCGGATTGATTGGATATTAAAATTGGTTTACAGCCACTCCACCATAGAGGATAAAAGCTCAACACTTGAGCACTCAATCAATCCAACTCTCTAGAACCCTAACCTCTCCTATCCCTAAACACAAACTAAGTTTTTTTTAATACAAAGGGTTCCAGAGTGCACAACCAACACCCTCCCTATTTATAGAGAAGGCTACCTTCTAGAGAAAGACAGCTAAACGGGCACCCGTTAAGCCCACGCACAAATGGGTTTCACTTACGCACGCATTTCAAACGTCGTCTTCATCTACTATTGACCTAAACCACTTCTCCTTGCACTATCTTACGCCGCGGTTTAGCCAAAAGCAATCAAGCCGGTATTTAGGTGAAGTTACCAAAATACCTCTTCTCGATCCTTCTCCAAAGACCGAGTCCAATCTTCATGAAGCAATCTCATACTTCGCCATGTGTAGGTCGATCAACAACTATCTTCATGTTGACAAGTCTTTCCCATCTGGTTCCCACCGAAACCACCATGGCACTTGCATCGACCCCTGCGCCGCTTGATGCAACCCGTCGCACCGAACTTCCCGTTCGGTCATCCTTGTCCATTTTGTGCCATGCTTGAGTCCACTGACTTCACCCGGCATCGTCGATCATTCTGAACCTCAACTCTTCAAGCCTAGTCCCGATCATCCTCACCATTGACCTACAAGCTTACTGCACAACAATAGACAACACATATGCAATAGAACCTATGAAATTGACCTAACAAACAAAAATCGTCGCCAAACTGGCAAATGAACAGAGCAAAACCGGTAATACCGCCAGTGAACACTGGTAGAACCGCTCCACAATTGCAGTCTTACTAATTCTTAGGGAAGAAGAAACTCCCAAAAACATGTTCTTTGGAGAGAAAAAAACATACCGCCAAGTAAAATCCAGTCATACCGCAATGCGGTAGTACTGCTTCTCAAATGCGGTCATACCTATTTTACCTGGTCGAAAGGTTACGACCTCCTAGTCGAAAGGGTTACGAATATCTGGTTGAAAGAGTTACGACCACCAGGTTACGACCACCTAGTAGAAAGAGTGTACCGCTCCTCTATTGCGGTCATACCGCGCTACGGTAACTTCCCCATGTGATTGCACTCGAGACAATAAGGCACAGTGCAGCAACAAGGACAGCAGGAACCGACAAGTCACCCTCCTCACCTTCGTAAAACCAGTTTATTGAATGCGAAGCAGGAGCATGTGATGCGTGGTCATTGCATAGGAACGAAAGACCAGTGTTTTGGGATCTCACTTTTGTTGTGGGACCCTGAGTTTAATTTCATACAACCTATGTCATCTAGGTCATACGAAATTAACTTTGAGTTTCCAAGATCTGAAATTCAATTTAATCCAAGTTAAGTATGAAAACCTAGTTGATATCAACTGGATAATCGACCCGCATACCACTCGATGGTATATGCACCAGTCGATTCTCAGCAGTCCGGGTCCATATTTAAATGAATCAAATGACGTTTCAAATCTTCGGATATGTGTCCTGTGTTAGCTTCCAAGGATCAGTGGCTAACACACACATATCCTCAACAACATTGATCACAGTCATACACAATCATACATTAATATTACATCTGTGGCATCCACAACTAGAACTTATATCCATAATTTACACAAGTAGCCGATCGGCCAAAATTAAACATCAACAAAAGTACGCAGCAGAAAAACATATATCATAACCAAAATTTACAGCAAAGTGTGCCCAACTCCCAGAGGCAACTGAGTGGGGTTAGAAACAACGCTATTCGTTGGTGTCGCCAAAATCGGCGCTAACGAACTGCTCGAGAGTGTAATCATCCTCACCTGAACAAGTAGACAATCCGATTAAGTACAAAAGGTACTCGCAAGTCTTACACAAAATTTTAAAAAAATTGTATGCTAGAGGATGACCAAAGGAGGCTATACATGGAGGTTAATCAAAGGAGAGGTTGTAGTGGTTTAGTTTTGCATAAAATGCACCACTTTTTAGTCCTACACATACTAGTTTGTAAATGTCATTTATCAAACACAATTGTATCAAAAGAAGTGTAATTGACATAAATCAAACAATACCAAAGTGGCAGTCCACTTTGGTAAACTAAAATGCATGACAACCGGTCAAGTTGATACTAAGTTGTTGTCCATGTCAATTTTAATTATGAGTTTAACGATGATGTCATTCTAAACCAAGTGTCGTCCACAACCGTGAACACGACTATTTGAATAGATTATAACCCTGCAGAGGAGTACATCTTTACCCACACGACTTGATCAGCCCGTAAGCCTTCGAATAATGACACACTTCCTATGGTATACCGGCCAGGGAAATCGAGACTCGGTATTTTTTAACAAGACAATCTTATTGAGTTGAATCACCCTATGCGAGATGAAACCCCGCTTAGTACAAGCTATTTATAGAACTTGCTAACCGGGCACGCAAGTTGTGTTGGAGATGCCGACCCAATGAACATAAAGAAAAATAGTACTCCCTTGCACATTATAACATGGGATCACCCACCCATGTCCTCACACCACCTGTGCTTCAACTCAATAAAATCTTCCCCTTACTTGACCAAGCGGCACCCATACACCGCGTGTGAAAGTACGTATGGTACTTGGATTTTCAACCCAAAGTTCGGTCATTAACTATTTGGACAAGTCTTTCCACTGAAACCGATTCTCGTGTACGAAGGCACCCACACTACTAGTCACTTGTCCAAACCAAAATTAGTTTTCAATAAACAAATTTTAGACTAAAAAACCAGATTCAACAATCTGAACCAAAAACATAAAGGTAAAATGTTCAGTGTTTCCCACGACTGACGAGATAAGCCCGCCAACCGAACTAACGTATCTAATGACTTGCAGGGCTAAGCATTCATATAAATAATAAATATCATCACATGATATATAACTTAAGCATAGATATATGGGATGATTAAGGATAAACCACAAGGACTAGGACATAGCTAACTAGACTCACAAATTATCGATATACCAAAAATAGCATGCAAGCAAATATCATTGTATTTTAAAATACTAAATTGACCAAAAGTGGGATCAAAATGATGCAAGAGGATGCTTGCCTTGCTGATAATCCACTTGTTCGCTCTCGGATGGGTAGTCGTTCGTCTCGAGCAATGCAGAATCTAGAAAGAAAACACGATCTCGCATAAACAATGAGAAAACCGAGAAAACCAAAACACTCAAAATGCATGAAAACTACACAGTACTAATATTATGATTTTAGATGGATTTAGGTGAAAATTTTAGTTCACTTGGAGTTCATTTCGATTTCCTATGAATTTTTCAAGACTAAATGCATAAGTGTTCAAATATTTTGACTATCAAAATTTTATATAATAGTAACATATTTAAAACATATTCCAAATTAAAGTATAGTAAAATACTAAATTGACCAAAACTGAAATCAAAATGATGCAAGGGAATGCTTGCCTTGCAAATAATCCACTTGTTCACTCTCAAATGGGTAGTCGTTCGTCTCGGGCAATGCAGAATCTAGAGAGAAAACACGATCTCGCATAAACACCGAGAAAACTAAAATGCTAAAAAATACATGAAAACTACATAGTACTGATATTATGATTTTAGATGAATTTAGGTGAAAATTTTAGTTCGATTGGAGTTTATTTCGATTTTCTATGAATTTTTCAAGGTTAAATGCATTAGTGTTCAAATATTTTGAATATCAAAATTTTTTTATAACAATAACATGTTTAAAACCTATTACAAATTAAAATAAAGTAAAAATTGGAAACTAACAAAATTAATTTCACTCAATTTGGAGTTAAACTGAATTACTTATGAATTTTTAAAGTTTAAGCCATTTTCAGTGCAAAAGTAATTCATTTCGGAATTTCCAAACGCACGGAATACTTTTTATACCCAGGTAAATCTAGCCTCAGTCGCTTACATGTGGGGTCCTTTGCATAAGGTTTTTCTTTTTCTTTTAATCCCTGAAGAAAACCTCCTAACAGGTGGGGTCTATGTCATAGACTTGGTCTATGGCAATAGTGCATGGACTAAAGATCCATGAGCTCAATGCACAGGTCTACGGCTCAGGGCGCTGTGCACTAAATGAACTGGGCCCGTGTGTCAGCGACTAACGGCACAATCCAGTATTAAAACCTCCTCAATTTATGTGTTATGGGGTCCACTTGTCAGTGAAACCTTACGTATTAAACTCAACAGTTAATCGCTGATTTAATCTAATTTGACTGAGATTATGCTAATGATTGGCTACAGTGATTGCCTGAATAGTGAAGCATGCGGCCGCGATTTTACCCAGCGGCTCGCCAGCGTTGTGGTCCACGGCGGTGCAGACTAAGATAAAAAATGGAACCCTCATACCCTTGCGGTCCTACCGATGGCCGAAGCATGGTCAGAGCATGTCCGTAGCAGTGACGCGACGATGAGCGGCGGTGGTAGAGCTACGGCCGTAGCAGTGGCGCGACGGCGAGCGACGGTGGTAAAGGTACGGCGAAAGTGGGCAAGGCAACTCAATAGCGCATTGAGCTAACCAAAGTGTGCAAAGGTATCTAGGAGTCACAGGGAACCTACCAGAACCAAGGAGAGGCTAAGAGGTGCACTGTGGAGCTCCAACGGCGTTGACCAGCGGTGGCGACAAGAGCTCAAACGTGGAAACGACGACCTGAGGAAAGAACAGAGAAAAGAATGATCGGGATAACTTACAAAGACCTAATAGATAGTGTTATCGGGAGGAATTGAAGAAAAATGCACTGTGCCGGAGATGGAGACGAAGGATGTAATTTCGGCTGGAAAATGAGAAAAATCCAAATTCCAATGATCTCTGTGAATGAAAGGCAAAATAGATTTGAGGGGAATTACTTAGCATATCCTATAACACGTGATGACGCATAAGAAAGAGGAATGAGCTCACCCAACACTGAGATGACACGGCTGTAGGATCAAGGATAACCGACTAGAGGGGGGTGAATAGGAGGTTTCTAAAATTTCTAAATCAAATTATCCAAATTAGCAAGATACACTAGGCAAAGATATTTATCACAAGCTATGAGCTACAAAAATAAGTGCAATAAGTAAAGACAAGAATTAACCGCACAAGGACAAGGGGGTTTTTCCCGTGGTATCGAAGATTTGTCGATCTTCACTAGTCCACGTTGAGGAAGCTTGATTCACTCAAGCCGGCTCCACAAATTAAGCCTACCCTCGATCACTTGGTTGTTCTTCCTCCTCTCCGGAGTTGGTGAACACCGACCAATCACAACCGGCGACGGGTCTCTTCACAAGTTTCTTGAAGAGATCACCGCGCAACCTCCGCCTAGTCGTCTAGGTGCCGACAAGCACCAAGAGAATAGAACTTGACCTTCACTTGATGGCAATCAAGAGCCAAAGGATCAACTAGTAATGCAATGCTCTTGGTTTTGCTCACTACCTCACAAATGTGTGCAAAGAGAGTAAATGAGGAGTGAGAGGAGTGCTCAAGGCTCAAATGAATTGAATGAATGCTCAACAACACGTCCTTGAGCTGGTGGGGGTGCATTTATACCCCTCACAACCAAATATGACCGTTATGCAGAAAATCTGACAACATTCAGAGAAATCGGAACTTCCGCCGTGTAAGGTGCGGAACTTCCGCTCTTCAATCGAGTGCACTGTAACGGTCATTACAGTGAGCATTAAATGCTCTGATCTAGCCGTTGGATTTATGTGCGGAACTTCCGCCAACTAGATTTCGGTTCTTCCGATAATCGGAAGATCCGCTTATTCCACAGCGGAACTACCGCACTTGCGAAAACAGCTAAGTCCCCAAAAAGGGTGCTCTCTGGAAAAAAACGGACCGCGAATATTTCGAAGCAACCGATAATCGGAACTTCCGCTCGTATCATTGCGGAACTTCCGCGCTTCGAGAAATCGGCTAAGTCCCGAAAACGGATGCTCTGGAAAAATCAAACCGCATACGATTTTGAGCAACCGATAATCGGAACTTCCGCTCGTATCATGGCGGAACTTCCGCGATCGAGAAATCGGCTAAGTCTCGAAAACGGTTGCTCTCTGAAAAAATCAAGCCGCAACCTTTTCGGAAGAACCGCACAGCGGAAGTTCCGCAGTATCAACGCCGGAACTTCCGATTGTGTACTGAGAAGAAGAATTTTCTTTTGAAACCAAACCAAAAGAACATGCATGATCCTAAGTTGATCCAAAGGCATAATGAGATGCTTTCAAGCTACAAGACAAGCTCCCCCTTAATAGTACGACATTTATCCTATAATCCGGTCTTCCTCCATACTCCAAAGACCGGTAAAATTCAAAAAGGGTTCCTAGTCTATTTGTACCTTGCCTTGAGATCAACTCCATCTTCTCAACATTCTTTGACATGTAGCTCCTTGGTTTCACTTTGTCATTTGGGACTATGCCTTGTAATCACTTCAACACACATATTAGTCCCATATTCACATAATGTCATTAATTACCAAAATACATTTTTAGGGGCCTAGATGCTTTCAACGGCGGCGGCACTACTCGGTGCGTGCTGTGAAGTAGAAAAAGATAAGCCCATGTTCTAAGAGCTACAGTCAAATTCAAGAGCTCATATTAGCAAAACGAACACGGCAAGCAAGGAGAGGAAGAAAGGCACAAGAATGAGAGGATAGACCTCAGTGTGCAAGAAGAAACACCGAGCTCATCTGAGCGACAGAGAGGGAGAGGACGTCATTTTGATGGCCAGAGAAACGCCGAGAGGCAGTGGTGTTACTCGTGGAGTCTCTAGACTGGATGGTGACGGCGGTGGCGAAACGGTGTGAGACCGCATGGACGGAGCTGCACTGTCGTAGTGCCACCTCCTACTGCGCTCTGGAGTTCGCTCGGCGCTGGCGAAGCGGTGGAGACGAAGGCACCGACAGGTGGGCCCAGCTTGTCAGCGGTAGTAGCGGAGCGGGGCGGTCTGAGTCGGGTGCGGACGAGCGAGTTAGGTCCGATCAAGCCAGTTAGTTCGGGTTCGGTCGCAACAGTGCTAGACTCAAACGATTGACTGGCTTTAATTTCAATCCCTACTACTTTTACCGGCAATTAAAAATAGCAAATAAATTTAGAAAATTCTAAGAAAAATTAAGAGAGATTCTTGAGATGACATAGAACTTGTATAAATTTTCTAATTACTCTTTTAATGATTTATTTGCTTATTTAAAATCCTTTGCAGTAGGTGTTTAAGGATTGAGTTTAGATTTTTCTCAAGGTCAAGTTAAACTCTAAATTTTTCAAAAAAATCATATTTATTCATGATAACTATTCTAGTATTTAAATAAATTATTTTCCCGAGATCTTCATAAACATTGATCACTGTTTTCTTTTGCTGGGGTTTAAGTTCCATGTTACTTTACAAATGCAATATTTGTACGAATGCTCCAAAATTTAACATGCATGCTCATGAGACGCATTCTAAATCTACCAAGTGAAAATGAGGCTGCAACATTGGTCCTCCCTGATGGAGTGATGATGATCGGTCATGGTGTTCAGTGAGCATGACACCGCACCAATTTTGCCCTGTTTGCGTTTATGCCACTGTCGGTCGATCATCCATCAAGTTGACTACCCCTTGTTTTACTTAGTAGGTGCTATATGTGCGTATTATCCCTTGTCTTGAACAAAAGGCGACCAATTGAATTACATCGTCCAGCTGCATATTAAGATTGAGGTAGACCCAGCCTTGCAGCTGAGATGGGCCACAAGGCCAGGCTGAGGTTCCATTGGGAGCTCAAGAATTATCGCACGGTTTTACATAGGATAAAGTTCAATTCCCACAAAATCAGGAGGCTATTCTCGCATTCCAAACAAACTTAAGGCATATCTGCCGTACTATTCTCATAGCTAACCACAAAAGAGTTCGATCATGACGATGAAGACGGCACTTTGATCTTCTCAACGCTTTTTTTTGTTTGTTTTTTTTTTGCATTAACTGCGCTATCTCGGCAGTGTCTATTGGAGTTAGGAGGCCACCACTACAAAATTCCACCATTTAACCATGGAAGACAAATTTTTCACCGGTATGCTGTTACGCGAAACCCGCACTTGGTGCCACAAAGGACAGTACTTACATGAGACTTTGGGAGAAGCAGAAAAGAAACAACAGCTTTGACAACAACAAACAATCTCCCTGCAAGGCACCACAGTGCAAAAAAAATGATGCACCCCTACACCTCGGCCTGCCCATCCTTGGGAATGTGGAAGCCTTCAATCTTGCGCGCAACATCGTTTACCCCGACCTTCAGTTTCTCATTTGCATTCTGCGCCTCTTGCTCGTCGTTGTTAGCTGGGCCCAGCTGCCAGATCCGAATGGTGCCATCTTCTGATCCCGACGCATAGGACTCGCCAACAGGTGCGAACCGGACGCAGTGGACAGGGCCGTGGTGCCCTTTGTTACAAGCTGTTGTCAACAAAACGTAGTCATCATTTACAATGGGGCATAGCCAGTCAAATAAGGAAACGCCATAACAAGGTCATTGAATGAGCACCAATATCATCACATAATGAGCAGGAAATGTTTTCTTCCATCATGTTCTTATACTAGTACTTGAAATGAATGTCCATGGGGCAAAACTCATAGCTCCAAATCATTGATCACACTAGAAACGTAACAAAAATGCTGCCCTAAATGTGAAATAGCAACATTTGCTTGCCCATAGCTGTGAACCAGGTGGTATCCTGAAGCAAATTCTTTACAAGATGTTTCTCCCTCCACCAGACGATAATCTAGGGCCCCCTCACACATCTCGAGAGTAAACTTTTACTAACAATAGGTAAAATAGTATAGAGGTTTGGCAACAAAAAAAATAGCACCATTGGTTTCATATTTCATTATTTGAAAGTACTTTTACATAGCTATTATTTTTGTTACTATGCACTAATGTATAGCAAAATAACTTAATTAGAAAAGTTTAATCCTACAGAGAAAACCAAAACAAATAATACAAAAAGTCTGGGGCTCAGTCACAGGATTTCAGCTTCACAATCTTAATTGTACAAGAGAATAATGAACCACAAGAAAGCTAAAGGTTCTTGCATAATATGAAACATTTAGCCATTCAGACTTAGATTCATGATCAGGTCTACTCGTGAAGTTCATTGCAGGTGCCAGCGTAACGCTTCTAAAAATAGTAAAAGGCTGAATCGAACCACCTACAAGGTAATATTTCTATTTAGGACATGTAAAGCTCCAAATAAGTTGCAGGTGGCATTATTAGATAACCAAATCAAGTGTTTTGCAGGTATCACAAGAAACAGTTATCAATTCAATCATTTTGATTAAACATTTTAAAATCAATAAACTTACTTATTTCTTCACCAGTGAAGAAATCAAAGACATGAACCCACATGTCTTCTCCACCGGCGATGAATTTGTTCCCAAACTTTGGTTCAAGTGAAGCTGACTCCACATTGCATGGCATATTATAGCTCTTGACAAGTCCAAAGCTGCAGGATAATCAGGAAATAGTTGTAAGCAACAAACTGATCCAACTCACAGTATTGAGAACAATACATAAAAGAATATCTTACTGATTTGCATCCCAAAATTTAACAGTTGAGCCGTCAGCTGTAGTGATGAACCGACCATCCTGGCTTACTTCTGCACTAGTAACAGGTGCCTTGGTTTCAAGAGTTTGGACAATTTTTCCACTCCTTACATCCCATAACCTAATCAGAGGAAAAAACAATTGAGCAAGCAGAAAGAAATAGTACAATACTTAAATTTAACACATGCTTTGAAATAGTATTGGGGAAAATGTAGTTCTGCTTCCTGTAGTACAACATCTATTTTAAAAATTAGAGTTGTTCATAATTGCAGGCAAGTTTTTGGGAACATTTCAGAGGCAAAAAGTCAATTGTTTGAACTCGTGTGTAAATGACAGTTACCTGCAGTCCTGGACACATGTGTCCAAATTTATTTGCATATTGACAAACGTTTGAAATAGTGTTATGTTTCAGACCCAGACTTTGGGATTAAAGAAAGGAGAGAGTGGGATTTGCTTTCTAGGAAAGAACAGGAATTGAAACTTGCACTTCTTTAGTGCAAATATTCCTGAGTAAACATACAACAGAACAATGGGTTTTTATTAAGAATAAAATGAATTTGTATTAAGTGAATCCTAATGTTATGGTCGTGGGCCAGCTGCAAGAAGGAAGCTTCTACAGTAGCCATGCTTATTAAGTCGTCAACTAGTCAACAAGTCGACGGCGAAGAGACGACTGGAGCTGGCAACTCGACTTGCGCCGGCAAGTCGGGCGACCTTGCCCGTCGACTAGTCGACCAGGCGGCGCCAAGTCAGGCGACTTGGGAGGAGGGACATGGGGCCGGTTGTCAAAGGCAGTGAAGTGTGGACAGCAAGATAGAGGGAGTGATCGAGTGAGTGAGGAGTTGTTGTCAGCAGTCGGGCGGGCACCGAAGGGAGCTCACGCTCACACGCAAGCCCTTCAGATCCAGTCGGCAGTCGCCGCCGCCCACAGAGGCAGTAACCACCGCGCCACCGGCCTTCATCGCCCACGCCCTTTGTCGCAGCTGCCGTCACAGCTCCCTTCGCCCTCACCCTTCGTCGTAGCCGGCAGCTCCCTCGCGCCCTTCGTCAGTCATGCAGCTCCCTTCGCCCGCGGGAGGAGGTGAAGGCCGTAGCTCCCACCACTCCCGTCGCCCAAGTATGCTCCTCTCTCAGCTCCCTATTTCTCTTCCTTCTTCCTCTCGATCGATTTGGGGACTAGGGATCGAAGGGAGGGGGCTGAGGAGGAGCGATGGATGGATCTGGACGGGGAGGAGGGAGCGAAGGAGCGATGGATCTGGGATTTGGGCTTCTGGACCGAGGGAGGGGATTGGGGAGGAGGGAGCAATGGATCTGGGCGGCTAAGGTGGGGGACTAGGGTGGAGATCGGGAGGAATAGAAGGATTTGGGACTGGGGGGTCGATGGATCGGTGCATATGTGAATTGTGATTGTGACTGTGAATTGTGAATTTGTGATTATGACTGTGAAGGAGATATGCACAGAACGACATCTTTGTGTGATTGTGATTTTATGAACTAAAGATAGCTCTCTGTTCTATGCATATGTAGGGCCTGTTTGGTATGGCTTCAACTCCCAGCTTCTTAGTTGGAGTAAGTGGAGTCATGCCAAACGGTCCAGCTCCAACAAAAAATTGAATTTGGAGTTTGAGAATCTGGAGCAGTCAGAGTGTATTTTTTCGTAGCTGCATGAGAAGGTGCTCGCATGGAGCCATCCATCATTTAAAATACCCTAAAATTAAGATAAAATTACCCACCAAATGCCATCCAATAAAACCCCTCGCCCATCCAATAAAACAAGGGTAGTATAGTCTTTTAACAAAGATCTTTCTCATTCTGAGTGGAGTTAACTTTCTAACCAAACACCTCCAGTAGACTACTCCAACTTCTCATAGGAGTGAATCCAAGAGTGAAGCTGGAGTTGGAGCTGTAAAAAATTGGAGCAGAGCCGTACCAAACAGGGCCGTAGGCATTATGGCAGAGCAATCTTCAACTCCAACTCCAACTCCAACTTCAACTCCTGTTTGGTATGGCTCCAACTCCCAGCTTCTTAGTTGGAGTAGGTGGAGCCATGCCAAACGGTCCAGCTCCAACAAAAAATTGAATTTGGAGTTTGAGAATCTGGAGCAGTCAGAGTGTATTTTTCAGAGTCATGAGAAGGTCGCTCGCATGGAGCAGTCATCCGGTTACGAAAATACCCCTAAAATTAAGATAAAATTACCCACCAAATGCCATCCAATAAAACCCCCCTCGCTCATCCAATAAAACAAGGGTAGTATAGTCTTTTAACAAAGATCTTTCTCATTCCTGAAGCTGGAGTTAACTTTCTAACCAAACACCTCCGTAGATTACTTCAACTTCTCATAGGAGTGGATCCAAGAGTGAAGCTGGAGTTGGAGCTGTAAAAAATTGGAGCAGAGCCGTACCAAACAGGGCCTACAACAGGCATAGAAGGGTATGATCCGGATAATGATCCTATGCGGAAGGCTAAGTCTAATGATCCGGGATGGAAGTATGGCTTTTGGCCAGTCATTGGCAACCGAGATTTGATCCAATGTTAAAAATGTGCCAAAACTACAACAACAATCATGAAAGAGATACGAAAGGCTTTGTGGAAGTACAAGAAGGGCAGACCACTCTTCCTAGATTATGATGATGAAGGAGAAGATGAAGATGTGAGTGTGACAACAACCGACAAGGAGTCTGAAGCCTGTTGTGTCAGGTTATGTTGATGGATTGTGATGATTATGCTTTCCTTTTGCTATTTGAGACTTCAGAACTTGTTGTCGTGTTACTTAACTATCGTGGAGAATGCTATTGTCGTTGGAAACTTGATAATTTAGGTGCCTAATTTCGTAATTGCTCATTTATTTGCTGTTATGTACTTATGTTGTATGATTTGTATTGTCCTCTTTAATTCATGGCGCTATATTGCTCTCCCTTAAAGGTATTGTATGAGTTCATTATAGTTTATTTTCATCAATCATCATATGCCTATTCTTGTTTTTTTAATTTTGCAGCATGAAGGTCTCAAATCATGCTTCAAAGAAGGATTCAACAAGTCAAATGAAGGGAGTTTGGACTCAAAACATGTAAGTCATCGATCCTCTCTTTAATTCAAGCTATAGATGTAATTTTCAATTACTGCAATACAAGGTATATAATATATACATGTGTACATACATATCACTACCATATGAACAGTATCTTTCGACTAGTCGGCAAGTCGGTCACTAGGAGGGTAGTGTCGACTTGCCAACTTAATAACCATGGTAGCAGCAATCCCACAGATTAAGGAGAATAAATTGATTAGAAATCATATTTAGTTGTAGCTTTCCTTATCTAGTTTGGGATGTTATCTTTATAAGTTGGAAGGTTTATATTTGATTGTAAGGTGGCCGGCACTATATAAGCACAGCATTGTCATCTCTTATCGGCAAGAAAGAAAGAATAATCCATTTCCATCTTTAGTCTCCTAAATCCCTCCAAGCCATTGGCCATCTGGCCATCCTCTTGACGGTGTTTACCTGTTATGATCTAAGTTATGATCTAAGCAAGCTTATAACACCTAATTACTAGATTCTCGTGTTTACCATTTACCGAGTTGGACATCCACAGGATGAGAACAGAACAGCCAAACGTGTCTGTGCCCTCTGGGTATAACAGTAAACAGTCTATTTTGTTACTATAATCAACTTCTATATGAAATTAGCAATAATCAAGGAAAGAAAAAAGGCAAACCTATAGCTGAAATACAGTACAGTTAACTACTTTCTGACACACCTCACGCCACCCATATCAGTGCAGGAACTTAGTATAGTTTGGTCACTATGAAGCCAAGCAACAGTTCTGACAGAACCAGGTGATTTGTCAATTTCTCTTGGAGCTGCATCTGGGCGGTTCAAATCATATATCCGCAAAATCTTCTCAATGCCTCCAGTAAGCAACAGTTTGGTATCCTGCAGTAAGCATTTTAGTCAGATCTAAATATATCCATGCAGGGAAGCTCTCACTGTCAATTAAAGGCATGATACACTTCAATAAAAATGCTTCTCTATGGCTTCAAGGAAACTTTAAATGCTTTATAGCTGCTTATAGATGGCTTCAGAATCACTCATTTAGTCACAAGTGAGGTTTTCTAGAATACGGGAGTTTCTACTTCCTGAAGCTTTATAAGGCAATATTTACCAACACTTTCGCTAATTTTACAAGTTAGCTCGTTGTGTTTCAGAAAATAAACCCTACATACAATTTTAGACTAGAATAGTATGTCAAATCTTGTTATGGTTTAGATTTCAGAAGATACATAATCGGACAAGTGGCTATTGCTGCTAAACTCGAACAAATATCTGTAAACATAATTACATATTACACCTCTAAGTAAAGGGCACTGGTTGAAAGAACCAGATATGAATATCGAAATTACAAATTCCCCAAGAAATAGAAGAGACACAATCCAACACCCTGCAGAATTTCAAGGCCCAGCTCCATAAACACAATGAATACTATTTCATGGAAATGCAACTTTTTTTATTTTGTCAATATAAGTTAAGTGGTCCAAAATTTGGGAGGTTGTGGATCACTCTGAATTACTATATCAACTGCACACACTTTTTGGAGAAAAAAAAGTTGTCATGATCATGGATTTGTACATTTGTAGTTCAAGAAATATTACTCAAGAATGGTTCCTACAATATATTGTAAGTAAATCGAAGGTTAATTGCTAAGCACAAAAATAATGCTTTTGAATATTTGCCAACCAATAGTTGCATCAATAGTTCAATACTAGACAAACCACACGATCGTCCACATGTGTACAATCATAATTGGCATAATCAATAAACAATAATGATGTGGCAGGTGCTTGCATGTTAGAACAAAAAAAAAACTATAACCTTCACCCTCTGCCAATAGAAAACAACAGTAAAAATAACTGATTGGTACAGGGCTACAAAAAAGGAACAACGGCAGCCAATGAGAAAAAAATATGTCAAGCAAGAGAAGCGGGAATCTAATGCTTTAATATGGTAAGAATATCACCTCAGAAAAAGCACAAGCACGGACAATGTGCTTATGTTCGAAGGAGTGTAGCTCATCACCTGTTAGTGCATCCCATACTTTACTGAAAGGAAGAGTTAAGAAAGTTAAAGCATAATGACTATCTATTCTCAGGAATGGAGATAGTAATATCTTTAAGGATCACATTAGAATTAGAATACAAAATACATGTCTGTGTTATGTGGAAATTGATCTTATTTATGTGCCTAGTAAACCATTCGGTGTATTTTGGTCAATTAGTTTTTGGTAGCCAGTGCAAAATTCATCAATCAACACATGATACTTGTTATAGAAGGTTGGTTTTCTTGAATTGATTACCGAGTGCAGTTGTCTTTTGGCTCTGTTAGCATGTCAAATTTCCATGCAATATTTTTGGATCCTTAAGTTCGGGGCATGATTATACATGAATTTGGGAGGAACTTATGTTGCATGTTTCTTGGGAACATTTGTTTCTGCCCATGATCAGCTAGTATAAAAAAAATCGGTAATTTGGTTTCTGTGAGAAATCTGTGCCTCCATGATTACTTTTTGGGTAAGTTTAGAATTTTGAGACAAATAATGGATGTAAACTGTAAAGGAAGTTTATCAAATTATGTGGCTTAACGAAATCAAGTTCAAAGCCCTAACTTCTTTTGGTGCATTTTAAAATCCTAACATTTTGCACAAAAGAAGTAAAACTAGGAACACCTTACCCTCTAAAAAATTCTAAACTGATCACCAATACAGTATACTCCTGTACATTTATAGGAATAACAAAGTGTTCTCTTGACATTTAATAGGAACATACCAATTCCATGTAATTGATTTACAGATTTTGTAAACTACAAAAAGTACAATGGTCTGTCCTGTTCTTTTAATAGGACATGCGCACCAACATGTAGGGACCACATCTCATAATATTCTAAACTGATCACCAATACAGTATACTCCTGTACATTTATAGGCAGGGGCGTAGCTAGCCCATGGGCAAGCCTTGGGCCAGCCGGCTAGAGATTGAACCTGAGCCTCATTTTAACATGGTGTAGTTGGCCCATTCCCAACAGTGTCACATGGTATTTTTAATCTAGGCCTCAGGCCGTTGCCCCGGAGGCCCGAGGCCCAGATCCACCACTGTTTATAGGAATAACAAATTGTTCTCTTGACATTTAATAGGAACATACCAATTCCATGTAATTGGTTTACAAAATTTGTAAACTATAAAAAGTACAATGGTCTGTCCTGTTCTTTTAATACGACATGCACACCAACATGTAGGGACCACATCTCATAATATTTTAAACAGAATTAATACATCATAGAGCAAGAGAGGGTTAAATCTATGCTAAAGTTATTTGGGGCATTCGCGGTTTGCAACAAAACTACGAAAGTTGCAACAGTTTCCCTAAGGCATATACCAGAAGCATTGTTTCGCTAATATGCAAGCTAGCTCTGGTATGCTTACGTTTCTTAGGCCATTAAAATTGACTGACACGTCATCGCAAAAGAAGTGTTGCAAAGCTTCAATGCTGTGTAACATGATGTGGACTTTTGGTGCACCTAACGAAGTCAGAAAATCAAACGATGGTCCTATGGTGTGCGTCATGCCTAAGTGTGGCAAGTCCTAATTATGAGCCAAAGGAGTCTTTCAACTACCATTTTTGAAATAATCTAACAATTTGAATTCAAATCACGATAGGTCTAAACAAGTTAGTTTTGAGTACCATCTTGTTAATGGTAAACAAATTAACAACAGCTTCCTGTCTCCTCCAGGAAACAAGGATACAAGATATATCATAATTTCCGATGCCATCAGAAACGCTGGCATGACAACATTTATGTCTCAGTACCACAACCAAATGAACATAATAATACCAGAATTTTTTTTCACCAGATAATGATCAGCTGATGGGCAGTTCAGAGGACACATTACATCCTCCTGCCGAAAGGCCATGATCACAATTAACACCAAGGTGGTGGGTTCACACTTCACAGGATGAGAACCATACGCTGAAAAGTCAGCAGAACCAGAGGCGGCGCGTAGAGCATTGGTATCAAGACAACAGCTCCAAACAGCACCTTTGTGACCTTCAAAGGTCCCAATCCAATCTCCAGTCTCACCATTGCGAAGCATTGATTTGAATCTGCAAACAAATAAAAAAATATGTCATCCAATATCAGCAACATAATGAGTAGGAACATTAATCCTACAAGAAGTGAAGCTTATGCAGTAGCAGCGAAGATTATAAATCACATTATTTGCCCCTGTACTGTGTCGGAGTGCACGCACTCTTACCCAGGACCTGTAATATGATATCCACTAAATGCAAAGCTACCAGATAAATAGTATAATTTCGAGAACCAATTAATGCTCAGAATTCTAAGGCTTGCAGTGAAGCAAACCATAGCAGGAATTGATGGGTTTTTTTCACACAACATAGCTAATAAGGCTTAGTTAAATGTTTACATCTATATGTATTATACAAGTAATACCCACTAACTACAATCAATGTTATTTATCTCTTCTCTCATGCGGCCACATCACCCCTATTGTTCACAACCTTTGGATGAAAATTGAGTGTCATAGATGTTTCCTCATTTGCATCGTCTTCTAATTCTTTTGGGCCCTACAATGTTTCACGTTGATTTGTTCAAACATTACAACCAACAAGTTGATTTCTACAAATTCCTGCTGCACTGTGCAGGGTATCCTTCTAGTTACAACAGAGATTATGCCCATGAAGGAATCTAAATTTAGACAAAACAAACTAAGCATAAGCATAACAAATAATTAGTTGGCCTAGAGTTTTGTGGTCTCCAACATTAGGATGTTGCGAATAAGCCCTGAACATTAGCAGGTACCATATCAGCCCCTCATCTTTGCACAGGTTAAAAATCGAACCATCTGGGTCGCAAAGTGGGTGGGCCACACCCGCCAATGACTCGAGAGTTTGTGTAGAACTTCAATTAATACATCGTATTTAACACATTCTGCTTCATGAACTCATATATAAGCATCATGAGCTATTTGATAGGTGGACCCCACCCGCCAATGACTTGGCAGTTTGTGTAGAACTTCAATTGATACATCGTATTTAACACATTCTGCTTCATGAATTCATATATAAGCATCATGAGCTATTTGATAGGTGGGCCCCACCCGCCAATGACTCGGGAGTTTGTGTAGAACTTCAATTGATACATCGTATTTAACACATTCTGCTTCATGAATTCATATATAAGCATCATGAGCTATTTGATGGAAAGCTAAACGGAGTAGAAAAACTCAGTAGCATAGCCAATTTATCAGGCATTGATAACTTATGGTTTGTTAGAGATAATCTTGTTTTTGTTTTAGTATCCGAGTAGCATACAAGGTTGTGTCCAAGTTGTAGTGTCATCGTGTCCGAGTTCATCTCGTAATTGTGGAAACCGAGTTCGTATACGAGTATGTATAGCTAGCCTATAAAAGTGCGTGTGTGTTAACGTGAGTTGTAACAGAAAAGGAGCAATGCAATAGAGAGAAAGATCTCTTTCTTTGGAAGGAAGACTAGACCGGAAGGCGTCTCGATCCGACCAAGAACCAGGCAAAAAATATTTGTTTTCTCGTTCGAAGCAGTATCAAAATAGAAGCTA
This sequence comes from Hsuehochloa calcarea, assembly GCA_036346395.1. Classification (NCBI taxonomy): domain Eukaryota; kingdom Viridiplantae; phylum Streptophyta; class Magnoliopsida; order Poales; family Poaceae; genus Hsuehochloa; species Hsuehochloa calcarea. Next base: position 11,165,117 of record CM070596.1, on the reverse strand, counting down.
AATTCCAACAATTGGTATCAGAGCTTGCACTCGATCCGACGATGCGTCGATCATCTTCCCACTCACCTACCCGGCCAAGGATGCCCAACAACGGCGACGAACGTCTGGAGGCGGGATCCGCAATGGCATGGTGGCGGTGGGGAAGTTGTGATCCATCGCGTGGTGAGGGAGTCAGGAGGCTCGACCATATACCCGATATTGACGCGAACCAACTATGGAGATTGGTCTCTCGTGATGAGGGTGAATCTACAAGCGCAAGGCTTGTGGGAGGCGATCGACCCCGGTAATGGCGACTACCGCGACGACAGGATGGCGTTATCTGCCATACTCCGAGCCGTTCCGTCGGAGATGCTGTCTACGCTTGCGGTCAAGAACACCGCCAAGGATGCATGGGACACCATCAAGACAATGCGCATGGGTGTCCAACGCGTACGCGAGGCAAAGGCACAGACGCTACGCAAAGAATTTGATGACATCAAATTCAAGAGCGGCGAGTCAGTGGATGACTTCGCAATGCGGCTCACCGGCCTAGTCAACAACTTGGAAATACTCGGGGACAAGATTGAGGAAGATCGCGTTGTTAAAAAATTCCTCCGCGTCGTCCCACCAAGGTATTCTCAGGTAGCAATCTCAATTGAGACGCTCGTTGACTTGTAGACGCTCTCGGTGGAAGAACTCACCGGACGACTGAATGCCGTAGAAGAGCGCTTCGAACAAGACAACACCGACGGTGCCGGCGGACACCTCCTCCTCACAGAGGATGAGTGGCTTGCGCGCATGAAGCAGCGCAAGCATGGCCAGGGCTCGTCTGGCCGACAGAAGCCCGGTGGTGGCAGACAATTTTACAAGGAATCGTCGGAGGAGGATGACCGTGACTCATCAAGAAGCCGCGAGCGTGGACGTGGGCGTGAGCGAGGCGGTAGAGGAGAACGTGGAGATTGGGCTAGGCAAGATGATGGTGACAGATCCCATGACAAGTCACATATCAAGTGCTTTAAATGTGATAAATACGGCCACTACGCGTCGGAGTGCCGCAGCCACATAAAGTGCTTCAACTGCGATAAATATGGGCACTATGCTTCGGATTGTCGAAACAAGAAGAAGGACGAGGAGGTAAACCTCACCCGAGCTATTGAAGACGACGAGCCGACCCTGCTTCTCTCCTTATGTGTCAACCAGGCGCCGGTCATGGTGATGTTGAACGAGGAGAACGTAGTTCCTAAACTACGCACAGAGGGAGGAAACCATGATCATACTGATGAGTGGTACTTAGACAATGGAGCAAGCAATCACATGACGGGAGATCGCTCCATGTTCCATGAGCTTGACGAGAAGATTTCGGGCAAAGTCAAGTTTGGCGACGGCTCCACGGTGCAAATAAGAGGCAAAGGATCAATGCTATTGCAATGCAAGAACGACGATCAGAGGATGCTGACTGAAATCTATTATATACCAAGTCTGTGTAACAACATACTCAGTCTCGGGCAGTTGGCGGAACGGGGGTGCAGGGTGGTGCTGCAGGATGAGTTCTTGCGTGTCTATAACAAGAACAAAGATCTGTTGATGAAGGTGAAGAGATGCCCGAACCGGTTATATAAAATTTTCCTGAAAGCTTGTAAACCGGTTTCTGCGAAGGACAGTCTGAAGGAGCCAGAGTGGAACTGGGGAGTAGAGCCAGGACAGGAGGTCTCAGGCGTTGTTGATCTCATTGGTCAAGGACATGACAGGACCCAAGGACGGCACGCAGTTGGCGCAGGAGGCGCAGCAAGCGGAGTCTCTCGAGTGCGGTGGCAGTGCAGGAAGGCGCTGCAGGCACTCAAGAGGACAGTAAGTCCCACGCTCATGCGATTCTTGCTTTGGAGGAACCAGCTGGCTCGGGTCAAACCCATGGACCCTATTGGCATGCAAGCACTGGTGGAGGAGAGCGGTGTAGTCTCGGCTAAGATGTCTGAAGAGAAGTGGCGATTTGGTCCAAGAGAGAGGTAAGAGGCTCGTGTAATGTGAAACCCAGTGGTCGTGGGAGCAGTGCTCAAGCCCAGCGATCGTGGGAGCAGTGCTCCGGCCCCCCAAAGCGCGTGCAAGGAAGGACGAAGTTCATCCAAGTGCGAGACGCAAGAATCGTTGGTTTGTGCATAGCTCAGGATAAAGCAAGCGCAGGCAGTAGGGCGGTATTGGCCCGGGAAGGAACGACGCACAGGAGTGCAAGTAAAAGTGGAAGACTTGGAAATTCAGATAAAAGAGAAGATCAGCGTGATCAAGATGAAGAAACAAGATTAAGGGGGTGAATGTTAGAGATAATCTTGTTTTTGTTTTAGTATCCGAGTAACATACAAGGTTGTGTCCAAGTTGTGGTGTCATCGTGTCCGAGTTCATCTCGTAATTGTGGAAACCGAGTTCGTATACGAGTATGTATAGCTAGCCTATAAAAGTGCGTGTGTGTTAACGTGAGTTGTAACAGAAAAGGAGCAATGCAATAGAGAGAAAGATCTCTTTGCTGGAAGGAAGACTAGACCAGAAGGGGCGTCTCTGATCTGACCGAAGAACCAGGCAAAAAATATTTGTTTTCTCGTTCGAAGCAGTATCAAAATAGAAGCTAAATTCCAACATGGTTCAACCTCACATTGCAAACAGCAACTACTGGAAATTGGATACTAACACAAAGTTGACGCGTGTAACTATCCGACCAACCAAAATCCAGGTTTTACACCAGATTCCTCTGAACGAGTCAAGCCAGTAATCAACAAACTTTAAAGCGTGTCAATTACCATGTTCGCACTAGAAACCACTGCCGTCAGTCCGTCACAAGCAACAAAACTTACAACCCAAATTACACAGCCCGCCATTATCCATCAAGTGGAACCAGGATTTTCACCATACACAGCGACCACAAGCACCGTACAATTACCATTCCACACTGGAACCAATGCATCACACCAACAAACTAAGAGCAAGCGAACGAAAAGGAATGGGCCAGGATCACGCACCCTTGCTCGCGCTGATGAGGAAGTACCCGTCGGGCGTGACGGGGCTGTAGAAAAGGTCCACCACCGGCCGCGAGTGCCCGTGGCACACGAGCGGCACCGCCACCTTCTTCTTATCCATCCCTTCCCCCCGAAACCCCTAACCCTAGCTGCTCGACCTCACCGCCACCTCGCGGCCGCTGCAAACCTAAAACGGCGCGGTAACCCTAGCCCGATCAAAAAAGGGGGGAGGGGGGGGTGAGATTCAGGGGAAAATTGGGGATCTGGATGATCCGGATCTGAAGGGGGTTTGATTTGATTTGATTTGTACAAAAAAAAATCGGGGTGGGGGTGGAGGCGATAATTACAGCGATTGGGGGTGGAGGCCTACGAATCGGGGGGCGAGGTGAGGGGAGGGGAGGAGGGGTTTTTATATAGGGCCGGAGCTGGAGCGGGTGTGTCGCTCGCCGTTCCGCTGTGTGCCACGCCAGTGAGAGTGTCGTCCACGGAAGCGGCGGTCTGTGGCCGTTGGATATTGATCTGGTGGTGGAGGATTGTTGTCTGTTCATCGTAGAGGTTGCATGGCGATGGAATCGTGGAGAGTAAATTTCATAAAATCCCGGGTTTTGAGGTATTAGTAATACGAAACTCTATGTTTTAAGATTTGTTTCATAAAACTTCCGGATTTGAGGTATTAACAATAAAAAACCACACATTTTAAGATTTTTTTTCCCACAAAACCCTAGATTTTGAGGTATTAGTAACACAAAACCCCACATCGTGGGGTTTTTTAAAAACTATGGTTTTGTGGGAAAAAATATCAAAATGTGAGGTTTTGTGTTACTAATACCTCAAAACCTATGATTTTTTTTTAAAAAAAAAATATATCAAAATATGAGGTTTTGTGTTACTAATACCTCAAAACTTAGGGTTTTCTAAAATTTACTCAATCGTGGAAGGCTTCTGTTTGCTTCTCCGATTTGAGACGGTTCATGTCTCATGTCCTAGTGTTAAAGAAGACTCAAATTGAACATACAATTTCTTCTAATTTTATATGAGGTGACTAATAAAGATTATTTAGAGCTAAGCAAGATGTTTTGGCTTCTATTTATTTTGCAAGCCTAAAACATAGCAGGATATTACTTGTAACGATGAATAACATCTTATGTATGGCAACAACAAAAATCAGATCCCATGGCGGACAATATGGGAGTGTCATAACTGAATTATAAAAGTAGTAGTTAGTTGCCAATAAAAACATGTAGAAAGCCGAATTAGCTCTCCTCTCTTGTCAAAGTTTTTCTAGTTTGTTGGGTAAACTACTAAAATAGCTTTGCATAGTTAATTTCTACTGTCACTCGCCAAGGGTCCAGACGTCCTCTTAGTCACCTTTCACCAATAAGGAAGGCACTGCCGAGCAACGTGGCAAATGGGGTTTAGGGTAAGCAGAGTTTGATCTCTTCAATGTTGTGTTTTAATCGGTTTAAATAAGGAGAGAGAAGACATTGAATCGATTCAATACATTGGAGGGATCGATTCTTAAAAAAATGCATAAAATCAGATTTTACTTAGAAGTCGATTCAAAGCATTGAACAACTCATATGAGTATTAAATAACTACATAGAAGAGAGTGCGGTTGAGAGAGCATATTATTATTTTGTGTTTTTCTAATGTAACGTGTGTTTCAGTTATTAGTAGGAATCGGTTCAATACATTGGAGAAAAACAGGCTCAGTTCCTATAATAATTACCTGATATAATTTTGAATCGACGTCGGTTCAATACACTAAATATGCTCTTAAGATATATTAGTAAATGATTTTGTTTATTGTGATGTTGAATCTACATCCAAAAAATTCGTGTTGAGGAAAAAAAAAGAGATCATTGTCGTGCTTGTATTTTTTTTTCTAGTTACCTGGAATATAAATTTACCTCTAAATCTAGGGTTGGATTTAGATGTTAAAGATCAAGAAGGCGGAGGTAACGAGGGGATGTAAACACCTTTGGTGTCAGCAATGGTGTCTTTGCAGTACGAGTGTAGAGTAGAATGAAATACAGATGTACCTAGGTGCCAGGACGAGCAGCGGAACAGGAAGGGTGAACGAGATACACATCACTGAGGCGGAAATGCAACACATTTCAAGTAAGAAACCAAATGACCTTAAAATAACATAGCTATTTAGCTATATATTTTACTTTACCGTTTGGAACGAAGCAGATAAGTTTTTTTATGGTTTGTATTTGTTTGTATGTAGAAAACTTAAACATTTTAAATCTAAAACCCTGTCTGGAATGTGGGATTTTTTTTCTCATACTCATACATAAATTAAAATGTTTCCTATTGATTTTCTAAATATTCGTGCAAAAATCATGAAGTTAAAATGTCCATTGGCTGCTAACCTTACTAGGGGTGGGAACACAAATACCAACTATATGTATTATTTGACTGCCGTGTTCGATGGGATACAAATACGATGTAGATTTTTCCATCCGATTAACAATTTATATCCTATTCATATTTGTTCAATTTCACATAAAAATATGACTGCAAATGGTATGGTCTTTTCCCATCCGAGATGTTACATTATCCGAACTATTCGAATTCGATGAAGCAAATATACGTATTTTGTTGCAATATAGCCAATTGATTTGACAAGTTTTTTTTCGATTTAATGTGGATCCATGTGAAATAAATAAACTACAACCATTAATATTGACTTTAGGAGGATAAAGGGTTATTAATATCTTCACGTTACATAAATTACGAGAATGTTCGGTTCCGACCGAATTGGTTAGATATTCCATTTGAATTCGTATTCATTACTATATTCGATTCGTACTCGTACTCAAGCATATTTGAATTGGTATTTATATTTGTATTCGGTTAAATATTTGCATTGTTTTAAAATACGAACAAGCACTGTTCGATTCTTATTTTATCTGTTTCCACCCCTACCCGTTGCTCAAACAGACTTTATAAAGGACATAGCCAAAGCCAACGGCCAAGGGCACCAGACCAGTCCCAACCCAACAAGCAAACCCACTTCCCGGCCGAGCCGAAAGATTTCGTCCACCGCAAGAAGAAACCAATAGAACCCGAGCGGCCGGCGTCCCGGCAGGCAGCGAGTCGGCGATGGCCACGGTGGCGATGGACATCTCGAAGCCCCCGCCGGCCGCCTCCGGCGACGAGGCCGCTGGGGCGAAGGGGCGGGGCAGCGGCGGCGGGGAGGGGCTGCGGCAGTACTATCTGCAGCACATCCACGACCTGCAGCTCCAGATCCGGCAGAAGACCCACAACCTCAACCGCCTCGAGGCCCAGCGCAACGACCTGAACTCCCGAGGTGACCATACTCGGTTCTTCGCATAGCCCCCCCCCCCCTCCCCAAACCCTAGTAATCGTTGTGTCTCTCACGCGCAGCTCTTTATGCGGTTGCTATTGGATCGCGTTAGTGGAACCCTAGCTTACTCTGTGCACGAATCGTAGCCAAAGGCACGATTTTTAGTTACGTTGTGCTGATTTTGAGATCTTTATGTTAAAGTATCTAGCATTTGAATGATGATCTGTTGATTTGTGTTACATGGAATGACACTCTGCTTTAGTTGTGCGTGCTTCGATGTTTAAGAAGCAGGCTGACTAGTCCAGTGTTCAGTTGAATTGTGTATCATGTGCATGGTAACTGTTGTTTGACTGCGTTTGGATTTTGATTCTGATATTGAATTATGCAAACTATTTTTCTTGTGATGCGTTTTATGTATTTGTGAGGTTGTGAGGAACAACATTGCACACTGCCTTTCCTTATGCCTTCAATTTTTCTTTTTGGTTGCTAAATTCTTCTGAGATCATCCATTATTATTCAATGCTGCCTTTCATATGAGAAATTGCGTAATCCTGATAACAAGAATCCAAAACTAAACTCACCTCTTGTTGAGCATTCAGTACGCGAAATTGATTTGGTGATCTTCCTGTGCTCCCAATTTTTCATTTCACAATGCTTTATAGCAATAGCGGTATAGCAATATTGGCTTGTAGCATGATGCCTGTATTAAGGATCTACTTTACTCTTCTGATCTCGGTTCAAGGAGTGACACTACTTTTTGCATGTGCTATGTTCTAATATTCTTTTTTACTATTTTTCTCTAAATTTGACACACAATTTTGATTTTGCAGTTAGAATGCTTAGGGAAGAGCTACAGTTGCTTCAAGAACCTGGCTCGTATGTTGGTGAGGTGGTGAAGGTCATGGGCAAATCAAAGGTTCTAGTGAAGGTAATTTTGTTTCTTCTTTTACATATTGTCTTCTACTATCAGTACTTTACCTATATGACAAAGGTCATAGGTGTAATATCTAACCAGTGGACCCTCTATTAGTTGGCTTATCACTTATTCAGATTAGTTGAAGGATAGCCTCTACACAGTGAGAAAGAGTGGTCAGCTGCTTCCTTTATTTATGTGACACCTAACAATGAGTTTTTGGGAGACCAGGATTAATTCTTAAAATCAATTTGTCCGCAAAACTCGTAAACCTGCTCATTTTATTTATTTATTCTATATCTGTATGGAAACTATGGAAACTGATGATTTTTGTACTGCACGTCATCATGAAGTTGCAGATGCTTACAAAGAACAAACATATTCACAAAATCGTACAATGTCTCTTCCATATATTCAAAAGAACTAAATAACTAACAAGTAACAGAGATATGACCAAATTAATACTTTATCTTATGTTTATGAATCCCAGTTCATTTCAACTTACGAAATTGAATAATACCCTATGAAAATGATTTCTTTTTCTTGTAGCCAATTCTGCATAAAAGGAGGGTTTTAGAACTCATGAAACTCCTGATATTAAACTCTTATGTTATTGTAATATGACAAGCTCAGCAGAGCTTCCCGTTATCTAGTATATTGCTTTGTGAATACATGGGCTTATGGCTGTGATTGTATGATGAAATGTGCTACTTTTTAATTTGATACTCGCTCCCTTCAGAAATATATGACGTTTTAAAAGGTGTGTGTCAAACTTCCTTAACTTTGACTACTAATATATTAAAACATATTTAGATTGGTCATGTGAAAATGATATCTTTATTTTAGTCATGAAAATATTTTCATAATATATTATTTTACGAACATATTCATATAAAAAGTTGTGGTCAAAGTTGCACGCTGGAGACCGTGCCAATGTCCAAACGTCATATATTCTTGAATATTAATGGCTTAGTGACTGTTTTCTGTTCATGATTTTCACCTAGTAATTTGGATTTATTAGCCTGAGTGTTCTAACTGGAAGTTTTAGCTTTCTGGTTATCGAAGTGTTATTAACTTTTCAATTGCAATTGTTCAGGTGCATCCAGAAGGAAAATACGTGGTGGATATTGACAAGAGCATCGATATTACAAAGATCACACCTTCAACAAGAGTTGCTCTTCGAAATGATAGCTATATGCTCCATTTGATCCTTCCAAGCAAAGTCGATCCATTGGTCAATCTTATGAAGGTTGAGAAGGTTCCTGATTCTACTTATGATATGATCGGAGGTCTTGATCAGCAAATTAAAGAGATCAAAGAGGTTTGTGTAGAACTTCAGTGCACTATGGTTGCATCACATTTTAGACATTCTAACTCATGAACTCAATTTTCAGGTCATTGAGCTTCCTATCAAACATCCTGAACTATTTGAGAGCCTCGGAATTGCCCAACCAAAGGTTTGGATTTTTTTTTACAAGACTATATTAATTGATTCAATTTTTGCATATAGCAGAAAAGATTTACTCTTGTTTTTTTTCAGGGTGTCCTCCTTTATGGACCTCCAGGCACAGGAAAAACACTACTGGCACGTGCGGTTGCTCATCACACTGACTGTACGTTCATTAGGGTGTCTGGTTCTGAGTTGGTTCAAAAGTATATTGGTGAGGGCTCCCGGATGGTTCGTGAACTGTTTGTTATGGCTAGGTAAGCTGAGTAAAGGAGTCCATGATTTCTTCTATAGTTCTATTATAGCTGGAGCATTATTTGCTTGTGACTTGAAATATTGTTCCACATATACATTCACTGTTCTCAATGTAGGCTTAATTATTTGATTAACTTATTGCAGGGAACACGCACCATCCATTATATTCATGGATGAAATAGACTCCATTGGATCTGCTAGAATGGAGTCTGGAACTGGCAACGGTGATAGTGAAGTGCAGCGCACCATGCTTGAGCTTCTAAACCAACTTGATGGTTTTGAAGCATCAAACAAAATTAAGGTATGCTTCACTTAATCTCTGATGTTTCTGTGTGCTGATTCATACATGTGAAGGGGCAGTATTGTGATGCATTAAATGTTTCATGCAGGTTCTCATGGCAACAAATAGGATAGACATCTTGGATCAAGCCCTTCTGAGGCCTGGCCGCATAGACAGGAAGATTGAATTTCCAAATCCTAATGAGGATGTACGTGCTGCATAACTTAACATATAATGCTTGTGTTGATTTTGCATGATTGCTTGTGTTGACTGTGTGCTTAATCTTTTGCCCCTTCAGTCACGCTTTGATATCTTGAAGATTCATTCAAGAAAAATGAACTTGATGCGTGGTATTGATCTGAAAAAGATTGCGGAAAAGATGAATGGTGCCTCAGGAGCAGAGCTAAAGGTCTGTAGTCTCTATTTACATCTCTGATAAACTATGTGCTACCACACATTTCAATTATGACTTGGTCCCTCTTAGCGCCTGTCTGTTTATTAAAGCAGAAATTTATATTTAGGCTTTTTTTAAAAGTATCTTCCAAACCATAGTCACCAGGAACGTGGGTTGACTGAGTTAAGGAACGGGGCCACGGGTCGAGGAATGTCACTTTTCCTTCTAAATTACGTAGGAATGGTGTACCATGTCCCACGAATCGCACCTGGGTCAATGAATCCGGTACGTGGGACACGACATCGACCTGCGATCCCTTTGACTATGTTCCAAACTGAATATTGCACCATGCACGCATGCACATGGTGAGCCTTGAGGGTTGAGAAGCATGCTCCCATAGCAGTCTCCTGCTGACTGCCGAGACATTTCTGGGACCTCTGAATGCATGATTCGCATCTGGGATCCATTCCATTTTTGTCCATGTAGTTAAAATTACCATCAAGGGATCCATTCCATTAACTAATTATGATTTTAAGAGCCTAACAGAATCCGTTAACTGAGGCAGTACTGAAGTTCAAATTTGATTGTGCTGCCCTGACACTAATGGTAGACTGACAGTATTGTGACATCAATTTTTTTGCACTACAATTAGAGTGTGAGAAAAACAAGCAAAATGTTCTGTCTAGAATTCCACTACACATACATGATAAGGCAATCAAATCTACTAGATATAACTTAGCTTATCAACAATTGTATGTATATGCAAAAGTTCGATAAGACTTCGCGATCGTCTGCTTGGAATTACTATCATGTTTGTGACATCAAAGCATATGATCTTCATATTCCGTACTGCATGGCTGATGTATTTCAATCAGCTCCATATGTGCAATATCATTGATACTTGTACGTTGCACCTTGTGTTGATGCGAAGTAATTCATTCTGGCTTCCATTTCATTGTCCAGGCGGTCTGCACAGAAGCTGGAATGTTTGCTCTCCGGGAGAGAAGGGTTCATGTAACTCAGGAGGACTTCGAGATGGCGGTGGCAAAGGTGATGAAGAAAGACACAGAGAAAAACATGTCCCTACGGAAGCTCTGGAAGTGAAGCCCACGGCTTTATATATCGAGCTTTTACTGCCTTGCTGAAGCAGTGGAAGCGTGTAACTGTGTGTTGTGGACCTTTTCCATGTGCTTAAAATTATGTTGTTCCATGGTTAACTTGAAAGTTTTAAGATACACGTATGGCAGTATGATGATGCAAAGTTCAGTTTATTGAATTGGCTAGATACGTGATACTAAGACATTGCTTGCAGTGAACCTTACGTTGCCTACTGGTTTATTCGTTTGGCTTATCTAGCTATCCGCCATATGAGTTATGGCCGTCGCTGTGTTGTGGACATGTGATTCCTTTTTCAATCCCCTATCTCGCCATACTGAGTACTGAGTACTTTTGCTGTGCCATCTTGGCCTGGGCCATGGGATCTTCTCAAGAATCTTCATGGCTCAGGCTGTTGAGATGGAGGTGGTGGGTCTCCTGGCTGGGAACTGTTGCTTACGGTTAGACTGGTGGTCAGTGGGGGCATCGACTTGTGATTGTGTCGAGTTTTCTTCTCCCGGTCAGGTTCAGTTGGTTCACGTGACATGGAGATCTGATGCAAACCTGCGGTCGAGCAGGGTACATAACCTGGAACCTAAACTCAGCTGCTTCAGTCTCTTGTTGCTTGCCATTTTGCCAGCGGTGTTTGGCTCTCCAGATCAATAGTATGACGTTGAAATCGCATGCTCCATTTAGTCATGGGTAGCCTGACCAAGTCCAGTTTGAGTTTTTCGGACTCAAGTCTTGATTTTTGGTAATAAAATAATAAAAACTATTTTTAATCTTGAAATAAATTAAATATTAGTTTTTATTCTAGGAAGAAGAAGAATAATTTATTAAAAAATGGAGTTTTTAGCCCAGACCAAGCTCGAGCTTGTTCAATCAAGGTCGGGTTTTTTCAGACTCGGTCTAGAGTTTGAACAGGTCTACTTCCATCTTAGGCTGTCGAAACTTCTACGCCTTCAATTCGGCTAAAAGACCGGTTTCTTTTTCAAAAAAAATATTTTGGATTCGTATTTTTTTTTATGAAAAGGATGTGTCATCTGAACATCTCTTCTACGGATAAGGAGTTGCTGTGTTGGGCATCAAGAATTGCGCGAAAGATGTGTGATGCCAAAGGTGGGTTTGACGCGGGGGCCAGGGCGCCAGTGGCACTGCTGCCCAGATTGGAAGATCACCAGGCTGGAGAATATGAGCATACGGATGTGGTACTTGACGATCTCGTGAGCCATAGCTTCTCATCTCAAGTAAGTGTGACGAGTACTTACAGAAAGACGGTGAATGCTGAATATGCGAAATAGAAAGTATATGACTTTTTTATTAATATAATAGGCAACTGCGCTGCCTATTTTGTTTTAAAAAATACTGATGTGGAGGGATAAGATTTATTCTCTCCGCAGAGTAAACTAGGAACAAAGGCGATAGCAGTGGCCATCACCAATGAGCCGTTGAGCTATACATCGATCTGCAATTGCTCCCATGGCAGATTAGATGCAAGTGAACGGTGTCCTCTTTGCATAATTGCCATAATGTCTTTTCTGTCCATATTGTTGCAGTGACCGGCTGAGGTGAGAGAACAGCATGGTCGTAACTCACATGTTCGTCAGACATGGCTGTAAGCCTGTAACATAAGGCCGTGGTATCTGCAGGCGACTCATGAACATGGGGAAAAGAAACAGTAGGGTTTGCTCAGATTCACACGCCTGTCAGCTCTCAAGGATCATGGTCGCTGCTGCATTTGGGATTTGAGAGCTACAATGCTATATGGCCTTTCAAGCTTTCTGCAGCAAAAAACTGAATATTTGAAGTTGACATTCCTCTCCTCCGAGACTGGCCGGAGGTTACTAGTCCTGCAAGTATAACATGGTAGTGCAGCAACTACTGTAGCATATCCGACGCAGGCTACAGAGTACAGACTAGACTAGCAGGCAAATGTGTGGCGATTCCATAGTTGTAGGGTCTCAACTCTCAGTGTGAAGTACTCCTGCATTTTTTTGGTTCACCACTGCCACCGTCACTCGATCACAACTTGCAGCTGCTACTGGGGAAAAAAAATCTTACAACACCAGGTCCTAGACCGTACCCTCCAGTAGATAAGCACACTCTCATTCCATCGCCACTGTCCACCCTATTTGCCGGCCATCCTCCCATGTTGATAGAACCTGCAAACTGTTGCCAAGACATATTTTCAGAAGAATTCGAAGAGTTGCGAAAAGTTCGTCGACAGTTGTATACATAATTTCAAGCTAAGGTAGATGCACTCAAGACACTCAAGGAGAAACAAAAGGATACTACTACAACACATGAGAAAAGTTACTAGGATTTTCGTTTAAAGAAAGAGTAAAAATAGTTTTACTAGGATTATCGAGCATTGAACAGAGAGTGGAACCACTAAATAGGCGGGATGCATTGCATGCACCTCGCGTGACCATAATAAACCAAGCAAACGCTTAATTCAGAGAAAGGAGTGGAATGAATCACTTCAGAATTTCAGATTCTACAACGTGGATGCCCAATCCATGAGTTACTCTGTTGTAGATAATGCACAAAAAAAATAGTAACAAGAGACATAAATTTTACGTGGAAAACCGTTTCGAGAAAAACCACGGCTACACGAAGGCAAAATCACTATATGTGAGAAGATATTTACAATAAAACTCTTTGCTCTTCTCTATAGACTACATAGATATTTTTAAGTGGTACACGAAAGACTCCGTGTAGGAGTAAAACTATGAGTTGGAGTAAAAAACAAAATTCGTATCACACTCAAACTCAATTTGCATCATACTCAAACTCAACAATCTCCACCTTGAAATGAATTCTTCTTGTAGCCAAAACAAAACGTGATATCCTCGAAACAGATTAGCATGAACATCTTATGCATCGAACGTCCACAAGACTACTGAATGATACTAAGTCCGAGGAAAGCTCAAATTTAGCGGTAGAAACTGGTTTTGTCATAATATTAGTTGGATTATTATGAGTAGTTATCTTGCTGACTTTAATGTCACCTTAAGCAATGATGTAATGATATATGATGTCAATGTGCTTCATTCTTTTATGGAACATCTAATCCTTTCGTAAGGCAAATAGCGGTTTGACTGTCGCAGAATATTGTAGTGCGAGATGTACGTTCACAAAGTTCAATAAACAAACATCTTAGCCAAATGACTTCTTTGCAAGCTTCAGAAATAGTCATATACTCAGTTTCTATAGTGGATAAGGCAACAATAGTTTGCAGACTTGCTTTTTAACTAACGACACATCCTCCAACAGTGAACACATAATCAGTAAGAGATCTTCTCTTTGTTATGAATAACGATTGTATTCATCATGAGGCCAGTGGGTTAATATATATACAAGTACATGTGTGACATATATGCAGGTAACACCTTATACAACAGGGAAAACAATACACATCTAACACCCCCTTCAAACTTATAGTGGATTAACAAAATGAAGTTTAGAGAGATAGAAATTGTGCTGGGTTCTGGTATGTGCCTTTGTAAAGAAGTCTGTCAACTGAAACTCTGAAGGCACATACTAAAGAGCAACAATCTAGTCCTGCACCTGTGTCCATATGTAGGAAGCATCAAGACCAATATGCTTTGTAAGCTTATGCTTCATCGGATCTTTAGCAATGCTATTAGCACCTGTACTATTAGACAAAAGAGAAGTGGGTGCTAAAACAAAAACACTAAAATCCTCAAGTAACCACCATAGCCAAGTAACATCCGCAGTCAACAAAGTCATAACTCGCAACTCAGCCTCAGCACTCGAATGAGAAACTATTGTCTTATTAGTCTTCCAAGCAATGAGAGAACCACCAAGAAAAACACAATAGGAAGAGAGAGACCGGCGATCAGAGTGATCACTAGCCCAGGTGGCATCAGAATATGTCTAGAGCTGAAAAGAGCTAGAGCGAGGGAAAAATAGACGATGAGTGATGGTTCCACGAAAATATCGTAGAACATGAAGAAGATAACTATAGTGAAGCTGAGTAGGAGCAGGAACAAACCGACTCAAGATATACACAAGATATGAAATATCAGGACGACTGATGACCAGATAAACAAGACTCCCAATAAGGTGATGATAGCGAGTAGGATCAGTAAGAGGCTCAGCATCAGTGGGCCGAAGATGAACATGAAGCTTCATGGGCGTCTCAGCTGCGCGCTGATCAGTAAGAGAAGTACGATCAAGAAGATCTTGGATATATTTTTCTTGGGACAGATAGAAGCCCACAGGCATAGAAATAACCTCAACCCCCAAGAAAGTAGCGAAGATGACCAAGGTCAGACATGAGAAACTGCTCATTAAAACGCTCCTTGACAAAAGTGATGTACTGATAATCATTTCTAGTAATGATCATATCATCATCATATAAAAGAGAACATGGTGTTGGATTGACCCACCTTGAGACAATGCTGAGATTGTTATGATTTTATGTGTCATCAGTTGGTCTCAAACAATGATGATGTATAATCGTTAGACCTGAGATCATCATGGTTTCCTACATGTGTAAAAGTATACTTTATAGTTGCCAAATGCTACTTCGTATCTGGATAGTAATAAATATAGTTTTTAGGTATGCTATGAAACATACAGAGGAATATGATTGGTCGAATATGGGATTTGCCCCTCCTAGCATAACAGGAGAGATATCTCTGGCCCCTTGATGTGGTTGGGTAAAGAAAGTGCATGACCATACCACTAGTAGTCGAAGAGTTCGACCACATTAAGTTATTCGATACTTGATTGAGAAAGTATTGAACAGTCCATGAATGACATAATATCTCACATAGAGTTCAACCAGATATCGTGAGGCAAAGGGAGAATACACGAGCATGTCATTCAGTTCGAACAGATACGAACTAGTCGTATGGAGATACGAGCTGGTCGTAGACTAGTCGAACATGATCACTGACTGGTCGTAAGGAGTTACGAACTGGTCAAGACTAAATATGACCTGGTCGTATAGAGATACGAGTTGGTCGTTAGTGACAAGGACCTGGTCGTAGATCATATTGCATTAACATTCGTTCGATATTATTTATGTGTATTCGGGAATCGTTATGTCCTACTAGGAACCGCTAACGACTCGTGATCGAAAAAGGTTTTCGAGTCACAACCGACTACGCATGAACCTAACGGGTTACACACTTAATGGGTTAGAACAAACGTGTTCGGATAGGATCCATCATAAGCTCTATATAAGTACATACATGAGGCTGTTGGGAGATAGACGAGATAGATGTGACGTGAGTTGCTCTACCAAAACCCTAGCCGCCATCTTCCTGAGAGCCCTACCGTGCAAAATTGGTGCTAGCACACCGACACAAGGTCTTCCTTCCCTGAACGTGTGGATACTGTAGAGGTGTTACTGTGGTTTCTGTGCGTTTGAGGATGATCCACAACCTTTGCGAGGAATTCGATTGGTTACTGGAGGAAATGATCGCCACCGAAGACGATTGACTACACTAGATGATCGACTTCAACCACTTTATCGACGCGCTCTATGTTGGATCAGACTACATAGCAGATGATATTCTGCGCTTGTTCACGACCATATTGCATAATACTCCTATCGGTCGGAATGCCGTGATCGGGGTATGTCGTAGTGTGTGGTCGTATCAAGGCAGTGATCAAATTGATTCCAAGAGCGCTGTCCTCGACCAGCGAGGTACGCTGCCCCTTCGAACCCCGCCCGCTAGCCAGCTAGCGGGATCGCCGTGCTAGGTAATCATGGCCACGTTATATGGTAATATGTGTTCCTATCACCCGATAGAATTGGATTCTATGCATAACTCAGTTTTGCAGGGATTGATATGAATATTATGGCCTATAGTGTATGTGATGCATGTATGTATTTTCATGGCCCGCGTGTCATGCTGTGAGATAGCCATCGAGCTACATATTATTGTATAACGGTCTGCGTGCCGACTTGTGATGCTTGATATTATTCTATGTAATTCATTACTAGCTTTTAGGAGTAATTGCTTAATAGATGAATGTGGTTGGAGATTTCAAGCATGATGGCTCGGAGGGCAGCAAGCATGGTGATGGAGATCTTCATGTCAAGGGCCATACTATTTCACAATTTAATATGATTATCTGTGAATGTTTATTCCTATCTTGCTATTGATCATGTTTATCATAAGATGTGTTAACATGGTAGAATAGCATCCCTTAAGAAAAATTAAGTAATTTTGATGCCTTTCTAATTGTTGTGACCATCACGATTTTGATCGTTGATTGATACGTCTACCAAAGTAGGGTGCCATTAACTATCTTAATAAGATGGGGTGGGTGTCGGATACCCACATGTATAGTATTGGTTTAACTTGACAAGGCTATCAAAACAGTTTTGGGGCATTGGGGCATAATGTTGGTAGTTGGGGCATAAAGATGTCACCCAACAAACAAGAGTCATATGCGATTTGATTAGCAACAGGTTTCCTACCTAAATCACTAAGTTTCTAGCAGTGATGCCAAAGCTCACTAGGACTTAATGATATATAGATCTTGAACTCACTATATAATGTTTAGAGGGAAATATGGTTTAGAACATATAGTGGGAGTATCTTTTATTGACTATTGATCGATAAGTTCAATCGGATCCAGACTAGTCGTATGGTGATACAACCGGGCCCAAACTAGTCGTATGGAGATATGAGCTGGTCGTAGACTGATTGAATATAACCACCAACATGAATGTCTAATAGAAGATCTTTCTTAAACATAGTGCTGAATTTTTACATATATTTCTGTTGTAGATCATGGCACCTACTACTTCTTCTGCACCTATCTTTAATTTGCGATCTATTCTTGAGAAAGAAAGGTTAAATGGAATAAATTTCATTTACTGGTTTCAAAATTTGAGAATAGTTCTCAAACAAGAAAAGAATAAATATGTTCTAGAGGGTCCTTATCAAGAGGAATCGAATGCTGATGCTACTCGTGCTGAAAAGAATGCTTATGAGAAGCATTGCAAGGACGCAGTCGATGTGCACTATCTTATACTTGCTATCATGAACTCCGAGCTTCAGAAACAATATGAGACCACATACGCTTACAATATGATTGTGGGTCTGAAAAGTATGTTTCAGGATCAAGCAAGGGTAGAGAGGTACAATACCTCTAAGGTATTATTTTCTTGTAGGCTGTCAGAAGGTAACCCGGTCAGTCCTCATGTGATCAAGATGATTGGTCGCATTGAGAGCTTGAAAAAACTTGGTTTTTCTTTTAGCCAAGAGTTGGCTACTCATGTGATTCTCCAATCGCTCCCTGCGAGCTTTGAGCCAGTCATATTGAATTTTCATATGAATGGTATGGAGAAGTCAGTGACCTAGTTGCATGGCATACTTAAAGGTGCTAAGGAGAGCATCAAGAAAAGTTATAATCATGTGATGATGATTCAAAAGACTACTAGCTTCAAGGAGAAAGGTAAGTCGGGAAAGGGGAAAGGCAAAGGAAAGACTCATGATGAGATCGAGAGTTTCAAGGCTAAACCTAAGAAGCTCAAGCTAGGTCCTAAGCCTAACATAGAATATTACCATTGTCACGAGACTGAGCATTGGAAGAGAAATTGTAAGAAGTACTTGGCAGAAATGAAAAAGAACAAAGGAAATAAGACTTCTAGTTCAGTTATAAATGTTATAGAAATTAATCTTGCCACTCTTTGACCAATTCTTGGGTATTTAATATCGGATCGGTTGCTCATATTTGCAATTCGATGTAGGGGCTAATAAGGAGTAGAAGTTTGGCAAAGGGAGATGTTGATCTTCGTGTGGGCAATGGAGTAAGAGTTCTTGCATTAGCTATTGATACTTCACCATTAGCTTTACCCTCAGAATTAGTATAGAATTAAATAATTGTTATTATGTTCCAGCCTTAAGCAAAAATATTATTTCTGCTTCTTGTTTAGAAGCAGAAAGTTATGAGTTAATAATAAAGAACAATTATTATTTAATTTATTTTAAAGATATACTTTATGTCATGCTCCATTAGTGAATGGATTGTATATTTTGAATCTTAAGGATATGCCTATATATAACATAAATGTTAAGAGACTTTGACCTAATGGTTTGAATTCCACTTTTATTTGACATTATCGTCTAGGTCATATAAATAAGAAGCGCATGATGAAGCTCCATAAAGATAGTCTTCTAAACTCATTTGATTTCGAATCATTTAAAACATGTGAATTTTGTTTACTTAGTAAGATGACAAGAACACCATTTACGATCAGAGGTAAGAGGGCAAGTGATCTACTGGTCGTAATACATTCGGATGTATGTGGACCAATGAGTACTTCAACCAAAGTTGGTTTACAGTACTTCATAACTTTTAATGATAATTTCAGTAGATATGACTATATCTATTTGATGAGACATAAGTCGGAATCCTTTAAAAAGTTCAAAGAATTTCAGTATGAAGTGCAAGATCAACTTAGCAAGATAATCAAATGTCTACGATCTGATCGTAGAGGTGAATATTTGAGTCATGAGTTTGGTGATCATCTAAAGAAATGTGGAATTGTTCCACAACTCACTCCATGGGTATGCCTCAATGGAATGGGGTGTCGAGCAGCGGAATCGAACATTGTTAGACATGGTTCGATCAATGATGAGCCAATCTGATCTTCCATTGCAATTATAGGGATACGCTCTAGAAATAGCTGCTTTTACTTTAAATAAGGTTCCATTAAAAATAGTAGAGAAGACACCATATGAGATATGGACCGGGAAGTGTCTTGGATTGTCTTTTTTAAGGATATGGGGCTGTGAGATTTATGTAAAACATTTGACGTCTGATAAACTGACACCCAAGTCGGATAAGAGTGTCTTTGTGGGGTATCCTAAGGAAACTAAAGGATATTGTTTTTATAATAAGGTCAATAACAAAGTGTTTGTTGCCCGCAATAGTATCTTCTTGGAGAAAGAGTTTCTTTCCAAAGGAGTTAGTGGGAGCAAGGTGCGACTCAAAGAAATTCAAGAAATATCTGAAGATGTTTCAACTCCAACTAAACATCTACAGAATGAACAAAATGTTGTGGAACCTGTAGATGAGGCTTCAGCCCCACGTAGATGAAAAAGGCCACGTCAATTGCCTATAAGGTATGGGCATGCCGTTTTATTATCGAATAAAGATGAGTCTAAGACTTAAATGGAAGCGATGATGGACCTAGACTCTGAGTCATGGCTTGAAGCCATGAGATCCGAGATAAAATCCATGTATAACAATCAAGTTTGAAACTTGGTTGATGCACCTAATGGTGTTACGACCATTGAGTGCAAATAGATTTTTAAGAAAAAAAGATAGATATAGATGGAAATATTCACATTCATAAGGTACGACTGGTCGTAAAGGGTTTCAAACAAATTCAAGGTGTTGATTATGATAAAACTTTTTCGTCCGTCGCTATGCTTAAGTCTATCTGGATCATTATAGTTGTTGCTGCATATTTCGATTATGAGATATGGCAAATGGATGTCAAAATGGTTTTTCTAAATGGAAACCTAAGTGAGAATGTATACATGACACAGCCTGAGGGTTTTGTTAATCCACAGGAAGCTAAAAAGGTATGCAAGCTTAATAAATCTATCTATGGATTAAAGTAAGCATCTCGGAGTTGGAACATTCGTTTTGATGAAGTGGTCAAAGGGTTTGACTTCATTAAGAATGAAGAAGAATTTTGTGTTTACAAGAAGGTTAGTGGGAGCAACCTTATATTTCTGATCTTGTATATGGATAACATACTACTAGTCAAAAATGATATTCCTATGCTTTAATCTGTTAAAACTTCATTAAGAAATAGTTTCTCAATGAAAGATTTAGGAGATGCGACATATATCTTGGGAATGATGATCTATAGAGATAGATCTAAAAGGCTAATTGGATTAATCCAAGATATGTACATAGACAAGTTGTTGAAGCGGTTCAACATGCAAGATTCCAATAAAGGTTTCTTGCCCATGGCGCATGGCATTAATCTTAGCAATAGTTAGTATCATTCGACCACTAATGAGCGAGAAAATATGAGTATAATTTCATATGCTTTGGCTATTGGATCTATCATATATGCTATACTATGTACACGACCAGATGTGTCATATGCTCTAAGTGTTACGAGCAGATATCAGTCGGATCCAAGTGAAGGTCACTGGATAGCAGTCAAGAATATCCTTAAGTATTTGAGAAGGACTAAGGATGCACTCCTTGTGTATGGTGGTGAGGAAGAGCTGGTCGTAAATGGTTACACCGAAGCTAGCTTCCAAACTGATAAGGATGATTTCAGATTGCAGTCTGGGTTTGTATTTTATTTTAATGGAGAAGTAGTGAGTTGGAAAATTTCTAAGCAAGAAACGGTTGCTGATTCTACAATAGAGACTGATTACATTGCGGCTTCTGAAGCTGCAAAAGAGGCTGTATGGATTAGAAAGTTCATTAATAAACTGAGTGTGGTTGCTAGTGCTTCCAGTCTAACGAATCTCTTTTGCAATAATAGTGGAGCCATTGCACAAGCTAAGGAGCCTAGATCGCATCAAAAGTTCAAGCACATACTTCGACGATATCACATTATTCGTGAGATCGTTGAGAGAGGTGATGTGAAGATATGCAAAGTGCACATGGATTTGAATATTGCTGATCCGTTGACAAAGCCTCTCCCGCAACCTAAGCATGAGGTGCACACAAGAGCTATGGGTATTCGATACCTATTTGATTGACTCTAGTGCAAGTGTGAGACTATTTGTGATACGTCTATGTTTATAAGTTATTGAATAAATGTTATTCTATTTCTTGAATGAATCATCATTGGTAAAGATTAACAAGTATGTGACTTGTTGGTGAAGCTCTTTAACATATATGATGACGTTCTAGATGTATCCCTAGTCGGATGTCGCTGGTCGGAACACTAGTGACTCTGTTAACCAACACATATATTGATTGATGACCATATTTCACCGGTCATGGATATAGGGTTATCAAATCAATAATGTGAACACATGTTAGAGAACATGGTGTTTGATTGACCCACCTTAAGACGCTGCTAAAATTGTTACAATTTTATGTGTCATCAGTTGGTCTCAAGCAATGATGATGTATAATCCTTACACCTGAGACCAACATGATTTTCTACATGTGTGATAGTACACTTTGGGGTTACCAAACGCTACTCTGTAACTGAGTAATTATAAAGGTAGCTTTCAGGTATGCTATAAAACATGCGGAGGAATGTGACTGGTCGTATATAGGATTTGCCCCTTCTAACATAGCAGAAGAGATATCTCTGGGCCCCTCGATGTGGTCCGATAAAGAAAGTGCATGGCCATGCCACTAGTGGTCGAAGAGTTCAACCACACGAAGTTCTCTTCGACCACACGAAGTTATCCGGCACTTGATCGAGAAAGTATTGAACAATCCATGGATGACATAATATCTCACCTGGAGTTCAACCAGATATCGTGAGGCAAAGGGAGAATACACGAGCAGGTCGTTCAGTTCGAACAGATATGAACTAGTAATATGGAGATACGAGCTGGTCGTAGGCTGGTCGAACATGATCACTGACTAGTCGTAACTTGGTCGTAAGGAGTCATAAACCGGTCAAGACTAAATACTATCAGGTCGTATAGAGATACGAGTTGGTCGTTAATGACAAGGAGCTGGTCGTAGATCATATTGCATTAAGGTTTGTCCGATATTATTTGTGTGTATTTGGGAATCGTTATATCCTGCTAGGAACCGCTAACGACTCATGATCGAAAAAGGTTTCTGAGTCACAACCGACTACGCATGAACCTAACGAGTCACACACTTAACGGGTTGGAACAAACATGTTCGGATAGGATCTGTCATAAGCTCTATATAAGGAGATGGATGAGGCCGCTGGGAGATAGACGAGATAGACGTAACGTGAGTTGTTCTACTGAAACCCTAGCCGTCATCTTCCTGAGAGCCCTACTGTGCGAGTTGGTGCTAGTACACCAGCACAAGGTGTTCCTTCCACGGGCGTGTGGATACCGAGAGGCGCTATTGTGGTTGATGTTGCGCTGAGGACGATCCACAACTTTGAGAGGAATTTGATTGGTTCTTTGGAGGAAGCGATCACCACCGAAGACGATCGACTACACCGGACGATCGACTTGATCAATTCATCGACGCCTCACGTTAGATCGATTGCTCTAACTCTTCTTCCACAGATCTTGCACGTCGGTGGTAACGATATATGATCTTTTGCTTGTATGGCATCTGGTTTGCGTGGTAGAATTTTTGAATTGCCAACTAGCGAGCCGACCCGTATCCCTACAACAATCTCCTCTACCATCACATGCTGCAACTCCTGATTAACATCAGCATCACGATAAGAAGACGGATCGGTAAGAGCAGTTGCAATAAAACCAAAGCGTGTGGGGGTCGAATAGACTGGCGATCATGAAGAGCATATCGAGGAAGAGAGGCCGAAGAAGATAACCCATTAGAAGAAGATGACGCATTAGAAGAATCCTCAACTCGCGGATGACAAGTGTAGTAGAGAGGACAAGAAGGATCAAGAGGATCTTCTGGAGAGGATATCGGTGTCGAAGGAGGCGTCTTCTTTGCTGCACCGAGATCCTTCATCTCAAATTCACTGGTCAATTGTTCAATTGATTTTGAAATTTATGCCTTGTCTTTTGCAATAATCAACATATCATCAACGTGTAGGAGCAAATAAATAACCAAGTCATTAACAATCTTCAAATAAACATAGTTATCATAATCATATCATTTGAAATCCTGATAGATCATAAATGAGTCAAATCTGTTGTACCACTATTTGGATGATTGCTTCAGATCATAAAGAGATTTCTTCAACTTGCAAGCATAATCCTTCTTTCCCGAAAAGACAAAACCTTTTTGTTGCTCCATATAAATGTCTTTCTCTAATTCCCCATATAAGAACACAGTTTTCACATCCAATTCTTTAGGCTCATAATCATCCATAACGACTATGCTGAATAAAGTACGAATAGAACTATAGTTCACAACTAGGAAAAAGACATATATGAAATCAATACCTCAAATTTGGTTGTATCCTTTTGCAACGAGCTTTGCCTTGTACCTAAACTCTTCGATTGGTGAAATACAGTCTTTCTTCTTGAAGATTCATTTGTAGCGAATAGCCTTGTTATCAATTGGCAACTTGATCAACTCCCAAGTGTCATTCTTCTCAAGAGATTGTATCTCATCATGCATGACAGCCATCCATTTCTTTGAATCATCAGAAGAGATATCATTTGAATAAGTAAAAGGTTTTGCAATACCTTCAATTTCTTCTATCACATTCAAAGTATAAGCAACAACACCAGCTTCTGCAATCAATGTCTTGAGAGCTTGAATATTCATTTTAGGTTCGTCGGCTGCAATGGAACGTTGTGGTGGTTGAAAGAAAACATAAATACCATGTATATTTTTCTTTTTGGTTTCTGTTGTAGATCCTGAATCAATAACATGCTCCACCTGCACACTTAATTTCTGCGACTTCTCAACGGGAACATCGATAGATGGTTTATCATGCAACATAGCAGAAAGTAACACTTCTCCTAATAACCACATTTCTAGTTTCTAGATTCCGTAATTTATATCCTTTCACACCACGTTTATAACTAAGGGATGCTCTAGGCTCGAATTACCATTGTTAACATGAGCATAAGTAGGACAACCAAATATTCTTAAAATTGAATAATCTGCTGGAGGACTAGACCATACCTCATTTGGAGTATTCTTATCAGTTGCCATATTAGTTGACTGATTAATCAAATAACAACCATTGGACGCGATTTCAGCCCAATTACTCATAGATAATGCTGAGTTAGATAACATGCAAACTACCTTCTCCATAATGGTTCTGTCCATGGTTCAGCCACACCATTTTGCTGAGGAGTACCTGAGATAGCGTAATGTGTCACAATGCCCTATGATCTACACAAAGCTTCAAATTCTCCATAACAGAACTCCAAGTCATTATCAATACATATTTTCTTGACATGCTTGTCAGTGTGTTTTTCAATAATAATTTTTCACTCCTTGAATGTCTTGAAAATATCTGATTTGTACTTCACGTAATATGACCAAACTCTTCTTGAATAATCATCAATGATGGTCAACATGTAGCTAGCACACCCAAGGGATGAAACATGAGATTCTTCTCCACAAAGCAGAGTGAACATAATCCAATATGCCTATTGTAGAGTGAATTGTTGTACTGAACTTCACCCTCTTTTGCTTGCCGAATAAACAATGTTCACAAAACTTCAACTTGTCGACGCTTTGACCATCAAGGAGTCCTCTTGTGCATGACTTCATCATGTTAATTTTACTCATATTCCCTAGACGCATATGCCAAATATTAGTAGCATTAGAATCAGATGATTTATTTGAGGCAACATCAGTGTTACTAGAAATTGTAGTACCTTGCAGATGATATAAGTTGGCAGCGTTTATATCACGTTTAACCATAACAAGAGAGCCTTTGGAGATCTTCAGAACTCTACCTCTACTTGAATACTTGTACCCTTTAGCATCAAGAGTACGAAGCGATATAAGATTTATCTTCAAACCCGAAATGTGTCGAACATCTAACAAAATTCTGATGGTGCCAGACAACATCTTGATTTGGATAGAACCAATAACTGTAATATTGCATGGTGAATTATCACCCATCAACACAGAGTCACTTGGCATAGCTTCATAATCTATGAACCAATCTCGGTTCGGACTGATGTGGAAAGTGCAGGTCGTATCAAGAATCCACTCATCACCGGTTTTAGAATTATCGGTAAATGCAACGATAATATCTCCATCAAAACCTTGCTTAGTAACAATGGTGGCTTTAACACTATCCTCTTGTTGATTCTTCTTGAAATTATTATTTCTTTTCTCCTTTTTCTTTACCCACCAGTTGGGATACCCCGATACTCCAACGCTCGCGCTCCCATACGGCTCCCATACGACCACGACACCGATACGACGGGATACTGTGATACTGATCGGACGATCGATGGAATTTAGGTTCGAAAATAAAAAAACTCCTGATACATCATCGATATGTCGTGATACGTGAGTCCCAACACCATTCATTTGAAAGCCCAAGAAAATCCCAGTCTAGAAAAGACCAGCCCAACATCAAAACTCACAATGTGTCATGAGTAACCCTAGCCCCTCCTCCTCCATAGGCGCAACCACCGCTCCTCCTTCCTCTGTCGCCCCTCCTCTATCTACCATTGCCACCCCTCCTCCAAGCCCTCTTGCTCGCCACCCGACGCCGCCTGGAGTGCATTCCTCCTCCGGCCTTCCTTCTCGATCCAGGTCTATGATGGACTAATTGTTGCATTATTGTAGTTGGTTCTTTAGCGATAGTCACTACTCACTAGTTAGTACTCGTGAGAGAATGTGGTGGGTTATCATTTTGCTTTAGGATGGCAAGTGGAAGTTCTCAAATTCCTGATACGCAAGTAACTGGTAGTGTTGGTAATGTGAATTCCTCTGTAGTTGGTGGTAGTGCTTCCTGAATTTGAGGCGCTGATATGTGAAGAGGAAGGAGGAACTTCTGAACATATGGAGCAATCACATCTCGTTGATTCACAAAATTAGCTCATGTGGAACAATTATATTTGGCCAGTTGGCCTTGTACATTGTATCCTATTCTATGTAATGAAGTAATGTCGTAATGCGTTTAGAACTATAACGGTCGAACAAGCGAGTAGCGACTAGACTATGGCATTGCACCTTGTATCCTATTTTATGTCATGTTGTTGGACAAGACTATCTTTAATTTTATCTCATTTGTTATTTTATTTCTTAGTGGTAATGTTGTGTTGATGGTTATTTTGTAGTGATCAAGGTTTCATTCGAGGATATGAGGTCAAGTCACATTTTGACATTTTGTTGGGTAAGTCATCCTTTCTTTATTTAGAATGTCCCATATAGCATGCAACTACAAATTTGCAATTTAATAATTAGTAACAATATTGTCTACATGATTTATTTGCATGGACTGAGGAGGAATTGAGGAACTCGTCCGACCCAAAAAAATGACTATCGGCAAGTAATACATTGTTTTCATCAAGGTAATCTCATTGTCTCAATCTCTCGTAACTTTTGTACATTTTCTATTTTTTAAATACATACATATTCATCTTATCGACGTATCCTTGTTTTTAGGAAATTGTATATCGCCATATCTGTATCGCGTATCCGGGCAACATAGCCCACCAACACTCAGATATGTCGTGTCCATCTTTCTTGAAATATTTGCACTACTTGTACATGCATCTAGATTTCGATCTGCCTTTGTAATTTTTGCTCGAGCTTTTGCCTCTTGAATCATCATTTGAACTCATCTCCTGTTGTTTATCATGGACAACTAGACCTTCTGCATGCGAATTTGAACTTTCGTTCGGAATCATGAGTTTCATCTTTTCCTTTGCATGCAATGCTTTATAGACTTTATTAAGTGTAAGAGTATCTCGACTATATAGAATAGTATATCTGAACGTATAATATGAACTAGGCAGCGAGCATAAAAGAATAAGACCCAAATCTTTATTATCATATTTTACCTCCGTGGACTCAAGATCTTAGACTACTTCTTTGAACGTTGTTAGGTGGTCCAATAATGACCCCTCTTCCACCATCTTGTGCAAATAAAACTTCTGCTTTAAATGCATCTTACTGGTCAGATTTTTTATCATGCAAATATACTTCAGTTTCAACCATAATGCGGCGGCAGTCTTCTCCTTTAAAACCTTCTGCAAAATCTTATTTGATAGATAAAGATGAATATGAGACAATACCCTTTTCTTTGCTTCTTCTCAAGCGACCATGCAAGGGGTATCTTGTCGATCACCAATAAGGCATCATCCAAATTGAGCTGTGTAAGGACAACTCAGAGCTTGACTTGCCATAGAAAACCTTATGTCTCGTTCTGACGAGAATATCACACTTCAAAGTCGCAATGCAGAAATTTTTTTAAATTTGCTGGTGCAAATCTGTGTGTGCCTAGCAAAGAAGTTCTGAAATCTTGGGTACACTTCTGTGACACGAAGCAATGAAGACTGGAATTGCTGGTACGCTTGCTCGTGTGCGCTTAGCGAATCACTTGGTGTGTGTAGATAGCAATTTTCACTGGGACGAATTCAAGAACTATAGCCAGTCGGTGAAATCTATGCATGCTCCTTTTCGGGTTTAATGTTTTTTCTTTTTCTTTTCAATCAACGTTGCTATGCTTGGACGCTTTTTCTTTGCAATCAATGTTGTTGTGCTACCTTTTCTCTTTCTAGCAATCAATGATGTTGTTACTTTGCTCGCCTCGTGATCTATCTGCTGTGCTTCCTGCTTTATTCCGCACGGAGAAACAGCTGCTCCATGTCTTTGATGTGGAGACGACCTCGAATTCAACGTTGATTCGGATTGCAACTCGTGAGACGCGGGAAGAATCGTTCCTCGAATCTCTTGTGCTCTTATACTACTTGTTGTAAATAATCCACAGAAAAAATAGGAATAGGAGACACGAATTTTACATGAAAAACTATTTCAGAAAAAAGCACAGGCGCACGAAAGTAATATCACTATATGAAGAGATGTTTACAATAAAATTGTTACTATTCGCCACTATGGACTACATGATATATTTATAGTGATACATAAAAGATTTTGTGTAACAGTGGAACTATGAATTAGAGTATGGAACTAAATTTGTATCTGTACTCCGTGCCTGTCCAACCCTTGAGGAATTGAATATGTCTTGGTCTCATCCATCGTTTCCGGGATCCAATCTGCATCACTCTTAGTTTCAGGACTACCTATCATGCATTCACTTAATCACTTGGATACATCACCAGATGTCAGTTATTGCATCCGCCTACCATCTTCAAACTGTCTTTACTCCTGTGCCTTGTTGAAAGCTTGAACATGCCCCACAAAAACAAACAAAACCAAATGAAAAGGGAAAAAAATCAAACATGTAAAGATTAAAGACACATGCAAGCAGTGTAAATTTTTGTGCTATCTAATAAATTGATAGTAGAACAGACATGGACACATGCAAATAAGTTTAACATGAATCCGCATGCAAGTGCACATGCGAAGGCGCAGCATCTGCCCCCATTTTGATTTAACTCCGGGCACATGATACCACCAGAGGCGCTCACATGGACCTGCAAAAATCCCTGGGGCCCCTGCATGACGACCTGTGACTGTGAGAAAGATTAGAGAATAATAGTTTTGCTAGAGTTATTAGACAGTAAGTACTAATAATTCTTGATATGCAATCATATTAGGGGAACAAGATGAGTCACTCATGAGTAGTAGTGTCGTCCTGATCACAAGACAATACTATCTGAACAATTGCATCCTGCAGTCTTTATCGTGTTCTAAGTGCCTGGTATTTACAGATGTCAAACGAATAATACTCGAAGAAATAATTAGATTAATCAAAACCACGTGTGAGCCATTAGTGAAATTTTTTGCTAGTGTTAAAAGATAAACGAGGTAGATTTAAGCAGAAAAGAAGTACTCAGACTGAGGCTAACTTATCTTGTTTGAACTGCTCTTAACAAAATAGGATAAAATCAGGTTCGGATGGTGATGGTGTAGACCAAGGAGGATTAGTGATATGTTAAGAGAATACTACATGAGTACATTTGGATCAAATGAAACAGTCGGTGGACTTGATTCGGGGCTAGAGAGGAAAGGGCTAAAGGTCTTGGCATCATCACATATTGGGACTACTCATAACTGGCCATGCAAGGGTTCCCTGATGCAAGTATGTTCTTTCGCCATTAGTTATTGGTCCCATGACAGAACATCAAAGGTTCTGCAACGAGATCAAAACCGCCATTTTCCCAAGGTAGAGACCAAACAAGCAAACATATATCACAGAGCAAATCTGCCATGTTTATGGTCTGCACTCTGCAGGCTCTGCACATTGATGGAAAAATGTGCTCAACACAATCAATAATGAGCTATAGCATGGAGTACACAATTTTTTTTGATCCAAAGGGTAACACCCCGGCTCCACTTTATATGAAATGAGGCAGAGACCACACAATTTTCAAGTAAAGGAGTACTTTTGCTCCACTTCCTATAAGTATGATCTAGTAATAGAATGATTCTAATGCAGAAACATGGATGGGTTAATTAGTTTAACCTCGTTACTGTAAAACTGTTCAAGTTTTAACAGATCTTCACATTGATTAGTATAAGCTCAAAATAACTGACATTAACTGTATGCTGTACGCAACAAGGTTGGCCTTATCATAAATGAGGAGCTGTCCGAAAACAAGCCAAAAGACCAAAAAGGCACGCAGATAAGCCAACTTTTCAGTCAGTTCCCGGGTGTCAGCAACATATATATGCATCCTGTTGGATCTGACGAGTCATGGCTAGGTACTCCAAGTGTGAACCAATTTCACCTCAGATCCACCTAAAACTTGACAGTCATTGCCATGGCTGAATATGCCACTATATTACTACTTGCATGAACATTTGTGATATGACACAAAACTAAACACAAGAAAAGCATACCGACATGCCCACTTAATTTTCAGACGGTTCGTCGCTGTTAGAATTTCAGTGTTAGAACACTATACGTAATCTAAAGTGATCAAAAGAAAAATTGGTACAACCAAATAAGTACTTGCTCATATACTACTAGTGGAAGAACACGGACTCATGTTCTTGACCACGGACTCATGTTCTTGACCCTGCACAATGAAGACCGCACGTTGCAGGATCTGACATAACTGAACCTGGCCAAGGAAACGCCTTGGTGGCAATATGGTCAATTGCACGCAAATCGGGGGGCAGTTTGGGCAGATGAAATCTGTTAGAAATAATCAAGTGAGTGCGTGCGTTAGTAGTGTGTGTGAGTGCGTGCATTAGCAGTGCGTGCGTTGGCAGTGGGAGATAGTGGCGTGAGTTAGTGCGTGAGTTACATGCAGGTGATTTACTATGTGTGTAACGTTGGGAGTTTCTTAGTGGACATGTTATTATGAGTTAGTGCGTGCATGAGTTAGTTGGCGGCAGCCATGTCCGGGTGTGCTTATTTAAGGTCTTGTAATCGGTTTGTATTAGTTGAGCGAAACAACAAAGAGAGAAGAATAGAAAAGATTAAAAGTAGCGCTAGCAGTTGCAGTGCTACGCAAAATCTTCTGTGTGTTTTTCCTCTCTGTGAGTTCGTCTCCCTCACCCGTGAAAGTGTGCGTCCATGGGTATAATTTCCAACAATTGGTACCAGAGCGAGGTAGATAAGAAGCCGTGCGGTGTGGCCAGGCAGCGCTCGGCTCGGTCGGGTGACGGCGGCTCTCGGCGGGTGAAGCCCACGGGGTGTGGCGCGGTGTCGGCCGCGAGGCGTGGCGATGATGGAGCAATGAGCTCCCATGGCGGTGGCACATGGCGCTAAGCGGGTGAGCGGCGGAGGTGTCTGCCAAAGACTGCGTCGTCGAGCGCCGCCATGGTACCGGTGTCGATGAAGGGGTGAATCGGCACACGGGAGTACGATCGCATCAAGGTCTGTGAGGCCTCCGCGATGTAGCTGTACAAGACGTTCGGCATCCTCGTCGCCCTGGTGCATGTGGGCGCGACAACGACTATGTGAGTGAAGCGGAAGCGGTGTCCGCGCAGCACTTGCCGAGGTGGCGCGCAAGGTGCACGCGTGGACGTGGAGGCGCTGAGCCTGTTTTCATAGCCATATCCTATGTATGTGTATATGACACAGTAGGAGTGTTGCATTTGTCATTTATTTATTTGTGCACGTAGGAGGTGTGTTACATACGTGCGTATATTTGTGTCATGGTCATGCATGTAGGTGAGTCTGTGCATGATGCATGTGTGTGCACATGAGTTCTTTTAGGGGTGTCCAAGTTCTGATGTGTGTAAGCTCTAGTGAGAGTCTCGTCGCCGCCTAGTTGTGTTACGGCAAAAACAATCGGAGCTGAGGTAGACGAAAAAGACGTCGGTAAGTTGTGTCACCGACGGCATGATCAGCAAGAAGAAGGAGGAATATGCACATCTCATGGAGGCGGATGCCGACAATGAACTGACACTACTATGAAACCATCTTGATTAGGGAGAGATTGTTAGAAATAATCAAGTGAGTGCGTGCGTTAGTAGTGTGTGTGAGTGCATGCATTAGCAGTGCGTGCGTTGGCAGTGGAAGATAGTGGTGTGAGTTAGTGCGTGAGTTACATGCAGGTGATTTACTATGTGTGTAACGTTGGGAGTTTCTTAGTGGACATGTTATTAGGAGTTAGTGCGTGCGTGAGTTAGTTGGCGGTAGCCATGTCCGGGTGTGCTTATTTAAGGTCTTGTAATCGGTTTGTAGTAGTTGAGCGAAACAACAAAGAGAGAAGAATAGAAAAGATTAAAAGTAGCGCTAGACAGTTGCAGTGCTACGCAAAATCTTCTGTGTGTTTTTCCTCTCTGTGAGTTCGTATTCCTCACCCGTGAAAGTGTGCGTCCATAGGTATAATTTCCAACAAAATCCATTTAAGCGCTGCCCCATGCTTCTCCCCTCTGCACTTCACAGGTATCATTGATCAGAACTACACAATTCAGAGTTCAAAGCTTTTCTTCATCGTCAGATCGAGTGTCTCTCTGCTCTTCGTTTCTTGCCTGCCGGAGCAAGATGGCAAGGCTAGCTATGGCGGGGTCAGCGCTGCTGCTGCTGCTCTGTACAATATGCAGAATGGCGCTCGGATCAATTACCGATGGTAACGTGATGATTTACTGTCTGTTACACGTGCAGCTGGGTGATGTTTCTTGATGTGATATGTGATCCTGTCATGCGTTTCAGGGTTGCTGCCGAACGGCAACTTCGAGCGCGGGCCGCTGCCGTCGCAGCTGCGGGGGACGCAGGTGGTGGGCGCGTCGTCGATCCCGTCGTGGCAGACGTCAGGGTTCGTGGAGTACATCCCGTCGGGGTGGAAGCAGGGGGACATGGTGCTGGTGGTGCCGGAGGGCGCCTACGCCGTGCGCCTCGGCAACGGGGCCTCCATCCGGCAACGCCTCCGCGGCGCTTCCCGTGGCACGCGCTACTCGCTCACCTTCAGCGCCGCGCGGACATGCGCGCAGGCCGAGCGGCTCAACGTGTCCGCGTCCGGCCAGTCCCGCGTGCTCGCCATGCAGACCATGTACAGCAGCAACGGCTGGGACTCGTACTCCTGGGCCTGGGTCGCCGACGCCGACGAGGTCGAGATCGTCATCCACAAGCCCGGCGTCACTGAGGAGCCCGCCTGCGGCCCCCTCATCGACTCCGTCGCCATCAAGACCATCAACCCCACTCGCCGCACCAACAGTAAGTAGTGCAATTACTCACTCTGCTTATGGTTTTTCCTGCGCCGTCGCCGTGTGAGTGTGTTGTATAATATCGATCGGTCGTATGTTTAATGTTGTAATATATTACCGAAAGTTAGCATGACGAATCTTTAATCGATATTTGTAGAGAACCTGGTGAAGAATGGTGATTTCGAGGAGGGGCCGTACATCATCACGGGGACCAAGTGGGGGGTGCTGATCCCGTCGATGGTGGTGGACGACCACTCGCCGCTGCCAGGGTGGATGGTGGAGTAGCTCAAGGCCGTCAAGTACATCGACAGCGACCACTTCGCGGTGCCGCAGGGGCGGCGCGCCGTGGAGCTACTGGCGGGGAGGGAGAGCGCGATCGCGCAGGTCATCCGCACGGTGTCCGGGAGGCAGTACGCGCTTTCCTTCACAGTCGGCGACGCCAGCAACGCCTGCCGGGGCTCGCTCATGGTGGAGGCCTACGCCGGCCGGGAGTCCACCAAAGTGGCGTGCGAGTCCACCGGCCAGGGCGGCGTCAAGCGCGCCGTGCTCCCGTTCCGCGCCGCGTCGGCGCGCACGCGCATCGTGTTCTTCAGCTCGTTCTACACCACCAGGAGCGACGACATGAGCTCGCTCTGCGGGCCGGTGGTCGACGACGTCGCCGTCGTCAGCGCGCGCGCTCGGCCGTTGGGCCCGCCGAAGCGCGGCTAGCCGGCTAGAGTTTGTCGCGCGTCGTACGTACGTGCGCACAAGGTAGAAACGTTTATTGCTGCTGTTGCATGCCACGGTCGTTTACGGAGTACTATGTACGTAGCTGCTCATTGGGTTTGTGTGTAGGCCAAGAAAATTGTTCGAGCAATGGAGAGGTGCCGAATTAATATATCATTATTTCTCTTTGTAGCACCATGCTTCTTACCAGCGGCGGATTGTAACAATATCCCAATTTTATGAAGTTTAAAAACCATTTTAAGTAGTTTAGTCATTTGAAAAATTCACCTAAGTTTTATTTGAATTTTTAATAAAATTTAATATGGACTTTCAGTAGAAAAATAATTTAATGTGATTAATATCAACATCAATTAATTCCAAAACTATTTTATTTTGGTTCTATGTGCTTGGAAATATTTTTCAAATTTTTCAGAGTTCATTTGCTATTTGCATTTTCTCGTATTTCTAAAATAAAAAGTCTAATTAAAATATCAGAAAATCAGCCGGGTCGAATCTCTTTGGCCCAGCTCCTCTTTCCCCGCGCATGGCCCACCTTCGTAGCCCAACCCGCGCACGTGTGCTGCCGCTCGGCCCAACTGCGCTAGCCCTCTCCCTCCCTCTGACCGACGGGTCCCACCTGTCGGTTCATCTCCTACCTCCTGTTGTCTTCCTCGCGTGAGTTTCTCCCGAAAACGCCATTGTTCCCCTTTCTTGGAGCTTCATCCGACAACGATCGTTCCATCCGAAGAATCCTACGCCGATACAATCTTTTAAACCTTCTATCTCTCAGCAATCGATTTTGCCCTTATCTTCTCCGAATCGCATCCAAATCCCGCGTTCTTCGCGTCAGTTACGAGTTGAACTCCAACGCTGATACACCACCTCGGCCCTCCCCTCGCCCTATAAAAGGCACCCCCGGGATCGCCTTTCCGCCCTCATCACAAATCCCTAACTCACCTCGCCTCCAAAACCCTAGCGTTGTCGGAATTCAAGTTTTAGGTTTTCCGACTAGAGCTTTTGTCTCGTCGATTGTGTCACCGCTGTTGAATCCTCATCATCATTGACCACATCATCGGAACCACCGTTGCACGTGCTACCTCGAGTGCCCCTCCACGCCGGCGGAACATCACCAGAACTCGTCGTCGCGAAGCCCCCGAACCACTTCGCTGCTTTGACCTCGCCGCCGGCCGCCACCGCCGTCCCCTTGCACCAGTGAGCACGTCTTTGAGTTCCCCGGAGCATCCTCTACCCTTAGCACACCTTCGCCGCCGACGAGAAGCCACCGTTCACCGGATCCCATCAAAACCCGAGCGTCGCCCACCTCGCTGTTGTCCATGTCACTGTCGTGTCAGCCGCCACATCACCTCTCAGCGCCCACGTGTCACCAAGTCACCACACACATGTCACCCAAATCCCTAAACCTAGATCCAATATTGGTGGATCTAGTCCACCGTGAGCTATCCCTCTGACTGATGGGTCCCGCTTGTCAGATCTACTGTTCCATAAACCCATGAACCGTATACCCATGAACCAGATCTATAAACCCAGTCCATAGACCCTGGTCTCACCTGTTAGCCACTGTGTGGATTTTTCTGGATTTTCTTTAATTCTGAATTTAATCCTTGATGTCACGCTGACGTATTAATTCAAAATTTTCAATAGAAAGATAATTCAGGAAAATCAGAAACAATATCATTTTTCTTCTTTAGGTTTAGATCTTCAAAAAGCCTGTTATTCCTCATACGAACTCCGATTGAGTCCATTAATTTTTTTTTCTAAATTTATATAAATTCAAGCTCTACCTTTTTGAGATATTTATTTATTTATTTGGAGTTTGTTTCCTCTCTTTTTTGTATTTATTTAGTTTATTTACTTCATTTGCCAGTAGACGTTGATACTTCGGGGAATCTCGAGGAAGGAGGGGTTCACCAAGACTAATACCAAGATCTATTCCAAGGTAAGTTGTACTTTTGATCATGTTGAACCTAGTTTTTCAAAAATTACTTTGATTCAATTATTGCATTTAATTTAAGTATTTATTTAAATACTTTGGTTTTAGTTATTCAAATCCACCTTATCTATTATATTATCACGATCTTTTGTCACCCTAGCTTGGTTAATTATTTAGTTGGTATTATCATAGCACCAACGTGGGTTGGTTAGATACGAGTAGTTTGCTTACCCATGCAACGAGTCATTCATTCAATTGAGTTGTAAATATAAATTTGACTAAGTGATTATGGAACTTTGTGTAACACTGTGTGCTGTGAGTCATTACTCGTTGATGGTATGTGTTACACTTAACCAACAGGGTGGAAAAAGATTTAGATTAAGGCGAGTGGGTGAACTGTGTGACATAGTGGAGCTTCGTGGTTGGGAAATATGAATCTCCGTGACATAGTTAGAATTTGACAGTCTCACATTGGCCAATTAAGGACTTAACTTTGTGCGCCATTGAATTGAGCCTTATCGTACAGCCATATGGCTGATGGGACAGGCCTAACTTAGTAAGTTACGAAAATCTCAACATTGACTACTCAGGTAGTAGGTTAGTGATGGGTGGAGGTATGGACTACTCTGAAGGTCACATCAATGGTCGGTTCTGTTGGGTTTCGGGTAGGCTACGATAGCACAAAATAAAATTTTACCCCGCAACCAAGGAACCTCCCCAAGTAATAGATCACGAGATTATCACTAGACACCGACTCGTAGCGGAAGTAGAGTCGATGTAGCGAGTAGATGCAGTCGTAGTCGTACTCACCGTGCTGTAACACCCTGACTCAAAATCCGCTCAATGCCCAGCCCACCGTGGGGGCGGACCCGCGTACACATAGCACCTCACTCACACTTTCGTCCTCGCTTCGTGTAAAAGTGTTAACCCGGAGGTGCTACGTTTGGATCCAATAGGCATTATATACTACTACAACTCACTTGAGACAAGCAATGTGGGACTAATCCCACCACACAACTCCTCATGGGCCATATGGGCCACACTACAAGCAGGCCGGGGTATTACATTCACCCCTTTAATTATGGCCGACGCCCCAAGAAGATAACACATACGCGACAAATGCCCGTAACCACCCCTCGGTACACGCCCAAGTGCGTCCAAAGGTTAAGACATATGCCATGCCATGTGTCCACTCCGCCCACATGTGCCATGCGCCATATGCCCGCGCCCTCCCCGCACGCGCCTGTGCAATAAGGTTGATGCTCGATACCATT
Organism: Hsuehochloa calcarea; assembly: GCA_036346395.1. Lineage (NCBI taxonomy): Eukaryota > Viridiplantae > Streptophyta > Magnoliopsida > Poales > Poaceae > Hsuehochloa > Hsuehochloa calcarea. Next base: position 11,128,177 of record CM070596.1, on the reverse strand, counting down.
TGTAACACCTCGATCCAAAATCGGCTCAATGCCCAAATTTCACCGTGGGCGGACCCGCCCACACATAGCACCCCACTTACACTTTCGTCCTCGCTTCGTGTAAAAGGGTTAACCCAGAGGTGCTACGTTTGGATCCAGTAGGCATTATATACTACTATAACTCACTTGAGACAAGCAATGTGGGACTAATCCCACCACACAACTCCTCATGGGCCATATGGGCCACACTACGAGCAGGCCGGGGTATTACACGTGCGTCTGCTCCTCCAAGTAGTCGTACTCGCCGCGCGTCTGTTCCTCCGAGTAGTCATACTCGTTGCGCGTCTGTTCCTCCCAGTAGTTGTACGAGTTGTGGATCGTCCTAGTGCTGATGCTTCGCAACAACACCTCCGAGGTATCCACACGTATGGAGCAGGGACACCACGCGCTGGAATACTAGCACCGGCAATGTGGTTGAGGAAGGCGTGGCTATTAGGGTTTCACGAGTTCTTCAAAAGATCAACCGTCTCCACCCCCATGCCACCGCCCACTATATATAGGCATCCATGATGGGTCTGGAACTCGAGGCCCATTAGGAACTTATGTCCTATACGAATTCGGATCACCATCCAAATCAAATCCAAACCCTTTAAGTGTGCGACCCTACAGGTTTTTGTGTAATTGGTTGTGACTCGGAAACTCTTTTCTGACCAGCAGTCGTCAGCGGTACCTAGCAGCACATAATGATTTCCAAACACACATAGAATATATCGGACAGACCTTAACATAATATGATCTATGTCAAGGTCCATATCACTAACGACCAGCTCGTATCTATATACGATCAGTTCATAATTGGTCTCGATCACTTAATGATAATGTTCAAGCAGCCTACGACCAGTTCGTATTTGATCGAGCTTAAAGATCTTCTCGTGTATACTCCCTTTGCCTCACGATATCTGGTTGAACTCCAGGTGAGATGTTGTGTCAGCCATGAACTGTTCAATTCTTTCTCGATCGAGTGTCGGATAACTTAATGTGGTCGCACTTCAACCACTAGTGGCATGGCCATACACTTTCTTTATCCGATCACAACGAGGGGCCCAGAGATATCTCTCCTGTTATGTTAGGAGGGGCAAATCCCATATCCGACCAGTCATTTCTGTCCGCATGTTTCATAGCATACCCGAAAGCTACTTTTATAACTACCCAGTTACGGAGTAGCGTTTGGCAACCCCTAAGAGTTCTATTACACATGTAGGGAACCATGCTGACCTCAGGTCTAAGGATTACACATCATCATTACTTGAGACCAACTAATGACACATAGATTCATAATAATCTCAATAGTGTCTCAATGATGGGTCTATCCAGCTCCATGTTCTCTAGCATGTGCTCACATTATTGATTCGATATCCCTATATCTATGACCGGTGAAATATGGTCATCAATCAATATATGTGCTAGTCGTACAGTCACGGTTGTTCCGACCAGTGACATTCGATCATGGATACATTTATAATGATATCATATAAGTTAATGAGTTTCACCAACAAGTCACATACTGATTGATCTATAACTGATGATTCATTCAAGGAACATGATAACATATTATCCAATATCATAAACATACGAAAATACAATCATCCTTATGATTGCCTCTAGGACATATTTCCAACAGTCTCCCACTTGCACTAGAGTCGATCATTTAAGTATCTAATATCGATAGCTCTTGTGTGCGCCTCATGCTTTGGTTGTGTGAGAGGTTTCGTCAACGGATCAGCAACATTTAAATCCGTATGAACTTTGTATATCTTAACATCTCCTCTATCCACCAATTCATGAATGAGATGATAACGCCTGAGTATATGTTTGGACTTCTGATGGGATCTAGGCTCCTTAGCCTGCGCAATGGCTCCATTATTATCACAATAGAGATCCATTGGGCTCGAGGCACTTGGAACCACACCCAACTCAGCAATGAAATTTCTTATCCAAACACCTTCTTTCGCAGCTTCAGAAGCCGCAATGTACTTAGCCTCTGTCGTGGAATTAGTAACCGTCTCTTGCTTGGAACTTTTCCAGCTTACTGCTCCTCCATTCGAAATGAATACAAAACCAGATTGCGAACGATAATCATCTTTGTCGGTTTGGAAGTTTGCATCGGTGTAACCATTTACAACGAGCTCCTCATCACCGCCATATATTAGGAACGCATCCTTAGCCTTGCTCAAGTACTTAAGAATGTTTTTCACAGCTGTCCAGTGACCTTCACCGGGATCAGCTTGTTATCTGCTCATAACACTTAGAGCATATGATACATCTGGTCGAGTACAAATCATGGCATACATAATAGATCCAATGGCTGAAGCATATGTAATACCATTCATGTGGTCTCGCTCATTAGTTGTCGAATGAACTTACTCTTGCTAAGACTTATGCCATGTGACATAGGTAAGAACCCTTTCTTGGTATCCTGCATGTTGAACCGATTCAACACCTTGTCAATATAAGTACTTTGGCTTAATCCAATTAGCCTTCTTGATCTATCTCTATATATCTTTATTCCTAAGATATATGCTGCCTCTCCTAGGTCTTTCATAGAAAAACTATTTTTCAACGATACCTTAACGGATTCCAGCATTGGAATGCCATTCCCAATCAATAATATGTCATCCACATATAAGATTAGAATTACAAGTGCACTCCTACTAACCTTCATGTAAACACAAGGGGGTTTTTTTTTGACGAAATCAAACCTTTTGATTTCCTCATCAAAACGAAAATTCCAACTCCGACATGCTTGCTTCAGCCCATAAATTGATTTATGAAGTTTGCACACTTTACTAGCATTCTTTGGATCAACAAAACCTTCAGGTTGTGTCATGTACACATCCTCACTTAAGTTTCTATTAAGGAAAGCCGTTTTGACATTCATCTGCCATATCTCATAGTCGAAATATGCAGCAATAGCTAGAATGATCCGAATAAATTTAAGCATCGCTACTGGTGAGAAAGTCTCATCGTAGTCAACTCCTTGAACTTGTCGAAACCCTTTTGCGACAAGTCGAGCTTTATGAATGTGAACATTTCCATTCATACCAATCTATTTCTTATAGATCCATTTGCACTCAATGGTTTTAACACCATCAAGTGGATCGACCAGGTTCCAAACCTGATTGTCACTCATGGAGTCTATCTCGGACTTCATGGCTCCAAGCCATTTTTCAGAGTCTGGGTTCATCATCGCTTCCTCATAAGACTTAGGCTTATCATTATTCAATAATAATACATCATGTCCAACCTTATAGGCAATTGACGAGGCCTTTTAGATCTATGTAGGGCTGATGCCTCATCTACAGGTTCAACAACACTTTGTTCATCCTGTAGAGGTTCAGTAGGAGTTGAAACACTTTCAGATGCTTCCGGAATTTCTTCGAGTTGCACCTTTCTCCCACTGACCCCTTTTGAAAGAAATTCTTTCTCCAAAAAGACACCATTTCGGGCAACAAAAACTTTGCTCTCCTCTTGATTGTAGAAATAATATCATTTAGTTTCCCTAGGATATCCTATAAAGAAGCATTTATCTGATTTGGGTGCGAGTTTATCAGACGTCAAACGTTTAACATAGACATCACATCCCCAAATCTTTAGAAAAGACAAACTAGGACTCTTCCCAGTACATATCTCATACGGTGTATTATCTACTGATTTAGATGGTACCCTATTTAAAGTGAAAGTGGCAGTTTCTAGAGCGTAACCCCAAAAATACAACGGCAAATCTGATTGGTTCATCATCGATCGAACTGAAAGTGGCAGTTTCTGTACTTCATTCTGTAACTCCTTAAACTTTTCAAAGGATTCCGACTTGCGCCTCATTAAATAGATATATCCATATCTACTATAGTCATCGGTGAAAGTAATAAAGTACTGAAAACCACCTCTAGCTGTCGTGCTCATTGGTCCACATACATCAGTATGTATGAGTGCCAGCAAGTCGGACGCCCTCTCACTCCGACCAGTGAAAGGTGTATTGGTCATCTTTTCGATCAGGCAAGATTCTCATGTTTCAAATGATTCTAAATCAAATGAGTTTAGAATTCCATCATCATGGAGCTTCTTTGTGCGTTTCTCACTTATGTGACCCAAACGACAATGCTAAATAAAAGTGGAATTCATATTATTTGGCCGAAGCCTCTTTGCATTAATACTATAGATGGGCACATCACCAAGATTTAAAACAAATAACCCGTTCAAATCAGGTGCATAGCCATAAAACATTTCATTCAAAAATATAGAACATCCATTGTTCTCAATATTGAATTTATAACCCTCTGTCATCAAACATTAGGCAGAGATGATGTTTCTAGTTATGGCTGGAACGTAATAACAAGTATTTAATTCCATGATAAATCCTGAAGGCAAAAGTAATGGCATAGTCCCGACGGCTAATGCAGCAACCCTTGCTTTATTCCCGACTCGAAGATCCATCTCGCCCCTTGCAATTCTCCTACTCTTTGTTAGACTCTGCATCGAATTGCAAATATGAGCAACCAATCCGGTATCAAATACCCAAGAGTTAACAAAAGAATCAGCAAGAAAAATATCTATAACATTAATACCTGAAGTGGAAGGTTTAGTCCCACCATTTTTTTCAGATCAGCCAGGTATTTCTTGCAGATCCTCTTCCAGTGGCCTGACTCCTTGCAGTGAAAGTATTCAGTCTCTTGAGTCGGGCCGGACTTAGTCTTGAGTTTAGGCTTGTTAGCTTGGATCCTATCCGAAACTTTAGTCTTGCCCTTACCTTTGACCCAAGTGTTAGCCTTCTTCTTGAAGCTTGTACTCTTTTGCACCATCATCACATGACTGTTGCTTTTCTTAATGTTGTCTTCTGCGGTCTTGAGCATCATATGCAGTTCGGTGAGATTCTTGTCTAAACCATTCATATAGAAGTTCAGAATGAACTGCCCATAGCTTGCAGGAAGCGAAGCAAGAATCAAATCTGTAGCCAACTCTTGACTAAGTGGAAAACCAAGTTTTTCCAAGCTCTATGTGTAACCAACCATCTTGATTATATGTGGGCTCACCGGACTGCCCTCAGCTAGCTTACTTCCAAACAATTTCTTTGAGATCTCATATCTCTCTGTTCTTGCTTGTGTCTCAAACATGGCTTTGAGCGCCATGATCATATCGTAGGCCTCTATATTCTCAAACTACTTCTGAAGGTCTGAGTTCATGGCAGCAAGCATGAGACAGCTAACATCAAGGGACTCATCACATGCCTTTTTATTGGCAGCTTTAAGAGTAGCAGCAACATTCTCCGCAGGCACATCAGAAATTGGTTCATCTAGAACATGTTCATTTTTATCTTGCCTAAGAACAATTCTTAGGTTGCTGGACCAATCTGCAAAATTTATTCCATTTAGTTTTTCCTTATCAAGTATCGAACGAAAAGCAAAATTGGATGTAGGTACAATAGTTGGTGCCATGATCTACAACATAAAATATGCAAGATTAAGACATATGTTCAGGAAAAGTAACTTCTGTTAAATAATTTAATAAAGATACTCCCACTAAACACCATATCCCTCTTATGACATTTTAGTGATTCAAGACCCGCAGTCAGTTAATCCACTAGTGAGCTTTGGCATCACTGCTAGAAGATTAGTGAATTTGGTAAGCAACCCTTTGCTAATCATATCTCTATATGACTCTTGTTGTTGAGCAGCATCTCTATGCTCCGGTACCCAACCCTATGCCCCAAGGTCCATAACCGTTATGATGACCTGTCAAGTTAAATCAATGCTGTGCGTGTAAGTGTCCGACACAAACTCATCTAGTCAAGGAATATTAATGACACTCTGCTTTGGTAAGACCTACCATTAAAATACATGACTTTGGATGGTGCAGCTAATTGGGAGGGCATCAATTTAACTTAATATTATGTGAGGGAATTTTACTTCTACCATGTCAAAATCATTTAAGCAATTAAATAACATGCATAGAAATAAATGAACATGAATATTAAGGCATTCACAAAATAATCAAATTGCATTGTGATACAGTATGACCCTTCCTTATGGTGATCTCCATCGCCAAGCATCCTGTTCGCCATGTCTCAAAGTTGCCAAATCCTCCAAGTACTCCCACTAAGCTATTTCATCTAACAGCACTAGTGATAAATTACAAGGAGTGAAGAAGCACCACAAGTCGACACGCAGGCCGTTATACAAATATAGACAGCCTTGGACTGCAATAAACACGACACGTAGGTCATGAACATTACACACATACATGCATCTCATACATTATGGGTTATACTATTCACAAAAACCTGCAAAAACAAGTTAGGCATAGATTCACATTCTAACGAATGGTTTGAACTAGCAATACCAGTCACCAAGGTTGCGAAATTTTATGGACTACATAGATCCAATCTACTGTTCTAACATGTAAATCGAATTGGATTAATCACATTAACCCTATTCGGAACCAATCTGATTATTGCCTTGATACGGCCACACACTACGGCATACTCCGATGGCGGAATTCCGACCGGTAGGAGTGATATGCAGTGTGATCGTGAACAAGCGCAATAAACCATCTGGTCCTTTCCGATCGTAACTCTGATTCGATCAATCAGATTGATCTTCGCGTGCTCTATGGATTTACGATCACTGTCTGCCTTGATGGCAGACACCGACCGGTAGAGGCAAGTCGTGATATGACCATGAAAGCATGATCACGAAATAACGAACACGATCCCATCTTACCACCGATCTTATCGACCACCGACAAAAACGATCTGCGACCACACTACTACGGAACACGTCATCACAGACGGTTCGGAATCGTCATCACAGACGGTTTCTGAACCGTCTATATTTGTTCGTCTGTGATAACAAGAAGTTATCACAGACGGTTCAAAACCGTTTGTGATACTAATATCACAGACGGTTTTTTGTTGAAACCGCTCGTGAAGGCTAGTATCACAGACGGTTTCAATTAAAAACCGTCTGTGATAAGTAGATATCACAGACGGTTATGTTTAAGAACCGTCTGTGATACTAGAAATATCACAGACGGTTTCAACAAAAAACCGTCTGTGGTAGTGTCAGCAGAAATAGTGATAGATCATATCTATGACTTCCACATATCACAATATACAACTAATCCAAATCTAAAACTAGACGGGATGGCTCTGATACCACTGTTGGGTTACGGGTAGGCTATGATAGCACAAAACAAAAATTTATCGCGCAACCAAGGAACCTCCCCAAGTAATAGATCACGAGATTACCACTAGACGCGCCGACTCATAGCGGAAGTAGAGTCGATGTAGCGAGTAGATGCAGACGTAGTTGTACTCGCCGTGCGTCTGCTCCTCCGAGTAGTTGTACTCGCTGCGCGTCTGTTCCTCTGAGTAGTCGTACTCGTCGCACGTCTGTTCCTCTGAGTAGTTGTACTCGTCGCGCGTCCGTTCCTCCGAGTAGTCGTACGAGTTGTGGATCGTCCTAGTGCTGATGCTTCGCAAGAACACCTCCGAGGTATCCGCACGTACGAGGCAGGGACACCACACGCTGGAGTGCTAGCACCGACAACGTGGTTGAGGAAGGCATGGCTTTTAGGGTTTCGGGAGTTCTTCAAAAGATCAACCGTTTCCACCCCCATGCCACCTCCCCTCTATATATAGGCATCCATGATGGGTCTCGAACTCGAGGCCCATTAGGAACTTGTGTTCTATACGAATTCAGATCACCATCTAAATCAAATCCCAGCCCTTTAAGTGTGCGACCCTACAGGTTCTTGTGTAATTAGTTGTAACTCAGAAACTCTTTTTCGACCACCAGTCGTCAGCGGTACCTAGCAGCACATAACGATTCCCAAATACATATATAATATATCGGACGAACCTTAACGTAATATGATCTATATCGAGGTCCATATCACTAAAGACTAGCTCGTATCTATATACGACCAGTTCATAATTGGTCTCGATCACTTAGTGATAATGTTCGACCAGCCTACGACCAGTTCGTATTTGATCAAGCTTAAAGACCTTCTCGTGTATACTCCCTTTGCCTCACGATATCGGGTTGAACTCCAGGTGAGATGTTGTGTCAACCATGGACTGTTCAATTCTTTCTCGATCGAGTGTCAGATAACTTCATGTGGTCGCACTTCAACCACTAGTGGCATGGCCATGCACTTTCTTTATCCAATCACAACGAGGGGCCCAGAGATATCTCTCCTATTATGTTAGGAGGGGCAAATCCCATATCCGACTAGTCATTTCTGTCCGCATGTTTCATAGCATACCCGAAAGCTACCTTTATAACTACTCAGTTACTGAGTAGCGTTTAGCAACCCCTAAGAGTGCTATTACACATGTAGGGAACCATATTGACCTCAGGTCTAAGGATTATACATCATCATTACTTGAGACCAACTAATGACACATAGATTCATAACAATCTCAATAGTGTCTCAATGATAGGTCTATCCAGCTCCATGTTCTCTAGCATGTGCTCACATTATTGATTCGATATCCTTATATCTATGACCGGTGAAACATGGTCATCAATCAATATATGTGCTGGTCGTAGAGTCATGGTTGTTCCGACCAGTGACATTCGATCAGGGATACATTTAGAATGATATCATATAAGTTAATGAGTTTTACCAACAAGTCACATACTCATTGATCTATAACTGATGATTCATTCAAAGAATATGATAACATATTATCCAATATCATGAACTTATAATACAATCATCTTTATGATTACCTCTAGGGTATATTTCCAACAGGTTCGTCGTTTCTAGGTCCAATGGTGTGCGTCATATCAAAGCACTATGCCTGGGTTGGTATGACAGTAAAACACATCGGGAGTGTCAATTGTTGAGATGAAGTTTCAGAAAAGTTTTTTATGATTAGTGCTAGCTACATTGGTTATATCGTGTGGGTAAAGTGTACAACCTCTGCAGAGTATTAAACAATCTATTCGAATAGCCGTGTGCACGGTCATGGACATGCTTAGGGATTTCACACGAGGGGTAGATTTTCATAAAAACAATTGGGAAGAGAAAGCTATGTGAGATAATTTGTGCAGCTGTGTGAAAGAATTTGATTAGGCTTTGTTTCTTTTCTGAAAATACTTGTTAAACTATTACTATTTATTTATTTTGAATTATGCTTTCAATCTATTATTTCTATCGAATTGCAAATGTTGCTTTTATGCAAAAGAACCACAAAAGTCATTTCCTTTGAAATAAACCATAATCTATAATTGCATTATGTGGTACAATGTGTTGAGTACTCGGAGTACTCATTCTTAATGTAATCATTCAGTTGTAGTGGAGGAATCGGCGTCTACCTTTAAGCAGAGGTTCTACGAGGTTGCTGATCGTTAGGTATTGATCTCAGTCGGTTGCCTGTTGCGAGTCGATGGGTTTCTGATGAAATTCCTTTGTTCCGCTGCTTCTTATTTACTTACTGTTAGCCCTGCTTGGCTTAATAAGTGTAAACTCGACTATAAGATCAAAAATGCTATTTATTATTCAAGTTAATTGTTTATTCTATTATTTGATTTGTGTGGATCGATATTCATCTATATTGATACTGTGTGCACTAGCTTGATTCTGAACTAGTGCAGTATACAAAGAGCACTCAAAATTGCATTTTTGTGTCCCGACACAGATCTTAAACAAGATCGAGTAGTTGTCACTATACATACCATCACATGTATGCAGAGTGAATGAGTATAAACTACGGAGTACATGTCTACACGTATGTGAGTTTTGATAAGTGTTTTGATGTTAATTTTTGTGGCAAAAGAGCGTACATAAACTACCCAAACACCATGATCTGAACAACATGAAAGGTTCTTACGTGGGGTATATACTGTGATTTGTGATTGTAGATTAGAGTGTGGACTATTGCTCATCACAGAAGGACAACTAAGACAAGAAGGCGCGCTCATTGCTCTGTGGCTCTAGACTGGTCCGTGACACGGCCCATTAAGAATTTAGACTTAAGTTTGGGCTGACAACTTTATTCTCGGATATGATTTCCCCAGGGCTGACAACTTTATTGCGATTGCGATGGTATTTTTCAGTATAGCGATGTTTGCGATGGTACCGGCCTAATTTACTTAGTAGAAAATAGGACGGGAAGAGTGGAGACCAAGAACACGTCGGAGAGGAAGTCATCAGTCGGTGGAGAGAAGGCGAACTGAGCGAGGCGAGGGAAGTTGCATCGTCGCATCTCTACTGTTTAAAAGAAGGAATCAGTGGTAGTCGGTTCTCGCACTTTCAATTACGTCTGTCAGATTCAACTATTAAACAACAGTTCGGATTATCTCACAGTAACAAACCGTCAAACCCTAAACCATTGAAAATTTCACAAAAATAATCCGCCCAAACTGCAGTTTGGTGGAAGTAGAACTCCGGTGGTCAGGTCAGCCAGCTGAGAGCTAGCTTCACATTGACTCAACAACTGTCGAGAAAAGTCTTGTGTTAGACGCGGCACAAATTCTTGACACGCGAAGCTTCAGGCAGCCTCTCGAGTGATCACTTTAGGTTGGCATTTTGTTGCCGAACAAGCAACAGAAGAAGTCCAGTTCTGTTTTTTTTAGAAGTCCAAATTAAAGATCTTTAACTACTTCCATGATCAATATCTCCTCAAACATCTTATACATGCTAACCTTTTTAGTTTACGACTTTCTGATAGCTTTGGGCACCACACAACAACGCGTACGTAGTCGCCATTTGGACCGTCTGCCGCGACCAAATACGAACAAAATAAAGGAGTTGCAAAAGGCTCTTCGAATGGAAAACCGATCGAATCAAAAAGTCGTGCAAACCAATTGCAACATTGGAAAGTACAAATGGCGATGTTTTTTGTAATGCAGGTAGGTGCTACGTACGTCAAAAGCCATGCAAAGTACGTATGAATTGGAAGTAGATAATTAAGTACTTCTCGAAGACTAATCAAATAAGCTGGTGTCGTTTCTTGTCTCTTCGAATGGGAAAGTTCCTTGGCTAATTTATCATATGCGTGCCATTATATGTGTTGTACTTTCATACGCCTTTTCATTAGTTAATTAGTATATAGAAAAAACAGATTGGTTTATTTTGATCATTTGATGACTAGATTTCCCCCCGGTCATCCATGACTGCTGGTGTTGCAATATTTGTTATTAGAGAATATCATGTGAAAAACAAAATCTAGCCGGCTGCGATTACCAATCGTTCTTTGTAGAATTTGATTACGTAATGATATCCAAATCTATTAATTGCTACGTCTGTATTCTCCCGCTAAAGTTAAGTCAAAATTGGCGGCAAGTTTATCATCATTTTTTATCAAGACGTATTTGAAACTAAAGTTAAATTCAAAACTAGCTACTACAAATTAAGTAAGCTTCTGGCCAAGTCGTCGTACAAAGTTAATCCTTTTTAAGGGAAAAGCTAGAACACTAGTAAAACAACATATGCCAATCTACACGTGAATCACCAACCTTAGGATAGTCGAGCGGTATGGCACCTTATCTCTCTCTGACTGATGATTAGAGTTTGATTCCTACTAACTACGGGTTGAATGAGTTTATTTGTATGAATTTTCCACTTTAATAGTTTATGATTTGAACCCGTGATATATGGGTTGTTTGCCAGTTTTGAGATGACTCGCACTCTAAAAAAATTCTACACGAGAATTAATATGTATGGAGGTTTGATTAGTTATACCTTGTTTTAGTCTGAAGGAGGACGTGACGTTTTGACTTACTAGCTACTTCGTTAAGCTTGCATCAGGAGAGGATCTTATACGTTTACCTGTGTATATTTGTACATATGTACTCTCTTTCCAACGCTGATATGTTCGGTCCAGTCAAATCCCAAAAAAATAAATTAAGGATATATATGCTTTAACTTATACATCACATATGACGATTGTCTCCAATAACACGGACGGAAGTTGTCAAGCAAGTCTTCTAATTCTTTGACTCGAGCGCATCATTACTCATTACCGACGGTTTCATTCAGCGTACTAATTCTCCCCCTAATTCTTTCTTTTTTGTGACGGAATTAATAACTCTAGCTACTCTATTTCTTTTTCTATTTTTTTGTGACGGCTTCGCGTAACATGCGGACGTGCCATCGGAACTCGCGCGATTTCTAGCTGTGTAACTGTCGGCATATGTCTTTCCCAACAGAAAGTTTGCGGTCGAAGAAGGCCCTTTTTCCCGACAGAGCAAGATACGAACATATTAGGATTAGGCATATATGTGTATATGTTGCTGTCGAAGTGCCACGAAAGCTGCAACTCGAGTGACGTGGCCCCTTACACTACGGGAAATACGTGATTTGCTGAGTGCAAAAATCTTTGCCGAGTGCCAAATTGCGGGCACTCGGCAAAAACCTGCTTTGCCGAGCGCCGCACTCGGCAAAATATGGCACTCGGCAAAGAGGCCTTTGTCGAGTGCCTGGCACTCGGCAAAGACTGTTAGGCACTCGGCAAAGGTAGACACTCGGCAAAGATTGGTAGAGGCCTAACGGCATCCAGCGGCGTCCTCTTTGCCGAGTGCCCCCTGTTTGGCACTCGGCAAAGAATTTATTTTGCCGAGTGCCAAAACTTGGCACTCGGCAAACGAATTTTTTTTTTGGTTTTTTGCCACCAATTTTTTTTGAAGATTTAGTACACTACCACAAACAACATGTTTAAATTTGGGACATTTTCATTGCCTTTTGGCATATTTCTATAGTTTATTTTGTTTTGTTGAATTTTTCCAGAAAATGTAAGTTTGAACTGCAGGTGCATCGAATAATGGATTACATTCGTTCAAAAAATGTTATCCTTGTTTCTTAGTGTAAATTTAGGCTAAATCCAGGAACTGTCTCAAAATTTCGATCAACGTGCTCACGGGGCAACGCCGCCAACTTGCGTGGGAGTGGTTTTTTAATTGTATAAAATGCGAACGAATTCCGAAAATCATAAAACTTGTCGAGTTGTCGCCGTATCGTATGCGTATGACGTGGAAAAAATTTGAAAAAGTTTCGAGCACGCTGTCACGTACGATGCTCACAAACCAGGAGATCTCCTACGTTTGTGAGCATCGTACGTTTTCAAATCACATACAAACCAGGGTCGAGTCGGATGCCGTGTCCCTGCAGCAAATGTGACAACCGTGTAAGAAAGAATAGGAAGAACGTGGGGGAAGATCTTTGCAAGTATGGATTCACGCCAAACTATACTCGCCGGATTCACCATGGTGAAGCCGATCGATAGAGAGGAGGTGGTGAGACCACGCCGAGGCTTTTGATGGAGATCAAGGGGTAGCAAACTGGATGGATGACTTTCAGGAGGCACGGTTCGGTGAAGGATTAGAGGATGAGCCAGAGGAATCCGCAAATGCGTACTACGATATGCTGTCTTGACGCGAAGCCCTTAACGAAAAGACAATGGTTTCAAGAATGGATGCCATTGGACGCCTAATGGCGTTCAAGTCGCGATGTAGCATGAGTCGAGACAACCGATGGTATGTTGGCGGTTGTTGGATCCTCGCTTCGGAGGGTCACATTCTCGCCAAGAACTTGTACGAGTCACGTAAACTTCTTGGTGCCCTTAAGATGCCGTATGAGCACATCCATGCTTGTCCGAATGGTTGCGCCCTATTTAGGAAAGATCACGAGAAAGCAACGACCGTCCAAAGTGCAAATCCTCTAGGTATCCGGAGGTCGACACTAGTGATGGTAAGAAGGAGCGACTTGGTATCCCCACGAAGGTCCTACGGTACCTTCTGTCATACCGAGGATCCAACTATTTGTACATGACAGAGGAGTCCGCGAAGCAGATGACATGGCACAAACATGGCAAAAGATACAATCTTGACAAGATGGTACACCCATCGGATGGCGATGCATGGACCCATTTCGATGGCATACATCATGGTAAAGCCGAGGAGGCTCGGAATGTACGTGTAGGCCGGCAATGATGGGTTCAACCCTATGGATTGCTAGCGCCCCGTACACTTGTTGGCCCGTGTTCGTGATCCCCTCAATCTCCCCCCGTCATGTTTCAACCCAAGAACGTATTCTTGTCACCGATAATTCTGGACACCGGGAACAAGATGGGTTTGTTCATGGAGCTGTCATTGATGAATTGATCCTTGCTTGGGAAAAAGGGTAATCGACATACGACCAGAGCTACAAAGAAGAACTTCACAATGCATGTGTGGTACCACTACTCCTCGCATGACTTCTGGCGTATGGCATATTCTGCGTGGTGTGTTCACGGAAGTTCCCATGCCCAATATGCAAGGCAATTGTGAGGTTCACTTGGTGAAGAGGGTGGCAAGTTTTCTTCGCTTGACCAACATCGTCAATTCCTCCTCTTGACCATCCATTCGACGAGACGTCAAGAACTTCGTGAAAGGGTTCAAGTCACCGACCCGCACCTCGGATGATGACAGTGCCGAGGTCCGTCTTTGAGATAGAGGCTCTCAAAGATGATAAAGAGAAAGGTGGTTTTATTGCATATGGTGAGGAACACGGTGGACTCATAAATCGGGCTTGACTAGGCTCCCTATTTCAATGACCTTCTTCTTCCACACAACATTGATGTAATGCACACGAGAAAGAATATCGCCGAGGCGCTTTTGCAACACTCATGGACATTCTGATAAGTCAAAGGACAACGTTAAGGCTAGATCGACTCGCAACGATGTGCGATAGGCCAAAGCAAGTGATGAAGCCTCCGCGCCCAAGAAGAAATGGAGAAGGACTCGGTCGATTTTGTCTTGAAAAGGACCAAAGGAAGGAAGTAATGCAGTGGATCCAGACGTTAATGTTCCCTGATGGGCATGCGGCGAATTTGAGTAGGGGAGTGAACTTGTCTACTATGCGAGTCTTAGGGATGAAGAGTCATGACTACTACATATGGATTGAGCGGCTCCTTCCTGCGATGACCCGGGGATACGTCCTTGAGCATGTGTGGCGCGTGCTGGCAGAGTTGAGCTATTTCTTCCGCCAGCTTTGTGCCAAGGAGTTATCTCAGGACGTGATTGATGACTTGGAGAAAGTGACACCTGTGTTGCTCTGCAAGTTGGAGAAGATCTTCCCACCCGGCTTCTTCCTGGCGATGCAGCATCTGATTTTGTACCTACCGTACGAGGCACGAATGGGGGGGGGGCCGTGTAGGCCCGTTGGTGCTATACAATTGAGAGATGTCTAAAGATTCTTCAGAAAAAGTGTAGAAATAAAGCCAAAATTGAGGCTTCTGTGGCGGAGGCATTCATTCTGGAGGAGGTGTCAAACTTCACAACAGCATACTATAAGGATGGCCTTCCCAGCGTGCACAATCGTCCCCCTCGTTACAACGTGGACGAGAGTTCATCGAACCTCAGCCTTTTCAAAGGGCAACTCGGAAAGGCAAGCACATCGGGCACCAAGACCTTGCGGCATGATGAGTGGCGCACTATCATGCTGTATGTGTTGTTGAACCTTGGCGAAGTGAAGCCTTATGTGCAGTAAGTTCTCAATGAGCTTGTTACATACGCCCTTGTCACTATCCTCCATCTATCCAACCCCCTTATCTCATGTTTTTCGTGGAATTTCGAATAAATACAGAGAGGAATATGGCTCCTTCCCTCAAGAAGAAGATAGTCTTCTCAAAGATGGTGTGCCCGATTTCATATCCTGGTTCGATACGAAGGTACCGTCCAATTTACCTCGTTCAATCTTTGACATCCCACTTTGCTCCTACGAGCGAGTAATGTAACGATCTATCCGGCCTCACCTTGCAGGCCCGCAAGGATGCGAAAATGGATGCTGAGTTGAAAGGGCTCGCCAAAGGCTTCGCCTACAAGGTCAAGTCATTCACCGTTTATGATGTGAATGGCTATCGCTTTCACACAAGAAACTATGAGCGGAGTCGGCCCAATCGAAAAACCACGAATACCGGAGTTTGTACGCCCGGCACCGATGAGCGCGACTACTACGGTATAGTAGAAGAAATATACGAGCTCAATTTTGAGTGTCGCAAAGCTCCTAATCCAGTCGTATTCAAATGCCATTGGTTCGATCCTAATGTCACGAGAACAGCCCCTGAGATTGGACAAGTCGAAATTGGCAGATTACATCTATCAAGGAGAGGATGTCTATATTGTGGCTCAACAGCCACGCAAGTTTATTATCTCCCATGGGCGTGCCAAAAGACCCCAATCTTATCGGTTGGTACCTTGTGCGCTTGGTATCGCAAGACGGTATGATATACTGTCCCAAACGATGAGGATTACAACTTTGACCCAAACACACGGAGTTCTATCAACGAGAGGGGCTAGAAGGAGGTTTGACATAGACATATTTTCACGATGGGCATGGAAGTAGACAATGACATTGATCGGGACGATGGAGATGAGGACGACGGAGAAGAGGTGCAAAATGCTAAGGACTTACAAATGCTTGAGCGATTCTGGTTAGGCGATGACAATGATGACAACGATGGAGATGAGCCCGATTTACTCGACAATATTGATAGTGATGGCGACACCTATGATCCAAATTACGCCGATCGTGAAGAATATTTCTAATTCATTTAATACTATATTATTATTATTATTATTATTATTATTATTATTATTATTATTATTATTATTGCAATTATGTTTCGTTCATTTTGCATCTCTTTATAAGTACTTGTAATTTAACTGTGCTAATTGGTTTACTCTTTGAAATTGCAGGCACTCGACAAAATGCCGGGCGGAAGGCAGGCCCGTCGGGGGGTCAACTCCCTCTACATGAGGGAGCGCTCACCACCCCACGCCGAGCGACCCCTTGCCGGAGCCGCCGACGAGGAGGACGAGGCGGCGCCCTGCGGCCGTCCGAGGACGAGGGTGCAGCCGGCTGCCACCCCGTCGGTGGACGAGGACGACCAGGCGGTGGGCCTGCACATAGGAGGGGGTGGCACTTCCTCTGACTCGTCGGACCACGGGGAGGCGGCGATATCGACAGCAGTGGGTTCCACTTGCGCCTCGCTCTACCTCGTCGGAGTCTACTTGCGCGGGCCCTCGCAGCTCCCGTGGCCGATCCCACTTCACCGACGCGGTGATTCGACCAATGGCGACAAGTAAGTATTATTTCACTACTATTTCATATGACATGTTGAAAATCGAGGCGGAGACTAACAATTCTTCTTAATGACTCTTGCGAAGAGCGGGAAGTTGTGTCCGAACGGCCGGCACATCAATGCCACCACAGGCCTTCCGATTGGCGGCACTACTACGGCATGGTCACCACGCTCGGTGACTTCGCCGCCCTAGGCGTGGGACCACTTCTACGCGCCGAGGGGCAGCGAGTTCGGCACCGTTGCGGCGCGGATCAAGGCCGAGTTACGGGTGAGTCTTCATCGCACAAAATTGGTCAATACTACGCATTCATTGGTCGTTCTTGAAATAATGAAGCGATACATGATGTGCAGATGCGAGGACTTCTTCAAAGCGACGAAGGGTTTGAGGACCGGGCGGCGAGTGCGAGGACAAGGTCCATGAGGTCCCGACTCTCGGACTGTACCACGAGACGCAGCTCAGTGCATCATCAACTCTGGCTGCCGACGTCCTTGGTCGTGGTGAGGAAGGCCGATGCGAGGACCGGGGCGCTCACCAAGGAGCAATACCTCTCGGTAAGTCTGAAACATTATCGACTCCTTCCATGAAGAATAGGTAGGATTCATTTCATCTTCGACATATCAATAACTTGATGGCATGCGGCAATGTCACGATTGGTGCGCCGAGCACCGCCTCTGGCTGGGAGGCCATTGTGGGCAGTGGCTCTCGGAGGAGTGGGCAGAGAAGCACAACATCCGTCGGGGCCGCCGCCTCTGAGATGGGTGGGCGCCACACCACCAAGGCAACCGGAGCCTCGGTGCACGCCTGACATGGGTAATCTTCTTTGTGTTTTCATCTTTATTTATTTATTCTAACGCTCAATTCTCATTACTTGTAATCATCTTTGTGTTTTCCTCGCAGATCCCAAGCGCACCAAGGCCGAGAATGCAACGAGTTCATGGCGACGCCACAGCACACAAGGGCAAGGCGGCGGCCGGAAGTCACCTACAACCCGGCGGACGGCCCGAGGCGTACACCAACGCGGCGTCCACGAGCAAGCTTAGCGAGTACACCTCGGCCGCGGCGCCATGGGGAGGACTTCGATCCGCCACCCACCCCGGACACGAGACCTCGATGAGGTGGGAGGAGGAAGCAAGACGGCCGTCTTGGATGGCGGACACAGCGATCGACTCGCCTCTGTTCCCACCCTCGCCGAGATTCGAGCAAGGAGCACGAGCTCCTCCTCCCCATCGCTCTCGGCAGAGCTCACAGCAGCAGATGGCGGAACTCGAGTTAATCTTGTTTTATTAAATCGTTCATTGCTTTTACACATCTACCTTGCCTTTGCATTGTTTAAACATTGCGGGTGGAATGTTGCAGCCGACTTCGGAGGTTGGAGGCCCAAAGAGAGGCCCAGCGAGGCCCACCGGTGGAGGCGGAGGCCCACAGTGGAGATGGAGGTTGTACAAGCCCGGAGGGGCCGCGGGCGAGGCTGCAGGACATGTTGACTTCATGGCGAGCATTGAGGCCTTGCTGTGTGTGGTCGTGCCCGATCATTGCTCGCTCCAGTTGTGGCTCCTCCTCCTCCTGTAGGGACTCCGGTGAGTATATATGGTTGCTTATTCCTTTAGCTTGTGCGGCCCTCCTGTAGATACTCATGAATTCGCTTCTCCTTTGTGCGACCCACGATGGCGGGTTCGAACCCGACTCCTCAAGGTGGCCCTTCTCCACAAAGGTGGCCAACCTGCCCTCCTCAAGGTGGCGATTCACACTCGGGTGGGGAGGTGGCGAGGTACCGTTTATTTGTTTCTTTTCATGTTGTATGGACTTGTGTTAGACTTAGCCTTATGTTGGACTACTACTAGAGACATATATATATTGTGATGGATATTGTCATGGATGATGCGAATGTATGTGATGGATTATGGACAATGGATTTGTATGTGATGTATTATGGATGGTGGATGTGTATGTGATGGGTTATGGATGTGTATGTGATGGAATATGGATGTGTATGTGATATATCTGTCTTTGTGTGTTGATATATATGTGATTTCTTTATTTGTCTTGATGGAAAGCAAAAACCAAAAAAGCATTTTTCCCTCTTGTCGAGTGCCACACTCGGCAAAGAGAACTTTGTCGAGTGCCACACTCGGCAAAGAGGGCTTTGCCGAGAGTCGTGACCATGACACTCGGCAAAGTGGAAGCGAAACTCAATTTCCCGGCTTTGCCGAAGTGCCATAGCCATGGCACTCGACAATTTTTTTAAAAAGAAAAATTTCTTTGCGAGTGCAAGTGTATGGCACTCGGCAAAGAATTTTTTAAAAAGAGAAAAATTCTTTGCCGAAAGTCGTTGCGACGTGGCACTCGGCAAAGAGCCGTCGAGTTGGCGTCGGATTTTTTTGCCGAAAGTCGACGTGACACTCGGCAAAGAATTTCTCGAGTGCCCGATATGTGGCACTCGGCAAAGAAACCTTTGCCGACGGGTTCTTTGCCGACTGCTCTTTGCCGAGTGCGGCACTCGGCAAAACCTTTGCCGAGTGCAATAGGGGCTTTGCCGAGTGCCCTAAGCACTCGGCAAAGAACCCGCCTGCGGTAGCATGTACGTACTGATGTAGTACAAGCTAGTGGGAAAGCCACGAGGATTTTGCTTTACTGATCCTAGCTAGCCTCTGAATTGTCATGAATTCATGATTGTGGTGGATTATTACTTTTCAGTATATAACCGAAAGCCTAAAGCCTTTCTGAAAAGCGACTTAGACCGAATAAATCATTAGCGGAACCGGACCGTAAATCCCCCCACTTTGGACTGATTCCAATTCATGTCAAGCAAACGAATCCATTCTGTCCATTTCAGCCAGAGATAATCTTGTTTTTTGGGTGATGAGACTCCACAAAAGAACATACCTACATGCATTGTGTCATAGGCTCGTAGAGGGGTGGTTTGTTACTCCTCCTGTTAACAAATATGTGTCATTTATATTTGTGCAGTCCCGATATAGAGATGCAATTAACAATATTGATCGGTAATTTATGTCACAGTATTTTGATAAAATGCTATAAAAATATAGTACTACGAAATCAGTTTTGATGATGGAGACCTACTATACAATGTTTTTTTTCTTCATATTACGGCTAATCAAGATATATTTACTTACATTAGCAGTTGACAAAAAGAATTGGACCGCATGTTCTCCAAAATTACATCAATTTGGATATGCGGTAGATTGCATGTTTCTATCAAGACAAGTGATTGTAAAATAAATTTTCCACCATTGTGATTAACATGCTGATTTGCAGCTTGAGCCATAGACAAATAGATAAACACTACTTCATGCAAAAGAATTGGATTCCGTGGAAACAATTTGCAATCTTTCAACACGGGAGATCGAGATTATTTTATGTCTACATCTGCCAACCATGCAGAGCTATGCCCATACTCCTTTGTAACTAACTAGCTAATTAATTTGCATATATTCTCTAGCAGAATCAGTCTGTCGGATGAAAATTGATAAGAAATTAAATACATCCTGACTCATGAAACTCATTTTAGTCCAGTGCCTCGATCGGTCCTAGTGGGGTCTTTTCTTTCTCCTTAATTATAATGATGCGGCAATTAGCAAGAAGAATTTGAATCCTAGCTACCAGAACATTTTAGGCATATAGAATTTGGAATATTAGAATGCGCATGTTGGCTTCCTGATGATATATTCAAATGTTTTGTGCTCTTCTTATCCAAAGCCATATATCAGGTGACAATTGGTTAAGTTGGAGAGGAGAGATTCATTTGCTTATCGAGAACTTGAACGCATGGCATATATGACCTAGAAAAATAGGCACATAAATCATGGAGTAACCGGTGCTCGTTAGGCTTGCTCTATGCTCACATCCATGGAAATGAACATATGCAAAGCACTAACTACCGGCACTCAGTCCCATTCTCCTATCCTGGATTTGCACACTCTTTTAACTTATAATAAAATAATTACATACTTTTGTATGTAATCTACACAATCCAATCGAATTTTTGTGGTAGGCTCAACCTAATTACTTGGATCTAGACGTTAGAGGTGGAGCATAAAAAACACTGACACTAGCTATATTAATTTTAGTATACACGTAGGTTCGAGATCTGAATGGGTGGATAGGTGGTGGGAGTGTGGAGGTGCACGAGTGTAAGGTCTTGGGTTTGATCTTCGCATATAAAGATGTCAGATCTCTAGGCGTGGAATACCCGAAGACTTTATGTGTGTACCGTACTAATCCCATGATCAGTGATTAGTACACACATTCATAATATTTGACATTCACATCCATACATTCACACATACAAAGTAAAACAAAATGATACTTAACTTAAGCAGTACATTTATTACAACACTGGCCGACCGACCAAATATTAAACAGAGTAGCAAAATATAGCAGTAGAAGTAAAAGTGATGGAAGTAACATATCTTAGTAGTGTGCGCATCCATAACACAACGGCAACTGACAAGAAACAAAGACCTAGATAGACTCGTCACCGAACCCTCCGGTTCCGTGCGCAAAGAAAGCGTCGTCTGGCGTTGGCTCTTCCTCATACTCTAAACAACAACATAAGCAAAATTGAGTACATTTTGTACTTAACAAGACTTGTAGTGTATCGCAAAGTTTATATAAATACACAACTATCAAAAGATGTAGCTCTACACTACAAGTTGTTTTGCACTAAGCAGATTTTATTTGCAATATGTAATACCCCGGAAATGGATCGGTAATTAGAGATTCAGTCGGAGGAGAAAAATGCAAAGAAAGGAATAGAAATTCTGAGAAAAATAGGGGGTTTTTCACTTTTATTCGACAACCTGGGCCGCGGGCCGCGGCCCAAGGGGAAGCCCATGTGTTTGGCCGGCCATAAGGGGGGAACCCCACCCCCAAAACCCTAGCCCCACTCCTCTTTTCCCCTTTCCCCCACTTGGAGCCGCCACTTCCACCTTCCCCTGCGCCAGCGCTTTTGTTCGTCAGATTTGGGTAAGTTCTGTACGTTTTCTGATCTTCTCACCTCTTAGAAAGTTGTAGCCCTTGGTGTTAGCTTTCTTTTGGCACCGAGATCATCTGATTTGGAGTTACGGTTTAGGAGATATGAATTTTTAATCGCGCGCTATCCTGTCTGCCTGAGAATTTGGAACTGTCGGTTTGCCCCTCGGTTTTGATCTAGTTAGAGTCCGATTCAGAACTTCCACCCAACTAGGTTTTTGTAGCCCTTGAAAGTATCTTTCTAAGTTGATAAAGATCATCTCAATTGGATCTGTAGAGTAAAAGTTATGCCATGTTCTTTACTGCTGTGCTGTATTCTGGACAGATATCTGTCAGTTATTTTCAACGGTTGTTTAGACCACTGGTTTGGCCGAATCAAAGAACCCCACCAACTAGAGTTTCGTAGCCTGTTACGTTAAGAGTATCTGGGCACTGGTTTCAAGTCATTCGGAGTTATAGATATTTAATTATGATTTTTCTCGTACTACTGATCAGAAGGGCCGATATTGGCTGATTAGTTAATTCGTTATTTTGAGTTTTTGGTTATGTTGATTAGATAGAGGGTTATGGTAAAACGCTTGTAGCCACATCATGTCTTGTTATTCTTATTTGAATAAATATTTGTGTAGGCGGTGGGGGGGGAGTGGAGAAATTCCGTCGTTGCCTCCTAACTCGTCACAGCGCGGAAGGCAAGTACATGGTAGAGTGGTGAACAATGGGTTGTTCACCATGATCATTGTTATTACTTATCATGCTATTTATTATGCTTTTGTTCAACTTATTCTTATACATGATATTGATGACCTTGAGTGAATGAGATTATGATAATGAGATTATGATATTGAGATAATGAGGAGGAGATATTGAGTTAATGAGATGGACTATGTTGATGAATAAATAAAGATGTCGCATAATTTACATTCATCATGACAGGGGTTGCATGAGTCAGGTCGGTGAGAAAGTCATGTAACTATTCCGGTGAGGTCGGTGAGAAAGATACATGACTAGTCCGGAGAGCTCTAGATAAAATCCTACTTTGGTGGGGACTTCACGGGAGTGAAGGATAGAGTGTGTCATCGACGGTGAACACTCCGCTATACCGGTATCAGCTGATGAGATGCATATGAGCATGAGCATGTTGGTGCATTCGCATATCTAAGTAAATTGTTAAATTGTGCAACTTTACCTATTTGGAATATGGCTTGTTTGTTTGAGAATGACAATGGCATTAACTAAATGGATGATGATAACTTTAATTATGGTTAATAAACTATTGTTTATGGCTTTATTATGTATTCTTGAGTCTTGGACTCATTCTTGCTCTATTGTTGTTTTTAGGTGACCGGTGATGATGTTTTACTCGGAAGGGCTAGCACACTTGGAATCATGCACTTCACCCAATTATTTGATTCATTGGACATGAGAAACTTTTAGAATAACATGAATATTTATGTCTAGGACATGATGGTATTGAATAACCATAGATGCTTGGTTTATGTTAATCTTGGTTAATTATTTTGCTATGCTCCTAGGTCTAATTTATCTATGATTGTCATAGTGTTATGCTTGTGTTAATGCGACCCGTGGATGGGTTTTAATGTTGTTATGCTTGCTGAAATTTTATAGTAAGTTGATGTAAATTAGATGGTTATAGTAGTTTAGTGGTATTCCAGGCTCAATGTTGGTTTGAGGTGTTCTGATTAGTATCGAGGCGGGCTTCAGTCCGTGGTGAATAGATTAATAACTCAGTTAACCTAAAATTGCTAAAACTTGTTTTAGGACTTGTAAAATAAACCAAAATTTGATAATGGTTAATTAACTTAAAATTTTGACACACTGGTGCACAGTAGGATGGGAATGGGATGAGTATCGCATTTACGCTTCCGTTATGTTGTATTGATGATTTATGTTATGAATTGGTTCTGACTACTTATGATTTGATTATGTGATTGCTATGGGTCATGATAGTCGAGAGGTAGAGATTGTGGTTGTGGCCATAGGCATGGCCAAGTTATATCACCGTTGGTTGTATGATAGTGGTGAAGTGTTTACATCGGGTAACTTAGTTACAGGTGTTGATGTTATGTTTCTTTAGAAAAGTTATTTTCTTCCTTGAGTTTGAATTTGATTATTCCTGTTATAGTATTTACAATGGAGTTGATGTATTTTCATTGGTCTTTACAATGCAGTTGATGTATTTTCATTGGTCTTTGTTGGTTCTATTAAGTTATTATTTGTTCTCCTGACTGTTGATCTGTTGTTGTTTATTGTGAACGTCGTTAATTTGCAATGTTGATCTTTTCAAGAGAGATCTGCCTTTCTTGTTGGGAAAAAATGACTCATTTGTTAGCTTGGTATTTTGGATAACGAAAGTTTTCTTTTTCAAGTCCTTTAACATGTGGAAGTTTTGACCCAATGTATTTCTTTTGGGTATTTTGAGTATTGAAGTTGAATGCTTCTCTGTTATAAAAGAAAATATTAAAACCCTTTAGCGATGTCTTGTTGTGGTTAAGTTAAAGGTTGTAATTAAATAAATTAATGGATATGGTATGGGTTATCAAGTTGGAGTGCAGTAGTGTGGTGTATAATCAATCTTAACCAAGAACCTTGGAAGGAAAGTTGATTAACTTGATGGTGTTATGTGGTAGTTCTTGATGAACTATGATTAATAGTATGGCTATACCTAATTGGATTAAAAGGAGTTATTAAGAATTGTAGAACATTGATGGTGGTATGATCATTAAAATTATTTAGTTTTGCTAAACTTGTTGGATTAGTTGGTCTCGGTGGATTAATCTTCTTTGTGTGGGAAGGAAAAGTTGGGGAGATGCTAGATTATTACCATAGTGGATATTAGTATTGGAGTTATCTTATCTGAGATACTAGATGATTTTATATTATGGAAGGAGTTTCTAGATAGTTATTTTAACTAGAATAATTGGACGAATTTGGTTGCGAGTTGTTGAGACTTTTGATCGATGGAAGGCTATGATTTTGGAAGTTTTGTCGGGATTTTGCGAAATATGAATATGAGGATGGACAGTTGAACATGTATTTGTGATTGTTCATGTGATTTGAAAAGGAAAGTAGTTAGCATCTAGATTTCTTGATGAAGCGGTTGATATGCGATGGTTGGAGTGCAACAATTGTGTGTTGACGTTTGGTGTTGATCATCTATAAGAGTTGAACGTGGGATTTAATTGGTGGCCTATGCTTTCATGATAGTGGAATTGTTAGGCGATAGCATGTCCCTAATAAAAGGGTTTTGGTATAACATTTTGATTTGTGTAGTAGATCTCTGCTAAAATAAAGTTGTTGTTGTAGTAGTTTGTAAGCTTTTGGTGTACTCTCGATTTGAGGACGAGATGATAAAGTAGTATGAAACAATTTGGTGAGTTTTTAGAGAGTGTACAATGGAAGGGTAGACTATGATGAATTTTAGTTAATGTGTATTATTCGGATGTTAGTAAGATTATCAGCAATAGATTGGTAGTGAGTTGTCGATTCTTATAGAAAGAAGGTAATTTGATCGTCACTCGTGGTATCGCTCAAATGAAAATTTTCAAGTTTTGCATCCGTGATCTTTTGTAGTTCATGGTTTATGTAGTAGCTGGGATTGGATTGAGCAAGTGGCTTGTTGGAAAGCTTTATTGGTTCTTAAGTGATTCACATGATTTGGTCTTACAACTTTTCTTGTTTGAGTGGGCAACATGACGTTATAAAAAAAATTACTTTCTTTGTTAAAGAAAGAGTGAAGTAGAAGTATTCGAGATCGAAGTCAAGTTTTGTAACTCATGATTTACTTGAAGTGTGCCTAAACTTTCTATTTTTGCCCCATAGGAGTTTCTCGATTTTCAAAAGTGGTGCTTTATTTTATTTGAGATTTCATATTCTCTTTTTGTGGGACTTGTGCCCTCAATTGTGGTCTTCGCTTTTGCTTTTCCGAGATACTTGTTATTTGTCTATTTCTCCCGGTCTTATGTTTGTTATGAAAGAAAATATTTTTTCGGTCTTTGAAAAAAACATTTTATTTGCCACTTCATCAATTTGTTTTACAAAACCTTATAGGGTATCTGATGGCATCCGGTTAGTAGTGGTCAAGTATATGTTGATGTGAGACTGATGTTGTAAGTTATTTCAAGAGCATTGGAGGAAGAATTGTTTTTGTGATATAAATCTTGTAAAGAATTGGATCCAAAAGGAATGATGGTCGTTGAGGTAAAGCGATTATGTTGTTACAACTAGTAAAACCAAGAGTGAATTGTAATTCAAGAACCCTTGTTCATGTCGGTGGAATATTGAAATATTCAAAAGTTTAGAACTTGGTCAATTAGTTAGAGTCTTACGAATGTGTATGTTGCGGTCGTGTGGGTGAAATGGAATAGTGTGGTTTAGTGGGTTCAAGTTTGGTGAAGCTAATCACATTAGGCGATTACTTGATTAGTGAGGAATGTTGATATTAATGATTGAGGATATTGTTTGGATTCGGGAATTTTAGTTATCCGATCAAAGAATTTCCTATCAAGTATACCAGAAGTTCATTGTAAGATTCTTAGAGGTTGAATATGGGCTTTACATTTTTATGTTAGACCTTTGGTCACACAATGAGTGTGTGTAAAGAAAGTGGAATAATAGAGTTTCCTGAGTAGTGGAATGATCATTGATAGAACATTTCGATGTAGTACATGGCGTGTGTCTTGAGGATTACGAGTTGTTCTTGAAAATTAGAGGTAATGTGATTGTGTGGGATCTATTTTGTGGCGCTTTGGGTGCCTTCAATCAAATTAATGTTGATTAGTAGAATGAGATGCCTAGAGTAATTAGAGGATTCAATGGAGCCTCTTCACAATGGTGTTAATGATGTATTTCAGTTTGAGCATAATTTGAGGATGTTCAATTAAAGGTTTAAGCTCATGTGGTATGCGATGAATTGAATTCCAAGGTTCGAGAGAAGTTTTACTCCTAAGCGAGAAACTGAGGAAAATGATGTTTCTCGGTTAGTGAAGCATTTTCCGATTTCGTTTGAGTTATGTGTCGTTGACTGTTGTTTTCCGCAATCTGAGTTGGCGTTGTGTTGGCATGTCTGATTCATTTTAATTCAGACACCAAAAGAAGTATTTGATTTGGGCATTCGAGTGGCTTCTTATTTGGCTGTCGTGGTGTTCATTCGTAAACTGCCTATTTAGAAAATGGATTTGTTTTCGTGTTGAAATATTAAATTTTGGGATTTAACCTTTTTGGTGGAGAGTTAGCATTGCGTGGATGCGATGAGGACTCTCTATTTCCAATTGGATTCTCTTCGTTCCCGAAACTTGCAGAAATTGGGAAGTTAGCATATCGTTTTATCCGTCTCGGGTTCATTCGCGAAGTACACAACGTCTGTTGTGTTCTGGGCTGAGTTAGCAGCTGAGCCATTCAAAGTTTGAGATTTAGTAAAAGACGTTGACCGTGAAGTAAGGTCTTACCTTCGATCATCTTCTAATGAGTGAACCTAGAAAGTTCAGGTTGAGCGTTAGGTCAGTCATCGTTTTACATTTTTGTGTTGTGGTTTCTCTAGTCCGAGAGAGGCCACTTCAGGGCTAGAGTCTCGCATGTGCGAGTAGTATTTAGACCTGTTCGTTTCTGATATGTGCTAATTCGTTGATT
Source organism: Hsuehochloa calcarea (assembly GCA_036346395.1). NCBI lineage: Eukaryota > Viridiplantae > Streptophyta > Magnoliopsida > Poales > Poaceae > Hsuehochloa > Hsuehochloa calcarea. The sequence goes on along the minus strand of CM070596.1, from coordinate 11,100,437 downwards.
GCAATTCCGTGATATTTTTAATCGTGTATTCGTTTCATTGGTAGAATTCGGGGTCGAATTCTGTTAAGGGGGTAGAATGTAATACCCCGGAAATGGATCGGTAATTAGAGATTCAGTCGGAGGAGAAAAATGCAAAGAAAGGAATAGAAATTCTGAGAAAAATAGGGGGTTTTTCACTTTTATTCGACAACTGGCACGGGCGGGCGCCTGTGGGGAAGCCCATGTGTTTGGCCGGCCATAAGGGGGGAACCCCACCCCCAAAACCCTAGCCCCACTCCTCTTTTCCCCTTTCCCCCACTTGGAGCCGCCACTTCCACCTTCCCCTGCGCCAGCGCTTTTGTTCGCCAGATTTGGGTAAGTTTCGTACATTTTATGATCTTCTCACCTCTTAGAGAGTTGTAGCCCTTGGTCTTAGCTTTCTTTTGGCACCGAGATCATCTGATTTGGAGTTACGGTTTAGGAGATATGAATTTTTAATCGCGCGCTATCCTGTCTGCCTGAGAATTTGGAACTGTCGGTTTGCCCCTCGGTTTTGATCTAGTTAGAGTCCGATTCAGAACTTCCACCCAACTAGGTTTTTGTAGCCCTTGAAAGTATCTTTCTAAGTTGATAAAGATCATCTCAATTGGATCTGTAGAGTAAAAGTTATGCCATGTTCTTTACTGCTGTGCTGTATTCTGGACAGATATCTGCCAGTTGTTTTCAACGGTTGTTTAGACCACTGGTTTGGCCGAATCAAAGAACCCCACCAACTAGAGTTTCGTAGCCTGTTACGTTAAGAGTATTTGGGCACTGGTTTTAAGTCATTCGGAGTTATAGATATTTAATTATGATTTTTCTCGTACTGCTAATCAGAAGGGCCGATATTGGCTGATTAGTTAATTCGTCATTTTGAGTTTTTGGTTATGTTAATTAGATAGAGGGTTATGGTAAAACGCTTGTAGCCACATCATGTCTTGTTATTCTTATTTCGAATAAATATTTGTGTAGGCAGTGGGGCAGGGAGTGGAGAAATTCCGTCGTTGCCTCCTAACTCGTCACGGTAGCGGAAGGCAAGTACATGGTAGAGTGGTGAACAATGGGTTGTTCACCATGATCATTGTTATTACTTATCATGCTATTTATTATGCTTTTGTTCAACTTATTCTTATACATGATATTGATGACCTTGAGTGAATGAGATTATGATAATGAGATTATGATATTGAGATAATGAGGAGGAGATATTGAGTTAATGAGATGGACTATGTTGATGAATAAATAAAGATATCGCATCATTTACATTCATCATGACAGGGGTTGCATGAGTCAGGTCGGTGAGAAAGTCATGTAACTATTCCGGTGAGGTCGGTGAGAAAGATACATGACTAGTCCGGAGAGCTCTAGATAAAATCCTACTTTGGTGGGGACTTCACGGGAGTGAAGGATAGAGTGTGTCATCGACGGGTGAACACTCCGCTATACCAGTATCGGTGATGAGATGCATATGAGCATGAGCATGTTGGTGCATTCGCATATCTAAGTAAATTGTTAAATTGTGCAACTTTACCTATTTGGAATATGGCTTGTTTGTTTGAGAATGACAATGGCATTAACTAAATGGATGATGATAACTTTAATTATGGTTAATAAACTATTGTTTATGGCTTTATTATGTATTCTTGAGTCTTGGACTCATTCTTGCTCTATTGTTGTTTTTAGGTGACCAGTGATGATGTTTTACTCGGGAAGGGCTAGCACACTTGGAATCATGCACTTCACCCAATTATTTGATTCATTGGACATGAGAAACTTTTAGAATAACATGAATATTTATGTCTAGGACATGATGGTATTGAATAACCATAGATGCTTGGTTTATGTTAATCTTGGTTAATTATTTTGCTATGCTCCTAGGTCTAATTTATCTATGATTGTCATAGTGTTATGCTTGTGTTAATACGACCCGTGGATGGGTTTTAATGTTGTTATGCTTGCTGAAATTTTATAGTAAGTTGATGTAAATTAGATGGTTATAGTAGTTTAGTGGTATTCCAGGCTCAATGTTGGGCTGGGGTGTTACACAATATTCATAAGTAGTACTTTGCAACGGCATTTGAAAGAGCAGTGAAATAAATACTGGACAATAATAAGTATTTGAATGAATCATCCATAGTAACAACTACAACTCACAACCCTCCTTGGCTGTGAGCAACAATTTACAATCAGCCATAACTCGGCAGTTAAGTCAAATAAATCACAAATCATTTTCCGTGTTTTCCTGATAAGATAGGTTTTTTTTGTGAAAATCAACACTAAACCCATACCGTTCGCACTAAGAACGCTCATGACCGCAAGCACGGCTATTATAATAGATTTACACTCTACAGAGGTATACAACTTTACCCACATTGCGCGAATATTCCAGGTTGTCTGGAATTCTTTAGTTTATCCAGCATCTGTCAATAACATTGCTTACTACTGTAGGTAAGTAGTTTAGAGTATGTGTTGAAACTTTTACATCATCCAGTCCTAACATTTTACTAGCCCAGCGAATGTTTACCCTTCACTACCCGGATAGCTCCCATTGAGTGAGGCATTTGCAGTTGTGTCGGAAAGGTTTATCTCAACTCCTCGGAGAAGGGAGCCCCTTCGGACATGTCGGTCCTTAGTCCTGTCTGCACTCTACAGCCAACGTATGTGCAAAGCAAGTTTTTCGATGACTTAATTAGCTAAGGACATCCTCATACTAGCATATGTGGTTGTACATTAGTTTTAGCTCTGGATTTGCTGGCGTCTGGTCCTTAATTGACTCGGGCGAGAATCTCCTCTATCTATTATTGAGACTCCTCTCCAACTTTTTCAGAATATAATATAACTCGTCCACGTCCAAAACTAGGTTTTGCATTTTTTATACAAAATAGCAGAGGCACACTCCTTTGGATATTTTTAATAAATCTCCCAAATTCACATTTATCATATTGTCCTTTTACATCTCTTTTCGAAAAATTATCGTTCTAGTAGCATTTGTGCGATAACTCGCACTCAACATTCCTAGATGGCATTATATATTGTCTAACTCATATCCTACATGCTACAGTAGCAAGTATATCAACATATCAAGGAGGATCATACAATGAATAGGATTTACGACTACTGACAACCCAAACATAACAGTTTAATACTGAACATACACGCATGCAATAATAGAATTTGCAAAACAAAATATAATAAGTAAAATACTGAGATCAACATGATAAAAAGGGGTGCTTTCCTTGCTCAGGTTGTTCTGTATATGATATTGGATGGTCGTCGAAGATATTGCTCGCACAATCAACGTCTATTGTAGAAAGAGCCAGAAATCAATTAAATAATGTAAATAAATTATAATAGTGACCAAATACAAATATTTTTTGCATATTCAGGTATATTATGATTTTAAACAAATTTAGAGACAAAAATAAACTCATTTGGAGTTTTGTAGCAAAAGTTATTAATGTTTGAAGTTGAGTTTGATTGAAATTCCAGAAAAAGAAAAGGAGAGAGAGAGAAAATATCTTTCTGACAGGTGGGGCCCGCACCTTTTCCTTTTCTTTTTCGATTGATTTTCCAGCCGAAATGCTCAGTGAATGACAGGTGGGTTCCACAGATTTTTATTATATTTTCTTTTATTTTCTTAAAGGAAATCCATTTCTTACATGTGGGACCCACTGTCAGTGCCTTGGCTTACCAAATAGTACGTGTGGACTGGAGTCCATAGCATAGTCCACGCGGTGGTTCATTGAGCCATTACTGCAGTGGGACCTGTCCGTCAGTGTCTCGGTTCGGAAATCTAGATCATTAATACCCTTATTTTCTGTGTGGGACCGCACATGTCAGTGAAATTTAGTGGTAATTAAACCTACGGTTAACTAATGGTTATCACCTAATGACATAGATTTGGTATTAATTACTTGCTACAGTGCCTGTTCGGTTATGACACGGCAGAGGAGCTCCCAAGTGCTGGGCTCTCTGGCTTGTCGCTGGCGAACCCGCCCACAGCGGCGGCCGGTGAAACCCAAAATGGAATCTTGAGGTCCAAGCGAACCCACTGGTACCGGCGGTGATGCTTCGGTGGACCACAACGGCGGCGCGGCGAGGTTAGGCGGTGGTGGCATTTGGCCAAAATGGCAATAATGAAACCAACAGTGCCCTTCACTAATTAGCATGCACATGAGTGTCTACGTGGTCCAGGGAACTCACTAGAGTGATGCAGTTGGAAGGAGGGGCTCGGAGACGGGCTGGCAGCGTGGAACCGAGGCGACAGGATGATGTTCACGTGGGGAGCTTGCTGGAGGGGAAGAAGATCCTTGGCGATGCTTTGGGAAACTCTGAGGTATCCTCACTGTGCTTCAGGCATCGGTAATTGTCCTAGGTCTCACCGGAGATAGTGCGGCGATGGATTGGGCACTTCTGGCTGGAAACGGGGAAGAACCGAATTACGGTGGTTCTTGTGGAGCAAATGTGAAATTAGGTTAGGGGAAAGACTCATAGAGCTCTGTAACACAACGTGACGGGGTTGGAGAGGCGAGGAGATCACTAGAGCGCCGACGTCGTTGCGATGGTGCCTTGGCCGAAAAATGGAGTTTGCTTCCTTTACGGTTTTTGTTCGATGAGAAGGAGAGGGGTGGCTTGGGGGTGGCAAGGATTGAAAGGTGCTCAAGGGGCTCCTTGTGGTCCTTTTATAGCTAGGGGGGTGGAGAGATAGCATGTGGCCGGTGATGCTCTTGGCGCGGCGACGAGACAACGGGGAGGAGGAGTAGGCGCCGAGTAATGGCAGATTTGACCGGGCATGTGAGGGCGCAGGGCATGGAGGGCAGCGGACGATGCGTGTGAGGATGAGCCAGGGCAGGTGGCACACTGGCGCGGGCTGCATGGCGCCCCAGAGCATGTCCATGCGCGACGTGGGTGAGCTGGCGCAGCACGCTCGGCTGCGTGGAGGACGACGCCTGTGGGTGGGCCCCGCAGGTCAGTTTGGTGTGGGAGGTGATGTGGTGGAGGATCGGAGGTAGAGGGTGCGGTGGCAACTTGGCATGGCTAGTTCGGTCGATGGAACAGGGGGGGTCAGTGGAACAAAGGGGCTTGACGGGTGGTCAGCGAGGTGAGAGAAAAGAATTCTTCTTTTAGATTTTCTGATTTTGTAATTAAGCTGAGAGTTAAGTGAAATTTTAAATATAGAAATTCAACCCCAAAAATTCTAAAACTTTTAGGGGTGGCTGCTGACCTAGAGTAGACCCTTGTATAGTTTTTCTAGGGTTTTTTCATGTATTAAATTTCTCTCTGAAAATATTTTAAGTTTCGGTTTGCTTTATCCTTTAATATTTGTTTTGGGGAAAAATTCTAAAACATGCTTTAGTTGTTTCCCTCATTTTATATTTAGCATAATTATTCTGAGCTTGTACTTTAATTGTTATCTTTTATTTCAATTTGTTTTTAATTATCCAGTAGGTTTATGCTTTCCATAAATTGATGTTTAGGTTTAGAAATTAACAAAACTTTGAATGGACAATAAGATAAATCAAATGACAAAGGAAATGCATTGAAAGTTTTAAAAAGATCATATTTTGATATATTCGAAATATAAACCCTTATTCTGGGATGTTACAAAAGAGGTGAAAACACCTATTTAAAACATCATTACAAAATACATGTAAGTTCATCAATTGCTTGCTGAAGAAGAAAAAACCCAAACGTACTTGTCAATATTTGTCACTCTGTCACATTAACTCTATGTCAACTATCACTTTACGTGTTCAAGTCAGTCGGTGTACAATAAGGTGTACAATAATGCGACTTTGCATCGTGAGAAATCGTTCACCAGCGCAGAAAAAAGAAATGAACACTATATATATTTTGCACTATAGATGGATCATGTATTCATGTATACGGCTTCTACCCAAAGTCATGTTGTTCTCTGTCACTTCGACTGCTCAAGACTGTAAATAACAAGAATCAGTGCTTGTTGCTCGTTAACTGTTAAATCAATGCAAAATTAAACTGCAGCCTGTTTGTAATATTTCGATCGAAGATGCATGTTTTTCTAAGAGACAAATATACCAATCGAAGATATTTGTTGATATCGACTGACACAGACACAGACGACATTGTTACTTATCTACTGTACTGGAGCACTCCTGATTACGATCGACAACCATGTCCATTTACATTGAAAAACAGGAAATCCGACACTACAATGAAAAGGAAAACCCAAAAAGCTCTCGGGAACTAGCTGTCATATGCATTGCGGATTTGCGGTAGGAATTAGGATCACCGCTTCATCAACGTAGTGCCATCTTGAAAAAATAAATCAATGCTCACAAGAGAACCATAGAATCTCCTCTGGTACCAGGTGTAAAGGACGCGTCGTCTGTCATAGGTTCATCTTCAAACTCTAAACAACAATTTAAGTAAGATTGAGTACATTGTGTACTCAGCAAGACTTATAGTGTATCGCAAAATTTACATATATGCATCGCTAACAAGGGATGAGGCTCTATGCTAAGTTGTTTTCAGTATTAAGCAAAATTTATTTGTAATATCAATACATAGTATTTTACAACGGAAGTTTAAAGAGAAGTTAAGTAGATAAAGAACAACAAGTAAGTAACTTGATAAATAACAATTCACAACCCTCCTTTGCTACGATCAACATCTTATTCTCAGCCATAGACATAGCACTCATCTTTAACAACACCAAAAGATCCTTCCTAATATTTTTTGATAAAACTATTTTTGCAAAAGTAGAGACTATAACCGATAGACTGCACTAAGCACGATCATGACCGTGAGAACGATTCTTTAAATATATTTACACTCTCCAGAGGTGTACGACATTATCCATAGTATACAAATTCTCTAGTTTGTTCGGTATCTGTCGATGCCACCACTCATGATCTTTTAGTAAGCAGTCTAGAGCACGTAAAGAAGCCTTTATATCACCTAGTCCTAGCCTTGCACTATCCCGACAATGAAAACCCCCACTTCGATCCTGGGCACCTCCCATCAAAGTGAGGCATTAATTGTTGTGTCGGCAAGCTTCGTTCCCGACAGCGTGGTGAAGGGAGCCCTTTCGAACATACCTACCTGGTCATCCTTGTAGTACTGCAACCTACTAATGTGTAAGGCTAGTCTTCGATGACTTAATTAGCTAAGGTCGTCTCATACCAACACATGTGGTTATACGCTTAAACTTAGATTAGGAGCATCGACGTTCGGTCCATAATTGACTCGGGCGTGGATATCCCCCCAATCTACTTGTGAGATACCTCTAACACTTCTCAGAATATATAACTCGCCTGCGTCACAAATTAAGTTTTTTATTTTATTTTTATACAAAATAACAGAGGTAAACCTCTCTAGACCATCATTTCAAAATCTCCCTAATTCAATCCATAATAGTTTAATCTTTGTGAAACTAGAGCCCGACTAAGCGTTTGTGCAATATTTGCACTCGGAATACCCAAATCGATATCATCTATTGCTGAATATTTCAAGGAAGATTATGCATGAAATAGGAATATAACTATTGTTATCCCTAAATATAGCAATTTTAAGCAGACATAAACATATTCATAATAGATTTTGCAAAAAAGAAGAACAATAATTGAAATAATATGATCAACATAGTCAAAGCAGATGCTTTCCTTGCTTTGGTATCTGAGAGTACAAGGATGGAGGATCGTAGTAGATTTCTTTCGAAGTATCGACGTCTATTCAAAAGAGTCGATAGCAAATTAAATGTAGAAAAATAATTTTAACAACACCAAAATCTAAATAGTTTTGCATATTCAGATAGAGCGTGATTTTAGATGAATTTATAAAAATATTCATTCAATTTAGAGTTTGCATGGCAAAGTTATTAATATTTTAATTTGCTTCAGTTTGAAAATTCTATAAATTAAGAAAAGGGTGACGTTAAAAGCGTATTCTCTAAAGTTTACGCTTTCTAACAGAGAACACATATTTTCCTCTGAGTTCCTCTGAGGTTTACGCTTTCTAACAGAAAAAGTGTATTTTTCTCTGAATCGAAGGCGACTTTCTCTTATTTTTCTGAATTTTATTAACTTACATGTGAGGTCTACTTGTCAGTGACTCATGTTTTCATTTTCTTGATTTTATTTATAAAAACAGAGACAATCTCACATGTCATAGACTCATTATTTGTTAACTATTGATTAAACTTATTTTTTATTTAATTTAATTGATGGTTAGGGTCCACATGTTAGTTTCTCGGGTTTTAAAACCAAAAATAGTGTGTAGTCCGACATGTCAGTGACTCATATACTAAACGTGTTTTAAATTAGATTTCTGATTATGTTTTCAGCCGGTCTCACATGTCACTGATTAGTTTCACTTAACCACTGTCATTAGTGTTAAACTAATATTCATCCTGAGTGGGACCTATTATCAGCAAGAGAGAAGAGAAGGGAGTAGAGTGGCGCGCGGACGAGCACCATGGCGTGCTCACCGGTGGCGAACGGCGCAACAACTTGGCTCAGGGATGGGAAAACTGGGTTCCCCTCTTGATGGCGATCCCACCGGGTGGTGGTTGGAGAGATGGGTGGAAACAGCACTACGTTGGTGGTAAGCGGCGAAGCTCCTCGGGTCCAAAATGGTTTTTGCGCCGGGAGCAAATTGGCAGCGAAAGATGGTGCGCACTGGCTCTAGGGGCGACTACGATGCTACAAGCAGCGGCTCGGGGACCAATAGTCACTAGAGCGGCGGCGATACCCTTTCCCGCAATGGCGCCATTGGTGTCCACGATGAACTATATGCTATGCTAGCTAACCTACTGATCTAAAGCGTATACACTGGGGAGCTACTAGAAGTTCACCAAGGGTGTAGCTGACGTCAGGGGATAGCTGGAGAAGTGTGTCGATGTTGAATAGCGGCGACGTAGAGGTGACTCATGGTGCTAGCGCTTTGTGGCGATGGAGATGATACAAGAAGCAACACATTAGATTCATGAGGTCCTAAGGATGGTGTAGATGTGAGGAATCGAATGAGGACTCACAGGAGTGATGGTGAATAGAAAACGAAATGGTGGTGACCGGATTTGGGGAAGATCTCGATTCCGATGATTCCTTGAGCTTGGTTCCATGTTAAGTAAGGAAGGAGCATTAGTGGAGTATGGAATGCGATATAACGCAGTTAGATGAGGTTCAAGCTCACCAAAGCGTTAGGAACACGGAGGTTTAGAACAGGGTGTGTGCCGGAGACGAAGAAGATGACAGTGCGATCACACTACAGGGAGCTACATCAAGCAAAGAAGAGTATCAGTGAGGTAAGGGGCATGGTGATGGAGGTAGAGAGGGCAAGAAAGCTCACCAGAGGAAATGACAGTGTGAGGCTTGCTCACCGACGTCGAGAACGACGCTCTCGTTCCCGATGAAGAAAAGCACGAGATGCTCTGATTCTGTGCGGGAAGCGAGAATGGCGAGTGAGGAACTCATGACGCGGTGATGAGCTTAAATGCGGTCGAGAATGTCGCGAGAGATGCGGTGAGAAAATGGCGAAGTGTACGAGTTTCTCCTGCGGAGCTTCGATCTCGTCGTTCGCGCGGGATAGCGGCGCATTGACGGGGCAGCTAGCTTGGGTGATGGCAGGTGGAGGCGACGGGAGCAGGTGGAGCTCTAAACTGTGGGCCCTAGTCGCAAATGAGGGGCAAGCAGCGGATGAGCCGCGACAGATTGGCTCGACGGGAATTCAAATATGATTTCAATTTTTTTAACTGTCTGATTGTTGTTTGAATTTTTAAACATAGTGAACTGTCTCCAAAATTTATGAATTTTATTGTGGGAGCTCATGACACGGTACAGTCTGTTGTATAAATGTTTCAGGATTTTATCTGTTTTATGATTCTCTCGAAAATTCTTCTAAGTTGTTGTTTTCATATATATAAATGCATCGTTGCTTTTGATAAAAAATTTCAAAACATGCTCAAATAATATTTCTCACATGTAAACATGCTCAAAATTATTCTTCCACTTATTTTCATTACACTTTTTCAAAATTAAAAATTTTGAGATGCCACCTATCGTACCGAAATATGTGCGGTCTCTCTGCTGCCGCCACGGAAGTTACCACGACAACCCATCCTCGTCCTCTAACAAGACCGAGCAACTCCTATAGCTGATGGCGATGCCATCCTTGATGGTACGCGGAAGGGGAATGGATCAGCAGAAGAACACAAAGATACGGCGCATCAGTATCGGTTATAGTTGAGCCGTGATTATTGTTATAGTTCGCAGCTTTCACGGCACAGTATCGGTTATAGTTGAGGCGGTAGAGGAGAGAGCTGCGCGCGCATGCGGTCACGAGGGATTCACATGCGGAATGCGCGGCGCCCTGAGGCGCGGGCGCGGGGGGAGCACATGGCAGCGCAGGCTGCCATGCCGGCGCCGTGGCGAGCAGCGTAGCTGTCGCTCGGGGTGGCGAAGGCAAGCTGTGTACGTACTAATGTATATTGACATGTTTTAAATCTATACTACTTAAAAGAAAGAATCGGTGGTGATCCATTCTTCCACTATCAACCACGTCTGTCATATCAAACATCAACCAACGGTTCGGGATATCTCGCAGCAATAAACCGTCAAACCCTAGCGGATCGGCGTTAAAAATCGCGCACAGCGCACTGGCGACACACCTTAGCAGATCCGTGTCCGTTTCGCAGAAATTATACAAAAATATATTTTTCGTTGTAATGCACGGTACACAACTAGTTCATTTAAAATATACGAAACTTGAGTAGCTTAGCTGTCTTTAGCTTAACCCAAGAAGCTTCGTGATCCGACCGGTGAACCAATGCTGGGGCCAGTTCAGTTACCGGTCCGGATTTTAAAACTACGCAAATTGTAAAAATAAAAAAGCTTTGTGAGTTTACTCTCATATTGGCGGTTTAGATGAGTTTGGACAACATATATAAATCCAAGGGCGTCAAGTCTAGCAAACTAAACTACGACAGGCTAAATTTGTTCAATGTTTTGGGTTCTCTGTTTTTGCTGGCCAAGTTAACCTCCCAAATTCACCGCATATTCAAAGCAAAGTAACATTAGATCATCCCTTAAATTTTGTGTAAATTTTGTCAGAAAAATATAGCAGGAAAGCACAGATGTCCTGATCCAACTGGCCCACAAGTTTGGATGAGAAATCGCATGGCGTAAGCTGATAATGATTCAATCTTTCGAGTCCTTATCTATTGTTTGACCCAAATAAACTAATTAAGAATTAAGACCATGCTCAATAATTATACTCCAATATTAATTTCCTTATCCAAGTTTGGTGTGTCCTCCCTTTACTCAGGAATCGTGATGATGAGCTAGCTAACTACTAGCTTGCAATATGAATGAGGTCACATCAGCAAAATACTGATTTCTTTATTAATTAATTCTTTTTTAAATTTTATTTTAAAGTTAACCTCTGCGAATTTTATTTCTAATTCTGATCCATTTGGTTACGCCACCACCCGTAGCGTGACAAAGCAACATTGTCACCTATAGAATAAGTCCGCTAAAATAGCATTTTTTATCACGCCAACATCTGTGACGTGACGTGACAAAACAACACTATCACGCCACCACCCGTGACGTGATAAGAGCTTGCCCAGATACGGGCTAGCGTGACAGTGTTATTTTATCACGCCACGGGTGGTAACGTAACCAAAGGGATCAGAATTGGAAATAAAGCTCGTGGGAGGTTAACTTTAAAATAAAATTTAAAAAAGTTAATTAATAAAAAAAATCACAAAATATCAACATTGTTTTGAAACCAACGAAACACCAACTTTCTAGTACTACTTCTGATTAAGTCCCAATTCTTCCAAGATCAGAGTCAAGGGCGTTATGACTTCAAACTCATCACCCTTTTTTCTTCATTTTTTAGTGATGTTAGGTTTTGCACTGGAAAAACAACACATGTATTCGCCAATTTGGTCTTATATAGGTGTAGCTACTCTCACTTACTATGAACTGAACGACACCTTACGTACAACAACAATGATTTTCTGGTGCAGCTCAACAATGGTCTTTCTGATGTAGCACAAGGAACATATATAAGAAGACAATTAATTAATGGGAAATTTGCAAGCTATACTTAATTAAGGTATTAATTAATTAAGTTGTTTTTTTTGCTAATCATCGACTAGTCCAACCGGTTTTTTGTCTTAAGAAAATTATTCAATTTTGCATCAGCGTTATAATTTCTTTGTGTATAATTGCACTAGGAAACAAATATACTCCTGTACAGTATTAATTGTAGGTACGAATGTACGTAGTAGTGCCTCCAGCTAATGTCTAGTAAGGATAGTACATATGATTAGATATATGAATATGATGTAGCCTCAATTATTATATGCTAGTCCAGTTAGGCATGCTCATACGTATGCGTATATAAGTTTTGAATCATGCACTGGTTAATTACCATGGCCTATATCTGATCGATGTTATATATCACTATCACTTTGACAAATAATGTAAAGCTAGCTCATACTACAAATTAGCATCTAAAATAACATGCATATTCACTACGTACGTCAGCATGCATCATGAATGCATGCATGCATGCAGCTTAACAAGCTGGTACCGATCAATTCTGCGAAGAATGGATGCTGACAATCGTTACAAGAAGCTTTACATGCAAGATATATATTTTAACTACTATAATACTGAGTTTACCTCTCCCACCTCACGCCAAACCGACGCCCGCATGAAAAAAGAACTGCCACCTCGCTTCTCTTCCCCTCCACTCCCACCCCACGCCAAACCACCGTCCCTCTCATCGCCCCGCGCCTCCCTCGCACTCGCCCTGAATCCTCGCATCGCTCCTGCCCTACTCGTGTCGCCCAATTCCTCCCCACCGTTGGCTCGCTCCACTCCCTTGACCCTCTCCCACCTCCCTCGCCGCCTTCGCCACCAGCCATGGCGCCCTCTCTCCCTCTTCTCTACGGCCGACGCCGTCGTCCTCCCTCTTCCCCGTGCCTGACGCCGCTGGTGGTAGTGGAGTTCGAGAGCGAGGAGGTCATGGCGAGGTGGGAGCACACTATGAGAGAAGCACCGCGGCCTCGGCGTACACATCAGCTTCGTCCGCTCCGTCACCCTAGACTCGTGGACCGGGGTGCAGCTCTGCAAGATGGACGCAAGGGGCAACGACCGCCTCAACGCCTTCCTTACCACGCGGGGTGTGCCCAAGGAGACGCCCCACGTCGCCAAGTACAACTCCAACACCACCGCCGCATACCGCGACCGCATCGCCGCGCTCGTTGAAGGCAGGTCGTGGACCAATCCCCCCGTCGTTAAGGAGACGCCGGATCGCGCGCTTCGCCGCCAGAAGCCACCCTTCCCGCCTCCGGTATGGGCAGCGGTGGCGGCGGCGGAGGATGGGATGACTGGGACGACGACTTCCGGCCAAACATGAGGAGGAACCCGTTGGCGGGGTCGTTCGGCGCCACGGGAGCTGAGTCAGGGAGTCAGCTGCTGATGCAGCTCCTGGTCGCATCAACGGCCGGCGACGCGGACAACCGATGGTGCGGGTCGAGGCGACGACTCTCGGTGGCGGCAATGGCTAATACTACTGCACATGGCGATGGCACATAGGATCCTCTTATCATAACATCTTGCCAGATCCCCCAGTCATGTGACATGTCCACGCTGAAAGGTATATCTCCTCTAATCGTTCTTTCTCTTTCTCTCGTGTTAAGGTAGCAAGTCGTAATTGCAACTTCTCCCCCCCCCCTCCTTTTGAGCTCGGTTGTAGTTGAAAGTTTTGTAAATCCCCACTTGAAAGCTGCCCCAATTGCAAGTTTTCATCCCCAATTTCAACGTTTTTTATTTCAATTTTCGCAGATTTTTTGGGCTCGAGTTGAAAGCTTGAGAGTTCGAATAGAAAGTATACAAGAATTATTGAAAAGATTTTTAATCCGGTTTGAAAGCTTTGAATTCGACCTGTAGTTGTCAAAATCAAAGTTGAAATTAGGCGAATTTTCTGAGTTGAAAGTTTCTTCGTTAATGGAAAGTTGAATTTGTGGAATACAAAGTTGAATGGAATCATTGGTTACTCACGTTTACCATTCTTTGTCCTAAACAACAGGAGGCTTGGGTGTCATCCATATTCTAGCTCAGGATTAAGCCCTACTACTCAAACATCTTAGTAAGTTCTTAGATAGGCATAAATCTTATTTGGGTCCATCTTACTTGACAAGCCTTAATACCCAGTCATTTATTTCAGTTTAGTACCATCTCCTCGGTCAAACTCAACTGAAGAAAATGGGTATACAGATTTTCATTTCATTTGTAGAATTGGCACATAGCCTGGCTCTATTATGCACTGAGACGTATGCAGAGTTGGATTCTATATGTTTTACTAGCTATTCTTGATTTGTAAAGTATGATGATCTTTCTAGGTTTATGGTGCATAGCATGTTGGCGCCATTCACAGCTGGCTGGCAGAGCAATGATTTGTATCCGCTGGTTATTGAGAGATCTGAGGTTGTGACTCTCAATTTTGGCATTATATCGTTTTACTTCTCATGAAATGTAGCATTGGATTTTATTTATTGGACTGATCTAGCACTCTGTAGTTCAAAAGCCTCTTCCTTGGTGTGCTTGTGATCTAAAATTGCTAATGGATTGGTAGTTTGTTGGGACTTAATTCATTTTATGCATGTTGGAATTATATTTCTTTGTTTTCTTTTGGTGGATAATTGTCCTAGGAGTCTTGGACTGAAGCTGAGATTAAAACATGTAACATGAAATCAAGTAGCTGGAATGTTGTGCGCCTGAAGCTAGATGCCATGTTAAGAGTTTTGCTTAAGTAGCTTTGTTTAGAAACACATGATCTATTTTGTTGAGTGACCTGGTTTATACACATACATATTAGGTCTCTGAGAGTGGTAAAGGAATCATTGCTCTAATTTTTTTAATGGGGAAACTGTTGGCCCTTAATGTGAAGTAAATGGTTAAATGCGATTTTCTTCCTTTTATTGTTACATAAGTAAAGTTGTGAATAATCATTATCTATCATGAGCTGAAAGTTACCCAGAATAGACGGGAATGCTTATCTGGATTTCAAATTTGAACCTTTTACACTATTTTGAAGATAATCTCCTCAGTGGTACAGAGTTTGGTCTAGGATAATATCATCTCATGTTGTATCTTGCTAAATTAGGCCATGTCACTTAATTGATAGAATTCTCATTTTATTAGTGTGACCTGTTGTATGAGCTAATTTGTCACTACTAATTGCATCCATGGTCTCAAATTAGTTTATACGTTAGATCCTAGATGGACTGGTTTACCGATATAGGAAAGAGTTAGTCTAACCTTGTTAGGATCGGTTAGTTGTATATTATTGTTTCAAAATGCTTGCTTTGCTAACCAAGATAATTACCATGATGTACATAATTATTGCATTATGCAGAGAGCTCCCCCACATGAACTCAGTCACTGGAAGCCTGGAACAGTCACAATTTGAGGGATTATGGCCAACTCTTTCTCATCTCTCTACAGTTCCTCACAATACGGATGATTGAACCCCCCTAGGTCCCCCATCACTCTTCACCTTCATGGGTTTATCCATATCTTTTATTTACCAATCTTTGTGTTTCATTCAAAAGCGTTAGTTTATTTTGCAAAATCGTAAGTACTAGATAACTTTTTTTTTCTTTGTGACAAGTTTGTTCATTGAAGAAAATTTTATTGCTTGAGTAAAAATTCTATTGATCATGTTGATACCTAAGTTCGGGTCAGAGAGGGGAGAATATGGGCTGTTTTGAAACTTTTAGTGTCCCGTATAAAATGTGAAGTTCAATATTTTATAGCCAAGATGTGCAACACATACCAAAACTTCATCATCTTGGTGCTTATTGTCAGTTTATATGCAAAGTGACTGTTAGTTCATTTTGGGTAGCAGTAGTAGCAGGTATTGTAATAGTTGGAGTTAATGTTTTTATTTATTCGTGTGTGAAAGAAAATTGATATTTATTATTCGGAGTAGGACCATGTATGTTGATATGTATCACTGTCTCTTGGGGTTGCAACGCACGGCATCCTACTACTACTACTACACACACACACACACATATAAACTAGTAGAATGCCCGTGTGTTGCAATGGAACCTCAAAAAAGAAGTCTAAATAACACATAGCAAAGAAAATAATATCAAACACCTCATAATTCATAATTTAGAACCGAGCCACTGCTTTCTGCCTTTGTCACAACAAAATGTGAAGAAATAAGCATACCAGGAGCTAATAAACATTTATGGTTAAACATTTTTAAAATCTAGTGTGGTTACTTCAATTTATAAGATACTAGTCATTGAATCTTGTAGGGGTCACACATTGTGTGACAATCCCGAACTCAGCAAGACATTTTTGCTTCCATGGGCATATTAAATAAGCTCCAAAATCCTCACATTTGCTCATAGCAATTGCTTCCACTCAAACCAATGATCTTGTATTCTGTATTTGCTGGACTTGTTTTTATCCTTAAATTCTTTAGTGAGCACTTAGCCTACAAAATTAAACAAAGATACAATTATAGATATCTGAAAGCCTGGTCCAATGGTTCTTGCCCTTCATCTTAAACTATTGTTTTCATTAGCAACATGAAGACCAAACTTACCTTAGCGCAGTCAATTTTGTTCAGGTGATCAACCTTCTGGTTAGCAAGTAGAAAATGAATAACATGGCGAGGTTTCACAATCATTGTTGTGGACACATCTGCTCAAACAAACAGTACATGTACTATGTATTATCACCTACTGAATACAATGATACAAGTGATCACAACACTATGTGAAATTTAACTCAGATGATAAAATACACCAATATTAAGAGAAAGCCCACTCTGTTTGGCACAGAAGTTGGAATGGAATCCTCTACAACCCATCAGACCACCACCCAAGTCAACACAGTTTGAAGGATTATTATGGAAAAAAGAATGGCGAACTAAAAGGCAACCCCTACAAACACAAAGAAAATGACGGATGCAAAATTAGAATAAAAACAAATGCAAAATGCAAGTAATGGCTACATTGAATGACCTCATCATATCTCATATTATGGAATAGTGGGTAGCTTTCTTTCCATTTCTTATAATAATTCACTCATCTGTATATATCAAAGGACAGGAACATAGCATCAACCAGCAGTTTGATACCCTAACATCAGACCGATCTCAAAGTGAACATGTTACCTCTAATCACTTTCCAGCGCATGATTCTTCTTGTGACATCAAAGCAAAAAGTGGAAGACCTCAAAGGTAAATTTTTCTATGAAAAGCGCATTTACATCAATATTATTTTTGGTCAAAACTACTGTAACACCCTGACTATAAGGAAGTCAAGGTGTCACCTACAATCACTAATCTTTAGGAAATTCACAACAATAAGTATTTCTAGAATTGGCATACCACAAGGATATACGTGAACAGGAAATCATCAACAGTTTCATCAACGGATTGGAAATAAACATTTCAGGGAGATATGGTAAATACGGCCAAGTTGGCTTATTACAATTCAACACAAGGCATAAATAGAAAGCAATATTAAGTTCTCAAATGTTTTGGATTTTGGTAGTGAGTGCATCGTGTTGAACTACCCTTCATGAAACCGTTCCTCCTTGTCATTTACCTAAATAAAACAACAAAGCAAGAATGAGCCAAAGACTCAGCAAGTACTTGAAAGTAACAATCAGCATCCAATGAATCATATATACTATCACAGATTGAACATTTATTGGAAACAATTCTTATGAATGGATGAAATGAAATGATGCAATGAAGGAAGTGGACATATCGCAAAGATATATCTGGTATAGCGAGTGAAGCACCGTCGGTGTTCACTAAAAGTTACCGTATGAAGAACGTTTCATACGGCCGTCCAACGTGGCCCACATTGGAATGGTGGACACACGTACCCATTCTGGAATTGATGGGATTTCAGATGCCCATACTGGAATTGATGGGTCTTACACGAGAACTCCACTTTCGTGGTCATTATGAATTCATGCATGACATGATGTGATCTCATGGTAAGTTTGAACATCAAGCATTAATGGAAAGAAATACACATGGCATTCAACTACACATGAAAACAAGTAACCATGTACACATACATCACATATTGTTTCAATATTAGCATACAAGTACTTGCTCTGCACACACTGCAGCAGGTTGGGAGGTAACTGAGATACCCCTCCACTCACCGCTTCACCGCCTACAATATAAAATAATCGAAATAAGGACAAACGAGCAAGACATTGCTACACGTGCCCTCCCACAATCTCTAACCAAACCAACCAAACAAAAGGTTCAATTTGATCCATTCTCCCAAACATTCCAAATACCCCTAAACTGGCAGTTTTACTAGAAAATTCACCAATAAATAACCGTAAGTCCAAAAGACCTGAAACCAGTGCTCAACTTCTCTTAACGTAACTGGCTACGAAACTCTAGTTGATGGTAAACTCTAATTCGGCAAAAACAGAGGTCTAACCATCCAATGAAAAACTATAACCGCAGTCTGCCCAGAATTCAGAACAGCCCTAAAGAAAAGGCTCTAACTTTTAAACCACTGATCCAAATAAAGTGATATTTATCAGTCTGGAAACATGGTGAAATTATATTCATAAACCTAGTTGGGTGGCCGACCTGATTCTGATTCTAACTAGATCAAAACCTAGGTGCAACCGACTATACCCAGCATTTCTGTCAGACAGAGCAGTACGTGGAAAAACAGTCATAACTTTTAAACTACTGGGTGAAAATTTGTGATCCAGGTGCCAAAAGAAAGCTAATGAAACCAGGATCAATTCTCCGAAAGACACAGATGTCCAATTCGGCCTCTAAGACACTCAAAACTGAGGTACAACGTACTGGACAGAATCAATCTACTGACAGAATTAAAACGAAACTACAAATCCAATCGGATTCTCAACTCTAATGGAATCAAACAACGAATCGGATGTATAATTACCCTTGTAGACCAGTAGGATGACGATGATCCGCTGCACACGGGCCTTCCTCCCTTCCCCTCTCTTCCCTCTCTTAGGGCCGGCCACCGGGAGACGACGAACGGCCGTCGGCGTCGGCGGGGAACGGAGATGTTGGAGGGGATCTTGAGGAGGAGCGACGGGGATCACCGGAGATGGCACCACCACAGCGAGGAGGCACCAAGGAGCAGCAAGGGAGCCGGCTTTGGGGAGGGGAGGAGGCGGCCAAAGGGGAGGGAGGAGGAGGCGGCTAGGGTTTGGGGGGGGAGTGGCGCCCCGCCTTTTGGCGGCCCCTACATGGGCGGCCGGCCCCTCTTGGGCCACAGGTCACGGATCGCGGCCAAAGTTGGCGTAAATAACATTTACCCCCTCCCCTGTTTGGAAAAATCCGACGAAAGTCTGTTTCTTTTACTCCTCAGACTTCTTTCTCTTTACCGATTCGGTTCCGGAAAGTTTTAAATCTCGTTTTCGAATAACATTCCCAGACAATCGAAACGATACAACCTAGCTGGATTTATAAGGTATTACACTCTATCCCCCTTAGAAAAGATTCGACCTCGAATCTACGCAACAAACTTCAAGAAAGATTGATGAACAACTTAGATAGTTACCTGAAACGAACAGGTCGGGGTATTGTTCTCGCATGCGGGACTCCAACTCCCAAGTGGCCTCTCTCTCAGTCTGATGAGACCAAAGAACTTTGACATACTTCAGGGTCTTGTTCCTCAAAACCCGTTCTGATTCTTCTAATATCCTCACTGGCCGGGACTCGAAGGTAAGGTCTTGCTTGACAATCAAAGGCTCCAAAGGAATGACATGATCTGGGTCTCTCAGAAATTTTCTCAACATCGAAACATGAAACACGTTGTGAACCCCACTCATAGAATCGGGAAGGTCCAAACGGTAAGCTAGCTTTCCAATTCGTGCCATGATTGGGAAGGGTCCAACATACCTTGGACTAAGCTTCCCTTTGGTGCCGAAACGCACTACGCCTTTAGATGGCGATACTCTCAACAGAACTTCATTTCCCACCTCGAATTCCAAATCTCGTCTTCGACATCGGCAGTAGCTCTTACATCGGCTCTGGGCGACCAACAAATTCGCCTAACCTCTCGCCACTCTAGCCATCTCTGAACCCAGTCGGGACCCAAGACTGCCCGCTCTCCAACCTCATTCCAGCACAACGGGGACCTGCACTTACGCCCATAAAGAACCTCGTATGGTGCAGCTCGAATACTGGCATGATAACTGTTGTTATAAGCAAACTCTGCCAAAGCTAAATGCTCTTCCCAATTCCCTTTCCAGGATAAAACACAACACCTGAGCATGTCTTCTAATGTCTGAATGGTGCGCTCAGACTGTCCATCCGTTTGGGGATGAAAGGCCGTGCTAAGACGGAGTTGTGTGCCCAATGCACTCTGCAAACTCTCCCAGAATTTGGAAACGAACTTGGCATCTCGGTCAGAAACAATAGTCTTTGGCACTCCGTGCAAACGCACAATTTCTCGTACATAAAGAGGAGCCAAATCGCTTGCCGAATTGGTTGTACGAATAGGAATGAAATGTGCAGACTTACTGAACCGGTCCACAATTACCCAAATAGCATCCTTTCCTCGCTGCGTGCGAGGTAAACCAACCACAAAATCCATAGATATATCGTCCCATGGCCAAACTGGTACCTCCAAGGGTTGCAACAGTCCTGCTGGTCGCTTGTGCTCAGCCTTGACCCGCTGGCACACCCCACATGATGCCACATATTGTGCGATATCAATTTTCATCCGTTTCCACCAGAAACTTTTCTTTAAATCTTTGTACATCTTGGTCTCACCAAGATGTACGGTATAAGGAGTACGATGGGCCTCTTTCAAAATCTCCAGTTTAACCTGAGACTCCTGTGGCACACAGAGGCGTCCTTTAAATCGCAAAGAATCAAACTTGTCCACATTGAAGTGACCTTGCTTGCCCTCGACTGGCGCTTCCTCACTCGTTGGAGCATCGATCTTCTTCTTTGTGCTACTCGCATTTGATCTGGAAGAGCTGACTCTAAAATCAACTGAGTATCGGTATGTGCGGTACCCACAAAGCAGAAGGAAATATCCATACGCTCAAAGTCAACAATAAGACAACTGAGGGTAGGAGGTGTCGCCTTGCGACTCAAGGCATCAGCTACCACATTAGCCTTTAGGGATGGTGCTTGAATAGTAAGATCATAGTCCTTGATCAACTCTAACCATCTCCTCTGTCTCAAGTTCAAGTCCTACAGGTAAAGATGTATTTGAGTGCTCTTGTGGTCGGTGAATACATCACAAGATTCGCAGTACAAAAATGACGCCTTGAGATCTTCAAGGCGTGAATCAACTGCGACAAGTTCTAGATCATGGGTGGGATAATTCTGTTCATGCTTCTTCAGCTGTCTCGATGCATAGGCAATCACTTTACCATCCTACATGAGTACACAACCAAGTCCAACTATGGACGCATCTGAATAGATAGTGAATCTCTTCCCAGGTTCAGGAAGAGTAAGAATTGGAGCAGTCACTAATCTATCTTTCAAAGTGCAAAAACTGCGCTCACAAGCATCAGACCACTGGAACCTAACACCTTTCTGTGTCAACTCGGACATTGGTTTAGCAATGGTTGAAAAACCCTCCACAAACCGCCGGTAATAGCCAGCTAAACCCAGAAAACTTCTTACTTCTTTGACATTGGTTGGTCTCTTCCACTCTACCACTGTCGAAATCTTGCTAGGATCAACTGAAATACCCTTCTGATTAATAACGTGACCCAGAAACCCAACTTCAGAAATCCAGAACTCACACTTCTTCAGCTTGGCATAGAATTGATTCTCTCTTAAAGTTTCATGCACCAACCGCAAATGGTGGGTGTGATCCTCTTTTGTCTTAGAATAAATCAAGATATCATCTATGAATACCACCACGAAATCATCAAGGTATTGATGCAGCATACTGTTCATGGCTTCCATGAAAACTGCAGGAGCATTCGTTAGTCCAAAAGACATAACTTTATACTCATAATGACCATACCTCGTAGAGAAAGCCGTTTTCTCAATATCCTGCTCACGAACTCGAATCTGATTATAACCCGACTGGAGGTCAAATTTGGAAAATATCTTAGCTCCTTTCAACTGGTCGAAAAGATCCTCAATGCGAGGCAAAGGATATTTGTTCTTCACAGTCGCCTGATTAAGGGCTCGATAATCCACGCACATACGCCAGCTGCCATCTTTCTTCTT
The DNA here is from genome assembly GCA_036346395.1 of Hsuehochloa calcarea. Classification (NCBI taxonomy): domain Eukaryota; kingdom Viridiplantae; phylum Streptophyta; class Magnoliopsida; order Poales; family Poaceae; genus Hsuehochloa; species Hsuehochloa calcarea. The sequence continues at coordinate 11,078,180 of CM070596.1, read as the reverse complement.
AGTAAAAGACAAAGCGCCCCCATGGCGATACGCTACGCTGAATCATACCTTTGGACAGCAGGTCATCCAATTATTTCTTCAATTCTTCCTGAAAGGGCCGAGCCAATCGGTAAGGAGACTTGGATAAAGGCCGAGTTCCCAGAATAAGATCAATCCGGAACTCCACTTTCCTCACCGGGGGCATTCCGGGAAGTTCTACAGGAAAGACATCGGAAAACTCCTTCACAACTGGAATCTCCTCAACATGCCGCGAAGAATCAGTCTTTTCATTGAGGGAACAAAGTAATCCAATGGTCGATGCACGGCGGCTAGGGAATAGGTTAGCCAGCACAAATACTGAATCAGACGGTGCACTGCCCTGGAATACCAGTTCTTCACCGGAAGGAGCTAGCAAGGTCACCGTCTTCCAGAAACAACAAATCTTGGCACGGTATTGGAATAACCAGTCCATACCCAGAATAACATCGAAAGGTGCCAATTGAATAACCATAAGATTCGCAATGAAAACCTCATCATCAATAATTATAGAACAACCGGGACAGACGGTAGAGCTAGAAATAAGACCTCCTGGAGAGCTGACTACCACTGACTCAGAAATAAGCTGAAAACTCAAACCCACTTTTCTAGCAAACTCCAAAGACACGAGCGAGTAAGTAGCCCCGAATCAAGCAAAGTACAAAGGCATCATGCGAATCCACTAGTAAAGTACTGTCACCACATCAGTCGTCCCAAAGTCTCGAGGGTGGGCATGGCGTAGACCCCTGATGCACCGGCAGAAAGACGACCGACACACTGCTGACGGAAAGCTGGAAGCAATTCTTTGGAGGGACAAGCGACGGAGGTGCGGATGGTGCGGGATTCAATAGAACCTCGCAGAGGCGCCGAGTAAAAGCTGCAAGTGGAACCCATCTTTGGGTATCTGCGGTGCATGAAGCCGCTTGTCAGTCTGGATGAACCTCTGTGGAAAGCGGAGGAATAAGCTGCTGGGACGGCCTCCCATTTGATGATACTATTTGGATTTTGCTTGCACATCGAGGACTTGTGGCCCTCCGACCACCGCTTGGCATGTTCCTTGAAGGAACATTCAAGCTCGATGCCCGTCACCACACCGAAAACACTTCATGCCCGACACGGAGCAGACGCAATCGGGGCGAAGATGAAGAACGTGGCACCGATGAGGAAGGCGCCATCGCTGAACCGGACGGGAGTTTTGGTTCTTTTGAAACCTCTTAGCGGCGGGTGTGAAAAGACCCACCTCCTCCACGAAACTCCGCTCGCGGCCTTTGCGGATACACACGATAACAATGTAACCACTAGCAACATGCCCTTGCGGCGAAGGAGCTCTTTCCAACTCCATCCCTCTAGCCTGCTCAACCACCGAGCTAAAATCACGCAGACCCGTCGCTCCTAGAATTTGGCGATACTCCTGATTGAGGCCCCGTCGGAACCTCTTAGCCTTCTCTCTATCATCACTTGCCACGGCTGGTACAAAACGCACCAGATTGTTGAACCCGGCCTCATACTCAGATACTGTCATCTTCCCTTGCACAAAAGTCAGGAGTGATTGCTCCATCTTCTCAATGAAGGAGTCAGGATAAAACTGTGTCCTGAACCTCTCCACAAATACCTCCCAAGTAACAGGACCCTGCGCTGGAGTCCTGGAAGACAGGACTCCTTCCCACTAGATGTCGGCCTGGCCCTTCAGCTGAAAGGCCACAAATCGCACCTTCTGCACGGTTGCCAGCTCTAATGCCCCAAACTGACGCTCCATGTACCTCAACCAGTCCGCGGCTGAACGGTGTGCTGCTCGTCAAAAGTGTCGAGACGGCGACATCCACTCACGAGGCTCATCCTAACCTCGGGTGGAGCGAAGAGTAGCGGCGAGTTCCGCCACGAGCGGCGGCCGCAGAGAATGGCCGCTGCAATTGTTGGCGGAGTTGTTGATTCTCCTTAATAGGTTACGAATAAGATCGGTATTGCGGCGGTGGCTCAATGATCGAGGCGCGGTGAGGAAATCTCCTCGAGCAAAGACCACCAACCCTTGACGAAGACGATGTAGGCTGGGACGCGGCCACGACCACGACTACGGGTCGGTGGGCGACCACGACCACGGCCTCTACCTCTTGCCATCTATGAACAACACAACAGAAAGAAAACCAAACACTTAGCTCAACGAACTGATAAACAAAATAATTGGAACATAACCAAGCAATTGCGGAAAATAATGGTTTACCCAACCCTTCCTATTGTGCATAGTGTGTCATTTTAATATTATTACCACGGACACAAGCCCGCTCGATATTAATCGTAACACCACGACTATAAGGAAGTCAAGGTGTCACCTACAATCACTAATCTTTAGGAAATTCACAACAATAAGTATTTCTAGAATTGGCATACCACAAGGATATACGTGAACAGGAAATTATCAACAGTTTACTCAACGGATTGGAAATAAACATTTCAGGGAGATATGGTAAATACGGCCAAGTTGGCTTATTACAATTCAACACAAGGCATAAATAGAAAGCAATATTAAGTTCTCAAATGTTTTGGATTTTGGTAGTGAGTGCATCGTGTTGAACTACCCTTCATGAAATCGTTCCTCTTTGTCATTTACCTAAATAAAACAACAAAACAAGAATGAGCCAAAGACTCAGCAAGTACTTGAAAGTAACAATCAGCATCCAATGAATCATATATACTATCACAGATTGAACATTTATTGGAAACAATTCTTATGAATGGATGAAATGAAATGATGCAATGAAGGAAGTGGACATATCGCAGCATATACCGGTATAGCGAGTGAAGCACCCGTCGGTGTTCACTAAAAGTTACCGTATGAAGAACGTTTCATACGGCCGTCCAACGTGGCCCACATTGGAATGGTGGACACGTACCCATTCATTCGGAATTGATGGGATTTCGGATGCCCATACTGGAATTGATGGGTCTTACACGAGAACTCCACTTTCGTGGTCATTATGAATTCATGCATGACATGATGTGATCTCATGGTAAGTTTGAACATCAAGCATTAATGGAAAGAAATACACATGGCATTCAACTACACATGAAAACAAGTAACCATGTACACATACATCACATATTGTTTCAATATTAGCATACAAGTACTTGCCTGCCGCGCTGCGACGGGTTGGGAGGTAACTGAGATACCCCTCCACTCACCGCTTCACCGCCTACAATATAAAATAATCGAAATAAGGACAAACGAGCAAGACATTGCTACACGTGCCCTCCCACAATCTCTAACCAAACCAACGAAACAAAAGGTTCAATTTGATCCATTCTCCCAAACATTCCAAATACCCCTAAACTGGCAGTTTTACTAGAAAATTCACCAATAAATAACCGTAAGTCCAAAAGACCTGAAACCAGTGCTCAACTTCTCTTAACGTAACTGGCTACGAAACTCTAGTTGATGGTAAACTCTAATTCGGCAAAAACAGAGGTCTAACCATCCAATGAAAAACTATAACCGCAGTCTGCCCAGAATTCAGAACAGCCCTAAAGAAAAGGCTCTAACTTTTAAACCACTGATCCAAATAAAGTGATATTTATCAGTCTGGAAACATGGTGAAATTATATTCATAAACCTAGTTGGGTGGCCGACCTGATTCTGATTCTAACTAGATCAAAACCTAGGTGCAACCGACTATACCCAGCATTTCTGTCAGACAGAGCAGTACGTGGAAAAACAGTCATAACTTTTAAACTACTGGGTGAACATTCGTGATCCAGGTGCCAAAAGAAAGCTAATGAAACCAAGATCAATTCTCCGGAAGACACAGATGTCCAATTCGGCCTCTAAGACACCCAAAACTGAGGTACAACGTACTGGACAGAATCAATCTACTGACAGAATTAAAACGAAACTACAAATCCAATCGGATTCTCAACTCTAATGGAATCAAACAACGAATCGGATGTCTAATTACCCTTGTAGACCAGTAGGATGACGATGATCCGCTGCACACGGGCCTTCCTCCCTTCCCCTCTCTTCCCTCTCTTAGGGCCGGCCACCGGGAGACGACGAACGGCCGTCGGCGTCGGCGGGGAACGGAGATGTTGGAGGTGATCTTGAGGAGGAGCGACGGGGATCACCGGAGATGGCACCACCACAGCGAGGAGGCACCAAGGAGCAGCAAGGGAGCCGGCTTTGGGGAGGGAGGAGGGCCAAGGGGAGGGAGGAGGAGGCGGCTAGGGTTTGGGGGAGTGGCGCCCCCCTTTTGGCGGCCCCTACATGGGCGGGCGGCCCCTCTTGGGCCACTGGTCGTGGATTGCGGCCCAAAGTTGACGAAATAACATTTACCCCGCTGTTTGGAAAAAATCCAACGAAAGCTGTTTCTTTTACTCCCTCCGACTTCTTTCTCTTTACCGATTCGGTTTCGGAAAGTTTTAAATCTCGTTTTCGAATAACATTCCCAGACAATCGAAACGATACAACCTAGCTGGATTTATGAGGTATTACAACTACATTTAAGAGCTAAGAACAAGCAATTTAGCATCTAGCTTTAGCACTGCTTGTGTAAAAATTTACCACCTCAAAACTTTTATTGATTGTGCTTTAAAACTACTGAACAAGTTTAATCGCATCCCACAATTGCATTGATTGTAGATATCGTAGTGAATGCAAGAGAATTTGAAATAAACATGTAATACCATATTAGGAGTTTTAAGCATGTCAAGAGACTTACATTGCCCTGATCAGGTTCTTTGAATAACATATAACATCTTTCACGGTTTGCCGGCGAGCATTGGAAATATTGAGTCCATTTGGTTAATGACATTCTAGCCTTGGTTGGTAAAACATGTCAGGGGATCCGGACCCTCATTAAAGAAAAACCTTAGTAAAATGAATTGATTGGGTTTCTAAGAGCCAATGAGGACATGATTATGTGCAGGTTACAGTCCTCGAATTAGTTCTTAACGGGAAAAGAGTTCTTTTTATGTTCCAACTTAAATTGGTCCATACCTGATAAGGGTTTGGCTGTTTGAGATTCCTTTGGATTTAAGTTCATGATCAAAGCAACGCAATCCTCCATCTTATCTCTATAAGAATGTCCATTCTCCAGCATCCTCAATATAGGTAAGCGGGACTCCATGTGAACCGAGGAATACCATAACCTATCATTGAGACGACATAATAGAAAGTAAATGTCAGATACCATGTTGCTGCTGATTTCCATAATAAATTATACAACATAACAAGTTTTGCATTTACATAGTCAGTTCATGTCCCTGTGTTTTTTCAAAAAATTTACAACATACTTGGCTTACATACAAACAAACAAATAAGTTTGCAGACAGTACATGAGAAAACTGTGAATAGAAGGAATGTTCTCACATCTGAGTCAAGATGGTGAGAGTAAGAGTTTTCACCCTTCATGCTGCTACCAATCGCCAAAACACCAGGTGATTGAAGCTGTAGATATTAAATATGTCAGGTACAGGCGTACAACTATAGTTTTGAGATACAGAAAATTCTAAAATGTGCTATAGAAGGACATAATAGATTGATTAAACCACCTTTTCTAAATCTATAATGATGTGAAATATCATTAAAATTAATTTTTTAAAACGCAGTGAGTTGTAAGTGGGTGCTTATCCAACCACTTAGCACAAAAGGCATGTGCAACATATGACTTACCAATATATCAAACATATTTTTAGCAATAAAAAATAACGTACAGGTACATGAAATGTTACATAAGCAGATAAAATGATATGAGGAATACTAACTCAAAACCATGGATCAGTTACAAGATGACATGGATAATATGTACATCAGTAACTCAGTATATGTCAAGACGGATTTCTAGTAATTAAAACAGTGAAACAAACCTGTGAAAAGAGAGAAGTAGCTTGGCAGGTATCTACCATTATCAACAACTCTTTAAATCTGAAAGGCAGACCAAGGAGAAGATTTTAGGATCAACAAACCGGAAAATGAAGGGGGGAAAGGCAACATCCGAATGTTGACAATCAAACAATTCCTTGATTTTATCTATAAGATTTTTGTGTATAAAAAATAAGTAAAAAAGGCAATTCAAAGCAATAGATGTATGATACATATGCTTCTCTTTCATTTGTTTTACTGCATCTTCTAAATCATGGCTCTGAAGTTCTTCAGAATCTTGGAACTTGAAAAATTCATCCCCACCATGTCCAGTCATGTACAAATGTAACGCCTCAAAATCTAGCTTTTAAAAAATCTTTTGAGTAGTTTTGGTCCCTGAAAATTTTACTAATTTTATTTGAATTAATAAATCTTAATTAGAATTTTTCTAAATTAAAAATATTTAATTTAATTAATATAAACATCAATCAAATCAAAACCTGTGTTATTTGATTTCCTTGTGTTCCAAGGAATTTTTGGTTATTTTATGAGATTTTTCTGTATTTGTTTACTATTTATTTGATCTCCTTGATTTTTGACCTTTTATTTAATTTCAAAAATCATTAAATTTCTCTCTCCTCTCGGCTGCTACAGTACCATGCGGTTACTGTTCACATTGGTTTTCAACCGAACGCGTAGACCGAGTTCGTTACGACTCGTGTTTCAACCCAAAACTTCCAAAATTGATATCTCCTTCCATTTACGCCCAGACGTCCGTCTTTATTTTCTCTTCCAATCCCCTGAATTGGTTTCTTCCGAATCAATCTATTTTCGTTTTAATCGGAAAAATACCGAGCTTCAACCAAAGGTCTTCTCCGGCGAGTTGCTCCTTCATCCGACGTTAACACAACTTAATAAATGTGTATGTTCAGACCAAAATGTTTGTTAAAAAAAGATAGAACTGATTTGTGTTAACGAGGGTTTGAATGGGTTCACACTGAAATGAAAATAAAAAAAACATCCAGCAATTTGTGTGAGAACTGATTTCTCTAGCAGGAAAAACATAGCATGTTGATTCAACCAGACTAAAAATGCCAAATGTGATTTGTTTCCCACATATGAGTAGCAAAACCCATCCAGCACATTTCATGCAACGATGATACAAGATGATATCTTTTTTACATTACACTTCAATTATCTACCCCTACTTGAACACCATAACTTTAGTAAAGCCGTAGAGTGGAATCCAGAACAAATGATATGGACTTGTTTCGAATCAACCACATACAGAAGGAAGCAAGAGTTCTGAAAAATACTTACATAAGACTGGTTGTGGAGAGTTCTCCTCAGAAGTTTGTCAATACCCCTACCGGTAGCTATCAAGGTTCCTGCATTGAATGTTGAGAAGTTTGTTATTGAATGAAAGAGGGTTTTGGTACGACAAACACTTCTCTTTTCTTCACTCCAAGTACCTGCATATTGAAAGGAGATTCTCAGAATTAAGACGAGACATAAAAAAATGAAACATCGAATGTTTTAAGACGTTCACAAATCACAACGTTTGTATAAATTATATAGAACTAATGAGTGTAGTCTAACAAAGTGCAGTTTTTTTCTTGCCCTTTTGATGAATGAACTAATATTTGGACAAAGCACCTATGGTCAATCAGGTATCTGCCATTTTTATCCATGAATTTAACTCCTTGAATTGTACTTTGCCTGCGAATAATGTTAAAATTATGTGATCGGGCTTCACATGAGTATTTGTTAGGATCTAACACAACATAAAGCGTAGTGCAGATAGGATTATGAACTGTAATCATCTGCTCAGTAGTCAAACTAACCATTTTCCTTAGCAAAAAATTGCTTTCTCAACATGCATAGGCAGTTAGTCAGGCAAAAAGGACCACTTGAAATTCCATTGATTCTAGTAAAGAGCGAAGTGGAGCTTTTTGTGTTCTTAGATCAAACACAGCTCAAATCCTTAATTTGCCCATGCGAGAATCATATAGCCACATGTATCAAATTGACTACCCATCACCGAGTTTCACTGTTGTCTTCCTCCTAGTGAACACCCCAGACAATGGGAACTAAACTAAAGATTACATTGGCTAGTCGGAAGTATTATGATCGAAAGAAGCAAAATTGGCAGGTGAAGTAACGAAGGGAATTGCCTAGTCAATTTCAATGCTCAAGAAAAAGAGACTTGAAATTTAAGCATGTGACACATCTCCAAGTTGAACAAGCTATGCCAATCAAAGTCCTACACAGCCTGTGCGATATTTGTTCATTGATTACATGCATTATCATCACTCCATAATATGCTAAAAGTTTGAATTTGATAGATAATATGTCAACCGGCCACCAGTTTCTAAAAATGAAGTGCATCTGCAAAATCATATGTCCCAACTCTGTATTCCCAATTTCCATATCAGTAGTTATCAGTAAGATAGAAACTATAATATAGCCAGCCTAGCACTTAAACTTTGTTATTACAACATCAAATGTAGGAAGATAACAATAAGCCAGATGAAATCAAATACCACCAAATCTCTAGTCAAGACATTAGTAGATCAACTTTGCCAGATTTTCGTATATGATCACCGGACTCACTGTCGGGCTGCCTCCTCCAGTCGGAGCTCATGCGCTCCCTGAACATGGGCCTCCCCCTAGGTTCGCTCCTTTTGCGGTGGGGGTGGCGTACTCCTCTGAGGTGGCCTTGTAGGGCACGTTGAGGTCATGCACGGGCGGGGTAGTGCCAGAGCCAGGTGCGTTGGAGCGGTCGATGTTACTTGAGATTGCGTCACAGTACAACATCTTCATCTCCGAGAGCTAGGGTTTTTGGCCAGATTAGAGAGGCAACTGTCAAATGGTGGGAATCAACCAACAATTTGAGAGAGAGGTAGTACCAGAGGCTTGAAAAATCAAAAGTACTTACAGCTTGGAGCTCGTTCAGGACGGCGTCGCTGACGCCGTAGGTGATGAAGTCTTCGCGGATGTTGGCAACAACGTCGTCGATGACGGAGATGTCCCGAGAGCGCTGCAGGGAGGAAGGAAAGGGAGGGGCACCGACGAGAGAGAGAGAGAGGGAGCAATGACGTGATGGAGAGGGAGAGAGGGGTGGCGGAGGAAAAAAGAAGGTGCACTCTATCACTGCCGCTTCCGCTTCCTTCGAGTGCCGTGCCTGGTACGGTGGTGCTGCCTGACTTACGGTTTTGAGTTTGGGAAAGCGAGGGGCGAGGGGGGTCGACAACAGCCCCGCGGGCGTGTGAGGCGCGGCGGTCGAGGGCGATGCTGCGAACGAGAGAGGCAAACAGAGGTTGGAGGGGAGGAGGCGAGCGAGGGGAGGGAGTCGGCACAGAGCAGGCGAAGTCGATTGGAGGTGGGGACAATGGGGTGTAGCGTCAATCGGAGGCATTGGGCGGTGTCTAGGGAGGAGGCAGAGGTCATCAAGGTCGTTGGGGCCGACGGTGAGGATGTATTGGGTTGAATTGATGGGAGGAGATCGAGGTTTACCTCGGCAGAGGGAGGTGGTGCAGAGCGGGTGGAGCCGACCGGAGGTGGGGACGAAGGGAGGCAGCATCGGTCAGAGGAGTTGGGCGGCGTCGAGACAGGAGCCGGGGGTCAGCGCCGGCGGGAGGAGGTCTCTCCGGAGGAGGTGACGACCGGCACGCAGCGGCGCGGCATCACGGACAGAGGAGGGAGGGCGCCGGCTGCGTGGTGATGGTCGAGGGTCGGGAGAGGTGGACGCGCACGCCGCGGGGGAAAGAGGAGTCGCAATGACAGAGGAGGCGGGGCTGGCGCATGGCGGCTGGGAATTGGGCGGCCGGGAGAGGAGGGCGACGGAGGGGCAAGGCGGACGAGGCGAAGGTGGCGATGGGAGTAGTGGGTGGCGAGGGTCGAGTAGGTGGGTGGTTGGGGGAGTCGAGGCGCCGGGCGGCCGGGTGGGTGGGAGTGTGCGCGGGGTAAACTCCAAATTATATAGTAGTTAATATATATATATATATATATATATATATATATATATATATATATAGACCACTTATGTGGTATTTACATCTTTTTAGAGGTAGTATGTATACTTTTTTTAGATATACTCCTTTTTTATATGTGAATATTAAGGTATTTACAAAATATACTAAAAACTATGGACTCTTGCAAATTTTTCATGTGGTTCGCATTGGAGTATCTTATAATTAGTATATTAGTATACGCAAAGTGGTAAAGGAGTATGCCAAGCTAAAGTGATAAAAGAGTATGCCAAGTTCTTTTAGGTGGTATATCAGAGGTGAGAGTACGTACTATCAGTTCTTATATACCACTTAAATCGTATGATGATACATCTGTATCTATTTGAGCATACTCTAATAATGATTATAAGATACATCAAAGTGAGTTCCATAAAAAAATTCATGAAAGTGCACTTTTTATAGCAAAATTGGTGTACATACGTCTTTTTCGACATGAAAAAGGTTATATAACAAAAATAAAGGGCCCCAATAGAAATTTTTCAGTCAAGTCGTATTGGAGTATCTTATAATTGGTATTTAAGTGTATTGATAATGATAAAAAAAGTATAATATGTGCGTTTAAGTGGTATATTAGAAGTGGAAGTACATACTATATATATATATACACACACACACACACACATATTGTATGGTACTTCTGGGAGTACGTACTCACACTTCTCATATATCACTTAAATCGTATGATGATACATCTTTATCTAATTGAGCATACACCAATAATGATTATAAGATACCGCAAAGTGAGTTCCATAAAAAATTTCATCGAAGAACACCTTTTTATAGCAAAATTTGTGTGCATACTTCTTACACACACACGGTAGCGCGCTTCTGCGCGTGGCCCGCAGCATGGCCTCGCTGCACACGCTTCCCGCATGTGAGCGACGGTAAAACACACACGCGTGCGTTGCGATCGATCATAAAAGTCTCGGTATCGCCCAATCTGACAATATAAACCAGTATCAAAGCGATTAGCAGTTAAAATCAGCAATAAAAAAGATCATGCGTCAGTAAAAAAAGATCACTCGTCACCTAAATCGTAGGAAAAAAATTGTCACTCTTGGAATCGACGGTAAAACCAAAATCGCTGGTACGCCCTAGTCAAATCAGAAGGTGATGACACTGACGACAGTCTCCCCGTAGGGTCGGATGATAGCGATACGTGCTACATAGCCTTATTCTTTACTTACATTTTAATAAGCCATTTACTGCATTGTCATATTTGTGCTGCTATGGTACGTCTACTACCTAGAAAATAGAGCTCGGTATTCGGCTCGCCTTGCATGTTTTACTGTATAATCGAATTCTCTTACTGCAATATCATGTGGTATTACTACTTGTTTTTTACTGTGTTGATCATAATCTATTAATGTCTTCTATATATTGGTTACTGTTATTTTTTGTGGAGAAAAGAACGCAACGATTAATGAGTCGTCTTCGTTCTACTGATATGTGGTAGTTGTTTTATTGTATGATGCCAATAATATTACTAACGTATATTTTAATATTGAATTACTATACATGTTAAAAAAATACTTTACTTTTAAACCGTACACACTGCCGCTCTGTCTCCCCGATGCGTCTCTTCGTCTCCCTCCCAACGACCTATAAATATAACGCACCGTCAGCTTGCGAAGCATTGAATGCACACGACGCCCCCAAAGCCTTCCCCCGTAGTGAAACTCCAAAAAATTGCAAACACAAACAAAAAGGAACAAAAAATGACTACAAACCCTTCTTTCATTGCCTTACAAACGATAGTTCTATCCTACCTATCACTCATATACGATCAGCTATCTGGGTGGAGCCTGATCGAGGCTACAGACCGTGATTATGTCTACAGCTTCCTCCGTGCTCCGCCCTGTGTCTACCGAAGTGTAGCTGTAATCATCCGCACGCTGCGTCACCTGCTCCGTTGGACCAATATCCTTGTGTCCGACGTCCGGTGAACCAACCTTATCCTGGAGATCGTGTTCACGGGCTATGTGGATCATGTCAAAGCATCCATTCAGAGGCTCGAAGACTACATCGTCAAGCAAAACGAAATAATCGACGACGCCGAGACGGTGGAAGAGACGAATGTCCTCATCTTGACTATTGTTAATAGATTTCCTTCGCTCGCTCGGCACTAAGCTCGGCTCACCACCGCGAAAGAGCAGGTGGAGGCGTATCTCCACATATTCCCTGATCTAGCCCCAGTGAACTCCACGAGCGAGCTTACGAATGACTTAGAGCTACGATAGGGTCCTGCCTTGGCTACTAGGGCCTCCTTTCTTTTTTCCTTTTCTTCCCTTCTTTTATTATTAACGGGCATTGTAAGAAGACGAAAATGTGACTGGCCACGCTATTGGGCTGATGAATACAAAGAAGTTTTATCTTCTATTGTTTACTGTTATGTAAATATAACATTATTGCAATAATTTCTTTAATATACTTTTAGAACACAAAAATACATATTTACTACTAATAAATGATCGTTTTTACCTCTTTCTGTATGCGCTTTTACTGTCACACTAACTTTCGTTGTACCGCCCACTAAACATTACTGGTGCGCAACGATTCTAGAGTTCGACATTTACTATAAAATGAAATGTGATCGCTTTTTTACTGTAGAATGTGTAAGAAATTACTGAACTTCTACTTTGTTTGGAATTACTGCATGTGTAACACGTTTTCACTATAACGCCTACATTGTTACTGTACTATCTTCGTTGTTCTTTGTTTTTTGTATGTTTACGTGTGCATGGATGAAAACACAGTACCAATTCAAGCAACCCCTCGTTTTCTCCCAAAAAAAAACCGTACAAAAATGCCGCTCGGGCTACTCGATGCGTCTCTTCATCTCCCCTACTACGACTTATAAGGATGGACATCTGTTAACTAAGAAAACACACACAAAAACCACATATTATTTCCACACAAAGCTAGTAAAAATACCTTCAAGCACTTCTTCCTCTCCCCTGCCCACGGTAGTTCTGACCTACCTCACCCTTGTATACGATCACCTCTCTGGTCATACCCTTAGCAACGCTCTTGACCATTATGCAGTCCATGACCTCCTCCTGTCTCCCCCACCCATGTATCCCGGATATCGTGTATCCAATCATCCGCGGGCTACACCTCCTCCTCAGCCATACCAATGGCTTGGTCTCCGACGTTCAAAGAGCAAACCTTGTACTTGAGGCCAAGCTTAGCAACTACGTGGATCATGTCGAATAGTCGATCTGGAGGCACAATAGGTACATGGACGAGCTGAGCACGAGGGTCGACGATACTGATAGTGTGGTCGACGTGTATCAACCCTCAATACCAACATCTCCAAGCTTGACTCGCAACCGCGAAAGATCAGGTGGAGTCGTTCCTCCACATATTCCTTGATCTCGTTCCCACTGAAGAACATAAGCAAGCTTACGCGCTTGAGGACAGCGTTAGGGTCCTACATTGGTCACTAGAGTCTTCCTTCTTTTTTTATTAGTTCATGCAATGTACATAAAAACGAAAAAAAGCGACCAAGTCATGCTATTTGGCTGAATCACCCATAATATATGTAAAAAATATCATCTTTTGGTGTTACAGTTTTGTATATATAATTTTACCATGTTCTTTTTCTTAACTTTTGGTGTTACAAAATCCTCATCAGATGGAGCATCGTGCCTTAGGGGTGAAATGCATGTGATCGGCAGTAAAACACATTGCAATTTTACTTACTTAACTGTTGTGTTTTATTGTCAAACATACGAGCTTGAAAAAAAGTCGCATACCACAAAAAAGGACAATAAAATGTTTTAGGAATTATTGTTATGTCGTGTATTATTTACCGCCGACTCGAGTCCCGCGCGGAGTGCGGACATTTCTGGCCCGTCAACTGTAGTTGGTCGGCCGGTTGCATGGGGATTGCGCGTGCATGTGTCACACCCGGCCTGGGTCATGCACAGTGGTCTGGGCAGGCGTTATTCTAACTATTCTATTATACACTCGGCTCTATAGAATAGTGTATGTGTGTGTGTGCATATATATATATATGTATATATATATATATATATATATATATATATATATATATATATATATATGTTTGTGTGTGTATATAGATTTTTAGGGGTAGTATGTATAATTTTTTAGACATAATACTTTTATATGCGAATATGAACGTATTTACAAAATATGCTAAAAACTATAGACCATCTTGCAATTTTTTCGTGTGGTTCACATTGGAGTATCTTATAATTAGTATATGAGTATACTCAAAGTGATAAAGGAGTATGTCAAATTCTTTTAGGTGGTATATCATAGGTGGAAGTAACTACACCTGAGAGTAGAAAGTATTAATCCTATATATGTATATATGTATATAACATTTTTCCTACTTCGGGGAGTACACACTCTCACTTCCAATATATCACTTAAACGAACATAATATACTTCTTCATCACTTTCAGTATACTTAAATAACAATTATGAGATACTCCAATACGACTTGACTGAATATTTTAGTTGGAGTCATTTATTATACACACACACACACACAAATTTTGCTATAAAAAGTGGACTTTCATTAAATTTTTCATGGAACTCACTTGAAGGTATCTTATAATTATTATTGCAGTATGTTTAAATAGATAAAGAAGTATAATCCTAAAATTTAAGTTGTATATAACAAATGAGAGTATGTACTTGCACGCGATCGATGAATAGATGGCTGGAGCGTGACGTGCATACAAGTTTCATGCCAAGCAGCGGATCTACCGTCCCTCCAGCTTGGGCAGTTGCTCGGACTTGCTCACTGACGAGTGGCGACACTGGCGACGAGCCGTGGGACCCCGAGTCCCGACTGATCCCCGCCGCCGTAGACACCATGAAAATGCAACTTTCCCGGGCAAGCCTCTTCGTGGGTCGTGTTGCTTTGCACTGGGCCCCACAACACCGAAGGCCGTAGCCCACTTCATCTGATTCGATGGTGGCCACGCCATGCATTCATCGATTCATGATTTAGAATCGGTCCCCTTCACTCCCTTTCCTTCCTCTTCCTCGCCACACCAAAAGACCCACACCCTAGGAGACATTGGCGGCGGGACTCTTGGCGGTCGGCGGAGCGGCAGGCATCGGGCCACTGGACACGCGTGCGGGCACAGTCATGCAGGAAGGGCATGGGGGCTGGCAGGCCGAGGTAAGACCGCAGGAGCCGCTAAGACCATAATAGGCCTAAGCCCTAAGTTGAATTGAATTTTTCTTTCTTCCACAATCATTTTTTTGAAATTTTGAATTGCCAAATTTAAAAATGAGAAGGTTTTTTGGTTGATACGACAAAGCCGTGCAAGTGATGGAACTCGTGGAAGAACAAGTTTAGCACAACCGCAAGCTTCACAAGCACAAGGTCAAGGTCTACCACCACAACCAAATAGGAGTAATGTTGTCGATGGGTTTAATCCGGATGAAATCATATGTGGTCCTCCACTTGGAAAACAAATAGATGAATATGCCTCCGAAATTCAATGTAACAGCCCCAAAAATCTGGGGCCGTCAAACTCTTCACAACCGCCCAGGATGTGCAGTTGCGGAGTAAGCAGTGTCTCAAGCAAGCTTTTGATTTCGACAAAACCAAACTTTTATTACATAATATTAAGGTTTAACAACCGATTTTGACACACACATGGGCTTCCAAGCCCAAAGCTAAAATAATACAAGACAAAAGAACTTCACACCACAGGCACGTTTGAGCGCGGTTGAGACCTATTGACAGTAGTCGTTGCCATCTGGGGGTCCAACAAAATCCAGCTCAATGATATTCTCAGCATTTTCCCAATCTCCTTATGTGGATGGTTTGCAGATTTTGCAAGAATGAGTACTACAATAGTACTCAACAAGCCACATGAAAAAGCTAAATAATTACATGCAAGGAGTTCAATAGATGGTTAGGGTTTACCTTAACAGGTATATGTGGATGCATTTTGCAGTTTAAAGCAGTTTAACTTCAAAACGGTAAAACAATAATAAATAATAACAACAGGGGTTTCTCAACAATTGCAAAACATATCAAAAACTCTACTTATGCCTCATGTATTGGAATCACCCATGAACACAGCTTCATTAACCGGAAGCACGGCGTATTCGAATATCATTTGTTATACTCTGCAGAGTTGCCGAACTTTACCCACAAGATATCTCAAACTCATACTGTCAAGCTATATACACGCAACACGTTAGCGTGCGACTGAGCTGAGATAACAAAAGCTTTTTCACTGCTCAACCTTTCTAGCCTCTACCCGGTAGGATCTATCCCATACAACCCTCGGAAGACTCCACCGGCCGCTGCTATGGATCTCTACCCCGATGCTGACGAGACCATACCGTTGTGAAGACCAGCGAATGTCCCTGCAGGCCCACTCTTGTCCCACTCTAGATGTTGTAGATATTCAATCAGAAGAGCAGTGTACTAAGTGAAAGATCTAGCCCCGCCATTATGAGTTAATGGAGTGCTTTGGTGATTAATGACAAATCTAATTGTGAGACTAATTCTCTTGTTTAGTATTATCATGTGTGGTCTCATTTGGATATAAAGGTGAAATTCAACGAGGTATGCATTCGACTTATACTCTTACATCATGTTGCATTCATCGGATCCAAAATATAGGTTGAACACCACCATAAGTATAACTTGAATATGTGCATATGTTTTCTTTACACATATGTGTATGCACACATTTAGGGGGAGCTTATTCTATATTTTGTAGTTTCATTAGTATTGATCCATATTCCGTTTTCCACATATATTTGGGATCTTTACTTTGAAACATATCCGTTTGAGTATATAGAACTTGTGTAGTTTTTGTATACTCATGTTTTGAGTATATAGAACTTGTGTAGTTCTTACATACTCATGTCGTGAGTATATGTAACTTGTGTAGTTCATATATACTCACGTTGTGTTACCTTTATCTAAATTCAATTTATGTGTAATTGACGTGGTTATCATTAATTACCAATAAGGGAAAGATTGATGTATCTTGTCCAACCATTATGTGATAATGGTTTGTTGTGGTAACTAATGGTAATCACATTGTGGAACTAACATTTTCCATGAGTTGGATGAATAGGTTATGTTCCAGGATGATGAAGACTTGGGATAATCATGAGTTGATCATCAAGTCAAGAGCTTGGTCTAAAGGATGCATCATGAGTTGATGCTTATCAAGAAGAGATGATCATGAGTTGATCGTCAAGACAAGAGAAGACCCATCATGTGTTGATGGATGTAAAGCAAAGGATCATCATGCGTTGATGATTATCAAGTTAATGGCCCGGACTTGAAGTGTTGATGTGCTTCATCAAGCTTCAAGAAGATGCAAGGCAAAGGTATGACTAGCTAGAGCTAAGGATATGTCCCTAGTCTTTTACCGATCTTGGTGTTTGGTTGGAAGACCGGATTGCTAGTATAGGTTGCCGTACTATTAAGAGGGGTCTTAACTAGTAGTTTGAGTTGGTCATGTGTTGATAGCTTATTGTGGTTACTCTAGCTCATCCAGGCATGATGTTATTTATTTGCGAATGTGTTTTGCAAATAGTCGAGGCTAATGCATAACCCTTGTAGTATGTGACTTAAGTTTGAAAATGTGCTTTGCAAATAGTGTAAGTCCATGTACCTTATTCCTTGTGATGAGTATTCTAAAATGCTGGCAAATGTGTTTTGCAACTAGTTGAGAATATCATCTTTTAACCTTGTTGGAATTATACGCAAATAGGCGAATGTGTTTTGCCATTTGAAGTGAAGCAAATGTGTTTTGCTTCTGTGGTCTGTCGGTCAGACCGCCTGTGTGGACCGGTCTGACCGGTGGCCAATCGGTCGAACCGCCATGTATTGGTCTGTCAGACCGATTTCCCTCTGTGTTGATTCTTTGTCCGAAAGTTCCGCCGTTGTGAAAACAGAACTTCCGATGTGAGGAAGTTCCGGGGTTCGTGCGGAATGTTTATTCCAAAGAGCGCCCGTTTTGGGACTTAGCCAAATTTCCATTGGGCGGTCGGACCGGCCAACTGTGGCGGTCTGACCGATTTGGCGGTGGTCAGACCGGCCATTACATGGAGGTCCGACCGGCCGTAGGCCCAACGGCTAGATTTATAGCCGTTGGAGGCACGGGCGGTCCGACCGGCCATTAGTTGGCGGTCAGACCGGCCCTGTGCTGATTTGTGGGAATCTTCTCCCAACGGTTAGCTTTTGTGTGTGGGCTATATATATCCACCTTGACCGGTTGGGAAAGATTGCTAGTGTTCTTGTGAGTTTTATACTCAATCCTTTGAGGCTCTTGAGCTAAGAGCAAGTCTCTCATCATCTATTGTGCATGTGTTGCACTTGGTGAAATTTGAGAGCAAACCCTAAGTGCATGTGTTGCCTTAGGTAGTGGATTGTGTACCCACGTGAGCGTTTGACACTTGATTAGTTCAAGTGAAAGTTGAGATTTGTTTCTCTTGGTGTTTGCCGACACCTAGACGGTGTGGAGGCGTCGTGCCCGGTGATCTTCTCAAGAAGCTCGTGAGAAGGCCCAGCGTGTTGTGAGTGGTTTGGTGCTCGCCATCTCTAGAGTGGAGGAAGAGCAACCCTAGTGGAGCGAGGTGTTGGTTCGGTTTGGAACCGGTCCAAGAGGTTGGACTTACCTCGGAGGTCTTGGCTTAATTAGTGGAGCCGGTCCAACGTGGTTGGGCTTACCTCAATGTGGATTAGGGGAGACCGGTAAGTCTCCGAACACCACGGTAAAATATAATCGTGTCATCTTGTTTTATCTTATGCTTTACTTTGAGCAATTTATATTACATGCTTTAATTGTTTATATATCATTGTGTGATTGCTTCCTTGTATTGTTGGTGCACTTAGTTGAGCCTAGTTGATTTAGGTTTTAATTGTGCAAAACCAATTCGTTATTAGCTTCCGCATTATATATTGGTTTTAGTGCAAAAGAATTTTTTTTAACCGCCTATTCACCCCGCTCTAATCGGCCACCTCGATCTTACACTAAGCCAGAGAGTAATGACCACACCTGTGGTTGAGCGGTTTTCTGTGTCTGTTACTTTGGCATAAGGTTCTTGTCCATACTTGTCTCACAGTGAAGAGATGGACCAACACCACCACGTGGCCGTCCATCCTCCGGGCCTCACATTCGACTCACTTTTCCAACACAAGTCTATTGGGTCGCACATCTTCTTGGACACAACCCTCAACTTCGCACCAAAACCATTGGCGAACTGCCAACACTTTCTTTTGATTGATTAACACATTTTTGATGACAAAGCTACTTGCATAGATAATATTTTATGTGGACTTGTCAATGTGAATATGGCTTACAAGAGATTTTAACCTTGTCAAGGTGAATATGGCCTACAAGTGCTAGGTGGGTTTGTATGTGAGGTAATAGGAATAATCTAAACATCATGTCATTCAAAAGTATTATTTCAATATTTGAAGTAATTGGCATAAATATAATAATAAAAGTAATAATGAATATATGAATTGTAGGCTCAAGATGATCAAGAATGTGGCTTGCCTTCTTGCACAAAGTCCTGCAGATCCTGGTCTTGACTGATGTCTTCTGGAGTCTGGTCGCCAGGATTGTGACCTAACGAGAAGCAATACAATAAAACAAACCAAGTAAAATTCGGCTCAACAAGGAATGAGCTGGGAATAACATGCAAGTAAAAACAAACGGAAAAGAACCACAAAGAAGGTGGTGTGGGCGGGTGGGAATTTTTTTTGGTATTTAATTGGACTGAACGGAGTAGAGAAATGGATTTCTAGGCTCGAAACAGACGAAATGGTTATATAATGTCGAATTAGGGTTTTGTGGATGAATAGTATTAGATGATGAATAGTGACAATTTTACTATTCATGGATGAAAACTGGTGGTGAACAGTATCCAGGATTACTGCTCATGACAGTGAACAGTAAATAACAGATTTTTGGTTGCTGAATATTGATTTTGGGTAATGAAGCGATCGCTTGCTTTTTCATCTTGTGAAGCAGTATGGACCCGGCCGGTCTTTATGTGGCCCGAGCAAAAGCCGAGCCGAAATGGCCCAGCGCACAAGCGGGGCTAGAGCAGTGCTGGCCATTCGGCCGCGCGCTCGCCCGAGCCGGAAGCGAGGAAGAGCATGGCGCTCCTGCGACGGCGGTCGCCGGCGGCAGGGAGAGGTGCGAGGAGCACCACGGAAGTGAGGGGGTTCCATTTTGGGGAGTTGGAGGGGTGGAGGATGTGCGGAGGCGCACGGTTGGAACAGGGGACAAGGCCGACGGCGACACGGCGGCGCTCCGGCGAAATTGAAGGGCGGAGGAGCATCAGCGAGTGGAGGGGATCTCAATGGAGGTGGCGGGGTGGCTTGAGGCGCACCGAGGCGCTCTGGCGTTGGCGGCTGTGGAGGTGGGGGCGGTGGAGCTCGGCGTCGGCGAGCTCTGGTGGGAATTGGGGTGGGGATGGTGGGGGAAAGGATCGCGGCGGTGAGGTGGAGCTTTTGCCGGAAGTGGGAGGGAAGGGGAGGAGGGAAGACGGCGAATTTACCGGAAAGCTTCGTCGGGGAAGGAAAGAGGCGGTGGCGGATTCTTCAAATTCGGCCTGCGCCAGGAGAGGGGGGGTTACGGGAGGTGCTAGAGGGAAAACACGACTTCTACATGCCGAAGAAGGAGCGTGGACGTAGCAAGACCTCCAAGATGATTGGGTACAGGGCATTGAAGCTTCATAAGAGGTCAAAAGATGACTCCATATGCATCAAGCGGTAATTTGATCCTTCGTTGATAGAGCTCGTTGTCACCATGCAGGACGGCAGGGCCCATCACAACACTATGATGAACGTTTTGTCGGGTATGCATGCGGGGACAGCATAACATACCATTCACCACACGTGACCTAGAAAATAGGTTTTTACTTGTGTAATCATGATGAATTACCGTCCTTTCCTTATTCATGTCATTAGTGCTGCAATCGTGTGTATTTTTTACTGTCATCTTGGTGTATATTTATCGTTAGTTACCATCCATTATATTGACTAACCCAAGAAGGCTGCGAATCCGCGCACTGATCATGCTGACGAAGTGAACAAGCTGATGGCTTTTCTTCAAGGAGTGTCAGTCACTGAATGATAAGTTCTACTACGACATACATGTGGATGATGACAACGTTGTGAAAACGTCTACTGGAGCCACACGAGATGTCACGCAGAATACACTAACTTTGGAGACATCGTCATGTTCGACACTACCTACAGAATGAACCGATAGGATATACCTTTGGCTATGTTTGTTGGCCCCAACCACCATTTGCAGAACGCCATGTTGGGTGTCGCGCTACTTCAGGACGTTCCAGACATGCATGGATGGCAAGGACCCCATCTGCATGCTAACTGATGTTTCTCATACCGTTCTAAACTAATTGCACCATATGTCGATCAAGTTTACTGTATGTCGCACATGTGTTTTACTGTGTTCTCTGTATCTAGTTCGAATGTACTTTCAATGTTGGTAAAAAAATATTGTGTCTCTACCGAATTTTTACTACCTAATATGTTTTATTATACTACAGATCAGGACCGACCATGGCGGCTGCCATCCCTCGTGCCTTCCCCCACACGCAGCATTGGCTGTGCAGGTGGCACATGCTGAAGAAGTACAAGAAAAACCTGAACAAGCTATATGCAGAGTACGACAGGCTGAATGAGTGTTTGGTTTCCGTCGTAAACTATCTTCTTACTCCGAGAGAGTTCGAGTATGTGTGGGAGGCTCTTGTGAGAGAGTATCGCCTCGAGCAGAGCCAGGCTATTGCTAGTCTCTATGACCTTTGCAAAAGGTGGATCATAGCGTACTTCAAGGACATGTACTGCGGTAGGATGACATCCACGTAGAGAGGCGAGAGGATGAACAAAATGGTAAAACAGAACTTCGTGGATAACATGACTTCGCTCCACCAATTCGTGCGGAAGATGCATCGTGTGCTGTAGAAGAGGAAGCACTCCGAGGCTCAGGAGACGCACTGTTCCATGGTATGTAACTTCCATACGTATTTACTACAATTTCTCCCATGCTTTACTGTTAGCTATCTTATTTTACTACGTATCTCACTCCTCCTTCTTTTACTGCAACCCATGTATGTCATTACTTCATGTCACTTCTGTACCTACTATGTGACATATACCTTCTGGCGTGCTCTCAGAGCTAACCAGTGAGAGCCACTTTGTTCCTATTCGAGGAGCAAGTGGGCAGGGTGTACATGCCTGTGGTGTTCAAAGAGTACAAGGAGATCTACTTCTTCAGTACAACCTTTCGTATAAGGGCAGACACAACCTGAAATGGCCTATTCCTCTTGTCTCATAGAAAACAGTCTACGACGTTCGCGTGGTCGCATCACAATTTCAAGGTGGTGGCTGAAGAGGAAACGAGTGCATACAGCTGTGAATGCAAACGCTAGGAGTACACGGGTACTTTTATTGTCTCTCGGCTAGTAGTTACTATTCCATCTATTATACTTTTACTGTCCAGTGCATATAGTCATTTTACTATCATCGACAACTTATTTTATTGTTAATTCATCTTCGGTTTGTCACCCGTAGTGAGGTTCTATACGCACCTAGTGTGGGAGTTTGCCCACTTGCAGGTCAAGAGTATCCCTAGCCGCTACGTGCTTCGTAGGTACACGAGGAATGCTAGGGTGGATGTGTCGTAGGACAGACATGACCTCATGCAGGTCGGACCCGATGGGAAGATTGAGATGTATCGACACACCACCTTACTGACAGAGGCTGTAAGCGTGGTGAGGTTAGGGTGTAGATTGAGTCTTGCGTACGATAGAGTCATGGAGGTCCTCAAGGCGCTCCTCGTGTAGCTTGATATCGTACCCAATGACATTGGCCCAGTGGTTGACAAGACCGAATGATACTATAAATCCATCAGCGCCTCCTCTGTCACAGACCAAAGATCGCAAACAATCCGATGATGAACCAGAGCAAAGTTCTGCACCGGTGGGGTAAGAAGATGACGAGGGCATGTAGCATATACGGCCTGAAAGCCGATCACAATAGTGCTACCTACCGAACGCTACCCCAAAACTCCTCAATTAGAGGGTGAGGGAGCAGTAGTGGCAGGGGCAGGGGGAAGTAGAGGGTGAGGGAGAGGGAGAGGAAGGCTTGGTACATGCCGTCAGTTGATTCATGACGACGAATCAGAAGAGGACGATGCTAAAAACAGTCTCAGTGTCGGGTCGGATGGTAGTGATATGTGCTTTACTGCCTTGTCTTATGTGTGATACTGCGTCACATCTGCCAACTGGAAATAGGGTGCGCTATTTTGCTCACGTTGCATGTTTTTACCATTCTATACGAGTCTCTTACTATAATATCACGCGGTATTACCGCTTGTTTTTTTACTGTGTTCATAGTAGTCTATTATTGTCTTCGTGTAGCGATTACTTTTGCTTATTTGTTCGGAGAAAGAAAGCAACGATCAGTGGCGTCATCTTCATGTACTGCTATGTTGTATATGTTTTACTGTATAATGGCAAATAACATTACTGACATTTATTTTTGTTTGGAATTACTGTGTATGTGAAAAGAATTTACTTTTAAAACGTAACACTGCCGCTCTGTCTCCCAATGCACCTCTTCGTCTCCCCCCGCCCAAACGACTTATAAATATGTATATCAGTTTGCGAAGGTTTAATTTCACACAAACCTGAGCCTTCCCCCAACTAAAAAAAACTACAAAACACACACTCAAAATAAAAATACAACACAAAAAGGGGGGAAATTGTCATCAAACTATTCGTCTACTCCCTTGCAAACGATGGTTCTATCCTACCTGTCAATCATATACGAGCAACTATCTGGGTAGAGCCTGATCCAAGCTGCGAACCATGATTATGTCCATGACATCCTCTGTGCTCTGCCCCCTTGTCTACTGGAGTGGGTAGCTGCCATCATCCGCACGTTGCGTCTCCTGCTCAGTCAGACCAATATCCTTGTGTCCGATGTCCGGCGAACCAACCTCATCTTGGAGATCATGCTATCAAGCTACGTGGATCGTATGAAAGCGGTGATCTAGAGGCTCGATGACAACATCGATAGGCAAAACACAGAAAATCGACCTCGTCCAGACTGTGGAAGAGAGGAGATGCCTCATTTAGACTATCGTCCACAGGCTTCCTTCGTGCGATCAATGCGAAGCTCGATCCACTGCCACGAAGGAGCAGGTGGAGGTGTTTCTCCATATATTCCCTGATCCAGCCCCCCACCAAAGTCCACGAGTGCGCTTATGGACACTTGAGGACTGCGATATGGTTCTACCTTAGCCACTAGGGCCCCTTTTCTACTTCCCTTTTTTCCCCTTCTTTTCTTATTATCATGCAATACAAAAAAAATACGACTGAGCACGCTATTTGGACGAACCCCTCAAAATATATTTCAGAAGTTTCATCTTCACTTGTTGTTGTTCTGTATATATACAATTATTGTAATGTTTGCTTCATTTTACTGACTAAAATATAAAGGGGTAAAGAAAAAACACATTTATTGTTTGTATTGTCGATTTTACTGTTTCATGTATGCGCTTTTACTATCAAACTAACATCGTTGCGTTACCCGTTGAACATTACTCTAAGATGTTATGTGAGAGCTCTTTTACTACAAGATGCGCGTGAAAGTACTGACCCCTATTTTGTTTGGAATTACTGTATCTGTAATATAAATTTACGGTAGCGTGCTTATAGTAATTTAATTCTACGAATGTGAATTGCACAAGGTAAATCACTAGAGAGCAAACCACAAAGACATAAGGACTTTTTACCGCGGTGTTCAGAAACGTGTCTGTCTCCCCTAATCCACGTTGAGGTAAGCCCAAACTAATTGGACCAGCTCCACGAATTAAGCCAAACACCTCAATTCAACTATTGGTAGCTATTTCCCGCTTTGGGTAGGTGGGTTCCAACCTTCACAACACGCCGGGCCTCTTCGCAATTTTCATTGAAGAGATCACCGAACACAACGCCTCCAACGCCGTCTAAGAGTCGACAAACTCCAAGATTAATAAGTCAAACCCCTTGCTTGACTCTCACCATGTGCAACAAATGCACAAACTCAAGTGGAAATGAAATCCAACTCTAGATGCAACACATGCAACTAGAGACCTCTCTCCTTACTCACAAGGTGCAACACATGCACAATTGAGAGGAGAAGCTCACACTAGCTCAATAGAATGAAATTAAGTATCAAAGGTTGTATCACAACCGGCCAAGGGGGTATTTATAGCCCCTACCATCGAAACTAGCCGTTACGACCACTTTCCTAGAAAAATCAGGATTTGCGGTGGTACCGCCGTTGAAACCCGATACCATCGATTTTTGGCTCAACGGTCAGAGTAGTATCATTTAATGCTTTGAACTAGCCATTACACATAAAGTTACGGTACTACCGCCAACTAGAAATCGGTACTACCGCATCGCGGTCGTACCACTCTGCTAGAACAGAGCTACCATTTTCCCGAGCTCAAGAATTCTCAAAAATATATTCTCTGGAAAACTTGTACCGCTATGTAAATATCGGTACTACCGCACTCCGGTAGTACCGCTCAAGAAAATGAGGTCATACCGATTCAAGGGAGATCAAAACTCCAAAAAAAATTATCTGTAATATATGTACTGCCACATAAATATTGATACTACCTACTTGTGGTAGTACCACAGTTGAAGTACGGTCGTTCTGATTTTCAGAGAGTATCAATTCACTAGAAAACACATTATCTGTATTTTACGTAACGCCGTACATTTTTTGGTACTACCTACCTGCGGTAGTATCGTAGTTCAAATGGGGTCGTTCCGATTATCAAGGAGATTCAAAACATCTAAAAGATTTGCTCTCTGGAAAATATGTACCGCCAAACAAATATCGGTACTACCAACTTGCGGTAGTACCTCTTATCAACAGCGGTCATACCGTTTTTCAAAACAGTTTTCCAGAAGCTCAAATCAAAGCAATGCATGAACCTTAACAATTTACAAAACACATTTGCAAACTTAGATCATGAAACAAGGAGTAGGTACATGGATCTGAACCATTTGCAAAGTATAGTCACATGCTACAAGGATTAAATGCATGAGCTTCGACTATTTGCAAAACGCATTTGCAAATACTGTCATCATGCCATGGTGAGCTAGGGCAAGCGATATTGAGCTATCAACACATGATGAGACTCAACCTACTAGGCAATACCCCCCTTAATAGTGCAGCACCTTATACTAGCAATCCGGTCTCTCAACCAAACACCAAGACTGATAAAAGACTAGGAATACATCCTTAACCTTAGCTAGTTATACCTTGGCCTTGCACATCCTCTTGAAGCTTGATGATGTACTTCTTCACTTCAAGTCCGGGTTCTTGACTTAAATATCATCAACGCATGATGATCTTCTTCACTTTAGGATCTTGTCTTGATGCCCATCAACACATGATGACATTCTTCACCCCGAATCTTGGCTTGAATATCATCAACACATGATAGTCTTCTTCACTTTAGGATCTTGTCTTGATGCCCATCAACACATGATGGCATTCTTCACCCCGAATCTTGGCTTGAATATCATCAACACATGATGATCTTCTTCACGTGCCCTCCATCAACACATGATATGTCTTCTCTTGACTTGATGATCAACTCATGATCATCTTCTCTTCGAGATCTTGATATGCATCAACACATGATGTATCCTTCACTTAACTTAATAACAATCAACTCATAATGCCATCTCAAGTCATCGTCATCATGGAACTCAACCTATTTTACCAACTCATGAAAAGTGTTAGTTCCACAATGTGATTGTCATTAATTACTACAACATACCATTAACTCATAATGGTGGATCACGATACTTCAATCTTTCCCTCTTTGGTAATTGATGGCAACCATCACAATTACAAATAATGGAATATAAGAACATATGAGTATGTATGAACTACATAAATTTTATATACTCAAGGGTGTGTTTCATAGTAGAGATCCCAAGTGTATGTGCATAAATATATATGGATCAATACTAATGAAACTACGAAACATAGAGTGAACTTTCCCTAAATGTGTGTATACACAAATGTGTAATAAAGACATATGCACATATTCAAGTTAGACTTTTGATGGAGTTCAACCTATATTTTGGATCCGAGGAATGCAACAAGATATAAGAATATGACGTCAAATGCATACATCTTCGATTGTCACTTTTTTATCCAAATAAGACTGCACAATAGGTATATCAATAGAAGTGTTAAGTCTCATATATGGAATTAATTCATAATAGCGGGTGTAAATTCTTCGGATGGGCCGACGGTACGAGGATTGCGTGCGCGCATCACACCTGGCCGAGTCATGCGGTGGGCTAACAACGTGTAGAATAACTATTCTACGTTTGGCCAGAGAATAGTGTGTCTGTGTGTGTATATATACACACACACACAAATGTCAAACCCAATCATTCATTCATTCATATATATATATATGAGATGGATTGGTACATGCTAGGATGAAATTGAAGAAACAGTTCTGTAGATGAAGATAGTGAGTAAAAAAAACTATCTTCAATTTTATATATATATACACACACACACACATGTCAAACCCAATCGGTCATGCATGTTTATCATGTCGCCATCTCTTGCGTATGCACGCCTACTTCAATTTGCGTGTGTATATTAAAGGTTAGCATGCCTAAATAACAAAAATTGCAGATCGATCACCATTGATTTGCTACCAGAGATGCATGCAGGGGCGCACCGAACTCACTGGATACGCCCCCAAAACGCGCACTTGGATCGATCGATCTGTAGGACCATCCAGTGACCACCGCATCCAATCCACCACCGCAGAGTGCAGTCCAAGAGACCCTCCACCACACCACGTCCGAAAAGAAGAGCAAAAAAAAAAAAATTCGCGGAAAAGTTCAGAGGCAAAGAAAGTTCTTCTCACTGTAGCTAGAGTGGGCCCAGAAGAAGCGGCACGTACTAGAACTACACGTCTACACCGCATTCGCGGTCGCGGCTCCGGCTCGAAAAGTCCACGAGAGAGACATACTACTACATAGCACAGCTAGGAATGTTTTTTCACCCCCCTTTCTAACGTGCATGCGAGAGCCGCTGTCGCGCTCGGCGCGCGGTGCCGGGTTCCGCGCGCGCGACGAGGCCGCGCGCCGGGGCGGAAACCCGAGCATCGTGCTCCGGCCGTTCGCGCGCGCCAACGCCTCTCTCTCCTCCTGGATTCCTTTGCTTTTTGTTTTGTTTCCTGCCTGGGGCGTCACGAGCAGACCGTTGGTTTCGATCGATCGGCGCGGCCGATCCCACCACGCGTGCATGCATGGAAGCTTTTGCGTGCCGAGGAAACCGGGTGCATGCAGTGCTCTGCGTTCACCGATCGATCTTGCACGTACGTACGCACAGCTACTACTGATACTGGCCGCGCTTACATACACCCAGGATCCATTGTATCGACAATGAAACTGAAAAGAAAAAAGAAAAAAAAAAACACATGTTCATGTCTGACAATTGAAAGCAAAAGACCGAGAAGAGAAAACACGTTGCGGCACCTATTGAGTTTAATGCACCATTCAATTCACCAAAAAAGAAAGAAAAAAACATGATAAGGAAATGTGAGATACATTCTAAGGGTCTTGTTATGTGGAACACGACGAAAGCGTGAGGCTATGATCATACCACATACACGAAACAATGGTATACCTCTTTAGCGTACCTTAATTAAGCACAAGAGCCTCCAATACAAAAAAAAAAAATTTAGAGAGAAAATATACTCATATAAGAGTACAGCCCTCCGATGCAAGCATCTCTTAGACGCATGATCTTACATATATATAAACCAAGAAGAGACTTTGTTGTTGCTGTTTTTTTTTTTAACTTCCAACGTGGTAAAAAGGCTACTCTACAGTGTGATCTTTTTTCGGCCTCTAAAAAAGAGAAAAGGCCCTGGAGCATGTACAATGCGAGTGTTTAGAGAAATACTTGGTAAATAAAACTTTTTTTTGACATGTAGGATAGATAAGGTGATTATTTTGTAGCATCGATGTTTCAGTAGGCACGGGTGCTTAACGAGTGCTTATGTCCATAACTATATCTAAATTAATAGATACCACTACTACAAAAAAACTCATCACAGACGGTTTTTGAACCGTCTGAATTTTTGTGTCTGTGATGACACGAGGTCATCACAGACGGTTTTTGAACCGTCTGTGAAAAAGTGTGGATATCGTGAGGATATGTGCACGATCTCAGGATGATGAGTCAATTGGCAATGACTTTGTTGGTTTGCAAAATTTCGCGTTTTCGGGGTTTGCTTCAGTCTGTCAGACCACAGGCGGTCTGACCGATTGTGGGGTGATCGACCGCCGTGGAGGTCGAGCCGGCTGATCCAAAAATAGGTTGTGTAGGCGGTGAGGAGTCTGGATGTGGTCGCATCATTTTGGAGCTCCATCAAAAGTTCTATTGAGTTGAAAATTCCGAAGGTTTGGATTTTCACGATGAAATTTTAGCTAAGTCCTTTCGGCGGTCCGACCGCGATTCAGGATCGGTCCGCCGGCCCAAATCGGTCGGACCGGCCTGGTGGGGCGGTCAGACCGCCGATGACTTGGAGGGTAGCCAAGTTGGCATTGAGTTGATTTGATTGTGTTTATTGTTTGAACTTCAATGCTTTATTGTTGCATATTGCATTGTGGAACTAACGTGGGTCAAGTTGTGAAGAACTTGTTCCCGGAGACGATTTGTTTGTCTATTACTATGCAGGTGGCTTGCAGGTCAATGACGTCAACGGTGAGGTGGATCGGGACTACGCTTGGAGAGCTGAGGTCTAGAACGATCATGGATGCCGGGTGAGGTCGTGTGACTCAAGCATGGTGCAGAATGGGCAATATGGATCGAACGGGTAGTTTGTTGCAGCTGGTTGGATCAGGCGGTGCGGAAGTCGGTGCAAGTCTCTAGGAGGTTCCGATGGGATTCAGACAGGAGAGACTTGGCGACGTGATGAGAGCCGCTGATCAACCTACACGTGGTGAAGCAGGCATGTGCTTCAACAGATATGTGTGGGTGGGTCCCATATGTGTGTGGGCCTTCATGGGAGCCCATTAGTGGAAACCCTAGGTCTCTCCTATAAATAGAAAGGGGGGAGAGGAAAACCCCCCAAGCACTCTAAGCATTCACTTTGTCTCTCCAAGTCCTTTTCTAGGGTTAGGGTTTGGAGAAGAGAGGAGAGGAGAGGAAGGTTGTGTGTGTGCTCCTTGTGTGAGCTCTTGTCCTCCTTGAGGGAGTGGCTTTGTAAGCATCTTGTGAGATCAATCAATCTTGTGATGCTTGCTTGAGAGATCAATTGTCTCCTTTGTGTTCTTCTCTCTTTTGATGAATTTGGTGCTTGTGAGATCAATCAATCTTGTGGGATCAATTGTCTCCTTTGTGTTCTTCTCTCTTTTGTAAGCATCTTGTGAGATCAATCAATCTTGTGGGACTTGCAGGTCAACGACGTCAACGGTGAGGTGGATCGGGACTACGCTTGGAGAGCTGAGGTCCAGAACGATCATGGATACCGGGTGAGGTCGTGTGACTCAAGCATGGTGCAGAATGGGCAAGATGGATCGATCGGGTAGTTCGGTGCAGCTGGTTGGATCAGGCGGTGCGGAAGTCGGTGCAAGTCCCTGGGAGGTTCCGATGGGATTCGGACGGGAGGGACTTGGCGACGTGATGAGAGCCGCTGATCAGTCTACACGTGGTGAAGCAGGCGATTGCTTCAATAGTTATGTGTGTGTGGGTCCCATGTGTGAGTGGGTCCCAAAAGTGAAACCCTAGTCCTCTCCTATAAATAGAAAGGGGGAGATGTAAAACCCCTTGAAGCATTCACTTGGAATTCCCTTAGCCATTTCTAGGGTTAGGGTTTGGAGAGGAGAGGAGAGGGAGATATTGTGGTTGCTCCTTGGTGAGCTCTTGTCCTCCTTGTTGGAGTGGCTTTGTAAGCATCTTGTGAGATCAATCAATCTTGTGATGCTTGCTTGAGAGATCATTTGTCTCCCTTTGTGTTCTTCTCTCTTTTGGATGAATTTGGTGCTTCCTTGATTCAAGTGTTTAAGCTTGGTCTCTTGACCCATTTTGTCTTGCTTTGATGTGTGGCAATACTCCTAGAATCATCTAGACCATCAACCCCCACAAGCAAGTCTTGAATCAAATATTTTCATATTTCTAGGGTTTGTGCACTTCTTTGGTAAAACCTTGAGAGATCGATTCTGCGAAGTGGATCTGAAGGATCGTCGCTAGAAATAGGTCTCTAATATCCTTAGGGAGGTGTGCTCGAAATTTGGTCAAGTTTCATTGGTTGAATCAAAAGTTGGATCAAATTTCGTTTTGGATTTGGGCTTGATTTTTCGGTTCTGGACTAAATCGGTCTGACCGGTTTTGTAACGGCGGTCCGATCGCCCGCTTTTCAGACCGCTCAGTACTGCTGGGTCGAACCGATATCCAACGGTCCGACCGCCAGTTAGTAGCCGGTCCGACCGCTCGTTGAACGTCGGTCCGATCGTCTGTCTCCAGCCGGTCTGACCGCCAATGCCCAGATCAGGCTAGTGAGTTAAATTCTCCACATTTGTGTCTTGTGGTTGACGGGGTATCGAATTCAGCACAAGGCTTCCACTGTGTGCTTACTGATTTTCTTAGCTTTCATAGCTAAAGGAGTAAAGTTCGTGTTGAATCTGATTAAGGCGAGAAAGTTGAGAAAGCGCCTATTCACCCCCTTAGTCGCCTTTACGGTCCTACAAGTGGTATCAGAGCCGGTTAGCTCTTCTCATAGATCTTAACCGGTCTTTGGAGCCATGGCGACTGACAGATATTCAATCAAGCCACATGTTTTTTCTGGAGTTGATTTTGCTTATTGTAAGGCCCGAATGCAGGCCTACATTGAGGCTCAAGGGCACGCAATTTGGCTTAAGGTGAAAAACCCTTATGTCGTGCCAGCCGATGACAATTTGATCACTCCAGATGTGGAGAACAACAGCAGGGCTCGGAATTTCTTGATTCAAGGTCTTAGTCGATCTGAGTTTGAGCGTGTTGCTCATTTGCTGTCTGCTCATGAGATCTGGCGGACTCTTTGTGATTATTACAAGGGGTCCACTGCGATCAAGGAAGTGAGACAGAACCAGCTGAAGAAAGTATACTCTAAGATCGAGCAAAGGCCTGGTGAATCTTTGGATGAGCTGTGGGGGAGATTTTCTAAAATTCTTCATGATCTCCGCGCTGTTGATCTTGTCTTCACTGAGTCTGAAAATGCACGCCAACTTTTGGGTGCTCTGGATGTGAAGGTCTGGGGGATGAAGATCACTGCCATCAATGACAACACTGTCATGAGTGAGCTTACCATGGATAACCTTTACTCTAGGTTGAAGACGCATGAGATTGATTTTATCTCGCGTCTCCCCATGACAGATTCGATGGCTTTAGTGGTCGACAAATCTAAGGGTAGATATTCTGATTCTTTGGATTGTAGCTCATCTGGCTTTTCTTTGTCAGCTTTGCATTCCTTGAGTGATGAGCAACTTGAGAGACTACCTGAAGATGATTTAGCCCTCCTATCCACCAAATTCACGAGAGCTTACCACAATGTGAGAAATAGGAGGAGAGGTGGACCTATCACATGCTTTGAATGTGGTGAGCCGAACCACATTCGCTCTAGATGCCCCAAGCTGAAGGGCAAGGAGGAGGAGTCACAAAGGCATCCTCAAGCGAGGGATGCTAAGTCCAAGAAGACAAACTATCGCAAGTTTGTCAACCGGGTCCTTGAAGCTCTAGAGGATGTAAGCATGAGCGATGTGGACTCAGAGGTGGAGGACGACAAGAGTGACTCCCGTGGCAAGAAGAAGGCTCGTGATTTCACGGGCATGTGCTTCATGGCTAAGAACAGCCACGACAGCGACTCCTCCAACAGCGAGGATCCTTTTAGTGATCCTGATGAGATATGCCCTTCACTTCCTAACATCAAAAGGGCTTTAGTGCTTGCTGAACAAAAACTGCATAAGCAAGCTAAATTGATTAAGAAACAGGATACTATGATTGATAATTTGAACCTAGAAGTGGTTAGGCTCAAATCCATTAATCTTGATGATTTCTGTGATTCATGCTCTAGCTTGCTTAATGAATTGTCAAGCTTAAATAATGCTCATTCCTCTGTTGAAAAACAATTGAAAAATGCTCTTGTCGAACTAGAATCTCTCAAGTCTAGTTCTGTTTGCATGGATGCCATTCCGCTTGGTGTGACTACCTTGGATGCTATTCCTTTAACTTGCTCAAATTGTGCTTTGCTGGAATTAAAATTGGATAGCTCCTTAAAAGAATTGTAAAAATTTGATGCTAGTCACACTAGCTCTCATTGTAAGAACAATAGGATTAAAATGCAAGAGATGCATCGCGAATAAATCTGATATTGATTTTTGGATTGAACTTTTCGCTAGCTTTCCCACAATAGCCATAACATCACAGTAGTATCAACTCAATCCATTCACAGAGCACTAAAAACAACACGGCATGCATCACCCACATCACAGTAGTATCAACTCAATCCATTCACAGAGCACTAACACATCACAGTAGTAATCCACATCACAGAGCAAAAGGGGGGAGTAGAGAGAGTGAGGTCGTGGGAGGCTGGGGTGACGAGGTTATGGGAGGCCGGCGACGATGAGGCCGGGGCAAGGTGGAGGAGGCCGCAGGCGACGAACTCAGGGGAGGACGGGGCGACGAACTCAGGGGAGGACGGGGCGACGAAGTAGAGGAGGCCGGGGGCGACGAGGTCGTGGAAGGCCAACGACGATGAGGCTGGGGCGAGGTGGAGGAGGCCGCGGACGACGAGCTCGGGGGAGGCCAGAGGAGAAATGGCAGAGGAGAAATGGCAGAGGAGGAGATGGAGATGGCAAAGGAGGAGATGAATGACTCTGTTAGTATCTCATCATAGACGGTTTGTGTATAAAACCGTCTGTGATTTTAGGATTTTACCATGGTTTAAATTTTTACCATGGTTTAGGGTTTTTCTTACCCTAAATCATGGTAAAAATGCATCACAGACGGTTCTAACCACGAACCGTTTGTGATATTCTTGGTATCACAGACGGTTTGTGGTTAGAACCGTCTGTAATACTTCACAGACAGTTCGTCTTAGAACCGTCTGTGATTATTTTATCACAGACCGTATGTGATGAGGCGTCTTCTATGGCCTGTTTTGTAGTAGTGTACACAACATCTAAGCACCTATAAAAATGATGTTTGAATAGGAGAACATGAATTTTACATGAGTGCTCGATAACATGACTATATTATCTTTCTTTAAACATTTACGTATAAGCTGACTATATTATCTTTCTTTAAACATTTACATATAAGCATCTTGCATTGTACATCTTCAGAGACAATGAAAAAATTATATGGTCCCAACTGTAAGCTGGGTTGGAGTAGGGATCGATTGAGATGGATGGCGGTTGGAGTAGGAAAACATTATAACTTTTTAATTATAATTGCGAGCTCAATCTTAGAGGTACTTATTATATCCTCTATATATACACTCCAGAAAATTCTGCTAGGCTTACAGGATGTCTGTGGGTTACAGCTTACAGGTACAACCTCCAAACACTTGCACTCATCTTTTTTTTATAGATGGAACACTAGGATTCCATTAAAAGAAAATAAACAATATAAGATAAAACTGCGTAATAACGATTAAAGTTTGGAGAACAAATAAAAGGGAAATTATAAAGATTTAGCTCTTTACATGCACGCACAGACGTGCAAGTTGGGCCGGGCCAAGACACGCGCGCACGTGTAGCGCCACGCGTACGAACGGTTACCTGTATATACTGACCATCTTAATAAAGGGCCTTAAGATATTTAAGGCGGGGTTTCACATAAACAAATTATTAGTGAACCATTTTATCTTGTATTCCTTCAAAATTGGAGTATCAAGAACTATACAAGCTAAAAAAAAAACTCTTAGAAAATGTCACCGTACAAAGTCACATATTTTTGCGAAGTTATAGTAACAAGAGTACTGGACTAGCTGGTTCATCTGTTGTCCGTACAAGTCAACGTAATTTGAAGTCTAAAAAAATCAAGATAATTTTAGGACTCATTAATTTATTATTAACAGGTAAAGATAATCATGAGATTTGCCGAGAAATCACATCAAAATATATAAGAGGACGACCCTAATTTATTGAATAGCTTGGTCTTAGCATGCCATAACGTGTGTGGATGTCATGGCTGCTAGTTTGGGCGTGAACCGGAGGTAGAAGATGACTGCCCAAAAGGTTTGGACCGTGCCATGTGTTTTTTCCTTGTTAGGCCAACCGACCAAGCCCAACTAACCCATTATCCCCCATGGCTTTATCTCACCCAGCTCCCTCTCCCCACCAATCAATTCTAGAGAGGCCCAATTTACTGGGCACCGCAGCAGCATCGAGCGACTCAGGGCTCAGGCGATAGCGAACCCTAGCGGCGACGCAAGGCGAGCGGACTACTGGGGCTCGGCGTGACAACCGGCTTGTGGATTGCAGAATGGTGGTCGTGGGCGCGCGGCGGATCGGCCCACGGGCGACACAACGGGAAGGCTGGCAGCGTCGGTAAGGGTGCAAGGTGGGCGGGTAGACCACATGCACCAAGCGGCAATGTAACATCCCAATTTTCAGAGCTTTAAAAATCCTTTAAATATTGGTAGCAAGAAAATTCATCATTTTGATTTATTTGAATATTAAATTAAAAAGCTTAATATGGACTTTAAGAACAAACTGATTTAATGTGCTTAATCCCAACATCAACAATTGCCAAAACTATTTTATTTAGATTCTATATGCTTGGATATATTTTATAGAATTTTCTGGGATTTTTCCAAAGTCATTTGCTATTTTCTAATTGCTATTTGTATTTTCGGATTTATTTAAAAGAAAAATCAAAAGACCCGACATTATTCGACCCATGCATTGAGCTTTCCTCGCCGCGCTCGCGCGCCGTTGGATCGCCATCGCACGCTCGCTCTCGCCTCGCTCTCGCTATATCTCGACCCGGTGGGCCGTCGCCGAGTCGTCGTCTCGCGGAGCTTCTTCTTCCTCGCGCTGCAAGGCTCTCGTCGCCATTGCGAGCTCGGCCTCAGCGTAAAACGGGACTCGTCCGATCTTCTTATGCCGACCCACCAAATCGTGTCTCGGTTATTTCTTATCCGTTCCAAACCAAATCAAACCCGAATCGGTTTCAATCTCCGAGAATCATGGAATTCAAAACCCGGCCGTTTGGACCCGATTTGGGGTTTCCAAATCTCGGCGTCTCCGAGCCTATAAGTACCCCTTAGCACCGCTGGACCTCCGCAACCCAAAGCCGCCACTCGCCGCCGATCGCCTAGCGCCGTCGCATTTCAAGCTTCGGTTTCGGCGAACTTCTTCTCCGGTGAATTGCGTCGCCATCTTCGCCGCCCTTGCCTCGCCGATCGCACCTCGTGATCGCAAGTCTCGGGCTACCTCGCGCGCACCTCCTCGTCGCCGAAGCATCGCCGGGCGCCGTCCGACAAAACCCGAGTCTTCGCGCGCTTCTCTCGCCTTGACCATCTCCGTCAACCTCGGTGCTCAAACCGGTACCCATATGTGCGCAATAACCCCTCTACGTTGGCACCACTCATTGCCGGTGAAGTCGCCATTGTCCGGTGACCATCGGGTCCGAGCGCCACCGCCGCCGTTGTCGCCAACTCGGGCCAGCGTCGGCCGATCTTCGGTGTGGCGTACCGTGTAACACCGACTATAAGGAAGTCAAGATGTCACCTACAACCACTACTCTTCAATTGAATAACATCAAAACGCATGATAAGGTGAAGCAAGTATTAAGATTATCTGAAACAAGTATTCATCATCAAGTTTTAATCAACGAAATGGAAGTAAACAACTCGTAAAGATATGGTAAACAAGGCCATGATGGCTTATTACAATACACACAAGTCATAATTAACGACAGTAAAAGTCCTCAAATTGTTTGCTATATGGTAGTGAGTGCATCGTGATGAACTACCCTCCACAAGATCATTCTTCCTTGTCATTTACCTAAATAAGACAATAAAGCAAGAATGAGCCAAAGACTCGACAAGCAAGCGTATGTAACAATCAAACATACTATGAACAATATATCACAATCATAATTGGAACATTTATCGAAACGAATTTATGAATGGATGAAGTGGAATGGTGCATTGAAGGAATGGACATATTGCAAAGATATCTGGGTATAGCGAGTGAATCACCCGTCGGTGTTCACTTAAAGTAATCGTATGAAGAACGTTTCATACGATCATTCAACGTGGCCCACATTGGAATGGTGGACTCACGTAACGTGGCCCAGATTGGAATGGTGGACTCACGTACCCATCCTGGAATTGATGGAATTTGAAGTGCCCATACTGGAATTGATGGGTCTTACAAAAGTAATGTATGCATGTCATGATGTGATCCCATGTCAATATTGAATAGTACTCATAAATGAAAAGAACACATGGCATTCATCTACAAATACGAACAAATGTAATCATTCAATCACACATCATACATGGCATCAATCATAGAATACAAATTACTTACTGCTTGCTAGCAGCGGGTTGGGAGGTAATTGAGATACCCTCCACTCACCGCTTCACCGCCTACAATATAAAATAATCGAAATGAGGGCAAACGAATATGGCAATGCTACACGTGTCCTCCCTCAATCTCTAGCCAAACTAACCAAATAAAAGTTCAATTTGATCAATTTACCCAAACATTTCAATTATCCCTAATCAGGCAGTTTTACTAGAAAATTCACCAATAAAAAACCGTAAGTCCAAAAGACCTGAAACCAGTGCTCAAATTTTCTTAACTTAACTGGCTACAAAACTCTAGTTGATGGTAAACTCTAATTCGGCCAATACAGAGGTCTAACCATCCAATGAAAAACTTTAACTGCAGTCTGCCCAGAATTCAGAACAGCCCTAAATAAAAGGCTCTAACTTTTAAACCACTGATCCAAATAAAGTTATGTTTATCAGCCTGGAAATATGGTGAAATTAGCTTCATAAACCTAGTTGGGTGGCCGACCTGATTCTGACTCTAACTAGATCAAAACCTAGGTGCAACCGACTATACCCAACATTTCTGACAGACAGACCAGTACGTAGTAAAACAGTCATAACTTTTAATCTACTAGGTGAAAATTCGTGATCCAGGTGCCAAAAGAAATCTAATGAAATAAGGAACAAATCTCTAGAAGGCGAAGACATCCAATTCTGCCTCTAAGACACCCAAAACCGAGTTACAACATTCTGTACCGAATCAATCTACTGACAGAGATTAAGCGATACTACCAAAATCATTGAATCGACAACTCTAACGCAATCAAACAGCGATGGGGTCTCGTTACCCTTGTAGACCAAGAACGAGCGAGGATCAACTTCTCAAGACTTCTCCTCTCCTTCTTTGGCCGCCCCAACTCCACGAACCCGAGTGGATTGCAAACGCCCGTGGAGGAAGAAACGAAGGTGTACACGTGGAAGACCGGGTGTGCAACTCGGGATCACCACCAATGGAGGCGCCTAGGAGGAGGAGATGCCGAGTGGAGGAGGAGATGGGGCGGCTCAAGGGGAGGAGGCGGCTCAAGGGGAGGAAGGGGAGGCACTAGGGTTTGGGGAAGTGGTGCCCCCTTGGGCGGCCCTACATGGGCCGGCCGGCCCACTCTTGGGCCACTGGTCGCGAATCTGCGGCCAAAGTTGCTCGGCAATAACTTATACCCCGACGATTGGAATTTTCCGACGAAAACAATTTCTTTTACTCTCTCCGACCTCTTTCTTTTTACCGAACCATTTCCGAAGTATTACAGTCTACCCCCCTTAACAGGCTTCGACCTCGAATCTATTCAACGATCCAACAGAAAGAAATAAATACCAGAAATTACAACTTAAACAATTTACCTTAAACGAACAGGTCAGGGTAATGTTCTCGCATGCGGGACTTCAACTCCCAAGTGGCCTCTCTCTCAGTCTGATGAGACCAAAGAACTTTGACATACTTCAGGGTCTTATTCCTCAGAACCCGTTCTGATTCTTCTAATATCTTCACTGGCCGGGACTCGAAGGTAAGGTCTTGCTTGACAATCAACGGCTCCAAAGGAATGACATGATCTGGGTCTCTCGAAACTTTCTCAAAGATCGAAACATGAAACACGTTGTGAACCCCACTCATAGAATCAGGAAGGTCCAAACGGTACGCTAGCTTTCCAATTCGTGCCACGATTGGGAAGGGTCCAACATACCTTGGACTAAGCTTCCCTTTGGTGCCGAAACGCACTACGCCTTTAGATGGCGATACTCTCAACAGAACTTCATTTCCCACCTCGAATTCCAAATCTCGTCTTCTGACATCAGCGTAGCTCTTCTGTCGGCTCTGGGCAGCCAACAAATTCTGCCTAACCTCTGCCACTCTAGCCACTGTCTGCTGAACCCAATCGGGACCCAAGACTGCCCGCTCTCCAACCTCATCCCAAGACAACGGGACTCGTGACTTACGCCATAAACAACCTCGTATGGTGCCGCTCGAATCTTGGAATGATAAGCGTTGTTATAAGCAAACTCGCCAAGGCTAAATGCTCTTCCCAATTCCCTTTCGGGATAAAACACAACACCGAGCATGTCTTCTAATGTATCCGAATGGTGCGCTCGGTATCCATCTGTTTGGGGATGAAAGGTCGTGCTAAGGCGGAGTTGTGTGCCCAATGCACTCTGCAAACTTTCCTGAATTTGGAAACGAACTTGGCATCTCGATCGAAACAATGGTCTTTGGCACTCGTGCAAGCGCACAATTTCGTACATAAAGAGGAGCCAAATCGCTTGCGAATTGGTTGTACGAATAGGAATGAAATGTGCGGACTTCTTGAACCGGTCCACAATTACCCAAATAGCATCCTTTCCTCATTGCGTGCGAGGTAAACCAACCACAAAATCCATAGATATATCGTCCCATGGCCAAACCGGTACCTCTAAGGGTTGCAATGATCCTGCTGGTCGCTTGTGCTCACCTTGACACCGCACACCCCACATGAAGCCACATCATGCGATATCAATTTTCATCCGTTTCACGAAACTTTTCTTTAAAGCTTTGTACATCTTGGTCTCACGGGATGTACGGTATAAAGTACGATGGCCCTCTTTCAAAATCTCCAATTTAACTCGAGACTCTGTGGCACACAAAGGCGTCCTTTAAATCGCAAAGAATCAAACTTATCCACACCGAAGTGACCTAGCTTGCCCTCAAAGCTGGCGCTTCCTCACTCGTTGGAGCATCGATCTTCTTCTTTGTGCTACTCGCACCTTATCCGGAAGGGT
Organism: Hsuehochloa calcarea; assembly: GCA_036346395.1. Lineage (NCBI taxonomy): Eukaryota > Viridiplantae > Streptophyta > Magnoliopsida > Poales > Poaceae > Hsuehochloa > Hsuehochloa calcarea. The sequence goes on along the minus strand of CM070596.1, from coordinate 11,037,876 downwards.
CGACTCTAAAATCAAGCGAGTCTCGCCTGCATGCGGTACCCGCAGCGAAGGAAATATCCATACGCTCAAAGTCGGCAATAAGACAAGCGAGGATAGGAGGTGTCGCCTTGCGACTCAAGGCATCGACTACCACGTTAGCCTTAGGGATGGTGCTTGAATAGTAAGATCATAGTCCTTGATCAACTCTAGCCATCTCCTCTGTCTCAAGTTCAAGTCCATACAGGTAAAGATGTATTTGAGGCTCTTGTGGTCGTGAATACATCACAAGATTCGACGTACAAATAATGGCGCCTTGATTTTCAAAGCATGAATCACTGCAGCAAGCTCTAGATCATGGGTGGGATAATTACATTCATGCTTCTTCATTGTCTCGATGCATAGGCAATCACTTTACCATCTGCATGAGTACACAACCAAGTCCAACTATGGACGATCTCGAATAGATAGTGAATCTCTTCCCGTGCTCGGGAAGAGTAAGAATTGGAGCAGTCACTAATCTATCTTTCAAAGTGCAAAAACTGCGCTCACAAGCATCGGACCACTGGAACCTAGCACCTTTACGTGTCAATGGGACATCGGTTTAGCAATGGTTGAAAAACCCTCCACAAACCGCGGTAATAGCAGCTAAACCCGAAAACTCCTTACTTCTTTAACATTGGTTGGTCTCTTCCACTCTACCACCGTCGAAATCTTGCTATGATCAATGAAATACCCTTACGATTAATAACGTGACCCAAAATCCAACTTCGTAAATCCGAACTCACACTTCTTGACTTGGCATAGAATTGATTCTCTCTTAAAGTTTCAAGTACCAACCGCAAATGGTGGGTGTGATCCTCCTCTGTCTTGGAATAAATCAAGATATCATCTATGAATACCACAACGAAATCATCAAGGTATTGATGCAGCATACTGTTCATGGCTTCCATGAAAACTGCAGGAGCATTCGTTAGTCCAAAAGACATAACTTTATACTCATAATGACCATACCTCGTAGAAAGCCGTTTTCTCAATATCCCGCTCACGAACTCGAATCGATTATAACCCGATCGAGATCAATCTTGGAAAATATCTTAGCTCCTTTCAACTGGTCGAAAAGGTCCTCAATGCGAGTCAAAGGATACTTGTTCTTCACAGTCGCCTGATTAAGCGCCCGATAATCTATGCACACACGCCAGCTGCCATCTTTCTTCTTAATAAAAAGAACAGGCGCTCCCCAAGGCGATACGCTACGCTGAATCATACCTTTGGACAGCAGGTCGTCCAATTGTTTCTTCAATTCTTCCTGAAATGGCCGAGCCAAACGTAAGGAGACTTGGACAAAGGCCGAGTTCCCGGAACAAGATCAATCCGGAACTCCACTTTCCTCACCGGAGGCATTCCAGGAAGTTCTATAGGAAAGACATCGGAAAACTCCTTCACAATCTGGAATCTCCTCAATACGCGCGAAGAATCGGTCTTCTCATTGAGGGAACAAAGTAATCCGATGGTGGCACGACGGCTAGGGAATAGATTAGCGATACAAATATTGAATCGACGGTGCGCGCCTCGAATACCGATTCTTCACCGGAAGGAGCCAGCAAGGTCATCGTCTTCCAGAAACAACAAATCTTGGCACGGTATTGGAATAACCAGTCCATACCCAGAATAACATCGAATGGTGCCAATTGAATAACCATAAGATTCGCAGTGAAAACCTCATCATCAATAAGTATAGAACAACCGGGACAGACGGTAGAGCTAGAAATAAGTCCTCCTTGGGAGCTGACTACCAATGACTCAGAAATAAGCTGAAAACTCAAACCCACTTTTCTAACAAACTCCAAAGACACGAACGAGTAAGTAGCCCCCGAATCAAACAGTACAAAGGCATCATGCGAATCCACAAGTAAAGTACCTATCACCACATCAGGACGTCCCAAGGTCTCGAGGGTGGGCATGGCGAGACCTCGATGCACGGTCAGTAAGACGCACCGACACTCTGCGACGGAAAGCGGAAACATGGCTTTGGAGGAACAAACGACGGAGGTGCGATGGTGCGGATTCCAATAGAACCTGCAGAGGCGCCGAGTAAAAGCTGCAGTGGAACCCATGCCGAGGATACTTGTGGTGCGAGAACCGCCGTCGAGTCTGGTGAACCTCTGTGGAAGCCGGAGGAAGAAGCTGCTGGGACGGTCTCCCATTTGATGATACTATTTGGATTTTGCTTGCACATCGAGGACTTGTGGCCCTCCGACCATCTTTGGCATGTTCCCTTGAAGGAACATTCAAGCTCGATGCCCATCACCACACCGAAAACACTTCATGCCCCGACACGGGGGACGACGAATCGTGGGGCGAAGATGAAGAACGTGGCGCCAAGAAGAAGATCGCCATCGCTGAACCGAACGGAGGGTTGGTTCTTTGAAACCTCTTAGCGGTGGTCGTTGAAAGACCCACCACCTCCGCGAAACTCCGCTTCGCCACCGCGGATCCACCAAGAGCAACAGTAACCACTAGCAACAGTGCCCTTGCGACGGAAGGAGCTCTTTCCAAATCCATCCTCTAGCTCGCTCAACCACCGAGCTAAAGTCACGAGAACTGTTGCTCCTAACCGCGATACTCTGATTGAGGCCCCGCCGAACCTCTTAGCCTTCTCTTTATCATCACTTGCCACGGTGGGACAAAGCGCACTGCATTGTTAAATCCGCCTCATACTCGAGATACCGACATTTTCCTTGCACAAAGGTCGGGAGTGATTGCTCCATCTTCTCGATGAAGGAGTCGGGATAAACCGTGACTGAACCTCTCCACAAAAACCTCCCAAGTAACAAGACCTGTCTTTGGAGTCCTGGAAGACAGGACTCCTTCCCACCAGATGTCGGCCTGGCCCTTCAGCTGAAAGGCCACAAATCGCGCCTTCTGCGCGGATGCCAGCTCTAAGGCTCCAAACTGACGCTCCATGTACCTCAACCAGTCCGCAGCCTGAACCGGTGTGCCTGCTCCGTCAAAAGTGTCCAGGCGAAGCGACATCCACTCACGGAGGCTCATCCTAGCCTCGTGGAGCGAAGAGTAAACGAGTTCCGCCACAGTGCAGAATGGCAGAATGGCCGCCTGCAATTGTTGGCGGAGTTGTTGATTCTCCCTTATTAGGTTCTGAATGACATCGGTTTATTGCGGCGGTGGCTCAAAGAACCGAGGCGCGGTGAGGCAATCTCCTCGATACAAAGACCACCAACCCTTCGACGAAGACGATGTAGGCTGGGACGCGCCACGACCACCACTACGGGTCGGTGGACGACCACGACCACGGCCTCTACCTCTTGCCATCTAAGAACATCACAACAGAACGAAAATCAAATACTTAGCTCAACGAACTGATAAACAAAATAATTGAGACATAACCAAGCAATTGCGGAAAAACAATGGTTTATCCAACCCTTCCTATTGTGCACAGTGTGTCATTTTAATATTATTACCACGGACCTGAAGCCCGCTCTGATACCAACTGTAACACCCTGACTATAAGGAAGTCAAGATGTCACCTACAACCACTACTCTTCAATTGAATAACATCAAAACGCATGATAAGGTGAAGCAAGTATTAAGATTATACGGAAACAAGTATTCATCATCAAGTTTTAATCAACGAAATGGAAGTAAACAACTCAGAAAGATATGGTAAACAAGGCCATGATGGCTTATTACAATACACACAAGTCATAATTAACGACAGTAAAAGTCCTCAAATTGTTTGCTATATGGTAGTGAGTGCATCGTGATGAACTACCCTCCACAAGATCATTCTTCCTTGTCATTTACCTAAATAAGACAATAAAGCAAGAATGAGCCAAAGACTCAAACAAGCAATCAGATGTAACAATCAAACATACTATGAACAATATATCACAATCATAATTGGAACATTTACTGGAAACGAATTTATGAATGGATGAAGTGGAATGGTGCATTGAAGGGAATGGACATATTGCAGCATATACCGGTATAGCGAGTGAATCACCCGTCGGTGTTCACTTAAAGTAATCGTATGAAGAACGTTTCATACGACCGTCCAACGTGGCCCACATTGGAATGGTGGACTCACGTAACGTGGCCCACATTGGAATGGTGGACTCACGTACCCATCCTGGAATTGATGGGATTTCAAGTGCCCATACTGGAATTGATGGGTCTTACAAAAGTAATGTATGCATGTCATGATGTGATCCCATATCAATATTGAATAGTACTCATAAATGAAAAGAACACATGGCATTCATCTACAAATACGAACAAATGTAATCATTCAATCACACATCATACATGGCATCAATCATAGAATACAAATTACTTGCTCGCCACACAGAAGGTTGGGAGGTAATTGAGATACCCCTCCACTCACCGCTTCACCGCCTACAATATAAAATAATCAAAATGAGGGCAAACGAATATGGCAATGTTACACGTGTCCTCCCTCAATCTCTAGCCAAACTAACCAAATAAAAGTTCAATTTGATCAATTTACCCAAACATTTCAATTATCCCTAATCAGGCAGTTTTACTAGAAAATTCACCAATAAAAAACCGTAAGTCCAAAAGACCTGAAACCAGTTCTCAAATTTTCTTAACTTAATATCTAGACCTCGATACTTCGGGGAATTTTACATAAGAAGGAGCACCTCAAGACCAAGATCAATATCTAGACCTATTCCAAGGCAAGTTATACCTTTGATCATCTTGAACCCAGTTTTCAAAATAATTTGTTTCAATGTATTGCATTCTATTTTAAGTATTTATTTAAATGCTTTTGGGATAGTTATTAATCCAATTTGTTATACCACCTTGTCTATTGTATGCCATGATCTTTTGTCACCCTAGGTTGGTTAATTATTAGTTGGTATTATCGTAGTACCAACGTGGGTTGGTTAGATACGATTAGACTGCTTAGCCATGCCACGAGTCATCATTTCATGTGAGAGTTGCAAATATTAAACTTGACTAAGTGATTATGGAACTGTGTGATGAAACTGTGTGTGCTGTGTGCTGTTACTCGTGATGGCATGTGTTGCACTTAATCAACAGGGTGGGAAAAGATTTAGACTGAGGCAAGTGGTGGATCTGTGTGAATGGTGGAACTGTGTGCTATAAACTTTGTAATTTGGGTAAAACAGGAAGTCTTGCCTTGGTCAATTAAGGACTTAACTTTGTGCGCCATTGAACTGGGCCTTACTGTACGACCACATGCCTAGTATGGGCTGGGCCTGACTTAGTAAGTTATGGAGTCTTGACATTGACAACTCAGGTTGTATTTAAGCTGTGTGATGGGGTGGAAGGTGTGTACCATTTGTGTTTGGGTCACATCTATGAGCGGTTCGCCGTTTCGGATCCAACGGTGTGTGTCGCCCAAGGGCTATGTGAACAAATTGATGGCAGAAAGCACATCGGAGTGTCATTGTTTGAGATGAAGTCTCGAAAGGTTTTGTTGTAATCAACTCGATCCGGTTGGTTACATCGTGTGGGTAAAGTGTACACCTCTGCAGAGTGTTTAAACCAATCTATTCGAATAGCCGCGTCCTCTGTTATGGACATGCTCGGAATTTCACACGAGGGTAGATTTTCATAAAAATAATTGGGAAGGGTCGTTGTGTGAGATAACTTGTTGGTGTGCAGGTCGTTACTCGTTGATGGCATGTGTTGCACTTAATCAAGTGGTGGGAAAAGATTTAGACCGAGGCAAGTGGTGGATTCTGTGAATGGTGGAGCTGTGTGCTTATTAAACTTTGTGATTTGTGTTAAAACTGGAAGTCTTGCCTTGGTCAATTAAGGACTTAACTTTGTGCGCCATTGAATCGGGCTCACTGCACGACCACATGCCTAGTATGGTAATGGGCCGACTTAGTAAGTTATGGAGTCTTAACATTGACAACTCAGTTGTATTTAAGGCATGTGATGTTTGGAGGTGTGATATGTCACATCGCGGGACGGTTCACGCATCCCCGCCCAATGGTGTGTGTCGTTCAAGGGGCAGTGTGTACAAATTGGGCGGCATAAAGCACACCAGAGTGTCATTGTTTGAGATGAAGTTTCAAAGGTTTTGTTATGGTCGGTGATCGCTACACCGATTGTATCGTGGGTAAAGTGTACAAACTCGCAGAGTGTTTAAATCAATCTATTCAATAGCGCGTCCTCTGCTATGGACATGCTCGAATTTCACACGAGGGGTAGATTTTCATAAAACAATTGGGAAGGGTCATTGTGTGAGATAACTTGTTGGTGTGTGAAAGAACTTGATTAGACTATGTGTACTTTGTGAAATCAATTGTTAACTTATTATTGTCTATTTGTTTTGAATTATGCTTTCAATCTATTATTTGTATTCAATTGCAAATGTTGCATTTCATAAAATAACCACGTAAGCCATTCCTTTGAAATAAGCCATCATCTATAAATTGCATTCTGTGGTATGACTTGCGAGTACGGTGTGTACTCACTCTTGCTAAACAAATCAACAGAAGTGGAGGAGTCGTCGCCTGCTTTTGAAGAAGAGTTCTACGAAGGTTGATCGTTAGGGTCTTGATCCCGATCCATTGCTCGTGGTAAATTGATGGGAGCCACCGAGTTTATTTCGTTTCATTGTAGTTTATTTCTTTATTGTCACCTTGCATGGCTTAATAAATGTAAAACTCGACCGTAAGGTCCCAACAGTTATTTGTTATTTAAAGTACTCGTTTATTCTTATATTCGTTGTATGGATGTGATATTTCATCGATGTTGACACTGTGTGCACTAGCGTGATCCTGGACTAGTGCAGAATACACAGAGGGTCCAGATTTGCATATTTGGGTCCCGACAGGCAATCAAGTCAGAAGCAGTGGGCAGCAAGCAATCAAAGGCACTTAGGCACAGGAGTCACCGAGTTAGAAGGTATGTAAAAAAACAAATGCAGTTTTGAGTTGTGAAATTTTGATTTGTGGTTTAGATTCATCGATTGTAATTTGTCCATCAGTAAATTTGCAATAAATGGAGAAATGAACATTTTCACCGAGGTTCTTCCATTGCATTTCGCGTTTTCACCATATTCCCCTTCTATTTATGTATGATTTTGGATTGCAACCCTTAAATTTTAGTTCTGGATCCACTACCGATGATTACTCTTTTGATATATATATATATATATATATATATATATATATATATATATATATATATATATATATATATATGAGCCAAAGTGGAATCGCACGTGGGCCACGATTATAAAACACGCTAGCTTCGCTTTTTACATTTTTGGTTTGCCTACCTTGCTCTGACAACTGAATATTTTAGATCAATGGGATATATAGTCGTCAATGCATAGAACTGAGCAACGAAGACCGTAACATTTATTTGGGAGCAACAATTTCTGAAAATACAAAAAATGGAACCAAAGAAAACTTGCTATCTACACTTGCAATGCTAATCATTCCCTGTACACTAGTACAGACAGGGTTATCACAGACGGTTCGAAATCGTCATCATAGACGATTTTTGAACCGTCTGAATTTATGTGTCTGTGATAACATGCAGATATCGTATACAGTTTTTTAATCGTCTGTGATAAGGCAAACACAGACGGTTTTTTTTTAAAAAAAAAACCATCTGTGAAGTTATACTATCACAGACGGTTTCAACAAAAAAACTGTCTGTGATACGTAGCATATTAAAGACATATCACAGACAGTTTGTAAATAGAACCGTCTGTAGTATCATATGTATCACAGATGGTTTTTTGTTGAAACTGTTTGTGATCCCTTCACATACGGTTTCAATAAAAAAAAATCACATGTGATAGTTCTTTAAACTAACTAATTTTTTTTGTGATTTTCGGCTAGCTTCATGAATTATTAGACATACCCTCTGAAAAGAAGCAAGCAGAAAACAGATACATCACAGATGAATCAATTATTGACAACTCAAAGTGATCATTTACAACCCAAAATCAATTACAAAAGATTATTTTTAAGTATCACTAGAGTTACAATTGAATTACAACAACTCAAAGTGAACTACAATTGAATCAATTGTTTGAAGATCGTTCAGTGGTGTTGACGGAGTGAAACTCTCCGCTGGCGTTAACGATCTCCAAGTTGATGAAACCGCAGAGCTTCCCTCGAACCTCCGAGATCTCTTTCATAACGAGTGTATCTAAATCTATGCTCAAACCCTGTCGCTAGTAGAAGTAAAGTAGTAAGCACATACATTTAAATTTATAATTAGGAAATAACTGTTGCGAGATTGAAAAACCTCGGGATCCTTCATCTTAGCACTCATGATTTGCTGCATATGATGTCAAACGTAGAATGCAAATAGGTGATCTTGTTTTTTTATGGCGGCACTTCAAAAATAGAATTACATATATATGTATAGTCAGTTCGAGACGCATTATTACGAAGTATGATATAAAATTATTGTGTTGTAGCGCGTACCAGAAATCACGTCCTGTGTTGCAGTGTGGCACTCGATCCCTTGTATGGCCCACCCACGGCAACATAGGCGATGAACGACCTACATGATTCTAAAAAGTTATCCTCGGCCATTTCAAACGAAGGAAGACTACAATGAGTAATGTATAGAGGAAATGAGTATACCTGTCGAGTATTCTATCCAAAAGGGTGAAGTCGTGAGTTTTGTTGAGTAGGGAATCAAGGTATATTACCTTGTTCCTTTTTGGTATAATGACTAAAAGGATCCGGTGGTACCTACTCATGTATGTCGATATAGTCATTAAACTTAAGTTCGTGCTGCGTATAAAGTACAAATGAAATTTGTATAGCAAGTAGTGAAGCACTTACTCCTGGTTATAGGGCACCTTTATGTAGTCATTGTCGTCCTGAGCAAGTAATCCCGCCGTTATGTATTTCACGATGTAAATGCGTCTTCGTTGATGGTTTGCTCAGAGACCACGTGTAGGTCGAGGAAACCCACCGGTTCATTCCATCCCCGGGCATTTTTCATCATGTATCTATACATAAGCAATGAGTTGTGATATTTATCAGTATAACATGAATGTAGAACTTGATTGTACACACTTACAGTGTCCAGCATCGTAGAAGTGAGGCGTCGAGGGTAGTGAGGTTGAATAGATCGAATAAGTCATCGAAGCCCATGACGAAGTGGCCTAGCTCGTAGAGGAAATGCTCCTTCGTGTATCTGATGGTGAATCCAGTACCGCACCCTTTCTCTTTGGTCTTTCGCATGTACCAGACATATAAATCTTGGCAACCTAATCTAGCGCGGGCTAATATTGTGTCGGGGGCCAACGGACTTCCGATAGAGTATTTTCTTGGCTTGGGGGGTACTTTAATGTTCTTCGATTTCGATTTGGTCTGAATGACTCACCCGACGCTGCGCACCCTCCTGTGAGACTACTCGGGAACTGATACGGCGACACGCTTTTCTTGTTCCTTGGGCGTCTTCTCCACGGGAACCAATGAGGCGGCCTTCTGAAGCGAAGGTTGAGGTGAAGACATCGAGGGTCCTGTTGGAGAGGCATGGTTGTGTCGAGATCACGGTACTGCAGGGTCCAGGGTGATGTCCTTCTTGGGCCACTGGATAAAAGTGTATATAGCATCCCTTACTGTCCTGATGTCTTCGTTCGGGCAAATCTCTAGCGGGACGGCTATGAAATTACCATGCATCATGTCCACCTGGAACCTGGCATAGCCCTGCACCAGCTAGGCACCGTGCTACACTGTCCCTTCCTGGTATGGATACACCATCCCCTGCCCAGACTCAATAGAAATGGACCCAACCATCCTCACTTGGAGCTTGCAGGGCGTCGGCTCCTACAAAACGAAACGCAATTAGCTAAGGCGTCCTATATGTCTATCTTTGGAGCATTCCAGAGATGCACATTACCTTGATGTCGTCGATAGATAATTGGACGTCGTCATGTTTAGAATTTGGTGTGGACGCGACACTACTCCGATGTTGAGGAGGACTGGCTGCCAAAATAACAGGGGGGCGGCATGCTACTGGTTGAGGAGTTGATTCATTTGATCCTGCAATCTTGTTATCTGTCCTTGAAATTTTGCCGTAAGCACCTGTTCCAACCAGGCATCGTGCTCAGCCTTGGATCTCTTCCTACTCCTATTCGTGTTAGAATCGTGTCGGAATCCAACCCTCCAAGGTACGTAAACCCCAATGCCTCACGTGCGACCCAGGTGATCCTTGTTTCCTAGGGCCGTAGATAGTAGATCTTTCTCACTGTCTGCTTCGAAGGAGTCTTATAAACATGCGGAAGTCAATGCTTACTGCAAGAGGTCATCATGTTATTATAGACACTATGAAGTTATGGACGAATTAACAACTACGTAGTTCGACATAATTATCAGACATTGGGACACTGCCTCGTCTGTCGGGTTTGTGAAAGAGATGCCACCCAAAGACGTGGCTGATGCCCTCGTTCTTAACCAGGTTCGAACGCGCTCGTCTGTGATCCCAGCAAATGGTACTGTTGCGTTCTCATCCTCCTCCGCCCATTTCGTGGTTTTACCCACGTACCCAGCGGTGCCGAATTTGTGGGGTGAGTGTTTTGTGCCTGGAGAGATTTGTGTGCCACACTTTGCTCCTGAAATTCGATCGTCGTCTTCATCTGCACAAAGGTGTCCCATATATACCGCTACAAGAATTTTTACTTCGTAAAGGGCGTCCAACCCATTTTCACGTACTTCGTGACAAGCGTGCTCTTGAAGGTCCTCCACGCATGTCCCATCGCGGGAAACGCCTGTCGTTGCACACGTGCCTAGTCTTCTTCTGGGATAGTGAACGAGCCTGAAATTTCAGTACACAGCTGGCCTCTCTGTACATCCATCAGATACTTCCAGCTTGGTGTGGTGATGGGGACTCGTTCCCTTCCAAGAATCCCGCAAATGGTCCGAAATATCGCCACTGCTTTCTTGGGACTCAAAGGGATCCCAACGTCACTGACCTCCGTGATAGTCATTCGGCTCGCGGGCAATTTTGATATTCCTCTGCCATCTCGCTTGCGTACCACTTTGCTCGGAGATCCAGACGCATTCGGCGACGTCGATGACGGTGGGGAAGACAATGCCTCTGCCATCTCTCTTACTTACTACTATATAAGTTAAATACGCAATGAACTCAAATTTCATGGATTGCAAGTTGATATCCACTATGTATTTTTGAAGATAATTTCTCTCGGAAATATATTTTATACAGAAAAAATAGAAGTTACCCAACTAATTAACTAAAATTGTCTTGTAAACACATTAATTATATAAACCAATAGAAGTTACCCATTGAACTTAAATATAGAATACGTAGTAAAGAAAATTAAAAATTGAAAAGTTACTCATCGGATACTGGGCAAACAATCAAGAGAATATATAAAAACACTAACTATACACTTTCCCAAAAATATACGTAAGTAGTATGATTAGGACTTAATAACAAAAATTATGCACGAAGCACATGGCTGAGGCACAAATACCATTAGTATTGAAGAATTTGCACATAATACGATACGTCATAAAAATTCCATAAGAGTAGTAAAATAACCTATATATAATACCAATAATTGGCATACGCACAACAGTAATACGGATCACTTCAGATATGAAAACTAAATCTACAAAGAATAACAAAACCACCAGCCAACCAAATGGATCAGTATAACCATATTGCCATGACATCTAGAAACCAAACCATTTACCCTTCAAGCCTTCATAAAAACAAAAATATCTAGCAGCCTTAGCAACATTATATACTAATTAGCAGTTAGCATTCCTACATGGGAGATAATTTGAATATGGAATCTGATAGGCACTGCACATGTGGAAGATTAGCTTAACCCCGAAACATGACTAAGATAAATTGTTAATCCAATAAACTCATAGGCATTTAAAGACCTTAAAATAGAAAATAACATTATAGCTTCTTTTTCATTACTTCTGCCCTCTCGTGCACGTACATGCACAAACACATATCACAAACAATTGATGACTAATAAAGGCTCACCGCACTAGAGCAACAACAATATAAAATATGATACTCGATATTAGACTGGAGACTTGAATTGTGCATCTGTACATGATATAATGCAAGTCTGTTAGTGACTTAGTGCTTAATTAAAGATGTCAAGTTGCTATTTTCAATCAACTACACCAAAGAATGCAGCAGGGGTGGCGGCTCAAATGAGAAGAGCCGGAGGCACTAGGGGCAAGGGTCTGTCGGGATGGTTTATTTACAATGCCAGCATATCACAGACGATTCTAATTATAAAACGTCTGTAATAGTGTAATATCACATACGGTTTATAACTAGAACCGTATGTGAATTATCACAGGTGGTTCTTGTGGTAAGTACAATACAGACGGTTCATAAACCGTATGTGAATTATCACAGGTGGTTCTTGTGGTAAGTACAATACAGACGGTTCCTCTGTGATGAGGCGTGCACTATAGCATGTTTTATAGTAGTGTGCTAGGTTGCAAAATACTGTAGAAGCAGCTCAATTATGAGCACGTACCATGTAGCCGGCATAACCTTAAATCGACCATACAAATTAAGCGCCTACTGCCTAAACCACAGATCTGTGATCTCGCTGTCAATGTTGAGCTATATCAGTGCCGGCAGCAGAGAGAGAACGTGGCATGCGATTGCACTTTGTCCATCTGGAAACAGTTCTTGAATAGCTCACATAATTAAGACTCTAGCCATTAAGAGAAAAGAGAGGGCAATAGTACAAGCACTATATGCCCCCAAACTAGCTGGTATATATATATGCCCTAAAATTCTACATATAATATGCCGTCAAAAATCGCAAACTAATCTAGCATATGTTCTGTTCGCTTAGGTCAAGTCGATTCCATAAAGATATGTGACATCCGGTAAATACAAATTAACCTCCGAACACATATTCTAGATGCTATAGGTTAACATGGATTGTGCAACTGTTTATCAAAATCAATCTTCTCCTTAATTAGACCGAGTTTTCACAAATTTATAAGTTACATATAATATATCCGTACAAGAATTAGATGATCGGTAAATTACACAATGATCGATCAGATGACTGCAATTGACACACACCACATAATCAACACACTAGTGCCGCCATGAAATGGCTGCACATCACATCAAATCGTTCGGCATCAGACAGCCCTCGATATCTCACGCTCCAACAATGGTGGCCTGTCACCAGCGGGTCATACGAGTGCTCAAAAAGACACCAATGGGACGCTCTTTCCCAAAATTAAAGGGCTTGCATGGGAGGCCGTCTCCCAAGAATATAATCATACCGTATCATGCAGCGATCGACGTTCCTATTGGACGTAGCTGTTGTGCTAGCTTGTTTAATTGCGCTTTTTATGTGTTTAGGAAGAGACAGTGGAGCTTTACATATCTCAATTGTGAGGTTTGACTGTTAAATCTAGAGGTGAAGAGTGTCCTTTTCAAGATAATAGAAATATATTTTATATCTAGTATATTATTAAAACATTTTTAAACAGAGCTTCCCTGCATGTTTGCTTTGAGGGTCTAGAAAATTCCACATTAATCAAAGGAAAGAAAAATGGCCTACACTACTTATGCTGGTGGGATCAAATTATACAATAGTGCAGATTAGCGCTCACAGAATACATCACTGAATCATTTCATACATGACATAAACCACATCATTCATTATATTACACACACCAAAGTGACATGGACCATATTGGATCAAGTTTTACAATAAATGTCAAACAGGCCAAATGATTACATTACAAAAGTAGCGAAAATAAAAGGGGTAGAGCATATCTCACCACAGGCAAGCAACAGGGAAACCCGTGTGCGTCCGATATTAACCAAAGACTTGAATAATATTAGATACACGCCATCACCGATAGAGTCAGCTGGACCAAGGCGAGACCTAGACTAAAAGAACTAAGCTACTCTCCATCAACTCCTGGGCCTCTAACTTCTAGATCCTCATAGTAGGCATAATGCCCTTGATCCATGGGTTCTGAGGGTTTGCGGGAAAGAGCGAGGGTGAGCACAACTTCCGTGCTCACGAGCCAACACACAGGATGTAGTAATAATACATACAAGGCTTAACAAAGATGGCTCATGTTCTTTTATTCGCTAAAAGCAACATTTTCAGTTACAATATTTAGGAATTCCCATTACTTAGAAATTTAACTAAATCTCATTTTATTAAAGAGATATTGTGCAATATTTATAACGGCGAAGTCGATATTGTGCAATATTTATAACGGCGAAGTCTATCTCCACCTATGCTTAAATTTTGATTGGAATCACCTCTACTTATTAACATCACTGGGTGCGACGACCCAGGAAAAATCCAAATCTTGGTCTAGGTGAGCCCGACACATTATTCATCCAACCCATAAAGTTTTATAAATAGAACTAACTCTAATAAGTTCTCATGTCCGCCTTTGACCGTAGGCACAGCTGTTTAAACAGTTTAGACTCTGCAGAGGTTGTACACTGTACCCACAAGAGACGATCAAATAGTTGTCCCATATGATTCCTTGGTCATATAGTTGAGAGATCATCATAGTAACCTTTCAAGTTATCTCGCCCCTTCCGCCATCTAACCCATATGGGTCGCTCCCACTTGCGGTGGGTCTCATAAGTTGTGCGGAATATTAACCACAACGCTAACGCAGATGGACTACGACATTCCACAACGACTAGCGCAGCTGGTAACTTCACCATTGGTGTCCCATTCAAGCTCACGCTTGCACTTCTTCATCTCTCCACCAGTGAGATGACTTTCAAGGTCCAATAAATTTACTAAACCAAGTTGTACTTTACAGACTTGTGGTTGTATTTGTTTTACAATTGTAGATTATGACAAGATTAAGTCCTTAAGCCATCCGGACGGTTCATACCACATACGAACCAGTCTAGTGCTCCGACGGCACCCACCACCATACCATCCGCCAGATATGGTAACAGCAATTTAATAGGGTTTTTGGGAAACAAAATACATTGTTTCAACATTCCAGTCATTTACTCATAATGACTGCCCAAATCCACTTTCATGATTAAAAGATGATGATTAGAGCATTTAATGCCCCAGTACATAAGTAAGACTAGCATGGCGCTTAAGTACGACCTTATAACTAGTAAGTTACCATTTAATATCTAGGGTGACAAGGAATAAAGTATTCAAGTTATCAAGGATCTTGAATTTAGATAAATTTAGAAACAAAATTCACTCAAATCGGAGTTATAACGGAAGAGAACGCAGCTTCCGAAGATTGAATTTGAATTAATTCTAGAAAATAAAAAGAGGTGAGAGAAACCTCTCGCTGATAGGTGGGTCCCAGTGAATAGTGCTTGGTCCATGTGTACAGTGCATGGACAGGAGGTCAACATGCACTGTGCATGTGGTCCACGGGCTCACAGGAACAGGGGCGGTCGCGGGGCCCACTTGTCAGATGAAGGGGGGGAAAACCAAGAATTAAAAGCTGGCATTTACTCTTCACTCGGGCCCACCAGTCATTGAAACAGAGAAAAAATTAAAGCCTTAATTGAACCAGCTAATCATGGCTTAAGCCTTAAATGCCAACAGTGATTGAAGGGATTTAAACACGGGGGACTCCAGTGCCGGTCCAGTCCCGACAACACAGGGGAGCTCTAGGGGCGATGCGGTTAGGCTCGCCGCCGGTGAGGGCGTCCATGGCGGCGGTCGACAAGGACCAAAAAGAGTTGCTATCCGTGAGGTAGAACCGATGACGGTGGTGGCTCGGCCGGAGGATCGTCGGAAGGCAGCGGCGACTCCACGGGGAAACAATGTCATTTGCGATTTGGCGGCGCCCTTAGCAAATGGACGTGCGCACAAGCATCTAGGGAGTAAAGGGAGCTCAACGGTGCAAAGAGGGGAACCGGAGGCGACCGAAGGAGGGCTGGCGGCGACGACGCGAGGTGGTAGCAAGGCTCTCCCGTGGAGGTGATCACCTGAGAGGGGAGAGGGGAGAGGGGAGAGGGAAAATCAAAGCTTGGAGGAACTCCCGGGGGTCTAGGAGGTGGTAGAGGAGGAAGGAATTTGAGAGAGCCTCACCGGACTAGAAACAACAATGAGGGAGGCACTTTCGGCCGGAGGGGAGGAAAAATGAGAAATCTGGAGGCGGCGCTGGAGCAAAAGCAAAATTTCTTGTGGGGGAAACTTCCTTGCGGTGGTGCAGCAGTAGGGTCACCGGGGCGGCGAAATGTCGGTGGGATGGCACAGTCGACAAGGAGAGCTCGGGCTTTTCTCAGGGAAAACTTACTGAGGGCGAAGGGGGGACGAGGGGAGGAACGGGAGGGGGCTTAGGGCTTCTTATAGCCGAATGGGAGAGAAGGAAGAGCCATTGAGGAGCTCGAGGTGGCGCACGGTCCCGAGGAGCTGGCAGCATGGCGCTCTGCACGGCGATGACTTGTGTGCCCTGGGCAGGTGGGAGTGGTAGGGTGAGGCGACAGGGTGACGCGGGCGCAAGTGCAGCACGCGGGTGTTGGCGCGGGCATGAGCTAGCAACACGATGGGGTGGGGAGCAGGTGCGGTAGCCATGGCGCGCTGGCGTCATGACGCGGTAGAGCGAGCGCGGCTAGAGTAGGTGGGCGGTCTGATCGACGAGACGGGACGAGGCAAGGGATGGCGCCAGAGTCAAGGCAGGTGAGGAGGGGCAGGTGCTGGCGCTTGCTGACGACGGCGTGGGCGTCGCACTGACAGAGGGCACGAGAGCGTGTCCCGGCGGCATGGGTGCGTCCAGCGCGTGCGCAGACAGGGGGGAAGGGAGCGGCCTGGGCTGGCTGAGGGGGGAAAGGGGGCCGGGGAAAGGCCCCCTTTATAAATTCATCTTCAAACAAGATTTAGCTATCTATACTGGAATTATTCAATTTGGAGTTCGTTTGAATTTATTTGAATTTTATTTGATTTTGCTTCGTTTTCTCGTATAGATTTTGACCACTCCAGGGAACCCAAAAATTTCGAAGAAGTAGATCCGCAATATTTTGAGCAAGGCAAGTTACATCTTTGATCATATTGAATCCTAGTATTTTTAAATTATTTAAATTCTATTTTAAATTATTATTGCATGCGTATTTATATTCAAGTTAATTAAATCCCTATTTTTGAATTATAGCTATTCCCAATTCCTTTGTATAGCCAAATGTTGATATTGAAGTAGCCATACCTTGATGTTGTAGTTAAAATCTAGTTATTACATTATTATGAACTAGACACGTTGAAAAAGTTTATGCTTAGGTAAGCTTAGACCAAAATTGTTTAAATTGGAGAACTTTAGCCAAATGTTCGACTATTATTTAACTTCATGCTATGGTATTGTTTTTACCATAGAAATTTTGGAAAATGATTTAACTTAGAAAATAAAATGAAAATTGGTTTGGACTTGGATGAAATGGATGTTTGAATGGGTGCATGTTTATGCACGGGATCGATTCATTTCTATGATCGAGGCCCGGGGTTTTATTGGAAGTCACCCAAATGAGTTAAGGACTAGTCTTCAAGCCGCATCTTGCTAAGCCTCATCGTACTGCCATATGTCTTGTGTGGGCGGGACCTGGCTAAATAATTTGTACCATTTCACCGTGGTTGTGCCATCCGATTGCATGGGTGTCCTTATGACCTACTTTTATGTATTCTCATATAGCGCATGAGGGGACTTAAGTCCGACGGGATTTTATCCAAAGGTAGCAAAACCTTAGCGAGGCGGGACTGTGGTGGGATAGTGCATTGTAAAGGTCTTGACACGTGCTCTAGACTGCTTACCTAAGGTAGTGAGCAGTGGTATCGACGGATGCCAAACAAACTAGAGAAGTCGTGTTGTGTGGGTAAAGCTGTACAACCTCTGCAGAGCATAAAACTATTCGAAATAGTCATATCTACAGTCATAGACATACTTAGCGAAGCCAAAGCAAAAGTTAGATTTTGGTTTTATTTTCAAAAGACTTTATGAAATAATTTTGGATATTTTATCCAACTAGGAAATTGGTTGGTTTGCCATGTGATAGGAGGGTATCCTTCACCACTCTAGTGTGAATGTTATCTGACTATAAAACTTGAGAATTTGGAAAATGAATTTTAGTTATAGAATATCTGCTTTGTAACTTAGTACAAGTATTTAAAGAAAACATTACTTTATGCAAATTCAATCATATATGCCTTTCTTTGATATACCACCGCATGTATTATAATTCTGTTATTGGGTGTAACTTGCGGAGCACAGTTGGTTGTGCTCACCTTGCTTAATAAATTATTGAGCAGGAGAAGAGTGCTACATGGATGATAAGAACTTGGACGACCAGGCTTCGCCCTTAGGTGTTGCCTGTGGCGAATCGTGTGGCCTTCTTTACTGCTTTTGCTTCTGCTGTATTTTACTTGTTAGCTTTATGCCCCTTTTGTAATAAACTTTAATTACTATCTATGAATGACGTATTATGGTTATGCTACCTGCTTTTGTTTGACTGTGTACACTAACTGTTCCTGGACTAGTGTATGAAACACAGAGAATCTGGGATCCTTCGCTCTCGGGTTCGACAAAACCAGAGGCGACAGGAGGAGGGCTGGCGGCGACGACCCAAGGCTGCGGCGAGGCTCTCCCGTGGAGGTGATCACTTGACAGCGCAGAGGGGAAATCAAAGCTTGTAGGAGCTCCAGGGGGTCTAGGAGGTGGTAGAGGAGGAAGGAATTTGAGAGAGCCTCATCAGAGTAGAAATGACGACGAGGGAGGCGCTTTCGGCCAGAGGGGAGAAAGAACGAGAAATCTGAGAGCAAAAGCAAAATGTCTTGGGGGAACTTCATTGGGGCCTGGAACGCGCAATGACACCGATGACGTGGCGGTTGGGTCACCAGGGCGGCGAAACGTCGGTGGGGCGGCATAGCCGATAAGTGGAGCTCGGGCTTTTCTCAGGGGAACCTTACCGAGGACGAAGGAGGGTCGAGGGGAGGAATGAGAGGGGGTTTAGGTCTTCTTATAGCCGAAGGGGAGGGAAGGAAGAGCCATTGAAGAGCTCGGGTGACGTACTGTCCCGACGAGCTGGCGGCATGACGCTCTGCACGGCGACGACTTGTGCGCCCCGGGTAGGTGGGAGTGGCAGGGTGAGGTGACAGGGCGACGCTGGCGCGTGTGCGCAAGCGCAACACCCGGGTGCTAACACGGGAAAGAGCTGGCAACGTGTCGGACCCGGGTTTTCTAATCCGGAATCCTCTGCGAATAACTGTGCTATTCACTGGATCAGTAGATAGCACTCACAGATACATCACTGAATCATTCATACAATGGCGTAAAACCATACCATTCATTAATTTAACCCATCAGAGTTTACATAGACCACATCGGGTCAAGTTTTACAATAAAGGCCGAACAGGTCAAACAATTACATCACAAAAGTAGCGGAAGCGACAACGGAAGCAAAAAGGGGGTGAGGACACATCTCTCCACAGGCAAGTGACTGGGGAAACCTCTGTACATCCGATATTACCCAAAACTCGATAATATGGGATGCACCTAGGTACCAATGAGTCACTAGACTAGGCGAGACTAGAACAACTAAAACCAAACTACGCTCAAGATCTTACGGTCTTCGACATCCGGTTCCTCGTAGTAGTCGAATTCCAAAATTTCACCGCTCGAGGGTTTGGGGAAAGAAGCGAGAATGAGCACAACTATCGTGCTCATGAGCCAACACACGTAATGCAATAGTATACATGCAAGGCTTAACAAGGATGGCTCAGGTTCTTTTGTTTGCTAAAGCAACATTTTCAATTATCATAATTACAAAGTCCAATGACTTAGCATTTTAAACAGATTGCATTTTCATTTAAAGAGATTAAGTGCAATATTAAATAACAAATGAAGGTTACCTCCACCTTATGCTTAATTTTGATAACTACACGCCCACCGATTATCAACACCGGATAAGGCTACCCAGAAATTTCAAAACAAGGCGGGATGAGCCCAACACATTTCCATTCCACCCACAAAGATTTTTGAAATAGAACTAACTCAAAGTTAAGTTCTCATGTCCGCCTTTGACCGGAAGGCGCTACTGCTTAAAAGCAGCTTTAGACTCGCAGATGTTGTACACTGCACCCACAAGAGATAATCATACTCGTTACCCCACATGATTCCTTAGTCATGTAGTTGAGCGATCGTCACAGTAACGTTTCAAACTACCTTGCCCCTTCCGTCATCTCACCCCTATGGCCAATTCCATAAGTTGTGCGGGATGCTTACCACAACGACTAGCAAAGCTGGCCCCGGCCACAGTGACTAGCGCAGCTGATAACTTCACCGTGTTCGTGTCCCATTCAAGCCAAAGATACGCCCCGCCGCTTGCACACTTCTAACACCGGTTGTGGGATGACATTCGTGGTTCAATAGTTTTACTAGGCCAAGTTGCACTTTGCGCACTTGCGGTTGTACTTGTTTTACACAGAGGTCATGACAAGATTAAGTCTTTAATTCATCTGGACGGTTCATACCACATACCAACCATTCTCGTGCTACGTCCGCACCCACCATTCTCTCCCTCCGTCCAGATGGGGTACTAGCAAGTTGTTTAGGGTTTTGGGAAGGAAAACCAATTAACGCAACACATCAGTCATCTACATCCAATGACTGCCCAAAACCATTTTTCATGTTTAAAGGATGATGATCGGACATTTATTGTCCCTAGATTTAAGCAAGACTAGCATGTCGCTTAAGTACAACCTATACTAGTATTACCATATAATTACTAGGGTGACAAGGAATACTGGATTCAATTATCAAGGATGGCTTAATAAGTAATTAATCAACAAATGGGTATTTAACTACCTTAAGCTTTAACATATCATTGTTTACAAAATTAAAGCATGCAACTTTGCTATTTTAAATAAACATAGTTTGCATAAAATGTAGGTTCGGAATGATCAAAGCATTGACTCGCCTGGGTCAGATTATCGCGGCCTTGATCTTACTCAGGGCCTTCTCTGCCAGGGGTTTTGGAATTCTGGATCTTCGTCTTTATCCAAATCTTGATCCTGCTTGAGTCGCTGCTTCTTCTGGACTCCGACTCCTAATTACGCAATACAAGCAAGAACAACAAAAAAATCCAAAGAACTTCCAGAAGACCACATATAAACAAAGCACTTTGAATAAGTTTTACGAGGAACGAGCTGAAGAGACAAGATTCAGCGAGGCGGGGGTGATTGACAAAGTCAAATGATCAGCTGAGTTCACGAGACAAAGGCGGAGGCACTCTGTCGAGGGAAACAAGGGGGAAACAAAGTCGAAGAACTTCCGCAGGATACTTCACTTTGGATACCGCTGATCGGCCAAGATTAGAATACACGATAAATCAATAAGACCGTAAATCATTTTATTAAAGATGACTTTTGAACAGGGATAAAAAGGAAATAAACAATATTTAGACCGACGAATACTGGAAAGGATTACAAGATTAATATATAGGTTTTCAAGGTAAGCCGTCGAGATTATCAAGTTAATCCCGAATAGCCTTCCAAAATATTTTGAGAAAATACCAGTTTGTTTTAAAGCATTTTACACAACGCGGAAAATTTGAATAAATATGTTTTAACTAAAATAGACACGATTGCAGAGACGATTACGAAGGTTATTTACATAACCTCGATTTCCCGAGATTTTGCAAATCACGCTCTTAATCGATAGCTCTCAACTAAAAGCGAAAATGACAGTTCTACTAGTACTTGGCAATCGGCGAGTTAACCACTAACAACGGTTAATCGATTCAACGCAAGTCGTAGTACAATCATCGAGAACAATTGCTTTGGAAACGTTTTTGCTAAACGGAAAACTACTAGCCGACCGAGTCAAACAAAACAATACATACAAAATCGCCATACAAACACAAACGCTATACAATATCTTTCAATACACAAATCGATACACAAAACAATCTTCCCAAAAACTAAACTATCTCTTCACGACTACCCTGCACACATACACAAAATATACGCAATAGCGACATACAAATCTCAATACACAATCTTTAATACCGATTTACAAATCTCAATACACAATTCCAAATGACGACTCCGCGACGATTCAAAAGCATACACAATATTCATACCCGACAAATCAATCCAATGGCATACGCAAAACTACACTTCATACACACAAATATTCATACATACACAAATGCAAAACACAAGAACAATTGCTGCTGCTCCACTCCACTGCCCTTGCCCAGGGTTGGCTCACTGCCGAAGAGAGAGAGAGAGAGAGAGAGAGAGAGAGAGAGAGAGAGGGAGAGGGAGAGCCGGGCCGAGGTCTGGCGGGAGTGGTGGTTGGACCGGGGGGGAGGCGGCCTGACCGGGGAGAGAAGGGGAGCAGGGGCGGCGGATCATCACGGCAGAGGGGAGATGGCGGCGGCGACGACTGGAGCGCACGGGCGCAGAGAGAAGGACCGGGAGGGGAAGAGGCGACGGGAGGCTCACCGGAGGGGGGCGGGCGGTTGAGCACCGGAGGCGGCCGGCGTCGAGGCAGCGCAGAGGAGCTTCGGGCGCAACGCGCCAGCAGACGGGGAGGAGGGGGGCTTGGTGGAGCTCGGTGCGGAGGGACGAGGAAGACGAAAAAGGGAAAAAAAGGGTGGCTCGGCCCTTTTATGGCCGGAGAGAGAGGGAGGTGGAAAGCCGTGGCAAGGCGTGGCGGTGGAGGAGAAGGGAAAGCCGCAAGGCGCGGAGGGGCGAAGGAGACCGGCGCGCGGTGATGGCGACGCTGGGCGGCGGTGTCAGGCGGACGCCGCGGAGATGGGAAAGCCAGGCGCTGGGAGGAGGCGGATCCGGAGGAGGAGG
Organism: Hsuehochloa calcarea; assembly: GCA_036346395.1. Lineage (NCBI taxonomy): Eukaryota > Viridiplantae > Streptophyta > Magnoliopsida > Poales > Poaceae > Hsuehochloa > Hsuehochloa calcarea. Next base: position 11,015,069 of record CM070596.1, on the reverse strand, counting down.
GGTGGTCGGCGAGGGAGGAGGGCGCGGGGCGCGCAAGAGAAGAGGCCCGAGCGAAGCGAGCGAGAGAGGGGGAGAGAAAGAGAGGCGGCGCCGTGCTGGGAGAAGGAAAGGGGTAGGGGAGAGAGAGAAAAGAGAGGCCTGGGCGGCTCGGCCGACTCAAACAGCCCATGGGGTGGGCAGGGAGGAGAGAGGGATAGAGATGGTAGGAGAAACCGCCCAAAGAGAAAAAGGAAGGAGAAAAATAAATAAATAATTAAATGGGTTTTGAATTTGAAAAGTAGATTCAAAGCAAAATTTGAAAATCAGAAATTTGAATGAATATTTGAAACACAAACCCGAGCTTAATTGAAGCTATGAGTTTTTTTTTGAATTTAAACCAAAATTTGAAAATTTGAGTGAAAATCTGAAACCAAGTTAAATAAATTTTCAATACTGAAAATGGGATGTTACAAAACCTACCCTCCTTAAACGGAATCTCGACCCTGAGATTCGGCTACCCAGATGAGACGGGGAGCGTACCTCTCAATACTTCTGAAGTTGCTTGGGCTTCTTCAGCGACGACAGGGTTCACTTGGCCTTGGTTTCGCTTGCGCGAAGCGACTCAATGCTGCGATGTTGGATGACTTCTGCTTGAAGCTGAAGTCTGGCCTTGAGCTGGCGTGGCTTTGAAGTTGAACCTCACCGGGGTGACTGGTTGAGGGCATTTGTTGGCGAAATGTCCCTTCTCTCCACAGTTGAAACAGCGAAGATGAGCTCTTGGGTTCTGCACTGCAGGCTGCTTGACGGGGTGAGGAGGGCGGAGAACAATCTCACTTCTTTCCTTCTCTACTGAGGCAATTTGGCACCTCGGTGCGATCTGGTTATTTTCTTTCAAAGTCCGACATTGGTTATCTTTGCCATTTCCATTTGTGATGAGTCTTGCAGCGACTTAAAAATAGGTCTTTTGCAACTCGACAGCCTTGATCAGGATTGGACGCATGAAACAATCTTTGGGGCAATGGTCTTGACCTTCGCAGAGAAAACACATGACTTTCCTCATCGGGCATTCACCGGGCTGGTGATCTTTCTCACAATTGGGGCAGCTTACACAACATTGGTCTGCCAGGTGTCCTTTTTCTCCACAACGGGTGCATGCTACTTGGTTCACAGGGCAATCTTCTGGTTGATGGTGTTCCTCACAGCTGGGACAGTAGGGAACCGGACACGAGTAGCAATAGTGTCCAAATTGTCCACATGTGAAACATGCTCCTCTTGCAACTTGTCTTAATGGAGGACATAATTGGGCGACATGTCCTGTCTTGCCACATTCCAAGCAAGCGATTGACGGGGCTTCTGAGTCTGGTAGTAGAACTTCAGCAGGTACAACTTGCTTTCCGCTGGGACTCCTGATGAGTTCTTCGTTGTCAGGGTTGAGGTTGATGATGATGACATCCTTTGTTGGTTCGTCAAGATTCTGCTGGGGACAACTGCTCATACGGTGTCCTAGGTTGCCGCAACGGAAACAATTGATCCTTTTACCTTGCTTCTTTTGGGGACATCTCTTGGCAAAGTGCCCTTTTTCTCCACAGCAAAAGCAGTGAAGGTGGGCTACCGGGTTGAATGCTGCAGATCGATCGGCGGAGCGGGGAGTACGAAAAACAATCCCACTGGAGCGCAGAGTTGGCATTGGGGCTCCTGGTGACTGGACTGCTGATTGAGTGCATGATGAGCTGCCGAGAAATGCTGACCGCTGAGGATAGCTATCTTGTGATCCTTGCGCTGACAACTTCTTTTTACAACTGGCACCATTTCCTTGGGCTGCTGGCCTCTTTGGTGCCATCTGAGGAAAATAGCTCAGATAAGATCGAGAGGAGATATATGAGGGTTCACTGGCCCTCTAGAGCACAACCAAAAGAACCTCAAATCAAATGAGGACAAACGATCAAATACAATACAAAGCCTAGAATGGCTGCATTATATTAAGGGGTTAGGTGTTACATGACTCCAGAAAACACAGCATATAGGCTATGCTAAGTCACGACACAAGATACACACACATCGTCTACAAAAGAAGGAAACAAAGAGTGCTTGCAACCAAAGATCACTCTGACAAGCAATCGCTAGCTAAACTAAGCTAACTACTCCCACATGGCGACGAAGACTTCGGGATCGGTCTCTCCTTCCTGGAGAGGCAGGTAGTAGTAGAAGGGCGCTTCTCGCGGAAGATCTATGTGCATCCGGCTCAAGCGGGTGAAGGCGAAGCGTGCTGCGTCTTGGACTGCTTCGGAACAACTGCTCTTGGAGGTCTCGAGTCTGAAGGTGTGAGCGATGAACTCACCCTCTCTGATATAGAGGAAAACCTCCATGGTCCATGACTCTTGGTCCAGGGTTTGAGTCTTTCGACCTCTGAAGATAGGCTTGCGGGGGTAATCCAGGTGATGCATGAATTGGTGGAGAATATCCACGAATTCAACCCCGCCTTCTCCATGAGAGCAAAAGTCCCATAGGGCATCGGATGACGGGGTTGCCATCTACAATTTTGAAACAGACGAGGGAATCAGACTGAGTACAAACTCAAGTGAAGTCAGGGGAAGTGAAGAACTAAGATAGATGAGTAAGAGCAATAAATACATTATATTTTGCCAAAGCTTTTCATAAATTTTTCTAAAATAAGACTCAAGTCCTTAGGCTCGACCAGTCTAACTAAAGATCCTACAGTCATATGCTCTGATACCAGCTCTGTCGGACCCGGGTTTTCTAATCCGGAATCCTCTGCGAACAACTGTGCTATTCCCTGGATCAGTAGATAGCACTCACAGATACATCACTGAATCATTCATACAATGGCGTAAAACCATACCATTCATTAATTTAACCTATCAGAGTTTACATAGACCACATCGGGTCAAGTTTTACAATAAATGCCGAACAGGCCAAACAATTACATCACAAAAGTAGCGGAAGCGACAACGGAAGCAAAAAGGGGGTGAGGACACATCTCTCCACAGGCAAGTGACTGGGGAAACCTCTGTACATCCGATATTACCCAAAACTCAGATAATATGGGATGCACCTAGGTACCAATGAGTCACTAGATCAAGCGAGACTAGAACAACTAAAAACCAAACTACGCTTCAAGATCTTTTGGGTCTTCAGACATCTGGTTCCTCGTAGTAGTCGTAATCTCCAAAATTTCCTGCTTCTGAGGGTTTGGGGGAAAGAAGCGAGAATGAGCACAACTACCGTGCTCGCGAGCCAACACACAGAATGCAATAGTATACATGCAAGGCTTAACAAGGATGGCTCAGGTTCTTTTGTTTGCTAAAGCAACATTTTCAATTATCATAATTACAAAGTCCTATGACTTAGCATTTTAAACAGATTGCATTTTCATTTAAAGAGATTAAGTGCAATATTAAATAACAGCGAAGGTTACCTCCACCTTATGCTTAATTTTGATAACGGTTACGTCCACCGATTATCAACACTGGATAAGGCTACCCAGGAAAATTCAAAACAAGGGCTGGATGAGCCCAACACATTTCCATTCCACCCACAAAGATTTTTGAAATAGAACTAACTCAAGTTAAGTTCCCATGTCCGCCTTTGACCAAGGCGCTACTGCTTAAACAGCTTTAGACTCGCAGAGGTTGTACACTGTACTCCACAAGAGATAATCATACTCGTTACCCCACATGATTCCTTAGTCATGTAGTTGAGCGATCGTCACAGTAACGTTTCAAACTACCTTGCCCCTTCCGTCATCTCACCCCTATGGCCAATTCCATAAGTTGTGCGGGATGCTTACCACAACGACTAGCAAAGCTGGCCCCACCACGATGACTAGCGCGGTGATAACTTCACCGTGTTCGTGTCCCATTCAAGCCAAAGATACGCCCCGCCGCTTGCACACTTCTAACACCGGTTGTGGGATGACATTCAGGGTTCAATAGTTTTACTAGGCCAAGTTGTACTTTGCAGACTTGCGGTTGTACTTGTTTTACACAGGAGGTCATGACAAGATTAAGTCCTTAATTCATCTGGACGGTTCATACCACATACCAACCATTCTCGTACTACGTCCGCACCCACCATTCTCTCCTCCGTCCGGATGGGGTACTAGCAAGTTGTTTAGGGTTTTGGGAAGGAAAACCAATTAACGCAACACATCGCCATCTACATCCAATGACCGCCCAAAACCATTTTTCATGTTTAAAGGATGATGATCGGGACATTTATTGTCCCGAGATTTAAGCAAGACTAGCATGTCGCTAAGTACAACCTATACTAGTATTACCATATAATTACTAGGGTGACAAGGAATCTTGGATTCAATTATCAAGGATGGCTTAATAAGTAATTAATCAACAAATGGGTATTTAACTACCTTAAGCTTTAACATATCATTGTTTACAAAATTAAAGCATGCAACTTTGCTATTTTAAATAAACATAGTTTGCATAAAATGTAGGTTCGGAATGATCAAAGCATTGACTCGCCTGGGTCGATTATCGCGCCTTGATCTTACTCGGGGCCTCTCTCGCTGTGGGTTTTGGAATTCTGGATCTTCGTCTTTATCCAAATCTTGATCCTGCTTGAGTCGCTGCTTCTTCTGGACTCCGACTCCTAATTACGCAATACAAGCAAGAACAACAAATAAATCCAAAGAACTTCCAGAAGACCACATATAAACAAAGCACTTTGAATAAGTTTTACGAGGAACGAGCTGAAGAGACAAGATTCAGCGAAGCGGGGGTGATTGACAAAGTCAAATGATCAGCTGAGTTCACGAGACAAAGGCGGAGGCACTCTGTCGAGGGAAACAAGGGGGAAACAAAGTCGAAGAACTTCCGCAGGATACTTCACTTTGGATACCGCTGATCGGCCAAGATTAGAATACACGATAAATCAATAATACCGTAAATCATTTTATTAAAGATGACTTTTGAACAGGGATAAAAAGGAAATAAACAATATTTAGACCGACGAATACTGGAAAGGATTACAAGATTAATATATAGGTTTTCAAGGTAAGCCGTCGAGATTATCAAGTTAATCCCGAATAGCCTTCCAAAATATTTTGAGAAAATACCAGTTTGTTTTAAAGCATTTTACACAACGCGGAAAATTTGAATAAATATGTTTTAACTAAAATAGACACGATTGCAGAGACGATCACGAAGGTTATTTACATAACCTCGATTTCCGAGATTTTGCAAATCACGCCTTAATCGATAGCTCTCAACTAAAAGCGAAAATGACAGTTCTACTAGTACTTGGCAATCGCGAGTTAACCACTAACAACGGTTAATCGATTCAACGCAAGTCGTAGTACAATCATCGAGAACAATTGCTTTGGAAACGCTTTTGCTAAACGGAAAACTACTAGCCAATCGAAGTCAAACAAAACAATACATACAAAATCGCCATACAAACACAAACGCTATACAATATCTTTCAATACACAAATCGATACACAAAACAATCTTCCCAAAAACTAAACTATCTCTTCACGACTACCCTGCACACATACACAAAATATACGCAATAGCGACATACAAATCTCAATACACAATCTTTAATACCGATTTACAAATCTCAATACACAATTCCAAATGACGACTCCGCGACGATTCAAAAGCATACACAATATTCATACCCGACAAATCAATCCAATGGCATACGCAAAACTACACTTCATACACACAAATATTCATACATACACAAATGCAAAACACAAGAACAATTGCTGCTGCTCCACTCCACTGCCCTTGCCCAGGGTTGGCTCACTGCCGAAGAGAGAGAGAGAGAGAGAGAGCAGAGAGAGAGAGAGCAGAGAGGGAGAGGGAGAGCCGGGCTGGAGGCTGGCCGGGAGTGGCCGGTTGGACCGGAGGGGGAGGCGGTCGGACCGGGGGGGAGAGAAGGGGAGCAGGGGGGCGGCGGCGACTGCTGCCGGCAGAGGGGAGATGGCGGCGTCGACGACTGGAGCGCACGGGCGCAGAGAGAAGGACCGGGAGGGGAAGAGGCGACGGGAGGCTCACCGGAGGGGGCGGCGGGCGGTTGAGCACCTGGAGGCGGCCGGCGCTTGAGGCGCAGAGGAGCTCTGGGGCGACGACAGTATGAGCAGACGGGCGGAGGAAGGGGCTTGGTGGAGCTCCCCAAGTGAGGGACGAGGAAGACGAAAAGGGAAGAAAAAGGGTGGCTCGGCCCTTTTATGGCCGGGGAGAGAGGGGAGGTGGAAAGCCGGCGGCGGCGGGTGGAGGGGGAGAAGGGGAAAGCGCGCGGCGCGGGAGGGGCGAAGGAGACCGGCGCTCGGGTGATGGCGACGCTGGGCGGCGGTGTCGCGACCGCGCGGAGATGGGAAAGCAAGGCGCTGGGAGGAGGCGGATCCGAGGAGGCGGGGTGGTCGGGCGAGGAGCGGGCGGCGGGGCGCAAGAGAAGAGGGCCCGGAGCGAAGCGAGCGAGAGAGGGGGAGAGAAAGAGAGGCGGCGGCGCGCTGGGAGAAGGAAAGGGGTAGGGGAGAGAGAGAAAAGAGAGGCCGGGGGCGGCTCGGGCCGACTGGGAAACGGCCCAGTTGGGCCGGGCCGGGAGGGAGAGAGGGAATAGAGATGGGCCGGGAGAAAACCGGCCCAAAGAGAAAAAGGAAGGAGAAAAATAAATAATTAATTAAATGGGTTTTGAATTTGAAAAGTAGATTCAAAGCAAAATTTGAAAATCAGAAATTTGAATGAATATTTGAAACACAAACCCGAGCTTAATTGAAGCTATGAGTTTTTTTTTGAATTTAAACCAAAATTTGAAAATTCGAGTGAAAATCTGAAACCAAGTTAAATAAATTTTCAATACTGAAAATGGGATGTTACAAAACCTACCCTCCTTAAACGGAATCTCGACCCTGAGATTCGGCTACCCAGATGAGACGGGAGCGACCTCTCAATACTCGAAGTTGCTTGGGCTTCTTCAATGACGCATGTGGTTCACTTGGCCTTGGTTCTGGCTTGGCGCGGAAGCGACTCTGAATGCCTGCGATGTTGGATGACTTCTGCTTGAAGCTGAAGTCTGGCCTTGAGCTGGTGTGGCTTTGAAGTTGAACCTCACCGGGGTGACTGGTTGAGGGCATTTGTTGGCGAAATGTCCCTTCTCTCCACAGTTGAAACAGAGAAGATGAGCTCTTGGGTTCTGACCGCAGTCGCTTGACGGGTGAGGAGGCGGAGAACAATCTCACTTCTTTCCTTCTCATCGAGGCAATTTGGCACCCGGTGCGATCTGGTTATTTTCTTTCAAAGTCCGACATTGGTTATCTTTGCCATTTCCATTTGTGATGAGTCTTGCAATGACTTAAAAATAGGTCTTTGCAACTCGACACCTTGATCAGATTGACGATGAAACAATCTTTGGGGCAATGGTCTTGACCTTCGCAGAGAAAACACATGACTTTCCTCATCGGGCATTCACCGGCCGGTGATCTTTCTCACAATTGGGGCAGCTTACACAACATTGGTCTGCCAGGTGTCCTTTTTCTCCACAACGGTGCATGCTACTTGGTTCACAGGGCAATCTTCTGGTTGATGGTGTTCCTCACAGCTGGGACAGTAGGGAACCGGACACGAGTAGCAATAGTGTCCAAATTGTCCACATGTGAAACATGCTCCTCTTGCAACTTGTCTTAATGGAGGACATAATTGGGCGACATGTCCTGTCTTGCCACATTCCAAGCAAGCGATTGACGGGGCTTCTGAGTCTGGTAGTAGAACTTCAGCAGGTACAACTTGCTTTCCGCTGGGACTCCTGATGAGTTCTTCGTTGTCAGGGTTGAGGTTGATGATGATGACATCCTTTGTTGGTTCGTCAAGATTCTGCTGGGGACAACTGCTCATACGGTGTCCTAGGTTGCCGCAACGGAAACAATTGATCCTTTTACCTTGCTTCTTTTGGGGACATCTCTTGGCAAAGTGCCCTTTTTCTCCACAGCAAAAGCAGTGAAGGTGGGCTACCGGGTTGAATGCTGCAGATCGATCGGCGGAGCGGGGAGTACGAAAAACAATCCCACTGGAGCGCAGAGTTGGCATTGGGGCTCCTGGTGACTGGACTGCTGATTGAGTGCATGATGAGCTGCCGAGAAATGCTGACCGCTGAGGATAGCTATCTTGTGATCCTTGCGCTGACAACTTCTTTTTACAACTGGCACCATTTCCTTGGGCTGCTGGCCTCTTTGGTGCCATCTGAGGAAAATAGCTCAGATAAGATCGAGAGGAGATATATGAGGGTTCACTGGCCCTCTAGAGCACAACCAAAAGAACCTCAAATCAAATGAGGACAAACGATCAAATACAATACAAAGCCTAGAATGGCTGCATTATATTAAGGGGTTAGGTGTTACATGACTCCAGAAAACACAGCATATAGGCTATGCTAAGTCACGACACAAGATACACACACATCGTCTACAAAAGAAGGAAACAAAGAGTGCTTGCAACCAAAGATCACACAAAGAAGCATCGCTAGCTAAACTAAGCTAACTACTCCCACATGGCGACGAAGACTTCGGATCGGCCTCCTTCCCGGAGAGGCGGTAGTAGTAGAAGGGCGCTCGCGGAAGATCTATGTGCATCCGGCCCAAGCGGGTGAAGGCGAAGCGTGCTGCGTCTTGGACTGCTTCGGAACAACTGCTCTTGGAGGTCTCGAGTCTGAAGGTGTGAGCGATGAACTCACCCTCTCTGGCATAGAGGAAAACCTCCATGGTCCATGACTCTTGGTCCGTGGTTTGAGTCTTTCGACCTCAAGATAGGCTTGCGGGGTAATCCGGTGATGCATGAATTGGTGGAGAATATCCACGAATTCAACTCCCGCTTTCTCCATGAGAGCAAAAGTCCCATGGGGCATCGGATGACGGGGTTGCCATCTACAATTTTGAAACAGACGAGGGAATCAGACTGAGTACAAACTCAAGTGAAGTCAGGGGAAGTGAAGAACTAAGATAGATGAGTAAGAGCAATAAATACATTATATTTTGCCAAAGCTTTTCATAAATTTTTCTAAAATAAGACTCAAGTCCTTAGGCTCGACTACCTAACTAAAGATCCTACACCATATGCTCGATACTCACTCGCTTGACCGGGTTTTCTAATCCTAATCCTCATGAACAATCGTATATTCCTCGGATCAGAGATAGCACTCACAGATACATCACTGAATCATTCATACAATGGCGTAAAACCATACCATTCATTAATTTAACCTATCAGAGTTTACATAGACCACATCGGGTCAAGTTTTACAATAAATGCCGAACAGGCCAAACAATTACATCACAAAAGTAGCGGAAGCGACAACGGAAGCAAAAAGGGGGTGAGGACACATCTCTCCACAGGCAAGTGACTGGGGAAACCTCTGTACATCCGATATTACCCAAAACTCAGATAATATGGGATGCACCTAGGTACCAGCGGAGTCAGCTAGACTGGGGCGAGACTAGAACAACTAAAAACCAAACTACGCTTCAAGATCTTTTGGGTCTTCAGACATCTGGTTCCTCGTAGTAGTCGTAATCTCCAAAATTTCCTGCTTCTGAGGGTTTGGGGGAAAGAAGCGAGAATGAGCACAACTACCGTGCTCGCGAGCCAACACACAGAATGCAATAGTATACATGCAAGGCTTAACAAGGATGGCTCAGGTTCTTTTGTTTGCTAAAGCAACATTTTCAATTATCATAATTACAAAGTCCTATGACTTAGCATTTTAAACAGATTGCATTTTCATTTAAAGAGATTAGTGCAATATTAAATAACAAATAAGGTTACCTCCACCTTATGCTTAATTTTGATAACTGATTACGCCCACCGATTATCAACACCGGATAAGGCTACCCAGAAAATTCAAAACAAGGGTGGATGAGCCCAACACATTTCCATTCCACCCACAAAGATTTTTGAAATAGAACTAACTCAAAGTTAAGTTCCCATGTCCGCTTTTGACCAAGGCGCTACTGCTTAAACAGCTTTAGACTGCAGAGGTTGTACATCGCACTCCACAAGAGATAATCATACTCGCTACCCCACATGATTCCTTAGTCATGTAGTTGAGCGATCGTCACAAGAACGCTTCAAACTACCTTGCCCCTTCCGTCATCTCACCCCTATGGCCAATTCCATAAGTTGTGCGGGATGCTTACCACAACGACTAGCAAAGTCGGCCGACCACGCTGACTAGCGCGGTGATAACTTCACCGTGTTCGTGTCCCATTCAAGCCAAAGATACGCCCCGCCGCTTGCACACTTCTAACACCGGTTGTGGGATGACATTCGTGGTTCAATAGTTTTACTAGGCCAAGTTGCACTTTGCGCACTTGCGGTTGTACTTGTTTTACACAGGAGGTCATGACAAGATTAAGTCCTTAATTCATCCGACGGTTCATACCACATACCAACCATTCTCGTATACGTCCGCACTCCACCATTCTCTCCTCCGTCCGGATGGGGTACTAGCAAGTTGTTTAGGGTTTTGGGAAGGAAAACCAATTAACGCAACACATCACCATCTACATCCAATGACCGCCCAAAACCATTTTTCATGTTTAAAGGATGATGATCGACATTTATTGTCCCTAGATTTAACAAGACTAGCATGTCGCTTAAGTACAACCTATACTAGTATTACCATATAATTACTAGGGTGACAAGGAATACTGGATTCAATTATCAAGGATGGCTTAATAAGTAATTAATCAACAAATGGGTATTTAACTACCTTAAGCTTTAACATATCATTGTTTACAAAATTAAAGCATGCAACTTTGCTATTTTAAATAAACATAGTTTGCATAAAATGTAGGTTCGGAATGATCAAAGCATTGACTCGCCTGGGTCAGATTATCGCGGCCTTGATCTTACTCGTGGCCTTCTCGCCAGGGTTTTGAATTCGGATCTTCGTCTTTATCCAAATCTTGATCCTGCTTGAGTCGCTGCTTCTTCTGGACTCCGACTCCTAATTACGCAATACAAGCAAGAACAACAAATAAATCCAAAGAACTTCCAGAAGACCACATATAAACAAAGCACTTTGAATAAGTTTTACGAGGAACGAGCTGAAGAGACAAGATTCAATAAGCGGGGTGATTGACAAAGTCAAATGATCACCGAGTTCACGAGACAAAGGCGAGGCACTGTCGAGGGAAACAAGGGGAAACAAAGTCGAAGAACTTCCGCAGATACTTCACTTTGGATACCGATCGCCAAGATTAGAATACACGATAAATCAATAATACCAGTAAATCATTTTATTAAAGATGACTTTTGAACAGGATAAAAAGGAAATAAACAATATTTAGACCGATTTAATATTGGAAAGGATTACAAGATTAATATATAGGTTTTCAAGGTAAGCCGTCGAGATTATCAAGTTAATCCCGAATAGCCTTCCAAAATATTTTGAGAAAATACCAGTTTGTTTTAAAGCATTTTACACAACGCGGAAAATTTGAATAAATATGTTTTAACTAAAATAGACACGATTGCAGAGACGATTACGAAGGTTATTTACATAACCTCGATTTCCCGAGATTTTGCAAATCACGCTCTTAATCGATAGCTCTCAACTAAAAGCGAAAATGACAGTTCTACTAGTACTTGGCAATCGGCGAGTTAACCACTAACAACGGTTAATCGATTCAACGCAAGTCGTAGTACAATCATCGAGAACAATTGCTTTGGAAACGTTTTCGCTAAACGGAAAACTACTAGCCGACCGAGTCAAACAAAACAATACATACAAAATCGCCATACAAACACAAACGCTATACAATATCTTTCAATACACAAATCGATACACAAAACAATCTTCCCAAAAACTAAACTATCTCTTCACGACTACCCTGCACACATACACAAAATATACGCAATAGCGACATACAAATCTCAATACACAATCTTTAATACCGATTTACAAATCTCAATACACAATTCCAAATGCCGACTCCGCGACGATTCAAAAGCATACACAATATTCATACCCGACAAATCAATCCAATGGCATACGCAAAACTACACTGCATACACACAGATATTCATACATACACAAATGCAAAACACAAGAACAATTGCTGCTGCTCCACTCCAACGCCTTGCCTGTGGTTGGCTCACGCCAAGAGAGAGAGAGAGACAGAGCAGAGAGAGAGAGAGCAGAGAGGGAGAGAGAGAGCCGGGCTGGAGGCTGGCCGGGAGTGGCCGGTTGGACCGGAGGGGGAGGCGGTCGGACCGGGGGGGAGAGAAGGGGAGCAGGGGGGCGGCGGCGCCGCGGCAGAGAGGGAGATGGCGGCGGCGACGACCGGAGCGCACGGCGCAGAGAGAGAAGGACCGGGAGGGGGAAGAGCGCGACGGGAGGCTCACCGGAGGGGGCGGCGGGCGGTTGAGCACCTGGAGGCGCCGGCGCTGAGGCGGCGCAGAGGAGCTCTGGGCGACGACGACAGGCAGACGGGCGGAGGAAGGGGCTTTGGGTGGAGCTCCGGTGCGGAGGGAGGAGGAAGACGAAAAGGGAAGAAAAGGGGTGGCTCGGCCCTTTTGTGGCCGGGAGAGAGAGGGGAGGTGGAAAACATGGCAAGGTGCGAGCAAGGAGGGGAGAAGGGGAAAGCCATGGCGTGGAGGGGCGAGGAGACCGGGCGCCGGTGATGGCGACGCATGGGCGGCGTGTGTCATGACAACGCGGAGATGGAAAGCAAGCGCGCGGGAGGAGTCTGATCCGGAGGAGGCGGGGTGGTCGGGCGAGGAGGCGGCAAGGCGCGGGCGAGAAGAGGGCCCGGGGCGAAGCGAGCGAGAGAGGGGGAGAGAAAGAGAGGCGGCGGCGCGCTGGGAGAAGGAAAGGGGTAGGGGAGAGAGAGAAAAGAGAGGTCGGGCGCTGGCCGATTGGGAAAGCAACCCCAATGGGCCGGGAGGGAGAGAGGGAATAGAGATGGGCTGGGAGAAAACCGGCCAAAAGAGAAAAAGGAAGGAGAAAAATAAATAATTAATTAAATGGGTTTTGAATTTGAAAAGTAGATTCAAAGCAAAATTTGAAAATCAGAAATTTGAATGAATATTTGAAACACAAACCCGAGCTTAATTGAAGCTATGAGTTTTTTTTTGAATTTAAACCAAAATTTGAAAATTCGAGTGAAAATCCGAAACCAAGTTAAATAAATTTTCAATACTGAAAATGGGATGTTACACAACGCAACGGGGTGGGGAGCCGGTGCGGTGACCATGGCGTGCTGGCATCACGGCGCGGCAAAGCGGGCGAGGTTGGAGTAGGTGGGCGGTCTGGTCGACGAGACGGGACAAGGCACGGGAGGCGCTGGAGTCAAGGCGGGTGAGGAGGGGAAGGTGCTGGCGCTTGCTGACGACGATGCGCGCATCATCGACCGAAGACGAGAGCGCGCCCCCGGCATGGGCACGCCCAGAAGCGCGCTGTGGGGGGCGAAGGAGCGCCTGGCCGACTAAGGGGAGAAAGGGGGCTGGGGAAAGGCCAAAGGCAGGGCTGGCTAAGCTAGGGAGCAGACCAAGGTGAGGTAGGCTGAGCCCAGTAGGAAATTTGAAGTGAAATTTTGAAATGAGGTTCAAATTCATATTTTGAATCAAGGTTAAAGGCAGAATTTTGCAAATACAAATTAATTTGAATTAAGTTTGAAACTCCAAAACGGCAATGAAAAATTACTATTTACCATCTAAAAATGAGATGTTACAACCAGGTGATATTAGAATTCCATTATGGATACAACCCTACATAAGACATAGAGATCCATATATACTATATACTATATACTCATGCAATTGCATGGAATTAGCCGCTAGTTTGAATAATTTTTTTTAAAAAAATGTAATAGAATCACTTAACAATCCTATGATTTTTTTCTATTATTTGTCAAGACCAAATATGATAAAATTAATGATATATCATATATACGTGTAGAGATAAATTCATTTTCTAATGAATACTTATTTAGAGAAAATATGCCTAAATTAGTATATCTACATATGCATGTAAAATCATGCAAAATTTTATTTGAACTGTATAACGATTTATTTAAATATGGATCTAGTTTTTTTATTAACTAGCCAATTGGTCCGAGTAATTGTGCGGTTTGGTGTAGTATATTATAATTTTACACAATTCCAAATTTCCAAATTTATATTTTGCGATCAAAATTTGAACTGGGATATTTTTATTTCATATTTAATTAGCAAATTTTATTTTAAGATCTCTCTCCTTATGTGTGAAAGAGATGATTGGGAGGTGGGTCCATCCAAAAAATTTACACCCTCAACCTTTGAATTAAACGCAGTGCTACATTTTTTTCTTCAAATTAATGTATCTCTAAACCATCTATTGAATCTAAGCTTTTAAAATTAGGCTCTACCAAATTAAGGGTTAGATTTTTTAGATCTTTTTTAAATTAATATATCTCTAAGTCAACTGTCAAATTTAAGCTTTTAGAATTAGGTCCAACCAATTTTAGGGTCAAAAGTTTTTTTATTGAGAATTTCTAACATATTTCTCTTGTTTTCTTAGCGGCAGCAGAAAGTATGTCATTGACTTTTAATTTGTCATCTATTTTTTCATAGCAACTACTCCTTCGTTTCACCGTATTTGTCTATAGCCCACCATATGCACAAACCAAGAAAGCATTAAATCAAAGAAAAAATTAATGAGAAATGACTATATGTACCCCTATTAAATGACATACCAAAACTGCCTAACCTCTTCCAAAGCATTTAAGTAGGGATACATTCCCAATAGACAAATATATTTCAACAGATATTCCTGTGACAACGAACAAATATAGCGAAATAGAGAGAGTGTTGAATCTAAGCATATTTTGGTTTCATTGGTTATCACAGTGAGCGACGTCGATCAAGGGTGTCCCTTTTTAAACCATGCTTGATCCAGACCTCTGTTTCTCAGTTGAACAATATGTACACATGCGCGAACACACTAGCACAGCTTAATTTCACACCATAGTAGTGTGTGTGTGAGTGACATACCCTTCTTCACCGTTTATTTTTTTAAAGAGACATACACTTCTTCGAAAAACCTTGCAAATTAAATAAAATCAGTTGTTAGTTTTTTTAAGGCAATATGGCCCAGAGGCCTAACTTCTGACATCATTAATCACAAACAGCACAAGCAAATCTGTTTTTTCACATGAAAGCCTAGAGAAGAAAACACAAAGGGGATATGGAACTTTATTATTATTATTATTATTTAACTCTTTTTATTTTATTTTATTTTATTTTAAAATTAAACCCCTGTAAATTTTATTTCTAATTCTGACTCCTTTGATCACGCCACCACCTGTGATGTGACAAAATAATATCGTCACGTTATAGGATAAGTCCGTTAAAATAGCACTTTTGTCACGTTAGTGGTGGTAGTGTGACCAAACAACACTGTCACGCCACAGTGGTGGTATGACAAGAGTTTGACCAGATATAGACTAGCGTGACAGTGTTATTTTGTTACACCAAAAAAGTTAGAATTGAAAATAAAGTTTGCGAAGGGTTAATTTTAAACTAAAATTAATAAAAAAAATTATTTAATAAAAAAATTCGTGGATACAAGGGCAGATCTAGAACGGAAGGAAAGGCGGAAAAAAAAAGAGGTGGGAAGGGATGGAGTTTTCAGAAGTTAGCTATTAAGCGGACGGTTCACATCCCAGTTGTTAGTTTTTTACTTATTAAACACTGCCATTTAAGTTGCTCTATTTACAATATTTTCCTTCCTTTTTATTAGATCACTGATCGCATCTTTTACCCTTTTTAAAAAAGTTTTGTGAACAAATTTCACCCCGTAGGAAAGCTGAAAAGGGGAAATGAAATCGTTTTGTTGACACCACAGACACAAGCCACACCACACGAGACCATTCATCCATCCAAAATGGTCAATTAAACAAAAGTGCCGAAGCCCACCTCGTTGACCCTTGGAACCAACACTCTCTCTCTCTCTCTCTCTCTCTCTCTCGGCCCCATCGCCGCCGGCCTCTCCCTCTCCCCCTCCCCCTCCCCCTCCCCACTATATAATCGCCCTCCCCTTCCCTCCCTCACCTTCCCCCATCTCACCCCAAAACCCCTCCCCGCCAATAACACCACCTCGCCCACACACCAAGAAACGTACCACGCGACCCATTACCGGCCATTCTGTTCGTTTCCCGCCCTGCTCTGCCCTGTTTCAAGAAACAGGGGAGGGAGCCAGCTAGACACCGCGGCAATGGGGGAGGAGATGGAGGTGGAGGCGGGGTGCGGCTGGCTGACGTGGCGGGCGGCAGCGCTGGCGCTGGCGGCGTGGCTGGCTCTGCACGTGGCGGCGCGGGTGGCGGACGCGCTGTGGTGGCGTCCCCGGCGTCTGGAGCGGCACTTCGCGGCGCAGGGCGTGCGCGGGCCGCCGTACCGGTTCCTGCTGGGGTCGGTGAAGGAGATGGTGGGGCTCATGGTGGAGGCCTCCTCCAAGCCCATGTCGCCGCCCACCTCCCACAACGCGCTCCCCCGCGTCCTCGCCTTCTACCACTACTGGCGGAAGATCTACGGTACGTTTGTCGCCGCCGCCGCCGTCACTGTTGTTGCTATTACGACCATGTGCGCGTATTGCTCATGCGTACATACGTACGCATGTGTAGTGTAGAGTATCTGTCTGCGCCTCTGCGTGGTTTAATTGCTCATCTTTTTGGGCGGTTTTGGTTGCATCTGCTTGTTGATCTGTTCCCTTCCCTCCCTGTCTGCTTTTCGGTTTGGCTCCTCTCTCTCTCTCTCTCTCTCTCTCTCTCTCTCTCTCTGCGCGCGCGCGCCTGTTTGTGGCCAGGGCTCAGCTTTTGTCTCTTGTTGTCAGCTCAGCTAGCTTCTCTCTCTATCTCTATCCATTTGCGCATATGGGGTTTATGCCTTTATGGTATTTACTTCGCTTCTTCTCCCTCTTTGTTTCTCCACAATCATCTCCTTAAATTTCACCTCAGTTGCTGCTGCTGCTGCTCTTGTCCTTCCCCTGTGTCGTGTGCCTCTCTGGTTCTTGCATTGAGTGGGAATTTTCCTTTCTTTTCTCCTTCTTTTGGGCGTTACGATTACTAATGGTGTTGGTGGTGTGATGCAGGGCCGACGTTCTTGATATGGTTCGGTCCGACGCCGCGGCTAACGGTGGCGGAGCCGGAGCTGATCCGGGAGATCTTCCTGTCGCGCGCGGAGGCATTCGACCGCTACGAGGCACACCCCGTCGTGCGCCAGCTCGAGGGCGACGGCCTCGTCAGCCTCCACGGCGACAAGTGGGCGCTCCACCGCCACGTCCTCAAAGACGCCTTCTACCCCGACAACCTCAACGTACGTACCCATAGGCGCCATGCTGCTGCTCTGTTTCTTGGCCGTGGCCGTGGCCGTGGCCGTGCCGTGCATGCAATGGATGGGTGGCTGACGGCGATGTGGTTTTGCAGCAACTGATACCGCACGTCGGCAAGTCGGTGGCGGCGCTGGCGGAGAAGTGGCGCACGATGGCGGCGGAGGCCGGGGGCAGCGGCGAGGTGGAGGTTGACGTGGCGGAGTGGTTCCAGACAGTGACGGAGGAGGCCATCACCCGCGCCACCTTCGGCCGCAGCTACGACGACGGCCGCGTCGTGTTCGCCATGCAAGGCCAGCTCATGGCCTTGGCCTCCGAGGCGTTCCGCAAGGTCCTCGTCCCCGGCTACAGGTACGTGCCCTCCGGCTCCGGCCGGCGCCATTGATCCGTCTCGGAAGCTGAAGACAACAATTGACCAAGAAGATACATTCTTGCAGGTTCCTTCCGACCAAGAAGAACCGGCTGTCGTGGAAGCTGGACAGAGAGATACGGCGGAGCCTGACCAGGCTGATCGGCCGGCGCAGCGAGGAGACCGCCGCCGAGGAGGAGAAGGCCGACGCCGGCAGCTTCCGCGACTTGCTCGGCCTCATGATCAATGCCGGCGAAAGGACGACGCGGGCGCCGGTGCCGAAAGCGATTCCGGTGGAGGACATGGTGGAGGAGTGCAAGACCTTCTTCTTCGCCGGGAAGCAGACGACGACCAACCTCCTGACGTGGGCCACCGTGCTCCTCGCCATGCACCCGGAATGGCAGGAGCGCGCCCGCCGCGAGGTCCTCGACGTCTGCGGCGCCGACGAGCTCCCTTCCAAGGAGCACCTCCCCAAGCTGAAAACGGTACGTCCCACCACCACCATTTTGCCTTCATTCCAATTCCTTCCGTGTTGATTTTTGAAATTTTGCTGCAAAGGGGCATTCTGGTCAATCTAGGTGCTGACTCACAGTGGATGTTTTATGTTGTCCTGTGGCAGCTTGGCATGATCATAAACGAGACGCTCCGGCTGTACCCGCCGGCGGTCGCCACCATCCGCCGTTGCAAGGCGGATGTCCAGCTCTCGGACGGGTGCATGATCCCCCGCGACATGGAGCTGCTCATCCCGATCATGGCCATCCACCACGACACAAGGTACTGGGGCCAAGACGCGGCGCAGTTCAACCCGGCGCGATTCGCCGACGGCACGGCAAGGGCGGCGAAGCACCCGCTGGCGTTCATACCATTCGGGCTAGGGGCTCGGATGTGCATAGGCCAGAACTTGGCGCGCCTCGAGGCCAAGCTCACCATGGCCATCCTCCTACAACGCTTTGAGATCCGGACTTCCCCGAACTACGTACACGCCCCGACGGTCCTGATGCTCCTCCACCCGCAACACGGAGCGCCGTTGATCTTCCTCCCCCTGCCGTCGCAGCCGTCAGATCCGCTGGCCCCCTAGCTCAACCGCTGTGCTCTTGTCCCAAGCCCCCACCCAATTCTCTTGTCCAAGTTGACATGAGACGGGTAGGTCTGGAGCTATGGGCCACATCAGCGCCCCCAAATCATAGGACCTGTCCAAAATGACCCAAATGCCCCTCTCCCCAGCAACCCCCCTCCTGTGTACTGTGTACATGCCAAGTGATACAAAAAGCCAAGAAGCACTAACTTTTGTCCTAGCCTGTGCCTTGGGGCCCACCAAGTTGCCAAAAATACCCTCCTTAACAGACCGGATCAGACCAGCCTTTTTAAGATTTGATGACACACGAGAAGAGGGCCCCACCCTTTTGTTGCCTTTCCCATGGCTTTTGGTGTATGTATTTGTATAGAGGTTTATTCCATCTTCTATACCAGAGGGAAGAAGAAGAAGAAGAAGATTAAGGAAGAAAAAAAGGATCGGTATTCGTCTACCTTCCACACGACATTCCCCTTCTTTTGCCGGCCACTTTCTGTGTGCGCGGTCGGTTATCCTCCTTAATCCACAGGGAACTTCCCTAATTAACAATTCTCGGTTCTGTTTGGTGATCCAATCTGTGCAGGTAAACCTGGCCTAGAGCAGCTTTCATTCTTCAATACTTCCAGAAAAACTTTATGAACGAAAGAAGAACAAAAAAATAATAATAAGCAAAGCGAAAACAAGGGCTGCACAAACATGGAAGTTAAAACTTGTGAAATTTGTGTTTAGCGCCGACTGAAATCAGGATTATACGTCGTTATTACAGTACTAAAATAAAATTTGAAGTGAGGCGTCGCATGTAGGGGGGACATGAGCGAGCGGCCATGTCGGGTGGGGGGGCCGGGCGGGCGGGGAGCAGCAGCCAGATCGGGTGGGGTGGGGAGATCGATCGGTGTGCGCCTGCGCCTGCGCCTGCGCCTGCGCTTGGGGTCATTCCAAACAGTTACACAAACGGACAGCGAGAGCTAGCCATGCAGGAAGGACACTAACTACTCTAGGAGAGTAATTCTTTCGGTACTCTTTCTTACTGCACCGTAAGATCAGCTCTCTTCTCTACCAGCTAGCTGCAAAATCCGCATGTGGTAGCTGACGGATTAATGTGCTTGCAATTCTGGTCCCGACATGCTGATCTTGTCTACTCCTTCAGAACGGTGGATGGGAAATGTGTGCGTTGTTGGATATATCGCTGCGAGCAGGCAAGCTGCTGCGCTGAAACTAAACTCACATATGGAGCTTTTTTATCATCTGTATGTTTGTTGCCGTCGATGTCGATGTCGCCGTCGTGTGTCTTTCGTTCCAAAAAGTGTATAGATGTGACTTAACATGCCGTTTTGACTCTGTGCGGCATTTGTTCTGGCCAAATGGGGTGGCTCGGGCCGGGCCTGCCAGTCCGTGGACTCCGTCGCCGAGCTCACGGACCCGTCGTGTCGATCCGAACACGATTAGCTTGACGGATTGGCAGACTCGTGTAGTCCGTCTAGCGCGCGTCGTCGCTGCCGCCATCGCCGCCGCCGCCTCCAAAATCGCTGAGCCAAACCATGCTAGGCACGGTATTGTGCGTGTTGAGCCGGGCTGACCGCTAGGCCGTGGAGACGAACCAAGCACAGCACGTCGTGTCAGGCCATGCCTCCCCGTCTAGCCGTCGGGCCGTGCCATGCCTCGCGTTGCCACCTCTAGTCCCGACGCACTGCAACTTTGAATTCTCCACGAAAGAAATATTTGTGTGAACTCCAAGGGGGGTAACTATGGTCACAGCCGTGTGGTTTGGTCCGAGAATTCCTTCTTGTCGACGAAAAGAAGAAAAACGCTATCAAATGGTGCGTAAGCACGCAGCCTCTTTATTTCAACCCTCAAGATGTCACCAGACTCACCATGGTGTGGGGGAGTGAAGAGGGGGTTATGTGTGGCCAACTGTACACACGAGAGGAACTGAGAAAAAACGAGATCCAACGACTTACATCTCACGAAGAAAGATAGATCTAATGGTTCACATCGCATAAGGGAGAGCGGATCGCCACTAATTTTTTCTTTTAAGTAGTAGAGAAATTCAATGGACATGTGCATTTACGGTGGGATTTACGAAGTATAAGAATTATTAAGGGATTTTCTATTCTTAAGATGACCTCATGACTCGTGAATTTTTGCACCGACGTCTATCGCGTCCAATTCTTGAGAGTGGCTAACGGATGACTCGCACGAGGTTTTTTTTCAAGAGGTTGATGGTCTTGTGATCAACCGGTTTTTGAACGGCAGAAAATCCATATTTTCTGTTGGGCCATCATGATAATCAAGTGTATATGCATGGTTGTTTACTGGTCCAACCACTTTAGATGAAGTGGCGTTTTTTTTGGTACATGTAGTACGCTTTTTTCTCCTCTGAATTATTCAGACCGTGTTTGCTAGACTTGACCAACGAGAATGTCGTGTGCTGTGTGATAATAACTTGCGGCCTACCATCATTTTGGGAGAAATTTTATGGTACATTCAACCGATAGTATATCGTGGTAGAATAAACCAAATCTAATAGTTGATTTGTATTAATTTGTTTAAGGCATAATAGACTTTTCTTTGTATTTATAATTTTCTCGTGAGACTATCATGGACTTTTCCAACTATGATTGAAAATATTACTCTTGTGTTATGTGATCTCTGTATGGGCAATTACAATTCTAACTCCCTTGGAATTCTAATACTCGTACTAACAGATATAATATGAGTAGTGGAATAGACGATCCGTATTAAATTAAGTGTACCGTAAAAGAACTCTATTTTGGAGGTTATGCAAGAGGTCACATGTTCCCTTCGTATTGCGCGGAATTAGATTTCCAACAGAGAATTAGCTCCAAAATGCCCATTTAATTATATGAATCCTTTCCTTCTAAAACCATAAATGATTTTATTTACAATAGAGTGAAATCGAATGTTTAGCTCAAAATTCGGAAAACAAATAGAGCGAGGAATACTATGGCGTGCTTGCTGAGCAGGATCGCACATATTTTGTTCCACTTTTTGGGTGAATTTTCAGCAGGAGCTCTGCTTAGCAAATACCGAGGTTTAATTTCCTTTACAAATTACAGGAAGGCTTAATAGAATTACATAGTGAATAAATACCACTGCCAGACATATAATTAACGTGGCTACGAATACGAGCGACATATATAGACTAGTCTGAATTGCGATGTTTTCGTTGGATAGGTTGTTAAAAGACACACGGTCCCAAGATATGAGTGCCCATATTTGCCAGCAGCCCCAAGCCAAATTCTATTATATAGTACACCAAAAAAGTACACATCTTTCCCGGCATTCCAAATCACTGGTCCATTGGAAGCCATCAATCATTGATGAACAGAGCAGAAGCCTCACTGTTTTAGTGAGTGCCATGCTGCACAGTGCCACCCCCACACACACAAACAATGGCACAATGCAATGCATTGTGCTGCCTAGCTTGTCCCCCCACCCCCACATTTCACCAGGTGATCCTGATGATAAGTCACAGCCTGTGAGATGCAATGCAATGCCAATTCAGTTACAGTTGCTGCAAATCTTGACATTTTCCCCTCATTTCTTGTGTGCTTGGCCTGGCCATTTGGCTGCAAACATTTTTTTGGGGGCCTCTTCCCCCCTCATCTTGCTTTTCAGAGATCTCCAATAATTTGCTTTTGCTTTTGCTTTTGCTTCTTGTTTTGTGAGGGTCGGGTCAGATGATGAGGTTGCCTCTTGTTTGTCATGTGTGTAAATTCTGGTCCCCAGGAAGGGCATGTGGGAGAGGGGTTATTTGTTACTTGCTGCAGTTGCTACACTGGCTTCTCCCCCTATCTTCTCCCATGCATAAAAAAAGAGGAGAGAGCCATGTGACTCAATGCCTCAAGGCATTATTGTTAGCTACCTTCAAGAATCAAGATGTGCAATCTGGCTAGGTCTCCGTGTTTCAAAAGGTTCTTGAGCCGATGCACACTGTCTTGTTCATGGTGGCTGCCCAGACCTCCGCCGACATGCGTAGTAAGGCCCGATGCCATTATAGGCGGCCTAAGCGTGTGCTTTATTCGCAACGGTGGCCTGAAAAGGTGTGAGGAAAGAGCAATTTAGGCCAATGTAGAATGCAGATGCATCCATGAACTTTTGTTCTAGACAGTAATCTGAAAGGGTACAGTTTGTTCTCTAGTATGCATAGCCTGTTCCCATGCTTTAGGGAACACAGCAGCCCTCCTAGTGACAAAAGCATGATATACTACATCATTGCATTTGCAGTGAAAAGAAAATGAGGTTGTGATGGGGAAGATAAAAAGCAGCTTGCGTTATTTGTTCACAGTTCAGATAGGAGATAGAATGGTGCTTTTTCAGATGCAAAATAGCCCTTCATGGCAGGGAAGGGATGGCTGGTAGGAAGCAGGAGCTCACTTTGGTGCCTCACAAGCAGGCACTAGCATTTCCTCCTACTCACCGGTCTCCACAAAGGAGTTTTTGGCCTAAATAATACTGTTGCGTCTGGTTTTTTTTTTTTTGCAGAAGTAATAGCTGCCACGCCGTATTACCGAAAATGTCACCATAGACGTGCTGATACCCGACATGTGTGCAATACCGGACCTCCTGCGCCCGGATTTAATCTCCGCCGCACCTCCCTAGCCTAGACGTCCCTCGTGCGGATACTTGTCCGCCTTAGGTCGCCCCTCGCTCGGACGCCGCCTTGTCTGCACGCCCATGCCCCTGACGCGCCGCGTGTCGCTTGTCCAGTCGGCCGTGACCCGGAGGCCGCCTTGTCCACACGCCTGTGCCCCGGACGCGCCGCGTGTCGCTTGTACGATCGCTCGCGGGTCGACACCGCCTTGTCCGCACGCCGTGCGTTCTCGGACGCACCGCGTGTCGCTTGTACGGTTGTCCGTGGCCCGGACACCGCCTCATCCGCACGCCCATGCCCCAGACACGCCGCGTGTCTCTTGTCCGGTCGCCCGCGGCCCGGACGCTGCCTTGTCCGCACGTCACTGCCTTGGGCGCACCTTGTTCGGTCGCTCGTGCCCCGGATGCACGCCCATGTGTTAGGTAATTGTGCATCTTCTTATCGACAACGCGACCAGTGCAGTGCTGTGGTATGGTCGATTGTCAAAGTGCACTTGGATGTTGAACTAGCTAGCTGCTAGCCAGTCCTGCAAATTCAGCAAGCAAAAGAGGCATTCAGAAACATCAAACAAGTTTGCGTGCATACTTGGACGTATGCGTGCACCCTCGCGTATTGTCTCATCGGGAATTCAGGATGATGCAGAAGAAGAGAGGAAGAGATGGCTGGATAGACGGATGCCAGCACAGCGCACCAGGACGGCGTGCAAAGCAGATGTGTTATTTGCTTGGCCTGAAGCCTTCGACGATGGCTTTGTGTTTCTTCTCTTCTTTTTGTAAGTGAAGGACATGGATGCATGTATATATGTTGCTGATAATCCCATTCCCTGCGAGTGGAGTAGTACATATGATTTACCTTTTTAGGTGTTTTCTATCAGGTTACAGAAAACCTTGGGTGTGATAATTCACTGAGAATGCGGTTCTTAGGATCACTAGCCATCGTTGACACCATGTATCCGTTATTTATAATGAATGAATCCATCCATCCATCAATCCAGAAATTCACAAGACACGCTTTAGCCTTAGGGAAAGCACATTCCTGAACTTTCATGATTCAGAAGGAGGATCGATCGTGCAGAAAAATACAATGCACAAGGGGGCCAGGTTGTAACTTTTACATGAATGACCCTGTAGTTCCCAGACATGCAAACCGAACCCGTCATTGCTTGCTTCAGTTAAATAATATGCGTCGCTAGCCGAGGCATGCCACCATTGGCCTGGCCCCACCACTGCCAGTCTCCAGTGCAGAGCCCTGCTTCCCTGGTTCCTCCACCACCCACCCACCATTGTCATCTCCTCGTGCTTGCTTGTTTTGCTGCCTGCTAGTAACTAATCATCATCGGAGTACAACACAAACCTCACATCGATTCGAGCTATATAGCAACTGAGATGGGTGGCCAAAAACGTGTATAGTTCGTTGGTTTGTGTCAGGTAATCAATCAAGTAGCTAGATTATGGTTGAGATTGGTTCAGCTTGTGCTATCCAATTTGTCATACCTGAATACTACTGAATACTGATGCAGAGCTACGTTCGAGTTCATGAAAGGTTGATGCCAAGTGATACGTCGTATCGTAGTATCAACTTATTTGATGTTTTTGAATGTCTCTTTTGCCTATTGAATTTGCATGACTAGCTAGCAGCTAGCTAGCTCAACGTCCAAGTACATCTACGTCTTGACAATCGACCACACCACGGCACCGCACTGGTCGTGTTGTCGATAAGAAGATAAGCAAATTACCTAACACACGGGCGTGCATCCGGGATACGGACGTGCAGACGAGGCGACGTCTGGGCCACGAACGACAAGACAAGCGACACGCAGCTCGTCCGGGGCACGGGCGTGCGGACGAGGTGGCGCCCGTGGCACGGGCGACTAGACAAGCGACACGCGGTTCGTCCAGGCACGGGCGTGCGAACAAGGCGGCGTCCGGGCGAGGAGCGCAAGGACAAGCTTGTCCGGGCCACAGGCGACCGGAGGCGGACACATGTCCGCACAAGTGACGTCCGGGCTAGGGAGGTGCGGCGGAGATTAAATCCGGGTGCGAGAGACCCGGTATTGGACACGTGTCGGGTACCAACACGTCCGTGATGATATTTTCGGTAATACGGCGCGACAGCTGCTTCTTCTGCAAAAAAAAAAAAAAGGTGCAATTGTGCCATTTAGGGACATTAGTTTATCTCCCACTCTGATTCTGATGTTCCTTGAAGACCCTACACCATCACAACCCCTGGCCAATTGTATATTTGGGGGCACATGTCATGCCTATCCCAAAGTTCAACTATGGCAGATCAGAATATATATAGAGACGATGCTAATATTCCATGATTCCATTGCAGCAGCTCACCAGTATCCCAGTTATAAATGTTTGCTGATATATACACAATGCAATGCATTGCTAAGACATGACATGTACAAACAGGCATGAATGATGAACAAGTAAAATAATCACCAGACAAACTCTTATGAATATAGAAAGTGACTCACCTTGCATCAACTGACTAGGGCTCCACTTGTGCAAAATTCAGCAAACAGGATGACACCTATGATTTGTAAAGTTTATAATAATATCCATGCGCCGTGAAAACAATTACGCATAATTAAAGATATCGCAAATTGCATATAAAAAATAATTTTGATGCGTAGATTGTCAGTAACGCCGAGGGTACACGTCTCAGTTTCCTTCTGCCTTCTCAGAAGGCTTTGGCATCCTCACAATATCATGGAAGCAAGCAGGATTTGACTCCCAATATATTTAAGTACTAACATATGGGTATGGCAACATGTGCAATTAATAATTTGGTTGTCTTATATTTCAGTTCTAACTTCCAATGCAATCATCTGCAGAAGAAAGTTCCATTGCAGTAATGAAGGACACACCCCAGGTGGCACTTGAAATGATTCATTAGCAGGCAACATCACTGATATGCTGCAGGGATTGGTATGCTTAGTCAGCACACCAAGGACTATTAACTGGCAAATGCATGATTAGCCGTGGAAAAGGATTCTGAATCACTCAAAACCAGCCCATGACATTGAAAACTGGGATTCCTTTGGTCAACTCTAAGGTTGATCAGCAACAACAATCTTGGTATTAAAGGAGAGCATAACCGGCAAATATTGGAGGTTGACTCCCTAACTTCAACTTTGATTCTGCACCTATGAATCTCCTGATCACTAGATAAGGGTACGTGGAGCTGGAAACGCATCAAAGAGAGACAAACATTCGCAACTAGTACATTGTGGACATAAAAATGATTTAGATTTAGATTTAGATTTATTCCATTTGATGTTAGGAATAAGAAATGCGGAGAATGGCTGTGCTAATTCTGTTTTATTCGTTTTACAAGATTAAAAAGTGAGAAGGAATACTTTAAAAATGCTAGTGTGGAGGGATAATGATGTATTCTCCCCACATAACGTATTTAAAAAGGAAAGATACGAACCCGGATTATCTAGTGTTGTTGTTTTGTGAATCTGTGTGTTAATCCCGTAGGATTCACACCTCATTTATTTATAGTCTCAAAAACCTAGTCCGATTCTTATACATCGAGATATCCGACTCCAACACAAACTCTCCAACACCCCCACCCCCTCAAGATGGGTCGAAAATATCAATCATGCCCATCTTGTTACATATTGTATAACCCTCACTAGGACCCAACCCTTTAGTAAAACAGTCAGCCAACTGTTCACCAGACTTGACATACTCCAACTTTAATATTCTACCATCGAGCTTCTCCTTAACGAAAAATCTATCAATCTCAACTTTAATATTCTACCGGTTAGGGCTAGGGTCGGTTGTTTGGGGATGGCTCTGATACCATGTTGTTGTTTTGTGAATCTGTGTGTTAATCCCGTAGAATCCACACCTCATTTATTTATAATCTCAAAAACCTAGTCCGATTCTTATACATCGAGATATCCGACTCCAACACAAACTCTCCAACAGCTGGCCCATCACTCGTGGTGCTGACCAACTGATATAAGGAGACTCCTCAGAAGGAATACTTTAGAAATTAGAGCAAGCAAATATCTTGTATCTCCTGAACTCAGAATCTTAAAAATGTTGTGCTTGCACGAGATAAACGACAAGGGCGGTAAGCATTATGAAATGACTGTAAAATCCCCCCTGGAAATTGACTATTGGTTTCAAGCCTCTCAAGCTCCATTAGCGTAACCTTAATCCATTTTTCATCAATGGGACAGGAAGATAGGAAATGCAGATCATGTTTTCAAGCTTCCCAATGTCATCTGAAAACACTGCTAGTTTTCCGATGCTAAAGTCAACCATTAAACAAAGTGAGATAATCAAGGTTGCAGATGAGTACTGCAACTGTACTTAGTACTTACCACAACATGTTCTGAGGTCTGACGACTTAGCAAATCTGAATTTCTTTTCCTTTATTTCAAGATCAGATAGATCCGTGTGTTCTTGATCAAGTACTCTTTGTCTTAGCTAGCACTGTACTTTCAGAGTGATTTAGAATTCATCCACCTTGAGTCAACAGCTGTCTCAGATGTTCTTCTCCCTCGAGAAATCAAACAAGTTGCTATCCTTTGCTCTTGATTAAATCTTGGACGCCTCACAAATCTACTGTAGGATCCCGGATTTCTTCATCCGGATTCCTCTGTGAAATTATTGTGCTATTTCTTGGATCAGTAGATAGCACTTCACAAGTACATTGCTGAATCAAACCATACATGACGTAAAATTATTCCATTCATTAATTTACACATCAGAGTTTACATAGACCGCTTCGGGCTAATTTTTACAATAAGGACCGAACAGGCTAAATGAATACATTACAAAAGATAGCGGAAGCGACAACATAAGCAAAAGGGGTGAGGGCATATCTTACCGCAGGCAAGTGACTGGGGAACCCGTGTACGTCCGATATTATTCGAAAACTTCGGACAATATAGAAGGTACAAAAGAATCGACGGAGTCAACTATACTGGGGTGAGACTAGAACAGCTAAGGACTAAACTACGCTTCAACGATTCTTGGGTCTTCAGACTTCTGGATCCTCGTTGTAGTTGACAGCTCCAGAGTTCCTATTTCTGAGAGTTTGGGGAAAGAGCGAGGATGAGCACAACTACCGTGCTCGCGAGCCAACACAGCCGATGCAATAATATACATGCGCAGTTCAACAAGGATGGCTCGGGTTCTTTTATTTGCGTAAAGCAACATTTATAAATACATATATTTAGAAAACAATATCACTTAGCATTTTAACCAAATTGCATTTTTAAAGAGATTAATTATGCAATAATTAATAAAAGCAGAGGCTACCTCCACCTTCATGCTTATATTTGATGGTGGTCATACCCACCTATTACCAACGCTGGGTAAGAATACCCAGGGAAAATCCAAATAAAGGGCTAGGTGAGCCCCGCATATTTTCCAACCCATCCACAAAAGTTTTTGAAATAGAACTAACTCTCGTAAGCTCCGCATGCCCGCCCGTGACCTGGGCACTACTGCTCAATGCTTTTATTCTATGTAGAGATTGTACATCTTTACCCACAAGAGATAATCAGCTTGATATGTACACACGTTTCCGTAGACATGTGAATCAAGGGGAGATTAACACAAGGCCTTTACAAGACATCCCTCGGTATTTGCCACACCCGCTAAGGTTTCACCTGAGTAGGGTTCCGTTCCCGTGGGACCCAACAACCACTTGCCCAGACCCCCTATTGCGCCATGCAACTTACACCTAGGGTCCCGCAAGTCACATACCCCAACCCGTAGCCTCGTGGGCTCACGGTGAAGGGATGCCCCTCCAATGGTGCAACTCGTACCGGTGGACACCAATTAGTTAGCCAGGTCGACACCATTATAGACTTGTGGTTGTACGGTTTTACAATTGGAGGACATTACAGGATTAAGTACTTAAGATTATCTGGACGGTTCTTACCACATATCAACCATTCTCGTGCTCGAGGTATCCACCACCCTTCCATCCACCCAGATGGGCTATTAGCAAGTTTTAGGGTTTTGGAGAAGTATAAACAAATTATCCAACCAGTCCAGTCATTCTCCCTAATGACTGCCCAAAACAATTGTCATGATTAAAGAATGATGATTTGGGGTAGTAATACCCCGGTACTTAAACAAGTTTAGCATGACGTTTAAGTACGACCTATAACTAGTAGGTTACCAGATATTTACTAGGGTGACAAGGATTTTGGGAGTTCAATTATCAAGGAAAAGGTATAATAATTATTTAATCAACAAGTAGGCATTTAACTACCTTAGAGTGTTTGACATACATTTGCATAAAAATTAAAGCATACAATTTGATTTTTAAAAGAATATAATTTGCACCAAATGTAGGATCAATATGATAAAAGTGTTGACTCGTCTGGGCTATTTTTACCGTGGCCTTGATCTTAACAAAGCTTGATTAGACAGGGGTTGGAATTCTTGGTCGGCGTCATTGCTTGGATCTTGATCCTGCTCGAGTCGTCGATTCTTCTGGACTTCGATTTCTAATTACGCAATAACGATCGAAAAACCAAATAAATCCAAAGATCTCAAAAGACCAAATAAAACACAAGAGCCTCAGAAAGATTGCGGAGGACAGGCTTGAGAGAAGGGTTTGGGCGATACTGGAATGTTTGGCAGAGCTAAACGTCCAGTTGGGCGAAAGGAGGAATGACAGAGAATTTTTGCCTGGAGGGAGGATACAAAGGAGGGTAAGGTCGAAGGAGCTTTTGGCCGGAATGCTCTACTGCGGATTCGGAAGACTGCAAGACTATACCATTACAGGCGACAAAGCAACTTAACTACAGGTTCGACACCAAATCTAGGATACACGATCGACACATAATCCAATGGCAATTCAATACCAAACTCAGCTGCCAAATAATACTTCAATGATTCAATTGCTATCTACTCAACCTACAACCAACTATACAATTGCCAGAACACAAATTATTGCCAAACAATACGGATTGATAAAGCAATCAAATCAATACTTCCAGCTTTCACCAAATATCATTACTTCCAACAATCATTGTCCTACTTACGAAACACTAACCAACAGCTAACAATTGATTAACAAATCCAATAGAAAATACTGTTACTGAAGATCAAAGCCATCCCTAATGATCAGGATCACAACCAATCATTCAAATTACTGCCAAAACACTTATACTGATGATCAGTAATCACAGACAATTAATCAATAATCAATTTTAATACCAGCAAAACATCCTACTACTCTATGGCATAAATTCTCAATTGTCGAATCGATTGTAACCTTAATGCCACCGCTCTAATCTGGGGAAGTAACTACGAATCAAACGTTGACAATTGAAATGGATGAATAACAATTGATCGCAAGTTCTATAACAAAAACTTAATTGACAAAAATTCCAAATGCCAGCACTCAATCTACTGCCACATCAATCATACAACTTTCAATTGCTAGACCAACCAAACTATTGACTTAAAGCACCGATACACAATTGCAAGATTACTAAACAAGGGTTCAAATGACATATCAAAATCCTCAATTGTCGGAGCAATTATTAACAGAGTTCAAACACAGATTTCCAATTAGCAATTCAAACAAACTACTGGCCTAATGCACCAATTCACAAATGCCAGATCAACAAATACATGTTTCCTTCAGTTGACAGATTACTAACAGGGCATTTATTAGCAACATCAAAACAGAAGCTCTTCATTTACCAGCTGCACAAATCTCAAATTCCAGATCACAAATACTGATGCTGAAGAACAATAATCAACAACAACAAACAATTACAGATACTGAAGTTCAAGGCTAATGATCAACACTCACTGCCACCACATGATACTAATGAGCAATATCAACAACAATTCACTATCAATATTGATCTGGGAGCAATAATTACAACAATCATCAATCCAGCTCACTCAATGTCAACAACATTGTCACCGATGATTACTTGACCAAAAACCACGGGGGAGCAGTCGACAGAGAGGGGTAGGGCAAGGGGGAGGCTCGGCCAAGTGAGGGAGCTGGTGTCGAACCCGGGAACGAAGGATCCCGAATTCTCTGTGTTCATACACTAGTCCAGGATTTCCAGTGTACACAGTCACAAAAATGTTATCACAAACATATCCAGAGTGTATATTTAATAAGCATAGAGTTTATTACAACTGGGGCCGGAGGCCAAATAAAACATTAAGCGGAAGCAAAATATAATGGTAAGCCACACGATACGCCACAGCAATAAATCGAGGTCGCCGCCTAATCGCCCCGCTCCTCACCTTCCGGATAGCAGTCTTCTCCCGAATAATAATATTCACAAGAGTGAGCACTACAAGCGTGCTCGCAAATTACACCCAATCTGAATTTAGAATGTATGCATAAGTTTATCAAAGGAGGGTTATAGGGTTTATTTGCGTAAATCACCTTTTGGTTTAAATATTTATACTAAGTTTCAAGGCATATTTTTATTCCATAGCTAAATTCAAATTTGAAGTTCATCATTTTATAATGGATAACCTCCATATGAAACATGGTGAAGGATACCCTCCTATCACAAGGCTACCCGCCTAATTTTACCACAAGGATTAACCATCCTCAAATCATGTCCAAAGTTCTTTTAAAACCAAAACAAATCTAACTTAGAGTGGCTTTGCTCAAGATGTCCATGACCGTGGACACGGCTATTGAATAGATTTACACTCTGCAGAGGGTACAACTTTACCCACACGAGATAATTTGCAGTTATGTCGGCCAATGCACGCTTCTTTAGGCGTGTGACTAGGCAATTATCACAAGGCGTTTCCAATGCATTACCTCAATACCAATATGCCCGCTAAGGTTTCACTTCCATTAGGCTAACCACCTGCCGGAAACCCCCTCTTGCGCCAAGTGGGAATAAAGTCTAACCGACACCCACACAACAAAAATGGCATAAACAATAATGAGGTAAGACAAGTTATTAAGCCTGGTCCTGCCCATACAGAACATGTGGTAGTACGGTGGAGCTTTTGCAAGATGCGGCTCAAAGGCCGGTCCTTAATCTACTTGGGCAACTTTCAATAAAAACCATGGGTCTCACCCTAACTGCAGACAGGCAGTGCATAAACCTGCACCCACCAACGGTCCATGTTTGCCCAAGTACAAACCATTTTCTTTTATTTTTTTATAATTTTCAAAGATATTTGCAAAAGTCCACCATGACAAAGCAATGGGCTTTTTATCAATTTATGAAATTTTGGCTAAATTCTCCCAAAATTAAATATTTCATGATCTAAGCATTTACTAAGCATATATTTATTTTTAAAATCATTTGACTAAGGTTACAAGGAATTGATAATACAACAATCAATTTTGGCTATACAAAGGAATTGGAATAATTAAGTATTTAAAATAGGAATTTAAAATAATTAAATACAATTATGCATGCAATAATAATTTAAAACAGAAATTAAATAATTTTAAATATTGGGGGAAAAATGGTCAATGGTGTAACTTGCCTTGTTCAAATTCCTGGTAT
Source organism: Hsuehochloa calcarea (assembly GCA_036346395.1). NCBI lineage: Eukaryota > Viridiplantae > Streptophyta > Magnoliopsida > Poales > Poaceae > Hsuehochloa > Hsuehochloa calcarea. Next base: position 10,982,209 of record CM070596.1, on the reverse strand, counting down.
TCTACTTCTTCAATAGGGTCAAGCTCTCCGGAGTCGTCAAAATCTATACGCGAGAATATTCCAAATTCAAACAGAATTCAAATGAACACAAATAAATTCAAATGAAAATTCAAATTAACTCCAAATTAAATAATTTTGGTTTAGTTAGCTAGATCTTGATTTTATACAAATTTAGAAATTTGAATCACCTAAATCGGAGTTTGTATGAAGAAATACGAGCTCCTCAAGTTTAAAACCTAAATTAAATCCTAAAATCGAATTTCGAATTTCCAATTAAATTTCTAAAGAAAATTCCAATTATTGCGCAAGCATGCGCGTCGTGAGATTATTCACGAGACTGACATGTGGGCCCGAACAGTCATGGACTGAGTCCACGGCGCTTTCCGAGTCCACGGTGGACTCGGCGCACGCAATAAATGTGAAGGAGTTTTGTCTTTGGCCTTGTATGGCCGCCGGGCGACCACGCTGGCGCCGACTTACGCCACGCACGCGAAAGCGATGAGGTGGCGCCGAGGTGGCAGAGCCACGTCGGCCCGGAGAGGAGGCGCCGGAACCGAGGCAAAGGCGCACGGCGGCGCTGGCGAGCTCCGGCGAGGGTCGCAAATTGATCAGAGATGATGCCGAGTGTGATGCGCTACTGGCGACGCGAGGGCGTGGCGGAAGATGGGCGACGGCGAGGCGGCGTGAGGTTGATCGTTGGCGGCGAAGAGCTCCGCGACGCCCGAGGGCGCGGAGGTGCGCACTGTGTTCATGTGTTGAGGCGGCTTGGCGGTGAGGCGGCCGGAGGTTCACCGTGGCGGCGCTAGAGGCGATGGAGCACTGGCTCGGCGAGAGAGAGAGAGACCAAATGCGGCGATCGGGGCGAGGGAGGCGAGGAGCTGGGCAAAAGCTTGAGGGAGGAGAGGCGCACCGGTGCTCCCTTTATAGGGCGAGGCGAGGCCGGAGATGGAGATCGTGGGCGAGGTGGCGTGGCCGCTTATGAGGTGAGGCGGCGGCAAGCATAAATGAGTTATGGAAGGGGTAATGGCCGAGACGAGTCAGGGGGTGAACTACCGAATCAATGCAGTGAATGCGAGGAAAGAGAGGAGGAATCACGGGATTGATGAGCTCCAGACGGCTTTAATGGCGGTAGGGCGACGATCGCGGAGAGACGAACGCGAGGAAGACGACGCTGTCTTGCAAAGGGCCCACCTGTCGGCGAGACAGAGCGGGAGAGAGGCGCGGCGGAGTGATGTCGGCCGTCCGATTTGATCGGACGGCCAGCGTATCTCAGCTGGGAGAAATGGTCGAGACGCAAGACAGTCTTTGGGCTTCATTTCAAGATCTTGTAAAAGATTTTAAACCTTTTTCAATTGATTTAATTCGTAAATTAAAATAGGCTTTAGAAAATAGTAAATGAAGTCCAAAAATTTTGAGAAAATTCACATAAATTCTATGAGGCATTCTGAACTTAAATAAAATAATTCCAACTTTTAGTTTGTAATAGATTTTGCACATAAATTATTTTAGATTTAAGATACTTTAGGGAAAAGTTTTTAAAATTTCAGAAAATCCACAAAAATTAATAAAGTCTTATTTTTAATGAAATTGAAATTTTGGGTTATATATTTGGGAGCAGAGGAGAAGGGGCTTTGGGGCTGGTCTGGCCGGGTTGGGTTGCTTGGTCCGACCGGGAAAGCAGGGTGCTAGGGGCTGGTGGTGATTCTTTGGCGAGTGGAGGCCGGAGGAGAGGGGGGAGGATGGCAGGGGCACCGGGAGGAGGAGGGGAGGCTCACCGAGTGTTGGTGGAGGCAGAGGAGCTCCGGAGGTGGCCGTTTGACGGAAGCCGAGGCGGAGGGAGCACGGCGGCGGCGAGTTGCGGCGGCGAGGAAACCCAATCGTCCGGGAAGAAGTGTCGGGGCAAAGGGCGGTGCTTCCGGCAGTGGCGATTTGGGCGGAGAGGCGCCGGAGGGGGAGAAGGAGAAGGAACGGGCGGCTCTTGGGGAAACTTACCGGTGGGGAAAGAGGAGCGGGCGCTGGAGAAGCAGAGAAGCGCCGGCTATTTATAGCCCAGAGGAGGGGATGGAGCCGGGGAGGAGTTGACGTTGATGGCGGCATGGGCGTGGGCGTGGGCGCGGCATGGCGGGAGGACGACGGACGGCGGCGAAAGCGCGGCGGCCGGCGGTCGATCTGGCCGTTGCGAAGGCGTCTGCAGACTTGGACCCGGTCGGAAGCACTGCGCGAGGATCGGAGGAGACGGTGCCGACGCCATGGAGGTATGGGCGGCGGGTGGATGCGGCAGGGCATGGCGGAGTCGGTGGAGAGGCGACGCCTTGATGAAGCGAGCGCAGGAATGGGGGCGACCTTGCAGGTGGGGCTCGTGAAGGCGACATGCGGTGGGGGTGGTGCTTCAGTGGGCCGGGCCGAGAGGAGGCGAGGTCGGACCGAGCCGGAGGGAAGGAAGGAGGCGGCGGCGCACTTGAGCAGGGAGAGCGGATGGGGCGGAGCGGCCGGGCGAGAGAGGAGGGAGGTGAAGCGGCGACGGGAGTGAAGACGGAGCGGCCGAGGCGGCTGGGGGAGAAGGGATAAGGGGGGGGGGGAGAGACGGGCGACGCGAGAGATAAGGGAGAGATAGAACGGCGGGGCTGGGCCGATCGGGTGAACTGGGCCGGTTCGGAAAAAAAAAAGGAAAGGCGGGCCGGGTTGGGAAAATGGGCTGGAAAACAGGGAAGTTTTAGGAAAATTGGTGGGCCAGAAAAGAGTTGGCCCAGGAAAATAAAAGGGAGGCAAAATTTTGGAAGGGTTCAAATCTGAGAAATTTTATTTTGATCCGAATTTTTGAATTCGGTAATTTGAATGGATGTTTGAAACACAAATCCGAGCTTAAAGAGAGCTCGAAAATTTTAAAATTTTAAGCGGCAAACAAAAATCAATAAAAATCGAAATTGAATAATCGGTACTATTTATCGTCTCAAAATGGGATGTCACGTCTACACGCTTTGCTTGCTCAGACAGAACGCCACAAGATGGCAGCTCAGAAGCTTCCGAGTGCAGTCTCAGGAACAAGATTCACCGCCTTTTCCATTGCTTCCCGGAAACTGTAAGTGCAACATAAACAAGATATAAAAAGCACACACAACCCATTGCAACATCTACAAATACATTATTGCTCTCGAGGAAATCGAGATCCCAAATCGAGTTCACATCCCCAAAACAACATCCACGGCTTCTCTTCTCCTAGATTGCGGAGAGCCCACACCTCGGGGTCGCGGCTCGGCGAGCTAATCATTGTACAGTACATGGTATGATACTACTAAACTTCACTGTTTACCAGGACTGAACAGCCTTGCCATGCATAGCCTCAGAAGCACTAGGCAAATAGGTCATGCCCCTGCTAGTAGTACAATCAATAGTAAGATATGAAATCATAGTATGATGCAATGATCGTCTCTATGAACAAATGGTTATCAGTTAGATTTCTTTCACTGATGGAAATGGCCAGGGGTGCTATCAGCAGCAATGTGATGCACACTGGTGGCTGCTTGCTCTACCCGACAGCCGTCCGACTAACGACGGCACAGCTGTTCCGATCGAGATCGGTCGCGCCGATCCCCGAGCCCGGCCGGTAGCACCCGACGTTGTCCTTCTTCCGTTGCCCACGGAATAAGAAAGGGCCCTTGGCACATGGCGCCAAGCAAGCATGACATAAACTTGGGCACTGCAGTGCACTCCCCCTCATGGTTTCCAGCTCAACATGAGAGACATCCAAGATCCAATTAATAGGCCACATGAGCAACTAACCACTTGATTATGATCCCCCACTGGCAGTACAATTTCCCAAGTAAATCCCTCCACGTTTGCAGCTCAAGCTACCTCTGATCACAGGGCTAGCTAGCTAGCTCTTCATTTTGTTGCTTTGTTTACTTGATTCCATGGCTCCCTCCCTCCTCTAGTGGTAGGCTAGCTGCTGGTTTAGCACTACTACTGCTACTACTACTACTATACTTTCAGCTGCATGCCCTTGATTTGTGCCAATCTGTCCCGGAAAGCGCGGCAAATGGTCCCCTTAATTACCCTATGATTAAAAGATCAACCTCTGCTGCAATCTTATGGAATGAGAAGGATCCACACTACATTTTTGAGACAGCACCTGGTTTTGTGTCACAACATCAACACTTGCTCTTCCTTAGAGGAAAGATGCATGGTTGTTTACTTGGCCAGAGAAGGCGGTCATCGGAGACCGGAGTGACAGCGAATCCGGTCGGTTAACCTAAGCGCGGGGCGAGATATATTTCCTAAGAAAGGATATCATGAGACAGTAGCATCGAAAACAAACAAACTTTGCTTAACTAGGTTCTTGTTCCAGATTTCCAATGAACGGAATTGTTGCCATCACAGATAATATTATCAATGTAGTATCTACTGCAGTTAGTTAATTAATTAGCGGCCATGAGTAGTACTGTGCTGCTAGCTGCACTCTAGCAGATGGCTGTTAATTTATGCACACTGAGGAAGAAACACAGCACGGTTAGCTGCCCTTGCATGAGCACAGTGATGACACAAGAATCTTAACTGAAGCTCTGCCTCATCAGCTAGGAGTATCATCAGAGAGCTCAGAGGGGAAAGGACTGCACATCTACTAGAAATCTGGTGGGCACTACCAAAAAGGCAATGTTGCAGCTGCCAAAATGCCAAGCTTGTGCAGAGTAAGATCCCAAGAACAATAAAAGATAGGCAGGTAGGTGCCTCTATATCTTGAGAATGCAGCATCCACGCCACACAGTCCCAAAGGTATACTAGTATTGTACCTAAGCTACTAGTACTGCCATTACTCGCTACTGGCAAAAGAGAGGCACACTGAATAAATTATTGAGAGGATGGAATGGATGGATACCATGGGGCTACCTCACGGCTAGCTAGAGGCCAAAAGGCACAGGCTCCCCCTCCTCCTCACTCTCCAGTACCTAATTGTTAGTACTCCCTTAGCTCTATCTACGTACCATCATCCATCACATGTCCAGCACATGAGAGGCTGCACTGCTGCAGCTAGCTGTGGCATGGCAATGGCATAACCGTACGCCGCAGCGCCGGTCGAGATCTTCTACGCGACGATCATTCGCCCTGGCGTGTCGCGGACTCGCGGTCGACGACCCATCATGAATAATTGTCGATCGATCTAGTAGTCAATGCGATGTCGGATTAATTTGTTGATGAGAAAAGAATCATCAGAGGCGGCGGCAGCAGCAGCAAGCTTCTCACTTCTCAGCATAAGTTTCCTAATTTCCGGAGACCAATGGACAGTGGATACTAAGAATATACACGAGATCGAAGAAGCACTAGAGATTCAGAAATGCTGGTGCCCCTAACCGAACAGCTGAATGGAACATGTCCAGTTAGGAATTAACATGGCATGAAGGCTACACCAATGATCATGCATGAGATCGATCTTGCATCTTACTATGCCATGGCATGCGAGAATATCAATCCAGCCCTCCGCATGCAAGCTCCCTCCTCAAAGAATAGCCATGAATGTGATGGATGGCCACAGCAGGTACCTGGGTACTTAAATGATGCAACCAGCTTTTCTTTTCCATGGCAGAAGGATAGATAGATAGAACAGATGCATGCATACACACACACACATGCAAGTGACTGAGGTAGTGAAGGCCATGCATCTGCCACCACATTGTGAAAGCTAAGCTAGCAAAAGCTTCGTCTGTGCATGCAGTGAGTGGCTCAAGCATAAGCCTGAATTCATTGACATTGCACACACAGTGGTGGTGAAGTGTACAGATGAACAGAAGATTCATGTGGGTAGCCAGGTAGCCAGCAGCGGCGGCATCACAGTACAGTACATACCCTCCCTCCCCCTGGTACTCATTTATGTCCATTGCTTTATGTTTGATCAGAGCTTCAGAATATCAGCAGCTGCAGCTGGCTGAGCGCAGAGTGAGAGAAGCCCATACAGGGCAGCCACCAATGGCACACAATACAATGCGACGCGACGCGATGCGATGAGATGCGGCAGCGGCGGCAGAGGTAGTAGTACCATCATCATGAGGTTCGTTACGCTGGTATGGCAGCGGCGGCAGGAGGAGGAGAGGTGTCCGCTCCGCTCCGCTCTGCTCCTCTCCGCTCCTCTCGCTGCTGCTGATGAATGTCCATATCCTGGCAGTGGTGGTGGAGGCAGGGAGGGGCGCCAGGGCGTCGTCTGGTCCCCGGCTTGGTCGTGTCGTTGTCTGCCTAACCTGCGTCCGCTCAGCACCGCCTAACTCGTCCTCTTTGCTCGGTCAATTCAAAACCTCTCTACTAATGGCGATTGCAAATGTTTATTTAGTCCTTAGTACTGAGTTATTAATTCCTCTGGGAACTGTGCCTTTTCCAAAAAATTAACTTGGTGCTATCGTGCTAGTGTGTAAACCATCTATTCGATATAAACCATCTATTCGATACCATCGTCAACATGGTTTGCAGTGGTGGAGTTAGAAATTTGTCGGCAAAAATATAGTTGGATCATCTGACTCAACGTGGTTTCATCACTTCTTGGCATCATGGTAGCACAGGATATACATATGTTACCATAGTCGTGTAATTTTGGTGCTCTCTTGACATGCATCGGCACAAACCCTGATGATTGTGATCTGTTTTTTGGACATACAAACCCATAATGTTTGCCGACATTATGGGTTTTCCTCGGCAGTAATTTTCTCTTTTCTAGACTCGTACATGGACAGGACAAATATCTATCTAGAGCATCTAGCTTTATTCCATGAGCATGCTTTTTCTTTTTCCTGTCTACGAGCCAATCTGAAGTCGGAATCATATTTGATTTAAATTGTGGGAATATGAGCACATCTTTTGTGTCGAAAAGGACATGGCTGTCAAATCAATAGAAAAGGGTAGTATGGCTAGTGACCCTGCTCAATAATTCCACATCTTACCTGCAGGCTGCAGAATCCCCATAAGGAAGAAAAAAAATTCATTACCTTTGCGAAAATTAGAAGACTTTTGCTTGAATTTTTTTATTATTAATTAACCTTTTTTAATTTTATTTTAAAGTTAACCTCCGCGAACTTTATTTCCAATTATGACCCCCTTTGGTTACACCTCCACCCGTAACGTGACAAAATAATATTGTCACACCATATAATGAGTCCGCTAAAATATCACTTTTTGTCACACCACTAGTGGTGGCGTGACCAAACAACACTGTCACGCCACGGGTGGTGGTGTGATGAGAGTTTACCCAGATACGAGCTGACGTGACAGTGTTGTTTTATCACGCCACAGGAGGTCAGAATTGAAAACAAAGTTCGTGGTGGGTTAACTTTAAAATTAAATTTAAAAAGGTTAATTAATAATAAAAATTCTTTTGCTTGCCATCCAGGGAAACCAAACTGTATCTGATCCTTGCTTGGAGAATTTTTTAAAAAATAATATTTTTAAAAGAAAATTACAAAATAAAATAGTCGGACTAAAAAATAACAAAAATGGATTCATGTCTTCGGTTAAACTGGCGCTCATGTCGCCAATTTAACTAGCGACAGGAACTCCTCCCCTATAAAAACTCGATGAAACCCTAAAATTCAGCATATGATTCATTTGTGTTCATAAAAAATAGGAGGAGAGAAGCTAGCGAAGCGCTGCCCGTCCGGTTACCTACCTGTGAGGTAATTTTTTGAACCGCATGGATTACATAGTTTTGGATGTACGGTTGTGTAGTGTAGTATGTTGTACATAATTCTTTTCGATGGGTAGTCTTGTTTTAGATATGTGGTTAATCGTGGAAATATTCTTCATGGTGCAGTGCGTCAATTATGTCAGACGTCACTAATTTCAAATTTTACTACGGTCCGCGGACTATTCTGGAGGGTCCCGAGGGGATTGATCTACATTATTTACAATCGGCGACGGTGCCCCTGCCAAGAGCAGAGGGGCGTAGATGGAGCGCTGTGATGCAGTGGTTGTTTCACACATTCCAAGTGGACCGTGATGTATATGATCTAAGATTGAGTTGCTTTGCCCCTCGAGCAACACAACCCACATATTTGGAGTTAGTGCAGCTGAAGGGAACAAATTCATGTCAGTCATATCTACGTGTGGCGAGGGAGGGAGGGTGGGATTTGGTCCTTCTAGCCCAGGCATATGTCAAGCCCATTCTTGCATCTGCGGTTGAACAAGAAGAGGGTGGTGATGCCGAAGAAGAAGTCGGTGACTCCAGCTACAGCGCCCGAAGCTCTCGGAGTTACTGATGTTGTCGACGAAGACCCTAAAGAAGTAGCTCCTTCATTCAGGCAGGCCAGTGGGCTTGCTGACGAGGGTGAGGAACTGGAAGCCATTATACAAAGGATGGACCAGGAATCCGGGGACTACAAGGCAGTGTCAGAAGATGAAGGATCCGACGACGATGATGATGTGGACCAGCGGGCGGTTCCATCCAAGTGAAATACATACCAGTTCGACAACCTCGTCGTCGATGAAGGCTCATGTGTGTCGTGGGAGTATGACCAGAGTGAGGTCAGGCAAGGAGCTGTGTACAAATGCAAGGAGGCCGTATAGGAGGCGGTCAAATTCTGGCCCTTGCAGGTGCAGCGCACATTCACAATCGTCAAGTCTAACCAAAGATGATACTTGTGGATATCGTGAGGATATGTGCACGATCTTAGAATGATGAGTCAATTGGCAATGGCTTTGTTGGTTTGCAAAATCTCGCGTTTTTGGGTTTGCTCCAGTGCTGTCAGGTCACTGGCGGTCAGACCAGCCAGGTCGCCGGTCCGACCGGCCAGTGGAAAGGTCTGACCGGCAATGCTTGCTGGTCCGATCGCAAAATTGTGTTGATGGAATTTGGGGCTAGGCCAAAAATAGGTTGTGTAGGCAAGTGAGGGGAGTCTCCTGGATGTGGTCACATAATTTTTGGAGCTCCCAGTCAAAAGTTCTATTCATTTGAAAATTCCAGAAGGATTCGGATTTTCGAGATGGAATTTTGGCTAAGTCTTTTCGGGCGGTCCGACCGCCGTTGTGGAATCGGTCGGACCGGCCGTTTGGGGCGGTCAGACCGCCGATCACTCGAAGGTTATCCATTTTGGCATTGATGTGTTTTGATTGTGTTTGATGTATGGATTTCAATGCTTTATTGTTGCATATTGCATTGTGGAACTAACGTGGGTCAAGTTGTGAAGAACTTGTTCCCGGAGACGATTTGTTTGTCTATTACTGTGCAGGTGGCTTGCAGGTCAACGACGTCAACGGTGAGGTGGATCGGGACTACGCTTGGAGAGCTGAGGTCTAGAACGATCATGGATGCTGGGTGAGGTCGTGTGACTCAAGCATGGTGCAGAATGGGCAATATGGATCGAACGGGTAGTTTGTTGCAGCTGGTTGGATCAGGCGGTGCGGAAGTCGGTGCAAGTCTCTAGGAGGTTCCGATGGGATTCAGACAGGAGAGACTTGGCGACGTGATGAGAGCCGCTGATCAACCTACACGTGGTGAAGCAGGCGTGTGCTTCAACAGATATGTGTGGGTGGGTCCCATGTGTGTGTGGGCCTTCATGGGAGCCCATTAGTGGAAACCCTAGGTCTCTCCTATAAATAGAAAGGGGGGAGAGGAAAACCCCCCAAGCACTCTAAGCATTCACTTTGTCTCTCCAAGTCCTTTTCTAGGGTTAGGGTTTGGAGAGGAGAGGAGAGGAGAGGAAGGTTGTGTGTGTGCTCCTTGTGTGAGGTCTTGTCCTCCTTGAGGGAGTGGCTTTGTAAGCATCTTGTGAGATCAATCAATCTTGTGATGCTTGCTTGAGAGATCAATTGTCTCCTTTGTGTTCTTCTCTCTTTTGATGAATTTGGTGCTTCCTTGATTCAAGTGTTTATGCTTGGTCTCTTGACCGATTTTATCTTGCTTTGATGTGTAGGAATACTCCTAGAATCATCTAGACCATCAACCCCCACAAGCAAGTCTTGAATCAAGATTATCATATTTCTAGGGTTTGGGCACTTCTTTGTTAAAACCTTGAGAGATCGATTCTACGAAGTGGATCTGGTGGATCGTCGCTAGAAATAGGTCTCTAATATCCTTAGGGAGGTGTGCTCCAAATTTGGTCAAGTTTCATTGGTTAAATCAAAAGTTGGACTAAATTTCGTTTTGGATTTGGGCTTGAGTTTCGGTTCTGGACTAAATCGGTCGGACCAATTTTTATACGGCGGTTAGACTACCCGCCTTTCAGACCACCCAGTAGTGGCAGGTCGAACCGATTTCCAACGGTCCGACCGCCAGTTAGTAGCCGGTCCGACCGCTCGTCAACCGTCGGTCCGACCGCCAGTCTCCAGCCGGTCTGACCGCCAGTACTCAGACCGATCCTCTGAGATCATTTCTCCACATTTGTGTCGTGTGGTTAAGGGAGTTATCGAATTCATCACAAAGCTTCCTTTGTGCGTTTACTGATCTTCTTAGCTTTCATAGCTAAAGGAGTAAAGTTCGTGTTGAATTTGATTAAGGCGAGAAATTTGAGAAAGCGCTTATTCACCCCCCTAGTCGCCTTTACGGTCCTACAATACTTAAAGATGATACGATGTGAAGTGCGAAATAGAGGGATGCCCTTGGCGAGTGCATATATTTCAGCTTAAGTGGGACACCTACTGGAAGTGCTCAATAGTAGCCCTGCACACATACGTCGTCACTGAGTCAGTGCAGTCCCACAGGAACTTGTCATCAGGCTTCATCGCCAACCTCATGTACGGTGAGATCGTGGATAATCTTGATTTTGTGTCATGATCCATCATTCGTACGATTGAGGCAAGGTTCCAGTACACAATCAGCTATGCCAAGGCTTAGAGGGCAAAACAGAAGGCAGTGGTATTAAGGTTCGGCATGTTCGAGGATTCCTACCACAACCTCTCCAGGCTACTCTGAGTCATACAAGACAAAAATTCAAGCACTCATGTCGACATTCAAGACGCCCACACATCCGAAGTGGGCCGATAAGAGGGTATTGTAGCGAGCATTCTTTGCTTTTGGTCCACGCATCAATGCATTTCTGGTACTGTCGTTCAATCTTGTGCGTAGATGGCACATTCCTGACTGGAAAGTACAAGGGCCAGATACTGACTGCAATAGCGACGGACGGTAGTAATTAAGTTCTTTCTGTGGCATTCGCTTTCGTTGAAAGCGAGAACACAAACAGCTGGTTGTGATTCCTGAAGAATGTGAGGATTTTTGTTGTACAGAGCCATCCAAACGTATACATCATTCATGATCGGTATGCCGGCCTGCTCAGTGCAATAACCCAACTACAATAAGGAGATAACGAACCATTTGCATGGGCGGATCTACAGAGCAGGTGGTGCATGAGGCACTTGGGGGTAAACTTCTACAAGCAGTTCCACAATAAGGACCTGATGAACCTGTTCAAGTAGTTGTGCAACCAGAATCAGCAGCGGAAATTTGAAGCACACTGGAATATTCTGGATGAGCAGATCCGGATGCACAGAAGGGAGGCAGCAAAAAGGGCCACCTCAAGCGCTAACCAGGCTCCCGAAGCATTGTCACGACTACCCACAGATGGCCCTAGTCTAACAAGGAGGACGGGGGCGCAGGTGAAATGCTTTTTGGACTGGATTGAGCACAAGCCTAAGGAGAAGTGGTTGTTGTTGCATGACAGTGGTAGTTCTCGATATGGTGTCATGACAACCAATCTAGCCCGAGGTTTACAACTGGGTCATGCGCGGCGCAAGGTGTCTCCCTTTGGTTGGTATTGTGGAGGCAATTCTCTGCGGTATGACAAACTACTTCGTTGACAGAAGCAACAACGCGTCGCTCACCATGGCAAATGATAGAGTACTCTACTCCGCCATGATCACCAAGTTCATGGAGGAGAAGAGCAAGAAGGGTGAGATGCATCGCAGTACAAGATGGGCACAAGGGAGCTTCACTTCGAGGTAATGTGCATGGATAAAGGATGCCACGGGACGAACCGCGAGAGGATTACCTACGAGTGCATGCTACGCCGCTCTAGTTGCGTATGAACTTGCAACAAATCCCTTCTTTTGCATAGGCCCTATCCCATATCATGGCCGCATGTTCCACGATGGCGCAACATCCTGGGCAGTACCTCTTTGATTACTTCAACAAGGAGGCGGTGATGCAAACATGGAGTGCGGAGGTGTATGGTTACGCCGTGGTTGGCCATTTCACTGGCTATCCGAGCTGGGAGCAACTAATCTGGGCCGCGGACATTGAAAGGCTGAAGGGAAAGGTCGGCCGGTGACAAGTACGACGCATTAGGAACAACATGGACGAAGCAGAAGCCGGACGTCGTACGAAGAAGTGCTCCATTTTGCAGAGAGTCTGAGCACACCTTCAAGAAATGCCCGATGAGAAATCCTCTGGACGAAGGACACACCGGCACTCCGGACGTCACCGCGGGGACCTCGTTCGGCCGCCCGACTCGAGGCAGTCCACATAGGGGATGTTGAGGCCACTGCCACGAGAAAGCACAGAAAGTTGTAATATGTGATTGCCAATGTTCTGGAATATCACTTTCATTTGTAAAAAAACTAAGTGTTATGACGTTTTGCTCAATTTTATGTAATATCAGTGTGACATGTCGTAGTTTCGAGTAATGACAAATTCGCATGATTTTATCTTCCTTACCAACATGTGGGAGGAACAGACAGTACTTGAAACCTACAGTACTCGAAACCAGCAGTACACGATCTTGACTTTGATCAATTTACTGCATGGACCGATTATAGTTCGACTAATTGTTATAACTTTACCAGAAATAAATTAGAGTCCGTAAACAGAAGAACATTACACGTGTTCACATGGCGTGATGGTTCGGTTAATTGCTTAAGTCATCCTCGCTACTACTACGGTACACTAGGACACAAGCATTCAGACCATGTAAGTATACATGCCTTTAGGAGATAGTAAAAAACATGACGGATAGAACGGGGGACTACTACGGAATGACCCAACCTACTGCGTGGACCGGAGCCATTTACCCTTCCTTGTGAGCTCGGTGTTGTACTCCTTGCTGATCTCCCTCGCTTTCGTCGCTATTTCCCTCTTTTTCTCGTACTCCATGCGGTTGCATGCCTCAAGATGAGCTTTCGTCTCTCGATGGATACGGTCATTTTGCTCATCGTTGCGGTGCTCCTCCTCTGGATCTCGTGGGCCCTTTTGGCATCCTACTCCTCGTAGTCCATACGCCACTGGTCGTTTGGGTGGATCTCTTGGTCGATCCCCTTGCGGTATACATATAGTGAATTCGAGGACTACGAGTAGACAGAAGAGGTTGTTAGTGCGTACTTTGAAAGAGTAATAGTAGGAGAACATAATGTAACTGGTCCTTACCAGCTGCCGATAGCTGCTCATGTCCCAACGGCGGTCCGGATAGTCCGAGGAGTAGTTCGCGCAACCCCAGTAACGCATGCCCAGGCTTATTCGGTGCTTGTACTTGAAAAACTTGCATGAGTCTCTGCACCAACAGAGAGGCGACATCTCCCCCTCGGGCGGCCCATCCGGCGAAGGCTCGGTGGGCATGTTCGAGACAGGGTTGCTGCTTCGGGGGGCGGAACCATTGTGGGGAGGTTCCCTCCTGGCATGTATCCTTTGTTCGTCCAGGGCCACGGCAAGCCTTGCAAGTTTGCGGATCTCTTCCCATTGCTTCTGCTTGTCCATCTTAGCGAGATTGTGTTAAAGTGTTGATGCAGGAGAACCCGCCATGGAATGGGTAGTACTTATAGGCCAAGGCGGCCCTGTGTACACAACTAAATTATAATTTGGTTGACGGAAATTCGTGTCCGCGAGGTAGCGTTGCACAAAGCTGACTTGTTGGGTCACGTCGCTGTGTAAAGCTGACTCGTTGGGTCACGTCGCTGCTCAAAGTTCTATCGTTGGGTCACGTCGCTGCGCAAAGCTATCTCGTTGGGTCACGTCGCTGCGCAAAGCTGTAGTCGATACCAACATTACTTGAAACGAACAGTACTCAAAATGAACAGTACTCAAAGCGAACAGTACCCGAAACAAACAATATTCGAAGTCAACAATACTCGAAATGAACAGTACTCGAAACAAACAGTACTCGAAACAAACAATACTCGAATCCAACAGTACTCGAAACCTACAGTACTCGAACCCAGTGGTACTCGAAATGAACATTTCTCGAACCCCACAGTACTCGAAGCGAATAGTTCTTGAACCCCACAGTGCTTGAAATGAACAGTTCTCGAACCCCACAGTACTCGAAACGAACAGTACTCAGAAAGTGTGCACGCTAAAAAGAGATAATGAAATACTATATTACCATTACTATAGTTGTACAAAAATTAATGTTCACATGACATCTACTGGCGGCCCCTCTTGTGGCGTACTCCGCATGTCGCCCCCGAACGTGCCCATCGCTGGTGATAGTACGTCAATAGATCAGGCGGCCGACATACCCGGCCGACACGAGGAGCCGAGGTGGTGTGGTGACATCGAGGTCCAGCGTCGGTAGAGTCGGCTCCGGGGTCGATAGGGTCGGCTCCAGCGCACTTGGCAGCTGAGAGGCCTGGTCCTGGGGGAAGTGGAAGTCCTCGACGAATATCTTGTCGTACGACAAGTTCGGTTCGTCCCAACTTAGTGCACGACCTGTGAAATATTACGTTACACATGCAATCATAGGAAAACCACGAAATCAAACAAGGTATTCATACTGGGGGCACGAAGGCAGTCGTGGACGACGACGCATACTCCTGCAAACTGTCCCGAGGAGATCCCACCACGATGCCACGAGGACCCACCCGCCACGTCCAGGGGAGGAGCCTGTAGTCGTGAGCCACCATGGCTGCCCCCTCACCCACGAACTGGCGAATGTGAATGTGTCCTCGGCCCGCGACAAGTCACGATTTGGATCTGTCGCCTCGCCTTCTTCACGATACGCTGTAAGATCCCTCTGGCTTCCCTCCTAAGCGACAACTACTGCGTCTGGCCTGTCAACTAGAGGATCTCCCGATGTAGATCCACCTGCACATGTAATCAACAAGTTGAAAATCTAAATCTAGCTAATTAAATATGAAGTATTGACCGTTGAATACGTACCACGCGGTGGAATGCAGAGTCCAGCTTTGTGGGGTACGTGTCGGATGTCGTAGCCTCGTGTCGCGGTAGGTCGACCACGACCCGGACGTAGCGAAGCCTCGTCCGACTACTGTACCACTCCATGTACTCCTCGTACTCCGTGGGGTCGTAGGGAGCATCCTCCAAGACGATGTCAGCGTAGGCGTTGAGCCAGCCCTCAACCGAAGGGAACATCCTCTCCGTCCAGGTGGTAGTACCACGTACTCCCTTCCTAGTGTACCTTTAGATGGCAAGACAATCATTTGGTACATATGTAATGCAGATTGTACTAAAGAATTAAAGCGCAAACTAACCCGTGGACGTGGGCATGCAGCCGCTGCGCCCAGGGGCTAGGACCTGCTGTCGCAGACCGAACTAGCACATGACTTGCCCCACCTAGTACTCCTTCACAAAGACCTCGTGCAACAAGGCCCTTCTCGTGTGCCAGTACAGGTGGTCTCGCATGCACATACTGGACAGTCCTCCGGGTGCGCGTGCAGACACCCTCTCCTCCGTGTACAGTCTCCAGATGAAGCAGTCATTCGTCAGCTAGTCGAACATCACGACGTAGGACGGGTACGACCCCTGTGTGGTGATCGGTGTGTAGATCACCTATGAAATAGACCAAAGGAACACTTAGCGCATGAAATTGTGATTGCATTACGAGAAAATAATAAATATTCACGAAACTAACCCACTGGCGGCACCACACTATGCCCATAGTAGGTCGGTCCACGTCGTCGTCCTCAGCGTACAGGTTGACTGTGTACGCTCCCAAGTCCAACTGTGGACGTCCAATCTGGAATCACTTGAAGGACCAAAGCTCCAGAAGTAGCATGCATCCGAAGAGGATGGAGTTGTCCTGGAATCGGCGTCACACGTCGCACAGTGCGTAGTACGTCGCGCACAGCACGTCCGGACCCTAGTCGTAGGGCTGGATCTCCTCTACCGGCCAATCTGTAAGCTCACGTGCGTAGCGGATGTAATGCTTATCGACGCTGTCACCGTGGTACCCTAGGAACATGACCCACCCAAACAGCCACAGCAGGTAGGCCCCGAAGTGCCTCCTCACTATCTCGTCGGGTGTGTCCTCTGCCATACACTTTGCAAGAATACATATACACGTCAGCAAGGTTCACAAATGCATTGATGAAAGAGGATAATAGTTACGAAGACTTACGTAGAACTAGGAGATCCACTTGATGTCGGCCGGTCTTGGGTCTTGAACTCGTGGTAATGTCCGCGGCAAAGACATCCACGAACCTCGCTAGGAACTTCGTGCGCCACGTGGGCGAGATCTCATAAGCGTCATGGGGAAGCCTGCGTAGGGAAACCCGGTCAGGAAGCTCACGTCCTGCAGTGTCAGCGTCATCTCCCCGCACGGGAGGTGAAACGTGTGTATCTCCGGCCTGCAGCAGTCGACTAACGCCGTCAGTAGGGCCCGGTCGTATGGAAAATGCCTGGAGGTCCTGGTCGTCCTCCCACGTCGCCTCCACCATCCGTGTCAGCAGAAGGAGGCATGCCGCTCTCAACCTGCGTCGGGTCAGGTTACGAACGAACGTTAGTCCACACGTAGTAGTTAGGTCACAAATGAGTACACGAAGATCGCAATGACACGTACCTCGGCACCCAGCTGGGGTGCAACCTCCAAGGCCTGATGGGCGTGCGCGGCCGCAGCACGCCAAGCTCAATCAGCGCCTCGCCCTCCTGGGGGAGGATGGTATTGAGGCGGCTACGTGATCGAGGTCAATCACTAGGTCAAGCAGCTCGTACGGCCACTCGGCATTCAGTGCATACATTGTAAAGAGTACAAAATATGTAAAAAGCTAATGCGAAGCGACATTAGCAAACTAATTACTAACCACAAATAGAAACCAAATTTATGCGACAAGTCATAAAGCTGTGATTACGCTCTACCTAACCTACAGAGCTAAATAAATCTAGGATTTTTTCGATTAGGCTTTACTTACTTACCCTAATTAGCTGCCCCAGATTTTCTTTGTAATTTTAAAATATGTCATGCTATTTTCCTAGTTATAAATTAATTCTCGACATTAACAATATAATTACCGCACAAAAATAGGGAGCTAAATAAAGCTGTGATTAATTCAATTAGGCTCTACCTACCCTAATTAATTGCTATGGATTTTTCTTTCAATTTTAAAACATGTCATGCTGCGTTCCTACTAAAAACATAATTTTCGGTATTAACAATATAATTTCCGCGCACAAATGAGGAGCTAAATAAAATTGGTATTATTTACATTACCCTTTACCTACCTCCTACACAGCTCAAAAGATGTACTACATAATTGTACTATATTTTTCTAATCTACTAAATTCTATGTCGCTATTTTTGTTTGCTAACTAACAATGTTTTTGACATAATATACAAAGTTCGAAAAAATGTACCTACAAGATGGTCGATCGAATCCGATACTCCGTCTATCTCTTCTCCGCAAGGAACTAGCAGAGCTTCGCTACCTTTCTTCTCTCACTCCCCCCCTCTCTTTTTGTTTTTTTTTTGGAATTAAAATGAGTTTGGACTGATTTTTGGAGGTTTTTATAGCTGGATTCCTGACGCTAGTTCAACTGGCGACAGGAACCTATCACCAGTTGAACTGACGACAGGTGACTGCTCATTTCTTGTCGCTCGTTGAACTGACGACAGGAAATCGGACTAGTGACAAGAGGTACTGGCGACGACGGTTCAATGTAAACTGTCATGATTCAACCGTGTCGAGAACCCATTTTGCTATTTTTTGGGCCGACTATTTATTTTTGTAATATTATTTTTTTAGAAAAATAATATTTTTAAAAATATTCCTTGTTTGGATACATACATAATACCTAACTCCAGAAGAAAACAGTTATCACCAAGAATGACAAATGTCATCGCAATGAGTGTACATTAAAGCTTAAAGGGTCAAGAAGGCTTTCTTTTTCACTACTAAATTACTACCACTCATACATGCTACTACATGCAAAGACGGAGCTGGGCTTTGGACCGTCGGCACAATAGTCTAAGGCCTGCAATAATTTAGACCTGAAATACTAGCCTGAGATGTGACCCGTGACCAGCTACCACTGCCTGCATGTATGGATCTTGATGTCAATTTATGTACCTTAACGGTTACAAAGATCAGGATGGCTTTGTTTCTTACCAAATTATCTTCATAGCTTTGCTGACCGATGCAAGCCCTTAAGAAGCTATCAAATGCTGGTCTTCTGTCTCAATGATTGTTTCATTCATCCAATAAGTTTTGCCGTCAAAGTTTACAAATTTATGGACACAAATGCCAATCATGTATTTCAACCAGACAAGTTGGGGTGGACCCCAAATGTTCCTCCAGCACCAACATTATAGCTTCAGCTTAACAACAACTGTTTTCGCGGTCAGTTACAAATTTATGGGTATATACTCAGTCATGAATCTCAACAACCATCTCTGAACTTATTGACGACGCAGGTAGATCAGAAGGAAACTAATGACTAAGATGATGAAAACCATACACAAATAGGTGTTGTAGAATGCGAAACTATTGACTCTTGAAGCATCCTACTATGAGAACCATCAAATGGATAAGGACCATGGTGAGAAGAGAACAAAGCCACAGGTGTCACCATGTCAGAGTTCCCTTGCATAACAAACAGGGAGTAAATCTTTGCCTGTGAACACGCGCATCGATGGAGTGGCTAAACTGAACCATGTGGTAGAAACAACCTCACAGTACACTGATGGCCACCTGATGGCTGACTTCACAAACTTCAGATCATAGTGCTCCCCAGCCATCTGGCACATCTCCTTGGATCTGTCTGCTAGCTCTGCTTTATCTGTGTTATTGACATACCAATGGCTGATGCAGTGAAAAAGGCGTGTTACATGATGAACAGCACAGCTTCAGGTGCTCTGCTAAGGCATCAAAAGAATAGATTCAGCCACAAGAAAACAAATGCGCATCCCAAAGAAAATCAGAGATGAATCATCTGAAATAGTGATTTTAACAACTCATTTGTAGGAAAGAAATAATCATGTTACATACTTGGATTCCAATGCATGAACAGGTGGAGGGATATGCTCCAAACCAAAAGGGACAGATTAGACAGGAAAAGCCTTCTTCCCTACCAGAAAATTCAGGGTGCCCAGACCAATGAGAATAAAGTTGCCATGAGAATTTTCTTACTATTACTGCTCGAATTTTACATGCAAAAAAATTGATATTGAGTCTCAATTCTTAAAAATACTCATAAGCAATAAACACCATTGAAGGTTAAGCTCATAATTAGCAAGATATTAGCAAGCAACTGTTCAGAAATGGACTTCTGGATTGTAACATCAAATAGCCCCATTCTCTGCCAAAAACATTGAATAGCTCAGTCCAAACCTTTGGACTGACATGAGAAAAATGGAGCTCTACTTCAATCAGCTCTGCCTTCAGACTAAGACCACCTGAAGCAATAGTACAATCTTTGTTAGAAAAGCCTGCAAATGTGGTTACCAAAACGCACCAAAGTGTGCCGTCAAAATAAAGCCGCAGCAATAAAGTGAACATCAACTCTGTTATATCCACATGTCGGCTGAAAACATTCAGAAAGTGCCTGTTTTCTTGGTACACCATGTTCTGATAAGATCTCCTGAGATCAACTATGGAATTGCATCCAAGAACCTTTTATGCATGGAAGTTCGCCAATCTGTTCTGGCTGGCGCAATCCCAAGGAACCACAGCACCTTGATAATCCATTTGTTTTATTTTTCCAGTGAAGTATTGTTGCAACTCAAAGCAGCTTGTGCAAATAAGTCATAGAGAAAAATAATCAGAATACCATTTTCAATTAAAAAAATCTATCATATATTTGTTCTATCTACAAAGAAGAACATCAGTATTTTTTCACTGATAACTTTTGTGGTTGACATAAACTGGGGCTAGTGTCACATTTCGTCATTACAGGCTTCATGAAAATTGCCCAAACCTGATCCTATACATACATTATGATCTTATGTCTTGAAGACAAATATTTTATTAAAAAAAACTATGCAAAATGTATTTTAAAAATTAGCTCATTTCCTCCAGACTTGTAGTATCACTTTGTAAAATAGTAACTTTAATAACATCAGCTAAGTTTAATAACAGTAAGACTGCAGTCTTTGATTGAAAATAATAACAGTCTCCACAGTCCAAAGCATTTCTTGATTGTAGCTGCCAGGAAGAAATCCTGGCTAATAACGAGGAGCTATTCCATGCTGCTTCAGAAAGAGGTTACACATTCAGAAATGCTTTGCATTCAAAAAACTTGTACTGCAAAAAAAAGAAACTAATCTCCACCCTCCAGTAAGAATTTGTACATGGTATAGAAAAGAGTTTGTGAATAGTTTGCACAACAAAGTAAGTGCACATATATTGGTATAAGCTGTGAAATCTAGAACGTTTAAAAACTGGTAAAAGGTTGCAACATAAATCGATGTTCTTTTGAATATCTTACATTGTTGCTGACCAAGCTTCGAATATTGTAAATTACAACTTTATTTCACAAAAATTCTTACAACTCATATATGTTCTTACAAGCGTGCAATAGAAAAAATGTGACAGTTGACCCCTGGGACTGGTATATTGAATGGTGTATTAGCATATCATAAGTAGCACCATTATTGTCACAACACACACACACGCGTGACACACACCAAGGTTAAAAAACCGAAATTGGGCACTTTCCCGGTCGCTGGCTGGAAACGGTAACCGGCTGGCCGGTTACCGGATGTACCGGAAAAAAATCCGGATGAAATTAGTTTGAATTTGCTTAAAAACTAGCTAAAATTCAAAAACTGTAATTTAAATATGCTAAACGGCCGGTTTTTCCATTCCCGGTCCCCACTGGTAAGACCGGTTACCGGCCGGTTTTTTATCTCTGACACACACACGCGCGTAAGTAAAACAAAATGAGGAAGATCAAAGTATACCAACAATATGACCATATAAGGATTACCAAGCGTTGCTATTACACAGAAACATCACAAAATTCTTGAAGATATAAGTAGCAGCAGGAGACATTGTAAGACATTAGTATTTTCATATACAGAGAGCACAATCATCTAAAAGGACATGTAGGTAAAAGACCCAACCTCATCCAAACAGAAGCAACAAAGCCAAAATTAGCATTACATTGCCTCTGTAACTGTTTATAAGGAAATACAAAAAAACCTGTAGTAACATCTCAGCTAGCACTTTTCAGAGCCTAATCAGTAATCACCAAATCAGGAAAGTACTTTGCATTTGCAATATACATCATGGATGAGACAATTAATAAATCTATCGTAGAACTACTGAGGCCTGAGGATAAACAATATGACAACTTACCTCCCACCGTCCACATCAAACTAAGTTGCAGGTATAGCTGACCATTCGTGTTGCCAAACCAGTAGTCTATTATTAGGGATACTCTCCCCGATTTTCCAAAATGCGACCAAATAATCTTTTGACAGATATGAACTCTAGCAAAGCCAAAACCAACTATGAACTTGACAGATATGAACTTCAGATAGCTAGCTTTTGAAGATATGTCAAGATTGTAATGTGACCAAGATAAATCTCTGCAGGTTACTTTCAACAACAAAACACGCATGTTATCTACTTTATCACCGTATAGTTCGGTGACCATGCCTACATTTTTTTAGCTTTTCAACTTAAACAACACATATATAGCTTTACTATTGATTTAGCTATCAACCATGGAGAGCACATTGTGCAATTATGGTGTCAATTATCCTCTTCCTTCTTTTACCAACCTAAGATCGGGCCTGTTGCAATTTGTTGCAACAAATTATCTAAATTTAACTATGGTTTTATCTACTTTTTACATTATGCAATTATGGTGTCCATTATCTTCTTCCTTCTTTTAGCAACCTAAGATTGGGGCTGTTGCAATTTGATGCAACAAATTATCTAAATAGAACTATGATTTTATCTACTTTGTTGCAACATTTTTTTAGCTTTTCAACTTAAACAACACATATATAGCTTTACTATTGATTTAGCTATTAACCATGGAGAGCACATTATGCAATTATGGTGTCCATTATCCTCTTCCTTCTTTTACCAACCTAAGATTGGGGCTGTTGCAATTTGTTGCAACAAATTATCTAAATAGAACTATGATTTTATCTAATTTTTACATGGTTATGACTTATAAGCCATTATGTAGGTTCTAACTTTGATAAATTTTTTGAATCACTATTTTTCACTATAAGTAATTTTTAACTGCTCCTTTTGGTTTCCCTGTTCCAAACAAAAAGAAAAAAGAGAAAGAGAAAACACAATCAGAAATTTCAATAAGTTCAAGGGGGTAAATGCACTAGTTCTCGAGGTATAATGTTAAGCGTTATCTCTGTACTGGAATTAACATTCTTGTTTGCAAGAATAATGCCTGTGGAAGGTTACCGTTGAAACTTATTTGTTAATTACTGTCAATACAAATCTCCTATGCAATTTCCATGCAAAAGCTAGTGGCGCAGGGGAAGAAGCTAGAAAGTGTTAGATACGACTTGTATAGAATGTTCTTTGCATATTCACGTACACATGTAACTTGTATATGTTGGTCTTTAGGTCTATTGGAATAGACAA
Source organism: Hsuehochloa calcarea (assembly GCA_036346395.1). Classification (NCBI taxonomy): domain Eukaryota; kingdom Viridiplantae; phylum Streptophyta; class Magnoliopsida; order Poales; family Poaceae; genus Hsuehochloa; species Hsuehochloa calcarea. Next base: position 10,959,520 of record CM070596.1, on the reverse strand, counting down.
TGGTTCATTCCAACATGGATGCTTGGTTCAAGATATCGCAGGTGCAGGAGCACGTTATTGCTCTTCAGAATGTGCTTTCAGAGCTTCAGTTATTAGATTTCTTCACCAAGGCACAAACTAGAGCTCAACACAGCTTCTACCTCTCCAAACTCAATGTTATTGATCCACTATGAGTTCGAGGGAGTGTTAGATATGATTTGTATAGGGTGTTCTTTGCATATTCACATACACATGTAACTTGTATATGTTGGCCTTTAGGCCCATTGTAATAGACAAGGGTTCATTCCAATAGAAAGGAGGACAAAACAAAAATTTTAGTTACCAACCAAGGTTTGATGGGAATGTTGCTACATCAATCACCATGTAAACCATGTGACAAATGCCTCCATCAACATGGACCTATCGAAGGATGCTTTACAAGCCTCCAACTTCGGCCCTGGAAAATGCATGAGAAGCATCAGATGTCATCTTTTCCTTCTTCTTTTATTGTTCTTTTGCAATTGCACACCATCGGAAAAGAGAAAACAAACAATCCAAAACAAGATAAAAAGAGATGTAGTGATGGCTTCTAATGTGGTGAGCAAAGTGGTCTTACAAGGTAGTAGTTATCTGTCAAGAGCAGCATAATGATAAGAGAAGAGAGTTGGATGTTGGTCGACTGTTAGGTTATGCATATTGATACTGTTTAATAAAGGTGTTTTTGTCTACAGTGGAGCAATGGCTTCTTTTTGCACAAATATGCAAAAGATCTAGCAAAGATGATAGGACAGTTAAAGTAACATATTAAATGCATTGAAGTTGTTAGCTGAACATGGAGGCCTCTAGAACTGAAATTTCATTGCCATGCCATGTCACCGAATTACAACCACTTATCAGTAAAACAGACTTTAAAGTTTAAAGTGGTATAACATGATGCTGTCATCAAATAACATTTCTAACACCACATATCAAGGGCTTTGGCACAGCAGCGCAAAACCAATACAAAGATAATATGAAGTTAAGAAGACAACTGGATTCAATTAAAGAAGGAAGCTTTGAGTCAGTGTGGGCAAAAGCAGTATTTGAGAAGTTTTGGCAAATCTATCATACAAAAAAAAGCTATCTCCATTGTTAATACAGAACATCAAGTACTCTCCAATAAGTGAATGGGATTTCCACATTAACCATGATTCTACAATTCTAAAGTAAGTGCTACGACAACATAACAACCAAGACAGAACTGCTATTTCATATGGCTATCTAGAATGAACTGCAGAGGAAGCCAAATTCCTTAACTCATCTAAATGTTCATCAGTTGAGATGTTCAGTGTAAGCCTGAGATTAGTCATCAAAGCCTCTTGCTCCCAGCTAATTGACCCAGAGGCATATAGTGCCACCATTGTTGCACGATAAGCATGCAACTCAAGCAGATGGGTTTCTTCCCTCAGATCATCTTGAATAGGAAGAGGTGATTCTCTTCCAGATACACAAGCTTCAGCATCATCAGTCCCACTGCAAATATCTCCACTGTCATACTCTTGAGGATGTTTTGGTCTATAGGGGCTATCGCTGGGATTGCAACTACCAACAGAGGATGTGACACAATCAGTATCACTATCTTGAGTTGTTACAGCGGGATGCTGATAGTCAACATTACTGTTAACCACTGCCAAGTTTGTTTTAGGAAAGCCATTTACTCTGTTATTTAAGGAACCAGGCATGTGTTTTTCACCCAGCATTAAGCATGGGGAATCAACAGCATCTACCTTATCCGTCAAATGAAGAGAATCTCCAGGAACAAGATGTAGGCATCTTCCATCTCTATGAGAAGTATGAAATCTCTTGATGACTTCACTATGCTGCGTAGGGAAAGCTGATACAGGAGATGATTTTCTCTTCATGCCTCGAGACATATTGCCTTCAAACACATTCTTATTCTTTTGTAGAAGATGACTGCCCCCTGAAGTGTGGATCAACCCATGGCCAAATTTTCCACCTTTTGGCTGACTCCTAAGTGAACCACCAGGGCATCTTGCGGAATCCTGAAAGTAATTGCCAAGATTCATTAGCGACTGCAAGTTAGTACTAGTATATGTATCAGTTAATTAATAAAAAGTGAAGAGATCCTTCAAACCCCATAGTGCAGTATTTAAGACACAACAAAATAAGGCAACATCAACTATTTGACATAAGGTAGCCATAGTTTCCATAACAGGCATCACTGTTAACTCAGATTAGGACTTGTGCATAAATAAGTAAATAACAGTATAACACTTGTTTGGTAATTTAAAGGGATGAACTGTACCTTTGGAATAGCAACCCATTTGCCATCTTGCCAAAGCTGCCTTATCCTAAGATTGGATGCATGTACTCTCAACTCCAGGGGGGATCCGAGCAGCCTGATGAGATAGTAATTAAAACCAAGCAATCTCACCACATCAGCAACCTTCCATGAGTAGCTGTCAAAGACTTCAAGGATGTCGCCCGTGACCCAGAATACCAGACCATCTGGGGGTGGGGGAAAAGGCCTCATTGCCTTTCTTGGCACCCTTTCCATAGCCACACTACTGTCAGCCGGACATTGATCATAGCTTACAAGATAGGTGTGCCCGTTACCAGAGACGATCTCGGCAGGCCTCCAGGAACCCAGCGGTGTGTCTTCCTTCTGCAATACCTCAACCTTGCCCCCTTTGCAGAATTTCATTGGGTCTTCCTATCTCCCAAACACTGTTGCGGACAGGAACATAACAAACTTAGTAAATGGGAATAAATTAGGTGAGTAGCAAAGACAAGACAAAGATATAAACTTGTAGAGCAGTATTAAACAAGAGAATAAGATAAACTCATAAGCATAACACAGATGAAACTATTCCAAAATGAGACTAAGGCGTTCAAAACCAAATCACAAATTATATTCTCACTCCACCAAATTCAGCATAGATCGGCATGGGTACTCCGAAGAGTAATGACGAGTTATATGCTCTAACAGAAAATTTGATCAAGTTTTGCATATCGGGACCTTACAATAAACTGCAACAGTTGCCGTGCAAATTTAAGTGGAATCAGATGTATCAAATTACCAATCCACAGCAGAACAGATGAACAAACAAGTGATTAAACGAATCACTTGGATACTCTAAAAGGAAATACTTCATATTGGCAATTGCTTCGGGCCACAACAGCCAACGTCTACACCAAGTAATCGAACAGAGAAGGAAAATATTAGCCGACGTATCGCCCAACAGATCAAAAAACAGCAGGTAATTCATGGATAACTCAAGATACTTCAAGCAAAATTACAATCTAGTTTCCCACACCGGCAATACACCAGAAATTACAAACTCCAAGCATGGGATCCTTAAGAAAATACGACGAAATCGAAAAGAAACAGATCAAGGATCCTACGAAATCCGCATAGCAAAACGATCTAGTCATCAGGCATAACAACCAAACAAGAACCTTTGAACTGGCGAGTTGGGGCCAAGAAACCGTCGCAGTCTGCCAACTAATTAATCAATGCGCTACGCTTCTCGCCACCACCATCCCCGCACAAAGACATCAAAAACAACACCCCCAAACACCAAAACAAAATTTTAAGAAAATCTAGAACAAGCACGAACCTTGCGACGCCGGCTGCTGCCCAAGAGGCACGGAAAAATCCGAGGAAAAATTCCTCCAAGCCCGCAGAATTCCGGCCTGAATTCTTGATCTGTAGCGAGAAGGGATTGGACGAAGAGAAAATTGGAGAAAAATCGGGAAGCAGAAAAAAAGAATAGAGAATTAAAGGTTTTTTTAATTAAATTGGGAAGGGTGTGCATTTATGTTGCGTGGTGGCGTTTTCCCGCAAGGCGACAAGTGTAGTCGCATCCCAGCCGTTGGATGATGGATCCGAACTGCCGTCCACTGTCCTCCGAGTGCACCACCTCAGCGTCCAATCCTCGCCGTTTGATGCGAATTGGACGGCATGGATGGATCGGGTTCCTTTTTTTTTTGCGATTAGATGGGTCGGGTTCTTATTAGGGAAGTATCCCTTTCTTGGCTTGTCGGTTATGATACAGATGGTGTGACTGGCCCTACTGGGGTGTTGAAAAAACAGCATTTGAAATGCCACATAAGTTCTTGAAATTGTATGCCATTTTTGTTTGAGATGTGAAAGTATATGCAATATCGAATGTTTTGAGTTGGATTTAAGGGGCCATGTGGGACGCAAAAAAAGACTTCTAGATCCCTACGGTAATTAAATTGTGTTCTTATAAAATTCTTACATTCCAAACAAACCCCATAGCTAATAAGGTTTCTACGAAATTCATAATAACCGCTGTCCATAGGTCTAGAGGCAAACATTAGTTGGACTTCAGGTTGTGCCAACAAGCTCTTCATTCATATCATCCATCCAATCATATACTTCACAAATAATAATGTATAATCTACTCTCTTCCTCTCTCTTTGTTCAAGCTATAACTAGAGGCACTTCTTGGCATTCCTTGGCTTTTAAACCAAGTAACTTTGGCAAACTAATTTAGGATCAAGTTGGTCATGTGTTGGCTTGATGGCTTCTTTTAAAGGAATTTAAGGAATACCTTGATTTTAATCAAGACCGGCGTATAAGCAGGAGCGGATTTACCGTCCCTCCAGTTTGGGCAGTTGTCTGGGATGGTAGCTCTGATGAAGTTTCACGGTGACCACGATCGTAAAATAGCATCATACTCACGCAAAATAAGACAACCGACACTTCCTTACGGTTTGATCATGCTTCAAAAAAATTCCTAACTCCGCCGCTGCGTACAAGGGAGTCAGCAATTCGAGGCTGGCTTAGTGATCACGTATATATCGATGTTCCCATGGTTTTGGATTTGGTTGGTTTCATGGTTTTCCTTTTCTTGTGGTGCAGGAAAGGACAACCAAAAAAAGGTGAACTAGAACAACACGTCTGCATAAAAGATATGCTCATGAATGATAAATCCTTCAGCGCACTTTCAATTCTTGGACGCCGCGGTTTAATTTAGGCCACAGTTTGTTGGGACGCAACTAAAGGCAATGCAAAGCGAAGGTAGATAGATAGGTTTAGTGTGTACTGCTTGTGCTACAGGCCGGGGCGGTGCCTGCTAGTTATGTTTCAATTGAGTTTGGTCTTCATTGCAATTTGATAAGACTTGAAGGAATACGTATTGTATTTCATGTCCTCTATTCAGATTATGTAGAACACGTTTTTCTCTCTACCTACGCGCATGACACTGTATGAATAACACGAAAGTATTTTATTTTTTTAGCTTTTAAAAATTTCTTTAGTTTCTAATTCAAAAATCAAGTGCATGGTTCTCTATCTGTTTGTGTCGTTCCGGCCATGTGGGTCATGTGACATACTAATAAAAATTTATGGAATGGATATATATTTTAATAAATATTTTCACATATATTTAATTTTTTATCTATCATTATTAGTTTTGTTATTGTTATCACTTCATAAAATAAGTTGTTTTCACTATTTTTATAAACTAGCCAATTAATTGGAAAGAAAGCCCAACTAATTATATAGAAACGTTAAATCTATATCTTTATCTTTACTACTTAAAAAGACTCTAATGATGGTGAGTGATGTGTTTTTGTTCTCCCACCTTTAATCCTCTTTGCGCCGACAAGTGGGGCCAACATTTAGAGCCCATATAGCTTCGCGCAGCAGCAAGCTAGCATCCCTAGCACCCCCGCTTCGCTACCCTCCCTCCCACTCCTCCCTCTCTCTCACGCCTCCCACTTTCACGTCGTCCTCCCTCTCCTATCTCTCATGTTCCCCACCTACTTCGCTCGTCTCCCGCTCTCGTACCGCACTCCCTCCCTCTCCTCTCTCTCTCTCTCACGTCCCCACTCGTGCCGCCGGCCTCCCACTCTCCCACCACCCTCTCTCCGTCCATTTCCCCTCCTCCTCTGTGGTCTGCTGCATGGACAACGTTCCGCGTCAGATCCCACCCAGATTATCGTCGTCGTCCGTCTTCGTTGTAAAGGGTATTTGTGGTATTTCATATTGTTCTAGGGTTTAGTATCGTGTCCCTCTTGTACTCTATATATTGCCCATTGGGCTATTGCAATAGACACACAACTTTCAAATATGGTATCAGGGCAAGGTTCAAACCCTAACCTCTATTAGTAGTCCACTCATCTTCCATTGTCGCTTCCCCCGAGAGGAGCAATCTCCACTCCCGGGGTCGGCCTCCTCCTAGTTGCAATAGCAGCATCGCCCAGCAGTCGCCATCTTCTGCCATCGCATGGTGAGCCTCCTCCTCCGTCCGGTTTCACCTCTAGAGGTCGACGCTGCTCCTAGCTATGTGCGACTCCTCCCCGCCCGTATCTGCCTTTGCCTCTTCTCCGCCTGGATCTGCCGAGCTCGCCCCAATGTTGCGCCTCCTTGCCCGGATCCAGCGCCCCAGGCCTCCTGAATACCATGTTATGAATAGATATGAAGAAGAATAGATAAAAGCAACCTGGGCTGTAGTAAGGTGGAGCAAGGGAGACTATGACTAATGAGGCCACCTCTGGGAGTGGAGATGCTCCTCCTGGAGGCGGCGGCGGCAGCGGAGGACGAGCAGAGTCTAGGAGGCGGCGGCAGTGGCAGCAAACCCTAACCCTAAAATTTGCTCTTATATCATGTTATGAATATTGTGTGTATATTCATGAGGCCCAATGGGCAATATATATATAGGGTATAAATGGGGGTATGACATATACAGATAAGGAAATACAAAAGGCAAATAAGGAAATATAAAAGAGTTCCTATTCTACCACCCTATTCTAACCCCCCCCCCTTCAAACTCATGGTGGATCACACACACACTGAGTTTGGAGAGAAAATACAGATGTCATACCCTAGTTTGTGGCTTCGTGAAGAAGTCAGCAATCTGTAACTCTGAGGGTATAAACTGTAAAGCAGGTACTCCCTCCTGCACCTATGTGGGATCCCAAAATCGAATCCATTTCAAGTCAAGTAATTGCACAGAAGGCACAACCCTAAACATGAAATGAAGCCGATTTCAAGGTTCCTGGATATGTGTCTCATGTTAGCCTCCAAGGATCAGTGACTAACATGCACATATCCAAACAACATTGATCACAACCATAGTCAAATATGCAAATATTTTTAAAAGCAATGTTACAATTCGATAAATAGGACCTTACAGCCTGATTTTTCATAAGGCGGCTGACCGGCCAAATCTAATCAGAATTAAATAAATCACATCGGAAGATAAACTTGGAAATAAAAGGAGAATACCAGGTTGGCATGTCCATACCCACAAGCAACCAATTGGGGTTAAAGCCGTTGTACATGCCGCAATCATCCTCACCTGAACAAGCAGATATCCAGATTAAGTATAAAAGGTATTCGCAAGTCTTACATAAACTAATAAAAGAAATTGTATTATAGAGACTATCCAAAGGAGAGGAAATTATACATGCTAAAGGTTGACCAAAGGAGAGGCTTTAATGGCTTAAGTTTTGTATACAACGCACAAGTTTTCGTCCTGCTAATTTGTAAATGTCATTTATCAAACACAATTTTGACAAAAGAATTTTAAATGACAATGATAAAAACATAGATCAACAATACCAAAGTGGCAACCCACTTTGATAAACTAAACTACATGACCTACCTGTCATGTCAATACCAAGTTGTTCCCATATCTAGTTTTAATTCAAAGTCTATTGATGATGTCAGTCAAGACCACAGTCAAGACCAAGTATTGCCCATAACCGTAGACATGACTATTTGAATAGTTTATAACCCTACAGGGGAGTACATGTTTACCCATACGACTTGATCAGCTTGTAAGCCTCCGGATAATGACACACTTCCTTTGGTGTGCCGGTAGGGGAAATCAAGACTCGGTATTTTTCAGCAAGAAAACTATATTGAATTGAAACACCCATGTACGATGAAATCCCGCTTAGTGCTAGCTATATCACCTGCTAACCAACTGGGCATGCAAGTTGTGTTGAAGTGACCAATGTAAGAAGTTAGCATGTGGGTCAATCCCCAACATCAAAATAAAACAACGCTCACTTGCACATTATATTCTTACATTGGGTTCCTATAGAATATAGAATTTCATGGTCTCATGCCCGCACACCACCTACGTTTCAAATCAATACGGTCGTCCCTTACTTGACCAAGCGATGCTCATACACCGCGTATGGAAGTACGAGTAGTACTTGGAGTGACAACCCAAATTTTAGTCACTAATTGTCTGGACAAGTCTTTTCACTAAACCCGATTCTCGTGCACGAAGGCACCCACACTACTAGCCACTTGTCCAGATCAAAATCAGTTTTAATTAAACAAACTTTAGACTCAAAAACTAGATTCACAGATCTGGACCAAAAGCATAAAAGTAAAACTTGTTCAGTGTTTCCCACAATTGACGAGATAATCTCGTCAATCAAAACTACCGAATCTACCAACTTGCATGGCTAAGCATTCATATAATTGATAAATATTATCACATGACAACTAACTTAAGCATAGCTATATGAATTTACCAAGGATAACCTGCAAGAGTTAGGACATAGCTAACCAGACTTGTAAATTATCGATACAACAAAATAGCATGCAAATAGTATGATTGCAATTCAACATACTAGATTATCAAAATCTGGTATCAACATGATGCAAGAGGATGCTTGCCTTGTTGAAAGTCCACTTGTTCAATCTCAGGGGCATAATTGTTCATTTCGTGTAATTCGAAATCTAGAGAGAAAACACGATAGCGAATAAACGCTGATAAAGTAAAAAAATCCAAAATGCTCAAAAATACATGAGATTTACATATTAGTGAGAGTATGATTTTAGATGCATTTAAGCGATAATTTTAGTTCAATTGGAGTTCATTTCAATTAATTATGAATTTTTTAAATTGAAACTAGAGCATATGATTTACTGTTTGATTAACTAACCATAACCCAAATCTTGACTCATGATTAATTTTTCTCTTTTAGATTAGATGTGAAAGGCTAGCAATTATAATTTCTAATCCATTTGCTTTAGACTGCTACTAGCTAACTTCCTTCAAAATTCGACTTTCAATAAGCTATTCCAATAGAATTCAGCTCAACACTTTCTCTATCCAAATTCATAAAGGGAATTTTACCGTTGTATCAACTTGGATTTCTTCTGTTAGCTTAAAAACTAAATGAAACGATAACTTAAGTACATGTATTAGGATCGACAGAAGTTTACTGTTCTTTTCCTATTTGCATACTAATTTCTTTCCCTAATCAAATACCTTTATCAAGGAAATTGTCTGAGTTGATTAAGTGTTAACAAATATTCTTGCAAGTCCAGATATTCATTTGTTAATTAAGTTTTGAGTGATTTAATAGTTCCATATAGTACTTAGTACAGATTTGACTCTATTGTTTAATACTTCATCAAAAGGAGTTGGTTGTACAGATTTGACTCTATTGTTTAATACTTCATCAAAAGGAGTTGGCTGCTCTCTGTTAGTTCTGAAAATTCACATCTATATTGGTTCTTTTCAAATTTGGGTGTCGCTTGTTATATAGTTGTCCAAAACTAATTGAATCAAGAATATTTCTATCTACTGAACTAACAATGCTATAAGTCTATTTGACAAAACTGATTTTCTTCATAGTACTGTTCATACACCTACAATAGCAAGTTTTTCTAACTAAAGTGCTATTAACTCAAACTTCCAATTTGCTAATTCAATGGAGTGACTCAATTGACATTCATCAGGTTTATTAGCAAAAGATGTTTGATTCTACAAGTGATTTCAACTAACAATTCAATTTTTCCCTAATCACCTTCCCTTCTCTGATCTTCATTTCATCCGAAGGACCATGCTGGTTGGTCAGCTCATCTTCCACCAATTCATTTATCATATTGCAAACACATGAATGAGTGATTTAATTGGTTCATCGCAACTATTAGTAGCACAAGCTAATCCTCTTACATGTGATCCTACAATTTAGTGAAAGATAACACACAGAGACAGAGAAACAAGGAGGCTATCGGCGGCTCGAGTCATAGCTCGTCGCCGGCGAGGGAGCAGCGTGGAGGCGACGATAACCACCAAAATGGGTTGCCCAGAGTACAAGTAGACTAGGGGTGGCGGTGGCACAGCTCGAGAGGCTCTATGGACGCACGGCGATGGCGAGCGGCGGTCAGCCGTGGAGGTGGAAAGGGGCGCCGACGTCTGGGAGGAAGGAGGTGGAAACTAGGGTGCGTATGGGCATGAGTGGGGTGTAGGGAACTTACCAGAGTAGTTGTCGAAGGCAGAGGGTGGCCAGAGTGAGCTATCCACGGTGACCCGGGCGGTGCGAGGTGGTCCTCGACGGTGGCGACCTGGAGAAGATGGGAGCACAAATTAGTGCTAGGGGGAGGTAGAGTGAAGCTAGGCGATGCTCAGGGAGGGAGGAATCAGAGAGGGAGTCCTCGGAGGAGGCGTAGGGTGGAAACGGCGGTGGCGGCCGGAAATAGGGAAGATGGTGGATGTGTGGTGCTCCGGTGGCTCAAGCTCCAAATTGACAGAGGGGAATTGCTTCTGGTGATGAATGGTGCGCCATGACGCTGTCGGTCGAGGTCGAAGCTCGCCAGAGAGGCCAGATCGACAACGAGCAGGTCAGCGGTTTGGCGACCAACTCTGGAGTTCTAGGGCTCTCGGTGGAGGAGGGATTGGAGAGAGGGAAGAGGAGGCTGGGGCTTGGATGGGGGTAGAGTTAGTGAGTGCTGACGTAGAGGTGCACGTCATGTGCAGCACGTGTCCAAGGCGAGAGCGGCGAGAAGCTTGTGGCAAGGCAACCGCACGGGCGTGGCGCCGCTTCGGAGAAGACAGAGCTCACGAAAGGGGCCCGTCGGTAAGTGGGGTGAAGCAAAACGGTGCAGGTCGGACCGAGCAAGACAGCGCGGTCCAGTCAAGTCAAATGGCTCGGTCGCTACAGTGAAATAGGGTTTGGGTTAGGTTTGAATAGTTGACTAATTTGGAATTTTAACTTCTCTACTTTGACCAAGGTTTAAAAATAGCAAATAAATTTATAGAAATCTAAAATTTTATAGAGGGGTTCCTGGAACAAAATAGAACTCACACAAATATTCTAAAAATATTGTTCATGTTTTAATTACTTGTTTTTAAATCATTTACTGTAGGGATTTTAGAATTGGTAATTGAATTTGCTCATGGTTGATTTGGGGTCTAAAAATTTAAAAAAAATCCATATTTATTCATGATAAATATTGTAAGGTTTAAATAAATTATTTTTAGAGAATTTCATAAGTATTTATTATTGTTTTTATTTAGAGCTTCGATTGGAGTTCTATGTTTAACTCTAATTTGAAAATTTACAAATACAATACTTTGTGGAATTGCTGTAGAACTCAAATGCATACCCATGAGATGCATAATAATTCAGTTTAATAAAAATAAGGCTATGACAACCTCTGAACAAGTGTATGAAGTATTCACACCAATATGCTTTGTGAGCTCAGGCTTCACTAGGTCACAGGCAATACTGATAAAACCTGCACCGTTAGACAAAAGAGTCGTAGATCCCACCACAGGCACTCCAAAATATTCAAGTATTCACCTCAACCAAGTAACCTCTACTGTCACTGCTGCCATAGCTCTCAACTCAGCCTCTGCACTCGAACAGGAAACTGCAGTCTACTTCTTTGTCTTCTAGGCAACCAGGGAGAAACCAAGAAAACACAGTAAGCAGAAAGAGAACGACGATTAGAAAGATCACTAGCCCAGGTCGCGTCGGAGTACGCCTGAAGCTGTAGTGAGTGTAAGATCGAGGTGGCCGACTAGAGGGGGGTGAATAGGCGGTTTTAAAAATCTATCGGGCTAAACCAATATATAAATGCGGAAGCTAATAGCGAATTGGTTTTGCACAATTAAAACCTAAATCAACTAGGCTCAACTAAGTGCACCGACAATATGAACACAATACCATATGAGCAATCATACAAGATATATAAGCAATTAAAGCAAGAATGTAAATTGCTCAAAGTAAAGCACAAGTAAACACAAGATGACACGATTATGTTTTACCGTGGTGTTCGGAGACTTGCGGTCTCCCTAATCCACGTTGAGGTAAGCCCAACCCGCGTTGGACCGGCTCCTCAAATGAGCACACACCTCCGAGGTAAGTCCAACACTTGGACCGGTTCCGAACCGAACCAACACCTCGCTCAACTATGGTTGCTCTTCCTCCACTCCGGAGATGGCGAGCACCAAACCACTCACAACCGTCGGGCCTTCTCACAAGCTTCTTGAGAAGGTCACCGAGCACGACGCCTCCACGCCGTCTAGGTGTCGGCAAACACCAAGAGTAACAAATCCGAACTTTCACTTGAACTAATCAAGTGTCAATGCTCACGTGGATATACAATCCACTACCTAAGGCAACACATGCACTTAGGGTTTGCTCTCTAATCTCACCAAGTGCAACACATGCACAAAAGAGAATAGAGACTTGCTCTTAGCTCAAAGAATGAGTGTATCACTTAACAATAGCACCAGCAACCTCTCCCAACCGGCCAAGGTGGCTATATATAGCCCACACACAAAAACTAGCCGTTGGGAGACAAACCCTAAAAATCGGGGCAATCGGAAGTTCCGCGTGCAAAGGCGGAACTACCGCGAGAGAGAGAAAAGGCACCGCAGCGGCTATGTCGACGAGAAACTAGCCGTTTGATTTTTAGTCTTGAACTACCGCCAACTACATATCGGAAGTTCGATTCTTGGAAGTTCCGCTCAACACATAGCGGAACTACCGCACATTGAATTTTGGCTAAGTCCCCAAAATGGTGCTTCTCTGGAAAAAAATCAACCGCCGGATTTCGGAGCAACCGATTAATCAGAAGTTCCGCTAGTTACACTCCGGAACTTCCGCACTTGGAAAATCGGCTAAGTCCCTAAACCACCGCTCTGGAAAAATCAAGCGCGGAAAATCGGACGGTCAAAGTGCGGAACTTCCGCCGTTAAACCGCGGAACTTCCGATTTTCTGATGTAAATCGAAATGGCTTTACAACAACTTCAATTTGCAAAACACATTTGCAAATTGACAAGCCATGCCAACAAAGGTCACAAGCAAGATTCCCAACAAGTTGCAAAACACATTTGCCAACTTTTGGAATCATACCACAAGGAAAAAAGGTACATGGACTTACACCATTTGCAAAACGCATTTGCAAACTTAAGTCACATGCTACAAGGGTTGAATGCATGAGCATCGGCTATTTGCAAAACACATTCGCAAATAATAGCTCCATGCATAGATGAGCTAGAGCAAATATAATGAGCTATCAACACATGACTAACTCAAACTACTAGTCAAGATCCTCTTAATAGTACGGCAAACCTATACTAGCAATCCGGTCTATCACCCAAACACCGAGACCGGTAAAAGACTAGGAACACATCCTTAGCCCTAGCTAGTCATACCTTTGCCTTGCATCTTCTTGAAGATTGATGACGCACATCAACACTTCAAGTCCGGGTCCTTGACTTTGACAATCATCAACTCATGATGATTTCTTCGCCGGGATCTTGTCTTGAACATCATCAACACATGATGATTTCTCCATCCCAAGTCTTCACATGCATCAACACATGATGCAATCCTTCACTTGACCTCCATCAACACATGATGGGTCTTCTCTTGTCTTGATGATCAACTCATGATCATCTCTTCTTGATAAGCATCAACTCATGATGCATCATTTACACCAAGCTCTTGACTTGATGATCAACTCATGATCATCCCAAGTCTTCATCATCCTGGAACATAACCTGTATATCCAACTCATGGAAAATGTTAGTTCCACAATGTGATCATCATTAATTACCACACCATACCATTAACTCATAATGGTGGGACAAGATACCTCAATCTTTCCTCTTTGGTAATTGATGATAACCATAAATTCTCATAAATTTAATGATGATAAATGAGAGAACAATTGAGTATATAAACTACACAAGTTATATATACTCTAACATGAGTATACAAGAACTATACAAGTTCTATATACTCATAACATGAGTATATACGAACTACACAAGTTTTGTATACTCAAAGGTTTTGTTTCAACGTAAAGATCCTTAGTATATGTGGAAAATGGAATATGGATCAATACTAATGAAACCACAAAGTATAGGATAAAACTCCCCCTAAATGTGTGCATACACAAATGTGTAATGAGGTCATATGCACATATTCAAGTTTAACTTAAGGTTAAGTTCAATCCTATATTTTGGATCCGAGAGATGCAACATTATATAAATTGAGATGTCGATTGCATACCTCGTTGTGTTTCACCTTTATATCCAAATGAGACTACATAAAGATGATACTTGATAAAAGAGTTAGTCTCATATTTGGATTTATCATTAATCACCAAAACACTCCATTAACTCATAATGGCGGGTCTAGATCTTTCAATCTCCCCCTTTTTGGTGATTGATGACAAATCCATTATCAATAACAACATTTGGATATTCATAGACATAAGATAAGAATTTAAACTAATGAACTATGTCTATGCGTCATATGAGGTGAAACACAAAACATTAAAACATTCTTCATTAAAACATTCTCCCCCTTACACAGCTAATGCATAGCATTAAAACATTCTTCATTAAAACATTCTCCATCTTACACAGCTAATGCATGTATTTTCCCTCTTTGGCATGTCTAAACAAATCAAACATCCAAATGAGTATTGATAAACATTCTCCCCCTTTTGGCATAAATCACCCAAAAAACACAAGATAAACCTTAGCAAAAAGGAGTATTTGCAAAACGATACCACTTGCAAAAAAATAAGGTTGGTCACAAAAAGTATGAATTGAACTTATATGACCAAGGTGGAATTTTGTTCTCAAGATGTGAGGAGAAACAAAGATAGGTTACAAACCTATTGATCATAACATTCTCCCATTTTAAATCAAAACATTGAGAACCACTTGAAATGATAGTTGAAACATATTCAACTAACCTCCCCATTTTTGAAAAGAAATATGGATAATCTCTCATTTTAACAATTTTCACAAACTATATTGAGAGAACATAAAGAACAATGCTTGAGAGAGATTTTTTTTAAAAAAAAAATTGACAGAATTTCTCTTGTAAAGAAGGACATCCACGACAGGAGACAAGAGGATATAATCAACCACAAATATTTTCATTCAAAATCACATCTCATCCACATCTCATGCAAAATAAAAATCATGACATAAAAACATGTTCTCACACAGAGTAGCAAAAGATAGCATAGCCAAAATGAGAGTCATACAACCAAGTAGTCATAAAAGATATTACAATTTTTGCATACAAGGTCTAATGACCTAAATAGAACAAATAGCTCTTGCTTTCAGGAGGGTCTTGAGGATGATCATTGGAGGAGCAACAGGATGATCGGCAGGAGGACCACCGAGGAGGAGAGCGGCGCGCCGCCCAAAGCGAGCAGTGGCGAAAGCGCTCTGCGAATCGGGTGAGAGCGTCAAGGCTGGCGGTGTGGCGTCGAGCACGGAAGTGGTCGCCTCTGGAAAGCATCCATCTGGAAAAGCGTGGTCGCCTCAAATGCATCCGATCTAGAAGAGGTCATTGCTGGAAGGTATCCGGGATGCCCTTATCTCCAACAAGGTGGCATAAATCGATCCATAGTGGCTTGACCTTGTGGAGGAACAAAGGCAGCGGCGGGAGGTGCGGCAGTACCACTGGAGCACGCCTAAGATTAGCGAGGAATTGGAGGACCTTCTCTTGGTTTATAAGCTTTATGCTGAAGGTAAAGCTCCATTATATCCGATCATCGAGCGATCAAAGCCATAATATAGGGTGCAAAGTTTATCCGTTTGACTCGATCATTCTTTGTTCCTGCTATCTCCCTTATGATGACATCCACTACATCAAACTTTCTTCCATGCATGATGCATTCCAATATATTCCAGACATGTCCTCTAATAGCATCATAATTCCCGCTCTTTGGTAACATAGTATGATTAATGATCCTATTTACCAAGCTGGGAATAGGAAGAAGTCATGTGATCTTACCAGGGACAAATCTCTGTGTGGTGTCATAGAATTCAGTCCAGGCTGAAAGAGGGAGAACTGTTCCATTATAGATTTTCTCATATTCGCTTGACTGGATATTCAGTGCATTTTCAAAGGCACGCTTGGTGCAAGAATATCTCACTGTTCCTGTCATCCAAGTGAGCTGAGAAAAATCAGGAGGAATGCATACTGTGGCATAGAACTGTCGGATGATCTCATCACTATAATTGCATTTTATCGCCACAAAGTTATGAATCCCAGCTCGCTGAAAGAGCCTGTAGGTGCCCTCATATTTGTCAAGCCCGTTGAGGTAGGACCAATTAACATACTTGTGATCAGCAAATGGTTTGTTTGGTCCATAGAAAAGATCATAGACTTGTCTTTGAAATTTTGTATGAAATCGAGGGTCATCACTGTTTCCAGGAAGTGAGTATTGATCTTTAGTCCGAAGAAGCGTATAATCGTCTGCTGTGAGAGACTTAAGATCAATTTCCATTTCTTCCGGTTCACCTAACTCCTCATCAGATTCTGACCCTTCTTCTGATGCACTTTCTTCAGTTTCAGAATGTTCAGATTCTTCCTCATTTCTTGAAGAAGATGCACCGGCATCTGAATAGCTCTTCGGAACAGAGACCTTCATCCTAGGCATCTTCAAGAACAATAATGGATGGAGTGTCAAAGGATGATTCAAAAGAAAATGAAAATTTCAGGTTCTGTCAGGATAATCGGAAGCTCCGCAGGTTGACCGCCGGAACTACCGCTAGCGGAAGTTCCGCGCTATCAACGGCGGAAGTTCCGATTTTCCTGGCCGACTCTAGGGCAATGAAATTTTTGATTTTTCAGTATTTTGATGGATTGAGTCCATGGAATCGATGCATAAACATCATACAATACTGAATAAACTAGTTTGCCCAAGAATCTACCACAGATTTCATCTACATTTTCATTTTCCCAAAAACTCAACCCTAGGGTTCATGAGAGGCATAGATCCAAAGGAGAATTGGAAATACCTTGAGGAATGGGGTGATTGAACCCTGGAGAAGCAATTGGTCGGTTGAGATTTGAAGAAAAACCGAAGAAAGATCAAGGTTTTCAGTGGAGTCTTTTTGGAGAAGAAAAGCCTTCGGGAGAGAAGAGGAACGGCGGCTGAAGGGAGAGAGAAAACCGGAGGAACCGCAGCCAATTAAATGCTCTCAGCTACCGGAAATCGGAAGTTCCGCATTTCAAAGCGGAAGTTCCGGACATCGGTAGTTCCGCGCCTGGAGGGCCGGAAGCTCCGATTTTCCGACGCCGGAAGAGAGGCGAAACGAAGCTCCGCATTCAACGGCGGAAGTTCGGAAAGCGGAAGTTCGCGCCTATAAGGCCGGAAGTTCCGATTATCCTGACACTTCAGGAAAGATTTTGGAATTTGATTTTTATGCAAATGATCCCTAGTTTTGCACTCAAATAAATATCATTCAGGATCATTGTACATTAAAAAGACTGATGTCTATCCAAGAAAATAATTTTTATGAATTCAGTTTTGATTTTGCAAATGAAGCCTCATTTTCATGAAATTAATCAAAACAACTCAAAGAAAACATTTTGTTGATTTTAAAGAATCCAATTTTGTGTATGAGTCATAAATACCATTTTGAACCCTTTCATATGAATAATTTTGGTTCATATGGAAAAACTCACTTAAGTGCTAGAAAGTGACCACTTAGGTCAAAGTAGGATTTTGGACGAATTTCAAAAACAAATAACCTTTTCTAGGTTGGTCTTTTGGAAATTCTTTGAATACCAAAAATGTTTAGAATAACCAACTCTAGGATTTTTCTTTTGTCAAGATTTTCAAATTCCTTTTATAATAGATTTTACACAAAGATCTAGTTTTGGTCAAAAACAAGATACTATAATGTAAGATTTTGGACATAAACTCATTTTCACTTAAAATTGGTTTTTCTAAAGCCAAAACCTTTGGTAAATCTTTGAAAAGCATTTGTATACCTTTTGCAACTAGTTTTTCAAAGAATTACTAATAATTATGAAATTTTTGACTTTTGGCTAAAAGGCTCATTTTTGAAAAACAATACTAGCACTTAATTTATTTAGGCACATTTAGGGATGTGATATACATGGCTATGATTTAGCACTCCCCCTTAATGTGCCACTACAACTTGCTCAAGATATTAATAATGAACATTATGAACATAGAGCAAGAGTACCCCTCTTAAAATGATTTTCAAGAAATGCAACCTACACAAGGCATAAGGGGCTAGATATTTCAATGTAAATACTTGTTACCGAGATGGCATTGGTTCTTGATGTGAAACGATTATCCTCAACCTTGGCTCCAATTTGATATATGATGACATCCATCTTTATATGAATAAGTCAAGTCTCCAATGCCTCTCCAAGTACCTATTAAGCATTTAAGCGCATTTTGGTACCCAAAACTAGGTTGGGTCCACGAATGTTAGTCACAATAGATTTGGGCACCCAAATGGCCCTAGCATTAGTTTTATGTGTACTAACTATTCTAGCAAACACATTGCCATTAATATCCTTCCTAAGCAAATATTGATCATTATAAATAATGGGCTTAGGAGTGATACCTTTGGGACAATCCTTACTCATATGTCCCTTTTCCCGGCAATTATAGCAAGTTCGAAGTTTGTATTCATCTTTTACCTTCTTTACTTGCTCCTTGTCGGTTTGCCTCTTCTTTGATGACAATTGCTTGTCATTCACCTTGTTAGGACACACCGAGGCGAAGTGGCCCTTTCCTTTGCATCCATGGCACTTGATATTCTTCGTGTGCCTTGCGTTGTGCCTTGTCTTGCTTGTCTCCTTTTTCTTAGGAGTGAAGCCAATTCCACTCTTATCTTGCAAGCGTCTTTGCTTGCTCAATATATCGTCAAGAGTGGCCTTCCCTTTTAGGCCTTTTTCCAAGTCATTCTTCAATTTGTTGACTTGGGCCTTGAGCTCATTGTTTTCCTCTACAATGTTAGTATTGCAAGATATGGAGGAAATAGGAGCATCTATTTTGGAGCAACAAGGCATATCAATTAAATCCTCACATGAGGTGGATACACTAACCTTAGATGAAATGCATGAGGTAGAAGCTATACATGGCAAGTCATCTAATAAATTACATTCAATGCCTATATCCACCTTAGAGCTATTTAAATTATTTAGGAGGAGAGCTTCATGTTCATCTTTTAGAACATCATAATCATTTTGAAGAGAGACATGCTCTTTCTTCAAAACTTTGAATTTTAATTTCTCCTTTCCTAAATATTCATTGAGCTCTTCTAGCATATCCATCAACTCATCATATGAAGGCTCATCGTTGTTATTTACCTCATTATTACCTTTAGCCATGAAGCATTGAGTTGATGTGGAGGGAGTGGAGGAGTCGTCATTGTCGGAGCTAGATGTTGAGCATTCTTCATCCGACATCCATTCTTGTGTGCAACCCTTGCTTGTAGTGGTGGACAATTCATATTGATCTTGAATATATGTCCACATCTCATGAGCGTTCTTGAGATTGCATACCTTGTCAAATATATCTACGCTCAAAGCACTAAATAAGGCGTTAGTAGCTTGAGCGTCGAGATGTAAGCATTTCTCTTCCTCAATGGTTGGAGCAAAATGATCCAATGGAGGAGAAAAGCCTACATCTACAATCCGCCATATTTTTGGACTCATGGCCCTAAAATAACAAGACATGCGGATTTTCCATTGAGCATAATTTGTGCCATCAAATATAGGTGCTTCACCTATGTGCACTAAATCTCTAGTTGCCATCCTTTACTCTCTAGACGGTTAAGTCTAATAAATGAGAGACCAAGCTCTGATACCACTTGTAAGATCGAGGTGGCCGACTAGAGGGGGGTGAATAGGCGGTTTTAAAAATCTATCGGGCTAAACCAATATATAAATGCGGAAGCTAATAGCGAATTGGTTTTGCACAATTAAAACCTAAATCAACTAGGCTCAACTAAGTGCACGGACAATATGAACACAATACCATATGAGCAATCATACAAGATATATAAGCAATTAAAGCAAGAATGTAAATTGCTCAAAGTAAAGCACAAGTAAACACAAGATGACACGATTATGTTTTACCGTGGTGTTCGGAGACTTGCCGGTCTCCCCTAATCCACGTTGAGGTAAGCCCAACCCGCGTTGGACCGGCTCCTCAAATGAGCACACACCTCCGAGGTAAGTCCAACACTTGGACCGGTTCCGAACCGAACCAACACCTCGCTCAACTATGGTTGCTCTTCCTCCACTCCGGAGATAGCGAGCACCAAACCACTCACAACCGTCGGGCCTTCTCACAAGCTTCTTGAGAAGGTCACCGAGCACGACGCCTCCACACCGTCTAGGTGTCGGCAAACACCAAGAGTAACAAATCCGAACTTTCACTTGAACTAATCAAGTGTCAATGCTCACGTGGATACACAATCCACTACCTAAGGCAACACATGCACTTAGGGTTTGCTCTCTAATCTCACCAAGTGCAACACATGCACAAAAGAGAATAGAGACTTGCTCTTAGCTCAAAGAATGAGTGTATCACTTAACAATAGCACAAACAACCTCTCCCAACGGCCAAGGTGGCTATATATAGCCCACACACAAAAACTAGCCGTTGGGAGACAAACCTGAAAAATCGGGGCAATCGGAAGTTCCGTAGTGCAAAGGCGGAACTACCGCAGAGAGAGAAAAGGCACCGCATACGGCTATGTCGACGAGAAACTAGCCGTTTGATTTTTAGTCGGAACTACCGCCAACTACATATCGGAAGTTCGATTCTTGGAAGTTCCGCTCAACACATAGCGGAACTACCGCACATTGAATTTTGGCTAAGTCCCAAAATGGTGCTTCTCTGGAAAAAAACCAACCGGATTTGAACAACCGATTAATCGGAAGTTCCGCTAGTTACACTCGGAACTTCCGCACTTGGAAAATCGGCTAAGTCCTAAACCGGCCGCTCTCGGAAAAATCAAGCGCGGAAAATCGGACGATCCGGGAGTGCGGAACTTCCGCCGTTAAACCGCCGGAACTTCTGATTTTCCTGACAGAAATCAGAAATGGCTTTTACAACAACTTCAATTTGCAAAACACATTTGCAAATTGACAAGCCATGCCAACAAAGGTCACAAGCAAGATTCCCAACAAGTTGCAAAACACATTTGCCAACTTTTGGAATCATACCACAAGGAAAAAGGTACATGGACTTACACCATTTGCAAAACGCATTTGCAAACTTAAGTCACATGCTACAAGGGTTGAATGCATGAGCATCGGCTATTTGCAAAACACATTCGCAAATAATAGCTCCATGCATAGATGAGCTAGAGCAAATATAATGAGCTATCAACACATGACTAACTCAAACTACTAGTCAAGATCCCTCTTAATAGTACGGCAAACCTATACTAGCAATCCGGTCTATCACCCAAACACCGAGACCGGTAAAAGACTAGGAACACATCCTTAGCCCTAGCTAGTCATACCTTTGCCTTGCATCTTCTTGAAGATTGATGGCGACATCAACACTTCAAGTCCGGGTCCTTGACTTTGACAATCATCAACTCATGATGATTTCTTCGCCGGATCTTGTCTTGAACATCATCAACACATGATGATTTCTCCATCCCAAGTCTTCACATGCATCAACACATGATGCAATCCTTCACTTGACCTCCATCAACACATGATGGGTCTTCTCTTGTCTTGATGATCAACTCATGATCATCTCTTCTTGATAAGCATCAACTCATGATGCATCATTTACACCAAGCTCTTGACTTGATGATCAACTCATGATCATCCCAAGTCTTCATCATCTGGAACATAACACGTATATCCAACTCATGGAAAATGTTAGTTCCACAATGTGATCATCATTAATTACCACACCATACCATTAACTCATAATGGTGGGACAAGATACCTCAATCTTTCCCTCTTTGGTAATTGATGATAACCATAAATTCTCATAAATTTAATGATGATAAATGAGAGAACAATTGAGTATATAAACTACACAAGTTATATATACTCTAACATGAGTATACAAGAACTACACAAGTTCTATATACTCATAACATGAGTATATACGAACTACACAAGTTTTGTATACTCAAAGGTTTTGTTTCAACGTAAAGATCCTTCGTATATGTGGAAAATGGAATATGGATCAATACTAATGAAACCACAAAGTATAGGATAAAACTCCCCCTAAATGTGTGCATACACAAATGTGTAATGAGGTCATATGCACATATTCAAGTTTAACTTAAGGTTAAGTTCAATCCTATATTTTGGATCCGAGAGATGCAACATTATATAAATTGAGATGTCGATTGCATACCTCGTTGTGTTTCACCTTTATATCCAAATGAGACTACATAAAGATGATACTTGATAAAAGAGTTAGTCTCATATTTGGATTTGTCATTAATCACCAAAACACTCCATTAACTCATAATGGCGGGTCTAGATCTTTCAGTGAGGTGGAGCTAGGGAAGCAGTGATAGCAGAGATGCATTTATCTATTCTTCTTGGACTTGATTTTACAGCTCTCTATTCATGTCGTTTTCATCATCTTCTTTGTCGTGTTTTTGCGGTCGACTTTGCTCCCGCTTGCCTCTACTTTCTCAGCCCTTGCACCTTGTGCTTTATGGGTTGCCATACGACCCCAGATGGGAGGAGATATCTTGATACTCGACATATTTTCCAAGAGCTGCACACTATGATGACATTATGAAGACTCAGACTTCAAAGTTTCCCTATTGTAGTGTCAACCCTTTCCAAATGCAATACTATTACATATGTATTGCATTTGAGGGGGGTGTTAAGGGTATCTGTGGTATTTTCTATTATTCTAGGGTTTAGTATTATGTCCCTCTTGTACTCTATATATTGCTCATTAGGCTATTGCAATAGACACACAACTTTCAAACATTCGTCGCCAACAGCGTCATCTCTCCGCACACTCTTCCTTCTGCGATGGGCGCAAACGGGCTCAAGGGCGCTCTTGGAAGATGTGGTGATGGGAGGCAGCGGCGAGTGGTGCGACCAAACTTGATCGTGTTGGAGGTCGGCGAGCACAGCAGTGCGATGAAGAGGAGTCCAGATCCGGTGACGTGCCCACCTCCCCCTCCTCTCCCTCTTCGATTGGATCTGGCCGTGGCCGCCGTGGTCTGAGCCGCCGCAGCATCCCGATGCAGCCTTGTCGCCTTTACCGATTAGCTGCTAGGTAATCACCATGACTGCAGGTTGCCTACTCGAGGGCGTCGTCCTTCCCAACCGGCAGGCAGCAACGGGCAATGGGTATGTGAATCCCTTAATCCCATCACTCTCCACTTCGCCCCTACTAATTTATGAAGAATTGTGTTTACTCGGTGGTTTATTCATCCACTGAGATGCTCCTACGCTTATATCTTAGCTTACCATATTCTTTTTGTTAATTTGTGGATATCATGGGGATATGCTCATAATCTTATGATGATGTTACAATTGGCAATGACATTGAAGGTTTGTCGAATCACGCGTTTTCGGCAAAGTTCTTGTGCTGTCAGGTTACTGGTGGTCAGACCGGCAAAGAAGCAGCGGTCCAACCTACCAATAAGCGGTGGTCAGACCGGAAACCTTTGGCGGTCAGACCGGCCAGGTCTTGGGGTCAAGAGGCTATCGGTCTGACCGGTCAAGGCGGCGGTCCGACCGGCCAGGCGGCGGTCCGACCGGCCACCTCGGGCGGTCTGACCGGCCATTATGAAACTTTGATTTTAGAGCTGGGCCAAAAATAGAAGGTGTAGGTAAGAGAAGGGATTCTCCTACGCTTGTCTCATAATTTTTGGAGTTTCGAGTCAAAAGATCCATTCATTTGAAATTTCCAGAGAGGTTTCGGATTTTCAGAGTGGAAATTTGGCTAAGTCCCTTACTGGGTGGTCAGACCGGTCAGGTGGCGGTCAAACCGGCCCTGGGTGGCGGTCAGACCGGCCATGGGTGGTGGTCTGACTGATTTTTACTTGTTCGTCGGCCATCTTGGCGGTGATTTTTGTTTGTTAGGTCAAGTTCATGAGTTTTAGTGCCTATATATTGCATGATGCATGTTTTGACTAACGTGAGTCAAGTTGCGAAGAACTTATTCTCGGAATTGATTTCTTGGTCTATTGTTGTGCAGGTGGCTTGGAGGTCAACGACGGTCAACGGTGAAGATGATCGGGACTAAGCTTGGAGAGCTGAGGTTCGGAATGATCGAGGATGCCGGGTGAAGTCGATGGATTCAAGTATGGCGCAAAATGGACAAGGATGACCGAACGAAAAGTTCGGTGCGATAGGTTATGTCAAGCGGCATGGGGGTCAGTGCAAGTACCATAGTGGTTTTGGTGGGAGCCGCATGGGAGAGACTTGCCGACATGAAGAGAGCAGTTGATCAAACTACACGTGGCGAAGCATGAGACTGCTTCATGAAGATTGGACTCGGTCTTTGGAGAAGGATCGAGAAGGGATATTTTGGTAACTTTACCAAGATACCGCCTTGATTGCTTTTGGCTAAACCGCGGCGTAAGACGACGCAAGGAGAAGTGGTTTAGATCAAGAGAAGATGAAGACGGTGCTTTGAAATGCAAACGTGAGTGAAACCCATTTGTGTGTGGGCTTAACGAGTGCCCATTAGGAAATACCTTCTAGAAGTTAGCCTCCACTATAAATAGGGGATGGTGCTGGTTGTGCACTATAAATAGGGAATAGTGGAGAGGTTAGGTTTCTAGAGATTAGATTGATTGTGTGCTCAAGTGTTGTGTATTCGTCCTCCATGATGGAGTGGTTGTAAACTAACATCTATCTCAAATCAATCCAAGCAAGATTCTTCAAGATTGTCTTCTTCTTGTTCTTGCTCTCTATTTTGTGATTTTGGGGCTTCTTTGATCCTCCGATTTTCTTTTGGTTTCTAGTATGGATCTTGCTTACTGTGATATGTGAAAACTGATCTAGGATCATCTTGATCATCTATAACCCACGAGTAAGTTTTTTGATCATGTTTTCATTTTGACTCGGTTTTAAAGCAACCTTCACTCAAACAAAAAAAGTCAGAACATTGGCAAAGATCTTTACGATCTTTGATTGGAATAGGTTTCTGACATCCTAGAAAAGGTATGTTTCAAGCTTCGTGAAGTTTGGAGTTGTGGATCAAAAGTTAGACCTATTTGTGATTTTTTTTTCGTGGCTGATTTTACTGTTTATCGGGCTGGAGGTCAGACCGCCCCATGTAAAATTCGACCCACCAACTTGAGAGGTCAGACCGCCCAACTCATTGCAAGTTGAGTTTTCGTGTTTTTGGTTGTTTTGCTTCGGGGTTTTGATTAGATTCAATACAAGTCTTACGCTATGCTTGTACATTGATCTTCATAGCTATTGGAGTGAAAATCGTGTTGAATCCGATCTTGGTGAAAAAGTGATCGTGCTCCCATTCACCCCCCTCTAATCGTCGTTTCGGTCTATCAAGTGGTATCATATCCCGGTTAGCTCAATATTGATATTAACCGGTCACTGAACTTGGCGATAGAGAGAAGTACTACACCAAGTCGCATATCTTCGATGGCCTTGACTATGCCTATTGGAAGAATCGCATGCGTGTCTACCTTCAGAGCGAAGGTCAAGCCATATAGGAGGTTGTTAGAGCCCTGCTCGTTTTGCCCGAGGTTACTACGTCGGCCTCAGCAGCCCTCTTATCTAACAACCATAAGGCAAACAACCTCCTATATGCCGGACTTGATAGACAGGAGTATGATAGGATTTATCACCTTAAGATCGCGCACAAGATTTGGCACACCCTCGAAACCTACCATGAGGGTTCGTCCCAAATCAAACAAGTGCGTCAAACGATCTTTAAGCGAGAATACAACAAGTTCGAGATGCGTACTGGAGAGAGCATCGATGACGTCTTTACTCGCTTCAACAAGGTGCTCAACCAGTTGAGAGTGGTTGATATTAAGTATTCTCAGTCTAAGAATACCACCCACCTCTTGGCTGTAATCAACACCAAGGAGTGGGAGATGAAGACAACCACCATTGAGGAGAATATCAATCTCTCTAGTCTTACTTTGGAGTTGCTATACAGCAAACTCAAGACTCATGAAATCAAGAGAGTTGATCATCCTAAGAAGAAGAATATGGCTTTGGTAGCAGACCCTCTCAAGAGAACTTCTGATGGTTTTTCTGAATCTTCTTTTTATTTTCTCTTACTTGTTTATCTGCAATTAATGAAGAGGAACTTGAGAGTATCCCTGAAGCTGAGTTAGCCCTCCTAGCCAAAAAAATTACACGGGCCTATAACAATATGAGAAACAAAAGAGAGGTGGTCATATGACTTTCTATGAGTATGGAGAACTCTACCATATCCGGGCAAACTACCCCAAGGTGAAAGGGAAGGGCAACCACACGGAGGAGAAGGCAGCTTGGAGGAAGCCTCATGGGAACAAGCCCAAGTTTGATGCTGCCAAGCTCATGAAGGCAACACACCGGGTCCTTACCACTTTTGGAGAGCAATCCATGGGTGATGTGGACTCCGGGAGTGAGGAGGAGAAGGGGGAGGAACTTCCTCAAGGTAAGAAGAAAGGGAAGGCAAAGGATTTCACCGGCATGTGCTTCATGGTTGACTCCGTCGACATCGATGATGAGGATCGCCGCGGAAGGGGGAATAACACGTGGTTCTTCGACTCCGGGTGTTCACGCCACATGACCAGAGACTCAAGATGGTTCACCTCCTTCACGTGGTCGACGGGTGAAAACTTCATCACCTTTGGAGATGATACACAAGGGCGGATTGAAGGAACGAGATCGTTCAGGGTTGACGACAAGTCCATCTTTAAGGATGTCGCTCTTGTGGATAAGCTAAGGTACAACTTGCTTTCTGTCTCACAGCTTCTTGATGATGGCTACGAGAATAGTTTTTTAGAAAAATACTTATCGTGTGCTTGATTCAGCTGGTGAGTTTGTTTTTGGGATTTCTAGAATTGGTATGATCTTTGGAGCTGACTTTTATGAATCTCTTGCTGGATCTCTCAAGTGTTTGATTGCATCTTCTTCTGATTTTTTACTTTTGTACCGTCATTTGGAGCACATTGGTTTTGAGCATCCGACGCGAGTTAGCAGCCTTGATCTCATGAGAGGTTTACCTAAACTCAAAGCTTTCAAGGATGCTGTATATGCACCCTGTAGGCATGGCAAACAAGTTACCGCCTCACACCCTTCATTGACTATGGTCATGACTGACGGACCAGGGCAGTTGCTTCGCATGGATACTGTTGGCCCTGCTAGGGTTCGATCAGTAGGTGGAAATTGGTATATTCTTGTCATAGTCGACTCATTAAGGCCAAAGTCCCCCATCTTCCCTTCATCAAGGTGCTTCCTCACTTATTGAAGCAACCGATCATGTTGTTGCGCTTCCCTTACTCGCTCCAGAATTGCCAATTCCAGCAGCAGCTACGTCTCAGCTGGTGTTGTACCAGCATAACAATAAGAAATTTCCATCTGATCAAAGTCTGCAATAAGACAACCTATAGTAAAGGGTGTCGTCTTGCGACTACGAGCATCAACAATCACATTTATCTTGCCTGGGTGGTACTAGATAGTGAGATCGTAGTCCTTAATCAATTCCAACCACCTTCTTTGCCTCAAATTCAACTCCTTTTGAGTGAAGATATAGTTGAAACACTTGTGTTCAGTAAAAAATATCACAAGACTCACTATACAAGTAGTGCATCTAAATCTTTAGAGTAAAAATCACTGCAGCTAGCTTTAAATTATGAGTTGGGTAATTCTGCTCATGTTTCTTCAACTATCGTGATGCATACACAATCACTCAGCTGTCTTGCATGAGCACGCAACCCAGACCCACTCGAGAAGCATCCAAGTAGACCGTGAAGCGCTTTCCTGACTCAGGGAGGGTGAGAACAGGGGCAGTAACTAACTTTTCTTTCAAAGTACAGAAACTACGCTTACATTCATCGGTCCACTAGAATTTTGTGTCCTTCTGCATAAGCTGAGACATTGGCTTAGCTATTATTGAGAAGTCTTTTACGAAGCGCCGATAGTAACCAGCTAAGCCCAAAAAACTTCTCACTTGTTTGACATTAGTTGGCCCCTTCTAGTTTACTACAGTCGAAATCTTGGCTGGATCTACGGAAATACTCTCCTGGTTAATCACATGACCCAGAAAGCCTACTTCAGATATTCAAAAATCACACTTCTTTAACTTGGCAAATAACTGATTCTCCCTCAGAGTCTCAAGCACGAGCCTCAAATGCCGCTCATGCTCTCCCTCCGTCTTAGAATAAATCAGGATATCGTCGATGAACACAACCACAAAGTCATTGAGATACTTATGTAGCATATTGTTCATCGTCTCCATAAAGATAGCAGGGGCATTCGTTAGTCCAAAGAACATAACTTTATACTTATAGTGTCCATACCTTGTAGAGAAAGTGGTATTTTCTATATCTTGTTCCCGCACTCGAATTTGATTATACCCAGATTGCATATCAATCTTCAAGAACACCTTGGCTCCCTTCAATGGATCAAACAAATACTTGATACGAGGCAAAGGATATCTATTCTTGATGATCACCTGATTAAGAGCACGATAGTCTATGCACATGCACCAACTCCTGTCCTTCTTAGCAGTGAATAGGACAGGGGCCCCCCAAGGTGACACACTACGATGAATCAACCCTTTGGACAACAACTCATCCAATTGCTTCTTCAATTCCTCCTGAAAAGGTTGTACCAAATGGTACGGGGATAGAGAAATAGGTCGTGTGCTAGGAACAAGAGCAATTCTAAACTCCACATTCCTTTCGAGTGGCATACCCGAAAGCTCTTCGGAAAATGCATCGGGATATTCACATGTCACTGGAATATCCCCAATGTGCAAATGTGTGCTTGGCTTCTCCACAAGTGCTATAAGTGAACCAGACTTCACCGTTCATCGGCCAGGGAACAAGCTGGCCAACACAGAAAGATAACAAGGAGGTGCATTCCTCTGAAAGACTATCTCATCCCCAGAAGGAGCTTGCAAAGTGACTATCCTCTAGAAGCAGGAAATCACGGCCTGGTAGTGATGCAACCAGTCCATGCCAAGAATAACATCAAAAGGTTCTATCTGAATAATCATTAGGTTGGCAACAAAATCCTCACCATCTAATGAAACCACGCATCCCGGACATACCGTGGAGCTAGCAATGATACCTCCTGGAGAATTGGCTATAATAGACTACGAGATCTGCTGCATACTCATCTTTGCTTTCTAGTGAACTCGCAGGACACAAAGAAATAAGTAGCACTGGAGTCAAAAAGAACAAGATCATCACACGAATCTACTAATAGGATACCTATCACCACATCTGGTCAACTCGTGGACTCAACAAATGATCAATCGTAGACTCTAGGTGAAATTTCAGGCGATGGGAGCCCGACGCTCGGCTAAGATGGCAACAGAAATGGAGGCGGTGCAGCGTGTTGAACTAGAGCAACTGGTGTAGGGTACCAGTAATACCAGGCGGGTGGTGCCCAGGAAGGAGGAGGCTGGAGCACAGGGGCAACCACCAACATCTGGACAGACCCCTGAGGCGACGCATTTGTCGATGATGTAGGTGTCGGCTCCCACTTGATAATACTAGAGGGGTTCTAACGACAAACCCGCTCCATGTGGTCCGACCGACCACATTGCCGACACTCTCCCGCCTAAGAACATTCAGCAGCACAGTGCCCACCACTGTACTTAAAACATATCATATCCTACCCTAGGACAGGACGATAGACTGGGGTCGCTGATGACGAATGAGGCGTTGAAAAAGACGGCCTCGAAGCTTTGGACTTGGACGACTGCAGGGAACGCTGACCCCACTTGGACTTCTCGGGAGTAGGTCGCTGAGATGACCCACCCTCCTCGCTAAAACTCCTCTTCTGGTCACTACCAGAAGTGCTTGGACCACCAGAGGGTTGTAGCCCTTTAGTGAGTTCCATCTCCATCTCCATCCCTCTCGCATGCTCTACCACTAACCTAAAGTCATGTGGCGCAGTGGATCCCACAACATGCTGAAACTTATAGTTGAGCCCTTGGCAGAACCTTTTAGCCTTCTCCAGATCATTGCTCATGACCGATGGTACGAAACGGATAAGATCGTTGAACCCCGCTTTGTACTCAACTATGGTCTTCTTCCCCTACACGAAGGTCAACAAGGCGACCTCCATACTCTCCACAAAAGATTCCGGGTAATACTTCGCCTTGAATTGCTCGACGAAGATCTCCCAGGTAGTGGGACCCTGGGCAGGGGTCCTAGTTGAAAGGACTCTCTCCCACCAAATGTTCGCCTGACCCTTTAACTGGAATGCCACGTAGCGAGCCCTCAGTTGTGAGC
This sequence comes from Hsuehochloa calcarea, assembly GCA_036346395.1. NCBI lineage: Eukaryota > Viridiplantae > Streptophyta > Magnoliopsida > Poales > Poaceae > Hsuehochloa > Hsuehochloa calcarea. Next base: position 10,929,052 of record CM070596.1, on the reverse strand, counting down.
TCATCTCTAGGGCTTCAAACTGCCTTCCCATAGAGTGCAACCAATCCGCAGCTTGGACTGGTGTTCCCATCTCATCGAAGGTATCTAGACGTAAATCCAACAACTTATGAAGGCCCATCCTTGCCTCTGACACGGTTGGAACGACAGTAGAGACCACAACGGGTACAGCCATAGCAGCAGCTACCGGCGCTTGTCAGCGAAGCGCATGGACCTCTTACATAAACTCTCGTAGCAAGGCCGAAGACCTTGCCTGGCCCCCAGCTACGGACTACTTAGCAGAAACATCCTCCACATCAGATGCTTCTGGCTGAACCTCAAGCGCGGGCTCTGCTTGGGCACGGTCACTGCCACGGCCTCCATGGCCACGACCACAACCATGACCACGACCTCTACCCCTCGGCATCTATGTTCACATCAAACAAGCATTCACACAATCAACTCACGAACAGTTACCTCATAATATTGCACATCAACAGTATAACTAGCTAAAACGCATATGCAATGCTTGACCCAAAACCCATCCTATTGTGCACCAAAGTGTGTCAAGTTTAATTTAATTATTTAGCCTAAGTCAAATTTTAGTAATTAATCATCTTAGTTCAAAATTCACCACGGACCTAACGTCTGCTCTGATACCAACTGTAACACCCCTGCCCATCCTCTGAGCCCAGAATGCTACCACTACACCATAACCATTACAAAGTTTGCGCAGTGAATCTAACAACTAAATATATTACAACAAAAGTGATTATCTAGGGAAAATAGTTTGCAGTAGTGACTGCATGTGACGTGGATGTGCTATTCTCCCTTCCCGGTGCATGTCATCTTCATCGTTCACCTAAACACCAAAATAAACAAGAGTGAGTCCGAAGACTCAGCAAGCACATAATAGAGACGATAAACACTATCACACAAACATAACCATATCATTATTTTCATCATTATCTTCCCATTAATGCAATGCACCAATATTCTACATGCTCATTTGCTCATATGCATCTCATTAGCTGATACCGGTATCGCGGAATGTTCACCCATCGATGACACACTCTTACCCATCTTCGTTAGGATGGGGTCCTTACATTGTAGGACTTTATCTAGTCTCTACAGATGTAAGACTTTATCTAGAGCACTCTGGATTAGTCATGTATCTTTCTCACCGACCTCACTGGCATAGTTACATGACTTTCTCACCGACCTGACTCATGCATTCTTACCATGATGCAGAATGCATATGTCCATTGTCATCATTAACAAGGTAGCCTCATTGCTCACCCCGTCCCATCATCATTGCCATTAACGTATAAGCATCATCATAACACGAAAACATCGCATATTTCATACCATTTGCATAATACCACTCTACCATGCACTTGTTTGTTAACCAAGCGGAGCGGAGTAACGTGCGGATGGCGCCGTTCCAGAACCTCCACCTTAACAGGAATTCAACCAGACTCAACACATTGTAGCAATACATGTACGCACACTGGCATCATTGCTCCCGCGGGCAACCCGACATGAACAAACTCCTCTCACCGGCACTACCCTGCTGACCTGGTGCCCAAAATAATAATAAGCTAGGGATCGCGTCGTCTAACATCACAAATAAATTTTATTTATGCACCCCTAATTTCTTTCTCCTCTTTTTCCCCCTTTTCTCTTTTTTTTCCTTCTTTTTCCTATCTCTTGGCCAAAGCCATCTCCACCCTGCCTTATCCCTTCACCTCCTCCTTTCTCCTGGTGGTTCTCCTCGGCCGAAGGACAGCGCATGGTGCCGCCTCCTCTGGTTCCCAGCCCGGCATAGTGGCCCGATGCTGCCGTTGGCTCTGCCCCTTGCGCTTGTAGTCCCCGCTCGGCCCGCTTCCCCCGACTGTGGCGCGGCCCGCACTTCCCTACTCGGTCGCGCCCTCGGCCCCCTACGCCCGTGCAACTCCTATACGTCCTGCTCCTGGCCGCATGCGCCCGGCTCGGCCTCGGGTCGCCATGCGCCTCCCCTACACGACGCCTGACCCCGCCCTGGTGTGCCGCTCCCGCTCCAGCACCACCCCAGGGATGTCTTCTCTTACTCATCCCTCCCCTTGTTCTTTACGTATGCTAGTGATATGCGACTGATGGATAAGATGGAGGGACGGAGCAACCTACTTGATTTGCCAGTTTAGGGGTGGGAAGTGGCAACGATGTTGCCCATGGTGGTCGTAGCTTTTCTTCCTGGTAGTGCTTCCCTGGTGGGTGCTTCTTCCCTTGAGATGGTGGGTGCTTAGCTTTGGGCTTGAGCTCTTGCTCTCGGTTTTGCCTGCGAGAAGGAGACAATGTTTATGTTGTGGGGAGCTTCGGCTGGATATCTCCTTTCTCCTTCACTATGGTGGGCTGGTCTTATCCCCTTGCCTTCTCTGTGGCTCCTGTTGGCTTGGTGAAAATGAGGTTTTACCTCATGGCCAAAAGCTTGTGGGTAAAAATGGTATTATTTGATGACATTTTTACTACGAAAGGTAAGATGGTAAAATTAGTTGTCAATTGATTTTATATTGCCGAATGATGATACCCACATAAGTGAGAGGCACCGACCGGCTGCCGGTCTGAGAACCTTAATGAGCGATAATTCATTCGACATTTCTAAAGCCAAAGGGTTCTAACGATAAAACCTTTTTTTATCTCTATTATTATCTCTTAGTTTGTTCTTAATTTTCACTTTCCTTCTCTTTTCATTTATACTGGCATTACACCTCCGGAGTGGTTTCTCCAGGCAGCTCTTTGACAAGTGGTGCACAGATAAGAAGAATGCATGTGTTATTCCGGGTTATGTTGTGGAAGGCACCCTTGCAAAGACCATTATCAACGAGCCGAGAGAAGTGACACTAGCGAATGGCCTCACTGCTCCTGTTTATATGCAGGTCTTCTATATCTCCTTTTCAGCCCATGCTGATTTCCCTCAGACAAGCATCTTCATGAATGAGCTCCGGCCACCCAACATTGTTCTTGTACATGGAGAAGCAAATGAGATGTCAAGGCTTAAACATAAACTTATTTCTCAGTTTGATGGAACAAATATAAAAGTTGTTACTCCCAAGAACTGCCAATCGGTGGAGATGTATTTCAGTTCTGAGAAAATGGCCATGACAATTGGTAGGTTGGCAGAAAAGGTGCCAGAAGTTGGAGAATCAGTTAGTGTCTTACTTGTAAAGAAGGAATTCATGTATCAGATTATGGCTCCAGAGGATCTCCATGTGTACACGCAGTTATCGACAGCTAACATTACCCAACGGATTGTTGTTCCGTATTCTGGTTCTTTTGAAGTCATAAAGTACAGACTGAAGCAAATATATGAGAGTGTGGAGTCACCAACTGAAGAACCTGATGTTCCAACATTGATTGTACACGAGAGAGACCATTTGCCTGGAATCAGAAAGCTATGAAACATCAGTTGTAACATTGTAGTCATTTCTATCAGTTGTGTGTAATTCACTCGCTTCCAGTAAAAATGAGCTTAGCTGCTATTTTTGTTTTTGGTTTTCACTCAGATTCCCATTGCCTGTTCTACACTAGTTTCTGTTTTTGGTGATGCCCTATGCATTATTTCTTAACCTATACCTGGAGAATTGTTAGGTCATTTATTTCAATTACGTAAACTTTTGGGTTCTTGAGACCGTTCCCTAACATTTTCTTCAGAATTAACAGGACTGAACTTCTAGAATCAATATTTGTTTTGGGTGGAGAACAGGTTCAGTCATTCAATCAGGAGGATCCAAATCAACACTCAAGGATACATATGCATCTATCACGTTGTAAAATTCGTAGATACCTGAACAGATGGATCAAATCGTGCAGAAAATAAACAGTTCATATTTAGTTGCATAGTATATGTTATGTTCACCACTCATCGCAGAAGGAAAATAGAGGCGTTTTTTTAGACCGTGCAATCAAGGTCAGCAGTTCCGCCTTAATAATTGCTTCCATTCACAATATCAGTATTATGCTTGATTTGAACATCAATTTGAGATATTGTCTTTCTTAATTAATTTCTTGCTTGCTTTGAACATAAATTTGAGATTTTGTGTGCCTAGATTTTCCGATATAAATTTCTCTTTTATGCTTGCTTTGAACTTTAATTTGAGATTTTGTTATTTTTTAGACATTGAGTAGAATGCGTTAGCTGCTTTGTATTTCCGGCTCTATTGAAAAAATTTCAGTGGGAGTTTCTCCAGATATGCCTATACATAAAGCCTTCAGTTTTATACGCTTCACACGGTACATAGAATTGTTGTCTCAAAATATGTATTTTCGTTGCAACGCACGGCACCTGGCTAGTACTATATGAATAAAATATTCATAATATATGGTTTACACGAAGCTAACATTCGATCGGTCGATAATCACTTAATAGCCGTCATTTTAACCCATCTTTAAACATCAACGGTGTACTCCAACACAAATTTTCTAGCTTCGTCACTGTCTAGAGGTGTCAATGATACTAACATTGATGCTAAACTTCAAGACAACTCTCTCTCTCTAACACACACACACACAACTTTTCCTTCATCAATTCACCCTGTTTACCGTGATTTTACTTCTTCATCATCTAATCATCTCGTCTTATTCTTGCAAGAAACATATGCAACAATCCTGGATTCATGCTGTTAGCGTGTCTCTTTCCTTTCATTGGTGTGTAAAGATAAGCTTATCGCTATCGCCACTTTGCAGATTAGTGTGCCAATCCTCATCATGGTCACAGGATGAGCGCAGGAGTTGGGTATTGGCTTCACGTGTTTAGTTACGTCTTTTGGGTTCGTACCAAACAACCAACCATACGTGCCTTTCCTATCCTCCCCATTGATCAGAGTTGAAGTGTGTGATAAGATTGAGTAATTAGAGTTAGGCAGTATTTTACGAGAAATAACCCCTCTTGTAGCTGTACACTAGCACTTGACAAATAGGTATTCACTACTTGTTACAGATGTCACATGACTAGGCAGGGGCGGAAGTAGTTGGTCCCACCCGATGTCACAGGACACCGGGTTCTTTTAAAAAAATAGTAATTATTATCATGTATATACTATGCGTGCACCCTCTAGTTTAAAAGCTGTGCACCCCAGTTCAGCCCAACCTCCGATCTCTTGCAGTCTTTTAACACATAAATTACTATTTAGTATAGTGTTATTTAAAAATTATATATACCGTTATATGTATAGTGAAATGGTGAACCCTGATCATTTTCGTTTTAGTTCCGCCCCTGTGACTAGGGGTTGTTTGTGTTAAAGAAACCGAGCCTAGGCCAAGCAGGTCTAGTCTATGATGGGCTTCTTATTCTCTCAGTAGACTATATAAAAGGGGACCTCCAGACATTGTACGGCAGTTTTTCAGAATAACAATAAAGAGAAGTCATAAGTCTCCTCACATCTCTGTGCTCAATCTATTATTCTGTTCTTGTATTGTTCTTACGATTCTAAGTTTGTCTACGAGGTAATCGCTCGATTTGTACTCTTGACTCTGATTTCTCAATACGTTATCAACACGATCGACTCTTCTCGGATCAAAAGATAACCGTCGAAAAACGACACTCATAGATTGAATCATTTTTTTCTAGATCGCTTTCAATTCCGTAATTGTTGCTTTCTAGATTGTTTTATCCTACGGTGCAAATCCGCTCTAATCTACCGCGAGCCGACTTGAAGTCGCCGACACAATGCCGATCGGTGGATTGCATGAAAGAGTAAATGATGATTGCGTCATGGATTGCAAATCGTTCTAATCTACCGTGGCCGACTTGAAGTCGCTAGCAAAACCGATCGGTGAATTGCGTTGAGCGATGGTGTACAATAATTACGCATGGACATTACACACAAAGGAAAAAAATCCTTCGTGCGTGGCGATCGGCCGAAGTCGCCGGCCACTGTCTTTGGCCTAGAGCGCGCGCTAGCGGCCTAGAGCCGTCTTGGCCGCCATGAAGCCGCCGAAGACATCCGCATGCGCCGGAGCCATCCACACGCGTCGTCGATGCGCGCCCGCATGTGCGCCAAAGTCGCCGACTAGCAATGCCGGAGCCACTGCTCGCCACCTCCATGAGCGTCGCCGCCCACATGGTCGTCGGCCCGCGCCTCGGCGATGGCCCAATCCGCGCTTGAGCACGCGCGCCGTCGCCGTCGGAAGTCGCGCCACCACGCAGCTCCGCGAGCACCGAGGCCGCCGTTGTGCTCCCACCACCGCCGCGGCTCAAGCGTCGTCGCGCCATGGCCACGCCGTCGCGCCACTGTCCTCCGACCGCCTCCGCACAGGCTCGTTTGTGCGCCGCCGCCACTAAATGAGGTGCTAGGGAAACCCGAGCACCCGTGAAGAAGGCACCCGTGATGGGCAAAGGAAACGGCTGACCCAAGAAGGCCGGCCCACGAAGAAGTGACCCGGCCAAATGAAAACGGAAAGAAAATGAAATTTTGCAAAAGGGCCCTCGGGTTTTTCTGAAATAACGTGGAAGATGTTCTCAGAACAAAAAATTAGCGGTTTAGCCTTTGGAAATTACAAAATTCACTGAAAATTCATTTTCCAGCTGAAAAGGGGCTCGGGAATTAAATTTTTTGAATCAATTTTAGCATTTGAATTATGTTTAACTTTGTTGTTATTATTTCTATGCAATTTATGTATTGTATTTAGTGTTTTGATTATATGTGATTGTTTATATTGCTTTTAATCATTGAAATTAGCAGTAAATTATGAAAAATACATAGAACAATGGGAACATTATGAAAAAATTTGCAACTATTTTATGCAAATTACCAGCAATAATCTTATGAACTCTTTGGATGAATATGCAGATGACTGGCATTATGAACTGAGAGTTCGAAGAGCTGGTCCAGCATGGCATCAGATGTCGAGATCGTATTTGGAGCCAAGAAGCTTTGTGCTACTATCGGACTTGGCATCTTGAAGGATGCCACTCCAACTACTGAGGAAAAAGATCAAGCACTTCATTTCCTTAAACACCATCTCTGCCTAACGCTCAAGAATGAGTATATGGTGGAGAAGAACGCATTAGCTTTATGGACCGCACTGAAGAAGCGGTTCAAGAAGCTGAAGTACACCATTCTTCCTCGGGCAGAGCAGAAATAGAATCGACTACGTTTTGCTGACTATAAGACCGTGGGGGAGTACAATTCTGCATTGCACATAATTTGTACAAGTCTTCAACTCTATGGTAAGGTAACCACAGATAAGCAGAAGATCAGGAAAACTCTCTCTACCTTTCACCCAAACGCGGTGCAATCTGCATGCAACTATCGTCAGGAGAGCTATAAGGAGAATGCCGAACTGATTGACATCATGCAAGTTGCGGAAGCTCAAGATGATGTTCTCATAAAGAACTACATCTCGTAGCCATATTGACCATGAAGTTAATGCTAGCAGCTACAAGGTGAGGAAGCCTCACTCAAAGGAAAGAGGTAAAAAAGGTAAGGTCATGGGTCCCAAGACTAAGCAGAATGCTCAAGCTAAGAAGGGCGGACAAACGAAGCGTGATGAGAAGCCCTATGGTCTGCAGGACTAAAGTTGCTACAAATGTGGCACTTGGGGATATTGGTCGCGTGTTTGCCGTGAGCCGCAGCACGTGGTCGATGCTTTCAAGTCTAAGAAGAATGGCAAAGGACAGCATAAGACACACCTCGTCATTGCAGGCATGGAGAATCCACAGTCATGAGTTGCACCCATGGATGTGGACAGCCCATTAGCAGCCTCCATCACACCTTCTTTGGACATCGCAGCGGCAGCAGCCGTAGTTGCCGAAAAAGAGAAGATGGTCATGGAGCAGATTTAGGCATAAGTTTCTTCATACTTCGTTGATTCGATCTAGTGCACGCATTACACTTATATTTTTATAGTCATTTGTAGTTTATGGTTGTGATAGAACATTGAATTTTTTGAATAATGGTTGTAAGCTCTATGAGAGCAAAGTATTAAATTATTATGATGAGTCCTGCAAGACTTTTTTCCGTACTAATAATAGCAAGTTATATTCTGTTTTAGAGTATTTTATTTATGTGTGTGGATTGCTTCCTACCCCATATTAATAAATACTTTATATATCAGAATGCGTATGGTGCCCTATGGATGAGGTGTGCGTAGCAGATAGCGGCACAACGAATATCATCTTGAGAGAGACAAAAAAAATTCCAATCGATCAGCAAGAATGCTGGTAGTATTACAACAATCGCAGGTAGCGATACTTATATAATAGACTCAGAAAGAGCTACAATTATACTCCCGATGGGCAAAACATTGGTCATTGAAGAAGACTTGTACTCAGAATTGACTAGAACTCTCTAAAACTTTAAAGATATTCGCGCTAACGGTCTCCACGTAGAGATTGAAGAAGAGTGTGGTAAGGAATACCTGCTCATTACAAAGCGTGAAGAAACTAGAAAAAGTGTATTAAAATGACTTCCTTCCTATGAATCTGAGATATATTACACTAATATTAAGGCACCTACAGCCTATACTGTCCTGAAAACCACTTTTAGAAACTCTTGACTTTTCTATCTCTAGCATGATAGATTAGGCCACCCCGGTCTTAGGATGATGAGAAATATAATTCCTAATTCTCAGGGACATAATGTCAATGTAAAAATTTCCCGAATCTGGAAGATTTTGTGTGCCCTGCATGTACCACCGGAAAAATTATTTACTAGACCTTCTACTCCGAAAGTAAAAGATGAAATCCCTACATTCCTGGACCGTATCCAGGGAGACATTTAAGGTCCTGTGCAGCCCCTGTCAGGGTCATTTAGGTACTTGATGGTGCTCATCGATACTTCCTCGAAATGATCGCATGTCTGTTTATTGTCTACGAGAAACCATGTTTTTGCAAAGCTGATCTCGCAGATAATTAAAATTAAGAATAATTTTCTTGATCATCATGTGAAGTCCATCAGAATGGACAATGCCCAAGAATTTACTACAAAGACATTTGATGGTTATTGTATGGCAATAGGAATTACCGTTGAGCATTTCGTATCGTATGTCCACACCCATAATGGACTAGCAGGGGCACTAATTAAAAGAAATAAATTTATTGTCCAACCACTCTTGCAGAATTATAATTTACCAACTACATGTTGGGGACACGCAATCCTACACACAGCAACACTCATCAATTTTAGACAATCGGTATATAACATCAATTCACCTATGCAACTAGTGCAATGGTGGGATCGAAAATCTCTCATCTCGAAGGTTTGGTTGCAAAGTTTATATACCTATACCACCACCGTAGCGAACGCAATGGACCCTCTCAGAAAGTGCGGGATATCGTTGGTTATGAGACACCATCCATAATCAGGTATCTAGACCCCATAACTAGATATTTGCATACAGCCCGCTTCGACGCTGATACCATATTTGATGAGGATAGTTTCCCGTCATTAAGAGGGGAAATCAACCCCTTGATGAAAAATGTCGGGACATAACGTGGCAAGCCATAGTAATCCATGCACATGACCCACGCACTAGCGAAGCAAATAGAAGTCAAAAGATAATTGATTTGGAAGCATTAGCGAATCAAGTGTCGACCACTTTAGTGATTTGAAGAGCGTGACCAAGTTGCATGTGCACATGCGCAATGTCAGGAAGGGTTGAAATACCAAAGAAATTAAAGTTATCCCTAATCCCGTCTAGAAGCCTCGGAATAAAAGGCGAGAATTCGACCTCTCGAATCCCAAGTAACCTGGGGCGCCTGGCGAAAAAGAATAAGAATAACTTGATCTGATAGATCACCAAGCTCCCACAACTAGAAGGGAGCCGGTTGAAACTCGCACCGTATGGAACCTTGATTAAAAGGCATACCGGATTTGAATATTCCTACGGAAGGAGACATCAGCATGGATGTGTGCGCACACATCGGGCTGAAAAATTAAAGGGACTTGCCCCCGCAATTGGAAGTAACGGTGATCAAGTAGAAGCATTAGAAGTATCGCCCCATGAAGAAATAGCTATAAATTATGTGACCACAGGAGAATCTATGAATAGAACAACAGTCAATGTCAACATTTATTTTACAAAGAAAATTATCACAATCATTGATCTTGATCCAGAGCATGCATCGCTCGCTGAATGTAAGAAAAGATCGATTGGGAAGATTGGAAAAATACGATAGAAGCGAATTACTATCTCGAATAAAAGAGAGGTTTTTTGGACCTGTAAGACACACACCTCCCCATGTGCACCCCGTAGGGCATAAGTGGGTATTTATTCGAAAGAGAAGTGAAAACAATGAACTTGTAAGACATAAAGCATGGCTCATTGCAGAAGGTTTCACTCAACGACCAGGAGTCGATTATGAAGAAACTTATTCCCCGGTCATAGACGGAACTATCTTTAGATATTTAATCTCAATGGTAGTAAACTTGAATTTAGCAATGAAATTGATGGATGTGGTAGCTGCATCCCTTAATAGAAACTTGGATTCATATATTTATATGAAGGTGGCGAAGATGTTCCTATCCCGAACCAAGACAGAGTAAATAGAAATATGTATAATGTACAACTCAGAAAGTCACTTTATGGACTTAAGCAATCAGGTAGAATGTGGTATAATCGTTTAAGCGGCTTTCTATGCAAGAAAAACTACACGAACAATGAGGATTGTCCCTGTGTTTTTATACGACGATCCCAAGATGGATTATGTATAATCTCAATGTATGTAGATGATCTGGATATCATCGGGACCCTGGAAGACATTAAGAAAGCAAGCTCTTACCTAGAGTCGGAGTTCGAAATGAAATATTTGAGTAAAACCAAATATTACCTAGGTTTGTAGCTTGAGCATACCCCTAAAGGAACTTTAGTACATCAGTCAACCTACACTCAGAAAGTGTTAGAACGGTTTGGCTTTGAAAATGCATATCTTTTGAAAGTGTCAATGGTCGGTAGATCCTTGTAGCAAGACAAGGACCCGTACAGACCTAAAGAAGAGGGGGAGAAAGTCCTGGGACCAGAATTCTCGTACTTGAGTGCAATAGGAGCACTCATGTATTTAGCAAACTGTACTAGATCGGATATTGCATTTGCCGTGAACCTACTAGCAAGGTATAGTGCAGAACCTACCAAAAGGCATTGGCAGGGAATAAAGGACATCTTCCGATACCTCCAAGTAAGCAAAGATCTTGGTCTGTTCTACAGAAAGAATAAAGACCTAACTATGACTAGCTATGCAGATGTCGGTGCACTGTCGGACCCGATCTGACCAAGTTGCAAAGCAGACCATGTATTCCTATGTGGTGGGCGCAATTTCATAAAAATCGTCTAAGCAAAGTCTTGTATCTACTTCGACGAACCACTCAGAAATCATAGCACTGTACGAGGCCTCACGAGAATGTTCTTGACTTCAGCGGATGATTCACTACATCCAGCAATCATGTGGATTGAATACCGTGCAAACCCCCACTATTATCTATGAAGATAATGAAGCCTATGTTGCACAAGTGTAGATGAGTTATGTGAAGAGTCCTCTCACTAAGCATATCAACCTCAAGTTCTTCTATGCTCATGAATTACAAAAGATGGACGAAATTAAAGTATTGCATACTAAGTTATGTGAAAATCTTACAAATTTATTCACTAAGTCACTTCCAGCGTCTAGCTTTTAAATATGCATACTTGAATTTGAATGATGAGACTTAGAAAAATACAGAATTCAGAGGGGGAATCTTCACGAACTCTTTATTAAAGCTTAATCACGAAAATCGAGTACCTAAAGAATAAATCCTAGAGACTAAATGAAATTGGGTGGATTGTACTCTTTTATCCTTGACGAGTTTTTCTAAAATTTCTCGGCTAAGGTTTTTATGAGGCAACTCGTGCAGCACGGCAGAACATGTTTCATGTTCTCTTTCTTTAAAAAATGTCACTAGATTTTATGGAGCTTTGACGAGATATGAACATAATGGCTGAGTGCCCAAGGGGGGTGTTAACAAACCGGACCCAGGCCAAGCAGGGTTGGCCCATGATAGGCTCCTCATCCTCCCAGCAGACTATGTAAAGGGGGACCTCTAACCATTGTACAACAGCTTTTCAGAAAAGCGATAAAGAGAAGTCAGAAGTCCCCTCATATCTCTGTGTTTAATCTATTATTATGTTTCTATGTTCTTGTATTGTTCTTACGATTCTGAGTTTGTTTACGAGATAATCGCTCGGACTGGACTCGCCAGCGATAATTCCTCAACAGTTTGAATCTCATATTCGGTGAAAACCAGCTTTCCTTGAACTGCTTCTACCCCGGTTTTGAGAGAGAGAAAAATTGTTTGGATACCCTAACTAACTCGTAGATAACTAAAACTTTTTTTTTTCTGTAAAACCAGAATTTTAGCTGGTTTCCACTATCCCCGTTCTGAATAGACGATATCTGGTTCCTGGTTCTCTCGCTAGCACGAGAGAGATGGGCGCGGGGATGTTGGTTTTCGGCCGCCGCGGCCACGACGTGGAGATGGGCCGAAGGTCGCCGGGGATGTTGGTGCTGCGGAGCACGGCACGTCGCCTGTCACTGCTGTGCCACCGCCATCGCCATGCCCACTAGCCTGATGCTGTCGCATCCTCCAATCGCCATCCGCGGCTGGTGCTGTCATGCAAGTTGGCGCTATACATTGTCATACCAGCAGCGGCGGAGGGAGAAGTTCTAGTCCAAAATAACTTCAAGTATGTATACGACTCCTTTCAAAATGTATGTGTTTAAAACTTAAAGCAGTGTACAATATTTTTCAAACATGTACACTTCGTGTTTAGCGAATAGCATATAAAATATATATAGTTGTGTTTGTAAGTCTCCCCTGTATCTATTTCCCCACTGCGTACCAGCACAACTCGGCGCCATGCTTTGCGTCTGATGGCAACAAGAGCCCACTCTTCACGAAGGCCGCGCGTACGTGGCGGTGCTGCCGTCGCTCGAGAACGCCGATGCCGAGTCAGTTGTGTCGTTCGCGTCGAGGAACAACGGCGGCTTCTCTATCCAAATCAGGCCGGGGCACATAACGCTGGACATCTTCCTCGGGGCGGCGCATGAAGTACATTGACTCGCCATTCGCCAACCACCCGAGCTCGGCCTGGCGGAGCTCGCGAATCATGGCACCGAACAACTCCTCCCATCCCTGCAGCTTGATGACACGTAAGTAGTTGAGCAGAGAGACTCCGGGTTGCGGCGGTTGGTGAGGGCCGCGACCACGGTGGCCACGTCGGCCACCTCTTCGGGCATCCACATCTCAACCAAACAAAGTATTAATTTAAACTTGTTTTAGTTTTTCCCATCTAAACAAAGTAATATGACCCACAAAACGTAATAACAACTTAAAGCCTGTTTTCCCAAAAATCCTACTAAAACGAGCTTCCTGAAAACTTATTTCTAATCCATGTGATCCAAACAACCACTAAATGTTAGAGATTATTCAGTATTTCACTGTTAATTCAGACATTACAATTCAGTAAGAACCAACTTCTATTTGCCTTTGTTAAGACTAATTCAGTACAGCATCAGACTAGCTACAGATCCACAGGCTGCAGGTCGTATGTCACTGTCACAACTCACGACTGAAATTTTCATGGTGAAATTGAATCAATTAGTGCGAAGCTGTTACAGAAGGGGAGCTACACATTGCTCAGCTCAGCTACTCCTCTTCGTTTGCTTGGTCTTGGATGAGTCAGAGGCATCTTGGCTGCCATCCGGCAATTTTCTTCGCGACGGATTTGAGGGCTTTCCTTTGACAGAGTTACCGTCAAGGCGACTCGACGCGTAAGCTTCTCCCATCCTCTTCCTACATTCCTTGCTTGCAGTCTCATGATCAACCACTGAAACAACCGACAAGATGTTTACTCAAGGTCCAGCCACTTTATTAGTAATGTCTTTTATACCTGGAAATATAGTTTCTTTTTACCTGGTTTTGGGTAGTCTTTGCCAACAATGCACTTGGCTTTCTTCTGGATGCTAAGGGGTGCAGTCCAAGGCTCATAAATGTACTCCTTGGGCATGTCTGAAATACAAAAAATGGGATTAGTTCTGAAATCACAAAGGAGCTCCTTTCTTGTGCTGAAATGTTGTTGATGATGTACCTTTCAGCACTGGGATGAAATGCTTGATGTAGTTCCCGTTAGGATCATACTTCTTTCCGAAGGAGATAGGGGAGTAAATTCGGTGGTACTGCTTTGAAGGACATTGAACAAAGGTAAAGAAACTATTAGACTGAAGAAAAATGTAGTTCATAAGTAGTACCTGAAGGGACTGTTTCACTGCTGACCTGGTAAAAGAAGGATGAACAGGAGAGCCACAACCAATTGCCGTTGTTAATGGCCCAGTCAGAATCTATCAGTAGCCTTTCAAAGATGTCACGGCCTTTCTCCCAGTGGATAAACTTCATGTAAAGGAGAAGCTGACAAGTTCAGGTAAAGAAAAATATCCAAGCTTGAAAAAAAATACTTCATAGGTATTAGTGTCTTCAAAATCTGTCGGTGTCAACGTCCGTGTTGCTTTCAAAAAGGTATTGTCCTTATCAGATATCGTTCGGTAATTAAATGTCTTATTTTTTCAGAAGTCTTACCTGCACAATATTGACCACAATAAATACCTCACCCGAGCAATACTAAAACAAATAGGGATTTATCTCGCAAACAGGCACTTTTGGGGTCTCGTTTCTTTCTTCACCATAAGTTTCCATCAAACGTTTTAGATATGAAATCATTGATAGTTTTGTTGATATCCCTATAAGGGGCATCACAGCTCAATTATCTAACCAATTTTCAGAATATGCTAAATTTAAGTCAAAATCTAGTTTTACCGTCAGAAACTATAGGAATTGTTGAAAAGTAAAAAAGTTAGCCTACTATAAGATTTGCAAACAAATAACATCACAGCAACTATTATATAGATCATACATACCAGATCACCCCGAGTCAGAAAACAAGCAACAGAGTGGCGTGCAAGATGATGCATCCAACCCCACTTCTTCAGCTGGTAGTTAATCAAATGAGAAATAACTTACATGATTTGGTAGTTATAGGTGATGCAAGAGAAGTAACATAAAGAGAAGAGAAAAAGGGAAGCAAGATGCATTGATTGGTGCAAAGTTGTCATGGGTTTGTCATGGCAAACCTGAATCATGATAGCATCAATCCAAGGATATCCTGTCCGACCATCTCTCCATGCAACAAATAGCTCTTCATTCTCTCTCCATGGAATCTAGACTAAAAGGGATTCGGATTATGATAAGAAGAAGAGAGTTGTAGCAAAGGAGATGATCAGATGATAGGATCAAATGGAGCAGACCTGTTTGCATATTTTGTTTCCTTTCATACGATCAAAATTAGGAGTCCCAAAAGACACTGTGTAGAAGAAGTCCCGCCACAGCAACTGTTACAAGAACATAAGCCAAGCACTCAGATGTCAAGCCTTTACCTTCAGAACAAACAAATGCAGTTACAAATGAACTCACCTGGCCAGTCAATGAAACAGGTGGTTTTGTATGCTTTCTGGCAGTCCTGTAGACATCCTGAATGCAGTGGTAAAAATATCTCGATGACAGGCAGCCAAACTGTGACATGACAAAATCATTTCAACACTGTGATCTAAAACAAATGGGAATGAGTGAGGCGGTAACATTAGCTCGCGACAATACTCACTTTCAGATAGGGTGACAAGACCGTCGTCGCAGGTTTCAGGAAGGCAGAGGGATCACCCTTAGGTTTCTCAAATTTGGCTACCCACTCCTGCAAAAGGGAATTTGGTGTCATCAGAGTGTAATATATGATACTGGCAGGTAATTTCCATTTCTAAATTGATCATTCAGATTTCAGAAGTTATGAATGAAATGAAACAGGAAAGTAATCGTGTTTTCCGACGCACCTTATCTTGGAGTGATTCTCTCATTCTCCTCAGAGCTTCTGTCTCGCCGCCGCGGAATGGCGAAATCTCCTCCTACATACAAATGACCATCCAGTTAAGTGAATCTCAAATCTGATCGAACAGTTAGTACTTTGGATTAAGTGTGCTAGTGCTCTAACCTGGCTGATATCCCCGTACCCAAGCTCCTCCACTTTGGGCACGGGCAACAACTCGTACTCCCCGGTATCTCCGACCGGCAGGATCTCGGAGTACTCCTCCATTATCGGCTCAGGCGGCTCCCCGGCGATGGCCACGAACGATTGGTATGTCAACGGCGGCCGACCTCCATTCTTCCGGTCGTCAAAACAAAACAACCAAAAACTTGTAAAAGAGGATTCCAAACATTCGATCAAGAAATGATCATAAATGCACAAGTACTGACTACTGACTACCTTCTCTATGATTTCTGCAGGGTCGAAAAGGGTGTGGCTGACCGGCGAGAACACCTCGATCCCCGACGCAGCCGCAAAATCCTTGAACAACCAGAACAAAAATGGAATTTTTTTAATCACCCGAGAGAACTAGCACTACGAGGAGTGATAGTGATCACTAGGCTCACCGTGACTTTCTTGTCGCGGGCCAGCGCATATGGCTCGGTGTCGGACTCGAAGCACAGCTTTCCAATGTTCCACTGCCATGGAAGAACACAGGAAGGTTAGGTCCCAAAATGCTTGCAAGATTTTCCTGCGTCAAGAATGGTGCGGTAATTGATTGATTGATTGATTGCTTACGTCCCGGAGGGCGGCGCAGACGACGTCCGCGACGTCATCGCTGGCGCGGAGGAGGAGGAGGCGGGAGCCGAGGCAGCGGAGGCGGGCGTCGAGGTCTCTGAGGCTCTCGAGGAGGAAGCGAACGCGGGCGACCCCGGCGCGCGCAGAGCCCGGGGACGGCGCGGCGAGGTCCGGGCGGAGGTAGCGCGGGTCGAGCACGAACACCGGGTATAGCCGCGCGGCGCCGCGCCGGGCCGCGTCCAGCGCCGGGTTGTCGTGCACGCGGAGCCCCTTCCGGAACCACACCATCGCCGCTCCGGCGGTTGCGGCATCCATCGGTGGTGACGATGGTGGTGGACTGGTGGGTTGGTTAATTGGCTTGGCACTTGGGGGCGCTCCGAATTTGGAACTCTCGAAAAAAATTGGCAAGTTTGATGATGAAGTGGAGGGTGGGTGAAGACCGTTGAGGAGGGATCGTACGGTGGATTAGAATTGGAGGAGGTAGCGGTAGTGAGTGGCGCGGAAGTGGCCACGTCGGTTCCTTTGGGGGGATTTCGATGTGAACATCCTCTCTCGTCAAAATCTTTTATTTTAAGAAAGGGTTCGTTCGTACTCCGCGTACGGAAAAAACAACCACTCCTCGCATCTCGCACGCCTCGCCCTCTCCTCGTATTACCTTTGTCCCCACCGCATCTGCACCATTGCCACCCTCGCCTCGCCAAGACCTCGTATGCCGTCAACCTCGCATCCACGCATCGCCACCCACCACTCCGGCCCCGCCCCACCCCAAACCTACCATTGCAGCTCCTCGCATGTGTGCTGCCCCTCTTCTCATTTGTGCAGCCGCGGCTACCACCCCCCCCCCCTAAACTTTGCCTCCTGATCCAACGCCCTACCGATGGAGAAGCACCGTGCCGCCATGCATCTTTGAGGCCGAGATGGAGCAGTGGTTGGAAGAAAGGTCGCTCTGACGCCGCCCCTACCTGGATTCACGCCGCCACACTCCGACGCCTCCTCCTTGGATTCGCACCCAATTCATTAATCTGCTATGCCCAATTCACCATCCGTGTTGCTCCGCGCGTGTTCCTAGAACCGCCTCGCCAGCTTCCTCGTTCTGGCAATCGCCTTCTGTAGGACCGGAAAGGCGACTAAAGGGGGGTGAATAGACGCTTTTTTTGATTTTTGCCTTAATCAAATTCAACACGAACTTTTCTTCAATAGCTATGAGAGCTAAGAATATTCATAAATGCACAGAGGAAACCTTGTGCTGAATCCGATTAACCCCTTAAGCAAAAGACCCAAAATATAGATATTAAACTCACAGGTGGTCGGGCCGTGTGCCAATCAAGGCCAATCAAGCGGTCTAACTGTTGTAGAAATCGGTCGACCGGTCTGACGAGAACCAAGTGCGAGCACAGCGCAAAACCAAAATGAAAATCGGTCTAACTTTTGATTTACCCGATGAAACTTGGCCAAATTTGGACCACACCTCCCTAAGGATATCTGGAACCTATTCCTAGCAACGATCGTCCAGATCCACGTTAAAGTTTTGACCTTTTTAAGTTTTACCAAAGGAGGGTTCAAAACCTAGCAAAACGAAAAACTTGATCCAAATCTTGCTCGTGGGGGATTGATGATCTAGATGATCATAGGAGTATTCACACACATCATAGCAAGGTAAAAGAGGTCAAGAGACCAACCAAAAATAACCGGATCAAGGAAGAACCAAAATCATCAAAAGAGAGGAAAACACAAGAGGACTCATCTTTGAACAAACATCCATAGATTAATTCAAGATGTTGCTTGTTACAACCACTCCCTCAAGGAGGACAAGAGCTCAATCCAAGAGCACACACACAAATCACCTCTCTAGGACCTAGCATCTCCTCTCCTCTCCAACCCCTAAAACAAACAATACAAATGAGACACATACACACGCATTACAGTCGAAGCAATCGCCTGCTTCGCCACGTGTAGGTTGATCAGCGACTCTCATCATGTCGGCAAGTCTCTCCCGTCCGAATCCCATCGGAACCTCTAAGGCACTTGCACCGACCCCGCGCCGCTTGATCCAACCAGTTGCAACAAACTGCTCGTTCGAACCATCTTGTTCATCCTGTGCCATGCTTGAGTCACACGACTTCACCTGGCATCCATGATCGTTCTGGACCTCAGCTCTCCAAGCTTAGTCCCGATCCATCTCGCCGTTGACCGTCGTTGACCTGCAAGCCACCTGCACAACAATAGACCAAGAAATCGTCTCTGGGAACAAGTTCTTCACAACTTGACCCATGTTAGCTCAAAACATATAATATGTAACATTAAAGCATTGAAACTCATGCACTAGACTTAACCAAAACACAACGCCACCAAGATGGCCGACGAATAAGTGGAAACCGGTCTGACCTCCATACCTGGCCAGTCTGACCGATCTCAAACCGGTCAGACCGATTTGTATGAGCCGGTCAGACCGTCCGAAAAGACTTAGCCAAATTTCCACCTGCAAATTCGAGAACTCTCTGGAATTTTCAAATGAATATAACTTTTGACTGGAAGCTCCAGAAAATATGAGACCACATGCAGGAGACTCCCCTCTCTTGCATACTTACTCTATTTTTGGCCTAGCTCCAAACTCCATCAAACGCTCGCCGATCGGACCGCGCACATAGCCGGTCGATCGCCACCGGATGGTCGACCGCCCTTGATACTGGTCCGACCACCGAGGTGTGAAACGACATTGGGGCTTTTCTGAAAACGCGATATTCGGCAAACCAACAACGTCATTGCCAATTGACTCATCATCCTAAGATCATGTACATATCCCCACGGTATCCACACCTTCCCATCTCGAGCAAACAAGTATCTAACCCCCATCCCACTCGGTTGCCATCTCCATCAATACTTCAACTCCCCTGCTTCTTCACACCCGATTCCTAGGCTCGCCAGGTGGTTGTTGAGGCGCGAGGGCTCAGTAAGAAGGCGAGAGGGAGGCGCGGAGGCTGTTGAGGATATCGCCTGTGTGGATCGGTGGCGGCGGGAGCGCTCAGAGGCGCTGAACCACGAGCACAGGTGGTCATTGGGGACCTTGGGGTTTTTGTTCCGCGACAATGTCGACGTCGTCAGAGCCTTCGCCCGCGCCGCTGCGACTCGTGTTAGGTGTGGACCAAAGACTAATTGTAGTGTAGTACCTTGTCATGGATTAATGTGATTGTCATGATGAACTATATCAGTTTTTTTATGTGGGGTTAGGATTGAGATTTATGTTACAATTTGCAGTGCTTTGGGAAGAAGACGAGGTTCTTTTGGGGGTAGAATGGCACGTTGTCTGGCTGCCATAGATCGATTTTGTCAGTTTAGTGTAAGATTTATGATTGGTCTCTGCATTTTGGGTTTTTGGTATTTTGATTTGTGGGTATATGTGGTAATCATAAGGTTGTTAACACTGTGGAGGAGAGGTGGGAGAGGGAGTCTGTTTTGTGTGGTTCTACCTGAGCTTCTGATTGGTGCATGCGTCGTCGGCTGGCTCTAACAGCGATAAATTGCAAACCTTCGTTCATATTTCAGATTTGTTGGCACATTGGTTAGCAACTATTGGAGGTGCAGCAGAAAGCTACACAATTTGTGTCTCCTAGGATGAAATGTGTAACCGTGGTGGTCTAACACGGTCAATTGACCGACCCATGCGAGCATCTCTGTCTCAAAAGTTACTAAATGTGTCTGGAATTTATGGTCTACCAAGTTTGCCAATGCTACTAACCTGTGACTGCAAGCAAAGTCCTTTTTTGGCAACTTACTCAAATGGCACTTCCCTTGTAATGTGTTCCTTCTCCGATGTAGAAGCTTGTAGTTTTTTTGCCATGTTTCTAGCATTGGCCTGGTGCATATGTGTAATGTTTAAGAAACAAGAAAGCCTTATGCTTGCCCTTTTTGTTGCGTTAAAATTGTCTTTTAGATGGTGGCATTTTGTTTTTTGCTGGTGGGTGCATACTGCATGCAGCATAGTTGAACCAGATTTGAGTTGATGCAAAGCCATGTAAAAATGTAGCTCCTGCAGCAGTACTTTCTAGATTATATATGTTTCTGTTGATACCAGTACCATTCATATTAGTAGTTTTTCCAAGGAAAAATAAGCTCCCAGTGATGTTTTCCTTTCTATTGTCGTTGTGCCGGCATGCACTTTCTAGAAGTTGTAGTTCATGAAAAAAAAAATTGGTTTTATATGTTCGCTTGCAACATAATTTGTTGGGCGTTTCAGAGGCAACCATGGTCTGCAGAAAAAAAAATGTTTTCTCACTTTTCGTAAACATTTGTGGCTGCAGTTATTTAGAAATTTTGAAGTCATTGTCTAACGTTTTTCAGGAACACACATATGAAGATGCTTAACTTTCTGGATTAATGAGTTTTAGTGGTTAATGTTGATTTTCATGGGATAAATATCAACTCTTAATCCTTCTTGTACTTGGAGCATATTTCATCTGTATGAAATCCATTGAACCATGTCGTGGTATAACTTAAAAGTGAGGCACATGCAGGTCCGGTGTTGGGAGTGCAACAGGTGGCAACGGTGTTGATAACAGGACCGTGAGCCATAAGAGCGGTATGGTGGAGAAAGAAATCGGAGGTACAGAAGCACACGGTAGAATGATTTTGCATGTTTATGTTATAACAACGTGCAAGCACAGTTGCATTCCTTAGAAGCATCGCAAAGGCATTAGACTTTCATAGTTCACACTTGCTTTCTTATGACTGTTTTTGATAAAGCAGATGTGGTATGCTACTTTTGCTTCTAGAGAATAGATTACTAGATAGTTGAAACATCTACCTGTTGTGGAAGTTTATTGGGAATGATATCTTTTTATATTCATAGGGGGGTATTTCTCCTAATTTTAAGATGCATATAATGCAAAGACATTGGAAGAAAGTGGGTAGCAGACTGGATCATCATTAGCTCAAGAAGGATTATTCAGACAAAAATGGGGAGATAGGATTATGTGTCTATTTTATAAAAAACAATGAATTAATGAGTATTAAATGGTGGTAGTGTTCTCGGATATGGTTTTTTTTCACTAACTAGATAGATAGGAGGAATTGGTCTTAAGAACTAGATGATAGTATCAAATCAATTGTACAAATTGTTTTTTGTTCTTGTTAATTTTATTTGATTATAAATATTAGTGTGTTCTACTCCAAAACATATGAAAGTAAAATGTCCATCTCGAAAAGTCCTTAGCACTAAGCATGTGTCTTTGCCTCTTTGGGGCCTCTGAATGATAACATTATTCAAGATCAGAGTTGTTTCTGGTGTTGGTTTTATTGTGTGTGCAATATGTACACATTTCCAATCTAAATTATTGTATATTTGAAAATAAGTTATGTATTAACATGGTTCTTGAATCACATATTTAGATACATCGATTGAGAGTTTTAATCTACGATTCTTTTTATCCGGCGGAATATCATGTAACCATTCAAGCCCATTTGGAAATCGGAACAGAGTAACAGTTTCGTTGGAATATCATATGAAACCATTCAAGCCCATTCGGAAATCGGAAGAGTTTCACACGAAACAGTTCAGTTACTCTAGAAATCGCCAAAAATTCCTGTGTTCCAGCCTCAATTACTCAAAAAAAAATGTAGGGGAAACTCCATTCGTCAAAAAAGGGTTCCAAACAGGGCCTAAAGTACCAGTACACTAAAAAACCAACAGCGGCACGGGTCAAAATCTAACATACCAATGTGCTAAAGTACAAATGCTAATCGCTATAGCTTCTTGTTCGTGATCCCCAAAGAACAATATCAACAGACAAATGCACGCAGCTCAGGTGTACATGTTCTTCCAAGAACAAAGTACCTCAATAAGTTTACATATGCAGCAGATATGATAAAACCCAGATTGCCACCATTCATAAGAATTACCACAAGCAAATCGTGGTGTATGTTCAACAAAACCATACACTAACGTCAGATTATGAATGTCCAAAGATAATTCAACCAAATTCACAACCATCCTGAATAATGTATGTGATGTTTCTACAGTGATAAGCAACAGCAGGGGCACCTCAAAACGGCTTCACCAATGGCGCAATCGAAACGCAAATGGATTGAGAACGGCCAAAGCTAGTAAATAAATTTTCGCTTCCCCCTACTTCCCAGCAGAATCAGGGGGTACCATCTCCATAGGAAACCAAACCCTTCTTCCCTTCAGGACTGGCAGACAGAGACAGGGACTTCTCATTACTCACAGCACGCTTTGGAGATGGGGAAGGATCTTGCACTGGTGGTGGAGACCTTGATCTTGACCCAGACGGGCTCCTGCTCCTGGAGATTGACCGTGCACGATCACCATGTGATCTTGGTTTCCCAGCACGAGGCGAACGACTACGTACAGGACTCCTGCTGTGTCCACCTCCCCTTCCTCGGTCTCGATAAACAGGGCTGCGTGAGATGCTTCGGCTCCTCCTGTACCTGCTAGGCCTCCAGTGGAAAAACAAGAGAACCATGAAATTTAACCATACACTAGAGAAGGCTATGAACCTACTCAAACATCTTGCTACAAAATGTTGAAAGATGTTCATCACCAACACCACGTCACATAAAAAATGACCAGGTGATGAGAAAATGCAAGCACAACATGTTGCATATATTTATCAGATAATATGACAGTTAACTTACCTTGGTGATGCTCTTCCTCTGGTTGGGCTTCTATACTGTCTGCGAGGTGATCGATAACGGGGCCCTCGGTAACTCATGTGTCTACAAAAAGTATTACCGTAAGTTTTTTAAGATGAAAGAAAATTAGAATTCAAAAGTTAAGTCCGTTACCTGTCACGATCACCACCTCTTCCACCGTGCCGGTAAGATCGATCAGCAGAAGGTGAACGGTATTGTCTTGCAAATGAGTAACGCTGAGTAAAACCCCGTCCCCTTCTTATGCGTTTTGACCCATCAGGAGAGGCACTTCTAGATGGGCTCCTACCATTATTGGGTGGAGGTGATATTGCCCTGCGAGGTGGGCTAGTACTTCTGCTGGCGCTCCTGCGAGATCGACCACCTCTTACAGGACTACTTCTCGATAATCTCACAGGGCTCCTGCTGAAGCTTCCACGAGCATTCCTTCGAGAGCTTCTGCTTGGAGTCCTCCTAGAAGGCCTATCTGGGCTCCGGCTAACACTTCTTCGCAATAGAGATCTTGCAGAGGTTCGGCTAATGCTTCTTCTCTTGTCCATAGATGGGGGGCTTGGGCTGACACTTTTTTGCACAGTAGGTCTTTCCAGGCTCCTACTTGGACTTCTTCGTTGCAAGGACCTGGCTGAGCTCCTGCTAACGCTTCTTCTTCGAGCTTTAACAGGACTCCTGCTCCTGCGGACAATTGGGCTTCTGCTTGCACTTCTAGGTGGGCTCTTGCTGGGGCTTGTTCTATGAGGGCTCATGCTGATGCTTCTGTCTTGTGGCGGGCTCCTGCTTTCACTTCTTTTGGGAGCACGGACAGGACTTCTACTAAGACTTTGACGAACAGGACTCCGGCTTACTGATCTCTTCGGGCTGATGGTTGACCTTTTGATTGGGCTTCTCCTTGGACTGATACTCATACTCTTGCTCATTGAGTGATTAGCACTCATGCTCTGGCTCCTGCTTATCAATGTCAGATAAAACACTGCTTGCGGATGCAGTAAGCACAAAGAATGATTTATGTGTGAAGAAGTGTAGGGAACCTAGATTTGCTTCGATTGCCAGTTAGAGCAGGCACGATATCAGCATTCCTTTCAGTTTTTGATTCAGTAACACCATTGGTACGAATCTCCCCATTTTCCAGGAGAGACTTGTCTTCTTGTGCCAGACTCCTTGGTGTTGCACTCTTTGGCTGAGTTGAAGTGGCATCCTTCAAAGCAGCTACTGCTGTGTGGTTTTCAGCTGGCAAAAAAAATTATAGGTTATTGGGAGTTGATCTACATGAATACCCAATGATATCTGAATACCAGAAAATACAAGCATGCAGCTTAAGTGACACAGTATGCCATTTTTTTGCTACACTTAAGGGTGGATTAGTGTGGTACATAACGAAGTTTATGGGCATGTCAATAACATTTTGAAGTTCATGGGCCTAAGAAATTTGTGCAGGTTTAGGAACCAATCAATTTACTCCCAATGAAATGAAACAACGTTGATATGCACAGGTATTGCGCATGCATCAGCCGCAAAAGGAAATTACCAGGAACTTGAGATGAGGCCTTAGACTTCCGCCCACGACGGTGTCGCTTTCTTCTAGCGTCATCAGAGCTGCTATCACACGCACTTCCAGTTTCACTGTCACTCGCTACCATCCTGGTAATAAAAAAATATATGTTATAACTCAGATGAGGGCTAGAATGTTCAATTTGGCAATGCAAACAAACCTTTTTGACTTCTGCTTTGATTTCCTGTCACGCTTTCTACGTCTTCTCTCACGCCTATGATCACGCTTCCTTTTTCCACGCTTGTGTTTATTCTTCTTGAAGCGTTTCTTTCTGCGCCTTCGTCTATCATCACTTGAGCTGCTGAGATCAGATGAGTCACTGGAGTAAGTATCAGACTCACTCTCAGAATCTGACGGCTCAGTCTCAGACTCTGATGAGCTGTCCGATTCTGAAGAAGAATATCTCCTCTTCTTCCTTCTCCTCTTTGAAGATTTCTTGCGATGTCCCTTGTGTTTTCCTTCATTACTTTCCTCGTCAGAAGATATATCCTTGGACAGCTTTGATTTAACAATTCTCTTTTTATCTGTGGGGTCATAAACACATAAAAATGATGTAAAAACAAAACAATATCAACACCTATATGCAAAAGATTTAGAATTCTTAAATGCTTAGATAGTTACTAAGTACATTGAAGATTGCCACCGAAGTTATGAGCATTACCGTTTTCGGTTGTGACGGATCCATGGTCTCTACCATCAATGAGCTCCCCACAGTCCACTATTCTTACTGGAACGACGGGCATAGAACCAGAACCATGCACATCAACATGCTCAATCCTCTTCAACACATTATTTCCAAGAATAAGCTTGCCAAAAACAGTGCTCTTCCTGCAACATAGTAAGATATTACCAAACCCCTCAGTACCAAGTTAAGTAACCATGTGCATCCTTTCATAGTTTACTTGCTATGTTGTAACCCTGCCACATTTGAAGCATAAAAACATCATACCTCACATTAAACTTCAACCTTAGACCATGAACATATCGGTCAGACAAGGACACATCTAGTCCAAACACTAAAAACTAAAGAGAGCATAAAAAATTTACATTACACAGTGGCAAGTGCCTACATTCATTCCAGTCACACATAATGGATTTGCATAGTGTGAAAATGTGCATGCTGTCTCAACCTAATAAATATTCAGTTTTTGGATAAAGGGGGATAAAGGGCATGTTTACTTGACAAAATAGAGAATTTAAGCAAATAATGTGCCACTCTAGAAACATCACACGAAAGATTAATGAGTAATGGCCTAGTTTTTTATTTTTGGATGAAAAGTACTATATGAATTTTCATTTAGACAAATAAGTTAAGTTTTAAACAAGAAGACCAGTCTAACGGAAGGCAATCAAATGCTTAGATTAAGGACAAGTGTTCCAACAAAATATGGTGGAGCAACTGAGCATCTCTTATTAATTTGGGTTTTTTTTTTGCAAAATCCCACTTCCAAGTTCTATGTGGTTGCAAATCCCCCTACCCCAAACGGCCAATTTACTCATTGAAGCACCTAGAAGTCAAGAACTATTAATTTGGTTGTCTCCCATTGATGGGTCAGTCCATCCAGACCGCGAGAATCCTTCTGCATGACCGCAACATCGGCGATCACCCTTCTTCCTTGTCCCTTGATTCTCCCGCTCTTGTGTCACGCTTTATTCTCCCATGCTCAGCTTGTGCCCTACCCTACGCTAGCACATCTTCCCTACTCACAAGACCAGTCTACTGAGATTACCACAAAACGCAGCTGGGTTTTTTTTAACAAACTTTGAGATGCGGGTGGGTTTTTAACAAACTCCCACACTTGCGGGTGGGTTCTAGTAAAAATCCCTATTAATTTACAATATTGCATAAGCAATCGGGTAGACTACTGACTACATTCATTTTCTCATTTTCCACTGTTACTAATATAAAAAGCAGCAGTTTCAAAATTAAACTATACATAGAATGATAGAAAGAATATGCATGTATGATCCGGACCAGGGATCACATTACCGGTCCCGGGGCATTTCCCGCCGGCCGGCCGGGAACGGTAACCGGCCGGTTACCGTTCAAACTGGAAAAAAACCATATAAAAATCGTTTGAATTTGATTAAAAACCAGCCGAATTTCGAAATTTGAAAATTGAGCTTGCAAAACCCGAGAAAACCGGCCGGGATTTCTAATCCCAGTCCCCGGCCGGTAACCGCCGGTTACCGGCCGGGATTTTATTCCCTAATCCGGACCATCGTGGCCATCCATCTTTGTCATCAGATGGTTGAAATCAGAAGCTAGATCCTTACCCACAAATTACACCCCATAATTAAACTACGCGAGTAATCCCTCAGTTAATACTCCCAAATCTGCCATCAATGGCACCACCAAGTTGGTCTAAAAAAGGCACCATTAAGTCAAAAACAATAAAAATCCCCCGGGTCCTCCCTTCCACAATCATTGTGCAATCTTTCTTTCCAAGCAACATGGATTTCCATCCTCTCATCCAGCTCGTGAATGCGCCCACCCCTACTCGAAAGCTTATCCGACGTTGGTCTCTACGTGCACCTACCCACCATGGCAGACGACTACCGTGGGGACAGCTCTAGCAACTCGCTAGAATCAGATGCGCTTTCTCAAGAAGTAGTGGCACACATGCCCGCGCCGAGCGCGCCACAACCGGCAGAGGACGGCGTGCTTTGGATATCCAAATCCAGGAGCAAGTCCTCCAAGGTGAGGCACTCTTCATTCCTTGAATTTAAGGATCTACCAAACAAGTTTCAGATATACTAGAAAAGTTTGTTGTTATAAATTCGGAGATACAATGTGAAGGGGGCAGGCACTGGGAGTGCTGAGATCTAGATCTCTGGTTTACGGGTTGAACTGCTATTTTTCATTTTTATTTTGATAGGAAATGGAATAAAGCTTGATATTTTTCCATTTCGTTTTGAATGGAAATGGAAACAAAGCATGCTATTTTTCAATTGCCATTTTGAATGGAAATGGAAGTGAAGCATGCTTTTTTTTCTCCACTATCATATTAAATGGAAATCAAAATGAAGCGGGCGTGGCCTCTGCCCAATTTCTCAAGAGTTCAGATTGATTATTGGTAATATTATTTCGAAGCAAGATCATAGTAGGAGAAACATGCATTGCACGTGCACAATTACCAGTAACATACTAAAAATCTAAAACATATAACTGTTCAAATGAAACTCATCAGATCAAACCTGTCAAGATGAGCATTAGGCTTGAAAGTAATGAAGAACTGGGAGCCATTGGCATTAGGTCCAGCGTTTGCCATTGACAGGAGACCACGATCATCATGGCGTAGGACAAAATTTTCATCTGAAATTCAAACAAATACATTTTTACTAGACATACTGATTACTAGCAATACTGGATGAGATCTACTATTCTACTGCAGTTTCAGTGCCAAGCAGGGGAAAACATCACTACTGTAACTTGTGCTATATTTGAGAATTAAAATGCCTTTCAAAAAATGTCTGTTGTCTACAATAAATAACGTTACATTGGTAAGAAACATTCTGAATGTGTATAGATACCTGTGAACCTAACTGGATATTAAACATAGTTTAAATGAACAGGTTTCATACTAAGTTCAAAGATTAATACCTGCAAAATTTCCACCGTATATACTTTCTCCACCAGATCCTATAACATAATTATATTATTGAGTAACTTTCAGAAATGAGAAAAACATAGATGCAATGCAACACAGGAAGCAGTATTAGTGTATTACTATGTGTGTATGGAAAAATTTATCAAACAAAAGGGACATGTTGCAGAAATACACTATTATGTAAGACTAAATAAAGTCCTCCCCAATGTCTCAATCTTCCTCCCTGCTACAGATCTATCCCTTATCCTTAAGTCTAATTCTACATAATAAACTAAGGTTCTTTACATATAAAAACTGTCAGGGTTACCAAAATTAGCATCAACCGACTCCGACTGTGACCTCATGCATGCATGTAAACTCTATATAAGTACTGACACAAACATGTTATGTTATTTCAGTAGAAGACACAAGAAAACCAAGAAAGTGAGAAACAGATCACATATGGTGGGGAATTTCCACCTCTGGGGGAAAAATAGGCCATAAAAAATGTAAGAGAAGAAAGAACCAAATGAATAACTCACCGTCTCCATTTGAAAAGTCACCACCCTGAAGAAAGAAAGTGGAAATTAGCAAACTACGCTTAAGAAAGCAATTAAGTCCTTTTTTTTAACTGTAGTTACTAGAAAAGCAAACATAGATAATACAACAACATACAACCTTAAACACTATACGATAAGAAAAGCAGTCGACATCATCTGTCCTGCATCCTACATCATGGAGAAAGAAACAGAAAACTGACAAAAGAACAGATAGATAAAGCTAACCAAATGCTAACCTCAGAAGACAATCATTATAATCTATTGACTATAATTATGACGCATACTATATAAAATTACCAGGGAGAGAGAGAGAAAAGAACTGACTTGTGCCATGAACCCCTTGATGACACGGTGGAAGATTGATCCCTTATAACACAATTGTTTATTAGTTGTCTTTCCAATTCCCATCTCACCTGGAGCACACAACCTTAATTAGCAAGAGTACCAATGCCAGAAACAAGGAAAGGGGTAACTTCTCAAAAAATGAAGCTAATCTCTGTAAATTGTCTCAACGCTACATTATCACGTGATTTCAACAAAGTATATCAGTAAATATTAGAACTTTGTTTCCAGAATAAGTGCTCATAATCCAGAACATAACTTCTAGACAAGAATTGCAGCTACAATAGATGTACATGCTCATGTAGACTGCTGTAGTTCTGAATCTTCAATTCACTCACAAAATTACAGTTTGGATTCAGTCAAAGACAAGAGAATTCGAATTTAAAGATACTCCAAAGCAGGGATTGAAAAACCGGAACCGGCCGGAATCCCAGCCGGCGGCCGGTAACGGTAACCGGCCGGTTACCGGTTTTCTCGGAGAAAACTCGGTCGAATTTCGTTTAAATTTGCTTAAAAATCAACCAACATTCAAAATTCAAAATTTGAATTTGTAAACTCGGGAAAACCCGGCCGGGATTTCAAATCCCGGCCGCCACCGGTAAACCGGTTACTGGCCGGTAACCGGTTACCAGCCGGGATTTCTATCCTTGCTCCAAAGTGCTTTCAAGAAAAGGGACTGAAAATTTCATCAAGACTGCCACAATTACCTAGTAACATATGCATAGAATGAACAGCAACATGGGTACCGGCCGTACCGGCCCGGCCGGTAAAAAATATTGGTCCGAAAATCCTAAATTTAGAATTTGAATTTAAATTGATGAACAGAAATTTCAAGCGGTAACTGGCCAAATTAAAATTTCGAGTTTAAATTGGATAATTGAAACTGTTTTGTAGAAAACTGGTTACCGACCAGGGTCCGGTATTTTTCCCGCAACAGGTTTTTGAATCCTTGATAGTAACAAATATATTTGGAAGATATTAAATTCTTGTATGTTGGAAAGATGATGCTATTTGTCCTTTTAAATAGGTTCAAAAACTATTGAGACAACTGATGAGGAAAAAATGTTGCAAACAATTTAATATTTAAGGTTCAGAAAGACGTGACCATATTTTAACTCATGCTATATTACTTGAAAATTTTAAGGCACTTTGTTGCCAAATTGAAAGCTGAAAGAAAACAAAAGCTGTGGTATTTTGATTGATGCATTACCACAACCACTACAAAAGTTGTGGTTACCTCGCAGATAATCATAGTAAATCTATTGCCCTAGAGCAACTGTCACAAATAGTCACAAGTACCACTTAGAAACAGATGGTGTTTGTATCTATATATTCACCTAAAAAGTTAAAACTTAAAACGAACATTACCTGTGCATAATGCTCTGAAGTTCTCAGCTGTCAGGGGAGCAACATCACCGAACAACTGCAAGGGAAAAAAGGCAATTTTTCACTGTTATACCGATAATATACAGATCAAGCAAATTAACACCATCTTCAGACTTGATAATGAACAATGAAAGACACAACTAGAGTTGCTGATCTCATAAATACCACCCACACTTGAAACTTGTAAGTAAACTCAAATGGATAATAGAAACAGAACGTAAGAAAAATAATGGTGTACCTCAAAAATCATTCTTTCATCGGGTTCATCACCTATTGATACATCCAGAAAGACGATTGGGTTCTTCTTTCTTGCCATCTTCTCAAAGGCCAAAGTCCAGGAGCCAACACGGATGCTTCACACTGAATAGAATGGAAAGCAATAGATAAATTTAGCAAATGGTTGGAAAAGAAAAGAAAAACAGAGAGACGCACAACATAACTGTACCCATCTCAATATGATTTTATATACAGAAGCCCACATATGACGGAATCATAGATTCTGAGCATGCAATGATGCAAATGAATGTTAGTATAAAAATATCCCCCTTTTTAATTGACATCATAAGAGAATAGGTTCCTGTCTTAAAAATACATAAACCTCAACTTTGCATGCATTTATAGAATCCAATCTCTTTCCAAAACCTCCTTTCTCTACTAATTGTACAATGTATAAATGCGATTCCTTCCATTGCCTTTTTCTATCTGAACTGCCCGAACCCTAATCACCAACCATCGTATTGTTCGAACTAGCAGACCAGCTTCTAACATCAAAACATCCAAACAAACAAGCAACCAAGATACAAAGTAACAGGACCACGCAAAATCATCCATCCAGCAACTCCCGGCCTGTTCATTAATTACATAATTAAAAAAACTAGCTACAACGAGTGTCCAAACTTACACAGGTCTATTCCACCACAAACCAAATCACTCAGAGCCAACACTACCATGTTTAACCACGCAGAACTCATCGAAAGTGTCACACCAGGAATCTAAGAGCCCATTAATAACCTACTAACAGAGCTCATAACACGAGCCTAACACCCCCAGGACCCAGATCAGGTGCCATGCTCCGCACCAACCCTAAAAACCCCAAAACCCTAGGGCCGCAAACCCCAAACCCTAGACACCCGCCCCGTCCAATCCCACACCAACCAACCAGGCAGATCGAAACGTGAAACGGACACAACTCCGCCGCGCCGCGCGCGATCCGGCCATGCCGAGACGGACACGCCCAGGGGGGGAGAGCACGAACCGT
Source organism: Hsuehochloa calcarea (assembly GCA_036346395.1). Classification (NCBI taxonomy): domain Eukaryota; kingdom Viridiplantae; phylum Streptophyta; class Magnoliopsida; order Poales; family Poaceae; genus Hsuehochloa; species Hsuehochloa calcarea. The sequence goes on along the minus strand of CM070596.1, from coordinate 10,897,075 downwards.
GGGGAGATTCAGGAGGGTCAGCAGCGTTGGGATCTCCACGCCGGAGGCTTCGATCGATCAATCGATCGATCGTATAGGAGCAGTGGTTTTGCCGGGGTTTGGGGTTGCTCGCCTCTGAGGTCAGCCGCAACGCCGCAGCGGCAGCTCCACGCGGCCGCACAAGCGGGTGAGGTGGGGATAGGAGAGGGGCGGAAAGCAGCGTCCAAGTATTATTAACCTACCCCTGCGCTCCGCGGGGGGTAAGTACGGTTTTGCCCCTGCAACGGGGGCGGTAATTGCTACGTGCACCGGGCGTGGGCTGGAGGAAAGGCGGGGCCCGGGTGCAGTGGATGGGTGATGCGGGTTCGGGGGGCGGGTAGGGGAAATGGGGCGGTTCGAGATCTCTCGTCGGGGTCAGGCGACGTGCGCGTGAGTGACTCGGTAATGGGCCGCCAAGTGGCCTGATGGTAGAGATCCCATAGAGGTCGACCTCGTGCAGCTCTTCAACCAACGGCCCGTGCAAAGATCTGTCAAGCTCAGCCCTGTGGGGTAAACTCGACCCATCCTCCGGTACAAAGGAAGGGAGAAAGGACGCGAGGGGGCGTGGCTCACGTCGTCCCGAAACTTCTCGCGCGTCAGATTGGCCGCTACCTTCATTCGCAGCCATCCGATTCGTTTTCAGTTTCGCTTGCCTGGGGAGTCTTGCGCGCCTCGTCGCTTCCACGCCCGTTCGATGTTCTTCTTCATTGCTTCTTAGCCGTCCGATCCTTCCTCGATCTTATCGACAGAGCCGCTCGCTGCTACCTCTTCCGCCTCGGCGCTTCATCTCCTAACTCCTCCTCCCTTGTACTTGCTCCGGCCTGATGGTGCGCTATAGGAGCTCCTCTGGCCGCCGCCGCCGGCCGTGCCCCTGTGCCTCGCCGCCGCCGCTTCTCCCTCGACTCCCTGTGCCGCCAGCGCGTCGCCACTCGGCCCGGCCTTACTTGGCCCGCGCCACACGGCTCGGCTCACGCGCTAGCTTGGCCGCCGGCGTCTGGCTCGGCCTCTGGCCACCGTGTGCCTCCTGCCGGACTTGTGGGTGAAGGCCTGATGTGGATTCCCTCCCTAAAAATTTGTTTTCCCCTTTTTACCTGTTTTCAAGAACTCGAATTTTGGCTGTGTAAAACAAAAATTATGAATTTAGTACGACTCATTGTTCAGAAAATGGCAGATCGGTCTTTTAGGAAAAAAAAACTAGGGGTTAGATAATTTAATTAGAAGTCATAGTATTATAAGAAAATATGAGAATTTTGTGAAGAATCTAGAACTATGTGGTTTGTCATGATTGGACTTGTGAGTCAAAAGTTATGCCTTTGTTAATACCAAAACAACAAGGAGTGACTGTTCGGTACTGAGAATGCGTTGTGGATTTAGAGAACATGTAGGAACGATACCAATTGATTGTTGTTATTGTGATGTCGTAACTTGTATTGAAATTTGACTGTTTAATGTAGGAGAGGTGTCGTGCTTGTTGCTATCTTTTAGCTAAATCGTGCGTCGCAACTAGTAAAGGCAAGTGCATGGTAGACAGTGTTCAATGGTTGATCACTGTATTTTTTATCGTTTATTATCATTATTGTTATGTTTTTATTTTTATTTAATTACAAGCAATGGAATACTATGACAATATCTTGTTGACGAATATGAGGAAAATTGGATAGGATAAATATGATGAAATCATGCATTTTGGCATTCATAAGCATCTTTGCATATGAGCAGGTGATCATGATTGATCACAACTCCACGGGAGTGGAGGAGGTTCCCGATCCTTGAGGAGGAGCGCGCTTGAGAGTGAACGTTATCGCAAGCGTTCACGTGTAGGGATACATTGAAAAGAAGAGACGTGATGTTTGTGTGTGATATCAAAGATAAAATAATGGCATGAGAATATTAATAAGAGGACAAGTGGTGATAATGAAGTTATTGAATTCTCTTGAGTTATCATTGTTCTTTGTATATTGATGTATTTGTTGAGTCGTGGACCCACTCTTACTCTTTTTGTTGTTTTAGGTGATTGTTGAGGGCGCCACGAGTGAGAGGGACTAAGACACATGTGATAGTTCCATACTTTAGACATATGATTATTTGCCATAAGAACCATTTGATTCCTTATTGCTGGACTAATTTTAGGACATATTAGAAATTGAATAAGCATAGATGAATATTTTGGATTTGTCTTTTCGTTCCAATGCTTTGGATTTATTGGTTTGGTGTTGTTTAGACTTTTTACCTTGCTATGTTTTCCTCGTTTATCTATTCATGCTTGACAAGTATTTATTCATGTTCTATTGTATCTCGTGGACGAGTTTCATTAATGCTTAGGTTGCTGAAATTTTATAGTGAGTAGTCGAATTTTAGTTAGGTTCGGTAGTTTAGTGATATTTCAGACTCAGTGTTGGGCTGGGGTGTTACACAGAAGGTGTTTGGTTGCCATGAGCCTTGTGCTGCTGGGAACCCGAGCAAGCATGGCAGCAGTGGTGTTGGAGCAGATACGTTGGCGACATCCTATCAGAGAGTTCGGCGAGACCGAGTAGACATGCCGCCCTTTGTATAACCTACTCGTCATCATCATCACCGGTGTGGTTTAGCCAAGCTGCAAAACTAAATTTGGTCACAAACTTTGCGACACATGTTTGAACGACTAACAAACATCGTCACTGGTGTTGTCGGTGTATTAGAACCGATCTTACGTAAAGATTGTTTGATTCGGGGGGTCTCCTAAAGATGAGATCACGCAGAGTGGATTGACACAGGATGTTTAGACAGGTTCAGGCCTTCTCCGGAGAGAATAATAACCCTAATCCTGTATGTATGGTATTCTTGATGATCAAGTAAAAGACTAAGACTCTTACAGAGAATAGCACTTGTGTTTCTACTTGACTAGCTCTTGTTCGCTGTCTCGTTCCTCCTTTATCCCTCTGATTGATGCCCTTATATAGTCGTGAAGAAGTAGCCGTTTTGTCCTGCGGGAGATGCGCCTAATTAATCCAAAGAACGGCGCATGATGGCGTAATTACCGCGCGGCTTCTTCACGCCGTCCGCAATTATCTTCCGAGATAATGGGGTAATTACACACCATTAATAAGCGGAATAATAGTGCGTGCGTGCATCGTCGATTCCTTAATCAATTGGACCCACGCTACCGTAGGTTTGATTATAAGGTGGTCGTAGTTTACCTGGTCGTAGAAGGACTTACGACCAGGTAGCAGTCGTAGAAGGACTTACGACTATGTAGTGGTCGTAGAAGGACTTACGACCATGATATAGTCGTAGCAAGACTTACGACTATGGGGTGATTGTAGAAGAACTTACAATTACTTGTTAGGCCTCTCCTTATAGATATAAGGGTACTTCGGGACTATGTGACATCATATTTACCCATAATAAGAATTATAGATAAAAGATAAAATGAGGATTATTAGATCCTCGTCATCTAGCCCCCGACTTCAAGTGAAAGTAACTTACTTGATAAAGGTTTCAGAATGGACTTACGACCATGAGAATGTCGTAGAATGATAGTCGAAGGAAAACTCTTCGATATTTGAATGTCGCTTTGACCAGAATTTGCTTGGTCGGGAAGGTTGCTTACGACTATCAAAAGTCATAAAAACCCTACGACCGCCGGTGGTCGTAGTAGGGAATCGGAGAAAAACTCTTCCGATTGATACTTCCTTCGACTAGAAAGACTTGGTCAAGAATGTAATTTCGCTTGAGGTGACAATACGCACCTATTTTTCTCGAATCGACCATCCGGGAATTGCAACCGACTCTAATAGACTTGTCCGATGAAGCGTTCCTCGGCGGTACAACCATCTCTCATAGACCTATAGCCGAGACGGTTTCCGAAGCGGCGGAGATCGTGCGGTTATAAAAACTTACCAGGAGGTAGACTTGGATTTTTACCTTTCCCCCAAATCACTCCGCTGTTCTTCGAGCTCTTGCTTTCTCCATCCTCGACTAGGTTTCATCTTCTCCGCCGCCAACCCAAAAAAACTTCTTGCTTCTGAGCGAAATGGCCAAGAGAGTTTCTGAATGGGAGGAATCGGAGATGGATGCGGCTAAGATCAAGATCTTGGTCGATGCTGGGAAGATTCCAGAGAAGGCTCTGGTGAAGTGGATTCCAGCTATCGGGCAGCACTGGCCATCGGGGGAAAATGGGCAAATCCCCGTCTTCCAAGCGACAGAGTGCGGCCTTCGATTGCTCGCCCACCCCTTTCTTACTGAAGAGTACTCGAACACTTTGGGGTGGAACCGGTGAACTTAGGTCCCAATTTCATTACTATGTTGAGTGTGTTCGTATATCCATGCGAGGCGCACTGGGATTCCGCGGACCTCGAAATGCTTCAATATTATTATGGGATGGCTCGACAAACCGAATTGCCGGAAGTCATGGCTCAAGCTCCACGACTCAAGTCGAAGGAGTACATTCAGAGCTTCACCGGTCTTCGTGGTCGGAATTTGGAGGAAGAGGTGGTTCTACCGAAGGTCACCTCAAGACACCTTTCTTTGCGGGGAAGGTCATTAAAAGAAATCTTCATGGGACTCAACCTTGAAGATATCAATGGATTAGCCCTTATATTCAAGCTATTAAGGACTTGAAGGAAGAAGGGTTGACCGGATGGCATGTGGTGAAGGATTTCATCACACGCCAGAATTAGTCCTCTCAAGAAACGAGCATCTCCTATGTGGAGGTACTCGGAGAGGAGACCCCACCGAGACTACGAGGAGGGTAAGCAATTGTCGACTTAGCTCTCCGCTTGGTCTTTCTCAACCTTGTCTAATATTTTTATCTGTTTACGGATCTTTCACAGCCGAGGTTGACTCAGTCGACTCATCTCGTGAGAAGTCCCCGCCACTCGAGGGGCGGTTCCTCGTCATTGCGGCTTTGTCCGCAGATGAAAGGATAGAGCGCCTAAAGGTAATCAAAAATTTGATTCTTTCTTTAGGACTTTATAGTCGTAGAAGATACTTACGACTAATGGTGATCGTAGAATATCTTACGATCAAGAAAAAGTCGAGAAAAACTTACGACTTGGTACTAGTCGTAGAAAAACTTACGACTAATTAGTGATTCTTCTTTTTCGCTTTGCTTTACGTAAAGTAGGCATGGAAAATCGCCGGAGACGACGAAGAAGTCGCTCGATGACTATTGGCGCCGGGTTGTCGAAAGACAAAGGCTCGGCTCCTCCTCGAAGAGACGCCGACTTGTAAATCTGCACGATAAGGGGAGCAAGCTCGAGCTCGGTCTTTCGACGCACCCTCTACAAAGCTCGCGGCGGTGTAGTTGTTTCGCCGAGGCCGCACCATCGGCCGAGGAGGTTGAAGCGGTGAACCTCTTAAGCGCAAACCTCGCAAGGCTAAGGTACCCTTCTATTATGACACGGAATCTTTCGCAGTTGGTGCCACTCCTAGTTTTATTAAGCAACTGGAAAGATTTTATGTCTTTATGAAGGACGATCTTTGATCGACAACCTCGCAATCGAGGGCGTTGTCGCTTCGGAATGGTCGAGACCGATCTCGTCCATCCAAAGGATCAGAAACCGAGCCACGATCCTGTTCAAACTCTACGACCGCACGTGGTCGTGGAGAAGAAAAGGTCCTCCGTAGGGAGGATTGCTCCAAAATTCTGGTTAAGACCGAGTGCAGGTATGTGAAATGTACTAAAGTGTAAGAACGACATTTACCTTTTTCTTTTCACAACTTTGATTTGCTTTTCTTTATTTGGTCCGACTCCTTCACCCAGGAATGCTTCACGAGAAGTCCATTGCTATCCCTTCATTCACGGAGAGGTATCAATGGAGGTGGTCAAGCATCACCCTTGACCTGTGGTCGATGAAGTCGAGACTCTGAGTGACTTCCACATCTGCCAAGTCGTAACTCACGACCCTTGAAGTTGCGGTTATTCATCGTTGAGGTGGTCACACGACCACCGAGGTCGTAGAAACAACAGAGGCGGTGTGGAAGCCTCCGTCAAGGTGGTGACCACCGCGCACCGCTCTGGGAAGGAAATCGTAGGAGGCGTTCCTTCCCCTACCCAAAGAGAAATCACAGAACCTGAAGGAGAAAATTTCAACTTCTGTGGTGACTTCTTTGGGCCTGCCTCCGTTGTAGGGTCTTCTGCTTACAGATCTCGTGGACCGAGTCCCCATCCCAAAGATATTCCCAACACGGAGAATACTTTTGATAACGAGCGCCTTGAGAAGGTGTGGTGGGACAAGGTCGCGAGGATAGATAAGTTCAGAACCGGACCTTGTATATTCGATGTTTGCTAGGACGACTATGAATGTAAGTATCTTCAAAATACTTATATATGTGGCTTTCCTTCACTTCTCACTGTTCTCTTTTTGCAGAAAGCTCTGGAGCAAATTGCTGTTGTCGGTGAGTATCATCGACAACTTTTAGAGCTAAGACAGAGAAAGAACTACTCTGCATGAGGCGAGAGGTGGTAAGTCACTTATCATCCATAGTTGTTTTCGACTTAAATACTCGTGATAATGTTTTACGAGAATAGTCATGGAAGAAACTCATGACAAAGTACTAGTCGTAAAAAGCTTACGACTACTTACAACCGTGAAGTGGTCGAGAAAGACTTACAACCATATCGTAGTCGAGAAAAACTTACGACTAGATCGGTAGTTGTAAAAGTACTTACAACCATTCGGTGATGTTTATCTTCGTTCTGTTCTTTGTAGGTTAAAGCGGTGATACGAAGACCTTAGTGACTCACTCGACTATGAAAAAGAAGAGTCGAGGAGGCTAAGGAACAAGTATTAGTCCTCCTGATAGACTTCGAGAGACTGTCTCGCATCTAAAAGATTGCGGGAAAAATAAACAAGAAGTTCGAACTTAAGACTGCTTTTGATCTTTAACCTTTACCCGACTCTCTTTTCTTCTCCGGATAAAGAAAAGAGATGCGGAAACTCTGCATCAAGTTCAAGAAAAGCTTTGGTCATTCGTGAGTTTTCCGTATTTCGCGAATAAGGATCAAGAACTCGAGGGTTTTAGAACTCACCAATGTAAGTAAATCTTTACTGTTATCCTTTTGAGTATTTTCCTTTTCTAATGCCAATTTCTTGTTCGTAAATTGTCGCCAATTGAGAAGCCTTGAGGTGAAATCCAAGCAAAGACCTTAATCGCAATGAGTCCGTCGCATTGCTAAGATGAATGCAGAGGACATCGGGCGTGGGAGCAAAAGCATGTCAAACCGCTGCTTCCCATCGAGAAGAGGTCAAGAAATTGATTCTCAATTAGTAGGTAAGAAATGCTTTACCTACAATTATCTTTGTGTTATTTTTCTCTAGAAGTATATTTTTGTTTGACCCAGATTATTCTTTTCGAACAAGTGGTCGAAAACAAGAAGCTTATGAGACTTCGACTTGTACCCAACAGGAGATGGAGTCGATGAAGACTAGTCTTCAAGGCAACATCATTCTCCTGAACAATGTGCTTAGTGAGCTACATTCTGAGGGAAAATCTCCTCGAGAAGATACTATAGCTGCTCACACAAGTACTATTGGGGAACAAGTCGGAAAATTGCAAGAAATGGTGACCACTCTGAAGGCTAATCAAGTGAATCAATAAGGGAGCGATCGAAGTGCAGTAGTTACGCTTTGGCGAAACTTAAAGCTCAAGACCCCGCCTTAATGTTAAACCAATCGGCCGACTGATCGTATCCGAATCGAGGCAAGTCGTCTGATTGAGGAAATGCAGTCAGTTGGTAAAAAGGTGGCGGAGGAAATGCAGCTAGGCTCTCCCCCTTCAGAGTAATCTTGTAACTACCTTGTAAGGCAAACAATTTTTGTTGATGAGTAATATATGATCCGCCTCATTTCCTGAAAATCATCTTGTCGAGTAGTTAGTAACTCAAAAGATAATAAACGAATGAAAGACTAAGAATTGAAGTCAAATTAATAACTTTATCCTAGCCCCCGACTATTTGCTTAGATTGTTTAGACAATCTAAATAAATAGTGTTTAAAATGGGGTTTCTGAAAACAAAGAGAGGTTTATTTAACTTATAGCTTTTGTTACGGTTGTCAAGCACTGGTCGAAAAGAGTAGAAACGACTCGACACTAGGAAGTTCCTTCTAGTGGGCAGGACCACGTGCAGAGAGGAAAGGCTTCGACTAGGTGATGTTCCCATCTTCGACTAGTTTAATCAAACCAAGAACAACAACTTGAGTTAAACAAACGTCTTAGAGGAGTTTAGTCATTCGTTCGTCCTTTTTTGGTGGACTTCGATAAGTCTTTTCCAAAGAGCAAAAGTAGGAGGCGAGCGACACTAGGAAGTTTCCTTCTAGTGGGCAGGACCACATGCAGAGAGGAAAGACTTCGACTAGGTGTGTCTCTTCCTTCGACCAGTTAAAACAAATCGAGTACACCAAAGGTGGTCGAACAAATGTAAGAAAGTGCACTCTACTTAGAATATTTTTTGAATTTACTGAAAAAATAGACTAAGATTAAGAGAGTTGGCTTTGAGAACATTACGACTAGATAGAACCCGAGCTCTTTGTATTGGCAAAGAAAATGAGTAACGAGTCGATGCTAGGAAATTCCTTCTAGTGGGCGTAACCACATGCAGAGAGGAGAAGTTTCACCGGATGACGTTTCGCTGCCGCTGTAAAGAAAAGCGGGTGTTTTCATATCATAGTCGAAAGATTAAAAAGCACTACTCAAAAATAAGGCAAAAAGAGGTAGAAAGAACTCGGACTTTTATTTCCGAGAAACCGGTCACACATAGAATTTGCGAATCGGTCGATGTTCCAAGAGTTTGAGAGAACTCGTCCATCTTCCATTGCTAGTCGAATCAGACCTCGCCGAGTTACTTCGACCATCGTAAGGACCTTCCCATTTAGGGAAAGTTTATTCGATTAGACTTGGATTGGCGAGCCTCAATACCAAGTCACCTACAGCAAGGCCGCGAGGTTGGACCTTACGATTATAGTATTCTGCGCGCAGGCTTGTTGGTAGACCGCCAACGGATTAAGGCTAGGTTTCTCCTCTCTTCGAGTAGGTTAATGTCATCCGCTCGAAGTTGTTCGGTCCGAGTTGTTGAAGGTTTCAACTCGTGTCGACCGCATTTTAGCTCGGAGGAAGCATGGCTTCGACTCCAAAACTAGAAAAATGGTGTTTCTCCTGTTGCTCGATTGGTGGTCGCATTTAACCGCCCATAATATGGAGGGTAATTCTTGTACCCAAGCCCCGAGCGCTAACAAGTGGTCAAGACTCGAGTTTTAATTCCTCGCATTATTTGGCCGTTTGCACGTTCGACCGCCCCATTGCTTTGGGGATGTGCAACAGAAGCATAGCATAGCTTGGTACCCAACTCGTCGCAAAATTCCTGAAATTTTGTACTTGCGAATTGTTTACCATTGTCTGTAATTATCCGACTCGGAACTCCAAATCGACTAATTACGCTTCTCATCATGAACCTTTTGTCGCTTAGCTGTTATCCCGATTCTGAGTTCACGATCCATTTTGTGAACGTGTCAATAGCCACAAAAAGGAATTCGAAACCTCCTGGAGCTTTGGGAAACGGTCCTAGGATATCAAGCCCCCAGGTCGCAAAAGGCCAAGAAAGAGGTATTGTTTGTAATGCTTGAGCTGGTTGGTGTATCTGTCTACCATGGAATTGGCACTGGACACACTTTTTAACCACCTCCATAGCATCGTACAGGGCTGTAGGCCAGTAAAAACCTTGTCGAAAGGCTTTACCAACCAATGTTCTGTAGGAAGCATGCGTCCCACAGATGCCACTGTGTATATCATGAAGGAGTGTTATTCCTTCGTTTTGCGGAATGCATCGCATGAGTATCCCTTGGGTTCCTCGTTTATAGAGGACTCCTTCAACCAAAGTATACATTTTGGCTTTTCGGGATAATCGATCTGCCTCAAGATCATCTTCGGGTACGGAACCCTTGTAAAGATACTCGTAGATGGGAGTCATCCAGGTATCCTCGTAATCTAATGAGGCCATCTCAAGAGGAGGTGTCTCTGGTTCTTCGACCAGAGACGGTTTTTGGAGTTGCTCCAAGAAAACTCCTTTTGGTATTGTGGATCGGGAAGAAGCCATCCGAGCAAGTTGGTCTGCGAGGAAATTATCCTTTCGAGGGATAAATTGTACCTCGAAACCTAAAAATATTTTTCTAGCTTACGTACTTCTGATAAGTACCGAGCCATTGTTGAGTTAGAGCACTGGTACTCTTTCCCGATTTGATTCACGACTAGTTGAGAGTCTCCTCTCACGAGTAGTCGACAATTGAGAGTGCTTTGCACTCGTATGCCGCCTAGCAAACCTTCGTACTCGCCACATTGTTAGTGGCACGAAAGTTTAATTGTATGGCATACTTTAAGGTTTCTCCGGTAGGAGATACCAGACCACCCTCACCCGAGCCACTTAAAGTAAGTGACCCGTCAAAGTACATCATCCATCGGTCGTGGGAATCAGATCGGGATCTGAACAGGTTCAGATTTGTCCATTCGGCGACAAAGTCCGCCAAGATCCGGGATTTTATGGTCGTCGGGACACGAAATGGAGATCGAACTCCCAAGTTCGATCGACCATTTTGCCATGCGCCCCATTGTTTCCTTATTATGGAGGATTGCTCCCAAAGGAAACTCGACGACGACAACTATTTTGTGCGCTGAAAATAATGCGCGATTTCCTCGAAGACATGAGGAGGGCATATAGAAGTTTTGGACCGACGGTAATGCTCCTTAGGCCGTGTAAAACTTGGCCGTAGTAAACCGGTCGTTATGCGTTTTCACGTTCTACGACCAAGATCGCGCTTGTTTGCTCGTGGCGTGGCGGCTAGGTAAATTAAGAGTGTCTCTTCCGCTTTGGAGAAACGAGCAGGAGCACTCGAAGATACCTCTTGACATCCTCAAAGGCGTTTGCCTCATTCGACCACTCAAAACCTTCATGTCTCCGAGAAGTTTAAAGAAAGGTAGTCCTTTTCTCCTAGTCGTGCGATGAAACGACTTAAAGCCGCCATGCACCCAGTGAGTTTCGGACTTCCTTTTTGTGTTTGGAGGACGATCCGAGGATGGCCTTTTATTTTTCAGATTTGCTTGATTCCTCGCTCGGATACTAGAAATCCAAGCAATTTTCTGAAGAAATTCCAAAACACACTTCTGGATTGAGTTTTAAGCGGTGCTTTCGAGGTTGTCGAATGTTTCTTGTAGGTCGATGATATGATTAAGTATCTTAATGCTTTTATGACTAGATCATCAACATAGGCTTCCAAATTCGGCCTAATTGAGATGAAAAAGTCGATTGCATTAGGCGTTGAAAAGAAGCACCGCATTCTTTAGACCAAATGGCATTTTGACATAGCAAAAGGTACCAAATGGAGTAATGAATGCGGTCTTTCCTTCATCGCTTAAACACATATTGATCCGTGGTATCCGAATATGCATCTAAAAACTTAATATCTCACAACTGCGCAGAGAATCAACCACCGATCGATACGAGGTAAAGGAAATCATCTTTTGGACAAGCTTTATTAAGATCAAGAAAGTCCACGCACATACGCCATTTGCCGCTTGACTTTTTGACCATTACAGGTTAGCCAACCACTCGGATGGTTGACTTCTCTTATAAAGCCCGCTTTAAGTAGCTTATCCAACTCGATTTAATAGCATCTCGCCGATCGTGGGCAAATCTCGTAATTTTTGTTTTACTGGTACTTTATCGGTGTAAAGCTAGCCCGTGCTCTATCACCTCCCGGGACTCCGGGCATGTCGGATGCTTGCCACGCAAAGACATCTGCGTTAGCTCGGAGGAAGGTAATGAGGCGTCTTCCTATTTGGGGTCGGAAGTCTCCCGTCGCGAGCAGATCTTGAGGGCTCTTCAAGGCGTCCGAGGAACCTCTTTGACTTGGTCGTTCGGCTTTGGTGCGAGTTTTTAGGCTCGACTTGCTAGTCGAAGGCTGACTTTCATCTCGAGTTGGTATTTGACCAACCATCTCGAGGGATCGACGGTCGCAGCTATACGCCATCTTTTTGTCACACTGAATGGTGATCACTCCTTTGGGACCTGGCATCTTAAGACATTGATACCCATAATGAGTAGCCATTAAGAATTTTGCCAAAGTTGGTCGTCCGAGTATGGCGTTATATGCCGTATCGAAATCGACCACATCAAAGGAGACTTTCTCGTCACGAAATTACTTGGTGAGCCAAATGTTAAAGGAAGAGAAACTTGGCCAATTAGTTTGGTCAAGACCCGAGACGATTCCATGAAAGTAGTATCGTACCGGCCTTACCTTTGTCCTGGGTACTTGCATCTCGTCCAGGGCATTAGTAAATAATATGTTTAAAGAACTGCCACCATCAACCAACACTCGATTGACCCGACAGTTGTTGATGGTGGGTTCGACCACAATCGGATATCGACCTGATCGACTCGTAGTGATTGGGCAGTCATCCTTCTCAAAAGAGATGGTAACTTCCGACCACTTCGGTAATTTATTGACGAGAGGAGTATGTATAGAATTTACTCTCGTCCGCAGACTTTAAGTTGTCGCTTGGAGTCGTATCGATGATCCTCCGTAGATATGCTCAACAGTATGTTGCGGATCTTGGAACGGTATCTCCTCATCATCTGACGACTTTTGGCCACTCGTATGTCCTACCTGCTCGAGAGTAGGGAGCGGTGCTTTGCCATTGTAGTAGTCCTCGAGCTTCCTTTGGAAAACTTCGGCGATGAGGTCATGTCCTTCTTTTTGTGAAAAGGACACCACCTTGGTTTGTCGCTCCTACGATCGTATGCGCTTACCTTTGCCTTGATCAGATACGACTTGTTGGTTTGTGGCTCTCATCTTTCACGGCCAAGACCTCCTTGAAACCACCGGTTTGTGACTTTTGATTTTTATTTTCTTCTTGGACTTTTTGCTTTTTGTCCTTACCAACTCACGGCTCTCGGCGTGTGCGTTTCTCGATCGATAGTATTGTTCCATTCGACCGCCTCGAAGCGATTGCATATCGATCGCCATTTCAAGAGTTCTAAGAACGGTGTTAGGAGGATTTAAAGCAATATCCTCCGTTATTCTTCTACTACGGACTCCTTGCTTAAAAGCCCTGATCACAGAGGAGTCAGAAATTTCCGGAATTGAATTACGAACCTGACTAAAGCGTTTGATGAATTGACGCAAAGGCTCGTTGTTGTTCGCTTGATCCGGTGCAAGTCGCCTTCCTTTCGTATGCGATTGTATGTGCCTTGAAAATTTGCTTGTAGAAGATCGCAGAGGTGTTGCCAAGAGTAGATCGACTCAAAGGTTGGTTTAATAACCACGATCGAGCGGATCCTTCAAGAACAGTCGGAAGGTAATTCGCCATTACATGCTCTCCTCCTCCTGCTGCTCGGACAGCTGTTGTATAGATCTGAAGAAATTGATGGGATTTTGAGATCCATCAAATTTCTCCATGTTCACCGGTCGAAAATGAGGTGGCCAATGAATCGCTCAAGGTCAGCGAGAATGCCCGGCATCCCAGAATTACTTCTTGACGCCTTCTTTGTAGGAAAGAAGGGTTAATGTCGCCAGTGATCGTGATACGACGATACCCGCAACAGCCGACTGTCCGTTGTAGGTCTCGATTCTTGAGGAATACTCCTCGTACTCCACCCGCTGTGAATTTCTTTGCGGAGTAGTGAATGATCACCTCCTGAGGGCTACTTGATCATCACCGATCGAAAAGTATTTCTCCGAGTAGGGATCGATGTGACTTATTGCCGTGTCGATTCCTTCGCAGAGAAGTATTCGATTGATCGGTAGTCGAGAAGTCGCGTTACTACGACTACCGAATGTTGTTGACGAGGTACTTCCATCTTGTCATTACGATTCAAGCCTTTGCGCAATCTCCTCAAAGAAAGAGATCATACCACGCGCTCGAGCAAGCTCTTGATTGGGATTCTCGAGCAAGTCGTTGATGTCCCGGAGTTCTTGTACCTCCTGCGATCGATGTTGAATGCGCCAGCGAGTTCTTCTGGTCGCAATTTTCTTTCTTCGAATGACCTCAAAATCCTCTTCCTCGATCTTTGAGGCCTTCTCGATGGAGTGCGAGAATGTCGAGGATTTCCCGCTCATCATCAGTGTTGGTTCTCTCTCACCGGCGGTTCCCTTGCCATTACTACGAGGAGCGCGGTGCGTGATCTTCGGGAGGGTTATCATTTCGGCCTCCATGAGGTCGACTACGATTTGAGGGAAGGACGAAGACCTCCTGCTGATGATTCTCACTTGCGCTTGAGGCCTCCCGCTTGAGGAGTGCTCGAGAGACACCATCTGGCGACTTGGAGTAATCCTCCGGTAGGGGAACTCGGGTTATAATCGTCTCCGTCGCAAATGAGATCTGCGGAGAGACGATCGTATTTGTAGGAAAGCATGCTTGATCCCACCTCTCCGAGTTACCCGAGAGAGGATCACCGGATGTTGGTGGAGTCCTGGAATGGTGGCACGTAGAACTTGTCTCACTGTGCCTGACCGCCTTAGGGGACTTGAACACTTGGAGGAAAAACTCGTCGTGTTGTGAGTCCTCCCGGTGCGGTTCGGTCGGATTGACCCTTGTCCTTTGAGGAATTGGCTCCTCTCAGAGGACGATCGTTGTGGGGATAAGGATCCTCCTCAACTCCATTGATGGGATGGTTTCTGGAGAATAATCTCCGGAGGAACATCACCATCGGCGGATGCATCACTCGGCTCGTAGTCGAAACCGCATCCATGTCGATGTCTGCGTAATCTGCCAAGTCAAACCAGTTCTCCTCGTTCCATTCTCCTGCCATGCTTGCATGAGATTGGAAAAAGAGTATGTTGACAAGAGATTACCGGAGGATCCCCACGGTCGGCGCCAACTGTCGGTGTATTAGAACCGATCTTACGTAAAGATTGTTTGATTCGGGGGGTCTCCTAAAGATGAGATCACGCAGAGTGGATTGACACAGGATGTTTAGACAGGTTCAGGCCTTCTCCGGAGAGAATAATAACCCTAATCCTGTATGTATGGTATTCTTGATGATCAAGTAAAAGACTAAGACTCTTACAGAGAATAGCACTTGTGTTTCTACTTGACTAGCTCTTGTTCGTTGTCTCGTTCCTCCTTTATCCCTCTGATTGATGCCCTTATATAGTCGTGAAGAAGTAGCCGTTTTGTCCTGCGGGAGATGCGCCTAATTAATCCAGTAACGGGCGCATGATGGCAGTAATTACCGGCGCCTCGGCTTCTTCACGCCGTCTGGCAATTATCTTCCAGAGATAATGAGGTAATTACACACCATTAATAAGCGGAATAATAGTGCGTGCGGACTGCTCGATTCCTTAATCAATTGGACCCACTCACTGTAGGTTTGATTATAAGGTGGTCGAGTTTACCCGGTCGTAGAAGGACTTACGACCGTGTAGCAATGAGAAGGACTTACGACTATGTAGTGGTCGTAGAAGGACTTACGACCATGATATAGTCGTAGCAAGACTTACGACTATGGGGGTGATTGTAGAAGAACTTACAATTACTTGTTAGGCCTCTCCCTTATAGATATAAGGGGTACTTCTGGGACTATGTGACATCATATTTACCCATAATAAGAATTATAGATAAAAGATAAAATGAGGATTATTAGATCCTCGTCAGGTGTGGTTTAGCCAAAAAAAAATCAAGAAATTATTTTTGCATGTGTAATGAGGGGATGAAGGTGTAGCTTTGAATGTCCCTTTTTTTAATCCAAGAATCAAACTAAATGTAGCTTTAATCCCATAACAGCAATAACTTCAAAAAGTTTCATACAAGTTTTAAGAAGATTCATTAAAGTTCCAGGATGTTTTATACAAGCTTCACACAAGTGCCACGAAGTTTCTTCAAGTGTCAAAGTAGTTCCATTCAAGTTGCTCTACAGTGTACCACAAAGCTTATGCGCTTATGATGGTTGTTGTTTATTCGTTTACAATCTAGTTTTCATTCTAGTTTCAAGATATTTCGGTAAAGCTTCATAGAGTTTTTAAAAAAATTCATTCAGGTTTCAAGATAGTTTATGTAAGTTTCATACTAACTTCAATGAGTTTCAAGCAAGTTTCATGAACTTGTTTAGATGAGTTTGATGCAAGTTTCAAGAAGTTTCGTACTAGTTTCAGATTTGAGTGTCAAGCAAGATTCATGTGCTTTTTGTGAAACTTACTTGAATTTTTTGAAACTTCATCGAAACTTACTTGAAACTCATTTTCAAGTTTGAAACTTGCTTGAAACTCAAATTTGAAACTCGAAGTATCAATTATGAAATGTGAAACTCACCTTTGATATTTGAAGTTTCTATTTTGAAACTTTCATAGAACTATGTAAGGGTTTCATGCAAGTTTCATCCATGTGTTTGTCCAATACTTGAGTAAGTTTCAATATGGCTTAGGCAAGTTTCAGACAAGTTTCAATTAAGATTTATTGGAGATACCCCATGAAGTTAATTCATAGAAAATTCAATATGTTTGCATCAAGTTCCAATATGGTTCATGAAGGTTTTGTGCAATTTTCATGATATTTCAAGCAATCTTCATGAAATTCACATGATGCCTCAAGTATCAATATTTCAAGATGTTGATATCATATTTCAAGATGTTTTCATATAGTTTCAGGGCTTGTTTGGGAAGCATATTAACATTCAGGATCCACATGGATGGTCTGAGAATTTAAATTAAAATCTCGACCTATTCATGTGGATGGACTGAGATTTTGACTCAACCAAATAAGGCATAGTGTAGTATTCCATGCATTCCTTCAGCAACTTGAAACTTTCGATCCAAGTGTTGTATTTCATGCATGACCATAATAATATATTTAGGTTTCCTATTTAGTGCAAAATTAGCATGCATCTACATCACACTGTTTATTGCAAAGTGACCCGATCGAATTTTTTTTTCAAAAGCTAACTAGCTGGGCATTACATCAAACATGTTGCAACATCCATTATATACATCAAGGCCCAAAAACTACACACCACCTGAGGTGTGGCGTGGTTCAGTGTGAGGAGGGGATGGTAATGACACTTCGAATTCCTTCCTATGAGAAAGAGGATGGCAACGAAGTCCCCCACAAGCTCTCGCCGGAGGACGGCAGCATGCTTTGCTTGCCGAGGAGGCCGACAACGAGCTTTTGCACGCTCCCGCGCGATGCTCGCATGTGATGGAAGATGACGGTGAGTTCTACTTGAGGAGGATGTCGCTGACCAAGCATGGTGCACTCGATGGTGGACGACGGTCAGGACGGCGAGCTCTCGCACATGCTCCCATGCAAAAGGGATCCCGATGATGAGGTTGACGAGGGCAGGTGATACGGACCTAAAAACCATAAATGTTTCGGTTGGTGATAATTATTTTGGGTATGCCCTTGCCAACTGACCCCCCGTGTAAAACCAGACATACTTGTTGACGTGAGAAGAAAAGAAGTTTGCTCATACCGTTTAACCAAGATAAAAGAGGAAGGAGTATTGCTATTGTCGTACCCTGAAAGTCCCGACCACGTACACATGTCCACTAGATCACTACTAGATGGGCCGTATCAGCAGGTGTTGCACGGGGACGAGGTTGATGTTGAACAACTGGTTCAAGAGCAGGGGCTCGATATTACGCGTGATGCTGATATGATCTAATGGCTGGATTGTATCCTGACGGGACACACCATGGATGGTATACCGCTGGCGTAGCGACGTCCATTTCATAATGACTTTAAGCAAGAACCCCTTATTTCTCGAGTTAATAAAAAGTCATGCTTAAAACTACAAGAATTCTCCTTAATTTGTAAACATAAAAAAAAAGAAGAAAAAGAGATCCTCGAAAATCGAGTTTTTAGTTTAAAATGATACTGTTTGTATGCGAAATAGCAAACCTAACTCTATCCAGATATCAAAACAAAAAATGACACCGCAGATTTACCGACAAGCGACATGTGTCCTTGTCCGCACTACGGGTGCTCGGACCCCTTGTTCCCTCTCCAGGAGAGGGGACGAGGACATATGTTGAAAGTCTCCTCTTCCAGAGAGGGGGACAAGGGTCCAAATGTTGGGTTGATCTCGGCTAACTGCATCCGAGATTCAAGGGAGTCAACGCCCCACTTGCGCCCTGATGGGGGGATAACCAATCTTGATATCGTCCCGTTCACCGAGCGCCACATAAAAAAGAGGGTCTCGGCAGGCTTTTATCTGATTGAGTCAAGGCCACAAAACCCAAACAAATCCGATCTATCACGAACGCTAGGGTGGACGAAGACCGAACACCTCCGTTGCTTCCACGGCGCCGCCGCCATCAACCTACCGCTACGACTTCTGACCGGTTTTCCGAGCCAAGATGGTATCTTCAAACTCTGCTATGTAATCACGTTACTGTACTAATGATTTAGATTAGGTATTTATCTTCAAACTAGGGTTCTTATCTAAATTAAGTTTTACCATCAGTTAACGCCTACACCAAACACTCGTGACACATACCGTGTAAGCAAAAACTGTCCAAGATCGGCCCTGTCCAATCCATTGGAGAGCACCATTGCATTGATTTGCACCAACACATCCGAGACCGAGCCATGTCCGCCCTGGTCTTGGGCGCCGCCGCCACCTGGACTGAGGCCGTCGTCCAGTTCCTCCTCTTCCTCCTCGCCGCGGGCATGCTCGTTGCCCTCCACTCCCTCCCCCGCCGTGCCGCCCACCGCCTCCGCCGCGGCGGCGGTCGCGGCTCCTCTGCTGCGCAGTCGAGCCGGCACTTCGCGCAGGGCGCCCAGCTCCTCGCCCCGCGCGCGCCGCCGCGCCCAAGCCCCGGGCCCGCTCGCCCGCGCGGCAGTCGCCGAGGCCGACCGCGCCATCGCCCTCGACCCCCGCGATGCCGCGCCGCTCATCCTCAAGGCCCTCGCACTCGACCTCCAGGGCCACCGCCTCCTGCTCTGCGCCTCCTCGACGCCGCCCTCGCGCCGCCGCTCGCGTGCTCCCTCGAGTCGCGCGAGCGCGGGGACGCGCTAGCCAAGCGCGCCGAGATCGCGCTCTCGCTCCACCGCCGCCGCCGCCTCGACCAGGCTGCCGCGGATCTCGCCGAGGCTGTCCGCCTTAGCCCCGAGAACGGCCGCGCCCACGCGCTGCTCGGCGAGTGCTACGAGAGGAAGGGCCTCGCCGCCGAGGCCCGGAACGCCTTCAAGACCGCCGCGTCCATTGACCCAACACTCGCTGCTGCGCGCGACGGCCTCCATCGGATCGAGGGAGGCAGTGAAGGCAATGAGATTGAGAGTGACTGATGTAAGCAAACTTACCTTAATTCTTGTTTTGAACTTGTTCTTGCCAAATATCCAGGGATGAATCGTATCTACAGACTAAAGATCACAGGTTATGCACAGAAAGCAATTAAAAAAATACTTCTTTTGGTACAAATTAGTGGTATGCAAACGAAATTTCCCTAAAAAATGTATTATGTAAATGAAATTGTGCTTAGAGCATTACACACTGAAATACTGTTACAATAGTGAGAATCAATGCTGAGAAATTGAGTTTTGTTATTGTCGATATTGGTTAGTGTTTACTCGAAAGATATAAATGCACATATTTCTCTCTTTTCAGGAACCTGCTGTTGGGCCAGCATTTGTAACTCTTGTTGTACATTTGGGGTGGAATGAATGATCCCCTCAAGGACCAAAAATGGTAAGTGCGTAATTGGTTACCTTGAAGATGTGTTACTTAGCTTTGTCCACTGTTGTAGATTAATGGATATGCAATTTTAGTAGAATGGAGTTATGATTTATAATTGAATTGTTGACTATCCTGGTATCGACTAAGAATTGAGCTCAAATATGCTCTATTCACAATTTCCCCATTATACTTTTTCTTTCTTTTTCCCCGAATGCTAGTCCAGGTATTGGATGAATACCTGCGAAGTTGCAGACTTATGAGTTTGAGTTATGTGTTTCTAATATGCCTTGATTCCGTTATTTGAAAATTGTTTTTCGGTTGGTTTTACACCCAACACAGAGATGCTTTGCAGCAAGGAGCAAGTTTGTATAGTCATAGTTTATTGTTAGACCCTAATTAGAAGAACTGCAGAAATAGGATAACATCCCAATTCCATCATAAGGTACTGATACATCTTTTTTTGAGGGCCCTTGACCAGCTCAACATGCATTTCCTTATCTGAAAAGCGAAAATAGCCATGATAGAGAAAATGGAATAGTAAAAAATGGAAGGAAAGAAATGGAAATAATACCACACTTCAACACCCAAAAACATAGAGGATAAGCAAATACTGTAGGAATAACACCATAACTCAGCAACAAACCTCCCAGTCAGAAAGGCTGAAACTAATAACTCGAGATACAATAAGACCGATATAACCCCCTTTAACTAGTATCAGTGGCCTGCCAACAAATGGACATCTCAACTGCTACTCAAAAACCCGAGCCATTACTTGAAACATCTAAACATTTGTGATGTTGCACTTGGAACATCAAATACCAAATAATTGCATTATTAAGAGTATGATGACATTGACATGTTCCAGTTGAAAGTCTGAAACTTGTGATCATCTAAATATCACTGGAAATGTTTGTTCAGTATAGATTGCGGGAAAGTATGTTGTTCATTTATCTATAATTTTTCTCCATCTAGAGATTGTATCAATACAAAATGATTTCCCAAAAGAAATATTAACTAGCTGCATCAGTTTTTTTTATTCACCATGATATTTTTATTTTCTACAATGTGTTATATTTATACATAATGGTATTTTCCCGCTCCTGCAAGAGCTCAAACAGTGATAGCTTTGTCATGTCTAGAAGACTAGAACAACAATATTGATGATGACATAATCTACTGTGTATTGTTCAAAGAATTGGTTGAAAGATGTTTCTGCAGGGCAGTCAGTCAATCAATCTCTACAACTGTTGGGCAACAAAGAGTCAACTGTATCTTTGATTCCTGGTAGTAATTGATGCTTTTATTGGTATTTCTTTGATAAATAATGAAGTGTTTATTTTCTCGTCATCCTTATTGTCGCCATTCACACCATGAATCTTTTGTACCTTCTGTGCTTCCGTGTCCTCTCATTACCCATCTGAGCTTCTATCGTTGTTGCAAGGGTGATAACCTTTGATCCTACTCACATTTCTGTTGGCTTGTCCCCATTTTCATCTTTCGAGGAGAGAAGGAATTGCATGTGAGCTATGTGCCCCTCTCTGCTTCCCTGCTAGAACAGCTCTTCTTCAGCTTATATCGCCCCTTGGTTTCCACTGCATGAAGCATCCATCAGCCTTAATCTGGAATCTATGGCCAGATGCACTGTTAGGCTGCATTTATCATAGTTATTAGCATGTCTATATGCATTATGTCAGTTTTCAACAGGCTTGGCTGTTCATCTCTGTACTACCATGCAATCTTGTCTTGGACTGGATCACTGGAACACTGCAAACTGCAGGCAAAGGACAAGGCGGCCAGCCAATCCAGTAATCTCACTCTTGAGTCTTGAGTATAGCACCTGATAATGATAGCTGAATCAGGTATTCAGGCTGGACTGTGGCATTATGGCAACACCAGAGTGTTGTTGCTTTAATCGTACTAGTTTAGCGCTGTGCTAGTGAAACACAGCAGATACTGCCTGGCATCATATCAACTGCTTGCTAATGGTTTAGCGGCTCAGGCCATGACGACGTCAACTGACACACTATGTATTTTCGCGTCTTGGCATTCGATAACATCCTTAAGTTGCTGTCTGAGCCATGTAACTTCTAATCAAACTGGGTTTATGATGGAACGCGGGTCAATTTCTTGTGTCGTTTCTACTTATTCATAGGGTTTTTGCTTCAAAAAACTTATTCATGGTTATGGGTGTTTTCCATCTCTATTTTCTCCCATGGATCCGGACCCTATACTGCAAATAATTTATGAGTTGGTAAACAGTACTGTATGAGTACGGTAGAAATAAAAAAAAATATTCGACGGGCTATTTTACTGGAGTAAAAATACTGTAGTAATTAACATAACCCTTCGCTTTTTCGATTAGACGATGGAATCGGCTTCTTAAGTATGGCACCGCGTCCTCTGCATTGAAGTATAATGGATTCGGCTCCTTTGACTTGAGGAGGTGTCACAGAACTGCATGCGAGCCGATCCAGACCGTCCGTGGTTTCATCCGACGGCATGGATTCCCTGAATCGCACGTTACTGTGCGGCTATAGCTTAGCTCCTTTAAGCTAAGCCCTTATTAGGGGTGTTTTTAAAGGGGGGTTTTTCTGGGATTCTTTTTTGTATTTACTTCAAATTTGAACTAAACCGTAAGGATTAAAAATATATATAAAGTAAGCCCTTATAAGAGCGTGTGTTGATTCGTGACTAAGTGTTTTTAGAAACAATTCGTGACAAAGATTATACATTGTGGGTGGTGGTGTAGGTGGGTACATCTTCCTTGCAATCTTGGAAAAAAAAAGATCAGCCAAATTTCCTTGAGTTAAACTCAGCGTACAACCAAATCTGTCGTGAACAATTCAACCACCGCAGATTTTGCCGTATTAGTAAGATTTATCTAGGCAACACGTGTACCAGGCGTGTAGGCGGACCTAAACGCCGCCCCACCTGTCAGTGATACCCCGCGGCACATCAAGGGGCTGGGCACTTGGCCTCCACGTCCCGACCGCGAGCCGCCGACATGTGGGCCCGGGACGCTCCCCCGACCTGCCTCGACGTCGGTGCCGCGCGTGACCCTCCCTCCCGGATCCATCGAGGCGAATTCACACGCCAACCAAAAAAAAAGAGAGGTAGGTTTTAATCTCTCCTTAAATCCTCCCCCCCGTTTCGCATAATTTCTCTCGCCTCCTCGATCTCCTGACGAGATTGTTCTGCTCCCGTCGCATCGGAACGCGTCGCCGTCGCCTCCCAGCCGCCGGCGCAGGAGTGAGGAGTCGGGGAGAACCCGAGATCAGGTACGCGCCGCCGCTCCCCTACGTTGCTCCGTTGTTCATGTGATCGGTCATTCTTGGTTTGTGTTTTGTTTCATTGTTTTGGATCCAATGCTCCGTGTTTTCTGTTTATTTCTGTTCGTGGAGATGAATCGATCGCTAGTCAGAGATTGGATCGAGAAATCGCAACTAGATGACACATTGCGCTGCGATTTTGGCCTCTCCCTATCGCTCTATCGCTATGTCCAATTTTTGTTGGCCGTCCCGTTCGCGCGACGGCCGGGTTTGACGGTGTACGCCCTCGAGATTCGTGCCGCCCGCTGATCGATCGACAGCTGTGGTATCTTGTTCGGGGTGGGGGGTTGGGTTTTTTTGCCGGCATGGGTCGTGGCCTCGTGGGGTGGAGCAGAGTGACGGTGGCGCTTGTTTCTGCCGTCTTCACAATGGCACGATCTTCTGATGGTGACAGGGCAAAGATCAAAGTATGTTCAGAAGCACGCTGCTCACTACTAGCTGCAGATTCTGTATAGTGTATAGACTTAATTTTCTACTAGGAACGGAGTTGGACCTCGGGCCTCGCGGGCAATGGCTCGAGGCCTAGCAAAAGAATACCTGCTAAAACTAAAAAAATAACGTCAAAATCAAGCATAAATTTTACTTTGGGCTGAAATGTTTTGGGCTGGCCCGAGGCTTTGCTTGGCGCTGGCTCACAACTAGTGCCTTTTCTCTTATTTCACTCACTTGTTAACACTTGATCAAATAGGCTTTATATAGCCACACACGCACACAGCACTAACACACATGCAAGCACCACTACACCACTACGCATGCAGCCACTATCTCACGCACACCTCTTCAGCTTCTATTTCTCTTATTTAAAGCAATAAAGCACTCAACCTTACATGCAGGAGTGGTGGGCTTTTAATGTCTATACATGCAGCAGTCTTGCAACCATGTACTCACACATACACTTAACTACTTTGCATGCAGACTCCTCATCTTCCTGCACTGAAGGCTCCTCATCTTCCTGCACTGAAGGCTTCTCATCTCCACTCGCGTAGTCTAGCACTCACCACCGAAGACTCGGCCAACTACTAGGCCAACAAATAACAATGGCTAATTCCAAGTAACAGATCACTCACTCACGACTGCGCCAATCACCCGCACGCCATACTACACGTTTCAACTAAACTCTAGCCACTATACATGTCACACTCAATCATAAATAAACAAAGAACACATAAACAACAAGATTAGTTCCAACATCAATGACCTTTCTAAATAGACTTGATCTAACCAAATTAGACCGGTTGTATATTGTTAATTTTTCTTGTTCTGAAATGTTGGGGCCATGGCCCACGTCGGCGGAGGCAAGCTCCATCCCTATCTTCTGGTATATACTGTATAGGGGATTTGAGGATTTCTTTATGTCGTTTGGCCGGAAGGGAAATATGTCATTCCTGACGAATAGCAATTACACTCGTGTAGCTTAGTAGTAGAGGGTGTTTTTTTTATAAAAAAAGTTTGGTAGTAGAGCAAGATTGTGGTAGTTGATGTCATGGTTCAAAGTGCTCGTTCTCTCCTTCAAATCAAATATAGGCGGTTCCTTTTTTAATTATTGACTCACCCTTGAGTGACAGCTGTGGGCTTGTGGTCTGCTCTGATTTTTTTTAGGTTTTGGGCTTTGGTAGTTCGGCTGATTTGTTTTTGGACTGTTTGTCTGTTTGGCTGTTGCATATTTGGCTCCTAGTCGTATACTACATGAAACCATGCTTGGCCGCCCCTATATCATAAGTGGTGCTGTGCAATCATGCTGTGAACTAAGCTATCTTATGCACACACAGGCTTTGATGTCCAGACATGGGCCAACCTTAAAGTGAAACACTAGATCTTGAGCGCAACTTGTCGAGCGTATACAAGAAAGCTGGTCAGCCAAACTGGCTGGCTAGCTTTCACCTTGTCGAGGCCCGATTACGTCATCAGGAAACTACAGGGGTGCAAGTGTGCTTCATCAACACAGCACACATGCCATGGAATCTGTTGTACATTTGTACTCATGGCGTGTGCACCCAACCTATAGCAATATAATTAAAGTTCTTGTACTATAATATTGCTCTTTTGTCTTAGGTAGAGTGCCCTCATCGTGGCCCATCTTTGTGCCGACTCGTTGCTACGTGGGTCAGGGTGCAGGCCGCTCAAAAGTGAACCATACATGTGCTTGTGCGTTGCTTGGACTTATGTCAGTGAGGGAGTACATGAACAACTAGAAAGAGGTGTGCTCTGCGAAATGGTATCACCATCTTTGGAATCCTAGAGACCAAGATATTACACGCAGGTGCAACTAATGATTCATTTTCTAGGAACAACAAGAGCATACTCAAAAGTCTTAAACCAATGTTTGCAAACGTGGGGTCTTAATTGGAATTATTATGCCTTGGTACAGCATAGGATTGTGTATGACTGTTTGACTAGTATGTGAGCTCCAATCTGGTAGGTGCTGCACGACATGAAACGTTTGAGTTCATATCCTGTTGAACTAACGGATATATCCGGCACAGACTGTCCGCAAAGCGGATGTTAATAAATAGAAATGAACTTTAGATTGTAAAATTTGTATTTCTATGGTCACAAACTCACAAGTAGTATGATATATGAGGTTTATATGAATCCGAGTTTTGATTTTAAAAAACCCTTACATTTAAAAGATGTGTATGCTCTCATCATAAAGATAATAGATTATCATAGTATATTTTAACTGTTGAAATACATTTTTTTTTCTAAGACCCATTTAATATCAACACATGCTTAAATGCATACACAATCGGATATCTATCAAAATTTAAATTCATACCCTGCTACAAATAGTCATATAGATATCAATTTTTCAGTTTCCACTTGATAGTTTATTACTTTATGCTTTATACCTAATACCTTTGCATATAAAATCCAGGTATTTTGAGGCTTAGTCCTGTGTTGGCCCCACCAGTCAAACAAACACTTAGTAGGACTATTGCTGAAGATTGTCCGTGTTCTATTAGCAGTCTTCACTCTAGTTTTAGTACGCCCTTGTTAACACAAAAGGTAAAAGTTTTAGCTGTTCTTGGATGTGCAAAAGCAGAGAATCAAAGCATGTTAGGGGCTATCAAGTGATCACTTCCTTTGGAGTTTGGTCATGGTCATGCATGGAAGCACTTCCCTAGGAGAGAATCCAAGCTAGCTTTTGGCCCCAGTTTTTTTCCAACGACTCCATGATTTGTATCTGCCTCTGCTTTCACTTAACCCAAGAGAATGGAATGGAAGAGAAGGCATATGATCCTATGGGTTTGAAACCTATATCTCCCATCCTAGCATCTACTACCACTACTACTAGTACTGGTAAGTATAGTACAGTAAGTAACATAAGTACATAACAGAAAGAAAATAGATAGATAAAAAGCAAAAGTAAATCCACTGATGTAAAGCCTCAAGGATGAACACAAGTAAAGGGGTAAGGTAAACTACACAGGAGATGCAAAACACAACTGAAAAATAAAAGGAAGGTGAAAAGAATTCTAAAGAGGGTGGTCAACGCCACCCACGAAGACTACTACCCTCTTGATTTCACCCTATCTTTATTTTTTTTAAGGAACTCACCGTATGTTTATTGAAATTCATGCATTCTCACCAGTTATGCATCAGCCTCTCCCTTTGCTTTCTGCCATGAATCATTTTCATCTTGGTGTGTGCATGGAGGGTTAATTATAAGATGAAGCCATCTTTCTCTGTATTCGAAAATTCGCTCAATGTTTGCTCCTCTAACGGAAAAGATAAAGCTTAGTGCTCAATACTTACAGCTCAGCAATCCAGTGTCTCTGTCTTGATTTGAAGTGATCCCTTTTCTTTCACTTATCTCCTATCACTGTTGTGATATTGTCTAGCGATATAACTATCTGTCAGTATGCTTTTGCATTTAGATTAGACAAAAATGCACACCTCTATCATGGATAGAGGCTACTATTTTTAGTACACATGGACAAAGGTGTGTTAGTAGCCCCTTATTGTTGATAAGTGAGGAAACACAAGGGGCCCATAGAGGTGCTTGAATTCCTGAAAGGTTCTGAGGATGTTCCCAGAAAATTAAGCTCAGATTATTGACTGAGAAAAAGTGAACAAGTATTTGTTTCTCAACCTCTTATTTGTTCAAGCTCAAGCACATAACTATCATTATATGAGCTATATTAATGATTCCCACTCGTCATAAATCTTCTCACACTGGGAGATCTTCTCTCTTAAGAAAACAAGTTTATGATTTGTTAGATTTCACTAGTGTTGGTTTTGCTTTGTCACTTGCACATCATGTCACTGCCATGTACATGTTTACATTGTTGGTAAGTTGATGAAGCTTTATGCTCCTTTCTCTCCTTGCATCTCGAATATTCACTTGACGCTATACGGTCACTATAACCATGCTTGTTCCTTCTTATCCGAAAGTTTAGCTAATCCATTTGTAATCCATGAAAAAAGACACTTCATTGGAGCTTCGCGTGATATCTAAGTTTTTCATCTAGATTCTGTGATTTCTTTCTGCCATCTTAGTGAATAGTTAAAAATGCTTTAGCCAGCTAATTATGTTTACATCAAACTGGCTTCTAAATTGCTATCAGTATTGAAGGAAAAAACTTTTCCGGTTTAAGAAAACTTGTTTTAAGTTATACCCAAGAATGAGATGGTTGAGTTATCATCTTGGTGGATATTGCTCGACAGAAATAGATATAGCCTTGAGCTGATGTGACGGTTGGTTGGAATGGATGCCATGGACTTTTCTCAATTATTGCTAGTAAAAGAAGGCAAAGTTAGCGTCGAATATCAGGGATGGGAATAGCCTTTTTTAGTTGCAAGAATCAATAATATTGTAGCAGTAAATATAGCATAAGTTCAGAATGATAACCACCATTCTCAATACCTCAATAGTCCTTTTCTTTTGACACCTCATAGACTTACTCATTTAAATCTATACTCATTTTCTTTAGGATCAAGTAAGTGCTTGTTTTAGGTTTTGCTTCTCTTCTTTCCATATGTTTGTTATAATACTTGAATTGGTCCCGTACATGCAGTATTCCATCACACGTGTGGATAGCACTGGAGCATCGGTGCCACAATTGCTCAACTCTGTGATACTCTGCATTATTAGGCATATTTTTATATGAGAATCTCATTATTAGGCATAGTTAATTAGATTTTGCACCCTTTTATCATAGATATAGTTTTTGGTTTTGGAATCAGGTAAAGAAGAGGGTGACACGTCGCCCTGGGAAAACTGGAATGTCAGCAAATTCTGTCACGCAGCAGTTAACAGTAGCCATCCTCAACTCTGTGTCTAACCAAATCTGTGTCTCTTCTTGATGTAAAACTACACATTCGCTGCCCAGAAAGCTCCTGAAATGTCAGTGTTGGCTATTTATAACACAGATTGGTCCCGATTCTTGTCTCATTTATCCTCAAAGAGTGAGTGAAACATTTGAACCACATACAATCAAACCAAAACGTCAAGCATGGACTGTATTTCTGATCTTTGGTATAAAATTGTTCATTTCTTTCTTATCAAAACCTGAAATGTCAGTTAAATACTCAAATTACAATGCTGCCTTTTTAGCATGTGGCACTGATTCTTGATTCAGGCACACTTCCAGAAAATAAAATGCTGAACCATACATGATACATGTTCCACCCAAGATGATTCTATTTTCTCCTAAGCACAATAATGCAGAACCTAATTTGAAGCTTTTTCTTTCCCTCCTGAAACCGAGAGATGTCAGTTGCAACATTATTGGTTCCTCACTCAAGTATGATCCAACACTGTGAATCAGTACATCTGTTACTTAACTTGAAGATGTACAATCCTTTTCATGTGGAAGTTTGTGACTTGTCAGTTGCAGCAGTTTTGTGGAACTGTTCTCTTATGGGACGAATAGCTTTTGACTCAAGTTGTACTTAAAGAACAAGAAGAGTTGGATCTACTTGAGCACAGATGATTTATTAGAAATATCCATTCCTGATTTACATGCCCCCTCCATTCCTGAATTTTTTAAAACATTATTCTAAAAATTCTGATTGTTGCTTCAAAGTGTGCCCTGGAAATAGTGGAGAACACTTGTATCAACTAGAAGCAGTTTTTTGTTTGAATGGTACGCTGATCTGAAATTCCATGCAACTATTGCCAACTTTGATTCTGGATGCAGTTCTGATAAAAAGGTATTCTAATCAGTAATGACTGTAACAAAAACTAATGCATGTTAAATTTCCTAAGCACAAGAATGCGCACAAATGCACATCCCTCCACCCCATGTCTCAAAAGATGTTGCAAGGCATGCAGAGATGCAGGGTAAAGGAAGCATTCAAACTCCCCATAATTCTTTTGCCCTTTAATGGCTTTCTCTTCTTTTCTTTTCTTTAACTCCCCTCTTCTTTCTAGTTTTACGTGATTCCCTTGTTCTTCGCGGGCCAAAGTGCACCAAGAATCAAAGGCACAGAAATAGCGCACCCTCGGTTTCAGCACCCTCTCCAAACGAACTATAAATACCCCTGCACATACACACCTTGCTGCATCACCATTGCACTTCACAACACTTCTCACTTTATAGCTCATATAACACAACAGCCGAGATTTTAAGGTAATTTAGCTTTCTGTTAGTGTGTTATTTCATAAACATGTTGATTGGATTATTTTTCTTGACTGCGACGAGAAACAGGCCATAAAAGAAAGAGATGAAAGTTTGTTAAAGTGTGTTTGTTCTTGCTCTTTGTTTAATCGTACCACCTTATCTGATTACATGTGTCCATTTGGTATTGTTTTGATGATGTATATTCTACAGGCAAGATGAACAAGAAGCCAGGAGACTGGAACTGCGGGGCATGCCAGCACCTCAACTTCAGCCGCCGGGACCTATGCCAGCGCTGCGGTGAACCGCGTGGTGCCGCTGATCGTGGCAGTGGTGGAGGTGACTACGCCAACTTTGGCGGCCGTGGTGGTTCCTCCTTTGGCGGTGGCTTTGGCGCTGGTTCTGATGTCCGCCCAGGCGATTGGTACTGCTCCTGCGGCGCACACAACTTCGCCAGCCGCTCCAGCTGCTTCAAGTGTGCTGCGTTCAAAGAGGAAGCTGCTGTCAACAGTGGTGCTGGTGGTTTTGATGGTGACATGTCACGCACACGGGGCTTTGGCTTCGGCAGCGGTGGCGCCGGCGTTGGCGGCCGTGCCAGCCGCCCTGGTTGGAAGTCTGGCGACTGGATTTGCACCAGGTGCGTGTTACTTAAAACACTGTCCTTTCTTTTGGGTACGTTCATGTAGCTTACAAACCAACTATTCGCAGCCATAAAATACTATAATTTTTCCCAGGCCTTATTTTTGAACAAACCGTACATGGTACAGAAACTTTGCATGGTTAATTTAGCGGTAGTTGTGGCCTTTTTTAGAGGACTGGTAGTTGTGGCCTTGTGTACGCTTGTATCTTCTGTCTTTGTCATTTCTCCATGTTTCCGGGCTTTATTCAGAAAAGAAGGTGTGGATCACCGGAGCAAGAGACAAGAATCAACTGGTTATGCTGTGTCTGCATGCATAAGAAAGCTAATTGCCCTGTATACCTGCATGCATGAAAATACCAGAGTAGCTTGTATATTTTCCCATATGTGTCAATGATGGACTGGCTGTCGTTTTATAGATAAGTAATTAAATATATCTAGATGTCGCGCAAAATTAGTAATCATATGACTCATTTGATTTTATACTGTACCGGGTCTATGCAATGTTTCTCCATGTCTCGCTATGTCATTTCTAGCATCGTGTTCAACTGTAGCAGCCTGTTCCATGCATTTTCCAGTTTTCACATGGCGTGGTCGACTCGTAATTCATCATAGGTATACAATTTGCAGTGTCATACCTGTATGAATGTCACTTTCTGTTAACGCTGTTGCCATTTCTCTGTATGTCCAAAGGTCTGGATGCAACGAGCACAACTTCGCTAGCAGGATGGAATGCTTCAGGTGCAATGCACCACGGGACTCCGGTAGCGCTATGACATACGAAAATTACTTGTAAATTATCAAACATTTGCTTCTTTCTTGTCTGATTCATGATCTGAATATTATTTCTATTGTTATGCATTTGCAGGCACTGAGGTGTAGGGAGCCGATCCATCTCCCGAGGTTTGCAACGACGAGCAGAAGCTGCAAGAGTCCCCACATAAGAAGAAAGTAGAATGCAAAAGAAATCTCCAATGCTATTACTAGTTTTGTTTCTTCCCGTTTTAGATTTGGTTCTCATTCCCATTTGGGACCGTCCTCTGATGATCTATGTTTCCCGTTTCATTTCCGTTCCTTTCGCCATGTTTGCTTTTCGAGTCATGTAACCCAAAGCGGTTGCTTGAGAAGTATTAACTAGTACTGTTGCTTCTTAGTAGTATTCCTGGTTGTTTCTCCTGTTCAATAAGGTTTTATGTGATGATTGATGTGTCTTATGTCTTTCAGTTTATATGATATGATCTCTCTGTATCTACTGCCGAGCACATGTGCCATGTCCATTTTGTTTGGAGAAAAGATGTCATGTAACATGTCAGACCAATATGTTATCGCATTCATATGTGAAAAACAAACATTGAACTAGAATACAGCAAGAACAAGAAAAAAAGGCAATGTTTTAGAGAAGTTTGGGTCCATTTTGTTTGGAGAAAAGATGTCATATAACATGTCGGACCAATATGTTATCACATTCATATGTGAAAAACAAACATTGAACTGGAATACAGCAAGAACAAGAGAAAAAGGCAATGTTTTAGATAAGTTTGGGTCCATTTTGTTTGGAGAAAAGATGTCATATAATATGTCAGGCCAATATGTTATCGCATTCACATGTGAAAAACAAACATTGAACTGGAATACAGCGAGAACAAGAAAAAAAGGCAACACGGTACTGAATCACCAGCCATAACATATTTGAAAACCCTGAATCTAACGCTCGTACTTGCTCTGATAACATTCGAGCAACCCAACGAAATCTAGCACCCATGCACGTGCAATCCACTTGCGCGGCGCGGCGCGGCGAACTTCAACCTGCCCCTGCACCAATTCGTGCTGTCACATGTAGTACTTCATTATTATTTTTTACCCAAAACTGCGCGTCAGCACGTGCAGACACACATAAGTTAAACACGAGATACCTCACGGTGAAATGAAAACCAGCACACAACCCAAGGAATGACGCAGGTTAAAGACGAAGTCTCACACACACACACACACACAAGTGCGGAAAAAAATTCAGTGGGGAGGGTCCTCGGAACGGACGGTGGATGGAGTGGGGCCTCATGTGAGGTTTTTTTTTCTGAATTTTTTTGAAAATAAATTTGCTGGAAGAGGGCCTCATGTAGTGCGAAAAAAAAATTCCGTGGGGAGGGTCCTCGGAATGGACGGTGGATGGAGTGGGACCTCACGTGAGGTCTTTTCTCACTGATTTTTTTTTCGAAAACAAATTTGCTGGAAGAGGGCATCATGTGAGGCCCTGCTTCATCCACCGTCTATTCCTCTGGATCACCTCGGGATGCTCTTGTTGTCTTCAACTCTTGAGGGCTATGCCATGTGATGCCTCTCGTCTGCATGCGCCTCGTGCCCGAATGAGACGGAGAGGTCGGTCGATATCCCAGTCAAAAGCGGGTGCTCGTCGATGCAATCATGCAGCATGCATGTGTTGGCTCACTCACCGCTGACGTTGCGCTCTCCCCTCCGACCAAGACCAACGGCCTCCACCTCCACGGCGGCGCTGGCACTTTCTCGCGAGATTCCTTCTTCGATCGTCTCGTCCGTTTGGCTTTGGCCACCGCCGCTTTCTTTCTTTTAAGCCTCTGCCATCTTCTTTCCTGCTCTTTTTGCTTGCCTTTTATCGTGGTATCCTGGGGCCGAACCAAAGGTGGCACGGGGGTTAATTAAAGTGGGGAGCACTAGCTGGATTGTTGCTGCGCTGCCTTTGGAGGTTCTGTTGTGTTTGCATCGTCTCTTTTGCGCTCCTTCGCTAGCGAGGACGTTACATGGATTTTAAAGGAAAAAATCGATTATTTGCCATTGCAAAATTGCCATTCGTGAAATGCCACCGTAAAGTAGATCCGTTCAAACGTTGGCCCGTGCATCGGGCAATGCCTAAAATAGCCCGATTACTTAGCACCAAGTCCAAGCCCGACCTAAGTCTAGGGAAACCAATTTCTTTTTGAAAAAAAAATTCGAAGGGGAACGCAATTATCGAAATTTTGGTTCAAAATTTCATCTATCGTTTTTAATTAATAATTACAAAATTAAAATAGTAAAAAATATGAAAAATGGCACCTCTCGCCATTTCATTTGGCGACAGGTGCCAGTGGATGGCGACAGCACCCTGTTGCCATTTCATCTGGCGACAGAGGGTGAACAGTATCCCTTGCCACCAATTGAAATGGCGACAGGGGATACATATGAAAACCAAATTTCGCTCCCAACCTCATTCCCATTCATTACAGCCGAGAGCAAAAGGGGGAGGGAGGGAAAGGAGAGATGAGAGGAGGAAAAGTGTGTGGTGAAGCCCTGCCCGTTTTTCGTGGAGGAGAGAGAGAAAGAGAAGTAGATCCCGTCGTCTATCTCGTATGTAATTTTTTTTTGAAACTTTGTAATTTAATTCAAAACCCTGGTAGGTTAACCAATAAAACTAGCGACTGAGAATTGATTTCATTAGATCATGTTAGGGTTCTCACGATCATATGCGACAACTAGCTCGCATGCAACATCATGAGTTATTTTAGCCTCAATAGGAACAACTCATTATTGTTGGCCACATTAGGAACAATATCATTCTGCTGTACTACCGCATTACAAGGAACATTATACATGTGCTCATCATCGACACCTACGTACTCATCTGGATCATCACATGGATCATCAGGTGGTGGGGCTTCAATGTTGATAGAGCTTTTACTACCAATTGATTCTCATGGTAACTAGCTACCACTGGCTTGAGAGTTCTCACATTGTGAAGTTAGGATGGCATTTGCAGGACATGGTGTATACTTGGGGTGGAAGGGTATGTTTGCATAGCATTCAAATTGGTTTGACAAAGGTTATCTAAATCGTTGTTCAACTGTGCGTCACCACCATATTTCAATGCCACAGCATCGTTGAACACTGCTATTATAAGTGCCAAATTCCTCTCATCCTTGTACATTTCAAACAAACCATGAACCTGTGAGTCAGACAGAAGCCTAACATCTTTCTCCTTTTTTGTCAAAGAACCACACGGTAGGAGTTTGTGATTCGCCCTAGGAAACCTCACTAGACAAGGACACCATCAACGATTGCATGGTGAAACGATTGTATTCGATGACCCAATTAAGTGTTCTGCCCTTGGTGTACAATTTTCTACCATATGGTTCTTTCATGCAAAATACTTCAACTTTAATGTCTACTCTAAACGCGTTATTTGGATCAATCCTATTCAGAAAAATTAGGAAATAAGAATCAACTCCAAAAGCGCTACCAAGCTAGGTACTGGATCGAGTTCAAGTTACTTACCACAAGGGGGACTTGGGACTTACCGACACATCCATCTTCCTTCAGGTTCCTCGGCGGCGGCACCATGATGGCGGCGGAGGTTGGGGGCTGTGGGCGCCTGCTGGAGGGTGCTGGCCCAGGCTAGGGTTCCATGGCGGCGCATAGAGGAGGGATACAAGGGGATCGATCTGGATCGGGAGTTGGATATGCCACTTGAAGCCAGGGGCATTCATGTGCATACCTATAACATCCTAATTTTTGGACTTTATTTTCTATTTTCTAAAAAATTGATTTCGATCACCCTCTCGGTTTCGACCACCCTCGGTTTGGTTTCGACCACCCTCGCGGTTTCGACCAGTCCCACCTGTCAGCCCCCTGCTCACCTTTTTCTCCGCCCCAGTTGTCCGCCCATGCCACTGAGAGCGCGCTCGGGTCACACCACTGCAAAAGCTGTCACCTCCGGCGTGAACCCCACCCCTCTCTTTTTCCTCAGCGACGTGCGAAGTAAATGCCGTCGTCTCCGCCCCGGTGCATTTTTCCTCCCTCTTTTTTCTCAACGACGTGCGCATTAAATGCCTTTGTCTCCGCTGAAGCTCATCTCGCCCTCCGGTCCCCATTGTGCCCTATAAAGAAGAGCACCAGGGAACCCTTGCCCTCCTCTTGTTTTCCCCTCAACTCTCTCTCTCTCTCTCTCTCTCTCGTTTCACCGTGCTTCGAGTTTCTCCACTACCGGCTGGAGCCTGCACCACCGCCTCTAGCGCCGCCATCAAAGCCTCTCCGTCGACGTTGTCTTCACCCCCAGCTTCTGTGGATATCATGGGGATATGCTCAAGATCTTAGGATGATGTGACAATTGGCAATGGCATTTATGGTTTGTCATTTCACAGGGTTTTCGACAAAGTTCAGGCTTTCTGGACAGGGGCGGTCCGACCGGCCATAGCATGGCGGTCCGACCGGTCCCAAATCGGTCGGACCGACCATTTGCGGCGGTCGGACCGGCCGTGACCAAAGAGTGTCGAATGTCTTTGGGCCAAAAATAGAGGTGTAGGCAAGTGGGGATCCCAATGCACTTGGTCTCATAATTTTGGAGTTCCCAAGCAAAAGTTCTATTCGCTTTAAGTTTCAGAAGGTTTGAATTTGTGGCTTGAAATTCGGCTAAGTCCCTTGTGGCGGTCCGACCGGCTCACAGGGAGCGGTCCGACCAGCCAGAGGGCAGTCCGACCGGCTCACAGTGAGCGGTCGGACCGATTTCCACTTATGAACGTCAACCAACTTCGTGGTGATGTTGTTTTGTTAGGTCAAGTTCATTGGTATCATGGCATATGTATTGCATGATGCATGTTTTGACTAACATGGGTCAAGTTGTGAAGAACTTGTTCCCGAATTCGTGTTTGCTTGTCTATGGTTGTGCAGGTTGCTTGGTGGTCAACGACGGTCAACGGCGAGGATGATCGGGACTAGACTTGGAGAGTTGAGGTCCAGAACGATCGACGATGCCGGGTGAGGTCAATGACTCAAGCGTGACGCAAGATGGACAAGGGTGACCTATTAGCAAATCTGAGGCACAAGATGACGCTAGGTGAAGCTGTTTAGGTCAAAAGGTTAAAGACGATTGCTGCTGAGCGTGCGTGTGTGACCCATTTGTTAGTGGGCCTTAACGGGAGCCCAATAGAGTCAAACCCTAGAAGTTCTAGGCCTCCACTATAAATAGGAGGAGGTGGTGACTGCACCATCTCTCTCGCCTCTTTTATGTTTCAAACCCTAATTGGCTTAGGGGGAGTTGAGGTGGAGGCTAGGGCTCTTGATGGTTTGAGGTGATTTTTGTGATCTTAGATTGAACACTGTCCCTTGATAGAGTTGGTGTAATCCAGCATCAATCACGAATTTAATCTACGCAAGGTTTGCTTGAGATAAGTCTCTTTTCGTTCTTACTTTCAATTTTGTGATTTTAGGGATTTCTTTGATCCACGAGTTTTTGATTGGTTCTTTCACGTGAATTAGCTTGCTGTGATACGTGTGAACCTATCTAGGATCATCTTGATCATCAATCACTCACGAACAAGCATTAGGATTAAGTTTTCGTTCTTGCCCGATTTTAGACCCTGTGTTACTCAATTGACAACTGTTCAGGATCTATCCAAGAATTATCATAATATTCGATTGGAATAGGTCCTCAATAGCATAGAGAAGGTGTGTGCAAAGTTTCGTGAAGTTTGGAGTTGAGAATCAAAAGTTAGACCTAATTGCAACTTCGTCATCACACTGTTTTTACTGTTTCAGACGATTCGAGTCACGGTCGACCGCCCATCATCACCGGTCCGACCGATTTGGCAGCGGTCCGACCGCCGGTATAACAGCGGTCCGACCGCCAGGGAATCGGTCCGACCGCTCCAGGCCAGAGGTCAGACCGTCAGTACATTGTATTGCTTTGATTTTTGATGTTTTTGTCATATTACTTAGGGGATTAAATTGAATTCAATACTAGTCTTCCGCTGTACTGGTATATTGATCTTCATAGTTTTCTCATAGCTATTGGAGTGAAATTGTGTTGAATTCATAATTTGTGAAAAAGTGAGCGTGCTCCTATTCACCCCCCTCTAGTCGCCTTTTCGGTCCAACAGTTTCGCAAGACCGCGTTCTACTCGTGGATCCCCTTGTCTTCGCCGGGAGTTCACCGGAGCGCCCACGCCATCTTCGACCGCTTTGCTGAGCCCCACCTCCGCCATTTCACCGCGCTCTCTTCGTCGCCGCCGGTCACCATCTTCTAACCAGGTAGTTGAACCTCCTTCCAACCACCGTAGTCAAACCTCCTTCCGATGGCTCGTTCTCCTTTGTTCGAGCTCTGATTTGAGCGATTTAAATTTATAAAATTCATCTAAATTCAATACCTTTCTTTTGGTTCTAGTTTGGTAATTTCTTGGATTTTATTTGGAATTATTTTATTTATTTGTCTCTTTTCGCACGTATAGATTCTGGTGTTTCCGAAGAGTTCTTCGACCTGACGACTGAAGTATCTCAACACTTCAACGAAGGCAAGTCGTAGACCTTTAATCATGTCATACATAGTTTATAAAATTATATTGATTTATATCAATATGCATTACTAGTTTTATAATAAATTCTTTCGGGACAAGCCTAGGAGGGCTCCGAGGATCCCCACGAGAGGGGACTAGCCAGCGACAAGAACGAGAAACTGTTATTGCTAAAGAATCCGTGCTTGCTTTTTCTCCTTTTACAAGAGGGGGGTGACCCCCTATTTATTGTCCTCTGTGAGGGTTTTGTACATTACCCTTCTGACCCTATAATGATACTGTACTCGTAGGTGTTGCAGGGACATGTCCCACCCCTACGCCTAGGCCTTGGTCCATGGTGGGCGCTCCTGGACCCGGTCCATCCTGATAGTGCCTCCGGTCCAAGATCGGTAGCAGAGGCTTCGGGTTCGACCCGGATGCGGCCCGGGGGTCCACTGCTCTAGGCCTCGCGGGGCTTCGGGGCCATTCGTTGAGTTTTCGGGCCCACCTCGGAGGTGGCCCGGAGGTCTTGCTGCTCTGGGTCTCGCGGGGATTCGGGGCCCTTTAGGGAGTCTTCGGGCCCACCCCGAAGGTGGCCCAGAGGTCTTGCTGCTCCGGGCCTCGCGGGGCTCCGGGGCCCTTCGGGGAGGGTTCGGGCCCACCCCGGAGGTGGCCCGAAGGTCTTGCTGCTTCGGGCCTCGCGGGGCTTCGGAGTCCTTTGGGTTCTGACGGTTGCTTCACCTGGGCGTTGTGGCCGGTGGGGCCACCCCTAAGACAACCAAGATCATCCATTTTTGGAAGGTGCAGTGGATCAATCACACTAAAGAGGAAGCCACTTGGGAACATGAAGAGGACCTGAAGGCCGAGTTTCCACACATATTCCCTAGTCAGCCCGAATCTCGGTCGAGATCCCCTTAAGGGGTAGGTTTGTAACATTTCAAATTTTGGGCTTTATTTTCTATTTTCTAAAAATTGATTTCAACCACCATATCAGTTTCGACTACCTTCTCGGTTTGGATCACCCGCTTGGCTTGGACCACCCTCTCGGTTTGGACCACCCTCGTGGTTTTGACCAGACCCTACGACCATGTTTCGACCAGCCCCGCCTGTCAGCCCCCTGCTCACCTTTTTCTCCCCCCGTTGCTCGCCCATGCCGCTGAGAGCGCGCCCGTGTCACGCCGCCGCAAAAGGGTCACCTCTAGTGTGAATCCCGCCCCTCTCTTTTTCCTCAGTGACGTGCGCATTAATGTTGTCGTCTCCGCCCTGGTGCTTTTTTCCTCAGCGATGTGTGCATTAAATATCGTTGTCTCTGCCGAAGCCCATCTCGCCCTCCGCCCCCCGGTGCCCTATAAAGAAGAGCACCAGGGAACCCTCACCCGCCTCTTGTTTTCTCCTCAACTCTTCCTCTCTCTCGTGCTCTTGTTTCGACGTGCTT
The DNA here is from genome assembly GCA_036346395.1 of Hsuehochloa calcarea. Taxonomy (NCBI): domain Eukaryota; kingdom Viridiplantae; phylum Streptophyta; class Magnoliopsida; order Poales; family Poaceae; genus Hsuehochloa; species Hsuehochloa calcarea. The sequence continues at coordinate 10,858,184 of CM070596.1, read as the reverse complement.
CGAGTTTCTCCACCGTCGGCCAGAGCCCGCGCCACAGCCTCTAGCGCCACCATCAAAGCCTATCCGTCGACGTTGTCTTCACCTTTGGCTTCGCAAGACCGCGTTCTACCTTTGGCTCCCCTTCTCTTCGCCGGTGTTCACCGGAGAACCCACGTCGTCTTCAACCGCTCCGCTGAGCCCCACCGCCAGCCATCTCGCCATCACTCTCTTCGTCACCGCCGGTCACCATCTTCCGATTAGGTAGTCGAACCTCCTTCCGACCACCTGTAGTCAAACCTCCTTCCGAGGGCTCGTTCTCCTTCGTTCGAGCTCTGATTTGAGTGATTCAAATTTCTAAAATTCATATAAATTCAGTACCTTTCTTTTGTTCTAGTTTGGTAATTTCTTTGATTTTATTTGGAATTATTTTTTTTATTTGGTTCGTTTCACACATATAGATTCTTGCGTTTCCAAAGAGTTCTTAGACCCGACGACCGAAGCATCTCAACACTTCAACGAAGGCAAGTCGTAGACCTATGATCATGTTGTACCCAGTTTATAAAATTATATTGATTTATATCAACATGCATTGCTAGTTTTATTAAAACTGCTTTTGGGAATAGTTAAAGTCCTGTTCGACTTTATGTCACCTTGAATATTTTCTATTGACATGTACACTTGAATGACATAAATTCTTGGACACCATAGGTTGGGTAATCTTAGTTGGACATTATTGTACTACCAATATGGGTGCATATTATGCTTAGTCATGCTTTAGTTATGCGATGGTCTCTCGACCATATGATTCAATGATGATAAACTTGGCTTAATGACATATGGAGTAATGGCGGGGCCACTGTTGATAAAATTTGCTGTGTCACGGTAAGGATTGCCATTTGGTTGGCTGAACTAGAAATGATTTCATACTCACGTGAATGATCGTGCAATAAAGGGGGTGTGGATGATGACGTTTCGCCTGAGTAGCCACTAAGGACTTAACTTTATGCGTCATTTATGGGGTAGACCTGACCGGCTAAATAGCAATATTTTGAGTCGGTTCTGTTAGACAGGATGGTGCCTTGACTTCCTACATGCATGACGCTTTCTCTTCCGAGGGATCACACGTTCACATAATAGCTGTACGCGTTCATATGATAGATGTAATATATATATATATATGTAACTCATGTACACTGATTTCAACAATTAAAGATAGCGTCACTTTTCTCGCTTATATGGTATCAGAGCGGTGCCGCAACTGAGCCGCCGCCTCCACAGCTTCCGCCGCCCCTCCCCTGGGAGATCATCTCATCTCCATGATCTCTCCCAGGGGCTGCGCAACCCATAGTTTATGTTGTGTCACCGATCATCCGATCGGCTACCAATTAGAGTTTTCCCCGGTCATCTTCAAATCGGGGTTTCTCTATTTTTTTTCTGATAATAGATCGGTTTGCGTCTCCCTGCCGACCTGTCGACGTTCCTTGGCTTCGACCTCTCCGACGCCTCCTCTCTTCCGATGATGTCGTGGTGTGACGTGATGTGGCGTGCTCTCGACACGGCTCTCCCTCTATGGCCTTCCGAGCGCCCAGTTTACCGTTGTCATCACGCCGGATCATCATCGCCGCACCGTCGTCCATGAGACTCCGTCTTCACCGAATTTAGGTCCAGTCTGAATGTCGGCCTTGGCGACGTTCCAACTGCGGGGACGTGTTAGACAGGATGGTGCCTCGGCTTCCTACTTGCATTACACCTTCTCTTCCGAGAAATCACGAGTTCACATGATAGCTGTACGTGTTCACATGGTAGCTGTAATCTATATATATGTAACTCATGTACTCTGATTTCAACAATCAAAGATAGCATCACTTTGGTTCTGTTTGGGTTGATGAGCGGCGCAATAGGGGCCCCATAATGGTGAATCCTTAGCGAGCAGAACCGAGTGAAAATTGAGCTTTGTAAAAGCCTTGTGATAATCTCTTAGTCGCACACCTCGGAAGTGTGTGAGCGGATAATATAAGTTGAATATCTCTTGCGGGTCAAGTTGTACAACCTCTGCAGAGTGTAAAACTATTCGAATAGTCGTGTCCCCCGGTTATGGACAATGCCCGGTGATTTCACACGAGGGATAGATTTTCTCAAAAATGCTGAGTTGGATGGATACAAGTAGTTGGTTTTGGCTAATGGTTGGGAAGTGAAAAAGGTGTTCACTTGATGTTTCAAAAGAACTTGATACTTATGTTTTTAATCTTTTAAATTATGTTTTCAATCTACTTACTGTATTTACTATCAATACTGCTTTCTGCAAAATAGGCATAAAGTTATTATTGTTCAAGCCTTGCATGAATACTATTTGTATATATTTATCTACGATTTGCTGAGTACTTTAAAGTACTCACGGCTTTGCGTCACTTATTGATCAGTCGTCGAAGAAGAATCAGGGAGCACCGAGTTCTGCAATGAAGATTATTTCGAAGATTATGCGAACTAAGTCGCGTCTTCCACTCGATTGCCTCTAGCCATCAGGTACGGCTGGAATAGAAACCTTGCTGGGCTCGGCAAGTTGGCCGAAAGGCAAAGGCTCCGGTTGGAGCCCTGCGTCCTTTCCGCCCAGCCCATTAACCATTTGGGTACACCGATGTGCAGCCGCACGGCTCGGCCGACAAGGACGAAGTGTCGGCACGAGGCATACGGCCGTGGTTGTTCGTTCAGTGTATACCGGTGCGGCATGGAGAGTTGGGAGACGATGCAGAAGCGCGCTATGCTGCTGGTACGTACGGCCGCCGCTCCTGTGCTTGCCCGTGGTGCCGAGCGTGCACGGTAACCTTTGTCTGCTCGTTCCATGCATGGATGGACGGAGGAAGGATCCGGACCCTCGGCTGCACAATAATTTGTGTGTGTAAACAGTACTCGATGGTGGCACTGTAGCTATTGATTTGGACAGCTGCTTTTTGATCGGACGGTGGAGATCGTCTTCTAATGCACGGCCACTTTAGATCCTTCATTGCAGATGATCCATTGCCGACGGAGAAAGCGAGAGAGGAGGAGGATAAGAGGTCATCACCCTCGTAAAGTGCAACTCATACATTCTGACCGCATTCCTACCTAACATGTGTAATTTATGTGCTCATTTAGTTTTGCGAATATTTTTTTTTTACTTTTAATCCATCTACTAGTTAAATGTCCATGCATTGCCATGAAATATCTCATAAATATAATAGTTTATCAATTAAAGTGGACATAATATATCTCAATTCGTCAAGAATATATTTTTTACTTTTAATCCATCTACTAGTTAAATGTCTGTGCATTGCCACGAAACATCTCATAAATATAATAGTTTATCAATTAAAGTGGGCATAATATATCTCAATTCGTCAAGACCCACACCCTCTCACCCTAAAAAACGCTAAGGAAATATTGGAGAAAACTGATGAACAAAACTCCGCAATGTCTGCAACGCCGCCCGCGACAGCGTCGACTAGGTGCGCCATAGGGAGCGCTCGCCAGCACGTGGCATCCGTGTTGCTAGCGTCTGGGAAGATCCACGAGAGCCAACTTTGCTGTATGCGAAAGGGGTACTCGGACCCCTCGGTCCTCCTCATGGACGACAACGCAGTTGCCGAGGGAGGAGATGGCATTGCCTCCTTCCTCGCCTACCACCGTAACCGCCTTTTCGGCCGCGCACACGCCCCCCTCCCCATACCGTGGCTCTCAGCTCCTCCTCCGCCTCCTCTCACTTCTACTCGCTCTCGTGGAGCATGTTCTATCTCATATACTATTCTTTTTAACCGTTGTAACACACGAGTATCTAACTAGGGCACGATGATACGGAGAATCAATTCATTCATGAACATGTTATGGTTGGTTTACCTAAAACATCAGTGGTTCTGAGTTATGACCGCAAATGTGTGCGTGACTTAAGTTATTAGAACTGTTTGGTTTAACTTCAAATGTGTCCCTACAATTTTCCAATATAAATGTGTCCCTACAATTTATGTGCTCATTTAGGGGCGAAGTAGTGCAAGTGTAGGCTTCAATGGGACACTGATGGTGAAGTTGTCAGCCGCGCTAGATGTTGCGGAAAACCATGGTCCATCTGCGTTAGCATCTGTGGTGAGCATCCCACACAACTTATGTTGCCCACTGCAAATGGGAGCGACCCATATGGGTGAGATGGTGGAATGGGTGAGATAATTTGAAAGGTTACTATGACGATCGCTCAACTATGTGACTAAGGAATCGTGTGGGGGCAACGAGTATGATTATTTCTTGTGGGTACAATGTACAACCTCTGCAGAGTCTAAACTATTTAAACAGCTGTGCTTACGGTCAAAGGCGGATATGTGAACTTAACTTATGTTAGTTCTGTTTATAAAACCTTATGGGTGGGATGATTATATGGTCGAGTCACCTAGCCCGATTTAGTTTTTCCTGGGTTGTCGTACCCAGTGATGTTAATAGGTGGAGGTAACAACAATCAAAATAAGCATAAGGTGGAGGTAACATCTGTTGTTATAAATATTGCACAATATCTCTTTAATAAAATGAGCTTTGGTCAAACTACTAAGTCATAGGAATTTCTAAATACTGTAGATGAAAATGTTGCTTTAAGCAAATAAAAGAACATGATCCATCCTTGTTAAGCCTTGCATGTATTATTACTACATTTTGTGTGTTGGCATGTGAGCACAGAAGTTGTGCTCATCCTCGCTCTTTCCCTCAACCCACAGAAGTAGGAACTCCTGTAGATTACGCGTACTACGAGGATCAAGATATCGATGGGCAAGGAAATAACGAAGAGTAGTGTAGTTCGTGTAGTCTAGGTCTCGCCTCAGTTTAGCTGACTCCGTTGGTACTTGCGTGCATCCTATATTATCCAAGTCCTTGTTTAATATCGAATGCACACGGGTTTTCCCCAGTCGCTTGCCTGTGGAGAGATGTGTTCTACCCTTTTGCTTTCGCAGTCGCTTCCGCTTTTATGTATTGTAAGCATTTGGCCTGTTCGGCCCTATTGTAAAAGTCGACCCGATGCGGTCTATGTCACTCTGATGTTTTATAATATAATGGTTGATTCAGTTTTCATCGTGTATAAAATGATTAAGTGATGTATCTACAAGTGCTATTTACTGATTCAGAAAATAGCACAATGTTTTCACAGAGGATTTGGACTTGTGAAATCCGGGTCCGACAGAGCTGGTATTAGAGCATACGACTATAGGAGTTTTAGTTAGACTGTGCGTGCCCAAGGACTTTTGTTTTGTTTTCAAAAAGAAAGAAAAGTTTTGAGCAAAATATAGTGTATTTATTGCTCCTTCTCATCTCTCTTAGTTCTCCCCTTACCTCATTTTACGAGTTTATTCCGTTGCTGGCTTTCTCTCGTTTCAAAAAAAGGACCAAATTGTCATCCGATGGTTCGTGGGATTTCTTCTCTCATGGTGAGAACGATGATGAGTTTGTCGATATCCTCCGCAAAGTCATGCAGTACCTCGGAGAATCGTCGCTAGGTAGTTTTAGGGAATCATTGATAATAATATTTTTTGGATGTGAAAACTTTAAGATTTGCTGAGGTTGTAAGAAGTTATTGTGAATACTAGAGTTTGATGATGGATATGCCTTAATTATGAATGGTTTAAGGAATAGCGGATTGGTGGATTATATAGATTATGTAGAAAGAAAATGATCGCAAAGAAATTTTTTGATTGATCATGAAGGACATAGGGATCTAAAGTACGGTGTTGGTTATGGGGGAGAGATTGGATTTTCATCGAATCTTGAGTTAAGTATAAGGATGGGTGGAAAACTTGAAATTGAGAAATGTGTGAGAGTAAAGGCAGAGAGTAGATTACGAAAATAATCAAATTTTCATATTTATTCATTATGTGGATTTTGGTGGATTAGGTTGAGTCAAGAAGTATGAAATTAATTAGGTATGTTGGTCATATTGGATTTATTGGATAGGACTGAATAAAGAAGAAGGAATTAGAAATAAATCTTTGGTAGGTTATAGAACTAAATCTTGTTGGATTATAGAAATAGTTGAATGTTGTATTATAGAAATATAACCGACGGAGATTGATTATACATAATAGATTATTACTGGATATTGGATTGTAGAAATACAAGGTTTATTGGATATTGGATTGTGGAAATAGATTATTATTGGATTGTTGGATAGATGGTGATAAAATAACTTAGCGGAATAAATTTGAATTTGTGAATATCAAGTAGTCGCTTGAAAAGCTCTACACTGAAAGTATTGGATTTATCTATAGAAATTCTAGAGGATTGTGATTAATAAATATGCTTGAGAAGTTAAGTGATCGAGTCATGGATTTAGTTAATAATTTTGGAGGAAGTAATTATGCGATTATATATTTTTAGAGTTTCATTCGAGAAGGATATAATGAATTTAGCATGATCTTGTAGTTATCAGATTGGAAGATGTGATTATCGCTACTAGATTTTTGTGAATTTATGCAATCAAATGGGTGAATTTGTTGGATTATTCAAGCTTATGTCCAACGGAGGGTGAGTTCGTCTCTGACACCTTCCAGACTGCACATCCAAGGAGCGGTTGTTCCAATGCCGTTCAGGACGTAGCGCACTTCGCCTCGACTCGCTTGTGCCAAGTGCACGAGGATCTCTTGTTGAGGTCGCCGTTTTGCTTCTACCCATCTCTTCAAGGGGAAGAATGTTACCCGGAGATCTCTGACATCAGGAGAGAAACACCGCAGTTACAGTAGCCACTGCCATGCACACTCCAGCTCCTCCTGCACCAGCCGTCGTCCCCAGCAACCCGGCGCCAGCTCGACGTTCAGGACCCCGCATTAGGATCACGACGCGCAAGAGTGTGCGACGTCCCAGCCGCCGCCTGTCATCAACATCGAAGACCCCGGTCAAGGGCGCAACCTTTGTCGTTCTTGTTCTCGATCGCAACTGCTCTCGCTCCCACTCCCTTGGCAACTGCACCGCTTGTGGTGGTCAGCACCCGATGGAGGATTAGTCAGCTTAGTTTAGCTAGTAGTGCTTGTTTTAGCAGTCTTTTAGTTGCAAGCACTTTGTCCCTCTTTTTGTAGACGTTGCGTTTGTATCTTGTGTCATGACTTAGCATAGCCTATATGCTATGTTTCAGGAGTCATGTAACACTTAACCCCCTTAATGAAATGCAGCCATTCTAGGCTTTGTATTGTACTTAATTCTTTCTCTTTGTTGGTTTGAAGTTCTTCTGTTGTGCTCTAGAGGGCCAGTAAACTCTCATATATCTCCCCTAGTTCTAAGCTGAGTTGTTCCCTCAGATGGCACCAAAGAGAGCAGCAGCCCAAGGAAGTGGTGCCAGTCGCAAAAGGAAGTTGGCAGCGCAGAGGCCACAAGACAGCTACCGCTAGTTGGTAGCATTTCATGACAGCTCGTCATCCAGGCAATCAACAACCCAACCTCCAAGAGCTCCAACTTCAACTCCCGCGTCCCAATGGGAATATTTTCCGCACTCCCCGCTCCGCCGGACACCCTGCATCAATAAACCCAATAGCAAACCTTCACTGCTACAACTGTAAAGAAAAGGGGCACTTCGCCAATAGATGCCCCCAGAGAAAGCAAGGTAAGGAAACCAAATGTTTCCATTGCGGCAACATAGGACACCAGGTGCCCAGATGTCCCGGATGGAATCTTGAAGAACCCGCAAGGAATACCATCGCTACCAACCTTATTCTCGTCAAAGGAGAACTTATCAAGAGCCCCAGCAATAAACAAGCTGTGCCTACTGAAGTTCTACTACCAGATCCGGAGGCTTCACCAAATGCTATATGCTCTAAATGTCACAAGATAGGACATGTCACCCAATTATGTCATCTAATAAGACAAGTTGCAAGAGGAGCATGCTTCACATGTGGGCACTATAGACACTATTGCTACACGTGCTCAGTTCTCTACTGTTCCTGCTGTGAGGAACACTATCAATCAGAAGACTGTCCTATGAACCAAGTAGCATGCACACGTTATGGAGAGAAAGGGCATCAGGCAGACCAATGTTGTGTGAACTACGCTAACTGTGATGAGGACCACCGGCCGGATGAATGCTTGATGAGTAAAGTTATGTGCTTTCTCTGTGAAAGAAAAGATCACTGCCCTAAAGACTGCTCCCTACGCATGTTGCTGACCGAGGCAGCCGAGTTGCAAAAAACAAGTTTCCAAGCTGTTGTGAGACTTGTCATAAATGGGGTTGGCAAAAGCAACTAGTATTGGCCACCCTTCGTTTTAAGGGGGTAGCTAGACTACACAGAAGTATCAGGAGTACTAAGGAGTATGTTTCATGTTAAATCATACCAGCATATGTTATGCTGGAGCTTCGCACTCTTTTGTATCAAAGAAGCTTGTTGTAAGGCTGAATTGCCAACCACCTAAGTTAAAGAAACCCATGGTACTTAGTTCACTGGGAGACCCTTGTTTGCTACCTCAGTAAGACTCAGAGTAAAGATTGCTTTGAAAAAATTTAGACTCCTAGAAAACCTCCTAGTGCTAGAGTACTAAACTCTGAACATCCACGTTTGGTTCTAGAAAAGCTTAAAGAGCATCAGTTTTATGCCAAGTACAACAAATATGAAATTTTGGCTTCATGAGATCAGTTTCCACAGACACATTGTATCAGCTGGAGGAGTCACAGTGGATCCATCCAAAGTAGAAGCTGTATTGGATTGGAAGTAGCCTTCCTCAGTAACTGAAGTGTGTAGTTTATCCGGCTTGGTCGGATACTACTGACGCTTCATAGAAGGATTCCCACTGTCTAGGCCAATGACCCATTTGCTTAAAAAGGAAAAGAAGTATGAATGAACAGAAGCTTGTGAAAAGAGTTTCTAAGAACTGAAGAAGAAATTAACCTCTGCACTAGTGTTAATCCTGCCGAACATACACCAGGGCTTTGAAGTCTATTGTGATGCTTCGCGTCACGCTCTTGGCTGCGTACTTATGCAGGGAGGAAAAGTTATAGCTTATGCATCAAGACAACTCCGCCCCTATGAAGAAAACTATCCAACCCATGATTTGGAGTTAGACGCAGTAGTGCATGCCCTAAAGATTTGACGGCATTATCTGATTGGAAATCATTGTAATAACCACAAGAGTCTATAGTACATTTTCACCCAGACAAATCTCAACCCCCGACAAGGAAGATGGCTAGAGCTGATTAAAGACTACAATTAGGATGTTCACTACCATCCTAGAAAGGCTAATGTAGTAGCCGATGCATTGAGCCGTAAATCCTACTGAAGTCATGTCACGATTCAAGAACGCCAACCTGAGATCTATAAGGAATTTGAGACACTCAACCTTAGGATGATAGAGTAAGGCACCATATCCGCTGTGGAAGTGCATCCAACTTTAGAAGAACAAATCAAGACCGCCCAGGAAGGACACCCTGGAGTCCATAGATTTAAATGCCTCATGGCTAGAGGAGAAGCCCCCAAGATGTTTGAAGAACTGCAAAGAATCTTATAGTATGAGAAACGTCTCTTCGTTCCCCACTAGAAGGAACTCAAGGATTTGATACTGAAAGAAGCCCATAGCTCGGCCTACACACTGCACCCATACATCACTAAGATGTATCAAGACATGAAGATTCTGTATTGGTGGCCACGAATGAAAAGGGACATCGCTGAGTTTGTAGCTTGCTGCGATGTGTGCCAGCAAATCAAAGTAGAACATCAGAGACATGCAGGATTTCTTCAACCACTGCAAATCTCTCAATGGAAATGGGAAGAAATTGGAATGGATTTTATTACGGGTCTACCAAGAACCAAGTCCGGATGTGATTCGATATGAGTCATAGTCGACAGATTAACAAAGGTCGCCCATTTCATTCCAATAAAGACAACCTACAAGCGAGACAAATTGGCTGAGTTATATATGGATCGTATTGTGTGTCTACCTGGAGTACCCAAGAGGATAGTCTCGGATCGAGGTTCTCAGTTCACCTCGCATTTTTGGGATAGTATGCCTAACACACTTGGAACACACCTTGCTTTCAACACTGCATATCATCCTCAAACTGATGGTCAGACGGAGAGAGTAAACCAGATTTTGGAGGACATGCTTCGAGCTTGTGCCTCAGAATTTACCATAGACTGGGAGAAATGTCTTCTGTTTGTAGAATTCGTCTACAACAACAGTTTTCAGTCAAGTCTAAAGATGTCATCTTTTGAAGCACTCTATGGCAGAAAATGCAGAACTCCTTTGCATTGGTCAGAGTCAGGAGAAGGTTATGTCTTCGGACCAGATACCCTCAAGCGAGCAGAAGAGAAAGTTCGACTGATCAGAGACTGCCTTCAAGCAGCGCAGTCCAGACAAAAGAGATATACCGACAATCGTTGAAGGGATTTAACCTTTGAAGTTGGAGATAATGTGTATATAAAGGTATCACTGCCTCGTGGAACCCAGAGATTCAAAGTGAAAGGCAAGCTAGCATCAAGATACATCGACCTATTCCTGATCACCACCAAGTGTGGAGAAGTGGCCTATCAACTGGAGTTGCCAGAAAGCTTGTTAGACGTCCACAACGTGTTCCACATTTCTCAACTCAAAAAATATATCAAAGTACCTGAAGAGCAGACTCCAATCGAAGCCATGGCACTTCATAAATATCTGACTTATTCAGAGCACCCGATCAAGATTCTCGACGTCGTGGAGAAGCGAACCAGACACCAGATCATCCATCATTGCAAGGTTCACCGGAGCAACCACTCAGAAAGAGAAGCCACCTGGGAGTGTGAAGACCAACTGAAGTTGGATTTCCCGTCCCTGTTCTCGAGTTGCTCGAATCTCGAGGTTGAGATTCCATTTAAGGTGGGTAGGTTTGTAACCGTCCGTTTTTGGATTGTAAATACTATTTGTTTTTGTTAGTTGGTTTCAAATTTTTATTTCAACTTAAGTTGTATTTTCAAAATTCGTAGCTTCTACCTCAATTTCAAAACTCCTCTCTTCGGGCCCAGCCCATTTTCCTCCCCCTTGGGCCGACCGTTCTTCCTCCTGGTCGTAGGCCATCTCCACTTTCTCCTCTCCCGGCCTAGCTTCTCTTTTCATTCGACCAGCCAGCCCATCCTCTCATTTCCCCTTTCGGCCCAGTCGAGCCCGTGCCTCTCCCCTAGTCTTCCGTCGACCAGTCCCATCGCCCTGTCCCATTGACCAGTCCCATCACCTGTCTCGTCGCTGCGTTAGCGCCACGGCCGCTCGCCTTCGTCATCTGGCCCTCTGCCACCACACTCCCCTAACCTTGCCTTTGACTCGATGCCTCTGTCGCCAGCGTCTACTCATGTCGACCCTGCCACCTGCGTCACCCGCCCAAGTCACCCTCTTCCGCCGCTTCCCCGCTGCGCGCGCCTGCCCCGTGCTCTCTCTGACCAGGATGCCCATGCCACGACCACCTGGGAACCCATGCGTCTCTGAGTCTCTGACGTCTCTGCCTTCTCTCCCCTCCAGCTATAAGAAGCCCTTAGCCCCTCTCGTTCCTCACCTCGTCCCCCTTCGATTCTGGTAAGTACCCCCAATGAATAGCCGGAGCAGTCCTCTGTTTTCTCCGAGTCCCCCACTCCCGCTCGTCTTCTTGTGGTTGCTTGAAGCCCCGAGCTCCGCATTTGACCAGTCGCTGTGCCTTCTTCTAGTTCCCTCCGCACCAGTGCAGCCCCCTTCTACCGCGTCGATTCGTGCCCAGAGCTTCTTGGAGCGATCCCCTCACTCGGTTTCAGTTTTGTGGCATAGGAACCGCCGCCTCTCCTCTTCTCCTTCAGCTCCTGCCGACCACTTCACCACCGTTTCCTTCGTAGCCAACCGCGAGCTCCCCCATCGCCGTTTGACCTCCTCCAACCTTCTTCTCAGTCTTGGTAACCCCCTTTCTCTGTGCCCGGGCCCCCTCTTGTCTTTCCAACCTCGCCGAGCAGTCAAAACTCATTTTCGACCATGTCTACGACTACGTCTACAATCATGTCTACGACCATGGCTACGACCATGACCAGGTAGTAGCGTTGTCGAACCTCCTTCAGACCACAATGCGTTGTCGAACTCCCTCCGACCACATCGCGTTGTCGAACCTCCTTCAGACCACACTGCGTTGTCAAACTCCCTTCGACCACGCCATGTTGTCAAAGTTCCTTCAGACCACACTATGTAGGTGATATCCTTTACGACTACATGTAGCCGATATCCTTTTACGACCATCTATAGTCGAACCCCATTTCAACTACATCTTGTAGTTGTAGCTCCTTTCGACTACGTCATGTAGTCGAAGCTCCTTCCGACTACGTCCTGTAGTCGAATATCCCTCCGACCGAGTCAACCCAAAGCTAAAAGTACTCGACACGAACAATACTCGATGCCATAATACTCGAAACAAACAGTACTCAATACAAATAGTACCAAAAGCCAGCAGTACTCGAAATAATCAGTACTCGAAACAAGCAACACTTGAAGCCAACAAGCTTAAACGAGCGATTTTTAAGGCGAAGATCGAAGCCCGAACTTGAGCGTCGTTCTCCTCCGTTATAACTTCGATTCTAGTGATTTTTGTTTCTAAACTTGTCTAAATTCAAGACCTTGCTAATGGCACCAGTCTTATTTGATTTGGAGTTCATTTGTTATTTATTGTGTATTTATTTATTCTCTTTGCCTATTTATTCTTTTCGGTACATACGTCCTAATAGAGTTTGAAGACACATGAGATCTTCAGTTTGATCAAGCACAAGATTTTCAAGACTCTCTCACCTTCACTCCAGGCGAGTAAATATTTTGATTATTTTGCGTCTACATTTTACGCAACTTACATTCCTTTAAATTACCAAAATTGCATGCTTTAATTCTTTAAGCAAATGTATGTTAAACCTTAAGTTAGTAAATACCCATTTGATGATTAATTAATTATTATACCACCCTTGGCAGTTGAATCCATATTTCCCATTCACCATATTAACTATGTGGTAATTACTAGTTACAAGTTGTACTTAAACGACATGCTAGTTTTGCTTAAGTACGAGTCATTAAATGCCCCAATAATCATCTTTTAATCATGAAATTTGTTTGGGTAGTCATTGTGGGTAAATGACTGGAATGTTGTGGAAATATATTTTGTTCCCCAAAAACCATATTAAATTGTTGTTAACTCATCTGGCTAGATGGTATGGTGGTAGATGCCGTTGGAGCACGAGAGTGGTTAGTATGTGGTATGAACCGCCCTGATCGATTAAGGACTTAATCTTGTCATGACCTCCCGTGTAAAAATAAGTGCAACCACAAGTATGTAAAGTACAACTTGACTCAGTAAATTTATTGTACCCTAAAGTCATCTCACTGGTGGAGGGACGAAGTAGTGCAAGCATAGGCTTTAATGGGACACCGATGGTAAAGTTGCCAGCTGCGCTAGACGTTGTGGAAAGCTGTGGTCCATCCGCGTTAGCGTCTGTGGTGAACATCCCGCACAACTTATGGGGCCCTCCGCAAATGGGAGCGACCCATATGGGTGAGATGGTGAAAGGGGTGAGATAATTTGAAAAGTTACTGTGATGATTGCTCAACTACGTGTCTAAGGAATCATGTGGGGGCAACGAATCTTTGAAGAGTCTAAACTGTTTAAATAGCCGTACCTATGGTCAAACACGGACATGGAAACTTAACTTGAGTTAGTTATGTTTATAAAACCTTATGGGTATAATGATTATAGTGTCGGCTCACCTAGCCTGAGGTTTGGTTTTCATGGGTCGTTGTACCCAGTGATGTTAATAGGTGGAGGTAACCACAATCAAACTAAGCATAAGGTAGATGTAACCTCTGCTGTTATAAATATTGCACAATATCTCTTTAATAAAATGAGCTTTGGTCAAATTGCTAAGTCATAGGAATTTCTAAATATTGTAGTTGAAAATATTACTTTAAGCAAATAAAAGAACATGAGCCATCCTTGTTAAGCCTTGCATGTATTATATCTTCATTCTGTGTGTTGGCTCACGAACACGGAAGTTATGCTCATCCTCACTCTTTTCCCCAAAACCCTCAGAAGTAGGAACTCCTAGAGATTACGCCTACTACAAGGATCATGATGTCGATGGGCAAGGCAATGACGAAGAGTAGTGTAGTTCGTGTAGTCTGGGTCTTGCCTCAGTCTAGCTAACTCATTTGGTACTTGCGTTCATCCAATATTATCCAAGTCCGTGGTTAATATCGGACGCACACGAGTTTCCCCAGTCGCTTGCCTATGGAGAGATGCGCTTTACCCTTTTGCTTCCGCATTCGCTTCCGCTTTTATGTATTGTAAGCATTTGGCCTGTTCGGCCCTATTGTAAAACTCAACCCAATGCGGTCTATGTCACTCTGATGTTTTGTAATATAATGGTTGATTCCACTTTCATCATGTATGAAATGATTCAATGATGTATCTGTGAGTGCTATCTACTGATCTAGGGAATAACACAATGTTTTCATGGAGGATTTGGATTTGTGAAATCCGGGTCCGATAGTTTCTTTGTCAGCTATTCTCTAGTGGCCTTCCAGCGGGGATCCCAGTCAGTGCCACATCACCTAAAACCACCTATAAAACCAGCTTTGAATGTAATTTGCTTTGTTTTTGCTAGTTCAGGGACATGTTCTAAATAGTATTGAGCATTAAGGACGAAAATTAAACACAGAAAGTGTTAAACCAGGTGGACTGGTCGTAAAAGACCATGTGGACTGGTCGTAAACTTTGTGATGATGAAAAATTGACATTTGAGTTGTATTGGCATTTATGGTTGTGAAAGTTTTGGTTGTTAGATTTTCAATGTGAATGGTCGGATCATATCTTGTATCGGGTAGTCTAATCGATGATACTCGATGATCCTTTTTGACTGGACTCAGAGACTGTAGCTACGAGTACCGAGTAATACAGTTCAGATTACTGTAGCTCCGAGCACTGAGTGTTAGTTTTCCGTGTATTGTAGCTCCGAGTACTGAGTGTTATTTTTTTCAAGTACTGTAGATCCGAGTACCGAGTGGTAGAGCTCCGAGTCATGTACTCATTCATAAGTCGAGGTGTGTATTGAGTACGAAGGGTAGTCGGAGTTGCATGGTCCAAGGTTAGGAAGTTACAGGGCACGGTCGATGGTCGAAGCTACAATGACTGGTCGATGGTTGAAGCTACAGTGTCTGGTCGATTATCGAAAGCTGCAACGTCTGGTCGGTGGTCGATTGATTGTAGTCGTAGACTTCGTGGTCAGTAGTCATAGACTTCATGATCGGTAGTCGTGGGTTTCATGGTCGGTGGTCGTAGACTTCATGCTCGGTGGTTGTGTGCTTATAGTATGTGGTCGTAGGCCTTTGATAAGTGGTCGTATACTTTTGGTAAGTGGTCGTACGCTTCTAGTAAGTGGTCGTAGGATTTGAGTGCTTCAATGCTTATTTTTTCTTCGAGTACCTTGAGTACTCGTGTCTGGTTGGCCAGCGGTATGACCGGCGTGTACACAGCGGTACGACCGGTTTTACAGAGTAGTCGCGATTTGTGTTCTAAAAGTTAAAATTTATGGTCGTGGATGATCTGATTCGTGTTTATTGATACATGTGAGTGTGATATGCGTGTGTGAATTGATATTGGTCAAGTTGAAGAACTTGCGTCTGGAAAACGTTATTTGATCTTTGCATGTGCAGGTTGAGCGTGGAGACGGTTATGATCGATGACTAGGAGGACCGGAACTTGGAGGGGGAAATCCAAGGTTCAGGTGGTCGTGGATGTCACGAGGTGGTCGTGCTCACGCTGGGGCACATGGAGATTAAAGGTGAATGCATGATGCGTGGTCGAAGCTACATGAGGTGCCGTCCTAGAGGCTTCGACGCGTGAAGAGTTATGGAATGTGTTTCATAACAGGAAGGTTTAGAGATATTACCGTGATTTGAGGGGTTTCGGTTCCCTTGTTTCACGGAAGAGATAGGATTATGTGTCCGTGTTGATAATTAAGAGTAATGCGCGCTCTTGGGAGGCTTCTTGGGGCTTTTGGCGGCGGTGACTTTCAGTAGAGAGAGCTTTTGATGCTTTCTTACTAGGGTTTGAGGGGTGCCGTGAGAGCACTTTTTACACACAGAACACTGTTAAGAAATAATAGATCAGGTCGTTTCCAAAGAATTTCAGTCATCGCTGGCGGTTTGTGCTTCTGGGCATTGTGTTCGACTTGTTCCAGTTCATCGTCTTCGATCTATTCTTCTGTCTTCGACAAGCTCTCGTGTTGATCAGTCTTCGTATAGCTAGTTCCAATTCCGAGTGGTCTTCGATTTGCTCTCGTCCATCGTCTTCGATCTGCTTTTGTTCGTTGCAGTGTGTGAATCTCCCGAGCCGGATGGTGGAAGAGTTTGATAGTCGAACTCTTTCGACTAGGTGGTCGTAACTCTCTCGACAAGGTTGACTTCATCTTCTTAGATTGCGTACTGTGCTGTTCTCCCGGTTGTCGACAACAACATCGATTGCAGAACTGATGACAGTGGTTTCGAGCACTACGACGAGATCAACTCGTATGAGTACATAGTATTCAACTGTCGGTTGAATCCGGAGCAAATTCTTGTCGGTAAATTGCAAAAGAAAGCACTATAATCATTCACCCCCTCTGATTGTCGTATCCGATCCTACAGAAAGAGTTGAGGCATCACGAAAAGTAATTATCTTTGCAGAAATCGATGAAACGCTTACAAAATCCATATCCCGACGGAGCCAATAGTAGCAGCAGGTCACAAAATCCGGACGCGTGTCCTCTATAGTACTACAGAAAATATTGTAGAAACAATCCTGGTTTTATTATACACAGACAATACTGTAGCAATTTTAATATTTATTACTGTAGTAGAATATACTATTTATATAAACCGTTCGTTAACGATTAGATAGCCCGAATGAACCCTAATGCACGTATACTGTGCACCTACGCCGCTACATATCCCAAACGGAGCCAACAATAGCAGTAGGTTTGCAGTCGTTGGCTTGGCACCATCAGAGTACATGGGGCATGATGGCTACATGATACAGTCCGAATGTACGTTCGTGTGTGTTTTTTGAATCCCCGAATGTGTGTGTTTTTATGTGCATATATATATATACACAAATTATGTATTGTCTTGGTAGATAGTAGATAGAGAGGGGTGGGAGGACGAGGACAACGAATGATTATCAACTTTAATATTTAAACAGTAGAGATACGTGCAGATACGTACTTTCGCTTTTCCCCTGTTAATTAGCACCCCCTCCTTTTGGCTCATCGTCTTTTGAAAGGTGGTGAAGCATCATTAGGTTAGTGCTGCTATGAGGCCGGCTGGTGAATTCATAGACGACCTTCTTTTCTTTCATACGGTAGGTCATGCTAACTACAATATTATTAATTCGTGTTACGTAAATTCCATATATTTGCTATACTATCCGAGTATTCACGTGGGCCATACCGTTAGTTTCTCAAAAACACTTGGATCCGATGTGTGTGTGTGTGTGTTTGGATTTTACATAAAACAAAGGTTGGAACGATCATTTTCCCCTTGAAACTAGGGGATAGTTTTCGGCAGAGGCGGAGCCAAGTTAGCCAACCCAGTGTCACATGACATTGGATCCAAAATATACTGATCAGCAACCCCAGTCTAAAGTCTGTGCACCCAGACCCTTCCCTCTAGGCCAACGAAACCACCTGACAGCAGCAACCCACGAGGCGCATGAGGCCTAACGAAGCCAGCAGTAGGACACTGAGCCAACTCATGAGTGGCATGAGGGCTGAGGCATCGTTAGCCCCCGAGTCTGATCGATCGATCGATCCCAAACCCAATTGAAGCTAGCGTTGCCTCGCTTCGCCACGACACCTCCTGTTCGTCTCGTGCGGCCGTAGGAGACACGAGCTGCACCGCACCCAGCTGCCAGTTGACAGAGAAATCAGCTGCCGCCCTTGCCTGCCGTCTCACCACGGTGTCGCCTAGTCCCCATTGCCTCGCTGCCACCAAACCAAGTCATCGAAGGAGGCTTAGACCCACCCAATAAGGCGATCACCTAAGTCGTGAATCGTTGCATGGTATTTCCTTTGCTCTAAATTTCTCACAATTCTTTCGATAAGTTTCAAGCGCGGGGACTAAATTTGTGAGTTATGGTTTCAATGTGATGATTGTTGGTTGATTTTTGTCGAATGGTAGGGTTAAGACTTAGGGTCTAAATATGTTTTTTTAATACCGGTCTAGTTTATTGCAAATCGGAGGCAAAATTAACCAATATTCTTAATAAGTTTCTTCATTTCAATAAGCATTTTGATTAGTACTTCCTTATCATCGTATATTGTCATCGGTTATGTAAAAAAATTGATTCTAAATATTATTGGATACACTACTATTTAGTATAATGTTACTTGGAAATTGATTTTCAGGAGAACATACATATAGATTACACATATCACTCTGAAATGATTATTGTCAGGTTGTCTACAAACATATTATGTACTTCAATGGGAGTTTTATATGTCTAGGTATATAAAAATTCTATTCATCATTTGCAATTTGGTCCAAGAAAGTCTTCAAATTATGATCCGATGAGCCATCTTCCGCGATAGCCTCCTGCACCTTTGCCTTCCACGCCGCCGAGCTCCTCCGTATGGCAGCGCCTGCCTCTGCGTCCCCCATGACCATCTCCAAGCACCTGGTGAGCTCCTCTCCTTCCAGAACCCTATCGGCAGCGACCGTAGCGCGCACGCCCGTGCCCCACTCTACAACGAGGCGCGCGTTTGTGTCCTGGTCAGACCACTGCGGCACGGCGACCACCGGCGTGCCGCACGCCACGCTCTCCAACGTCGAGTTCCACCCGCAGTGCGTCACGAAGCACCCGACTGCCGGGTGCGACAGCACCCGCACCTGGTCGCACCACTCCACGACCATGCCTTGCTCGTCGAGCTCGTCGTCGTGCACGGGCACCCCGTCATCTCTGTTGTCCTTGCGCACCACCCACAGGTACGGCCGGCCGCTCGCGGCGAGGCCTCGCTTTATCTCCTCCTTGTGCCGCGTGCTCATCGTCGACATGCTCCCGAACGAGACGTACACCACCGACCACGCTGGCTTCGCGTCGAGCCACTCCATGTAAGCCTTGTCGTCGTGTTTGTAGAGATCCCGTACGGCCGCAGTGGCCCTCCTCGTGCCGCCTTCGCCGCCGTTGACGAGTGACACGACTGCCGGACCGATGGTGATGACGTCCAGTTCAGGGATGGAGGCCAGAGCACCGGCTTCCAATGCCTCGACGGTGTTCACGAGCACCACGGGCTTCCCTCCAGCAGTACTGCCGCTTCTGCATCTTTCGATGTCCAGCTGCTGGAACGTCCTCCGGATGCCGTCGAACGCTGCGGCGATCGTGCTGTCCGCGAGGTTCGTGAAGAAGCTCGGGAGGTCGCGAATCGCCATCGGCGGGAGGCCCGGCATGGCCACCGGGAACCCCGGCTCGACCGCGTGCTCCGTGACGAGCGGCTCGTACCCGTGGAAGTAGTGGTAGTACACGGCCAGCATCGTAGCCGGCTGGATCCAGTAGAGCACGCGGGGGACGCCGCGCTCCCGCGCAACCTCGGCGGCCCACCACATCAGCATGGCGTACACGACGCACGTCACAGGTCGGCCCCGCGCGGCGAGGCGGTCCAGGACGGCCGAGAAGGTCTCGCGGCCGACGCGCCCAAACGATTCCACGCGCTTCCACGCCTCGTCGCCCCCGCTGGCGAACAAGCTGAAGCCGTGGTCGTAGCCGTCGGAGTACGGGGTGTAGGAGATGACGCCGTCGCTGACCTCCTCATCGGGGGCGGCCAGGGATGGGAACATGAGCCGGTGCGTGGACACCGCAGCGGACAGCGTGACCCGCGCACCGGTGGCCCGCGCGAGGCGCTCCGCGAGGGCGCGCCCTGGGTTGATGTGGCCCTGGCCGGGGAACACGACGACCAAGAAGTGCTGCGGCGCCATTGCCGGAGTCTTTCCCGTCTTTAGCCTAGCTACTTGTATTGTAATGTCGAGCTGCTCTGCGTGCTAGCCAAAGCAAAGCATCGCCACTAAAGTGTAAGATAGAGAGAGCCTTGGTTTGGTGCGAGGTGGCTGTCAGAAGTGGGTGAGGTTACGACGACGTAGGTGCGGCGTCCCCTGTTATTACCAGGGGTAATCACAATTACGTATACGATTTACTATTTATTTTCTTAAAGGTAATTATAATTAGGTATACAAATTACTATTTATTTACTCAGTAGAATACTGCTCCGGTAAATAGTAATTTTTTACTAGAGTTAACACAAAGGAATAATAAGATAAAAATTGTTATTTATTACATGAGCAGTCACAAAAGGCTAAGGTTCTAAATACAATTATTTAATTACAAAAGGGGATACACTCCCCGCGCTTGCCTGCTAGGTCCTTCCGGCAATCTACTCGTCCCACAGGTCGAATAGGGCGTCCACCTCGCCCTGCTCCTTGTAACCAGCGCCCTCGTCACCGGTGGCCTCCTCGGTAACTGCAAATCTCTCATCCCATTCGGGATAACTCCTGGCCGGACTAGGATCTAAGTAAGGGGGAGAGATAGCAAGAGTGAGTACTAGTGTACTCAGTAAGCAAGAGTGAGTACTAGTGTACTCAGTAAGCATGTAATAACAAAATGCACATGTTGACTACCTCTTGTCCTTATCATATTCCAACCTCTTCTCTTTCTCTGTAAATAATCATCAAGATTTACGTTGCAAAATTTACTTCTGAAAAGACTACTTCTTACCCGTAAGAAGATAAACCCCAAAGGATTACCGTAGCCTCTAGTCCAGGAGAGGCATGAATTCATGATTCTGTTTAGCACTGTGTAGGCTTATGCCACTTTACCCATAGTTACTATGAGCTCTAAAGACTCTGTGCCTCCCGCATTTCCTTTGACGCAGTTTCGAGATCATATGTAACATCCCTATTTTCAGAGCTTTAAAAATCTTTTAAATAATGGTAGTAAGAATATTCATCATTTGGATTATTTGAATATTAAATTAAAAAGCTTAATATGGACTTTAAGGACAAACTGATTTAATATGCTTAATCTCAACATCAACAATTGTCAAAACTATTTTATTTAGATTCTATATGCTTGGTTATATTTTATAGAATTTTCTGGAATTTTTCCAAAGTCATTTGCTATTTGTATTTTCTGGATTTATTTAAAAGAAAAATCCATTTTTAATCCCTCGGAACAGTGCTGGGCCGAAGCCCAACACTATTCCCGTTTCCCCGCAGCCCAGTTCCGCCTTGCGCCCTTGGATCACCGCCGCGTGTCCCCTTTGCGATCGCGCGCTTCGCCTGCGCCGCCTCGCTTCTCACCGCAGGATCTCCATCGCCGGTTGCCGCCGCGCTGCGCCGCGCCTCGCTGTCTCTTGCCGGTGGGATCGCCTTGGCGTCGTCGTCTTCGTCCGAACTCCGCGCGCCTCCGCCTCGCCGGCGCATGCGCCGCTTCGCTCGGGACTCCCGTCCTCGGCTATAAAAGCCCCAGAGTCCTCCTAGCTCCTCGCCTCTCTCTTCCTCCGAACCCCAGAGAAGCCGTCCCGCCCTCGTCTCGTTCGCGGCATTGCCGGAAGAACCCGTCGGTCGAACCTCCATCGCCGCTGAAATTCTCCATCGCTCGACCCTCGTTGGCCGAGCAACCGCCGCCGTTGTGATCGCAATATCCGGGCTTCACGTCGCCACTTCGCCCTCGGTCACCGCGCGCCTCCACCGTTGCGGCTCATCCGACAAAAGCCTCCACATCACGCGCCGCCCCTTCGCCACCGCCGTGGCCGTCGCCGCCGGGCCTCGCCGCCTCCCCCCAGAATGCGCCACACTCCCGGTACTCCATTTTTGTCTTCGGCCGCCGTTCGCCGTCGCCGCCGCCGGCAATTCTCTACGGAGCTCCTCGTGCTCCGTCTTTGAATCGCCAGCCAAGTCGGCATCCACGCGGCGCCATCTCGGCTCCCTATCCCGTGTGGCGCTGCGTGTCACGACCACGTGCACGATCCGCCGCCACTCCGCCTCGGCTCGGTGGATTTGGTCCACCGTGAGTTGAGAGGTGCACAGTGGGGCCCACTGTCGATCTGATTTAAATTAATTATTTTTAGTCGGCTGACGCAAGCATTGCGCAATAATTCGATTTTCCTTTATAGAAATAATTCGGGAAATTCAATAAAATCTAAATTAGGGTTTATTTGATTTTTCCAATCTTCCAAAGCCCATATCTTTTGCATCCGAACTCCGATTGAGCCCATTCAAATTTGTAAATTCATATAAAATTAAGATCTATTTAATGGTGAATTTTATTTGAAATTTGGAGATTGTTTTGCTTCTGTATTTATTTGTTTTTGGTTCATTTTGTCTCGGTTGCGAGTAGACGTCGATACTTCGGGGAATTTTGCAGAAGAAGGAGCACCTCAAGACCAAGACCAATATCTAGATATATTCCAAGGCAAGTTATACCTTTGATCATTTTGAACCTAGTTTTCAAAATACTTTGTTTCAATGTATTGCATTCTATTTCAATTGTTTATTTAAATGCTTTTGGGATAGATATTAATCCAATTTGTTATATCCACCTTGTCTATTATATGCCATGATCTTTTGTCACCCTAGGTTGGTTAATTATTAGTTGGTATTATCGTAGCACCAACGTGGGTTGGTTAGATACGATTAGACTGCTTAGCCATGCCACGAGTCATCATTTCATGTGAGAGTTGCAATTATAAACTTGACTAAGTGATTATGGAAATATGTGATGAAACTGTGTGTGTTGTGTGCTGTTACTCGTTGATGGCATGTGTTGCATTTAATCAACAGGGTGGGAAAAGATTTAGACTGAGGCAAGTGGTGGATTCTGTGTGAATGGTGGAGCTGTGTGCTTATTAAACTTTGTGATTTGGGTTAAAGCGGAAGTCTTGCCTTGGTCAATTAAGGACTTAACTTTGTGCGCCATTGAGCTGGGCCTTCTTTATGCGACCACATGCCTAGTATGGGTGGGCGACTTAGTAAGTTATGGAGTCTTGACATTGACAACTCAGTTGTATTTAAACCGTGTGATGGGTTGGAGGTGTGTCTGCATTGTGTTTGGGTCACATCGCAGGGGATCGTTCACGCATCCTGTCCAATGGTGTGTGTCGTTCCAAAGGCGTGTGTACAAATTGACGGTGATAAAGCACACCAGAGTGTCATTGTTTGAGATGAAGTTTCGAAAGGTTTTGTTATGGTCGATGATCGCTACATCGATTGTATCGTGTGGGTAAAGTGTACAAACTCGCAGAGTGTTTAAATCAATCTATTCGAATAGCCGCGTCCTCGGTTATGGACATGCTCGGAATTTCACACGAGGGTAGATTTTCATAAAACCATTGGGAAGGGTCATTTGTGTGAGGTAACTTGTTCATTTGTGTGAAAGAACTTGATTAGATGTGTGTCCTTTGTGAAATCAATTGTTAACTTATTATTGTCTATTTGTTTTGAATTATGCTTTCAATCTATTATTTGTATTCAATTGCGAATGTTGCATTTCATAAAATAACCACGAAGCCATTCCTTTGGAATAAGCCATCATGTATAAATGCATTACGTGGTATGACTTAATAGCGGTGTGTACTCACTCTTGAAACAAATCAGCGAAGTGGAGGAGTCGTCTTTGCTTTTGAAGAAGAGTTCTCTGAAGGTTGAGCGTTAGGGTCTTGATCGATCGGTTCTGTGGTAAATTGATGGGAGCCACCGGAGTTTATTTCGTTTTCACTGCAGTTTATTCTCTTATTGTCAGCCTTGCATGGCTTAATAAATGTAAAATTCGACCATAAGGTCCCAACAGTTATTTGTTATTCAAAGTACTCGTTTATTCTTATATTCGTTGTATGGATGTGATATTTCATCGATGTTGACACTGTGTGCACTAGCGTGATCCTGGACTAGTGCAGAATACACAGAGGGTCCAGATTTGTATATTTGGGTCCCGACATCATAATACATAATATTTTACAAGTTACGTATTTATGTCTCCACCCATTACTTTCTCTCGGTGGCTTACCTCCACCGAGTTCCAGCAATGTTGCTTGGGCCGGCTCTCTTCCAGTTCCCAACACTCCACCGTACGCTTACTATCCTACCCATTGTGGAGTACAAAATTACATAGCAAGGTAACCTTTTCTGCCCTCCGAAATGGGACGATGGTTGACACTTAAATACGTCCCCTCATCTGAGTAAGAGTTTTGTTTGTAATTATATTATAACCATATACAAAAGGATCCCGCCTCTTGCCTCTTCTCTTTCCTTGCCCAGGGTTCCTTTTACCAACCTTACAAACTTTCTTCCAGTACAGCGGCCCTCCTCCAGTTGTACGGCTCTTACCTTCTTCTTATCTTTTCTTCTTGCCTTCTTTAACCAATTTGGTTTTGAGACATAGTTTTTGATGCAATACATATATGATACAACAATACACAATGTACATTTAATATAACTACATTTATGCTCAAAAGTAAGCTTTCCTTCGTCATTATTATAGTAAAAGCGGCGTCATGGTACTCGGTCGACAAATCCTGCTTGCATTGGATCGGCCTTTGCAATTATACGGCAGACGCACATAATACGCAGATAAATACTTAGTTGGTTTTGGTGCTAGTATAAGTATATGGGTTAGTTGGTTCTTTTAGTTAGCAGATTTTAATTTAATAACATTTTGCGTATCCCCGATATTTTAGCACTCCTCAACTGCGGTGGTTCTACGGTCTACCGGTTCTCGGATCGAGGTTGACGAAACTCGCTTTTTATCGCAAAAAAAAATACTACTCGCACTCATATGTAACTAAGTCTGTTAAATTCTATTCATGCAAATATGCCTAATCGAATATATTTGAGTACACACGTTATTTAAATTACCTAAATAGACTCAGAGTAGATTTAATTAATTATTTTAACCTAATTAAATTACTTCTAACGCATTAGGTTGTCTATTTATTTTAGCGGTTCATACTGGTGATGAATTTATTTTAGAGGCCTAAGATTAATTTTACATATTTTTCTATTTTTATTATAGATCGGTCTATCTACTGTTATTTACCTGTACAGAGTTTATAAATCCCCTGTTTGGAAGATTCATTCGAAACTCACAAGTAATGCATCGAATTATTCATCTAACGCAGTGGAAATTTTATTAGATTTATTTTACCTTGTTTTCTACGCTTTTTTTTGTCGATCAGTCTACTACTAAATGTTCTAACGCGGTTTAAAAATATATACTACCGGTGATTCGTCCAAAACATACATGTAAGCTACGAATGCGCTTCCTCTTTTTTTAATACTATTTTTATTTAAAATTTTCTTTTTCTTTTTCTTCCATTTCTTGT
Organism: Hsuehochloa calcarea; assembly: GCA_036346395.1. Taxonomy (NCBI): domain Eukaryota; kingdom Viridiplantae; phylum Streptophyta; class Magnoliopsida; order Poales; family Poaceae; genus Hsuehochloa; species Hsuehochloa calcarea. The sequence continues at coordinate 10,832,865 of CM070596.1, read as the reverse complement.
TCCTTCTTATTTTCTTTACCACTCCTCTCTCTACCTTATCTTCACTCAGGACCGAACCCATCTGGTGTTTGGCTTCTTCACTCCGTTCGTTTCCCCATTGCCTCTCTCCCAAATCTCTTTCTTCCATTTCTTCTCCTGCGGTTGCTTCGGCCAGAGCTTCTCCCTCTGGCTCTCGGCTTGGCCCAATGCCGCGCCCGGCTTGCTCTTCTTCCCCTCCCCACGGGGCTCGCGCCGCTCTGTGCCTCCCATGGCTGCGCCCCACTCAGCTTGCCCGGACTTCGACCGCTCGCCGTGCGCTTGGCCCGGTCCTCGTGCAGCTCGACCGACAGCCTAGCCTGCGCTGCCTGTGCTCGATCCCGTGCACTCGGTCGCCTGTGGCTTAGTTCCTCCAGGACCTTATTCCCCTTTTACTCTCTTCCTCCATTATTTTTGTTTTTGGTATGCTGAGCTTGATTCATTGATTTGATGCTTGATTTATACAATGATGTTGGTTGGTTGTGCTTATGCATGAATAATGGATGGATGTGGGTTATAAGCACGGCGAGGAGATGTACGGTGGTTACAATGGCTCTATATTTGCTATTGCAAGCTTGCGGTAATACAACCCATTTTACTCTCTACTCCTCCCCCAACCCCTTCATGTGATGTCAAAACTTGCGATATTACAGTGGGTTCAGCCTTGGACAAAAATGGGAATGGCTACAAAAGTGGTTACCTCTGTCGGACTTGTTTTGGGAAAAACACAATGAGGTTTGGTGATGATGGCCGTGGTCATCCGCTGGGTGTCATGGTGATTCATGTGTGCCGCGGTCTCTCACTGGTATCGATGCCGCCTCTTGATCCCTTCGTCTTCTGGCTCCTAGCCTCCTTGTCCTCCTGTCTTCTCTTATGGCTGTGGTTTCTTGGCTTGATTAGCTTGCTTGGCAATGGTGGGGTGAGGTTTGCTCTTTGCGATCACCTCTGACTTGTGAAGAAATGGCTTGAGGGTGTTGTGCTCAAGGGGGAAAGAATATGTGAGGGCTGGCTGTGGGTTGGCATTTCACTAGCGTTTGCTGGCCTCCTGTGCTTGATATTTCGGATGGCTTGGTGCATGTGTTGACTGGGGGAATGAACTTTTGTGTGCTAGCACTTATCCCTTTGGCTATCATATTCTACTGCTGTGTTAGGTAATGCTGATGGACCTTTGGTCCAAAGGATGCTTCTACTGTTGTGGGCTTACGGACCATTGGTCCTATTGTGGGTTTTGAGATGGTTTTCGAATGTTTCTTCGGATGGAGGTAAGTCGATAAAACGTGGGTATCGGATTTTAATATTTTCAGGTGATGAGACCCACAGAAGGTGAGATGGTGCCACTACCTTAGGGTGGTCGGGAAGCCCCAGTGGCCGTCGTGAAATCTGACGGCAATCTTCTCTTTCTTACAATCCTCGGTGGTTGACTCGGCTGCCTGGGCCGCTGTAGTCTCCTCACCGCCTGGTGTCCTTCTGAGTTGTGACGAGTGACATGACATCCTAACATCGTTGATGTTGGGACGTCTCATCCTTAGCAGCCTCGCCCGCACGGTTTTGCTACATGGGCAACCAGCTCACCTCATCGATTGGGCCAAGGTGCTAATGGATGGATATCCAAATCGGCTTAGTATCCAACTCATATCCAAACAAACTTGATCCGGTCCACATCCAATCCAAATTGAAACTCATAACATCCATATCCAAATACACAAAGACCATGGACATCCAAATCCAAAAGGATATGAACAAAATTGACAAAACTCACCTTCGTTGAGCCGTTGAAGCGAGAATGCCAGTTGCGGCATAAGCGTCACTTTGACCACTAGACGAAGGAGCGTTGCTACTATCGAAGCTCGCCGCCACAGTGTTGCCGTGAACATGCGCCACTAGAGTTAGTTTGGACACATAACATTGTTGCCTCTTCGCGAAATTGAACAGCCACAGCCAACGCCTACCACACATTGTCACCATGAATGCTTGCCGCCACGGCCTCTCCACTACTGCATGCCACGGCACCCATCGGCCGGCCTCACCGCGAATGCGCGCCACCACAGCCGTGAGAACACCCGTCGCCTCAGCCTCTCCGTGAACACACGCTGCCGCCATCGACACCCATCACCGTGTCCTCAACGTGAACGTGCGCCACTGCCAGAGATGGAATAGGGTAGAGAAGCATCATGTCCAATGAGGCCCAATGGATATTGGACAGTCCAAATTCCCATCTCAAAGGGATCCCATGCTTAATGGACCTTATGCTATAGGACGTCCAGATCCAATTAGGCCCAGCCCAAGTAGGTCCAAGGCTGGTCGAGTCCAATAGGGCTTTGGACTATCTGGGTCCAATCCCACCTCTAATCGCAAGGATGGGTTCCAACCATAGTTATCAATACCGTGCAGGTACTGGCCATGCCATACCATCATCTAAACCGGTACAAAGTAGTCCTACATATCGTACCGGCCTAAATACCAGTCATACCGGCTCGATATCGGTCAATACCGGCCATACCAGTGGAATTGATAATACAGTCTATTGAACTATATGTTATATTAGATAATACTACTAAGTATTTGGAATAATACTAGTAGTTAAGCTTTGGTGTGCATATAATTAAACAAATATATACTTATAAATATATATGCTCATATTGTTATATTAAATCTGAAACCGTATGTCAGTATGGACCGATACCAGAATGTATCATTCCAAGAATTGTTTGGCCGTATTAGCAAATTTTGGAGGTGTATTGATAGGAATGACCCTTCATTTTTTTTTGCAAATGTAGACACATGCCGCACGGTCATTGTGCGGCAGCAAACCCCTGGCCGCCACATCGCCCTCCCTGCACGGTCGCCGTGCGAGGATGCCCCAAGTCCGCCACATGTCCGCTAGGTTTGCAATTAGGGTTTAACTGAAATTAGGGTTTCAACTTCAATGATGTTTGTAGGAATTTTAAAATATAGCAAATGAGTTCAAAAAAATTATAAAATTTTATGTGGATCCTCCGGACATAGCATACTTGCTTTGTGTAAATTTTCCATAATTTTATTCGTTCAAATTTTTTCTCGCGATTTCATAAACATGTACTATTTTGACGAGAACAAAAAAAATCAACAGAAAACTGTGCCATGTGTTATGCAGACAAACATCCCAATGAGGCCCTCCCTTCATCTGCCTTTCTTTTCCACCGAAAGAAAGCAGTCTTGTCATCCTATCACCTCCATCTATACGCGATGTCTCCCGCGTCTAACCCTTGTCTGCCGTATGCAAATTAAAGCTGATTGCGCACGGAGGAAGGATTCACTCCTAACTATAAATTAGTGAGCGAACGAGCACGATTTCAGTTCACAGTCGCTCGCTCACTCGCTCTGTCGATTATATTTTTGGGAACATTTCAACGCTTTTGACCGCCGTCATTCGTATGTAATTTGTATCTTTGTTGTTTAATTCTTAAGGGCTCATTAATTAGTTACCACGTAATTAGTAGTAATTTTATGGTGGATGTGTAGTTAAGAAGTTGTAATTTAGTTTAACGTTGTTAGTCCTATGTAATTAGATTTTCGTGTGAAAATATTGACAACATGCACTGCTAGTTATTCATGCAACTAATTATTTTATGGTCATTATCAATCTTCTCACTAATATTCCATTTATTTCATATGTTGCAAGACATGTCTCTACCGACGCTTCTGGAACATTTCTACGATGAGAACCACCAGTGCAAGCTGTGGATCATCGGTGATACTGATAGCCTTTCGCCCCTTCTGCTTCTAGCGGGGAGGGATTCCTGGGAGCTGGACAATCGCTACATCTCGATTCTCCGGGACACATGCTTGTTGCCCCTTGCGAGGCTGGTGTCCCTTAGACACCGGTTCATTCTAGACGCCAGCTTGCTGTCAGCACTTATCGACAGGTGGAGGTCCGAGATGGACACCATCCACTTTTGGTGTGGTGAGATGACGGTCACCCTGTAGGACATTTCGCTCTTGATCGGTCTCCCGATCCTGGGTGAGCCACTTGTTCTGGGCCCTCCGCCAGCTCACTGGAAAGCCATGCTCGAGCAGTGGTTCCGCCAAACTCTTTCGGAGGGTGCACGTGGTGTGGCGTCCACCGAACATGAATGAGGCAGTTCAGTGATTGCCTGCAGGGTACACCTGACGAGGTCGTTAGTATGCACCTCGTTGCATACCTTCTTCATCTCTTTGGTTGAGTCCTGTTTCCAACCACACAAGGTGATTGGTGCTATAAGAGTTACATCCGTCTCGCCGCGTTGTTGGTTGACGCGAAGGCTGGGCCGATGCCTTAGTATAGTTGGGGATCTGTCGTCCTTTGCGCTACATACCAGGGGTTGATGGCGCGGCACCGGTGGTACCCCCAACCTGGCTGGCTGCTACGTGCTCTTGTAGTTGTGGAGTTGGGAGCACTTCTCAATTGGGCGGCCGACCATCGAGAGAGCGGTGCACTCGTACGCCTCCCGATCGACGCGATAGACGGGCCCACTATGGGCTCACGGTGGATTGCTTATCGTCTGTGCTGGGCCAAGGATAGGCCAGCAAGGTGTTGCTCGTTATACCACAACGAGTTTGAGTCATTGCACGAGAGTGACATCATTTGGTGTCCATAGTATCCAGATTTCGTGCGCACAGTAGCGCCACACGGGCTGTCCATGCAATGCATCCAAGACATCGAGTTATGGAGGACGGACTGCCACCTGGTTTTCGCACATATAGTGGATCAGGCGCGTAATGCGACAATTTGGTGCGTACCACACTACTATAGAAAATGACATCACAAATGGTTCAAAATCGTCATCACAGACGGTTTTCTGAACCGTCTGACTTTATGTGTCTGCGATGACATGAGGTCATCACAGACAGTTTTTGAACCGTTTGCGAAAAAGCTATCAGAGATGGTTCTGAACAAGAACCGTCTGTGATATTAATTATCACAGATGGTTCTTGTTCAGAACCGCCTGTGATAGTTTTTTCTATTGCAAAAATATTGATTTTTGAATGTTTCATAGTTGGTACCATCACAGTTCCTAATATAGAATCTGAACCTAAAAGATAAATATAAGGTGTCTTAGACTAAAACAAGATACTAAATATATATGTGAGCTTTCCATCTTCAGAGACTCTTGAAAATACATGAAAAAGGCATCACTCGCATACAAAAACCTTTCTAACCTCCCCTTTGCGGCCTATGAGTACCCCGATGTTGCCCATCTTGACTATGGCATCGGTGAAGAGGGTGCTGAGGAGGCCCGAGTAGGAGTCGACGACGTCGACGGTGGAGGTGTCGTTGTAGAGCACGGCGTCGGAGGCGATGACGGCAAAGCCGTTGCGGATGTGAGCCGCTGCACCCATTTACCATTTACGTACATGCACCAATAGGTTAGCTACCATGATCGATTGAGTCATTGAGGAAGAAGAAATTTGTTTGCTTACAGCTGAGGAGGACGAGGTCCTTGTCGTCGAGGCCCGCGGCGGCGAACTTGGATCGAGCACGACGACGGAGTCGTGCATGTCCAGCAGCACGTCGACGTCCTGCAGGTTCGACACCCTCCCCAGCACATTCCTCCTCGACTCGGCTATAATATATAAGGACATCGCCAAAATATTTTGCCTCCCGCGCACGTGTTCAAAATTTTTTGAACTCCCGCGCTGCGAATCACAGACGATTTCATACAAAAACCGTCTATGACGACATATCACAAACAGTTCATATCACGAACCGTCTGTGATAAGTATCTCATCACAGACAGTTTGTATTAAAAATCATCTGTGATGATATACTTCTCAGAGACGGTTCGTATTAAGAACCGTCTATGAAGTATCATAGACGGTTCATGATATGAAACGTCTGTGATATGATGATATATCTCAAATGGTTATTCTTAAGAACCGTATGTGAATTATCACATACGGTTCTATTTACAAACCGTCTGTGATAATTACGAATCACAGACGGTTCCAAAGAATCGGCTGTGATGAGACGTCCAGTATGACCTGTATTGTAATAGTGCCAGGTCGTGCCCCTCGGACGACAGGCTCCTACAGCAAGACGTACACCTGTGAGTCATCCGAGTAATGTTTACAGTCCTTATATCTTCTTTTTTAACATAAATCCTTCTGGAAATGTTGGCAATCGAGGGTGGGTGGGCATATTTAGGACTGGCGCCCGGTCCAGCAGGAGTGGACTACGACATGGACGGATAGGGCGCACATGGATATCTGGAGTGAGCGGTGTCTGCGACCTTGAGATGTACGGTGCGTACTTGGAGTGGTACGTGCCATGGACATGCGGAAGACTCACCATTCCTCCACCGGAGCGCCGGAGCAGGTGAGATCGGAGACGCACCAGGAGAGCCTTCACCACGCGTACGATCGTCACAGTGTTTCTGTAGGGTAACGCGGCAATGCTACGATAGCACAAACAAAATTTTACCGCACAACCAAGGAACCACCGCAAGTAATAGATCACGAGATTACCGCTAGACGCGCCGACTCGTACCGAAAGTAGAGTCGTTGTAACGAGTTGATGCAGTCGTAGTCGTACTCACGACGCGTCTCCTCCTTCGAGTAGTCGTACTCGACGCGCGTCTGCTTCTTCGAGTGGCCGTACCCACCACGCGACTTCTTCTCAGACTCCGGTGATCAACACAAGTCGCGGATCGTCCTAGTGCTGATGCTTCGCAACAACACCTCCGAGGTATCCACACGTACGGGGCAGGATCATCACGCACTAGAGTGCTAGCTCCGGCAGCGTGGTAAAGAAGGCGTGGCTATTAGGGTTTCAGGAGTTCTTCCAAAGATCATCCTCTTCTCATCTTTCACTCCATGCCACCGCTCCTCTTTATATAGGCATCCATGATTGGTCTCGAACCTGAGGCCCATTAGGAACTCATGGCCTATACGAATTTGGATCACCATCCAAAACAGATCCTTGCCCTTTAAGTGTGTGACCCCATAGGTTCATGTGTAATCGGTTATGACTCGGAAACTCTTTTCCGATCACTAGTCGTTAGCGGTACCTAGCAGCACATAATGATTCCCAAAGACACATAGAATAAATTGGACGAACCTTGATGTAATATGATCTATGATCAGGTCCTCATCACTTACGACGATTCGTATCTCTATACGACGAGTTGTAATTGGTCACGACGATTCGTAACTCCTTACGACCGAGTTCTTACCATTCGTGATCACGTTTGACCGATCTCGACAAAGACGTATCTCCATACGACTAGTCGTGGCCCGATCAAACTAAGCGACTACTCATGCATTCTCTCTTTGCCTCACGATGTCCGGTTGAACTCGGGTGAGATGATGTGTTATCCATGGCTATTCAATACTTTCGATCAGTGTCGGATAACATCATGTGGTCGACACTTCGACCACTAGTGGCATGGCCATGCACTTTCTTTATCCGATCACCACGAGGGGCCCAGAGATATCTCTCCTGTTATGTTAGGAGGGGCAAATACCATCTCAACCAGTCACATCCCTCCGCATGTTTCATAGCATACCCAAAAGCTACCTATATAACTACCTAGTTACTGAGTAGCGTTTGGCAACCCCTAAGAGTGCTATTACACATGTAGGAAACCATGCTGATCTCAGGTCTAAGGATTATACATCATCATTACTTGAGACCAACTAATGACACAAAGATTCATAACAATCTCAATAGTGTCTCAATGATGGATCTATCCAACACCATGTTCTCTAACATGTGTTCACATTATTGATTCGATATCTCCATATCTATGACCGGTGAAACCAGGTCATCAATCAATACATGTGCTACTCACAGAGTCACTGGTGTTCCGACCAGTGACCTCCGACCAGGGATACATTTAGAATGACATCATATAAGTTAAAGAGTTCCACCAACAAGTCACGTACTTATTGATCTATAACAAATGATTCATTCAAGGAACACGATAACATATTATCAAAATCATGAACATAATGAAATATCATCATCTCTATGATTGCCTCTAGGGCATATTTCCAACAGTTTTGCGGCGTGACGACACCGTAAGACACTTACAACCTCTGGTAGTTTCATTGATGATATTCATACTGTTCGTTAATGAACCTGTTACATATGTCACTACAGTTGTAGCGGGCGCAACGTGTCCATAGCGCATCGGAGGCCGCCATAGCACGTCCAAACACAGCATCGGCGGGATATAAATTTTTTTTGCAGCTCATCTCGGCGGAGATGAAGAAGATTATAAAGAACTTGAGCTGCGGTTGTTTGACGAACGACGTCCTATGCATCGGGCACCAAGTGTGTGTGTGAGGGGGCGCTCACCCGCTAGATCACCACGACCAAGCAAGTTCGGCAGACGTCATAGCATTCCCCGTAGGTCATCCGCGGGCCAGATCGGTGGAGAGGTAATTTATGTACAAATCTACGTTGCAGTTTTTGGTTATGTCTTATGTTGCGCTAACATCATGTCGTTCTCCCGCCGCAGTTCCATCAGGATGAATTACTTCTACCGTCTGCATTCGGTACACAGACTAGCGCTCCCCGTCGGTCATCTACACTACACATCCGGGAGGTACGAGATTCTCAGTTCACGTCCCGAGTGTTTATCTGTACTAACATCATTCTATCTTGCATCCTTCAGTTGACCATGGGGGTGACACCCAGTTCACATCGACTGATGAGGAGGGGACGGGCCTCCCAGCTCCTACTAGGGAGCAGTACACGCCATCAGGGTTTATACCATGGCATGCAGGGTTTGAAGCGTATATAGTGCAGAGCTTCTCTGAGTTCATTGTCCCACCGTACGTCCAAGGCAAGAGCTCATCCACGCAACCGGAGTTGCAGGCACCGTACCCCGGGAATGAATTTTTTGAGTCCGTCGCTCATGACCTCTTCGGAGGAGTCCTCCAGGTCGGCATGCCTTATCAGGACATGTACGGTTATCAGACTCTACTGGGCCAGACTCAGCCTACTGGTCCACCTCTGCCCACTCAACGATCTTCATACCCCATCCGAACCGACACGTAGCCTCCGGGCCGGCTTTCATGTCCCACGGGACATGCTCGGTGCAAGGTGTAAGCCCCCGAGATCGGATCCCTTTCAAGAAAAGTAATTACGCCGAATGCGTAATACTTAACGAGAGACGAATACGATTCCGAGTGCCCAGATATGTGTCTCATGTTAGCTCCCAAGGATCAGTGGCTAACATGCACATATCCTAACACAACATTGCATTCACATCCATACACAATGTACAAAATAATAGAATCGCTATTACAACATCATTAAATAGAACATTAAGGTACAAGTTTGCATAAGAGGGCCGACCGGCCAAATTTAAACATAACTCAAATAAATCACAGCGGAAGATAAATAAAGAAATGAAAGAGCAAAACCGAGTTGGCATACCTATAACCCACAAGCAACCAACAGGAGTTAAAGTTGTAGCGCCCGAAGTACTTAACCCAATTTGAACGACTTCTCACCTGCAACATAGGCAATGCAGCTGAGTACAAAAATGTACTTGCAAGACTTACGAATAACAACACATATTAAATGCATTCAAGTGTCAAAGGATAGACTTACATGTCTCATTTTCAGCATAAAGCAAGTTTTTCGTTTGAGGTAAATGATATAGATTCAAATTGCCATTTGTAAAACATTTAGAAACTTTATATAACAGTAGGTAATATCAATTTATGATCAACAATAGTAGATACTCCAACAATAATCAACACACGAACTTCCCGTTCGTGACACAAATCATTCTTTAACGTGATAACAATTCAATCTGAACAAATTAACGACAACTTCCGCGTATGCGCTTTCGTGATAACAATTGAATAGATTTAAACTACGCAAAGGTGAACAAATTAACATAATGACATAGCATTTCCAACCATAACCCCACTAGATTGACAACACAACAATAAAACAGAACCACAAAACTTGTCAACCTAATTGTGTTCTGATAGCTAACACACAACAAATTAGTTAGCCAAGCCTTCGCCATTATCCCAGCGTGTGGTTGTACATAAGACTTGGTTCATCACACCACAGACCAATCCTTAAATACCCAGACGGGGCTACATGAATCCAGGACCATTCCCTTCATCACCTTATCACCCGTCCAAATCCAATACACAAAAACCACTGCCCAACAAGTCCACAATAACCATACTCGACAATCCGAATATTTTCCTCAAATTCAACATAATTCAATCCATAATAATCCTCATATTTCATCAAGATTCAATTCAATCCATCAGCCGATGGACTAGCGCCATCAACCGTTTTCGACTACAACTATTAGCAAGGCTAAGCAACTACAAATAAACAAACATACTCATATAACATATATCCTAAATCATACAAGGTAAAAAGGGTAATCAACATTCAAAGGAGGGCCAATGCAGCAAGTGGATGTAACTATACTACCCATTTGACATACAAGTACTTGAAATTAAGCAATGCATAGAATACTTAAAAACAACATCGATACATTTTTGAAAGTAATAGGAATTCAACATGCATCAAAGGAAGAACTGCTTGCTTGGGATGGATGGTCCAGTTGCTTATATATATATATATATATATATATATATATATATATATATATATATATATATATATATATATATATCGAATCGCGAACACTATCAAACGAACGAAAATATTGAATAAGAACAATAACACCGAAAACATCCAAAAATACAATATCATCTAAAATGCATAAAATTTATACAGTAGGTAGGGCATGATTTTAGATGAATTTAGGTGAAATAATTATCCCATTTGGAGTTTGTATGTGAAAGTTATAGATGTTTGAAAATTAATTTTAGAAAAATCCAATTTAATTAGAATCTCTCACTGTTCACCGCACCTAAAGTTTTCGTGAAATTTTCTAGTGGTGGACATGAGGATTACAAAAATGGATAGAGAATATTTTTACAAGACCAAAATAATTTGGTTCATCTTATTTGGAGATTTTATGAATTAGTTATAAATTTTCAAAGTTAATAGCAATTTATAATGTATTAATAATTCCCTTTTGAAGCACTCTCTACAAAATATATTTTCTGTGACAGTGACAAGGTTAAAACCTATTTTATAATAAAGTTGATCTAAAATTAAAAATAACAAAAGTGGTTTCACTATTTTTGGAGTTAAAATGAATTAGTTATGTAGTTTTGAAATTAATTGTATTTTTCAGTTAACAAATAAATTATTTTAGGATTTTAATTGTGCTGAAATACTTTTCTTACCGATCCTATTCTAGCCGTAGTCACTTACAGTAGGACCTAGTCAAAGTTTGTGGGTCAACTTTGACTCGATCCGAAAATGGCGTCGGAGTGTACTTTAAATCGCCTCACGATAATGAAAACGTATTGCCAATTTTATACGTACAGAGAATACATTTTCCTGAAGGGAAAGCGTACTACACAATTCTACATTATGACTTAACCGGTCGTCGGGCCCACATGTCATAGTCTCGAAGTCAATTATTAAAACGACTAATCATGAGATTTTCGACAAAGATCTGTACTTAAATGCTAATCACTAATCTAGTCTTAATGACCTGTTACAGTAGCTGCCGTCTTGCGACAAAAACAAGCTGTGGCTCCACTCGTCTTGCCGGCGGCTCGCCGGCGTCTCCAGCCACTGCGGCGCCGGCCAAGGGCAGGAATGAGTCCCCCATATTCTTGCGCACCTACTGGGGGTGACTGCAGCGGCGGAGAAGGGCTATACCGACGGTCAGCCAACGGCGAGCGGCGGCGAGTTACACGGCAAAAGTTGATGACACGTTCCGACGATGCATTGACCTAATCAAGGCTTGTAAGGGCCACTAGGGGACCCAGCGAAGCTTACCAGAGAGGGGTAGCAAGGTGCGGGAAAGCTTGGTGATGCCTCGTCCACGGCAAAGGAGGTGGGGAGCTACGGGCGTATGGGGCTAAAGCAACTCGGCGATACACGAAGCAAATTAGCACACGCACAAGCATCCAGGGGGGTTGGGGAATCTACCATGGCGCTTGGTGGTGGTGGGGAGTGTCCGAGGAGGGCTGGCAGCGGGCGCCGGCGGCGACGCGAAGGCCTTCACGAGGGCATGACAACCTGAGCAAGGGAGAACAAAAGGCTGATCGGAAGCTCTTAGGTAGACCTAGGTGATGCTACTGCCGAAAAGAATTGGGGAACAACTCACCCGATTGACAATGGATGAGGAAATGTGTTGACGATCGAAAACTGGGAAGAACTCCAAATTCATAGGTCCCTGTGATACATCGACCAAATTGGTCGAGGGAAAATCATAAGATTGCTCAAAGGCATGTGATGACGCAATTGACCGAGAGAAACTCTCACCGGAGTCGATAATGGCCGAAGGAGCAGCCGCGGGCGCGCTCTGGAGGCAGCGAGGGCACGAACTTGCCTCGTGTCCTACAAGCAACGACAAGAGTCCCAATAAGCCAAAATGTGAAGGACATGGAAGGTAGGCAGCGAGGGACAAGGTGGCACGGACTTTACCCGAGGTATGCGCATACGTGAGCTCCCCTCTCCTCGGCCACCGAGAGGAGAAGTGAGGGAGAAGGTGGGCATTCCGGTGGTTTTGTTCGGGCCAGAGGACGGAAAGATAGGCGGCGTGCGGGGGTGAAGACCTGCGACTGGTTGCTAAGGGCGGTGCGACAACTCCGTTGCCGGACGTGTGCAGCATGCAGCGGGCACGTGGTGCACATAGCTTGAGCGCGCTGACGTGGGGAAGAAGAAGACCCAGTGGCGCGGGGGTGATCTGGAGCATCCGATCGAGATCGGCCGGTCGCGACGCGGGAGCGAAGCGATGTGGTGTCTGGAGCGTTGAATCGGGATCCGACGGTCCTAACGCGAAGTGGCGCATCGGGCTTTGTTTATACAATGACTGGTCTTGGTCGGATGAATAGTGGGTAGCTCGAGCCCAATGAATAGTGTTAGGTTTTAACTTCCAGATTTGACTAAATAAAATCCAGTTTGACTGAGGCTTTAAATATATAAATAAAATTATAAAATTCTTAAATAATTTAGGGGTGTTCCTGGGATGACTTAGTACCCATATAAAATTTTAAACACCACTGTTCATGAGTTATTTGCTTGATTCAAATTCAAACTTAAAATAGGTTATGGATTGTGTTTGAATTTTTCTGAGATTTGAATTCAAGGCCAAAAATTTAGTAAAAATTATATTAATTATTTTTAGTCAATATAGTATTTGAATAAATTATTTACAGAAGGTGTTCATAAGTTTTTATTACTAATTTCTTTTGGGAGTTCAGATTTGAGTTGTAGGTTTAATTTGTTTTGTGATTTTTCAAGTGCAATAAATTATGCAAAAGATTCAAAAATCATATTCATGATAATGAGATGCATACTAATCATCATTAATTAATTTGGGGATGTTACACAAGGCAAGGCCGTGCATGCGGACGCAGCCGCAGCAGGCAAAGAGCAGCGGCTCAGACGAGTGTGCCATATTGTGTCTCGTGTTATGCGATTATTTTTTTGGGATATTCGTATTATAACTTGTTTTTCTATATTTGTACGCGTATCTTGGTTGTTATGTGTGTACTTATGCGCCATATTGTATATCAATATCTCCTACTGAGTTGTAATACAAATTTTTTTCCATACATTCAAAGCCACATGAAATCATGAAACCCTAATTTTTGAAACCTAAAATCCAAATTTTCGTGACCTAAAGCCACCTGAAATATTACACAATCAAGTCGGGGCCTTTTAAAAAAATTATAATTTTTGGAGCTTATTTTTTGCATTTACAAATTCGTACAAACAGTACACATTCATGAAATTGCGATAAAATGTATGAATGAATAAAATTATAGCAAATTTACATAAGCAAGTACGCTGTGTTGGGATGCTCTATATAAAATTTTATAATTTTTGGAACTTGTTTACTATATTTTAAAATTCCTACAAATATCATCGAAGTTTAAACCCTAATTTCGGTTAAACCCTAATTGCAAACCTAGCGGACATGTGGCGGGTCAGGGGCGTCACTGGACGGTGGCCGTGCGGGGAGGGCGATGTGGTGGTTGTGGGTTTGTTGCCGCACGATGGTCGTACTGTATGTGTCTATATTTACAATTTTTTCGAATGGAATCATTCCTGTAAATACGTTTTCAAAACTTATCAATACGGCATGTGTCTGTATTTACAATTTTTCTCGAATAAAATCATTCCTGTAAATACGTTTTCAAAACTTGTCATGATCAAAAAATTTATTCCAAGAACAAACAGGCACGGCCTCTACTGACAAGTATCGTTCAACGGTCAACACGCCGATTCCATCGTCCCAGCGAAGGGTGGGAATGATTTTGTACGTCACGGCCTGCACTGCGTTCGATACTAGGCTCGTGCGAGCGAGCGAGCGAGGTGTCTTCTCCCGCTACGTACGCGCGAATGCATATCACTGGAAGAGGGTGTACGCTGCTGTTACTACTGCTGCTAGTACTATCTGCCCTTGTCGGAGTAATCTCTGCTTCGCGCGGCACGACTGCGAAGGAATCGACCAGATGACAGCTTTATTTCCGATATTAGACCAGATGATAAGTAACCACGGCTTTTCCACGGAACAGACCATGCATGTGCGATATTTCTCCGTTCTAGTTGCTTATCATCTGGTACATTTCAATCTTGGCGATGACAAGTTTCAATTTTGCTCGCTGTCCAGTAAAATCTTGTCATCAATTTTGCTCGCTGTCCGGTAGAATGAAAAGCAGACGACGCATAAACGTACTGAAACGATCTTATTTTTCGAACAGAGTATGATTTGCGTAATCATCCAGGGTTTCGATTACAAATCGGAATGGTACCAAACCTACTTACGAACATTTAAAAAGCATTAATATGATTGAATTATGTCTTAACGGCTATCTTGCAGTAACAAAATGAGCATCTCAAGCACAAGCTTTAACTTATATTTAGAAGAATCAAATAGCATCCACAGGAGGTGAGCTGGGAATAAAATGAAATAAAAAATTGAAAAATAATTGAAAATAAAGGTGGTGTGGGTGGTTAGGATTTATTTGGTGCTTGATTTAGCTAAACGGAGTTAAAAATAGGATTCACGGACTTGAAACGGTTAGAATGGACATATTATATCTTATTAGGTCTTTGATGAACAATGATAGGGTTTAGGTGAATAGTGATGTGCTTGGTACTATTCACAAACAGGTTCAGGTTGATAAATAGTAGCGAGTTTGGCTGATTACTCCTTTACAGTGTTGGGCTGGAAGTAAATAGTAGTGTGCTGCATAGTGGAAAACAATATTGGGTTGAAAATGAACAGTGTTGGGCTTACACTGCGGTGATTCCATTGGGTCGGCTCATTTGGCTTTCCCAGGCCCGAAGCCACTCCGGCTGACTTTGCCGGCCTACTTTGGCAGCCCAGAAGAGGTGGGCAGCCCAGCTCGTTTTAAGCTAGCTGGAGCTCGCTCTCCATGGATGCCGAGGAGGAAATGCGGCAGCAGTGGTGATTTTGGCGGCGATGGTGGTCGGTGGCGGCACCGGGTGGTGCGGCCAGTACCCCCGATGTGTGGGCAACCCATTTTGGGGTTTTACACGGGCTGAGGAGGTCCAGCGAAGGGTGAGCGATGACGGTGGCGCATGGCCGAAACAGGGGAACAACATTGGCGGTCTCCGACGCTGTTTCAGCCAAATTGGTTGGCTTGAGAGCATAAGTAGAGTGAAGGGACCTCAGTGGTGGTGGAGCTCGGGGAGATTGGAGGTGGCATGGTGACGATGGCCATGGGCGACGGAGCCATGGCGCATGGGCGGCGACGAGCTAGAGGTGGGTTTGTGCTGGTGGGTTCAATTTGAGAAAAAGAAGGAAGGAAACGGGGAATTGGGCAGTGGCTTGCCGGCAAGGGGGAAGAAAGGGTGGCAGCGATTTGAGAAGGTGGCCGGTGTTGGGGAAAATAGGAAGTGGTGATGGTGTTAGCTTTAGTTCGTGGATGAAGATGGTGTGGCGGCTTGAGATTTTATAGCCGGTAGAGGGCAGTGGTGGCTGTGTTTGAGCCGGGGTGAGCGTGGTGCGTGGCGGCGACATGGTAGGCGGGGCGGAAATGGCGTGGTGCAAGAATGGAGTGGTGGCGGGGTGGCGACGCGAGGAGAAACGCGTCTCATTGACGGGGGTGCGGGCGTTGGCGCGGGTCGATAGCAACGGGGACATTGCGTCTAGCACCTGGTGTAAGCGAAGGCGCGAGGCAAAGCGCCACTAGGCCGGGCGAAATAGGTAGAAGGAGGTGGCCGGTGAGGTGGCGGAGTACTGGCGAGATTTGGCGTGGAGCGGGGGCTGCACAAGGGTGAACGGCAGTGGAGCGCAACGACTCATGGTGTGACGCGAGGCAACCGGGAACAAGGAGAAAGCGACGACTAGGAATACGCTTCTTGGCTGGGAAAGCGGAAGTTCGAAAGAGGAAAGCAAAAGGAGGAAATTTTTCTGAATTTGGCAAAAACTCAAAATGAACCAAATTTCAAACAAGTTTTAATTTTGTTGAAATTTTATGGTCTTTTCACATATCTCTGTTCTAGTTGCACCGTTTTCAATCTTCGCCTGATGACAGTTCCAGTTTTGCTAACTGTTCAGTGCTACTAAATACTAATTAAGCGAAAATCATCTCTTGTTGGATGATGGAGTTGTGGGTATACGACTACACCTACCAGGATTTAAATTCTAATGCTCACTTATTATGCATACACGATTACGCTTCAATAGAAATTTTATGACACAGTACGTCCTCCACGTAATCGCAAACAAAATTACTACTTCCTTGAGTCAAAGTGACGTCACTTAAAAAAAACCACTTACTTTAGTGACTCTGAAATGTCGTAGCGACTTCTTTCCTGACCGGAGGGTAAGCATAAGCTAGACACGTAGGGCTGTTTGCTCGCTGTTTTCATGTCCAAGTAAAACCGGAGGTTAACGATCCTGCACGCTGTTGTCCTTAAAGAAGTTTCGCAAATCAAGGTAATTATACTAATCAAGGTCCTGTCCCGGTTTAGTTATTTCCAGGCAGCCACTGCTACTTGCTTTCTGCAAACACCATCATTTGACTCTGCTTTATATGCTGTCAAGCGCGCACAATATACATCCTCCACTCCATTACTTACCTCCGTTCTCCAGAGAGAGAGAGAGAGAGAGAGAGAGATGGCCGGGTTGCAGAGGTCGGTGCAGACCTTCAGAAGGTCAGGCTCGTCAGGGCTGGTCTGGGACGAGCGGTTCCTCACCGAGGGTGGCGCCGGCGAGGAGAAGGCCGGCGACGGTGGGGCAGAGCAGCCCCGGCCGGAGCTGCGGCACTCGCGGAGCGTCGGCAGCGTCGGCATGCTGCGCCGGAGCCGCGACGAAGCCGGGAACGACGACGACGACGACAAGAAGAGGAAGGTGATCAAGCCCAAGCAGAAGTTTCGCAAGAAGCAAGGGGGAAAGGAGGAGGAGGTGCCGGGCAAGAAGGCGTTCCGGACCAGGGACGTGGCCCCGGCTGCGGACCCACCATCGCCGCGGGTGTCCGGCTGCGTCCTCTGCGCCATCTTCCGGGGCTCCGGCGGCGGCATGGCGCGGCGAGCCAGGCCCAGGAAGCGGTAGGAAATTACCACGCATCATCTTAATCTGTACTGTCTGAATTTCACTTCTGATACCAATGTTGTCGCGGTGCAACTTGCCATATGATTAAAGATGGGATTGTGAATGTGGAGAGGAAGTAATGTATACCTCGAGTGATGTAGCCAGGCAGCAGCCGCGCTGTTCTTGATGTACATAAGGGTTCTTTTGAATTTTTTTCTAGGTTTGCTTCAAGGTTCACACAGCCATGCCATGCACGCTTCAAGCAGCAGGCACACAAGCAAGAGAGAGGGAGAGAGAGAGTGGAGAAGATATTCTACTCTGCTATAACGTTACCATCCTCAAAATACGTCGCAAATAGTTATAGAAAATCCTTTAAAAATTTGGGTAGATAAGTCATGACACGAGGAAGTGTCCTACAAAAGTTCAACTCAAAACATAACTTACGTTAGGGGAAACAAAAAAAAAAGAAGAACAAATTATAGTTAATAGTAAGTTTTCCTTTTTCGTTTCCTTTTCCATGTATCTTGATTGAATGGCATGTGGGTGCGAGGCATCCGGTGAGCTAAAGAATTGCCGCGTCCCTGTGGGCGATGTGCGCGCACATGGCATGAATGTTCTGGTCGGCAGAGAGCATGATCTTGACTTGCTGGGAGACCGGTGCACAAATAACCCTTTTTAAGTGGTATATGCACGTTTTAGCAGTGTAGCGGATTGATATAGGCCTGCAGTAAAACCGTTCGTGCCATACTCTTCTTTCTCTTTACGCATTTCTGAAATCTACCTGCTTTACTTCCTCGGCAGTGGTATTTCTGCGAGAAAACAACACATGGAGTGATGATTTTGCCGGGCGGTGGGTGGTGGCTGCCGATGGATTCTGCAATGCTGCTCCAGTGGCCAGTGCGGCGAGGGGACCCATCATCCGCCGCCGCATGCGGTCTGCACTGCATCCTGTCGACGACACACAATCAATTATCAACCAAAGCCAATCCTGCATGCATTCTTCAGGGCTTGCACAGTTTTGGCAACATGATTGGTGTGGTGAAACATTTGGATCATTCGAGTTGGTCGGAAGGAGCGGACAAATCCTACTCCTAAGATACGTGTTGGTGGAGATAATTCACGCAACTAATTGATTGATAGTTCAAGGTATACGGGTTACGCATATATATCCGGTTAAGGCCGGTGTGAACACGAGATCGAATCGAACAGTCAAGAGGCCGGTGTGAACACGAGACCGAACCAAACAGTCAAGAAGCCGGTGTGAACACGAGGTGTGAAGACGACATCTGTCTAACAAGCCCCCGTAGCCTGAGCGTCTACTCACAGACGTTCAGACTGGACCGAAACTCGGTGAAGATAGACGTAGGCAATCCCTTGGTGAAGATGTCGCCGTACTGTGATGACGTCGGGACGTGAAGCACACGAAGATCTCCTATGGCGACGCGCTCCCGAACGAAGTGAAGGTCAATCTCGACATACTTGGTGCGCTGATGCTGCATCGGATTGATCAAGAGATAGATTATACTGATATTAGCGCAGTAGACAAGTGTAGCATGTCGTGGCGGGGTATGGAGCTCCTGAAGAAGCTGGCGCAGCCAGGAGGCCTCCGCCACAACATTGGCGACAGCCCTGTACTCAGCCTCAGCACTGGAACGAGACATCGTGTTCTGGCGCTTCGAGGACCAGGAGACGAGGTTGTCGCCAAGAAACACAGCATAACCCGAGGTAGACTTGCGGGTGTCTGGGCAACCCACCCAGTCAGCGTCAGAGTAGACAACAAGCTCCGCCGGAGAGGACTGATGTAGAAGAAGGCCATAATCCAATGTGCCACGAATATAGCGGAGAATGCGCTTCACGGCAGTGAGATGGGGCTCCCTCAGGTCATGCATGTGGAGACAGACCTGTTGTACTGTAACATCCCAAATTTCTGAGCTCTAAAAATCTTTTGAATAATTACTTGTTGGAAAATACAATATTTGAATTTCCATTAATTTTTAGTATTTTTGTTTAAAACTTAATATAGACTTTCATGACAAAATAATTTAATAGGATTAATTTCAACATCAAAAATTGTCAAAACTATTTAATTTGGATTCTATGTGTTTAGATATATTGTCTAGAATTTTATAGAATTTTTCCAAGTTCATTTGCTATTTCTAATTGCTATTTGGATTTTCTGTGTTTTCTAAAATAGAAAATCTATTTAAAATCCTCCGGAACAGTAACGGGCCGAAACCCAACCCTATTCCAATCCTAGCCCAACACTGTGCGGCCCAGCTTCCCTCGCGCGCGCGCCGCGACGTTCCGACTGACATGCGGGCCTCGCGTGTCAGCCTCGTCCTCTCTCACGCCGCCTCCGTGACAGTGACCCCACTTTGTCGGTCTCGCTCATCTCTCTTCTCACGTACCGCAACCGACCCCCCGGCCGGTCGGTTTCACCTTGCTTGGTAACGCGAACTCGCGAGCCGCCGTCGATAACATGTGGGACCTACCGAATCACTGTTCTTCGTCTCCGATTCGATTGAGATACGATTTCCACCGCCGTCGCTAACATGTGGGACCTACCGAATCACTATTCTTCGTCTCCGATTCGGTTGAGATACGATTTCCGCCGCCGTGTATCCGATTTGGGCATTCGCGTCCTGGACTCTCCCGAGCCGCCGGGTATGAAGGGAGGGGTAGCCCTGGAGCTCCGCACCTCAAACCTTGCCGAAAGAGCTCAAGCGCGAAACCCTAGCCGCCGCTAAAGCTCGAAGAAGAAATCCCGCCGCCACCAACTCCGACGAGCAATCCCGCCGCAACCAGAGCCGCACGAGCATCATCTACACGTTCAGCCTCGCCGAGACAAGGGCTACGTCCTAGTCGCCTTGGATCCGTCGGAGCGTCGCTGGAGAGTAGGTCCCATCGAGCCCATGGCACCGCCTCCGCTCTGACCTCGTCGCCAGCCAGTCCAGTCGTTCTCTTGCTCCTGTGAGTGCATCGGCGAGATCCCCGAGTCACCCTCTACGCAATGGTACCATCCACCGCCGGCGAGACGCCGCCGTTCGCTGGAACCATCGGGTCCCGAGCGCCGCCGTCATCGATCTGACGTGGCGAGTTTGTGTCAGCTTCTGCATCAGCACCCGAGTCTACGTGTTGCGTGTGTGGCTGCTTTGTCAGCGCGTGCGTGGCACGGTCCACCGCTTCTGGATTCCCGTGGTTTGGTAGACTCAGTCCACCGTTAGTCATCTCACTGACATGTAGGTCCCACATGTCAGATTTTCTTTTAATTCTTTTATTTTGGAAATTCCTTCGCTGACGTCAGCATTGCGCAATAAACCAATTTTTCTTCAAAAAAATAATTCAAAATTCTGGAAAATCCAATTTAGGGTATTTTATGTAATTTTAAACTTCCAAAGTCCATATCTTTTGCATCCGAACTCCGATTGAGCCCATTCAAATATCTAAATTTATATAAATTCGAGATCTATTTATTTATGATTTTATTTAATTTTTGGAGTTGATTTTTCCTCTATTATTTGTTTATTTGTTTCGTTTACGCGTAGACGTTAATTCTTTGGGAATTTTTTAAGAATGAGAAGTGCCTCAAGACCAAGATCAGTACCTAGACCTATTCTAAGGTAAGTTATACCTTTGATCATATTGAACCCAGTTTTCAAAGTACTTTGTTTCAATGTATTGCATTCTATTTCAAGTATTTATTTAAATGCTTTTGGGTTTAGTTATTAATCCAAATTGTTATGTCCACCTTGTCTATTGTTATGCCATGATCTTTTGTCACCTTAGGTTAGTTCATTATTAGTTGGTATTAGCGTAGCACCAACATGGGTTGATTAGATACGAGTAGATTGCTTAGCCATGCCACGATTCATCAATTCATGTGAGTTGCAATTATAAACTTGACTAAGTGATTAAGGAACCGTGTGATGAAACTGTGTGTGTTGTATGCTATTACTCGTTGATGGCATGTGTTGCACTTAATCAACAGGGTGAGAAAAGATTTAGACCGAGGCAAGTGGTGGATTTTGTGTGATATGGTGGAGCTGTGTGCTGGGAATGATAATTTGTGTGACTTAGTTAGAAATTGAAAGTCTTGCCTTGGTCAGTTAAAGACTTAACTTTGTGCATCATTGAACTGAGCCTTGATGTACAACCACATGCCTCGTATGGGACGGGGCTAACTTAGTAGGTTATGGAATCTTGCCATTGACAATTCAGGTTGTAGGTGTGATGGGCTGGAGGTGTGTTTATCACATCGCGGGACGGTTTACCACATCCCTGTTCAACGGTGTGTGTCATACCCAAACGCTGTGTGTATCGGTTGGATGACAGTAAAGCACATCGGAAGTGTCAATGTTCGAGATGAAGTTTCTGAAAGGTTTTGTTATGGTCAGTGCTAGCTACACTGATTGTATCTTGTGGGTAAAGTGTACAACCTCTGCAGAGTGTTAAATCAATCTATTCGAATAGCCGCGTCCGCGGTCTTGGACATACTCGGGGATTTCACACGAGGGGTAGATTTTCATAAAACCTTAGAAAGGGAGCTGTGTGATCTAAGTCATATGGCTGTGTGAATAACTTGTTTAGACTGTGTGTCTTTGTGAAATCAAATGATAAATTATTATTGTTTATTTGTTTTGAATTATGTTTTCAATCTATTATTTGTATTTAATTGCAAATATTGCATTTCTGCCAAATAACCACAGAAGCCATTCCTTTGGAATAAGCCATCATCTATAAATTGCATTCTATGGTATGACTTGCGAGCACGGTTGTGTACTCATACTTGCTTCAAACAATCAATAGAAGTGGAGGAGTCTTCGCCTACATTTGAGGAGGAGTTCTACGAAGGTGTCGATCGTTAGGATCTTGATCCCAGTCAGTTGCCTGTGGTGAATTGATGGAATTTCGCTGAAGTTTATTTCTATTCCGCTGCTGCTATTTATGTATTGTCATCCCTGCGTGGCTTAATAAATATAAACTCGACCATAAGGTCAAAACCATTATTTGCTACTCAAATTAGTCATTTATTCTATTAATCGTCTTGTGTGGATCGATATTTACCTATGTTGATACTGTGTGCACTAGCGTGATCCTAGACTAGTGCAGAATACACAGAGGGTCCAGAATTATATTTTTGGGTCCCGACATGTACAACATAAGCAATATTTGAGCGAGTGAATGTGAGATACTGCAGAGCGCCGGTGAGATTGCGGTACTGTGTCAGATCGGTATCAGGCGGGCCAGCAGAAGAGATCTTGGAGTGAGTATCCACAAGGGTACTACAAGGCTTGCAATCAGACATACCGGCACGTTCCAAGATATCTAACATGTACTCGTGTTGTGTGAGAAAGAGCCCATTAGTACGACGGTGAACATCAACTCCCAGAAAATGATGGAGCTCACCAAGATCTTTCATAGAAAATTCCCGCTGTAACGCAGATATAACCCGATGAAAGAGCCTAATTGAAGATGCTGTCAAAACAATATCATCCACATATAGGAGCAGGTACACTTTGTCGGCGTTGCAATGATAAATGAAGAGAGAGGTGTCCGATTTAGCTTCAACAAAACCAAGGGAGACGAGGTAGGAAGCAAATCGACTATACCATGCACGTGGAGCCTGCTTCAGTCTATATACGGATTTATTGAGGCGACAAACAAAATCCGGGCGAGAGCTATTAACAAAATCAGTCGGCTGGGAGTAGTAGACAGTCTCGGTCAAGGTGCCATGGAGGAACACATTCTTCACATCCAGTTGATGAATAGGCCAATCCCAAGAGAGTGCAAGGTAAAGGACCGTCCAAACAGTGGTGGGCTTCACAACATGACTGAAAGTCTCATCAAAATCCACACCAGGACGCTGTGTGAAACCGCGGAGAACTCAACGCGCCTTATACCTGTCAAGTGTGCCATCAACCTTCAGCTTGTGACGAAAAATCCACTTTCCAGTGATAATATTTTCGTGAGACGGCCGCGGCACGAGCTCCCATGTATTATTGGCCAGAAGCGCCGCATATTCCTTCTCCATGGCAACACGCCAGTGAAGATCGGCGAGAGCAGAATGATAAGTCTTGGGAATCGGGGACGGAGCGTCAACATGCAGATTGAGGCATTGTACGGGCTGACGGAAACCCTGCTTGCCACGCGTGACCATTGTGTGTGAATTGGCCACGGGCGGCATGGGCACGGTGCCGATGGCGGGGTGGCGGAGGAGTCGGGCGGCGGCGTGGTCGGGTTCTGGCGAGCACGGCCGGGCGAGAGCGCGGCACTGGCGGCCGGCGGTGGCGCGGCCGGTGGCGACAAGGTGGCCGGCGGTCGGCACGGAGAGGCACCGGTGTGGGCCGCGGTCGGTATCGGCGAGAGGTGCCCCGCACGGTGAGAGGGGAGCACTGTCGGAGAGGAGGCCAGGCAGGGCGCGAGTGGCGGCGTGGCAGTGCGAGGGCCCACCTCGCGCGCGGCAGGGATGCCAGTGGGCGGTGAGGGGGCACGTGCACCAGGCGGCGTGACAACTGGTGAGGAGCAGCGCATGGCGGGCCAATAGGTGCCAGCACGAACTGATAATCTGAAAAAAATCAAGCTCATTAGGGGTTAATCCAGAAATCGACTCGGCGAAGGGAAACGATGTCTCATCAAAGATGACATGATGTGAAATAATGACCCAATTGGAGGAATGATCAAGACACCGATAGCCCTTATGATCGGAAGAATAACCAAGGAAAACACACATAGTGGAGCGAGTGGACAACTTGTGAGGCGTTGTGGCGGACAAGTTGGGATAGCACTTACAACCAAACACACGAAGATGGGAATAGGACGGGTGTTGAGCATGAAGTGCGAAAAATGGGGTGGCTGAATTTAGTGTGGTGGTGGGGAGGCGGTTGAGGAGATATGTGGCAGTGTGGAGTGCCTTAACCTAGTAGGAGGGGGAAGACTTGCTTGAAACAAGAGCGAACGCATGATGTTGTTGATGGAACGAATGACGTGTTTGGACTTGCCATTCTGCTGGGAGGTGTAGGGGCAGGACATGCGGAGAGCAACACCTTTGGTGAGGAAGAACGTGCGAGCGGTGAAGTTATCGAACTCATGACCGTTGTCGCATTGGACACTCTTGATTGTACTGCCAAATAAAGTTAGACAACGTGGAAAACGTGTCAGACTTGAGGCGTAATGGAAACATCCAAATAAACTGAGAACAATCTTCCAGAATTACTAGATGGTATTTGTAACCAGAGACACTGATAACTGGAAAAGTCCAAAGATCACAGTGTACTAAATCAAAATTCTGGAGAGCACGAGAGGACGAAATGGTAAACGACAGGCGTACATGATGACCAAGTTGACAAGCATGGCAAATTCTTTCACTAGCACCTTTATTACACACTATAGCAGAAGTACTTGCAAGTCTAGAGAGAGCCTCGTGGTCGGGGTGACCAAGGCGACGGTGCCAGATGGAATTGGGGTGCCGGCGAGGAAAGCCGAAGTACTTGCAAGTCTAGAGAGAGCCTCGTGGTCGGGGTGACCAAGGCGACGGTGCCAGATGGAATTGGGGGTGACGGCGAGGAAAGCACAAGGCGGTGATGTGATGGAAGGCAAACGGAAGGGGTAAAGAACTTTGGAGCTATTGCACCTGGAGATCACGTTCCTGGAACAAAGATCCTTCATAAAAAAGCCAGTCGGGTCAAACTCAACAGAACAATTGTTATTGGTGGTGAACTGACGAACAGACACAAGATTTTTAATAATGCTAGGTGTAACTAGAACATTATTAAGATGAAATGGACCGGGAAGCACAGTTGAACCGGTGGAGGTGACAGACAATAAGGACCCATTACTAACAACGATGGATGAAGCAGATGATGAACAAGGAAGGACAAAGGAGAGATTACCAGCATCCAACGTCATGTGGGAGGTGGCACCAGAATTCATGCACCAATCACCCTGAGCCGGGGGGGTGAGTGTCATGGCCCAGATGGGTTGCGGACCGGGAGCAATAGGGTACGGTGTTATGACCTGCGGGAGGTACCCGGGCGGTAGCTGCTAGTACGACGGAGGTAGTGGGTGGTCGGGCAGTACGTGTGCCGCCGTGAGGGCCTGCTGCGGGCCGACGTGCGAGTAGGAGAACCACCGGAGGTACCACCAGGAACACCGGGCATCGGGCCGGGCCACAACTGGATGGTTCCAGTCCACGGATTGTAGAACGAGGGCCGCCCAGATGGGTTTGGCGCGGTGGTGCCACCAGTGGACTTGGAGGTGCCATACAGTCTCTATTGTTGCATTGTTGTTGCGACCACACACGGCGACGGTTGGAGTTGCTACTGGTCTTTGTCGGAGGGAAATTTCTTGTAGGGTGGCGGTTGACGACGTATTCTTTGGAGGAGCGGTGCGATGGCGCCCTACCAGAAGAGGGGCCGCCACCGTCGCCCCGATTGCTAGGGGTTGCGGCGGTGACGAGAGCCGTGGGAGGTGCCGTGGGTCGCGATGTCATGGTGATCTCCTTGAGAAGAAGGTCCGAGCGCACCTCAAGGAAGGTGGGGAACAGACGTTGATGCTTGAGGAGGGAACCCATGTAGGAAAATCTCTCATTCAAGCAGCGAAGGATGGCGAGGACGACGGTGCGGTCAAAGACGGGCTGGTCGAGGTCGCCGAGGGTGTCGACCATGCCCTTGAGCTTGCGGTAGTAGGTGGAGACGTCGAGGTCGCCCTGCACAAAATTTCGAAACTCGGCGTCGAGATACAACGCTCGGGTCTCATGATTTTTGATGAATTGCTGCTCAAGACCAAGCCATATGTGGCGTACGGTGGCATCATGGGCCATGACGATCTCGACGAGCTCGGTGCAGATGGTGCCGTAAAGCCAAGAGACGACGACGCAGTTCATGTGGCACCAGTTGGTGGAGTCGCGGTGTGTCTCATCGGAGAGTACCCCTGGAGGGTCCTAGGCGCCTCACAAGGTCCGGAGCAGCAGGCCCTCCGGGCCACCTTCGGAGCAGGTTCGAAGCACCCACAGAGGGCCTCACTAGGTTCGGAGCAGTAGGCCTTCTAGGCCACCATCGGGGGAGACCCGAAGTACCCCTGAAGGGTCCTGGGGGTCTCACCAGGTTCGGGGCACCTAGCAAGACTTGGAGGGCTCCTTGCGATGGAGCACTCCGGGCACTGGTGGACCAGGTGCACCAGTCAAATAGACCAAGTGCAGGAAGATTTACCGTGGATCGAGACCTACATGTAGGGAGATGAAAAGTCCCTGCAGCCCCTACGCGTACAGTACCCCCATAGGGTTAAGATAGTAATGTAAAATAGGGCTATAAATAGGGGGCACCCCATGTAAAGAGGGATATTTTTTTGTTTTTCGGAAGCAATCAATCAATACATATCCACTAACTACTGACCCCTTTTTCAAGGATCCTTCGGCTCCCCCAAGAGTAGCAGAGGTCCCCTTTTCTCTTACTGTTTAGTCTTTAGCTGCTATGACAACAATAAAGATAGAAAGAACCTGATACTTTATTATCGAGGTGGTTGGTTACACATAAATTTGCGTAACTGGTCGATATTCCAAGAGTTCGAGAAAATTCAGTCGTCTTCTATTAATAGTCGTACCGAACCTGGTCGCGTAACTTCGATCACTGTGTAAGGACCTTCCCACTTGGGGGAAAGCTTCTTCCGATTAGACTAGGATTGAATTTTCTTCCGTACCAAGTCACCTACAGTAAGGCTGCGAGGTTGGACCTTACGATCCTAGTATTTGTGCAGGGTTTGCTGGTAGATTGCTGAATGGATTAAGGCTTGATCTCTCTTCTCTTCGAGTAGGTTGATGTCATCTGCTCGAAGTTGTTATTTGGTAGAGTCATTGAAAGTTTCGACTCGTGTTGACCTGATCTTTAGTTCTGGTGGAAGCATGGCTTCGGCACCAAAAACTAGGAAAAAAGGTATTTCACCTATGGCCCGACTAGCAGTCGTACGAATTACCCATAATACTGAGGGTAATTCTTGTACCCATGCCCCCGAGCACTTGACAAGCTGGTCGAAGACCCTAGTTTTGATTTCCTGCATTATTTGGCCATTCGCTCTTTCGACTGCCCCATTGCTTTGAGGACGGGCAACAAAGGCATAACACACTTTGGTACCCAACTCATCGTAAAATTCTTAAAATTTTACGCTCGAAAATTGCTTACCTTTATCTATGATTACTCGACTTGGGACCCCAAACTGAGTAATTACGCATCTCATCATGAACCATTTTGTTACTTCCGTTGTTATCCCGGTCACAGGTTCGGCTTCGATCTATTTTGTGAACATATCAATGGTCACATAAAGGAACTCTAAACCTCTTGGAGTCTTTGGGAATGGTCCTAGCATATCGAGACCCCGGGTCGCAAAAGGCCAAGATAAAATAATTGTATGCAATACCTGAGTCGGTTGGTGTATCTGCCTGCTATGAAATTGGCATTGTACATACTTCTTAATCAACTCTTTAGCATCGTAGAGGGCTGTTGGCCAGTAAAACCCTTATCGAAAGGCCTTTCCGACCAGCATTTTGTAGGATGCATGGATTCCACAAATATCCATGTGTATCTCGTGAAGGAGGTTTAGTCCTTCCCTCTGCGATATGCATTGCATGAGTACCCCTTGAGTGCCTCGTTTGTAGATAACTCATTTAACCAAAGTATACATTTTGGCCTTTCGGAGTAAGTGATCTCCCTTGAGATCGTCATCGGGTATTGTACCCTTCTGAAGATACACGTAGATGGGATTCATCCAGGTATCTTCGTATTCTAGAGAGGTTGTCTCAATAGGAGTTGCTTCAGGTGTTTCAACCAGAAACAGTTTTTGGAATTGCTCCAAGAAAACTCCTTTTGGTACTTGTGATCGCGAGAAGCAATACGAGCAAGCTGGTCTGCGAGGAAATTATCCTTTCGAGCGATAAATTGTACATCGAAACCGAAAAAATACTTTTCTAGCTTTTGGACCTCCGATAAGTACCGAGACATGGTCGGATTAGAGCACTGATACTCTTTTTCGACATGATTAACGACTAGTTGAGAGTCTCCTCTCACGAGTAGTCGTCGAATCGTGAGTGCTTTTGTAGCTCGTATGCCAGCCAACAAACCTTCGTACTCTATCACGTTGTTAGTGGACTGAAAGTTTAATTATGTGGCATACTTTAAG
Source organism: Hsuehochloa calcarea (assembly GCA_036346395.1). Classification (NCBI taxonomy): domain Eukaryota; kingdom Viridiplantae; phylum Streptophyta; class Magnoliopsida; order Poales; family Poaceae; genus Hsuehochloa; species Hsuehochloa calcarea. The sequence continues at coordinate 10,804,084 of CM070596.1, read as the reverse complement.
GTCTCTCTAGTAGGAGATTCCAGGACCACCCGAGCCCCCGAGCCACTTAAAGTAAGTGATCTGTCAAAGTATATCATCCACTGATCGTGGGTATCGTACTGGGGATCTTGAACAAGGTCAGGATTTATCCATTTGGCGATAAAGTTTGCCAAGATCTGAGATTTAATGGTCGTTCGGGACACGAAATGAAGGTCGAACTCCCCAAGGTCTACTGACCGTTTTGCCATGTGTTTCGCTGCTTCCCTGTTCTAGAGGACCACTCCTAAGGGAAACTCAGACGGCACAATTATCTTGTGCGCTTGGAAATAATGCCTCAGTTTCTTCAAAAACATGAGGATGGTATAAAGAAGTTTTTGGACCTGAGGGTAAAGCTCCTTAGGCCCGTGTAAAACTTCACTTACGTAGTAAACTGGTCGTTGGATGTTTTCAAGCTCGACGACCAGTACTGCGCTCACTACCTGTGGCGTGGCAGCTAGATAAATTAAGAGCGTCTCTTCTGGCTTTGGAGAAACTAAACAGGAGCACTCGTAAGATACCTCTTGACATCCTCAAAGACAGCATTTGCCTCTTCTGACCACTTGAAACTCTTGTGCTTCCTTAGAAATTTGAAGAAAGGTAGTTCTTTTTCTCCCAGTCTTGCGATGAAACGACTTAAAGCAGCCATGCATCCTGTAAGTTTGTGGACTTCTTTCTTCATGGTCGGAGGGCGCATTTGCACGATGACCTTTATCTTTTTGGGGTTTGCTTCGATCCCTCGTACAGAGACAAGAAATCCAAGTAACTTTCCTGAAAAGACTCTGAACATACACTTCTCAGGATTGAGTTTCAGCTAGTGTTTTCTGAGGTTGTCGAACGTTTCTTGCAAGTCGGAAACATAATTAAGCCGCTTGATGCTTTTTACGACTAGATCGTCAACATAGTCCTCTAAATTTCAGCCTAGCTGAGGTGAAAAAGTCGATTGCATCAAGTGTTGAAAAGAAGTGCTAGTATTTTTTTAGACCAAATGATATTTTGACATAGCAAAATATTCCAAATAGAGTAATAAATGTGGTCTTTTCTTTATCTTCCAGACGCATATTAATCTGATGGTAACCATAATATGCATCTAGAAAATTTAATGTTTCGCAACCGGCTCAACACTTGCACCTGCCCTAGCCACTTGATGCAACCCATTGCACCGAACTTCTCGTTCGCGTCATTTTTGTAAATTTTGCATCTTACTTGAGACCAACTACTTCACTTGGCATCCTTGATCGTTCTGGACCTCATGTCTCCTAGCTTAGCCCTTATCACCCTCGCCGTTGACTGTATTTGACTCCAAGTGTCACTGCACAACAATAGACTAAGAAATCAATTTTAGGTACAAGTTCTTCGCAACTCGATCCACGTTAGGAAAAACATGCATCATGCAACACATATGCTCTGAAACTTATGACTTTGGCTAAGGCCCAAATTCAGCACAACCTAGTGTGCATGAACTCGCGTTGGCCAGTCTGACCGCACTCCCCAATAATAGGGGACCGGTCAGACGGCTGCCAGTTTGACCGCCAACCAACGGTCGGTCAGACTACTTCCTATTTCCATAAAGAAACTCGTATATGGACTTTTCGGCAAAACTTTATCTAGTTTCGCATCTAGTCTCCATTTTTAATGGCATCTGGTGCAAACACATCACCAAACACTCCGACACAAGTATTTGATTTCCATTCCTCGAAAGGTTGCACCGCCGGTCTGACAACCCCCATAGCCGGTCAGACCGCTCCCAGGGTTACTCAGACCGCCTGACATCTGATAGCAGTTCGACAATATGCAAAACGGTGAGTATACCCCTCCAAACTTTTTTGACAACGATGTCAATTGTTCAACACCTAGATTAGGATCATACCACATGATCTCCACGGAATCAAACTCATAACATCTCTTTTGCTGCTGTATGTATACACTCTGACGAAATTAACCGAGCTGTATATGTATATCCTCCATCCTGATGTGCCAGAGCAGATCCAAGCCATTCATCGCCACACCCAACGGCTCGTGTCTCTCTTCTCCCTGTAGTACGTTGCCGCGTGCTTGGCCTGGCCAGCACGAGCGTTCGGTTGGCTCGACAACCCCTAACAAGGCGGCGCGTTAATGCATGCCGATTCCCTCCGCCCTAAGCCTTGATGAAGCTGTGTGTAATCAGGAATGCATCCGGTGCTGGCAGTGCAGCCCAGTCGTATGTGTGGTCGCTCTTGCTTGCAAATTGACTTCTCAACTCTCTGCATTGTCACGGGGACATGAATGGGCGACACCTCACCTCCTCGCATCCATCTTTCCTCTTGTTTTGATTCTAAGGAACTCCAAATTGATTGCATATGTTTGTTTTATATTAATATGATTTTGACATGATCAGTCGCCGTTTCCTCTCGTCTTTTTTTGCTGCTTCTATCATGCTTTGTTCCCACTTTGCATCCATCGAAAATCAACGGTATTTTGCTGCATATGCAAAAGTTGAAGCCATTGCTCATTGCTAGCAATGTAACCGGACACGCAGCATACTTCTGTGCTTGCCTAAACCAACAGAAAAATATTGTCACGTAAGGCAAAATCAAGTCAGGCCATTACTGTAGAATGGGTCAATTTTGGTACCACAAGTCGACGTCTACAAGAAAATTTAAATTGTAAACATACAATCAATGCCTTAGTAATCAAGTTGCAAGAATGTGTTGTACTCTATCTTATCTACTATCTTCACAGCAGCAGAAACAGAAAGTTGTCATCTTTGAATAACAAAAGGAGAACAGAACACAACAGAACAGCGAAGCAAGTGATTATCCTCAAACTAATTAACCAAGCAAGCAAACAAAGGCGATTGACTCAATAAGGAGAGAAAGAGAGTTTTAAGAGAGGAGGGCTAAAGGCTGAAGTCTCCCTTGGCCCTTGCTGCAGCTGTGGACAGGGCCCACAAGCAGACACCAGGCTTTAATGTGAGAGGTTGTCTCCATTTAGTGTCGCCACCTTCCGTCTCCTCCTCAGTCCTCCCCGATCTTCTTCCTCCTGGGAGCCAAGCTGGGTACTGCCATAAAGAAGTTTCTGGTTAGGAGGGTTTAGTTGGGCCTGCAATTTCCTACCCCTTTGCATGAATCATGGGCAAAGGGCTGGTAGAACTGTAGCAGTAGAGGCATAGCTATGGTGTGATATCTGGTTGGTGACTGAGTGCTTCTTGTGGTTTCTTGATTCTTTGATCTAGGAACAGTCATGGATAGAAGGAACCAAGCTCCTTTGGTGAGTCATCCTTTCTCTTCATTTCTTTCTGTGCCTCCTATTGCATATCTGCATACATGCCATGGTTGGATTGATGTAGTTGTGCAGGAATTTGGAAAATCTTTGTTGATGTTTTATCAAGGGAGTGATTGTGTGTTACTTCTGGCTTGCTTTTGGATAAATTCGTCAGCTTGCCTGTTTTGCTTCTAACTACTTGGACTTGTTTACCACTGACCATAGATTAATTAAAGCATGTTATGAGAAAAAATCATACCTTGTGCTCATCAATCAGCATGAAGGGGGTGTTCTGGTTGGTTTGTTCACAGAATTTCGGAATTGTGAGGGAAGAAATGGCCATACAATTGAGCATCTACTTGTTTTCGAGTCAGGAAGCCTGCGAGACTGCGAGTGTGTTTGAGCAACTAGATATTTTCTTGTAAATTATTTCTACAAAGTAAATGAATTGTAGAAAATCTAAGAAAAGACGTGCCCCCATTGGGCTCAATTTCAACCGAGTTCAGAGGTTTCTTTCAAAGGAAAATTTCTTCAAGAGAAATTTTTTGAGCTTTAAATAACACTTCAATTCTTCCCAAAATCTAGGCTTAGCATCCTGCTAATTCCCCTCATGGTGAAGCTTGCGTGGTCACTACCGGAAACCTGGTCCCCAATGAAGTAGCTCAACTACTTTTGTAGATAGCTGTTGTTTAATGACACCACGGAGTGTTTTATGTTCTTGTCTCATCATTCTAGGCATCATCCAGCAATCAATCACCTTTTAGGACAAGCACTCAATTTTTAATCCGAAATTGCGCCAAATCATGATGCAACAATCCATTGCCTGCTTATGATTTGGCCTACTTCAATCTTGAGATGCTGCATTGCATGCAAACTCTGTCCTGACAATTTGTTCAACGACCTGAAACTTTTTTTTTTCCTTTTCTTGTGCTGGATAGGTTGATAGCTCGACATGCTTGTGCAGAGTGGAGAGATCGGTCGCCGGCGCCATCGCGAGGCACGTCCCGAGGTCGAAAGCGTGCGTGCAGCCGAGCCTCAGAGCATCCATCCACCCATTGAAGGAGAAGAGATCGCAGCGGGGTGATCACCGGAGAGGCGGCGGGCAATGCCCGCTGCTCCCCGGGCTTCCCGACGATCTTGCCATTGCCTGCCTCATCCGTGTGCCGCGAGCTGAGCATTGGAAGCTGAGGCTGGTGTGCAGGAGGTGGTTCCGGCTGCTTGCCGGCAACTACTTTTACAACCTCCGTAGGAGGATCGGGCTGGCCGAGCAGTGGGTGTACGCCGTCAAGAGCGACAGGGACGAGCGCGTGTCGTGGGACGTGCTCGACCCGGCGCGTGGGGCGTGGCGCGCGCTGCCGCCCGTGCCCGGCGAGTACGCCGATGCCGCCGGGTTCGGCTGCGCCGTGCTCGGCGGCTGCCACCTGTACCTGTTCGGCGGCAGGGACCCGCGAAAGGGGCCCATGCGACGGGTGGTGTTCTACAGCGCTCGGAGCAACCGGTGGCACCGCGCGCCGGACATGCTGCGCCGGCGGCACTGCTTCGGCGCGTGCGTGATGGGCAACCGCCTGTACGTCGCCGGCGGGGAGAGCGGCGGCGGCGGCCTCAGGTCCGCCGAGGTGTTCGACCCCGCCAAGAACCGGTGGTCGTTCGTGCCAGACATGGCCGCGGCGCTGGTGCCGTTCATCAGCGCGGTGCACGGCGGGAGGTGGTACGTGAAGGGGCTTGGCGCGCAGCGGCAGGTGCTGAGCCAGGTGTACTCGCCGGAGACCGACGCCTGGACGGTTGTGCTCGACAGCATGGTCACCGGCTGGAGGAGCCCCAGCGTCTGCCTCGATGGCCGGCTCTACGCCGCCGACTGCAAGGACGGCTGCCGGCTCAGGACCTACGACGAGGCCGCGGACGCGTGGAGCGGCTGCATCGACAGCAGGCAGCACCTGGGGAGCTCCCATGCTTCCGAGGCAGCCGCCATGGTCGCTCTCCATGGCAAGCTCTGCGTCGTCCGGAACGACATGAGCGTCTCGGTCGTCGACGTTGCCGCCGGGGAGGGAAGCCAGCGGTGGGAGACCGTCGCCGGCAAGGGGCAGATCAAGAGCTTCGTCACGAACCTCCTGTTCAACATCGCCGGCCGCGGCCGCGCCAAGAACCGCATCCTCCATTGCCAAGTTCTCGAGGCCTAGCTACGAGTGCTTGACATGATACAGTGGCTTCCGCATATTCAGAATTACGACCCGAAAAACAGTACAATTTTTTTCATGCCTCGTGCAGGACCAGGACGTACTGTGACACATGCATCTGAACTTGTGAAGGATTTGATCAGTGTACATACAGTTCATACAATCATATTACACATAAGAGATTGATTAGAGATGGTGGTGCAATGAGATCATGCAGACTTTTGATTCTTTTCTCCGGTCGTTGTTGTTGAAACTTCCAGAGACGATCTGGCTTGGTACTTACAAGTTAATTGTCCGGACATTGGCGCAGCCATGGATTGGTGGTCTCATACTCTCATTCAAATGCTCTCGCATCTGAATGCGATCCCTTACGACTGAAACTATGAAAGGACTGTGCAATTCATCCAGGTCACCGCGTGTTAGTCCATGCACTGTACTACTAAATACTAATACTCTTTTATCATTGTCCTAGAAGGGTGTTGTAGCATTACGAACACGAAAGATGGATAACTGTATTGTTCGTGGATAAATGAAATCAGAGGTTAGGCCCTTAAGGGGCCACTTTGCCTTTTTTTTAAAAGCTAGTCTAATGCTCGTGCTTTGCTACAGATTAAAAAAAATCATATCTCATCAACCGTCGTTGTGCTCAGGCTACAATGCAAGTGATCCGCTGGTAACCCGTTCTTGAAAATATTGATAGAATCTTTAGACTTCTTGCGCATCAGCTTGGCCAGTTGAGGTGTGGGGGGAGTGGAGAGAAGGCTATGGCTGACCAACCGTACATACAGGAGGAATCGAGAAAGAACGAGATTCAACGGCTCATATCTCACGAAGAAAGATAGATCTAATATCTCAAATTATATGAAAGAAGATGAACCGCCACCGATTACTTTTTTTAATAGTAGAGAAAACAATAGTTGTATTCCAGTAAAAAAAAGTACTAGTACAACTGTGCAAGCCTGTAGTCAGGAGACGAATCCTACGAAAGATATTTAAGGTAAAATTTCCATGGTACATCGTAGTATTGTCATTAATTTGGCATTCCTGAACCAACCACCCCACCAACGTACTGTACAGACGGAGATGTCCTTCATAATAGCAATATAGCCGTCATAAACAGTGCCGCTTAATAGCCGTGAAGGTAGCTGCAGGTCAGTAGCGCAACTTGAATCGAAGTTCCGGAGGGAAGGATCAACTATTGGTGCTTGCTGTGAGTACAGGAGATGTTCATGTGTCGAAGTTAACATGAGATAAGCGTACCATCGGTCATTTACTATCTAAATTCATACATAAATGGAAAGAAAACAAAGTGAAAGTGAAAATACAATAGATGTACCTCGTTAATGGATAATGCGTCACAAATGCCTGTAAATATATGAGTGCCGATCTATAGAGAAAAATATCAAATTTAGTGATACAATATTAAATAGTGAATACTTATAAACATTAAAGTTAAAATGAAACATACCACTAAGACACTAGCTTTGATTACGAGGCAAATTCACTCTACGACTTTTCATGTCTTAAAGTGTTGAATGATTTTATATTAACAATACTTCTAAATAACTCTCGCTCAGTGTAGCATACCATTGAGTCATTCATAAGTCATTTCACGTGCACAAAAAAGGCAAAAGGAAATAAAATCGATTTAAAACCTCCCAAAATGGCAAAAAAAATTGATGCAACAAAAGATATTACATTTTATTTATTACCTTGAACTTTCGGTTGTTTTTATCAAGTGGCAAACAAAGATATGGCAAATAGTTAATTTCCTATAAAAAAAAATTCTATAGGACAAGGCCTCCTACCCAAGCACTTGAGGCCCTTCATAAGATTATGCCACGTCATGAGTCAAATATCACGGCAAGCAACCAACACAACCCTTGTCTTCTGCTCTCTTCTTCCTCCTCCGGTTCCTGAGATACTTCTTAACACCAAGTCCCAAACACTCGTCAATAAGACTTGTTTGGCTGCTTAACAATCCACAACCCAAAGACCTCTTAAGGTAAGTCAATGTACTTAATTCACCCAATAACTTTATCTGGTCATCTGAGTGTTGGATTGATCTGTAGCGGCCGAGGTGAACGAAGGCCGAACCGACGGCCACTGAATCACCGCCGCCACTTCAACATCACGCTTCCTCAGGTCGACGTATCGCCGTCATCTTCTACGACGATCCCGACCGACCCTAAGATCCGATGGCTTCGACATCTTCAGGTATAACCCAAGCTTCCGCATCTAATGTTTTGCTAGGTGTTCATTGATTGAGCTAGGGTTCATGTTATTAGACATCTTCAGGCTTAGATCTATGCTTACAATGGTATCAGAGCCACCCTAGACTCATATTGAACCCGATTACTCGCTCGGATCTAAACTTTTGTTGGCTCGGGTTAGCATTTTTAGAAGGAGGGGACTTAAGAATTTTGAGAAACCCTAACGAAACCCCGAGCATTCAAACCCAAAATAAGAAACCCCAAATCGGAACCCGAGAACCCGAAAACCTCAAAATCTCATATGGATCGGAAGAGGCGGCGAACACTTACGGTTTTTTGGGAGATCTGGAGCCTTCTCCGGTCTCTGGCGCCGCCATAGCTCCACTCGGCGGAATGTGGCGCGACCTCGATCGCCTTGGCCGGCGAGGCGAAGCTAACGCTAGCGCGCCTCTTGATCTGCGCCGCCGCCGCCTCGCCTCGCTCGCTCGCTCGCTCTCCACTGCGCCGTCGGTGTAGAAGCCGATTCGTTCGCTCCGCTCGCCCGCTTACGCCGCATGGAGTTTTCGGAGAAATCGGGAGAACTGATTAGGGTTAGGGTTTCCGCCGTTCGGCCAGTTTTTATACGGCGCGATCTTCACTCTCAGCCGTCCGATTCAATCCGATGGCTCGCGTCGATTCTTCGGCTGGAAGTGTTAAGGCGGAGCGATCTCGGCCGTCCATTTAGATCCAACGGCTCTCGTCTGATTCGGTTTTTTGGGCCGGCGTCGCGCGCGTGAGCGGGCCGAGCGGCGTGGGCGAAGCGAGCCATGGTAGATCTTGTTTTCGATTTACGATTGTTTTCTATTTTGCAAATTGATTTTCTGATTAAGTTTTTTATTTATTTATTTGTACGCTGTTTAATCTAATGTTGATTACTCAACTGTGTAAGGCTACACAGTAGCTTTCCCATTTTATAAAATGCTTTTATGATTACGTTTTATTATTATTATTATTTTATTTATTTTGTGCACTGTTTTAATTAATGATAATTCCTCATGGCTCAGTATGAATTAGTCTCTGATTAAAATTGAACCAGCGAGATATTTTAATTGGAGAATTTTATGATTTATTTTGGCATTATGTATACACATGATTACATACTGACCAACGTTGTTTGTAGTCATGTGTCGCCACATTAATTGTTAAAGTTCTTTTTATTTTACGCTTAGCGGTGATATAAACTAGAACGTAATTTTGCATGTTATTAATCGGACCAACGTAGGGTTAATTGCATGCAATACTTTTTATGTGATTTCTAATTTTTCTCTGTATTTTAATGTTCAGCAATGAATGCTTCAAATGTTGCCGCTACAATTGACAACATTGAGCAGCTTACGGGGAGCAACTTCCCCGCTTGGAAAGAAAGAATTTCAGTTGTCCTTGGAGTTTTAGACCTTGATTATGCATTAAGGGTGCAGCTCCGTTTCCCCACCGTTGGTGAGGACAATTACGATGAGAAAAGAAAATATATGATAATAATCTTTGAAAAATAGGAGCGCTCTAACCGTCTATCACTAATGATTATGAAGACCTCTATCTCGGTTGGAATCGGGAGCAATCCGGATTCGAAAATGCTAAGGAGTATCGGCTTGATGAGGAGAAATTCAAAGGCTCCACTAAGGTTTATGCGATTACATTAATCCGAGCTTCTATCCACTAAGTATGACGGGTCCAGCAGTATAAGAGAGCATATCATGATGATGACTGATATGGCTGGAAAACTCAAGGGCATGGACATGGAAATATCTGATGGTTTCCTAGTCCACTTTATTATGACTTCTCTTCCTTCTGAGTACACTGCTTTTAAGATAAACTATAATACTCAGAAAGATAAATGGAGCATGAGCGATCTTATCGCCATGTGTGTCCAGGAGGAAGAAAGGATAAGGACCGAAAAGAGAGATTTTGTGAATCAAGTTGGCGGTCCTAGCAAAAGGAAGTTCTCAGGGGACTTCAAATCCAAGAAAAGGCTGTACTACTCTCCTAATTCATATAAATCAGGTCCTAAGGTGCAAAATACACCTAAGCCCAATGTTGCTCCTGCTAAAGCACCAAATGGGAATGCATGTCACTTCTGCAAGGAGCCAGGACATTTCCAGAAGGATTGTGTTAGTTTCCTAAAGTGGCTCGCCAAGAAGGGTAATGATTCTATAATGTTCGTTGATGAAACCCTTTATACTAATTTTTCCCTTAAATCTTGGTGGATTGACTCAGGTGCAACTTTGCACGTTACCAACTCTTCTGAGGATTCCATCTGCGAGAACACTAAGAAAGGGGGAGCGAAGTCTTAGAGTCGCGGATGGAAAAGAAGTCGAAGTGGAATCAGTTGGTTCTGTTTTCTTAGTTTTAGATAGCGGCTTCACACTTCGTCTTAATAATGTAGTATTTGTTCCTTCCATTAGGAGGAATTTAATTTCAGTATCTTTATTGGACGATGATGGATTTAAATGTAATTTTGGTAACAATAAGTGTGTTATCACATTTAATTCAGATAATGTTGGTCTTGCTGTTAGACAAGACAAGCTTTATATGCTTTCCCTTAATGAATCACATATATCTTTGAATGTATGTGATACTATGCGTCAAAAGAATAATGAGACTTCTTCAAAATTGTGGCACTGTCGTTTAGGCCACATTTCGAATGGGAGAATGGAGCGTCTCATTAAGGAAGAGATTCTCCAACCATTAGATTTCTATAACTCAGACCACTGCATTGATTGCATTAAAGGAAAATATGTAAAGAAAATAAAGAAGGAAGCAACTCGCAGCACAGGACTATTAGAGTTAATTCATACTGATATTTGTGGTCCTTTTCCTGTAACATCAGTGGATGGTTTTGATTCTTTCATCACATTCACTGATGACTTCTCCCGTTATGGTTATATTTTTCCCATTAAGGACCGATCTCAGTCACTTGATAAATTCAAGATATTTAAGGCTGAAGTTGAAAATCAGCACAACCTAAGAATTAAAGTGGTAAGATCGGATCGTGAGAGAGAATATTATGGGAGACATGCCCCTTATGGCCAAATTCCTGGCCCTTTCGCTAAATTTCTTCAGGAAAATGGCATTGTTGCTCAATATTCTACACCAGGTGAACCTCAGCAGAATGGGGTAGCTGAGAGACGCAACCGTACACTTATGGATATGGTACGGAGCATGTTTAGCTACTCTAGTTTATCAACTGGTTTATGGATGGAGGCACTAAAGACAGCAGCACATATTCTAAATAGGGTTCCCAGTAAATCAGTACCTAAGACACCTTATGAATTATGGACTAGGAGAAAGCCGAGTTTGAAATATTTAAGAGTATGGGGTTGTCGTGCTGAAGCTAAGATATTTAATCCACATATTGGAAAATTAGATCCTAAAACAGTAAGTTGCCATTTTATAGGATACCAGAAAGATCTAAAGGGTATCGGTTTTATTGTCTGATAGGACAACTAAGTTTGTAGAAACAAGGCATCTTTGTGTTCTTAGAAAATAACGAGGACCTGGAGCCTATGAAAATTGATCTTGAAGAGAAGCGGGTTTACGTTCCTTCACCACTTATCCCAGAGATTTTTATTCCTGCACTTCAGGTGGTTGCACCTCCGATGCCAATCTTGTTGATGCACCCTTGTTGAGGTCTCTGAAATTCCTAATGTCATACCTAATGATGAGCCTCGTGATCTTACGTGCCTCAATGACCTCTTGCAATAGTTCTTTGAACCTATTAGAAGATCACAGCTGGAGAGAAGATCTACCATCCCAAATGATTATGTTGTTTACATGAATGAGGATATTAATGATATAGGGAAGGTAGATGATCCCACCTCTTATAAGGAAGCAATGATGAGTGAACATTCTCCTAAATGGCTTGATGCCATGAAGGATGAACTAAAGTCTATGAGCACTAATGATGTATGGGACTTAGTAGAAATTCCTGATGGAGTCAAAACAGTAGGCTGTAAATGGGTCTACAAAACCAAGCATGACTCTAAAGGAAATATTGAAAGGTTCAAAGCAAGGCTCGTAGCAAAGGCTTCTCTCAAAGAGAGGGAATGATTATAATGACACTTTTCTCTGTCTCAACTAAGGATTAGATTCGAATCGTTATGGCACTTAATGGCTCATTATGATTTAGAGCTACATCAGATGGATGTTAAGACGGCATTCCTTAATGGCGATTTGCAAGAAAATATTTTCATGACTCAACCGGAAGGTTTTGTCGTGGAAGGCAAGGAGCATATGGGATGTCGACTTAAGAAATCTATTTATAGCTTAAAACAAGCATCGAGGCAGTGGTACCTCAAATTTGATAAAGTTATAAGGAATTTTGGATTTAAAGAAAATGAAGTTGATAACTGCATATATGTTAAGTTCAAGGGGAGTAAATTCACCATCTTAGTGCTTTATGTGGATGATATCTTATTGGCTAGCAGCGATAAGGATATGCTGTTTGAGACCAAGAGATTTCTCTCATCCAATTTTGATATGAAGGATCTCGGTGATGCCTCTTACGTTCTTGGCATTGAAATTCACCGGGACAGGTCCAAAGGAGTATTAAGTTTATCTCAAAAGGCATACGTTGACATAGTACTAAAGAGATACAATATGCATAAATGCTCTGGCTCACCTGCTCCTATCATTAAGGGCGATAAGTTTGGGACATTTCAATGTCCAAGGAACCAATATGAAACTGATCAGATGAAGACAGTTTCTTATGCTTCAGCTGTCGGAAGCATTATGTATGCTCAAGTAAGCTGCATACGACTTAGCTTTTGTAACCGGAATGCTTGGCAGATATCAGTCAAATCCAGGACCGGACCACTGGAAGGTCGTTAAGAAAGTCTTGCGTTATATGCAAGCTACTAAGCATCTCATGCTCACATATAAGCATCTTGATAACCTTGAAGTTGTAGGTTATTGATTGATTTTGCGGGATGTGTTGATACTAAGAAATCCACGTCGGACTATATCTTCACACTCATTTGGAGGAGCTATCTCGTGGAAAAGCTCCAAACAAACCCTTACGGCATCTTCAACGATGCAAGTGAGTTTGTGGCATGTTATGAGGCTCTTGGCGGTTGTATGGCTTAAGAACTTTATTAGGGCCTTAGAGTGGTTGTGACATTTCTAAACCACTCACCTTATCTGCGATAACGAACCCGTAGTCTTTTATGCGAGTAACAACAAGTCAAGTGGTCTTTGCCAAACACATTGACATTAAGTATCATGTTGTGAAAGATAGAATCCAGGATCAAACCATTAGTATCAAGCATATTAGTACTAAGTCAATGCTTGCGGATCCGCTTACTAAAGGCTTACCACCCAATATATTTCGTGATCATGTTGCTTGGCATGGGTTTATTGGAAAGCCCTCGATTACGGATAAAGGACCTTAAAACAAACCAACTCCCATTAACATCTGAGACATAAATTAGTTAAATATCATCATATTTTAGTGAAGCTGTGTAAGATATATAATTGCTTCATGAAAAATATGGATGAATGCATATTCTCTCTTAGTGATAAATTATACTTATTAAACTTGAAATCCTTGAGTTAATGAATAACATACAGCATGTGTTTCACAGCTATATTCCATTTGTAGTTCAAGTTCAAACACTATCGATCATTAGCCTCAAATGAGATGATTAGCGGACTCTACAAAATGAAATTGATCAAAACACATGGTAGAATGAACATGAGGAAATCAAAATGCACTTTAGGACTTTAGCTTAATTCACCTTAGATAGATTGTCCCTGGATGCAATCTGATTCCCTTCCCTCTAGGTTGTTGTTTTGCAAGTATTCAGTATGTTCATTAATCAAGGCGGATAGAAAAATATTGCACAAAATGAAAACTCAAAACAATAAATAACATTGACATCATTTCTGCTATGCAAACATGCTATAATAATTGATAAAATAACATGTTCATATGTCCATGTTACAAAAATACGACCAATAATGTGATCTATTTAGTCAAAAAGCTAAAAAAAACATCCATCAACATATCTGTGTCATGTAAATCAACACATGAATTATGCATGGCAGATTTTTTCCATGGTAGGTTAACATAATAATTGTCAAGCAAATGAAACAGTACTTGTATTGCTAGATATCGAACGTTGCTGCAATGTCGCAGTAGCAGAATCCAGCTCAGATCATTATTGAATCATTTCTTAGGCATCTTTAATTGATTTCTATCTAACACAAAACATAGTTTTGGCGTCCGCACTGTTTCAAACCACTAATGTTAAGCACGTTCAAGATTAAATCAATGTATAGAATGAACAAATTTGAAAGTATCCAGCACCAGGATTGGAAAGAAACTAATTTGATTAAAAGCTGAAAGCAGGAACTAAAGTGGCACATGATTGAAATCTGAACACAAGAACAAAAGTGGCACTTAAACAAGAAACTCATGCTAGCAACTCTAGCCACTTGTTAGTATGACATAAAATTGGCAACCGCGGAAGCTATGTGAATAAACATTGTTTGGGTAAACGTCAGACCTTATAATTTCTTCGTATTGCTAAACTCTAATAACGCAATGTTATTAAACATACTACAAAAAGGCCCTAGTAAGCATCAAGCATGCTTCTACAAATGCAATGAAGCTTCCAAAAAGTATAGCAAATCAGCAAATTCAGGTTATACCCCTACATAAACAAAAGTAATAACCTACTGTGATGTGCTACTGTAACAATATTCAGAATTCATCTCTGAAAACAAGCTTTAGATTTACATATGAATTGCGTATTCTACTAAAGATTCCAAGTTTTCATGAAGACAAGCAAAACAAAATTATCGTTGTAACAATGGCTTTGCATAATTTTATTCCAGACAATGCTTTGGTTGATAATGATTTTGCTTATGCAGAGAGGAATAAAGATTATGTGGACGGGAATATGTCTAGTAACCTCAATGCACATGATGTTACTACCGGTATGGATGATGTTGACATGATGGATCTCCATGATGCTATTGCAACGGCTTTGGTAGCATGACGATAGGTTACATGGAAGATCACAACAACAACGCTATATATGTACTATTTTGTATGTAGTACTTGCCAATCATAACGAGGTTTTGTATGTAGTACCAACAACCCTTGCTCTAATGCTACGAATCACTGGTATGTAAATCAATGGTTTTTGTTTCTCAACATGTCTTCCCATGATCTAGTTCTGCCCTTGTCTGGACATGTCTTAATTTGTCGAGATACTAGGCAGTATCGCGCGCTACATGCGCTTGGACTCTTAACGCTCAATGATGTACCACGTATTACGTATGGACCAAAAGCACTGGACAAAAAGCAACAGACGACGTGAAAACTAAGACAGTGTAAGAGACGACACCAACGCAACAAAGATGCACGAAACTGGAACTGCATGATAACCAAGTAAACATCATACTGCGGGTCATAAAAAGTATATAATGCAGTATCGATCCTACCCAGAAGAATTACTCTACCTATTAGACTACAAAAAGTGAAATTGTAATAAATAACAAATAAACGACATACTGCAGGGAATAAAAAGTATATATTGCAATATTAATGCTAAACAGGAGAATTACTTTGCCTATTAGAGTACCAAAAGCGCAACCAAAGGTAAGGTATTATGATATATATAGCTTACATAGCTGCATATGTTGGCAGCCTTTGGACAATGTTGATCATATCTAAAGATAGGACATACAAACTGTACATCACAGGAACTACTACGCAAAAGCCACTTGCGAGAAGAGCCGGTGTGCAGTGCGGATATTGCATATTCTTGGAGCATGCCGAAGCCCTCGCGACTATGATGAAAAGAAGAACAATGGTGCTAGCAAAAAGGCCAGACCAGGTATACCCTTATTGCATTTGTATAAAGAAGTCACATCTTGTAAGCTACAATGATGGCAGCAAGGCAAAAGACAATATTCCTAAAGCATACACAAGCATTCTTTAAAGAAGTGCCTTTTTTTTAATTCATCAAAGTTTGTATCTTTCATCACCTTTATAGTTGGACAATCAGCTATATCCAAGCATGCATGCTTCAAGTCTGTGCTGCACTTGCCCAACATAAATAATATTAAATCCGATCAAATGATATGATTAGGAAGGGAAACTGAGGCAAAAGGTAACAAAGGAATGACTAACATGATTTAGCGGTATGGTCCAACCCTACAGATAATAAATCATTAAATGAACGAAACTGAAACACACAGAGGCATTATTATTTGTTAGGAATGGTACAATTAGAACCATAATAACTATCTAGACCACAAATGATTAGAACCATAATAACTATCTAGACCACAAATGAGAGCTAAGGCACAATATAGAAGTTTCATTCTGTGGGAAAGGTCCCAGGCAAGTTATATATATATCATAAACTAAGGAAGATTAGCGGTGAGCAGAGTAGGGTATGCTTAACCTAAAAGCAACAATAGCAAAATAGATTAAGGTTTGATGCATAAATAAATCATTATCGGTTGATGAACTCAGTCTCTTTTAAAAAAAACTGATGAACTCAGTAACCATGTAAGTAAATTTATAGTTTGTACTCCTAACCAAAAGGAATTACAGTCCGCCCAACATGAGGAGCAAGTTGTTCGAATTAGCACCTAGCCTAGCACAAATTTTTAAACATGTCTTCTATCATAACACAAATAAAAGACATCGTAGGAGAAGAATTTAAAATATGCTAAGGTATCAACGGTAGGCATATCTATGGAACCGAAGGCACATGAATCATCGTGTAAATACATACATCAAACGAATTAAGCAATAAATAAAATGAACCTACCCCATTGATAAGAAAGTTTTTTGAGCTGCCAACCAATGCATAGGCCAGCACATTTATTTGGAGCTCCCTAGCAACATAGGCATTGCTCAGACATGACTTTGTATGGCTTTGTTCATGTACCTATTAATATGGATTGATTACGCAGGTAATATTAGTATATTACAATTCTTTGAAAAAGCAATAAAAATTTTCTTGGTAGCTCATCAAAATCATCATTTTTCATGACCTCTATACGTGGACAATCAAATATATCCAGACATACATGCTTCAACACTCAGTGTTGCACTTGCCCAACAGAAACAATATTTAATTCGTGTTAAACAGCACCAAATAAGCCGCTAATGTCTTAAAGGGTATTTTAGTTATTTCACATCTCATAAGATACAACAAACTTACTTAAAAGTCAGATAGCTAAACATCAAATGTGCCGCTCTCAGAAGGGCTTTTTAGAAAATACATATGTGCCAAACAGACTACAGTCACATGGTTGGGCTTTGAGTGGGCTCGGCCTGCAGTTTGCAGCCTCTTTCGCCAGCAGGTGGGGCCCGCACGACAGCGCCTGCTGCCTCGCGTGTGAGGTGGGAGAAGGAAGAGGGGCAGAGGCGGGAGGCGTCGGAGCAGGCTCAAACCCTAGCAGCGCCTAGGCCCGCCGCGCCGCTCTCCTCCCGGGCTGTGCTCGCGGGAGAAGTGCGCCGCGCCGCCATGTTCGCCGCGTCGGCTCGGCGGGTGGCCACTGCCGCCGTTTCGTCGTCCTCCTCCTCTTCCAAGCGCGCCACCCAACTCGCGTCTGCGTTGAATCACCAGGTGAGGGCGGCACCGAATGAGACGCGTGGACCTCGCGACCTTGCTATTTCACGCTCTTGGCGTTGGCGGCGAGTAATCTTGCGTGGTTGCAGAGGTGGATGCACGACAGGAACAAGAAGGCGATGGAGCTGGTGGCCAAGGGGTGGAGCGCCCTGCAGGAGGTCGACCGCGTCGTCGACTACGCCGACCGCAACGACAAGCGCCTAATCCCGCTTCTCAGGGTACACAGCTATGGATTCGCCTTCCTCCTCTGCCTCAATTTCCCATCTCTTTGTATTGCCCTGTTGTTGGTTTTGTCCAATGGCTCTTTAACATTTTGTTGTGCAAATATTTCTTCGTGCAAAAAAGGGCGCAAAGGAGAATTTTGAGCTGGCTCTAGAGATCGACAATATGAACACTCATGCGAGGTATTGGCTGGCCAAGACGCATTTCAAGTACCATGTTCCCGGAGCTTGTAAGGCCATGTGGGTAACTTTTGCTTCTGGCGATGTTAGTATAGCACAACTTTATTGCTGTGTCGTGCAAGTTACTGTGTTTATTTGCTTGTTCCACTGTTATTCCAGGAACTTGCCAATGCAATGGAGAAAAAAACTAGTTTTGTCACAGCTTTTGTTGTTTTTTGACACATTTTTCGCATTTAGATGCCTTTTGATATGCTGATGAAATTTTTAGTCCTTTATAAGTGGCTTGGCTAACATGTTAGTGATGCGATTCTGAAAACTGGATACTATTTGTGTGTTAGTTAGCTTGTTGCATACCAGATGTCAGATTCTGGATGATATATCAGATCAGACTACACACCACTACTGTTGACATTATAGCACGTTTGCCTTATTAGTGTTTGTTTTAAGTTGAACTGACCTATAGTCGCAGCACGTTCATTTTTTAGTAATGTTTTTGTATTAGATGGTGTGAAGAACTCTGTTACACAAGTTTATACTTTATTGATGTTCAAGTCAGACCTACACATGTTTGTCTTGTTACTCTGGTAGCTAGTATGCTGAGCAGTTCATGTGGCGTACTGGTTGCCCCAGAAAATATTAGACTGGAAAGTTAGTGTGAATCGAGATATAACTTTGTCTATGAATCTTGATCAATGGTGGTAAGTTATAGGTAGCATTTGGAAAATATGGGTATTGGGTATTGACATCAAATAAAAAAAAAGAATATCTTGAATTTAGTTGGTACCATGTCTAAGCACCCACAGCCACTGCAAACTCTCAATTGGAGTTGATATGTTATTATTTTAGAAAAAGAAATTAAGAAACCACTGATGTGCATTCTGTTATAATGAGCTTGAGCTGACTGCTACAAACAATAGGTTTGGACTGTGGGGTGCACAAGAAATACCATTATGCATCCAATTAGTTGCATCAAAATTTGCTGCTACAGCAGTTCAACTGCAAAAAATTGGGAGAAAATTATTGAAATTAGCAGCTCGATTGGAAAAGGGGAGAGAATATTTACTGCCTTGGCCATCTTAAAGTCTGGCCACATGATTTAGGTCATAAAAAACTAGAATCAAAACCATCCTTATCTTTTGCTGTCTTCTAGTTTGAACATTCGTTTTGCTGCCACCACATGATACACAACTTGCTTTCAATAGATTTCTCATGGGGATTGAGCTCTTCTCACTTTTCATGTGTGCAGTGGTGCTGCTTTGTTTGTTGAAGCTGCAAACATGGGTGATCCAGACGCACAGTATGAACTTGGATGTCATCTAAGAATTGAGGTTTTCACGCTCCGTGCCCCCTTTCCATTCCGCTTATTAATTCAATTGTAGTTGTTTGCTAGGCAGTTGATTTGTGTGGAATTTGTGTTTACTTCAATTGATGATTTACCTTTGTTGCTCTTGTAGAATGACTATGTTCAGTCCGACCAACAGGCTTTCCATTATATTGAGAAAGCCGTTGACCAGGTGTGCTTCTTACCTGAATGTTGATCACATATTTTCTGATTTGCTTCTTGATGAGCCTGTTCAGTTTTTACCTGAATCTTTGAATGCAGTTGCATCCTGGTGCTTTATATCTTCTAGGTGCTGTATATTTAACTGGGGATTGTGTCAAGAGGGACATTGCTTCAGCTATGTGGTGTTTCCATAGAGCTTCAGAAAAGGTGGCAATATTTCGCTTAGACTTAATAGCGATTAGCAAATGAAAGAGATCAACACAAAATTTTGTTTCATTCACTTACAGATCACATGAATTGTGAAGTTGATTTCTGTTCTGACTTCTAAGTTTTGACCATCTGCAGGGACATGCTGGAGCTGCAATTGCATATGGATCCCTTCTTCTGAAAGGTTTGTAGACAAGTAACTCTAATGTGTCAGGAGCTAATCACACATTGTCATATTATTCTTCATGGAACATTGGTTATTTAACACTCTAAAGCAGGTGGTGAAGTTATGAGTTCCACCGTTAGTAATGATTAACTGCTCTTGTTGAATTTGTACTTGAACTGTTAGATTATTCCAAGCCTATCCTTTAACCCCAACAGTGTGATTGTTTCAGGTGCTGAAGTACCTGAAGTCATTACCAGGTTCAACTCAGGTAAGAGTCCATCAACCGGGAAGATACGAAAAAGGGCCATAGAGCAGGACCCATTAAAGCTTGCAAAGGAGCAGTTTCAGATCGCAGCTGAGGCTGGATGTGACCTTGGTTTGCGGTGGTTGAAGAGGCTTGGAGACTACGAAAAACAACAAGAAGAGACGAAGCAGATCCAGCAATGACTTCCACCGAAACAATCTCGCTGCATTTGGGCAATTGCTGCATGTTGTAATGCGGTTGCTGCACATAGATAGAGCTTCCAAGTTTCGTCTGCCTTTCAGGATGTGGAGAGCTGTTTCATTCAGGATGTTCAGGTCAACCGAACTTGTGGTTGTAGCCAAAGGCACGATGAAATTTTGAGTTCTAGATTGACAGGTTGAACTGTAGTATTAAATTGGTCCCTTTTTTGCTACTCAGGATTTTGTCGTACAAGAACAACTATAGTGATAGACTCAGTAAGATTGTAATAATTCGTCATATGTATTTTTCGTCCTAATCTATAAGCTTTTTTTCGACCTAGGGTGACTTTTCTCGCACCCCGGCTATGCATGTTTCTGCCCTAATCTGTAAGCTGGCAATACTTTTCCCTGAATTGTTCAAGCATAATTCATAATTGAATGGGAGTTGCTACTTCCAACGGTGTAGCAGTCTCATAAAGTTTCGTTATGTCTTATGAAGTTTTAGATGTTTAAAGTTCTAGATTTAAGTATGAAGTTTTGGATTGATGTTTCAATCAAGTTCTAGAAGGTTTCAATTTAGTTTCAAGAGGTTTCAACATGTTTCGGATTTCTAAAAGTTTTCAGAAGATTCTAAGAAGGTTTTAATCTTCTGTGTTTCATGAAGTTTCAATATTGATATCGTGTCTTATTAAGTTTTAACTATTCCCATTCAGTTATTTTGGAACATGTTTCAAACAGTTTTCATAAAGTTTCAGTGAGTTTCATCCAGTTATTATGGATTAAAATTTAATGAAATTATATAAAACATGATGAAACTTAGGACTAAACTTCATAAGACTTGGATGAAACTTCATGAGACTTGATATGAAACTTCATGAAACTTAATGAAACTTGAGATGAAACTTCATAAAACACGATAAAACTTGGGATGAAACTTCATGAGACTTAATAAAACTATACGAAATTTGATGAAATACGATGAAACTTAGGATGAAACTTCATAAAACTTAATAAAACTTCATGAGACACGATGTTACTACTGAAAACTTATCTTATACAAAGAAGATGAAACTCCATGAGATTTGGAATGAAACTTCATAAAACATATATGAAACACATTATAAATTAGTTTCATCAGTTATTTAGGATTAAAACTTCCATAACCGAACTTCCAAAATTTCAAACCACAAACTTATTACAAAAAACTCGTTACAAAAATTAAAAGAAAAATTGTAAAATTTCAAGTTCCAAACACATAAGTCATGGGGGAAGGAGGAATGCTGACAGAACTTGGCATACATGAGGAGGAAGAAGGTGAGCGAGAAGATCATGGCGAAGATGCCAACGGGAGATGGCGATGCTCGGTCGGAACTAGACCTTGATGGCAACTCCCGCCGGCTTGATTTTTTTGCTTGATGGCCGGAACAATGCCAAATCAACAATAATCAATAACACCATTATCATCACTTGTTTTCTTATATTTATTTTCATGCTCATGTATGCAATATTCTTCTCTTTATTCTTACACACATCCATCAATTATTTTCCTTTCAATGCAACTCTATACTACACCACTACAAAAAAAAGTTAATATTGGATGCCTCATCACAGACGATTTTTCAAAACCGTCAGTGTTAATGGTAATTATAGACGGTTTTACCAGCGTGATACTTCACAGACGATTCTTAATACGAACCATTTGTGATAAGTATCTCATCACAGACGGATTGTATTAAAAACCGCCGCTATAGTAAAATCAGAAAGCAAGGAAAATTTCAAGCCATGGTAAAATCACAGAGTAAGAAAATCTCCGTGACTATCCGGAGTTTGTTCTTCAGGCTTGATTTTTTTTGCCTCGATGTGCGTCCCATTAGTTGCTCCAATATAGTTCTATAGGGAAATTTTTGTTAATTAGAATAGAAATATATAAGCTTTTGTTCCGTTAATTTTCATGAAAGAAATGTTAAAAAGGACAAAGCACTGGAGCTAGAAAAATTACCTTGAAATATGGGTAGAACCTTGGGTCACCTCTAATTTTCAGTGGAACCTCATTGGGTGGGTCTGTTATGTAAACACCATACAAACTATTTATGGCATCTAAAACTTTATTGAAGTGTCGACTAACTATCCCTCCTGAATGTTGATATATATCCTACATAACACGATTCCTAACACTGTGACCAATAGTATGCAAGAACATCACTAGTTGTTCATCCACTGTCATTCGTAATGTATCCTTAAGTAAATTTATCTCACATAATTAATCACATAACAAGTAGTACGTGTGCTTATAAACACGAAGTTCATCAAAAAAATCTGGTTGGATGTCCTTCCAGCAATTCTCTTGTTTGTTGAGCACCAGTTAACTCAGAAGTGTTATGAGAGGTTTTGAATACTCTGTGAAAAGCATGTCGTGAAACAATGTCACTGCAGAAATATTGCTAATAAGCATTTGCTCATAATCATAAAATTCTTCATTTGACATTTCCTGCACAATATATAATTAATGACTGTATCAAACAAAGAATTTTTTATATGTGACCAAAGTGAAATAATTAATAATGAAGCACCAGCACATCAAGCATTTAAAACTAACAAGTAACATCAAACGTTGTAACTAAAAAGTAGCATCTAACGTTGTAGGATAATCTAAAAATAACTGAATGGAAACTGTTTTCTTAATCTATAAAATGCTAAAAATAACTGAAATCCACAACTAAGCTTAATGTTCTACTACAAATAGCTAAAGATTGAGTATCTATTCAGTCTGCATCTCGTCATCCATCTCAATGAAGATCACCCTTTGAAAATGCTTTTGCAGCTTTTAGTTTTTTCTTTGACTCGAGATCCTTCATAATATTTAATATCTTCGTACATACTTTCATCAAAGAAGCTTCACTTTGTTGGGCTACATTTTCCTTCATTTCAACCGTGCTCACTGATGCTTGTGCAAGACGATCCATTGTGAGTACGACATCATAAGTTGTGCGCTTTTGCCCTTTGGGACTATCTGGGGCTCCACTTCCATTAGCATCAAAGCACTTCATCTTTTTCTCTGGAATTTTTGGATTTTTTTTTCTTCAGTTTTCCTCGGATGAACAACAGGACTAACATTTTTTTAGGTGAATCAATGTTGTGTACTTCAACATCTTCATTTAGATCAACTAGTATAGATTGGCTTGTAGCCATTGCTCCTTTTCCTTTGCTAGATATAGCATTAAATCCAGATGTTGTTGAATTTGCTAGATATAGCATTAAATCCAGATGTTGTTGAACTAGCACATCTCTGTTGAAGATCTATCCAACTAGGCCACACTTTTTCGCGATATTCTTGAATTGAGCTATCTCTCTGCAATTAGTTAATTTATTAGTAAAAAATATGCATTGTTTCCAAATCTTATGCAACTACAAGAATATATTATTCTTAAGATTCGGATATACCATAATAAGATCCTCCCAATGTTCGTCGGATGCTTTGATCATTTTGTCATTGTCATCCCATCCAAACCTCGTGTGTGCCAAAAGTTTGCTCATGGTAGTGTAGCAACTCCTGAAGTACTTGTGACGATTTTTGAATTGCTACAATTCAAGCTTGTCAACTCTGGAATCATTAAGCTTAACTAATATTTCACACCATGCTTTCGTTGTTTAGCATGTTCCTTCCTTCCCACCATTTAAGGTTTTGATCCTTTAGTATATTGAGGAGGAGTTTGTCCTTAGAAGATTTCCAGATGTGTCGCTTTTTGGATGTTTTTTCTGCATTCTCCTTCTTAAGTTTTTTTGGCACATGATCATCCATATTTCAAAATCTTTGAGGTAGCATGAGCATGTTGACACAACATTGGTGGACTAACATGTATGATTTAGAAATACAGTTATTGTCATGGAATGAAAACATAAAGTTGTAATGCAATATTTTTCAAGGCAAAGAAATATTGGTTATCAAGGACATCATTGAAATTTGTTGTTTAATAAGTACCTGCATGTTCTGGTGTATTGCCAAGGTAAGTGAGCTTTCAGACTTGATCTAGCTTTATGTTTGGTCAAAAATTACTTGATCTGAAGGCTGCGGCCACTGGAACCAACTTAAGATGGTTAGGAAATTATCACCAACATGAAAAAGTCTAGCAATTTTATCCTTAGAAACTTGCAACAATAGCAAAGATCACAAATAATATTAATGAAATCTGGTTTGGCAACTTTTTTGTTACATGTGCATGTTGTTATCCAAGTAATAAATCTGGTTTGGTAGCCTTTCAATTGTTGAAAAACCTAATCTTTATCTACATTATCTAAATGCCTTGCGGGCGACCAAATAAGCTGTGGTATCTAATTAAGATGAAGCCATTGACGATGCATGCATGTCCGATGTTCAATGTACGTTAATACTTGGCATTGAATTTGATGTACAAGAAGATATCTTACCTGCGATGTCGAACACCAATTCGCAATCAATAGACAGATTGAAGGGCACAGCAGACATGTCTAGGATCATGGTTGGAGGTGGCCTTCTCTCCGATCTGAATGGAGTAGTACGTCAGTACACTACCAACCCTAATCCTTCTATTCCTTCTTATAAACATGTGTAAAGGGAGCTAGTGGGTGACCGAACAGAGTTATGTGCGCACGTGCCAGGATAGCGAGGCCAAAAATGTTTTTATGCGCAGGCGCCAAATTAGTGAGGTTTTTGAGATGTCCACAACGAGTATATCATAAACTGGTTTGGTTAAAAATGATGGGTCCTAGTTTTGGGGAAAAAACAATATTCTTGATTTACGAAAACCCAGTTTTACTTATATAGGGTGTTAGTCTATTCATACAGAGTTTTCCTAAAATGATGCTAAAAATGGTTTTGTGAAAATTGGTATTGATAGGATCAGATCAGTACATAGTAGTAGAGAGCAATGAACCCGAACACTGCTCCGATGAGTAGCCAAGAGCTATGGGCCTGAACGCTGCTCGGTTGATAGAGAACATCGTTGAACTCCCCATCCACCCGGTCTCGAACCCGGATGACTACCTTCAAAAATAAAAAGGAAAAAGAAGAAAAAATAGCCAAGGGGCATATAGGGTCTGTTTGGTATGACTCTGCTATAAGTTTTTGCAGCTCCAACTCCAGCTTCACTCTTGGATTTACTCCTATGAGAAGTTAGAACAGTCTGAGTTGGTGTTTGGTTAGAAAATTGGCTCCAGCTTCAGAAATGAGAATAATAATTGAAAGAGACTGCACTACCATTGTTTTGTGACTTGTAACACTTTTTATTACTTAACTTATAACAGTTTAATAAGTTGATTTCAGTCATACTGTGCTTTTATTTATTTATTTTAGCCATGTTATGCCCTATTGTGCCATATTTTTCACCCATATTCAAATTTTTACTTGAAAAAAAATAAATACAATATACATAAATATACAAAGTTCATAACAAAGGTTCTAATTCAATGAGTATCTTCTCTATAAAAAAACAATGAGTATCATAACAAAAGTCCATCAGAGAGGCAAGGAGGCAAGAGACGTCGTTCACAATTCTCCACATCTTTATTAATCAAAGCTATTATTCCAAGTCTAGAAACCACTACATCAAACGATAACAACGAAATGAAAAGAAAAAACATCCAAGGGCAGCTCGCCCAATTCATCTTCTACTATTACAAAAACATTATTTCCTTGTACATCCTTTGCATGAAGTCTGGTCTTTCTGTAAGCCTGGTCCTCATCACCTTGAAGGTTAGCCAAGGAAACCTCAAAAACTCTGTGCTTGAGACCCTTAGATGCAATCTAAAGACATGTACCATGAATAATCAACAACAGTAGCAATCTAAAGAAATGTTCTGGATTGTTTACTCATTTATCAGCATTTATGTTAGGTTCAGGATAATTTTGAAGACAAATACAGTACTACAAACATCCTTACACTAGTTAGAACTTTTACACAAGTGATTAAATTCCAATATTTCATATCAGTAAAGAAATGAAAAACTTTATTGAAATGTATGTTTATATATCTCAATCAAAAGGTAAGATGATAGCACCATCAATGTTTATAGCAAGATCATATTTATTCTTTTATTTCATGATATCAATGGCCCTAAGGACCTTTGAATGAGCATCAAAGCATGATGCCTTCACAGTGGCAGATCAAATTTACCATTTCTATACAATCAAATAGGCTCTATGACATTGTGGAGAATATTTTTTTATCCAATTTTGCTTCAACATAATTAATAAGAAATTTGAGTACATGTCTACATGCGTTTTGCTTCTAGCTCTAGACTTTTCTTGTAAGTTGGCAAACAAGTCATGTCCAGGCAAAATATCATATCAAGAAATTCTCAATGATAGGTCTATTAACAAGAACGTGAAATTTATAAAACATAAATACATTCCTCTAAAATCCGTGAAACTCCATAAATACCTCATCAATGTTTCCCATCCAGTGCAAACAAAATCGGCCATTTTTCTGCAGGAGGGACCACTTCCAAAAGCTCTATATCCAGTTCAAAACTAGCGTCAAGCTGCAAAGAAGCATGGAATCAAACAACACCACTTCAATACTTGAATGCGCTAAAATGCTAAATCAAACTACGTGAACAAAAGCATTTCAATAAACTGAATTTTTACCAGTATCTCCCTCATCCCCTTTCCCCATAACCGAGCTCTGAAGGGACAATTACACTCCTCTGATAATCAACGTACAAACAGAATAGAAGAGCAGGTCAGTAATATAATAAAGACAGAAAGACCAAATTATTTTTCTTCACTTGTGCTAGTTATCCTTCTCCATACCCTTCCCTCTACTTTCATCCCCTCAGTTATCGTGTACATTGCCGGTGGATGCTTCGGTGCCGCCTACACAGAGTATAACCCATTGGCATTGTCTACAAATTCCCACTTTTGCTCTTTACCAGACAATGAGACAACAATGAACTCATAAGGCTACTAGAGGAAGACACACAAATATCTTAGTTCTTATTGCCCTAGATCAATAGTACTAGCATAGAGAGATCAGGAGTAGCTTGCTAGATAACCTGTGCAATACTTCGCTTCCCTGCTAGAAGCTTAGATTCATGGCTAGACACTGCGGTTATGCCATGGTATATGCAGTCAAAATGAACCTTCATAAAATAGTCATTAGTTGCAGTTTGAGACTGAAGGGCAACGTGTAGATGGGGGCAGTTTACCAGCACAGTTGAGCCCTTTTAGCAGTTGGACCCTTCCCTTCAACAAGATCATAGTACTTCAGGCCATCAACTGCCCCCAACAATTCTCAAATCATATATTACACAAAGGGGAGTTTAATTAATCACTACAATGAAGATTCGGGATTCTGGAAGGCTTTAGTTTTGCACACATATGCAAAATAGAAATGCATTTGCATAGGCGCACAAAAACACGCACACACACACACACCAAGAAAACTAAATGAGCACCAAGAATCCAACAATAGCTCGATGAAAAATGAGAAGCGAGTGCTCTGCGCGACTTATGTCTTATGTCTGCCTCAGCGGGGGAGAGGAGGCAGTCCAAGATCCGATCGTGGAGCGACGAGGTTTGGGGTTTTGGTCTCGGTGGGAGGAGAGGGCATGGAGGACACCTGATGCGACGGACCTAGAAAGGGTGGAGGCAACGGAGGAGACATGATCGGAGGAGGTGAGCTTGGAGAGCTGCAGGAGGCTATGGGGCCTCATCGGAGTCGGAGTGGAGGAAGTCGGCGAGGTTGGAGCCAACCTGGGAGAGGGCGTCGGCGAGGGAGAGGAAGGCGGCACTGAGGAGGGGACCGCCGCCACCTCTCCACTCTTCTCTAGGGTTTTCTGTGGGACTTGTTTGGGGATTGAGATAAACGCGTGGGGATCTGGGAAGGGGTGTCGGGTGTGAAGGGGTGTAGTCCGGTGGCATATAGGGCATAATTTTCTTCAACTTTTATGGGTATTTCAATTTGTTGTCCCACAGCTCTCTACTTGGAGCAAGGTTCCACCCATTCCCAAAAATTGCACTACGGGCTACTCCACTCTCAGCTGCTCTAACTCCAAAAAATTTGTGGAACAACCCCATTTAGCACAGCTCCACCTACTCCAACTACAAAGCTAAGAGTTGGAGTCATACCAAACAAGCCACTCAAACTTTTTATGCACTAGGCTAGAGCTGGCCAAATGGGCGGCCGGCATGGGCACGATGCGGTCCGGCCTATCTCAACACGGCCCATCGTGGACCGGCTAATAGGTGGGTCGTGCCATGCTAGCCCACGTGATGGGGAGGCAGTCTAGGCATGGCCAAGCCCATTTAGCCCGACAGGCTATTTCGGCCCACTTAGCTCGTTAGGCCCAAAAAAAAATAAAAAACTAAAAAATATGTAGAATTCAGAAATACATATGGAAATTATAAAAATGAGACAAACATATTGAAAATATAATAAATAGCTTTATTAATGTTTAAATGGATGCCTTGTTAAATCCTTTGCCAAGTAAAAAACTCAATATGAGAAAACTTTGGCAAAGAAAAAGAGTACAACATATAGCTCTACATACATCCTTGTTCTATGTGTCGTTGTCTAGGTACAGATTTTTGGAAACCTCCGACAACTCTGGATTTTTCACATAGTGTTGTGTTCGTGAATCAGTTTGTTCCTAGTCCTTCACAGTTAGAAGTATCTCTATTTGTAAGATTTGTTCTTCTCTCCTCCAATATTTTTCTAGAAAGACTAAAAGTAGACTCAGAGGAAACTATCGAGATAGGAATAGTTGACACATCATGTGCAAGTATGGATAGCACGAGATATGTTAACTTATGGGCTTGCCACTATTGCAAAATTTCGAAGCTTTCTGAGTTGAAATCTACCGTATCGCTCTCCAGATAGGCGGATAGTTCCCCGCTCCTTGGGGTTATTAGCTGAGCAGACGATGTTGTAGAAGAACTGTAGAAGAAGAACACTTGGACCTGTAAGAAGAGCCATAGAAGATCTTGCTCCACATATTTGTCTTGCTACTTGAGACGGTGGCTACTAGAGGTCGTTGCAAGCGGACTCACCGGAACTTATTTTCATACTTTTGGTAAACCTCGTGTAACCAAGAATAAATTTCTGCAAAATAGTTAATGTAGTCTAGCCCTTTAGCGTCACTAAGAAGATCAAGTACACTAACAAATACTTCAATTTTAGCTCTAGGATCTAAATCAAATGCAAATGCATATAGGTAAGGGATTTCTCTCCAATATTTAAGGTATTTACTTTTCATAGCAACAATAGCCTCGCGTAAAACTAAGTTATTTTCACACATTTTCAATTGAGTAGCAATATGTAAAATACTATACACAATGATAAGAGATGTTCGATAGTAGACAACAGATAAAGCAATAGTGACCTCGTAAAAAAATTCTAAAAACTGTAGTATCTTCTTAACAATGAACCAATGTTGTTTAGTCAATAGTATACTATCGTTAGTGGTCTAATAGTGCGTTTGAATAAAAACATAAAAAATGCTTTTATATGGTAAAAGACTCTTAAGCATCAGGTAAGTAAAGTTCCATCTTACTAGCTTGTCCAAACTGAACTTTCTTAGACGTACACCCATCGCCCTGTGGAAGCTCTTATTTGTTGTTATTCTTACGTTAGAATTATTCAAGAAAGAAATCGCATCGCACAAAGCTTTAATATATGGACTCAACCTCTTCAAATCACATTTGACTATAATATTAATAATATAACAAGCGTATCGCAGATGTAGCAAGAAGGAATCAGCGTATGTACTCAACACTGGAGTAAGAATATACATGGTCCTAGAATTCGAAGCGGCATATTCTAAAGTAATTGATAATATTTTATCTGTAAGACCAAAGTCTTCCACGACTTTGATAATATAGTCTGCAATATTCTCACCCATGTGTGCTACATTAATTAATTTCAACATATAATTTTTTTCTCAATTACCCAATCATCATTAACATAATGGGCAACTATAGTAAGATAATCCTCCCTAGCCTGACCATTCCATATGTCCGAGGTTAGGGCCACTGAAAATGTGCACGTACTAAATAGTTCCTTTATTTTATTACAACGTTCATTGTAGTATTTTATTATATCTCTAGTTGTTGTCTGTCTAGAAATGATAGAAAATCAAGGATTATGTGCAGTCCTAATGTAATTTTGGAAAGCAGTAGACTCCGCAAAGCCTAACGGTAAATCCTCATAATCAATTAAACAACATAGAGATTGACGGGCTACCTCAGGATTGTACTCCTAGCTACGTACCGTACCGTTGGGGTTGTACTACATCTGTGTCTGCCTCATCACCAATCCTTGCTTTGCCTTACATCTTGTAGCATGTCTAAGAAAGTGCACCGTTCCACCTGTAGACCTTGCAGACAATTCATTGCAATAAATTTTGCAAATAGCATATGACACCTGATTTCCCTATGCATCTTGCTTGGTTGTCCTGTCGAAATTCTCGCACACTCCCGATGTAGACAGTCTCGACCTCTTGGCTCCGGTGGTCACCGACGTAGATTTTGTCGTGGAGCATGTTGATGGAACTCCGCCTTGCTCTTTCGGTTGGCTAGCCGCAGCCGCCTCTATGGACGCAACTTCCTCCGGTGAAAGTTCGTAATTACCAAGAGCAAAACTGCCATAATTGTCCGTAACGAAAACTGCTAAATCGAAACTAACAATATTATTACTTTTATCTTAGAATAACAAGTACTAACAATAAAAGTATGCAAAAATATAATTATACCTCTTTTGCTGACTTGCTGCCAAAAATGGATTCCATAATTTGGTAAAGTTTTTTTTTTAAAATTTGCCCAAATTATTTCACAACGAATTTGAATTTTCACAACAGAATTTCAAATAGATATTGGGGAATGGACGAGTGCTGAATGAGGGAGAGTATGATGCCAACGGTCATATTTCTTTTGCTATTTGCAATGGGTCAGCGGTCACGTCATATTTCTCCCAAGTTGTGCCTTGGCGACACACGACCGCCTCTCGCCTTGCCCATTGCCGCGCCACCTCACGCTGCGCTGCTTCTCGCGTCAAGGATGAGTGCACCTGAGCGCAGATCGCCAAGACGCCACTACGCAGCCGTGGTCTTTGCCCTGACACCCTCCACGCTGGCACCGCCCCCTCGGCCTCCTCCCTCCTTCCTCCACGCCAGCACCGCCCTGGTTCCTTCCCTTCCTCGCCAGCTCGCCACGCCTCTCCTCCTTCCTCCTTGGCTCCTCCCAGAGTTAGCCTCCTCCCTCCACACCGCCCCCTCCCTGCCTCCTCCTCCCTCCCTCATAGTCCCAACGCTCCCTCTCCCTACGCGACTGTGCTTACGGTCTGCACCTCCCTCAGGCCACGTTCACAGTCTGACACTGTTCGTATCGTGCTTGGGCGGTCGATCGTGCCTAAGTGATAGCCAAGCATGATACAAACCGTCATGCTGAGCTAGCATAACTATAAACAATACGAATTATATCGTATATGAACCAAATCAACAGTATTATGTGTTGAGCAACACGACCGTCTAGCCTACTCTACACTAGATGAGTTGGACTCGCATTCTATTTCAGGGGAATTAAAAACCCGGAAGGCCCCCCACCCCAACTGGTGACCCTACCCCGTATAAAACCCCACGCAGCGGTAGGGCTTCCTCCGCCGCCGCCGAAATCTCTTCTTTCTTCGCCGCCGAAGTCTCCGTAACTCGTGGTGTTGTTGCGCAGCGGCGGCGGCTATGGCGGCGGTGGAGGAGGTGACGGAGGCGGTGAGCAACCTGAGCATAGCGGGAGGAGCAGCGGGGGGAGCGGAGGTGCACAAGAAGAACCGCATCCAGGTCTCAAACACCAAGAAGCCCCTCTTCTTCTACGTCAACCTCGCTAAGGTAAACGAAAATCCAATCTTCTTCCCCGCGGAAGAGAGAAACAGAAAAGCGTGCGGTTGGTTGGGGATTTCTTGCTGTTTTAGGGGTTTCTATCTGTTTCGGCGAGTTAAACCCTAAGAAGGCCTGTTCTTTAGGTAGGGGTTTTGCCTAAGAGACGTATTTGCGAGCGATTTGACTGGATTTGCGCGTGTTACGAGTATTTCTTACCATGAAATGAACAAGGCTAATTTGGTGTTTGATGTTGTTTGTGTGCAGAGGTACATGCAGCTGCATAGCGAAGTGGAGCTCTCGGCCCTCGGCATGGGTAAATCTTTACCTCCTGAAGATTATTTATGTATTAAATTAGGCTTCTGTTCGGTTAATTTAATCCCCAATAAGGTATGCTAAGAATGAGTGATTGAGATTTAGCGGTAAAAGGAGCCAGACTTTTCTTTGGAGAAAGATGTTTAGTATGTGTAGCAATTACAATCTATGTTGACACGGCGACAAGGCGAGGTGCTCCGGAGGTGCCAAGATGCCTAGGCGCCCACCTAGACGATGGCATGAAAATAGGATAGTTCATAGTTGACGGTTGACACTTGCATTGTTTTTGTATTTATGTTTAAATATGTGTCCATGTTGTCATGACTTGTACTGCTAGTTGCTTACATGTAGACAGGTGGTATCAGAGTCTCATGCACAGAATATCACTCTTTGTCCACGAAGGATCGTCCAGCCACATAAGAACCTTGGATTGGATCAATAAAATAAGAAAAATAAAACCAACACAAAGGCTGCAGGCTGCAGCTCCTCTTCCTCTCTTATCCCATGGAACTAATTTTTCTCCTCTGTTCCTCAAATTCTACTGCATCTAATGTCCTCCTATGTCCCTCCGCTCGTCCTCCTTCCATGATCTGCGCAGATCTGCTTCCCTCTCTCCCAATCTGCACAGCGCGCAGATGAGGCCCCCCCCCATCCCCACACACCCCCCACACACACCAGATCTGGTGAGTGGGGAGGCAGAGGAGGAGGCGCATCAGGAGGAGCAGCGATAACCGACCGGCATTGAGGAATCGCCACTGCTCCCCCTCTTGCTCAAGCCGCACCCGCCATCTGCTCCTGCTAGCTGCTGCTCCCTCGACATCTGTGCCTCTTCTCTCCCCCTGGATCTCCTGCCTCGGCTGCCTTCCCGAGCTCTGCCGGTGCTCGCTGCCACACGCGGTCCGACGCTTGGACCGCGCTGTCCCGGGCCGTGCCTCCCCTGCCTCGGCCTCAGCACGGGACGGTCGTCGCACCGCACTTGGGTCACCACCCCAAGCCCCTACCCCCGGATCTGCGCCGGTCGAGCTCGGGCTGCGCCGCCCCTATCAACCCGACACCCGGATCCGCGCCGGCCGAGCTCGGACCGCGCCACCCCGAGCTCTACTCGCTGCCCTGTGCACCCTGCCCTAGGATCTGCGCCGCCCGGCAAGGCGGGGGTGACCTGGGCAATGACCCCTGGCGTCCACCCTGGAGCACCAGGACGCCTAGGCGACGCCTTGATAACTATGATTACAATTGATTGATATATTAATATGTGCCATTATATGGTATCTTTGTGATTTTCAAAAGTTGTGGATCGTACTTTGGTATCTGCTAAGTGCTAACTTAATAGTTTATTGTTGCCTTTTCTTTATGTTATCATGGTTATCCAGCTGCCATTTTTAGAACAAAGTAATTCATTTATGTTGCATAATTCTTTCTTGATTCTTGAGTTATTCATCTGTTGGGTGAAGTGCTCATTGCTTATTGAGCAACGAACCGATATCGCTTATATAGCAGTAGGTACACCATAAGTTGAACATGAAAAATAAGTACTGTTGTTCTGTTGGTCACTTGCAGTTGGCTTCTCCGATGGAATAATATGTCCAGCCATCCGGCCTCTAGCTCTAAACATGTAACATGCTCATATAGAGTAATATTTGGGGGCCATTGTTTTATGTATATCTTGGAGCTGAGCAGACCACTTGGATCAAATCTGAAACTACCAATACCACGTTCTCCAAAAATTGTTCCCTCCCTCGTCTTAGACTGAACCCTTAGTCTATCCCAATGGGCCAAAGGCCAATACATACAAGTTACATGTGTAGGCAAATATGCAAAGAATACCATATACAAGAGACTAATACTGCATAGAAAAGAAGTATTGTGTCCCTGCATGAAGTTCATTTGGCCATTTACTAATAGAAAAGGCCAAGCTGGCGAATCACCGTGAGAGAGAGAAGTACTGTGTCCCTGCTCTCGCACTGGGAATGTACTTCTCTCTCTCTCACGGCAGACTCAGGGGAGGCAAGGGCGAGGGCGGCGGCAAGCTGCAACGGTGGAGCTCTAGCGAAGAGGCGAGCACGATGCGTTCCTGGGCCCGAAGAATCCGTTTTGTTGGCGTGACGTGACGGAGATGATGAACACGGTCGGAACGGAGCGGCAACGAGTCCACCGGACTCGAAGGGGATCCCCGGCATCACATTCGACGAACTTCACTTTAACACAAGTTCACATAGCTAAGTGGCACAACTTCGCAAGTTTAGAGGTCTGAGAAAGTAAAATGTAAGTTCATGGAGATAAGTAGTACAACCTCGCAAGTTTAGAGACCTACAGTGCAATTTTCTCAATTTGAAACTACCAATACCACGTTCCCCAAAAAATTGTGTCCTCTCTTGTCCTAGACTGAACCCTTAGTCTATCCCAATGGGCCAAAGGCCAATATACACGAGTTACATGTGTAGGCAAATATGCAAAGAACACTCTATACAAGAGACTAATACTGCATAGATAATACATATATCTAACACCTCGAAGCTTTCTGTTGTCAGTTGTGATGAAGTATGATCGTCAGCGTTTGCATTCCAATGCATTACTACTTAGGTCTTGGGCTAGAACTGGTTTTAGGCTAGCATTTGACAGTAAATTTTGTTAATAGTCAATTTATAAGGTTAAATTTACATGAATGCATGCCATATTATGTTAATGCTTCAGCACTTGTGTTGATGCATACTTGGTATATTTTGTTTTTTTGTTTTTCCTCATGACTTTTTGTCATTGTTTATCTACATCCTTGCTGAACTTTGCCCTTTCAGCCATTGCAACTGTGGTGACCGTTGCTGAAATTCTGAAAAATAACGGCCTTGCTGTCGAGAAGAGTGAGTCTTGTTTCTCATAATGTTCGCTTGATTACATTCTCCCTTCAGTGTCATAACTTTATCAAAATTACTTATAGAGATCATGACATCCACTGTTGATGTCAAAGATGATACGAGGGGCCGCTCTATCCAGAAGGCCAAGGTTAGTGTTCTTGGCATTACGAGTACTGAAACCTTATTTTTCAGAATTTATTATTGATAAGATATTGTTTCCTTATTCATATAACTTGCCCTGACCAGATTGAGATGTTGCTTGGTAAGACGGAGAAATTTGATGAACTGATGGCAGCTGCCGCAGAAGAGAGGGAGGCAGCAGAGGCGGATGAGCAAAGCTAAATACTTTTGAGGTTCCTGTTGTAGCTTAATTTTGCTGTTCTTCTGCTAGGTGTTGTGTTTTAATTTCTTGAGTCAACAAGAGACCAGTGCTTGTATAAATAATCATTAAGGGCACAGCTTATTCAGTGTGCTTTTTCTTGATTTATTAGGTTTGGATGGCAACTTATGATCATCAGATGTGTTTTGAGTATGATACTCTTGATTTTCCCTGTTTCCATTTGGAAGATGCCCTGTTGCTTCCACTGGGCATGTTACCCTTGATGGTGTTGATGTAAATTGTGTGCCCCTCGTCACCAATTAGGCCAGCCCTTAGATCAATCAAGCGGTAGCGTGGCTATACGATTTCTGATACGGGAACCATAATTTGGCGGGGACAGCGGATGCCTCCCCCGGCGAGCGTCTCCCCTCCCGTAAATTTGAAACTTTCACAATGGAGGCTCCTGCGGTATGAAACTTTCACAATGTTTGTTTTGAAAACTTTCAAACCTTTACTAGGATTTCTAGGATCTTTTGAAATTTCAACTGCAGTTTAAATAAACACTTGATTGGATTTAGAATCTCTCAATTGATATTCGAAGAAATTTTTGAACCTAAACTTTAGTACGGGACTTTCAATTGGGATCTATGAGGTACACGTGGGCTATCAAATTTGGGGGTGGGAGCTATCAACTGGGGTTAATAGACTTCTTGCTCTGGGAGGATAAGCTGGCGGTGGATGACGGCCAGAATCGCAGCAAGAAGGGAGGGAGGGGGAGATGGGGACGAGAGGGAGAAACAAATCGAGGCTTGGGAGAGGAATGGGCAAAGTAGTGATCGCGCGAGCCTCTTATCGAATGGCAGAGGATGTGTCCACTGGGAACAATGGCGACGGATATCCATCAATTACTATTTTATCCTCATAGGTTATAAATACAACACTTATTGAAACCAAACTCTTAAGATGCTTCTTCCAACATCAAATTTCAGCTCTAAGACGCTCCATATCCAATCCCCAACACAAAGACGTCCTCCATTTTGTTTCTTTCTTTCCATGCTTCATCACATTCATGAATCACGATCGATCACCATCTCCTTGGACCAGTGTCTGTCTGTCCACTTCAAGCAACCTCCTCCTTTTCGCCGCCGTTGCCGTCGTCCTCCTCCTCCTCGACGAGTATCTTCTTGCAGGCCTCGTAGCACATGAAGGAAATGCCGGCGGCGGGCATGAGCTTGATGCAGCTGGGGCCGAGGCCGCGGTAGAGGCCGTCGACGCCCTCCTTCCTGAGGATGCAGTACATGGCGTGCAGGACGTTCTTGTACACCTGCCTCCCGCCCACGGCGCCCACCTGCATCTGCTTCCGCGCCACCTCCAGCGGGAACGTGGCCGTGCTCGCGATCGCCCCCGCCGCCGACCCGATCAGCAGCGTCGCCACGTTGCCGACGTCGTCCCGCCCGGACGCGCGCCGGTACAGCCGCCGCAGCTGCTCGTAGGCGTAGAAGTTGGTGGCCGCGTACGGCACCACGCCGATCAGGCTCGGCGCCAGCCCGCGGTACAGCTCCCCCGGGCCCTCCTCGTGCACGATCTTGACGAACGCGTGCAGGAAGTTGTCGTACGCGTCCTTCTGCATGCGTACACGCGCGAGATGATAGTGATTGGTGCTGCAAATTTCCGAGCTGTTACTAGTTGTGAAATTAAGAAGTAGAATTGTGTTCACCTCGATGGTGAGCCGGGTCTTGATCAGTTCCATGGGATAGGTGCACAGGGTTGAGGCGACTCCGGCGATCGCTCCGGCGACCAGCGGGGTGGGGATGGGGACCTTTGGTGGCTCGCCGGCCTCCGGGGTCAAGTACTTCTTGGCCGTGTCATAAGTGAAGTGCTGCACCGCCACCCCGCCATGGAATCAATCAGAGCAAGACAACCGTGAGCATTGCATCTATATGTGGAAGAATTGATCTCTAGGAAGTTGCAAGAACATGTGGTCGCTTGCCTCGATGGCCTTGCTGGGCGCGACGCGGAGGACGTTGACGGCATTGCCGCGGAAGAGGCCCGTCCAGCCCTCCGTCCGCATGATCCACCGGAACACCCCGGCCATGGAGTCGGCTCCGCAGCTCCCGACCATCAGGTGCGTCCTGATCGTCTCCAGCGGCGCCACGAAGGTCCTCGACACGGCGCCGGCGATGGCGCCGCTGACCAGACGCCGCAGGTGCGGGTTGGCGATCTTGACCCTCGTCTTCCTCAGCCCCAGCACGCCCTGCTGCCTCTTGGCCGTCTTCGTCTTCTCCTTCACCCCCTCGTCTTGCTGCCCGACCTCGCCGGCGGCGGCAAGCTGGCGCGCGACGTCGCAATTGTCGGCGGACCCGGCCTTCGTGCCCTTCTCCCGCGAGTTGCGCGCCGCCGCCGGCGCACCGGGGAACACGTTGAGACCGATGCTGGCGAACAGCGCCCTGCGAGGGAACTCCAGTCTATTGCAATCTGCCTGCGAGTTCCATTGCAACGCGAGCTCCGGGACAGGCAGGAACCAGCCCTTCCTGTCCATGGCCAGCATGCCCCCCTTGTTCTTGGTCACCATCGTCGTCGCCGCCATCGGTCCGAAGCAAAGTTCTTGCCTGAAAATGACAAAACATGTCAGGTGGCAACGACGATGAATAAACACAAATCACGTATGTTCAAAAGCAAATTACAGATTGATTATACCTCGAGGAAGGAAGCCAAATCAGATGGGGCTAGCTAGGTAGCTGTGCTCTCTCGAGGAGGTAATTAACTCACTGGCTTCTCTTGTTCTTGAGCTCTTGGGGGTGTGGCGCCCTTTTATACCCGCAATTCTCCCTCTCCATCAGGTGCCGTGTCCTCTGAGCAACGAAACCTAGCCCCTCCCTGGCACTCCAATGGCCACTTGTCTTCTCTGCCCCTCAACCATAGCCAATACCACTGCGCATTGTGGCCGAATCTGTAGGCTGTGAAGGGCGATCTGGTCAAGTGACAAGGGGGTACTCGTGTCGTGTGTGTTCATGCCAGAAGGACTCGGTCTACTTGGCACAGTGGTTGTGTGCATTGCATTGCGTGCGGCTGGATGCTCTGTCAGTGGATGGACTACTCGCAACGGAAAATGCGCAGCTTTGCCAGTTCGGTTCCTTCTCCGGGAGGAAGAGGCCGACACAAACCATTGGTCTCTACCAGTGGCTGCAAGC
Organism: Hsuehochloa calcarea; assembly: GCA_036346395.1. Classification (NCBI taxonomy): domain Eukaryota; kingdom Viridiplantae; phylum Streptophyta; class Magnoliopsida; order Poales; family Poaceae; genus Hsuehochloa; species Hsuehochloa calcarea. Next base: position 10,765,570 of record CM070596.1, on the reverse strand, counting down.
AATGGTCACACTTGAGACGCTGCTTCTAGGTGACGGAGCATGCGTTCCAAATCCCAAATCTTCTTTGGCTTTTAAAGCTGGCCTTTGGGCATGCTTCGCAGGAAGCAATCTCCTGAACAAGCCGTGCGACAGATGAAAGATGTATGGGACTTGTGTCGCTTTGTCTTGCTTGTCAGAAAGATGACCGGAAAGGCATTGGGATGCACGAGACGATCGAGGAGCGAAAAGAATTGGCGGGCCTTCGGTCGCGCGCGCTGAAACGTGCGGGGGCGATCACCGCGCCGGGCAGCGTGTCGTGTAGTCTAGCCGAGGGATGGTGGGCGGCGCCCTTTATCGGATCGGCCGAGCGACACAGCAGGTGCGCATGTGTGTGTTGCGCGCCATGCGATGCGATGCGATGCTGACGCTTGGACGTTGCCGTGCGCGTTAGTCGAGTTCTCACGAGCCACGAGCCGCGAGCCGCGCGGGAGCGGCCGCCATACGTGGCTGGAGAGAAGTAGGCTTCGGTCGTGCTTGCGGATCACATGTTTTTTTGTGTGTCACCAGACCTGCAGGACTACCCACGACACACGAGTTATGTAACGCCAAGATCATATCGGCCTTTGATCCACTCTCACTCCAAATATAACACACACACACACGTACTAACTACGATTACGGTTTCGTTCTTGCTTCCCGTAAAACGGTTAATCTGGGGTTAATGGTCTTATATAATTGTGCTTCTCAAACTAGATTAGATTAACAATGTTGTACTAAACACAACACTTATGTATACACACACTCATAGGTCACATCACATAGACTCAATTCTGCTCATTTTGGGGCGGGTCATTGTAACATACTAAGGTCCAAACCAGCTCAAGCTCACTCCCACTTCCACTCGGAATATATCACGCATGCACATGCAACAACTCATTTGCTTTTTATTCTCAACTTACGCAAAATAGTTAACCAAGAGTTGTGACCCTGGGACCTCAAGGGTTTATATGTTGGTGTCCTTCATCCTAAACTAGCAAGGTGGTCCTAAACTCAACACTCATACACACATATACATGGCCCGCACATGGGCATTCATCTTGGGCCGGATATCACACACACCCACTCTCAAAGAACCCAACGTCTTCATCGATCCAACATACCTAGACTAGGACAAATGACAAAGACCTCCTCTCTTAACATATGTTCGTGCGTCCAGTCTGTCACATATGTTATGTCGTGTGACAACACATCTGGACCCAAACACACCATGCATCATATGATCATGCCCTAACCCGCACATGCGTGTAGCGCGACGGGCGGCTCTGGTACCATTTGTAACGCCCTAGGGTCCAAACTGGCTCAAGCCCACTCCCACTCGGAATAAATCACACACATGCATTAACTCATTTTCATTTTACTCTCAACTTATGCAAAAGGGAAAATTTTCTCAGAACATTGCAACGATGTATAAATTAGAAAATAACATCCAATGTGAGGATGACAAGTGGGTCATAGGGCCACATGCAGTGACACATCAATGTTTATTTTCTAACTTGTGATATCTTTGTAGTGGTACTAAGCAAATTGCCCATATGCAAAATGGTTAACCAAGAGTTGTCACCCTTTTTGTAAAATCAAAATCTGAAAATGAAAAATTGATTTAGACTTGGGCAGGTGGTTGGATGATGGGTTATTGGGTTTGTGGATATCTTGCCCAGGTCAACAAGGACCGAATTACTTGCGCCACCGTACTGAGCAATTTACGTGCTAACCACACGAGAGGGATATGAGACCTCTCTTGACTTAGTACTTTGGCGTGTGTTAGCTCCGAGTCGCAGAAGGTGGTTTGTGTGTGTTGTGTGAAAAAGGATCTGTGTCATTGTGTTGGGTGTGCGGTGGTGGAGATTCCGGGTAGGTTCTCCACCTCGAGGGGCATCGTAGTTGTCCAAGGCTTTGCCCGTGAGGGGCAGTTGACCGAGGCTTTACGATGACTCCGACACAACGTATGGGTTTCTATCCATACGGGCGACTCGTAGTTAATACATAATATTGGAAATGTCTCGAAGGACTTAGCTGTGCCGGCATACCAAAGGAAGTATGCTAATCATGTGGCAAAAAGGTGGTCTGACGTGTGGGTGCATTGGTACACCCCTGCAGGGATAAAACTATTCGAATAGCCTCGTCCTAGGTTATGGACACGCTCGGATACGCCCCGTGAGAATTAGACTACAACCTTTTAATTAAAATTTGACATGGTTGGTATGAATGGGTAATTCATACTATTGTTGTGGTGACTATGGGTTTAGTCACTTCCAGGATTGTTGTTGTCATCTATCTATTGTTATTATTGTTGTCAGTTTGTTATTTGAACATTAAAAACAGATTTGTAAACTTGCTTTCAAATGTATTATCTTATTGCAAATAAAGATTGCTTTATGCCGAAAATGAAACATACAACCTCCACTCAAATAAGCTTGCATGTAGCATATGTATAGGTCTGTTATTCTACACGTAAGTCTTGCGGAGTACAATTTTTATACTCATTTACTTTGCTTAACTATTTGTTGCAGAGGAGGAAGGTGAGCCCCAAGGGCCTCACTTTTGTGAGATGTGCTACGGGTTTGACGACTAGCTTGGCGGCCCGGTCGGTTGCCTTGTGGGTAAAGGCACACTGATTGGCTCTTTTGTTTATCACCATCTTATGGCATTTCGCTTCCGCTGTCTAATTAGTTATTTGTATAATTTTTGACCGGTCGGCCTCTCTTTTGTAATAACTCTACTATGTATGTCTTTTGATTTATTAAGTTCTGCTTCGGTTCTATGTGAATGAATGGAATTGATGCATGACTTTTTGTAAAGAGGTGTGTATACTACATTTCTGGGAAGTATACACATCTCGAGTCTCGGATTATTTGATTTGTGATGCTAGGACCGAGTGAATGGTTAAGCATTACAAGCCTGATAAACCGGGGTCTCACAAAAATAATTAATTACAAAATTAGGGTTTTTCTTTAGATTCAATCGTCCAAAACACATATCTTTTGCATCCGAACTCCGATTGAGGTCATTCAAATTTCTAAATTCATATAAATTCAAGATCTATGTATTTATTATTATTATTTAATTTTTAGAGTTTGTTTTTGAAGGGTTAAGGGTAGGCTACACTAGCGCAAATTAATAAAAATTCTACCCGTAAACCAAGATCACTGCAGTTATAGATCACGGTCTTACCACTAGACGCGCAGTGCGAAACCGATGCAAAGACGTCGAGGCGAGTAGTCGTACTAAGTTGATGCAAAGACGTCAGGCGAGTAGTCGTACTACTTCCTCGTCCTCGTCGCGGCGTCCCACGTCTGACTCCCTCTTGCGGTTCGTCCAAACGCTACTGATGCGCCTCAAAGGTATCCACACGCACGGAGAAAGCGACGCGACGGATCGCTAGATCCGCACGAGCGACTAGGGCGTGGGAGAGGTGGCGGCCAGGGTTTGAGGATGTCCCGAAAAACTGCACCCCAAACCTGTGCGCCCTTGCCCTCCTTTTATAGACGTCCTTACAATGGGCTTCTACTAATAGAGGCTCATTAGGACTCAATGCCCACTCTAATTCGGATCTAATCTGAATTAAGCTTCAGCCCCTTAAGTGTGTGACCCTCTAGGTTCACGTATGTTTAGATATGACACGAGTATACATACTTGGTCAATAGTTGGTAGCGGCCTCTAGCAAGACGTCCCAACTCCTAAACGTAGACAAGATCATATCGGACGAACCAACACAACGTTATATACATGCCAATCCCTTTGCCTCACGATATTCGGTCGAGCTCCAAGCTGACCACTCTTTCTCGATCTTGTGATCCGGAATCCCTTACTAGGTTAACTCTTAACCTTAAGTAGCATGGCCATGCATTTCTGGATCCGATCACTCGAGGGGCCCAGAGATATCTCTCTCAGGTAGAGAGGGGCAAATCCCATCTTGACTGACCATGCCTCGCAGCATGCTTCATGACAAACCCGAAAACTACCTTTATAACTACCGAGTTACGGAGTAGCGTTTGATAGCCCCTAAGTAGGTCGATTCACATCTCAAGTACATGCGACAATCTTAGGTCTAAGGACAAGGCGTACACATTGTGTAGAGAGAACCATAAGTATAATTGTTATGTCTCATGATGGGTCGGTCCAACCCCATGTTCTAAACATGTGTCCACATTATTGGTTTGACATCTCCATGTCTATGACCTGTGAAACATAGTCATCATACATGTGCTAATCCACCATTCACGTGTGTCCTCACATGAACTCCGACTAGGGACAACTTTAGAATAACCATACAAGTAAAGAGTTTCACAAACAAGTCACATACTTGTTAATCAACACAAAGGCATTATTCAAGGAACATTTATTAAATCATGGATACAACGAAATATCATCATCTCTATGATTGCCTCTAGGGCATATCTCCAACAGTTTTGCCTATATTATTTATTTTATTTATTTCGCTTACGGGTAGACGTTAATTCTTTGGGACTTTTCAAGAACGAAAAGTGCTCAAGATCAAGACCAGTACCTAGACCTATTCCAAGACAAGTTATACCTTTGATCATGTTGAACCCAACTTTTAAAATACTTTAATTCAATGTATTGCATTCTATTTCAAGTATTTATTTAAATACTTTTGGGTTTAGTTATCAATTCAAATTGTTACATCCACCTTGTCTATTGTTATGCCATATTCTTTTGTCACCCTAGGTTGGTTCATTATTAGTTGGAATTATCGTAGTACCAACGTGGGTTGGTTAGATACAAGTAGATTGCTTAGCCATGCTACGAGTTATCATTTCATGTGAGTTGCAAATATAAATTTGACTAAGTAATTATGGAACTGTGTGATAAAATTGTATGTTATGTGTGCTATTACTCGTTGATGGCATGTGTTGCACTTAATCAATAGGGTGGGAAAAGATTTAGACTGATGCAAGTGGTGGATTCTGTGTGATATGGTGGAGCTGTGTGCTAGGAATGATAATCTGTGTGACTTAGTTAGAAATTGAAAGTCTTGCCTTGGTCAATTAAGGACATAAATTTGTGCGTCATTGAACTGAGTCTTACTGTACAACCACATGCCTGGTATGGAACGGGCGTAACTGAGTAGGTTATGGAGTCTTACCATTGACAACTCAGGTTGTAGGTTAAGCAGCGTGATAGGCTAGAGGTGTGTTTATCACATCGCGGGATGGTTCGCCGCATCTCTGTCCAACGGTGTGTGTCGTACCAAACGTTGTGTGTATCGGTTGGACGACAGTAAAGCACATCGGGAGTGTTAATATTTGAGATGAAGTTTCTGAAATATTTTTTAATGGTCAGTGCTAGCTATACTGATTGTATCTTGTGGGTAAAGTGTACAACCTCTACAGAGTGTTTAATCAATCTATTCGAATAGCCGCGTCCGCGGTCATGGACATGCTCGGGGATTTCACACGACGGGTAGATTTTTATAAAACTTTGGGAAGGGGGTTGTGTGATCTAAGTCATATGGATGTATGAACAACTTGTTAGACTGTGTGTCTTCGTGAAAATAAACATCAAATTAATATTATCTTATTTGTTTTGAATTATGTTTTCAATCTATTATTTGTATTCAATTGCAAATGTTGCATTTCTGCAAAAGAACAACAGAAGCCATTCCTTTGGAATAAGCCATCATCTATAAATTGCATTCTGTGATATGACTTGCGAGTACGATTGTGTACTCATACTTGCTTCAAACAATCAACATAAGTGGAGGGGCCTTCGTCTGCATTTGAGGAGGAGTTCTACAAAGGTGTCGATCGTTAGAGTCTCGATCCCAGTAAGTTGCCTGTGGTGAATTGATGGGATTCCGCTGAAGTTTATTTTTATTACGTTGTTGTTATTTTTATTTATTGTCAGCCCTCCGTGGCTTAATAAATGTAAACTCGACCTTAAGGTGACAACAATTATTTGTTATTCAAATTAATCGTTTATTCTATTAATTATCTTGTGTTGATCGATATTCATCTGTGTTGACACTATGTGCACTAGCGTGATCCTGAACTAGTGCATAATACACAGAGGGTCCAGAATTACATTTTTGGGTCCCGACAGCGGGGATTTACAGTTAGGGTTTAGCTGTTTTAGCCTGTCTATACTGGAACTTGTGCGATGTGTGCCGCTCACGGAATGCTGACGACAACTTGGGTGCCTGCGCATACCTCCTTCAAGTGTGGATGTGGGACTGTTTGCCTGTGGGTAGGCCCACTTGTGCTACCTTACAGGTGTGGACAAATTCTCTTATTTCATAATCTTGGTCCTTCAACAAAATAAACAACTAAAAGCAATATCTCTACAGGCTTGGCCGCTTAGCGACCCTTTGTCGCTTCCCACGATGGCCTACCTCTAGAGCTCCATTGTCTCACCTACTGGGCGTCCGATGTCGCGCTATCTCGCCTATACAAATGAGCTCGACGTCATCACTCAAGACCAGGTAAAGTTTCATCAATTAATGAGCATGCATTAAATTTTGTTCAAATTTTAATTTCATTAGCCATGGTTGATAAAATCTTGTGCAGGTCACGTGGTTGCCATATACATGCGATGAGGTATTGGAAATGGAGCTTAACCCGATGTGTGAGTGGGATGACGATCCATGGATGACTCTCTTACCACTCATTTTGATACGGGGTGCCCGATCTTCGTGACGTAGGATCGAAGATAACTTGCATGCTTGACTTGACAAATAGTAGTTGCTCACCCGATGCCATTGCATGAACTTGCAACTCTTTAATTCGCCTAATCTCACGTGTACTCCACCCGACCACCAAGTGGAGGTTTACCGATCCCTCAATTCCCAACGGAAAGACAGAACGGTCTTTGAAAGAAAACGCCATATTCTCCTTCAAGTTGTTGGCCTTCACCAAACTTCTTGGAAGAATCAAGCGTTGATGCAAAAAGCAATCAAAATCTTTAATCGTGATCTCAGGTTACAATGAGGGTCTACCCCTTAATATATAGTGCTCTTCTCCATCTCATGGCTGGCCAAGAGGCCCTACAACTACTCTAATTCGGAATTAGGAGTCCTACTCCAATTCGGACACAATCTAAAACAAAAAAAGAAAACTTTTATTTTACAACCGTCACATTGTTTTGGGTATATCTTTTGATGCACGACGAATTTTGGACTGAGAGAGGATCCATTGGAACGGCCTTGAAGTTATCTTTCCAACAAGCACAAGAACACCCAAATCGGACTCCTTTTGTGAAAGTTATGATCGTTTTACTCGGACTATCCTGCTGATTCCGAATCCGAATTTGATGCTAATTCCGAATCCGAATTGAATCCAAACCTTCCTATCTTCAATTTCATTAATGGAAACGACTTGAATTCCTATGAAACTTGAGAAAAGACTCTTGTGAACCTTTGTAAAGTTATGGTATAGCTTGATATCCTCCCAAGATGTTGTACAAGCCACTGAATCATCAACTTTGTCAACTCTCGCTCATTGATCGGTTTGAATGTGCAGCATGTACTCGAATAGCCATAACTTGTTATAGAAAGCTCCAAATTACATGCCGTTTAATCCATTAGAAAGTAGACTTGATAAGCTTTCCAAATATATATATTGTTTGTGCTAGATCCTTCCGAGTTTCTACGAAGATCATCATGAACTTCAAGAACAGTGCGGCAACATCTATTGTTCGTGTCATGCACCCCTACCTCCCATGGGTTGCATGCCATTTTTGTAACAAGCAAAACACCCTGAGAAGCATCATGTTCTTTGTCTTTCAATAAATCTTCTGCTTGAAACCTGACAACAAGCGATAACCCGACATTAGGTAGTATAATATTCTGTACTAATTTAAAAGGAAATTTAGGGAACAGATTCACCTGTTGGATAAGCTTCTCTTGTTTTTCAACTCTTTTAGTAAGCTCATGTTGTTCTGAGGTACTTGATGAATTGAAAACACTATACGGAACAACATAGCTAAGGATGTTCGCATCATCATTTCTTCAAAAAAAGCCGTCCTCGGCTTTTGATAACCTGAAAATGTGCTAGACAAAGAAAATAATGTATATGCATGGTATATTTATGAATCAATTATTGTGTTTTTCTTGTTGTTTTGCCCAATCGATAGCTCTAAATCACATTTCAAATTGCACAACTGACTCTTATGATCAAATTTCACCTTCCCAACATCAAAGTCAAGTAAAGTTGGTGAAAAGCAATTGATACTATTACATGCTTCAACTGCGCTACTCTCATTAGTTATACATTTAAGAGATAAACAAGTAGGTATCATGTTGAGTTCTAAAAAATAGACACATGTATTTAAACCCATCTTAAAGAGACCATGACATTGCTCAATAGATGGTTTGCACAAAACATGTAATTTTAAATTAACAAGATTATCACAGGTAATGCATATTTGAGAAACTTGAAACATGTTGTCTACACCAACATCTCCAATCAAATTGAATTTATATATGTGTATATAGCTATTTACTAGTGATCTTAAGTGTGAAATTTCAAGAACCTTCTTAATCACACTAGATAGCTCTTTAGGACTATCGAACATGATATAACACAAAGAATTAGTAATGTGTATTCTACTAAGAACTTTTTTTCGAGTAATCAATTCCACATTGTGCAAATTAAGCATATCAAATTTAGAACGTGGAATCATGAAAGGAATAACGGAGTTTTCAGTTTTACACACCTTGCCTTGATGATCTATCGATTTAGTACCAATAGTGTTACCTTGATCGTCCTCCTCAGTTGATGTAGGTGCCGCGGGTATCATAATGTCATCATGTAACCACGGGGTAGCAGGCATTCCCTCTCCAACCATGGCTATCCCTTCATCTTTCTATTCCAATGGTGAGGGCTCTTGAATGTCTAACTCCTTATTTGCTTGGTCCACCTGCACAATGTGAGATACAACACTAGAAATAGAGGGTAAGTTGTTAGGTTCAAAAATAATCTTACTTGTCCTATCATCTATCTCTCTTTTTCTTTTGGTGTATCTCTCACACACTCAATTGGGATGATCTCAACCTCACATATGGTGGAATCACACAACTCACTCTTTTTATCACTCTCACTCAATTTGGCTATATGGCTCTCATTCTCACATGGATTTTGATACATCTCATCCTTGTAAGACCGTGGGCCAGCAATGGCACAACTACCACCAACCATGACCTCCTCACGTGTTGCGGGTTGTGACGGGGCAGCACTACTCATCACCTCGGTCGAAGAAAAATTCTCATGCTTGATCTTCTTCTCAAATGACACACCAGTGGATGAATAAGAACTAAAGAGCCAGCGCAGATTTAATTGATGTGCTTGCATGTCTTTAAGTCTCTTTTCCGCCTTCATAGCATATTTCACAAGATCTTGCAGACTACGAAAATATTCATCTTGAAATGCAGCAACGATCTAAAAATTCAAATATGCTTTGAAGTATGTCTTTTCTTGATATGCACTAGTGATATTGGCACGACGCATTGCATGATTCAACTCAATATAGTAATCTTGGACAACTTTGCATCCTTGTGTAATGCTCTCCACGTGGCGTAGTAGTTTCCGCTCATAATAGGATGGAATAAATTCTCTTCTCATGGCCCTTTTTAAATAGACCCAAGATGTAATGAATCGTTTTCCACTTAGTTGTTGTCACCAACTAGAGACATAGTCTGTAAAAAATATAGTGGCCACTCTCACTTCCTTGGCTTCTGATTCGAACTTCTGGGATTCAAACTCGAACTCCATATTTTGTACCCACTCAAGATACTCCTCTGGATCATTACTACCATAAAAGGGAAGATACATATACTCGTGTTCTGCCATTGTTAGTAGTAAAGCAAGGAATATATATGTAGGTGTATGTGTATCTCTAAAACTCACTTGTCTTACCAAATTACATTCTTACCTTTCTCAAGTGAATTGAGGTGATAAACTCACACTTGATATTACAAGTTAAAACAACGTGAGAAATGAGCGAATTTCAAGAGCAAGTCAAAGCACGACAACGGATGTTATGTGGAGCTTGGTATAGATACCTACTTAATTTGAAAATTCAAGGTATTGTAAAGCTAAGTAATTATCCAAACTAGAATTCAATGCCTAGTTGCCGATCACAAACATATAAGTGAAAATCAAAGCAACTCACACACAAAGATATTGGAACTTAGTGCAATCAAGGAATGAGCTATGTAAGATATAAGTGAAGAACAAAATAGCTCGTATTGCACAAGTTAAAGAAAGACGATAGCTAGTTGCAAATAATGAAACTAGGGCACAAGATTGCAGAAAATATTGATATTCTAACAATTGAATCAAGAATGAGTTGGGATTTTCGCTCAAGTTTATGGTTTAGCTTTGCACTTTCTTTTTCCTTTTCTCTTTTCTTTTCTCTTCTTTTTCTCTTCTCTTTTTCCTTTTTTTTGAACTATGGTCAAAATTCTTGTTCTACCAATATGAGCAAAAATTCTTTCCCACCTTTTGATCTTTGAACAATTACAATAACACAAATATTAATATGCAGCCCAAAGCAACGATTTTGGTAGTCTTAAATAGGTTCAAAGTATTCGCAAAAGGATTGAAAGGTTCACAAAGGATAAATTGGTGTCTCACTTTTTGTGTTTTTTTATAAACACGACTAAAAAAATCAAACTAGGCTCAAATAAAAAGCAACACAAAATAATTCAAGATCAGCAAACTAAACTTGATTCTAATGGACAAAACTTAATAAAACTCACTAGAATAACAAATTAAATACTACGGTTGAAAGAAAAAAAAATTGTATGGCTTTTTCATGTATAGGAAAAAAAATTAGATAACTGGATAAAGATCCTACCGAGTCAACGGAGCTCTGATACCAAGATGATACGGGGTGTCCGATCTTCTCAACGTAGGATCGAAGATAACTTGCACGCTTGACTTGACAAATCGTAGTTGCTCACCCGATACCATTGCATGAACTTGCAACTCTTTAATTCACCTAATCTCACGTGTACTCCACCCGACCACCAAGTGGAGTTTTACCAATCCCTCATTTCCCAACGAAAAGACAGAACGGTCTTTGGAGGAAAACGCCCTATTCCCCTTCAAGTCGTTGGCCTTCACCAAACTTCTTGGAAGAATCAAGCGTTGATGCAAAAAGCAATCAAAATGTTTAATCGTGGTCTCAAGTTACAATGGGGGGTCTACCCCTCAATATATAGTGCCCTTCTCCACCTCATGGCTGGCCAAGAGGCCCTACACCTATTCTAATTCGAATTAGGAGTCCTACTCCAATTCGGACACAATCTAAAACAAAAAGGAAACTTTTATTTTACAACTATCACATTATTTTGGGTATATCTTTTGATGCAAAATGAATTTCGGACTGAGAAAGGATCCATTGGAACGGCCTTGAAGTTATATTTCCAACAAGCACAAGAACACCCAAATCGGACTCCGTTTGTGAAAGTTATGATCGTTTTACTCCGGACTGTCCTGCTGATTCCGAATCCGAATTTGATACTAATTTCGAATCCGAATTGAATCCAAACCTTCCTATCTTCAATTTCATTAATGGAAACGATTTGAATTCGTATGAAACTTGAGAAAGAGACTCTTGTGAACCTTTGGAAGGTTATGGTATAGCTTGATATCCTCCCAAGATGTTGTACAAGCCACTGAATCATCAACTTTGTCAACTCTCGCGCATTGGTCGGTCTGAATGTGCAGCATGTACTCAAATAGTCATAACTTATTATAGAAAGATCCAAATCACATGCCGTTTGATCCATTGTAAAGTATACTTGATAAACTTTCCAAATATATATATTGTTTGTGCTAGATCCTTCCGAGTTTCTGCGAAGATCATCATGAACTTTAAGATCAGTGCGACACCATCTATTGTTCGTCTCATGCGCCCCTACCTCCCATGGGTTGCATGCCATTTTGTAAGAAGCAAAACACCGTGAGAAGCATCATGTTCTTTGTCTTTCAATTAACCTTCTGCTTGAAACCTAACAACAAGCGATAACCCGATATTAGGTAGTATAATATTCTGTACTAATTTAAAAAGAAATTTAGGGAATAGATTCACCTGTTGGATAAGCTTCTCTTGTTTTTCAACTCTTTTAGTAAGCTCATGTTGTTCTGAGGTACTTGATGAATTGAAGACACTATACGAAACAACATAGCTAAGGATGCCCGCATCACATTTACTTCCATGCTGTGGAGTACCACGTGCCCATCGGGTGATGAGACAGTTTGGCAAGCTTCAAGACTGTCCACCGATGGAGTTCTCGACATATCTGAACCTTCACGGATAAGGGTATCTATTGCCTTTCATTTCAACCTTTGTTTGCCATTTCTATATTAACAGTTCACTTGTTTACGAGGCAGGATGAACCAAAGGCGGAGGTACCGGCACACCGACTGGGTCCATTATCATCGTGCCTACATGTTGGAGTGGGCCGACTGATTCAATCGATCTAGGGACATGCCACAGATATATCGGAGGCCTCATTTCGTTAACTACCTCCGGTGGCTCCATGGTGTTGTGCGCTTGCAACTTCCACCAGCCATGATCGAGGCAGACATAGGGGAGGGTCACTCGTCCGATGAGGATATCGTGGACGAGTACGACGAGTTCACACGGACAGCACGCAGCCGGAGAGGGCCCCCATCAGCGCCTACTACGTGAGTAAATTTTATCCATGTACTATTTTCCAATGTCATGGTTGGCACACTATTTTACATTGTTAACCCGTTCACAGGGAAGGCAGCTCGCACACATATGCAAAGAGGTTGGTGATGTGCTCATGGTACCGGAGGGCTTGGAGGGGAGCTTCCAATGCGTGAGGAACTTCCTTGAGGTATCACAATTTCATTGAAATGAATAGTGTAAATTGTCATTGTACAAGTTCCTTATTTACTATGCTTTTAGATTTTGGTTGGAAAACAAGTGGGAATTCTCAGTATTGGTTGCTGAATTGCATTAGGATATTCTTATTGGTTTCTGGTTTATCTTGATCATCCATGTGATAGCCCATCATACTAATTTAGGGAGTATTGGTTTCTTATAGCCTACTGTATGTCTAATGCTATCTTGTATTTCAAAGGCAGAAGTCAATTGATCGCCATGTTATGGTTATAATACTTTATTCCTTTTCTTGCGACATTGTTAATTTAGGGCATTATATTTGGGATTACCAAATATAAATGTTACAAAGCAACTCTTTTCTTAGATGAATGTGTAATATAAGTTGGTAGTAACTAGTAATCTTAATGGTTAGTGAAGGCACGCTGATGCATAAACAAGTTCATACACGCTATCAATTAAGAAACTAATATCTCCTTTATTCTAGCATAATATTGATAACTTAGTATGGGGTTGATGGGTTTTTAATCTTTTGATGTTTAATTCTTGATGATTATCTTATGGTTGTGGAGATTTAGAAATAATTGATGGGGCATACTGCATACAATATTAGAATTACTATGTTTGAGTCAAGTGCCTTGTACAATCTGATTGCTTGATGTGAATGGTTAAGCATAATTCGGTTTGTAATCCATATTGCTCTTCCAGAGAGCTCCTTCGGTGGGCATGATGTATTGTTCATTGTGAAATGAGCGATTTATTTATTTAGTCTTGTATCTTAGTATCTAGGCAATTTTACACCTTGGAGAGTTGTCTGTTTTAGCAATTCTCCCTATTTCCTACAAATTCAGCACTGTAATATGCTGCGCCTTAAATGTTTTGCTAAATTGATAACTAGCAACAAGTTGATAACAGCACACTGAAAGTTATTTTTCTACAAACTGTGAGTTTTTTCCTACTGAACAAGGTAGGATAGGAATAAAGGACTCAAATTTTGCATTGATTTTTGTTAGGCAATCTGCAGTAAATCATAGGAATAATCAGAATTGTTTGTACATTAGTTGAGAACACTAATTTTAGTGTAGGGCTGCTATTTAAAAATTGATCTACTGAAATTGCACCATAGTAGTTCACTTCAACATATTGCTTGTAGAAAATTTACTCAATTTTTTCCCTTGTGGATGGTTAGCTGCCGATGCCGACGAATGGCGACTAGAATGAACCACGCCATGGCGGCGGGACATGTTGTTCAACCAGGCCTGGCTCGGAGTGGCTCGTCTCGTGCTACAACATCACATGCGACGACATCTACTTCGGCTGCACAACAAGACGAAGAGCACGACGACGACGTGGATGCCAAGTTGCCCAACGAGATGGTCCTCTTGGACCTTATCGGTGCACCTTCCGCAACACAACATACTTAGGCCACGCCTCCGCGCTGTAGACGCAGTGATCGCGCGGGCATTAGTTCAGTCAATGTCGTCGAGAGGCATGCGCGGTGAGCATCTAGCTGCTAGGTACATACCGGGTACGGGTGCGCACCAAAAGCGCAGCTGATGTAAGGAATGAGTATATATATGTACGAAGGACTAAGTAGAATGGTTCAATGGATATATGCATACGTGTTCATGTTTGAATAAAATGATTGAATGGATGATTGTGGTTGAATGAAATGATATGGAATGGTTCAATGGTTAAATGCATACATGTTACTGTTTGAATAAAATGATTGAATGGATACATAGAGGTTGTTGTGTTCTGTTTGTAGCTACTGTCACGCTAGTTGCCCTGGCGTGATAAGATGGTACTGTCACGCTAGGAGACCTGGTGTGACAAGACTTAGCACAAGAGAGCGACTAGGATTTTGCAACTCCTCTGGAACTGCACAAACCCTGGCGTGGTAACATTGTTTTGTCACGCCAGTTGCCCTGGCGTGAAAGATGGTACTCCTGGCGTGATAGGACTTTGCACCAGAGAGCGACTAGGATTTTGCAACTCCTTTGAAACAGCACAAATCCTAGCGTGCCAATACTATTATGTCACGCCAGTTACCCTGGCGTGATAAGGTTGTACTATCACGCCACTCCTGGCGTGATAGGACTTAGCACCAGACAACACCAGCTTTTTAGATGTATTTAACCGCACTAAAACACTAGCTTTTCAAATCGACATGACAACACTCTCCCTTCCCGACTTTTTAAACCGAAAAGATCGGACTCCGTTGCGCATACTTTTCAAAGGGATATGACAACACTCTGCCACACTAGCTTTTTAGATCGAAAAGACCAAACTCTGGCATGGACACTTTTCAGAAGGACGTGACAGCACTCTGCTCCGACATCTTTTCATACCGAAAAGACAATACACTTGGACTCAACCTTTTTTATAATTGAACGTACACACACATCGATTTCTTGTGTGTTCCCACTCCACTAGGAGCATTACACCCTATGGTTTATAAAAAGAGGTGGAAGAGATCTAAAAAAGAACACTACATAACCACACCCAGCACTACACCAGAGCTTAGCTTCACACAACTAGGAGGAAGATGATGGAGGACTCAGCGAACATGTACAAAAGGATATTGTAGAAGTGCAAGTGGCTAACCGAGAGGGCTAAACCCTACCCGGATAGGTCTATGATGGATGCGTCGATGCTACCGTAGTTCCCAGTCTCGCAATGTGTGTGCGGGGAACCAACAAAGATCATCCAGTCCACACACCTGGCGACGTTCGCTCTTGTGTACTACATGTGCGGCCACCACCTTGTAAGCGTATCTTGCACACACAAAATATTTATCACATCATATGTTATATTCCACAATTCTCTTATAACACACGTCCATAATAGTAGCTGGAGATGCAATGCAACTTCTTCTAATGGATCGATGCCCCGGAGATGTACGATAGGACGTTCATCCAGGAGAAGTATATGTTGAACTTTCCACGGCGAGCCGAGACCTTCCAGCGTTTGACACCTTACGTACTCGACCCTGACCCAACTGAAAAGGCATCGGACGAGCCCAAGAAGGCAGATGTGTATGATAGGGCCAAACGGGCAGCGGACAAGGGAAATGCTACTGCAAGTGATATCATGGGTTGTACTATCGCTCCCTGTCGCCGAGTGCACTCCGGATCCAAGATATAAGTTATGTTCATTATGTATCATAATTATTAATTTAGCCGGACGTTGCGTTATTTTAATATCATTCAATCGTCCAGCCCGTCTCACAGGACATGGATGACTTCAAGACTGGCTGCCGCTGTGGGCAGCAAGGAGACAAGGGGAAGGCTCCTGCAAGTGATACTATCGGTCGCACTCGGGATCCAAGAGGTAAGTTATGTTCAGTATGCATCATAATTAATAATTTGGAACGACGATTTGTTTTCCTAGCATCATTAAACCTTCCGCCCCATCTTGCAGGACATGGATGACTTCGAGACTAGCCACCGCCGCGGATAGCAAGGAGACAAGTGGAAGGGAGCGATGGGCTGCCGAAGCTATTGATCTTTGTTGCAATCGACTTTATTTCCAATCCCAAAAGGCACATATGTATCGTAGATATATTTCGGTTTGTTGCATCGTGCATGATTTAGTTGCTTATGCACGTAACCAAATCCTGTGCACCGTGTAATTTGCAACTTTATTATAAAGTATATTTCAATTCGCGACTGTGTTGTAGAGCCGGCTTCAAATCTCGTTATCCTTTCTCTTTTAATTCTTCGCGTAGCAAGGCAGAGAACAACATAAAAATAAAGGCAAAAAAGGATTATGCATTCACTTAGCACCGTTATATTCCTGCTATCTCAACTCAGGTTTACATATTTTGGAACAGACGTCCATGGAAAATCAAATGCTAAGGACAAGGTACATGAGAGTGAACTTGTGCATTACATTTTTATCTATCATGTCAAATGATCCACATATCTTATGCTACAAACGTAAAATCTCATCACCAAATGGTCCAAATAAAGACAGCTACTGTCATGCCCAATATCATAGTGTGACAAGGCGGGCTTGTCATGCTATGGGTGTGGGCGTGACTACTGCCATGTTAGCCCTCCACGCTTGCACTGCGTACTACCGAGGGTTTGCGTGGCAGGTTTGACCACGCCGCTATCGGTGGCGTGATAACACTGTTTGGCTACGCCACGGGTCATAGCATGACCAAAGGGGTTAGAATTGAAAATAAAGTTAATGGGGTGTTAACTTAAAAATATTATTGAAAAAGATTAAATAATAATAAAAAACCACTTTTAAACTATAGGTGTACACTCGAATCAAAGTTAGTAGTAAATCATTTTCACAAAAACCTTATTTTGCAAGTTCGATTATACCCCTCTTAGAACACAAATATCTACATTATATTCACAAATCAACCGTTTTTTTTTGCAAAGAAGCAAAACTTGGGGTTAACAATCTTTTTTTTTCCTGCGGAGGGGTTTAACCATCTTTGCTTGCTCTGAATACCGAAACGAAAAGACAAAAAAGGGTAAATGCTACTGTCGTGCTTCGGACGCACCGGACACCACAACCATATTTCACTTCGCTACACACTCCACCTTTTCCCACGCCCGAGCGTTTCTAGCCACTCATCCGGTCATCGCTCCTATCCACTCATCCACTCACTCCTGATTACTTCGCTCTTATCCCCCATCGCTCCTATCTCCATCGCTCTCTCCACCACTCGCTCTCTCCGTCTCCTCCTCCACTATCATGCCCGCCTCCCTCCTCCCCCCGACCTTCCTCCCCCACCACCACCACCACCGCCGCCGCCTCTGCCTCCCACCCCGTAGCTGCTCCACCTCCTCATCGTCCGCCCCCGCGAGCCGCTACGACTTCGAGCCACTGCTCACCTACCTCTCATCCTCCTCTACCGTCGCCTCACTCACATCGCCGTCCCCGCCTGCCTCTTTGTTGGCGCTGAGTGCGGCCCGGAGGCGTCATGCTCTGCCGTCCCCGCGCACAAGTGGCATGCGTTGCTCTAGGGCCTCGCCGCCAGCGACGCGCCCCTGCCGCTTGCCTTCGCACTGCTCCCTTCCTCCATCGCCACCTTCTCTCCTTCTTGCTCGACCTGCTCCTCTCGTCCCTCATCTACTCGGTCTTCGTCTCCTACCGTCTGCTCCTTCCCACACTCGTTGATACCAGAGATTTTTTTGGTGGGTTTGTTGATGTTGCGCCTCTTGTAAAAAAATATCGTGCTTATTGAAAAAAATGTTGCAACCATGAAAAAAAGTTACATAGGGAAAAAATGCTGCATACAAATTTATGAGATGTTACATCTTTTTTTGATATGTTGACGTCCTTTAGATGTTTGTGTGTGTTTGATTATGAGAATGATTGCATTTTTTATTATGAGAATGTTTGTTTGTTTGATTATGAGATTTTGAGATAATGTTGCATATGATTATTTGATATGTTGCAATAAGTAGAAAAAAAATATTGTATTATTGCGAAAAAAAGAAAAGAAAAGGAAAAAAACCTTGGAAAACCTCGCGCAGTTTGGACGACGCACGACAAGCCATCAAGACCGACCAACGGCCCAGACGCCACGGCCGCCTCGTACGAGTCGCGCTACCACAGTCCACAGCTCATCTCCGCCCAGGCCCCAGCTTCAAAACCCAAAGGCCAGAAGCCCGCCTCGAGCTCGCCTAGGGTTTTAAATCCGTCTCCTCCCATTCCGCCGACGACCGCCTCCTCCCTCTCCCCCTAGGGTTTCGGCGAGCGAGCTCTCCGGCGATGGCGCCGCCTCCGCCGCGCGAGCTCCTGGCCGTCATCGAGGCGGCTCTTCTCGGCCCCGCGCCGCCTTCGCCGGCGCAGCGCGTGGAGCTCCTCCACGCCGTCCGCGACGCCGCCCCCGCATTCCGCTCGCTCCTCTCGTACCCTGTGAGCTCCTCCGCCCTCCCCTCGCCCCCTCGTTTGGTGTCGTCCGGGAGCTCGGTTTGATTGGGTCTGGTTTTGGCGTCTCTGTCGTGCGTGTGCGCAGGGGCCGAAGGCGTCGGATCGGGCTCAGGTGGAGGCCAAGGAGGTGCGTCTTTCGGACATGCCGCCCATCACGCTGGACGACACCGACGTGCGGACAGTAAGCTCCTTCCTCACTCCCTCCCCCCTACCGATAATTTGATGTGACGCACGCTGCATTAACCTGGTATTGCTCTGAATGCGTGCAAATTGCATAATTGTGCTGCTTAAGTTAAGCTCCGTGTGATATGTTGTGTGCTTAATTGGAGTTCAAGAATCAGGGTGGCGCTTTGTGTTTTAGTTAGCTCTTGATTTTCAGAGGAAACTTGGAACTTTGGATTAGTCTCTTGTAGAGAACTGAGATGAGATTATCAGTTGCAAACACATGACTTTTGTTGAGATGAGCTATTGTTTTGACGGTGAGTTAGTGACACTTTTAGCTCTTTTTGAGTATGTCAATTGCCTCAGTGTTTTTGTTTCTTTGTAGTTTGATCTTGAAATGCTACTGTCCTTTAAGTTTTGTGGCTTTGTGATATAATATGATTTTTTTAAAGGACGGGGTGGGGTGGTGATTTTTTATGGACTGATTGTGGTGGGAGGTAGCTTGTTCTACAATGTTGCATGGACAGACAGGTCTGCTTTTGGTAGGACCATTGTACCAACTAGACGGAGACCCCGTGCGTTGCAGCGGGACAATTGCAAGAGGTCATACAAAATTGTTTATGAGATTTAGAGATAGCTATTGTAGTTAGTGGATGCCATTTGCTTAGGCTGGGTTTGTGCGATTCGGGCTTAGCTAAACAATAAAATGCGCACTAAAATGGCCTGTTACAATATTAGCATCAATATAGCATCTATATCCAATCTGTACCGCTTAATACTCATCCAAAGGTTGAAAACAATAGGATGATGTGGCTGCATGGGAGAAGAGAGAAGAGAGAATTAGCACTAATTGCAGTTAGTGGGGACTAATTGTATATATATATATATATAGGATTTGTATACTTGTGAGTTGTAACCTTAGCTTAAGATGATCAACCGAGAGTCTAATATCGTATATGACAGTCTTAGCTCTGGGTGCCTCTTTTCTCAAAAGATCACGAAAATAATGTGTCTCCTGTACCAATTTCTCTCTAACAAAATGCTAGGATGTTGCTAGCTTCAACACCGGGTAGTAAATGTATGAATAGGGCTCATTGCCTCCTGGCCTGATGTTGCTTGATATTGTAAAATGGAAGGACCAGGTAGAAGCTCCTGTTCACATGTCCTGTAAATTATTACCTTCTCATATGCTTAAGATGGTGCATCATCAATGCATAGTATGGTTTGTGGTACCGTTTTTTTTCCTTTGCTTTGGTGATGCTGAGATGCTTATGATATAAGGTTGAAAACAAGGCTGGGTGCCCAATCAATGAAATGTTATGCTCAGGATAATTATTCTCGCACTATTTGGAAAACTACTACTATTTATTCTACATTCTATCATGCTAGCATGGAGATATTTTCATATGGTTGCATCATCCATTATTTGTCTCTTCATATTTCCTAAGGTTCAGATCTGGGATGGTTTCCTGTGGTTGCACCTATGAATCTCCATGATTTGTCTTTTTGTTTATCGATCTTCATATGCCCTCTGATCTGTGACAGCACGTGGCCTGTTCCCCTTTTGTTTTCTTCACAAGTAAAAATTTGCATCTGTGTGTTTTTCAGGCCCTTAAGTTGAGTGATGAACTCAATCTTAACGAGATTGAGTGTGTTCGTT
The DNA here is from genome assembly GCA_036346395.1 of Hsuehochloa calcarea. NCBI lineage: Eukaryota > Viridiplantae > Streptophyta > Magnoliopsida > Poales > Poaceae > Hsuehochloa > Hsuehochloa calcarea. The sequence continues at coordinate 10,744,974 of CM070596.1, read as the reverse complement.
TGCTAGTTGCTGCCAACAGAGAGGTATAACTTTCAGAACTAAAGTTTATTCTAGTTCTGTATATATTATCTATGTTTTAACTTCTATCATGGTGGTGATTTTGTAGTGGGTACTATATGGTCGAGAGCCACTGGAAATATATAGGCTTGCGGCTGGCCTTTGGTACATGGAGAGGAGGGATCTTATAACCTCTCTGTACATTCTGTTGCGGGTAGTCTACCGATCATGTTCGTTCTAGGTATAGACTAATTTGAGATTTGAAGGACGCTTTCAATGGTTTTCTTTATCTTCTGTAGTCTGTTGTACTTGACCAAGGGCTTGATGCTGATCTGATCAATGACATCCAAAATCAAATGGAGGCTCTATTTAGTGATGGTCTCCGGCAGCGGATAATTACCCTTGTAAAGGTTGGGCTTGATGGAACTTGAATATACCCTATGCATGCTTCATTTTTTTTAATGAGCAGTGTTGGACATAATTTCAAAAACAATCATTGGGAGGCTAATGTCACATTCTGTAGAGTTATCCCTCGACAGACATAGGGTGTGGACTTAACCCCTCTTTTTTGATGAGAAATGTGTGCCCTTTGAGCTCAAGCTTGAAGACTTAAAATCAATTAAAATAATGGACAAGGTCAGGGGACTTGCAATGCCAACTTTGGCCTAACCTCGGAGGGTTTACTTTGGTGCTGTGCTAGCATTGCCCCCTTCATAATCTATTGGCAATGCTGTTTTAAGTCAGGCCATTCCAGCGATATTTCTTAGCAATTACTGCCTCTGTTAAAAAATATATGGCCTTTTAGAAAACTTGCAGTCAAACTTTCTTAATTTTGACCACATATATATACACAACTATTTAGATTAATAATGCAAACATAATACCATTGAATTTGCCATGAAAAGTGCTTTCATACTATATATATTTTATATTTTTTTGTCAACATATTACTATAGAAACTGATTGCCAAAGTTACATATTGTTGACTGTTATGTCCAAAGCACCATATATTTTTGAACAGAGGTATTAGCATAATTAGAAAATTTCATTCCAGAATGCATTTGCAAAGGTTTCATATCATTTCTTCTTGAAAAATGATGACTGACAATTTTATTACTTTCCCCATAAAGGAACTTAATCGGGAAGAACCGGCAGGCATTGGCCGACCAAGCTCTGAGCGCTATGTGCTTGATTTCAGAGGGGCTCTTGTGGAAAGGCGCGCCATTGTCTCTCGAGAGAGATTAAGTTTGAGCCACTGCCTTGCTCTTTCTGCACTTATTAAACTAATGAGTAAGTTAAATGCTCTGTGAAATTGCCAATATAACCTTTTATGTCCTTCTGATGTGCCCAAGGATCAAAAAACCGCTACCGGGATAAATCCTGTTGGGTGGCTGGTAATGGTTACCGGCTGGTAACCGGAAAACCATGGAAAATCTCGGTTGAAATTCATCTGAAAAATTTGAAATTGGGATGTAACCGCCGGAATTTTGAATTTGAATTTGAAGTTTTCCGGTCGGTATTTGGAATCCCGGTTCCCACCGGTAAGTCCGGTTACTGCTGGTAACCGGCCGGTTTTTTCCCCATGGATGTGCCCAGAGATTGAAATACCGGCCGGTTTTCCCGGCCGGTCCCGGGGAACAAAAAACCGGCCGGGATCTTTTAAATTCAAATTTGAATTTTTGACTCTATAATGTCCTTCTCCAGTTGGTTTAGGTATTGTTATACTAGATTATGTATTGAAACATTAGTTTTTAGTATATTTAGCACTATTAAAACATAAAAGACTGGTTTTTCATCCGGTTTTTCCGGTTCCCGGCCGGTAACCGGACCGCGGTTACCGGTTTCGGGAAAATTGCAGTTCAAAATTTGTTTTTAAAATTTGACTAGTTTTTTTCCGGTAACCGGCCGCCGGCCGGGATTTCCGCCGGGACCGGTTTTTTGATCCTTGGATGTGCTTGCCTGATGACTTGAATCATTGTCATTCCATTAGCCTTCCTGGAATGCGCATGTATGAAGCTCCTTTTGTTCATTTCGAGTTATAGAGAACCACCACTAATGCTGTGCAACTTCATTTAGGTCCCAAGGAGGTTAAGGATGTATTTTCAATATTAAAAGACTGTGCAGCTGAAATAAATGAAAATACTAGTGTGGAACTTCAGGTTTGAAGTTTGAACCAATTACTTTGATATTTGTAGACATGGTATTGGTGCAATTTTGAATTGTTTGTTGTTGTCATACAATGCTTACTATCATTTATCATTTCAGATCACCTACGGCGTTCTGTTTTCTCTTGTAATAACTTTTGTTTCTGATGCCCTAAGTACTTCCCATGAGAAAGCATCTTTGTCATCGTCTGATTCTTCATTCAGACATGAATTTCATGAGCTAGTAAGTTTAAAGGATATGATTAAATTTATTTAGTATACCAATCTTTGTTTGATTGGAGCATATAGCAAAATTTATGCTAATTGCAAGCTGTGATTGTTCTAATGATAGGTGATGAGGACATGTAACAATATGACTGTTGAAGGATTTGTTGGTGTTGTGCGACTTGCATGGACTGTTCATTTGATGTTAACTCAAGATCGAAGTAGTGCTAGAGATTCTCTCACTAATGCTTCTTCTAGAGATGCGGCAGATATTTGGTCATGTCTGGAAATTATCTGTCACCAGAATGCTTTTGAGTTTTTGCGGGAACGAGTTATGCAAACAGCTGCCTATCAGGTATAACAACCCTGGACCCTGTCATCATCTGATATCCTGATTCCATAACTGTAACCAATTAGTTATGATGACCCTACTGGTTGAGCACATAAAGTTTAGTTTTGTAATTTTGAAATAATTTACATTCTGTAATTTTGTTTGTATGATTTTCCGTTACGTTTTATGATGCTTGCTTGTCTGTTTTGCCCTTCCTAACTATAGTGGACTGGCTGGTTGGATAGTTTGATTTGGATTGGGACACACTAGAGGCGAAGTGACATTTTCTTATCTTTATTTAGTTGATTTCTACTGATTCTCGGTGTTTTTTTTCCTTTGTCATTTCTCTTTTCATTCCTATCATAAAACCGTACTCTTTCAATTGGAATCCTTATGTTTTGGAAATCCTTGAATATTTCATCTGTTACTGTTGATTTTCTGAATTGACCTACTGCAGAATGCCAGCTTTGGTAAAGAAATGAAGAGGAAATGAATCATGCACACAGTATATGCGCTTCTTTAACTTTTTTTTAAAACTATTATCCTTAGTTGATGAGTTGGTTGCGGATTCCCAGATTAAAGAAAGTATATTGGTATTGTGCATGAAGAAATGTTTTTTTTGTCAATGCTGATTACACAAAGGAGGCTTTTTGCCTATTGGCCCTGCCAAGCATAAGATAACCACATTGCTGCATCTCCCAGCAAATTGAGTTTGTGCAACAGTGTCATGGCATTACTGTGCCTAGGAAGTGTGTGCGTGTGTATTGGGGGACTGCCTATTACTGAATCTAGTAGGTCACGGGTATGGTTAGCAGTTATGTTCTTCTTTTACTTGCAATTTGTAATACTGTATCCTTTTGGACTCAATTTAACACATGAAAGTGGTCCACTATGATGCATGTGAGTGTAAAGTTATTATCATCTACGTGGTGCAGAGATAAAAAACCCGGCTGGTACCACCGGTTACCGGCGGTAACCGGTCTTACCGGTCGGGTTCGGGAACGGAAAACCCGGCCGGTTTTTCCCGGTTTAGCAAATTCAAATTCTAGTTTTCGAATTTCGGCTGGTTTTTAAGCAAATTCAAACGAATTCCATCCGGTTTTTTTTTCCGGTAAATCCGGTAACCTACCGTTGCCGGCCAGTCACCGGTAAACTGGCCGGTTCCGGGTTTTATAACCCTGACTTGGTGCACAAATTAGGCGGAAGTCCGAATCCGAGCAATCTTTACAAAAGTCCAATTTAAGTTGCATCTGATATGCACTAGATCTGTCTTTGAATCCAAGCAAATTCAAATTGTATATGATATCATCAGATCTGTATAAAATCTGAACGTATTAGAATTTGTATTGAAATCTGTATTAAAAATATGGATGCGAGCAAGGATCAAAGAACCAGTACCGGACCGAATCCCGGCAGGGGGGCGGGAACGGTAACCGGCCGGTTACTGGTTTTCCCGGGAAAAACCCGGTTGAATTTCGTTTGAATTTGCTTAAAAATCAACCGAAATTTGAAATTGCAAATTCCAGAAAACCGGTCGGGATTTTGGATGCCGGACCCCGGCCGGTAACTGGTAACCGGCATTTTCCCCCCTGGATATGGGTATGGTTTTAACCCGTTTTTTAATTGATATAATGGTACCGCCTCCCTATCAAATTTTGGCCAAGCTCTGATCAATAATATATGCAGAAGTATATAGATTGGGGCATTGTGCACATGAAAAGTGAGATCGGTATTTGTTTTGGTCAATCTTGATGCTTTTCATATATTATTGGTCAATATTTTTTTGCAAGAATATCAAACATCTGTTATTTAGATATGGAGGTAGTATATGATTGTTCTGGGTATTATTGTTTCTTCTCATTTAATGCAGAATGATGATGAGGACATTGTTTACATGTACACTGGTTACACACACAAGTTGATGATGTGCTTTCTTTCCCATCCGACTTCTAGAGATAAGGTTAGAATAATTCCTCAAAGTATCCTGACATAGCAAGATATTTAATTTGTTTTATTACAACCAATCGTGATCACTCTTTAATTAATGTTCTAAGATGGGGACAACATGCTAAGTACCTGTCTTACCTCCTTGTGCAAAAACGGTAATCATGTCTTCTTCAACAGATAAAGGAAATCAAGGAAAAAGCAATGAATGCTCTCAGTCCATATGGGCCACCACGAGATCGTATAGAAGATCCTAGTAGAAGTGGAGAACAAATTGGTCAGCCTACTAATCAGCCTTTCATATCTTTACTGGAACTAGTTAGAGAAATCTATCAGGTATTGCTTCTTTCATCGATATATTATCTGGGATTCAATCAAATCTATGGACCTGAAAATGTGCATGATATAGCTTGCTGTCATGGAGGTTACCTCCTTTTCTTTGTTCTATTAATATAACTTGTAATTTTGTATAATTAGCTCATTGTATGTAACCACTTGGTGCTGGCTGCTGATAGTGCTCTGGTGCTTCCCAAAGACACAAGGGTTGCCTTAACTGCCCTGTGCCCCATACAGTAAACTATTGAGATATCAACTACAATTTCTTGGAAAACACTTCACAAATCTGACAAACTATTGAAATCCCAGATAATGGTTGTCTATATTTTCATTCACTCAACAAATATTGACACAAATCACAGTTTTTTTCCTAGTTAGATGCATCGCTTAGTTTGATATAACCTTTAGATTTATTGGTTATGAAGATATATCTATAAAATGGACAAGTGTTTCATGTACTTAGGTGCCTAGGCACTCAAATCAATACCTAGTTGGTGATGCTCAAAGATGTGTAGAATGCATAAAAAAGGGACCCTTTTTGGCCAATTGCCATCTAACTTGACCAGGGTTTACCGTGGTTAAGCTAGTTGGTACACTGTTTATACCGACTGATGTAATCAGCAGTTTCAAGTGATTCTTCTCAGTTGAATTTAGGTTTGGGCAACTGCTACCAGCCATTGTAATTGTGACCACTGGATGGATGCTTTTATATTAGTTTTCTGTATTTGAGAGAATTTCTTGGCTTTAACATGAAATTTCTTTTTTAGATATTAAATACAAATACTTTATTGGCCTTGTTGTCTCTTTTTACACAAAGTATATGTCTCTTGTTGTCTACAAAAGGACATTCAAATATGCCTTCAGATGATGATCTTCACTTTACTAAGCTCATAATTTTGATAACTTCTTTCTACTATTATCTCATATTTTTTGTGTTCTCATCAGAAAGAGCCTGAGCTAGTGCATGGAAACGAGGAACTGTGGACCTTTGTCATATATGCAGGTGAAGATCACACCAATACACAAACTCTAGTGGCCTTCCTTGGACTTCTAAGTACTTTGGTATGCAGAATGTTTGCTGCTCTGTTCAATGTTCCATCTTTTGCTCCGACTGAACTATTTTGAGTTTTGGACTTGTCAGGCTTCCAGTGAAGTTGGTGCTGCCAAAGTCTATGAATTGCTCCAGGGCAAAATATACCGCTCAGTTGGGTGGAGCACTTTGTTTGATTGCTTATCTATTTATGAAGAGAAGTTTACAAAATCCCTTCAATCTTCCACAAGCATGTTGCCTGATTTTCCAGAAGGGGATGCACAGGCACTTGTTGCGTATTTAGCTGTCCTCCAGAAGGTCTGGAATTTCCATCGTCTCTTATTCCTGTGTTTTGCTTCTACAAGATCATTTTCTAAATAATAAATATTCAATACATTTGCCACTTTGATGGTTTTGGGATTTTTTTTTCAGCATTACCTTCCTTTTTTCCCCAGCTAGAGCATTTTCTTCAAGTGGTCATGTTCACCACACCCTTTGTGGTGGGTTTCATGATTTTGATATGACATATGATGTACACCATAATTCTTTAGTTGTGAATAAGCATTGTCAAGTATATATTTTTCCTAGTAAAGTTAGACAAATCGTAGTCAAACTATGTGTTCGTAAATTCAAGCTATTCTTATCATACACGCCTTGGTTATGTTGTTAGTTTATTACCTGCATTTAGGTTCTGGAATAGTAGTATTTTCAATAAGGCTAATAATCTTGTCTTAGTCGTATGTTATAGTCCTTATGGATGTGTACTAGCTAGCATGTTGTGGTCCAATTTGTACTTAGGTCTGACATGTGTTTCATTCTGTGTATCTTGTATTTCAGCTAGGTCTCTTTTGTTTACGTTTTGTCAATGATGTATATTTTTTTTTGACTTGAAACTGCAGGGGAGGTCCCTACCGTATAATTAAATATATTAATAAATAAAAGGGGAGTTTATGTACAAGCAGCAAGAAAAAAGAAAAAGAAAAATGTACTATCCTCTTGTCAATGATGTATTGAGTTGTAAATTGTTGTGTGTTGCTTTTGTTTCTTATATGCATGCGTAATGTTGTGCAGTTTAATCTGTTTCTGCTATCTTAGTTTGCCTCTGAGAAGTGTTCTTTCTTTATGAAGCAATGCTTACTTTCGTTTCTCTATTTTGTTATGCAAACTATCAATATACTGTAGGTGGTGGAAAATGGGAATCCCACTGAAAGAAGGAAATGGTTTCCTGACATTGAACCTTTGTTTAAGCTTCTCGGCTATGAAAATGTGCCTCCATATTTGAAGGTACAAGCTTTTTTTATGTGTACACATGTACTTTTGGCAAGTTTTTTAGGGGGTTTCCTTGCATAATATATGCTATAATTCGCGTGCAGGGGGCTTTGCGAAATTCAATCACTGCATTTATCAAAGTCTCACCCCTATTGAAAGATGCTATTTGGAGTTATCTTGAACAATATGATCTTCGGGTGGTTACGACTCCACTTGGCCAGCATACGGCAACACAGGTACCCTAAAAGTTCACTGTGACACTACTCTTTTTTTAACTGGGATGAATGATATTGGCTACTCTAATGACAGTTTCTATAACCTATTTTTTATTGCCATATAGCAAAACAAAGTGAAGAAAAAGAAACCGATCCTTTTTGCTTTTTCATATGTTTTAGGAAGGACATTAAAGCGAAAATTATTCTGATAATAAACCGTTGGACTTTTGTCTTTCACTTTTGTATCTAACATATACTTAAGATGGATGTAGATCTTGGTACTTCCACATTTGCTCGTTTCATATCGCTGCCATTTTACCACCTTAATATCTACCTTTTCTCGTTAGTGTTGCGATTGTTGTCAGACGCTTAGTTGTCAAACTACTATGGTTGTTAAGTTCTTTCAGTGTTCCCCTAGGCGTTAGGTGCTAAGTGGGCGGCAGACCAGCGCCTAATCGCCGCCTAGGCGAAGCTAGGCGGTCGCCTAGGCGGGATAAATCGGCTAAGTGGTCTAGGCGGGATCCCGGCTGCGCCTAACGCCTAGGCGGCGCCTATGCGGACGCCTAGGGGAACACTGAGTTCTTTAGAAGTTACTATATTTGGTTATGTTAGTAGAGACTATTTTATGAGTTTTTATGATATTAGTTTACTATCTTGGATATATAGTCCCTTATGGTTATCTTGTTTCTGTTTGCCGTGTCATTAGTCTCTGGAAGTACAGTTTTTATGAGGATGCTTAATTGTTCTCTATGACTAGACTGGCAGACATGTATGTTAGGTGCAGCAGGGTCTGCTTAACTAGTACAGCTTCCTCTACCAGAAGGCCTGGTGCCTGTTGTCTGAAACATTGGAAAATAGCAACTAAAATTTGTTGATATTTGCAAGTAAATGCAAATACATGATATACTTGTGGACTATAATCCAAAATGGAAAACGTTGTGTGAAAATGAATTGTCCAGTTTTTTTAAAATATTCTATTTTATGTGAAGTCAACTACTCAACTATCACTCTATCTGCAAAAGTCACACAAATTCTAGTATCCACACTATTGACGGTTGTTCTATATTCATGTATAAACTGAATAAGTCCATATAAATACTAGTATAAGCAGCTTGATTAATGTTCTACATTGTTGACGAAAGAAGTGCCTGGCAGGTCTACGACATGAGGTTTGAGTTGAATGAAGTTGAAGCAAGGAGGGAGAGTTATCCATCAACAATATCATTTCTCAACTTGGTCAATGCTCTCATCGCGGAAGAGAGAAACATTAGCGACAAAGGCCGGAGGTACTTATTAGTTATTACTAATTATTCTATACTTTTGCTTGATCTCAAATAATTAGAAGAGTAAGATTCTTTTGCTAACAGGTTCATGGCTATCTTTAAGTTTGTATATGAGGATGTCTTTGGGCCTTTTCCTCAAAGAGCCTACACTGATCCTCGGGAAAAGTGGGAATTGGCACTTGCCTGCCTGGAGCACTTTCGCATGTGAGTGTCACAATTTATATTTTTTATGTTTCAAATTGCCTTTTTTGGAATGGGGAACACTAGGGAGAACCCTGCTAATATATTATATCCAAAAAAACATACAGAAAGTTATATACAAGAAAAATTAAAGAGTAAAAGAGAATGGTCAAGTTATCCCAGCTAGTGGGATATATCTGCCTCAATTAGATAATCAAACAATTTCATAATTGACATTTTTTCCCGTAAGACTAAAGTTACTTCTGTACAATGTAACGGTGCCCTTAAAAATATGTTTGCTATTGTTCAAATACAGGGTTTTGAGCATGTATGACATCAAGGATGATGATATTTATGCTGCTGCTAACACATCTGGACCTTCAACAATATCACATGCCTCGATCGAGAGACAGCTCCCTGTGCTGGAACTACTCAAAGTATGTCCACTTATTTCAAGTCGCCCTAACATCTGGGAACTTTATCACAACTTTCTTGCCATTTGGATCTGTATTTTGTGAATATTGCACACTCCCTACTCATTGTCCAATGCATTGCTCCTTTAGTATTATGATGGCCTATTATATTTCTCTACTGGCGTTTTCATTTCATTTGGTCAAGGGCACCTTTCCGGCATCTTTTTGTATGCGTCGCTTATAGTTTTCATGATTAGCAAGGTTGGGAACTTTTTTGAGTACCCTACTAAATATAAAAATCAAAGCATATTGCTTTACTGTATTTGCATACTGAAGGCTGGAAAATAGTGTCTGGCACTGTCATCAGTTGGTTGTGAGCTTTCTTTCCATGTATCATCTCAGAAACACTTTTAGGAATGTACTACCTGATTTGATTTCCCAATTCTCACGCTTGTCAACATCAAGTACATAGTTATTTACTTGATCACACTTTTCTCAACAGGCTAATAGTTTTAACAATTAAGTATAAATTTTGTGCTCTTCATTTATATTTGTTTTTCAAAAGACAACAGTAGGAGGGGCTCCTACTGTCATATATTATTAATAATATTAAAAGTTCAAAAAAGAATATTTACAGGAAAATAAAAAGTGAAACTGTAAAGGACCAGAGTCAGTCTAGCCAGCTAAAGAGCTCTTCATTTATATGAAACTTATGTTCTTTGCTTCAGTTGGTAATGGCTTGCTTGCTTATGCTTTATAGTTTATATCCGACCCCATAGATATAAGTCAGATGTTGCTAATATTTTTTAAATATCTAAATATTTTTCATGAACTTCTACACAACCTCTATATGCGCATTGCGGCATTGTGTATAATTCACGATTGTGAAATTCTAATGCAGGATTTCATGAGTGGGAAAGTTGCTTTCCGCAATATTATGAACATCATATTAGTGGGTGTTGACACTCTTATTAATGAGCGAACTACCCAAACTTATGGGATTCTTCTGGAGAAAACTATCCATCTTTCGCTGGAAATATTTATTCTTGTGATGGAGAGAGATCTGGCTCTTGCTGATATTTTCCGTCCACTATACCAGGTTTTTGTTCTTTCTTTATCACTTTCTGGTTTTTGTTGGTCATCTCTCTCTCTCTCTCTGATTGCTTTTCTGTTGTCCTTTGAACTATGCAGCCCTTGGACGTTATATTAGCTCAAAATCATAGACAGATTGTAGCTTTGCTGGAGTTTGTACGATATGATTATCTTCATCAAATTCAGCAGTGTTCAATAAAGATTATGGGCATCTTGAGGTATATGCAAATTACTTATGTTTTTTTTTCTGTGTGCTACCTGTTTCCGCTTGCTAGTTATTGAAGGTCTACCTTTTATTTCATGTTAAACATGATAACATCTGCAGTTATTGTAACGAAGACAAATATGCCAATGTGCTTACTACTTGTTTGTTTCCATGGCAGTTCTAGAATAGTTGGTCTTGTACAGTTGCTTTTGAAAGCTGACGCTGCTAAATCTGTAATTGAGGATTATGCTGCTTGCTTGGAGTTCCGATTTGATGATTTCCAGGTCATAGAGAACACGAAAGATGACGTTGGTGTTCTAATACTGCAGGTTGTTATTTGTAGCTTTCTTTGAGTTTCTTTTACGAACTACTTAATATACCTGTCTTCTAGCAATGCAGTTGCTTATTGACAATTGACGTTGTTTTCATGCAGTTACTTATTGACAATATTTGTCGTCCAGCTCCCAACGTTACACATTTACTCTTAAGATTTGATGTCAATGGATCTATAGAACGAACAGTTTTAAAACCGAAGTCCCACTACAGGTTAACTTCAGGCTGTGTCTTATATGAAGTGATATGCTTGTTTGATGAACTGACTGTCATTATACTGCAGTTGTTTGAAGATAATCCTTGACAATCTCGAAAAAGTGACAAAGCCAGATATAAACGCCTTACTTCACGAGTTCAGTTTTCAGGTTTGTCTTTCTAGCATAGAATTCAGAAGTGAGATATTCTTATTTTACTTATTTTTGTGCAAAATTTGTATTTGCCTTATCTAAATTCAGCTTCTGTACGAGTTATGTCTCGATCCTTTAACTTGCGGACCTGTCATGGATCTTCTGAGTACCACGAAGTACCAGTTCTTTTCAAAGGTTCTCATTTTTTCTTTTGTTCTTTTGAATCAACATAGCTCAAAGCTTGATTTTGGAACTCATATTTTTCTGTGCCTACTGATCTCAGCATGTTGGGACAATTGGTGTTTCACCACTTCCCAAAAGGAACAATAATCAAGCTCTTCGTATCAGCATGCTCCATGAGGTATAATTCTCTACACATTGAGCTTTCTTGCTTTCATCAATTTTTTAGATGTTCTTTAGAATATTGTTGAAATTCGCCAAACTAAGAACCAATCCAGCTAAAAAATTGATGATGTCAATCCATTGTGTGATCAAACCTTCTATGTCAATACATTGTGCGATTAAACCTTCTATTGAATTATTTTTCATATATGGAATCGTAGTTTGGAACAAAATTATGGCAGCAATCTGAAAACATTGTGATTTATCGACATATTTGATACTTTTTTTAGCAACCTTTTTTTTCTGCCCTTTTCATTTTCTGTGAATTTGTTACATTTGTGCCACTATCTAGGTCTACTTAAGCTGGGATGTTAATAGTTGCAAACTTGCAATCATGGATCGAAATACCGTTACCGGACTAAATCTCGCCAGGGGACCGGGAACGGTAACCGGCCGGTTACCGGTTTTTTCAGAAAAATCCGGTTGAATTTCGTTTAAATTTGCTTAAAAATCAACCGAAATTCGAAATTCGAATTTGCAAACTCCGGAAAAACCGGCCAGGATTTTGTTTCCCGCTGCCCACCGGTAAGGCCGGTTACCGCCGGTAACCGGCCGGGATTTCTATCCCTGGTTGCAATAATTGAAAAATGCTGGTGAGTTTAAAAGCACATTATTTGATCTGTTGGGATTTGGGAAAATAATTGGACTATTGGAGATCTTGAAATTTTGCTACTTAGCATTTTAGCAATCATATGTGGGCTGCAAAATTTGGATGACTGCTTCTCAGGATGTTATTACCCTTTGATGGTTGACTGCTATTTTTTTAATTTTGTTGGTATTTTTCGTTCTGTTAAACTATAATTTGTTGATTTCAGAGGGCATGGTTACTTAAGATGTTAGCGTTGGCATTACATGTATCTGATATATCATCATCGGTGTATCGGGAGGCTTGTCTGGCTATTCTTTATCATTCTTTTGGCCAGTACGCTGATAACTTGAGGAGCGGAAGCATATTCCAATCTCCTGGCACTTCCATTGGCACTAGCAATGGACCAATGAATAAAAATAAGGTAATACTTGATGTCTGTTATTGTTGTTTGTTTACGTGCTGTTTTTTTTTGTAATGAATGACAAAATAGTGTTTCTATATGTTACATTGACTGTTTAACCTGTCTAGTTTCTTTTGTGTGGACCTTTGTGGCTTTGCCAGTATTCTTTCATGGCCATTATCAAATTATTTTTATTAAGGGATTATAATCCTGAACAAAAATCCACCCACAATGCAGTTTGTTAGAAAACAAAATTCCTAAATTCGATTTCCACCTCTAAATGTACAAATTATACAGAAACTAGAAGTTTGGCTGCAGACTCGAATTATCCAACTTGCCTTAGCTGTCTGCCTGGATTTTTTTGTCAGTTTCTTCTGGTAACCATAAACTAGTACCACATCCCTTAGTTGACCACATTTTATTTTGCTAGCTAGCATATGCATGAATTGAGTAGATCTATTAAATTTTATAGCAACAGAAAAGCTACACCATTCTAGAAGATTATGCATGAACAAAAGTTTTAACCAAAACAAGTAAACGGTGGAGCACCCTAGGTGCTCAATACCCCGATACATTGGTTTCAAAATTGAGTGAACTTTTGGAGCACAAAGGCCAGTGCCACTTGAGGAGGGAGGGACTATCTGGTGGCAGCATGTTTGGCGGACCGGAGGGCCTTGTACGGCACTGGATTTGGGATTTTTTATGGCCTAGCCACTGAACATGACGGAGTCGGAGGTGGCTGGAAGTGCACATGATGCACATGCACCAACCTTCAGAATACTGGTGGCTGCAGATGCATTGGCCGCGTGGAGGGCCGTGTAAGCGAGGTGAAGGCAGAGGCTTTGTGGAGGGTGGCTGCTTGGTATTATGGAGTTTGCGCCTCTCTCTCTTTCTGTTGTTGTTGTTGAAAAATTGTCCCTGGGGCTAAGTTTTCATCTCACGGTATTGTCCAATCCTAAGGAAGCGTCCTTATCCTGGGCCAGCCAAACAAAACATTTCCCCAACCCACATTCTGTTCCTTGCCTGCAATATTCCCATGGAATGCGCTAAAAAACTGACGTCCAAACAGGGTCCTTAGAGATTGCAAGGAATCCTTCCATAATTCTTGTGAACAAATATCTTTTAAGATTATTCAAGATTTCCATAGCCGAATTACCACAATTTCTGTAAATCTTAATGTGGATCTCTTGGATTATGGATGTAGTGTAGTCTTGTTTCTCATTATTGAATAATAACTCCAAATTACTTGTTATTTTCAAAATGTATCATTTGAGGGGCCCATTGTCTACTGTCTTCAATGGTTAAGTTGAGCCATAGTTACCGGATTCGCTATAAAACCCCGTGAATCGCAAACCGGATTCATCGAACCCGAACCGGTTTAGAGTACGGGGTTTGTGTTTGCAATGGAAATTGGATGAAAAAATGGCGAACTATGAACCCGAATCCCGTACCGCGACTCGGTATAATCACATTTATGGTAAGTTGGTAACTATGAGCTGAGCTCCTTTTGGGGCCATTATTATGGTCCACCATTCAGGACTCCATAAATATCCCAGACTTGCTACATTTTTATTCATTGCTGGTCAAAATGAGATGTTTTTAACATTTTTCTATGCTGGAAAACCTAATGTTGATTTTTCACTTAGGTTTTGGACTTGCTTGAGGTCGTACAGTTCAGATGTCCAGACACTTCCGTGAAATACCCACAGCTGCTTTCAAACCTGAGAGTTGAATCAAAGGTACATCCTTTATACCTTTCAATTTCTTAATTTTGCTTAATTCTCATCAAGTTTTGGTGTTCATAGATTGAAGAGATCCTAAGGAATTCCGCAACATCTGAATCTGGTGGTGTATATTATTACTCAGAGAGAGGTGACCGATTGATTGATCTGGATGCTTTCCATCAAAAACTTCTCCAGGTTATATGTTCAGTCTTATTCATCTTTGTTATGTTCATACTTCTTTTTAAACAAAAAAAATATTTTTTTGTATTTGACTAGTTGCTTCATTTGTTATTCACAGATGTCTCAAGAATTGAACCCACAATTAAGTGAGTCTGAGAAAGGCGAGCTAAAAGATTCATTCCATCATATGCTGAAATGGGCTTGGAGATATAACAAAAATCTTGAAGAACAGGCAGCTCAGCTTCACATGTTGACTGGCTGGTCTCAGATTGTTGAAGTGAGTTGTGTGTTTGCTTGGCCGCTTAATTTTTCTTAAGTTGGAAAATTTGATGTACACCATTTGCCATTTGTTATTTCCAGGTAGCTGTATCTAGAAGGATGTCTTTGCTTGAGGATTGTTCTCAGTTATTGTTTGAGTGAGTGGTGCCTCCCTTCTCATAGAATGTAAGCTCTTATTCTGGACAACTGTACCAATTTTATTGGATGTGTGCTGCAGGCTGCTTGATGCTTCATTGAGTGCGACAACATCTCCAGATTGTTCAGTGAAAATGGCGTATGTTCTAACCAATGTAAGTTTGTTGTGAATTGACATGTATCAAATATCAATCTCTTAATCTAGTACCATATGTTCTGTAAATTTCTTGAAATTTATTCATATGGTCATTTTCAAGGTAGCGTTGACCTGTATGGCTAAACTACGGGATGAAAGATTCGTATGCCCAAGTGGGGCGGATTCCGATGCAGTTACTTGTCTTGACATTATTTCGGCAAAGCAGTTGTCAAATGCAGCTTGTAACTCGTTATTGTTCAAGCTGATTATGTCAATACAGAGAAACGAATCATCCGAAACCTTGAGAAGACGGTAACTTCATTGTCTTTGGTGATTATGGGCACTGAGAACCTTTCCTTATCAACTTGTTCTCTTTACGAATATAAATGCTGACTTTGAATTGTCTTTTGCAGCCAATATGCATTACTGCTGAGTTATTTTCAATATTGTCGTAGCATTCTTGACTCAGATGTCCCTCCATCAGTTCTTCGCTTCTTGCTACTTGAAGAACAAGAGGGAGATGATGATGATGAACTCACTCTTCAAAAGGTCTTTTCTATTACATTATCTTTGCCTTTTGTAATGTGAGTATTTCCTGATCGTTCCAATGTGCTTTTTAAAGGTCCTCAAGGAACAAAATGAATTAGCACATGCCAACTTTTCTATCATAAGGAAGGAAGCGCAAGCGGTCATCGATTTGGTACATCATTCTTCTTTTGATGTATAAGAAATGATATTTTGTAATGTTTGATGTCTTGTAAAAACAGTTGAAATTTCTTGCCAAAACCTTGTCATTTCTGAAGATGTAGGTGAGGTTGCTTGGTGCCAACATATTCAGTTAACCGAGTGCAGGTTGCTGCAGTGACAACCGACAACTTATTCGGTTGACATTAGGCTAAAGTTGTAGATATTCTAACCTGACAATATTGTTTGGATAGATTGGAGATGGTTTCTGTATATATTTTGTCATGCTTTAGGTGATGCCCTTCTCGGTGTTGGGTAGCACTCCTTTTTCAAGCTTTGGCTTGATTATATTTCCATTAGTACTACATTAGAATCTAGGCAAAAGTCCTTTTGTGAATTTGTACAAGGCATGCATAATGTATTGTAAGTTTGTAGCACAGCTGTTGCATGGATAGGTAATATCACCAAATCTCAATCAAGGAGGCCGTACTAAAATTGTTATATGCACTAGCCATCTCCCTGTCATCAATCTTCACCATTTACCAGGTTTGGTTCTAGATGGTGCAACATGGCTTTGAACTTTACATACAAGTTTTTCCAATTATAATTATTGAAGTATGCACTGCTATATACTTATGTTTCCCCCCCAACTCTAGCATTTATGGAATTGCTTATATCTTATAGATGTTGGAAGCTGATTAAATTGACTAAGCACATGGTTGACAACCATACGAGTGATCCAAAATTTTTATCTTTGTTCTTTTTACAGGTTACTAAGGATGCTATTCACGGGAGCAAAGCTGGAAAAGCAATTTCATTCTACGTTCTTGACTCACTAATTCGTATTGACCACGACAAATATTTCTTAAACCAGCTTCAAAGTCGAGGAATTCTCAGATCATGTTTAAGTGATGTTAGCAACTATTTGTCGAAGGTATACACTTTGTTTCCCACTGTGCTAACTTTTTGTTGACCTTCTGGTCTAGTTTTGGACATTCCACTGCCATACTGCTAATCTTCTAAAAAATGATTCTGTGTTTGTGGACTTCTTTCTTCTCCTCTCGTTCTGTATGTGTGACAATGCTATGGTTTGGGAACACATCTAATATTAAAAAAATCTTTAAATAGGAGAATTAAAACTAATCTAGGTGGCTAGGCTCCATAGCAGATTTGGATGGTGCAGATCAAATCATCAAGGTGGACTGTCATTCTCCTAGGTGTGAGGGTAGGGATTTAAAGGTGAAATTGTTTAGGGGTTTTCTGGAAAGATGTTGGTTGCTTTTATTTGTTATCATAGCCAAGCCATCAAGATACGATTCAATGGCCAAGATTGACTTCTGATTGTCTTACTTCAAGGACGACTTTTATTTGATCTCTTTTGAAAGTAGGAACTCTAGTTATGGCCCTTTTTGTTTTTCTGAAAGGCAGTGATAACTTATATCTGTATTGTTTTATGAAGCCTGTGCTCTGCATCATTTTCCATTATCTTGTCTTGTAGTACACATGGTGAATATTAAGATACCGTTGAAATTACTCCACATTAAGATGGGGTTTATGTGGAAAAATGTTTCTTGGAGGTTTTGTTGTGATAATCTGTTCTTTTATGTCCCCATGCTTGCTGTGGTTTTGTAGTTTCAATTACTGCATTAGCAATGAGCCAATGAATATTGTTGCTGCTAGTTCTTTGTCTAGCATTTTCCTATGTCCCGTTTTGTCATCAACTTTCTTTCTTTTTTCAGGATATATCATTCTCATCAGAGTCTTCACAGCGGTTTTGCACTATTGATGCTCAATTTTCATTACTTTTGAGAATCAGTCACCATTATGGCAAGCATGGCTCTCAAATTTTGTTGTCCATGGGTGCCCTACAAAATCTTTCATCATGCAACCTCATGGGTTATCAGAAAAAGGTGCCCTTTGTTACCCAATTTAACTGCCTATCCTTGATGCAGATGCACTTACAGTATTAGTATATTTTCAGGGAAATTCAAGGCTAATCTCCAATGTTGTGAAGGAAAGAGCTGGGGAAATTGACAAGAAAAGGTCACTTACTGCACCAATACTGCGAATAGTCACGTCTTTCACATCACTTGTGGACTCAGCTGATTTTCTTGAGGTTAGCCAATGTTGTGGAGATCCACATTTTCCGCATGTCATATGCATTGTGCTTTTGTAAATCACAATTTTATTTACACAATAGCGAAACGATGAAGATTAAATGTAGACAGTAGGGGAGGGCCCTGCTGAAGAATTTGATTAAATAAACAAACTTGTAAAAAGAAGAAATTGAAACATAAATAAGACTTTGTCGCATTAGCTCGACTGAATGCTGCAGTACAGTGCTGATATTATTTTGCATAATATGTGGTTAAAGGGGAGAATGTGGAAATTGTTGGAACAAGGCTTCTTGTCTATTCCAATGTGCCAAAAGACCAATATATAACATGTACATGGTTGTTAATATGCAAAGAACATCCTAGGCTATATACATATCTAACACCTCTTCAAACTCATGGTGGATCAACAACATTGAATTTGGAGAGGTAGAAGTTATGCTAGAGTCTGTGCCTTGGTGAAGAAATCTGCTAACTGAAACTCCGAAGGCATACTGAAGATCAATAGCTTGATCTTGCACCTGCGATCGCATGTACGTAGCATCTACTCCAATACCCTTGGTGAGCTCATGCTTCACAGGATTTCGAGCAATGCTTATTGCATTAGTATTATCTAATAAGAGAGGAGTCGGTGCAGAAATAGAAACATCGAAACCCTCAAGTAGCCACCGAAGCTAGGTGATCTCAGCTTTCAACGACGTCATGGCTCTCAACTCAGCCTCAACGCTCAAATGGGAAACGATAGTCTGCTTCTTAGTCTTCTAGGCAATCAAGGAGTAACCAAGAAAAACACAATAGACAGAAAGACCGGCGATTAGAATGATCGTTAGCCTAGGTCGTATCAGAGTACGCCAGAAGCTGCAAAGGACTGGAGCGAGGAAAGAAGAGATGACGAGTGATGGTCCCGCGAAGATATCGTAGAACTCGAAGAAGGTGACTATAGTGGAGCTGAGTGGGAGCAGAGACAAATTGACTTAGGATGTGAACTGGGTGAGATGTCAGGGCGAGCGATCCCAAGGTAGACAAAGCAGGCTCCCAACAAGGTGGCGGTAGCGAGTGGGATCCTCAAGAGGCTCACCATCGGTGGGTCGAAGGTGAACACCAAGCTCCATAGGAGTACCTACCACACATTGATCAATGAGACAAGCGCAAGTAAGGATATCCTGAATTTACTTTCTGGTAGAGATAGTAGCCCTTGGGCGTAGAAGTGATCTCAATCCCAAGGAAGTAACGAAGAGGACCCAAATTAGACATCTAGAACTGCTAACTAAGATGCTTCTTCACAAAGACAATGTATTGAGAGTCATCTCCAATAATGATCCTATCATCCACATATACGAGGAGCGTCCAACCCCGAGGAGAGGTGTGAACAAAGAGGGCAGGGTTGTGATTACTGGCGGAGCAGCTGACAACAGTGACAACAAAGGAGAAGCTTTCAAACCAAGCACGAGGAGTTTGTTTGATCCCATAGAGAGAGCGACGAAGGCGACAAACTATACCATCAGGGACATAATACCCAGGAGCGGTTACATGTAGACCTCACGCAGATCGTCATTGAGAAAGTCATTCTTAATGTTCAACTAAGACATGTGCCACTGTTGAACGGAGGCCACCATAAGGAGAGTGCAAACAGTGGTCATTTGAGCAACAGGAGCGAAGGTCTCATCGTAGTCACGACAATACTCGCTGAAAACCACGCGCCACAAGACGAGCCTTGTAGCGCTCAAGGGAACCATCCGAGTGGGTCTTGATCTTGTATACCCACTTGCACGTGATGGGAGTGACACGCGTAGGTAAAAACACAAGATCCCAAGTGTCAGTACGCTCCAAAAGCAGCAATCTCCTCAGACATCGCGAGCTGCCACTCAAGGTGAGCAGCAGCCTCACGATAGGTCGTAGGCTCAGAACGAGCAGTGGCTGCAAAGCCGTAGCGCTCAGGCGGCCGGACAGTGTGACAATCACGAAGATCGTATCTGGGAGGAGAGGGCGGAGCTGGCCCCAGCAAGGACGGATAAGAACTGGGAACAGGGCCCAATAAAGACGGAGGCTCAACAGGGGAAGGGGTAAGCCGAGAACGACAAGAGTAGTGCAGAGGAAAAGGTGGAATCTCAACAAAAGAGCGGGAAGGAACCTCTGGTGGAGAGGGAACAGGTGGAGCCGGAGGAGAGGGAGGCGAAGAAGGTGCAGGATGAAGGGACATAATAGTGGAAGGCGGAGAGTTAGGAAAAGTCAGAAAGGAGATCGACCCAACAAGAGAATCTGACCTGACTGTGTGGGAACGAGGGTATTAAGGCCGGGACTCGTCGGAAGTGACATCCTGAGAATCCTCATCCTACGAGCAGTAGGGTCGTAGCAACAATAACCCTAATGCTCAAGACTGTAGCTAAGGAAAACACACTCAATTGTCTGAGCAGTCAGCTTGGTGCGCTCACGAGATGTTAGGAGGACGAAGCAAACACAACCGAAACTGCGGAGGTGACTTTACTCTAGAGTTTGACCATAGAGACGCTCAACAGGAGTAGCAACCTGAAGAGTAGGGGAAGGCTACATTTCGATGAGAAAAGTAGCAGTGGAGATAGCCTCAGCCCAGAAGTGAGATGGAACAGAAAAGGCAAGCATGAGAGTGCGAGCTGTCTCAAGCAAGTGACGTTGTTTACGTTTAGAGACACCATTATGAGTGTGAGCAACATGACAAGAGTACTGGGGAAGAGTATCGTGCTCAGCGAGAAAGCGACGCAAACCATTAGATAGGTACTCGCCAGTAGAGTCGACACTTAACACACGAATAGCTGAATCAAACTGAGTGTGAGCTATGGTGGCGAACATCTGGTAAATAAAGAGAACTTGACTGCGAGAGGACATGAAGTAGATCCAAGTATGACGAGAATAATCATCAATAACAATCACATAGTATCGATGACTCTCTTTCGAAACGAAGGGAGCCGAACCCCAAACATCAAAGTGAACAAGATCAAAAGGACGAGTAGAAATAGAATCACTAGAGGGATATGGGAGCCGCAGCTGCTTGGCGAACATCTGGTAAATAAAGAGAACTTGACTGCGAGAGGACATGAAGTAGATCCAAGTATGACGAGAATAATCATCAATAACAATCACATAGTATCGATGACTCTCTTTCGAAACGAAGGGAGCCGAACCCCAAACATCAAAGTGAACAAGATCAAAAGGACGAGTAGAAATAGAATCACTAGAGGGATATGGGAGCTGCAGTTGCTTGCCAAGCTTGCAACCCATACAATGTAAAGATGTGTCTTCAGAAACAGACCCAAGAACACCAGACCTACTAGAGACGATAGACACGATTCGTAGAGATGACTCAGACGATGGTGCCACTAAGTGAAAGAGGTAGTGGAGGACGCGGCAAGACCAGAGGTAGTGGTAGTGGCTGACTGGCTGGTGGAGACAGTGGAAGGAAGATGAAGCCAGTCGAGCTCCCAAAGACGCTGCGAATTACGGCGTCGAGGCCTAGTACCAAGTAGAGTCCTCGTGTGGCGGTCCTGAACACAACAAGATTTGGACTCAAGAACAACACGACAGTTGTGATTAGTGATCTGACCAGCCAACATAAGCTGCATAGTAAGCTGAGGAACATGAGAGGCTACAGGAGCATGGAAAAAAGAAGTGGAAAAGGTGCCTCGACTTGCAACAGGAAGAGAGAGAGGATCTGCATTTTGAACAGTGGAAGAAAACCGTGGGGCGCACGGAATTGAGGAGGGTAGAATTTGGTGCCATGTGAAAGGAAGCACTAGAGTTCAAGATCCATGGAGACAAGATACTTGACGAGGGAGAAGACGGAGGCAGAGGCGGAGGCGAGGAAGACTGCTGAGAGAAGCAAGAGCCAGACGAGCAGAACTCGAGGAGTCTGAGGACTTGCCGATACTGAGACGCTGGAGCAGTGAGACGAGCTGCTATGTGACGTCACCGGAGGAGCCCTGGCGAGAGGCGCCAACTCCTGAATGGGAGGAACCTCTAGAGCCCTTCGGGAGACGTCCACCCCGATGACCTTGGTCCCTCCTTTGCTTATTGCAGCCCTGATACCTGTGGTCACGCTGGTAGTAGGTCTTTGTGAAGACCAGAGAGAGGCAAAGAACCACGGGTGCGGCTGGGAGTGAGGCGAGGATCACTTGTCGGTTCTGGAGAAGTAGGTCTTTGAAGGCATAAGGCGACTGCATCCGAGCTACGCTACGGTGACGAGTCTCCTCAGCATGCACACCCGTGAGGGCCTCCACCAAGCTCGGGCGTGGGTGGCGAGTCAGGAGCTGAGCACGCATAGTCTCGAACTCAGGCCAAAGACGCGTCAGGAAGTCGTAGAGACGGTGGGTCTCTTAGTGAGCGCGAAGCCGCACTCAACAGGGACAGGTCTGACAGACATCTGGCTCCAGAGAGTTAAGTTGGCATCACACCTCAGACATCTGCTTGTAGAAGTCATCCACGGTGGCATCAAGCTGCTGAAGTGAATGCGCTTGGTGCACAACTGAGAGGTACATAGCATCACTCGTCGGATGGTAGTGAGCTCGGAGGCTCTCCCATATAAGCTGAGTCGTCGATAGCTTTGCCACATCCATAGAGATGGCCACGGGCATACTACTCACCAGGATGGCGGTAGCACGAGTCTTGGCATCCTACCATCGCTTGTAGGCCTGTAGCTTAGACTGATAGAGCTCCAGGGCCTCCTCCAGCGTAGCATTGGCGGCCTCCTGAGCTGCCTGATCCGCACCACTAGGAAGAGTTGGCAGAACTGGCGGCGTAGAGCGAGGCATATAGGGGCGCTGCCGGTGAGATGACCCCAGAGGCGCTGACTTTTGAGGTGAATCCCACTTCCGGAAGTTCGTCCCGTTAAAACGAACCGAAGGGAGCGGGACGACGAAGGAGCCGCCGGCGGAAGCCATATGGAGCAAAGTGGGGGTTGCGGATGTTGAGGTCTGGGAAATTTGGAAAGATCGGAGCGGAGCTGGGGCGAGAATCAGCCGAAGCGATCAGGCGGTGTCTGGCGGCGATGGCCAAGCCGCTAGGCGACGCGGCCGGGTGACGGTGTCTGGCGCCGGTGTGATGTGCTGGCGGCGGTTGCTCAGGAGCGGGTGAAGCACGACGCGAGGCTCCAGCGGCGGCGGCCGACGTCGAGAGGGGTGCTGACGGTAGTATCCGGTGCTGGTTCGGCTCGGGTGGCGCGGTGATGACGGGATCCGGTGCGGGTGGCACGGACCAGTCTCAGGCGGCGTGGGGACAATGGGATCCGGTGGCGGTGGCACTAGCTCGGGAGCAGGGGAGGTGGTGCATGGCTTCGGTGTAAGAAACAGAGCACGTCGTTCGCAGGCGGCGGCAGCAAAAAAATAGAGGAAGCTTCGGTAGAAACGGAGGAACAACGGGGAGGGTGGCAGCAGCGGCGGCGGTATCCGGCGGTGGCGGCTGCGGCAGCATAACTCTAACGTTACTCTGATACTATGTTAGAATGGGGCTTCTTGTCTATTCCAATGGACCAAAATGCCAATATATAACATGTACATGGTTGTCAGTATGCAAAGAACACCTTAGCCTGTATACATATCTAACAGAAATGAACTTTGTATTTGTAGGTCCTCATTGACGGTTCCACTGTGAACAAAAAATTATAATGAGCTATTAGCTAAGATGAAGGAAATAGTAGTAGCTAGGTATTTGCATCCCATTTCATGTTTAATTACGATGATTAGATACTACATAACTTAATAGTTTTGTTTTGTACTAGACCTGCCATGTTGATAATCTTATCTTTGCAATGACGTAACTTTAGGTACATTTCATTACTTAAAACTAAATATCATTGCCATGTAAGTTTATTGGACAACCATAATCTATGATCTTTCCTTATCGATGAAACTTATTGTCTGTTCTATGTTGGCAATAGTGGGGACCATAGTGTTATTGCTGGTGATGAATTTTACTTGAGATGCATTTTTTCCTTGTTCTGTGAACTTTCTATATTTCTGTTCCTCTCTATAGAAATTTAATTCTTTATTCAGGTGAAGAACAAAATTGTACGTGAGATAGTGGACTTTGCCAAGCAGCATCAGTCCGTTTTTAATAGCATTTTAAGGGAGAACATAACTGGAGCTAATGCCTTAACCTTGGAGCGGGTTAATATGGTGGTTTCTATTCTCAGCAAGGTTTGCTATTTGCTTCTCATTTGATTTTGGCCATTTCTGTTATGGAGGTTCACTGGTGCTAAGTACTTTATAGGTATGGGCTTATGAGGAAAATGATGAATGCAGCTTTGTCCAAGATCTATTTTCCATGATGCAGTCTCTTTTTAGTCTTGATTTTGGGTCTCTGAATTTTATGCAATCACCAAATATGTTTGAGGTAAGCTCTAGTTATCTTTAAAGTATCTACACTATAAATATGTATATTTATGCACCCCAAGATTCTTCTAATGCTTGTAAATGTTACTGGTTACCAGAATCAGAAGTCAGAATTGGTAGTATTTGGTCTGTGCTTCGGCCTTCTCTCTTACCTATATTTTCTGGCTACAAAGAAGAATATGCGGTTTCAAGTAAGTAATGTAGTTTTGAACATCTGTTCATTTTCTCATTCATGGTCTTGTACTCTTGTACGCTCTGCTCCACATCCGTTGGTCAAGAGTCATGGCGATAAGGTTTCTGACAATTAAGGGAAAAAACTTTTTGGAGCTTTTTATAGTTCGATACCAGGATAAAAATCTCGTTACCGGCCAGTTTACCGGTGACTGGCCAGTAACGGTAACCGGCCGGTTACCGGATTTACCGGGAAAAACCGGATGAAATTCGTTTGAATTTGTTTAAAAACCAGTCAAAATTTGAAAACTAGAATTTGAATTTGCTAAACCAGGAAAACCCGGCCGGGTTTTCCGTTACCGGACCCGACCGGTAAACCGGTAACCATGGTTCGATAGTTAGGTACAGTCATCGTAGTTTTGGACAGGTTTGGCTGGTATGGTCAAATATCTATGCGAGCACTGCAGCGCATGTACTGAAGAATTGTGAGTCCTGTAGCATGTGTGAACAGTAATACACGCAAGTATTTGGCAGGATTTATTATTGAATCTACATATTAGGTGTTTGTTATTATCTATTAGTTAGACGAGTTATTATTAGATTAGATTGTTAGAGATAAATTTCTTTATATATTATTTCTTATGGGTCAAGTCGGGTCGTCATATAAAAGGGATAGCTTGTATCCATTATCAATCTAAGCAATGAGAAATCAAAAGTTCAACTAAGTCTCAGAGCCTCGCTACCTCGACAGGGAAGAGCCCTGCCGGCAGTTAGATAAGGGTGAGTACCCTACTCTCGGTCCTCGGACCCGTACCCAACCAATGACCACAACATTTGGTATCAAAGCTATTCACCATGACTTCCTACGCCACACTACCCTTCGCCATGTTGAAGGCTGGCAACGAAAAGATACTAGCCTTAATTTACCACATGATGACCATCCTCCAAGAAACATGAGCATTGATGGTCAAGTTGAAACAACAGGAGGAGGGGTCGTGTGCCATTGCAATGACGACGCTACTATCACCTTCCTCAACAGTGCCACCAACACCACCCCAGTGGGCATCGCTGCCCTTGGTTGTACCGCTCGTGCGGCGCCGCTAGAGGAAGGATGTTGCTGTCCAGCGGCGATCTTGTCCACACGACCGGATGATGTTGCGCCATAGGCAACACAGAGCGCAACAACTAAGGGGACAACGCTGTTGTCGCGTCCTTCGCGTCACGCTCCATAGCAGTAAGAGCATAATTGCTCCCCCATGTCGGTTGCCTATGCTGCCGACATTTTCCTCAACACCACGACATGCTAAGACGCTTCTTCCTTAGGCGCCATACGTTAAAGTATCGCTAATCTGCTCTCAAGCGAACCGACGTCGGTACTGGATACTCTTGTCAATATGAGGCCACTAAGGACTTCAACCGTGGCCACCACCGTAGCTCGAGGACGAGCTGCCTCGAGGGGTGTAATGTTACGGAGAAAGGCGCGAGGCGGTGTAGCATGCTCGTGAATTATTGGCCGGTTTTCTTCTGAGATTTTATGATGTGTTTTCTGATTCTCGGTTGGGGGTGAAATCTTTTTATTACTGGATGTTTTCCCCTGTTATTGCTCCTGTCCCTAATAGGTGCTGTGCAGACTTCGACAGAGTTTCTACTGTATTACTTTGGTCATTATTTTCCAAAGTAATATGCTAGTAAGCTCTTCGCTTCACATTGCTCAAGAACATTCATAGTCTTCAGCAGCAGCTGATCGGTCGGTGAGGAATATTACGTTGCTTTCACTCACATCACCGGTCCTCTAGAGTCTATGACACCAAGAAAATTCATTGTTGCTGTCGGTCTTGTGTTGCTAAAGATGAGTATGCTCGCAGACGCTCATGTATCGATTTGTGATGGGGCTTGATCGGAGTTTGAGCTGTTCGTACTCAATTGCTCAACTATCCCACTCCACCGACTTTGATCGGCGGCGCTCTCTAGTTTGATTGCGTAAGAGACGCGTCTTCATTCTCTTATGCTCGCCTCAGATCCTCACCATGCCGCTCGAGTCTCTCACGTGATGCGGATCTACAGAGCGACACCACGGAGTGTTGGTTTGTTCCCATTGCAAGAGGACTCGGTCATCATGTTGACAAATGTTTCAAGTTACATCCAGACGCCTTATTGCCTATCGTGCTAGATGACCATTTGACCGTCGTCGTGGAGCACCTATCGGGCCTTCCAGAGCACTCATCGGAGCAAGCCATCGCGACTGAGAATTGTAGTATTACGAAATATTATATTGAAAAATCTTCAAATCACATGATTTATCTAGTGCTAACCAATAGCTAGGTTCAATCAGGTAAATCACTTTGCATTGGGTACCAAACTTATGGAAACGAACTTAAAAAAATAGAAGTTTGATGTGAATAATAACTCTCATTTTCTTTTTATATTTATTTTTGATTTATACTATGTCAGGAGTTTCTCTTTTTTCGCCTAATACATATTTAGTTTTGTTTAGTTTTGTTTTTTATGTAATACCTTTACAAATCTTTACAATATTCAGAGATACTTCACAAAATTTCCATGGTTTTCTTGTTGCTTTGATTCTCGAACCGAAGTAATTTGCATGATTGCACCTAGCTATAACTTTGTGAAGGTATTACATAAATTGGGGGCTTATCTAGTTTGTGTTAGAAAGATGAGACAATGGTTTTGCTATTCAAAACTGTGCAGCTTATTCATTAATTGAGAGTGTATATATAGACATTACAATAGGCCTTATGGGCTACATGGGGAGAGAGAGAATGTACAACACTTTTAACACCCACCTTCAAACTCAAGGTGGATCATGAGAATTTAATGCACTGAGTTTGAGTAGATGAAGCCAATGTTGTTATCGAGTCTGAGGTTTAGTGAAGAAATCTGCAACTTGAAGCTCTGAGGGAACACACTCGAGGGCAATGGCCGACTGCTGACAATGAGACCGTGTAAAAGATTCATTAACACCAATATGCTTTGTCAGCTCATGTTTGATTGGATCACTAGCAACATGAATGACACTTGTGTTGTCACAAAAGATAGGTGTAGGAGTGTCACAATCATGGATTCAAAAACAGTTCCCGGTGCAATTCCCGGCCGGTTACCGGTTTTCCCGGGAAAAACTCGGTCAAAATTTGTTTAAATTTGCTTAAAAATCAATCGAAATTCGAAATTTGAATTTGCAAACTCAGGAAAAACCGGCCGGGATTTCAAATCCGCCGCCACCCAGAAGGCGATTCTGCTATCACAAGAATCAGCAGAATCGATCGGATTTCTATCCCTGGTCAATGGACGCTGAGATCAATCAAGAGCCATCGAAGCCAAATAATCTTTGATGTAGTAGCGGCAGGTGCTAAGCACAGCCTTTGCACTAGAGTGTGACACCGCAGTCTGCTTCTTGGACTTCTAGGTAATGAGCAAAGTACCAAGAGAGATGTAGTAGCGTCAGAGTAAGCGTGGACCTGGAGCCGACTCGAACTGGCATAGAACAGACGTCTGGACGCAGTCCCCCTCAAGTATCTCAGCACACGAAGAACATGACCATAGTGGACTGATGTAGGTGCACTGACAAACTGGTTGATCATATGAACAGCTTGAGCAATGTCTGGCTTGGTTACAGTGAGATAAACAAGGCTCTCAACGAGCTGACGATAGTGAGAAGGATCTATCAGTGGTACACCATTTGTAGGTCGAAGCTGTAGATGGAGCTCTATGGGTGTGACAACATTGCGTGTACTAGTCGTACAAGAGTGCGCAAGCAGATCCTGAATGTAGCAAATCTGGGAGAGGTAGTAGCCATCACTATCAGAATGAACCTCAATCCCCATAAAGTAGCTCAGTGGTCCCAAATCGAACATCATAAGCTGTTCACTCAATTTCCTCTTCACAAAAGCCACATAATTCATGTTGTCTCCTGTGATCAGCATATCATCTATATATAGCAGAAGCAAAGTACAACCCCGCTGAGAAGTGTGAATAAACAAGACATGGTCATGCTCACTTTGAGTGAAACCAACTGCCCGAATCACAGAACTGAAACACTCAAATCAAGCACAAGGATCCTGCTTGGACCATATAGAGTACGCCTAAGGTGACAAACATAGCCTGTAGGTGCCTCAACACCTGGGGGTGGCTGCATATAGACCTCGTGTAGATCGCTATGAAGAAATGCAATCTTGACATCCATCTGAGATATAGTCCATGTGCGTATCACTGCAACAACAATGAGAGTACAGACTATTTTTATATGAGTAACTGGAGTAAAGGTCTCATAATCTCGACCATAAGCCTACTGAAAACCTCTTGTAATAAGACGAGCCTTGTATTGCCCTATTGAACCATCTGGCTTGTTCTTTACTTTGTACACTCACTTGCAGGTTATAGGAATAACTCCAGATGGTAATGGAACAAGATCTCAAGTGCCTGTACACTCTAATATTGTGAGCTCTGTCATAGCCAACTGCTACCTATGTATACTGGCAGCCTCTTGATAGGTACTAGGCTCAGAGGTACAAGTAGAGGGATGACAAAAGAAGGGCCGATCTTCATCAAAGGTCACATCACGAGAAATGTGAATGCGACGTGTTGATGGATCGTAACAACGATAGTCCCTTATGCTTAGGACTATAACAAGGAAGACACACTCAACCGGCTGAGTACTAAGCTTTGTACACACACGAGGTGTTAGAAGGACATAGTAGACACAACTAAAGACACGAAGATGAGCATAGCGAGAAGGTGCTCTATACAGGATCTCATCAGGATACTTGCCTTGAAGCTTGGAAGAGAGCTGACGGTTGATGAGATTGATTGCCGTAGAAACCGCTTTCCCATAGAAGTGAGAGGGAACAAATGAGGAGATGAGAAGAATACGAGCAGTCTCAATGATGTGACGGTGCTTGCGCTCAGCAGCACCATTCTGAACATGAGCACCAAGACATGAGAGCTGAGGAAGAGTGCCCTCAGAAGAAAGGAACCGACGAAAGGCTGATGAAAAATACTCTTCCCCAGAGTCAGAACGAAAAACCCGAATAGAAGAAGAAAACTATGTATTAATCATCTTAGCAAGGGACTGATAAATGAAAATCAACTGAGTGTGATGTTTCATAAAATAGATCCAAGTATACCGAGAGTGATAATCGACAAATATGACATAATAACTATGAGCACCCTTCGAAGCAAAAGGAGATGGACTCCATACATCTGAATGCACCAAATCAAAATTACAAGAAGATTGAGAGGTACTATTAGAATATAGAAGTTGTAGCTGTTTCCTTAGCTTACAACTAGTATAATGAAAACTAGACTCAACAGTGAAATGACCTAAGGAACCCTGGTAAAAGACACTAAGGCCTAAGACGTACTGGTGGAAGGAAGATGTAAGATGTTCAAGACAGAGATTAGGAGAGCCTCTACGGTGATGGTCAGAACCAATCATTCTTCTGCTCTGACAATCCTGAGTGAAACAGGAAGAATCATCAAATCCAATGAAACAATTCATATAAGTTGATCAACAGAAAGAAGGTTCGTAGATAACTGAGGAACAAAAGACACATCAGGAATATAGAAGCAAGATGTACAGAGAATGCCCTGATGGGTAATAGTGCAAGGTGTACAATCAACAGTGTAAACATATGTATCATCAGTCACAGGCCTACGAGCAACAAGCTAAGAGCTGTCCGATGTAACATGAAAGGAGGCACCCGAGTCCAGAACCTAAGGATAAGCAGCACTAGGAGCAGAAGGTGCAACTGATGTCATAGCGGACACTAATCCAGAAGTCACAGTAGGTGTGGATATGGCAGTAGTGATTGCTCCAGTAAGTGCTCTCGGAGGCCTAGTAGGTGCTCCATGACGACGATCAGATGGATGTGTAGCACGATAATCAACGAGCTAATCTGGAAGTAACTTGAAGCACTTGTCAATATGATGACCAGCACTCCTGTTGGTGTAGCTTTGGTAGATCCAAACCGCTGTGAGAGACCTAGGTCAGCATGTGGCGAGGATCCCGAGGTAGGCATAAGCGAATGAAGACGAGTCTCCTCTGCAATCAAACTAGAGAGCACCAGTCACTGTCGGTGGAATGGGATAATTGAGTAACGCTCAAACTCTGATTAAAGTCCCATCACAAACTGATACATGAGCGTCTGTTAAGCATACTCATCTTTAGCAACACAGGACTGACAAGCAATACCAGCCTTCGGTGTCATAGACTTTAAAGGGCTAGTGATATGAGTGAAAGCATTGTAATACTCCTCCACTGACTGATCCTGCTGTTGCGGAATACTATGAAGGTTCTTGAGCAATGTGAAGCGAAGCGCACCACTAGACTGAACATGTCTTCTCAAAGTATGTCCACATCTGCTTGGTTGAAGTATGGTATTCTAAGACTCATCCTTAGAGAAACATAACACTCAGAACAATACCAGTCATGACACGATCATCCTCTTTTTGCTAAGCCTTTACTGCCTCGACATCAACCTTCTTCAGATCAGGAGGATCATCAGTCATATGAGAGGCCAAACCATAACCCCTAGGAGTAGTCTTTACTGAGAAAGCTCATGCTCGGTAGTTGAGCACATCGAGCTTGATGTCCGTGAACACGAGAGATGAATTGCCCCTAAACGTTGAGTCAGATTTTGCCATCTCGATGGACCACAACCACACGACAGCAAGCAATCAACAGCAGAGGCACAGTAGCAGTAAAGATCTTACTGGACCAGAGGAGTAGTACCAACACATGATGCAAGCAATACCATTAAGCA
Source organism: Hsuehochloa calcarea (assembly GCA_036346395.1). Taxonomy (NCBI): domain Eukaryota; kingdom Viridiplantae; phylum Streptophyta; class Magnoliopsida; order Poales; family Poaceae; genus Hsuehochloa; species Hsuehochloa calcarea. Next base: position 10,713,678 of record CM070596.1, on the reverse strand, counting down.
GAGCAATCAAGAAGCATAAGCTATACCAACACAGTCGAGGAGAGTGTCGGCCATCGAGGAGGGCATCGACCAGTGCTAGCGTCGAGGGGAACCAGCGTCGCGTCAAGATATTGGTTACTCTTGGAGAGGCGGCCTGGAGTTGCTAGCGTCGATAGGAACCATTGTTGGCGTCAAGCGTCGCAAAGGATGCACGGGCGGGCAGAGCAACGTCTTTGGGGCCCTCCAAGCGACTAGCCTGAGCAACAAGGCAGAGGATCTCCGGAGAGGCGGTGGCCTCCAGGTGACCATGCTTCGAGCTCGACACAGATCCGGAGGTGTTGGTGTCGGCAGAGCACGAAGCAGACGTAGTTCGGTGTAGGTCAGAGGCACGGCGACGAAGCACGCAGAGGAGGTTGCCGCGGGCACATCGCGAAGCTGGGCCCACCGACTGCATGGCGCGAAAAGGCACAACTGAGACCGGCCGGATGAGATTGGCTTATGGAAATAGGATTAGGGTTAGAGATTGTTCTGATATCATGTTAGAAAGATCAGACTAGGGTTTTGCTATTCATAACTATGCAGCTTATTCATTAATTGAGTTTGTATAACTATATATAGACATTACAATGTGCCTCATGGGCTACATGGACAACATGGGCCAAGAGAGAGAATGTACAACACTCTTAACAGTTTGCATTAGATAAGCCCCCCAATTTACTAATGCAAATTTTGTGTTGCCAATCTCAACAATTGTATACATTAGTTGCCAAAGTTTAAAACTATGATTGCACATGTTAGGAACTGAGGGGGTACTGTAGTTTATTTCATCAAATCTTCCTATTTTTGATAATCCATTTGCTGCTTTATTCTTCTTTTTTTGCACTTCTTTGATAACATTCTCCATCTTGACCTTGCAGGTTTCACATTGTGATAATAGCGAACATGGTCCGCAGCAACCAACACTACAAATGGTTTCAGATCTTTTGAACTCAATAACACTTGCTTTGGAAAGAGTAGGTGAAGAAAAATATTTGTTGTTAAATAAGGTATTCAATTAGCTAACTACTTTCCAGAAGTTTACATTGTTACATATGTATATAGTTAGGGTGTTATTTGCATATTGTAAAGATTGTACATGATATATTGGCTTTTGATCTATTGGAATAGATAGCATTTCTCATTCCAACATGGTATCAGAGCAAGGATTAGGGTTTCCTCCATGATAGCCACCGCCACCACCGGCCGCCGCCGCGAGCCATCTTTGGCTCTTCCGCGCCTTGCTTTGCTTCACTCATGTGCTTCTGGCCGCCGAAGATCTCCCGCCACCGGATCTTGAAGCTCCCGCCGTTGGATCTGCAACCTGCGGTCAGATCTGTGCCTCCCGCAGCAGGATCTGTGCGACGCGCAAGCAAAGTCAACCCGACACCGCCCGAGCCTGACGTAGGCCAAGCACGACCTCGCCGCTGCTCGGGGCACCGTCCTTGACGCCACCCGACCTCAACATCGGTCGAGCTCGCCACCCCATCGTCGCTACGTTGCCTGAGCGCCTCCAGCCGATGCCTGAGTCTCTCCGGCCGCTGCTGGTCCCCTCGGGCCAGCCCCTAGCTCCTCCAGTCGCAGTCTGAGCTCACCTTCGGTTGACTCGAAGTCGCCACCCCTTTGCCCGTGTCCAGACACACCGACTCTGGGCCACCCCTCTGCTCTGGATGGCTTCTGCCGGCGGCTCCTTCGCCATCCCACTCCCTTCGGTTCGTTTTGATGGGACGAACTTCCGGGAGTAGGCTGTGCACATGAGGATTCACCTCAACAGTTAGTGCCTCTAGGATCATCTCACCAGTGAGCACCCTTGTCCACCTTGCCCTACACCGCCAGTTCTGTCGGCTCTTTCTAGTGCGGATTTGGCGGCTCAGGAGGCCACCAATGCTGCACCTGATGAGGCCCTGAAGCTCTACCTGTTTGATCTGCAGGCTTACGAGCGATGGCAGGATGCTGAGGTTCGTGCTATCACCATCCTAGTGGGTAGTATGCCCGTGGCTATCTCCATGGATGTGGCAGAGCTGCCGACGACTCAGCTTATGTGGGAGCGCCTCCGAGCTCATTACTAGCCGATGAGTGATGCTATGTACCTCTTAGTTATGCACCAGACGCATGCCCTTCAACACCTCAATGCCATTGCGGGTAACTTCTACCAACAGATGTCTGAGGTTTGGCGTCAACTTGACTCTCTAGGGTCGGATGTCTGTTGGACCTGTCCCTGCTGTGAGCGGCTGTGCCTCACCAGGAGACTCATCGTCTTTACGACTTATTGATGCGTCTTCGGCCTGAGTTTGAGACTGTGGGTGCTCAGCTCCTAACTCGCCACCTACGTCCGAGCTTGGTGGTGGCCCTCATGGGTGTGCGTGCCAAGATTTGTCACCATGGCGCGGCTCAGATGCAGGCTGTGTTGTCTGCTTCAGCACCTGCTCCTTCAACACCGACCGTGGACCCTCCGCTCCGGCACCAGTGGTTGCCTCTCTGCGGATCAGATCGCACCTCATCGTCGCCAGAACGCCCCAGTGTATCAGGATTGCTACAAGCAGAGGAGGGACAGGGTCGTTGCGGCGGACTCCGAAGGGCTCTGGTGGTCCCTCCCACTCGGGAGCTGGCGCTTCTCGCCAGGGCTCCTTCGGTGACGCCACCAGCAGCTTCTCTCCCTACACCAGCGCCTCGATGTCGACTCGTCCTCAAATTCCTCGGGTTCTGCTCGTTTGGCTCTAGCTTCTCAGCAGTCTTCCACACCTCCGCCTCCTCCCTCGTCAGGTATCTTGGCTCCGTGGATCTTGGACTCTGGTGCTTCATTTCACATGACACTAGATTCACCCACCTCACTTCTGTGCGCCCCACAATTTTTCCCTACATTGTTCAGACTGCAAATGGTACCTCTTCCTATTGTAGGCTGAGACATCCTTTCCACTTTTCATGTTCTTGTAGTCATGTTCCTCAGCTTACTATACAGCTTATGTCGGCTGGTCAGATCACTGATCACGATTGTTGTGTTCTTGAGTCTGACTCGTGTCCAGGACCGCGCGCATGGGGACTCTGCTTAGGACTGGCCCTCGGCACCGTGATTTGTAGCATCATTGGGAGCTCGACTGACTGCATCTTCCTTCCGCAGTCTCCACCAGCCAGTCAGCCACTACCACTGCCTTTGGTTTTACTGTGCCCTCCACTATTTCCTTCGCTTTGTGGCACCATTGTTTGGGTCATCTATGCGGATCACGTCTATCGTCACTAGTAGGTCGTGGTGTTCTTGGGTTTGTTTCTGGGACACCTCTTTGCATTGCATGGGTTGCAAGCTTGGCAAGCAGCTGCAGCTCCCCTATCCCTCAAGTGATTATGTTTCTACTCGTCCTTTTGATCTTGTTCACTCCGATGTTTGGGGTCCAGCTCCCTTCATTTCGAATGGGAGTCATCGATACTATGTAATCTTTATTGATGATTATTCTCGTCATACTTGGATCTACTTTATGTCCTTTCGTAGTCAGGTTCTCTCTATTTACCAGATATTCGCCACCATGGTTCGCACTCAGTTTGATTCAGCTATTCGTGTATTAAATGTCGACTCTGCTGGCGAGTACCTATCTACTGCTTTACGTTGCTTTCTCGCTGAGCACGATACTCTTCCCCGGTACTCTTGTCCTGGTGCTCACGCTCACAAACGGTGTCTCTGAGCGTAAGCATCGTCATTTGCTTAAGATAGCTCACGTTCTCATGCTTACCTCTTCTGTTCCACCTCACTTCTGGTTGATGCTGTCTCCACTGTTGCTTTTCTCATCAACATGCAACCTTCCAATGCTCTTTAGGGTGCTACTCCTGTTAAGCGTCTCTATGGTCAAGCTCCATAGTACAGTCACCTTCACAGTTTCGGTTGTGTTTGCTTCGTCCTCCTAACATCTCGTGAGCGCACCAAGCTGACTCCTCAGTCAGTTGAGTGTGTTTTTCTTGGTTACAGTCTTGAGCATAAGGGTTATCGTTGCTATGACCCTGTTGCTTGCAGGATGAGGATTTGGTTTGTCGCCTTCATCGCTCTCTTTATGGGCTCAAACATGCCCCTCGTGCTTGGTTCGACCACTTCTCTGTTGTCATTGCTGCCTGTTTCTCCGCCAGTGAGCACGACCCTGCCCTCTTTGTACACCTCTCCTCAAGGTCGGACGCTCCTATATGTGGATGGTATAATCATTATCGGAGATGACTCAGTACATTGTCTTTATGAAAGAGCGTCTCAATGAAAAGTTCTTGATGTCTGATTTGGGCTCTCTTCGTTATTTCATAGGAATTGAGGCCACTTCTACTCCTGAGGGCTACTACCGCTCCTAGGTGAAGTATATTCAGGATATCCTTGCTCGCGCTTGTCTCACTGATCAGTGTATGGTGGATACTGATGGTGAGCCTCTCGAGGACACCACTCGCTACCGCCATCTTATCGGGAGCCTTGTCTATCTTGGGATCACTCGACCTGGCATTTCTCACCCAGTTCACATCCTGAGTCAGTTCGTCTCTGCTTCTATTCAGCTCCACTACAGTCACCTTTGTGCTTTGCGATATCTTCGTGGGACCATAACTCGTCGCCTTTTATTTCCTCGCTCTAGTTCTCTGCAGCTTCAGGCGTACTCTAATGCGACATGGGTTAGCGATCATTCTGATCGTTGATCTCTTCTCTTTGATTACCTGGAAGACCAAGAAGTATACTGTTGTTTCCCGTTTGAGTGTTGAGGCTGAGTTGAGAGCCATGGCGTCGTTGACAGCTGATATCACCTGGCTTCGGTGGCTACTTGAGGATTTCAGTGTTTCAGTTTCTGCACCAACTCCTCTCGTATCAGACTGTACTTGTGCGATCGGTATTGCTCGAGATTCAGTGAAGCATGAGCTCACTAAGTACAATGGAGTAGATGCTTCGTACATGAGATCACAGGTGCAAGACCAAGTTATTGCTCTTTAGTATGGGCCTTTGGAGATTTGTTCACCAAGGCACAAACTAGAGCTTAGCATAGTTTCTATCTCTTCAAACTCAGTGTTATTGATCCATCTTGAGTTTGAGGGGGAGGGAGGTGTCACATATGTATATAGTTAGGGTGTTCTTTGCATATTGTAAACACTGTACATGTTATTTTGGCTTTTGGCCCATTGAAATAGATAGCATTTCTCGTTCCAACATACATTGAGTGTATTTTATTTTGAGTGGATTTCAAGTATGGAGAATATGAGCTGAATTTGCACTTGGAAATTGGAATACATATCTGGAGTAGATTAAATGATTTGAACTTGGACAATACTCCGTCTGTTCAAGAATATATGATGTTTTGGACATCGACACGATCTTCAACATTCAACTTTGACTATTAATTTTTATATCAATATGTTCATAAAATAATACAAAAAAATTATATTATGAATATGTTTTTCATGACTAATCTAATGATATCATGTTCACATTACCAATACAAATAGTTTTTTATATATTAGTGGTCAAAGTTATAGAAGTTTGACTGCATATATTTCTAAAATGTCATGTATTTCTGAACGGATGGAGTAGTAGTTTATATGAGTTTGAAAGTAACTATGTGTGCCTTCGTCAAATTTTGATTTTGCAATAGCTGATTTATCTGTTTTGTCCTGTAGATTCGTGACTTAAATGAGTTATCCAGGAAGGAGGTTGATGAGATAATAAAAGTATGCATGAAGCAAGATTGCATCTCTCTCAACGATAACATCCGTAAAAGGTACATGTTGCTTTTTTATTTAGAAGTTTCTTCCCAATGTCATTGGTTCTGAACTTCTGATATAGGCTGGGTTGTCATTTAAATTTCTGTGTTGATCTCTGAGTCTTATTCTTCAACTCCACTTATATTCAAAAGAAAATAACAAACAATTAATAAAAGCGTTTTCCAGACCCCACCCCCACCACACACACCCACCCCTAAATTTTCTTCATTTTGCCTGGCGTGGCAATATTTGACAACCCATTGTGAAGCAGAATCTGGTATGAGCAATGCATCATTCAATGCTTGTCAAGATTTTTCTTTTTTCTGGTATCACATTATCACCTGGCAGTGCATGCACCTGTATAGCTAATCCTACAATAATATGTGCATTTCTTTTTCGCTGGATAGATCTTTGTCGCAATAATCAGCTGCAGGGTAGCATTTTAAGTAACTGGTAACACAAGTCTCTTTCTCAATTTGCAGGAGGTACATTGCAATGATAGATTTGTGTTGCATGGCTGGCAACCGAGACGAGCTTATAAACCTTCTACTCCAAATCGCTGAATGCGCCATCACTATCCTCCTCATTCATTTTCACGACGAGTATGGATATTTATTAGTTGTATAAAGGCTATATACCTTACTATTCTGTTCTTAAAGTTTGAAACCATTACATTTCTGTATTTGTAGGGCTTGCGCAAAAGGTCTTTCTTCATTTTCTGATGAACTACTTCCTATACTGGAGAGGCTAGAGCATTTAAAAGAGGTATGAAGCTCGTATAAACAAATTATGGATTGCTCTAGCCTGTATCAGTTTATTCGCTCAGCTTTCATTTTATGTTGGAAGAATTGCCAAGCGTATGCAATATATAATTTGAAATTTCTGAAGATATACACGTGTAAAACATGAAGTGCTATAGTATTTTATATTGAATTACCGACAAGTTCGGGCATCAACTTATCTTTCGTGCTTGGCTTTGTCGGGCTTAATGTGCTCTGACAAATGAATAACTTTTGTTTGCCGCGCAGGATAAAGTTGGACGTAGTCTCAAGTTGTTCCACAGATCTGTTACCACTCTGAAGGAGATGACCATCAGAAGCATGGCTCTGTGAAGGATGATGGGGGAGGTGTGGACAATATAAATGTTTTGTAGGATAGCTGCGGTTTGCTAGATTTCTAGCTGTAAAGCATTACTGTTGTATGAGGTTAATTTGGATTGTGCTGCTCTAGTGAGATGTATAATACACACAAATTTTCATGTATAATACAAGGAATTTCGCTACCTTAGGACCGTTATAGTTCGGCCGCCGTTAACTGAGGCTTCAGGCGCCGCCTTCCTAGTCATCAGTTGGGCAGGTGTTAGCCCCCATACATGGTCTTACGACTTTGCGGAGACATGTGTTTTTGGTAAACAATTGTCCGGGCATGTTCACTGGGACCCCCTTTCGTGAGGGGGCACCCCTTCCCTCGAAGATACGGGGTTATTTTGCCGAGTTCTTTAGAGAGTTGTCTTGCGTCTCTATATATTCTCTACCTACCTACATGCGTCGGTTTTGGGTACAGGTACCCTTTTGTTAAAGGTTTGTTCGAGTTTTTCCTGGGAATATGGCATGTGTTACATACTTTAGTGTCGTAGCGCTTTGTATGAGGCTCATGAAGAAGCAATGGTTAGTCCACAGAGCTCATACTTCAGCGCTGGGTACTCGGACCTTATCTCAAGGCATTTTTTCTACCCTATCTTGCCTTGTAAAAGTAGGGTCACCTTGTGTCCTTAAACCTCTAGCCATCTTTCGGCTAACCTAGCCTCCTCTGTCCCTTTGTACCAACGAGGGGTAGTACATGAATATTGACATGTTGTCCATCGACTATGCCTTTCGGCCTGATCTTAGGACCTGACTCACCTCCGTGGGTGAACCTTGCGGAGGAAACATTGGGTTTTCGAGACATTGGATTCTCACCAATATTTTCATTACTCAAGTCGACATTCTCGCTTCCGCTTCATTGACCCTTGCTTTCGTGTTTGCTTCCATCTAAGGCAGAACGTTCCCCTACTGATGCATTTTGACATCCCACAACTTCGGTAGATCGCTTAGTCCTGTTCATCTTGAGGGCAATGGCTCGCGATCAGTGAGCTATTACGCATACTTTAAAGGGTGGCTACTTCTAGGCAAACCTCATCGCTGTCTTTGCACCCCACCTCCTTTATCATTGAGCGGTCATTTAAGGGCCTTAGCTGGTGATCTGGGCTATTTCCTTCTCGATGATGAAGCTTATCCCCCCCATCGTCTCACTGGCCGACCTTGACCCCTGTTATTTTTGAGCCATATCTAGTATTCAGAGTTTGCCTCGATTTGGTACCACTCGTGCAGCCCGCACCGAAGCAGTGCTTTACCCCTAGATGTCCAGTCAACTTGCTGCGCCTCAACGCATTTCAGTGAGAACCAGTTAGCTCCAGGTTCGAGTGGAATTTCAACCCCGGCCACAACTCATCCGCGAATTCTTCAACATCAGTCGGTTCGGACATCTGCTTAGTTTCATCCAAGCTTCATCCTGATCATAGATAGATCACCTAGGTTTGGGTTCGTAAGCAGTGACAATCGCCCTATGAAGACTCGCTTTTACTACGGCTCCGGTGGGTTCCATATCCTAAACCAAGCCACTGCCTATAAGTCGCTGGCTCATTCTTCAACAGGCATGCGGTCAGAGATCACTTTCCCCTCCTACTGCTTGGGAGCTCAGCACAGTTTCACGTTCTATTTCACTACCCACTGGTGGTTCTTTTCACCTTTTCCCTCACAGTGCTACTTTGCTATTAGTCACCCGAGAGTATTTATCCTTACAAGGTGGTCCTTGCTGATTCACACGGGATTCCACGTGCTACTCAGATCAGAGCGCACAACTTCCATCGTACTGTGCTCTCCAAAGAGCAACTCTTCTCAAAAGGTGCTGAGTTGGAATCCCATTCTAAGGATTCTTCTGGTTCTGGGGAATCCAGCTACAGGAGAACCAGGAAGGGGGAGCTCTCCCCTTTTTCCGCCCGACTCTTTGATCTTAAACTTAAGAATGCTGGTTTTAAGAACAAGAGATTGCCCTTCTCTGACCTTTATTGCCCAACCGGAGAGCGGATGGCTAATGTGCTCCACTTATTGACTAGGGTCTATGGTTGGTCCGTGGCCCCTGGACGCCGAAGGCGTCCTTGGGGAGATCTCGTAGTTCCTACAATGGAATCGGTCTATGGATTTCCCTTCCTTTTGCTACATTTCGCTCAAAGGGTTGAAGGGAGATAGTGCGTCAAACTATTCATAAGGGCCAACTTGATCCTCTTCCCGGGGATCCCAGGTGAGGGAAGCCTAGGAGAGCCATCGACTCCAACTATCGTCCATGTACGATCCATACTAGATCTGACCAACTATCCATCCTACCTCCTTTGCCTTTTTGGCAGCCTACCTTTTTGTCTCGGTAGAGTCTTTCAGTGGAGAAAAAGAAATGCTGATTGGGTTTGCCTTTCTGGCAGCCTACCTTTTTGTCTCGGTAGAGTCTTTCAGTGGAGAAAAAGGAACGCTGATTGGGTTTGCTGTATCACTTCTGCATGAGCATTCATTGTCTGCTGCATTAACGCATTGTGCTTCTTTTTTCTTTTATTTTTGGAACAAGTCGTTACCAATGGAGGTTTATGTCACCAGCACTAATGCTTACGCTTACTGATCGAATCTCGTGGTGAAATCAATCGTGGTAGGGTCAACCGAACGATGGTAACTAGTGTGGTACTATAATCTGTCTAGCAAATGCAAAACCACAAAAGGTTTCGCCATCAACTACGGATAGATTGAACCGTGAAGACGAGCCAGTGGTTATCTTGATATGCAATTCAATTACGCAACTTGGAAAGATGCACACAACTGAACGATGGTAACTAGTGTGATACTACAATCTGTCTAGCAAATGCAAAACCACGAAAGGTTTCGTCATCCACTCCGGATAGATTGAACCGCGAAGATGAGCTCTATCCGCAGAGATGAGCTCTATCCGGCAGCTCAACGCAAAACCAAAGAACTGTGCTGTTCTTTAACTTAGCGCACGCACACCCAAACATAGATCGAATTTCATGTAAAACACACGCAGACAGATGGATTCACCCCTATCAGCAATCCTTCAATTCATCTGGGAGGAACACGTACACTACTAAATAACACGTGAAAAAAATGTTATTAGGTTTTCTCGAGAACCCGACAAAAAAAAATGCTATTCGGTTTTCTAGAAAACCCGATAAAAACCAACTAAACTGACTAAAAATAATCTAAACATGTACTTAATGTGTATGTATATGTACAGCCTATAGGTGGCCCCATCCGAGTGCACTCAGAGATAGAAAAGCACGGAGGGAGACATTATTGCCTTCTGGATTATCTCTTGGTGTACCGTAGCCAACTAGGATCCCTTCCGATCTGGAACAACACCCGGCGAAGTGGTGGATATTTCCCTTTTAAATAATAATTATTTTATTTTGAAATACAGTAATATACTTATTTTTTATTTTACAGAAATAATACTCTGTCGCTCTTCCGTTGAGCGACTTAGACCCACTCGATCAACCATTAGGTGACTTGGTCCAAGTATGGAATTAGATTTGAGGTAGAAGGGGTGGATTATGCGAAAAAATAGGGATTCATAGTGTTCCTAATCACAAACATCAGGGTAAGAAGAAAGATGAGGATGAGGAGAAGTCTAATGGCAGCGATCATAAGACTGAATGAGAAAATATGGCTAAGAAATTTGGAGGAGACTCGGTCCAGACTTCAGATCAGAAATGTGGAGGTTGATCTAATAAAAACAAAGTTAGGAAGCAATCTGAGGTGGATTCTGGGGCAGGGGACATAGATTCTGGTAAAGAGGAAAGGGATACTCAGATTATCCAATTCAAACCAGATGATCAGGCTCTGGCTTTGATGCCTTTAGCCTATAGTTACCCTAAAGAAATCGTTCAGGAGGGAACCTCTAAACTGATAGAATATGATTCTCATGTGATTGGGGGTTTAGGACTAGATGATCAGCTTGAGGGGGTGTTCTTGAAGATGAATTTAATTCCCGGTGTCCTACTGATGCTATAGTAGGCCATACCAAGACAGGCCCTACTTACATGAAGGCGACATTATGGTCTTGTCTTTGGTCCCCTGGTAAGGGCAAAGTTACAATTGTGAAGCAAAAGTTAGAACATCAGGCTGTCATAGAAAAGCTGAGACAGTTGGATAGTCAAAATCAGGAGACTTCGATTAAAAAGTGTCAGGCGGAAGAAGTCCAAGTGGATTTAGGAACTAAAGAAGAGAATTTGGAAGAGGTAAAAACTAACACATGGGTGAAAAATCAAGATTTTAAAGGAGCTCCAGTCCATATATCTACCCAGGGTGTCTTGACAGAGGACTGCATTACTTCAAAAAAAAGTGGGGGTAGGAACAAATTCAAAGAGCCTCAGGTGGCAATTAGGAAAAGTACTCGTATCCAAGATCAAGGTATTCCCATGCAAGAGAAAGCAATCTTGCTGAAATCCATTCAAAATCTGGAAAATCAAGGTAAAACTAATCCTTTTACTATTCTTAATGATGCTTCTTTTAGCTATTTAGAAAATGTTGCTTCTGTGGGATTATTTTGGGATCATAAACTGTGGATTTCATGGGGATATGCTCCAGATCTTAGGATGATGTGACAATTGGCAATGGCGTTTACGGTTTGTCGTTTCACGCGTTTTCGACAAAGTTACTGAGCTTATGCTTGGGCGGTCCGACCGGTCCTTGCATCGCGGTCCGACCGGTCCCATATCGGTCGGACCGCACCATCTCGGGCTTGATCGGACGATGACCAAAAGTGTTCAAATCGAGCTGGGCCAAAAATAGGTGTTGTAGACAAGTAAGGGGATCCCAATGCACTTGGTCTCATGATTTTTAGAGCCTCCAGTGAAAAGTTCTATTGGTTTAAAGTTTCCAGAAGGTTTCGGATTTTGGGAGCTTGAATTTCGGCTAAGTCTTAGGGCGGTCCGATCGCTCACGAGGAGCGGTCCGACCGCCATGGCGGCGTCTCGACCGGCCACCGAGCGGTCGGGCAGAATTACTTGAACGTCTGCCAACTTCGTGGCGATGTTGTTTTGTTAGGTCAAAGTCATTGGTTTCATGGCATATGATTTGCATGATGCATGTTTTGACTAACATGGGTCAAGTTGTGAAGAACTTGTTCCCGAATACGTGTTTTCTTGTCTGTGGTTGTGCAGGTAGCTTGGTGGTCAACGACGGTCAACGGCGAGGAGAATCGGGACTAGACGTGAAGAGTTGAGGTCCATAACGATCGACGATGCGTCAGTGAGGTCAACGACTCAAGCGTGACACAAGATGGACAAGGGTGACCTATTGGCGAATCCATGATGCATGGTGAAGCGGTTTAGGTCAAAAGGTTAAAGACGGCGCGCTGGAAGCGTGCGTGTGTGACCCGCTTGTTAGTGGGCCTTAACGGAGCCCAATTAAGTCAAACCCTAAGAGTTTTAGGCCTCCACTATAAATAGGAGGAGATGGTGGTCGCACTTTTCTCTCCTCGCCTGCTTATGTTTCAAAACCCTAATTGTCTTTAGGGAGTTGAGGTGGAGGCTAGGGCTTTTCATGGTTTGAGGAGAATTTCGTGATCCTTGATTGTCTCATTGATCCATGATGGTGTGGATGTAATCCAAAGATCAACCACTTAAATCAATCTATGCAAGGTTTGCTTGAGATAAGTCTCTTTTCGCTCTTGCTTTCAATTTCGTGTTTTAGGGCTTTCTTTGATCCGCGAGTTTGTGATTGATTCTTTCATGTGAATTAGCTTGCTGTGATATGTGTGAATCTATCTAGCATCATCTTGATCATCAATCACTCACGAACAAGCAATAGGATCAAGTTTTCGTTCTTGCCCGGTTTTAGACCTTCGTTAATCAATTGACAATTGCTCAAGATCGCTCCAAGAATTATCATAATTGTTGATTGAATAGGTCCTTAATATCATAGAGAAGGTGTGTGCAAAGTTTCGTGAAGTTTGGAGTTGAGAATCAAAAGTTAGACCTAATTGCAACTTCGTCATCTGGCCGTTTTTATCGCTCGAGCTCGCCGTCGGACCGCCCCACACCGAGGTCGATCGATTTTGGTGCCGGTCCGACCGCCCCACACCGAGGTCGACCGATTTTGGTGCCGGTCGGACCGCTTGATAACAATGGTCGACCGCCACCGTTAAGATTTGATTCTTCACGATTTTTGTCGCATTGCTTAGGGTTTAATTGGATTCAATACTAGTCTTCCATCAGATCGATATATTGATCTTCATAGCTTCATCATAGCTATTGGAGTGAAATTGTGTTGAATTCATATTTTGTGAAAAAGTGAGCGTGTTCTATTCACCCCCTCTAGTCGCTTTTACGGTCCAACAAGTGGTATCGAGCCCTGTTAGTTCAATCTTGATCTTAACCGTCACCGAACTTTGGCGATGGATAAGTTTTCTACTAAACCGCATATCTTCGATGGGCACGACTATGCCTATTGGAAGAATCGTATGCGCGTCTTTCTTGAGAGCGAGGACAAGCTATTTGGGATGTTGTTAGAGCCCATTGGTTATTCCCGAAATTGCTACACTCGCTTCGCAATTCTTTTGGCTAACAACAATAAGGCTAAGAATCTTTTATATGGTGCACTTGGTAGACAAGAATATGATAGAATTTGCAATCTTTCAAGCAAGATGAAATTTGGAACACTCTCAAACATATCATGAGGGTTCGTCCCAAATCAAAAAGGTGCGTAAGCTGCTTACAAGCGTGAGTACAATAAATTCGAGATGCGTCTGGAGAGAGCATCGATGACATTTTCATCGCTTTAATAAAGTAATTAATCAAATGAAAGTCGTTGATATTGAATATTCTCAATGAAAATGCCACCCATCTCTTGGCCGCAATCAACACCAAGGAGTGGGAGATGAAAGCTCTTGCTATAGAAGAAAATGTTGATCTTTCAAGTCTTACTTTAGAATTGCTTTATAGTAAACTCAAGACTCATGAAATTAAAAGAGTTGATCATCCTAAGAAAGATAATTTAGCTTTGGTAGCGCATCCTCTCAAAAAGTTTTTGATGACTCTTGTGAATCTTCTTCGGATTTTCATTTGCTTGTTTATCCGCTATTCATGAAGAGGAGCTTGAAAGTATTCTCAAAGCGAGTTAGCTCTTCTAGCTAAGAAATTCACAGGCCTACAATAATGTGAGAAACAAAAAGAGAGGTGGTCCAGAACATGCTATGAATGTGGTGAGCTCAATCATATCCGCAAATTGCCCCAAGTCAAAGGTAAGAGCAATCATAAGGAAGGAAAGCCACTTGGAAGAAGCCTCCTTTCAACAAATCAAGGTATGAGGCAAATAAGCTTGTGAAGGTCGCCACGGGTCCTTACCGCTTTGAGGATCAATCCTTGAGCGATGTCGATACCGGAGTGAGGAGGACAAGGAGGAGGAGATCCTCAAGGTAAAAAGAAAGGGAAGGCCAAAGACTTCACGGCATGTGCTTCATGGTCGACACGGAGGACATTGATGATAATGAGGTATCTTTTACTTATGATGAGCTTTCACTAAATATGATTCTATAGTTGAGCAATTACTTAGTCAAGATGAAGCGCTTGAATTTGTTATGACAAAAATAAGAAATTAGAGTCAAAGATTAGCAAACCGAAAGTAGAGCTTAAAACTGCTAAGACTCTTGAACTCGATGAATGTTTATCTTGTCATGCTATGCATTCTAAATTACCAAGTTACAATCTGCTCATAATATTTGTGTACAACAACTTGAGAATGCTAAATCTGAACTAAATGAAATTAAAAGTGCTCCTTGTGAAAAATGTTTAGAATCTAGTAAATTGATTGCTTTTGATGTTTTTGATTCTAGCCCTGCACTTCATGCTTAGAAAAGAACATGAAATCAAAGATATCTTAGAAGTCGCTAGAGTCAAATATGCTAAGCTTAAGGACAATATTGAAAATACTACTTGTGCTTCATGTTCCACTCTTAAGCTTGAAATTGCTTTGTATAAGGAAAAATCTATGGATAAAACTTGTGATTCTTGTGTCAACTTGAGAAAAGAAAATGCTTACCTTCATGATACATTAGAGAAATTTTCTAAAGGTAAGAAACAATTAAACATGATTCTTGACAAGTCTAAAACTCCTTATAAGAAGCAAGGTTTAGATTCAATTCTTTTCAAGACAATTCAACCCAAAAGTCATTCAAGTCTTGGAAAAGGTTTAATTGAATTCAAAACCCAACCTGCAAAAACATCTTTTAAATCTGTGTTTTGCCCAACCTTGTATTAATTCAAATGGTGCTTCTTCTAGTGGTACCAAGTACCATTGCACTTATTGCAAAAAGGTGGACATTTGATTGAATCTTTGTTGGCATGAGGTTGAAAAATGATAGGAAAAATTTTGATAGAATTTCATTCATGCAACCTAGAGCTTCTATGAGACATGGTAACACCAAAAGAATAAACTCGGATTAGGATCTTTATCTCATGCAAATCATTATGTTTCTAGACATCTTAATTCTAATGTGTATCGATCATGATCCGATCATTGGTGCTCAATTCGACCGCTTTGGTCACCGATTCGACCACAAAGACAAAGCGGCCAGACCGCCCATGGACAGATTCAAGTCTCATTTTATTTTGAACATTGCTCATAACCAAATGTTAAATGAAATCAAGGATAGTACTTCGGTTTGTATACTCCTTGGGCGTGTGTCTCGAAAGATCGATTCCTAAATCTTGTTTATCTAATCCCAGATTGAGACACATCGCTCTTTTGCTCCTTGATTTTTAGGATTACCGCGGAAAGGGAAGAACACGTGGTTCGTTGACTCGGATGTTCACGCCACATGACCGAACTCAAAATGGTTCACCTCTTTCACGCGAGCAACAGTGATGACTTCATCACCTTTGGAGATGATACACAAGGGCGAATTGAAGGAACATGATCAATTAGGGTAAACAACAAATTCATTCTAAAGGATGTCGCTCTTGTGGACAAGCTTAGTTATAATCTCCTTCTGCTTTCTCGACTTCTTGATGATGGGTATGAGACTGCTTTTAAGAAAAATGCTTGTCGTGTGCTTGATTCTCTTGGTGAGCTTGTGTTTGGAATCTCTAGAGTTGGTAGAATTTTGGAGCCGACTTTTCGTAATCTCTTCTTTGGATCTCTTAAATGTTTGCTTACATCTTCTTCTCGATTTTTGGCTTTGGCATCGACGTTTGGGGCACATTGGTTTTGATCATTTGACGCGAGTTAGCAACCTTGATCTCATGAGAGGTTTGCCTAAGCTCAAAGTCATCAAAGATGTCAGATGTGCGCTTTGTAGGCATGGCAAACAAGTTCTTTGCCACACCCTTCTCGTGACTATGGTTATGATCGTGACGGACCGTGATGCTTGCTTCATATGGATACCGTTGGTCCCGCTAGAGTCCGTCAATTGGTGGAAAATGGTATATTCTAGTCATAGTCGATGATCTTTCAAGATATACTTGGGTGTTCTTTCTTACTTCAAAGGATGAAGCTTTTGGTTATTTTCATGATCTTGTTCTTCGCTTGGCTTCGAGCTTCTCGGTGCTTTGAGAGCGATTCGCAGTGATAATGGCACGGAGTTCAAAATGCTTCTTTTGCTTCTTTTGTGCCGAAGCGTGGTATTGAGCATCGGTTCTCCTCTCCACACGTCCCTCAACAAAATGGCGTGGTGGAAAGGAAGAATAGGACCTTGGTCGAAATGGCTAGGACGATGCTAGATGAGTATAGCACACCTAGGAGATTTTGGGCGAAGCTATTGCTACTTGCTTGCCATATTGCCAATCGTGTCTTTTGAGACCTTCTTTAGGCAAGACTCCTTATGAGCTTCGCTTTGGTAGAAAACCCTCTGTTTAGCATTTTGAGTTTTGGATCAAAATGTTTTATTCTTAAGACAGCAATTTAGATAAATTTGAATCAAGAACTTTTGATGGGGTATTTTTGGGTTATCCTGCTCATTCGAGGGTTTTCGAGTTTTAATATCGAGACTAACATTATTCAGAGACTTGTAATGTCACTTTTGATGAGACTAGCCCGAGCTAGATCAATTGCTGAGATGATTTACAGTGTGAGAGAGTATTTTTGTGGAGGAAGATGAGGACGGCTAATGTCATTCCCTCATCTGCTCTTTGCCAAGTTACCATATTGATACAAGAACTGCTACGCCTACTTCACCTTGATTGAGGCTCTCACGATCATCATCATCGCAGTGACTCATGAGGTCGAAGAAACGACATCTCACCCGGCGCTCCACTTCGCATTCAGAGACAAAGATCCTCGGAATGATAATAGGTAATCTACATGAGCGAGTCACTCGCCCGGTATAATGATCCAAATCTCTACTCTCATTCGGCTTTTGTTGCTTCTTTTGAACCCCGCGATATATCACATGCTTTATCCGATTCTAGTGGGTAAATGCCATGCATGAGGAGTTAGAGAATTTTGAAAGAAACAAAGTTTGGAACCTAGTAGAACCTCCTAGTGGTCATAATGTTATAGGAACCCGTTGGGTGTTTAAGAATAAACAAGGTGAGGATGGTTCTGTGGTTAGAAATAAGGCCAGATTGGTAGCTCAGGGTTTCAGCCAAGTTGAGGGGTTAGATTTTGATGAGACATTTGCTCCTGTTGCTAGACTAGAAGCCATTCGCATTCTCGCTTGCATTTGCTGCATCAAAAGGTTTTAAATTATATCAGATGGATGTTAAAAGTGCCTTTTTAAATGGTTTCATAGATGAGGAAGTGTATGTTAAGCAACCCCCTGGTTTTGAGGATCCTAAATATCCAAATCGTGTTTTCAAGCTATCTAAAGCATTGTATGGTCTTAAACAAGCCCCTAGAGCCTAGTATGATAGACTTAAGACCTTCTTGCTTAAAAATAATTTTGAGATGGGTAAAGTGGATAAAACCCTATTCATTCTTAGACGTGACAATGACTTCCTGCTTGCTCAAATTTATGTGGATGATATTATCTTTGGTGGTTCCTCTAATGCCCTTGTTTCAAACTTTTCCGACACTATGTCTAGGGAATTTGAGATGAGTATGATGGGAGAGCTTAATTACTTTTGGGACTTCAAATCAAGCAATGCAAGGAAGGAACTTTCATCCATCGACGAAGTACACTAAAGATCTTCTCAAACGCTTCAACATGGGTGATCGCAAGCCAATTTCCACTCCCATGGCAACTTCAACTGCTTTTGGATCCAGATGAGGAAGGAGAAGTCGTGGATCAACGCGAGTACCGCAGACATGATCGGCTCCTTCAGATTTGACTACCGAGACCGGACATTCACTTCACGGTATGCCTTTGTGCAAGATTTCAGCGCCTCCGAGAACTTCCCATCGCCAAGCCGTTAGCGCATATTCGTATTTACACTCTACCCTCTTATATGGCATTTGGTATTCTGCTCTTCACTTTGTCCATTAGAGGTTTTTGATTCGATTTTGCATGTCGTTTGCTAGATAGGAAGAGTACCTCGTGCACCGCCACTTTCTAGGCACGTCTCTTGTATCTTGGTCTTCTAGAAGCGGTCTTACATTGCACAATCCATCTTCGAGGCGGAGTATGTTGTCTTTGCTAGTTGTCAGAGCTAAATTTTGTGGATGACGCCCACTTTGAAAGATTATGGGTTAAACTTTGCTAGTGTTCCTCTTTTCGTGATAACACTTCGCTATTAATATTGCTAAAACCAAAGGCAACATTCTAGGACTAAGCACATAGACATTCGCTTTCACTTCCTTAAAGATCATGTTGAAAAAGGTGATATTGTGATGCACTTTGTAGAGTCCAAGCTCAATTGGCGTATATTCTTACCAAGCCTTTAGATCAAACCGATTTTCCTCCTTAAGAAGTGAGTTAGGGTAATTTATCCTTATGGGTTGGTTTGAGGGAGTTTGATTTTTTCTTATCTTTCCGTGTTCTTTTGATCTTTTATTGTTCTTTTCCGAACTTAGTGATCTTTTCAACTTTTTAGATTTTAGGCCTTTTAATTGCATCTCATTGTGTCATATTGCATTCATATGAAAAATACAACAAGTGGTATGAAAAACTTAAAAAAATGCATTGTAATATAAGATTTTTCGCTTATCTTTTAAAATTGATGAAGCTTTGCCTATTACCCTTTAGAGCTTTTGTATTTCAATTCTTGCTCAATGTCATGTCTAGTTCTTTGACTTGCTAGAATTATCATGCTTTTACATGTGTAGCTAAGTCTTTGCTATATGAGCTAGAACCTTTAAACAACTCAAACTAAGAAATTGCAATTTGTGGATGTTTTAGCGAGTTGCGTAATTAGTGCTCCTCTTGTGACATTGGCCTGTCGAATTGCTTTGTTAGCTCTTTGATCTAAAATTGACCATTACTTGAGCTTTTGTGTTCTTGAGATTCTAAAACCGCTCTTGTGAAAAATGAAAATCAAGATTGTCTTATGCTTAAATTGTGCCAAACTATTCTTACGAGACCGCTTGTCAAATGACATGAACTTGGAGATAGTTTGATGAACCGACGATCTCATGGGGATTGCTTGTCGAAATGACATGAACCTCAAGATTTGTCGCCGGTAGAAGCTTAGAAAGAGTTTGTGGATGGCTCCTAGTCCGGGATCTTCTTTACTAAGATATACCTTTAATCAACTTTTGGTGAAGCTTAGGATGAGTTTGTGGATGGCTCCTAGTCCGGGATCTTGTCACTAAGTTAGATCATTAGTTAACTTCAATATTCAATGCAAATGAGAAAAATGTTGACAAATAGGTTTACAAAATATTGAGCAAAATGATTCAATACGGGACTTGATTGACTCTCATCGTGGTCTTTGTTAGATTTTTGATCTCACTTTGACAGCTTGACATGGCCAATTTCACTTTAGGATCCTGTTGATGAACTTCTTTGAATTTGAAGCGTTGCTTAAATTGATAAAATCTAATGCTTTACTTTTGAGCCTTTGTGCTTAGCTTTGATATATATGTCTTACCATGATCTTGCTAGCGTTGTCGCTTGATATGTTGTTTGTGCAATATTAGAGAAACTACATTGTTCTTTTGGGTAATCTCCAAAGCTTCTTATCAAAAATTGAAAATACAAAATTGAAGCCACTCCATTGCACTTCATGCATATTCCTCTTTATGCTTCTTTTGTTTCGCTTCTTTCTTTATTCTCTATTTGTTATTCTGGATGAGAGGAAGGCGTGATTCCTTGATGAATCCATTGTCAAAGGGGAGAAGATGTGTTAAATGAAAAGATATTTCTTTGGGAGAAGATGTGTAATATTTCTTTGCTACTCTTATTTGGAGAAGATGTGTTAATGAGAAGATGGGGAGAAGTTTATACAAAGGGAGAAAGCGAAAATTTGAAATTTGATGATCATAGTGAGGGGAGTTCTTGAGTTGCATTCTTATTGTCTTATTGAATATTTCGAACTTGAATTGCATTCTTTTATACTCACAATGATCATAGGTCAATTGAACAATTGTTCTTTCATATGGACCTCATGTGAGAATTTTGACCCTTTTCTCGAAATCAAAGTTTTATGCTTTCTTTTGCCTTGTCTTACATGCCTATACTATTTCGATGCCACTTGGTCATGTTCATTGCTTTTTCTTGCTTATGGACCAAGTTGTGCCTTTGTGCTAAAAAGCTGCGAGTAAACTCGTTTTCAAACCTCTTACTTACATTTTTGGATAATTGTCAATGTGTTCATCAAGGGGAGATTGTGGATTTCATGGGGATATGCTCCGGATCTTAGGATGATGTGACAATTGGCAATGGCGTTACTGATTTGTCGTTTCACGTGTTTTCGACAAAGTTCTGTGCTTATCGCTCGGCGGTCCGACCGGTCCTTGCACTGCGGCGGTCCGACCGGTCCCATATCGGTCGGACCAAGCCATCCTGGGCGATCGGACGGCGATGACCAAAAGTGTTCAAATCGAGTGGGCCAAAAATAGGTGTTGTAGACAAGTAAGGGGATCCCAATGCACTTGGTCTCATGATTTTAGAGCCTCCAGTGAAAAGTTCTATTGGTTTAAAGTTTCGGAAGGTTTGGATTTTGGGAGCTTAAATTTGGCTAAGTCTAAGGCGGTCCGACCGGCTCACGTGGAGCGGTCCGACCGCCATGAAGCGTCTCGACCGCTCACCGAGCGTCGGACCAGAACTACTTGAACGTCGCCAACCGTGGCGATGTTGTTTTGTTAGGTCAAAGTCATTGGTTTCATGGCATATGATTTGCATGATGCATGTTTTGACTAACATGGGTCAAGTTGTGAAGAACTTGTTCCCGAACACGTGTTTTCTTGTCGTGGTTGTGCGGGTAGCTTGGTGGTCAACGACGGTCAACGGCGAGGAGAATCGGGACTAGACGTGAAGAGTTGAGGTCCAGAACGATCGACGATGCCGGGTGAGGTCAACGACTCAAGCGTGACACAAGATGGACAAGGGTGACCTATTGGCGAATCCATGATGCATGGTGAAGCGGTTTAGGTCAAAAGGTTAAAGACGGCGCCATGGTTGCGTGCGTGTGTGACCCGCTTGTTAGTGGGCCTTAACGGAGCCCAATTAAGTCAAACCCTAAGAGTTTTAGGCCTCCACTATAAATAGGAGGAGATGGTGGTGCACTTTTCTCTCCTCACTTTGTTTATGTTTCAAAACCCTAATTGTCTTTAGGGGAGTTGAGGTGGAGGCTAGGGCTTTTCATGGTTTGAGGAGAATTTCGTGATCCTTGATTGTCTACTGATCCATGATGGTGTGGATGTAATCCAGCATCAACCACGAAATCAATCTATGCAAGGTTTGCTTGAGATAAGTCTCTTTTCGTTCTTGCTTTCAATTTCGTGTTTTTAGGGCTTTCTTTGATCCGCGAGTTTGTGATTGATTCTTTCATGTGAATTAGCTTGCTGTGATATGTGTGAATCTATCTAGCATCATCTTGATCATCAATCACTCACGAACAAGCAATAGGATCAAGTTTTCGTTCTTGCCCGGTTTTAGACCTTCTGTTAATCAATTGACAATTGCTCAAGATCGTTCCAAGAATTATCATAATTGTTGATTGGAATAGGTCCTTAATATCATAGAGAAGGTGTGTGCAAAGTTTCGTGAAGTTTGGAGTTGAGAATCAAAAGTTAGACCTAATTGCAACTTCACATCATGGGCCGTTTTTTACTGCTCGAGCTCACGGTCGGACCGCCCCACACCGCAGGTCGACCGATTTTGGTGCTTGGTCCGACCGCCCACACCGTGAGGTCGACCGATTTTGGTGCCGGTCGATCACCAGATAACAATGGTCGACCGCCACCTGTTAAGATTTGATTCTTACGATTTTGTCGCATTGCTTAGGGGTTTAATTGGATTCAATACTAGTCTTCCGCTGTACTGATATATTGATCTTCATAGCTTCATCATAGCTATTGGAGTGAAATTGTGTTGAATTCATATTTTGTGAAAAAGTGAGCGTGCTCCTATTCACCCCCCCCCCCTCTAGTCGCCTTTACGGTCCAACATAAACAGAAAGCCCAAAATAGGTGATTTCTGCTTTTCAAGCCAGTGAGTTAGTGAGAGCTGCTATTACCAAAGCTGATCTTGAATCTAGTAAGACATACCAGAAAGAAGCTAGCCTTGCTGCTCAAAGAGGGGTGGTTGAAGAAGAAGTTATTATAGACAATGAAGCAAGGGGTGTGAGGGGTTTTAAAGTGAATAAGCAAGTCAGGGGAAAGGCTAAATCAGGCAGGACTTCATATAGAAAGTGTAATACATGAAGATTCTTTTTTGGAATATTAGAGCACTGGGTAAACCAGCCAGGAGGGGTCAATTAAAAGAGCCGGTCTACAAAGAGAGATTGGATGCGGTGGGGGTGCATGAGACCAATAAAAAAGACTTTACTAATAGAGAGTTGAAGGCTATTTCTGGTAATGGAGATTTTGGTTGGAATTGGATTCCTGCCCAAGGTCATTCTGGTGGTATTCTTCTGGGGGTGAGGAAGGATAATCTGAAATTGAAGGGTATGATCATGGTAGTTTTTTTGTAAGTATGGTGGTGAGACATAAACAAATTAACTTCAAATGGGAACTGGTGACAGTGTATGGTCCAGCATATCATGATTGAGTCTCAGAAGTTCTTGGAGGAAGTGTCAAAATTCTATACTTCCTCTGGTGATAGGGGGAGACTTCAATTTAATTTAAAAAAAACTGATGATAAAAGTTCTACTGGTGTCAATTACAGTCTGATGGATAAATTCAATGATTTTATTGATGATAACAACTTACTGGAGGTAAAGAGAAGTGGATCTAAATATACTTTGACCAATAAACAATCTTGCCCCATTATGGTGAATCTAGATAGGATTTTGGTTACTACTGCCTGGGAAGTCACTTATCCTCTCTGCTATGCATATAGCCTGACAAGAATAGGTTATGATCATACTCGTATCATTTTACACTCAGGATAGAATGGTATAGTTCCTAAGGGGAGATTCTATTTTGAGATAAAATGGTTTTGTCAGGATAATTTTAGAGAGCTGGTATTAAATAAATGGGAGAAAATTAGCAGGAAAGTACCTAAAAAAAGTTACTCAATGGATAAATGGAATGGGAGTTTGGCTTCTCTTAGACAGTTTCTAAGAGGATGGGTTGCTAATATAAATGGGGATTGCAGAAGAGAGAAGAAGATTATTTTTGATAACCTGAATAGGATGGACAGGAAAGATGAAACTCAAAATCTAGATGCTGAGGACTGGATCTGTAGATATAAGGCAGAGAGAGACTTGGAAAAAAATTATGGCATGGAGGAAAGATTTTGGCATCAGAGGGGAAATATGAAATGGATCATCCAAGGGGATGATAATACTAGATTTTTTTTCATAGTTGTGCCAATGGTAGGAGGAGGAAGAACTTGATTTTTAGTTTGGATAATGGGGGAGGAACATCTAACCTCACAAAAGTGCATTAGAGATCATATTTATAAGCATTATAAAGTGCTATTTGGGAATGAAGTTAGTTAGAATGTGCAATTGGCCTGTGATTTCTGGAAGGAAGATTCCATGATAACCGATGCTGATAATGAAAGCCTTATCCAACCTTTTTCTGAACAAGAAATTTTGCAAGTTATCAAGGATCTGCCAGCTGACTCTGCACCTGGGCCAGATGGGTTCCCCATTGCTTTTTATATAAAAAAATTGGGAGGCTCTGAAGAAGTTCTATATGGAACTTGTCACATATTTCTTTAAAGGGGATCTGGATCTAAAGAGACAGAACTATGAGGTGACTACCTTGATTCCCAAAATCAAGGAGGCAGCTTCAATTAAGCAGTTTAGACCTATTTGTCTGATTAATGTTAGCTTCAAAATTATCACTAAGCTTTTGGCAGTGAGATTGGGTAAGATTGCTAACAAGATTATTCATAAAAGTCAAACAACTTTTATCAAAACGAGAAATATTTTGGATGGAGTGGTTTATTTACATGAGATTTTGCATGAATTGAGAATTTCTAAGAGGAGGGGAGTTATTCTCAAACTGCACTTTGAGAAAGCTTATGACATGATTCAGTGGGGTTTTTTTTGGAAAATGTTATGAAAGGATAATAATTTTGTAAGAAATGGGTGGATTGGGTGATGAGTTCCATTAGAGGTGGCAAAGTGAGCATTAATATTAATAGCAATGTTGGACCCTATTTTACTTCTCACATGGGCTTGAGACAAGGAGATCTGTTGTCCCCTTTATTATTCAATTTGGTAGCTGACGCATTGGCAGAGATTGTAGCTAAAGCCCAAGAGAAGGGGCTGGTTAATGGGGTGATTTCTCACTTGATTCCAGGGGGGTTACTTTGCTTCAATATGCAGATGACACTGTTTTGATGATTGATTGTGAAGAGAAGTATATTTTAAACCTCAAAATTCTTCTGTATTGCTTCGAGTGGATGTCAGATCTGAAGATCAATTACCATAAAAGTGAGATGTTTGTTTTGGGGGTGATATGGATGTTATTAAAGTTTCCAATAACTTCAGTTGTAAATTGGGGAAGCTTCCTCTTACCTAGCTGCTTTTGTTCATGAAACTGTTAATTTGTTACGTGGGCAATGTGACTAATAGATGCATGTCATGACTCATGAGTGCTCCATTTGCATATGGTTGTAGACCATTCATTACACACTATGGTTTATCGACGTACCTCAAGTGGCTTGGACACTTCTACGCAACCAATTTGTTGTTAATTAGTGTTGTTTTATTTATGGTAATCCTGAATAATGATATAAGCATATAATGACAAATCATTAAGAGATCAGTCCTTTGAATTACCAGAAGAATATTTCCTAGGATACAGATTGGAGGGTTCTAACTATATTTACATGTATTCTATAGATGAAAATTCTTCTTGTATTGAATTTAACAAAAAAACACATAGTTAAATTCAGAGAATTTAAAAGCCTTATATTGAATTCAACAAAAAAAACACATAATCCAACTTTGATTTCAATTTCCATGAAGGGCACAATAAACGTACTAACACAATTTACAAACTAACTCAAGAATATAATAGTTATTTGTCACGATTGATAAATATATTTGTTTGATTTCATCAAACCTTGTTTCACATCCAAGTAGGAGAGTTTTGCACTATCATCTCTTTTTTTCCCTACCGTGGAGCATAGAGGTTATTGGTGGTTAACAACATTGATTACATCTTGACAATAATTTTCTAAGTAGGGAGTTATAAATTTGAGTGGTGGTATTATATTACGAAAATATCTACTTTATCTGTTAGTTTGTACTTAATTTACACGATGATATGTCAGTTATTTATGTATTGAAGTAAACTATAGAAAAATATTGTTTGCTACCATTTATTGCCAGAATTGTCATACAAAGTTCTTATTCTATCACGTTGCACTAATGTGAAGCTTGTACGTATTTTTTTAATTACTTGATTCACTTTATGTGTTAAAGGAAAATATTATTTCTATAAGATTTAGAGTTTCGTTGCAACACACATGCACCCTACTTTTATATATATATATATATATATATAGTGTGTGTGTAAGAATTAAAAGAAGAAGCTCTTTTTTAGGAACCTCTCTGATTTATATTAATAATAACTCACGATCTAACTTTTATATTAAAGATTCTGGATGACCAACACGCTACCGTTAAATCTACGAGTGGATGATGAAGGTGTTACGAAGGTGTTTTAACTTCTTTTATTACGATGATTCCGCATAAAGAAGATCTCTTGGAGGAGAAGAAGAAGAAGCGCGTCCTAGGAGGCTCCCCCATTCAAGGCCCATATAACCCCAAATAGAATTACAGCCCATACAGTCTACAAAACTAACAAGGCCCAACGCACTTCCGTTTCACACACCGCAAACACGCATCACAACCAACTTCACAGCCTGTGCGCCTGTGCAGTGCTCCTCCTCGGCGCCCGCCGCGCAGTCCGTCCTTCTCGCTCGCCGCGCAGTCCGTCCTTCTCGCTCGCCGCTGCCGCCTCCACCTCGTGCTCCGGCGCCGCGAGGCGCTGCTACGCCGAGACCTCTCCGATAGGAGGCAACACTATTGCCCAGTAAGTTCGTGGTCGGCCTCCTTTGCATTGAATCGTCCCGGACGAGGGGGTTTCGTAGCGTCTTTTCTGCTTCTCGGAGCGAGCCGGGGTGTGGGGTTGGGGGATTCGGATCTTTTTTCTTCTTCTGTAATATAGGACAATTTATGTATTATTCTGGACGTTTTTTAAGGTAGCGTCATCAATGATTTGGATGGTATTGGATACTAGGAAATAATAAAAAATATTGGGGTACTAGGATACTTGGAAAAATTGGGAAACTGGAGAAGAATTTGTTGGCTTCTTGTTTATAAGATTTTGGGAAAATTCTATGAAATTTAAGTGGCTTCATGACAATTTAAATCCATATTCTACTGGGTATGGCACGGAAGTATCGGCCAAAATTTATGGTTTGATGAACTTTGTCAAAATAAGACTTTCCATAAGGTGCATTCTTGCAAGAAGCTCGATAAATTCCCTTCCAAACATTGACCAGGGAAAAAACATGCTAGTTTGCATCTTTGCTCCCGGAATTTTTTTATTGTTCTTGTTGTTCATAAAAAGATAGGTTGGTTAAGATGCATGCAGCCTTTTCAAGGTTCAAGTTTACAGTATGTGAGCTGATTTATTTTTTCCTTTTCTTCTGTGCAGTTTTCTGGTGTTTTATTCCCTCCTCGACTGAATGGGACAAGGGAAGAATGATTCAACTGATAACTTGCTTGCTCCATCTGATAATAGTAACGAGTTGGAAGGTAATTGCTCTTAGAGATATATTAGAGATAGAGTACTAGAGATATGTTAGAGATAGAATCTATCTCTAATATATCTCTAACAATTGCAATAAATTTTCTTCACAGAGAATGCATTTATTCATGAACCTTGACAAGCTGTACAAGGAAAGAGGCTACTTTAATTTAGACTAAATATTTCAGTAGTTGGGAGTTCAAGAGTCTATTAATAAAAATTTCTTGTCTCTGCTGACTTTGTTTATGGCCTTTTACTTTATTAGTTGATGGGCATTTTGTTTTTCTGTTGTCATAGTTTTGCTTTTCTTGATTCGTGCAAACATCATAATTTAAGGAAAAAGTACATTTGACCCCTCTGAACTTTTGCCATGGTCCAAAAATCAACCCTGAATTGTAAAACCGGGTACTTAACCCCCTCAATTGTTAATACCGTGCAAATCAACCCCCCCCCCCCCGCGCGCAGCAAATCCACCCCGGTTTCGCTTATGTGGCATCTACGTGGCATTGAATCACCTCCTACTCAGCCGTACATACATCTTAATGAATTAGAAGAAAAAATAAACAAAAGTTGATGGGCCCACATGTTGTCTCCATCTTCTTCTTCCTCCATCTTCTCATCTCCTGTCTACCATCTGCCCTACCAAGCCTTGCTATGGCAGGACAGCCGAGCCCCACGCGTGCCCGTCACAGCCGCCGCCTAGCTGACCACGTGCACCACGCCACTTGCGACGCCCACGGCCACTGCTTAAAAAAAGAAAAGGATATGGCTAGAGCAACAAGGTATGCAGCTAGCTAGCTACTTGGAAAACCATAGATCCATGCTCATATGTCAAGATCTGATCATGTAGGTAACCCAATAATCCAATACCTTCAACTTGGGTGCTCAAATTATCTTGATCACCGGGGCATCATCGCATACAGATATAGGAGAATCCTCAACCCCCCAAATCTTTATCTGGCACATCCACACGATTTGGAAAGCCGATGCTCCAGAGCGGTAAGCTGATCCAATCATTGTGGTCCTCCTCGTTCCCATACAGCACCAAGCTATCCAAGACTGGGAATCCAGACAGGATGGAAGCCAAATAAATACGCAAATGGGCTGCAGCATTGCTCGAGCTCATGGAGGAGAATGTCGGGGACCTCATCGCTGCGGCACATGTCCTGCTCCTCCACCGCCACAAGGAGTTCCCAGTCCAAGCTGAGCAGCAATAGCTGAGCCACCGAGGAGATCTGTCGCTAAAGATGGTGAATCAGGTGGTGCCGACTAGGGTGGAATCGTGAGGACAGTGGTGGGAGGGTGAACAAGGAGAGAGTTGTGACATGGAGTGACGTTTTTTTGTTTGCTGACTCATCATAAGCTATGTCATTTAGTCCGCTGATGGGGATGCCACATCAGCCCAATACCATGGTGGTATCGTGTTAGGGGGGTAATATATCCGGTATTGACTGGGGGGGGGGCAGTCAAATAGACTTTTTCCTTGATTTAATATAAAATGCTTGCCTTCTGTCTGTCCCGTGTATTCAATCAGAGAACCGAAATGTCTTCTTCCTGACATTTGTTTCCTTTACAGATTTACGTGTGAAGGAAAGATGCATTGAGCAGAGAGCAGCTCTTCCTGGGGAGCCTCGCTGTTTTATATGTGATCGATATGGTGAATATGTATGTGATCAGACTGATGATGACATCTGCAGTGTAGAATGCAAAACAACTCATCTTGCTAGGCTTGCTGCTAAAACAAAACCGGCAATAAAAGCAGCAAAACGTGTAAATCTTCCTTTTAGTGACAAGAGCTTCTGTGTTAGAGACAATAATTTTCCTGAAATACCAAGTTTGCACACCGGCCAGATCGCTTCACTAAGAAGTAAACTTGACATTTGTGTCAAGGGTGATGCTGTTCCTGATCCAATCATGTGTTTCTCTTCCTGTGATCTCCCTGAGAAGCTTGCACACAATCTTGAGACTGCAGGATATATTATGCTTACTCCAGTGCAGATGCAATCCATCCCTGCATCAATATTACTTGTCTCCGCAGATACTGGTTGAGGGAAAACAGTTTCTTTTCTAGTTCCTATAATTGCACATCGTTCACAAGTATGATCGCAGCAATGTACAAGCAAGCGAGGGCCATTGGCTATAGTTCTTGCTCCAACTAGAGAACTATGCCTGCAGGTGGAAGAGCAAGCAAAAGTGATTGGAATGGGTTTACCTTTTAAAACTGCTATAGTTGTTGGTGGAGATCCCTTGGCTCAGCAAATCTACAGAATTGAAAATGGTATCGAGTTAATTGTTGGCACCCCTGGGAGGCTAATTGATCTTCTCATGAAACACAATGTTGACTTTAACGATGGTTCTGTTTTTGTTTTGGACGAGGTGGACTGCTAGCTAGAGAGGGGATTCAGGTATCAGGCCATGCAAATCTTTCGGGCACTTTCACATCCGCAGGTTTTAATGTTTTCATCAACAGTACATTCAGAAGTTGAGAAGATGTCAAACTCACTGGCTAACAACGTGATAAATATTTCTTGTGGGAACCCAACCAGACCAAACAAATCAATTAAACAAGTGGTCATTTGGGTGGAGTCTAAGCAGAAGCAGCAGAAGATTTTTGAGATAATGACAAGTAAGGAGCACTTCAAACCTCCGGCTGTTGTGTTTGTGAGTTCCAGAGTTGGTGCTGATCTCTTGTCTGAAGCAATTACTGTTGCTACTGGATTGGATATTATTTCTATTCATGGTGAGAAGACAATGAGTGAGAGAAGAGAAAGTTTGAGAAGGTTTCTCACGGGAGAAGTGTCTGTTGTTGTTTGTACAGGGTGGTTGGGACGTGGAATGGATCTCCTGAGAGTACATCAAGTGATATTGTTTGACATGCCAAATTCCATTGATGAATATGTTCACCAAGTTGGACGAGCATCTCGAATGGGCGAGGAGGGTACGGCTATTGTCTTTGTGAATGAGGAGGATAAGAAACTTTTCAGAGAGCTTGCTCAGGTTCTGAAGACTGCAGGAGCTCCTTTTCCCCGGGAACTTGCAAATTCAAAATACACAAGCGGTTTATCTCTTGGCAGTGGCAGGAAGAGAAAATTGATTTCTAGTTCCCGTTCTTGACCAGGATGCATAACAGAGTGGTGGCCAATCTTTCTTAAAGATGCAACAATTGTATGCCTCGAATATGGCTTTGTTGTTCAACAGTCAAGATTGAATCTTTGTGGAAGGCAATGTATTCGAGGGATCCATCTTCCAGAGGATAAGTCGGGTATCTCTGGAATTCATACTGGTGGAATTTTCAGGCACTTCCTGAGTCAACTTAAGGAAACAGTCTCAAGATTATTCCTCTGGCACGTGTCTGGAATCAATTCATCATGCGGGAAACGTAAAGAAGCTACTATATATGTAAATGTCAACAAAATGTAAGTCAAAACATGTTAGAAAGATAGGAGAGTAATTTTGCTATTCACAGCTGTGCATTTTATTCATTAATGAGAGAGTATATATAGAGAAGATTACATGAATCTTATAGGCTACATGGGCCACATGGGCTAAGAGAGGGAGAGGAGAGAGTATACAACACTCTTAACTCCCCCTTCAAACTCAAGGTAGATCAGGAGGATCTGATGCACCGAGTTTAAGTAGATAAAGTCGATGATGTTCTCTAGTGAGTTTTAGTGAAGAAATTTGCAACTTAAGCTCTGAGGGAACATACTTAAGAGTGATAGTCGACTGCTGATAATGAGATCGTGTGAAGGATGCATCAACACCAATGTTCTTTGTCAGCTCATGCTTGACTGGATTACTAACAATCTAAATGACACTTGTATTATCACAAAAGAGAAGTGTAGGATTGTCATAATGGACACCTGGATAATCAAGAGCCATCGAAGCCAAATGATCTCTGAGGTGGTAGCGGCAAGAGCTCGAAGCTCAACCTTTGCACCAGAACATGACACCGTAGTCTGCTTCTTGGACTTCTAGGCAATGAACGAAGTACCAAGAGAGATACAGTAGCCAGTGATAGATCAGCGATCAGTAGGATCACTCGCCCAAGTGGAGTCAAAGTAAGCGTAGAGTTAGAACTGACATAGAATAGACGTCTGGATGCAGTTCCCCTCAAGTATCCCAGCACACGAATAATATGACCATAGTGGGTTGATGTGGGAGCACTAACAAACTGGCTGAGCATATGAAGAACATGAGCAATGTCTGGCCTGGTGGCAGTGAGATAGATAAGGCTCCCAATGAGCTGACAATAGCTGGAAGGATCTATCAGGGATACACCGTCTGTAGGTTGAAGCTACAAGTGAAGCTCCATGGGTGTGGCAGCATTACAAGTATCAGTTATCCCAGAGCGAGCAAGCAAATCTTGAATGTAGCGATGCTGAGAGATGTAGCAATCATCACCATCAAAATGAACCTTAATCCCTAGAAAATAGTTCAATGGTCCCAAATCGGACATCATAAATTGTTAACTCAATTTCTTCTTGACAAAAGCCACGTAGTCCATATCATCTTCTATGATCAGTATATCATCTACATACAGCAGAAGCAAAGCACGACACCGCTAAGAAGTGTGAATAAACAAGGTAGGTTCATGCTCACTCGGAGTGAAACCAGCAGCTCGAATCACAGAACTGAAACACTCGAACCAAGCACGAGGAGCCCACGTGAGACTATGTAGAGCACGCCTAAGGCGACAAACTTAGTCTGTAGGAGTCTCAACACCGGGGGTGGCTGCACATAGACCTCCTCATGTAGATCACTACGAAGAAAAACATTCTTGACATCTATCTGAGATATAGTCCATGTGCATACCTGATGAGGACATTCCTACTACTATGACATCTGCCACTCCAAGTGTGCATGAGGCTGTTCATGAAGCACCAAAGGGTCCAATGACTAGAGCAAGCGCTAAGCTTCTAAACCAACAGGTGCTTTTTTTCTTAAAGAATTTCCTATTGACTTTGATGAGAAGGGGATACTACCTCATGCAAATGCAGTGTGTATTCTCATTACCTCATGCAAATGCAGTGTGTATTCTCAGGTTTGAACATTGTGAAGCCTTTGGAACCAAGAGGGATGCCGGAGCCAAAGCAATGAAGGAGAACCATGGAAGATCAAGCGAAGTCACTTTAACTTGTCACGACCAAGTCTTGGCCGAAGGTTGTAGTCTTGCAGGGCAGGGAACGCCGGTTGGAGTCTACGACTAGATGCAGCCATGTGATGCTAAAGTGGAAGGTCCAAGCAGCCCAAGACTTAGAGAAAGAAGTCAAACCGTATGGAGGCCCAAGCCGTGAACAGTACATGCTGTGAATAGCAAATTCGAACACTATGTTTGGATTAAGAATTGGATTTGGAATCCTTTGGCCGAATCAATTAGGAGCCGACCCTAGGCCTTGGTGCGTGAGTTAGAGGGCACTATAAATACCACCGTGACCCCCCATTGTATCCCTTAGACCATTATTTTTAGAAATAATAGATTGAAACAAGTTTACTCTTGTTCTTCCATGTTGGTCGAACCAACTTGAAGGGGGAATTGGGAGTTTCAAATTCAGATCGTTTGATCTTTCCGCTGGGAATTGGGAGCACGATGATTTCACTTGGTGGTTGGTGAAATCAACGCATGTGTTCTTGCGAATTATAGAGTGCTAATCCTTACACGGGCAACGGAAGATCACTACGATTCAAGAGGGGCACGTGAGTATTCGATCCTACGTCGAGAAGATCAGGCGACCTCGTATCATTTTGGTATCAAAGCTCCGTTTACTCGGTAGGATTATTTACTCTTAGCATTAGATTGAGTTGCTTGCTGTTCTTTTTTCCTATCGTCCAATAAACCGAAAATATGCAACACAAAAATTCCAAGCCTTTAGTTTTATCTGTTATTTCATGTGAGTTTAGTTAGGTTTTAGTCCATTAGAAGTTTTGTTTATGTGCTGATCATTTTGTTCCTTTGCGTCGCTTTGTCTTTGAGTACACATAAACCCTAGAAAATTTTGTTGAAATACCCGCACCTTTTATCTTGTGATGTGATCGTGGTTGTGGTCGTAGGCCAACACCTACCCGCACCTTTTCATCTTGTGTTGTGATCGTGGTCGTAGCCCAACACCTACCCACACTAGGACTTCCGGGTTTTTAGTTTGGCCAAAAGTAACTTCACTTATATCTTTTCATCTTTGAGACTAGCTATTGATAATTATATTAGGATTGTTCTTAGGTTTTTTTCACTTGTTGAATTGTGAGGCTTCTACAATCAAGAGGTGAACAAACCCTAATTCGGCCATTGCAAGAGCAAATAAGAAAAGACAGCTGAATACAAGAAAAACCACGTCTTGAAAAAGTATATATGTATATAAAAAAACAGAACCGCATATTACCAGTACTTCTCCTTTCGCTTACCCTACAAGCTAAGGAGGAGGAAGTTTGCGAGTTCATGTGGCTGAGTTTTAAAAGAGAGAAAAAGTGAAAAGAAAAGAAAGTAGTGGCCAAATTTTGGTGAGTGAACCCTAGTCCATAATTTCAGATTGTGTATTTATTCTTTTTGAACAATCTTGTGTCCTTACATATACATTTGCAATTGGCTAGGGTCTCCTAGTTCTTGGTGCAAAACGAGCTAGTATCCATCTCAATTTCAGATTGCTTCTCACTAGCTCATCCTATTGTTTGCATTAAGTCACATTTATCTTTGCGTGTGCATTCATACATTTCGCTTAAACCTTTTTGGATCAACACCTAGGCAAAGTATTCTAGCTTGGATTATTACTTAGCTTTACAACAACTTGAATTTCAGATTGCATAAGTTATACACTTTCATACCAAGCTCCACTAAATAACCGTTGTTGTGCTAGTGTGAAACACTCTTAAATTCACTAGATCATCACAATTGCTGGTTGTAGCTGCTACCAAGTGTAAGTTTTGTGTGGCCTATTCACTACGAAAAGGTAAGAACTTTGTTTGGGAGAGGAAAGAGTGAGATTGAGTGATTTTTTCACACAACATCCATATACATAGCTGCTATTTTTGTTTCCTTTTCATAACTAACCATGTTAGGTGGAGATGAACAATATGATGGAGGTGAGGTGACTGACCCACAAGCAGCCGTCAAGCAATATCAATTTGGGGGCACTTCGTGAGGACTTTCACCGCGAGATGCACTAAGGGCTTGATCAACTCCATGAGAAGCATGACACCTTCGCTGATCACATCACAAAAGAAGTACAAAACCTAGAGTTACAAGCTGATCAAAATTCACGCCAATTGCGGGATGACATTGGAGCACTCACTAGGCTTATCCAAACCCGCAATGGAGGTGATGAAGCAAGTGTTCAAGGAGGTGAAGCTGTTGCCCATGCACCTCTTGAACCGCACCATCGAGTGGTGGCCAATGCCGTGCGTCTACCGCTGGTCGGGGGGCATGGAGAAGCTTTTGGGGGTCATGGAGGTCGTGGTCGTGCCAAGGCGGAGGCCGAGGTGGTGCTGCACTTGGGCAAGATTGGGATGATGATTTTGCGTTGCGTCGCAATGACAACTATCGTCGTCTACGCAATGACGATGATGGTTTGGGCAAGATCAAGTTCTCCATGCCCAAATTTACAGGTGGTACTGGTCCTGGGGAGTATCTCACTTGGGAATTGAAGGATGATAAGATTTTCTGCATGCATAACTACTCAAATGAAAGAAAGATACAATTGACATTTCTTGTGTTTGAGGGATATGTCTTGGATTGGTGGGAACAAGTCATCAATCAAAGAGCTAAGAATGGAGAAGACCCTGTTACTTCATGGCAAGAAATGAAGCGTGAGATGAGAGCACACTTTGTTCCTCGTCATTATAAACGTTATCTTTTTGATAAATTGCAGAATATGAAGCAAGGATCACACTCTGTGGAGGAATACTACAAGGAGATGGAGTTAGCCATGATACGAGCTAAGGTTCAAGGACAAGATGAGCAAACCATGACGCGCTTCGTCTCAGGTTTGAACCACAATGTGAAGCGTATTGTCAATTTTCAGCCTTATAACAATCTCTGAGTCAGTGCATCAAGCTACAAAGGCAGAGCGATAGTTGCAAGAGGATGCCAAGTTTACAAGATCTTCGTCGTTTGCTACCCGTACACCATCCATCGGAGGTAAATTTGTGTACAAATCACAAGTTAGCAAGAGCACAACTCCGAGTGGTGATTCAAGCTTTCGCCCATCATTTAGCAAGAAAGTGGAAGCCACTCCCAATGCAAAAAAGACCTCATATCCATCATCTAGTGGCACTTCGTCAGTGGGTTCCACAACGAAGAGTAGTGCTATACAATGCTTCAAATGCCTTGGTCGTGGTCATATGCAAATGGATTGCCCAAATAACAAGGTAATGTTGATGATGGATAATGGGGATTATGATTCAACTAGTGAGGAAGAAGGTGAGCATCTTGCTGATTTGGAGAGAGATGATGCACATTGTGAGAAAAAGGAGGAGGCGAACGAGGTGGTATATTGTGACCCGGGGTTGGTCCTACACTTGTGTGCACTACATCGGTGTCGAGTGTACAACCAAAATACAACCATGAACAGCGCTGCAATATTTTTCAAACAAGAGCTCAAGTTAGAAAGGATTTGCACCGGTTACCGGCCGAGGTCCGGGATCCAAAATCCCGGCCGGTTTTTCCGGAATTTGTAAATTCAAATTTTGAATTTCGGTTGATTTTTAAGCAAAATCAAACGAAATTCAACCGGGTTTTCCCCGGGAAAACCGGTAACCGGCTGGTTACTGTTCCCACCCCCCTGCTGGGATTCAGTCCAGTACCGGTTCTTTGATCCTTGGTACAGAGCAACACTACTGAACAGAGCACAATAGCAATACAGAGAAATAGAGATTACATGGGCTGCATGTGCCACATAGGCTAAGAGAGGGAGATGAGAGAATATACGACACTCTTAACAAAACACATATGGTACAATTGGCTTACAAATGATATAATGTGAATTTCCCTTGATTCCTTCATCGGTTCATCTTACATTAATGGTTTGCTGGCTCTAGTTTGTTTCTTTTGTTATTATCTATTTCTTCCTTCGAACCATTTCATTACAGGGCCATTATTAGGGTAAATGTTAGATTTGTGTTCCTACAATATTAGGAGTTCTCCAGAACCAGTCACAAAAGGAAGTCGTTTTGGACATTGACAGTTATTAAAGTACTTTTTGAGATAAATCTACACGTATCATTTTCATGTGTTTATTCTAAATATTCAATAGGGTATTGTTAGCCAAAGTTTAGAATGTTTGACTGCATGTTATCTAAAACGACTTCCTTTTGTGCCTGAAGGGAGTAATTAGGAAGCGTAATTTCATTGGATAATCTGAATGAATGGAACCTCCGATAGGAAATTGAATGGTGTAAATCACTGAAAACTCGATAAGCATCGTTGTGATTCAGGTTCAATATTACCTGTGTACAATTCCATAAGAGTAATGTGGGTATTAAACATATAACAATATGTATACATCAAGCATTTAATGGACCATATTTGTAGCGAAGCCTAAACAATATTAGGACCACTGTGCTGTGGTACTTAGACCTACTCAAAGGGGCAGATTGGATCCTACACTCTAGTGGTCGTCGTTACTATTTACCAAGGTATAGAATGGGTTGGTCAACTGACTGTAGCTCATTGCTGACCGAATATGCTGTGTTAAATCTGACAATTTAACCATTAAACAAGAAGTAACTATGCTAACGAATCTAGCTAGAGTCTAGACTCTAGACAGTTTTTTTTTACATCTGATTCACACACTTACGGAGTATCCAATTATTTTGTTTATTTTATGTTTGCTTCCTGCTTATTTGATGCATGTTTAGGGAATATATACTTGTTCACTTTATTTATGAAAAAACAGTTACTAGTTGCGATGATTCAAGTACAACGGTGAACTAGCTATATAAAAACGATTTTGTGGAATCACCAGTACTATGGCAGCATTCTTTACAACTATTGCAACATCAACATCCTTTTGCAACTACAATATTCTGTTGTCCTGCAAACTGTATTTGCGGTATCACATCTTTTTACTACTACAGTGACATTCTATTTAAACTACTACAACATCTGACTGCAAGATAAGAAAAAACTAGGTATGCGATTGGACCTCTGCATAATGCTTCCATGCTGTCTTTGTTTTTCATTTGTTCTTTCAGTTGAACAGTAATTTCTTTTTTAGAATTTGAATGATCATTCATCTAAGCATGATGTTGGCACTGATAATCTTCCAAATACAAATTATGCTTTGTTTAGTCTACTAGATTAATTAGAACATGGTTTGCTTCGAATGTTGTTCCTTCACCAACTTATTCTCACAATCCCATCATGTGAAACCATCAACCCACTGATACTATATCTTTTCCCTTATAACATACTCGAATCAATTGACATGTACATGTGATCTTATTTAAACCATTTTAGGTAGATCTAGTATATGACAGTATTACTATCACATAGTAAATAACTAACTCAATGCGGCATGCTTTACAATCTTAATTAAGATGACATCACTAATTGATGTGAATAGTATTGAAGCAAAGGGTAGAGTTAATTTTGGGGGACCGCCACAGCTATCTTGCTGGACATATTTAAAGCATGCTTTTGCAACATAGAAGTTCCTTGACTAGCAAATGTGGTACCAGAAATTATCGAACACAGAATAGTGGAAAATTTGGGGTAGTCATCTCACGCCCCTGAATTATGAGGCTATAGACTTAACTAACCAATTTCCACTTACCTTTGGAGGTGTAGCTTTTCTTTTGAAACTTACTTGTTTTCATGTTATAATTTGTTAATACTTGGATGTGTAGCTTATCTATTGAATTTTGATGGACGGAGGAGTTGTCTAAATTTGCGCAATTTTCACCCAGTGTTGCACTTGCATGCTAAGGCCTATCACGGTTAATTATATAAATGAGTAATTAGCAATTCGTAGACAACCACCTTGTCTACAAAAGATGAAAAGACCAAGTTAGGATATAAATCCATGTACAGCTGTACCTTCAATGTTGTTTCTTTACGATCCTGCTCTTCTATTTTGTTCTTGCACATCAAGAGTGAAGAATAGTGTATAGGGATGCATTGCCAATAGATTGCAACCAGCGGCAAAGGGCAGAAGAATGACTTAGAAATGATACTACATGCACATCGTTACAGATGTTGGCTGAAGAAATTGGTGGGGAGAGCTTTTGGTTGTTGCAAGAAAGATCCCTGTGAGGATGGAAACAGTGGCAGTAATGGCAGAAGAGTTCGGAACTTTGAAGGTAAGGGTACTACTGCAGTACTGCCCAGTGCCCACTGGATGAAATGAATCCATCAAACTTCATATAAAATGTGTAAGACAAACGTAGGTGGTAGTCTGGTAGAAAAGACAGTCAGTTAGTATCCACTCGAACATTTCGATCTTTATATCAGTATGGACAAGGACATGATAAAAAAAGCAACATGACTATCTTAAGAATCTAAATTCAATTAGTTAGCTGTATTACATATAAGTACTCACACCTTTTTGTTTCGGCATATTATTTAACTCCAGAAGGTCTTAATCAGATGCTATTTTGCCATTTTATGTACTATGAATGTGATGCCATTTGTTCCATGACACCCAAGAACTCAGTGTGCAGAAACTATGGTTGGCAGCTAGTTTCCTTCTATGCATTATTATTTTCTTCTTTTCTGATACAATCGTACATTATGACTGACCAACTAACTGACTGGGCCCGTAAGCATTGACTGCATGCTTTGTACCAACCTCTAAACCCAACCATGGAGTTGATACTTGCTTCTTTTGTCATTTCTGTGTGATCTGAAGTTTGGAAAGAAAAAGAATGTGGGGGACCTTGCTCTTTGTTATTGATTGTGTGTATC
Source organism: Hsuehochloa calcarea (assembly GCA_036346395.1). Lineage (NCBI taxonomy): Eukaryota > Viridiplantae > Streptophyta > Magnoliopsida > Poales > Poaceae > Hsuehochloa > Hsuehochloa calcarea. The sequence continues at coordinate 10,674,711 of CM070596.1, read as the reverse complement.
TTTATCTTTTTACACTATATGAACTTTTTTGACTTGCTAGTGTTGAGTTAGCATCCCAAATTCCCAACTAACGAACCGATCCATTAAGGTTCTTCCAGTTCAATATGTGCTTAGCAACTATTGCTTATTGTGGCTTTACCACCACTATAATGGATGGTCGCCAGTACGTAAACTATTTTCACTAACTCACCTATTGGATGGCCGTCTCTTTAATGCATGATTGCCATGAGCTGGAGCTGTCTTGTGATTTTGTTCTATGTCAACTATCAGTTGAGGCTCCAAGGCTACTATCAGTTGTTCCCAGTCTGAAGGCAAAGGTTCTGCTGGTCATTATGGCATGGGCTCGCCCTAGCTAGCCTAACATGATTATCACTTATTTATATATTGCATTTGCTTATTGAATGAGGAGAAATTCGACCCTGAGGTCTTTAAACTGCTTGTCGTACACCTGTACTCAAATAATGTTTCGATGGTCCATGCATTGGTTCATCACTCACAACCTTAGGGTTAGGGCCTGTTTGGACAGGGAGACTTTTGGGGGATTTCTTGAGATTTAGTTCAAAAATCCTAAACATTAAAAAAAACTATCATCCAAATGCCCCAAGTGTATACATATATATTGCTGACATGTGATGGTTACATGATGTTGATCATATTATTATACATGAGCACAAGATTGGCAGAAGGGAGCGTTCAGAAATATTTCCTTCTCCTGTCTGTGTTTAGTGGTGATGTGGAATTGAACGTCCAGAAATATTACCTTCCTTATGACTGCACAATGATGATGGAAGTGCCATATTGTGTGTTAGAACTTAGCAGAGACCCAATGCCAAATTATGTCTTGTGAGCATCTAATGGATAGTTTTTTTAGTGAACTAATCTGCATCTAATTCTTCTCACTGAATTTTATTTCATTTTCACAGAGCCCTTCAATAGAGTTGCTCATTTGCTGCTTCTTTTTTTGCCGGGCAAGTTACTCAGTGTACATAAAAATTGATTTGAGACGACGAAATTCATCTGTGTTTGGCTGCTTGCTGGTTTGTCTTATATGCCTTGTAAATGTATTTCCTCACAATAAATGCGTGAACACTTGGCATAAATACACCAAAAATGGGCATTTTCTTCTCATATATATAAAGCTTAGAGTCCATGGTCCTTGTAAATGATTATGCTGTATGAAGCAGAGGTCGTCTTCACAAATATCACCTTCAGCATGTTCTTGAGATTTGTCAACAGAGTCCAACATTGGACTCTGAAGTTGAACAAAGGATGAACAGTAACACAATCACAATCTATTTATTTCCTTTATGAGAAACTATATAACTGACATTGATGTGTAAGAAAGTATCGTGACGGTGACTGCGTATATAATAATGTAAGTACATATAGCTGCACACGATTGCAAACTTATAGTTCTTGTAACTTGGATTAAGTAATAGACATATCTGTCTTACTGAAGCAACCCGAACTGCTTGTGTACCAACCAGCCTACCGGAATCCTGATCTGGGATGGTGACCTCATTATGCTGTTTCATCCATGCTTTTCAGATGACAAAGCTACCTTCGTCCTCACCATGTGAAGGTGAAGCTGGACTGCTCCTGCTCAGCAGCTCCTCGATCATCTGCAGCGCGATCCTCTCCTCATCATCCATTGTTGCTGGTGAAGCTGTTGCTGCTGATGTGGACTGTGCTGCAGCATCACTGGATGCCACCTCTTTGTTGAGCTCCACGGTCATGACCCAGTTGGAGTCGGCACGGGCGCCTGCACGCTTCTGCCAGACGCCAATGTGGGACTTCTCGGGGTCAAGGCGGAGGCAGGTTAGGGATGGAGATGGCGCCTTGCAGCACTTGCGGAGCTTGGCACTGAGAATCTGGGACAGGTTGCTCGTAGAGGAGCTGCTACTGCCATTGCTGCGGACGTCCCGACCTGCAACCGGGGCAAGATCACCAGTGGTGCTCCTTTGGACAGGGAAGTTGGTCTTGGCATTGCGCCCGCTCATCAACACGGCAGCCTCGTCATAGGCCCGTGCAGCCTCTTCAGCCGTCTCAAAGGTACCGAGCCACACCCTCCTTTTACTGCATTCGTTGCAAAACATACTTGCATTTAGACCTGTAGAGCGATCAAAAACTGCTGATGTTAACAGAAAATTAGAGGGAGGGAAGGGCTTACAGGAGGGGGTGTCTGATCTCAGAGACCCAGGAGCCCCAGTGACGCTGCCTGACTCCACGAAACTTCTTTGGTTGTACCATTTTTCTAGAGTCGAGATTCTCTGTCACAGAAGGACAGAGGAGGCAGAGACGAGGGAATGAGCTGCTGGGCGCCTCTGAACGAAGGGGTTGTGGGGGAGGAGGAAAGCGCTGGTTTGAGTGAATATAAACTGCCCAGTCTGTACTTGTGTCTGCAGTGTTGTGTTAAATGTGGTTTGATGCGTAGGTAGTCAAATAGTACGTGTCAGAGAGAGAGAGAGAGAGAGAGAGAGAGTCGTTGGCCTAGTTTTCACTGACCATCATGGAAGGTACACACTAGAGAGTAGAGAGCAGTGGAGCTGGGGTCACTAGCAGTACAGCAAGCGTGTCATGGGATAAAACTACGGAGTCAGAAGATAGAGATGATGAGCGAAATCAGGATAGGAGGGACAACTGAAGGGGGTCTGCAGGGGTGGGCTGTCGGTGAACTGTGTATGTATAGCATAACCACCTTCTCTGCTAGTACAGTGGTAATAAACACTCTCGCCTACACCCGTGGCAGCCACATTTATTGTGGGGCAACCCCGAGTTGATTCACATAAGCTCCTATAACTAGCTAGTTGTTTGTGCAAGGTAAATGTGCATCTGTGTCAGATTAACTCCATCTCTTAATTCCTCTGTAGCTACGGGGCCTGGTCCGATCTTGTGTTTGAGTGTCCTTGGACGCATGGATGTTGTACTTAACTACGTGACTGATATGGTAAGACTTGTGTTGAAAAATAGTGCGTAGGGATAATTTTTGCTTTATTTGTGACACCGTCTTCAATTTGTTTTTGCATTATTTGGAATTTTTCGTCATGTTGCAGCACCTGGTCTTGTTTGGGGAGCAGAACTAGAGCTTGAAATGTACTATGAGAAATTGTTGCTTTAAGTGGGTGTAGATTGCGTTTATAGTGATTTTGGGTAAGACTTGTAAGAGAATTATCAAGTTTTCCATTGTCGTTAGATTTTAGCTCTGGAACTGGGACTGCTTGGAGTTGGTTGGCATTTAAGCTTGTCTAAGGTAGCTTCCATGTACAGCCTGGTGATGATGATGGTGTGTGCTCGTTGTTGGTTGATGCTCTTTGTTGATGAAAGTGTTGTGTTATATTGTTAATTCATTGCTCGGTGGAGAACGTGATAGTATATTTAATTTCGTGCTTTTGTAATATTTTCACAAGTAGAGGAAGTCAGGAAGCAGAAATAGTAGACAGTTGGAGCAATACTGAAAATGCTGATTTTGTCACTTTGTACACTTCATTGCAACCTGCAACTTTTCCTGTTTGGGGGCTTTCCCTGCAAATTTGTTTTCTTTTTGTTTTTGTTTGGCCACACCATTTCACGCAACTTGCTTAGCATTGAAGTATTTTTATAGGGTGTTGTGATCTATTTGCGTGTTGTTTTCACTCTCTTCATACAAGGCAGTGAATCGTGATCTCGTGGTTTCATGCCCTCTTTATACAGGTCATACACGTGGCATACACGTTGCTCCTTTGTAAAGTCTGAATATTCTCTAACTTTTTAACAGGCATGCTCTTGGTCTTTGTGTTCGTAATTTAGCTGAAATTAGATGTCCTGACTGTAACCTTTGCTCTCTTGCAGTCTGGTATGCACGTCAAGAGTACTAGGCCCGTAGGCCGTCTAGTGATATCAACATTGAAGTATCGAACAGTTGGTACGCGATAATTGGTGACTTGTCATATTTCACCAAGCAACCTCCCATTGCTACATAAGTTTCTGTAAAAGTGAATCACATTGATGGTGTTCGTTGCCCCTGTCGACTCAATTAACGAGAAACAGGCATGTGCAGTGCTGTGCAGTTCGTTTTCGGTTTGGCTCCACGGACATCTGTGTCAGTTCCTAATGGATAGGAAGCTTCTGTGACTGATCTCTTCTTCTGACACTGTCTGTAGCACACCTTTTCCTCATAGGAAGTGCAAGCCACTTTAAAATGGTAGTCGTACAGAAAGTGAAGAAATAGGATCATGTAGTCATGTAACAATAAAATAGTAGTATTTCCTTTTGTCTCATCGCACACGTTATGAATTTTGCTTGTTTTTGGCTGATATAGTGGATGAATAGATAAGGGTCTTAGGGACCATGGTCAGGAACCCGGGTTCCAGAAATTATTGATTCCCGGTAAAATTCTGGACCTTAGCGGGATACCGGAATCTGGCCGGCCTCCGTTGTTTTCTGGTCCGCTCTGTCCGGTATCTGTGAACTGGTGTGGATAGACTCCACCGCTAGCTATGATTAATCAGTAATCACCTTCTGCCTGGATAAGACATGCTAGATGACACACTTGCCATAAAAATTGAAATCTAGTCAGGAATGTGCAACGAATGTGATATGAAACTTAAGTTTAGATGTACATTTGTCTTCTCATGATCCCAACTAATGGTGTGGTACTTTCCAGTCTTACATTAGGAATTAATATCTTTGCTTACCCAGTCTCGATGCAATTAGAAGTCGGTGTTGTCCCATGCTAAGATCTGAACAGAGAAGTGTGGTTTGAAGGAAATAATAAAAATGGCAAGTAGGGAAAGGGTGGTTGTGCATCAGCACCTGCACACTAATCCGGATGCTGCAGCACTGTAGTAGCAGTTGGAAAGTACTTTAGTGATTTTACCGTGTGGCAAAAACATACGCTGGCACTTAAATTTCAGCAATCCTAAGAGGAATTGCTGCAGCCATGTGCACAACAATAGCTGTAATTTGTGAATGGGCATACAACGTTTGTAACATTTATTGTTTGCAACGAAGCTAGCCCCTTCAAAAAAAACTTGCATTCACACGCGTCCCATTCAACAACGTTGGACGCAGAAGCCAGACCTGGATTGGTCGATGTCTGTAGCAAGTTTCAAAATTAGGATACACACGCTGTTATTATGCAACTTGAATTGAACCATAACCTTAAGCAGCACAACTTTGTACTTTATGCATGCTTGGAATGGAGATCTGGGTCCTCAGCAGTGCTACCATGTGAATAGTGGTTTTTGCAGCGCTATGGTGTAGTACTATAGCAACAGTGAGAAAAGTATTGTGGTGTTTTTACTGTAGCAAGTTGATGTATTACTTGATCTTAACCTTTGATTTTTTTTTTATTAGACAGCATGTTGCACCTGCACAATGTACCGTTCTTCGGTCAATTTAGCTAGCTTCTTTTCTTTGACGATTAAGTTCGGCTTCGATTGGTACGGTGTTATTAAAAAGAGCAAGGCTTTCCACCCGTAACCTTAACCACCACAACTTTGTATTTTTGCCACTAGGCTGGGCGGTCCTTAACAGCAATAGCTACCTACCTACTATTGCTTCTCTCTTGGTTACAAAACTCACAGCTTACACTTTTAATGGTTCCCCAAAGTCGACAAAAGCAAAACTTTTGAACTTGCGTATAACCCTCTCTTGAAGGGTCAGGCCCCATTTGGAACGAAGGAAAAATGTACTAATTTTGGAGGATTAGAATAATATAGGAAAATTTTAGATGAACTATGAAATACTTTGAAATTCCTATAGAATATTAAATTGGGCTTTTCCATGTATATGGATTTCGGAGGAAAATTTACATGAGGTCATATACACCTCATGTTTTCTTTCCTTTGTGTCTTACAATCATGTGTTTTTCCTGTGTTTGCTTTCAAACACCTCTTTGAATTTTCCTACTTTTTTTTGTTCTCTTCTAGGATATGAGAGGCTACGACATTCAATTCATGTGTTTTCCCTATGATCGTGTTTTGAGTTTCCCGTGTTCCAAACGAGACTCAAGGTGCGTACCGCGTAATAGGAGCGCGTAGCTAGTGCACACTACTACAAAAAGGTTAATACTGGACGCTTCATCACAGACGATTGATCAAAATCGTATGTATTAAATACAATCACATACGGTCTTTATTTAGCTACCGTCTATATTACTAGTTGTGCTAAGAACCATTTGTGAAGAGGTAATATCACAAACGGTTCATGTTGAGAACCGTCTGTGATAATAGTAGACTTCACAAACGGTTTTTAATTATAACCATTTGTGGTAATATCGCCTCAGCTCTCCGATGAGTTTCTTCATCGCCGATGCGTCTCTTCGCTTGCATCAATGCCGCTTCGGCTCCTCGATGTGTCTCTTCGTCTTACACACCGAATTTATTCCTTGTTTTTATAAAATGGATAATCTGTCATCGAAGATGATCATCCGGGCATCACTCTATACGTACTTTAAAAGCATAAATGCCCCTCTTCTATTTCCTTATCACTGACATTGATGGCCTACATGGCATACTGTATGAGCACCTCTCCAGCCATACGCTGGTGGATGCTGCGGAAGAATACTATGTCAATACTGTCCTCGCTCCTCTGTCCGAGGATTTGCCAGAGCAGGTGACGCCATCTTCCGCCGTCTTGACATCCTCCTCCACCGCGTCTCCCAGGTGATTTCCTACTTCCAGCGAGTTAACATCATCATCGATGTGGTCCTCCACAACGACATTGCACACCTCTAGGAGGCTTGCCATCGCTTGGACTACTTAATTGAGGTGACGGGCGACCGATTCAACCTTGCCAAGACCCCTCAAGCAAGGGAAGAGAGCCTATGGGCTCAATTCTTCTTGATTCAACACTCGGATGGTCTTTGAGAAACACTCGAACGAGCGTCTCAGCGGGTGCGCGCATTTTAGGCTTCGTTTGATGACCTCGAACCGTCCAATGCCAGCACCGACGCCTACGAAGTTTTGAAGATGGAGATAGCATGCTACTCCTGCCACTAGAAAACTTTAATTATTTAGGTTTCTACTTTTTTAAATCTTTGTAAGAAGCGACTGACCACGCTGTTTGGCCGTATATAAATACAAAAATAAAATAAAAACCAGTTGAATTTGTATTTACTGTCTTCTATATACGTAAACGGTCTCGGTATAACGACATGATGGCATTACTGACCGGTGGAAAACAAGTAATACATGTTTATGTGCCATATGTTCTAAATTTGCATTTATGTATATGAGAATGTGTCATATGTGTGAATTTGTATTTACGTATATTATCACAAACGGTTATTTATTGGAACCGTCTGTGATGTATATTTATCACAGACGGTTCCTGTTTAAAATCGTTTGCGAAAAGATAATATCACAAACGGTTCTACTTTAGAACTGTATGTGATGTCCAACCTTATTTTTATATATTCAGACTTTAGGATTTGCCTGCGCCTCCGACCCTCCCATGCGCGCAGCCTGCTTGGCTTGCCCGCCCGCACGACCTTAGCTCCTGGCTCGCCCACCTCCTGCGTTGTAGCCACGATAGCCGCGGTGATTCCCTCTTACCCACGTGGCCCCTGCGGTTCCCCAGCCTGGCTCGGCCCGGCACCATGGTGCCACCACTCCGGCTCGATCCCCTTCCCCCTTTCTTTTCTTTCTTGCTATTTTGATTTCCCTACTGTAAGTTTGATTTTAAAGCTTAGCTTGATTTCTTCCTGATGTGTTGTTGGTTGATATGCATGCACATGTGAATGATGCTGGGATGTGGGTTGATGCTACCTATGCATGAAAATGATGGAGGCCTTGTGATGGTTTGATGAAGGTGAGTTGCTACGGCAGTTGCCTCGTTGCACTGGTATACTTCCCCTCTACTACTCCCTCCCTTTTCTCTGTGATACCATGGATGTTGATGAAGAATTGGGATGCTACTATTAGTGTGTCAAGTGCTTCTGTGAAATGTGGTGCTACTGGGGTGCTCTTTGTGCTTAGTGTTGGTTCACATGGGGGGTTCGATGGCAAATTGGCAGTGGGTGATGGATTTTTTGTAGTCTCGTGAATTGCTCTATGATGAATTGATGTCACAAATGCAATTGGATGTGATATTGTGTATAGATTGTGCCTTGAACTGTTAGATTACCTGTTGTTATGTATTGTTTCAAGTATGCAATTTATACATTCTGATATACTTGTTGTTCTACATCACAGTTAATAGTATCTTAATAGCTTTTGTTCCTGTGTACAACAAAGTTAATTTTAGATGATTTGCTTGAACTAGTCTGAATATATTAGCAAGTTTTATTTTGAAAGCAATAATCAATCTTCTTAATCTTACATTTGCCTATGTAATCAACTAGCCTTTCGCCATTCATTTCACACTTGTCTATGTAATCGTGTTCATGCCGGTCAAGTTCTCCTCCTTTGCGTCTTAGGTACGTCATACCATTCCATTCCTGATCTCTTCTTTCTATAAAATCTCTAAGCAGTGACTGCTTGATATATATATATATATATATATATATAGTTCGTAGTCCCTTGTTAGCTAACTCGAGGCCTGAATTCAGCTAGCTAGCTCGCTCCTTGGGCGTTCATCCTAAACGTCCAGGAGAAACCACAACCTACTTCATTGAATCTAACACACTAGAGTGTGTAATTTGCTTCATGTCAATCCTTTAAGTGCTTTGTAGAATCATCTTAAACCACAGCCTCAGAAGTAATATCAATACAACTGAAGTTGAAGTTATTAATTATAAACATGTAATTTTCTTTAAACCCATCAAGAACACCAAACAACTTGAGTTCTAGTTTATATGTAAGGATGGCCTCACTGTAGAACTTGACATCAAGGAATGGTTGGTTGCTGATACATCTACGGTGATACCATTCTTACATATAAACCAGAACTCAAGTTGTTTGGTGTTCTTGTTGGGTTTAAAGACAATTATATGCTTGTAATTAATAACTTTAACTTCAGTTCTACTGCTATTACTTCTAAAGCCTTAGTTTAAGAGGATTTTACAAATCATTTAGAGGATTGGCATGAAGCAAATCATACACTCCAGTGTATCAGGTTCGATAAAGTATGCCATGGTTTCTTCTGCACGTTTAGGATGAACGCCCAAGTAGCAAGCTAGCTAGCTAAATTCGGACCTCGGGTCAACAAGGGACTACAAACTATATATATGTGAAGCTGGTTTTAAAGGCACAAGCAGTCACTGCTTAGAGACTTTATAGAGAAATATCATCACAGACGGTTTTATCTACAAACCGTATGTGAAAGTATACAACACTGACGGTTCAAAGGCTGTCTGTGATGACATCATGTCATTACTGACATATAAACTTAGACGGCTCATGAAACTGTCTGTGATAATATTTTTATTATCATAGACGGTTCGAAAACTGTTTGTGATGATCTCATATAATTATTGACTAATAAAATTCAAACGACTCACGAAACTATTTGTAATGATATTTTTAAATTGTCTGTAGAGATCTTTTGTGTAATTGTAGTGGAAAATATGTAGTATGTTCGTACGCCCTAGGTTCCTAACTCCCTATCGCGGTTTCCCATCCATAACTGTCTACACGTACATCGATCACTGCATGGCATGTCACCAGCTGCCTATAGGTTGCACAGAGTACGTAGCTAGCTAGAGAGAGAATACGTAATCTGGTTGCGTTGCGCATTGGAGTTATCGACATCGATCGAAGAGCCAAAAAAAGGGTGACATATAGCATGCATCTCAGCTGTCCATTTCCAGATTTGACGAGGCGAAAACCCCATCTTACGTACCGCAGCGCAGAGTAGTACTACTGTATTAGGATCGATCTGGACAGCCGTATGGATCGAAAGACTGACATAGCAAGCTATAGGTTCACGAATTAAAACATGTAGACCTGCCATTACGCTAAGCTCGGTTACCTTGTCTGTGTCAAGCAGTACGATATCACTCGAACGAGAGAGAAAAGATCTAGCGAGAGAACAATGGAGCATCCAATGCAACAATTTATGAGCTCCGATCTGCGGCGGCCGGCCGGCCGTTTGTTTTCTCCATTCAACCGATGACGCTGATTGCATGCAGAGAGACCGGGTACCCCGCGTTGCGTTGAATAGTTATAGTATTTTTTACTATAATATTTTCTCATACTATAAAATATTTTACTGTTGTTACGGTGTAACTGTAGAATTCACGCACTTATAAAACACTGTTTGTTCATCCAATGTGAGATGCAAGCACGTACATGAGCGGAGCTAGCGCCGATCGAGGCCTCGGGGCCCAGCTTAGTAAGATGTTTGGTATGGAGGCTACTCAAGTAAATATGTTATAATTTTGATTGTTAGCGGGCAGTTTTTCGCTGAGCTCCCGGGCCTGTGGGTTGGCCGAGGTCCTAACCCGCCCTAAACATGTAGTACTTCCCAATCAGGTGTCGCCGTTCTTTTTAATTCAATCTTTCTCGAATTCTCGATCCCCGCTCTTCATGGCAAAAATTGTTCATCCGGTCGCCTGATGCGAGATGCAAGCACGTAGTACTTCCCAATCAGGCGTCGCCGTTCTTTAATTCGATCGATCCCGATCCCCGCTCTGCATTGCATTGCGTGGTATAAGGTCAGCGTCAGCTAATGCCGACTGTCTCACGGGGGAAAACGACCATGCACCTGACCACGACACATTCTCATGCCTTGCATGTACACGTGTAATGCGACCGTACGTACCTCGGCCAACATGATCCGTGGCCCAGAATTTGAAAAGAAATTTTTGTAACAGTATGTATATAATTCACAGCTAGTCTAATTTAATTAGATTAGGTCTATCTAAAAGGTTTATTGTTGTTGCTTGCTACTAGTTATGATACTACTCAGCGAGACAGTGATTTCAATCGTGCGACGACGAAGCACGGAAGCAGTAGATGAGGCGATAGCCATCGGTACGTTGCATGCTTGCCGCGGCCAGAGAGCCAAATCTGCGCGCCGTGCAGGACATGCAACCAGTAGTGCTTCTAAGTCCGCTTTGATCTTTAGCTCCCTTAATATTTTACTCAAGCTCCGTACCCGTGTGATTCAATTCCCCCAATCAATTCGATCCAAGGATCATTACGAGATCGATCGATCGATCGAGTTTTAAGAGATGTGAACTTCAACATAGGTATACTTTGCCAGGTATATGTAGCTGGTAGGTAGGCTAGGCTATATATATGCGAGTGTTAACAATTGCTGTTCTAATTAACCGGTGAAGACTCAAAAGTTTCACATCTATTGCGATGGATCGTGGGGTCTGTACTATACCGTCCGTTTTCCGGATTCATGTTGGTAATTCTTGAATTGTTAAGCTCCCGAGTGCTTGTTTGTTTTCCTGTGTGTTTTTGGCACTCGGGAACTTGGTATTTCCCCCTAGCTGAGGGAAGTGCTCTAGCTAATTTTAACCCTAACCCTAACCCTAATCCTAATCCTCGAGAGAAATTGAACGCCAGAATTGGGGAGGAAGCCCGGGGCAGGAGAGAAAACGAAGAGAGGGTTAATTAGGCTGCTATTACCTATAGCCTAGGCACGTACGTACGGACATTAATAGGGCTGTCTCCTTTGGTGCGTGACCTTGGCTGTAGCTGCGCTAATGAAACCATCGTATCATATGAGAGCTTTAGGTAAGCACTTGCTCAGTTGTCCGCCGGTCTAACCGCTTTCGGTTTAAAATTGTATTTTACTAGTTTTATTTTAAAAAAGTTATATAAACTTTTAATTTTATGTCTCGGTCATTACCTTAGAGACCCGAACTAACTTCGGCCGGGTTCGAGCAGCGCTGTTAATTTGCCCTTAAGTTCCGTCTAGTGTATCTATCCTTCCCTTTAATTAAATTCCATATGGGTAGTACGTACGGATCATGCATTACATGTCGATCGGTTCATGTCATGGCTGTAGGCAGATTGTAGCATCAACGTCTGTCTGCGTCGTTAATTTAGTAGCTGCCTACGTCTCGTCCAGAGTGGGCAGGACATGCAAATTGTGATGCAAATCTGTACTGGGTATGTTTTTTTTTCTTCTTCTCGTAGAGTTTATGGATTAATTAATGGATGCATCAATCTGTAGGCAAAATGTTGCGTACGTGGAGGCTAGCATGTATAAATGCCCGGCCGTCTTTCTTGATAGCTTTTGGGTGTAGGGTGTGGCAGAATGCAGCATGGTGCGCAGGTATTGCTAATTGATGGTATATACTTCTTCTTTTATCACTACTTCTTCTAATTCTATATTAGTAAAAAATTAAAAATCTAAATATTTTCACTTATATTAGCTGTCAAAAGTTTTAAATAGTTGAAAACGACATCTTAACCAAAAAAAAAAAACGGAGGGAGTATTAGTCTATGTCCAGTGAGAGTAGATGTTCCTTTTCCTTCAAAATTCCTAGATAATTATTCATACGTCATGCCTTAAACATAAGTTATAACTATTCAAAAGGAATCCTATGCAAATTCATCTTGCTAGCTCTGATATTAACCTTGGGTGAGAACCCCACCCCGTTGCCACCCCACGTATAGTTAGTGTGGGTGGGGATCTCTAACTGTAAGTCATATTTTTTGAACTATTTGATTAATCTAAGAATCAAACATACACCCATCTGAAGGTCAAGAAATCGACCTAGAGATATTTAAAAAAATCAGGTAGCAAACCAGTATTCACAACATATATCGATCCATCCATGCGCACACTAAGCCGATTTAAATCTGAGACATCCAAACATCATCCAGCGACTCAAATTAGTAGTTTAACGCATGTTATTAGCGCCTAGATATAATGTTTGCACTGTGTACTTGCTGTGTTTAATTTGTGGAACGATTGCCGAAACTATCTATTGAAAGCCACACCTAAATTGCAGGCCGGCCGCAGGTACGTAACTCGAACGACCAATTGGGCCACTAGGATGAAATCCTCACTGAGTGGGCCTATTTGGGCCTCCGATGGTGGGCTCTCTTAATGTATGAAAAAACAACTATTTGGGCTGGCAATCAAGCAATCATCTGGGCTGCTGATCTATAGTTTTTGGACTTTGTGGTGAACACTTCACTCGTTCCTGCCGTCTCCGTCCGCGTGTGGACGACGAGGTCAAAGTCGGACAAGATTAATGGCACGAGAATACACAGGTGGATCTACACCGACAGGCGGGTTCCATCGGCCAGACTCGGCCATATTTGTAACGAAACCCTTGATCTACTGGGCAATTACCGAGCTACCTCTAGTTGGTTTTATTTATAAATATGACTCACGATTCTAGGGAGGAGATAGATGAATGAAACAGAGCGGTACCTTTTCTCTCTTCCACACTTGTGTTTATTGGTGTTTATGTAATTATGTATTCTATATGTGATTGATCTATGCTGATAACACGGGGATTACCAAATCTCAATGATATTCCCTTCTCTGTGTGCAGTCTCCTACACTATAGGTACCATATTTGGTTTTAATAAATTACCAACCTAAAGTTGAAAGGTATAATAGGTTCTGTGAAGTTCAAATCGTAAAAAAAAAACTTTCATTTGCATCCAAAGTTAACATCTGATTTTTTTTACCAATTACCATAAGTTGGAACCTAAGTTACCATTTACAGATTTAACAAATTTAACAAAATAAATTTGAATAATACCACCAGCTTGTGACCTTGCAAAGATTCAAAAAAAAAATATCATTAATTGCCCACACAGACTATCACGTTCAGTTTTAATAAATTACCAGCCAAAATTCAGAAGTTACCATTGATTGCACCATAAGTATCAGGAAATCATATTGTGACTTCGCTTAGGAACAAGATAACAGATAAGTGGGTTGTTGCATATGAGTAGGCAGGGAATACCGAGTGTTTTTTCCTTCGACATCTCAGCTATTAGTCTCTCCGTATGCACTCTGATTACACTTCTATTGTCTAATATCCTATGTAGGTTGCAAAAGAAGCGGATAATTTTCGTCCAACCAAAGGCTCATGGAGCGCATACGAGATGGAGAAATGGGTATCAGACACTATCCGTATTCGACTTCGACTCCTAGAAAAAATACAAAATAAGATACAGGATGAGTGATATACATCCGTATCCTCTTTGATTGCACATGAGTTACCATATGAATTTTTAATGGATACCATAAGTTTGAACCTAAATTACCATATATAGATTTAAAAAATGGCACAACAAGATGAATTTTTTTTTGAAATAATATTAATTTAAAATAAAATAAAAAATAAAATAGTTAAAAAAAATATAAAACTAGTTGTCTATCGTCAATTGGAATGGCGATAGGGGGATTAACAATACACAGAGCTCCCTCTCGTCAATTCAACTGATGATACTGATCCTATTTTTTTAATATTAAAATTTGAAAAATCATCATTTCAAATGGAGATAGTGATCCCGCAAGTCCATGTGGCCATTCCAAATGGCGACACAATCTCCCATATAAAATACCCTTGCAACCCTAAAATTCAGGGAAAACTCACTTTTATTTAGAAAAAAGAGAAAGATGGGAGGGAAGGGAGAGGAGCAGAGAGGAGTAGAGGGGGGAGAGAAGCTAGCGAAGCGCTGCCTGTCTGGTCATCCACCTTTCAGGTAATTTTCTTAACCAAATAAATTATATAGTTTTAAATGTACGATTATGTAGTGTATTATGTTGTACATAATCCTTTTCGGTGGGTACTTTAGTTTTAGATATGTGATTAATCATGGAAATCTTATTTACGGTCCAGTACGTCAAATATGTCATATGCCACCAACTTTAAAATTTACTACGATCAGGGCACTTTTTTTAGGGTCCTGAGGGATTGATTTGCGTTATTTTCAATCAGCGACCGTGCCCCTAACATGACCAGAGCAGCGTACATGGGGAGCTGTGATGCGATGGTTGTTTCACTCACCTAATTTGGACCATACTGTGTATGATATGAGATTGAGTTATCTTGCCCCCCGAGCAACACATGGCACATATTGGGAGTTAGTGTGGCTCAAGGGAACAAAGTCATGACAGTCATATGTACGCAGGGCGAGGGAGGAACGGTTGGATTTGGCCCTTCTAGCCTAGGCATATGCCAAGCCCACTCCTACATCGGTGGCTAAACAAGAAGGGTGGTAATGCCAAAGAAGAAGTCAAAGACTCCAGCCATAGTGTTGCGCACACAATGGCCGAAGGTCCCGGAGTTACTGATGTTGTCGATGAAGACCCTGCGGAAGGAGCTCCTTCAGTCATGCAAACTAGTGGGCTTGCTGACGAGGGTGAGGAGTTGCAAGCCCTAGTGCAAGGGATGGATCTCAAAGACCAGGACTGCATGGCATTGTCAGAAGATGAAGGATCCGACGATGAGAATGTTGTAGACCAGCAGGCGGTTCCATCCGAGTGGAACACATACTAGTTCGACAACCTCGTCGTTAACGAAGGCTCCCATGTGCCGTGGGAGTACGACCAGAGCGAGGTTAGACAATAAGCTATGCACAAATGCAAAGAGGTCGTGCAGGAGGCGGTCAAATTCTAGGCCATGTCGGTATAGCGTATATTCACAGTCGTCAAGTCTAACCCAAAGATGATACGACGTGAAGTGCGATATAAATGGATGCCCTTGGCGAGTGCATGCATTTAATTCTAAGTGAGACACCTACTGGAAATGCTCAATAGTGGTCCCTCACACATGTGTCATCGTTGAGTCAGTGCAGACCCAGAGGAACCTGTAATCAGCCTTCATCGTGAATATCATGTACAGCGAGATCATAGATAATCTAGATTTTGAGCCACGGTCTATCATTCGGGCGATTGAGGTAAGGTTCCCTTACACAGTCAGCTATGACAAGGCGTTGAGGCAAAAAAAGGCATTAGAATCAAGGTTCGATACGTTCGAGGACTCCAACCATAATCTCCCCGGGCTACTCCGAGTCATACAAGATAGGAATCCCGATACTCATGTCTACATTTAAGATTCCATGTATCCGAAGTGGGCCAATAAGAGGGTACTGAAGCGAGCTTTCTTCGCCTTTGGTCCATACATCAATGCATTCCGGCACAGCCGTCCAATCTTGTGCGTGGATGGCATATTCCTAACTGGAAGTACAAGGACCAGATACTGAATATAATAGCGACGAGCAGGAAGAATCAAGTTTTTCCCGTGGCATTCTCTTCCGTTGAAAGTGAGAACACGACATTACTATAAAAAAAAGGCTAATGCTGGACGCCTCATCACAGATGGTCTTCCAAAACTAATACAATCACATAAGGTTTTAGTTTAGCGACCGTCTGTGTTACTGGCTGCGCTAAGAACCATCTATGAAGAGGTCATATCACAGACAGTTCATGTTGAAGACCGTCTGTAAAGTATCACAGACGGTTCACGTTGAAGAACCGTTTGTGATATTACTAAATTCACATATGGTTATTTATTGAAACCATCTGTAATGAGAAACAAATGTTGTCTCCACGACTGCAGGGGGAATAACAGTGGGCATCTAATGGATAGTTGCGATTCTGACTCAGTTCCTCGGGATTGATATGTAAGTACTTGACTGTTTTTGATGTGTAACTTCCGATCAACAGAAAAAAAGCAGAAGTATACTTCGTTGCATCTTGATCGAAAGTTACACATCATAAACAATGAAGTGCTTACCTAATTGTAGGGATATTTTTCTACCAATGAGAACTTTAACAAGAAATAGAAGTAAGGAAAGATGAGAAGTTTGTGAGCGATTTTTTCTTAGATATTTCTCTAATGGTTATTTATAGGCCAACAACTTGTGGCAAAAGATATATTAAACGAATAAAGACGGAGGTCCGACGGATATGATTTATTAGAATTTGCTCCTGATAAATCGTTGGTAACCAAAGCATCAACGTATTTTCGGGAATCACATGTTTTTCATAAATACGATTGACGCTCCTTTTCCTATCTTCTCAGGGAAAGTAATTCTCTCTTTACAACTCAAGTTTCATGTGATTTGAAACTTCTTTCGGCCATAACTTTCACATCCGAACTCCGATTTGGGTGATCCAAATCTCTATATTCATATAAAATCAGCACCTTTCATTTGGTTCTAGTTTTGTAATTATTGGAGTTCATTTGATGCTGTTTTATTTATTTATGCTCTTTTCGCACGTGTAGATTCTGACGTTCCGGAAGGTTTCATCGATCCGACAACCAAAGACCCGCTCCTCGTCAACGAAGGCAAGTCGTAGGCCTTTGATCATGTTGTACCCTACAAATGTATATTGTTTTAAATTATTATGCATGGCTAGTTTTATTAAAAATGGTTTTGGGAGTAAATAATTGCCAATTTGTCATTATGCCTCCTTGATAAATTGAAAATGAGATATCGCCTTGAATGACATATATCCTCGACACCTTAGGAGGGTTAATACTAGTTGGACATGATGGTATTACCAACATGGGCGCGTATTATTGCTTAGACATGCTTAGTTACCCGCGAGACTCACGATCACATGCTCTAAATGAGTGAATTTGGCCAAAGAACTATAGAATTGTGGTGTGAGGCCACGATAATTTAAAATGTGTTGTGCCATGGCAAGGATTGCCATTTGGTCGGAAATGAACAAAAATGATTTATGCTCGGGCTTATGGTAGGGGGGTGAAGGTGGGTGCGTGAGGCACATTTGGACGTGGTAGTCCCGCCTGAGCAGCCAACTAAGGACTTAACTTTGCAAGTCATTGATCTGGGCCACCTCGTGCAACCACAAGTTCGGTATGGGACGGACCTGGCCAACTAATTATGGAAGTTTTGAGTCGGTTCTGTTTTTGGGTTGATTATTGACGCAAGAGGGGGCCGTGAGGGCAAATCCTTAGCGAGCAGAACCGAGGCAAAATGAAACTTTGTAAAGGCCTTGTGATAATCACTTAGTCGCACACCCTTGAAAGTGTGTCAGACGGACATTACAAGTGATTTATCTCTTGTGGGTAAAGCTGTACAACCTCTGCAGAGTGTCAAAAATCTATTCAAATAGCCGTGTCCCCAGTTACGGACATGCTTGGTGATTTCGCGCAAGGGGTAGAATTTTCAAAAATGTGGTATTGGTTCGATGGAAATGTTTGGTTGGAATGGTTGGGAAGTGAACGGGATGTTCACTATTTATTTCAAAGAACTTGGTTATTTATGTATTATTCTTTTAAACTCCTTCTCTGCAATCTAATTATTGTATTTACTGTTAAACTTGCTTTCTGCAAATTAACCATAAAGACATCCTTGTTTATGCCTTGCATGAATACTATGTGCATACATTTCTCTACGACTTGCTCAGTACTTTATGTACTCACGACTTTATACCCTTTGGTGATCAGTCCCAACAGAAGAAACAGGGAATGTTGAGTTCTACAAGGAAGGCTACTTTGAAGACTTCGCGAACTAGGTCACGTCCTCCACTCGATTGCCTGTGGGCATGTCAATTGGGCTCCACATATTTTGGATTTCCACTGCAAGAACTCTGTCATTGCTAAGCCTTATGAGGCGACTTTTGTAAGAACTTGACCATAAGGTCCTTTGCTGTTAACTAATATTACTTTGTCTGCTTCATTAGTTCGTTGTTGAATGCTTATGATAACATCATTGTTGCAACTGTGCGAGCTAGCTACTGATCATGGGACTAGCTTGGTATGCACAGAGAGTCTCGGGGTTGTATGACACCCGGGGCGCCTACAGCGGTCTTCCCCATGCTCACATAATTGTCTAGCTCACTAGAGACATTGCTGAGCCAACATCAGCTCATATTGATTCTTTTGTAACTGTTGAGATACTAGATCCAGCCACAGATCCTTTAGCATATGCTCTGGTATCAGAACATATGATGAATGGTCCATGTGGTGCACTAAACGATAGATGCCCTTGTATGAAAAATGGTTTTTGTTCGAAGTTCTATCCAAAGTCGTTTCAAAATGAAACAACGATCGATAAAGACGGTTTTGTTGCATATAGATGTGTCGATGATGGTTGTTTCGCCATGAAAGGGAATATTTGTTTGGACAACAGGTGGGTTGTTCCATATAACTTGTTTTTCTTGAAAAATACTCAGCCCATATAAATGTGGAATAGTGTAACAAAATAAGAGTTCTAAAGTACCTCTCCAAGTACATCATTAAAGGTTAGGATTGCGCAAAGATATATCGCCAGCAGCTTAAGAATGCTGCTTTTTAGAGAGTTTGGTTAGATCCAGCAGATGATTTCCAGCATCGCTTGCGGCGATCTTTATGTGATCCATCTTACGTCGTGTCTGCTTCTGATCTTAAGGATCATCTGCTAGATGAGTTGTCTTCTTTTTTTGGAAAGAATGGAGCTAAAATGAGTTCCTTTAATTTACCTACTAAGAGTTCAGGTGGTTCATCCCACTCTACTAATACCATGATAAGCGACGAGCCCGCGTACAATATTGATGAACTTATTAGCGAGTCAACCAGTTTGTGCAGAAAACTAAACTCTGACCAAAGAAAGGCCTTCGAACGTATAGTTTCGTGTGTAGCTGGTAAACAACCTGGGTTTTCTTAGTATCTGGATATGGCGGTACTGGAAAAACTTAAGATAGATCTTGCCTGTCGTTGAAGGAGGAACTAGATCTCAGATAGTCGATGCTGCCATTACGAATTCGCCTTTGTGGAAATCTATTGAAGTCCTATCGCTGACCATTAATATGAGGCTGTCTACTATAGATTAGGTCTACCTTGCCATGATGCTGTCTTCGAATTCAGCCAATGGATTTTAGATCTTGGTGATGGCCGGTTGTCGACTACCAGTTAGTTATATCGGTGAGTTCGAAGCTTTTTGGATAGAGATCCCGAGTGAATTCCTTATTACAACAGAAGGTGATAAGATAGTTGTTGTAGTAGATGTTGTTTACACTGAATTCGAAACTAGATTTGACGAACCTACTTATTTACGTAGTCGAGACGTATTATCTCCCACTAATGAAGTTGTTGATGAGATAAATTCTTTCGTTTTGACTAAAGTTTTTGGCGATGAGGTCAAATACCTTAGTTGTGATGCGATCTCAAAATCTACTCACACAACAATTGATGTCAATCTTCTTTACCCCCATTGAGCTCCTCAATTCTATAGATGCAAACAACTTCCCTCGGCATAGATTAGTACTCAAGGTAGGTGTTCCTGTGATGCTTTTAAGAAACGTGAACCAGTCTATCGACGACCTGTGTAATGGTACACACCTCGTAGTTTCAAGACTCGGTCGTGTTATGGTTGCAGCTGTTATTATAGTGGCAGTGGTGTTGGGCAAACGGTATACCTTCCCCGTATATCTTTGACAACTGGAAACGCAAAATGGCCTTTTATATTACAACACCGCAAGTTTCCGATTAGACTTTGCTATGCTATGACTATAAATAAAAGCCACCCTTCAAAATGTTGGTGTGTATCTCAAAAAACCAATTTTTATACATGGTCAACTATATGGTATGTTGTTGTTTCACACGTTACATCGAGAAAGGGTTTAAAGATACTTATTGAGAATGAATATGGTGTTCTGAATAACGCTTGTATTCATTATAAGGTCAATGGGCCAATATATACAAGTACAGGTGTGGTATATATGTAGGTAATCCTTTCTACAATGGGAAAAATACACAGCTAATAATATACATCTAACACCCCTCTCAAACTCATGGTGGATCAACAATATGAAGTTTGTAAAGATAGAAGCTGCGCTAGACTCTAGTTGCAACAATCTAGTCCTACACTTGTGTCCGCATGTAGAAAGCATCAACATCAATATGCTTAGTAAGCTCATGCTTCACCGGATTTGAAGCAATACTAATAGCCCATGTACTGTCAGACAAAAGAGAAGTGGGTGCTGAAACTGAAACACCAAAATTCTCAAGTAACCACCGTAGTCAAGTAACCTCTCGCTGTCAACAAAGTCATAACTCGTAACTCAGTCTCAGCACTTGAACGAGAAACTGTTGTCTGATTCTTAGTTTTCCAAGCAATGAGAGAACCACCAAGAAAAACACATTAAGCAGAGAGAGACCGGCGATCAGAGTGATTACTACCCCAGGTGGTATCAGAATATGCCTGGAGCTGTAAAGAGCTAGAGTGAGGAAAAAACAGACGATGAGTGATGACTCCACGAAGATATCGTAGATCACGAAGAAGATGACTATAGTGGAGCTGAGTGGGAGCAGAAACAAACTGACTCAAGATATGCACAGGGTATGAAATGTTAGGACGAGTGACACCTAGATAAACAAAACTCCCAACAAGGTGACGATAGCGAGTAGAATCACCAAGAGGCTCACCATCAGTGGGCTGAAGATGAACATTAAGCTCTATGGGAGTCTCAGCGGTGTGCTGATCAGTGAGAGAAGCACGATCAAGAAGATCCTGAATATATTTTCTTGTGACAGATAGAAGCCCTCAGGTGTATAAATAATCTCAACTCCAAGAAAGTAGCGAAGAGGGTCCAGATCAAACATGGAAACTACTCATTAAAACGCTCCTTCACAAGGGTGATGTACTGAGAATCATCTCCAGTAATGATCATATCATCAACATATAAAAGGAGAAGCGTCCGACAATGAGGCAAAGTGTGAATAAAGATAGTAGGATCACGAGCACTGGCAGAAAAACCAACCACGGTGACAACAGAAGAGAAACGGTCAAACCAGGCATGAGGAGCTTGCTTGAGGCCGTAAAGAGATCGGCGAAGGCGACAAACCATACCCTCAAGAATAAAATACCTCGGTGGTGGTTGCATATAAACCTCTTCACGCAGTTCACTATTGAGAAAGACATTCTGGACATCAAGCTGAGAGATGGATCATACCCGAACAAACGCCACAGCAAGAAGAATGCGAATAGTGGTCATGTGAGCCACAAGAACAAATGTCTCATCATAATCACGATTATACTCTGCTGAAAACTACGTGCTACAAGACGAGCCTTATAACAGATGGGACATGCAGATCTAAGACAAAAAAAAAATGTGTTTACCATAAAATTTTGCAATCGGCCTAGCATACATATCTATCTTTTACCTTTTTCTGTCGTACAGTCTAGATTTGCATCATATTTTCTACTCGAACTTGCGCAGCCAAAAAAACAAAGTTATGCTGTCGATAGGAATGAATTCTTTTGTATTGTTTTTGCTTTCTTGCCTGTTCTTTTTACTGTAAAGGCACTGCACCTTTATTTGTTGTACTATAGTTCTCCGTTGTATATTGGGGTAGTGTGTCCAGATGACATACATGTTTTTGCTTTGTTGCCTGTTCTTTTACTGAAAATACTGAGGGTCGATTGGATCCTGATGATACACAGTCTCCGTTGTAAAGACCGCGCTCCTCTAGATATGCAGATGACATACAGTCTATTTACAGCTAAAAAGAGATATTAGTCTTCTGGATATAAATGTATTTGTTAGACCATGTGGTTAGTTCTAAATTAATTTAACTGATGAATAATTAACATTGTTATTTACTGATATTATTTGAGGCATATCGTGGTGTGTGGACTTATGTCGGTCAAGTTGAAGTTGAGAAGAATTTATGCTGGGAAAAATATATTGATTTGGTCTTTGCATGTGCAGGGTAACTCGGAGGCAATCGTGGTCTACGGCGATGACCGGGAGATGGCTTGGTGCGAAGTCATGGTCCTGAGGGTCGAGAATGCTAGAGGAGGCGGTCGAGCTCGGGTTAGAGCGCATAGAGATTAAAGATGAGTAATGCGTGTTAGAGCTACGAGGGTGCGGTTTAGAGGTTACGATACGTGATATATTTTAGGGGGTTTAAAATAAAATATTTTATAATTAAATTATAAGTCTATAAATTAAGCTTATGTAATTAGACTGTACTTAGATGTTTAAAGCTTGAATCCTTCGAGAAGGGGATTTAGTTTTCGGGGGCCGGCCGTTCACGCAGAAAAAAAGGTGCGGCAGCCATAGGGCAGGGGTGTCCACGTTTTGGCGATTGGCTGGAGGAGCTGGCCGGCCGGGTGAAGTATGCTTTGATGTGATGAGATTGGCAACAGTATAATGAATCGGCTGGGTGGTCAAAAGTGCTACTGCTTTTTGTTTTCTTCGTACTAGGTGTTTCCAGTAGCATAGTTGATTAGGGGAATATTTTATTTGGTTGATAAGACATATGTTGTGGATGCTTTTCCTTAGCATTGAATTCACTTCAATTTTCGTTACATGTATTGGTGCTGTTAATTAGTACACGCATGTTTGGTTTACCTTTGCTGATAAGCTAGGGTGATTAAATTAATGCGTTGTCTTCAACAGCTAATGAGAGTTGGTTGTTTTTTCTGAGATTTTCATATATATATATATATATATATATATATATATATATATATATATATATATATATATATATATATTGTCAACCATTGAGAGCGGTGATCATGACAAAATCCTTTGATTTGCTACAGTATCCTAACTATTATTTTTCCATCTGTTATTTTGTTTTTGTGTTCTTACTGTATTGATAGGTTAAAAAAATCAGAAGACAGCAGATTTGAGGAAAAAGATTTCGCTGCGGTTGACAATCATTCACCTCCTTCCCTTCTGATTGTCATTAACGATCCTGCAGTATTCTTTTGTGCTGCCTATGCTATGTTGCCCATGCTTCCCCCATAAAGATGTTGTACTTTTTTTATGTAAGGAGGTTGAGAATTCTATACCGATCATTGTATTAAAATAGTAGTCAACCGAGACATACAAATGAGAAAAAAGAAAAGCAAACATCAAAAAAGAAAGAAGAGAGTAAAGACAAAGAGAAAAGAAAAGAAAAAAAAGACTATCTAAGATTAAAATTAAGATAAGAGCTGACTCCACTTGCGAAGACCATTCTGATATTTGGGTTTCGACCGGTGTATACTTTGTTATACTATAGTTCTCCACTATATACCGGGATATATGCGTGAAAAAAAACCGTCCGTATCTATCCCCTCCCTTTTTTTCCTGTTCACGCTGGCAGTATCTGCTTTGTACAAGCCACATGTATAGTATTTGAATCGCAGTACCTAAGCTCTTTTTCTAAACATGCAGATGACGTACAGTGTATTGTCGGAGATAAATCCTAGTAGCAAACATTGGGCTGTTTGTGTCAAACTCTCTCGTATGTAGGAAGCGTCGTGGACACCAGTACACTACTACAAAACAGATCATAGAAGACGCCTCATCACAGACGGTTTCAAACGTATGTGGGAAGCGTCGTAGACACCAGTACACTACTACAAAATAGGTCATAGAAGACGCCTCATCACAGACGGTTCTTTGAAATCGTCTGTGATAGTTACATATCACAGACGGTTTCTAGAACCGTCTGTGATATGTAGATATCACAGACGGTTCATAGTTAGAACCGTCTGTGATACTGAGAATATCACAGACGGTTCGTGGTTAGAACCGTCTGTGATTTTAGATTTACCATAACTTGGTAAAACATATCACAGACGGTTCATGGTACTGAGAATATCACAGACGGTTCGTGGTTAGAACTGTCTGTGGTTTTAGATTTACCATAACTTTAGATTTTTACCATGGTTTGGAATTTCCAAACCATGGTAAAACCCTAAAATCACAGACGGTTTTTGTATAAAATCGTCTGTGATACTTGGGCGGGAAAACGAAAATTTGCACTTAATGGGCGGGCTGCCAAAAATATCTCTATATTAACAGAGTCTTTCATTTCCTCCTTTGACATCTCCGTCTCCTCCTTTGTCATCTCCATCTCCTCCTCTGTCATTTCTCTTCTGCCATCTCCGTCTCGCCCTGACCTTGCGCTCCGGCCTCCTCTACTTCGTCGCCCCGTCCTCCCCTGAGTTCGTCGTCCGCTGCCTCCTCCACCTCGCGCCGGTCTCATCATCGCCGGCCTCCCATGATCTCGTCACCCTAGCCTCCCACGACCTCACTCTCTCTACTCCCCCCTTTTGCTCTGTGATGTGTTAGTGCTCTGTGAATAGATTGAGTTGATGCTACTGTGATGTGGGTGATGCATGCCGTGTTTTTTTAGTGCTCTGTGAATGGATTGAGTTGATGCTACTGTGATGCTGTGGCTATTGTGGGAAAGCTAGCGAAAAGTTCAATCCGAAAATCTATACCAGATTCATTCGCGAGGCTCCAGACGAAGTGAAAATCCGTTTTTATTTTTTTACCATAGAAAAACTATCACAGACGGACGAACGGTTCTTGTTTAGAACCGTCTGTAAAAATAGACTATCACAGACGGTTCTATTCACGAACCGTCTGTGATAGCCTTTTTTACGGACAGTTCAAAAATTGTCTGTGATAAAGGTTTAGAATCGTCTGTAATGAGATTTTGTGTAGTAGTGGTAGTATTCAACACCTAGACCTTGTTCAGGTCGATGAACCACTCTCTTTCACGCTGTTTTAGCTGTTTCTTTCCTTTTCGTTATTGGCGTGCTGTAGAAAAAAGCAAAAACTACATGTTTTGTCGCTTATGTATCGTAGTGTGGTGCCATGTATTCTGAAAATACCCGGCGAGCATGTTGAAGTAAAGATAGCTCAGCTGCAGGAAGGCCATGTGTAAGCTCTCAGCCGTTTTTTTGGTCTGTAATAACAAAGAAAAATACATATCTGTCCATGGTGACTACATGATTGAGCTTACCTAGTACACTCGGATAAAAGAGTTGCCTAGCAATTTCCCCATGTACGCATATAGTTGTGTTCCATTTGCTCATCTACCTGATCATGCAGGCGAAACCAAATCCTTCCTTGGTGAAATTGTTTGTTCGTTTTTCGCTTCTGATTTCATACTTTATGCCCGATATAGTGTATGCTGCACCAGACTGAAGCTACATCGGTATTGCATATTGTGGATATCATGGGGATATACTCATGATCTTAGGATGATGAAACATTTGAATTTTGCCTTGTTGGTTTGTTGAATTTCTGTTTTCAGCAAGTGTCAGGATAATCGGAAGTTCCGGCGTGCAAGGCGCGGTACTTCCGCAATTGTCAGGAAAATCGGTAGTTCTTGTTTTTTTACTTGGCGGTACTTCCGCATGGCGGTAGTTCCGGTTGTTGGCGGAACGTTTTTTCCAGAGAATAATTTTTTTATGAATTTCTGTTTTTCTCTGAGAATCTGAACGACCGCAGTGTTAGGAGCGGAACTACCGCACGTCCGGTAGTTCCGATTATTACTTGGCAGAAGTTCCGATTTTGGTTCAATTTCGGTCAAATTGGAAATTTGAAATTGGGTTAGGCCAAGTTCTTGGGGTCAGTGCATATGTGTTGCATATTGCATGTTTTAGCTGGCGTGGGTCAAGTTGTGAAGAACTTATTTCCGGAGACGATTTCTTTGTTTATTGCTGTGCAGGTGGCTTGCAGGTCAACGACGGTCAACGGCAAGGAGGATCGGGACTAAGCTTGGAGGGCTTAGGTTCAAGACGATCATGGATGCCGGGTGAGGTCGAAAGACTCAAGCATGGCGCAGAATGGACAAGATGGATCGAACGGGCAGTTCGATGCAGCTGGTTGGATCAAGCGGCGCGGCGGTCGTTGCAAGTGACTTGGAGGTTTCGATGGGATTCGGACGGGAGAGACTTGCCGACATGATAAGAGCCGTTGATCTACCTACACGTGGCGAAGCAGGCGATTGCTTCGACTAGATTGGACTCAGTCCATGGAGAAGGATCGAGAAGGGGTATTTTGGTCATTTCACCAAATACCGCCTTGAGAGTCGGTTGGCTAAACCGCGGCGCAAGACGGAGTGATAATTAGCGGTTTAGGTCAATCAAAGTGTGTGTGTTCGTGTCCCGTTTATTTTGGGCCTTAACGGGAGCCCATTAAGTGAAATCTTCTAGAAGGTCTAAGCCTCCCTATAAATAGAGAGGGTGTTGCTTAGCAGCCCCTAAGCACTTCATGAGACAAAACCCTAGTTGGGTTTAGGGTTTAGAGAGGAGATGTGAGGCTTAGGCTTTAAGGGAGATGTGTTGAGTGCGTGCTCATTGATTGAGATCTTGTCCTCTTTAAGGGAGAGACTGTAATCAGCAAACACATCGAATCAATCTATGGATGATTGCTCAAATATGAGTCCTCTTGTGTTCTTCCTTCTTGTTTGATGATTTTGGGTGCTTTCTTGATCCTGTTGTTTTTTATTGATTTCTTCATCTCTTTTACCTTGCTATGACGTGTGGGAATACATCTAATATCCTCTAGATCATCAATCTCCCACGAGCAAGTGATGGATCAAGTTTTTCGTTTTGCTCGGTTTTGAACCTCCCTTTGGAAAAACAGAGAAATATCAAAACTTTGACGTAGATCTGGACGATCGCCTCTTGGATTGGATTCTAGATATCCTTAGGAAGGTGTGTACCAAGTTTGGTCAAGTTTCATTGGATAAATCAAAAGTTGGATTATTTTTCGTTTTGAAACAGTGTTGTCTGCACACTGTTCCAGGATAATCGGAAGTTCCTCCCTTATAACTGAGGAAGTTCTAATTATAGGAAGTTCCGCCCTTTCAACTGAGGAAGTTCATTTGCCTACGGTAGTTCCGCTCATTTGCCTACGGTAGTTCCGATTATCCTGATTCTTCAACTCAAATATGTGTTTTCTGTCGTCTCGCATGGGGGTTTGGAATTGATTCAACCTAAGTCTTCCTTGATGTGTTTTATTTGATCTTTATAGCTACCATAGCTATAGAAGACAAATTCTTGTTGAATCAAATAGTTTCTTAAAAAAAATTATTTGAGCTCCTGTTCACCCCTTCTAGTCGCCTTTCCGGTCCTACACATATGTTCTCGGCGTTGTTGTTAGTGTCTAACGTTGTTTCTGTTCAAGGCACAGGTAAGAGTGCTCCTGCACAGAAAAGGGTTATTATACTGAGAGGTGCTAGGTATGGTAGCTGTTATATACCATCCTTGTTATATATAACTCGGTTTATATTCTTATTTACTATGTTAAGTGGATCACATTATACCAGCTTTGTGGTTTAGATTACTGATATATCATGCACGGTTATTGCTTGCATGACGATGATTACATCTATGAGTTCTTGGTAAGTTTTTTTTACAACTACGCCTACGAGATCATTTCGTCTATACCAAAACTCGTGCGGTCACCCCGCTTGACAGTACGATCTATATCTGCACACTGAGCTGGATATACAGATATTAACCAAACTAAAGGCACATCTGAATCTGTTTCTCCATATTTTAGCTGTGTGTATTTTTTTTTATATTGTCTATGTTGCTGCTCTCTACGTTTAATTTCCCCCCTGTTCGCTGTTTTCAGTTGCTTACAGAAACGCAGTGTGCCAGTGGTATACACGTACAGACATTCCTGAAGCCACGGAAATCACAACTATGTATATATACGCCTATGTACCTATATGCTTTATACATGTCGTTGTTCGTGTATACAATCCCCGGGTATATATGCACCTGTGTACCTATATGTAATAAGTGTAACAGAAATGACACCTGGTTTGGCGCCTCTGCAAGGACAAGACCTGACAGGTAGAAACATTGATTATTGCTTAGTTCAGGTTTACCTCATCATCACCTGCCTACTGTTAAAGCGTTTTTCTTTACATATTTACCCTGTCTATAGTCCAGGCTTACAGATTGTGCTGTGATTTTCAGATCAGAATGTGCAGACATCCAAAAAGAGTCGTTCTGATAAATAGAATAGCATTCAGGTACGTTGTCTGTGGTGCCATCTTCAGCCGTTCGATCTTGCCCACTTTCCTACTCTCTCCACCCAGCTAACTACAGTCATCCTGCTATTCCTGCAGCTATTGCTAAGAAGTGCGCTGCCATCGCATGGTCGGCCTTTTGCTCCTACCCTAGACATCCATGCTCTGCGTTGCCTATCAACACCATCAGTGATGTTTACTTTATGTACTATGCTCTAAAAGACATATAGACTGCTTTGTCTGTGGCCTACTACTACATCCTCTTTTTATGTATCAGTGCAGTCGGATGTACTACTGAACTTTATGTGCTTGATGTTATCGCTGCCGCTCCACTACGCGTTCACCCTTTTGCTACCTCCAAACAGTCACGTATAATGTTCTGCTGACCATCGAACATTTACTGTACCAGTTTAATGACTGTATTTTGCTACGGATTAAAAAAATTATATCTTATCAACTGTTGTCGTACTCAGTCTACAATACAAGTGATCCGCTCTGTAACCCGTTCTTGGAAAGATCGATGGAATCTTTTGGTTTCTTGCGTACTAGCTTAGCCAGTTGGGGTGTGGGGAGTGGAGAGGAGGCTATGAGTGGCCAACCGTACACACTGGAGGAACCAAGGAAGAACGAGATCCAACGACTCACATCTCACGAAGAAATATAGATCTAACGGCTCACATCGCATGAGGAAGAACAGACTGTCACCAATTCCTTCTTTTAAGTAGTAGATATTATCTATTCAGAGTGTATCTACATAATGTATCTGGTAGTGTTTGATGGCTACCAGTTTTCCACGATTTATGTTTGCGGCATCAGCGTACCCTTTTTTAAAAATATATATAAATTTAAAAAAATTATAAAATAAATAGTCAAAAAGAAAATTATAAAACTAGATCCTCGTCGCCCATGGAACAGGCCTATATCGCTAATTCAGCTCTCTGTTGCTAATTCAATTGGCGGTTGAAACAACCCAAAATTTCAAAACATTTTGAAGTTTTTAACTTGTTTTCATTTTATTTCCCAATTCAGAAATCCCCAACTCTTTTCCACTTTCCCTTTTCTCCCTTCCCGTTTTCGCATGCCCGAAGGCGCATTTCTCCTGGGCGCCTCCTCCTTCTTCCCCGGTGCGTCACCGATGCCACGCCGCCATTGTCATCACCCCCGCCGATGCCTTCTACCGCCTTCGCCTCGCCAGGCCACCTAGCCTCGCCATCAATGCCGGCGCTCAACCCCACCGCCACCTCACCCTACCCAGCACCGTCCGCGCTCAGCCGCCCTAGATAAGGATGGCAATCGGGCGCGGTAGGGTACGAGTAGTGCTCGCTTATACCCATGCTCGTGACCCCGAATTCCCCTCACGGGTATATACGCGAAGGACGACGGACAAAAAACCTCGCCCATACCCGTCGCCCACGGGCATGCACGTTTACCCGCGAATAATGCATCGCCGCCTGTGGGTACCCATCACCCGCGGACATGCTCGTTACCCGCGAGCAATGCATATATAAAGTTCATCATAATTCACACATCAATGGTGCATCATGCATTCAACAACTAATAAAGTTCATCACAATTCACATATCATGTTCAACAAGACAACTAATCAAGTTCAACAAATAAAATAAAAATACAAACTAACATAGTTCCTTACACATGCGATTAGATTACGGGTAATCGGGCGAAGCGGGTACGGGTGGAGCTTACTCATGCCCACGTCCGTTTACCCGATGGGCAAGGAATTGTGTCCGTTTTCACATCCGTGGGCAAAGAAAGCCGCTCATACCCGCCTCTATTAGGGTATTCGCCCACGGGTACACGGGTAATCAGGCACAATTGCCATCCCTAGCCCCAGCTCACCGCCCACAGCGTCACGCCCACCTTCGAGCGTTCCTACTCCCACCGCCTCTCCGAGCCTATAAAAGCCCCTTAGGAGTGCACTCCACCTCCAGCAACCTCCCACTGCCCCTTTCCCCTCCAACGCCGGTCAATCGCTCGGATTTCTGCCGCCACCGTCATCTTCCCCGATGGGCAACAGTAAAATTTGCCGTCATCCCCTCCTCTTCCAACTCCAACACTAACACAACCTCTCCACCCCACTCCTTTCCCCCACTTTCCCCCACCCCAAAAACCAACGGAACCTCGCCGGCACCGCCCCTCCCCACCGCACAGCTCACGCCACCACAGACCACCCTAAGCCACACCGACACCTCCCCTGGGCTCCCCTTGGCCCACTGGTGCTCAAGCACCGGCCATCTTGGCCGGGGCTTGGCCAGAGAGCAGTCGCGTCGCTCCTCTATCTCGGGCAAGTGCCATTACCGCAGTTGCCCCACCTCCACACCTCATCTGCTCCTTCAAAGCCCCAAAATGGAACCTCCTTGGATCGTAGATGCTCTCCACACCTTCGGATACTCGTCGGCGGAACCACTCCGTGGGTCTCGGTCGTTCTCGGCTCGGTACTTTCACCTTACCCTATAGGGGCTCGCCTCGTGGTGAATTTCCGACCGATCCTTTGTAACAGTCGTTTCGACCGGATGCGATGTTGTGATGGGTAAATAGGGCGTCCGTAGTCCCGAGGTGCCTTATGCTTATAAGGAGAGGCCTACCGAGTGATTGTAAGTTCCCCTACAATCACCCCCATAGTCGTAAGTCTCACTACGACTATGGCGTGGTCATAAGTCCTTCTACGACCTTTACCCAGTCGAAAGTTACGTCGTGGCCTGTACCTCGTCGTAAGTCTTACTACGACTATGTCCGGGTCATAAGTACTTCTACGACGTGTACCAAGTCGTGAGTCTGTCTAACGATTAGTACCCGTTCGTAAGTGCTTCTCGACTAGTACCTAGTCGTAAAGCATCTCGACTAGTACCCGATCGACGTCCTTCTACGACCACTATCTGGTCGTAAATCCTTCCACGACTATTGTTCAGTCGTAGGTTCTGCTACGACCACTACCTGGTCGTAAGACCTTCTTTCGGTCGTAGTTTTGGCATTAAGAATCCAAATTAATTGGTTCTTGTTGCTAAATTCTTTATAAATCAGTACCTTGCTTCGGTAAGATTTTGAATTGTTAGAAAGTTTCTTTGTTGAGTCTTTGCCGCTTTGTTACTTTGTAAAGTGAAAATAAAAGCTGTTTTCGACTTGGGCACAATGGTATGTTGGTGTGATCTGTTGGTGTGAATGGAATGGTGCCTAGGCCATCAAGGACCGAGTTACTTGTGTCACTAAGCCAGCGCTTATGCGTGCTAACCACGCGAGGGATATGGGACCTCTCTTGACTTAGTACTTTGGCGTGGGTTATCTCAGAGTCGCAGGAGGGGGTTGTGTGTGTTGTGTGAAACATGATATGTGGTCGTGTTCTTGTGTTGGGTGTGCGGTGGTGGAGATTAGGGTAGGCTCTCCACCTATGGCGTCGTAGTTGTCAAGGCTTTGCAGGGAAGGGTAGTTGGCGAGGCTTTACGATGACTCAGGCACAGCGTATGGGTTTCTATCCATGCAGGCGGCTCGAGAGTAATTCATAATATTGGAAGCGTCTCGTAGGACTTAGCCGTGGCATACCTTCGGAAGTGTGCTTAATAGCTTGGCAAAAGGCGATGCGGCGTGTGGAGTGCAGTGGTACACCCTGCGAGGATAAAACTATTCGAATAGCCTCGTCTAGGTTATGGACATGCTTGGCAAGGTCGTGCAAGAACTAGACTACAACCTTTTAAATTAAAATTTGACATGGGTGGTATGAATGGGTAATTCATGCTATTGTTGTGGTGACTATGGGTTAGTCACTTCGGAATTTATTGTTGTCATTTATCTCTTGTTATCTTGTTGTTTTTTCGGTTATTTGAACATTAAAAACTGATTTGTTAACTTGCTTTCAAATGTACTATCTTATTGCAAATAAAATTTGCTTTATGCTGAAAATGAAGCATCCAACCTCCACTCGAAAAGCTTGCATATAGTTATGTGTGTCAGTGCATTACTCTACACGTAAGTCTTGCGAGTACATTCAAAGTACTCGGCTTTTTTGGGCTCTTTATGTGGTGAGGAAGGTGAGCCCCTAGGGCCTCACTTTTGTGAAATGTCTTTGTGGATTCGACGACTAGCTTGGCGGTCCGGTCGGTTGCCTTGTGGGGTAAAGGCACACTGATTGGCTCTTTCGTTTATGGCCATCTTATGGCACTTTTGCTTCTGCTGTTTATTTCCTTTGTCTATGTATGTATTTGGCCGGCCGGCCTCTCTTTTGTAATACCTATCTTTTATTTATGCTATCTTCTGGTTGTTGCTTTGCTTCGGTTCTATGTGAATGAATGGAAATGATGCATGAGCTTTGTAAAGGGGCGTGTATACTGCACTTCTGGGAAGTATACATGTCTCGAGTCTCGGATTATCTGATTTGTGATGCTAGGACCGAATGGATGGTTAAGCATTACAAGCCGGATAAACCGGGGTCTCACACGCGTCGCTCCTCTATCTCGGGCGAGTGTCATTACCGCCGTTGCCCCACCTCCACACCTCATCTGCTCCTTCAAAGCCCCAAAATGGAACCTCCTTGGATCGTAGATGCTTTCCGCACCTTTCCCCGCCGCCACCGGTCCCTTCTTGCTCATTTGAGTGGCGTGTGCCCGACCTTCACCGCGTGCGGCTCAAGCCACACCCTTGTGGCCCGAGAGCAATAGGGCACCACAGCGATGGGCTCAACCCATTACTGTTCACTCTTTTTGGGCTTTCACTTTTCATCACTATTTGTAGCAATCACCCGGAAAGGTCAATTACTGTTCACTACTCGTTTTCACCCATAAATAGTAAAAAGCACTATTTATTGACCAATACTATTCACCCCAAAACCCTAATTTGACATATTACACCCATTTCAATCGTTTCGAACATGTGAATCCATTTATCATCTCCATTCAGCCAAATCAAATACGAAATAAATTCCTACCCTCCCGCACCACCTTCCTTTATGTTTCTTTTCTGATTTTCTTTAATTGTATGTTGTTTCAGCTCATTCCTTATCGAACCAGATTTTATTTGATTTGTTTTATTTTATTTTGCATTAGGTCACGACTTCGACAACCAAGCTCCATAAGACGCCAGACAAGACAAGCTAATAGAAGACTTTGTGCAAGGAGGCAAGTCACATTTCTTTTATCATTTTGAGTCTATATTTCATGTATTTATATTTATTACTTTCATTATTATACTTATGCCAATTACTTTAATATTCAAATATTTTTTTGAATGCCATGCTGAATAGATAAATCCTATTAACCAACAGACAAGCCCACCTATTCTTGTAGGGCATATTCACCTTGACAAGTTTAGATCATATAAAATGATAGCTACACATTCAACTTTATCACAAAAAATATGTTTATAAATTTTGAAGAGTATTGGCTATTCGCCAAAGGTTTTGGTGGAGAGTTGAGGGTTGAGACCAGGATGTTGGACAACCCAATAGACTTGATAAAAGCAAGTCGAAGGTGGGGTCAAGAAGGTGGATGGCCATGAGTTGATTGTTAGTTCACCTTCCCACTGGAGACAAGTAAGGACTAGAATCTTGTGCCAAAGTAACAAACACAGAAAATCGCTCAACCACAGGTGTAGTTATTACTCATTGGCTTAGTACATTGCTTTTCCAATTTAATATCTACAGGAATTGGGGTGGGACAGGAGTGACCCTGAAGGGACACTCGCTGGTCTACACAATGGTAGATGCCGTCACCATCTGGCCAATAGATCCACTAACATGTTAGCTGGTGGTTCACCGAGGGATGTATGGTCCAAGAACCTACCGGGTAGAGGCTAGAAAGGTTGAGCAGTGAAAATGCTTTGTTATATCAGCTCAGTCGCACGCTAACATGTTGCATGTTTATGATATAACAGTATGAGGTTAAGGTATCTTGTGGGTAAAGTTGGACAGCTTTGCAGAATGTATAATTTAAAAGTATTCAAATACGTCGTGCTTCCGGTTAATAAAGTTGTGTTCATAGGTTATTCCAATACATGAGGTATAAGTAGAGATTTTGAGATGTTAAGTTGGTATGTGCAAATTGTTGAGAACCCCGATGTTATTATTTATTATTGGTTTACTGTTTTAAAGATAAACTGCTTTAAATATAAAATACATCCACATGTGCCTATTATTGTAAAACTGTACTATTCCTTTGATAATCCTAACATGTAATTAATTAAGATTTCCATATGGCTTGTTGAGTACAGTAGTTGTACTCATTCTTGCAATATCTGCAAAATATCTACAAAGAAAACATGGGAAAAATGCTGAGGATCTCAATGAGCAGGATTTTGATGGACCCCCAGATGACAATGATTACTATTTTTAGATCTCGACCGCGCTCAAGCGTGTTTGTGGTTTGAAAGTTCCTTTGTCTTGTATTATATTAAATCTAGGATTAGATGCATGTGTCAGTGTTAAAATTGGCAGTTAAGTCTTATCTTTGTGTAATAAAATATTGGTTTTTATTAAAATCGAAAGTTTTCTTGTGCTATTGCTTACTTTGCAACTGTACATCTTGAGTGGTTGTGAAGAGTTTGACGGCCCCCAAAATGGGAGATGTTACAGCGGCAATGACTAAATCCCTAAATTGCTCTTGTCGTCAATTGAATTGGCGATATGTCTCTATCGTTAATTGAAACGGCGATAACTTTCTATCGCAATTGAATTGATGACGGAGGTCTACTTTTGTAAAAAAATGGCTATTGTTTTTTTTGTAAAAGTATATTATTTTTTTAAAAAAATCCTCAGTGTACCTATCCATATGGTTCACTCTTGTGTTTCGCCCGCGCCGCGCACGGGCCTAGTTTTTATGATCCCCTGTCCTTCTGGACCATCCGCTCTTCCAGGCACTTCAGCGTAAGCATTGAAACAGCTCTAAACTTTGACCTTGACATGTTCTAGACGCCATTGGAACTTTGGAATTTTCCATGCCTGTTTTAAAGAAAAAAACATATTTTCCACGCCTTTTTTTGACTCCTCGATTGCATAAACTGTTGACCGAGACAGCAAGACTAGGACCTTTAAACTTGACAAACCATGGACTAGGAGTGTAATTCCTCTACTGCTTAGTACCGGTGCTCTAGTCCTAATGCCATCATCACAGGAAACATAGATTATCTGTCACATTATTATAATCAAAATTACTTGCAGCTCTAAACCTCACCATTTACCATAGCGTTAAATTAAAATATATCTTTTCTTGAATGAAGTCTTGGTTCACTTCATTCGACTCTGTCGGTCATTTATTCATTTAGTGACTAGTATGATATCACTTTAACTTACATCTAAACAATGATATCTTATCGTAGAGTTGTCCGTGGTTACAATTTGACTTTGCGATCTCTTAGTTATAGACATATATTTTTACTTTAAAATAAATTTTACAAGAAAAAAGAGAAGAATATATAAAACACATGGATCTTTTAAAAGCTAGTACAGTAGTACCAAAGACGAGACTATTCAGGCATTCACCCTACAAAACACCCCGTAAAACCGTAAGGACCCATACATGTGAAGCATTTGCACCACTACAGCGTTTGAGCAACTCATTTAGCAATTTAGCATCGCATCGCCATCGTGAAAGCCCTCCCGGATATTCGCTTCCCCTTGGAGACCACCGAGGCACCAACCCAAAACCATCGCCACTACCCAACATCGCAGAGCACAGCACCACCTCTCTCTCTCTCTCTCTCTCTCCTCTCCTCTCCCTACTCCCAAACCCTCGCCGTCGCCGCCGCTGCTGCTGGTGCCATGTCCGGCGCGGCGGCCCAGGCGGTGGAACCCCGCCCAGCAGCAGCAGCAGCCGCCGCCGCATCCCCGGCTGCCACAACGTCCCAGGAGGCGGCGGCGGCGAGGGGAGGGGGAGGGTGCGACCCGGTGCGGAAGCCTGGGCCGGGGACGATGGAGCACGTGCTGCTGGCGCTGCACGAGACGGAGGCGGAGCGGGAGGCGCGGATCCGCGGCATGTTCGCCTTCTTCGACGCGTCGGGGCGGGGCCACCTCGACCACGCGCAGATCGAGGCTGGCCTCGCCGCGCTGCGCGTGCCGGAGGGGGGCGGCGGCGGCAGCAACGAGGACTACGCGCGCGAGCTGCTCCGCGCGTGCGACCGCGACCGAGACGGCCGCGTCGGCTACGACGACTTCCGGAGGTACATGGACGACAAGGAGCTCGAGCTCTACCGTATCTTCCAGGCCATCGACGTCGAGCACAACGGCTGCATCCTGCCCGAGGAGCTCTGGCACGCCCTCGTCAAGGCTGGTAACTCAAATGCCGCTCGATCCTTGTAGTGTCTTCCTCTCGCAGGCTCAGCTCTGTGATGTCCAATGTGGTTCAAATGAGGCGATGCTTTTGAGGGAGTTAAGATCGTTGCGCGATTTTGGTATCTGAGTTCAATTCAAATTTTGCATTGCTCGAAGGAATGTGATGCAGGGTGTTGACGGAGGCATGCAGTCAGGTGATGGTGGTGCTTTGGAAGCGAAGATAGTTGCACAAGTTTGGTGTCCTAGTCCAGTTTTGGCTGTTAGTAGTGCTGGAAGCTAAATCAGTTCCCTTGAGAAGTGAAAGCGTAATGCAATATATGCTTAAAGGTTAGGGTAGGTGCAGCTGCTAGCAATTATGGTGCTTATTAGCAGTAGAGATCTTCCCCAGGGAGCTTTATAATGTGCTTGTGGATAAGTTTAGGCAGTTCCAATGTGGAAGTTCAAAATGACTTAGCCGTAGCCTCTTGCCGACAGGTGAGATAATTAGTCCCCTTGGATGTCATGCAAAATGTAGTGGGAGGGAATATAGATTAGATGGCATGCAAAATGCGATTGAATACTTGAATGTGAGGTAGTCGAAAGTCGCCCCTATTCAGACCAATGGGTTAGCCCAATTTTCACCTCTGTGGATTTATTTTGCCCGTCACAGGATGCTACCCTGCCCTGTAGCCTAATTTCTGAACAGAATCCATGGGGCCAACATGCAATTGGGACCTAATAGTTTAGCAAGCATCACTGTTTTTTACTAAAAATAGTTTGGTGATGGAGCTCAGGTTATAGGCTATTTGGCAGCAAAATAGTACCCAGAATGGAATTCTACTTATTGGCAATTGCTGATAAATGATAATAAAAGGAAATGTGTGACTTTCAATCTAAAGCATTTTCAGTCAGTTTGCTGTTGGACTCTCAGATATTCAGATGTAATAACCTGGTCATCTTTAAGTGTGACTAGTTAAGACCATGGCTTATTTGTGAGCTGCACTACAATGCATATTTTAAAATCGAATTCGGAACCCATTTGGAGCCTTTCTGAGATATTAATACTGGTCATCATTACTGGTCTAAACCTTAGTACCTAATGAGAGTCCCAAACTCTGTGGTTTTAAGTTTGAACCTGGTAACTAGTCAATTTAATCCCACACCTTTTGTTTTATTGTGGACTTCTAAACTCCATTGTACTGGAACCCTCCGATTAAGGCCTACTAGACATTATTTTAGGATTAAGTATATTCTTGAAGTTTCAACCTCAACTCTTGCTCTAGCTGAGAGTCCCAAATTTTAAGTTTGAACCTGGTAACTAGTCAATCGCAATAACTGTTTTATTGTGGTAAAACACCTCCATAGGATTAAGTATATTCGTCCCTCAACTCTTGCCTCAATACCACGCAATAACGGGTAAAAAGATATCAATACCATGCAAAGATCGTCCGTTTTAGAGTGATTTTGTCACATTGGCATCCACGTTGGCACCGGTCCCCCATGTCATCGAGACAGAGAAAAATAACCGGTTAGAAAGAAATAAACTGCTCGGTTTATTTGGAATCTGTCCAGTGGATCCCATTGGACATAGAGATTGAACAGAGAGAAGAGAACATGGAGAAGGGGAAACAAGTGAACCGTCGCGGTGGCTCTGGAGGCCGGTGACGACGGTGAAAGATGACACAGATGGCATGGGTGACGGCCAAAGCGGATCGGCACGTCGTCGGGAAGCAAATGGGTAGCTTTATCGTGGGCGGAAAGGCATGGCAGTGGTGCTGGCAACGACGGGGCGGCGGCCAAGGCGGAGGTGGTCGACGGCGGTGGTGCTCCAGTGAAGCTTCGGCAAAGAAGAAGAGAGCATGGGGTGGAACGCGACGCTAGGATTATGATGGTGGGGTTGATGATTGCAGGAGCTCACCGACGGCAGCGCAATCAACAATGACGGCGGCTCAGGCTAAGAGGGAGAAGATGATTCGGCGGGATGACACGTGGAGCACCGAGTGCTGAAGCTTGGCAATGTTGCGCATCTGCTTGTCGAACTCGCTTAACCTCCTCACACAAGCGTTGTCACTGCCAATCATGCGCACCGCCAAGGCGGTGTCGGCCAGCACGATCATGTAAACGATGATGTTGCTCGCCGCGCCAAGTATGTAGGCTGAGGCCTTCGCAATGTCTCCAACTCCAGCTCCACGTCGCTGTCCACCGTCACCAGCATCGCGCCACCGTCTTTGGACTTCTTGGCCGACACCACCTCGTCCACCATCTTGATGCCCTGTTTGGTTGCGAAGAAGGTCCACATGTCCGTAAAGACCACCACGAACAAGACGGCGATGCCGGCCACGTCGCCAGTGGTGATGGCGAGGATGGTGGCCAGCCTCATCCTACCCTATCCTCCCGACGCAGGCGCGCCGCTGTCATCGCTGAGCAGCTCCTTGGTCGGGTTCTTGGGAATAACCGCAATGGCAGTCGGCGACTTTGTCGTGCCGTTCGGGGCATCCACTGTGAACGACAGCAGCGTCGGGTATGACACCGGTGAGGTTGTAGGACAGGTCGATGGTGGAGAACTTCGGCCTCGCTGGCACTGGAGCTAAGGAAGGAGGGAGAGGAAGAAATTTGGGGATAAGGAAGAAGCGCAGTGTCTGGGCTTGAAATTTGGGGATTTGAGGGCATCGGTTGTAGCTGGCAATTTGCCCCCTTGAAGTTTTGCTACTTTCAATTTCGTCCTTTTTTATCCAACTGGACAAGCCACGTGGTTCAAACACAAGTCAAAACCGCTCTAATATGGACGAAGGGGTATCTTTTGCACGGTATTGATAGTTCGAGGACGCGTTTTACCCGGTATTACAATTCAGGGATAAAAATTAAACTAGGGCAAGAGTTGAGGGACGAATATGCTTAATCCTTTTTTAAATATATATAAGGCGTATTTTGGCTAGGCATGGGGATTAAGGAGGTTGTAAAACAAAGAGAAAGATAAGAGGAAATGACCATGCTACTCATGGTATAAATACCTTGGAAATGTGAGAATAATTTGTGAGAAAATTACTTATAAATGCAGGAGAGAGTAGTTATGATAAATAAGGGTAGACAAGGAAAAACATCAATAAATTCGCATGCACAAGGGGTGCAATCAGGTTGGATTCGGACGGATATTGCTCATACCGTATCCTAACCCATATTTTTTCCCGATTCGAGCGGATGAGATTCGAGCCCAATTACTACGGGCGCATCGAATCGGCGGTCAAACGGTTTTTCGGATGAATTTCGTTAAATTTTGCTTAAAATTCAATCGAAATTCAAAATTTGAAATTTGAATTTGTAAATTTCGGATTTCAAATACCGCACGAGTATTTTATCCATGATTCGGACACAATACCGTCTGGACGGATGCTTCACGGATTCGGTTCAGAAACGAATAATATATGCGAATAGTATGCGCGCATATAAAGGAATATGTTGAACCGTACCACCATCGCTTCAACTATTCAACATAAGCACATACATATTTATCACACTATCGCATAACATAGTATCGGTTGTGAATACAAATCGAATCGAATATGTTGTACATAAATACACTGCCATAGAAACAACAAATTTTAAGAGGGAAAGAAAAGAAAGAGAAACTAAAAAAGCAAAAAAGGAATAAAAGAAGCCCTAGTTAGGCCTTGTAATATGACTAGCCCAGCCCCATCCTTAGCTCAAGAGGACCATCGTCGTCCACTCGTCTTCCTCGCTGGTTGTTAGACAGTCCAAACTACAAAGACCAAGACAGAGAGATGGAGATTTTCAGAGAGAGATGGAGTGGGGGCTTCTTGTGGATGGCATCATGGATTGAGAGGTGGCAGCAGACCGCTAGCGATGATGGGTAGAGGTTGCGGGTCCAGGCAGCGGCGGGGACGGGCAAAGGCGGTGGGTGCAGGTGGCAACGGGGGCAAGCCCTCGGCGACGAGCGGAGGCGGCAGAAGGCACAAGTATGATTCCGGATATCTGGTTAGATAATATTCGGCTATTCGCTTACCGATGCTATTCGGTCGGATGTTAGCTCTCTCGATTTCGCTACCGAATCCGAGACTAACTATCCGGTACCGATATCGAATCCAATAGGATATTGAATTCCCTTCCCGAATTCGGTACTGAATCGGTCATGAATTACCCGTACCATTTGCACCCCTAGCATTCACGCCTTATATTTTGAAACAAATTTGCAAAAACTATACGGCTTATATTTTGAAACTGGGGAGTAGCATTCAACAGTTCCTTTTTTTGCCTCCACTGTTCCCATACCCATAGGAGGGGGGGATCCTTTTACATGTGTAAGCAAGGTTGTAGGAAGCATATGCTCGCCTAGTTCACCTGATAAAAGTAGTAATTAGTTCCTCACATCTGGATCTTGTTTACCCTTGAAAAAGTATCCTGCACAGTGGTTTTGGACAGTTCTTTGCTATAAGCTGTAAATCACTACCTCTTAGGAAAGCAGGTGATAATTATACTTTCTTTAATATGTCTGACAAGTAATATCAGTTTGCTGTTTGCAGGTATAGAAATTGATGACGAGGAGCTTGCACGATTTGTTGAGCATGTAGATAAGGACAACAATGGAATTATTACTTTTGAAGAATGGAGGGACTTTCTTTTGCTTTATCCTCGTGAAGCAACCATCGAGAACATTTACCATCACTGGGAAAGAGTCTGTCTTGTAGATATAGGCGAGCAGGCTGCTATACCAGAAGGAATAAGTAAACATGTAAGTGCAAGCAAATATCTAATTGCAGGAGGTGTTGCTGGTGCAACATCTCGTACCGCAACTGCACCTCTTGATCGTCTCAAAGTGATTATGCAAGTACAAACAAACCGTACTACAGCCATACATGCAGTCAAGGATATATGGAGAGAGGGTGGTCTCCAGGGATTCTTCAGAGGAAATGGATTGAATGTGGTAAAGGTTGCTCCAGAAAGTGCAATAAGATTTTACGCCTACGAAATGCTAAAAGAATACATAATGAAAAGTAAAGGAGAAAATAAGAGCAACATTGGCACTTCTGGACGTCTCATGGCTGGTGGTTTGGCTGGGGCAGTCGCACAGACAGCAATATATCCCATAGATTTAGTGAAGACTCGACTGCAGACTTATGCATGTGAGAGTGGTAGAATTCCTAGCCTTGGTGCGCTATCAAGAGACATATGGATGCAGGAAGGTCCTCGAGCATTCTACAGAGGCCTTGTTCCATCTTTGCTTGGTATGGTCCCCTATGCTGGAATTGATCTTACTGTTTATGAAACACTGAAAGAAATGTCCAAGACATATATCCTCAAGGACAGCGGTACCCCTCTTATCAAAATGTGTACACATTTCTATCCTCTCACGTTTCAATTGGTTTCACTAAAATATGGACTTGTTTTATATAGATCCTGGTCCTTTAGT
Source organism: Hsuehochloa calcarea (assembly GCA_036346395.1). Lineage (NCBI taxonomy): Eukaryota > Viridiplantae > Streptophyta > Magnoliopsida > Poales > Poaceae > Hsuehochloa > Hsuehochloa calcarea. Next base: position 10,632,450 of record CM070596.1, on the reverse strand, counting down.
ACAACTTGGCTGTGGGACAGTCTCAGGAGCTCTAGGAGCGGCATGTGTTTACCCTTTACAAGTCATCAGAACAAGGTAAGCAGTAGCTGCTTTTGTGGATAGGAAAATGTATACTTGTACACCCAGGCATCTCTCTCACAGACACACATTTGACCTTTTTTCTGAATAATACTTCTAGACTGCAAGCTCAACGAGCCAATTCAGAGGCTGCATATCGAGGAATGTCTGATGTTTTTAGGAGAACACTACAACATGAGGGAATTTCTGGATTCTACAAAGGACTTGTACCAAATCTTCTCAAAGTGGTGCCGGCTGCAAGTATAACCTATCTAGTTTATGAGACAATGAAGAAAAGTCTCTCTCTTGATTAACTTATTCTGGAGTTTTTCGTATTAGCTGACATGACTGATTGTAGAGATAATGTTGAGGCATGAGATTACCGGTTGAGTAGGTGCTAACTTTTCCCCCTGAAGTGAGAGATGGTGTTTTTTGCCTTCAGAAAAAAGTACAGTCTTGATGGCAACTTTTCTACTAATCCTTATAGGAAGAAATAAAAGAAGTTTCTTGTCAGATCATCAAGGGCCCATGATGAAATACAGGTGCCTATCCATATTTGTCACTTGTCATTCTGTATCACTACCATTTCTCTGCATGCCTTTGTTATCGACCTGTTTTGGTACGGGTCTGAGGACCCATGTCCATAACAGTCTTCTTTTTCTGCTTATACTAGTTCTCTTCACTTACACAACTTCTGATCAACCTTATACTGTAATTCTGTAACACTAGTTTGTTCTTGTTTGTATCAAGCATTGTTCTCACACAGAAGGCATTATGACTGACAAATTGTACCATATCAACTTATCAAGCATTGGCTAGCTAATCCACGCTCACCGAGGAATTGGCTGATTTCTTCCCATTGGTTGTTCACTTGTTCTCATAGAGAACCATAAACATTTCATCAGTAATTAGTATTTGCCTTTTATATTGATGCCGGGGACTATGTACTAGAAATTGTTGACATTTGGAAGCATGTGAAAGTATGAAACTCTGCTGGCGTCTTTTGGAAGTAAGAACTATCAAGGTTTTAATTGGACTGAAATGACAGGTAATGATGTATGGACATGAACGAACCTGGGGTTAATACATGAATGTAGGAGCTCATTATCCATTAGTGTGGAGTTATAGACTAAATGATAAGCTTGAGCAGGCATAGTTCACTTGTAATACCAACGTTTCTGGTACAAAGCAACACATGATTGATTCGAGCAAGAGATATGTGAGGAGAAATCAAGTGGTTGAACTTTGTGTTCTCTGTGAATGGGGCTAATGTAGATTTTGTTAGAATAGGACTTCTTTTGTATTTTCTTATCTGTATATGACAATCCCTTTGTACTCCCTATATATATTGCCCATTGGGTCTCTTGAATATATGCACACAATATTCATAACATGGTATCAGAGTTAGGGCACTAGCCCTAGTTTTTCCACACCCGCCTCGTTGCCACCTCCGCTAGTCCACGGGCGAGCCACTGCCGCCCTCCTTGGGTCGCCGCCGCTCTGTTGTCTTGTTGCCGCCGTTGCTCTGCCGCGAGGCAGCCCGAGTCTTCGTTCCCGAAGCTGCACCGTCGCACACGACTCTCCGCCCGACGCCGACCTCCTCCCGACACTGGCCTCCGCCCGACGATTGGCCTCCCGACGCCGATTCGCTGAAGCCGCCGCACACTAGCTGAAGTCGCCGCCCACACTCGCCGGATCTGCCGCCACCGCCACAGGGGGAACCCTAGTTCCCCCGCGTGTTTCCTTCGTGAGCAAGGGCCGAGTTGAGCAGGCCAGCCTGCTGAGCAGGCCGTTTTAGTCGGCCCAAATCCACCCCCACCAAAAAGAAAGAAAAAGAAGAACGTCGATCTAACAGCCGCGCTGTCTAGCGCCGTCTGTTAGACTTTGTTGCCTTAGTCACCGCGCCATCCAGCGCCGCCTACCGATAGCTTCCGTTCCGTCAGCTGTGATCCCATTCTCGGGAACAAAGCTCTATAGGACAAACTGCAAGTTGTGGTTTTAACACATGGAGATCACGCTCGATGGTCTCCGCCTTTGGGGACATGTCACTGTTGCTCGACCTTGTCCACCATCATCGGTTCAGCCTTCTCTCAAACAGCCTACTTCTGCACTTCCTGCAGAAGCTGAGGCCGCCAAGGAGGAGAGAGGCCGCTACTGCTGCTGTTGACACTACTGATGAGGCCTTTCAGTATGCCATAGACGTTTTTGAGCGCAGGTGTGCCCGTGTTCGCGCCATCCTGGTGGTCAGCATCGACGACTCCATCCAGCCAGACGTTGTTGGTCTGCGTCCTACTCGCCGGGTCTAGGAGTACTTGCGCGAGCGATACCAGCAGAGCAGTGATGCTCAGTTCTTTTCGCTTCAGTGTGAGTTGGAGACGCTTCGCCAGGAGGACTTCTCCGTTGACGACTTCTTCTGAGCCCTGGCTAGTCTCTGGCGTCAGCTGGACGAGCTGGCTTCTCCGCTCTGTCAGGAGTGTTATAAGGTGCAGAAGGCGGATCGTGATTGCCTTCGCCTTTATGATTTCGTCTGCCGTCTACGCCCAGAGTTTGAGCCTATTAGGGCTCAACTGCTGAGCCTCTCACCACGACCGACAATCGTTGATGCTCTTTCGACGCTTCGTGCTGAGGAGCTTCGCCGTGGGTTAGCAACACAGTTTGTTTCGGCTGTGCTTGCCCATCTTCGACTACACCGACAGTTTCTGCTTCAACTATAGTCCCCTTAGGTGTTTGTTTCTGCTCCTGTTTTTGCACCAACTGGGTTCAGTGCAATTATTACAAGAATTTCGGGCACGACTACCAGCATTGTGCGGTGTGAAAAACGCCCAACAAGGCGCGTGGACGATCCAAGGGGTGGCAGGGAGGCCCTAACTCCTCGACGGGAGGACATGCCAGCACGTCAGGACCTTCTCAGCGAGATGACTCTGTTCAGCAGTTCTGTCAGGCTCTACTTCAGCCACTCTCTCACAGCTCAGCAGATTATGCTAGTCTAACTCAGATGTCTCCTCCAAGTACTTCTTGGGTTCTGGATTCTGGTGCCTCTTTCCACATGACACCGGACTCCACATCTCTCAGTTCAGTAGGACCTCCTGTTTTTCCTATCTCTGTTCAGACAGCCGATGATACTCCTCTGTCTGTCAGTTGTCAGGGCACTCTTTTGTTCGCTAATTTTTCTGTTCCAGCTGTTTCCCATGTACCCTAGCTTACCATGCAGCTTCTCTCGGTAGGTTAGCTCACCGATATTGGCTATAGGGTTGGTTTTGACTCACACACTTGTTTCATCCAGGATCGACAAACAGGGACGGTACTTGGGACTGGCCGGCGTCGTAGGGATCGTCAAGGTCTCTACATCCTTGATTGCCTCCACCTCCCGTCCACTTCAGTTACTCCTGTCACCTCTACGTCTGCTTCCACCGTCATTGCTGCCACCACCTCTGGAGTTTTTGCGCAGTGGCATCACCGTTTAGGTCACTTGTGTGGGTCCCGTCTTTCTTCATAAGTTCGTAAGGGTGTTCTTGGACGTGTTACTATCAACACAGCCACGTTTTGTCAGGGTTGTAAGCTGGGCAAGCAGCTACAACTTCCTTATCATTCTAGTGAGTCCTTGTCTTCTCGTTCTTTTGACTTAGTTTGTTCAGATGTATGGGGATCTGTGCCTATTATCTCTAAAGGCGGGCATAAATCTTATGTGATCTTCATTGATGATTATTTCCATTTTACATGGATTTTCCTATGTCTAATCGTGGTTAGTTTTTTGCGATCTATCGTAGCTTTACAACGATGGTTTGTACTCAGTTGATTCTTCCATCCGTACTTTTCATTTGTGATTCATTGGCGAAATCTCGCTCAGTGCCTTTTGTGATTTACGAGTAGGGCACTCTTTATCAGTCTTCTTGTCTTGGTGCCCATGTTCAGAATGGGGTTGCTGAGCGTAAACATTGTCATCTTATTGAGACGCTCGCACTCTTCTCCTTGCCTCTCACGTTCCACCACAGTTCTGGGCTGAGGCTATTTCTACAGCTGCATATCTCATCAATATGCAACCTTCCACTTCTCTTAAGGGTGTTAGTCCTATAGAACATCTATTCTCGAGCCCCCCAGTACATTCACCTTTGTGTTTTTTGTTGTACTTGTTTTGTTCTGCTGCAGCCTCGTGAGCGCACTAAACTGTCGACCCAGTTTGTTGAATGTGTGTTTCTTGGTTATAGTTCTGGGCATAAGGGTTATCGATGCTGGGATCCTTTTGCTCGACATATCAGGATTTCATGAGATTCAGCTCTTGTTTCCACTGTTGAGTCACTTTCATGGTTGTCTCTTTATGATTCTTTACCCATTTCTCCACTATCATAGTCTTTCCGTGGTCTGTCTCGAGTGGTTTCTTCTGTACCTCGCCTCCGGTGCTGCCTCCTGCAGCACCGCCTCTTGTTACTGCAGCACTACCGTCTCGTTTATCTGGTATTCACTACTCCAGGCGTACTTGTCCTTCACCAGTCTCCTCTCTTGGTATCTAGCCGATACCCACATCTGATCCTCCTGATGATGCTCCTCGTTACGTCCTTCGTGACCGGACATCCCTTCAACCTCCTGATCGTCTTGGATTTGCTCCGATAGCTCATGCTCTCTCTGTCACCGAGCCTAGTTTTTATCGTGAGGTTGCTCCTCATTTTGAGTGGCAGCTCGCTATGGAAGAGAAGCTTGATGCTCTTCGACGTACGGAGACTTGGAATATTGTACCGACACCTGTGCATGCTCGTCCGATCACATGCAAGTGGGTGTATAAGATTAAGACCCGATCTGATAGTACTTTCGAGTGTTACAAGGTTTGTCTCATGGCTCGCGACTTTCAGCAGGAGTACAGTCGTGACTACGATGATACTTTTGCCCTTGTTGCCCATATGACCCTGTTCGCACTCTTGTTGCGGTTGCTTCTGTTCGTCGGTGGTCTATCTCTCAACTCGATGTTAAGAATGCTTTTCTTAATGGTGTTTTACATGAGGTCTACATGCAGCCACCACTTTGGTATTCTATTCCCGATGGTCACGTCTGTCGTCTTCGTCGTGCTCTTTATAGCCTCAAACAGGCTCCTCGTGCCTGGTTTGCGCGTTTTATCTCAGTGATTACTATTGTATGTTTCACTGTCAGTTCCCATGATCTTGTTCTTTTTGTCCATATCTATCTCAAGATAGGACACTGCTTCTTCTGTGTGTTGATGATATGCTCATCACTGGTGATGATTCCTCATTCATCACGTATGCGAAGAAGCATCTTAGTGAGCAGTTTTTGATGACTGATCTTGGTTCTCTTACATACTTCCTTGAGATTGAGGTCTCTTCCATGCTTGAGGGCTACTACCTCTCTCAGCAGAAGTATGTCCAGGATCTTCTTGATCGGTCTGGTCTGACTGACAATCGCACTGCTGAGACTCCCATGGAGTTATCCCTACAGCTTCGTGCCACTGATGGTGATCTTCTTGAGGATCATACTCAATATCGCCAACTTGTTGGGAGTTTGGTGTATCTTGTGAGCACCCGTTCTGATATTGCTTATGTTGTTCATATCTTGAGTCAGTTCATGGTTCGTCCTACCCATCTTCACTACAATCACCTTCTTCGTTTTATTCGCTACTTGCGTGGGACTATCTCTCGTTGTTTGTTTTTCCTAGCTCTACCTCACTACAGCTTCAGGCGTATCCCAATGGGACCTGGGCTAGTGATCCTTCTGATCGTCATTCTCTTTCTGCTTACTGTGTTTTTCTTGGTTCATCCCTGATTGCCTGGAAGACTAAGAAGCAGACTGCAGTTTCCCATTCGAGTGCAGAGGCTGAGTTGAGAGCTATGACAGCAGTGATAGCAGAGGTTACTTGGTTGAGGTGGCTACTTGCAGATTTTGGAGTGCTTGTGATGGGACCTACGATTCTTTTGTCTGATAGTACAGGTGCCATCAGTATTGCCTAGACCCCGTGAAGCATGAGCTTATCAAGCACATCGGTGTGGATGTTTCATATACTCGCTCACAGGTGCTGGAGGGAGTACTTGCTTTACAGTTTGTGCCATCAGAGTTACATGCTGTTGATTTCTTTACGAAGCCACATACTAGAGCAAAACAACATTTGTATTTTCTTTCCAAACTTAGTGTGTTTGTTCCACCATGAGTTTCCCGGGGGGCCGGGGGGTTAGAATATGACTCCTTTTGTATTTCCTTATCTGTATATGGCAACCCTTTGTACTCCCTATATATATTGGCTATTGAGCCTCTTGAATATATGCACACAATATTCATAACAGATTTTAGAGTCTAGTCTGACTTGGAAAACATTATTGGTCTAACCAATTTTGACTTTAGCAAAGCTATAGTTTGAGCCAACAATAAACAATAGGTGTTCTGAAATTTCCAATGTGCTAGTGTTTGTCTTTTATAATAAACATGATGCTGCCTTATGGTGGAAGGATAATAACAATGTTATCAAACTGGTTGGCAGATATCTTGTTAACTATTTCTAGGTAAAGCTAGCTCTTACTGGATGTTAAGCTGCAAATGTAGTATGAAACCAACTTCATAAAATGATCTAGGTTCTCCAGCTTAAATTCACTGTTCTAGATTAATTTCACAAGGAGCTGTCATCTGACATCATATTCATGTGTTCATGTGGAATATCTTTTTTTTCAAGAGTTGCTAGATAATTTTATTCACGTATCATTAAGCAGCACAGGAATCCTAGATTCTCTAGCGAAAAGGAATGCATGAGATGTGTTTGTAAAAGTTATGTGGTAGAGTAATTCTTCGTTGTCTTTGGTGTTTTAGTCCCTTCTATAGGCACTCTCTTTTCCCTTTTTCGGGCATGGGCTCCAAGCTGGAAGAAGATATTAGTGATATCTTTTCTATGGTAAGTTGATTTGATCTGCTTGATGTATTGGACAATTGGAACTAATTATCTGTAATATCATCGAATACCATTGGAAGTTTATGCATTTGTGCTTCTTGCTATTGATATTATCAACCGTACAAATTCAAGTAATTCTCATTCTGTTTTGACTCTTACCTTTTCACGTTTCAGTGTAATGGGCAACCCCGGCATCAATTTAGTTGTTGATTCATGATCTGCTGAAGGCTCGTTTTGCTCCTGAACAAGGGGCAATTTTGTTCATATAATTTGTAACCATTACACGGCGAAGTTATTTAACTCACTCCAATTCCTTGTGCTCCTGAGCTTGACAGGTGCTGTGACCTTCGCTGACCCCGCAGTTGCCCTGCATAAAGGGGTGCTGTTTACATGTATTTGTATTTTTCCATACCTACATATGTATCTGCATGATCAACCTGGGCATCTTCTGGTGACCCGTTGCATCGATGCACAACTCGCCGAGCTACATGACCAAACTGATCTGAAAAGTGTAATAGAGCGGTAAATTGCTCAGAGTTTATATGCATATGTACCATTCTTGCAGTATCGTTGGGCTTATCTATTTCATAATCAGGGAGGAGATTGTGCATGCCTCATTTCATTGAAGAACGGCCGTTGCCTTGCAGATTTTCTTTCTTTATAATTTGGTCGTGTTTTAGTATTTGTGGGATAGGCGTTTTCACGGGCATTTGATTTTTTCGTTTGCATCAGAGATTGATGTAATTTTTAAAAAGTTATGTGCACTAGTCTGTAGGTTTTCCCCCCTCCCGTTGAACACAATGTTCTGCCATGTGCACGCAGGAATTGCAAGTGTTTTGTGTTAGAACAGGAATCACTTTGTATTTCCCCGTATGTCTTGTATTTTCTTATATATATATCCCTTTGTACTTCCTATATATATTGCTCATTGAGCCTCTTGAATATATACACAATATTCATGTTGGTATCAGTGCAAATGTTAAAACTCTAGCCTTCGATTGTTGCCGGTGCCCTTGGGAGGAGCAATCTTCGCTCCCACGGGTAGCCATATTAGACGTAGTCTTTCTCTTGGTAGAAAAAAAGTAGCATCCGCACGACCATCTTCTTGTCAAAGGGCTGTATGCACCAGGTCAAGTACGTGATCGAGGTGATCGGCAACACCAGCTCGGACCTCGATGTCCTGGTGGGTGATGGTGTGGTTCTCATCGGTGAGAAGAAGGCCACCGTTGTCTAGATCCACCCTGCTCCCCTACAACAGCCGCCCGACGTCCTCTACTTTGCGCCGCCTCCCTTCTCTGCTTTGATCGCCCCAGATCGAGCCGCCTCTGAGCCTCCCACGTCTCGAGCTCCTCTGCTCATGCTGCCCGAGGCCTGCCCGTGTGCGTCTGTGCTCTACTTCACGCGCCGCCTGTGCTCTCCTGCTGGGCCTCTCGAGCCACGGATCCGAGGTCGTCGCCTTCTTGGACTGCTACCGCCTAGATCCGATCTGGATCAGGCCGTTGCTGTCTCCGCTCCGATACCGTGCAGCCTCAGCTCCCCGAAGTTGAAGTTGCGGGGGCGGCCGGTGAGCATGTCACGCATGGCGGCTTGGGAGACCTCATCGTAGGTGGAGAAGTGCTCGCTCAGCTTCCATTCCAACATCTCCCATGAGATGCCACCGATGAAGAGCTTGCCCTGGCTTGACTCCATCTTCGCCTTCGCTCGGATTCTCTCACGCTCACGTGCTAGATGGAGAGATAGAGAGAAGAGTGGAGAGGGGAATTGGTGATTTCGGCTTCAGGTGGGAGAGATTTGGGAGATGGAGATTGTGAAAACAGAGGGAGTTGGTGGAGATCGAGAAAAGAGAGAAAGGATAAAAAAACGGTGTTACTGGTATCTGCTGCTCCTTTGAGTCATTGCGTCCGTTACGTCCATTCAAGTTTGTAACACTTTATTTTTGAGTTTCGTCTAAGTCGTGCGAGTCCATAAAAGCGCTTGTCAGTCAACCGATTGCTTCATGGCTCACTCCTTCTCTTTCGCATGGCAACAGCCGACGGCGCCGCTCTTTTCTCTGAGTCACTGCAGATCGTGGAAGTCGTTATGATGCATTGCTTCTTTACGAGCCGCCCCGAGCTTCTAAGATCATTGTGCTTCTTTCGATCTTGCTGCGCTTTCGTTCTTGTAGCTTGTGCCTTTGCACCGCCACCATCTTGGGATTTGATTTGCGTCGTCATGCTTCTATCTATTTCTCTTCAGCTTGATTTGACAGCTCTCTCTAATCCTGTCGGCTTTATCATTTTCTTTGTCATGTTGTCGCGGTCGACTTTGCTCCCGCTTACCTCTACCTTATCAGCTCCTGCACTTTGTGCTTTATGAGTTGTTGCACAATCCTAGATGGAAGGAGATCTTTTGATACTCGACATATTTTTCAAGAGCTACACACTACGATGACATTATCAAGGCCCTGACTTTGGATTTTTCTTTATTTTAGTGTCAATCATTTTCAAATACAATATTATCGCGTACACCTTACATTTGAGGAGGTATTAGAATAGGTATATCCCTTTATACTCTTTATATATTAACTATTTAGAGTCTTCAATGCATATACAGTATTCGTAACATTTTGCGTGGTGTTGTTGACGCCACTTTCGAAGAGCTAATGTGTTTGTTCTCTGTAGGTCTTGCTGGAAGCTTCGTGGCAAGATTTGAGCTGGAGCTCGGCAGCAGCAAAGGAGTACGTTTCTGCGCCTTTTGGTGGCCTAGAAGCTTTAGGAGGCCATACGTCGAAAACTTCTGTAGGCCCATAGTAAGCCCAGCGTAAGAATGTGAAGACCTGAAAAGTCTCCGAAGACCAAAGAGAGCAGGAAGCACGAGGGAAGGTTCTTTATTGCTCTCTTCTCTTTCTTTCCTGTGGGGTTGGTGTTTTAGAAACTTCAGATTTTTTTTCCGTGTTGGTACTTTCGCATGTCGTATTTGTAGGAATAACTAATTCTATTTTTTTAACAAAAATAGAAATGTTCATGCATGGTCGTCGTGGGAGAACCTCCTCCGCCGCCACATCGCATGTTCCCGTACGACCGCCGTACGGCAACCGTTCCCGCACGACCGCCACGTTAGCCGTTCATGCATGGCCACTGTGCTTGAACGCCCTCGGCCCGCCACATGTCCGGATTAGGGGTGCATTAGGGTTTAGCCCGAAATTAGGTTAGGGTTTCAGTGTTGTTTGTAGGAATTTTAAAATATAGCAAACGAGTTTTAAAAATTATGAAATTTTATGTGCAGCCTCCCAACACCGTGTACTTGCTTGTGTAAATTTTTCATAATTTTATCCCTTCAGAATTTTTCTCACAATTTTCATATAAGTGTACTCTTCGTACGAATTTGTAAATGTAGAAAATGAGCTCCAAAAATTATGAATTTTATTTTGAAGGCTCCTCACACAGTGGACTTGATTGTGTAATATTTCGACAATTTTATATGTGTTCTGGAATTGTCTCCAAAATTTAGGATTTAGATCTCGAAAATTTAGACTTTAAGTTTCGAAAATAAAGGTGTCATGATTTCATGTGCCTTGGAATGTATGGAAAAACCATTGGATATGTAGATATACGATTTGGAATTAAGAGAAGATCAATATTCCATTTAAATAATGATGGTAAAGATAAGAAAAATATACTAAGACAAAAAAGAAAGTAGCAAAGGAGTTTTGTGATTTCATGGAGCAAAAAGCTGCATTGCAACTCCATTAGAGATGTCGATATACAATATGGTGTAGGAGTTTTGTTATCGTCGTATGTTGTTGTAGTGCGGTAATTTTTGAAGAATTTAGTGAGGACGATTGAGGTAGCAGTGATTTGTAAGTAGGAAGATAAGTGATATTGCGATGCACCAGAGAATTCATACATGGTGGATAATTTTGGAGAAATAGCGCAACGATAACAATACGACAGTTGATGCTACAAGAGGGTTACATGGGACGCAGGATAATGAACCAAGGACGGTACACGCATGCTTTTAGGGAATTAGAAATACATCGGGCATGTGCACAAAGAGGGTCGAACTACTACGTGCGGAGGTTTCCAGTTCTTCAAAAGCTCGCAAATGTGCATCCATTCCTTCTCCTTGTCCATGTTTTTTAGGTAGCGTTGTTGGTGTGGAGTTGTTGGCCGAGTAGTGCTGTATTTATAGCGGGAGCGAACACAGCTAGGGCGGTTCTATAGCGGTTGAAGTGCATTGCGATTCAAGCAAATTCGCGTCCGCGAGGAGGAATCTTGTTGTAGCGTTGGGTCCCATCGCTGTGCAAAACTATGTCGTTGGGCCACGTCGCTCTGCAATGCAATGAAGTACTAAAGACAATGCACTAGAACTCATGGTTCATCCAGATAACAGGATTAGGGTTTGCAATGAAGTTGCAATGTCCATTTTTATATAGATAATTGTCAACATTTCACGCGTTACAAGCGTTACAAGAAACACGTGTCTACTGTGGATGATATTCTTTAATAATGTATTGTACCACAGTCTAGATAAGCTTGTGCATGAATCAACTGAGAAAAATACGTGGCATATAGATCATATGACGATGTATCGTATACTCCGACTCATGTGCGTTTCGAAGGCTATGGTACATCGCTACGGTACATTATCGGACTCCAACACGAGAGGCTCGTCCCGTAGATACTCATGGCAGTCGATGCGGGCCGACCACCACATTTTCGCCCCCTCATTTGGCACAAAATTAGGCGCGGGACTTCCCTTCGAGGTAGCACATTCCGTGTTGTCATCTTCAGGATCGAGCTGCGCTTGCCCGCTTGTAGACGCCCTAGCATCATCAGGGTTTTCCGGCGCCCTGCATACAAAATTCACATACACCATAGGCCTCCCGGAATGGCCGTCTCGGGCTGTGAGGCAATCTCCATGTACTGCCTTCATGCTATGCTTCTATTCACCTTGACGAGTTCCCACACATAATTCGTGCAGGTGATCGCCTTGATCAAAACTTTCTGTGTACTTGCCTCTGTGACGGACTCTCTCCGGATGTAACTTCGAAACTTGTGAATATTCATCACATGGACCCCTCCGCCCGGACCACCTTGTACTTGCATCTCGACAGTCCAACCTATCGGGTCCGGCCTGTACGAAACCATCGCCGTAAAATACAAACAAGTCTTGCATGTTCGAAAATACATAAAGCAACAACAATCCCATCTGCTATTACCTAAGACACTAACAGGTCCAACCCATCGGGTCCAACACATATGTGTAATTAAATACGACAAATTGCATGAAAGTGATGGATTACATATGTGTAATTAAATACAAATAATTCATTGTTCGTAAATCATTACTACTGTGCTTACCACTATTAAAACTATTAAAGCACATGCTCATTGCCACTTAATTACTCACAACTAACTAATTTGCACTGAATGAGTTATGGCTAACTAATTACTACTTAACTAATTACGACTGATTAATTACCACTAAATAAATTACTAGTAGTTCATTTCCACTAATTTAATATGCTGGACTGATCACCAATAAACTAATGACAACTAAATTATTAGCACTAAACTAATTTATTATCCGCAAAGTAAGTAATTACCACTAAACTTACTAATTATGACTGATTAATTACCTCTAAATTAACTACTTACGACTGATTAAATACCACTAAGTGTATACTCCTTTTGCCTCACGATGTCTGGTTGAACTCCAAGTGAGATTTTGTATCATCCATGGACTGTTCAATACTTTCTCAATCAAGTGTCGAATAACTTTATGTGGTCGACACTTCGACCACTAGTGGTATGGCCATGCACCTTCTTTATCCGACCACAATGAGGGGCCCAGAGACATCTCTCCTGTTATGTTAGGAGGGGTAAATCCCATATCCGACCAGTCACATCCCTCCGTATATTTCATAGCATACCCGAAAGCTACCTTTATAACTACCCAGTTACGAGTAGCGTTTGGCAACACCTAAGAGTGCTACTACATATGTAAGAAACTATGCTGATCTCAGGTCTAAGGATTTTACACCATCATTGCTTGAGACCAACTAATGATACATAGAATCATAATAATCTCAACAGTGTCTCAAGGTGGGTCTTTTCCAACACCATGTTCTTTAACATGTGTCCATATTATTGGTTTGATATCTCCATATCCATGACTTGTGAAACATAGTCATCAACTAATACATATGCTAGTCTATTCATATGTATTCTCATATGTTTCCGATTAGGGAACGTTTAAGAATAATCATCACAAAAATATAGAGTTTCACAATCAAGTCACATACTTGATAATAAATATTATTGATATTATTCCTTGAACAAGATAACATATTATCCAATGTTATGAATATATTGAAATATAATCATCTTTATGATTGCCTCTAGGGCATATTTCCAACACAAATATCAGATTTAGTAGTAAGTAAAACAGAACCTTTCAATTTAATTTCACCTTTACTAATACTAGATTCTTTCTTCTTCGGGTGCACAAGTTCTTTAGCTACAATCTGATTTTTTACTTTTGCTACTCCTTTTTTTATTAGATCTCTATAATTCAACCTTTAAAATAGCTCCAGGAGACATGGGCAGCAAAGTTATTTTCTTTTCATTAAATATGAGAGTATACTTATTAGTTCTACCATGATGTACTGTATCTCTATCATATTGCCAATGCCTACCTAATAACAAAGAACATGCTTGCATAGGTACTACGTTGCAATCAGTATAATCATGATAAGAACCTATAGAAAAATGTAATCTCACAATGAGAGTTACCTTCAATTTGCCACAATTGTTGAACCATTGAATGTAATATGGGTAAGGGTGCTGTTGTGTGGTCAATGCAAGCTTCCGAATCATGTCCATGCTCGCCAAATTGTTGCAACTTCCTCCATCAATGATCACTCGGCATGAACGCTCTTTGATGACAAGCTTTGTTTGGAACAAATTGTGGCAAAGATTTTGCTCGGCACGCTCTATTTGTGCACTAAGTACACGCTTCACTATAAGGCTTAAATACTTATCTGAAATTTTAGTACCATATTGTTCCTCGTCACGCTCAGATTCTTGGTTATCACCTGTGAGGTCAGTTGCAAGCATAGCATATTCTTCCTCAATGTCACTAGCTGAAGTATACTCACCATTATCCTTTATTAAGAGAGCCCGCTTACTAGGGCAATCCAGCATCATGTGTCCATAGCCCTTGCAGCGATGACATTGTGTTTCTCATGCTGTACCCGTTGAAGCAACGAAGATGAACTTTGTACGGGGGCTTGTACCATGCTCTTGCTCGTTTTTGGTGCGCGTGATGGTGTAGTGAAAGCAGATGAACGCCGGCTGTTGGAGGAGTTCGTAGGTGCAGGTGTTCGGCTGGAGGGAGTAAATGGTGTTCTTGATTGCCCTTGAGTTGTGCGATCTGCAAAAGACCCTGTAAAATTTTTTTTGTTTCTAGATTAACGTCCATGTACCTCTCTCTTAGCTTTACAAGCAAGATGAAATAAGTGAGTGATAGAATTGTATTCTTTATAGCCAAATATGTCCTGAATTTCACTATGTAAACCTTCCAAAAATCTAAACATCTTAGCATCTTCAGTTTCTTCTAAACCACAACGCAACAAACCGGTTTGCAATTCTTGATAATAATCCTCTACAGAACTAATACCTTGTCTTAAGCGTTGTAATTTATTAAGCAAATCACGAGAATAATATGAAAGTACACATCTATGCCTCATTGCTCTCTTCAAAGTATTCCATATTCTAGGTATGTTCTGATTAGTACGACAATATTTGCTCCACCAAATAGACGCAAAATCAGAAAACTCGCTAGTGGCAGCCCGAACTTTCTTATCTTCAGGAAATTCATGACAAGCAAATTTTTATTCTACGGTAAGCTTTCATGTGAGATAAGCATCAGCATTATATTTTTTTTAGCAAAATGAGGCATAGTGAATTTAATCTTACCAAATGCATCATTATGGTCACGTACCTCACGTTGATTTCTTCCCATACCTTGGCGATTTTGACGAGCCGATGATGGTTGCGATCATTGTGAACATTGAATCCATCGGTTTCTGTATCAGTAGTGTAGTTGTTCACGTCTTTTTCTTCCACCTCATCTGCCCCAGAGCGGGCATCAGGTGGTGTGCGGCGAGCAGGAGGCTCCTCCACTCTTGGCACACCCTAGGTCGTAGTTTCAGCAAGTGGTTGACGTTTGAGGAGCGCAATACGTGTGTGGAGAGCCGCGAGGTTGTCGTTGATCTTATCCAAGGCATTGCGTACACTCTCACTGAGCGGTGCTCCATGTGTCGCACGAGCTCTCGTGCGAGGTGTGAGAGACCCCTCACCCGCATGCTTCAAGGAGTGGTCGTTGTTGTTTCTACCATGTGTAGATTCGCACGACTCTGCCATTGTTAGTAGAAAATAAAGAACAAATCACAGTGTATATGTTCTTATGGATTATTTGGTTATAGAGTTTCACGAGTCACTTTCTCACAACGCCTTAGCAAGTTCTTACAAGCTCTTACCAATGCAGCAAGAAGGTGGTACAACCGATGGTTGGTTCGTGATACTCTCACTTGTGAATAGCCCAACGATTGCGAGGAAACGGTACCTGCTGAGTTAGTAGTAAGTGGAACTCGAAAGGCTAGTATGTAGCAAATGAGTAGCAAATGTTCAAATCAGTATGCAAAGTTGAAAAGTAGTTCAAAGTACTAGTCACAAGTGCTGGTCCTAGTCTAAACCAAGCCTAGTTAGTGCAACTCGCAAGAATGACTAGGAGCAACAATGGGAAGGCTAACTCAAGAACTATCAAAGCAAGCGAGCAATGGATGAACTATGCTAATCTAAACAAGGGGAAAAATCAAGAAAGAAGCCAGCTCTGAATTTCTTTTTTCTGTTTTTCTTCTTCTTTCCTTTTTTGCTCTCTTTTTTTTGCCCTCTGTTTTTTTCGCCCTTTTTTTGCGAATCAGCACCTGACTCAAAACTCATCGAATTCCTCTTTCGGGCCTAGGAGGTATATGGGTCACAAACTTTTTTTGTAAACGGTAGAGGTATAAAGGTAATTAAAAGATGAATCTGATTTTTTTATCGTGTTGCCGTAGTCAAATGAATCTTAGGTTTCCTTCTGGCAACACAAAACAACCTCTTTTAGCTCGCGACGGTAGGGTGGCTGGTGGTCGCAGCAACAAGATGGTCGAACGGTGGTAGAGCGAGTTGGTGCCGCGGTAGTGATTAGCAATGGCGGCAGGCGCTGTGGTGGTCGATCGATTGCCGCAGCAGTCGTTTTGGTGGTTGCGGCAAAGATCGGTAGGCAGCGGCAGGGCAGGAGGTGATGGGTGTTGCGGCAGCAAAGGTAGCGGCGCTACAGAGGGTGATGAGTGCGTTGCAGCAGTGAAAGTAACAGTGGTAGGGGACGATGGCAGGAGTGCGGCATCCAGGAGTTGTCGAGACAGCACCGAGGTGGCTGAAATTTTTTTTACCGTGGTAGAACTAAACGACTTGCAAGAGACTCCAAACTAGACTAATCTAGACAGAACCCAGCACAATGACTCGACGATGCAACGAAAATTCAACAACACGAACTAACATAAACAAATTGCAATAGCTTAAAGGACTCAGTATGGATGAGAGATGTAATATTTTTTAGGCAATTTTCTGGACTCTAGGTATGAAAAACAAATCTACTGCTAGAAAACTTGAAACTCTCACCGATCAACTGTAGCACTGATACCACTTGATGAACCACGGAGGTCCTGATTCGGTCCGATATTTCGATGAGACAATAAATTCGATAGAAGTTACTCAACTCTCATGATCCTGGCTAGGAACTCGTAAAACTCGAAACCACACAATCGCTGAACTGCTCGACAAGTCGTTATCAACCGTGCACGAATACCGGATGACCTGATCATGAAGATCAATTCCTGCATACACCGAAGAAGTAAGCAAGAACAAGATAAATAGGCAATATGAAATTGCGAATAGGAATTGAAATTGTATTGATAAGTGGGGTTCTGAAGAACAATGTCGCTGTTGATCTCGTCGAACAAGAGGACAAAGTATAAAGTAGCAAAGCTAAACTTCAATCAACAAACCCCGCCAAACCCTAAGGATGGCGACCACTATGTAAAGAAGGAAAAGAGGGGTGGCAGCCGCGGGTACTGTTCACGCATGAACAATATTATATGAATAGTGCTAAACCCTAGGTGTCCAGCCTGAATTACAAGGCCCGTGGCCTATTAGCATAGGTGGCACAACACTAAATTACTTTACTCAAATATTGCTAAGTATTGGTCTAAACAACTTGATATATAGTCTTCATACTAGATTCTGCCAAGACTCAGTATAGAAGTATCCATTTCTCATATGATCATCTCTATACTTGGTGTTGTCATCATCTCCATTTAGCTTATCTCCCGATCCTTGATTCCTACGTAAAATAATATAACGTGTTTTAGGCAGCATCATAGAATTCATACAATATGGATGCACTCCGAGAAACGAAGTCACCTGATAATTTATCTCCCGATCCTTGATTCCTAAGTAAAATAATATAACGTGTTTTAGGCAGCATCATAGAATTCATACAATATGGATGCACTCCGAGAAACGAAGTCACCTGATAATTTAGTTGGCGAGTATGTACTCTAGTAATTGATCATTGCACATAAAAAACTATAAAAATAGTTATATCAGTAGAAAGAATACCCTCATCAGATACGGACTATGTTAATCCAAACACAACCTATATGATCGGATCATGTCATTCCTGAGTCGAGCAAACAACTCCGTGCTTACGGCTGACCCGCGAAGCATGACTAACCTTCTCTAGAAGAGAGAACAGCCGGCCCGGCGTGTGCATTCGAAACAGAGTTACAATTAGGCGGTCGGTGTGTGCAGTAGGAAAGGAGTCGGAGCCCTATATCGGACTAGGAGTGCCACCCAACCAATCCTCGGCTCCTCCCGTCACGGAACGAGACCACCAAAGCACGAGACTCACTCCGGCTCGCTTTTATTACTAGGCCCAGATTCCCACGCCCTTAAGACAGAAGGAACCAGCGAGGAGGAACCACCTCCCATGGCCTCCTCGTCGTCGATGGGCAGCTCCCTCGCGCTCGCCGCCGCCACTGCCATGGCGCTCTCCGGCTCCCTCGTCATCTTCTCCCTCTGCCGCGCCACCAAGCCCCACGGCGACGCCTCCTCTTCCCCGTCGTATTCGTCCGAGCCTGCCCTCCGCCCGTGCCTCTCCTCTTCGGGTGGGTGAAACAGTCGATCTCCTGAAGCTTCTTGCTCGGCACGCATGATTCTTCTTCCTTCCTTTTATGAGATGGGTGGGATCTCTCACGGTGCTCTCCCAATATCCCATGGTTTGGTTCTCGATCGTGTGCAGAGAAGCGGAGGCGCGGGGGGAAGACGCGGCGGAGGGGCGAGAAGCGGGTGCGCTTCGCCGAGGACGTCGTCGACAATGAGGGCGCGGCCAGGCCGCTCCCGGCCGAGCCGACGTGCGGGGGCACGGCGGCGGAGCGGATGCCGGCCAACCGGGAGGCGCTCTACCGCGGCATGCTCCGCGACCGCTCCATGCACCGGGTGGCCTACTCCTACTGACCAACCAACCAACGCCTCCCCGACGGCCGCCGTGCTCGATCAATCACAGGTTTCAATTAGAGTTGAAAAGTAGTCCTCTGCTTTTGCTTAATTTTCTTGCTTCCTTTCTTGATTTTTTTTGTGCCGTTATTAGTTTTTGGTTCCTTTGGTTGGCAGCCTGTTGACTTCTTGTACATCTCCCTGTGCAATGGATGGATTAATGGTAGATTTTTTTAGTGGCTTTTCTTTTTTCCCCTCCGGGTGAGGAAAGCTTTCCTCTGTAAATAGACTCAATTATAGACCAATGGTATACTTGTAATGTAATATTTATACATCTCGTGGTTAAGTCTTTTTCCTTTTTGTCTTTTTTTAAGACCAATGGTACTTCTGTCTAGTATTTTCTTGGTACAATAGCACTGCTTGTAATTTAATTTTTTATTTTTTCAAAGGAGGTTGTCTCTGTTGTGAACACGAGAGTCCTGCACCGCACGCTTAAGGAGCATATTTCTTTTACTCCTACGAAATCCCTATGCTTGTGCGAAATTACGGAGCATATGATTGATTTACTAAAGAAAAAAAAAACAGAAACGGATGGGACTAATTCGTGGCTAGGGAAGGAAGGCTCGGTCACGGACCGCCACGCGTGTAAAACAAACACAATTACCGCAGGCACAGCTACGATTTCCTTACCTTTTTTTTGACTTGTTTGTATACATCGTAATTCGATTTATTTTTTAAAAATTAATTTAAAATTTAAACTAAAATCTTTTTCAATCCAAAAAAAAATGATTCTAATTCCCCTCATTTCAAACAAGCTCTTCCAAAGCCGCCGACCAGCGGGATCGCCTTCACATCGGACGGGCCGACGGTTGATCGATCGCGCTCTGTTGGTCTGAAAACAGGATGGTCCCGGGGTAGGACAGGCAGGGCATGTCGGCATCTGGTGAGGAAGATCCTTTATCCACTTCTGGTCTACTATAGTCGCGCGACTAGATATTCCGAGCATGCACGTCAGGAGCAAAATAAATTAGGGCTAGGCTAGTCCTCTTCCAACCATTTGTATCTGCTTTGGTTTTGATTTCTCCTGAGAGAAAGCAATGGCAATATCAGGAAGCTGGGCAGGTGCTACACACATCAGAGAGACAGGGCTACAATTATTGAGGTTGGTCAAACTAATCATTGGAGGTTTTTTTTTACATGGGAGGGTCATCTGTTGATTGCCACATATCTCTTAAAAATGGTTTGTCGCCCAGTCGCGGACCCAGTACCAAAATTTAGAGGTGCTAATGAGACTTACTCACCTGTTTGTAGCTTGACGAATGACGAGTTGTTGGCCAGCGGTAGTCTGCCTGAATACGGCTGGGCTGAGAGTGTTAGGGTACACCATGAGCCCACCGTCGGTAGAGGGTGCCAGCCTGGCTGCATGCATTTAGCAGCTATATGCAAAAGGAGGTACAAAGCCTGCAATGCACCACTTGGTTATTTTTTGCGTCACAGTATTTCTTTCAATAACCAAATATGTACGTGATAGATCTTTCAAAAAAAAAAGTGCGTCATAGATATGGACGATCACTAAACTGGTTTGGCCTTCTTGGGGATAGAGTTCAGGGTTGTAACAATCCATAATGTACTACTACTTCTACTTGATTGGTAGCAACATCATGTATCTATCCATTGAGAGAAGAGTCGACCCCCATCTTCCAATCGAGCATGCCACCGTATCACTATCGCACGCTCAACTGTGGCAGCTGACCACTGCATTCTTGGATTAGTTCCCCCCCTGCTTTCTCTCTCCAAGGCACAATCACTTTTGCCGTCGTTTTTTCTCCAATGCTCTTCATGTTTGGTGCCTGAGGCACAATCACTGATCTCATTTTTTGCATTTGTCTTTTTTCATGTTTCTCTTTGTAATAATTTGATTCTTAAAGTGTTACTGTTGCTGGTAGGCATGTTACGTACATGCTGACGTATATTCAAAAGGGGGTAAGGACACCAAAATGGAAAATATTGTGCAGCTAGCCAGTTATTTGGTTTTTTTTTTCAAGACTAGTTAGGTGTTGAAGTGTTTTTTAAGAGTACATGGAGACTAGTTAGGTGTTGGAAGTGTTTTTTAAGAGTACATGGAGAACGCACACCCTACTCAGCATGTCATGCAAGTGTCTAACATTGTTAAATTTTAAAACAGGTAACCGGATTGTGTCTCATCTTTTTAAAGAAAAAAAAAACAGGTAACCAGATTGTAACAGCTCAAATTTGGTTCCAATTTAAAAATACACGGTTTCATGAATTTCAAAAACTTTCGTTGCATTTCAATTTCCCTAAAGCTTCGTCTTGTAATTTAAAAATTAAAACAATCTCTTTGACTGCAAAACCGGATTTACAAAAACCTATAAATAAAATATGTCCAAGCTGGCAACATGCATAGACTTGTTAATGCAAACCCTTTCCAAAAAATCAAATTCAAAGCCAAACTAAATTTGGCAATGTAAATTAATTTTTAAACCCCTTTTATCTCGAGCCTCTCAGCTTGGGCCAAATCCCATCAGCCGGCCCATTCCCCCCCCCCTTTTCCTTCCCCGCTGGCCCAAACCACCGCACAGCCAGCCCAACTCGAGCCTGAGCCAGCCCAGCCGCAGCAACTCTCTCTCTAAATCTCTCTCGCACACTCACTGACCAGTGGGCCTCGCTCCACCGCCAATCGTGCCCCTGTACATCTTCCTCCTCTCCCTCTATTATTCTCTCTCTCTCATTCTCTTGCCCATACGCGTGTGCATCGCTCGACACAGGGATGACGCGCGCCATCAACACCTCCCAACCGTGCCCCTGCTCCTCGAGCCTCTCGCCCTCAAAGCATCGCGACCTCGTCACATTGCCTCTAGGAGCATGCGTGAAAGCATCTAGGCCCCTAAAAAATATTTTGGTAATTAATGATAATATATGAATATGGGATTAACATGTTTATTGAGTATTTACAATGTTTGGTATCAGTGATGAATACATCAATCTGGACATGCATGCTAAAGGTCAACATTAAGATCAATATAGTTCAAAGACAAAGTACAAGTAGTCTAAGATCCTTTTTGTTTTTACCAGTCTAAGGAGAAAAGGACGGAAGATCAGATTTTAGGTTAAATACCGTACTAGTAAGAGGGATCGTGACTAGCAGCTTGATAACATGTTCTTGTGCAATCTAGATCAATCTAGGATCATGCATGCATTTAGAGTTTGTTTTGAAAGCCAAATGTGTTTTTATCAGAATAATCGGTAGTACCGACGTTTTGTTAACGGTACTACCGCACTATGGTATGACCGGGATAGTGGTGCGGTACTACCGCAACCCGGTCGTACTTAAATCTTGTTGGCGGTACATTTTTTACAGAACAACACTTTTTTTATCTCGGTTGCTCACCTAGTGAACGGTAGTACCCGAGTTTCCTTGGCGGAACTACCGCAACCCAGATATTTCTAAATATAGACAACGATACATTTTTTTTAAGAAAGCACTCTTTTGGACCGCAAAGTGAAGCGGTAGTACCACCCCTATGGTTCGGTATGACCGATAAGCGGAACTACCGCTTGATCAACAGCGGTAGTACCACGCCAAATTTTCAACAGCTCTTTTAGAAGCAATTAATGCATCTGCGCTAGCCATTACTGTGCATTTCAAGAGGTGCGGTAGTACCGCTGTTATATGATCGGTACTACCGCATGTGCTGAAATTTTTTATAATTTGCCTCCAACGGTCGTATTTGTTTGTGGTGGGTATAAATACTCCCCCACCTGCTCAAGGACAAGATAAGAGACTTCATTTAATATCTTTTGAGCTAAGAGCTTTTTCTCTACACCTCATACACTCTTATTGCATTAATTGTGAGGTGGTTGAGCAAAACTCATGTGCATTCATTTTAGATTGATCCTTAGTAGTTGATTGCCGTCAAGCGAAGATTATGATTTATTACTCTTGGTGTTTGTCAACACCTAGACGACTTAGCGGAAGTTTGTGCGGTGATCTCTTCAAGAAGATTGTAAAAAGACCCAGTGCCAAAATTGTGATTAGTTCGGAGTTCTCCATCTCCGAAGTGGAGAGAGAACAACCACTAGTGAAATCGAGGGAATACTTAATTTGTGGAGCTGGCTTGATTAGCTCAAGCTTCCTCAACGTGGACTATTGAAGACCAACAAGTCTTCGATACAACATGAAAACTTTCTTATCTTCATTGTGGTTAATTCTTGTATTTACTATCTCGCACTTACATTTCTAGCTTTTCTAATGTGCATGTTTAGCTTAGCTAGGAGTGTATCTAGTTTTATCGTTAGCTTTTTTTTTATCGTTAGTTTTTTTTTGTCTCTAGTAGCACAATAGTTTTACCATCTTTATTATGCAAGGAAGGCTTGTTAGAACTATCTTGCTTAAAATTTAAAATTATCAATTAGTTTTAAAAACCTCCTATTCACTCCCCCCTCTAGTCGATTATCCTTGATCCTACAATGTGTCACACCACACCCATGAGAAGGGGCAGAGCTGGCCCTCGGGCCTCTGGGGCAATGGCCTGATGCCCATGATCAAAAGCACATGGAAAATTCGTTGAAAAATTAGCAAAATACATATTGGGCCAAAAACAATCAGGCCGACCCGAGGCTTGGCCCGTTGCCAGCTCCGCCACCCATGAGAACTCATGCGCAAGCCGCTGCGACCTCGTGAGAAAATGTCGGACTCTGCTACCTTTTAAGACGAGTTGAGCGTGTCATTGCCTCCACCTTTTCCTCCTCTGCATTTCCCATCTCCTCTCCTGCCTTCTTGTCCTCTCAATCGCTAGGAGCATTATTGCCCAGGGCCTTCGTCCCCAAGCCCGGTAGTGTGCCGCCAAGCTTCGTCATGACGTTCCCATCGAACCGCTGAGCTTCTCCAAGAATCTTTCGCATCACTTCGTATTCCACATCGTTATCCTTACTTCCACTCATCTAATTTTAGTCCATTTCCTTGGAGTTGCTGAGTTGAAGCTCCTTCTTCTTTGGCTCCGTTACGCCACGGTCGCCCGCCGCTGCAGCCAATCTCCCTTCCTCTCTGTTCCCTGGTAAGCCATCGCGTTCCCTCGCGCACCTTTTAATGTCAAACTTGGTAGGCTAGTCACTTGGGCACAGAGTCGACGGTAGGCACGCCACTACATTGGATCCCACTGTGCCACCGCGGTATATCATGGAGAGACCAACCCACAATAAGAGCTCAAGCACCGTCAACACCAATAGGATCGTCTAGTCGTGTGGATGCTCAAGCCCCATCTTATTTTGAAGATGCGCTAGAGTTTTGTAGTCACCACTATGCATAGTACCGCTACAACTATTGTCCTTGTTATGGCGCCACCACCATAGTGCATCTCCCGCCGCACCGTTGCCACCGTTAGGGTCTCCTTCGTCCCCACATTTTATTCTAAAACTTTGGAAAATTTGTATGTATAGCTGAATAAGAGCATGTGCAATGCAAGTGCTTAAGGAGGTGCTTAGCAAAGATAAACTGATTTTTCTGGCCGCGCAGGACAGATAAGGTGCTTATTTTGTAGCATCTATACTTGATTAGGCACCGGTGTTTAAGATATGCTTATGTATATAACTATACATAATCAATAGATAATACAATCATCTAAACACCTATAAAAAATATGTTTGCATTGGAGGAAATAACTTTTACATAGGTGTTTGATGATGTGGCTATTTTTTTAAGTACTTGTATATAAACATCTTGCATTGTACATGCCCTAACAAAACAAAACTTGGGCAAGCCACGATTTTGACTTTTGACTCCACACAAGCTTGTATAAAAAAAGTTGCTTAATTATGACCATTTGAGCAAAACTAAGTAGCAGCACAAGTGATAGGCCGAAGAGGAATTCGAATCGTGCATGCGCAGTGCATTGCTTCCAGAGAAACCTCATAGGGACACAAGTTTTTGGCTTAAATGACACTGCTTGCGTACGAAAGTAATTCTAACCCCCTTCGGAGATCAAAGCAAAAATATAGCACCGCGAACTCGCCGACAGGCAACATGTGTCCTCGTCCGTGCCATGGATGCGCGGACTCCCTTGTACCCTCTCCTAGAGAGGGGACTTCCGACACATGTTCTCGTCCCCTCTCCTGGAGAGGAGACTTCCCTCGTCTGCGCTCCTGGGGAGGGGACTTCCCCCGTCCATGCGCCAAGCGAGGGAACTTTCTTCATACTATTAATTAATTATAATTAAATTGATTATGACTAAACAATTAGGACTAATTAATTACAACTAATTAATAACGACTGACTAACTATGACTAATTAATTATGAATAATTAGTTATAACTAAATTAATTACGACTAATTAACCATAAATAAATTGATTAGGACTAATTAATTACAACTAAATTGATTATCACTAATTAATTATAACTAATTAATTACATGAGTTAATTAATTAAACCCCACGGTGTAATTAGCCCTACAGTGTAATTAATTATGCAAGTTTAATTAATTAATCCTTATCCGCGCTACGAGTTAATTAATCACGTCCGCGTCACGGTGGGGACTTCTCTCGTACTGCTAGTTAATCAATTAATTAATTACATGACTTTAATTAATCCTTGATTTAATTACAACAAGTTAGTATTAATTAAACCCATGTAATTAATTAATCAACTAGCAGTACGAGGGAAGTCCACAGCGCGACGTGGACGCGGATTGATTAATCAAACCCGTGTAATTAATTACACAGTGGGGGTTAATTACACGACTAAATAATTACATAGTGATGGTTAATTAATCACGACTAAATAATTACACGACGAAGTTGATTACTTAATTAAACCAGGTAATTAATTAGTCATAATCGTAATTAATGGGTTGATTACTTAATTAAACCAGGTAATTAATTAGTCATAATCAATTAGTTGTAACATATCACATTCCAACGAGTCCGGGGTGCCTTTTTTGACTTTGATCTCCGGAGAAAGTTAGATTTACTATTTCGCATACAAATAATATCATTTAAGAAAAAAAGCTACATGGACGCTTCCGCGGTACAAGTACATACATAGGCATAGCCTTCGATCGTAACCGCACAGCAGCCGTCGAAATCCTCCGCACCAGCCGAGAAGAAGAATACAGGCGCCGGCGCACAGCCTGAGCTCAGAACATAGTGTCTACGCTGCATCCAAACTCCCTGCAAGACGAAGCAACTTGGGGCGTTAAGAGGCAATATCGTGTGGAACCCAGCACAGGAGGAGAGTTTGCCGGTATTTCACGAGGCCCGACTCGGCTAGCCCGTTGAGAAAAAGAAAGGACATGCACAATATTGGTAAATCCTCTATCTTTCGTAATCTTTTTCTTCTTCTCTTCCTGGCATTCATGGTGGGGGGCGCTACTTACTCTCGTCTCCTTCGTCTACCTTCCTTTGCGTTTCACAGAACTGAAACGGATTTGTGCTCCGTCTGATATAGTTTCACGGTTCACTTGTATAAATCGTGGGAAATAGGTGCTGCAGCATGAACAGCCAAAAAAGAAGAAAAATTCTTGAACCGGCTTTTCAAACGGAAGCTCGAGCTAAAAATAAATGGAGTTATGGCCGTACGAGCACGTAATTCTCGGCCTAAGCAAGGGTTGTTGTACGCTGCGGCGTGCACGAAGGGTCACAAATCTTTCCTCCAAACCATGGCGGTTAGCGCTTACTAATCCAATATCCTTCCCTGCCAGGTCTCGATTAGTGTTGGAATTAATACGGATTGAGACCAGTTTTAATTCTAATTAATTTTGAAAAATCTCAAAGGTATATGTGCACATGTTAATTTTGTTTAGTCTCATATGAAGAGTTGAAGGGAGTTACACCACTTTATAAGGTGGAACATGGTAGCCCCGCTTATGGAATTGAAGAAAACCAACACACGTGTGCTCGCCGCTTTCGTCGTCTTGTAGAGCGGCGAGTCTGCGCGCGTTTTCTTTATCTATTTGAAAATCGAAACGCACCGACTCGAAGTAATGACATTAACAAACGGCTGGCAGTAACAGTTCAGTTACTAGTGAGTGATGGCTGCGGTTAGCACTGATTGATGGCAAATCATGGCGACAGTTTTTTGGCTATTAAATCTCCAATTCACTTCATGCGAGATTAAGAAAGAATTCTCGAGTCTGTTGCTGTTGTATCTGGCGATCTTCATTCCGCAATGCGCGTGTACGGTCGAACAGGAGAGCAGGCCTCCGGAACCCCCGTCCTCGAAGACTTGCACGAGCGAGGACAAATAAGGTTTTTGAGAAGCGTTCGCGCGACTACTCGCTGCTTCATTTTCATCCGATCCTCTGCTACATCTAAATCATCTGCACGACTACTACCACTACGTCATGGCAAACGACGACCTAACCAACACTTCTGTTGCTGCTGTTCCGTCTACTAGTTCTGAGTATATCTATCTTACACTTTTTGTTTGTTAGTATTATTATCTGTTGTTGTCTTGAATACTGAAATAGAAATACTAGTTTTGTTCTTCTAAAAATCCGTACGACTATGGTGTTCATGATTACTTATTTTATAAAAAAAGGCTACAGTATTGTCTATAATTCATATAGTATATGCGATTCCGGGGGTCCCACCTGTCATGGGCGCACGGGCGGGTGGTACGCGGCGGGATCTCTTCTTCTCTCGGCCTCTTTGCTACCCCCCCCGCGAAAGCAGTCAGCAGCTAAGGAAGGACGGAGGCTGCCATTACCAGCATCTCACGATTTCACACGGAGCCCTAGCCTCCATCTCTTCTCGATCGAGCTCAAGAAGGGATTTCTCGGCTACGCGAGCTTCGATCCCCACCCAAACCCGCTGGTCCTTCTAGGGCTAGGGTTTCGGGGCGCCGCAGCGGCGGCGGCGGAGACCGTGCGCGCGCTCACCTGCTGTTCTTAGGCGGAGAACCGGCTGCTATGCTGCTAGGCTGTGCGTCGCTCTCCTCGTGGCTGCGCCGCATCGTCGCCTGCGTGGGGTACGCTTCCCTCCCTCCCATCTGCGTGGTGATTTATTTAGTGGCTTGTTTGTTTGCTTTTACGACGTGATTGGTGTAAGGTTGGAAGCTGAGGAATCTATGCGCCTGTGTGCGTGTTTTGCTGCGTCGGGGAGAGGAGGAGACGTAATTTAGTATTTTTTTTTTCGCGAGGGATGGATTGATGCGCTTGTTTGATTATCTGATTTCCGATGTTTCGCTGCCAGCGGGGCGAATTCTCGGAGTTAGCTGCGGGGTGAGATCTAGGCGATTTGATTTCGCGGCAGATCAGCAACTTTGTTCCTGATAGAGCTTACTTCTCTACAACGAGCTTTGTTCGGATTGTTAAAGTGGGTTTTACACGGGCATATAAGGTCTCGAAGCCCAGTTAACCGACCCGCTTCTGTCGGTCAGCTCAACAATGGTCACCGGGGTTAAGTTGTTTGAAAATTGAAACCGACCTGGATGATTGCTTCATTTCGTATTCTGTCTTTTTGTTCACGGCCATTACCTGCCCGAAGAATGTTTGGTGGTTTTCCAGCAATGCTGGTTATCACACTGATGCTTTTGATCTGTGTTAGTTTTCCTTTCAGCGCCTCTTTTCTTTCCTGCTCCCTGAAACCTGCAAGACAGCGGCATCCTAGGGAGGTTTTGCATAAAGCCGCTAACATAGCAAAGAGAAGAGGAATTTATTTATTTATGAAACTGGAGAAGAGAGATTGTTAACTCCTGTTTCTGTGCCCACTTAATCCGTTGTGGCATGTTGATTTACTTGCAACTGCGTAAATAGTATGATGTATGCTTAAGTTATGGTTCATTTAAGAACACTGGCTAAGAAAGGTTGTTACCTGCAGTAAAAGACTGATCTAAAATGCTAGTTCAATTTATATGGGCTTCACTGGGTAGGGAGTTTGTTCCTTGATGTCTTATGTAGTGTTCCATATACTAGCACCTAGCGGTAATTGACTGGATACCACAACCAACTGGTTGGTCAAATTGGCTGGTATTCTTAAATGATAATATGTGAGGTTCACTTCTTTGTAAATACATATGGAATTGTGTTAACCGATTGGTCTATGCGGCAGATGGAAAATACAGTTCAATCTTCTGTGATAATATACATCAGAAGATTGATGCACAAGGTGGTTTTTTTTGTGGGTTCCACACTTCCACACACATGTGCGTAGCACGCACCTAGAATTGCAGCGAATCAGGATAAATCCGTGACCTCACGGAGCACGGATGCGGTTTCCCACTGATGTGCCCTTGTGTGTGCATACTGCATAAAGGCGGGCACCATGATTTCAACCCTGGTGAGTGGAGTTGTACACCACAACTCCACAACAAGAGGTGGTTACCAATTTTTGTGGGTTCTAGTGTCAGGAACAGAGGAACTCGCAGAAGGATTTGATCGGAGGTAATACTCGTGCTGGATACTCGGTCCTGCCGTTGCTGTGAGACACGCGACAGAGACCGGATATCAACCGAGAAAACAAGAATAGAAGATGTGGGCGATTTTCTGATTTCTCATTACTGAATTATAAATTGTATCTCTCTTTAAGTAGAGATCCTAACAACTGGAATACTAAATAAATTCGAATTATAAAACAGGAAACTAATAAGTGTTGCCTAACTATAACTACGAAACAAAAGGAAATCTGAATATGAAACTGTAGCTAATCTGACACAGTTGCTGAAGAAATCGAATCGGATGGTAATAACACTGTGTTTGGCAACTTCTGCTTGCAACGTGCATACTTGATTCCCCACATGACATCTCTCCCCTCCTTTTCAAATAGCTCATCCTCAAGCTTGAATGAAGGATATAACCATTGAAATTGCTCTAAATCTTCCTAAGAAGCACTAGTTTCTGGCGCATTTTCCCACTGAACCAGAACTTGCAGACGGTCACAAGCCCATCGAGATTTCAACACTTTAGCTGGTAACGGACAAACTCTGCCATGCAAAAGATGCGGCAATGGAGGTGGTGATTGAGGAGATGGACCAGTAAATGGCTTCAACAGACTAGCATGAAACACATCATGAATCTTTGCACGAGCTGGTAGTTGTAATCGATAGGCTACCAATCCGATCTTCTGAAGAACTTGATAAGGCCCAAAGAAACGAGGGTTCAATTTCCCTTTCGTTGATAGAGATAAAGAAGAAGTCGGCTTGTTGTGCATAAGAAGCCAAACCCACGGGCCTTTATAAAATTCCAACTCACGGTGACCTTTATCATAATGACAATTATACTTTTTTGGGCAAGAAGTAAACGATCATAAATTTCGACCAAAAATTCATCCCTATCTTATAGCAATTGTTCCACGGCCAGAAGACGCATGCTCTCATGAGTATAAGAACGCAAAGTTGGTGGATTCTGTCTATAAACCACTTTAAATGGTGAAGTATGGAGGAATGCGAAATGATGTGTTATAACAATATTCTACCCTTGGTAACCAACGAAGCCATTGTTTAGGGCAATCTTCAGTAAGATAATGGAGATACATGACAATAATCTTATTAAGCACTTCTGATTGTACATCTGTTTGAGGGTGAAAAGCAGAGCTGAGATTAAGCTTGATGAGAATTTAGAAATCCTCATTTAATTATTTATATGCAATCCTTATTATGGATAATGACGCCATTATATGGTTCTTGAGTATACCCCTTAATGTTCATAAGAGAGAAGCTGGAGTCGTAAGATCTTCTACGACTACCTCATGATCATAAGTTCTTCTACGATCACCTCATGGTCGTAAATTTTTCTACGACTAGGTCAGCTACGACCACCCCATAGTCGTAAGTTATTCTACGACTAGCACATGATTGTAAGTTCTTCTACGATTACCTCATGGTCGTAAGTCCTTCTATTGATACACCCTTTGGGCTAGAGAAATTGTCGCCCACTGCGAGCACGCTATAAAAGGAGGAATCACCAGACGGCGAAGAAAAATGACAGACAAGAGGAAGAAAGACACGATCAGGAGCACAAAATATTGTATTTCAATCTTTCTCTTGATCTGTAACTAGCATACTCAATACAATCACATAGGAGTAGGGTTGTTATTCTCTCGGAGAAGGCCCGAATCTGTATAAAAATCCCTGTGTCATTCTCTGCATGATTTGAGTCTTGGAGACCCCCCCAATCAAACAATCATTACGTAAGTTCGGTTATAAAACACCGATAGCTGGCGCCGTCCGTGGGGATCTTCTGGTCATCAGGTTTTCTTCATTTCTCTCTACTCTAATGCTTCCATGGCAGGAGAGTGGAACGAGGAGAACTGGTTCGACTTGGCTGATTACGCAGATATCGACATGGATGCCAGCTTCGACTACGAGCCGAGTATTGTATCATCCGATGGTGATGTCGCCTCCGGAGATCATTCTCTAGGTGACCATACCACCGATGGAGTTGAGGAGGGATCCTTATGTCCCACAACGCTATGTCCAAATGAGGAACCAACTTCCTCAAAGGGCAAGGGTCAATGCGACCACAATCAGGACTACTCCGAGGCAGACCCAGGGCATGGCGAGGCCTCCCCCTCCAAATGTTCGAGTCCGCCTAAGGTAGTCCGACCTGGCACGGGAAGTCCTGAAAGCCATCATTTCGGAGTTTCATTAGCACCTGGAGGTGCTGTCTCTCCTGTTAGCCCCACGGAGGATAGGGTCGAACATGCTTTTCTTGCCAGTTCGACCATCCCATCGCAGGTTTCATTTGCGGACGGAGACGGTTATAACCCGGAATTCCCCTTCCTGGAGGGGTTTGCTCCAAGTCGCCAGATAGTGTCTTTCGACTACTACTCAAGCGAGGAGGCCTCGAGCGCAAATGGAGGTTATCACCGGGGGGTCTTCGTCCTTACATCAGTGGATGATCACTCTCCTAGAGACAGGACTGGAGACACTCCCCGACGATCACACATTGCGACCACTCGTGGCAATGGTAAGGACACCTTTGGTGATGAACAGGGTCAACACTCTGATGAGTGTGTGAAAAATCATCGAGATAATCGCACTTCATTGAGGCAAACTCAAGGATCAGACATGGACGATCCGAGACAACTCGACAGAAAAGAATAGCAGCTCAGAGAAATCTGCCTGAGCGCTTTCAGTATCAGTCAAAGGAAGCTCAGAAATTCCAACATATCCACGATCTACTCGAGAACCCAACTAGAGAGCTTGCCCGAGCCCCCGGCTACGACTTCTTTGCGCAAGAGATCGCACGAAAGCTTCGAAGCGCGATGACCAGACTCGAGCACCCTCGTTGTCATCATTCCTCCTAACTGGAGAAAGGTTCTTCGAACACCTGAAGATAAACAAGCTCCCGGAGAGGTGGTCGTTCACCACCTCGACACAGAGGTCTACAACAACAGACGAGATACGAGGAGTATTACCCTCGCAGAATCAAGACTTATCATAAGTCGGGTTCACCTACCGCTGGGTATCGTCGTGTACGATCACCTAATGACAACAACCCTTATTTTCTGCAAAGGAGGTGTTACAAAGTAATTACCGGATGTAGGGCATTCTCGCCTAACCTCCGAGCAGTCCACCGACCGCCGCGGTTTCGACTAGTGAACATGGAGAAATTCGATGGGTCTCAGAATCCCATCGAGTTCCTCCAAATCTACATGACCGTTGTCCGAGCAGCAGGAGGAGAGCGTCTCATGGCGAATTACCTTCGACTATGCTCGAAGGGTCCGCTCGATCGTGGTTTTAAACCAACCACTCGAGTCAATCTACTCATGGTAACACCTTTGTGACCTTCTGCTGGCTAACTTCCAGGGTACCTACCATCGCCCTGGAAAAGAGGACGACATGTACATGATAAGACAGAACGACCATAAGACCTTACGTCAATTCATCAGGCGCTTCAGTTAGGTTCGGAATTCAATTCTTGAGGTTTTTGACTTATATGTTATCAGAGCCTTCAAGCAGGGAGCCCGTCAGCAGAAGAATTACAGAGGGCATCGCTTTAAATCATCCGGCTACTGAAGCAGTTGAGTGGAACAAAACCATCGATCGAGGCGATCCAGAATCCAGAAGTAGGCGGAGGTAGCAAGAAAGACAAAAAGACCAAGAAATCCAAGAGCAAGGTGAAGGGCAAAAAACCTCAAGCCAACAGTTCTAAGAAGGTCTTGGCTATAAGCGACAAGGAACCACGAAGTTCCGAGTAATATCCCGATCGAGGCAAAGGTAAGCGCCCGAGCGGAAGAACGGCAAGCCTAGGTGGTGCCTTTTCCATAAAAAGGAAGGACATGACCGTCGCAACTACCGGGTTTTTCAACGGAAACTCGAAGACTACTGCAACGGCAAAGGATCACTTCCTACCCTTGAAGAGGTAGGGCAAGTGAGTGGTCGTACGCAGTCGGACGACAACGAGGAGATGCCATTCCATGATATTTTACATACCATTGAGCATATTATGAGTCAAAATGACAGCTTAAGGCTATTGAACACGAGATAAACTCTATTGACCCTCCTCTTGTCAATAAGTTATCGAAGTGCTCAGAAGTCACCATCTCATTCGAGAAGAGTGACTACCCGATCCCTTCCACTCGACCAGGTCGTTTTTCGATTGTGGTCGAGCCCACCATCAACAACTGTTGAGTAAATCGAGTATTAGTTGATGGTGGAAGCTCGTTAAACATCTTGTTTACGAGTACCTTGGACGAGATGCAAGTACCAAAGTCCAAGGTAAGACTGGTACGACACTCTTTTCATTGTATTGTACTGGGGTCTTCGGCCAAACCTATTGGCTAAGTTTATCTTCTTTTAACATTTGGTTCACTAAGTAATTTCAGGATAGAGAAGATCTCCTTTGATGTGGTCGATTTCGATACGGTATATAACGCCATACTTGGACGACCAACTTTGGTAAAATTCTTAATGGCTACTCATTATGGGTATCATTGTCATAAGATGCTAGATTCTAAAGGAGTAATCATGATTTACTATGATAACAAGATGACGCAAGGCCAGATACCAACTCGGGAAGAAAACAAGGAGCAGTCTTCGACCAAGCGGTTGAAGTCGAAAGCTGCATCAAAGCCGAACGACTAGGTCAAAGAGGTTCCTCTGGATCCAGAGGAGTCCTCGAAGACTGTTCGCATCGGGGATACTTCCGACCCCAAATAGGAAGACACCTCATCACTTTCCTTTGAGCAAACGCAAATGTCTTCGCATGGCAAGCATCCGACATGCCTAGAGTCCCCAGGGAAGTGATCGAGCACAGGCTAGCTTTACGGCCTGACAAAGTACCCGTAAAACAAAAATTACGGAGATTTGCCCCTGATCGACGAGATATTATCAAATCAGAATTGGAGCTGCTACTTAAAGCAGGCTTTATAAGAGAAGTCAACCACCCAGTGTGGTTGGCCAACCCTATAATGGTTAGGAAGTCTAACGACAAGTGGCGGATGTGTGTAGACTTCACTGATCTCAATAAAGCTTGTCCAAAAGATGATTTTCCTCTACCTCGTATCGATCAGTTGGTTGATTCTACTGCCGGTTGCGAAACATTAAGTTTTCTAGTTGCATATTCTGGCTACCATTAGATTAATATGCGTCTAGAAGATGAAGAAAAAACCACATTTATTACTTCATTTGGAATATTTTGTTATGTTAAAATATCATTTGGTCTAAAAAAATGTTGAGGATTCTTTTCAACGCTTGATTGAATCGACTTTTTCACCTCAGCTAGGCCGAAATGTGGAAGCCTATGTTGACGATCTAGTCGTAAAAAGCATCAAGCGGTTTAATCATGTTTCTGACTTGCAAGAAACATTCGACAACTTTAAAAAACACCGCCTAAAATTCAATTAGGAAAGTTGCTTGGATTCCTTGTCTCTGTACGAGGAATGAAGTAAATCCCGAAAAGATAAAGGCCATCATGCAAATGCGCCATCCGACCACGAAGAAAGAAGTCCAAAACTCACAGATGCATGGCAGCTTTACGTTGTTACATTGCACGACTGGGAGTAAAAGAACTACCTTTCTTCAAACTTCTAAGGAAGCACGAGGGTTTCTAGTTGTCAGAAGAGGCAAACACTACCTTTGAGGATGTCAAAAGGTATCTTACGAATGCTCATGTTTTGGTTTCTTTGAAGCCAGAAGAGATGCTCTTAATTTATATAGCTACCACGCCACAGGCAGTAAGCGCAATACTGGTCGTAGAGCGTGAAAACATCTAACGACCAGTTTACTACGTAAGTGAAGTTTTACACGGGCCTAAGGAGCGCTATCCTCAGGTCCAAAAACTTCTTTATGTCCTCCTCATGTCTTCGAGGTAACTGCAGCATTATTTCCAAGCGCACAAGATAATTGTGACGTCTGAGTTTCCCTTAGGAGTGGTCCTCCAGAACAGGGAAGTAGCGGGACGTATGGTAAAATGGTCAGTAGAACTTGGGGAGTTCGACCTCTATTTCGTGTCCCGAACGGCCATTAAATCCCAGATCTTGACATATTTTGTCGCCGAATGGACAAATCCTGAACCTGTTCAGGATCCTCATTACGATACCTACGACTAGTGGACATGTACTTTGACGGGTCACTTACTTTAAGTGGCTCGGGGATTGGGTGGTCCTGGAATCTCCTACTGGAGAGACCCTAAAGTATGATATTCAATTAAACTTTCAGGCCACTAACAAGGTGGCATAGTATGAAGGTTTGCTGGCTGGCACACGAGCTGTGAAAGCACTCGCGATTCGACGACTACTCATGAGAGGAGACTTAAGTAGTCGTGAATCAGGTCGGAAAAGAGTATCAGTGCTCTAATCCGACCATATCTCGGTATTTATCGGAGGTCCGAAAGCTAGAAAAATATTTTTTCGGTTTCGAGGTACAATTTATCCCTCGAAATAATAATTTTCTAATTTCTCGCAGACCAACTTGCTCGTATTGCTTTTTCATGATCACAAGTACCAAAAAGAGTTTTCTTGGAACAACTCCAAAAGCCGTCTCTGGTCGAAACACCAGAGACAACTCTTATTGAGATAACATCTCTAGAATACGAGGATACCTGGATGACGATCCCGAGGCAGATCGCTTCGAAAGGCCAAAATGTATACTTTGGTCGAAGGAGTCCTCTACAAATAAGGTACTCAAGGGGTACTCATGCGATGCATATCGCAGAGAAGGACTAAACCTCTTTCTGCTTGCGAATCTGAATATGAAACTGTAGCTAACCGGACACAGTTGCTGAAGAAACCGAATCGGATAGCAATAACGCTGTGTTTGGCAACTTCTGCTTGCGACGTGCATACTTGATTCCCCACATGACATCTAGCTAGCTGCAATTTAAGGTTATTTTGTGCATACTTCTTGGAGTCACAAGTGGGAAAGGAATAATCATAGTGAACACTAGTAACTACTGCAAAACTTGTACTAATCCACCAGGGGGAATTGATATAACAATAGGTTTTGTATGTTCATGTACGTTCTCTCAAGTACTTGGAGCTAATCATGTATTTGTCAATCCTGGTTTGCAACAGAGCAGAAACTGTTTTGGATGTGCGAAGCGTACTTAGTCCAATAATAGCTGTTGATGAGCCTTCAAAAGGTTTAAGAATTCAAGGGCGCTCAATAATACCGCGTAGTTTGAGGATTTTGGAGTACAAGCCCGCACGAAATGGAGAACAGTGCCATGCAATCCCAACATAGTATGTCTTCAATCAGCACGCCGGCACAAACTGGCGATCAGCATGGAGCTGGAAGTGGCAGCAACCCAAATGAGTTTGTAAATCAAGGTAAAGGCATTTTTATGTCATCGCTTGAACTAGAATAGGTGTGGTGTGTGTCATTTTCTGGTTAGTCATCCACAATGTTTGCCCCATACTCCCATAGTCTCATATACTTTCAGACAACACTAAATCAATAGTCGTTTTTTGAAGTTTCATTATTCATGCTCATGTATATTTGGTGTTTACTAACGAGGATTATGGCAATTCTACAAGATGATGCATGCTACATATGTTTGCAAATGATTAGCTTGCATGGCCATAGTCCGTAGTAGCTCAAAATTCATAATGATGCTACTCTATGTCATGGGCCGGTGCTACTGTTCATACACCACATGCAATTATTAGGAAAGATTTATTATCCAGGAATCTATCAATTAGTTAGACAAGTTATTATTGAATTGGATTGTTGGATATATGTTTTCTTAGATATTATTTCTTAGAGGTTAAGTCGGGTTATCCCTATCAAAAAAAGCAATAAAGATGAATTAATTTAGTCTCCCTCTTAAGGTTTTATCATCCCAGTCTATAGTCTAATCGCTCATCCCACCAAACCGACTCGTCCGGCCTTCTTTCTCAGCGGTGTTTATCCCGTTATGAACCAAGGTTTATTACATTTGGTATCAGAGCAGTTGATCCCATCCGACGACTTCTGTTACCATGGCTATGGCGACAGATCAGACCATCAGACCTATCACCGAGTCGCTGGCCATGATAAAGGCTAACGCCAACAAGATGGCCATGAGTTTCAATGAACACGACAAGAAGATGGCGACGATCTTCCTCGACATGCATGCTACTTTAGAGAAGATTGCAGATCAGAAGGAGAAGAAGGCGCAACAAGAGGCAGTGGTAGCGTTGTTTCCAGCAGCCACAGAAACGCTACCGTAACCTGTCACGACGTTTTCATATCCTGCTGTGGCAGCCACACTGCCACAGCCCTATCGAGGCCTATCGTGGCGTCGCCGAAGCCTGCCATGGCCGAGCCAAAACCTTTAGCAGTGCTGTCGAAGTCTGTTGTGGCAGCTGCCGCACTTCCACGTCTTACCGTGACGCTACCGGAGCCCACCGCGGCCCTACAGAACAGCGGCGCTGCCAGGGTTGCTGCCATGCCTATCACAACGACCAGCGAGTTTGTCGCAACCACGTGTGGAGGCAATGATCTCCAAGGACTCATGTAGCCATCGTAATCTCTCGTCAACATGGGGTCTCCTGGGGCTTCAGCCATGACCGCCACCACAGCTCGAGGACGAGCCGTCGCGAAAAGAGGGGAGTAATTGTCATGGGCTGGTGTTACTGTTCATGCATGAACAGTAATCACCCGCAATTATTAGGAAAGATCTATTATTTAGGAATCTATCTATTAGTTAGGCACTATCTATTAGTTAGGCAAGTTATTATTAGATTAGATTGTTAGATATGTGTTAGAATAGGAATATTTTGTATTTCCTTATCTATATATGGCAACCCCCTTGTACTCTCTATGTATATTGCCCATTGGGCCTCTTGAATATACATATATTATTCATAATATGGTATTCGAGCTAGGGCAATAACCTAGCGCTCCTTCCGCTGCCATCCGACCGCCGCTACGTGTTTTCGGTCGTCCGACGTCGAGCACCGTCGGAGCCCCAGTCGAGCCGAGGCCCTCTTACTGCAAGATCCATCGCGCCGCCGGAGCCTCCCGCGCCCTCAGCCGTGGACCCGAGCCCGTCGTTGTTGCTCGTCGCCGGAGGTCGCGTGGCCACCGCCGCCGCTGACCGAACCCGACACGAATCCGTTGTTCGCTCGTTGGTCGCCGCCCTCGTCGACGACGGACGCCACTGCCGGAAGGCGATGCTCGTTGGTCGCCCGACGCCGCTCTTTGTGAACTCGACGCAGGCCGCCGCCGCGCGCCGATTGGCGCCGTTGCCGCCGCCGCAAGTAGGGGAACCCTAGTTCCCTTGCTTCGTCGAGCTTCATTTTCTTTTGCCTTCGCACGGGCCGTGTAGGCCTTTGTGTATAAGGCAGGCAGCCCGGCCCACCACCCCCCAAAAAAAGAGCAAAAAAAGTACGTTGATCTAACCACCGTGCCATCCAACGTCGCCTGTTAGACTTCGTTGTCTTGGTCGCTGTGCCGTCCAGTGTCGCCTACCAATGGCTTCCGTTCCATCAGCTGCGATCATATTTTCGGGAACAAAGCTTAATGAGACGAACTACAGGTTGTGGTCTTCACTCATGAAGATCACGCTCGATGGTCTTCGTCTCTGCGAATATGTTACTGGTGCCCGACCTTGTTCGCCGTCGCCGGTTTAG
Source organism: Hsuehochloa calcarea (assembly GCA_036346395.1). Lineage (NCBI taxonomy): Eukaryota > Viridiplantae > Streptophyta > Magnoliopsida > Poales > Poaceae > Hsuehochloa > Hsuehochloa calcarea. The sequence continues at coordinate 10,593,925 of CM070596.1, read as the reverse complement.
TCTTCTCTAGACAGCCTACTTCTGCACCTCCTGCAGAAGATGAGGCCGTCAAGAAGGAGGCAGAGCCCACTATTTGCTGCTGCTGATGAGGCTTTTCAGTATGCCAGACACTTTTGAGCGCTGGTGTGCTGATGAGGCCTGTGTTCGAGCCATCCTGGTAGTCAGCATTGACGACTCCATCCAGCAAGATATTGTTGGTCTGTGTGCTACTCGTCAGATCTGGGAGTACTTGCGCGAGCGATATAAACAGAGCAGCGATGCTCAGTTCTTTTCGCTTCAGCGTGAGTTGGAGACGCTTCGCTAGGAGGACTCCTTCGTCGACGACTTCTTCTGAGCCCTGGCCAGTCTCTGGTGCCAGCTAGATGAGCTGGCTTCTCCGCTATGCCAGGAGTGTCATAAAGTGCAGAAGGCGAATCATGATCGCCTTCGCCTTTATGACTTCGTCCGCCATCTTCGCCCAGAGTTTGAGCCTGTCAGAGCTCAACTGCTGAGCCGCTCACCACGATGGATAATCATCGAGGCTCTTTCGACGCTTCGTGTTAAGGAGTTTCGCCGCGGGTTAGCAGCACAGTTTGTTCCGGCTGTGCTTGCTACCCTTCACTACACCGACGGTTTCTGCTTCGCTATAGTCCCTCATCAGGTGTCTATTTCTACTCCTATTTTTGCACCAACTGAGGTTCTGTACAATTATTGCAAGAACTTCGGACATGACTATCAGCGTTGTGCGGTGCGAAAAAGCAAAACAAGACACGTGGGGCTAGACGATCCGGGGGGGGGGCAGGGAGGCCCTTCCTCGACGTGAGGACGAGACTCAAAGACGTCAGAGCTTCTCGGATGACTCATTCAACGATTCTGTTGGCTCTACTTGAGAGCTCTCACGGCTCAGCGAGTTACGCTGCCTAGCTCAGACATCTCCTCCAGGTACTTCTTGGGTTTTGGATTCTGGTGCCTCTTTCCACGACACCAGACTCTACATCTCTCACTTCAGTAGGACCTCCTGTTTTTCCTATCTTTGTTCAGACAGCTGACGGTGCTATTTTATCTGTAAGCTGTCAAGGCACTCTTTTGTCCGGTGACTTTTTCGTTCCAACTGTTTCCTATGTTCCCCAGCTTACTATGCAGCTTCTCTCGGTGGGACAGCTCACCGATCTTGGCTGTAGGGTTGGTTTTGACTCACACTTATTTCATCTAGGATCGACAGACAGAGACAGTACTTGGGATTGGTTGGCGTCGTAGGGATCGTTATAGTCTCTACATCCTTGATCGCCTCCACCTTCCGTCTATTTTAGTTGCTTCTATCACCTCTACGTCTACTTCCACTGCCACTGCTGCCACCACCTCTGGTTTTTTTGCGCAGTTGCATCATCGTTTAGGTTACTTATGTGGGTCACGTCTTTCTTCATTAGTTCGTTAGGGTGTTCTTGGACGTGTTACTGTTGACACAGCTATATTTTGTCAGGATTGTAAGCTGGGCAAGTAGTTACAACTTCCTTATCATTCTAGTGAGTCCTTATCTTCTCGTCCTTTTGACTTAGTTCATTCAGATGTATAGGGATCAACGCTTATTATCTCTAACGACGGGCTTAAATCTTATGTGATCTTCATTGATGATTATTCCTGTTTTACATGGTTGTCTCTTTGACTCTTCATCCGTTTCTCCACTACCCCAGTCTTCCCCTGGTCTGACTCCAGTGGTTCCTTCTGTACCTCCGCCTCTGGTGTTGCTTCTTGTTCCTGCAGCACCACCGTCTCGTTTATCTGATATTCACTACTCCAGGCATCCTCGTCCTTCACCAGTATCCTCTCATGGTATCTTGCCGACACCCACATCTGATCCTCCTGATGATGCTCCTTGTTACGTCCTTCGTGATCGGACATCCCTTCGACCTCTTGATCGCTTTGGATTTGCTTCGATAGCTCATGCTTTCTCTGTCACTGAGCCTAGTTCTTATCATGAGGTTGCTCCTCATTCTGAGTTGCAGCTCGCTATGGCAGAGGAGCTTGATGCTCTTCGACGTACGGAGACTTGGGATATTGTACTGACACCTATGCATGCTCGCCCGATCACGTGCAAGTGGGTATACAAGATTAAGACCCGGTCTGATGGTACTATTGAACGCTAGAAGGCTCATTTTGTGACTCGCGGCTTTCAGCAGGAGTATGGTCGTGACTACGATGAGACTTTTGCCCCTGTTGCCCATATGACCACTGTTCGCACTCTTTTGTGATTGCTTCTGTTCACCGGTGGTCTATCTCTCAGCTGGATGTTAAAAATATTTTTCTTAATGGTGTCTTCCATGAGGAGGTATACCTGCAACCACCACTTGAGTATTCAGTTCCTGATGGGCATGTTTGTCGTCTTCGTCGTGCTCTTTATGGCCTCAAATAGGCTCCTTGTGCCTGGTTTGCACGTTTTACCTCAGTGATTACTGCTGTCGGTTTCACTGTCAGTTCCCACGATCCTACTCTTTTTGTCTATGTCTCATCTCGGGGTAGGACACTGCTTGTTCTGTATATTGATGATATGCTCATCACTAGTGATGATTCCTCATTCATCACGTATGCAAAGAAGCATCTCAGTGAGCAATTTTTGATGACTGATCTTTCTTCTTTTACGTACTTGGGATTGAGGGCTACTACCTCTCCCAGCAGAAGTATGTTTAGGATCTTCTTAATCGGTCTGGTTTGACTGACACTCGCACTGCTGAGACTCCTATGGAGTTATCCCTACAGCTTCGTGCCACTGATGGTGATCTTCTTGAGGATCCTACTCGATATCGCCATCTTGTTGGGAGTTTGGTGTATCTTGTGAGCACCTATCCTGATATTGCTTATGTTGTTCATATCTTAAGCCAGTTCATGGCTCGTCCTACCCATCTTCACTACAATCACGTTCTTCGTATTCTTCGCTACATTCTTGGGACTATCTCTCGTTGTTTGTTTTTCCCTAGTTCTACCTCACTACAGCTTCAGGCGTACTCCGATGCGACCTGGGCTAATGATACTTCTGATCATCGCTCTCTTTCTGCTTAATGTGTTTTTCTTGGCTCCTCTCTAATTGCCTGGAAGGCTAAGAAGCAGACTGTAGTTTTTCATTCGAGTGCAGAGGCTGGGTTGAGAGCTATGGCAGCAGTGACAACAGAGGTTACTTGGTTGAGGTGGCTACTTGCAGATCTTGGAGTGCCTGTGATGGGACCTACGACTATTTTGTCTAACAGTACTGGTGCTATCAGTATTGCCCGAGACCCACTGAAGCATGAGGTCACCAAGCACATTGGTGTGGATGCTTCATATACTCGCTCACAGGTGTAGGAGGGAGCACTTGCTTTACAGTTTGTGCCATCAGAGCTGCAGGTTGCTGACTTCTTCACGAAGTCACATACTGGGGCACAACATTTATATTTTCTCTCCAAACTCTGTGTGTGATCCACTGTGAGTTTGAGGGGGATGTTAGAATAGGACTATTGTATTTCCTTATCTGCATATGACAATCCTCCTTGTACTCCCTATATATATTGCACATTCGGCCTTCTTGAATATACATACATTATTCGTAACAATATGTTCCCTTAGATATTATTTCTTAGGGGGTCAAGTCAGGTTATCCCTATAAAAAGGGTAACATGTATCCATTATCAAAAAAACAAAAAGATGAATTAATCTAGTCTCCCTCTCAAGGTTCAAGGTTCTATCATCCCAGTCTATAATCTAATCGTTCATCTCACCAAGCCGACGCCGCCCGGCCTTCTTTCTCAGCGGTGTTTACCCCATTATGAACTAAGGTTCATTACATTTGGTATCAGAGCAGTCGATCCCTTTTCACAACTTCCGCTATCATGGTTATGGCGACAGATCAGACCACCAGTTCTACCACCGATTCGTTGGCCATGATAAAGACTAACACCAATAAGATGGCCATGAGTTTCAATGACAACGACAAGAAGATGACGGCCATCTTCCTCGACATGCATGCTGCTTTAGAAAAGATGATTGCGGATCAGAAGGAGAAGAAGGCGCAACAAGAGGCGGCGGTAGCGTTGTTTCCAGCAGCCACAGCGACACTGTCGGAACCTGTCGTGGTGTTGTCGCATGCTGCTATGGCAGCCACATTGCCACAGCCCTATCGAGGCCTGCCGTGGCTTCGTCGAAGCCTGTCGCGGTCGAGCCAAAACGTTTAGCGGTGCTGCCGAAGTCTGCTGCGGCAGCTGGCGCACATCCACGTCTTACTGTGACGCTGCCGGAGCCCGCCGCGGCCCTACAGAAGTTTGTCATGGCCACCGTGGCGCTGTCAGGGTTGCTGCCATGCCTGCCACAACGACCGGTGAGTTTACCGCAACCACGCATGGAGGCTATGATCTCCAAGGACTTATGTTGCCATCGCAACCTCTCGTCAACATGGGGTCAAAAACCAGATCAGACAGCAGTGGATTGGAAGCAGAAGGCTTAATTCTCAGCGTCAAAAACCTCTGAGAACCAAAAGTAAGGTAAGTTGCCTGCTTCCTTTTTTGTTATGGAACCTCAAAAGATCTGGAATTTTCTAAGGTTTTACGGGACTCAAAATAGTTCGCTAGTACTATGCTAAGTATTAGTTATGTGAAATTTCTTTTTTGATGACATGATTGAAAAACGAGTACACAGTTTCTGTTATTCTTTGACTGGTTGTCATGATACTAAAAGGTTGGCACCATAAGGTGTGACGCGTTGTGATTGCCAACGATATGCTATATGTATCACCAATCTGATGGTTACCTGGTTGTCAGTCAGTGTGGTAGTGACTAGTGACTAGTGACACTCCAGGAGTGCAGAATCTTGTGTGATACTTTTTTTTTTGTGAACTCATCTTGTCTAATATTATGAATTAGGGTCGCTCCCGATTGTGACTTTTACACTGTTGAACTTGGCACCGGTCCCTTTTCATGTCTGCTTTTTTACTGCAGTTGGAATGCTACATATGGGAGCCTGCTAGGAAGCACGAAGGCATTTGCACAACCGATCCCTCTTGGTGTAAGATCTCACGCAAAGCTACATATCATCTTCCTTTTCGCTTGCATCTTGTGGAAAACATCCGCATGCATCTTGTGGAAAATAATGTATTCATTTACTGTGCGTTCGGTTTTCTATTGGCAGGAAATGGTAGATTTCCTCGTGGACGGCTGGGAGCAGGAAGGCCTATATGATTAGCTGGTTAATTATTTGCTCAGAACTTTAGGTTATCAAAGCTTGTGGGTGATGAATGCGGATTATCCTGGAGACAGGCTAGCATCCCTCGCTTAAGTTAATATGATATATTTTTATCTTACTAATTGTGTCATCTTACGTTTAATATTGTGGTCTTCTCCTTGTGCAGAATTAGACATATATACTTGTGCTTTTTTTAGGCTCGGTTTAGTGTGCCTTGTGATGTGGAATTGTGGCCATGATCTGTGTTGCATGCTTGCATCTGCCGTTATTTTGACAGCTTAGTACTGAAATTGGCCCAGAAGCCTGCGACCTTAGAACGACGCACCGTGTCAATGGTATGTTGCCAGCCAAGCCAGGTATTTTCTTGAGAAATTTGGTGGTTATCTCTCCAAATCAATCTATTAAGTGGAAAACAAATGCGAAATAACATTGCACGCCTACTTTTGTGTCAAGTCTGCTTTGTTTGTTGTTCTTCGGTGCTCCCAGAAGGTGCTGGAAGTGTTCCTCTCCTTTCCAGATGCCTCTCCGGCCTTCTCTACTTAGTTATCTCCTCCTTTATACGCAAACCGTCTCCATCTCATTCTCGAAGCAGAGTGACTTGGTGGCAGCTGGTAGCCCACTGACACGCACAGCAATTCATCCATCGATCGGAGTTTATTAAAGATGGCTTTAGCTCGCCTGTGCCTGAACAAGGACCTCGTCGGCCGCGCGCCGGCTCTGGCAAGGCCGGCGTACGCTGCAGTGCCGGCGGCAGCCAGTTCTCTTGGAGGCCTGAACCTTCGGTCGCTCTTCTCGTCCGCGGCAGCCGACACCACCGCCAGAGCTCCCTCGGAAGGTGAGGCGAACCGCCGGGAGGTCGCCGTCACGGACCGCTCACGCCACGGCGGCCGTTGGGCTTGGAGAGACCTCCGCGACTTCGTCCCGTTCCGCCTCGTCGACGGTATTACTCACCATCTCTGCAATGATGTCATGCACGCCCGCCATTAACACGCACGCATGCAGGGCTCGGGAGCGCGCTGTCGCACGTGGCGGAGAGCCTGAGCCGGCCGCTGGAGCGCCTGGCGCCGTCGCGGCTGTTGTCCGGGAAGGTGCGGGAGGACGAGGAGCGGTACCGGCTGCGGTTCGAGGTGCCGGGGCTGGGGAAGGACGACGTGCGGGTGACCGTGGAGGACGGCGTGCTGGTCATCCAGGGCGAGAAGAGGGAGGAACGCGAGGAGGGGGACGAAGACGACGGCGAGTGGTGGTCGGCTAGCAGCTACGGATGCTACCACGCGAGCCTGCTTCTCCCGGACGACGCGCGGGTGGAGGGGATCACGGCGGAGGTGAAGGACGGCGTGTTGTACGTGACGGTGCCGCGCACGGCGGAGGGGAAGAGGAACGTCACCGAGGTGAAGGTCCAGTGAGACTTACGCACGGTTACTTGGCCGTGTGTTCGTGAATACCAGCTCTTGTTAATGTTGTGGAGATAGTCTCACGTGATGTGAGGAGAGATAAGACGTGTTTGTTTGCTCAAAACTCAAGCTGGTAAAACTTGCGGGTCTTGGTCTGGTCGATTAATTCCAAGGAAGTATGGAAAAGCGATCAACCCCAATGTTCCATCGAGAGGTTGAGGAGACCTCGCGCGTGGCTGGCGGCGCCGGTGTCCACCGAACGGACAGTGGCACGAGCTTGTTTGGATGGATTTGAGACGTTGAAGCATTCCGTTTGATAAAATTTGACGAACTACGCGGTACAGGATTAGTCTACTCGTTCTCTCGCATCGCGTGTGTTAGATATTAATGAGTTTCTCATTAGGAGTTAAACTAAAAAATAAATTTAACTATAAGTTGTATATTTAGAAATGGTTAGTGTATAATTACTCAAATAGTTCAATATCAGTGGGTCATACTGTAACTAAAAATTGTATTAAGTTAAAGAAGAACTGTTAGTATATTATTAACCTTTAAATTAAAATAGAGAATTTAACTAGAGATTTAAGTAAAAAATTATATATTAATTAGAAAGGATTATTAGTTGATCATTAATAGTTAGGTTCGAAAAGGGAAAAAAGAGGAAAAGGAAAATGAAAAAAAAATGATATGAAAGAAAAAGAAAAAGAAAAGAAAAATATCACATAGGTAATCTCACAAATGTAGGGAGGAGATTACCGAAACAACCTCATTCCCTAAATCAAACATAATATGGTATCATTCGTGTATCATTCCATACAACGAATCAAACATATTCGGGTATCATCACATACAATCAAACAACATGTATGTATCATCCTATTCAGGACAATCTCATTCTACTTGTACCATTCCATCATAATCAAACTCGTTCCACCAACTAAATACACCTTAGATGGACGAGCGGTATGCTGACATTGCCTCGAACCGGGCTAGTACACCGGGCAGTCGTGGTTGTCGGAGAAACGCATAAACGCGGTGCGCGCGCCTATGACTGGACTGATGCACGCCGCGTCCTGCGTGCTTGAGCGGGGATGCGTGTGCGGTTTTGTGTTTGATCTTTCCCATCATACATTCCGCGCCTGACTTCTCTACGGAATTTTTGGCCGCATTGAAACTTTTTCACATCGTATTTGCAGAAATGGGCAGGTCTTTTTTTTCAAAAATAGCATTGTTCACGCGCGGCCGCCGTGCGAGAACCTCTCCCCGTCTGCCACGTCGCCATTCCCGCACGGCCGCCGTATGGGAACCTACTGTAGCATCATTCCAGCATGGCCACCATGTGGGGATATTGTAGCATTTTTTTCCTTTTTAAATCCTTTATGTATACTTTTCTAGGAATTTTTAAATATAGAAAATGATATCCACAAATTATGAAATTTTTTGTGGAGTCTCCTGATATAGTGTACTTTCTTGTGTAATTTTTTAAAAATTTTATCCATTCTGAATTGTTCTCAAAAAATTATTTAAGTATACTATTTGTAGAAATTTTTTAATATAGAAAATGAGGTGCAAATATTATGAATTTTTTTAAAGGCTCCTTACACCGTGGATTTGATTGCGTATTATTTTTTAGAATTTCATATATTCTGAAAATATCTCCAAAATTAAGAGTTTAGGTCTCAAAAATTAGAGTTTTAGGTTTCAAAAATTAAGGTTTTATGATTTCATTTGACTTGGAATGTGTGAAATTTAGTACCATATGGACCACTCTAGGTAAGAGACTCTCATAGTGGTACTAATCATACTACTACTATTTAGATTTTGGGTACCATATTATTTTCTTTCGCTCCGAGTAGTACTAATCATACTACTATTATTTAGATTTTGGTAGTGAATAATGTGGCCTCTATCTTTAGTTCTTCACCCAGTAAGATTGTTATAGCAGTAGTGGTAGAATTTGAACTCTCAGTGTCTTTAGCAAACATTCCGGCCTGTTTTGAATCTGTACTACAGCAACACCGCAAGATGCAACGGGATAAGTACTATTACAACGATGTTAAAAGAAGTTTTGGGTTCATGTGGTACCAAACTTCACACATTCCAAGTCACATGAAATCATGAAACCTAAAACTCTAATTTTTGATATCTAAACCCTGAATTTTTGAGATATTTTCAGAACATATGAAATTCTAAAAAACAATACACAATCTTGTTCGAGCCTTTAAAAAAATTTCATAATGTTTGGACCTCATTTGATATATTAAAAAAATTCCTACAAACAGTATATTTAAATGAATTTTCGTGAAAAATTTAGAATGGATAAAATTTTGAAAAAATTACACAAACAAGTGCACTGTGTCAGGATACTTCACAAAAAAAATTATAATTTGTAGAGCTAATTTTCTATATTTTAAAAATCATACAAAAAGTATACATAAATTATTCAAAAAAAGAAAAAGAAAAAATTACTACAGTGTTCTCGCACGGCGGCCACGCGGAAACCGCGATGTGGCGGGTGGGGATGGTTCCTGCACAGCGGCTGTGCGGAAATAGTGCTACTTTTATGGGAAAAAAAATTGGATCAGATTATTTATACAAATACGATATGAAAATTTGCCGATACGGCCAAAAAATTATTCTGTGCGTGGCCGGTTAAGATCACACACGTACATCAGTACATGGTGGTGGCTTCTACGCTTCACTTTGCTCGTCGTACCCAGCAAAGCAGGCCGCAACCGCGCAAGAGCATCATGGCCCAAGCATGGAAAACACATCGACTAGCTACATCAAAAATCTCAGCCGGCTGGCCGAGCATTTGCACGAGCAAAGTGAACCGAGCAGTGGGTCTCAAAACACACGAGGCAAGGGGTGCGCGCGAGGTAGCGTTCGAGAAGAAATGAGGAAGCAATACTCTTCCACTCTGCACCTTTCCGTAGCTCTGGTGTTGGTAGCCGCTGTCATCTGCGCCACGCACCCCAGATTGGCTGTGCCAGATAAGTTGAACTCTATTATTTATTTATCGTCTTCCACTGTGTTCTTTTTTTTAACTAGTAAACCTTTTTTGTAATAATCTCTGATATTTATTAATAAAGTTATGCGAATGAATATTACTATATTTATTTTCTGTGTAAACTAGCTATTAATCATAGGACTAGTTCAGAAATACACAGAGTATTTGGAGGTGTTACTCCCGGGTCCAACATCAAGTGAGCGGCAAATCCCACGGCTATAGACAAACTAGAGTCCAAATGGGAAGGACCCTACATCATCACCCGAAGCACAAGAGCGGGCTCTTACTACATCGCAACGCCCGAATGGCAGCAGCTAGACGACACATGGATCGGCAAGAGCCACCGAATATTCTATCTGTAGGCTAATGTAAAAAACCAGCTACGCCCGGAGAACCGTCACCCGCCGACTTTAAGCGGCGGGAACCTGTGCTTGTGGTGTAATAACATTTTGGCACTTCCTCCCTCGTCCAATAGAAAGGCAGGGCCCAGTGTATAAACAGACACCACGCATGTCCTTCGGTCCCGGTGTTCACTATAGCCCCCCGAAGGCACGAGGGTATAAACAAACACCGCACATGGCCTTCGGCTCCGGTGTACACCGTAGCCCCTCCGCAGGCACGAGTGTATAAACAGACAACTCACATGGCCTTTGGCCCCGGTGCACACCGTTGCCCCCTGCAGGCACGAGTGTATAAACGCACATCGTGTATGGTCTTCTGCCCCGGTGCACACCGTAGCTCTCCACAGGCACGAGTGTATAAACGCACACTGCGCATGGCCTTCGTCCCCGATGCATACCGTAGCCCCCCGTAGGCATGACTATATAAACAGATACCGCGCATGGCCTTCGACACCGGTGCACACCATAGCCCCCCGTAGGCACGAGTGGATAAACAAACACCGCGCATGGCCTTAGGCCTCGGTGCACACCGTAGCCCTCCGCAGGCACGACTGTATAAACGCACACCGTGCATGGCCTTCTACCCCAGTGCACACCGTAGCCCTCCGCTCGCACGAGTACGCGGTCGAGGACACCGCACATGGCTGAAACCCTAGCACCCGGCCTGGTCCCAAGCACCAAGACGCACCGAGGGGGATGGTGGCGATCTTTGCCTCCCCCTCGCAAAAAAATGATGGTTAGGGCTCCCAGAGCGCTATCTAAAAAAGTATGGGGGACGGCGCCGCCCCCCCATCGTAAAAAAATGATGATAGTTAGGGCTCCTCCGGAGCCCTATCTAAAAAAGTATGGGGGACGGCGCTGACTTCGCGCCCCCCCCTGCAAAAAATGCCTAGGGCTCCCACGGAGCCATATCTAAGAAAGTATGTGGGGCGGCGCCGGCTTCACCTCCCCCTCGTAAAAAAATGGTGAGGGCTCCCCCGGAGCCCTATCTAAAAAGTATTAGGGACGGCACCGGCCTCGACTCCCCCTCTCAAAAAACGATAGGACTCCACCAGAGCCCTATCTAAAAAGGTATGCTTCGCCTCCTCATCGCAAAAAAAAAAATAGTTAGAGCTCCCCCGGTGCCCTATCTAAAAAATTATGCGGCGGCGCCGGCTTCACCTCCCCCCCTCGCAAAAAAATGGTTAGAGCTCCCCCGGAGCCCTATTTAAAAAAGTATGGGAGAAGGCGCTGGCTTCGCCTCCCCCTCGCAAAAAAAATGGTTAGGGCTCCCGCGGAGCTCTATCTAAAAAAGTGGTGGACGGCGTTAGCTTCGCCTCCCCCTCGCAAACGGAACAGTTTATTGCCATAAGCTTTATTTATAACAAATTCTAGGTACACCAGACACGTACAAAGCCACAACCGGAATAAACGGCGCGACCACCAAAGAAAAACACACAAATAATATAATAAAATATCACCAATCACTCACACAAGTTATAACTTCTTACATATGCAACACACATCGTCGCCCTGCAGCGCTACAGCACAAAGTCTTACTCCTCCGTCCTCACCGCCCAATCAAGAAGCTCCTCATCGGACACCCGGGAGGCCACAAGGTGCAGGTACTCCTTCTCCGTGTCACATAGAGATCCGGAGGAGTCCCCGATAGAAGCCTTCGCTGGCGAGGTGGCCGAATTGGCGGACGAGGTCAACGATGCCCTGGCCGCAGTGGAAGTGCCCCGGTGCTCCCAGAAAGCCCGTATATCATCGCACGCCCTCGCCGCCTTGCGCTCGTGAAAAAAAGCCAAAAATGCTCCATAAACCCCTCTGGATTCGCCAGCTTCCACCGCTTCCACTTCGCATCGTGATACATGACCCCCCAGATGGATAGGAGGTTCTGCTCATCCTTCGTACCGCGTGGAGGGACAGTAACCTTCATCACTCGCCACCCAGAAGGGCGAGGCCCCCGCCGAGCGGTACGTCGGAACAAAGGTGGCCAGGCCTAAGGAAACCAACAAGAAAGAGCATGAACACAACGCGAGCACAGACTTCAATACAATAGGGTTTGCAGCTATCATTTCATTCATAAACGGAGGTCAGCACAAAAAAGAGCAACACTCTCCCACCCACCTCTGCTCCGGCACAAGAGCCGGAGCAGGGAACATCTAAAAAACCTATGCAAAATCTACTTCTAGATTGCTCGAGAAGGGCGGAAGGTGACACCTTGTGTCCGGTGGTGGGCCCCCTCACGCCGATGCCTTTGCCGACCGCCACAGCCTTGCCCTTCGCCTTTTGCACCAGCACGAAGCGAAGAGACTCCATCGCAACATCGCGGCCATGCGGCGCCTAGAAGTCACGGACGAAGGTGTTGCCAGCCCTCCGCGCCTGCCGCTGGTCAGAAGCAATCTCCGCTACGGATGCCACAGGCATGGAGCGGGCGCCGAGGGCAACGACATGCCTGCACCCGGCCCTTTGCAGTGACACGAAAGCCGCCGTCCAAGTGGCCTTCGCACAATGGTCGCCATAGGCTCGTGCAGTAGGCAAGCAGATCTCCCCGACGCATTGGAGCTAATCCAGCGTGACATCCATTTGCGAAGGGGTGTGCTTCCGAGGTAGAGGCACCGCTCCGAGCTCGGTCACGGCACCTTCCAGTGACTCCATCGCCTCCCACGTGGCGCGCGACACCATGTCCGTGAACTGTCGCTCCGCTTTGATATACGCCTCAAGCACGGAGATTAGAGCTAATGTATATGAGCAAGAAGAGCAAACAATGGCACGATTCCTTGCTGGTTTACACCCTTCCATCAAGCGCATCACCGAATTTCAGCCTTACAACAACATGGAGGAGTTGGTGCATCAAGCAACCAAGGCTGAAAGGCAAGTGCAACAAGATATAAGAGTAGCAAAAATATCATCATACACCCCTCGTTCAGCACCTACAGGAGGTAAACCCACATCTCGTTTCAATTCTTTTAAAACTAATCCCTCTAGTAGAAGTTTTGCTCCTAGTACCAATGCTACACCAGGCGGGAAACATACAAGTACACCCATTGCCAATAAAAGTTCAGCACCTTCTACCTCATCTTCAGTGGGTTCCACAGCAAGAAGTAGTGCCATACAATGCTTCAAATGTCTTGGACGAGGTCAGATGCAAAAGGATTGTCCAAATAACAAGGTTATGTTACTTTTGAAGAATGGAGAGTATGACTCCACTAGCGAGGAGGAGGGTGAGGCTCCTGCTGATTTGGACAGATTGGGAGATGTACATGAGCAAGGACAAGGGGAGGAGGTGCTTGAAGATGGTTTTTGTGACCCCAAGGCTGGCCCTATCCTTGTATGTACACCGACGGTGTTGAGTGTGCAAGCAAAACCCACTCATGAGCAGCGCTGCAATCTTTTCCAAACAAGAGCTCAGGTGAGTAAAGATGGTAAGTGTTGCAAAGTTATTATCGATGGTGGAAGTTGCCACAATTTAGCTAGTAAAGAGTTTTGTTCTAAACTTGGTTTGAAATATAATAAACACCCACATCCCTATCAAATTCAATGGTTAAACAATGATGGGTCAATGAATGTTGGATATACTGTTGATATTAGCTTTCAAATTGGTTCTTATCGTGATACCATTGAATGTGATGTTGTGTTCATGGATGTATGTCACTTGTTATTAGGTAGACCATGGCAATACGATCGTTCTGTGATTCATGATGGAAGAACTAATCAATACAAATTCATGTGGGATAATAAAGAAATAGTGCTACGACCATTAACTCCTTCTCAAATTGTGGGTGATAACATACAAAAGATTACGGTAAAACTAGAGATTGAGAGAGGGAACGAGCCAAAGAGTGGGATTCCACAAAGGAAGCGTGAAAACCAAAAGCTAAAAATGAATGAAAAATGTGAGAATGAGGGAGAGAAAAGGTTAGTTATGGTAGCCACTAAATCTGATTTAAGAGAGATGAGAGCTGATCCTACTTTGATGCACTTTGTTTTGCTGTACAAAGATGTTCTACTTTCTACTAATGACTTAACATCTCCTCCTAGTATGGTTTCTCAAGTTTTGCAGGCTTATGAGGATGTCTTTCTGGAGGAGGTACCCGCTGGTCTACCACCTATTCGAGGCATTGAACATCAAATTGACTTGGTACCGGGAGCTCCACTTCCCAACCGCCGCGCATCTGCACAAACCCGGAAGAGACGAAAGAAATTCAACGGCAAGTGCAAGCACTCATAGAAAAAGGGTACGTACGCGAAAGTCTTAGTCCTTGTGCCGTTCCTGTCATTCTTGTTCGTAAGAAAGATGGTACATGGAGAATGTGCGTAGACTGTAGAGCTATCAACAATATTACCATTCGCTATCGTCATCCTATTCCTAGGTTAGATGATATGTTGGATGAATTGAGTGGTTCTACTATCTTTTCTAATATTGATTTGCGTAGTGGATATCATCAAATACGAATGAAACATGGCGATGAATGGAAAACTGCTTTTAAAACAAAATTTGGCTTGTATGAATGGTTAGTGATGCCTTTTGGTTTATCTAATGCCCCTAGTACATTCATGCGCTTAATGAACCATGTTTTGAGACACTTCATTCCAAAATTTGTAGTAGTCTATTTTGATGACATTTTGATATATAGCCGCTCGTTGGAAGCACATGTTGAACACATTAGGTAAGTGCTAGAAGTGCTTAGAACTGAACAATTATACGCTAATCTTGAGAAGTGTACTTTTTTCACAAACAAAGTGGTGTTCTTAGGCTATGTTGTTTCAGCTCATGGAATTGAAGTAGATGAATCTAAAATTGAAGCTATTCGAAATTGGTCTACTCTTGTCAATGTTAGTCAAATACGTAGCTTTCATGGACTTACTAGTTTTTATCGCCGATTTGTGAAAGATTTTAGTACCATTGCTGCTCTATTAAATGAATTAACTACAAAAGGAGTCACTTTCGAGTGGGGAGAAAAACAAGACAAAGCTTTTGTTGAATTGAAGAAATGTTTGACTGAAGCATCATTGCTTGTTTTACCTGATTTCACTAAAACTTTTGAGATTGAATGTGATGCTAGTGGAATAGGTATTGGTAGTGTTTTGATGCAAGAAAGAAAACATGTTGCCTATTTCAGTGAGAAACTTCATGATGCACAATTGAACTACCCTGTTTATGATAAAGAATTGTATGCTCTTGTGTGTGCGTTAGAAACATGGCAATATTATCTTTGGCCTAAGGAGTTTATCATACATTCTGATCATGAAGCTTTGAAATATTTAAAAGGCCAGGCGAAATTGAATTGTAGACATGCTAAATGGGTAGAATTCATTGAAACTTTTCCTTACATTGTCAAATACAAGAAAGGCAAGAAAAATATGGTAGGTGATGCATTGTCTAGAAAACATGTGCTTTTCACTCAATTGGAAGTAAAAGTTCCAGGGCTAGAAAGTTTGAAAGATTTATATGCTTCTGATCATGACTTTTCAGCACCATATTCTAATTGCAAAGATGGGAAAGGATGGGATAAGTTTCATGTTCATGATGGTTTTCTCTTTCGCATAAACAAACTGTGTGTTCCAGATTCTTCTGTGCGTTTGCTATTATTGCAAGAGTCTCATGCAGGAGGATTGATGGGACATTTTGGAAGAGAGAAGACGTATATAATGTTGGCCGATCACTTCTATTGGCCTAAGATGAGGCGAGACGTCGAGAGGTTTGTTCAACGATGCATCACGTGCCATAAGGCGAAGTCGAAGCTCAATCCACATGGTTTGTATACTCCACTTCCAATTCCTAGCGCTCCATGGGAAGATATTAGCATGGATTTTGTTTTAGGATTGCCTATGACTAAGAGGGGGAGGGATTCGGTATTTGTAGTCGTGGATAGGTTCTCTAAAATGGCACATTTTATTCCTTGTCATAAGAGCGACGACGCGTCGTATGTAGCTGACTTGTTTTTCAGGGAAATTGTGAGGCTGCATGGCATGCCAAGAACCATTGTTTCAGATCGTGACGTCAAATTTATGAGCTATTTTTGGAAGACCTTGTGGGCCAAGCTTGGGACCAAGTTGCTCTTTTCGACAACTTGTCACCCACAAACTGATGAACAAACGGAAGTGGTGAACCGTACACTCTCAATGCTGCTACGGACAATGATAAAAAAGAATTTGAAAGAGTGGGAAGAGTGTCTGCCACATGTTGAGTTTGCCTATAATAGGGCGGTGCATTCTACGACTCAATTGTGTCCATTTGAGGTGGTATATGGCTTCAAACCAATCACGCCACTTGATTTGATGCCACTTCCATTACAGAAACGTGCTAATATGGAGGCTTCGGAGCGTGCTGATTTTGTGAAAAAAACTCCATGAAAAGACTAAAGAGGTAATTGAAAAGAAGGTACGTGCTTATGCTTCTAAAGCTAACAAGTCGAGAAAGAAAATGATATTTGAACCAGGTGACTTAGTGTGGGTGCACCTTCGCAAAGAACGCTTTCCAGAGAAGCGTAAATCAAAGTTGATGCCTCGTGGTGATGGACCTTTTAAAGTACTTGCCAAGATCAATGATAATGCATACAAGATAGATCTTCCGGAAGACAATTATAGGGTAAGCACTACTTTCAATGTTGCTGATTTATCACCATTCTTTGGACAAGATGGCACAGAGTCGAGGACGACTCCTTTTCAAGAGGGGGAGGATGATGAGGATATCCCTATTACACATTCATCATCCACTCCAAGTGATGAGGACATCCCTGCCATTTCAACTCCTAACCCTCCTAGCACCATTGCACCAACTGGCCCTATTACTCGGGCAAGAGCTAAACTTCTTAACAAACAGGTGACTC
The DNA here is from genome assembly GCA_036346395.1 of Hsuehochloa calcarea. NCBI lineage: Eukaryota > Viridiplantae > Streptophyta > Magnoliopsida > Poales > Poaceae > Hsuehochloa > Hsuehochloa calcarea. Next base: position 10,577,124 of record CM070596.1, on the reverse strand, counting down.
TTCTCCTAACTGAGTTTCCATTTGATTCTCATGAGAATTGGTTACTACCTAAAGCATTTCATCTATGTGTAGTTTTATTTGACAAAGAGGAGGCATGGTTGGCCGAAATGGATGGAGAAGAAGGTGAAAAGCATCAAATTCGGATTCGGAATCAGCATCAAATTTGGATTCGGAATCAGCAGGACAGTCTGGATTAAAACGGTCATAACTTTCACAAACAGAGTCCGATTTGGGTGTTCTTGTGCTTGTTGGAAAGATAACTTCAAGACCAATCCAACGGATTCTCCCTCACTCCGAAATTCGTCCTATATCAAAAGATATGATTGAAACAATGTGACGGTTGTAAAATCAGGGTTTCCTTTTTTGTTTTGGAATGTGTCAGAATTGGAGTAGGACTCCTAATCCGAATTAGAGTAGGTGTAGGGCCTCTTGGCCAGCCATGAGGTGGAGAAGGGGCACTATATATTGAGGGGTAGACCCCTATTGTATCCTCAGACCACGTTTGAGAAAAATCAATCTACTAAAGTTTTCGAGTTTAGCTTTGCTACCGAAATTTCATAGGGAATTTGGAGTGTCTTCTTCAATCAAGATTGTTCAGCCTTTCCGCTGGGAATTGGATGCACGATAGATCTTCGCTTGGTGGTCGGCGAAATCAACACGGGTGTGTTTTGGCGGATTAAAGAGTGTTCGTCCCTTGCACTGGCATTGGAGGATCATTACAATTCATCAAAACTCCTGTGAGTATCCATCCTACGTCGAGAAAATCGGGCGACCCCGTATCAACCCACCTACGCCAACCCGAGCTGCCCCGCTGTGCCGCGTCGTGTCCCTCCTCCCCCTTGCTCTGTGTTGCGCCCCTCTCGAGCCTTGCTCCTGTGCTAGATACAGGATGGTGATGGTACTATACCTAGAGAATTAATAAGCTTCAATTTGTGCAGGATGGTAAGTGACATTTGAAGGTCTCTAGGTATTGAGTATTTTTTGTATTTCAGATTGAGGAATTGTGTTGCAAGTTGTAAGCTTTTTGTTTTTTTGCTATTTCAGATTGAGGAATTGTGTTGTGAGTTGAGTTAGGTTGTAATAAATTTGTGAATTTGTACTGGTTGAATGGTTTGGTCATTAAGAATGTTGAAGCCTGAGGCAAATGATCTGTAATTTGTGGTTTTAGTTATGAGTGAGAACTTGTGGATTCACTTTCGCGAGGAGTACATGGAAAATGAGCATGGCTCATCCAGTTTCATGTACAGTGTGCTCAACAACAAACTTCCTTTTGCTCCAAACAGAGTATATTGAATATGAGAAATCTGGATGAATGAAAGTAATAAGTTTTACATAAGAAGGAATAAGTGCTTGTAGTTTTTTACCATTTGATTTTCACATTCAAGCATGCCTAAAAGCTGCTGCCATTTTTGCTAGCTGACAAGTGGGCATAACAATGAGGTGCTGTTATTTTTGCTTAATGTTGATGCACTCAAAATTGACATGATACTGTTTATGAATCATACATTGTCATTTGAGATGACAGAGACATAGAACACAAAGCTCCAGCTCCTATTCGTATGACAAAGAGACATAGAATGACACAAACTTTCATCCATTTGAGATGAAAAAAAACTTCCAGCAGTACAAGAACTTTCATCCATTTGAGATGACAAATATACATTAATCACAAAGCTCCTGAGAGCAGCATGTAAGCTGAATAAACAAGAACTGTATTTAGATAACTTAACCCTCAAAACAAGAACTATATTTAGATTATTTGCATCTCACATCCAGAAGTATAAAAATGTTGCAGCTCACACATAATTTCCAGATCAAGTTGAGTGCTTGATGCTTGGTGCCATTTTGCGTGAAGATATGCAAAGCAATTCATGACCTCATATAATGGATTCTGGCATATCAAATCAGGTTGAATGCAACAGTATCAGGATGTGCTCCAATGACATAAAAATCTGGCAGCATGACCTCATATAATGGACTGATGAACAGATTGGAGTATCACATTCACTAGCTCATCCAGCTGCATAGGCATTGCGGTCGTATCAAGATAATTTGCAGCTCACATCCAGAACTAAAAAAATGATGCAGCTCACACAGAATTTGCATGGTTCTGATTGCGTACATCAAGAAAGAGTTTTATGCAAATAACAATACTTGAGTACAAATTCATACATAGGAGTACTTGTCTAACATAAACTAATACAGTGCCCACATCAACCAAAAAAGAGTAGTCTGCATATAAAAAGCCTCCATGACTCTGGCCTTAGCTAATCAAGTGGGCACTCTCACAGACCAAAAATTTGCTGCAAACTGGATGAGCCATGCCCATTTTCCATGTACTCTTCACGAAAGTGGATCCATAAATTCTCACTCATAACTAAAACCACAAATTACAGATCATTTGCCTCAAGCTTCAACATTCTTAATGAGCAAACCATTCAACCAGTATAAATTCACAAATTTATTACAACCTAACACAACTCACAACACAATTCCTCATCCTGAAATAGCAAAAAAATGCTTACAGCTCGCAACACAATTCCTCAGTCTGAAATACCAAAAATACTCTAACACCCAGAGACCTTCTTGACAAATTGGAGCTCGTTCATTCTCTAGGTATATTACCATCACCATCCAGCATCTAGCACGAGAGCAAGGCACGACGCGGCACGGAGGGGGCCGTCCGGGTTGGAGTAGTAGAGCGGCATAGGGGGAGGGGCGCGGCGCAGGAGCAAGCAAACCCTACAACGAAGGGAGGGGGGGCGACTGGAATGGCCCACGTGGTTCACCGGCCTGTCCAAGCCCCGAAGAAACGGGCTACGAGAGTGGGCCACCAAGAGCGCTACCCGGCCAGGCTGATGTGCCGCACCGCACCGCACCGCACGGTAGGGCCGGCTGATGCGCGCTCGCTCCTGATGGGCCGGCAGGCGCAAACGCGTGGGCCGCTCGTGCGTCTCTGCGACTACGACCCAGCTGGGGTGCATTGACTAACAGGCGACTAACTAGAGACCTGCTTGCATTTAGAGCCAAATATCAATGACCCGCGAGTTGACTTTGGGAGGATATACCCCCGCCTTTTATCGTACGCACGCTCTCGGCCGCGCGCTATAAAACCTGACCCGATTGGAGGACTCGGACGAGAGCTAGCTTGCAGCTATTTAGGGGAGCTTAAAACGCAAGCTAGGCAACACAAGTGAGGAGGAGAAATGAGGAAGCAGCACTCTACTGCTCTCTCGATGTGCCTAGCGCTCGTGGTGGTAGCCACTGTCATCTCGGCCACGCACACTCTCTCTGTCTCTGTGCAAGGAGGAGAAGGTATATATATATATATAACCAATCTTTTTAAACTTTTGGCTATCGATTGGTACCTCGTGAATCCAGGCAGTAGTTGAATTGCTGCGTCACTGCAGGAATTCCGTATGTCCCGCTGGACCCGAACAAGCCGGCCGGCGGCGGCGGCGCGCCAGGGAGGCCATATACTCCGCCCCGCCGCGGATGCCGAACGGTGTACGGCTGCAGTGGGGGCCCACCTGCCACGACGCCGTAGCCAGCCATCTCTGGGCTCCCATTTTATGTCTGTATACACTATACAGTATACTACCAGTGCATATATGTGTCTGGCAATATATAACAAGGGACTAGGTCCCGATGTAAGGTGATTGATGCATGCCGTGCGTATAAACAACGGTTGTACTGGACTGTCACGTGGATACAGATAAAACAGTTAACTAAACATATAAATAATGCCAATCGGTACAAGTGTTCTGTACCTACGTCTTAATTGATAGTATCAACTCTTGTTTCTTCCGTTGTTTGGTTGCTGGTACCAAATGATATACGTATAAATTAGTTAACAAAAAATTATTCGTGTATTTGGTTGGTCGAATAGAATCATTTCATTTTAGATGTTAGGATATAAATTTGTGAAATATTATCTCTACATACCAAATTCAACTCCATTTCACCGACCAAACACAACCTTACTTAGCAGTTTACATAAGTACAACGAATGATCGTGTACGCTGAGTCCCATGTACGCACTTACGCTTAGCGGTTTTAAGTACGCGAGCAGGAATTAAGTGAGCACCCGAGGTGGGTTTCGGCGAGAGGCAAAGCGTCAAACAAAAATGGCGGACAGGTTAGATCAGTGAACAGACGGGCTTCCGTTATTCCATTCCGGAGTGCATCTGGGCCGGTAAATTAGACGAGCAGGCTTCCATCGTACGGTGCTGCACCTCTGGGCCAAATTCCAACCAGACCGTTCGTCTAAACCATCAGTGGCTTGGTCCTCTAAAAGAAATTCAGTGGCTTGGTCTGCCAGCCTTCTTCGACTCTTCGCAGTTAGAAGTTACAAGTTAGCAGTTTATGTCACTTGCGGTTACGACGCACGCTGAGATAAGTCTGCTGCAAGCAAGTACCCACAACTACGAGCCCCATTGGGTATATCTTTTTGAGTTTTTTTTTTACTTATTTAGTATATTTTTAAAATAAAATAGCAAATATAATCTCCTTACGTTGGGTACATCCCTATAAGTTTTTGATTTATTTAGCATATTTTTTAAACAAAATAGCAAATATACCACTATCGCATTCGAAATAACAAAATTGGCATATTTACCGTGTTTCCCATCAACGGACGCCACCTGCCCCCTCCTAATCCACAGCAGGTCATTTACTGCGCTCCTAGTCAGTGGCAAGTTGACATGTGAGCGCGGCAGATGGTCTACGCATGTTCTCACCACGAATAGGTATGTTCCATGACTAAGAGCGCGACACGTGACCTACTATAATTTGAGAGTAGGGTATGTGGTTTCTGCGGATCAAGAGCTTAGTAGATAACCACCACGATGTTATTTTTGTAATTACCCTCGGGAAAAAAGGCTGCTGTTGTTGCAGGTAAGAAACGTGTGGATTGAGCCAAAGATTCCATCTCCTTGTCGGGAGAAAGAACGCCTCTTCACTGTGCTGCTGCTGTCTCGGGACAACAGTACTGGCAGTTCACTGGCAGTGGGCCCCGGTCTCTGTGCGACTGACAACGCGAGCTAGGCTGGGGCGCTGGGCAGGTGTGAACTCCGAGAGCACGTTAATCTCGCACCGACGGCGATGTCATGATTTAATTTATTCGTTCATATTAAAAAAAAAACACGAAACTTTCATGTGCGATTCGCGTTGGAACGCACCGAATTGCTGCTTACTGACAGCTGCTCGTTGGTCCTTACCGGGAACGAAAGCGACTTCAATTTTGCGGTAGCGAGCTATCGTAATTTAACGAAAGGGAAATTCCATAAACCTGGTATGTCCATATGGTACAGCCAGACTCGAAATCATCAAGACAAGCACTCGAATTGTTGAAACTAATACTAGAATAAACTCACCAGAAATAGTGTTAAGTGCTTCTTACAGTTATTTGTACGCAACTTAGCTTACGATGACAAGGTAACAAGACATAGAAATTTAAAGAACATGAATAACAAAGCCTGTGTATACTCTTCAATTTAAATAGGAATTATTGAGAATTTATCATTATAAATAAATGTATTTAAGAATTTATATATTGATGTCTCGTGTGTCCTAAAACCAACCATACGTGAGTGAAACATTAAATGATAAACAATAAATCCTCGTATCCTCGTTTAAATGAAACAACTAGTAATTAATTAGTTTCCCTCGAAAATGGACTAGATCGCTCGCCTTTTTCCGAGAGCCGCCTGACACTGACGGCACGAGCGGATTCGGGGAGATAACACTGACAGGGAGCGTCCGATCGCGACGCGCCGCGGCGCGTGATCCAGAACGCGCCACGTAGGCGTCGAGGTAGCCTGGGTCCTGAGCCATGGACGCTCTGACAAGTCGCAGGCATGGTGGCTGCTTGCGTCAGCGCAATCACGTAGGATTAGGAGTTCCGTCCTTATACTCCTAAGGAGATTATAGGTTGTTTGATGCTCGCCATGATGCTCGGAGCTGCAAATTTTTGGATAAGAAATGATAATATTATATGTTTATTATATATTATTGATGTATTACTGACGTATAAATCTTGAGTCTATGTATCAGTTTCAAAGTGAGTGTTATATAAGAAAGTATGTAGTTATTGAATTATACATAGTGATTTTTCTCTGTAGAAAAGGAAAAGAAACAACATTACGGAGCAATGCACACATTCCTACATGGGTAGGCCATTCTCACCATTCCATGCTACATGTGCTGGCTGCATTCCCCCACATTAAATCCCAAAGGTCCTGGGATCAAAATTTGAAAATCCATGATGAATCCGTATAATTTTGTAGTAAGTTGTCTCTAATCACGATAGCCAGCTACGAAACCTGAGTAACACATCAATTATACTATCCACCGGTTGGTCGTTTCAGCTGAACCTTTGTTGCAATAACGTTATATACAATGGATTTACATTAGTTGTCTGTAGTCTCTGTCACATATGATTTAAACAGATATAAATAAAAAGAAAATAAAGAGGAGAAATGTGTTGTCTTACAATCCTGTAACTGACTGTATCACCAGAACTAAAGATGAAACATTTTATATCCATGAAAGCATTAAAAGATTCTATCGTCTGTAAAGATAAGTAAAAAGATAATTCATTGTATGAACTGTTTATAATACTACCTACAAATGATATAAAAAAAATCATATAGACAACCTGGACAAGTAACCGAATTGATCCCTATCCATGACCAGGTACACCTCATCCGGTTATGGTGATTCTTAGCTAGAAACTTCTCCTCGCTTATCGCGAGCGATTAGTTGTTAATCAGATACCCGAAATATACTAGTACAAATCATTGATCAACTAGGTCATTAGAGAAATCGCAGCACGGCTTGAACAACTAATAATACGGCCCAAGCGGAGCAGTACTATACTGTAGTAGTACTAGCAAGTGGCTGTACTACGCTAGCAAAACCTTTCGGAAACCACGCGCCGGTAGGCCCCATGGTAGAGAATTCGACCCGGGGCAATGCCGTCGCCGCTAAGTTGGGACAACAACATCCTCTTAACACGGTTGAGTTGTGGCGCTGAGAAGAGATTAGTGGCGCTGAATGCGTTCGTAGCAGCAAGGGAGGGACGGAGATTATCTTAATATAGAGACACTGTAGTATATGGAAATTAGAATGGATCCTAATAGCAAAATCGCGGAGCAGAGGCGAAGTGGGGGAGAAGACGGGGGGAGAATCACGCGGGGATCGATGGGTGGGGTGGGTGTGCTCCGTGCGGCGCATCCGGCTGGGAGTGGAGACGGTGGGTGGGGTAGGCGCCGAGAGGGAGAGGCGTACGTGCTTTGCCGCCGACGGGTGTGGGGGCGCGTCGCGTCGCGTCCAGGTTCCCTGCACGCACGGACGACGCCAACCAGATACACGAACCAAACCGAAACGTGCTGATATTTTACCTATTTTTTGTGTGTCGGGAAGCGAAAAAGGAAACGGAGATATGGAATCGCCGTTAGCAGAAAGCTCCTTAGCTTTTTGTAGCTGCCCGTTTCTCGGTGGGCTTCCCCACGTTTTTTGGGCGGATCAGGGGGATTTATTTATTTCATTTACTGTGTTTGGAATACTTAATTGCTTGTACTCACAAAAGTTAGTCGTTTTGGGCCTTCTAAATATGCACAATTTACTATTTATTTTTATTGTAACATGTTTATACAATCCACTAAAATTATAATATTATGATAGTACTATTTGAAAAAATCTCTACGTATCACTTTCATGTGTTTATTCTAAATTTTTTAAAGATATTGATAGTCAATGTTATAAAGTTTGGCCGTATGATAACCAAGACAATTTACTTCTGTGACTATTTGGAGTAATAACTCGGGCTTCTTTTCAAAATTGATTTAATTTTTTTTAATGGATTTGGAGCTAGGGGTTGTCTGGTTCATGACTCTGGCAAAATACTATTAATGCGTGCTAAATTTTGGCAAATTTGATCATGGAATTATTGGCCCATGTGTTTTGCCGAACTTTGACAACAAAATAAACTAAAGATCCATAAAAATGAAACTTAACACATTGACAACAAACCAAATAAATACCAAATTTGGTCAAAGTTGCCAAAATATGGTAACCCAAATTTTGGCAATCATGAACTTGGAACCAAACATACCTGCATTTCTTTTATATATTGTTTGAAAATCAGTTTGGTGATATTTGCCGTGATAAGAGTTTTTGCATCTACATATCTGTTTCACCACACCGATTGCATCATTTGATAGGGATTATTTAAATAACACTGAATTATATCTCTTTCGAATTAGAATTATTTTTAAATGAAAATCATGCAGCTTAGATCTCTTCAAACATTATTATGTAAATTCGGATTGGCAGAAAAAATTATTAAAATCCTTGCCAATCCAAAGAGATTAGATCTAAACCTTTTATTTCCAAACAAGCCTTTGACCTGGTGTATTGGTGTTGTTTAGCGAAATAAGGAAAAAACACACATCAAGGAAAACCTACTATGCCAAATTCATCAAAACTTTCACAAAAAGAAAAACAGTTCCCAGCGGTATAGAACTCGTATGAACTTTTTTATATTAAATAATCCTTTTTTGAAAAAATATATATATTATTAATAAACTCTTGCCAACTTTATTTTAAATTCTAAAACTTATGGCGTGGTAAAACAATATTGTCACGTCATCCACCACGATGTGGACACGCTTGGCGGATTGAGGTATCTTGGTAACCAAAAAGCTGCTCCTTGTAAGGAGCAACCTTTGGGCCACTCTGACTTTCGTATAGAGAATCAACTCCACTCATGCCCTGATTTTGTTTATGAAAAACTTAAAGCTGAGGTGTTTGGTTAGGTTTCTGCAACCCCAGTTGAGAATCTAGGAGCAGGAGGCCTACCAAATAGACCCTGAGGCATTCTCATCATCACAGCTTGGCAACATCAAACCTTGGTTTGTTCCATTGAGGCTTCTTCTAAGCTGACTTTCCCTCCTTGTGGTTGCTCTTACCTTTCAGCTTGGGGCAATTTGCCCGGATATGATTAAGCTCACCACACTCATAGCAAGTCACGGGACCTGCACGATTTCTGTTTCTCATATTGTTATAGGCACGTGTGACCTTTTTACTATGAGGGCCAACTCAGCGTCAGAAAGACTCTCAAACTCTTCTTCATGAATAGCAGATAAACCAGCAAGCGAAAATCCAGAAGAAGACACAAAAAACCCATCAGAAGCTCTCTTGAGCGGGTCTGCTACCAAAGCCATATTTTCCTTCTTGGGATGATCAATCTTTTTGATCTCATGAGTCTTGAGCTTGCTATAGATCAGCTCCAAAGTCAGATCAGAAAGGTTTGCATTCTCCTCAATGGTTGTAGCATTTATCTCCCACTCCTTGGTGTTGATTGCAGCCAAGAGATGGGTGGTATTTTCAGATTGAGAATATTCAATACCAACAGCTTTCATCTGATTTATCACTTTATTAAAGCGACTTAAAATGTCATCGATGCTCTCTCCAAGACGCATCTCGAATTTGTTGTATTCACGCTTATAGACTGTTTGGCGTACTTTCTTGACTTGGGACGAACCCCCATGATAAGTTTCGAGAGTGTTTCAAATCTCATGCGCAGTTTCAAGATTGCAAATCTGATTATACTCCTGTCTCCTAAGCCCACCGTACAAGAGGTTTTTAGCCTTATTATTGTTAGCCAAAAGGGCTTCTGAAGCCGGCGTAGCAACTTCGGGCAAAACGAGAGGGACTCGAACAACCTCCCATATAGCATGTCCTTCGCTTCCAAGGAAGACTCGCATGCGATTCTTCCAATAGGCATAGTCGTACCCATCGAAGATATGCGACTTTATGGAGTATCTATCCATCGCCAAGTTCAGTGACCGGTTAAGATCAATACCGAACTAACCGGGCTCTGATACTACTTGTTGGACCAAAAAGGCGACTAGAGGGGGTGAATAGGAGCACGCTCACTTTTTCACAAATAATAGATCAATAAAACTTTACTCAAGTAGCTATAGAAGCTATGAATATTGGTATATCAGTACAGCGGAAGACTAATATTGAATCAAATAAAAACCCCGAAGCAATAGGACAAAATCAACAAAGATTGAAGTGAAACAATCTACTGGCGGTCGGACCGATTCCTGACCGGTTTGACCGGTGGCTATGGGTGGTCTGTCCGCCGGTGTACAGAACAGGAGAACAGCCCCGATGACGAAGATGAAAATAGATGAAACTTTTGATCTACTAATCCAAACTTGATGAAACTTGGAACACACCTTCTCTATAATATCAGGGACCTATTCCAATCAAAGATTATGATAATTCTTGGAGGAATCAAGATCCTTTTTCGTTTGATCAAAGAAGGGTTCAAAACCGGGTTAAAACGAAAACTAGGTCAAATCTCTTGCTCGTGGGTGATTGATGATCAAGATGATCCTAGATAGATTCCCACACGTCACATCAAGCTAGATGACGTGAAGAAACCAAGTAAAAACTCACGGATCAAAGAAAGACCTAAAATCATTAAATAGAGAGAAAGAACGCAATGAGATAAAACATTGATCAAACTTTCCTTTGATTGATTGATATGATCAGGGCTTACAGCCACTCCATCAATGGAAGACAATGCTCAATCCAAGAGCACAAAAATCACATCAAACATCAAGAACCCTAGCCTCCACAAAAGCTCCCCCTAAGAAAATTAGGGTTTAGAAGAATTGCAAAAGAGGCGAAGAAGAGGTGCAACCACCTCCCTCTCCTATTTATAGTGGAGGCTTAGACCTTCTAGATGTTTGATCCTATTGGGCTCCCGTTAAGGCCCAAAACAAACGGGACACTTACGCACGCATTTTAATGCGTCGTGTTTAACATCCCTTGACCCAACTAGCTACACCTTGCGCCATCTTGCGCCTCGGATTAGCTAATAGGTCACCCTTGTCTATCTTGCACCACACTTGAGTACATTGACCTCACCCAGCATCGTAGATCGTTCTGGACCTCAGCTCTCCAAGCCTAGTCCCGATCATCCTCGCCGTTGATCGTCGTTGACCACCAAGCAACCTGCACAACAATAGACAAGTAAACCGAATTTGGGAACAAGTTCTTCACAACTTGACCCATGTTAGTCAAAACATGCATCATGTAACATATATGTCCTGAAACTCATGACTTTGACCTAACAACCGAACAACGCCGCCACGACGGGCGACGATCAAAGTGAAAACCGGTCAGACCGCCCCCAGGGTTGGTCTGACCGCCCACCCTGGCCGGTCATACCGCCAGCTAGGACTTAGCCGTTTTTCCTCTGGAAAACCGAAACCTAATGGAATTTTCAAACCAATAAAACTTTTGACTAGAGACTCCAAAAATTATGAGACCAATTGCAATAGAATCCCCTCTCTTGCCTACACACTCTATTTTTTGCCCAGATCAATTCTCACTTTCTGTAACTGGCCGGTCCGACTGCCACCAAGGCCGGTCAGACCGGCCATGGATCGGTCGGACCGGCCACCCTGGCCGGTCAGACCGATTCTGGCCTGACAACACTGAACTTTGTCGAAAACACGTGAAAGGATAAAACCGTAAACGCCATTGCCAATTGTCACATCATCATAAGATCTAGAGCATATCCCCATGATATCTACATTGATGTTGGGTGACGGTGGCGACCTTGGAGAGGCCTCCCTCTCCCAAGGCAAGCAAGACGTTGGACACACTTTTTTTTGCTTGGTAACAACACCACGCTTGATATCAGTACCATGCTCAAGAGCGATGTCAGCTTTTGCTTTAGTATGTGGTACCAGTACCAAGAGGAGAGAGAAGGCATTGGTATCGGCTGAAACTCACACAAGCTTTTTGGGGTTGTTTGGTTCATTGCTCTACTGAACTAAGCTAAAATTTGGTAAAATAAACGTTGTTTGGATTGTAGCTTGTGTGTGACATCGGATTTCATTGGTGTTATCAAATATTAGTAGCAAATTAAACAATAATTAATTTTTATTAACATTACTAAAATTTTGTTTGATTCACGTTGATAATAAACCTGACGGGTACTTAAACCGCTCACCTTTGGATTGCTTGTGTGTGATATCGGATTTCATTGGTGTTATTAAATATTAGTAGCAAATTAAATAATAATTAATTTTTTTAATTAATATTATGAAAATTTTGTTTGATTCACGTTGGTAATAAACCAGATGGGTACTTACTCCATGTCCATGCTACTCGTAACCATGCCCAACATGTGTACAACGTACTCACCTACCGTGGATGGGAAGGCTATACATCCAGCCCAAGCACTGTACCACGCCGAGCTGAACAGAAAAGGTTCAATGAATCCAGCGAGCTAGTGGGCTGCCTGTGCGCTTGCAAGTTGCAACTTGGCTGTCCCCTGGGAGCGTTAAGGGCGCGCCCCTTCCCATCCATCCGCTCCGCCTCGCCCATTCGCCCACACGGCCACACCAAAGCACCTTCTCTCTCTCTCCTTCCCTTTCCATTGCTGTTTCTCCCCAATTATTAATTAAATCCCTCCTCCCTTCTCTCTCCCATCTCCTTTTCTTCCCCATGGTCGCACTTTCCCTCCCTCACAGAGGTCTCTTTTCTCTCTCTGCTCCTTTTTTCCCTGTCGCGGCGGCGATAGGGTTCGGCTCGGTCTCCTCCGGTGCTCGCCTGTAAATGCTTCCGGCCTTCTCCGGCGGCTCAGATCCGGCGGCGGCGGCTGTGTTCTCCTTGCCCCACTTTGTGGCGGTGTTCTTGTTGGAAGGGATCTCTTCGTTCCCGGGCGATTCGGCATGCCTGCCTTCCACGCCTACGGAGGTGAGCAACGATAGAGAAAGATCTCCTCTTGGTTTCTTGTTTGGTTGAGGTTTCTTGGGATGAAAGGTGTGTTCTTGCGTGTGCCTGATGGTGGGTTCTTGGATTGGATCAGATGGCGGGTGCCTCGTCTCTGCCCCGGCGGAGCTGGCTGGGTTGTTCTTCCGCGGCGGCGGCGCCGTGCTGCAGCGGAAGCGGTCGCTGGTGGCCGCGTCAGCGGTAGCCGCCGCGTCGGCGGAGTGCGTGAGGGCCAGCAAGAAGCAGAGGCAGCGCCCGCAGCCGTCGCTCGACGCGCTCCCGGACGAGTGCCTCTTCGAAGTCCTGCGCCGCCTGCCAGGCAGCCGCGAGCGCGGCGCCTCCGCCTGCGTCTCCCGCCGCTGGCTCGCGCTTCTCGGCAGCATCCGGGCCTCCGAGCTTGACCAGGCCGCGGCGTCGGCCACCCCGTCCCTGCCCGACCTCAACGAGGAGTTCGTCATGGAGGAGGATAAAGACGACGCACCCGTAGACCCTTGCGTCGAGAGGGTCCTTGAGGGCAAGGACTCCACCGACGTCCGCCTCGCCGCCATGGCTGTTGTTGCTGGATCCCGCGGCGGGCTGGAGAAGCTCGCCGTCCGCGGGAGCCACCCGACGCGCGGCGTCACGGACCAGGGGCTCTTGGCTGTTGCCCGTGGCAGCCCGAACCTCTGCTCGCTCGCCTTGTGGGATGTGCCGCTTGTGACGGATGCTGGGCTTGCCGAGATCGCCGCCGGGTGCGCCTCGCTGGAGCGTCTGGATATCACTCGCTGCCCGCTTATCACAGACAAGGGCCTTGCTGCTGTTGCGCAGGGGTGCCCCAACTTGGTGTCTCTGACCATCGAGGCGTGCTCCGGTGTTGGCAACGAGAGCCTTAGGGCGATTGGCCGGTGCTGTTTGAAGCTGCAGGCTGTGAATATCAAGAACTGCGTGCATGTTGATGACCAGGGCATCTCTACCCTCGTGTGCTCAGCTACTGCCTCACTTGCCAAGATCCGGCTCCAGGGATTGAACATCACTGATGCTTCGCTTGCCGTGATTGGGTACTATGGAAAGGCTGTCACAGATCTTACACTTGCCCGCCTTGCTGTGGTCGGCGAGAGGGGTTTTTGGGTGATGGCCAATGCTGCTGGCTTGCAGAAGCTCAGGTGCATGAGTGTCACCTCTTGCCCTGGGGTTACCGATCTTGCTCTCGCTTCTATTTCCAAGTTCTGCCCGTGCTTGAAGCAGCTTTACCTCAGGAAGTGTGGACATGTGTCTGATGCTGGCCTTAAGGCTTTCACAGAATCAGCAAAGGCGTTGGAGAACTTGCAGCTTGAAGAATGCAACGGGGTTACTCTTGTCGGTATTCTTGCTTTCCTCCTTAACTGCAGCGAGAAGTTCAGGGCCCTCTCTTTGGTGAAATGCATGGGAATCAAGGATATCAGCTCTGCGCCCGCACAGCTTCCTCTTTGCAGATCACTTCGTTTCCTGACCATCAAGAATTGCCCGGGTTTCACCGATGCAAGCTTGGCCGTGGTGGGGATGATTTGCCCTCAGTTGGAGCAGGTCGACTTGAGCGGTCTTGGTGAGGTCACTGACAATGGGCTGCTTCCATTGATCAAGTCTTCCGAGGGTGGTCTGGTCAAGGTTGACTTGAATGGTTGCAAAAACATCACAGATGTAGCTGTTTCTTCCCTGGTAAAGGCACATGGAAAATCTCTTAAGCAAGTTAATCTTGAGGGTTGCAGCAAGATAACCGATGCAAGCCTCGTTGCCATGTCCGAGAGCTGCACTGAACTTGCAGAGCTTGATCTTTCAAACTGCTTGGTTAGCGATTACGGTGTTGCAATCCTGGCATCTTCAAGGCACCTCAAGCTTCGTGTCCTCTCACTGTCCGGCTGCTCAAAGGTCACTCCGAAGAGTGTGCCATTCTTGGGCAACATGGGGCAGTCTTTGGAGGGCCTTAATCTTCAGTTCTGCAACATGATTGGCAACCACAACATTGCATCTCTGGAGAAGAAGCTCTGGTGGTGCGACATTCTCGCTTAGGCAAACAAGATGGTTCGTTGCTGGAGGGGCACATGTCTACAGGGTTAGCCACCTCCAGATGCAGATATACGTCCTTAGCAGTAGTGCGACAAGTCAATCTCCGTATTAGTCGGGTTTTTGGCTCGTGCATGAGTCGTGGTGGGCTTCGGTACCTGTTCAAGGACCGGTTGTTTTTGGGGGGTGCTTTTAGCCAAGGGCTCGTTTTTCACAGATCACCTCTCGGAAGGTAATCTGTTTTTTGAGCCTTTGGCTGCCATCACTGGCATCCTGCCTCTCTATCCAGGCTTTGATCCTTGCCATTATAACACCATGCAGGTTTTTTTAGGTTGCCGTAGTGTCCAGTGTCCTTTTTTCACTGCTTTCGTGGTTATGGAGTTGCAGGTGCAGTCTCCAAATGGCAGTTCTGGACTCTGGAGTACCACAACTCAACTACTGGCATCGCCGGTAGTCGACGGTGGTCTGCAGAGGCTGTTGATGCCGGAGTGTCTGTGGACTCGTTTGGTGTGTATGGTTATTGAGTTAGTCTGTTGAGTCTTGAGGTGCCGTTTGCTGTTCAATGTAGTGTGTGCGTGTGGGTCATGTAGGGTTGCTTTTTTCTTGCAGTGTCTCTTGGGAATGCTTGGTCTTAGTGGGGATCTGACCATTACGAGGCGCATACTAGAGCCTTGCCATGACAATCTTGTATGGTTGTTTTTTTTGCCAGATCCCTGACTTTACAGGCAGATTGTTGAGGACTGCAATCTTTGCAACCTTCTCAGAATAAATGAAGTATGTGTTTATGTTCAAATTCTGTGCCTGGGATTGATGCCTTTGCTGTGTATGCAGAATAATCACATGGATTATGTATGGAGACTGCTGTTCTTGCTCTTCTTGAGGATACTGCTTATGTAATTTGAATTTAAAACGTGCTTAAATTTCATGCTGTTTATCTGTTATGCCCTTGTAACGCCTTCAGTCTACCGTGGATACTGTTGCTGCCTGAAATCTTGATTACCGTGGAAAGTAACTTTTGCGGTTTTACCAGGATTTGCTTTCTCGATTCCATGTTGTGTCACCTATTAGTTGAAAAGAGGGGCAAATACAAATATTTTTCATGATATTATTCTTCTCTAATTTGAAACTTTGCCAACTTTTAAGTATTTGAATTATCGCCTGCCAAGTCATCCATTGAAGTATTTCAGTTGACATGTTTTGACTACTATTTTGGCGTAGTGAAGTAGCAGCATTTTGGTGGCTGTGTTGGCTCTCCTGAAATGTGAAAACCCCTATGCGAAATAGTCGAAACGGCAAAATATTTGCAAACAAATCAAATCAAAGACAAAAAATGGTTCAATCTGTATCCTTTCTCTAGATTGTTCGTGTGATGATTCATGAACAAATATATTGTCAGAATGGCTTCCATCAACTAGCTCAGGGGACAAGAAAATTAGGATTAATCTCAGTTATAGACACAAACTTTAAGCATGAGTAAAAAAAAAACTGGATATTGCAGCAAAATTCTCATTGCTTGCTTACACATAACAGTACAGCAGGGCAACAAAGTTCATCTCGACCATAGCAGCACTTGAAAATAGGAGATAACCATTTGCAGATGACACCAACTGCAAAGGACAATTGGAGCCTCACTTACGATTATGAACAAACTCTATCGAGACAAGCAATACAGAGGCTAAACTCCAGGAAGAGATAAGAGTTCGTTACAAAATACAGGCTACTAGTTACTATTGAAATAGTCAAGCACAATATGGGACAAAGCCAGAGGCACACCTTCCATCACAAATCAAAGGATTTGATCACCACGATCTTCGCTATCTGTTCGTTGAGTTCTTGTTCGTCAGGAGTAGTTCTAGCTTGGATTGGCTCCTGAGCGATATCGGTGATCAACTCAGTTTCTTGAAGGTGTTTTGTCGGTGACCCTGACTCCTGAAAGTTCTCTGTGTTCAGCTCGGTGTTCTTTTGCTGCCTTGCATCAAATGGACCACTCTCCTCTGATGGCAATTTGGGGAGTGACTTCCTCTGGGGCTTCTTCACTGCAATTGATGGGGCTGCTTTCTTTACACCATTTTGAGAAACCTTTTCATCAAGGCTCAGACGTACAGGCCGGCTTGGAGGAGCGGTACTTTCTTCGGTCTCTGCTGTGGATTTGTTCTTGGAACGGCCAAGCTTTGGTGATCTAGCTCTGGTGGGAGGGATCTACAACAAATAATAGGCGTCAGTGAGCAATGCAAAATCCTATAAAAGCTAGGACATATTAAAGTTTATTTGAAAGATAAGCTCTATTTGCGTCCGTCAGAGAACAATTTTCATCGTACAACAGTAGATTGCTCTGAAAAACCATGTCCCAGCTACCATAATGTAGAGCTGAATTTGACCTAATAGATGCCAGGAATATTTCTAATAGAACATGCACTCAGTTCTTAGAAAGTCAATCAATATCTTGCACCTCGCAATAGATGTACGAGCTAGAGCTACCAATTTAATGTATCATGAAACAGTAAAATAATACAAAAAAAACTGTTCTTGCATCAATAAGAAATAAGTTTTTTTTGACACCACATCCGTATAAATATATGTTGGAACTAATAAGATCCATCCGGAATCTAGTATTGCAACTGCCAGCTGCATAACTCTGACCACAACAGTTCATTAACTGGGCCATTGTCCCTTTTCGACAAGGTTGTATGGTGCAGTGCCTGACTGCTAATGAACAGCATAATCGCAACAGATACCATTTCATACAGGCGAATCATGCTGACAATCATGTTAATTCGTATAAAAGAAAATACAGGTAACCAAGTTCTCAATTTTGTAATCATGTACCGATAAGAGACATGCACTCAGCCTTCAAAATGATAAACAATAACATAATAGACAAGATGAACTGCCTAAACAGCTAACAAGGGTCACTATGATAATTATTAAATCACTGGTAGTCATAGGTAATGGTTCGATATTTGGCATTTGAGTAAAGTGTTCCTATAGGTAGCAGGCACTAATTTCAGTGAATATGATGAGTTCACATCAGTCAGCTCTGCTTGGAGTGTTCATCTCTCAAGGCCCTGCAATCCCTCACAAGTTCTTTGGCTCAAGTAAATCACAGACAGAAAATTTTCAATATGTTTATGAAGGCCCAGGATCAGGTAAATCATCATCAACGAAAAAAAAATTCTATCCAATTGCAGTTAAAATCTCCATCAGGACCACAGGGTATCTTAGCTGTTATATATGTATATAGCTTAGGATGTTCTTTGCATGTTAACCTACTTTGTACATGATATATTGGTCTTTTAGCCTATTAGAATAGAGAAGGTTCATTCCAACATGGTAGCAGAGATAGGGTTAGGGTTTCCCACTTGACCGCCGCCGTCCCCGCACCCGAAGCTCCCGCTTCTCACCCTGTCTTGGTGCGCTTGCAGTTCCTGTCGCCGAATCCAGGCACTGCTGCCGATTCATACCGTCACGACCTTCTCTGTTCTTCATCGCCGCCTAATGCTCCCGCAAGCGCTGCCATCCGCTGCCACTCTAGATCCTCACCGAGAGCTCAATCCCGCGCGCGCTGCAGCTTCGACTCGAGCCCGATGATGCCCCAGCGCCGCTGCCCCGACTCTGGATCCGACCACTCCAGCTCTAGATCCCGATGCTCAGGTCACCCCAACCTCCAGCCGCTGCTGCCGCTGCCGCTCCTCGAACTCCCCTGCAGTTGACTTTGAATCGCCCCTCTGCTCCAGATGGCTACTGCCGGCGGCTCCTTCGCCACTTCGCTCCACTCGGTTCGGTTCGATGGGACGAGCTTCCAAGAATGGGTTGTTCACCTGAGGATTCATCTCAACAACCAGCCATGGTTATTAAGGCAGTAAGGTGAGATGAGACGACCCACCCCCCACACCTTTTAAGCGGTAAGGCGTGAGACGAGACAACGCCTTACCACATCCTAAGGCGAGGCTAAGTAGGATTTAAAAATATAGGATTTGAGGAATCATCTCATATATATTAAGTGATAGTTGTTTTGTTAAGTGATATATATTAAAACTACCCAGCTAAGCCATTCCAACCTGCCCGCCCGCTGCTCGGCCTGCCCGTTGCCCTGCTCGGAGGTTCCTCCCACTCAGGAGCTAACGCCTCTCGATAGGGCTCCTCTAGTGAAGCCACGCAGCAGCTTCTCTGCCTACTCTAGCGCCTCGGTGTTGGCTTGTCCTCGGACTCCTCGGGTTCTGCTCGTCTAGCTCTTGCTTCTCAACAGTCTTCCTTGCCTCTGCCTCCTCCCTCGTCAGCTATCTTATCTCTGTGGATCTTGGGCTCTGGTGCTTCCTTTCAAATGACACCAGATTCTGCCCACCTCACTTATGCGAGTCCCACAGCTCTTCCCTCCACTATTCAGACTGCAGAAGGTACATCTCTTCCTGTTGCAGGCCGAGGCACCCTTTCTAATTCTTCTTTTCATGTTCCTGCAGTCTCATGTTTCTCAGTTTACTATGCAGCTTATGTCGACTGGTCAGATCACTGATCACGACTATCGTGTTGTTCTTGAGTCTGACTCTTGTTGTGTCTAGGATCGACGCACGAGGACTCTGCTTGGTACTGGCCCTCGGCGCCGTGATTCGTAGCGTCTTTGGGAGCTCGACCGGCTGCATCTTCCTTCCGCTGTCTCCCCCAGCCAGTCAACCACTACCACTTTCTCTGATTTTGTTGCATCCTCTACTACTTCCTTTGCTCAGTGACACCATCGTTTGGGTCATTTCTGCAGATCACATCTATCGTCACTAGTAGGTCGTGGTGTTCTTAGGTCTGTTTTCGGGGACACCTCTTTACATTATATGGGTTGTAAGCTTGGCAAGTAGTTGTAGCTCCCATATTCCTCTCGTGATTCTATTTCTACTTGTCTTTTTTATCTTGTTCACTCCGATGTTTGGGATCCGGCTTCCTTCGTTTTGAAAGAGGGTCATCGATACTATGTGATCTTTATTGATGATTATTCTCGTCATACTTAGATCTACTTCATGTCCTCTTGCAGTTAGGTTCTCTCCATTTACTAGATGTTCGCCACCATAGTTCGCATTCAGTTTGATTCGGCCATTCATGTGTTTCGTGCTGACTCTACTGGCGAGTACCTGTCTGCTACTTTGCTTCACTCTCTTAGTAGGGTACTCTTCCCCAGGTGCTCATGCTCAGAATGGTGTCTCTGAGTATAAGTATCGTCACTTGCTTGAGACAGCTCGCGCTCTCATACTTGCTTCTTCTGTTCTACCTCGCTTCTGGGCTAAGGCGGTCTCCACTGCTGCTTTCTTCATCAACATGCAACCTTCCACTGCTCTTCAGAGATCTACTCTTGTCAAGTGTCTCTACGGTCGGTATCACGAGTATAATCACCTTCGTTGTTTCGGTTGTGTCTGTTTCGTCCTTCTTCTACCTTGTGAGCGCACCAAGCTAATTGCTTAGTTAAGTGTGTCTTGGCTATAGTTTTTAGCATAAGGGTTATCGCTGCTACGACCCTGTTGATTGCCGGATGAGGATCTCTCGGGATGTCACCTTCGATGAGTCCCAACCTTATTACCCTCGTTCCCCTACTGTTAGCTCGGATTCTATTGTTAAATCGATCTCATTTCTGATTTTTCCTGACCCTCGGCTTTCCACTTCTGTTCCGTTTCCGTTTCCGTCTCCATCTTCTTCACTTCCCTCCTTCGGTTCAATCTGTCCCCTCTCCACCGGAGTTTCCTTCCAGCTCTTGTTGAGGTTTCACATTTTCCCTTGCACTACTCTCTACATCCTTGGCCTACTCATTCTCCAGTTGAGCCTCCGTCTTTGTTGGGCCCTGTCCTAGCTCTTCTTCTCCGTCCTTGATTGGTCCTGCACCGCCTTCTCCCAGATATAATCTTCGTGATCGTCGCACTGTCAGGCCTCCTGAGCTCTACGGCTTTGCAGCAGCTGCTCTTTCTGAGCTTACGACCTACCGTGAGACTGCCACTCACCTTGAGAGGCAACTCGCGATGTTTGAGGAGATTGCTACTTTGGAGCGCACTGGCACTTGAGATCTTGTGCTCTTACTTGCGCGTCACTCCTATCACATGCAAGTGGGTGTATAAGATTAAGACTCGCTCGATGGTTCCTTTGAGCGCTACAAGGCTCATCTTGTGGTGCATGGTTTTCACCAGGAGCATGGTCGTGACTACGATGAGACCTTCGCGCCTGTCACACACATGACCACTGTTCACACTCCTCTTGCTGTGGCCTCTATTCGACAGTGGTCCGTATCTCAGCTGGACGTCAATAATGCCTTTCTCACTGGTGAGCTACGTGAGGTCTGCATGCAACTGCCCCCTAGGTAATCTGTCCCTAATGGTATGGTTTGTAGCCATCACTGCTCTCTATGAGCTCAAACAAGCCCGTCGTGCTTGGTTTGACCGTTTCTCCTCTGTTGTCACTGCTACTGGCTTCTTCGCAAGTGATCACGACCCTACCCTCTTTGTGCACCTCTCCTTGCGGTTGGACGCTCCTCTATGGATGATATGATCATTACTGGAGATGATTCTCAGTACGTTGTCTTTGTGAAGGAGCTTCTCAGTGAGCAGTTCAGCCTAATGATTGTAAGCAATTTGAGGACCCCACTCGCTACCGCCATCTTGTCGGGAGTCTCGTCTACTTTGGGATCAGTCGGATTGACATTTCTCATCCAGTTCACATCCTCCTGAGCCAGTTCGTCTCTGCTCCCACTCAACTCCACTACAGTCACCTTCGAGTTCTACGATATCTTTGTGGGACCATCACTCCTCGTCTTTTCTTTCCTCGCCCTAGTTCTCTGTAGCTTCAGACGTACTCTAATGCGACCTGGGCTAGCGATCATTCTGATCGTCGATCTCTTTCTGCCTATTGTGTTTTCCTTGGATCCTCTTTGATTACCTGGAAGACCAAAAGGCAGACTGTAGTTTCCCGCTCGAGTGGTTAGGCTGAGTTGAGGGCTATGGCGTCGTTGACAGCTGAGATCACCTTGCTTCGGTGGCTACCTGAGGATTTCAGTGTTTCAATTTCTACACCGACTCTTCTCTTATCAGGTAGTATTGGTGCAATCAGCATTGCTCAAGATCCAGTGAAACGAGCTCACCAAGCACATTGAAGTAGATGCTTCGTACATGAGATCACAGGTGTAAAACCAAGTTATTGCTCTCGGTATGTGCCTTCAAAGCTTCAGTTAACAGATTTCTTCACCAAAGCATAAACTAGAGTTCATCACAGTTTCTACCTCTCCAAACTCAGTGTTATTGACTTACCAAGAATTTAAGGGATGTGTTAGATATGTATATAGCTTAAGGTGTTCTTTGTGTATTGACCTACCCTGTACATGATATATTAGTCTTTTGGCCCATTGGAATAAAGCAAGGTTCATTCCAACACTAGCAAAAATGTGACCTACATGCCTACAGCTACAGGCTAAATGGTAGTTTTAACTTAGCCATTACCATATTTTTTGAAGTCTTGGTTTTAGGTGCACAATAAAAGAAGGTAAAGCGGTTAGGGTGATAATGTCCATTATAATTCACATTGCATGAGAGATGGTTCCATACATACTCATGTTCTTAGATAAGTCATACTGCATAGTAATAAATTCACTTGCTATATTAGTCATGCATTCTGAAGTAGAAAAGAACGAAGCTACCCACGAGTTATGGTCACTGGATTACCTTTTTCAACTCAACCTTTGGTGGTGGTGGTTCCTGGTAGAAGCTGGGCATCGGATTTGCCTTGAAATTCAAACTCTTTCTCAGCATTTTGAGTTCAGCTTCTTCAGTCTCCTGTGCATTTTAAGGAAACAAATATCAGCAAGCAACGTAAGAGATGGAAGATTCGATAACCTTACCCAGAAAAGAAAAACAAATATGGTTACCTTTGATTTCGCTTGCAAATTGCTTATTTCCAACTCTCTCGCATGAATCTTCTCCTCAAGCTTTGAATAAGAACTATTTGATACAGAATTGGGTCAACAAAATAGGTAAATCTACATACCCCCCTCCACCCTCTTAAAATACAATCAGGACACAAGGTAATTGAACAACAATACCTCTCTTCTTTTTTCAGCTCTCTCATCACACTTGAAGGTAAAGCCATAGGCAGGAGTGCTGCCAACCTTTTGAGGTTTTGCGCTATCACAATTTGACTCTTCTTCATCTCTTTTGATGGAAGAATGCTGGCCTAATGGCTTCTGAGTTTTCCTTTTCTCCCTGGATTTGTGAGCGTGAGGATAACGGTGCAAGTGACCTTTTGAGTATCCAACTGCACTAGATAATTTTACAGAGGGAAAAAGAATAGTGGAGACTCTAGGGTCGTCCTAGATGCAAAAGAATATATACGTATATTCATTTCAGCTCTAATGTTAATAGTTAACAATTAGCACTGAGTCACTGAATCGTCATATTTCAATGGTTTGAGGTTGAGCGTGGTTTCATAAGGTACATGACATCCCAAAAAGCTGGACATTTCTAAAATAACTTCCAACACTAAAAATACTTGTTGCGGCTGGTAGATCGATAAATGACAAGACAGATGGAAAAAAAGTTTCTTTGGCTAGATAGAAGAGAAACAGCTCAAGTAAGCATTTGTCCCATTGAATTGAGGGTGAGAATACAATTGTTTTAATCCCATAAGCATAGTTTGTGGTAAGATCCTCCAAGAAATGCAAAAATGATTTATTTCCATTTTTTAATTAATCAAACATTAGCAACCCAAGGTTTAACTCTCCATGGTACCACCAGTCAAATTTGATTAGAACTTATCTTAATTACTAAGAGCTAAACACAACAGAAAGATAGTCACTAAATCCCCTCTTTATAAAAAAGATGATACAGATAAACAAGAAAGAACACACAGACAGGAAAGAAGGTGCGTACTTTGAGTCCTCGAGCAATGGTGTCTCCTTGGCGGCTGGGCGAGACTCGTTCTTTTCAATTTTCTGATAAAACAATTACCAAACAAATTATTTGAGATCCAACTGGCTTGGATATGAGACTGATTCCAAATAACGCGGTTATAAACAAATTCTAGCACAATGGAGAAGAACTTACATTTCTATCAACACTGGAATCACCATTAGCCCGGGAGCCAGTACCTGAATCTGCATGGGATACCCACACAATGGGTTCCTTAAGAAGAGAGGAACTAGTAGTGCTTCTCCTTGCCTGACCCTCATCTCCACTCTTCGGGCTCCTAGTCTTTACAACCTTAGGACCGTGACTTTGGGTTCCCTAGATGCACATCGCATAGGAAACACCGATCAGCACTGTATTGACACCAAACAGATACAAAACATCATTGTCACAAACTCACCTTGGAAGGGCGAGGTTTCCTCCCTTCTGGATGTGAGGTGGCTTCCCCACCTGCCTCTTCAGGCGGGTTGATCACCTCGCTCTCCCCCGAATGGTCCCCATTGGCCTGCACCTCATTCTCTTCGCCGTGCTCCTCTACACCATCAGGCAACGCTGGCTTTCCATTGACCCCATTTTCTATAGCCACCGCACCCGTAGCATCGGCAAGATCAGCAACAACATCCATCTCGACCGAGCCTCACCTCTTCCTCAATTTATCAGAAAGCCCCAGCTGAGCACAGTGGATATACCCCAATATCGCCGTCCTTCAACCTTGCTACCGAATCTTATATTCCCCTGCACCCCCGGCAAGAAGGCACAATGGCAGTGTAAGAATACTAACCATGGTTCAACTTCTCAGGTATTTAACGGCTCCGACAAGCCAAGCCATTAGCGATACAATTATACAAATCCATGGAACTTTGTGGAACAAATGCTGCACCGGCTACGTATGAATCGACGCATACGTGAAGAAAATAACATTAAGAAACGATCTTATACACACGTTCTACGATCCAAGAAACAAAAAATGCGGCCTTTCGCTCCCACAGTGAGGAGCGAATCCGATTGGCGCCGCATAAACGCCGGATCCACGCCACTTCGGATCCGGGAAAACGAGGTACTGCGAGATCTACGCCCAAGAACGCTAAATGCGTGCAGATCTAGCCGCGCAAGAAACGCCGGTGGCACCGACAAGCCGGAGGAAGGGTTTAGGAAGGTGAGAAAAAGATGGTTCCTTTACCTCGCCGGAGGAGAGCAGCGGGAAATGGCGGGGCGGAGGAGCGCAGCGGCGGGCGGCGGGCGGCGGGTCGCCGGCTCCGACGGCGAAGGGAGGCGAGGCGGGGGAGCGGAGGAGACAGCGGGGGTGTGTGGGTGGTGGCGACTTTGTTTGGGCTGGAGGTGGTTACTGGTTTCTAATTTCTCCAATCTGCTGTCTTTTCTGCCCCCCTTTTTTTTTATTTTTCTTCACTGTTTTGTTTTGTTTTTGTCCCCTGGGTTCCCCTTTTTAGATCTCCTAGTTGTTGTTAACGAGGAAGCATCGCTGATAAGTTCAGTTTGAGTGATTATCTCGTAGATAAATTTAAAATCGTAAAAATAGTATAAGAACGTAAGAATGAAATAGTAGATTGAAACAGATATATGATAGAACTTCAGACTTCTCTTTATTACTCTTCTGTAATCGTGATACAATGGTTGGGGGTCCCCTTATATATAGCCTCCTGACCTTACTAGGGTTCAGTGGGGTGCCTATACATGGGCCGACTTATGGGTCGGGTCTAGAGTTTCCTAACACTCCCTCTTGTGCACACATTCCCACATATACATGCCTCGTTAAAACTACACAAAAACCCAGTGGAAAAAATTTAGAGAAAGAGTACATAACATGTGTTCCACTGTGTTGCACGAATTACCTCATTAAAAACCTTAACCGAGAAACTTCAGAAAAACTCATCAATAGAAAAAGAGTATAATCCACTCAATTTCATTTAATCTCTAGAATTTATTATTTGGGTACTCGATCTTCATAATCAAGTTTTAATAATGAGTTAGTGAAGATCCCCCTTAATTTTGCACTTCTCTAAGCCTCATCATTCCAATTTCATGTATGCATCTTTCAAAGCTAAACGCTGGAAGTGACTTAGTGAATAAATTTGCAAGATTTTCACATGACTTAGTATGTAGTACCTTAATTTTGTCCATCTTTTGCAATTCACGAGCATAGAAGAACTTAGAGAGGATATGCTTTGTGAGATAACTCTTCACATAACTCATCTGCACTTGTGCAACACAAGCTGCATTATCTTTATAGATAATAGTGGGAGTTTGCGTGGTATTCAATCTACATGATTGCTGGATGTTGTGAATCATCTGCCAAGCCAAGAACATTCCCGTGAGGCTTCGTACAGTGCTATTATTTCTGAGTGGTTTGTCGAAGTAGATACAAAACTTTGCTTAGACGATTTCCATGATATTACAGTTCCACCACATAGGAATACATAGTATGTTTGCGACTTAACTGTATGCGGGTCTGACAGGTACCCAGCATCTGCATAGCCAGTCATAGTTAGGCCTTGGTTATTTCTGTAGAACAGACCAAGATCTTTGCTTCCTTGGAGGTATTGGAAGATGTCATTTATTCCCTGCCAATACTTTTTGGTAGGTTCTGCACTATACCTTGCTAGTAGATTCACGGCAAATGCAATGTCCTGTCTAGTACAGTTTGCCAAATACATGAGTGCTCCTATTGCACTCAAGTAAGGGAATTCCAGTCCCAGGACTTCCTCCCCCTCTTCTTTAGGTCTGTATGGGTCATTGTTCTGCTGCAAGGATCTCCCGACCATCGGTACTTTCGAAGGATATGTCTTTTCAAAGCCGAACTGTTCTAACACTTTCTGAGTGTAGGTTGACTGATGTACTAAAATCCCTTCAGGGGTATGCTCAAGCTGCAAGTCTAGGGAATATTTGGTTTTACCCAAATCTTTCATTTCGAACTCCAACTCCAGGTAAGAGCTTGCTTTCTTAATATCTTTCAGGGTCCCGATGATATTCAGACTATCTACATATACTGATATTATACAGAATCCATCCTGGGATCGCCGTATAAAAACACTGGGACAATCCTCATCGTTTGTGTAGATTTTCTTGCAGAGAAAGTCGCTCAAGCGATTATACCACATTCTGCCTGATTGCTTCAGTCCATATAGTGACTTTCTGAGTTGCACACTGTATAGATTTCTATTTGCTATGTCTTGGTTCGGGACAGGGATACCTTCAGGTATCTTCATATAATTGTCTGAATCCAAGTTCCCATAAAGGTATGCAGTTACCACATCCATCAATTTCATTTCTAAATTCAAGTTTACTGCAATTGAGATTAAATATCTAAATGTAGTTCCGCCCATGATCGGGGAAAAAGTTTCTTCATAATCGACTCCTGGTCGTTGAGTGAAACATTGTGTAACGAGTCTTACTTTATGCCTTACAACTTCATTGTTTTCATTCATCTTTCGAACAAATACCCACTTATGCCATACGGGGTGCACATGGGGAGACGTGTGGCTTACAGGCCCAAATATCTCTATTTTATTCAGAGATAATAATTATGCTTCTATTGTCTTCTTCCAATCTTTCCAATCTGATCTTTTCTTACATTCAGCGAGCGATGCAGGCTCTGGATCAAGATTGATGATTGTGTTAATTTTCTTTGCAAAATAAATATTAATATTGGTTGTTGTTATATTCATAGATTCTCCCGTAGTCACATAATTTATAGCTATTTCTTCATGAGGCGATACTTCTAATGCTTCTACTTGCTTACCGTTGCTTTTAATTATGGGGGCAAGTCCCTTTAATTTTCAGCTCCGTAGGAATATTCAAATCTGGTATGCCTTTTACTGAAGGTTCCATACTAGTGCCAAGTCTCAACTGGTTCCCCTTCTGGTTGTGGGGAGCTTCAGTGACCGACTGTGTCAAGCCCTTCTTATCCTTTTTCGCTAGTCGTCCCTGGTTACTTGGGATTCGAGGGGCCGGAGTTCTCGTCCTTTTATACTGAGGTCTTTGGACGGGATTAGGGATACCTTCAATTTTCTTTGGTATTTCAACTCTCTCCAGCGCATTACGTGCAGGCACATGCGACTTTGTCACGCTCTTCAAATCACTGAAGTGGTCAGACAGTTGATTCGCTAATGCTTGCAAATTAATTATCTTCTGGACTTCTCTATTTGTTTCATTAGTATGTGGGTCATGTGCATGGATTCACGTGGCTTGCCATGTCAGTTCCGATATTTTTTTATCAAGGAGTTGATTTCCTCCTCCTAATGACGGGAAACTATCCTCATCAAATATGCTATCAGCGAAGCGGGCTGTATGCAAATCTCCAGTCATAGGATCCAGATACTTGATTATGGATGATGTCTCATAGCCAACGTATATCCCAAGCTTTCGGAGAGAGCCCATTGCAGTTCGCTGCGGTGGTGGTATAGGTACATAGATCTTGCAACCAAACCTTCATAGATGAGAGATTTTTTGTGCTGACCCTTGCGCTAGTTGCATAGGTGAATGGATGTTATATGCTGATAGTCGAAAATTGATGAGAGTTGTTGTGTGTTCCCAACATGTAGTTGGTAAATTACAATTCTGCAAGAGCAGTCGGGCAATAAATTTAATTATTTTAATTAATACCTCTGCTAGTCCATTCTAGGTGTGAACATGTGGTACAGAATGCTCAACGGTAATTTTCATTGCCATACAATAATTATCAAATGCCTTTGAAATAAATTCTCTAACGTTGTCCATCCTGATGGACTTCACATGATGATCATAGAAATTATTCTTAATTTTAATTATCTGCGAGATCAGATTTGCAAAAGCATGGTTTCTCGTAGATAATAAGCATATATGCGACCATTTCGAGGAAGCATCGATGAACACCATAAAGTACATAAATGGCCATAACAGGAGCTGTATAGGACCGCAAATGTCTCCCTAGATAAGGTCTAGGAATACATAAATTTCATCCTTTACTTTCAGAGTAGAGGGTCTAGTAATCATTATCTCGGTGGCATATGTAGGGCACACAAAATCTTTTGGATTCAGAAAATTCTTTACATTGACATTATGTCCCTGAGAATTAGTAATTATATTTATCATCCTTCTAAGACCGGGGTGGCGTAATCTATCATGCTAGAGATAGAAAAGTTCATAGCTTCTAAAAGTTATTTTCAGGACAGTATAGGCTGCATGTACCTTA
The DNA here is from genome assembly GCA_036346395.1 of Hsuehochloa calcarea. NCBI lineage: Eukaryota > Viridiplantae > Streptophyta > Magnoliopsida > Poales > Poaceae > Hsuehochloa > Hsuehochloa calcarea. Next base: position 10,548,195 of record CM070596.1, on the reverse strand, counting down.
ATGTGAGTATAGTATAGCCCAGATTCATATGAAGGAAGCCTTTCTAACACCCCTTTTCTATTTTTTTGCACTTTGTAATGAGTAGGTATTCCTTACTATACTCTTCTTCAGTCTCTACGTGGTGACTGTTAGCGCGAATATCTTTAAAGCTTAAGAGAGTTCTAGTCGATTCTGGGGACAACAAGACTTCTTCAATGACAAATGTTGTGCCCATCGGGAGTATAATTGTGGCTCTTCTTGAGCCTATTATATAAGTATCGCTGCTTGCGATTGTCGTAAGATTACCAACATTCTTGCTGATCGACTGAAATTTTTTGTCTCTCTCAATATGGTATTCGTTGTGCCACTATCTGCTAAGCATATTTCCTCCAAAGGGCGTCACACACTTTCTGATATATAAATTATTTATTAATATGGGGTAGGAAGCAATCCACACACATAAGTAAAATACTTCAAAACAGAACACAACTTGCTATTATTAATACGGTGACGAGGATCTAATAATCCTCATTTTATCTTTTATCTATAATTCTTATTATAGGTAAATATGATGTCACATAGTCCCTAGAAGTACCCCTTATATTTATAAGGGGGAGTCCTACCAAGTGATTGTAAGATCTTCTACAATCACCCCCATAGTCGTAAGTCTTACTACGACTATGTCATGGTCGTAAGTCCTTCTACGACCACTACCTGGTCGTAAGTCCTTCTACGACCATTACCTAGTCGTAAGTCCTTCTACGACTATTGCCCAGTCGTAAGCTCTACTACGACTTATACCCAGTCGTAAGTCCTACTACGACCAAGTAAACCACGACCACCTTATAATCAAACCTACAAGCGAGTGGGTCCAATTGATTAAGGAATCCGAACGGTCCACACGCACTATTATTCCGCGTAATAATAGTGCTTAAATACCCCATTACCTCTGAAAGATAACTGCCAGACGGCGTGAAGAAGCCAATGCGCCGGTAATTACTGCCATCATGCGCCCATTACTGGCTTAATTAGGCGCCTCTTCCGCAGGACAAAACGGCTACTCCTTCACGACTATATAAAGACATCAATCAGAGGGTGAAAGGAGGGCGAAACAGAGCGAGTCAAGGAGAAACACAAGTACTGTTCTCTGTAATAGTCTTAGTTTCTTGCTTGATCATCGAGAATCTGATCAATACCATACACACACGGGAGTAGAGTTGTTATTCTCCCGAAAAGGCTGAACTGTCTAAACATCCGTGTCAACCACTCTGCGTGATTTCATCTCTAGGAGACCCCGAATCAAATAATCTTTACGTAAGATCGGTTCTAATACACCGGCGGTTGGCGCCGAGGCCGTGGGGATCTTCCGGTAATCTCTTGTCAACATACTCTCTTTTTCCAATCTCATGCAATCATGGCAGGAGAATGGAACGAGGAGAACTGGTTTGACTTGGCAGATTACACAGACGTCGACATGGATGCCGGTTTCGACTACGAGCCGAGTGATGCATCCGCTGATGGTGATGTTGCCTCCGGAGATCATTCTCCAGGAAACCATCCCATCAATGGAGTTGAGGAGGGATCCTTATCCCCCACAACGATACGTCCAACAGAGGAACCAATTCCCTCAAAGGACAAGGGTCAATCCGACCAGAACCGCACCCAGGAGGACTCACGACACGACGAGAGTTTTTCCTCCAAGTGTCCAAGTCCCCCTAAGGTGGTCCGACCTGGTGAGACAAGTTCGAGAGCCACCATTCGAGGACTCCACCAACATCCGGTGATCCTCTCTCGTGGTAACTCCGAGAGGGTGGGATCAAGCATGCTTTTCCTGCAAATTCGACCGTCTCTCCGCAGATCTCATTTGCGGACGGAGACAGTTATAACCCAGAGTTCCCCTACCTGGAGGGGATTGCTCCAAGTCGCCAGATGGTGTCTCTCGAGTACTCCTCAAGCGGGGAGGCCTCGAGCGCAAGTGAGAATCATCAACGGGAGGTCTTCGTCCTTCCCTCAATCGAGTCGACCTCATGGAGGTGAGATAAGAACACTCCCGAAGATCACACACTGCGCCCCTCGTGGTAATGGCAAGGGCACCACCGTGTGTGGATAGAACCAACACTCGATGAAGCGAGGAAATCCTCGACATTCTCGCACTCCACTGAGAAAACCTCAAAGATCTGATGAGGAGGATTTTGAGGCCATCCGACGGAAGAAAATTGCAGCCCAGAAGAATCTGCCGGGGCGCATCCAATATCAGTCGAAGGAGGTGCAAGAACTCCAGAACATCGAAGACTTGCTCGAAAATCCCACCCAAGAGCTTGCTCGAACGCCAGGGTACGATCTCTTTGCTGAAGAGATTGCGCAAAGGCTTCGAACCGTGATGACAAGACTGGAAGTACCTCGTCGACATCATTCAGGTAGTCGTAGCAATGCGACTTCCTCAGCTACCAGTCAATCAAATATTTCACCACGTAGAAATCGACACGGCCATAAGTCGCATCGATCCCTACTCGAGAAATACATTTCGATTGGCTGATGATCAAGAAGCCCCTCGGAGAGGTGATCATTCACCACTTCGACAAGAAAATCCGCAACGAATGGAGTACGAGGAGTATTCCCCTCGTAGAGCTGAGACCTACTACAGGACAGGTCAGCCTGTTGCTGGGTATCGTCGTATACGATCACCTGGTGACATTAACCCTTCTTTCCTGCAAAGAAGGCGTCAAGAAGTTATTACCGGATGCCGGGCATTTTCGCCTAACCTTGAGCGATTACCGCCACCTCATTTTCGACCAGTGAACATGGAGAAGTTTGATGGATCTCAAAATCCCATCGAATTTCTTCAGATCTATACAACAGCTGTCCGAGCAGCAGGAGGAGGAGAGCATGTAATGGCAAATTACCTTTCGATCGCTTGAAGGATCCGCTCGATCGTGGTTATTAAACCAACCACTCGAGTCGATCTACTCTTGGCAACACCTCTGCGATCTTCTACAGCGAATTTCCAAGGCACATACAACCGCCCGAAAGGAAGGCGACTTGCCGGATAAAGCGAACAACAACGAGACTTTGCGTCAATTCATCAAACGCTTTAGTCGGGTTCGTAACTCAATTCGAAATTTCGACTCATCGTGATCGTGGCTTTTAAGCAAGGAGTCCGTAGTAGAAGGATAACAGAGGATATTGCTTTAAATCCTCCCAACACTGTTGCCGAGCTCTTCGAGATGGCCGATCGATATGCGACTGCTTCTGAGGCGGTTGAGTGGAACAGCACTATTGATCGAGAAACGTACACTCCTCGAGAGCCAGGTGAAGTTGGTAAGGACAAGAAAGCAAAGAAGTCCAAGAAGAAAATAAAGAGTCAAAACCACAAACCAGTGGTTTCAAGGAGGTCTTGGCCGTGAAAGATAAAGAGCCCCGAACCACCAAGTCGTACCCTGATTAAGGCAAAGGTAAGCGCCTTGATCGTAGGAACGACAAACCAAGGTGGTGTCCTTTTCATAAAAAGGAAGGACATGACCTCCGCAACTGCCGAGTTTTCCAAAGAAACCTCGAGGACTACTACAACGGCAAAGAGCCACTCCCCACTCTCGAGCAAGTAGGGAATACGAGTGGTCAAAAGTCGTCGGATGATGAAGAGATACCGTTCCAAGATCCGTAATATACCGTAAAGCACATCTACGGAGGATCATCGACATACGAGTCGAAACGACAACTCAAAGCTGCCGGACGAGAGGTAAACTCTATAGATACTCCTCTTGTCAATAACCTACCGAAGTGGTCGGAAGTTACCATTTCTTTCGAGAAGGGTGATTGCCCGATCACTTCGAATCGATCAGGTCGATATCCGATTGTGGTCGAACCCACCATCAACAACTGTCGGGTCAATCGAGTGTTGGTTGATGGTGGCGATTCCTTGAACATACTATTTACTAATGCCCGGACGAGATGCAAGTACCGGGACAAAGGTAAGACCGTGACGATACTCTTTTCATGGAATCGCATCAGGGGTCTTCGCCAAACCCATTGGCCAAGTTTCTCTTCCTTTAACATTTGGCTCACCAAGTAATTTCGTGACGTAGAAAGTCTCCTTTGATGTGGTCGATTTCGATCGGCATATAACGCCATACTCGGACGACCAACTTTGGCAAAATTCTTAATGGCTACTCATTATGGGTATCAATGTCTTAAGATGCAGTCCCAAAGGAGTGATCACAATTCATTGTGACAAGAAGATGGCGTATAATCTGCGACCGTCGATCCTCGAGATGGTTGGTCAAATACCAACTCGAGGCGAAAGTCGACCTTCGACTAGCAAGTCGAAGCCTAAAAGCTCCACCAAAGCCGAACGACCAAGTCAAAGAGGTTCCTCCGGGCAGAGAAACCCTCAAGATCGCTCGATCGGGAGACTTCCGACCCCAAATAGGAAGACACCCTCATTACCTTCCTCCGAGCTAACGCAGATGTCTTCGCGTGGCAAGCATCCGACATGCCCGAGTCCCGGGGAGGTGATCGAGCACAGCTAGCTTTACTACCGATAAAGTACCGTAAAACAAAAATTACGAGATTTGCCCCGATCGACGAGATGCTATTAAATCGAATTGGATAAGCTACTTAAGCGGGCTTTATAAGAGAAGTCAACCACCCGAGTGGTTGGCTAACCTGTGTAATGGTCAAAAAGTCAAGCGGCAAATGGCGTATGTGCGTAGACTTTCTCGATCTTAATAAAGCTTGTCCAAAAGATGATTTTCCTTTACCTCGTGTCGATCGGTTGGTTAATTCTCGCAGGTTGTGAAATATTAAGTTTTTAGATGCATATTCGGATATCACGGATCAATATGTGTCCGAGCGATGAAGAAAAGACCGCATTCATTACACCATTTGGTACCTTTTGCTATGTCAAAATGCCATTTGGTCTAAAGAATGCGGTGCTTCTTTTCAACGCTTAATGCAATCGACTTTTCATCTCAATTAGGCCGAATCTGGAAGCCTATGTTGATGATCTAGTCGTAAAAGCGTTAAGAAATTTAATCATATCACCGACCTACAAGAAACATTCGACAATCTCGTAAAGCACCGCTTAAAACTTAATCCCAGAAGTATGTGTTTGGAATTTCTTCAGAAAATTGCTTGGATTCCTACTATCTGAACGAGGAATCGAAGCAAATCTGAAAAAATAAAGGCCATCCTCCGGATCGTCCTCAGACCACAAAAAGGAAGTCCGAAACTCACCTTTGGGTGCATGGCGGCTTTAAGTCGTTTCATCGCACGACTAGGAGAAAAGGACTACCTTTCTTTAAACTTCTCGGGGAGACATGAAGGTTTTGAGTGGTCGAAGCGAGGCAAACGCCGCTTCGAGGATGTCAAGAGGTACCTTTCGAGTGCTCCTGTTCCGGTTTCTCCAAAGCCAGAAGAGACGCTCTTAATTTACCTAGCTGCCACGCCACATGCAAAGAAGCGCAGATCTTGGTCGTAGAACGTGGAAAACGCATAACGACCGGTTTACACGTCCGAGTTTTACCCGGGCCTAAGGAGCGTTACCCTCGTGTCCAAAACTTCTATATGCCCTCCTCATGTCTTCGAGGAAAGCTGCGGCATTATTTTCAGGCGCACAAAATAGATGTGTCGTCTGAGTTTCCTTTGGGAGCAATCCTCCATAATAAGGAAACAGCGGGACGCATGGCAAAATGGTCAGTCGAACTTGGGGAGTTCGACCTCCATTTCGTGTCCCGAACGGCCATAAAATCCCAGATCTTGGCAGACTTTGTCGCCGAATGGACAAATCTGAACACCTTCTCAGATCCCGAGACGATTCCCACGACCACTGGATGATGTACTTTGACGGGTCACTTACTTTAAGTGGCTCTGGGTGAGGTGGTCTGGTATCTCCTCATGGAGAAACCTTAAAGTATGCCATACAATTAAACTTTCAGCTACTAACAATGTGGCAGAGTACGAAGGTTTGCTAGCTGGCATATGGGCTGCGAAAGCACTCTCGATTCGTCGACTACTCGTGAGAGGAGACTCTCAACTAGTCGTGAATCAAGTCGGGAAAGAGTACCAGTGCTCTAGCTCGATAATGTCTCGGTACTTATCGGAAGTACGTAAGCTAGAAAAGCATTTTTTAGGTTTCGAGGTACAATTCATCCCTCGAAAGGATAATTTCCTCATGAGACCAACTTGCTCGAATGGCTTCTTCCGATCTGCGATGCATAAAAGGAGTTTTCTTGGAGCAACTCCAAAAGCCGTCTCTGGTCGAAGAACCAGAGACACCTCCTATTGAGATGGCCTCACTAGATTACGAGGATACCTGGATGACTCCCATCTACGAGTATCTTCACAAGTGTTCCGTACCCGAGGATGATCTTGAGGCAGATCGTTTATCCCGAAAAGCCAAAATGTATACTTTGGTCGAAGGAGTCCTCTACAAACGAGGAACCCAAGGGATACTCATGCGATGCATTCCGCAAAACGAAGGAATAACACTCCTTCATGATATACACAAGTGGCATCGTGTGGACGATGCTTCCTCTGAGAACATTGGTCGGTAAAGCCTTTCGACAAGGTTTCTCTTGGCCTCTGACTCTGACGATGCCAAAGAGGTGGTTAAAAGTGTGTCCAATGCCGTTTCATGGTAGATGATACACCAACCAGCTCAAGCATTACAGACAATACCTCTTTCTTGGCCTTTTGCGACCTGGGGTCTCGATATCCTAGGACCGTTTCCCAAAGCTCCAGGAGGTTTCGAATTCCTTTTTGTGGCCATTGACACGTTCACAAAGTGGATCGGCCGAACTCAGAATCAGGATAACAACTAAGCGACAAAAGGTTCATGATGAGATGCGTAATTAGCCGATTTGGAGTTCCGAGTCGGATAATTACAGACAATGGTAAACAATTCGCAAGTGCAAAATTTCAGGAATTTTACGACGAATTGGGTACCAAGTTATGCTATGCTTCTGTTGCACATCCCCAAAGCAACGGGGCAGTTGAACGTGCAAACGGCCAAATAATGTGAGGAATTAAAACCCGAGTCTTCGACCAGCTTGTTAAGCGCTCGGGGGCTTGGGTACAAGAATTACCTTCCGTATTATGGGCAGTTCGTACAACCACTAGTCGAGCGACAGGCGAAACACCATTCTTTCTAGTGTTCGGAGCCGAAGCCATGCTTCCTCCAAAGCTAAAATTGCGGTCGACACGAGTTGAAACCTTCAACAACTCCGACCAGGAACAACTTCGAGCAGATGACATTAACCTACTCGAAGAAAGGAGAAACATGGCCTTAATCCGTTCAGCAGTCTATCAACAAGCCCTACGCAGATACTACGATCGTAAGGTCGGCCTCATGACCTTCTTTGTAGGTGACTTGGTGTTGAAACTCTGCCAAACCAAGTCTAATCGGAATAAACTTTCTCCCAAGTGGGAAGGTCCTTACACAGTGGTCGAAGTCACTCGGCCAGGGTCGGTACGACTAGCAATGGAAGACGGACAGGTTCTCTCAAATTCTTGGAATATCGACCAGTTACGCAAATTCTATGTGTGACCAACCTCTCAGGCAATAAAAGTCCAGGTTCCTTCTACCTCTTTTGTCTTATTTTTGAGTAGTGCTTTTATAATCTTTCGACTAAGATCCAAAAATGCCCAGTTTTCTTTACACTGGTCGAAAGGCAAGTAACATCATCTAGTCGAAGTCTCTCCTCTCTGCATGTGGTCCCGCCCACTAGAAGGAACTTCCTAGCATCGACTCGTTACTCACTTTTGTTGCCAATAGAGAGAGCTCAGGTTCTATCTTGTCGAAATGTTCTCAAAGCCAACTCTTCCCATCTTAGTTTTTTTTTCAGTAATTTCGAAAAATATTCTAAGTAGAGTGCACTTTCTTATATTTATTCGACCACCTTTGGTGTACTCGTTTCGTTTTAACTGGTCGAAGGAAGAGATACACCTAGTCGAAGCCTTTCCTCTCTGCACGTGGTCCTGCCCACTAGAAGGAACTTCCTAGCGTTGCTCAGTCTCCCACTTTTGCTACTGGAAAAAAACTTATCAAGTCCACTAAAAAAGGACGAACGAATTTTTAAAGTCCTCTAAGACGTTTGCTTAACTCAAGTTGCTGTTCCTGGTTCGATTAAACTAGTCGGAGGTGGTAACATCACCTAGTCGAAGCATTTCCTCTCTGCACGTGGTCCTGCCCACTAGAAGGAACTTCTTAGTGTCGAGTTGTTTCTACTCTTTCGACCAGTGCTTGACAACCATAACAAAAACTATAAGTTAAACAAACCTCTCTCTGTTTTCAGAAACCCCATTTCAAATACTATTTACTTAGATTGTCTAAACAAGCTAAGCAAATAGTCGGGGGCTAGGATAAAGTTATTAATTTGACTTCAATTCTTAGTATTTCATTCGTTTATTATCTTTTGAGTTACTAACTACTCGACAAGATGATTTTCAGGAAACAAGATGGCCTAGGATAAAGTTATTAATTTAACTTCAGTCCTTGGTTTTTCATTCGTCTATTATCTTTTGAGTTACTAACTACTTGACAAGATGATTTTTAGGAAACAATTTGGATCATATATTTCTCATCAACAGAAACTGTCTGCCTTACAAAGTAGTTACAAGATTACTCTGAAGGGGGAGTGCCTAGCTGCATTTCCTCCGCCACCTTTTTGCCAATCGATCGCATTTCCTCAATCGACGACTTGCCTCGATTCGGGCGATTGAAGTCGGCCGATTGGTTGCACATTAAGGCGGGGTCTTGAGCTTTAAGTTTCGCTAAAGCGTAACTACTCGCAGACTTCGATCGCCTCCCTTATTGATTCGGCTTGATTAGCCTTGAGTGGTCACCATTTCTTGCAAGTTTCAACTTGTTCCCCAATGGTACTTATGTGAGCAAACATGATCTTCTCGAGGAGTTTTTCCCTCAGAATGTAGCTCACCAAGTACATTGTTCAGGAGTGTGATGTTGCCTTGAAGACTAGTCTTCATCGACTCTATTTCCTGTTGGGTACAAGTCGAAGCCTCGCGAAGAGTTTTGTTTTCGACCACTTGTTCTGAAAAGAATAAAACCGGTCAAACAAAAATAAACTTCTAGAGGAAGATAACACAAAGATAATTGTAGGTAAAATCATTTCTTACCTACTAGTTGAGAGTCCAATTTCTTGACCTCTTCTTCATGGGAAGCAATGGTTTCAACGTGCTTTTTTTCCCATGATCTGATGTCCTCTGCATTCATCTTAGCAATGCGGACGGACTCATTGTAGATCAGAGTCTTCTCTTGGATTTCAGCCTCGAGGCTTCTCAACTCGGCAGCAATTTCTGAACAAGAAATTAGCATTAGAAAAGGAAAATACTCGAAAAGGACAACAGGTAAAGAATTGCTTACCTGTTACTCGAGTTCTCAGACCCTCGAGTTCTTGATCCTTGTTCTTGGTAATGCGAGAAAACTCCTGAATGACCAAAGCCTTTTCTTCAACTTCGGCCCGAAGCTTCCGCATCTCATCTTCTTTTTCTGGAAAAGAAATGAGAGTTGGGTAAAGGTTAAAGATAAAAGCAGTCTTAAGTTTAGTACTTACTGTTTATTTTTTCCTGCAATCTTCTAGATGCAGAGATGGCTTCTCGAAGTCTATCCGAGAGGACTATTACTTCCTCCCTTAGCTTTCTCGACTCCTCTTTTTCATAATCGAGTGAGTCAGCTAAGGTCTTCGTGTCGCTTTTTAGCCTACAGAGGACAAAAATGGAGATAAATATCAGCCGATTGGTTGCAAGTCCTTCTACAACCACCGACCTAGTCGTAAGTTTTTCTACGACTATGTCATGGTCGTAACTCTTTCTACGACCACCACCTGGTCGTAAGTAGTCGTAAGCTCTTTACGACCAGTACTTTGTCATGAGTTTTTTTTTCATGACTATTCTTGTAAAACACTATACGAGTAGTCAAATCGAAAACGACTATGAATAACAGTAACTTACCATCTCTCTGCCTGTATGCAGAGTTCTTCTTTCTCTTGTCGCAGCTCTAAAAGTTGTCGATGATACTCACCGACAACGGCAATTTGCTCGAGCTTTCGCAAAAGAAGACAAAGTGAGAAGAAAAGGAAAGCCACATATATAAGTATTCTAAAAATACTTACATTCATAGTCGACCTAGCAAAGGTCGAATACACAAACTCCGGGTTCTGCAGCTTGTCTATCCTCGCGACTTTATCCCACCACACCTCCTCAAGGCGCTCATTGTCGAAGTATTTCCTCTATTTGGAATATCCTTGGGATGGGGGACTCGGTCGCGAGATCTGTAAGCAGCAGACCCTATAACGGAAGCAGGTCCAAAGAAATCAGCACAGAAGTTGAAAGGTTTTTCATCCTCTGATTATGTGGTTGCACTTCCTCTTTGGACACCGGAAGGAATGTCTGCCACGACTTCCTTTCCGGTACGGTGTGCAGAGTCATCATCACCTTGACCGGGGGCTCTTGCAGCTGCCTCTGTGGTCTCTACGACTTGATGGTCGCAATGCCTTCTCGAGAGTCGTAGCTATGACTTCAGTAGTTGTAGCTACGACCACAGCAGTTGGAGAAACCATTTCGGGAGCCACCTGGGTCAAGAAAGCTCCTTCAACCATTGTTACCTCTTCAGCAACTGAAGAAGTAATAATGGGCTTCTCAACGGAAGCATGCCCGGGGGCTGAAGGAGTCGGACTAAAATAAAGAGAAGCAAATCAGGTTGTGAAAAAGAAAAAGGTAAATGTTGTTATTACACTTTAGTACATTTCACATACCTCTGCACCCTGGTCTTAACCAGGAATTTAGGAGCAATCCTCCCAACGGAGGACCTCTTTTTCTCCACGACCACGTCTGGTCGAAGTTCAACAATTGGCCCAGCTACGACCACGTCTGGTCGTAGAGTTTGAACAGGAACCAGGGCTCTGGTCTCCTGGTTCTCTGGATGGTCGAGATCAGTCTCGACCATTCCAAGAGCAGCACTACCCTCGACTGCAGGTTGTGCTGGAGCAGCATCGTCCTTCATAAAAGACATAAAATCTTTCCAGATCTCCTTTTCCAGTTGCTTAACAAAACTAGGAGTGGCAAGAACCTGCGAAAGATTCCTTGTCATAATAGAAGGGTACCTTAGCCTTGCGAGGTTTGCGCTTAAGAGTTCAGCTACTTCAACCTCCTCGATTGATGGCTGCGGCCTCGGCCGAGATATGGCTACACGCCGCAGAGTTTTGTAGAGGGTCTGGTCGAAAGACCAGAGCTCGAGCTTGCTCCTCCCTTGTCGGCAGATCTTGTAAGTCGACGTCTCTTAGATGGAGGAGCCGAGTCTCTGTCTTTCGACAACCCTGCGCCAATAGTCATCAGTACGACTTCCTCGTCGTCCTGACGATTTTCCATGCCTACTTTACGTAGCATAAACGCAAAATGTAAAAGAAGAGTCACTAACCGATCGTAAGTTTTTCTGACGACCGTGCCAAGTCGTAAGTTTTTCTACGACACTTTCTTGATCGCAAGACTTTCTACGATCACCATTAGTCGTAAGTATCTTCTACGACTATAAAGTCCTAAAGAAAGAATCAACTTTTTGATTACCTTTAGGCGCTCTATCCTTTCATCTGCGGACAAAGCCGCAATGATTTGAGGAACCGCCACTCGGAGTGGCGGAGATTTCTCACAGATGAGTCTGACTCTAGAGTCAACCTCGGCCTGTGATAGATCTGTGTAAACAGATAAGAATTTTAGACAATGTTGAGGAAGACCAAACCGAAAGCTAAGTCGACAGTCACTTACCCTTGTCGTAATCTCTGGTTGGGTCTCCTCTCCCCGAGTATCTCCACATAGGAGATGCTCGTTTCTTCAAGGGACTAATACGACGTGTGATAAAATCTTTTACCACATGCCATCCGGTCAGCCCCTCTTCTTTCAAGTCCTTGATGGCTTGAATATAGGGGGCAATCCGGCTGATATCTTCAGGAGTCGAATCCCATGAAGATTTCTTCTCGGCAGCCTTCCCCGCGAAAGAGAGGCTGTCTTCAGAGGTGACTTTCCAGTAAAACCACCTCTTCCTCCACCCCGGCCATGAAGACCGGGTAAAACTCTGAATATACTCCTTCGACTTCGAATCGTGGAGCTTCAGACCGCAGCTTCTAGCGATTCCGGTTTGTCGAGCTATCCCATAATAATATTGGAATAGCTCAAGATCCGCCGGAATCCCCAGGTACGCCTCGCACAGGTACACGAAGACACTCAACATTGTAATGGAATTAAGACCTAAGTTCACCAATTCCACCCCAAAGTGCTCGAGTACCACTGTAAGAAAGGGGTGAGCAGGCAGTCGGAGGCCGCACTCACAATACGCTTGGAAGACGGGGATTTGCCCATTTTCCCGACGGCGAGGTCGCCTAATAGCGGAATCCACTTCACCAGAGCCTTCTCTGGAATCTTCCCGGCGTCGACCAAGATTTTGATCTTGGCCGCATCCATCTCCGATTCTTCCTATTCGGAAACTCTCTTGGCCATTTCGCTCAGAAACAAGAAGTTTTTTGATTGGGTTGGCGGCGGAGAAGATGAAACCTAGTCCAAGACGGAGAAAGCAAGAGCTCGAAGAACAGCAGAGCGATTTGAGGAAAAGGTAAAAATCCAAGTTTAACTCCCGTGAGTTTTATAACCGCACGATTGCCACCGCTCAAAACCGCCTCGCCTATAGGGTCTGGGAGTTGGTTGCACCGGGAACCGCCTCATAGGACAAATCTGTGAGAGTCGGTTGCAATTCCCAGATGGTCCGATTCGAGAAAATTAGGCAACGTCACCTCTAATCGAAATTACTTTCTTGACCAAGTCTTTCTGGTCGAAAGAAGTATCAATCGGAAGGGTTTTTTCTCCGATCCCCCTACTACGACCACTTCACGGTCGTAGGGGTTTTTACGACTTTTTGATAGTCGTAAGCAATCTTCACGATTGCAACCGCTTCGGGAACCGCCTCATCAACAGATCTGGGGGAGTCGTTTGCAATTCCCCAGACGGTCTGTTCGGGAAAATTAAGTTCGTTTTGTCACCTCCAAGCGAAATTACTTTCTTGACCAAGTCTTTCTGGTCGAAGGAAGTATCAATCGGAAGGGTTTTTTCTCCGATCGTCCTACTACGACCACTTCACAGTCGTAGGGGTTTTTATGACTTTTTGATAGTCGTAAGCAACCTTCTTGACCAAGCAAATTCCTGGTCAAAGTAGCACTCAAATGTCGAAGAGTTTTTCCTTCGACCATTATTCTACGACATTTTCATAGTCGTAAGTCCATTTGCAAATCCTTCACCAAGTAAGTTACTTTCACTTGAAGCTGGGGGGCTAGATGACGAGGATCTAATAATCCTCATTTTATCTTTTATCTATAATTATTATTATGGGTAAATATGATGTCACATAGTCCCCAGAAGTACCCCTTATATTTATAAGGGGAGGCCTACGAAGTGATTGTAAGATCTTCTACAATCACCCCCATAGTCGTAAGTCTTACTACGACTATGTCATGGTTGTAAGTCCTTCTACGACCACTACCTGGTCGTAAGTCCTTCTACGACCATTACCCAGTCGTAAGTCCTTCTACGACTATTGCCCAGTCGTAAGCTCTACTACGACTTATACCCAGTCGTAAGTCCTACTACGACCAAGTAAACCACGACCACCTTATAATCAAACCTACAAGCGAGTGGGTCCAATTGATTAAGGAACTGAGCGGTCACACGCACTATTATTCCGCGTAATAATAGTGCTTAAATACCCCATTACCTCGAAGATAAGCGCGGACGGCGTGAAGAAGCCAATGCGCCGGTAATTACTGCCATCATGCGCCCATTACTAGCTTAATTAGGCGCCTCTTCAGCAGGACAAAACGGCTACTCCTTCACGACTATATAAAGACATCAATCAGAGGGTGAAAGGGAGGGCAAAAACAGAGCGAGTCAAGGAGAAACACAAGTACTGTTCTCTGTAATAGTCTTAGTTTCTTGCTTGATCATCGAGAATACAGTCAATACCATACACACACAGGAGTAGGGTTGTCATTCTCCCCGGAGAAGGCCTGAACCTGTCTAAACATCCCGTGTCAACCACTCTGCGTGATTTCATCTCTAGGAGACCCCCCGAATCAAATAATCTTTACGTAAGATCGGTTCTAATACACCGACATACGGGAAAATATTGTATGACTCATCATAAGAATTTATTGATTTGCTCTCCTAGAGCTTACAACCATTATTCAAAATTTAATGTTCTTTTACAACCATAAATTGCAAATGACTATAAAATCTAAGTGCAATGCGTGCACCAGATCGAATGAGTGAAGTATGAAGAAACTTCTGCCTGAATTTGCTCTATGTCCAACTTCTCTTCTTCGGCAACAATAGATGCTGCCGCTGTGATGTCCAAAGAAGGTGTGATGGGGGTTGCTATTGAAATATCCATATCCATATCCATGGGTGCATCCCATGATTGTGGATCCTCTGTGCCTGCAATGGCGAGATGTGCATCATACTGTCCTTTGCCTTCTTCTTTGTCTTGAAAGCATCAATTACGTGTTGTGGCTCATGGCAAACACATGACCAATGTCCCCAAGTGCCACGTTTGTAGCAACTTTGGTCCTGCTGACCATAGGGCTTCTCATCACGTTTGTTTTGTTCGCCCTTCTAGGCTTGAGCGTTCTGCTTAGTTTTGTGACCCATGACCTTATCCTTATTGCATTTTTCTTTTGGGTGAGGCTTCCTCACCTTGTAGCTGTTTGTATTGACTACATGGCCAATTTTGCTACTAGGCGGCTGTGAGATGTAGTTCTTTCTGAGAACATCATCTTGAGCTTCTCCAACTTGCATGATGCCAATCAGTTCGGCATACTCCTTGTAGCTGTCCTGACGATAGTTGCGTGCGAATTGCACCGCGATTGGGTGAAAGGTAGAGAAAGTTTTCTCGATCTTCTGCTCATCCGTGGTTACTTTACCACATAGTTGAAATTTGTACAAATTATATGCAATGTAGAATTGTACTCTCCCACGGTCTTGTAGTCAGCAAAATGTAGTCGGTTCCATTCTTGCTCTGCCCGAAGAAGAATGGTGTACTTCAGCTTCTCGAACCGCTTCTTTAGTGCGGTTCATAAAGCTAGTGCGTTCTTATCTGCTATATACTCATTCTCGAGCGTTAGGTAGAGATGGTGTCTGAGGAAATAAAGTGCTTGATTATTCTCCTCAGCAGTTGGAGTGGCGTCCTTCAAAGTGCCAAGTTCAATAGCAGCACGGAGCTTCTTGGCTCCAAGTACGATTTCGACATCTGATGCCCAAGTCAGGTAATTGTGGCCATGCTGGGCCAGCTATTCGAACTCCTGGTTCGTAATGCCAGTCATCTGCATATTTATGCAAAGATTCCATAAGATTACTATCAGTAATTTGCAAAAACGATTACAAATTTTTTCATCATGTTCCCATATTTTTCTATTCATTTTTCATGATTTACTGCTATTTTTAGTGATTAAAAGCAATATAAAAAAATAAAAATAGTCAAAATAGTAAAAACAATATATAAATTACATATAAATAATAATAACAAAGTGAAACATGCTTCAAATGCAAAAACCGATTCAAAATTTGAATTTTTAAGGCCCTTTTCTGCTTGAAAAAGAACTTTCGGTGAATTCCGCAATTTCCAGGGATTAAAACGTGAAATTTCAGTTCCACGGAAAAAATTTGCGTAATTTTTAGAAAATTCGAGGGTTTTGGGCAAAATTTCCTTATTCGCGAAAAAAATTCTCGTAATTTTAGAATTCTGAGGTCTTTTTTTTGCAAAACATCATTTTCTTTTTCTTTTCCCTTTTTCTAGGAAGGAATTGGTCGACCTTCTAACCCGCTCACTGCATTTGCTTAAAAGGGGATCGTCTTGATAACGTATTGAGGAATCACATCATTTGGCGAGTCGGTCGAAGCGATTACCTCGTAGATAAACTCAAAATTGTAAGAATAATGCAAGAACGTAAGAACAAAATAGTAGATTAAAACAGAGATATGGCGAAGCTTGCGCTTCTTTATCGCTTTTCAGTAATGTGTTCTGATGGTTGGGGATCCCCTTATATATAGCCTCACGGCCTCTTAGAGATTTTGGTGGGGTGCCCATACATGGGCCGACTTATGGGTCGGGCCTAAAGTTTCCTAACAGTTGTTATTGTAATCTCTTCAGCTATCTATACGTGCAACGAATGATGTCATTAAGAGCTCCATTTTTGCAAAAGACCCCCTTGTTTCTGAAATTGTGTGGAGGTCCCGTTTCAGCGGTCGTTAACCGTCGGATCGCCATCACATAGTTGGAATCGGACAGGTGCGAAGCTGTCGGATCGCTGTTTCTTACACAGACGGCCTAGATCCTTCCGCCCCGTCTCCGCATCCGCCACCCTAGGGTCACCCCTATCCCCCAGCGGTCTCCGCCTCCTCCCTTCCATCTCTCTCTCTCTCTCTCGCCCTCGCCTCTCCTCCCCATCTCCTCCCACGCTGCGCCTCCAACCCCACCAGAATCCCTCTAGATCATGTCTTCCCGTAGCCGCCTTGTTCGCCTCATCTGCACCCCTTCCCATCTCCTCTCACGTAGAGCCCCACCAAAATTCCTATAGTCGTGTGCCGCTTTCGCCTCCTTCTGTTCTCTCTCGATCACTTCCATTGAATGCATTCTTGGGCGTGTATTGGGTTCAAGATTTGATGGATCTGTGGGGCTTCTTGGTTCATGCAGTGCAAGAGTTCGGGCTGCCGCTGTCTAAGGCCAAGAACGCCAGCTTCGCACAGAGCACCAACTTCGCCATCACCAGCGCCACCACGCTCGACACCGAGTTCTTCGAGAAGAGGGGGCTCGGCAAGACCATTTGGAGCTTCGGCTCCCTCTTCACCCAAATCCAGTGGCTACGCGATCTCAAGCCCTCCTTTTGCAACTCCACCCAAAGGTAAAATAAGAAAAACAAATTATTTGCCTAGATAGTAGTTCCAGTTCATGGATGTTGATGTCTGATTTTCATGTGGTCTCCTCTTCCCCTTTCCTTGTTTCTGAAGAATGCGGGGAGTTCTTTGCGAAGACCCTGTTTGTTGTCAGTGAGTTTGGCGGAAATGACTACAATGTGTCGCTCTTCCCCGGGAAGGACCTCAACAAGGCCTACAAGTGCATGGCTTGGTCAGATCCGCAAAAATAATATGGTGGATAATATCTTTTGAAGGATAATTATGATCTTTATTCTCAACTGATCAGATAATATCCTTCGGCTTCTAATCGGATTCGCGTCCTAGGTTCGGGATCTCGACACTCTCTGTGATGGACGGCGCCGGCCACAACGATGCAGAGGAGGAGCTGATGGCGCAGGAGAAGGCGCTCTATGACTGCCTGATTCGCGTTTGGGGCGTTGACGCCCAGAAGAGGTGAGCCAGTCTCCAAATAACCCACCTTTTGCTCCTGCTTCTCTTTCTTTCTCTCCCTCTCTATCGCTTTTCTATTGCAATTTATTTTGTGGGTATTTTCTTGGTTTGTGTTTTGGAGTGTGTGTTGGTCTTTATGGCTTTTATTCGGTTTTAAGCCAAAATTCAATATGTTCTGTTTATTTTTTAAAAAACAATTGAGCACAAAGTTTGGTTTTTGATGTGAGGACTCATGATAATTCTTTTATGACTAATCGATTTTTCCTTCTGATTTTCTGAACCCGGTTTTACGAATCGATTTTTCCTTTTGATTTTCTGAACCCAGTTTTACGAATCGATTTTTCCTTCTGATTTTCTGAACCCGGTTTTACGCTTTCAGTTGAAATTTCCTACAACCCCATTTTTTGCCAGTGTTCTCGAAGTGTTTTATTTTTTCATTTTTATGCGAAAATCATCACTGATTTTTATTACCTTGTGAATCCACTCTATGTGCATTTCATCCGTTTTTAGTTGACTGATATATTTGTGTCACTTGGAACCAGTGGCGGACCTAAGATTAAATATTAGGTATGGCGGAGTCGCAAGCGTGAACCAAAGAATATTACCTAAAAGCAAAAGAACCCATATGCAATATTGCAATCACACTCATACGAGTATATGACACTAAGTGAAATCAACACGTGAAGATAATGATAGGACACCGAGAAATACCTCACTGCTTGTCTTAGCTTGTTCTCGGCCGTGGACAATGGTCTACTCTTGAATATCCCAAATTTTCCGTGAAGGAAGCCGATTTTATTTCCTTGATATGTTCTGATCTTCAGGTCTGGAGACGACTTGAAGTCAAGCAGAATTCAAAATAGAAATAAAAGAAGGATAAATACGTAGAATTCAAACAAGAGAAACATGCATACATTTTGTTGTCTTAAAAAGCATAAGATGGATATACCTGCAAGCTTCTTTACCAAATAGAATGTCATTTATGAGTAAACACAATAAGATATTTTGGAGCACTAGATAAACGTAAAACATGGGAATACCATAAACCCTGCTACCAATTCATTTTTTTTGCTAGGAAATAGTGGCACTCTTTCTGTCCACTTTAGAGGCATGCAACTTATCCAAGTAACCACACTCTTTCTGTCCAATTCAATTTTAACAACTAATTCATTATTCATATCATAATATTGATAAAAGTGGGCATATCATTTTTAGCATCCAATTCATACATTTTAACAACTAATTCATATCACGGCCAGCATGAGATAATTTTTAGCATCTGATTTTGGTTTTATTCCAACAAACAGAGTACTTATGGATACTTGGCTTAAATTTTGACATTGCTACTGCACCTCCGCCGCCCACGTGCCATGGCCTATGATATGACGGCCACCGAACGCCCACGTGCCATGGCCTATGATATGACGGCCACCGAACGCCGCCCCTTGCCAGCCCAGGAGAAGAGCCCAGCTAACTACACCCACGCTAGCGCTAGGGAGTAGGCAGCGCCGCCTGCACTAGGGAGCAGCCAAGAAGCGTCACTGGTGCCCAGGAGCAGAGGCGCCCGCGCTCCGTCAACCGTCACTCGCCTCGCTTAGCACTAGCGCTTGCGTCGTCACGCGCTTAGCCGCCCACGTCGCACTGCCTGCCTGCCGCTGTGCCGCCCGCCTACACTCACGCTGTGTCGCTCGTGACCTCGCCTCATCAGCCCTCTATCGGCCACCCCACGCGCGACTCGCCGACCACCGTCTCGCCCCACCTGTGGTCCGCTGCCGCTTAGGGTTAGAGTTGGGAGAAAGAGTGGGAGTTGGGAAATTGGGGATTAGAGAGGCACCGAGGCACAACTGCTGAGCTAAACGCCTGCACGCTAGTGCTTGGTTCTCGGTTGGGCTAGGTGGTGCGAGAAGATGTGAAGTCAGCCCATGGCTGACCCAACAACGGAGGGTCGCATGGCACAAGGAGGATTGAAGGTCGGAGACTCGGAGCCAACTAGCCAATCTCTTCTCCGACGCGGGTGGTACTAGGGAGGCAAGGAGGGAGGATGGACCGCGGGGTAGGGGAGTTTCATGGCCGAAGGAAGCTCGGCGATGCCAGAGCTTGCCATAATGGCAAGTCCACCCCTACTTGGAACATGCAAGTAAAGCACATGTGCTTGTGTGTGGCATGAATGATTCTACTATTGAGGTAGGTAACTGAAAATATCTTCTCCAGTTGTTGTGTTTCGGTGGTAATTTGTACCACATGTGATCTTTAATGATCTTCTATTAATTATTCAGACAATATTGAAATTAGGGTGCAAGTTGTTATGGTAGAGTGATAGATTGGAAGCCCAGTTGCCCATGTTTAGTTGTTGCTTTTAGTCAATTGTTTGTTAATTCTTTTTTGCATTTGATTGCTGCTGTTTTGTCCCTCAGTTAGTGTCTTGTAGACTTACACTATGTATGCTTTATTTGTGAGACATAAGTTTTCCTTCTAAACTTTGGTGATATGCCCTAGATGCAATTATAGAGATGATTATATCATGTATATGTTTATGAGTTATATAATAAATCTTATTATGTTCCTTGGATGAATTGTCATTTATCAAGATTAATAGGTATATGACTTGTTGGTGAAGCTCTTTAAGTTATATGACATCATTCTAAATGTATCCCTAGTCGGATGTCACTGGTCGGAACACTATTGACTTATCGATCAACACATGTATTGATTGATGACCATGTTTCACTAGTCATAGATATGGAGATATCAAATCAATAATGTGAGCACATATTAGAGAACATAGTGTTTGATTAACCCATCTTGAGACACTATTGAGATTGTTATGATTTTGTGTGTTATTAGTATGATTTTGTGTGTTATTAGTTGGTCTCAAGCATTGATGATATACAATCCTTAGACATGAGATCGACATGGTTTTCTACATGTGTAATAGTACACTTATGGGTTGCTAAATGCTACTCCGTAACTGGGTAGTTATAAAGGTAGCTTTCGGGTATGCTATGAAACATGCAGAGGGATATGACTAGTCGGATATGAGATTTGTCCCTCCTAACATAATGACAGAGATATCTTTGAGCTCCTCGATGCAGTCAGATAAAAAAGTGCATGGTAGTGCCACTAGTGGTCGAAGAGTCGACTACAGAAAGTTGCCCGTCACTAGATCGAGAAAAGATTGAACAGTACATGGATGACATATATCTCACCTGGAGTTCAACAAGATATTGTGAGGCAAAAGGATAATACACAAGCAGGTTGTTTAGTCTGACCAGATATGAACTGGTCGTATCGATATATGGACTGGTCGTACATAATCACTAACTGGTCAATGAACTGGTCGTAAAGTGTTATGGTTTAGTCGTGATTAAATGCGAGCTGGTCGTACTTGGCCGTAGATTATATTGTATAAGGTCCGTCCGATGTAATCTTTATGTGTATTCGGGGTCATTATGTCCTGTTAGGAACCTCTACCGACTCGTGATAAAAAAGGAGTTTCGAGATCCGACTCATTACATATGAACCTACAGGGTCATACACTTAACGGGTTGGAACAAACCAGTTCGGATAGAATCCGTTATGGACTATTTATAAGGGAATGCATAGAGCTGTTGGGACGTAAGAGTTGTTCCACCGAAACCCTATCCACCATCTTCTTGAAGGCCTTGATCGTGTGCGCTGGTGCTAGCACACTAGCGTACGATATTCCATCCCTGGACATATGGATGTTGTAGAGGTGCTACTGCAATTGCTGCCGCGCTAATTGAGGATGATCCGCGACCTACGCAAGGGACGTGATAGGTTTCTGGAGGAGACTATCGGTGCCGAGGACATTGGATGATTGATTACGACCTCCACATCAACGCTCTCAATGTTGGATCAGGTTGCTCCAACTTTTCTTCCGCTGTACTGCGTGTCTAGCGGTAACGATATATGATCTATTGTTACATGGCTTCTTGGTTTACGTGGTAATTTTTTTTCATTGCCAGCTACTGTAGCTTATCCGTATCGCTTCATTTTTTTTTGGCATTTGATTGCTGCTGTTTTGTCCCTTAGTGTCTTGTAGACTTACATAGTTAGTCTTGTAGACTTACACTATGTATGCATTATCTGTGAGACATAAGTTTTCCTTATAAACTCTGGTATTATTTAAAAGGTGCTGTTTGTTACAGTTTTGTATTTATATTTTTTAATTTAGTTTGTTTGTCAACTATTCACGCTTTTGTTTCTTGCTAGTGTCTTAATGGCATATGAACAGTTGATATTTTTTATATGTTATTAAAGTATTTACTATTCAGTTCAAGCAACCTCATACATTAAACCTGATTCCTCTCCTACCATGTAGTTCTGCAAGAATATTGTTCTAGCCGGAGTTGGCAGTTTATCCTTTATGGATGATCACATAGTCGCGGAGGATGATCTTAATGCCAATTTCCTAATTCCTCCTGATGAGAGCATATATGGTGCTAGATCACGAGCTGAGGTTTGTTGCGAGTCCTTGAAAGATTTCAATCCAATGGTCCGAGTGCTGTCGAAAAGGGTGAGTTATAGTCTGAACTTTAAAGGTCAGAAGTCGGAAATATATAAAATGATCAAGTCTTCTGGCATTCTTGAATTGTTGCGATCCCTACTGCTTCATAGATCTTTGAAGCATACTGGATGGAGATATTATTTCAATTTGTAGCCTTGCACTGATAGTGGTATTTTAATCTAGAAAGTTTTTGTAACAAAAATCCTTTAATGATAGGAACAGTCAGTTGTCATATTAGTATTACATTGCATAGTTGTTTCAGGATTTCAATATATTTGTTCTCCCAATATAATTTCCCGCCCTATTTCTTAATTGACCATAAAAATGATTCTTCACGGTATTGATTCTAAAAAAACTTCTAATTTGTTATTTCTTTCAGGTGATCCATCACTTATTGATGGAGAATTCATTGACAAGTTTGACATTATTGTAAAAAAGAATCAGAACCTGGATTTGCATAATAGTTGACATTGAACTAAGAACGTTTATTTTCGGTTTTTTGCCAACTGCCAATGAAACTAAGTTCTGATGCTTGTTTGATGTGATGTGTTTTAGAGCAGATCCTTTTGCTGCTTAAATTTAGTCTATTGTGTCATACACGTCAAACAATGTCCTTTTTATGTGTTTCATCTGTCACAAATTTATGTACGTAAAATAATAGTGGCATCAAATGTGTCACCTGATCCAGACATAACCTCAAATTGTTTTGGAGATAGCAACAACAGAGAAAATATTGTATCAAAAAATGTTGCAGTGATAGATTTAACCTTCGGCTTTCCATCGGACGGTGGAGATCTTTCTTAAAACCGTGTCATTAACTAGTTCAATGCAGAGATGCCAATCTCTATGTACGTATGTGCTAGAACTAGTCAACTTGAATCGCATTTGCAGCGGAAGAATCAATTCGCGGCAAGTAGCTAATTTTCTCTTGTTTCTCATTGGGGATTTTTGAAGGAGAAAAAAACACCATTAGTATTTTTGTGCTGTTTTTTTTAAGCATCTCACTAACGGCTTTATCACTAGCAATTTGTTAGCACGCAAGGAAGCAGAAGTGAGCCAACCGATGTTGCAGTGGCGCTTGTGTCTTGTGGCTAAATGTGTTAGTTTGATCTCTTTTGGAATTTTTGACATATGATCATGTGGCATCTCGGTTGGTGGTAATTGTAAACCATCTGCACCAGTTCTGAAGAAAAGAAAAAGTAGAGGTGCAACTAGACGAGGCGCACACACTCCCCCACCCACCACACACACACACACACACACTCCACCTTCGGTTTGGGTTCGGTCTGAATTTTCTGGGCTTGAGCTTTATTTTTGCCACGAAGCCCTGACCCGACGAATGCAATAAAAATAATTAAAACTATTTTTATTTTCAAAGTGAATTAAATATTATTTTTTATTCTAAAGAATAATTAAATATTAACTTTACTGGAAAAATCAATTTTTGAGCTGAACTTGGGCTGGCCCATTCAAGATCAGGCTTTTCCATACTCAACCCGAAACCCGGTCCGGCCCGATGTTCTAGTAGTTGCGCATGTTTTCTGATGAAAAAAGGAAAACGACCTTAACAGGGCAAATAGCAGTCACTTTTACCCGAACATCAAGGTTATTACTAATTTACAAAGTTCTTTATGCTATTTCTACTGTAATCTTGGTAGGATTAGTAAGAAGTCATGATCATAGGTGGGCATTGGGTCGGACCGTGCTGGCACGGCCGAGCCCGTCGTGCTTCCGGCCGCGTCGTGCCGTACCGACTCGATCCGATCCACCCCGTCGTCCGTCGCATCTGCATCGTCCCCGCCTTCGCTTCAGCCAGGCCCAAGCATGGCTCAAAGTCCGTCGTGTCTAGACGTGTCGTGCCAGCCCAAGCCTAGCCCTAAGTTACTATAGACGGCGGAGGCGGAGGCAGAGGCGGAGGAGGCGACGGCGGCGACTCCGCCATCTTCATTCCTCTCGTGTCCGCCTCATTAAAAACCTAGTTAAAATTGAATTAATTACATAAAACATAGGCACATAAATATTTCAGGGAAAAAGTGAATTTTTCTTGATATTTTACAGATACAATGTTACTACTTCGTTAAAAATCTTACACTCCAAAGTGGGGTTCGTCGAGTATGGAAAAGAGTACAGTAACAACATGTGTAAATACTAACTAATCATCAATGTCGAGATCGTTCATGCGTTCGAGGTCAGTATACGCCTACACGATTTCAAGATCCTCCAGATGATGTTGTTGCTGTTCTTTAGCCAATTCCCAGTCCTTGGCGCATGTGATTACCTCCACCATCCTAGGTGTGAGGGATGATCTTCTTTCTTCAATTATTCTCCTACCATGTTAAACGTTGCTTTTGAAGAGACAGTGGACACCGACATCAGCAGAACATCCCGTGTGAAACATGACATCACAGAAAATATCCGCATGTTATTTTTCCACCACTCGAGTAAGTCTATCTTTCCACCGAAAAGATCAGGATCGATGTTTGTAAAATTATGCTCCAGGTAGTGGTTTAGCTCTGAGATAGAATTCCACAAGGGGGCTGTTTGAGACTGAGAGAATGAAGAACTAGACTTGTCCTTTAGCTTCTTCCACAAGTGGGGTGTCAAACTTTTCTTTTCTTGTTGCGTCTGCTGTGAGGCCTCCGATCTCGTGCTGATGCCGAATTTGTCATGATACATGAGGAAAACATAAAAAAGCTCCTCTTTGACATGTGCAAAAGCTTTGAGTAATCAAGACCGAGGCATTCACCTATTCTATCCATACCGATCTGCAAACCTGACAACTTTTTTGTAGGATCGAAAATAATAGTAAAGCAATACATATGTGAAATAGAACTGAAATATTTAATAATTTTTTCTCCATTAGTACGATAGCATGACCTAAAAGGGGATCCTCCATAAATTTGGTAATCTTGTCTGCAATTAGCCAAATAAATTCTACAACTAAGTAAGAGGTATGGTAATAAACAGGATACTATCTTTATTGCTTCATAAAAAGGTCTTAAAACTCCCAAAAATGATTAGCAATATGCCAATCTGAATTAGTAACTACCAATTCATTATTTTGAGAGTTAGCACTGATAAAAATAGATATGATATGTTAGTACCCTTGTAACTTCTTTAACATGATGTATGTCGAGTTCCACCTCACCTTCATGTCAAGACCGAATTTTCTTGGCCCCTTCTCATTAGTTGCGCAGTACTCCGCGAATCTGGCTGCCACTTATGGAGAATTTGTGAGGTAGCGAACGGCGTCGCGGACACTGTTCAAATATCTGCCAATCGCTTGCATACCTTCTTGAACAACAAGGTTCAAGTTATGGCATACACATCTCTGATGGAGAATATAACCACCAATATACGTCTGCAATCTTGGGGTGAGGATGTTCATAGCAGTCGTGTTCGCTGATGTGTTATCAAGAGTTATAGGAGCAATCTTATTATCTATATTAAAATCATCAAGTACGTGTAGTATATGCTCGGCAATGACCTCTCCTGTGTGTGATTCGTTAATTACCTTAAACCCTATGACTCTCTTATTTAGCTTGTAATTGTCGTCTAAATAATGGGCTATAACACTAAGGTAGGCACTTATCTGGTGTGATGATGTCCAAATGTCTGAAGTTATAGGAAAAGAGAACTGAACTTGTAGGAATAGTACTTTTAGCTCTGCTAGTTCCTTATGATACATCTGTAAAATATTAGATGTAGTGGTTCTCCTACTAACATGTTGGTACTGCAGGCAAAAACCGTGTTACCACCATTCTTTTGAACGCACGGCTTTTACCCATCCTAATCGGTTGATCTTCCGCAACAATATATCTAGCAATTTCCTCACGGCTGAAAGCGGGTTGTATACCCAAGTACTTACAGAGCCATTGGCCTCGAAGTTTAGCTTCATTTGTACTCCTCCCCCTCGGCTCTGCGTCCCGATCTTGTGCAAGCATGCTTTATAGTGCCGGCTCAGTGCCCTCGTCCCTCGCACTGCATTTGAGCGATTAATTTAGCTTGGCAATAATTACATGTTGTGATATCTACAGTTTGGCCATCTTGGATTTCCTAGCTCCAGGTCATGTGCTTCCAGCAATTCGCCCTTCGTCCAGACCCACCAATGTTGCCGCCCGTGGACGCGGGAGAGAACTCTGGAGTCCCAATTGGCTCCGGACCGCCCTGGTACTCCTCGTAGCCCTCTGTACCGTCCATATGACGGTCATCCATGCCGTAGTCTCCCATGCTTGGCGAGAGCTGGCGAGCATCAACGGGAGTCGGAGCCGGAGGAGGACTAGGGGAGCGGTGGCGAGAGCTTACACTAAGTCGCCCTGCTGCCATTTCCGTGCTACGACTCCTCGGTAGCATACCGCTCGAAAGCTCCTTGGTGCTCTGACTCCTTGGTAGCATAATGGATGGATGGATGGTGAATAAATGGGGAGAGTAGATGGATGTTGAAGAAATGAGGAGAGTAGATGGATGATGAAGAAATGAGATGAGCTGAGAGTGGATGAATAAATGAGCACAGAGCTTCGTTTTATAGGTACGGTTGCGCGGAGTGTTGGAGAGAAGAAACACCCATAGAGCCGTTGCTTCTCTGTGCTTATCACATCAAATTTATGTCATGTCTCGCGTCTCGCAATTCGCGTAGAGCCGTTCACCCTGTCTCTCGCGGCTTGCCCGTTGCTTCTCTGTTCTTGCCCGTTGTCTCTCGCGATTGAAAAAAGACATGATTGGTCACTCGTTGTCTCGCTCTATCTTTTTTCCCAAGATTCCCTCTGCCTGTCTCTGTCAATTTGAAAGAAAGCAAAGGTTCACTCCTCACGACCACTTAGATTCCCTCTATTCTTTATTTCCTTCCTAATCTCCCCCCTATGGTGGAAAGTGGGAAGTTTAGTACCATATTGCTAGTCTAGGTGGGCGAAGACCAACTTATAAGGTGGAGTTGGTCTTACCTAGTTGAAGCAAGCAAAAGAAGAACATGCGCATGCTCGCTCACTCGCTCACCTTGCCATGCCACACCACGCCACACTATCGCCTACCCACCCACCCACGACGTGTGCATGAATAGTATAGCGATTTCATGTCCAATTGGGTGTGGGGTTGTTGCTTTTTTTGCACCTCAAAACCATGCATGGCATCTAGACGTATTGGAAACCAAATATTTGAATTACACTGATTACGCGAGACTTTTATGGCACGCGTTAATTGTGATTAACTACGTTTCCAAAACGTTCATGCGGTATTATTCTCGTAGTTTCCACCTATGTCGTGGATTCCATATGAGGATGAATGCATCTCCATTCAGTGTAGACGAAACAAATCATACCTATAATTTTTTGCCCTATCCTCATCTGTGTTGCTTTGCCTGGTCTACTCCATCGCTTTGTCGATGTGCACTGACTTGGGGAGAGCAGTGTCTCCGAAGCCGGTGTCCCTCATGATCTGCGGGTTGGGGCAAATTAGGTTTTTGGGAAGCATTCGCGCGACTACTCACGATTTCCTCCGTCATCTGCTTCACATCGACTTCTTCACATCAGACTCTATCGTGACCTTCGTCAGAGCGATTCTCTATAAGTCGTGGTGTGTCAACACCTGAATTTACACATTCAAAACTCTCTACGTTTTCTGAACTAGTCTCAGATCAGTAGCTAGTTCACACAGGAAATATCGATGAAATACCATCCATTTATCGATTTAACTAAAAAGATTTCAAATAACAAATTATAATAATAACTGGACCTTATGATCAATGTTTCTTAACTTTCCATATAGTGCTAAAGAAAAAAAACTCTTGCAGCGGAACATAGAAACTTGGAGAGACCAATCAACATGCCCACAGACAATCGAGTGGAGAACGTATCCTTATCCGCAAAGTCTTCATAGTACTCTTTCTCAAAGAACTCTTGAGCAGCTTGATATTCTTCAATTGATCAGCAAAGTTTGAAGTCATGAGTACATAAAGTCCTCAGCAAGCCGTAGGAAAATATTATGCACTTAATTTTCATGCAAGGTTTGAACAAAGGATTAGTTGTATGGTTTTTTTTTGCAGAAAGCAGTATTGATGATAAATACAATACACAGATTGAAATGCATAATTGAAAAGAATATTAAATAAACAAACAATTGCTTTGAAACAACTAGTGAACTACTAATTCACTTCCCCTTCAAACCAATAAGTGAATTCACTATTCACCAACCGACACAAACCACCATGATAATTACCCATTCACCAAATGAGTATTATATTCATCAAGTAAACTTTACATTCACACTCGACAAATTTTATAAAGAAACTCTACCTCTCGTGTGAAATCCCCGGACACGTCCATGATCGTGGACACGGTTGTTTAAGCAGTTTTAACTCTGCAGAGGTTGTACAACTTGACCCACAAGAGATAAATCAACTCAAAGTGTATAACAACGCTTCCTTAGGTGTGTGACTAGGTGATCATCACAAGGCCTTTGCAAAGCTCCTTTTTAACTCAATTCTGCCCCATAAGGATTCAACACTGAATGTCTCACCGACCAGACATGGCCTCCCTCTTGCACCATTGTGAGTATACGTCTGTCCCGCAACTCACGCTTCCAAGAAAGAGCCCAAACTAAAACATGGCAAATTAATTATCTAGGTCCATCACATACTGTACATGTGGTTGTACGATAAGGCCCCAGTTCAATGGCGCACAAGATTAAGTCATTGACAAGTTACTCAGGCGAGTCTACCACAAACCCACAACATGCTAACCCGCACCCCCACTTCACAACCGCTCACCTGAGCGAAAATTATTTTTTTCAACCAAGACTAATGACATACCCTGTCATGGTACACAAATTTTAACAACAGTGGCTACCCGCCATAATTCCATATCTCATTAAGTTAAATTTAACATTATTGTACATGTGATAATGAACCCATCGCAATTAAGCATGACTAAGCATTTGTACGATACCCATGTTGGTGATACAATTATGTCCAACTAAAATTAACCATGCTATGGTGACAAGTAATTCAAGGTATTCTGTTGGACCAAAACGACGACTAGAGGGGGGGTGAATAGGAGCACGATATATTTTTTCACAAAGATCGGATTCAACATGATTTTTACTCCGATAGCTATGAGAGCTATAAAGATCAACATCAAAGCACAATAGAAGTCTAGTATTGAATCCAATCTAAACCCCGAGCAAAACAACCAAAATCAACCAAAACTCAATTTTCAAGTGTTGGGCGGTCTGACCTCTATGTCAATGGCAGTCAGACCGGTCACCTTGGGCGATTGGACCGGTCACCTTGGGCGGTCTAACCTCTAGCCTGATGAAGAGTGAAATCAGCCCGAAAAATGAAGTTGCAAATAGATGTAACTTTTGGTCTACAACTCCAAACTCGATAAAACTTGGAACACACCTTCTCTAGGATATCAAAACCTATTCGAATCAAAGATCATGAAGATCCTTGATAAAGCTCTTACCTTTTCCTGTTTGAGTGAAGGATGGTTCAAAACCGAGTCAAAATGAAAACTAGATCCAAAAACTTGCTCGTGGGTTCAAGATGATCAAGATAATCCTAGATGAGGTCCCACATGTCACATCAAGTAAGATTGGGGGTAGAGATCAAAAGAAAACTTAAGAATCAAATAAAGCCCCAAAATCACAAAATAGAGAGCAAGAACGAGAAGAGACTCATCTCAAGAGAACATGCATAGATTGATTTGTGATTGTTGCTGGTTTACAACTACTTCATCCAGGAGGACAAAACTCAATACATGAGCACACAATCAATCTCTTCTCAAGGATCCTAACCTCTCCACTCGCTAATCTCAAAAACAAAACTAGAGTTTCAAAATAAGCAAAAAGGATCAAGGAGGTGCTACAACACCCTCCCATATTTATAGTGGAGGCTAACCTTCTAGAAAAGTTTTCTATTGAGCACCGTTAAGCCCACACACAAACGGGTTTAACTCACACACGTAGTTTAAAGCGATGTCTTCATCTTCTCTTGACCTAAACCGCTTCTCCTTGCGTTGTCTTGCGCCGCGGTTTAGCCAAAAGCAATTAAGGCGGTATTTTAGTGAAATTACCAAAATACCCCTTCTCGATCCTTCTCCAAAGACCGAGTCCAATCTTCATGAAGTAATCCCATGCTTCGCCACGTGTAGGTTGATCAACGGCTCTCATCATGTCGGCAAGTCTCTCCCATCCGGCTCCCACCGAAACCACCATGGCACTTGCACCGACCCCCGCGCCGCTTCATGCAACCCGTCGCACCGAACTTCCCGTTCGGTCATCCTTGTCCATTTTGCACAATGCTCGAATCCAATGACTTCACCCGGCATCCTCGATCGTTCTGAATCTCAGCTCTCAAGCCTAGTCCCGATCATCGTCGCCGTTGACCGTCGTTGACCTCCAAGCAACCTGCACAACAATAGACCAAGAAATCGATTCCGGGAACAAGTTCTTCGCAACTTGACCCACGTTAGTCAAAACATGCATCACACAACACATATGCACTAAAAACCATGAACTTGACTTAATCAACAAACATCGCCGCCAAAATAGCGACGAACAAGTGAAAACCGGTCAGACCGCCACTCAAGGGCCGGTCTACCGCCCTCTAGCCGGTCTGACCACCCTTGGCCGATCAGACCGTCCAGCTAGGGACTTAGCCAATTTTCAGCCCTTGAATCCGAAACCTCTCTGAAAATTTCAAACGAATAGATCTTTTGACTGGAAGCTCCAAAAATTATGAGACTAAGTGTGTGAGAATCCCCTCTCTTGCCTACACCTTCTATTTTTGGCCCAGCTCCAAACTCCAACATTTATAATGGCCGGTCCAACCGCCGCCCAAGGCCGGTCAGACCGCCTAAGGCCTGACAGCACTGAGAATTTGCCAACAACGCGTGATTCGATAAACCTTTAAAGCCATTGCCAATTGTAGCATCATCCTAAGATCATGAACATATCCTCATGATATCCACATATTCAAAAGTTCAATGGAGTCGTAATGACAAAAAGGTGTTAACTAATCCCAAAACAGTTGATATAAAGATAGCATGCAATTGATGTGAAACAACATAATTTTGAAATCATACGTTCAATATAATCAAAGAACTATGACTTGCCTTGGAATCAAAGAACTATGACTTGCCTTGGCTTTGGCTCTACATAGTTACCACACGTGGATCTTTAAAGTTTGCTTCTGCTCCTACTCCGTGAAACAAATCATCTAACGAGAGAGAAAACAACAAGCAAAGCACAAATAAATCCAAAAGAAATTAAAATGAAATCCAAAAATAGTAAAACCAACTCTAAAAGAAAGAGATCAATTTTAGATGAATCTAGGAATTTGAATGGACTGGATCGGAGTTCGGACAAAGGAGAACAGACTCTCAGAATATTTGCCGTAAAGGGAAAAGAATATTCCAGAGAATATTCCCTTTGGATTTAAATAAAGAAAAACCCTAAAGGCTGATAGCTGGGCCCTACCGATTTTTGGAATTTCCAGATTAAAAGAAAAAATGGAAAAGGTTGGAGAGGCTGACAAGTGGGACTAAGGTGTAAGTCCTGGGTTTAGGGTGGGTTAGGTCTATGGCTTGAGTCTAGGGTTTTAGTTCGGGTTCACCACATGGCGCTCACAAATGCTGACTACAATGCCATATGGACAGAAGAGTTGAGGTGGCACAAGAGATGGAGGATGAAGTGGCTGCTGAGATGGCCGAAGAGGTGGTAGAGAGAGGAAACAAGAACAGAGAGCAAAGAACTTGGTGGCGGCAATGGTGGCAGAGAGGTTCACGGGTGCGATGGCTTTGGTGCTTCGGTGGCTCCCAGAGAAGATGGAGATGAGCATCATGAGGACGATGACTCTAGGAACACACTGAAGTGGATAAGGCGACCAGAGAGCAATGAGGATGGCGGCGCAATGAGGTTGACCGGAGCTAAAGAAGAACGGCGGTGGCGAAGCACTTCGGTGATGGAGAAGCAACAAGAAGGAAGGGGGTCGGACGAGAGAGGCTCGGAACATGTTGTGACATGCACGGAAAGGCACAGGGGCTCACTGGTGAGTAGATCGGAGATGGGGTAGCGCGATCGATTTTGGGGACGAAGATGAATACAGAGAAGCAGCGATCTTCCGGCGAAGGGGGAAGGATCACGACATATCTTCGGGCGAATCCAGCTGTGAAGATGATGCGGCCGGAGAGGCTTTGACGATGAGGAAATTCCAATGGTGAAGAAGCTTTGGTGGCGGCTCGGTCCTTGACGATCTTCGGCGCATCGAAGACAAAAATGGAACCGAGGCTTTAGGGTTTTGGGAGAGAAAGACAACGCGAAAGTTTTGACGCGGGTTAGGCGACTTAAATAGGTTAGGGTTGGGAGGATTTGTGTTGAAGCGGATGGTGCAATGTGCGGCTTCGGGACTCCGTATTCGGGTTGAGCACAGGAAGAAGAAGGTGACGTGGCGGCTGACAGCATGGGTGCACAGGCAGGGAAAGAAAGAGAAAGGAAGTAGATGCCAACGGGCTGGCGCACAACTCGAGCTGGAAAGAAAAATAGGCCAAGGCGAAGCAGATAGAAAAATGGGCCAAACAAAAACGTTTAGGCCCAAATGGAAAATTTGGAAAATAAAAGACTTTCCAAATTTAGGAAATTAAATTAAATTAGACCGAGCTTAAAGAAATATCAAATAAACTCCAAAGATTCCTAGAAAATTCCAGAAAATTCTCTGGAACTCAAGGAACCCAAATAAAACAACCTTTAATTTAATTGATTTTTGGATTATTTATATTAAATTATTTTGATTCCTAAAAATTAAAATTAAGCTTTGACTTTAACAAGAAAAATTAAATGGTTATTTTTATTTTAAAAGCGTTAGAAACAGACCAAATTTTGGGATGTTACACAGTGATATCATTTAATATGGCTAGGTCTTGCATCCTAGATATTTGTTATGTGATGATGATTGCTACTTCTATTTGTAGTGTTCTTGTTCTAGACTTTTCCTTGTTAGCGTATATATATGAGATAGATGTATTTGAGTTTATGATCATGCTATTGTTCATAGTTTTGATGTATTTGAGTTTATGATCATACTATTGTTCATAGGTTTAAATATGCCTAGTATATATGCTACCATTGCATCGATTATTGTTTTAGGAATTAAAGTAATCATAAAAGTGCACATTTTCCTAACATGCTTCAGTAGAAACTGTGTGAAGTACGTCTTTCTAGGTGTGTGCTAAGGAGGCGTACTTCAGTGTGCGTGTGCGTGTGTGTCTTCCTTGTAATTGCAATAAAGTTGGTAATTTTTAGCCTTTAGGAGCGAACATGGTGACTTTTTTATTGATAATTGATAATATAATAGATCCATAGGTTTTCTAAGTTTATGCACACACAAGTATGCTTCAGTAGAAACTTTGTGAGGTCCGTCTTTCTAAACATGTGCTAAGGGGGTGTACTCGCGCGTGTGTGTGGTGTGCGTATGTGTGTTGTAATTGCAAAAAAACCTTATAATTTCTAGCTCTTGAAAGAGAATCGTGGTGACTTCTTTTTTATTGTTTTAATAATGTAATATAATAGATAGATGCAATGTTCTCTACCTTTGGATAATCCAATTCTTTGTACATGTATGTGCATATACCCTAGTTATATGCAAATTCTAAGCAGTTGACAGGAAATTGCATTGTACGAAGAAGCTTCAACATATATTGTATTCCAGAAAAGAAGAAGAAGAAGAAGAGCTAATTAACATAGAGTAGATGGATTTTTGGTAGCTTGCATTATGGTCTTATTATGGACAATCAGATATTGCATTGCATCGTCACTTGCTTTAGATTTTTTAATTATTTAATCCTTTTTAAATAATATTTTAAAGTTAACCCATTGCTAACTTTATTTTCAATTATGGCCTCTTTGGTCACGCCATGACACATGACATGACCAATTCATTTTGTCATGCCATTGACCTTGGCTTGACCAAAGCCGTCGTGCGCACGGCGTGCCAGCGTGGAGGGCTTGCGTGGCCCAGTCCTTCTCCTTATCACGCTAGTACTCATGGTGTGGTAGGACCCATTGCCACTCCTTCTGTAATGGTGTGACTAAACCGCGTCACCACACAAATCTTTGGCACACTCTAGAGGCGGTACAAGCACGTGGGAGCAGCGATGGGCCAAGTCCTACCACACCGTGTCCATTACCGTGACAGAACTACTTTGTCATACCATGACTCATGGTGTCGCAAAGCGCAATAGAACCCTCTGGTCAGTCGCACCCAAGCCCTAACTCATTCTGTCTTCCTCCCTCCCCTTCCTCCGGCGGCTCTCTCTCGTCCCCCCTATGTTAGCATGGCGACACATGAAGCTCTTACGTATGGCTACTTGCGTATGTAGTTGTGATGAACTAGTTATGAAGTATGTCTTGTGGACCTTTATATTTATGTTGTGCCCTGTCTTTTGTTTGACGCTGTTGAGCATGCCTTGCCACTCCAAGAATTGAATGGAAAATCTGTCCTCCTCTTGATGGGCTGTGTGGGGAAAATCCGTCCTCCTCTTGAAAATATTTGGGTTTAGGGTACGCACGCTGTTGTCACAGTTGTAGTGTTTGCAGAACCGTTTCCATTAAAAAAAGAGAACAAAATTTGAAATGACTTTATAATGTAGTTGCGAATTACATGACACACAGGGTTTAGTTACGTGCATTAGAAACAATAGCATGCACGAATCAACAAATCGAAATACTCCTACGATACACATGTGCCTTTTTGGAATAAAAAGGTTGATTGGAATGAAGTTAATTAGTCTTGGCGGCACATGGCTGCCTTCCCCTTGTCTCTGGACTGCATATACATCAGGTCCAACGCCATTTCTATGACCTCATCGCGGGTATGTGGCATCCACGTGGCCCGTAGAAGATTTATAAGAAATTACTGATGAAATCATAGTTAAAACCAAATTATTAGCATGCAATGTAACTCACCGAACTATAACTGGTCTTGAGTGATGACATCAAGCTCGTTGGTGTAGTCTAAGTACCGCGATTTCGGATGACCAGTAGGTGGGACAATGGAGCTCCAAAAGTAGGCTACCGTCGGAAACAACACAGGGTCGTTAATGGGCCATGCTTGCATAAAGATGGATTTTAGTCACATGTTTATTGAACGAGAACCTATCTGTTAAAATACAAATTTTTGTACCTACAAGGTAGCCCGAGTGGGCCTACCAACTGGCAAACGCTCCCACATCCACATTGGCACTCCGTGTGCGACACACATCACACAAGTGGTGGTACAAACAAGCTGGTGCAGTAGAATACCAACTGTAAGTCCATGCCGCTCCAAAGTCAAACAACATGGGCAAGTATACCCACGAGATGGCATTGCCTATACCATCGGTGAAAAGGAAGTACCCAAGTAGATGTCACACCCGTGCCCGTGCAGAACGCCACTGTGATCATATCTGCATCCCGTGGGCATACATTGATGCACTTCACGGTATACCTCTTGTTCACATTGGAGTGTTGTACTACAAATGGACGATGGTGCCTCACGGAGTATTCTTACAGCCAAACCTTCATATCCTCCATGCTTGAAAACAACATGTCCTTACGTATGACAACATTATCTGGGTCCGCAATGCCATCCCTGCTCTTCAACCCATTTGTACAGAACGTATTACCAACCATTCTGACATCCTCTAATGCATGCATCAATGGGATCTCACTCATTACACTTTGAAGAACCCGACCTTCCTTAGATGAGAAAAGCAGAGTGGGCGCTTCATCATCGGACTCAACATCACGAACTGTTCCATCTCATAACACCTCCTCGTCAATCTCGTTGTTCAGTACAATGCCATTAAAGTCAGTCACGGAGTCACTAAGATGGTGCGACGTATGTGAGGACCCCCGGGTTATCTCCCTAAGACCGAGACTAAGCATGGTCTTAAGGACATAACTCTAGGCCTCAAGTAAATGGATTCCAACTTAACTACATATAAGTGAGAGGTTCAACCAAAACTAGAGCCTCAGCGATCATGCGTCTTTGCTCCATGCATGAGCACTACATGATTGTCGGTTCTCTAACCACCAAACACGACACTTAAAGAGTTAAATGGGAATCCACGAACAGCGAGTACAAGATCATATTGGCTCCCAAGATCAGCGACCAATATGCTCATACTCTTCATACAACGTTGATCACATCCATACAACATTCATACATTAATTGTTCAAAAGACGTACGATATAGTTGTTAAAGTGCGCAACTATTACAACGGCCCGACCGCCAAATTCAAATGAGATCATAAAGTAACAATGAAGCAATATAAATAAACCAAAAGTCCAAAGATGGTATGCCCCATAACCCATCGAGAACCGATCGGGAGATAAATGATAGCACTATTCGTCAACGTCATTTAAGTCAACGCTAACGAGCTCCACGGCTCAAATCCTTCATCACCGAAATTGCAAAGATCATTGAGTACAAAGGTACTCGCAAGTCTTACACAAATAAAAATTAGTATGTTAGAGGTTGTTCCAAAGGATGGCTCATATTGGCTTAGTTTTGCAAAAGAGACGCAACAATTAACAACCTACACATACTAGTTTCCAAGTGCCCATTTATAAATCAGATTTGAAGTAGAAGTAAAGCTCATGAATAAGTAATAACATGAATCACAAATGAATCATAAAAGTGTCAAAGTGGCGGTCCACTTTGATACAACAACAAGTACACAATTTAACAAAGTGGCTGTCCACTTTGCTACAACACAAGCATGAATATCCCATTCGTGACAATCCCAAGTTTTTCCACAAAACAAATATGTCAAAGTCTAACAATAGTAACTCCCGAACTCAAGTGTTGTCCATAACCTAGGACGAGGCTATTCGAATAGATTTATACCTGCAGGGTGTACTACTTTACCCACACGACTTGATTAGCCGTTAAGCCTCCGGATGCCTCAGAAAATAGCATACTTCCTATGGTATGCGGTGGGTAAATCAAGATATGGTCATTTTAGCAAGAAGATTTCATTATGCTAAGTCCTCAACCTTGGGCTCCTAGGCGACATAAGGCGTTACGGTCTATATGCCCTTATCTACCAAGGAACATAGGGTTTAACGGCCCTATGGCCTCACAAAACCACCGTGGGGCTCAACACAATAAAACCTTCCCCTACTTAACCATACGGCTCCCAACCCGCATGTGATAGCACGAATGTACTTGAATCAACGACGTTACCAAAGTTCGGTCCTTGTTGGTCTAGACAAGACAATCCACATACCCAATCTCGTGCACGAAGGCACCTTCACTAGCATCCACTTGTCCGGACCCAAATCTCATTTTAAATGACAAAATTTTAACTCTTGAAACAGATACGAAGATCTGAAATAAACCAAAAGTTATAAAGTTTGTATGTCCCATGATTTGTCGGGTTATTCCCGCCAATCAAACTATCGTTCTAGACTTGCATGGCTAAGCAACACATACCACGTAAGTCACACAACTTATCCTAAGCATTTCAAGATGGAATAATTTAAGGATAACCACAATGACAAGACAATAGGATGTATCTAACTATTCAACACAAAAATAGCGACATTAATAAAATAGCATGCAAGCAAATATCATTGCACTAACTTAACAAAAGCGGGATCAAATATGATGCAAAAGAAAGTTCAAATGATGCTTGCCTTCTTTGGTATGCTAGCTGCTGTCCCTCGAGAGCGTATAAGTCAATATCGATGGCCGGGATCTATTTAAGTATAATCTAGAATAATAAACGAGAAATACTCAAAATTCAAAGTGCTCAAAAATGCATGATTTTTCTACAGTATCTAAGTCATGATTTTAGATGAATTTAGGTGGAAGATTCACTTCAATTGGATTTAGCATGTGAAAGTTATAAGGGTTCAAGTTACATTTTCGAGAAAAATCTATTTTAATTTGAATCATTATCGTTCATTGTATTTAAATATTTGAGCAAAATTTGTAGAGTAGTAGTGAGTATAATGATTACATGGATAAATTGGCAATATTATTACAAGTCCGTAATCTGTTGAGTTTGACTCATTTTGAGTTTTCAATATTTAGTTATGAATTTATAAGGTTATTAACATTTTCTTTGTAAAAATAAAGATGACAATAGCTCATTTTCCAATTTAATGTTCTCTGTTACAGAGACATACTTGAAACCAATTTTAATATTAAGTTCATCTAAAATGAAAAATACGTAGTGGTTTCATCCATTTTAGAGTTGAAATGAATTAGTTATGATTTTTCAAAGTTAAATACATTTCTCGGTTTGTAAATAATTACATTCGGATTTTATAAAGCATTCAAAACTTTTCTTACCGAGGCGCTACCTAGCGCAGACCACGGACAGTGGGCCCATGCACAATTTCGCGCCTTCACGCTTTGCAAATTACCGACGACATGGGCCGCGTGTCAACGACCTCCACCATGCAAGCGCTGCGTGAAACAGAGCCGTGGCCGTGGAGCCGTTGGATCTAGATCCAACGGTCCACGTGAGGGCGAGATCGGCCGTCCGACGGCCGAGGGTCCGAGCCGTCGATTCGCATCCAACGGTCAAGAATGATTCAAGTTATAAGGATTCCTTTTGCTTAACGCACGTGTTTTAGGACAGGGCCCACATGTCGCTGAGTACTTTGCTTTACTTAACGCTTTGGCTTATCGTGCAAGGGGCCCACATGTAATAGACTTATTAATGCGTTAAGACATCGTTTAATCGGTAATGATTGCCATTAAGGGTTAATGAGCTAGCTACAGTTGTTGGTCCGCGTCCGACAAGCGTGGCCGCGCGGCTTGCCCCGGCGGCTCACGCCATTTGTGTGCTACTGGCGGCGTGTGAATGACACGAGCAGTGCGTAATAGTATTGCGCACCCAAATGAAGCACCCACACCACCGGAGACGGCCTCTGGCGGCTAGCCGTGGCGGCGGTGCTACGATCGAGAACACGGCAGCGGCGCAGAGGTGCTCGGCGCTAAATAAGCATGCAACTGTGTCCTAGGCACTATTAGCGTGTTACCTAAGTCGAGGAGGAACTCGGGGATCTTTGGGAGTCGCTGGAGCTTCGACGGAGTGGAAGGAGATGACGGCGGCGGCACGGGTTCAAGCAAGAGCCATAACTGGTGAACCAGAGAGGAAAAGAACGATTACGCTAGCTCAAGGATACTTAGAGGAAGGTGCATATGCTAGCAATCGGAAAAGGGCTTACCACCAGGCGGGAGAAGAAGATGATGTCACGCCGACAACAAGGGAAATCTCAAATCAGACACACCCGAGAGACATTAATGAAATCGATTGAGGAAGTACTTAAGATATACCAAAGCACAATTGGACGCGCAAGAATAAGGTCAATACCTCTGGATTGGAAACCGCAAGACGAGGTCCTCGGGCGCGCTCTGACACTGGCAGAGAGCTCGAAGGTGGCCAAGGAGCTACAAGCAATGCGAGGAGCTAAGATTAGCCAAAATGGAAACGGCAGGTGCAAAGAACCGAGGGCTATGACCGGTTGAAGCTTACGGAGAGGAGAACAGCGAGCTCCTCTTTCCTCGGACAGGAGGAAAGATGGAGGAATTGAGAGTCGAGAGGGTATTAAGGACAGTGAGAGGTGGGAGCGAGTGCGGTACACAGAGGAGATGCGCGGGGATAGGCCAACGGACGCGGTGGAGGTCAGGAGGGAACAGGGCAGCGCGGCCGCGTGGAGGAAATGCTCTGCGCGAGCCCCGCCCGAGGAAGAAGGCGGTCGAGGCCGGTGGCCCGAGGCGGCAGTGACTCACGGCGAGGAAAAGGAACGGGACGACGTGGCTTCACGTGAATCGTTCGATCGGGATCGAACGGCCGGGATATAACGTGGGTTTTTGAACTGCCAAAGGGGTAAGAAATCTGGACCGTTGATCTTTAGATCCTACTACCGCATGTCTTGGTGCAATTAGTGGACTCGGTGAGTCACTCGCTGGTCGGACTCGGACCCAATGAATAGTATCCATTGGTTTGGGGTTTTAGGGTTTGGTGATAATTAATTTAATTCCTCTACTTTGGTGAGACCTTATAAATAGAAATAAATTCCCAAAATTCTGAAATAATTCCCAGAGGTTCTGGGATAGTCTAGTGTTCATAAAAATTATAATATCATACTGTTTATGATATATTTTGTGTTTTATAAATTCAAACTTAAGCTATGTTGTTTGGTTGTGTTTGAATTTTATCAGGGTTCAAACTCTTCCCAAAAATTTGGGAAAAATTATATTAATTCATGATAAGTAATGTAGTATTTGAATAAATTAATTCCAGGGGAACTTCAATAGCATTTGTTTTGGTTTTTCATTTGTAGTTCCAATTAT
Source organism: Hsuehochloa calcarea (assembly GCA_036346395.1). Classification (NCBI taxonomy): domain Eukaryota; kingdom Viridiplantae; phylum Streptophyta; class Magnoliopsida; order Poales; family Poaceae; genus Hsuehochloa; species Hsuehochloa calcarea. The sequence continues at coordinate 10,507,933 of CM070596.1, read as the reverse complement.
AGCATAAGTTTAATTCCTTTCACAGATTTTCCAAATGCAATATTTAATATAAATGCTGGAAATCATGATGCATGCTAATGAAATGCATAATAATCCTCTTTATTAATTTGGGGATGTGACAACATAGAAACATGCATATCTGACATATCCACCAACGACGGGGCATCGTTGTTAAGACCAACGCCAATGCCCTCTTGGGACGGTTGCTCCTCCATTAGGGGGCCCTTGCGAAAGTTCCACAATGGAATTCAACTTCCTTCATGGTGTTATTCACCACATCTACATTCTTTTCCATGACATCTTGGCGATTGTCCTCTCCGTCACAACCTCCAACGACCGCACCTGAGATGCGAGCACAATCTCCTTGTACATGTCCTAATCATCGTTGCACGAGATTGGCATCAACAAGGTGTACACCTTTGAACCTAGCCTAGCATTGTACCGCCCCTCTATTCCAACAACCACCCGGGCTCATCCCATCCAAGGATCGACTTAATCCTCGTCATAAGAGTTTGAATGGTTGGTGATTCTCCAAACACAAGTACAATAACTTCCATGCCAACAAACTCGACACCATTATCTGTTTGGCTAACCGACCCACCATTAAATACACGTATAACTTTATCCATCTACATCCAACAATCCGAACAAAATATTGCAAAGTCAATACTGCATGCCATATGTACCAACTACCACACATACAACTAAAGAATAACTACGAATCCTCAAATTCGTGCATAAAACGCTTCAAAGTAGTACTAAAAATTCCATATATGACTAATGCTGACTAATATACAACGAACAAAAAATTAGTCAACTATTGCCAACAGATAATTTGATTGCAAAAAGGTCCGACATGCTGGGAATTGATTTTTTGAACTAAATAGGCCTTTGTTAAAGCAAAATTTTATTACTAACTCCCCACCAACTAGATTTTCCAATCTGACCTGTTTGGCCACGCCACCACCCCGGCGTGGCAACCAAACAAATTATTTTCTCACAAAAATAACAAAACTATGATTTGATAGCCATATTTCCATCACAACTACATGAAACTATAATGACATGTCCTATTTCGATTATCCAAATAAACCCTACCCACAACATCCAATTTTCTTCACAAATGGCTAAAAATCGCATGAACACAACAAAATATGCACACATTCAAGTACCATTGCGTACTAATGCTATCTAATTCACTATGAAGTGCAACGATTCAAACCAATTCTACTCAAACATGCAATTTGGCCAAAACCCTAAATCTACAAATATAACCGAATTTATCCAAAATAAATGGAGGGAATGTGTGATATTACATTGGAGATTATCTCCATGTGTTTATGGACTTCAAATCAGCTCCAAATCGCTGGATTTGGGGAGGTTGGGGTGGGAGGAGGGAGGATGTGAGGGGGGGGGGAAGAGATGAGGATGGGGGATGAAGAACTAGGTGGGCCGACAACACCTAACACCAGTACTCATGACGTTACAAGTCACATCTGTCACACCACGCGCGTTAGCGTGACAAGGCGGACATGTAACGTCATGAGTACTGGTGTGACCAGGACTGGGCCATGCAAGCCATCCACGCTGGCTGAAGGATCTAGACCCGCCATTATGAGTTAATGGAGTGTTTTGGTGATTAATGACAAATCTAATTGTGAGATTAACATTTCTATTGATATATCTAGCATGTAGTCTCATTTGGATATAAAGGTGAAATTCAAACGAGATATGCATTCAACTTGTACTCTTATATAATGTTGCATTCATTAGATCCAAAATATAGGTTGAACTCCACCATAAGTATATCTTGAATATGTGCATATGTTTTCTTTACACATATGTGTATGCACACATTTAGGGGGAGCTCATTCTATATTTTATGGTTTCATTAGTATTGATCCATATTCCCTTTACCACATATATTTGGGATGTTTACTTTGAAACATATCCGGTTGAGTATACAAAACTTGTATAGTTTTTGTATACTTTTGTTTTGAGTATATAGAACTTGTGTAGTTCTTGTATACTCATGTTTCGAATATATAAAACTTGTGTAGTTTTTGTATATTCATGTTTTGAGTATATAGAACTTATGTAGTTCTTGTATACTCAAGTTTTGAGTATGTAGAACTTGTGTAGTTCTCGCATACTCATGTTGTGAGTATATATATATATATATATGACTTGTGTAGTTTATATATACTCATAACGTGTTACTTTTATCCAAATCAATTTATGTGTGATTGAAATGGTTATCATCAATTACAAAAGAGGGAAAGATAAAGAAATCTTGTCCCACCATTATGAGTTAATGGTATGGTGTGGTAGTTAATGATAATTATATTGTGGAACCAACATTTTTCATGAGTTGGATGAATAGGTTATGTTCCAGGATGATGAAGACTTGGGATGATCATGAGTTGATCATCAAGTCAAGATTGAAGTAAAGGTTGCATCATGTGTTGATGCACATCAAGTCAAGAGAAGACCCATCATGTGTTGATGGAGGTCAAGTGGAAGAATGCATCATGTGTTGATGCATGTCAAGACTCGGGATGAAAAAATCATCATGTGTTGATGATTGTCAAAGTCAAAGACCAGGACTTGAAGTGTTGATGTGCGTCATCAAACTTCAAGAAGATGCAAGGCAAAGGTATGACTAGCTAGGCCTAAGGATGTGTTCCTAGTTTTTTACCGGTCTTGGTGTTTGGTTGGAAGACCGGATTGCTAGTATATGATTGCCGTACTATTAAGAGGGGTCTTGACTAGCAGCATGAGTTAGTCATGTGTTGATAGCTCATTGTGTTTGCTCTAGCTCATCTATGCATGAAGCTATTATTTGTGAATGTATTTTGCAAATAATTGATGCTCATGCATTTAATCTTTGTAGCATGGGACTATAGTTTGCAAATGTGTTTTGCAAATGGTTGAAGTCCATGCACCTTAGCCTTGTGGCATGATGCTGTTATTTGCGAATGTGTTTTGCAAATAGTTGAAGCTCATGTTTGATTTCTTGTAGCATGTGACTTAAGTTTACAAATGTGTTTTGCAAATGGTGTAAGTCCATGTACCTTATTCCTTGTGATGAGTATTCTAAAAGTTGGCAAATGTGTTTTGCAACTTATTGAGAATATCATCTTTGAAACCTTTATTGGAATTGCACTCAAATGAGCGAATGCGTTTTGCCATTTGAAGTGAAGCCAAAGGGTTTGGTCTCTGGAGCCTGGCGGTCTGACCGCCGAGGTCACCTGTCTGACCGGTGGCCAATCGGTCGAACTACCATGTGTTGGGCGGTTCGACCGATTTACTCTTGTGTTGATTCTCTGTGCGGTAGTTCCGCCGTTGAGAAAACGGAACTACCGGTGTGCGGAAGTTCCGGAGTTCGTGCGGAACGTTTATTCCAGAGAGCACCCTTTTTGGGACTTAGCTGATTTTTCTCGGGCAGTCGGACCGGCCAGCCTTGGCGGTCTGACCGATTCAGCGGCGGTCAGACCGACCATTAGTTGGCGGTCCGACCGGCCGAAGGCCCAACATCTAGTTTTATAGCCGTTGGGGCACGGGCGGTCCGACCGCCATTAGTTGGCGGTCAGACCGGCCCTATGCTGATTCGAGGGAATCTTCCTCCAATGGCTAGTTTTTGTGTGTGGGCTATAAATAGCCACCTTGGTCGGTTGGGGATGGTTGCTGCTGTCATTGTGAACATCTATTGAGCCTCTTGAGCTAAGAGCAAGCCTCTCATCCTCATATGTGCATGTGTACACTTAGTGAGCTTGGAGAGTAAACCCTAAGTGCATGTGTTGCCTTAGGTAGTAGATTGTGTATCCACTTGAGCGTTGACACTTGATTAGTTCAAGTGAACGTTGAGTCTTATTTCTCTTGGTGTTTGCCGACACCTAGACGGCGTGGAGGCGTCGTGCCCGGTGATCTTCTCAAAGAAGCTTGTGAGAAGACCCGGTATGTTGTGAGTGGTTTGGTGCTCGCCATCTCCGGAGTGGAGGAAGAGCAACCTTAGTGGAGCGAGGTGTTGGTTCGTGTTGGAACCGGTCCAAGTGGTTGGACTTACCTCGGAGGTGTTGGCTTAATTACTGGAGTCGGTCCAACGTGATTGGGTTTACCTCAACGTGGATTAGAGGAGACTGGCAAGTCGCCGAACACCACGGTAAAATATAATTGTGTCCATCTAGTTTTGATTGAGCTTTACTTTGAGCAATTTACATTACATGCTTTAATTGCTTATATACCTTTGTATGATTGCTCTCTTGTATTGTACTCTTATTGTTGGTGCACTTAGGGGAGTCTAGTTGATTTATGTTTTAATTGTGCAAAATCAATTTGTTATTAGCTTCCGCATTAGTAATTGGTTTTAGTTCGAAAAAGTTTTTTAAAATTGTCTATTCACCCCTCTCTAGTCGGCCACCTCGACCTTACAATGACACGCCTCGCGTACGACGGCTTGCATGGTAGATTTGGTCACGCTAAGGTCAATAGCATGACAGAATGCTTTGATCACAACCGCGTGTTATGGCGTGTCCAAAGAGTTATGAAATAAAGTTACCTAAGGTTAACTTTAAAATACTATTTAAAAAAGATTAAATAAAAAAATTCCTTGCTTTAACATCTTCGATGGAGAATGTTTATAGCGTGTTTTTTTTTGGGGTCTGGGAAGCGTGATTGACGTTGAACGTCGTGTCAGACAAATAATCTCACGGAGAGAGCGCTGCACATCCTAGCGCGTGTTGTCGCCGCGCCAGTGATCGATGCGTCCTCGCCGCAGCACGCCCCTGTTGTGCCCAAGCCATACGGCGCTTGTGTCAACAGCAGACGCTCGGGAAGGACACGCAAGCAAATCAGGGGCTGCCCATTTCGGCTTTGTTTCTTACGGGCGTAATTAAGGAGTTCTATACGAATCCACGAAGAGAGATCGTTGCTTTAATAGGATAATAATAATAGATGGATAGATTTGGAAGGAGAAAAACACGTGTTGGTTCCAAAAGGAAACTGTCATGATTGGCGCCCATTGAACAATCAGCAGGAAGTGCATATGTTCATGGTCATGGATTGGTTGGTTCTACCCTGTTCTTCAGTTCAGTCGCCGTGGCGGTTTCAGACTTTCTCCTGAACAGACGGGGCCGGGACCCGGAGAGTCCCCGGCCGCTTGAACTCCTCATCCCGTAGTCTATAAATAGAGGCCTCATTGAACGAAGGAATCAAGCATAGGTTCATTCTATTGTTGTGTTCTTGTGTTCTTCATACGATTGATCATTGTATACGAGGTCGTTCGACCGATGGTTACTCATCAAGACGATCGATCGTGATCGAAAGGTAACCGTCAAGAACGACACTCGTAGATTGAATCGTATTTTCTAGATTGGTTCTTGAAGTATGTCGATCGGAGATTGCACGAAAGATCGATGTTGATTGTACCCTCAAGTCGCCGATCGTAAAGAAAATTGCGCTTTTTTTCCTTCTATTCTTTCTTCGCATGAAGAGTACCAAAAAAAACATCGTGGTAGCATCTTCGGATCGGCCGCCATGGTCGCCGGCAGACGGCCGCGCCCGCCGCCGCCAGAAGAGCGCGGCGGCTCTTCGCGGGCGCCGCCGCCACCTTCGAGAGCGGCGGCTCCCATGAAGGGAGCCGCTGCTGCGCTGTGGTGGCTCCCTCCATGGGAGCCACCGCCGCCAGAAGAAGCGGCGGCTCCCATGAAGGAGCGCCGCCGCCGCTGCGGTGGCTCCCTCCATGGGAGCCGCCGCCAAAGAAGCGCGGCGCCCGCCCGCCGCCGTTGCTGTGATGGCTCCCTCCATGGGAGCCACCACGCCCGAGAGGAGCGCGGCGGCCCCATGAAGGAGAGCCGCCGCCACCGAGAGACTCGGGGTAGGGAAACCCTACCCAGAGTCCCCCGCAGATGTTATAAGGCAAAGCGGCCGGCCTTTGGGCCGCCCGTATAAACCGACTAAAAAAAAAAAAGAAGAAAACGAAAAAGGGGCCGTTTTGCGAAAGGCCTCTGCTTTTTCCAGTAAATTGCGCTAAAATTTCTTAATCGAGTTTTCACGTTATAGCCCCCGAAATTGCGACGATAGAAAATTCATATTCCACAGAAAAGGGCCTCTGAATTCAAATTTTGAATCGGTTTTGCATTTGAAGCATATTCTACCTTGTTATTATTATTTCTATGCAATTTATTTATCAGATTTATTGTTTTTGATTATTTGTGATTATTAATATTGCTTTTAATCTTTGAAAATAGCGATAAATCATGAAAATGCATGGAAAAATATTTAAACACGTTGGGAGTTCAAGAGCATTATAAGAATTTTGCAATCATTTTATGGAAATTACCAGTGAGAATCTTATGAACCTTTTGCATGAATATGAAAATGACTCGCATCACAAACCAGAGTTCAAGAACGACCAAGATGGCCGTAATTTATACAATCTCCAATTATGTGATAATGTAATCACGAATGAGCAGAAGATTGAAAAGACCATCTCTACCTTTACCCGAATGTGGTGCAATCCGCACGCAGTTATTGTCAAAATGGCTACAAGTAGTATGCCGCAGTGATTGACATCATGAAAATTGCGGAAGCTCAAGATGATGTTCTAAGTAAGAACTACATCTCACAGCCACCTAGTAGCAATATTGGTCATGAAGCCAATACTAGCAGCTACAAGGTGATGAAGCCTCTCACGAAGGAGAAGGGCAAGAAGGGTAAGGTACAGTGTGTCGCACGTAATTGGTGTTTTACAGTCTAAGAAAGGGGGCAAATGATAGCATGAGGCACACCTCACCATTGCAGGCACGGAAGATCCACACCCATTAGTTGCACTTATGGATGTGGACAGCCTAGTAGCTGCCCCCATCATGCCTCCTTTAGACATCATGTAATTGCCCAAGAGGAGAAGATCGCCATGTAGCAGATTGAGGCGAAGTTTCAATACTCACGATTCGATCTAGTGCACGATTGCACTTAGAATCACTTGCATTTTGTGATTATGATGAAACTTTGAATAATGGTTGTAGGCTCTAGAAGAGCAAAGCATTAAATTTTTATGATGAGTCCTGCAAGACTTATAATTCCCGTATTTATGATAGCAAATTATGTTCTAATATCTGAAGTATTTTATTTTATGTGTTGCTGGTTTTCTGCTACATATTAATAAAGTACATTATATTAGAATGCATGTAGCGCCCTATGGAGGAAGTGTGCTTAGCGGTAGCAAGCACAATGAATACCACCGCGATCAAGAAGAATACTGTAGCCTTACGACAATCGCAGCAAATGATACATGTATAATAGGCTCAGAAGGGCCACAATTATACTCCCTACGGACATAACTTTGGTCATTAAAGAAGCCATGTTGTTTCAGACTTTCTCCTGAACTTGCAGTTGAGACTGGCACGATGGAACCTTCTAAAAGGCATACTAGAATTGAACATCCCCATGAAGGGAGACATCGGCATGGATGTGTGCGCACACATCGGAGTGAAAAACTAAAGGACTTGCCCGCAATTGAAAGTAGCGGTAAGCAAATAGAAGCATAAGAAATATCGCCCCTTGAAGACATAGCTATAAACTTTATGATCTTGGGAGAATCTATGAATAAGCCAATGTACCAATGTCGACATTTACTTTGCAAAGAAAATTGTCACAATCATCAATCTTGATCCGAGCTCGCATCGCTCGTTGAATATAAGAAAAGATCAAATTGAGAAGATTGGAAGAAGGCAATAGAAATCAATTGTTCTCTCTGAATAAAAGAGAGGTGTTTGGGCTCAGAAGCCGCACACCTCCCCATGTGCACCATGTAGGGCATAAGTGGGTATTTGTTCGAAAGAGAAATGAAAGAAGCAAGGCTCGTTGCACAAGGTTTCACTCAACGTCCGTGAGATTGTTATGAAGAAACCTATTCCCTGGCCATGAGCGAAATTACCTTTAGATATTTATCTCAATGGCAAGTGAACTTGAAGTTAGAAGTGAAATTGATGGATGTGGTAATCTGATACCTTTATGAAAATTTGGCGGACATTTATATGAAGATACCGAATGTATCCTCGTCCCAACCAAGATAGAGCAAATAGAAATCTATGAGTGTGCAACTCTAAAGTCACCGTATGGATCAAGCAATCAGAGTATGTGGTATAATCGCTCGAAGCGACTTTCTATGCAAGAAAGGCTACACGAACAATGAGAATTATCCCCGTATTTATACGACGATCCTGTGATGGATTTTGTATAAATCTCGGTGTATAAAGATGATCTGAATATCATTGGAACCTTAGAAGGTATTAAGAAAGCAAGCTCTTACCGAGTCGAGTTCAAATAAAAGATTTGGATCAAACCAACATCGCCTAGGCTTGCGGCTTGAGCATATCCCTAAGAGATTCTAGTACATCACCAACCTACACTCGTAAAGTGTTGAAAAGGTTCGGCTTTGAAAAGGCATATCCTTCGAAGTGCCGATGGTCTGAGATCCTTGCAGCAAGACAAGGACCCGTACAGATCTAAAGAAGAGGGGGAGGAAGTCCTGGGACCAAAATTCCCATACTTGAGTGCAGTAGGAGCACTTATGTTTTAGCAAACTGTACTAGATCAGACATTGCATTTACCGTAAACCTATTAGTAAGGTATAGTACAGAACCTACCAAAGGCATTGGCAGGAAATAATGGACATCTTCCGTTACCTCCAAGAAAGCAAAGAACTTAGTCTATTCTACAGAAAGAACCAAGACTTGTGTATGAATGACTATGAAGATGTTGGGTCCTGTCGAACCCACATACAACCAAGTCGCAAACAGGCTATGTATTCCTATGTGGTGGAACTGTAATTCCGTGAAAATCGTCTAAGCAAAGTCTTGTATCGACTTCGACGAACCACTCACAAATCATAGCACTGTACGAGGCCTCACAAGAATGTGCTTGGTTTCGGCGGATGATTCACCACATCCAGCAGTCATGTGGATTGAATACGTGCAAACCCCACTATTATCTATGAAGATAATACGACTTGCGCCGCACAAGAGTAAATGAGTTATGTGAAGAGTCCCTTACAAAGCATATCAATCCCAAGTTCTTCTATGCTCACGAAATGCAAAAGATGGACGAAATTAAAGTCATCGTGATACTAAGTCATGTGAAAATCTTGCGATTTATTCACTAAGTCACTTCAGCCTAGTTTTGAAAGATGCATACGTGGAATTGGAATGATAAGACTTAGACAAGTGCAGATCTGTGGGGAGAATCTTCACGAACTCATTATTGAATCTTGATCACGAAGATCAAGTACCCAAAGAATAAATCACTCGAGATTAAATAAAGCAGGTGGATTGTACTCTTTTTCCTTGACGAGTTTTCCCAAGTTTCTCGGCTAAGGTTTTTAATGAGGTAATTGTGCAACATGCAGTAACGCATGACATGTACTCTTTCTCCAAATTTTTCCCACGGGTTTTTATGGAGTTTTTACGAGACATGAACATGTTGGATGAGTGTTCAAGGGGAGTGTTAAGCCGGGCCCGTGACTCTGGAGAGTCTCGGCCAAGACGGGCCAGGACCCTGAGAGTCCTCGCCCATTACTCAACAGTTTTCTAATTTCTACCTTACCTCGCGTCAGCATTCCATTTCACTCCCTCCTTTCTCACTAGGTAAACTCCCATCCAAAAAGAGCTAACCATTTTTCACTTCTAGTTCTACTACACCATTGATCACCACTAGTAGACAGTACACACTTCCTGTTCTTGGAATCACAGAGAGGGGGAGAGAGGGGTCAGCTCAAGCCTTGAGGAGTCAAGAGTTAGACATATGAGAGAGAATTGTGGCAGGGCAACAAAGCCAAAGAATAATCTCGTTGCGGTCGAACAGTGGCGGAGCGCGCGTGCAGACTGCAGACAGACACACAAGAGAACGTACGTCGCGCGCGAAAGCAACGCAAGAGACCGGATTCCATCCTCCCTCCGCCACTAACATTCCATTCTCGGCAACTTTGATCCTTGGCTTGCTCCTTCCGAGCAAGCAACGCAGCCGGTCGAGGAGATCACCGCCGCCTCAGACCACCGGCACACGCGCGCGCGTGCGCGCGAGGGATAAGTAACCGCAGATACCCTGCCCGGAGCCGCCAGCTCGCTCTATGGCACTTGCCGCCGTGCGCCATGCCCCGCACCTCAAGCAAAGTGGCGCCGCGGCTCTCCTCTAATGCCCGCTACCACACCCTCCTCTTCTTCCTTCTCCCCCTTCTGTCCTCCTCGTTGCGGATTCTTGCTACCTCGGCGCGCCGGAAGATGTCGGTGATGCGGCCGCGACGGTGGTTGACCGGCCATGGCCGGCTCCTCCTGCTCCTATGCTGCTGCCTCCTCGCCTTCCCCTGCCACGGTGCGCACAAATATTTCTTTCTTTATTTCCTACTCGCTCCAAGAAAGTTCATTCTTTGATCGATCGATGCAAATGTTCTTGATGAAATTGATGTGATGATTGCAAATTCACGATTAATAACTTCAGCTATGCACTCGTTCGTGGGGACGTACGGGGTGAACTACGGGAGGATCGCGGACAACCTGCCGGCGCCGGAGGAGGTGGTGAAGCTGCTGAAGATGGCGCGGATCAAGAACGCCAAGATCTACGACGCCGACCACTCCGTCCTGGACGCGTTCCGCGGGTCGGGGCTCAACCTCGTGATCGCCATCCCCAACGGGTTTATCAAGGACATGGCCGCCAACCCGAGCAAGGCCATGGACTGGGTCAACGAGAACGTGCAGCCCTACTACCCGTCCACCCGCATCGTCGGTATCACCGTCGGCAACGAGGTGCTCGGCGGCCAGGACGTCGGCCTCGCCGAGGCCCTCCCCGGCGCTGTCGTCAACGTCCACGACGCTCTCACCGCGCTCCGCCTCGCCGACAAGATCGAGCTCACCACCCCCCACTCGGAGGGCGTCTTTGCCAATTCCTACCCGCCCTCCGCCTGCGTCTTCCGCGAAGACCTCATGGTCTACCTCAAGCCGCTCCTCGACTTCTTCTCCAAGACCGGCGCCCCTTTCTACGTCAACGCCTACCCGTTCCTCGCCTACATGAGCGACCCGGAGCACATCGACATCAACTACGCGCTCTTCAAGCCCAACTCCGGCATCTACGACCAGAAGACCAACCTCCACTACGACAACATGTTCGAGGCCCAGGTCGACGCCGCCTACTTCGCGCTCGAGGCGGCCGGGTACCGGGACATGGAGGTGCGCGTGGCGGAGACCGGTTGGGCGTCCGCCGGAGACCCCACCGAGGCCGGCGCCAACATGGAGAACGCCAGGACGTACAATTTGAACCTCAGGAAGAGGCTCTTCCTCAGGAAGGGGACGCCCTACCGGCCCAAGAAGGTGGTCAAGGCTTACATCTTCGCGCTCTTCAACGAGAACCTCAAGCCCGGGCCGACCACCGAGCGCCATTACGGCTTGTTCAAGCCCGACGGCAGCGTCTCCATTGATATTGGCTTCAAAGGGCTCGTGTCGTCGTCTGCGTCGCCATCGTCCCTCATGCCATTCAAGGTCTGCTTCTTCTCATCTTTGTCATGTAACATTTCTGTTGCTTTGATATCTTGACGATGTTTCCGCGGTGCTCAATTGAACTGATTTGATCTTCTGTTTTTGCAGAGAGCTCGAGCAGGGGGGTGGATTGTACAGTACTCGGCTACGCTTCTTTCATGTGCATTCATTTTTTTGTTTTAGCAACCTGATTACAGACATATTAGCATGCCTGTATTAGAACTCGAGCGAAACGAAACCGCCATGCATGCTTCCTGAACTGTATGTTTATGGTCATGAGATGTGCTCTGGGCTGCACTGACAAACTTCGCAAATTCTTTGGCTGCAAATTCCTAGAAAATTGTGGTATCAAAAGTTCAAAATACAAAAGAATGATTCCCTCCTGTATATCAGTATTCTGTTTCTCTTCATGTAAATAATTACTGTGCTTTTCTCATTTCTGAATGTCTGTCTTACGCTTCAGAATCCAGCCTGACCTTTTACTAATCAAACTTAAGTATGCCTTTTCAAACCAGAATTTCATCGCCCCTATTTTACAACATCAATCAGGTTTGATTTCGACTGCAATTTTGTAACAGACATTTTTTATTAATTTAAAACTTGCATGAATTTCTTGTATTTCAAAAACTTTGTTGCATTTTGAGATTTCCAAAAGCTTGACTTGCAACTCAAAAAGATAAATCATTTTCCCTTGCACCCAAATTGAGATTATTAAAAATCTACCAGTTAATTATGTGTTAAATCTCCTCAGGATTTGAATTTCAAATCCAAACCAATTTCAAACCAAAAATCAAATCCAATTTTCCTTTCCCTCTTTCTCCTCGGTCCAAATCCCACCCACAGCCCAACACCTTCCCTCTCCTGCCGGCCCAGCCGTCTTCTTCTCACACAGTAGCCCTATCCCCCTCGTGCAGCCCAGCTGGCCTCAGGGCCCGCGAGCAAGAGGCGGCCCAGCAAGCAGCGACAACCCAACATCGCCCTCTCTCTCTCTCGCACCCTCACTGTCGTGCGAGCCTGACCTGACGCAATAGCTGGCCTTGTACATCTTCTTCCTCCTACCTCTTTCTCTCTCTATGGCGCGCTCGCCCTCTCTCCCGCGCGCCGCGCCTACACATGTGTGACGAAACACACCTACTCCTCGAGCGCAACGCCACTGCGACCTCGTCGCCTCGCCCCGTCAACATCATGGCACTATGTTTCTTCTCCCCAAGCCTTCTCTCTCTGCCTCCTTCCGATGTTCTGTCACATGCACTCGAGTGCCCTTGCCATCCTCTGTGCCTCGAGTCTGGCTCCACATCTCCAGCACCACGACCTTGTCCCATCACTACAAGAGCACGCGTCATGCCACGCCTGCTGCATCTCGCGAGAACCCGCCAAGCACTCTTCACACCCCACTTCATCTCTCTCCTTCTCCTTGGTATTTAAACCCAAATCGAGCGTGTCCCTTTGTGCGCCAACTTCTCCTCTACCTATTTTCCCAACTCCCATATCCTCTTGCCCTTGAATTGGAGAGTAGTTTGTCGTGCACCTCGTCATCCCAAACTCCAGTCGAAAGCGCCTCCACCTCGAGTGAGTTTCACCCTTGGTCCTTGGTTTCATTATTTTTGCCTCATTCCCCGCTCTCTAATGTCCCTCTTCTTGTTGTACTATAGGGAGGCCAGAGCGACTTCATCGTCCCTAGTGCCAGTCCAGAGCACGCACGCCACCACCTTCGTCTCGTGTTTGGCCAACTCCGTGAGCTTCTTCCCAAACCGTTTGCATCACGATGCGTTCCACATCCCCCGCATTGTTTCCCCTCAATCACCTTTGAATCTCCTTCATAGGAACGTGCGGACGCCATCCTCTTCCTCGTCTCTGGGTTCCACTGCCATCCTCAACGTTGCTACCTCTCCGATGAGTCTCGGCCTTCTTTGACTGTGTTTTTGCGATCTCTGTCACCGCCTTGCCCCTATGCGCTGCTTTGTTTCAGCTATCTGTCACCAAGGAGGGCTGCCACCGTGAGCCCTGTTGTCGCCTCCGCCGCTGCTCATTGCTTGACCACCACTTTTCCTCCCCACCGTCGTTGTCCACACCGGTGAGTTCCTTGAAGTCTCAGGATCACTTTCCATCACTTAATGTTACACTCCACCTTGGTTTGTGTCATCGCCGCCATTCTAGTGCTAACACCACCACATTTCTTCACCGCCGGTGAGCTCGCCATGCCGCTCGAGCATGGCTCCCTCCCCGCTCCTCTATTCCAAAGAAGGAGCACTTTAGCGTTGACATGTGGACCCTACCTAGAGATTAAGGTTAAATATAAAGGTTAAGTTTAACTTCAGTTACTTAGTGTTAATGTTAGCATGACATGTGGGCCCAATGCGATTAAATAATCTAATTAAACCGTAGTTTAGCTTATGTGAGTATAACATGCGGGCCCCACCACTCAAAACTCATTGCAGAGACCCAGTCGGTAGACCTAGCGGCTAACATGTGGGCCTCCTAGTTCCATGAACCGTTGGGTGGACCGAGTCCATGTGGATCACTGTCCCACCTATCAGTCTTTCAGGTTTTCCCATATAAAATTAATTAATTAAAAACCCAATGGACTCCACATGCAAGTCACAAAGAATTTTCTTAAGAAAAATAAAAATAAAATCCAACCAGACCCACCTGTCATAAATTTCAGAATTTATGGAATTTCTCTAGGTCAAACTTTGGAGAGCTCGTTCTCCCTCGTTTTAAATCCAAATGATTTGATTTTTATTTCTAAATTTATATAAATTAAATATCTTTCCATCCGTACCAAATCATAATTTTTGTTGTTCATTTCAATTTTATTTAAATTTATTTTAGGTATGTACATTTATTTGAAGTCGTCGTTTTGTGCTTAAATAGATTCCAACGTCGTCAAAGACTTCACCACTACTTCAGGACAAGACCTATAATAGGATCATCAATTCCCACGATTACACAGGGGCTTGTTTTGAAGGCAACTCAATCATTCGATTTGTAGACCTATACATAATTGCGCAGGGGATCATTTAGTGATAAACAGTTATTGATTGAATGATCATTTAGTGATAAACCGTTATTGATTGAATTTAAGTAGAATAAGAATGAAAAGAGTGATAGAATTCGTGCAATCATATGAAATAGTAGACCCATAGTGATGGTGTTTATAAATTTGGATGTTATGATCAAGGTACAAAGCCTACTCAAGAGAGAATGAGTATCGTTACAAGATTAAAAAAAATTGTGGTGGTTTATCTCTTTAATTGTGAGAATAATTAATTGGCGCGAAGAGATACTTTGGTGGAACGGTGAACTAGGGTAAATATTGTAATAAGTAGTTCGTACTAAATGAAAGGTACACAAGTTAAGTTATTGGAGGTAACCTTGAGCTCCAATGATGCCTAATTTTGGATTTGTTGGATTTAGTGAGATTAAGGAGATGGATAGTAATCCTGACCCTACTTTCAACTAAAGTTGTATTCCAGTAGGGACAACAAAGGTTATCGACATCTTGGAAGTTACAACTATTCTTGTTGATGGGCAATTTATTGTCGTCAATCCGTTAAGAACAAGTGCCCTCTACCCAGGATCAATGATTTGTTTGATCAACTCAAGGGTGCCTGCGTATTTTCCAAGATAGATCTACGATCAGACTACCATCAGTTGAAGATCAGGAAAGAAGATATTCCCAAGACAACTTTCTCAACCTGATATGGATTGTATGAGTTTACAATCATGTCATTTGGATTGACCAATGTCACTACATACTCATATACATAGACAAGTTTGTGGTGGTTTTCATCGATGACATTCTGATTTTTCTACGACCGATGAAGAGCATGAGGAACACCTAAGGCTAGTTTTGGAAAAGTTTAGAGAACACCAGTTTTATGCCAAGTTCAACAAGTGTGTATTCTGGCTAAAGGAAGTTCCTTTCCTAGGATATGTCATGTTTGCTGGAGGAGTCACTGTAGATCCATCTAAAGAGGAGTCAGTTCTCCATTGGAGGTAACCCACACCAGTAACTGGGATTCAGAGTTTCCTTGGATTGGCTGATTATTACCGACACTTCATCAAATGATTCTCTAAAGTTGCACGACCCCTTACCCAGTTACTCAAAAAGAAAAAGAAGTATGTTTGGACCGAGAACTGCAAATAAATCTTTCAAGAGCTGAAGAATAAGTTAAATTATGCCCCAGTTTTAGTACTAACGGACATCCATAAGAATTTTGACATGTATTGTGATGCGTCACAACAAGGATCTGGATGTGTACTGATACAAGAAGGAAGATTAGTTGCTTACGCTTCTAGACATCTAGGACCACAACACAAGAATTGTCCAACTCACGACTTGGGGCTAGCGTCGGTTGTTCATGCCTTAAAAATATGGCAACATTACCTCATTGGTAGTCGTTGTGAGATATACACTGATTACAAGAGTCAAAAATATATGTTTACCCAATCAAACCTGAACTTAAGGCCAAAACAATAGTTAGAGTTAATCAAGGATTATGACCTTGGTATTCACTACCACCCTAGGAGCAATAAGATGTAACATGATATGAGGGAAAGATACTGATAGTCCCGACAGAAAAAGGAAGTAGTCGAGTACGTGGCTGCATGTGACGTATGCCATGGAGTGAATGTCGAGCACCAGAGACCTGCGGGATTACTACAACCATTAAATGTCCCATAATGGAAATGGAAAAAAGTTGGTATAGATTTCATCACCGGTTTGCCAAAGACACGGACATGATGTGATTCCATATGGGTTATTGTGGATAGATTAACCATAGTAGCTCACTTTATTCCGGTCAAGACCGCGTATGGAGGAAGCAAATTGGTAGAGTTGTACATGCTCCACATAGTTTGCCTACATGGAGTTCCTAAACGGATTGTGTCAGATGGCGGAACCCAGCTCACTTCACGATTCTAGGTGACTCTTCATGAAGCCTTAGGAAATTACCTAGCTCCTAGCACTGCATATCACCCTTAAAAAGATAGGCAGGTATATGTCAAGATCGTTCACCCTCACTATGTTCAAAAAGGACACATCATCAAGAAGAAATCAACTTGGGAGTTTGATGACTTTTGAAGACCAAGATTCCCCCCTCTAAATCGCCTCCAAGCTAGTATCTCTCTCTTACGAGCTCTTCATTGCCTTTCCCTCTGATCCACCCATAGCGGACTTGTTAACCTAGATCTTCATTCCACAGAACAATGGCAAGCCACGGGAAGACTCAGGGAGTGATCCCCAAGAAGAAGGTGGAACCATCCAGCTATAAGCAAAGAATGCACCGAGATAATAGCCTCCGATGCCCTAACTGTCAGTACAAGATTTTGCCCAATCCTGTCTCACAAGGATTGTCGAAAGGAACCCACCACTATGGAGGTGCCAATTACACTTCATCAGGCAGGCCCTTGCAAGGCGTCACATGCTTCTTTTGGGACAATACTGGGCACTACACCAATGGTTGCCCTTAGAAGAGGCACGATAAGGAAATCATCAGTTCTCGTGGTGGAAACGCTAGACACAACGTGTATTGGGGGTCCTCAGAGTAATCCAAAAGAGCATACGAATGACACACGTAAGAACCCCCGAAAGGAGCAAGCTTCATTGGCAAAAACAATGCTACCAATCCCAGAGGCCCAGCCTAGTGCTACTTGCTTCGAGTGTGGTGAGGCAGGACATGTCGCCCGATCATGTCCGCCAAAACGACAACCCAGAGGTGGTGCGTGTTTTTACATGTGAACAAAAAGGATATTATTGCTATACGTGCCGAGTTCCCTATTTTCGGCGCCCCGGGTATGCAACCCCGAAACCCTCTGTGTATTCCAAACTAGTCTCAGATCAGTAGCTAGCTCACACAGCTGCAACAATGATGTTACCATATCCATACAACAAAGGAGCTAATGAAGTAGACAAAATAATATTAATTAGCAACAAAAGGGTCTTATGGCCAAGTCTTACAAAGGTTGCCACACAAGGCTTAACAGCAAATGGGGTAACTTGCAGCAGAATTCCAAAACATCTCGAGGAGGCCAATCGACATGCCCACAGTCAATCGAGTGGAGGACGCATCCTAGTTCGCATAGTCTTCAAAGAAGCCTTCCTCGTAGAACTCAGTGTTCCCTGGTTCTTCTGCGGAGACTGATCAACAAGTGGCGTATAGCCGTGAGTACATAAAGTACTCAGCAAGTTGCAGATAAATGTATGCAAATGGTATTCATGCAAGGCTTGAACAAGGATAGCTTTATGGCTATTTTGCAGAAAGCAATATTGACAGTAAATATAGTTACTAGATTGCAAAGCATTGTTTAAAAGATTAATACATAAGTAATCAAGTTTTTTTGAAACAAATAGTGAACATCCCGTTCACTTCCCAACCATTCCAACCAAATCATTCCATCGATCCATTCCAATATTTTTTTTATGAAACATCTATCATTTGCGTGAAATCACGGGCATGTCCATAACCGGGGACACGGCTATTCGAATAGTTTTATACTCTGCAGAGGTTGTACAACTTACCCACAAGACACGACTTCTCTAGTTTGCTTGTCATCCGTCAATACCACCGCTCACTACCTTAGGTAAGAAGTCTAGAGCACGTGATAAAACCTTTACAAAGCTATGTTTTAACTCGATTTTGCTAGCTAAGGATTCGCCTTCCCGGCCCCCTCTTGCGCCGCTTATCAACCCAAACATAACCGACTCAAAGTTTTGCTAATTATTTGGCCAGGTCCACCCCATAATGGACTTGTGGTTGCACGGTATGACCCAGATCAATGTCGTACAAAGTTAAATCCTTAGTGGTTGCTCAGGCGAGACTACCACATCCCAATGTGCTTCCCGCACCCACCTTTACCACCGCCCACTCGCCCAGGCATAAATCATTTTTGGTTCAACCCGACCAAATGACAACCCTTACCATGGTACAACATCTTTTAACAACAGTGGCCACGCCACAATTCCATATTTTCTTTAGTCAAGTTCAATCATTCTTTGAGCATATGATCATGAATCCCATCGGGTAACTAAAGCATGGCTAAGCATAATACGCGCCCATGTTGGTAATACAATTATGTCCAACCAATAATTAACCATCCTAAGGTGTCCAAGGATTTACGTCATTCCCAATTTATCAAGGAGGCATAATGGCAATTAGGTAATTAACTATTCCAGAAACCAATTATTATAAAACTAGCTATGCATGTTGATATAAAACAATATAATTTTATAAAATGGGTACAACATGATTAAAGGTCTACGAGTTTCCTTCGTTGAAGAGTTGCGATGTGTCGGTTGCCGGGTCGATGAATTCTTTCGAAACGCCGGAATCTATACGCGCGAAAAGAATAAAATAAATAAAATAATACCAAATAAAATAATAAAAAATACAAAACTAGAACCAAAAGAAAGATACTAATTTTAGATGAATATAGAAATTTTAATCACTCGAATCGGAGTTCGGATGAAGAAGATATGACCTTTGGAAGTTTGAAAACACATAAAATGATGAAAATCAAAATTTTTGACTTTTTGGAATTATTTTTCTAAAGGAAAATCATTTTATTGCGTCATGGTGACGTCAGTGACCGGATTTTAATTTTAACCAAATTATTTTCAACAGGAAAATAATTGAGTCACTGACAGGTGGGCCCCACATCTTGCATGGACTGGGTCCATAGGAAGGCGTCAGTCCACGGTGGACCGGGCGCACGGAACAGTGTGCTTGCGCACGCTAGCGTTGTTGCCACGCCAGTGCTGACACGGCTGCCACATAAGCGCGATACGACGAAGCTGGCACTGAGGTGGCGTGCCACGTCAGCGGTAGAGCTGCGGCGCATGGGGCCCGAAGGTCGCCGCGAACGGCGGGGAGATGGCCGGCGGCGAGGGTACCGGCGACTAGAGGGGAGCGAGGCGAACCTAAGGCTCTGGTTTTCAGTGGCAGCGTGTGAAGGGTTGGCTGGCGGCGAAGAAGAGAAACGGCGGCGGTGACGGTCGAAGGCGGCAGTGGCGCTCCGATGGCGGTTCGGGGGTAGGGAGGCACGCACGGGGTGGCCCTCGTCCTTACGATGCTGGAGGCGGGGACGATGGTGCTGGTGAAGATGTGGCGGTGACGCTAGAGGTGGCGGCGTTGCTTGGCGACCGGCGGTAAAAAGCTCGCAATAGTGGCCGGAGGAGGGTGAGAGAGAGAAGGGGAGGTGGGGGAAACGAGAGCGGCGGCCAAGGCACACCTGGTGCTCCATTTATGGTGGAGGAGGAGGGGTCCGGGCGAGAGCAGAGCGCGGAGCACGACGGCAGAAAACGTACGGGTGGCGAAGGGACCAAATCGCGTCGGCGGAGAACGGGGAAAAAGGGGGCGGGAGACCGAGGTGAAGGCAGCGACAGGACATGACGAGGTGGCGGGCTCGAGGCGGCGAGATTCGCGGTGAAGACCCGGAGGCGGACTCATGAGAGCGTGCGCGAGCGCGGCGGCAGCGGGGGAGGAAGATGAAGAGGAGCGCGGGCTGACAGGTCGGGCCGGGTTGTCAGCGGGAGAGAGCGAGCGAAGGGAGCGGCGACGCTGACAAAGCGGGCCAATGGCCAATCGAGAGAAAGAGGCGGCGGAAGCGGGCGGGTGGATGGAAGGAAGGCGCAAGGGCCGAGCTGAAGGAATATTAATGGGTCGGCGGAGATTCGGCCTGTGAACAGTAAAGGGGATTTCTAATCATTTTTTATTTTCAAAAAATACAACAAATCAAAAGTTTTTTTAGAAAATAGTAAATAAAGTCCAAAAATTCTAGAAAAATACATAGAAATTCCTTCAATTATTTGGAACTTAAAAAATATATATTCAAATTTAATTTATCTTTAATTTTTACCAATAAAATATTTTTAATTTTTGGGAAATTAGAAAAACCCTTTTTAAATTCCAAAAAAATTCAAGAAAATACTTAAAATAATAATTTTGACTTTAAATTCTAGAAAACTCAACTAAACCAAATTTGACTTAATTAGAATTTGATTAATTCATATTAAATTAATTTTGTTTTTCTGAAACTCCCAGTTAAGCTTTAGCACTAAAAGCAAATTGTTATTGTTATTGTTATTTTTGAAAAAAAACTCTGAAAATTAGGATGTTACACCTATTGTCCCAGATGTGAAAAGCACCATCAACCAAAAGATTGTCCTATGAAGCAGATAGCATGTAGATCGCTGTGGTGAAAAGGGACATCGTGCAAGCCACTACTATGAGAATTGCCCCAACTGCGATGAAGACCATTAACTTGGAGAATGCCTGATGAGCAATGTCACTTGTTTCCTCTGTGAATACCAAGACCACTGCTCCAAAGATTGCTCCATGAGACTACTGCTGACCAAGGCAGTCGAACTCCAACAAACAAGTTTTAAAGTTGTTGCCAAACTCTCAATGGTGGAAGCTAGCAAGGGCAAGGCAAGCACCACGATAGCAACTGGCACCCCCTTTCCGTTCCCACCTTCTTTCTTTCTAGTCTACCGGAATCTCGGAGATGAGATTCATTTTAAGGGGGTAGGTTTTGTAACAACCAATTTTTTGAATAATTTAAATCTTGTATGAATTTCTTGTATTTCAAAAAACTTTTGTTGCATTTTGAGAAATTCCAAAAGCTTTCCTTGCAATTCAAAAAGATAAATAATTTTCCCTTGCACCCAAATTGAAATTATTCAAAATCTATCAGTTAATTATGTGTTAATTCTCCTCGGGATTTGAATTTCAAATCCAAATCAATCTCAAACCAAAAAATCAAATCGTATTTCCCTTTCCCTCTTCCCCCTCGGGATGAATCCCAGCCATGGCCCAACCCCTTCCCTCTCCCGTCGGCCTAGCCCTCTTCTTCTCACCCAGCAGCCCGCTCCCCCTCGTGCAGCCCAGTTGGCCTCACCGCTTGTGAGCAAGTAGTGGAAACCTAGCATCGCCCTCTCTCTTGTGCACCCTCACTGCTTTGCGGGCCCGACCCCACGCGCCAGCAGGCCCTGTACATATTCTTCCTCCCGCCTCTTTCTCTCTCTGTCGTGTGCTCGTCCTCTCTCCCGTGCGTTCCACCACTCAAAACCCATTGCATAGACCCAGTCCGTAGACATTGTTCCAGTTGGTATGAGATGTAGACGATGCCGGTTAGCTCACCAAGCCGCTCAGCCGTGGCTCCCTCCCCACTCCTCTGTTCCTAAGAAGGAACATTGTAGCTGTGGACCCTACCTGAAGATTAAGGTTAAGTTTAACTCCGGTTACTTAGTGTTAATGTCAGTATGACATATGGGCCCCCACGATTAAATAATCTAATTATACCCTTGTGTTAGCGTATGTGAGTATGACATGCAGGCCCTACCACTCAAAACCCATTGCATAGACCAGTCAGTAGACCTAGCAGATGACATGTGCGCCCCCTGGCCCGGTGAACCGTTGGGTGGACCGAGTCCATGTGGATCGCGGTCCCACTTGCCAGTCTCTTGAGTTTCTCAAAAAAGTAAAGAAATTAAAAACTCAATAGACCCCACCTATAAGTCACAAAGAGTTTTCTTAAGAAAAATAAAAGAAAAAGAAAAAGAAAATCCAACCGGACCCACCTGTTAGAAATTTCAGAATCGTAATGTGGAAACATGGGTTACCAGTGGAAACATAAAAATATTATTTAAAATGGTGGAGACTTGGGCGAGTGGTTCGTATGAGATCGGTGTCGGGGCATGCACGAGAGTTGGGATTGTTGACTATCTCGCTTGAGGCAATTAAGGACTGAATCATGTGTTGCATTTTCAAACTAATAAACTGTGCAATCATAAGTCTAGTATGGGATAGACCTGACCAATCACTTTGCTCAGTTTTCGTCATAAACCCCACGCATAGTGGTAGGTTTGGAATCGAGATGGGCAACAAACTCCCTAAAAACGGAGGGTCCATCATTGAAAGTGTGTCTCGTAACGGAGCATTCTGGGGGGTGTCTCGCAACGGAGCATTCTGGGGGTGCCTGGTCATTGTCCCAGTGTTGAGGTGTTCCCTGCTGGAGCTGGTCAAGTGTCGGGATTGGATATTGGAAAAGCCTTGTTATGATCACCTCCGTCGCACACCCAAGGAAGGGTGTCATGGCTGACATTATGAGTTGATCATATCTTGTGGGTAAAGCTGTACAACTTCTGCAGAGTGTATAATCTATTCGAATAGCTGTGCCTCCGATTATTGGCATTGTGCAGATAGCCACACATGGTTAGTTTTAATAAAATGTGGTTGGGACATGTTAACGTGAAAATGGTTGTAGTGGCGATATAGGTAGATGAAACCTCATGAGTAGTAATAGGAGGATGGAAGTTGGTTACCAGATGAAACTTACTTATGTAAATGACATTTTGGTTCAAATCAAAATGGCTAGGTCATAGGTTTGGAAAATAATTACAGTATTTGGGAAAAACATGCTTTGTGCTAAAATAACCATGAGATCCCTACTTTGGTAAGCCTTGCATCTATATAATTGCATTTGGTGTGAGGACTTGTTGAGTAACTTTGCAATCATGATTGCTCATATATGTGGATTTAGTGCCCGAAGATACCAACTAGTGAACGGTTACCCCCTTCCCATCGGGAGTTGAAGATAACACCAAGTACTAGGTCGTTTACCCTAGTCGATTGCCTGTGGATATATCCTGATAGTCACCATAGCTATTTATCCTTTCCACTGCAAGACTTCATTTATAATTGACCTTCTCAGCCTATGAGGTATGACTTCAACCTCATGGTCTATTTACACTTATTTACTATATTTTCATTTGCATATATGGATATGATATTCATTGATATTGTATTGTATAAGCTAGCTATTGATCATAGTACTAACTCGGTATATATAGAGGGTCTAGATACAAATCTAATTTCGACAAATCTGGTGCCATGCCTATTGCTTTTCTCGTTAGACTGGTCTGCCTGTAATCTACCACAGACAGATAGATTAGGAATTTAGAGTCTTTCCTTCCCCAGTAAGTAGTGTAGAATCACTTTTTCCATATTTGAACATGGTAGTCAAGGCATCCGGATTACACCTGCACTGCAAGCTCTGAAGTACCAAGCTGATGTGCTGAAGTTAAGGATTGCTTGCACATCTGAGAAATCTTATTACCTTCTTCCTGCAGCAGAATCCAAGTTGATGCTGCTGCTATTGTAAACAGAAGAGTTCTGTGATGCTTTGCTTATCATTATTATTATTATGGTGTACTGAAAGCTTTCAACCCAATGACGAGCTGTGCAAGCATATTCCTATGACTCACCACCCATTCTTTTTTGCAAACACAAGACTGAAAAACAAATGCAAAGAGGTGCACTACCATGTGAGCTGCAGTGGTCTCAGAGACAGTTATTTGCTCACAATTCTTTTACCCTCGTGATCTTTTGCAAGAGCTAATGGGCGAGTGATTTGCGTTATTTTTCTTTCACTTTCTGATCCTTGCACAAAGCTGGGTATCTGAAAAAAGAAGAATTAAAAGCATCCTATATTTTTCTCTCATTTTTTATGATAATCTTTATCTTTCATGCTTGGAACTGTGCATATTATTTGTCATATCATCCGAGGAATCTCTGAACTTGGGCAGCTATTACTGCACGTATTTAATCACCGAGAGTTCGATGATTCGATCACACGAGGAACCCAGTTCGTCGGCCTTCATCTTCTTGCAGGCTTTTGCGACGGTAATGGAGATCATTTTGTTCTTAAAATACGGCCCAAATTCCAAAAAGTTGCGACGCAAGAGCAGAAAAGGTTCATGAATTCATGGGCTGGGCCAAATTAAGTTGTCAGAAGGAGGAATATTTGAAACCATACGTGAGATTATAAGTTATTAAGGGAGAACAAAACTTGCTTAGTTTTAGAAAGAACCGAAGAACAAAAGATGTAGGGAGTGAACACCAGATGAGCTTCTCTGTTAATTTCTTCCCAGATTACTATAATAAGAATAGAATTTTTTAAACCCAACAAAAAAGCCATGTAATAGCTGCAGATAGTTCGCCAAGCAAAAATGATTAAATAGATAAGCCAGCTTTAAGTTGACTCCCACTTAGAATAACAACTGATTAAAAGAAAACGTTAGATTAATTCACTTGACCACTACACTCTGCAGAAATGAACCCTCGTAACTAGAGCTGCTAGTACTAGTAATAGTCCTTTTTAAAATAAATAAAAAAAGCTAGGGGAAAAGCCAGAAGAATAGAAACATTTATTTATTTTTAGTTTAGAACTAAACATTTATTACAGATGGCATTGGTAGCTATGATCTCTGCCCACCTTCATCTGCAGAAAATTTAAGATTGACAAATCATGCACCCTTCCTCCAAGAGCAATTAGGCACTGCAAGTAGTAAATGGTGCCGGGGTTAATTTCTAACATTGACACCATAATCGGTTGCCCATGCCTAGAATCATCCTGCCATTGTGTGGCTGTTCAACTGGTAAACTGGTGAACAACGTAACACATCATAACATTAATATCCTACTAATTGAAATGCTTTGCCATGGAACTATCTGTGGAACTAGCCATTATAAATTAAAACGCCATCAAAAGTGAAATAACCAAGCTGTCAGGCAAGGAAAGGATGCCGTAGCTGAAAAGAAAAAGAAAGCTATAGCTCATAGTAGCTAGGCAGTAGGCACCAACAGGAACAGTGGCCATGCATGCAGCATGGCTTTTCAGAAGTGGCGAGCAAGAGAAGAAAGATGAGCATGACCAGTAGTAATCATGCATGGCCTTATTTGCAATTTTGCATCCATCATGGTGGAGTGGCAGCACATATGTGCAGTGGCGGATCTTATGGAGGTTCATGGGGTACATCTGTACGCCCAATTTTTTTTGGAAACATAGTGAATACATTCACTAGTACACAATGTATACATTGATGTGTACGTACATTTACTAAAATTCTGAAATCCTGATATTATTTAGTCACAATTTCTATTTGTAAATATAGATCGGTTGAACAAAAGAGTAATTTGTTCCAACTGAATTCCGCCGCTACCGATGCCCTCGCCGCTAGTCGCCATGATCGCCGCCAGTGGAAACCCTCCGCATCACAGTGTTCGCAGTTGCCCCTTTGCATAGATCCGAGCATCTAAAGAATCTAGACCCGTCATTACGAGTTAATAGAGTATTTTTGTAATTAATGACAATCGTCGTATGGGCTAAATTTTTCACGAGTTTGTGAAACACGTTAAGTCCCGAATGATGAAGACTTAGGATGTTATCATGTGTTGATCAACATCAAGACAAGATCAAGAAGTGAAAAAAAGATGATATTAAAGTCAAGATCTCGGACTTAGAGTGGAGATGTTTGTCATCAAGTGACCAATCGAAGATGGGTGCTCAAGGCAAAGGTATGACTAGCATACGCTAAGTATGTGTTCCTAGTCTTTTACCGATCTCGGTGTTTGGTGTGGAGACCGGATTGCTAGTATAACTTGTCGTACTATTAAGAGTGGCCTTGATTAGTAGTTTGAGTGTGTCATGTGTTGATAGCTCTTAGTGATTGCTCTAGCTCTCTTCAGCATGTTGCCGATATTTGCGAATGTGTTTTGAAAATAGTTGAGGCTTATTCATAATTCTTGTAGTATGTGACTTTAGTTTGCGAATGTATTTTGCAAAGGGTTTAAGTCTATGTACCAAATTCCTTGCGGCGTGATTCTAAAAGTCGTCAAATGTGTTTTGCAACTTGTTGAGAATCATGCTTTCATATCTTGTTTGCATCGCGCATCAATTAGCAAATGTGTTTTGCAAAATTGAGTTGAAGCGATATACAAAATAAGTTTTTCCTGTCTCTGGCGGTTTGACCACAACTCTAGGGCGATCTGACCACCCTTGAAGGGTGTGACTGGGCTTAGTGCCGGTCCATTTGTTCTGGCGGTCTGACCGCCATGTTTGACTGGTCTAGCCGGTGGGCAACCGGTCTGGCCGGCATGTACTTGCCGATTTGACCAGCCTCACGGTCAACCACCCCGGTTTGCTTTTTCCAGATAGGTGTGTTTTCTCCTCCTATCTTGTCTCCTCTATGGAGCGGTTTGACCGTTCCCTAGCAGTCTGACCGGCCCCTGTGAGGGAGGTCAGTCCGGTTGAGTATCCAACGACTAGTTTTTATAGTCGTTGGAGCTCAGCGGTCTAACCAGCCATTAGTTGGCGACCAAACCTAGAATCCATGTTTTTCTTCAGATTCTCTTCCAACGGCTAGTTTTCTTGTGTTGGTGTATAAATACCCCTTATGGCGGTTGTGGGAGAGTGCTGGTGCCATTTTTGTTCCCTTCGAACAACGAGCAAGCCATCTCGTCTCTTTTGTTCATGTGTTGCACTTAGTGATCTTAGAGAGTAAAATATTATGTGTTGTGTTAAGTGTTGGATTTAGTATCCATTGAGCTTAGACACTTGATTCGTTCAAGTGAGCATCTTCGACTTGTTACACTTGGTGTTTGTTGACACCTAGATAGCTTGGTGGAGTTACACCGGTGATCTTCTCAAAAAAGGTTGTGAAAACACCCGGGCGATGGTGAGTGGCTTGGTGCTCGCCATCTTCGGAGTGGAAGAAGTGCAACCCCGAGTTGATTCGAGGTGTAGGGTTAATTTGTGGAGCCGGTCCAATTCGTTTGGGCATGCCTTAACGTGGACAAGGGAAAACCGGCAAATTTCCGATCACCACGGGAAAAAGTTCAAGTGTTCTTGTGGTTTGTTTTCTTGAGCTTTACTTTCTTGAAATTTATATTTATAGAATTAAATTGATTGTTTGTCTACTTAGGATTGCAATTCTTGTATTAGTCTTAGCTTGTTGGTGCATTTAGTCAAGACTGGTTGATTTAGGTTTTAAGTTATGCAAAACCTAATTGATTTATAATTTCTCATAAAACTCGATTTTAGTCAAAAGAATTTTAAAACCACCTATTCAACCCCTCTAATCGGCCTCCTCGACCTTACAGCCTCACCATCCTAGGTCCGTCGTTGTTCATTGCCGCCGCCGAAGACCAAAGTGCGTCGCCACAACAGTCGTCGTCCTTGCCGATGTGGCATGACTCACCACCACATCAGCATCATGTGAGCCTCACCGACCTTTGAAGCATTTTCCTGAATTTCCTTTTATTCCAAAAATTCAGAATTTCCATGGAACCCACCTGTCAGAGACTCAATGTATCTCTCCTCTGTTATTTTCTCGATTTTCTCTATCGTTAAAACTACCAACATGGGTTGACATGGTTATGCTTAGCTATGCTTAGTTGTACTATGGGCCCATACTCACATGATCAGTTATTATATCAATGTAACTTAAAGATATATGGAATCGTGGCAGGTAGCCACTGTTATAAAATTTATTATGCCATGGTCGGGAATACCATTGGCCTGGGTTAAACAAATTGGTTTCTGCTCAGGAGAGTGATCGTGCAATAAAGAGGGTGCAGTTAGTATATTTTGGATAAGGTTGTCTCACTTGAGTAAACACTAAGGACTTAACTTTGTACGCCATTGAACTGGGTCATATTGTATAATCATATGTCTAGTATGTGATGGATCTGGCTGATTAATTTACAATATCTTGACTTTGGTACTACCATGTGGTGGTGTGGGTTCCAGGATGCACGGGTATAGACACGGTGCAAGAGGGGCCCTCCCAACTATAGTGGATGTAGCCTTTCGGTGGTGAAACCTTAGCAGACAGGACTGGGTTGAGACAGAGCATTGTAAAGGCTTTGTTATAATTGCTCAATCACATACCTCTGTATGGCGAGTCATGATAGACATGATAAGTTGATTGTATCTTGTGGGTAAAGTTGTACAACCTTTACAGAGTGTTAAAACTGTTCGAACAGTTGTGTCATCGGTTATTAACAATGCCTAGAGTTTTCATAAAGCTTTTGCCTGGGAATTTTAACGGTTGAGTGTTAAAACTGTTCGTACTGTCGTTCACTGGTTGTTTTAATGTAAATGTTTACTTTATGTTTTTTTTTTCAAATATGTTTTACAATCTATTTATGGTCAACCTTTGCTTTTTGCAAAAGAACCATATGGCTATTTGTAGGACCGTAAAGGCGACTAGAGGGGGGTTGTCGGGACCCAAATATGCAAATCTGGACCCTCTGTGTATTCTGCACTAGTCCAGGATCACGCTAGTGCACACAGTGTCAACATTGATGAAATATCACATCCATACAACGAATATAAGAATAAACGAGTACCTTTGAATAACAAATAACTGTTGGGACCTTACGGTCGAGTGTTACATTTATTAAGCCATGCAAGGCTGACAATAAAGAAATAAAGCTGCGTGAAGCGAAATAAACTCGGTGGCTCCCATCAATTTACCACGAAGCAACCGGTGGGATCAAGACCCTAACGCTCAACCTTCGTAGAACTCTTCTTCAAAAGCGGTGACGACTCCTCCATACATTGATTTGTTTAGCAAGAGTGAGTATACACCGTACTCATAAGTCATACCACAGAATGCAATTTATAGATGATGGCTTATTCCAAAGGAATGGCTTACGTGGTTATTTTGCGAAATGCAACATTTGCAATTGAATACAAATAATAGATTGAAAGCATAATTCAAAACAAATAGACAATAATAAGTTAACAATTGATTTCACAAAGGACACACAGTCTAATCAAGTTCTTTCACATAGCTGAACAAGTTAACTCACACAGCTGACCCTTCCCAATTGTTTTATGAAAAACTACCCCTCGTGTGAAATTCGAGCATGTCCATAGCAGGGACGCGGCTATTGAATAGATTGGTTTAAACACTCTGCGAGAGGTTGTACACTTTACCCACACGATGAAACCAACCGGATCGAGTTGATCACAACAAAACCTTTCAGAGACTTCATCTCAAACAATGACACTCTGGTGTGCTTTCTGCCGTCAATTTGTACACACAACCCTTGGAGCGACACACACCATTGGGCGAGGATCGTGAACCGTCCGCGATGTGACATATCACACCTCCGACCCATCACATAGCTTAAATACAACCTGAGTTGTCAATGTCAAGACTCCATAACTTACTAAGTTAGGCTCAGCCCATACTAGGCATGTGGTCGTACAGTAAGGCCCAGTTCAATGGCGCACAAAGTTAAGTCCTTAATTGACCAAGGCAAGACTTCCAGTTTAACCCAAATCACAAAGTTTAATAAGCACACAGCTCCACCATTCACAGAATCCACCACTTGCCTCGGTCTAAATCTTTTCCCACCTGTTGATTAAGTGCAACACATGCCATCAACGAGTAATAGCACACACAGACACACAGATTCATCACACGGTTCCATAATCACTTAGTCAAGTTTATAATTGCAACTCTCACATGAAATGATGACTCGTGGCATGGCTAAGCAGTCTAATCGTATCTAACCAACCCACGTTGGTGCTACAATAATACCAACTAATAATTAATCAACATAGGGTGACAAAAGATCATGGCATACAATAGACAAAGTGGCATAACAATTTGGATTAATAACTACACCCAAAAGCATTTAAATAAATACTTGAAATAGAATGCAATACATTGAAACAAAGTATTTTGAAAAGCGGGTTCAAAATGATCAAAGGTATAACTTGCCTTGGAATAGATCTAGATATTGGTCTTGGTCTTGAGGTGCTCCTTCTTACGCAAAATTCCCGAAGTATCGGCGTCTACTACATGAAGCGAGACAAAAGAAACAAAACAAATAAATAACAGAGGCAAAACAAACTCCAAAAATCAAATAAAATTCACCATTAAATAGATCTTAATTTTATATGAATTTACAAATTTGAATGGGCTCAATTGGACTTGGATGCAAAAGATATGGGCTTTGGAAGATTGGAAAATCAATTAAACCCTAATTTGGATTTTCTCGAATTTCCCGAATTATTTTATAAAGGAAATTCGGATTAATGACGTCAATGCTTGCGTCGGCAAGAAATTTCCACCGGAAAAAAATAATTAAAACCGTCTTGACAGGTGGGACCCTTTATCGGTCTCTGGGCTCACGGTGGACCAAATCCACCAAGCCTCTGGATCGGTCGGTGAGGTGGTGCCGCGCAGCGGGTGGCGTGCCTTGGCGCCAACAAAGGCGACACGCGCCACGAAGTGAGTGGGGTGGGGCGTGGTGCCACATCGGATCGGCTGGCGGCGCTCGGGAACCAATGCAGCAGCGAGCAGCGGCTCTTCGCCGGCGGTGAGTGGTACCAGCGTGTAGAGGAGGTTAATGCGCACACATGGCCTTGGTTTGAGCACACAGGGTTGCGGAGATGGCCGTGGCGAGGAAGAAGCGGCGGTGAGACTCGGGTTTTGTCGGACGGGCGCTCGGCGATGCTCGGCGGACGAGGAGTGCGCGCGAGGTAACTGAGACTTGCGATCACAGCAGTGCGGTCGGTGGAGCAAAAGCGGCGATGACGGCGGCGCAATCCACCGGAGAAGAAGTTGGCGAAAACCCTAAAGCTTGCAATGCGGCGGCGCTAGAGCGTCAGGCGGCGAGTGGCGGTTTAGGGTTGCGGAGGAGGCGGCGGAGCTAAGGAGTACTTATAGGCTCGGAGGCGAGATTTGAAACCCCAATTCGGATCCAAAGCAGTGGGTTTTGAATTCAAGATTTTGGAGATTGAAACCGATTCGGGGTTTGATTTGGTTTGAAAGCGGATATGGAATAGCAGGAACACGTTTTGGTGGGGTCGGCTCAAGAAATCGTGAGAGAATCGGCGTTGTCGGATAGACTTGAAGCTCTCGGCAATGGCGGCGAGCGCCGCGCGAGGAGGAAGAAGATAGCGGAGGCGGCGACTCGGTCGCGGGCCCACCGGTCGAGAGGCGAGCGCGAGCGGCGGCGGCGGGATCGGCCGAAAGGACACGCGGCGGAGATCCGGTGAGGGCAAGCGAGGCGAACTTCGCGAGCGGCGGCGGCGGCGGCGATTGCGATCAACGGTGGGAATGGCGGTGGAATAGTGTTGGGCTTGGCCCGACAGCATTCGAAAAGATTTAAAATAGATTTTCTTTTAAATAAATCCAGAAAATGCAAATAGCAATTAGAAAATAGCAAATGACTTTGGAAAAATTCGAGAAAATTCTATAAAATATAACCAAGCATATAGAATCTAAATAAAATAATTTTGACAATTGTTGATGTTGGGATTAAGCACATTAAATCAATTTGTCCTTAAAGTCCATATTAAGCTTTTAAATTAATATTCAAATAATCCAAATGGTAAATTTTCTTGCTACCAATATTTAAAAGATTTTTAAAGCTCGAAATTTGGGATGTTACAAACCTCCCCCTTAAGCGAATCTCGTCCCGAGATTAGGCTAGCTAGAGAAAAGGCTAGGAACTCGGTTTCAACTCTTCTTCACGTTCCCACGTTGCTTCTCCTTACAGTGGTTACTCCTTTGGACTTTGCGAAGCGAGCGGTCTTGCTTACAGTGCGGCGCTCTGCGACATCAAAATCTTGACAGTTGCTCTTTGTGCGTGAGATCTTCCTTGATTCAATTGACTCAGCGAGTGCGCTCTTCAGCACACGAAGACACTTCTTGGTGAGAGACATGAAAGACATCATGCACTCCGCTACTTGATTGCGGTAGCTCAAGCTGATACGCAACTTCTCCACGGCGTTCCAAAACCTTGAATGGACCCACATACCTTGGAGCAAGCTTCCCTTTGGTGTGGAATCTCTTAACACCTCTGGCGGAGTAACTCGAAGATACACAAAATCCTCGGTTCAAAGTGAGGTCACGGCAGCGATTATCGGCATAACTCTTTGCACTGGGTGGGCTATCTTTAACCTCTCTCGATCATAGCAACTTGTTCTTGACTTCTGAATAATATCGGCCCGAACACTACGTTCATTTGTCTCGACCAATTCAGCGGAGTTCTGCGAGCACGACCGTCTGAGCTTCAAATGGTGACATCGCAAAGCGGCGATAAGCTGTTGTTGTCACGAGAATTGCGCATCTGTAAACTTTTATCCCAGCTGGTAGCATTAGCTAAGGCACGGGCTCTTAACATATCTTCTAATATCGGTTGACTCTTTGATCTCATCCATCATGCATGGATGATAAGCGATCTTGAAATTGAGATGAGTTCGGGGCTTCATGTAGACTACGCCAAAAGCGAGAGGTGAATTGAGATCCTCGATCGACACTATCTTCTTAGGCACACCGTGCGGTGCGATTTTGACATATACAATTCCATAAGCGGTCTCACGAGTAAGTGGTTTTGGTGGCAAGAAATGGGCAACCTTAGTCAAGCGATCCACTATTACCCAAATCGAATCATAACTGATTGAGTCTTGGGTAAACCGGTAATAAAATCCATCCGATCTCTTCCACTTCCATTACGGTATCTTCACGGTTGTAGCAATCCTGCTTTGGTCTCGATGTTCGGCCTTTACTTTCGACACCGTCGCATAAGGCAGCGAACTCTGCGACGTCTCGCTTTAAGTTTGGCCACAAAACTTATTCTTAACATCTGATACATCTTAGTGCTTCGGGTGAATTGAATACTTTGAGTCATGGGCTTCCTTGAATCGGTTGTCTTAATCCATCCATATCGGTACAGATCGTCCATTGATCCACAGTATATCACGATCATCTATGGTGAAGTCTTTAAATTTTCCTTCGACATCTTCTTCTTGAGATCGGCAAACTCGAGAATCCTTAGGTTGAGCTTCACGAATCTGTTTCTCAGAGTAGTTGCACTTCCAAATTGGCCACAAATCCTTAGGAACAACTTCTAGTGTAGCACGGAATTCCTCTGAAGTTACGAACACAACTCTTTTGCTTCGAGCATTGCGGTAGCTCTTACGACTCGGTGCATCTGCAACTACATTGGCCTTACCGGGATGGTAATGGATTCCAAGATTATAATCCTTTATTAATTCCAACCATCTTCTCTGTCTCATGTTCAAATCGGTGAGTGAATATGTACTTGAGCTCTTATGATGCATGTAGACTTCACGGCGATTCTGGATGAGATAATGTCGCCAAATCTTCAAAGCATGCACTCTGACTAATTCCAAATCATGGGTAGGATAGTTCTCTTCATGAGGCCTTAATTGCCTTGGCGCATAGCGGCGGCTCTTCCTTCTTGCATAAGGACACATCCTAATCCTTGCGCGAAGCATCACGGTGATATCAAAATCCTTACTAATATCAAGCAAAACTAGCCTTTGGGGTGAAGTCAAGCGTTTCTTCAATTCTTGAAAACTTTCTTCACAAGTGGGGTCCAAATAAACTTCTTCTCTTTCTTCAACAATTGCGTAAGAGGTTTAGCAATCGTTGAGAACCCTTCAATGAAACGACGATAGTATCTGCCATTCCCAGAAACTACGAATTTGAGTAACCGTCTTGGGTGCTCCCAATTCATTCTGACTTTAACCTTTAGGGGTCATTGCTACTCCTTGGTTTGTCATTACATGGCCAGAAAATCAACTTTCTTCTTCCAAAAGTCACACTTGCTGAACTTGGCATACAAGCGATGTCCTCTGAGCTTCTCTAGGATTAATCTCAAATGTCTGTATGTTCTTCTTACGACTTTGAGTATACCAAAATATCATCAATGAATACTACCACGAACTTATCCAAATATTCCATGAATACTTTGTTCATCATGTTCATGAAATAGGCGGGGCATTAGTCAATCAAAAGACATGACTAGAAATTCATAATGTCCATACCGGGTTGAAAGCGGTCTTTGGTACATCCTTAGGACAAATCTTCAGCGATGATAACTTTGATCGTAGATCGATCTTGGAGAATACTCGGCTCCTTTCATCAGTCGAACAAATCATCTATTACGGGCAATGGGTACTTGTTCTTGATGGTGACTTCGTTGAGAGAGCGATAATCGATACACATTCTCATACTTCCATCTTTCTTCTTGACGAACAAAGCGGTGCTCCCCATGGCGGCGAACTAGGTCTTACAAAACCTTTCTCGATGGTTCTTCTATCGCTTCTTCATTTCCACAAGTTCATCATTGGCATCCGATAGGGTCTCTTGGAAATTGGTCTTTGTTCACGGCACTAGATCGATGACAAACTCAATGTCACGGTCGGTGGCATTCTGGTAATTCTTACGGAAATACATCGGATAATCTCGACTACTGGTACATCTTCCAAAAAGCTGTCTTGGTGTTGACTACCAAATGTCCATCACGTCTTGAGGTGGCTAGAAATTCTACTTTCTTTCTGTGGTATCCTCAATTGTCACGGCTCTTGGCCACAATCTAGCTTTGCTTTATGTTTGGATAACCAATCCATACCAAGGATGACATCTATGGTGCAGTGTCTAGAACTATTAGGTTGGCTAGAAACTCAACTCCGACTATGAGTAGCCTAGCTCCTAAACATCCAACTTTAGAACTTAGCTCTGCTCGGTATTGGACTAACGAGTATGCTTAAGATGCATAACTTCCAATTTGTTCTTAGTTGCAAAAATTCGAAACAAGCGAATCGAAGCTCGAATCAAGCAGGCGATCACGGTCTTGAATTTACTAGGAACTTACCCGATTACAACGTCGGGTGCTTCTTGGGCTCCTTCTAGAGTGGCGTGGTTGACACGACCTCGACCAGCGATGGCGGTGCTCCTCCGGATTGACCGGTAGAGAAGTTCCTTGATGGTTGCCTTGTCTTGGTGTCTTGGTGGTGTGTTCCCAAGGTTGAAGCGTCTTTGGGTGATAGTCCCATTCTGCGGACATCGGTTGGCGAAATGCCCTGGTGGCGGCAGGTAAAGCAAACTCTGGTTGTATACGTGGGTTGCTTCTTGGATTGGGGTTGGTAGTGCGGGGTTGCGAAAGTTACGAGCAAGCTGGCGAGTCTTGAAGTTGGTGCGGTGGTGCAGCGAGTGCGTGGTGGAAAGCGGCTAAGCTGCGGTGGAATCATTCTTGCCCTCGGTGGGGTTGGTGACTTCCTTCTTTGAGCCATTCTGCGCTTACGATGATCTTCCAATTCCTTGCGCTTATCCTCTAGAATCAAAGCCTTGTTGATCAACTCTTGAAAATCGGGAAAGGTGTGGGCGATCAAGTTGACTTGAAGTCCGTGTTCAATCCTTTGACGACTCGGCGAGCCTTGTCGGTGGCGACATCTTCTGCGACATATCGAGCAAGTTGAGAGAATTTGTTGAGGTAGTCGATCAGCGACATTCCTCCTTGCTTGAGAGCACGAAATTCATCCTTCTTAGATCCATGATTCCTTACGGTACATGATCTTGGCGGCGATTGTGAACTCTTCCCAAGTAATATCTTGCGGCGTTCCATGCATTTGCACAAAGTTTTCCCACCATTCGGCGGCAATGCCTTCCATCGGTGAGAGGCGTCTGAGAACTTTTCATGATCATTGCATTGAGTGATCGCGGTTTCCTCTCAATAACACGAAGCCAATCATCGACTTCTCTTGGTGAGACATGTCGAGAAAAGGTTGGTGGGCGGGTCCTCATAAACTCGCCAACTTGGATGATCCATTGTGACCATGAGCAAGCTGGGGCTCCATTGTGATCTTGATTGTTGTTGCTACGGTTATTCATAGCTTGCATCGATTCATCATGGTGTACATCATTTGAGTGCGAGTGTCATGAATGCTCCAAAATTCTGCGGATCATTGAAGGTGCTTGTGGTGGAGCGCCTCTGCGGGGATTTGCTCCGTCCTTACGACCTTTGGAGTATCGGAACCACTTGCGGTGACTTGGCGAGTCTGAACCATCTGGTGAATCTCAAGGGTTAGATAAGGTAGCAAGCACGAGATAAGTTGTAGAACTAAGCGGGGTAGGTAAACCCAACAACATATTTTAAGAAAGCTCAATGAAACTCTTATATTGATTAAGATAATAGTATGGCTTGCAACAAATGCCTAAGGGCCTTTGCGGCTCATACTTGCACACAAAAATAAGGGCGAACTTAAGCACACCAAACTACGCCTAAAGGCGACTCAAGACATAAAGCGGCTAAGCACGAAACAACGCGAGCAGACTACTCAATCAAATAGCCTCCATGACCTTGGCGGTGCTCCCTTTCTTGTAGACACGAAAGTGGTGGCATCCTGCAAGCCCGATCACGATGTCCGGGGATGGTGCAATAGGAGCAGTGTCCACAGTGCAGTCTTCTTTGGTGCCTCAGCTCTGCTTGCCTCTGCTGGCTCTTACGGTTGGCCGGTCCATCGACTTCTTACAGGTCTTCCTCTTGATGTCTTCTTCGTGATCGTGTCGTCCATAAAGAGTTTCTTCTAATATGGCGATCCTTTCTTGACTCTCTGAAGAGTCTCATAGAGTACCTCCGGCTCTGTGGCGGCTAACTCCAACGATTCTTCTGGCGGCGGCTGGGCAAGATGCCGCGGCGGTGGCGTTGTCTTCTCCCTCCGTGAGCGGAAAGCGTGCGGCAAGATCCACGTCGGAAGTGCGGGGATGATAGCGAAAAGCGTGTCACGAAGCTCGAGTAGATGTTGCAGATCCTCGGGATGGCAAGGCGTGAAGACTCTGGATTGCTTCAATCCAAATACTCCTTCGAGTGAGATGTTCGGTGGTTTGCTTGCCTTGGTGTTACACTGGCGTGAGGCGGTCAAATGGCGAGATCACTCCACGATCTCGGCCGTTCACAATCCAAGCAACGCCACGGTACAATGGACGATCGAACCCTCCAAGTACTTGTAGCAACTTCCAAAGCTCGTGGCAAGTCCTCCCTTGCGCTCTCCATAACTCTGAAGACGAGGCATCTGTCAAGATGGACAAGGATATGAAAACAACTTTAAAACAGTGGGGAGAGAAAGAATTTCAGCAATAGTTGAGTCAAGAGAGACATGAGATGAGTTAAAGAGTTCAATTAATCTTGCAAGTTAATATTTGCTTTAGAAAATAGTTTTGGACTCACTAAGAACGGCCAATCTAACTAGGGTCAAGACCTACAGTCAGTATGGCTCTGATACCACCTCTGTCGGGACCCAAATATGCAAATCTGGACCCTCTGTGTATTCTGCACTAGTCCAGGATCACGCTAGTGCACACAGTGTCAACATTGATGAAATATCACATCCATACAACGAATATAAGAATAAACGAGTACCTTGAATAACAAATAGCTGTTGGGACCTTACGGTCGAGTGTTACATTTATTAAGCCATGCAAAGTGACAATAAAGAAATAAAGCTGCGTGAAGCGAAATAAACTCGGTGGCTCCCATCAATTTACCACGAACAACCGTGGGATCAAGACCCTAACGCTCAACCTTCGTAGAACTCTTCTTCAAAAGCGGTGACGACTCCTCCATACATTGATTTGTTTAGCAAGAGTGAGTACACACCGTACTACATAAGTCATACCACAGAATGCAATTTATAGATGATGGCTTATTCCAAAGGAATGGCTTACGTGGTTATTTTGAGAAATGCAACATTTGCAATTGAATACAAATAATAGATTGAAAGCATAATTCAAAACAAATAGACAATAATAAGTTAACAATTGATTTCACAAAGGACACAGTCTAATCAAGTTCTTTCACACAATTTGAACAAGTTATCTCACACGGTGACCCTTCCCAATTGTTTTATGAAAATCTACCCCTCGTGTGAAATTCGAGCATGTCCATAGCAGAGGCGCGGCTATTCGAATAGATTGGTTTAAACACTCTGCAGAGGTTGTACACTTTACCCACACGATGAAACCAACCGGATCGAGTTGATCACAACAAAACCTTTGAGACTTCATCTCAAACAATGACACTCTGGTGTGCTTTCTAGTCAATTTGTACACACTGACCCTTGGAGCGACACACACCATTGGGATAGGGATCGTGAACCGTCCGCGATGTGACATATCACACCTCCGACCCATCACATAGCTTAAATACAACTGAGTTGTCAATGTCAAGACTCCATAACTTACTAAGTTAGGCCCGGCCCATACTAGGCATGTGGTCGTGCAGTAAGGCCAGTTCAATGGCGCACAAAGTTAAGTCCTTAATTGACCAAGGCAAGACTTCGATTTTAACCCAAATCACAAAGTTTAATAAGCACACAGCTCCACCATTCACACAGAATCCACCACTTGCCTCGGTCTAAATCTTTTCCCACCTGTTGATTAAGTGCAACACATGCCATCAACGAGTAATAGCACCTGACACACACAGATTCATCACACGGTTCCATAATCACTTAGTCAAGTTTATAATTGCAACTCTCACATGAAATGATGACTCGTGGCATGGCTAAGCGATCTAATCGTATCTAACCAACCCACGTTGGTGCTACAATAATACCAACTAATAATTAATCAACCTAGGGTGACAAAAGATCATGGCATACAATAGACAAGGTGGCATAACAATTTGGATTAATAACTACACCCAAAAGCATTTAAATAAATACTTGAAATAGAATGCAATACATTGAAACAAAGTATTTTGGCGGGTTCAAAATGATCAAAGGTATAACTTGCCTTGGAATAGATCTAGATATTGGTCTTGGTCTTGAGGTGCTCCTTCTTACGCAAAATTCCCGAAGTATCGGCGTCTACTCATGAAGCGAGACAAAAGAAACAAAACAAATAAATAACAGAGGCAAAACAAACTCCAAAAATCAAATAAAATTCACCATTAAATAGATCTTAATTTTATATGAATTTACAAATTTGAATGGGCTCAATTGGACTTCGGATGCAAAAGATATGGGCTTTGGAAGATTGGAAAATCAATTAAACCCTAATTTGGATTTTCTCGAATTTCCCGAATTATTTTATAAAGGAAATTCGGATTAATGCGCAATCTTGCGTCGCAATGAATTTCGGAAAAAAATTATAATTAAAAACCGTACTGACAGGTGGGACCCACTGTCAGTCTCTGGGCTCACGGTGGACCAAATCCACCAAGCCTCTGGATCCGGGTCGGGGCTGAGGTGGCGCACCTGCGCGTGGGTGGCTGCCTTGGCGCCAACAAAGGCGACACGCACGCAAGTGGGTGAGGTGGGTGGTGGACGCCACATCGGATCGGCGGCGGCGCTCGGGAACCAATAGCAGCGTGCGCAGCGGCGCTCTTCGCCGGCGGTGAGTGGTACCAAGCGTGTAGAGGAGGTTAATGCGCACACATGGCACTTGGTTTGAGCACACAGGGTTGCGGAGATGGCCGTGGCGAGGAAGAAGCGGCGGTGAAGACTCGGGTTTTGTCGGACGGGCGCTCGGCGATGCTCGGCGACGAGGAGTGCGCCGCGAGGTAGCTGAGACTTGCGATCACAGCGGTGCGATCGGTGGAGCAAGAGCGGCGGCGGCGGCGCAATCCACCGGAGAAGAAGTTCGGCGAAAACCTAAAGCTTGCAATCGGCGGCGCTAGAGCGTCAGGCGGCGAGTGGCGGTTTAGGGTTGCGGAGGGCGAGGCGGAGCTAAGGGAGTACTTATAGGCTCGAGAGGGCGAGATTTGAAACCCCAATTCGGATCCGAAGCAGTAGGGTTTTGAATTCAAGATTTTGGAGATTGAAACCGATTCGGGGTTTGATTTGGTTTGAAGCGGATATGGAATAACAGGAGACACGTTTTGGTGGGGTCGGCTCAAGAAATCGTGAGAGAATCGGCGTTGTCGGATAGACTTGAAGCTCGGCAATGGCGGCGACGACGCCGCGAGGAGGAAGAAGATAGCGAGGCGGCGACGACGATCGCGGGCCCACCGGTCGGCGAGGCGAGCGAGGCGAGCGGCGGCGGCGGATCGGCCAAGAAAGGACACGCGGCGGAGATCCGGTGAGGGCAAAGCGCGGCGAACAGCGAGCGGCGGTGCGATTGCGATCAACGGTGGGAGTGGCGGTGGAATAGTGTTGGGCTTGGCCCGACCTTTATTCGAAGGATTTAAAATAGATTTTCTTTTAAATAAATCCAGAAAATGCAAATAGCAATTAGAAAATAGCAAATGACTTTGGAAAAATTCCAGAAAATTCTATAAAATATAACCAAGCATATAGAATCTAAATAAAATAATTTTGACAATTGTTGATGTTGGGATTAAGCACATTAAATCAATTTGTCCTTAAAGTCCATATTAAGCTTTTTAAATTAATATTCAAATAATCCAAATGGTAAATTTTCTTGCTACCAATATTTAAAAGATTTTTAAAGCTCTGAAATTTGGGATGTTACAAACCTCCCCCCTTAAACGAATCTCGTCCCGAGATTAGGCTAGCTAGAGAAAAGGCTAGGGAACTCGGTTTCAACTCTTCTTCACGTTCCCACGTTGCTTCTCCATACAGTGGTTACTCCTTTGGACTTTGCGTAAGCGAACGGTCTTGCTTACAGTGCGGCGCTCTGCGACATCCAAAATCTTGACAGTGCTCTTTGTACGTGAGATCTTCCTTGATTCAATTGACTCCAACGAGTGCGCTCTTCAGCACACGAAGACACTTCTTGGTGAGAGACATGAAAGACATCATGCACTCCGCTAACGATTGTGGTAGCTCAAGCTGATACGCAACTTCTCCACGGCGTTCCAAAACCTTGAATGGACCCACATACCTTGGAGCAAGCTTCCCTTTGGTGTGGAATCTCTTAACACCTCGGCGGAGTAACTCGAAGATACACAAAATCCTCGGTTCAAAAGCGAGGTCACGGACGATTATCGGCATAACTCTTTTGCTCGGGTGGGCTATCTTTAACCTCTCTCGATCATAGCAACTTGTTCTTGACTTCTGAATAATATCGGCCCGAACACTACACGCGTTCAAATTGTCTCGACCAATTCAACGGAGTTCTGCGAGTACGACCGTCTGAGCTTCAAATGGTGACATCTACAAAGCGGCTTGATAAGCTGTTGTTGTACGAGAATTACGCATCTGATAAACTTTTATCCCAAGCTGGTAGCATTAGCTAAGGCACGGGCTCTTAACATATCTTCTAATATCTGGTTGACTCTTTGATCTGTCCATACATGCAGGGATGATAAGCGATCTTGAAATTGAGATGAGTTCGGGGCTTCATGTAGACTCGCAAAAGCGAGAGGTGAATTGAGATCCTCGATCGACACTATCTTCTTAGGCACACCGTGCGGTCGACGATTTTGACATATACAATTCCGCCAAGCGGTCTCACGAGTAAGTGGTTTTGGTGGCAAGAAATGGGCAACCTTAGTCAAGCGATCCACTATTACCCAAATCGAATCATAACTGATTGAGTCTTGGGTAAACCGGTAATAAAATCCATACCGATCTCTTCCACTTCCATTACGGTATCTTGACGGTTGTAGCAAACCTTTGGTCTCGATGTTCGGCCTTTACTTTCGACACACGTCGCATAAGGCAACGAACTCTGCGACGTCTCGCTTTAAGTTTGGCCACAAAACTTATTCTTAACATCTGATACATCTTAGTGCTTCGGGGTGAATCGAATACTTAGAGTCATGGGCTTCCTTGAATCGGTTGTCTTAATCCATCCATATCGGTACGAATCGTCCATTGATCCACAAGTATATCACGATCATCTATGGTGAAGTCTTTAAATTTTCCTTCGACATCTTCTTCTTGAGATCGACAAACTCGAGAATCCTTAGGTTGAGCTTCACGAATCTGTTTCTCGAGTAGATTGCACTTCAAATGGCCACAAATCCTTAGGAACAACTT
Organism: Hsuehochloa calcarea; assembly: GCA_036346395.1. Taxonomy (NCBI): domain Eukaryota; kingdom Viridiplantae; phylum Streptophyta; class Magnoliopsida; order Poales; family Poaceae; genus Hsuehochloa; species Hsuehochloa calcarea. Next base: position 10,465,847 of record CM070596.1, on the reverse strand, counting down.
CTAGTTGTAGCACGGAATTCCTCTGAAGTTCGAACACAACTCTTTTGCTTCGAGCATTGCGGTAGCTCTTACGACTCAGTGCATCTGCAACTACATTGGCCTTACCAGGATGGTAATGTATTCCAAGATTATAATCCTTTATTAATTCCAACCATCTTCTCTGTCTCATGTTCAAATCAGACTGAGTGAATATGTACTTCAGGCTCTTATGATCTGTGTAGACTTCACAGCGATTACCGATGAGATAATGTCGCCAAATCTTCAAAGCATGCACTACGGCAACTAATTCCAAATCATGGGTAGGATAGTTCTCTTCATGAGGCCTTAATTGCCTTGACGCATAAGCGACAGCTCTTCCTTCTTGCATAAGGACACATCCTAATCCTTGGCGCGAAGCATCACAGTAGATACCAAAATCCTTACTGATATCCGGCAAAACTAGTACTGGGGCTGAAGTCAGACGTTTCTTCAATTCTTGAAAACTTTCTTCACAAGCTGGGGTCCAAATAAACTTCTTCTCTTTCTTCAACAATTGCGTAAGAGGTTTAGCAATCGTTGAGAACCCTTCAATGAAACGACGATAGTATCTGCCATTCCCAGAAACTACGAATTTGAGTAACCGTCTTGGGTGCTCCCAATTCATTCTGACTTTAACCTTTAAGGGTCAATGCTACTCCTTCTTTGTCATTACATGACCGAGAAAATCAACTTTCTTCTTCCAAAAGTCACACTTGCTGAACTTGGCATACAACTTGATTTCCTCTGAGCTTCTCTAGGATTAATCTCAAGTGTCTGTATGTTCTTCTTCTGACTTTGAGTATACCAAAATATCATCAATAAACACTACCACGAACTTATCCAAATATTCCATGAATACTTTGTTCATCATGTTCATGAAGTAGGCAGGGGCATTAGTCAATCCAAAAGACATGACTAGAAATTCATAATGTCCATACAGGGTTGAAAGCGGTCTTTGGTACATCCTTAGGACAAATCTTCAAGCGATGATAACTTCGATCGTAGATCGATCTTGGAGAATACTCGGCTCCTTTCATCCGGTCGAACAAATCATCAATTTCGGGCAATGGGTACTTGTTCTTGATGGTGACTTCGTTGAGAGAGCGATAATCAATACACATTCTCATACTTCCATCTTTCTTCTTGACGAACAAAGCAGGTGCTCCCCATGGCGGCGAACTAGGTCTTACAAAACCTTTCTCCATGAGTTCTTCTATCGCTTCTTCATTTCCACAAGTTCATCATTGGCATCCGATAGGGTCTCTTGGAAATTGGTCTTTGTTCACGGCACTAGATCGATGACAAATTCAATGTCACGGTCGGTGGCATTCTGGTAATTCTTACGGAAATACATCGGATAATCTTTTACTGGTACATCTTCCAAAGCTGTCTTGGTGTTGACTACCAAATGTCCATCACGTCTTGAGGTGGCTAGAAATTCTACTTTCTTTCTGTGGTATCCTCAATTGTCACGGCTCTTCGCCACAATCTAGCATCGCTTTATGTTTGGATAACCAATCCATACCAAGGATGACATCTATGGTGCGAGTGTCTAGAACTATTAGGTTGGCTAGAAACTCAACTCCGGCTATGAGTAGCCTAGCTCCTAAACATCCAACTTTAGAACTTAGCTCTGCTCCGGTATTGGACTAACAGTATGCTTAAGATGCATAACTTCCAATTTGTTCTTAGTTGCAAAAATTCGAAACAAGCGAATCGAAGCTCGAATCAAGCAGGCGATGCGGTCTTGAATTTACTAGGAACTTACCCGATTACAGCGTCGGGTGCTTCTTGGGCTCCTTCTAGAGTGGCGTGGTTGACACGACCTCGACCAGCGATGGCGGTGCTCCTCCGGATTGACCGGTAGCTTGAGAAGTTCCTTGATGGTTGCCTTGTCTTGGTGTCTTGGTGGTGTGTTCCCAAGGTTGAAGCGTCTTTGGAGTGATAGTCCCATTCTGCGGACATCGGTTGGCGAAATGCCCTGGTGACGGCTGTAAAGCAAACTCGGTTGTATACGTGGGTTGCTTCTTTGGATTGGGGTTGGTAGTGCGGGGTTGCGAAAGTTACGAGCAAGCGGGCGAGTCTTGAAGTTGGTGCGGTGGTCAGCGAGTGCGTGGTGGAAAGCGGCTAAGCTGCGGTGGAATCATTCTTGCCCTCGGTGGGGTTGGTGACTTCCTTCTTGAGCCATCTGCGCTTACGATGATCTTCCAATTCCTTGCGCTTATCCTCTAGAATCAAAGCCTTGTTGATCAACTCTTGAAAATCGGGAAAGGTGTGGGCGATCAAGTTGACTTGAAGTCCGATGTTCAATCCTTTCGAAAACGACTCACGGCGAGCCTTGTCGGTGGCGACATCTTCTGCGACATATCGAGCAAGTTGAAAGAATTTGTTGAGGTAGTCGATCGCGACATTCCTCCTTGCTTGAGAGCACGAAATTCATCCTTCTTGAGATCCATGATTCCTTACGGTACATGATCTTTGAAAAGCGATTGTGAACTCTTCCCAAGTAATATCTTGCGGCGTTCCATCGTTGCGCACAAAGTTTTCCACCATTCGGCGGCAATGCCTTCCATCCGTGAGAGGCGTCTGAGAACTTTTTCATGATCGTTGCATTGAGTGATCGCAGTTTTCTCTCAATAACACGAAGCCAATCATCGACTTCTCTTGGTGAGACATGTCGAGAGAAGGTTGGTGGGCGGGTTCTCATAAACTCACCAACTTGGATGATCCATTGTGACCATGAGCAAGCTGGGGCTCCATTGTGATCTTGATTGTTGTTGCTCGTTATTCATAGCTTGCATCGATTCATCATGGTGTACATCGGTGGGTGCGAGTGTCATGAATGCTCCAAAATTCGCAGATCATTGAAGGTGCTTGTGGTGGAACTGCCTGCATGGGATTTGCTCCGTCCTTCGACCATTGGAGTATCGGAACCACTTGCAGCTGACTTGACGAGTCCGAACCATCTGGTGAATCTCAAGGGTTAGATAAGGTACAAGCACGAGATAAGTTGTAGAACTAAGCGGGTAGGTAAACCCAACAACATATTTTAAGAAAACTCAATGAAACTCTTATATTGATTAAGATAATAGTATGGCTTGCAACAAATGCCTAAGGGCCTTGCGGCTCATACTTGCACACAAAAATAAGGGCGAACTTAAGCACACCAAACTACAGCCTAAAGGGCGACTCAAGACATAAAGCGGCTAAGCTCAAACAACGCGAGCAGACTACTCAATCAAATAGCCTCCATGACCTTGGCGGTGCTCCCTTTCTTGTAGACACTGAAAGTGGTGGCATCCTCGCAACCGATCCGATGTCCGGGGATGGTGCAATAGGAGCAGTGTCCACAGTGCAGTCTTCTTTGGTGCTTACGGCTCTGTTGCCTCTGCGGCTCTTACGGTTCGGTAGATCCATCGACTTCTTACAGGTCTTCCTCTTGATATCTTCTTCGTGATCGTGTCGTCCATAAAGAGTTTCTTCTAATATGGCGATCCTTTCTTGACTCTCTGAAGAGTCTCATAGGTACCTCCGGCTCTGTGGCGGCTAACTCCAACGATTCTTCCCGAGCGTGGCGAATCGGGCAAGATGCACGACGGTGGCGTTGTCTTCTCCCTCCGTGAGCGGAAAGCGTGCGGCAAGATCCACGTCGGAAGTGCGGGGATGATAACGGAAAAGCGTGTCACGAAGCTCGAGAGTAGATGTTGCAGATCCTCGGGATGGCAAGGCGTGAAGACTCTGGATTGCTTCAATCCAAATACTCCTTCGAGTGAGATGTTCGGTGGTTTGCTTGCCTTGGTGTTACGCTGGCGTAGAGCGGTCAAATGGCGAGATCACTCCACGATCTCGGCCGTTCACAATCCAAGCAACGCCACGGTACAATGGACGATCGAACCCTCCAAGTACTTGTAGCAACTTCCAAAGCTCGTGGCAAGTCCTCCCTTGCGCTCTCCATAACTCGAAGGCGAGGCATCTGTCAAGATGGACAAGGATATGAAAACAACTTTAAAGCAGTGGGGAGAGAAAGAATTTGCAATAGTTGAGTCAAGAGAGACATGAGATGAGTTAAAGAGTTCAATTAATCTTGTAAGTTAATATTTGCTTTAGAAAATAGTTTTGGACTCACTAAGAGCGGCCAATCTAACTAGGGTCAAGACCTACGGTCGATGGCTCGATACCACCTCTGTCGGGACCCAAATATGCAAATCTGGACCCTCTGTGTATTCTGCACTAGTCCAGGATCACGCTAGTGCACACAGTGTCAACATTGATGAAATATCACATCCATACAACGAATATAAGAATAAACGAGTACCTTTGAATAACAAATAAGCTGTTGGGACCTTACGGTCGAGTGTTACATTTATTAAGCCATGCAAGGTGACAATAAAGAAATAAGCTGCGTGAAGCGAAATAAACTCGGTGGCTCCCATCAATTTACCACAGCAACCGATGGGATCAAGACCCTAACGCTCAACCTTCGTAGAACTCTTCTTCAAAAAGGTGACGACTCCTCCATACATTGATTTGTTTAGCAAGAGTGAGTACACACCGTACTCGCAAGTCATACCACAGAATGCAATTTATAGATGATGGCTTATTCCAAAGGAATGGCTTATGTGGTTATTTTGCAGAAATGCAACATTTGCAATTGAATACAAATAATAGATTGAAAGCATAATTCAAAACAAATAGACAATAATAAGTTAACAATTGATTTCACAAAGGACACACAGTCTAATCAAGTTCTTTCACACAATTTGAACAAGTTATCTCACACGGTGACCCTTCCCAATTGTTTTATGAAAAACTACCCCTCGTGTGAAATTCCGAGCATGTCCATAACAGAGGGCGGCTATTCGAATAGATTGGTTTAAACACTCTGCAGAGGTTGTACACTTTACCCACACGATGAAACCAACCGGATCGAGTTGATCACAACAAAACCTTTGGAGACTTCATCTCAAACAATGACACTCTGGTGTGCTTTCTTTGCCAGTCAATTTGTACACACGGCCCTTGGAGCGACACACACCATTGGATAGGGATCGTGAACCGTCCGCGATGTGACATATCACACCTCCGACCCATCACATAGCTTAAATACAACCTGAGTTGTCAATGTCAAGACTCCATAACTTACTAAGTTAGGCCCGGCCCATACTAGGCATGTGGTCGCATAAAGAAGGCCCATTCAATGGCGCACAAAGTTAAGTCCTTAATTGACCAAGGCAAGACTTCGATTTTAACCCAAATCACAAAGTTTAATAAGCACACAGCTCCACCATTCACAGAATCCACCACTTGCCTCGGTCTAAATCTTTTCCCACCTGTTGATTAAGTGCAACACATGCCATCAACGAGTAATAGCACACAGACACACAGATTCATCACACAGTTCCATAATCACTTAGTCAAGTTTATAATTGCAACTCTCACATGAAATGATGACTCGTGGCATGGCTAAGCGATCTAATCGTATCTAACCAACCCACGTTGGTGCTACAATAATACCAACTAATAATTAATCAACCTAGGGTGACAAAAGATCATGGCATACAATAGACAAGGTGGCATAACAATTTGGATTAATAACTACACCCAAAAGCATTTAAATAAATACTTGAAATAGAATGCAATACATTGAAACAAAGTATTTTGAAAACTGGGTTCAAAATGATCAAAGGTATAACTTGCCTTGGAATAGATCTAGATATTGGTCTTGGTCTTGAGGTGCTCCTTCTTATGCAAAATTCCCAAGTATCGGCGTCTACTCGCAAACGAGACAAAAGAAACAAAATAAATAAATAACAGAGGCAAAACAAACTCCAAAAATCAAATAAAATTCACCATTAAATAGATTTAAATTTTATATGAATTTACAAATTTGAATGGGCTCAATTGGACTTCGGATGCAAAAGATATGGGCTTTGGAAGATTGGAAAAACAATTAAACCCTAATTTGGATTTTCTCGAATTTCCCGAATTATTTTTATAAAGGAAATTCGGATTAATGACGTCGGCTGACGTCAGCAATGAATTTCCACCGGAAAAAGAAATAATTAAAAACCGTACTGACAGGTGGGACCCACTGTCAGTCTCTGGGCTCACGGTGGACCAAATCCACCAAGCCTCTGGATCCGGGGTGGGTCGAGGTGGCGCACCATGCGGGGTGGCGTGACCTTGGCGCCAACAAAGGCCGACACACACGCCACATGTGGGTGAGGTGGGCCGACGCGGCTACTGGCGGCGCTCGGGAACCAATGGCAACGGCGAGCAGCGGCTCTTCGCCGGCGGTGAGTGGTACCTGCGTGTAGAGGAGGTTAATGCGCACACATGGGCCTTGGTTTGAGCACACAGGGTTGACGGAGATGGCGTGGCGAGGAAGAAGCGGCGGTGAAGACTCGGGTTTTGTCGGACGGGACGCTCGGCGATGCTCGGCGACGAGGAGCGCGCACGAGGTAGCCTGAGACTTCGATCACAGCAGTGCGATCGGTGGAGCAAGGCGACGATGGCGGCGCGCAATCCACCGGAGAAGAAGTTCACGAAAACCCTAAAGCTTGCAATGCGGCGGCGCTAGAGGCGATCAGGCGGCGAGTGGCGGTTTAGGGTTGCGGAGGCGGGCGAGCTAAGGAGTACTTATAGGCTCGGAGACGCGAGATTTGAAACCCCAATTCGGATCCGAAGCAGTGGGTTTTGAATTCCAAGATTTTGGAGATTGAAACCGATTCGGGTTTGATTTGGTTTGAAACGGATATGGAATAACAGGAACACGTTTTGGTGGGGTCGGCTCAAGAAATCAGCGAGAGAATCGGCGTTGTCGGATAGACTTGAAGCTCTCGGTAATGGCGGCAGCACGCACGCGCGCGAGGAGGAAGAAGATAGCGCGGAGACGACGACTCGATCGCGGGCGGGCCCACCGGTCGAGAGCGAGGCGCGGCGGCGGCGGCGGGATCGACCGAAAGGGACACGCGGCGGAGATCCAGCGGGGCAAGGCGGGCGAACGCAGGCGCGGTGCGATTGCGATCCAACGGCTGGGAATGAGCGGGCTGGAATAGTGTTGGGCTTCGGCCCAGCACTGTTCCGAAGGATTTAAAATAGATTTTTCTTTTAAATAAATCCAGAAAATGCAAATAGCAATTAGAAAATAGCAAATGACTTTGGAAAAATTCCAGAAAATTCTATAAAATATAACCAAGCATATAGAATCTAAATAAAATAATTTTGGCAATTGTTGGTGTTGGGATTAAGCACATTAAATCAATTTGTCCTTAAAGTCCATATTAAGCTTTTTAATTTAATATTCAAATAATCCAAATGGTAAATTCTCTTGCTACCAATATTTAAAAGATTTTTAAAGCTCTGAAATTTGGGATGTTACAAACCTCCCCCCCTTAAACGAATCTCGTCCCCGAGATTCCGGCTAGCTAGAGAAAAGGCTAGGGAACTCGGATTTCAACTCTTCTTCACGTTCCCACGTTGCTTCTCCTTCTGAGTGGTTACTCCTTTGGACTTTGCGTAAACGAAGCGGTCTTGCTTCAGTGCGGCGCTCTGCGACATCAAAATCTTGACAGTGCTCTTTGTACGTGAGATCTTCCTTGATTCAATTGACTCCAACGAGTGCGCTCTTACGGCACACGAAGACACTTCTTGGTGAGAGACATGAAAGACATCATGCACTCCACCGCTAACGATGCGGTAGCTCAAGCTGCACGCAACTTCTCCACGGCGTTCCAAAACCTTGAATGGACCCACATACCTTGGAGCAAGCTTCCCTTTGGTGTGGAATCTCTTAACACCTCGGCGGAGTAACTCGAAGATACACAAAATCCTCTGGTTCAAAGTCGAGGTCACGACGACGACGATTATCGGCATAACTCTTTTGCCCGGTGGGCTATCTTTAACCTCTCTCGATCATAGCAACTTGTTCTTGACTTCTGAATAATATCGGCCCGAACACTACACGTTCAAATTGCCTCTCGACCAATTCAACGGAGTTCTGCAGCACGACCGTCTGAGCTTCAAATGGTGACATCGCAAGCGGCTTGATAAGCTGTTGTTGTACGAGAATTCGCATCTGAGAAACTTTTATCCCAAGCGGTAGCATTAGCTAAGGCACGGGCTCTTAACATATCTTCTAATATCGGTTGACTCTTTCGATCTGTCCATACATGCAGGGATGATAAGCGATCTTGAAATTGAGATGAGTTCGGGCTTCATGTAGACTCGCGAAGCGAGAGGTGAATTGAGATCCTCGATCGACACTATCTTCTTAGGCACACCGTGCGGTCGAGCGATTTTGACATATACAATTCGCCAAGCGGTCTCACGAGTAAGTGGTTTTGGTGGCAAGAAATGGGCAACCTTAGTCAAGCGATCCACTATTACCCAAATCGAATCATAAACTGATTGAGTCTTGGGTAAACCGGTAATGAAATCCATACCGATCTCTTCCCACTTCCATTCGGTATCTTGGTGGTTGTAGCAAACCTCTTTGGTCTCGATGTTCGGCCTTTACTTTCGACACACGTCGCATAAGGCAACGAACTCTGCGACGTCTCGCTTTAAGTTTGGCCACTAAAACTTATTCTTAACATCCTGATACATCTTAGTGCTTCCAGGGTGAATCGAATACTTAGAGTCATGGGCTTCCTTCAGAATCAGCTGTCTTAATCCATCCATATCTGGTACACAGATACGTCCATTGATCCACAGTATATCCTGATCATCTATGGTGAAGTCTTTAAATTTTCCTTCTGACATCTTCTTCTTGAGATCAGCAAACTCAGAATCCTTAGGTTGAGCTTCACGAATCTGTTTCTCCAGAGTAGACTGCACTTTCAAGTATGAATTGAACTTATATGACCAAAGGAGATTTTGTTCTCAAGATATGAGAGGAGAACCAAAGATAGCTTATAAACCTATTGATCATAGCATTTTCCCCTTTTAAATCAGAATATTGAGAACCACTTGAAATGATACGACTTGAAATGATATTTGAAATACATTCAAATAATCTCCTTCTTTGAAGTCTTCTCAAGAACATTTTCAAATTCCAAGACGAGAAGATCAAAGATGGCCAATATTGAAAATATGTGGAAGCAAGCTCAGAAAAATATGAAATTAATCATGGAGCTAGTGCTGGCATATACACACAATTTTCATTTTGGGAGGCTTAACCAAATGTCAACCAATTTAAAGATATGAAAATCACAAAGTTTCATAAAACTGAAAAATTCAGGATTTTCAGATTTTGATAATTCATTTGAGCCTCAAAAGACAGCTGAGAAAATGGGTAAAATGGTTCCAATAAATTTGCGAAATTTTGTCAACATAGAACCACTATAGAGTATCAAATTTCATTATTATAGCTTCCTCTAATTGTGAACCCATTTAAAGATACAAAATTCACAAATCTGCTCAAAACCATGCACAAATATGAAATTTCAGCTTTTGAGCAAAGAGAGAAAAAGTCAAAACTTTTTCAATTCAAGTCGAAATACCTTCAAATTTGGCAGAAATAAACTTTAGACTCTGAGAAACTTATCCAAGAAGAATTTTCGAAAAGGAGTCTCCAATCAAAAGATATGCCAATTTAAGCTTTGAAGGTAAGATTTTAGTTTAAAGAGAAGAAAAGTCAATACTTTTACAAATGAAGTCCAAATTCTTTGAAAAGTTCCAGATTTTAACTTTGGACTATTTAGAGTGTTTTCCAACAAGAATTTTTGAAAAATGACTTTTCTTTCAAAAGATATGGCAAAATGCGCATTGAAGGTATATAAAGAGAGCAATTTTGCTTTTAAGATCCAAAATGCAAACCAATTTGGATTTCATGGAGTTTTTCACTTTGTTAGCTTTGTATGAGTTAGAAATACTATTTCAATCCAAGATACATAAAGAAATCCAGCTCAAATAGCAAAACTCACTATATGCAAGAATAGGTCATTTTGGGTCAAAACGAGTTTTTCGGTGAATTTCAAACGAGTATAGATTTTCAACAGTTGGTCTTTTGTAAAAACTTTGAACTTGAGAAATGTTTGAAATGACCAACCCTATGAGTTTGGTATTGAAAACTTTTTCAAAAACTCAATAGATTTTGATTTAAGGAAATATGTCATTTAATTCAAAATCAAGATCATATAAGATCCTTTTGAGGCCAAATTTTCTATTTTGTTTCAAAAGTAGGAATTTTTACTTCAAAAGCATTTGAAAACATTTGAAATACATTTTTAGATACTTTTGTGTAGTTTTTCACAAATTTTGACCCTTTTAAGCAAGATGCCACTTGTAAAAAAAAATTTGGCTTTTGACCGGAAGGCTTGATTTTAAAAAGCTAATCTTGCATATGATTTGTAATGCCACTCCAAGAATACCAAATGAAGCAAATGAGAATGAAACACATTCATTCACAATATCCAATAAATCATTTTGGGCAAATAAGATAGTTTTCTCAAATTACACAAAATTTTAAGAAACCCAAAATCTTTTAAGAGATTTTCACAAGAAAAACTCCCCTTACATAAAGGGTTCCTTTTGGCATTTATTTCTTCTCATTTGACATACAAATGATTTTCTTGTTTCCTTGTCATCTTCTCCTTTGACACACAAAGGATTATCTTCCATCTTGTAAGAGTGAATGATATCAAGGACAATTAATTCCATTTGTAGAAACTTGATACCACTTGTAAAAGCACTTGATACCAAGAGTAATTGATTCCATTTGTAGATACTTGATATCACTTGTATGCATGAATCTTATTTCTCTTATCTTCAATTTGAAAAGATACCACTTGTAACACATACCACAAAACGGAGAAAGGTTTAGATAAGAGAAGATTTTGATCGGCAAGGATGAAAAGAGGACATCATTTTAACGAATAAGATGATATCACTTGAAAGATAAATCTCATGCCGAGATCAAGATGATCAAAAGGAGCTATCACTTGGAAATAATACCACTTGAGAGATGCAATTGTATTTGAGTGGTGGGTAGCTAGTAAGGATATCAAGGATCAACTTGACCACGAGAAGCGACCAAAGAAGGTTGAATTTGAATGGAATCAAATAGCTGACTTGTCAGAACAATCGGAAGTTCCGCCAACTAATGTGCGGAAGTTCCGGAAATCGGAAGTTCCGCACCTGGAGTGCCGGAAGTTCCGATTATCCTGACACTTCAAGGATTGATCTTGGAATTTGATATTTATGCAAACGAACCCTAGTTTTGCACTCAAATAAATGTCATTCAGGATCATTATGCATTAAAGAGACTAATGTCTATCTAAAGAAATAATTTTATGAATTAAGATTTGATTTTGCAATTGAAGCTTTATTTTCAAGAAATTTTTCAAAACAAACCAAAACGAGCATTTGGTTGATTTTAAAGCATTCAATTTTATGAATGAGTTATAAATACCATTATGAACATATTCATGTGAAGAATTTTGGTTCATATGGCCAAACTCACTTAAGTGCTAGAAAGTGACCTTTTTGGTCAAAGTATGTTTTTGGACGAATTTCGAAATCGAATAACTTTTGCTAGGTTGGTCTTTTGGAAATCATTTGAATACCAAAAACGTTTAGAATGGCCAACTCTAGGATTTTTCTTTTGGCAAGATCTTCAAATTCTTTTTAGAATAGATTTCACACAAAAGTCTAGTTTTGGTCAAAAACAAGATACCATAATGTAGGATTTTGGCTAGAAATGCATTTTTACTCAAAATAGGTTTTTCTAGAGCCAAAACCTTTGGTAAACCTTTGAAAAGCATTTGTATACCTTTTGCAACTAGTTTTTCAAAGAATTACTAATAATTATGAAATTTTTGACTTTTGGCTAAAAGGCTTATTTTTTTTTTTTGAAAAACAATACTAGCACTCAATTTATTTGGGCACACTTAGGGATGTGAAATACATGATAATGATTTAGCACTCCCCCTTAATGTGCCACACCCAAACTTGCTCAAGATATTTGAACATTATGAACATAGAGCAAGAGCACCCCTTTTTAAAATGATTTTCATGAAATGCAACCTACACACGGCATAAGGGGCTAGATACTTCAATGTAAATACTTGTTACCGAGATGGCATTGGTTCTTGATGTGAAACAGTATCCTCAAACTTGGCTCCAATCTAATATATGATGAAATCCATCTTTATATGAATAAGCCAAGCCTCCAATGCCTCTCAAGTACCTATTAAGCATTTAAGCGCATTTTGGTACCCAATACTTGGTTGGGTCCACGAATGTTAGTCACAATAGATTTGGGCACCCAAATGGCCCTTGGAATAGTTTTTGGTGAACTAACAATTCTAGCAAACACATTGCTATTTTTATCCTTCCTAAGCAAATAATGGTCATTATAAATAATGGGCTTAAGAGAGATACCTTTGGGACAATCCTTACTCATATGTCCCTTTTCCCGGCAATTGTAGCAAGTTCGAAGTTTGTATTTATCTTTTTCCTTCTTTACTTGCTCCTTGCCGGTTCGCCTCTTCTTTGATGACAATTTCTTGTCATTCACTTTGTTTGGGCACACCGAGGCAAAGTGGCCCTTCTTGTTGCAACCAAGGCACTTGACATTCTTCGTGTGTCTTGCATTGTGCCTTGTCTTGCTATTCTCCTTTTTCTTAGGAGTGAAGCCGATTCCACTCTTATCTTGCAAGCGTCTTTGCTTGCTTAATATGTCGTCGAGAGTGGTCTTCCCTTTTTGTCTTCTTTCCAAGTCATTCTTCAAATTTTTGACTTGGGTCTTGAGCTCATTGTTTTCCTCTACAATGTTAGTATTGCAAGATATGGAGGAAATAGGAGCATCTATTTTGGAGCAACAAGGCATATCAATTAAATCCTCACATGAGGTGGATATGCTAACCTTAGATGAAATGCATGAAGTAGGAGCTAAGTATGGCATATCATCTAATAATTTGCATTCAATGCCTATGTCCACCTTAGAGCTATTTAGATTATTTAGGAGGAGAATTTCATGTTCATCTTTTAAAACATCATAATCATTTTGAAGAGAGCCATACTCTTTCTTCAAAGCTTTGAACTTCAATTTCTCCTTTCCTAAATATTCATTGAGCTCTTCTAGCATATCCATCAACTCATCATATGAAGGCTCATCGTTTTCGTTTACCTCATTATTACCTTGAGCCATGAAGCATCGAGTTGATGTGGAGGAAGTGGAGGAGTCCTTATAATCGTCGGAGTTTGAAATTGAGCATTCTTCTCCCGACGACCGTTCATATGTGCAATCTTCACTTGTGAAAGTGGACAGTTCATATTTATCTTGAATTTTGGTCCACATCTCATGAGCGCTCTTGAGATTGCATATGGCATCAAAAATATCTATACTCAAAGCACTAAATAAAACGTTAGTAGCTTGAGCATCGAGATGCGAGCATTTCTCTTCCTCAATTGTTGGAGCAAGAGGATCCTTTGGAGGAGAAAAGCCCGCATCTACAATCCGCCATATATTTAGGCCCATGGCCTTAAAATAACAAATCATGCGGATTTTCCAATAAGCATAATTTGTGCCATCAAAGATAGGTGCTTTACCTAGGTGCCTTTGTTTCTCTAGTCGCCATCCTTTACTCTCTAGACGGTTAAGTCTAATAAATGAGAGACCAAGCTCTGATACCACTTGTAAGATCGAGGTGGCCGACTAGAGGGGGGTGAATAGGCGGTTTTAAAAATCTATCGGGCTAAACCAATATATAAATGCGGAAGCTAATAGCGAATTGGTTTTGCACAATTAAAACCTAAATCAACTAGGCTCAAGCGAGTGCACCGACAATACAAGAGAGCAAACATACAATGATATATAAGCAATTAAAGCAGGAATGTAAATTGCTCAAAGTAAAAGCACAAGTAAAAACAAGATGACACGATTATGTTTTACCGTGGTGTTCGGAGACTTGCCGGTCTCCCCTAATCCACGTTGAGGTAAGCCCAACCACGTTGGACCGGCTCCTCAAATGAGCACACACCTCCGAGGTAAGTCCAAACACTTGGACCGGTTCCAAATCGAACCAACACCTCGCTCTACTACGGTTGCTCTTCCTCCGCTCCGGAGATGGCGAGCACCAAACCACTCACAACAACGCCGGGCCTTCTCACAAGCTTCTTGAGAAGATCACCGGGCACGACGCCTCCACGCCGTCTAGGTGTCGGCAAACACCAAGAGAAACAAGTCTCAACGATCACTTGAACTAATCAAGTGTCAACGCTCAAGTGGATACTCAATCCACTACCTAAGGCAACACATGCACTTAGGGTTTGCTCTCAACACTCACTAAGTGCAACACATGCACAAAAGAGATGAGAGGCTTGCTCTTAGCTCAATAGAATGAATATGGGCACCAGCAACCTTCTCCAACCGGCCAAAGTGGGTATTTATAGCCCACACACACAAACTAGCCGTTGGAGGCAAAGTTGCAGAAAAATCAGGGAAATCGGAAGTTCCGCCAACTAAAATGCGGAACTACCGTTTTCTACTGTTCATGGGCCGTACGGGTGCATAACGGCTCAAAAACTAGCCGTTAAAAAGTTTGGTGCGGAAGTTCCGATACAAATGGCGGAACTTCGATTATCGGAAGTTCCTTTTCGGGCGGAAGTTCCGCAGCTCAATTTCAGCACAGACGACACTCGGTAAAAAGGTCATAACTTTTGACTCCGATGTCGGAATTGAGTGATCTTGGACTCTATGGAAAGCTTATTCAGAGGGCTACACAACCCACCTATTTGATTGATCTCAAACACATTTGATCAAATCAAAAAGTACAACTCCAAAGAGCCACTATCATGGTCTAAGTCCAAAGAAATAACAATAAGCAATCTTAGACCATATCAAGGTGTAGGTACATGGACTTCAACCATTTGCAAAACACATTCGCAAAAGTATAGTCACATGCTACAAGGATTAACTGCATAAGCCTCAACTATTTGCAAAACACATTCGCAAATAATAGCATCATGCCATGTAGAGCTAGAGCAAGCAAGATTGAGCTATCAACACATGATGAGACTCAAGCTACTAGACAAGACCCCTCTTAATAGTACGGCAACCTATACTAGCAATTCGGTCTTCCAACCAAACACCAAGACCGGTAAAGACTAGGAACACATCCTTAGCCCTAGCTAGTCATACCTTTGCCGTGAGCATCTTCTTGAAGCTTGATGGCGCACATCTTCACTTCAAGTCCGGTCATCGTCTTGACATGCATCAACCCATGATGCATCCTTTACTTGACCTCCATCAACACATGATGGGTCTTCTCTTGACTTGACGATCAACTCATGATCATCTCCTTCTTCGAGATCTTGTTATGCATCAACACACGATACATCCTCTTCTTGAACCTTGACTTGATGACGATCAACTCATGATGCCATCCAAAGTCTTCGTCACCCTAGAACATAGCCTATTCATCCAACTCATGAAAAATATTAGTCCCACAATGATTAACAATAATTATCAAGATATACATGCAACAAATGCTTCTAAACAAGCTATTGAAGAAAGGTGCGGTACTACCGCCAACTATCATGCGGTAGTTCGATCTTGGAAGTTCCGCTCAACACATAGCGGAACTACCGCACTTCAAATTTTGGCTAAGTCTCAAAATGGTGCTTCTCGGAAAAAGCGATCCGCAAGAATTTGAACAACCGATAATCGGAACTTCCGCATTTACAATGCGGAACTTCCGCACTTCGAGAAATCAGCTAAGTCCCTAAAAGGGTGCTCTCTGGAAAAAGCGTTCGCGATTTGTCAGGAAGTTCCACCAATGATAGTTCATGAGATACAATGCCGGAACTACCGATGATGTTTAGAAAACAAATTTCAACAGATTTTGAATGCATGACTCCTTTGTCTTGAGCCATGTTGATCTTTTACCATCTTTGCATTTCCTTTTCATGTCTTCATTCAGACTCCGGGACTAAGCCTTGAACACATCTTAGCACACACATTAGTCCCACAACACAATTGCAAATAATTGAATATAAAGTAATACGAGTATATATGAACTACACAAGTTTTATATACTCAAAGGATTTGTTTCAAAGTAATGATCCTTAATATATTTAGAGAATGGAATATGGATCAATACTTATGAAACCACAAAATATAGACTAAACTCCCCCTAAATGTGTGCATACACAGATGTGTAATAGAAACATATGCACATATTCAAGTTTTACTTATGGTTGAGTTTAACCTATATTTTGGATCCAGAGAATGCAACAATATATAAGATTGAGATGTCGATTGCATACCTCGTTGAGTTTTCACCTTTATATCCAAATGAGACTATGCACTAAATATAATAACGGAAATGTTAGTCTCACAAATAGATTTGTCATTAATCACCAAAACACTCCATTAACGCATAATGGCGGGTCTAGATCCTTTAATCTCCCCCTTTTTGGTGATTGATGACAAATCCATTATCAATAACAACATTTGGATATAAATAGACATAAGAGAGAATTTAAGCTAATGAGCTATGTCTATTCACGTCATAAGGTGAAATTTAAAGATGCATTAGAATAATGATATGAGATTAAACAAATAATGCACTTTCCCCTTTTGGTAATTCTCTCCCTTTTTAGCATTTTAAACAACTCAAACATCCAAATGGAAGAGTATTGATACAAATATTCTCCCCCTTTTGGCATTAATCACTAAAAAGGACACAAAGGGAGGTTTGCAAATCGATACCACTTGCAAATATCGAGGTTGGTCACAAAAAGTATGAATTGAACTTATATGACCAAAGGATATTTTGTTCTCAAGATATGAGAGGAGAACCAAAGATAGCTTATAAACCTATTGATCATAGCATTTTCCCCTTTTAAATCAGAATATTGAGAACCACTTGAAATGATACGACTTGAAATGATATTTGAAATACATTCAAATAATCTCCTTCTTTGAAGTCTTCTCAAGAATATTTTCAAATTCCAAGACGAGAAGATCAAAGATGGCCAATATTGAAAATATGTGGAAGCAAGCTCAGAAAAATATGAAATTAATCATGGAGCTAGTGCTGGCATATACACACAATTTTCATTTTGGGAGGCTTAACCAAATGTCAACCAATTTAAAGATATGAAAATCACAAAGTTTCATAAAACTGAAAAATTCAGGATTTTCAGATTTTGATAATTCATTTGAGCCTCAAAAGACAGCTGAGAAAATGGGTAAAATGGTTCCAATAAATTTGCGAAATTTTGTCAACATAGAACCACTATAGAGTATCAAATTTCATTATTATAGCTTCCTCTAATTGTGAACCCATTTAAAGATACAAAATTCACAAATCTGCTCAAAACCATGCACAAATATGAAATTTCAGCTTTTGAGCAAAGAGAGAAAAAGTCAAAACTTTTTCAATTCAAGTCGAAATACCTTCAAATTTGGCAGAAATAAACTTTAGACTCCTGAGAAACTTATCCAAGAAGAATTTTTGAAAAAGGAGTCTCCAATCAAAAGATATGCCAATTTAAGCTTTGAAGGTAAGATTTTAGTTTAAAGAGAAGAAAAGTCAATACTTTTACAAATGAAGTCCAAATTCTTTGAAAAGTTCCAGATTTTAACTTTGGACTATTTAGAGTGTTTTCCAACAAGAATTTTTGAAAAATGACTTTTCTTTCAAAAGATATGGCAAAATGCGCATTGAAGGTATATAAAGAGAGCAATTTTGCTTTTAAGATCCAAAATGCAAACCAATTTGGATTTCATGGAGTTTTTCACTTTGTTAGCTTTGTATGAGTTAGAAATACTATTTCAATCCAAGATACACAAAGAAATCCAGCTCAAATAGCAAAACTCACTATATGCAAGAATAGGTCATTTTGGGTCAAAACGAGTTTTTCGGTGAATTTCAAACGAGTATAGATTTTCAACAGTTGGTCTTTTGTAAAAACTTTGAACTTGAGAAATGTTTGAAATGACCAACCCTATGAGTTTGGTATTGAAAACTTTTCAAAAACTCAATAGATTTTGATTTAAGGAAATATGTCATTTAATTCAAAATCAAGATCATATAAGATCCTTTTGAGGCCAAATTTTCTATTTTGTTTCAAAAGTAGAATTTTACTTCAAAAGCATTTGAAAACATTTGAAATACATTTTAGATACTTTTGTGTAGTTTTCACAAATTTTGACCCTTTTAAGCAAGATGCCACTTGTAAAAAAAAATTTGGCTTTTGACCGGAAGGCTTGATTTTAAAAAGCTAATCTTGCATATGATTTGTAATGCCACTCCAAGAATACCAAATGAAGCAAATGAGAATGAAACACATTCATTCACAAGATCCAATAAATCATTTTGGGCAAATAAGATAGTTTTCTCAAATTACACAAAATTTTAAGAAACCCAAAATCTTTTAAGAGATTTTTCACAAAGAAAAACTCCCCCTTACATAAAGGGTTCCTTTTGGCATTTATTTCTTCTCATTTGACATACAAATGATTTTCTTGTTTCCTTGTCATCTTCTCCTTTGACACACAAAGGATTATCTTCCATCTTGTAAGAGTGAATGATATCAAGGACAATTAATTCCATTTGTAGAAACTTGATACCACTTGTAAAAAGCACTTGATACCAAGAGTAATTGATTCCATTTGTAGATACTTGATATCACTTGTATGCATGAATCTTATTTCTCTTATCTTCAATTTGAAAAGATACCACTTGTAACACATACCACAAAACGGAGAAAGGTTTAGATAAGAGAAGATTTTGATCGGCAAGGATGAAAAGAGGACATCATTTTAACGAATAAGATGATATCACTTGAAAGATAAATCTCATGCCGAGATCAAGATGATCAAAAGGAGCTATCACTTGGAAATAATACCACTTGAGAGATGCAATTGTATTTGAGTGGTGGGTAGCTAGTAAGGATATCAAGGATCAACTTGACCACAGGAAGCAGCCAAAGAAGGTTCAGAATTTGAATGGAATCAAATAGCTGACTTGTCAGAACAATCGGAAGTTCCGCCAACTAATGTGCGGAAGTTAGAAATCGAAGTTCCGCTTTGGAGTGAGGAAGTTCCGATTATCTGACACTTCAAGGATTGATCTTGGAATTTGATATTTATGCAAACGAACCCTAGTTTTGCACTCAAATAAATGTCATTCAGGATCATTATGCATTAAAGAGACTAATGTCTATCTAAAGAAATAATTTTATGAATTAAGATTTGATTTTGCAATTGAAGCTTTATTTTCAAGAAATTTTTCAAAACAAACCAAAACGAGCATTTGGTTGATTTTAAAGCATTCAATTTTATGAATGAGTTATAAATACCATTATGAACATATTCATGTGAAGAATTTTGGTTCATATGGCCAAACTCACTTAAGTGCTAGAAAGTGACCTTTTTGGTCAAAGTATGTTTTTGGACGAATTTCGAAATCGAATAACTTTTGCTAGGTTGGTCTTTTGGAAATCATTTGAATACCAAAAACGTTTAGAATGGCCAACTCTAGGATTTTTCTTTTGGCAAGATCTTCAAATTCTTTTTAGAATAGATTTCACACAAAAGTCTAGTTTTGGTCAAAACAAGATACCATAATGTAGGATTTTGGCTAGAAATGCATTTTTACTCAAAATAGGTTTTTCTAGAGCCAAAACCTTTGGTAAACCTTTGAAAAGCATTTGTATACCTTTTGCAACTAGTTTTTCAAAGAATTACTAATAATTATGAAATTTTTGACTTTTGGCTAAAAGGCTTTTTTTTTTTTTGAAAAACAATACTAGCACTCAATTTATTTGGGCACACTTAGGGATGTGAAATACATGATAATGATTTAGCACTCCCCCTTAATGTGCCACACCCAAACTTGCTCAAGATATTTGAACATTATGAACATAGAGCAAGAGCACCCCTTTTTAAAATGATTTTCATGAAATGCAACCTACACACGGCATAAGGGGCTAGATACTTCAATGTAAATACTTGTTACCGAGATGGCATTGGTTCTTGATGTGAAACGAGTATCCTCAAACTTGGCTCCAATCTAATATATGATGAAATCCATCTTTATATGAATAAGCCAAGCCTCCAATGCCTCTCCAAGTACCTATTAAGCATTTAAGCGCATTTTGGTACCCAATACTTGGTTGGGTCCACGAATGTTAGTCACAATAGATTTGGGCACCCAAATGGCCCTTGGAATAGTTTTTGGTGAACTAACAATTCTAGCAAACACATTGCTATTTTTATCCTTCCTAAGCAAATAATGGTCATTATAAATAATGGGCTTAAGAGAGATACCTTTGGGACAATCCTTACTCATATGTCCCTTTTCCCGGCAATTGTAGCAAGTTCGAAGTTTGTATTTATCTTTTTCCTTCTTTACTTGCTCCTTGCCGGTTCGCCTCTTCTTTGATGACAATTTCTTGTCATTCACTTTGTTTGGGCACACCGAGGCAAAGTGGCCCTTCTTGTTGCAACCAAGGCACTTGACATTCTTCGTGTGTCTTGCATTGTGCCTTGTCTTGCTATTCTCCTTTTTCTTAGGAGTGAAGCCGATTCCACTCTTATCTTGCAAGCGTCTTTGCTTGCTTAATATGTCGTCGAGAGTGGTCTTCCCTTTTTGTCTTCTTTCCAAGTCATTCTTCAAATTTTTGACTTGGGTCTTGAGCTCATTGTTTTCCTCTACAATGTTAGTATTGCAAGATATGGAGGAAATAGGAGCATCTATTTTGGAGCAACAAGGCATATCAATTAAATCCTCACATGAGGTGGATATGCTAACCTTAGATGAAATGCATGAAGTAGGAGCTAAGTATGGCATATCATCTAATAATTTGCATTCAATGCCTATGTCCACCTTAGAGCTATTTAGATTATTTAGGAGGAGAATTTCATGTTCATCTTTTAAAACATCATAATCATTTTGAAGAGAGCCATACTCTTTCTTCAAAGCTTTGAACTTCAATTTCTCCTTTCCTAAATATTCATTGAGCTCTTCTAGCATATCCATCAACTCATCATATGAAGGCTCATCGTTTTCGTTTACCTCATTATTACCTTGAGCCATGAAGCATCGAGTTGATGTGGAGGAAGTGGAGGAGTCCTTATAATCGTCGGAGTTTGAAATTGAGCATTCTTCTCCCGACGACCGTTCATATGTGCAATCTTCACTTGTGAAAGTGGGCGATTCATATTTATCTTGAATTTTGGTCCACATCTCATGAGCGCTCTTGAGATTGCATATGGCATCAAAAATATCTATACTCAAAGCACTAAATAAAACGTTAGTAGCTTGAGCATCGAGATGCGAGCATTTCTCTTCCTCAATTGTTGGAGCAAGAGGATCCTTTGGAGGAGAAAAGCCCGCATCTACAATCCGCCATATATTTAGGCCCATGGCCTTAAAATAACAAATCATGCGGATTTTCCAATAAGCATAATTTGTGCCATCAAAGATAGGTGCTTTACCTAGGTGCACTGTTTCTCTAGTCGCCATCCTTTACTCTCTAGACGGTTAAGTCTAATAAATGAGAGACCAAGCTCTGATACCACTTGTAAGATCGAGGTGGCCGACTAGAGGGGGGTGAATAGGCGGTTTTAAAAATCTATCGGGCTAAACCAATATATAAATGCGGAAGCTAATAGCGAATTGGTTTTGCACAATTAAAACCTAAATCAACTAGGCTCAACTGAGTGCACCGACAATACAAGAGAGCAAACATACAATGATATATAAGCAATTAAAGCAGGAATGTAAATTGCTCAAAGTAAAAGCACAAGTAAAAACAAGATGACACGATTATGTTTTACCGTGGTGTTCGGAGACTTGCCGGTCTCCCCTAATCCACGTTGAGGTAAGCCCAACCACGTTGGACCGGCTCCTCAAATGAGCACACACCTCCGAGGTAAGTCCAAACACTTGGACCGGTTCCAAATCGAACCAACACCTCGCTCTACTACGGTTGCTCTTCCTCCGCTCCGGAGATGGCGAGCACCAAACCACTCACAACAACACCGGGCCTTCTCACAAGCTTCTTGAGAAGATCACCGGGCACGACGCCTCCACGCCGTCTAGGTGTCGGCAAACACCAAGAGAAACAAGTCTCAACGATCACTTGAACTAATCAAGTGTCAACGCTCAAGTGGATACTCAATCCACTACCTAAGGCAACACATGCACTTAGGGTTTGCTCTCAACACTCACTAAGTGCAACACATGCACAAAAGAGATGAGAGGCTTGCTCTTAGCTCAATAGAATGAATATGGGCACCAAGAACCTTCTCCAACCGCCAAAGTGGGTATTTATAGCCCACACACACAAACTAGCCGTTGGAGGCAAAGTTCTGAAAAATCGGGAAATCGGAAGTTCCGCCAACTAAAATGCGGAACTACCGTTTTCTACTGTTCATGGGCCGTACGGGTGCATAACGGCTCAAAAACTAGCCGTTAAAAAGTTTGGTGCGGAAGTTCCGCAGTACAAATGGCGGAACTTCTGATTATCGGAAGTTCCTCTGTTTTCGGGCGGAAGTTCCGCAGCTCAATTTCAGCACAGACGACACTCGGTAAAAAGGTCATAACTTTTGACTCCGATGTCGGAATTGAGTGATCTTGGACTCTATGGAAAGCTTATTCAGAGGGCTACACAACCCACCTATTTGATTGATCTCAAACACATTTGATCAAATCAAAAAGTACAACTCCAAAGAGCCACTATCATGGTCTAAGTCCAAAGAAATAACGATAAGCAATCTTAGACCATATCAAGGTGTAGGTACATGGACTTCAACCATTTGCAAAACACATTCGCAAAAGTATAGTCACATGCTACAAGGATTAACTGCATAAGCCTCAACTATTTGCAAAACACATTCGCAAATAATAGCATCATGCCATGTAGAGCTAGAGCAAGCAAGATTGAGATATCAACACATGATGAGACTCAAGCTACTAGACAAGACCCCTCTTAATAGTACGGCAACCTATACTAGCAATCCGGTCTTCCAACCAAACACCAAGACCGGTAAAAGACTAGGAACACATCCTTAGCCCTAGCTAATCATACCTTTGCCGTGAGCATCTTCTTGAAGCTTGATGACGCACATCTTCACTTCAAGTCCGGGTCATCGTCTTGACATGCATCAACCCATGATGCATCCTTTACTTGACCTCCATCAACACATGATGGGTCTTCTCTTGACTTGACGATCAACTCATGATCATCTCCTTCTTGAGATCTTGTTATGCATCAACACACGATACATCCTCTTCTTGAACCTTGACTTGATGACGATCAACTCATGATGCCATCCAAAGTCTTCGTCACCCTAGAACATAGCCTATTCATCCAACTCATGAAAATATTAGTCCCACAATGATTAACAATAATTATCAAGATATACATGCAACAAATGCTTCTAAACAAGCTATTGAAGAAAGGTGCGGTACTACCGCCAACTATCATGCGGTAGTTCGATCTTGGAAGTTCCGCTCAACACATAGCGGAACTACCGCACTTCCAAATTTTGGCTAAGTCTCAAAATGGTGCTTCTCGGAAAAACGATCCGCAAGAATTTCGGAGCAACCGATAATCGGAACTTCCGCATTTACAATGCCGGAACTTCCGCACTTCGAGAAATCGGCTAAGTCCCTAAAAAGGGTGCTCTCTGGAAAAAACGTTCCGCGATTTGTCCGGAAGTTCCGCCAATGTAGTTCCATGAGATACAATGCCGAACTACCGATGATGTTTAGAAAACAAATTTCAACAGATTTTGAATGCATGACTCCTTTGTCTTGAGCCATGTTGATCTTTTACCATCTTTGCATTTCCTTTTCATGTCTTCATTCAGACTCCGGGACTAAGCCTTGAACACATCTTAGCACACACATTAGTCCCACAACACAATTGCAAATAATTGAATATAAAGTAATACGAGTATATATGAACTACACAAGTTTTATATACTCAAAGGATTTGTTTCAAAGTAATGATCCTTAATATATTTAGAGAATGGAATATGGATCAATACTTATGAAACCACAAAATATAGACTAAACTCCCCCTAAATGTGTGCATACACAGATGTGTAATAGAAACATATGCACATATTCAAGTTTTACTTATGGTTGAGTTTAACCTATATTTTGGATCCGAGGAATGCAACAATATATAAGATTGAGATGTCGATTGCATACCTCGTTGAGTTTTCACCTTTATATCCAAATGAGACTATGCACTAAATATAATAACGGAAATGTTAGTCTCACAAATAGATTTGTCATTAATCACCAAAACACTCCATTAACGCATAATGGCGGGTCTAGATCCTTCAGATAGCTTGAAAATATTTTAATAAATTTCTCTCCATTGGTTCAATAATATGTCTCAGAAGGGCATCGGTTTTGTTTTTCTTGAAAGCATTAGCAATAGTCCAAAGCTACTTGCTGACTAAGCAAGAAGTAGGATAGTAAACACCAGATAAAATTGTGGTAGCATGGTAAAATACTTTAAAAAAATTCACAAAAATGACCAGCAACTAACCAATCTGCTTCAGTAACCAACTGCTTACCAGAATTAGTATTGATGAAGAGAGTGATGATGTACTCGTAATCCTTGCACCGCTCCAATATAGTATACGTGGAGTTCCACTGCACCTTCATGTATAGGTTGGATTTCTTTGGCCTCTTATTGTGAGCCCTGCAATACTCCTCGAACTGGGCGTATCCTGGGCCCGAAATTGTAATGAACTGGATAGCATCGCGTATGTTGTCTAGACTAGGTTTCATTACCTACAAACCTGCCTGCACGATGAGGTTCAAGATGAGGCACACGCATCTTTGGTGGAGGACGAAACCTCTAGTGTAGGACCCCAGATGCGGTGCGAGGAACTCCATGGCCATCATGTTAGCTGAGGCACTGTCAAGAGTGATGTCAATAATTTTGTTCTCTATTTTAAAATCCTGAATGACCTTTAATTCACATTGTGCGATGGCCTTTCCGGTGTGTGCCTCATCGATAGGCTTGAACCCTATGACTCCTTGTTCAAGTTGTAATCGTCATCTAAGTAATGTGTAACAACATTAAGATAGGCTGCCCTTTGGTGGGATGAAGTCCATATATCCGAGGTTAAAGCAAAAGAAAATGTAACTTTCAGAAACTTATCTATCAAACTTGATAGTTTACGTTGGTACAATTCTACTATGTCACTCCTAGTTGTTCTCTTACTTACGCTTCGGTATTGTGGGCAAAAACAACGTTGGATCATTCTTTAAAAACCAGAGCTTTCATCCATCCTAATTGGAAGATCCTCAGTAACTATATATCTAACAATTTCGTCCCTAGCTATCTGAGGGTTGTACATCCATGTACTTATCAAACTATCGGCCCCAAAGTTAAGGTGGGTCTGGATGCCCCCCCCCCAATCTGCCCAGTCACTATCTTCTTCAAACATGTTTGTGTGTGCCGCTTGAGATGACCTATTCCTCCACCTGAGCATACATATAATTTAGTATGACAATATTTACAAGACACATAAGGTACCTGACACCTGCATGTGGAGTACCTTATGCAGCAAACATGTAACATCCCAATTTTCTGAGCTTTTAAGATCTTTTAAATAATTACTTGTTGGAAAATACAATATTTGAATTTCTATTAATTTTTAGTATTTAAAGCTTAATATAGACCTTCATGTCAAAATGATTTAATGTGATTAATCCCAACATCAACAATTGCCAAAACCCGCTGCCAAGTGGGTCCCGCGTCTTCGTCTCCACCGCATCGTCGTCAACCTCGCGCCGTCGCTCGTGTCCGCCATTGCTAGAGCTCAAGCTCAAAACGACAACAGTGATTTTCCAACTAAATCTTCTGAGTTTTCTGTACCAAATCGTATACCCATTTCTCCCGCACCCTTATATGCTGTCAATCGGAATCAAAACGGATTCTATCTCTGTTTTCAAACGAAAGTCCGAATCAACCCGATTTGGGGATTCCTTATCCCGAGCCCCCCGACGGCTATAAAAGCCGCCCTAGGTTCGCCTGGTCCTCCGCAATCCAAAGCCGCCACCCTCATCGCCCCGATCGCTCTAGCGCCGCCATAATTCGAGTTTTAGGATTTTCGGCCAAGCTTTCTTCTCCGGTGAATTGCATCGTCGTCGTTGTCGCCCTTTCCTCACCGACTGTACCATCGTGATCAGCATTGCTCAGGCTACCCCATGCGCCCCTCCCCGCTGCCGGAGCATCGCCGGAGTCTCCGTCCGACAAAAGCCGAAGGTCTCCTCAGCCCCGAGCTAGCCGCCGGTCACCACCGTCGTCCCTACCGTCGTGAGTCGCCCACGAGATCGCAATAACCTCGCTTACGCTACTGGTACCATCCATCGCAGCGAACGCCGTCGTTCGCCGGTGACCATCGGGACCCGAGCCCGCTCCTCGCCGTCGTCCACGTCCGCAGCCACCTCAGTGCCAGCATCAGCCCCGTGCTTGTGTGTCGTCCGCGTGGCATCCAGTCAGCGCCCACGTGTGTGCCTGCATGGCCGGTTCACCAAACCCAGATCCAATCGGTTCGGTAGACTCAGTCCACCGTGAGCCGAGCCACTAACATGTGGGTCCCACATGTTAGATTTTCTTTTAATTGTTTTATTTTCGAAAATCCTTCACTGACGTCAGCATTGCGCAATAATCCAATTTTTCTTTAGAAAAATAATTCAAAAACTCTGGAAAATCCAATTTAGGGTATTTTTTGAAATTTCAAACTTCCAAAGCCCATATCTTTTGCATCCGAACTCTGATTGAGCTCATTCAAATTTCTAAATTTATATAAATTTGAGATATATTTATTTATGATTTTTATTTAATTTTTGGAGTTTATTTTGCCTCTGTTATTTATTTGTTTTTGGTTTATTTATTTCGTTTACGCATAGATGTTAATTCCTCGGGAACTTTTGAAGAAGGAGTGCCTCAAGATCAAGACCAGTACCTAGACCTATTCCAAGGCAAGTTATGACTTTGATCATATTGAACTAAGTTTTCAAAATACTTTGTTTCAATGTATTGCATTCTATTTCAAGTATTTATTTAAATACTTTTGGGTTTAGTTAATAATCCAAATTGTTATATCCATCTTGTCTATTGTTATGCCATGATCTTTTGTCACCCTAGGTTGGTTAATTATTAGTTGGTATTATCGTAGCACCAACGTGGGTTGGTTAGATACGAGTAGATTGCTTAGCCATGCCACGAATCATTATTTCATGTGAGTTGCAATTATGAACTAGACTAAGTGATTATGGAACTGTGTAACGAATCTGTGTGTTGTGTGCTATTACTCGTTGATGGCATGTGTTGCACTTAATCAACAGGGTGGGAAAAGATTTAGACTGAGGCAAGTGGTGAATTATGTGTGATTGGTGGAGCTGTGTGCTGGGAATGATAAATTGTGTGACTTCATTAGAAACTGGAAGTCTTGCCTTGGTCAATTAAGGATTTAACTTTGTGCGCCATTGAACTGAGCCTTACTGTACAACCACATGTATGGTATGGGACTGGCCTAACTTAGTAGGTTATGGAGTCTTGCCATTGACAACTCGGGTTGTAGGTTAAGTTGTGTGATGGGCTGGAGGTGTGTTTATCACATCGCGGGACGGTTCACCGCATCCCTGTCCAACGGTGTGTGTCGTACCCAAACGCTGTGTGTATCGGTTGGACGACAGGAAAGCACATCGGGAGTGTCAATATCGA
Source organism: Hsuehochloa calcarea (assembly GCA_036346395.1). Lineage (NCBI taxonomy): Eukaryota > Viridiplantae > Streptophyta > Magnoliopsida > Poales > Poaceae > Hsuehochloa > Hsuehochloa calcarea. Next base: position 10,438,109 of record CM070596.1, on the reverse strand, counting down.
GATGAAGTTTCTGAATGGTTTTGTTATGGTCAGTGCTAGCTACACTGATTGTATCTAGTGGATAAAGTGTGCAACCTCTGCAGAGTGTTTAATCAATCTATTCGAATAGCTGCGTCCGCGGTCATGGACATGCTCGGGGATTTCACACGAGGGGTAGATTTTCATAAAACCTTTGGGAAGGGAGCTGTGTGATCTAAGTCATATGGCTGTGTGAATAACATGTTTAGACTGTGTGTCTTTGTGAAATCAAACGATAAATTATTATTGTTTATTTGTTTTGAATTATGTTTTCAATCTATTATTCGTATTCAATTGCAAATGTTGCATTTCTGCAAAAGAACCACAGAAGCCGAATTGGAATAAGCCATCATCTATAAATTACATTCTGTGGTATGACTTTCTAGTACGGTTGTGTACTCATACTTGTTTCAAACAATCAACAGAAGCGGAGGTGTCATCGACTGCATTTAAGGAGTTCTACGAAGGTGTCGATCGTTAGGTTCTTGATCCCAGTCGGTTGCTTGTGGTGAATTGATGGAATTCCGCTGAAGTTTATTTCTATTCTGTTGCTGCTATTTTATCTATTATCAGCCCTACGTGGCTTAATAAATATAAACTCGACCATAAGGTCAAAACCATTATTTCTATTCAAGTTAATCGTTTATTCTATTAATCGTCTTTTGTGGATCGCTATTCATCTATGTTGACACTGTGTACACTAGCGTGATCCTGGACTAGTGCAGAATACACAGAGGGTCCAGAATTGTATTTTTGGGTCCCCACAAAACACCATGCATGTTGACCGCTAGAGCCTCCAACCATTGCAAGCGTCGATGCACCGGCTCCGGCGCCTAGGGTGGAGATGTGGGCATCCTTGAAGCCCCCTGTTCCGTCCATATGACAGTCATCCATGCCATAGTCTCCCATGCGCGGGAGAGTTGGCGAGGATCGAACTCTTGCTCTTGCTCTTGCAATTCTTCTTGTTCTTGGGGAGGAGGACTAGGAGTGCAAGGGTGTGATCTCCTGTTCTCCCTCATGACTTCTTCCTTCCAAACATGTTGGAAGACTAGCGAGTAGAAGTTAGGGAGCAAAGAGACAAGGGAAAGCACAGACAGAGGAATAGATGGTTGCGAGTTTGTGACTTGTGCGGAGTGTGGACAGCGAAATTTATTGGCAGGAAAGAGCCAAACATTAGCCATTGTCTCTCATATCCCCCAACGTCTCTCGCCCTCCATGCTCCCCATCTTGCCATTGGCTCACAGCAAAAACACACTGCCCACTCTCTCGTGTCCTCTACGCTCCCCATCTTGTCATTGGCTCACTGCAAAAACACACTGCCACTCTCTATCGTCTATGTCCCAACGTCCCTTGTCCCTCCCAAGTCCCAACGTCTCTGTCCAGACTCCAGTGCACCGCCCACTCTCTCAGTCTCTCGTGTCCCTCTCCGTCCATTTCCATCGCCACCCAACGCAAACATCCACCCCCGCTGGCCATCACAGCTCCCCCAACCCCCACCCGACCACCCCCAATGGCCTCCCTCTGCCCAGTGCCCAGTACTCCCCCCATCGGCCTCCCTCTCCATTCTCCAATGCCCCAACTACCCCTGGTACCCCACTACCCCCAACACGCTGCCCGCCTCTTCCACTCCACCTAACTCCCTCTTCGCATCGGCCGCCTCTTTCACTCCCCCTAACTCCCTTCCCTATCTGGCCGCCTCCCTCCCTTTCCTCTCCACGAGGGGCCCATGCGCGAGGGTGCTGGACCTCTTCTACTCCCCCAAACTCCCTCCCCTCTATGGCCGCGTCCCTTTCCTCTCTGTGAGGGGGCCTGTGCACGAGGGAGCTGGAGCGAGGGAGCCGGAGGGCCAGTGGCACGCGGTGGCCATGGCGGGGCGGCTGCGCGAGGGAGCTACAGGGGTGGCAGTAGAGAGGCGAGGCAAGACTGACACGGTCAGTGTGGGGGCGAACGTGACCCTCAGCGGCGCGTTTTGGCCATGGCGGTGAGTGACTTCGAGCTCAAGTCCCACCCCTATCCTACATGGGTCGTGTGCAGGAGTTCGTCAACGACCACCGCCTTGTGCACAAGGAGTACGTACGACGAGTGCTTGCGCCGTGGCGGGGCGCCAGCGCAAGGGCAGGCGCGCGGTGGCCGTGTGGGCAATGGCGCTAGGTGCGGCCGTGGGGCAGCACACCCTGTTGAGTGCCCTGGCACGTGCTGTGATGCCTTAGCGTGTGTTGTGCCAGCTTTAGGCCTATAGGGCCCGAACGTGATGTGATGCCGGTCGTACCAGAGTACTAGGCCTAGCACGGCCCCAACAGTGCTCCTGCCCTGCCGTGCTTTTGCTGTGCTGGGCGAATCGTGTCGTGGGCTGGCCCAAAAAAGCCCTGGCCCAGTGCCCAGGTCTACTGATAGGTGTGATGTACATGTTGGTAGCTGGAGATGTGTGCGTGGGTATCATCTCCCCTCTCCCCCATTATTATCCCTCCACCTCACCAACCCGTCTCTCTCCCTCCAGTGCAGCGTGCTTTTCACTCTAATCGCAGCATACCCTCTCTCACTCTGGTGCAACCCCATCCTCCATTGCCCCCGTCGCCGGTGCTGCACCATCCCCACGGTGCAACCTCCTCCTGTATCGCTAGCGCCGTCCCCTTCCTCCTCCTCCACTAGATCATACCTCCTCAAATCAGTTCCAGGCGATCCGGTCATCCCCGAGATCATCTCCGACCGGATCTGGAGTCCTTGAGCCTCTCTACACCCAATCTAGTTGGCACACACCCATGCATTTTCCTTGGTTTCGATGTTTTGAGTGTTGGGCTTAATCTTGTTATGCTAAGCATACTTGTTCTGTGTTAGTATGTATCTGCATGGCATTGTGCACCTGCACATCTGCACATTTGAGTTTACAAAACATGCATGTTTGTTTAACTAATGGAGCTAGTCTCCCGTAGTAGTGGCGTGAGTATCGGATCGAGATAGTGCTTGCCGAAAGTTAAGGCCATGAATCTTCTTAGTCCCGTTGAGTTAGTTTAGTGGAATAATAGAAGACAAGAAAATGGCACAAGTGTTGTTGGCGTCAAAATGCTACGTGTGTTCTTTTGAATTCTGAGAGTTCCCAGTGAAAGCGTTGTGTGTGCGCGTCTAGATATTGCTATGTGATTCCAACATTTGGTATCAGATCTAGTGTTGTTCATCCTTGTATGTCCAAGATCATGCCACAATCACTGGGAAGTGGAGTCACCGGCGATGGAGAGGCATTGTCCAAGATGCCGGCGAAGGAGGGGAGTGTCTCCCTCCAGTATCCGCTGCTGACGAGCAGTAATTATATGGCATGATCTATGAAAATGCGGGTGTACATGGAGGCACAGGGCGTATGGGACTCCGTGGAGGTTTCCGCAGGGGAGGTCGATAGCCGGCACGACAAGATGGCACTCACGGCCATCTACCAAGGTGGGGGCGAGGAGAAGCTTCTTCTTCTCGCTGACAAGAAGACGGCCAAAGAAGCATGGACCGTGCTGAAGTCCATGTACGTGGGGACCGATCGAGTAACAAGAGTGAAGCTACAAACCCTCAAGACGAAGTTCAATGAACTCTGGATGCGCGAAGGGGAGGCTGTGGATGATTTCGTTGTGAGGCTCGCTACAGTGCTCAGCATAATGTGCACGCTAGGTGAGAAGATTGAAGACTCCTACGTGGTTGAAAAGGTATTGCGTGTTGTAACACCCAGGTACTTGCCAGTTGTCACCACTCTGGAGCAATTTGCATATCTAAAAACCATGTCCATCGAGGAGGTTTTTGGCCGATTGAAGGCTTTCAAAGAGCGCATGAAAGTGTATGGCAATGGCGGGGAATAAAACCTTCTTCTGACCCGCGCAGAGTGGAAGGCTAAGGAGGCGAAGACCAGTGGTGAAAGGGCAAGGGAATGGTGGTGATTTTTGGGTGTGGCCGTGGCCGTGAGCGATGGCACGACCGTGGGCACGGCGAAGGCGGACGCGTTAGCAGCAACAATCACCATGAGTGAAAATTTGACAAAGCCAAGGTGCACTGCTACGAGTGCCAAAACTATGGGCATTTCGTGTCGGAGTGTCATCCCAAGAAGAAAGACGAGAAGGCTCTTGTTGCGGGGAAGTGTGATGATGATGAACCGGCTTTGCTTATGGTCGAAACCTGCAAGCTTGTTTGGTCTATCGAAGAGGTGTCTGATGAAGTGATGCTAAATGAGGAAAAACTGATGCTTAACGTGGGATCTGAGGAGATGCAGTGTTGTCTAGTTCCTTGACACCGACACAATCAATCATATGACCGGCTGCAAAAGTATGTTCTCTGAACTAGATGGGCACTGAAGTTTGGTGATGGCTCAAATAAATGTGGGCGTGGGACAATACTCTAGAGTGTCAAAACAAGGAACACAAGGTACTCACTGATGTTTACTATATTCCAAATCTGCGTAGCAATATAGTAAGTATTGGTCAGCTCGATGAGCTCGAATGTAGAACTGTTGTGGAAGATGGACACTTGAGTATTTTTTACAAATAGGGAAGATTACTTGCTAAAGTTAACAGATCAAGAAACAAGTTGTATGTTCTTGATCTCCACCTAACTCAACCTATGTGCCTGTTGGCAAGCTACAAGGAAGATGTGTGGTTGTGGCATGGCCGTTATATAGACACCTAAACTTCCAGGACCTGCGAAACTTGGTGCACAATGATGGCATGGTGCGAGGATTGCCAACTCTTAATCATGTAAACCAGTTGTGTGATGGCTGCTTAGTTGGCAAACAATGTCAAGCCCTATTTCCATCAGAAGCAATGTACTGTGCTGAGAAGCCACTGGACCTCCTACATGGTGATTTGTGTGGGCCAATAACTCCAACAACCCCTACCAGCAATAGGTATTTTCTACTGCTAGTGGATGATTATAGCAAATACATGTGAGTGGCATTGCTCAAGACCAAAGATCAGGCATTGAACGTCTTCAAGAAGCTGAAGATGAGCGCTGAAATGGAGATAGATGCCAAAGTGAAAGCATTGAGGACCGACCATGGAGGTGAGTTCAAATCGAAGGACCTCATTGATTTCTATTAGAGCCATGTGATAAAGCATTTCCTGACTACACCGTATTCACATCAACGGAATGGTGTGGTGGAGAGGAGGAATCAGACAGTTGTGGTGATGGCACGTAGTCTGTTAAAGAGCAAGAATGTGTCAGGGATGTTCTGGGGAGAAGTAGTGACTACTATTGTGTATCTTCTCAATCAACCCCTACTCGAAGTGTGGTTGGGAAGACAACATATGAAACTTGGCATAGGAGGAAATCGAATGTGCATCACCTTCACACATTTGGTTGTGTAGCGCATGTTAAGACAGTAAGCCCGCATGTCAATAGGTTAGTCGATCGTAGCACTCCAATGGCGTCCATCGGCTATGAACTCGGATCAAAGGCATACCATGAAGCTGCAAGTGACCCGAGATGTGGTGTTCCAAGAAGATAAACAGTGGGACTGGACCTTGACATCGGGAGAAAAGGTAGCTCGCTTTGGTGAAACATTTACAATCGAGTTGGAACTCACCCGTATGCAGGAATTGGAGTTCAAGATCACCAAGTACCACAAGAAAATGTGGAACCTGAGTCGGTCTCACCGCCTAATTCAGGTGGATAGACTAGGAATTTTGGATCTACTGTAGCTAGTCCGACAACGACCCTGTCATCACCGAGTTCAAAGATTGTGTCACCGGTGACAACTCCAGCACCTGTGACTGGACTCCCAACAAGTCCCTCATCATCACCTGAAGGGCCACATAGATGTCAACCACTCCAAGACTTGTATGATGAAACTTTAGAGATTGAGCTAGACTACTCCGGTCTGTGCTTAGTAGCGATGGGAGAACCTACAAGTTTTGCTGAGGTAGAGAAACATGAGTGTTGGCAGCATGCAATGCGTGACGAAATGGCATCTATTCAAGAGAATGATAGTTGGATGCTAACAGACTTGCTAAATGGACATCGTCCTATCGGTTTGAAATGGGTTTACAAACTGAAAAATGATTCCAACGGTGCCGTGGTGAAGCACAAATCAAGACTCAGGGCGAAGGGTTATGTTCAGAAGTAGGGGGTGGATTTTGAGGAGGTTTGTGCTCGGTCGCAAGATTGGAAACTGTAAGATTACTTATCGCAATGGAAGCGCATGAGGGGTGGGAAGTGAACCACATGGATGTGAAATCAGCGTTCCTTAATGGTGAATTGGAAGAGGAGGTTTATGTGGCACAACCACCCAATTTTGTGGACAGTGATAATGAGAAAAAGGTGCCTAAACTGAGCAAGGCACTCTATGGCCACGACAAGCACCAAGAACTTGGAATTCTAAACTGGACAAAAGTCTATTGTCACTTGATTTTGAGATAAGCCATTTGGAACATGCAATCTACAAAAGAAGAACTGCAAACTTAGTTCTAGTAGTCGGTGTGTATGTAGATGATTTGATCATCACCAGTTCACATGCTAAGGATATTGAGAAGTTCAAGAATGAGATGAAACATTTGTTCAGTATGAGTGATTTGGGCTTACTCAATTGTCATCTTGGTATTGAGGTTCACCAAACAAGCCAAGCCACATACCTATGTCAATCAAGCTATGCAAGCAAGATATTGGACAAGTGTGGCATGTAGGACTGCAATTCGGTTCAAACCCCCATAGAGGCCAGGTTGAAACTCAGGAAATTGAGCTATAATCCACCTATAAATGAAACCTTCTATCGCAGTGTGGTTGGAAGCTTGAGATATTTGGTGCACACAAGGCCAGACATAGCATATGCCGTGGGGATTGTGAGCCGTTTCATGGAGAAACCCACAACCGAGCACATGGCAGCCATGAAGAATGTACTTAGTTATGTGAAAGGAACACTGAATTTTGGGTGTTTCTATGCAAGGAATAAGCTTGGTGAGCTGAGGTTACTGGGGTACAGTGAAAGCGATATGGCAGGAGATGTCGATGACCGAAAAAGTACCACCGGAGTTGTGTTTTTCCTCGACTTGAGTTTGATTAGTTGGCAGCCACAGAAATAGAAAGTAGTGGCTCTTTCATCCTGCGAGGCCGAGTACATAGCTGCTACCACAGTGGCGTGCCAAGGTGAAGGATTACGGATAGGATACGATAGCACAAAACAAAGAATTTTACCGCGCAACCAAGAAACCTCCGCTAGTAATAGATCATGAGATTACTACTAGACGCGCCGACTCATAGCGTAAGTAGAGTCGATGTAGCGAGTTGATGCAGCCGTAGTCGTACTCGCCGCACGTCTTCTCATCCTGCTCCTGAGATCGTCACGATTTGCAGATCGTCCTAGTGTTGATGCTTCGCAACAACACCTCCAAGGTATCCACACATACGGGGCAGAGACATCACGCGCTGGAGTGCTAGCGTCGGTGAAGTGGTATTCGATGAGGAAGGTGTGGCTGTTATGGTTTTAGAAATTCTTCAAAAGAGTATCTCCAAACCCCATGCCGCCACCCCACTATATATAGGCATCCATGATGGGTCTCAAACTTGAGGCCCATTAGGAATTCGTGGACTACAAGAATTCAAATCACCTCCAAATCAAATCCCAGCCCTTTAAGTGTGTGACCCTACAGGTTCATGTGTAATCGGTTTGTGACTCGGAAACTCTTTCCGATCATGAGTCATTAGCGGTACCTAGCAGCACATAACGATTCCCGAACACACAAAGAATATATTAGACGAACCTTAATGCAATATGATCCATGACCAGGTCCTTGTCACTTAAGACGAGCTCGTATCTAGTTACGACCAGTTCATATTTAGTAACGACCAGTTCGTAACTCCTTACAACCAGTTAGTATTTAATTACGACCAATTCGTAACTCCTTACGACCAGTTAGTGATTATGTTCGACCAGTCTACGACCAGCTTCGACTAGTCTACGACCAGCTCGTATCTCCATACGACCAGTCTACGACCAGCTTCGACTAGTCTACGACAAGCTCGTATCTCCATACGACCAGTTTACGATCAGCTTCGACCATTCTACGACCAACTCATATCTGGTGGAACTGAACGACCTGCTTGTGTATTCTTCCTTTGTCTCACAACATCTGATTTAACTCCAGGCGAGATAATTTGTCATCCATAGAATGCTCAATACTTTCTCGATCAAGTGTCGAATAACTTTATGTGGTCTACACTTCGACCACCAGTAGCATGGCCATGCACTTTCTTTATCCAACCACAACGAGGGGCCCAGAGACATCTCTCCTGTTATTTTAGGAGGGGTAAATTTTATATCCGACCAGTCATATTCCTCCACATGTTTCATAGCATACCCGAAAGCTACCTTTATAACTACCCAGTTACGAGTAGCGTTTGGCAACCCCTAAGAGTGCTATTACACATGTAGGAAACCATGCTGATCTCAGGTCTAAGGATTATACATCATCATTGCTTGAGACCAACTGATGACACATGAAATCATAATAATCTCAATAGTGTCTCAAGGTGGGTCAAACCGACACCATGTTCTCTAACATGTGTCCATATTATTGGTTTGATATCTCCATATCTATGACCTGTGAAACATAGTCATCAACTAATACATATGCTAGTCTATTCATATATGTTCTCATATGTTTCTGACTAGGGAACGTTTAAGAATAATCATCGTGGAAATACAGAGTTTCACAATCAAGTCACATACTTGATAATAAATATTAATGATATTATTCTAAAAACAAGATAACATATTATCCAATAATATGAATATAACAAAATATAACCATCTCTATGATTGCCTCTAGGATATATTTCCAACAGTCTCCCACTTGCACTAGAGTCAATCATTTAAGTATCTAATACCAATAGCTCTTGTGTGCGCCTCATACTTAGGCTATGTGAGAGGCTTTGTCAATGGATCAGCAACATTTAAATCTGTGTGAACTTTGCATATCTTAGCATCTCCTCTATCCACTAATTCATGAATAAGATGATAACGTCTAAGTATATGCATGGACTTCTGATGGGATCTAGGCTCCTTAGCCTGCGCAATGGCTCTATTATAGTCACAATAGAGATCCATTGGGCCCGAGACACTCGGAACAATACCCAACTCAGCAATGAAATTCTTTATCCAAACACCTTCCTTCGCAGCTTCAGAAGCCGCAATGTACTTGGCCTCCATCATAGAATCAGTAACCGTATCTTGCTTGGAACTTTTCCAGCTCACTGCTCCATTCAAAATGAATACAAAAACAAATTGCGAACGATAATCATCTTTGTCAGTTTGGAAGCTTGCTTCGGTGTAAACATTTACAACGAGCTCTTCATCACCGCCATAAACTAGGAACACATCCTTAGTCCTTCTCAAGTACTTAATAATGTTTTTCACAGCCATCCAGTGACCTTCATCGGGATTAGCTTGGTATCTGCTTGTAACACCTAGAGCATATGATACATTTGGTCGAGTACATATCATGGCATACATGATAGATCAAATAGTTGAAGCATATAAAATACCATTCGTACGGTCTCGCTCATCAGTTATCGAAGAACACTGACTCTTGTTAAGACTTATGCCATGTGACATAGGCAATAACCCTTTCTTAGCATCCTGCATGCTGAACCGAATCAACACCTTGTCAATATAAGTACTTTGGCTTAATCCTATTATCCTTCTCGATCTATTTCTATAGATCTTTATCCCTAAGATGTATGCTGCCTCTCCTAGGTCCTTCATAGAAAAACTATTTTTCAATGATGCCTTAACAGATTCCAGCATAGGAATGTCATTCCCAATCAATAATATACCATCCACATATAAGATTAGAATTACAAGTGCGCTCCCACTAACCTTCATATAAACACAAGGTTCTTCTTTGTTCTTGACGAAACAAAACCTTTTGATCTCCTCATCAAAACGTATATTCCAACTCCGATATACTTGCTTCAACTCATAAATGGATTTTTGAAGTTTGCACATTTACGAGCATTCTTTGGATCGACAAAACCTTCAGGTTGTGTCATGCACACATCCTCACTTAGATTTCTATTAAGGAAAGCCGTTTTAACATCCATTTGTCATATCTCATAGTCAAAATATGCAGCAATAGCTAGAATGATCCTGTGGATATCGTGAGGATATGTGCACGATCTCAGGATGATGAGTCAATTGGAAATGGCGTTGTTGGTTTGCAAAATCTCGCGTTTTCGGGTTTGCTCCAAGGCTGTCAAAGCCATCGGCGGTCGACCCGGTTGTCTTGGGCGGTCGACCGCCCGTGGAGCAAATCCGCCGGCCATGGTGGCGGTCCGACCGCCACATTGAGATTTGGGTTTTTGAGTGGGCCAAAAATAGGTTGTGTAGGCAAGTGAGGAGTCTCTGGATGTGGTCCCATCATTTTGGAGCTCCCGGTCAAAAGTTCTATTCGCTTGAAATTTCCGAAGGTTTGAATTTCGCTTGAATTTTGGCTAAGTCCTTTGGACCGGTCCGACCGCAGTTGTGGGAGCGGTCCGATCATGATGAATCGGTCGGGACGGCCCCGTGGCTGATCGGGCCGCGATCACTGGAGGTGAGCCAAGTGTCGCATTGAGTTTGTTTTGAGTGTGTTGTGCTATGAACTTCAATGCTTTATTGATGTATATCGCATTGCGGAACTGACGTGGGTCAAGTTGTGAAGAACTTGTTCCCGGAAACGATTTGTTTGTCTATTGCTGTGCAGGTGGCTTGCAGGTCAACGACGTCAACGGTGAGTGGATCGGGACTACGCTTGGAGAGCTGAGGTCCAGAACGATCAGGGATACAGGGTGAGGTTGTGTGACTCAAGCATGGTGCAGAATGGACAAGATGGATCGAACGGGTGGTTCGAAACAGCTGGTTGGATCAGGCGGTGCAGATATCGGTGCGAGTCTCTGGGAGGTTCCGATGGGATTCGGACAAGAGAGGCTTGGCGTCGATGAGAACCGCTGATCAACCTACACGTGGTGAAGCAGGCGATTGCTTCAAGAGTTATTTGTGTGTGGGTCCCATGTGTAAGAGACCCAAAAAGGGAAACCCTAGCTCTCTAGTATAAATAGGAAGGGAGAGGTGGAAACCCAAGCAAGCATTCATTTAGCCCCTTCTTCCTTTTCTAGGGTTTAGAGGAGAGGAGAGGAGATCTAGGGTTTGGAGTGTGCTCTTTGTTGAGCTCTTGCCCTCCTTGGTTGAGAGGCTTTGTAAGCATCTATTGTGGATGAACAATCTTGTGATGCTTAATTGAAAGACCATTTGCTCCCTTTGTGTTCTTCTCTCTGTTGGATGTTTTTGGTGCTTCCTTGATTCAAAGGTTCATGCTTGGTCTCTCGGCCTACTTTATCTTGCTTTGATGTGTGGGATTACTCCTAGAATCATCTAGATCATCAAACCCCCACAAGCAAGTCTTGAATCAAGTTTTTCTCATTTCTAGGGTTTGAGCACTTCTTTGTTAAAATCTCGAGAGATCGATTCTGAAGTGGATCGACGGATCGCCGCTAGAAATAGGTCTCTAATATCATTAGGAGGTGTGCTAGAAATTTGGTCAAGTTTTATTGGTTGAATCAAAAGTTGGATCAAATTTCGTTTTGGATTTGGGTGGAGTTTTTGATCTTGGACTCTGCGGTCCGGCCAAGCCCTACAACGGCGGTTCGACCGCCTGTATTCAGATCATTGGTTTGGCGGGTCGAACCGTATCCACCGGTCCGACCGCTGGTTAGTTGCCGGTCAGACCGCTGGATGACCGTCGATCCGACCGCCCGTGGTAGCCGGTCAGACCGCCCGTGTCCAGTGAAGAATATTGAGTTCTTTTCTCCTTTTGTGTTGTGTGCTTGAGGGGTTTATCAAATTCAACACAAGGCTTCCGTTGTGTGCACACTGAACTTCTTAGCTTTCATAGCTAAAGGAGTAAAGTTCGTGTTGGTTTTGATTTAGGCGAGAAAGCTTGAAAAGCGCCTATTCACCCCCTTAGTCGCCTTTCCGGTCCTACAGATCCGTATAAATTTAAGCATCTCTACCGGTGAGAAAGTCTCATCGAAGTCAACTCCTTGAACTTGTCGAAACCCTTTTGCAACTAGTCGAGCTTTATGAATGTGAACATTTTCATCCATGTCAATCTTTTTCTTATAGATCCATTTGCACTCAATGGTTTTAACACCATCAGGTAGATCGACTGGGTTCCAAACCTGATTGTCTCACATGGAGTCTATCTCGAATTTCATGGCTCTAAGCCATTTCTCATAGTCTGAGTCCATCATTGCTTACTTATAAGTCTTAGGATCATCATTATTCAATAATAATACATCATGCCCGTACCTTATAGGCAATTAACGTGGCCTTTTAGATCTACGTGGGGCTGATGCCTCATCTGCATGTTCAACAATATTTTGTTCATCCTGTAGAGGTTCGATAGGAGTTGAAACACTTTCAGACGTTTCTTGAATTTCTTCGAGTTGCGCCTTTCTCCCATTGAATCCTTTTGAAAGAAACTCTTTCTCCAAAAAGACACTATTTCGGGTAACAAAAACTTTGCCCTCTTCTCGGTTGTAGAAGTAATATCCTTTGGTTTCCCTAGGACATCCATAAAGAAGTATTTATCTGACTTGGGTGTGAGTTTATCAGATGTCAAATGTTTAACATAGAAATCACATCCCCAAATCTTTAGAAAAGATGAACTAGGACTCTTCACAGTCCACATCTCATATGGTGTCTTATCTACTGATATAGATGGTACCCTATTTAAAGTGAAAACGACAGTTTCTAGAATTTAACCCCAAAAGCGCAATGGCAGTTACGATTGACTAATTATCGATCGAACCATATCCAACAAGGTCCGATTACACCGCTCAGACACCTCATTTCATTGTGGAGTGCCCGGTGGTGTAAGCTGTGGAATAATTCTACATTGCTTCAAATGATCACCAAATTCATAGCTCAAAAATTCATCTCCACGATCAGATTGTAAATATTTTATTGTCTTGCTAAGTTGATTTTGTACCTCACTTTGGAACTCCTTGAACTTTTCAAAGGATCCCGACTTGTGCCTCATTAAATAGATATATCCATATCTACTAAAGTCATCAGTGAAAGTAATGAAGTACTGAAAACCACCTCTAGCTATCGTGCTAATTGGTCCACACACATCAGTATGTATGAGTGCCAGCAAGTTAGACGCCCTCTCAATTCGACCAGTGAAAAGTATCTTGGTCATCTTTCCAAGTAGACAAGATTCACATGTTTCCAATGATTCCAAATCAAATGAGTTTAGAATTCCATCATCATGGAGCTTCTTCATACGTTTCTCACTTATATGACCCAAACGACAATGCCAACTAAAGTAGAATTTATATCATTAGGCCGAAGCCTCTTCGCATTAATATTATAGACGGGTGCAACATCAAGATTTAAAATAAACAACCCATTCAAAACAGGAGCATAGCCAAAAAAACATTTCATTCTAAAATATAGAATAATTATTGTCCTCAATAATGAATTTATAACCCTCTGCCATCAAACATGAGGCAAAGATAATGTTTCTACTCATGGCTAGAACGTAACAACAATGATTTAATTCCATAATAAATCCAGAGGGAAAAAGTAATGACAAGGTCCCGACGACCAATGTCGCAACCCTTGCTTTATTCTCGACGCGAAGATCCATCTCGTCTCTTGCAACTCTCCTACTCCTTGTTAGACTCTACATCGAATTGCAAATATGAGCAATCGATCCGGTATCAAATACCCAAGATTTAAAGGAAGAATCAGCAAGAAAAATATATATAACATTAATACCTGAAGTGGAAGGTTTAGTCTCACCGTTCTTTTTCAAATTAGTCAGGTATTTCTTGTAGTTCCTCTTCCAATGGCCTAGCTCTTTTCAGTAAAAGCATTCATTCTCTTGAGTCGGGCCGGACTTAGTCTTGGGCTTGGGCTTGTTAGTATGGATCTCATCCGATGCTTTAGCCTTGCCCTTTCCTTTGACCCAAGTCTTAGACTTCTTCTTGAAGTTTGTACTCTTTTGCACTATCATCACATGATTATTGCTTTTCTTAATGCTATCTTCTGCAGTCTTGAGCGTTATATGCAGCTCGGTGATATTCTTGTCTAATCCATTCATATGGAAGTTCAAAATGAACTGCCTGTAGCTTGCAGGAAGTGAAGCAAGAATCAAATCAGTAGCCAACTCTTGACTAAGTGGACAACCAAGTTTTTCCAAGCTCTATGTGTAACCAACTATCTTGATCACATATGGGCTCACTAGACTACCCTCAGCTAGCTCACTCCTAAATGATTTCTTTGAGATCTTATATCTCTCAGTTCTTGCTTGTGTCTCAAACATGCCTTTGAGCGCCACGATCATATCGTAGGCCTCTATGTCCTCAAACTGCTTCTGAAGGTCTGAGTTCATAGCATCAAGCATGAGATAGCTAACATCAAGGGACTCATCACATGCCTTTTTATAGGCATTTTAATAGTAGCAGCAGTATTTTCAGTTGGCACATCTGGAATTGGTTCCTCTAGAACATGTTCCTTTTTATCTTGCCTAAGAACAATTCTTATGTTGCTGGACCAATCCGTAAAATTTGTTCCATTCAGTTTTTCCTTATCAAGTATCGAACGTAAAACAAAACTGGAGGTAGGTATAGCAATTGGTGCCATGATCTACAACATAACATATGCAAAACTAAGACATATGTTCAAGAAAAGTAACTTCTATTAAATAATTTAATAAAGATACTCCCACTAAATAACATATCCCTCTTATGATATTTAGTGATTCAAGACCCACAATCAGTTAATCTACTAGTGAGCTTTGGCATCACTGCTAGAAGATTAGTGAATTTGGTAAGCAACCCTTTGCTAATCATATCTCTGTATAACTCTTGTTGTTGGGCAGCATCTTTATGATGCGGCACCCAACCCTATGCCCCAAGGTCCATAACCGTTATGATGACCTTGTCAAGTTAAACCAATGATATGTGTGTAAGTATCCGACACAAACCCATCTAGTGGCACTCTGCTTGAGTAAAACCTACTATTAAAATACATGACTTTGGATGGTGCAGCTAATTGGGAGGGCATCAATTTAACTTAATATTATGTGAGGGAATCTTACTTCTATCATGTTAAAAGCATTCGAAGTAACTAAATAACATGCATAGAAATAAACAGGAATATAAAAGTATTCACAAACAATTGCATTGCATTGTGATATAGTATGACCCTTCCACATGGTGATCTCCATCATCGTGCTTCCTGTTCTCCATGTCTCCAAGTGGACAATACCTCCAAGTACTCCCACTAAGCCATTACTCCTAATAGTACTAGTAATAAATTACAAGGAGTGAAGAAGCATCACAAGTCGACACACGTGGTCGTTATACAAATATAGACAGCCTTGGACTGCAATAAACATGATACATAGGTCATGAACATTACACACATACATGCATCTTATACATCATGGGTCATACTATTCACAAAATCTTGCAAAAACAAGTTAGGCATAGAATCGCATTCCATCTAACGGATGGTGTGAACTAGCAATACCAAAAACCAAGTCAAGATTCTAGTCCACAGGGGTGGCAACCCGCACCAGAAAGGCGGTAGACCTATCCATATACCAAGGTCCTTTTTGGCGATTCCAATCTACAGTTTCGTTAATGTAAATCAC
Organism: Hsuehochloa calcarea; assembly: GCA_036346395.1. NCBI lineage: Eukaryota > Viridiplantae > Streptophyta > Magnoliopsida > Poales > Poaceae > Hsuehochloa > Hsuehochloa calcarea. The sequence goes on along the minus strand of CM070596.1, from coordinate 10,422,429 downwards.
ATTAGATTAATCACATTAAGCCTTTTCGATCGCAACTCTGATTCGATCAACCAGATTGATCTTTGTGTGCTCTATGGATTTACGATCACTGACTGCCCCGATGGCGGAAACCGACCGGTAGAGGAAAGTTGTGATTCGACCATGAAAACACAATCACAGAATAACGATCATGAACCCATCTTGAGACCACCGCGCATGGACGAACATATCGACCATCTCCAAAACAATCCATTAAAGAACAACCAACAGATAATAAAAATAGATCACATCTATGACTCCCACATATCACAATATGCATCTAACCCGAATCAAAAACTAGACGGAATGGCTCTGATACCACTGAAGGATTATAGGTAGGCTACGATAGCACAAAATAAAAAAATTACCGCGCAACCAAGGAACCTCCGCTAGTAATAGATCATAAGATTACCACTAGACGCATCGACTCGTAGCGGAAGTAGAGTCGATGTAGCGAGTTTATGCAGTCGTAGTCATACTCGCCGCACGTCTTCTAGTCCTGCTCCTGAGATCGTCACAAGTTGTGGATAAGGTATCCACACATACGGGGCAGCAACATCACGCGCTAGAGTACTAGCGCTGGCGGCGTGGTATTGGATGAGGAAGGTGTGAATGTTAGTGTTTTGGGGATTCTTCAAAAGAGTATCTCCAAACCCCATGCCACCACCCCTCTATATATAGATATCCATGATAGGTCTCGAACTTGAGGCACATTAGGAACTTGTGGCCTACAAGAATTCGGATCACCATCCAAATCAAATCTCAACCCTTTAAGTGTGTGACCCTATAGGTTCATGTATAATTGGTTGTGACTCGGAAACTCTTTTTTGACCACGAGTCGTTAGCGGTACCTAGCAGCATATAACGATTCCCAAACACACAAAGAATATATTGGACGAACCTTAATGCAATATGATCTACGACCAGGTCCTTGTCACTTACGACCAGGTCGTATCTAGTTACGACCAGTCCATATTTAGTTACGACCAATTCGTAACTCCTTGTGACCAATTAGTACTTAATTACGACTAGTTCGTAACTCCTACGACTAGTTAGTGATTATGTTCGACTAGTCTACGACCAACTTCGACCAGTCTACGACCAGCTCGTATCTCCATACGACCAGCTTCGACCATTCTACGACCAGCTCATATCTGGTCGAATTGAACGACCTGCTTGTGTATTATCCCTTTGCATCACGACATCTGGTTTAACTCCAGGTGAGATAATTTATCATCCATAGAATGTCCAATATTTTTTGATCAAGTGTCGAATAACTTCATATGGTCGACACTTTGACCACCAGTGGCATGGTCATGCACTTTCTTTATCCAACCACAACGAGGGGCTTAGAGACATCTCTCATGTTATGTTAGGAGAGGCAAATCTCATATCCGATCAGTCACATTCCTCCGCATGTTTCATGGTATACCCGAAAGCTACCTTTATAACTACCCAGTTACGAGTAGCGTTTGACAACCCCTAAGAGTGTTATTACACATGTAGGAAACATTGCTGATCTCAGGTCTAAGAATTATACATCATCATTGCTTGAGACCAACTGACGACACATGAAATCATAACAATCTCAACAGTGTCTCAAGGTGGGTCAAATCAACACAATGTTCTCTAACATGTGACCATATTATTGGGTTTATATCTCCATATCTATGACCTGTGAAATATAGTCATCAACCAATACATATGCAAATCTATTCATATATGTTCTCATATGTTTCGACTAGGGAACGTTTAAGAATAATCATAGCAGAAATACAGAGTTTCACAATCAAGTCACATACTTAATAATAAATATTAACAATATTATTCTAGGAACGAGATAACATATTATACAATATTATGAATATAACAAAATATAATCATCCCCGTAATCGCCTCTAGACCATATTTCCAACACAAGGTGTTTGGCTTGGACGACTGCTGGCTGATTTGAAGAAACAAGCGAGCAATGTTGTTCTGAAGGTTGACAACGAATCAGCTATTTCACTTTGTAAGAACCCTACGTTCCACGAGAGAAGTAAGTGTATCGACACTCATTATTATGTTATTTGTGATTGTGTGGACAGTGGAAAGATTGCAGTAGAGTACGTTAAGTCTGGTAATCAACTCCTCGACATTCTAACCAAATCACTTGGGAAGCTCAAGTTCTCGGAGAGGTGAATAAGTTATAACAAGATTAGGGGACGATTGTTAGCATACTTGTTTTGTGTCTGTATGTAATCTGCATGGCAATGTGCACCTGCACATCCGCAACTTTGAGTTTACAACAGCATACATGTTTGTTCAACTGATGGAGCTAGTCTCCCGTAGTAGCGGCGTGTGTATTCCCGTTGAGTTAGTTCAGTGGAATAACACAGAAGACAAGAAGACGGCGCAAGTGTTGTAGGCGTCAGAAAGCTACGTGTCTTCTTCTGAATCACTTGGCTGAGCCTGTGCCGGCGTCACTCTCGAACGATTGGTCCGTGTTCCTGCAGGTTGGACGGGTAATAAGTGGCTATTTGTGACCGGCAACATGTGATTCTTCGTGAAGCACCGCCTGAGGGTGCTAATCGCGAACATCGACCACTCAGCTAGCGAGGTGTAGGTGATGTTGCTGAGGCCGCAGGTCTGCTATGTTAACTGTTGCACGGTGGAGCGGTCTAGCGCGTGGCAGTGGAGACGACAGGGGCCTAGTAATAGCCATGGCTCTGCCATGCTTGATCTCGTGTGAAACAAAATTTTAGAAACGTATGTATAGTCCCTCCAAATGTTAAAATATTAAAGGCTGTGTGTTAGTTATCTAATCAATATTAACATGTATTTATGTAAAAAAATATCAATATATCTCCTTGTATTCCCAAATTGTAGCTAGTTGCTACAACCTATTTTACTTTTATTTCTCTCGCAGTCTCGAGTTCTCAAGAAAAAGAGCACCATGAGACAGTAAACTGTACAAACGTGCAACTCTCTCTTTTTCCCTCTTCTCCCTTTTTGGCATTTCTTCTTTCTAAAAACTTCCCAAACCAGAGGTGGGTTAAATTCTTGAAGTGTAGGATGTGAACTTGTGATAATTTAGTGCAAATTAAATGTTGGCGAGCACGAGTTAAGTAAACACTAAACATACTAATTTCTCTTTATCTTTTTTACTTGTGTTTTGTATATCTCACTCCCTTGCAACTATTTGACATCGAACTTTTTTATTACTTAATCTATTTTAAAAATAATAATTTAAAGATAACTTCTCTCTAACTTTATTTTCAATTCGACCTCATTGGCCACGCCACAACGTGCGGTGTGGTAAAACACATTGTCACACCGCGGACCTCGGCGTGGCAAATGAGTGCTGTCACGCCACTCCTCTTAGCGTGATATAACTTAGTCAAAAAACAGACGTGTGTTGACTCAGAGCGCTATTGTGGCAGGTTTGACCACACCGCGGTCGGTAGCGTGATAGTACAGTTTGACCACGCCTCGGGTCATGATGTAATCAAACGGGTCAGAATTTGAAATAAAGTTATAGAGATGTTATCTTTAAAATATTTTTTACAAAATAGATTTAAAAAGCTCTTTGACAACACAATAATATGAAGCTTTTTTTGGTATATCATTGGGTAGATGAATGCCAAGCAATATATTGTTATATTTGGTGTTTAGAACTCTCATTTGTAGACCTATTAAAATGTTGCTTCAAGTCGAGCCTAAAAGCTTCAAGTCGAGCCTAAAAAGGTTCATTTTCTTTTTTGGAATAAAAAGGATTATTTAATTCATTTCGAGAATAAAATAAATAGTTTTGTATTATTTTTCTTAATTTCAACTTGATTTCGGCCCGGAAATCAAGTCCCAAGCCCGGCCTGGATTGGGCCAGCCACCGGGGTGGGCCACCCCTAAACAGGTCTACTTGTTTGAAACCAAATGAAACATAGTGTCTTTTTCTTCAATTGGCCCCCTCGTATAAAATTTCTAGCTCCGTCCCTGGCCGCACGAAGATCAACTAGACATGCATTAGAGCCGAGGGAGCGGTGTAAGCCAAGCATGGCGTAGGAGGTGCGATGCAACTCTTGGTGGAGCTCAACCGGACTCCCAACAGAGTAGATGGTGTGACGCAAGCTGAGCACGACGAGGCTGGCTCGACCTGTTGGGGCAATATGTTTTTTTCTCCGTAGATTACATTCAGCTAATAAAATGAAAATTCCAAGGGAGTAGTGTATCGAAAGCATCCAGGCCCCTAAAAATGATTTTGGTAATTAATAATGACAATGTGTTATAAGACTAACATGTTTGTTAAGTTATTATGAAGACTTAGTCCTGGAGTTTGAATGATGATATGGAAATGACAATACAAAGATGATGTAAAGATCGATATGGCTCAAAACAAAGGTACTATGTAGCATAAAGATCCTTTCATGGTTTTTACCGGTCTCGGTGTTTGGAGAAAAGACTGAATTTGTATACTAGATGTCGTACTATAAAGAGGGATCATGGTTAGTAGCTTGAGGACCTATTTTGTGCCATTTTTATCAACCAAATGTCATGCATTGTATTTAGAATTGCATCTGAAAACAGTTCAGTAAAATCGGTATGACCGCACTTGATGAGCGGTAATATCGCAGTGCGACCGGATTCTAGTTGACGGTACATGTTTTCCAGAGAGCATGTTTGTGGAGGTTTTTTTTCCCTAAAGAACGGTATGACCACATCTTTGGAGCGGTACTACCGCAGTGTGGTAGGACCAATGTTGGCATGGCAGTACGTAATTTCCAAGGAGTATGTTTTTGGGCTTCTTTTATCCTTTGGAAATCGCAGTACCAATTGAGCCAAGTGGTACTACCGACATGCGGTAGTACCGGATCATGTGAGTGCGATAGTACCGCACCTTTATATAACGGCTAGTTCAGAAGCATTTAATGCACTCATTCCGATCGTTGAACAGTTAGTGCGGTAGTACCGTGTTTGTACAGTAGTACTACCGCATCTCTGAACTTTTCTGAGATTAGTTTCAAACGGCTAGTTTTTTGGTTGGGGGTTATAAATACCCCTCCTAACCTGCACCAAGCTTAGAGTCTTGGACCTCATTGAATACATTTGAGTCTCTAGTGCACTCTCTACTACCCATTTGCTCATATTTCTCATTTTGAGATAGTTGAGAGCATTCATGTGCATTGCATCATTGGTTGATCCTTTTAGCACTTGTTTTCTTCAAGCAAAAGTTGTGGTTTATTACTCTTGGTGCTTGTCGGCACCTAGACGGCTTGGAGAAGAGTTTGCGCTGTGATCTCTTCAAAGAAGATTATGAAGTGGCCTGGCAACGATTGTGAAGTGGTTGTGTTCACCATCTCTGGAGAAAAGGAAGTGCAACTCTAGTGATCGAGGGAAGTGCTTGTGTGGAGCCAACTTGATGTGTTCAAGTTACCTCAACGTAGACTAGTGAAGACCAGCAAGTCTTCGATACCACGGGAAAAACTTCAATTGTCTCTATTGTGGTTTTTTTTTCTTGTCTTTACTATTTCTGCATTAATACTTCTAGCAATTTTCTTGTGTAGAATTGTTTACGCTATAAGTGTTTTTTAGTATTGACATAAGCTTTGAGGTTATCTTAGTAAAACTTAGAACATATCTTTTAAAGGTGCTAGAATTGTTATTTGTTAAAATTGTTAATTAAAGCAAAAGATTTTAGAAACCTCCAATTCACCCCCTCTAATTGGTCATCCTTATCCTACATGTAGGATGAGCATCGGCTAGACATGCATTAGAGCCGAGGGAGTGGTGTAGGCCAAGCATAGCGCACGAGGTGCGATGCAACTATTGGTGGAGCTCGACCGGACTCCCCAGCAGAGTAGATGGCGACGCAAGCTGAGCACAACGAGGCTGGCTCGGCCTGTTGGGGCAACATGTTTTTTTTTTCTCCGTAGATTACATTCAGCTAGTAAAATGAAAATTCCAAATGATAATAAAAAAAGATTGAGAAAAAAAAAACTAAAGAACTAAACATTTATGGCGCAGTTGGCAATTGTTGCTACATCTGGCCACCTTAATCTGTAGACCGTTTAAGACTCACAAATGATGCACCTTTCTTCTTCCAAGGGCTGCTAGCTAGGCACCACAAGTAGTCAATGGTGGTGGGGTTTCTAACATATGGGCACCAAAATCGGCTGCCCCTACCCTAGAATCTTTCTGTAGCTGTTCAACTAGTAAACTGGTGATCAACAGCACATCAATCGATCCTAAAATGCTTAATTGGCCGTGAAACCACTTATGTAGACAATTGATGGGAGTGCAATGCTGTGCTCCTTGACCTTGTCATGTAGTAAAAATGGCTCTCAGATGGAGCCTTAGATAAGCATGCAAACTAACCGGCCGGGGCTTGCTTGGACGTCAATCAATTACGTACTTAATTTGGTGCGTTAATTACTCCATAGAATTATAATGGCGGGTACATGCTAATGTGTCAATATATAGGCTCTTGGTTTATAGTTGTTACTTCAGGTTTTCTTTCAAGAAAAGCTACGGGTCTTGCGTGAATTCGGTGGCATGAAACAAGTGCGAATCTAAATATATATATACGCAAAGGTTAAGGGCTCCGTCCGATATCGATCTACTGCCTCCGGTTACAGACGAAAGTCGCTTTAGGTTTTGTGTAGTTAAACATTTTAAATATATTTTGGTTATCGTTATCTTTTTAAATATATAGATTGGATACACGAAAATGATACATGTAGATTATCTCAAAAAGTATTTTCTAAAAATTATAATTAATTAGGTTTTATAAATATATTGCAGTAGAAATAATGAATGATCAAAGTTGCATTTCAAGCCTGTGACCATCTCCCAAATAACTTTATTTTGTTACATCAAAAAGTAGTAGCATTATGACATGTATCAAGACCTTACGCAGTCACGTTTAGCGACACGCTTACTAGAAAAGAGGAATAATTCTAACGATGAGCGCCACAGGATCTACATCTACATGCATCTCCAATAAAACATTCCAGAGCAGCATTACACTACTAAGTAGTATTGAGTAACCGTCGCTGACGAGTCCAATCTGAACGACTACCTCGTAAACAATATTCAGAAACGTAAGAACGAATCAAGAACAGAAGAACATAACAATAGATTGAACACAGAGATACAAGGGGACTTCAGACTTCACTTTATTATTTCTCAAAATCGTGTTATAATGGTTGGAGTCCCTCTCTATTTATAGCCTCTCGATCATGTTAGACTTTCCAATAAACTGTTCATGTATAAACCGCTTCTGGACCGGATCCAGAGTTTCTTAGCGAGTAATACTAATCCCTGTACCGAAACACGACACGATACTCCAGTCCTACGCTACCTGACACTGTCATTTATAATCCACAGGGCAAGGCATGTAGATTGCAGAGTATCTGTGTTTTCCTTGCGATCTCCGCCGCTACCAACCCAAGGACCCAACTCGTATAAACCACCAACCCGTTGCATCGGCACACGCGCACACGCGGAATCTCACGCGCGCTTGCGCAGCAAAAGATCCCAATCAACCCAAGGCGCGCGCCAACGCAGCCGCGAAGCCAGCCGACGACGCGCTCAGCCTCTGCTCATGCCACCCAACACCAGCTCGACCCCGCCCGATGCCGCCGCGGCCGCGAACGGCCACACGAGCGCGCGGCGCCGAGCGGGAAACAAGACCCAGCCGTTGCGGCAGCGCCAGCGCCAGAGTGGTGCCAGGAACGGAGGCAACGGCGGCGCCATGGGCACGGGGTGGCGCTGGCGGCCGGAGTGGTGGTCGATGGCGGCGGTGGCCGGCATCCTGAGGAGGCACCCGGCGCCGGTGGCGTTCGGGTGCGGGCTGCTCGCCTTCATGGGGATGGAGTACACCATCCCCATGGTCCCGCCCGCCGCGCCGCCGCTCGACCTCGGGTTCGCGGCCACCGCGCCCCTGCACGCCGCGCTCGCCGCCCGCCCCGCGCTCAACTCGCTCCTCGCCGCACTCAACACGGTAACGACGCTCCACAGATTACTTGTGAGATCTCGTCGAGATTAGGTTACCAGCTAACATCTGCGTCTCGTGGCGTGGGCGCGTCTGTTGCAGGTGTTCGTCGCGATGCAGGCCGCGTACATCCTCTGGGCGATCCTCGTCGAGCGGCGGCCGCGGGCCGCCATCGCAGCGCTGATGATGTTCACCTGCCGCGGCGTGCTCGGCTGCTCCACGCAGCTGCCGTTGCCTGAGGTACACGACGACGTTTCTTGAACACATTCGATTATGCGCTAGCTGTATTAGCTGCTGCTCGATTGGCATGCATGGTAGGGTGACGAGGTTTGCCGCTGCGGTGTGTGCTAGGGTTTCCTGGGCTCCGGGATGGACTTCCCCGTCGGCAACGTCTCCTTCTTTCTGTTCTTCTCCGGGCACGTCGCGGGCGCGGTGATCGCGTCCGTGGACATGCGGCGCGTCGGGCGGCGCAGGCTAGCCTGGCTTTACGACGCGCTCAACCTGCTGCAGGGGATCAGGCTGCTGGCGTCGAGGGGGCACTACACCATCGATTTGGCCGTCGGTGTTGGCGCAGGGCTGCTCTTCGATATGGTCGCCGGCAAGTACCTGGAGAGCAAGGGGGTTCAGCAACCGGATGTCAGCTCATCAGACAGGCATTGCTGCACCTGCCAGGCTCTTCTTGCATGACTTCTTGCATCATCTCCTTGATAGGTTCCAGTCCCAGTCCTAGCCCCACCCTACCCATTCTCCCAACTCATTTTTGTTGTAGCTGCAAAAGACAAATCATCATTCACATCTCAATAAATATTACTCCAAAAAATGATTCAACATCCTGGTGCAAAACTGTGCTGAACCTTATGACAAGCTTAACATCCATGGATTTCCTTATAACAGCTCAACATATGTGGTTATACTACCAAAAGGCAAAAAGGTGTTTATGACTTTATGTTCATCTAATATACACTGACAAGTTCATCTCTCCAACTATTACCTCACAAGCTTGCATCACTGTTTGAATATGAAAATGCAAGACCTTGCTACTATATTCCCCCAACTAACTGGGGGGTTGTCAACCAAATTACAAACATGAACAACAACATCGATTTCATCATAGGTCACCAGCACTCGTTAAGGTGATCTGGAGACGGCCATCCTTGATGCACACTAAACCTTGTGGCCTTTGGCGGATCCATTCTGCTCGCCAATCTTTTGGAACTCAGCCTGGATGGCCTCAACAATTTTTGCGTCATCTGGGTCAGGCTCGGGAATGCTGACATGTAATGATCCCAGCTTGATGAGCTCCTTGTGTGATGCTTGCTCATTGATATGACCATAAAGTTCTTTGTGGAAAGGATGGTCAAGGGAGAAGCAATCATCAACATCATTAGATGAATGTTTAGACGAGCCGGAGCCCTCCCGTCGGCAGAAATGGGGGAGAGATGAGTAATCCATAATCTACATAATTCAAGCAATGCAACAATCACCATACTTTGAATATCAAAGAAAATAAATGCTAAAGACAGCTACTCTTTTCTTCCGCATCACTCTGTATTGCTACTCATGTAGCCATGTTCGTAGAAAAATGATGATGTAGCACTCAGCAATGAAGGATCTATGAGAAGACAAGAAGCAATAGCCAGTAATCTTACCTTTAGTAGTTCATCTCTCCCACAACCATGCAAAACTTGAACCTTCTTTTTTGTCCTCTCCTGCAATAGGGGCTTCACAACCTACCAGTATGTCAAATGAAATATATGTCAGTATTCACTACAAAAATTACTAATATGATCTTAGGACTGAACTTTGATAGGAAAATCATAGTACCTTCCAACATGCAGAGAATATATATGGAACATTAACTACATAATAGGTCTCTGTCTTTTCAGGGTAGTTCAGATCATCAACGGTCGATATTGAAGTCAACATCTGTAACCATATTAACAAGGAAACATGTCACACTATCTTACCAGAAGCACAAGTAATGAGCACACTGTACAGGTTTATTTTTAAAAAAATATATATATATTTATGGGACAAGTAACGAATTAGTCCCTGAGCTTCAGAGTTAGCCCCTTCTGTTTGTACAGGCCAACATTCAAGAGTTAGTTGTTCCTCCAAGAGTTTAAGGGGTTAAGGTAAACCTGACAGCAATGTTCAAGAAGTGTGGTACTTATCCCTTGATTTAATTACTAATCAAAGACATGCTTATTCCAGTCATGTTTAACATTGTAAATGCCCATACATGTACAATACAAAGATACTATTATACTTGCTCATAAAAGAAAAGATTTTAAGAAAAAGGTCGTATAAGGCATACCTTTATTTGGCTCAGTGCTGACAACTTTAAACCAGTCATGTCCAGAACTTTTATACAGGTGGTAACAGGCCGTCCAAACTTTTTCGTCAACATGGGCTAAATGTGATATAAATAAGCATAAGAACAAAAAAAGACCTATGCATTAGCATAAACAATCTATTCAAATTGGACCATTTAGTTCGATACTTACCAAAATTACACGATCACGATATTCATTAATCTGAATATGAGATTGCACATAGTAGTGGACCTGAAAAGGAAATAGCTCTAGTTTTAGTTGACAAAGTGCAATTAAGTAGAAAGAAGCACAATGTCACAAATATCATAAGTTGGTCGCAGGATATCATTATTTAGGTCACTAACTGATGATGATATCATGTCAACAAGTTGCATCAACCTCACAAAAAGATCTCTTTACACAACAGAAGGTGACGCATCAGTTTCATGGCTTTGGTTGTATCCTACTCAACAAACAGCAAGCATCTGAGGAATTACCGAAGCTTTGTCTTGTGTGCTCTGTCCAACACCAATCGCAAAAACTGGGAGACCCTGCCAACGAGAGGGAAAAAAAATAAATAAATAAATTATTAAAAAACTGTAAATTTGTCAAGATTACATTTAATTAACAACCAGAGTACCAGGTTTGCTATGTTTTTTTGGCATTAAGAGCCTCAAGTAGTGCACGGTGAGCAACGATATAAGGAAATGTAACAGACCAGTATGAATGGGCCAAACATGGCTCTTGATGTAGAACTACAGGAAAGGACATTAAGTGGGCAAAGTCAAAGGCGCAACCATAGTCACCGGGATCGCGGGTCGATGCCACGTTCATTGACCCCAGATCGGCGTCCCCAATCGTGGGTCGCCGGAGATCTCTGTCGCTGCTGGGACGCCGCCGGGTCACTCGGGCAAGAGGACAGGAGGGAGAGAGGATTAAGCTAACTAACTACCGGCGTCAGCGTCCATCGCTACTCGTCTCCTAGCCGCCATTGTTGCTGCTTGCTATTTCTGCCGACGCGTAGCCGCCTCCGTCGTTGCTGCACGCTGAGCGAGAGGGGGAGAGGTGCAGCTGCTAGGGTTAGGAAGTTACGTCAGACGTCATTTCTGCACGCTGAGAGGGGGGGTGCAGCTGCTAGGGTTAGGAAGTTGGGTCACAGAGAGAAAGGAGGGAGGATCTGAGCAGATGCAGCTGCTAGGGTTAGGAAGTTAGGTCACAGAGAGAAAGGAGGGAGGATCTGGGCTGCTTGCTTGTAGCTTGCTATTGCTGGGCTGGGCTCGTGGGCTAAAGCCAGCACACTCCCTTCTGCCCCCTCCTTTTCGTTTTTTTGTTTTCTTTTCTTTTCTTTTCTTTTCTTTTCTTTCTTTTTTTTCTTTCAGATATGCTTATATTATATCACACCTTATATTAATTGGGACATTGGGTCGTACCAGGGTCATCGACCTATAATTGCTTGGGTCACGATCCACATCCCAAATTGGCGTCCCGAAGAGGTATACCCCTGTCACACCGCACTTTTCGCAAGTGGCGTCCCGCGACCCCGTTCCTCGACCCGATCGATCCAGGATCCTTGTGACTATGGGCACAACCATAAGTGAGTAACATCGCCTAAATCCTACGAATCTTAACAATAAGACTGTAAGCCAACTGCAATGATCGCAGCTTCAAGCACGAGAATATTGTAAGACACCACACTTTACTTTGAAGTTTACAGTGCCCAAGCTCATGTCATATCTTGTTGTACAGTCCCTTGGGCTTTCCACCATAGGATGGTCACTGCCCACTCTTCCTAGCTAAAAGGTTGGTCACAACATTGCAGCTCTCACTGGGACATATCATTCCATTGAAGATTACAGACCAGCAGAAGTTAAAACGTAATGATGTTAGCCTGTTATCTTTACTCAGTATATTAACCTTTTCTAGTGTTAATCAAAACACTTTGATTATCCATAAGATGTGCACCTAGAAATAAATTAACTGCAAGCATAAGGTCATTAAGGTGTTCTTAGAACACCAGCAATAAAAAGGGTGCCTTATCTACTTACACACACACACACACATAAGAACAGTTGTATAACAATCAATTCATGCAGAATAAGAGACATTTACTATTTGAAGTAGATAGCTATACCTCCTTTGTGTAGCCTGACAGTCCAACAAGTTGTGAATCACGTATTGATCTGTATAAATCTACTGGGGCTATAGGTCTCTGCATATGGCCAGTGTAGAAAGTGATCAGCAATTATGAAACAATATGTGAGATATATGTAGCGAGCACACATAGACTACTGAATGTGATATATCATATATAATATAATAAATCAACCAAATACTTCAAATGAGATGTGATCAACAAGAAATTGAAATTGTATATCAATAAAAGATTTGCCATAGCTTTCTGATTAGCGTAGATTTGGTAACATCTGGCAGGATTATAATATAGAAGGATTACTCACCTCCAGTACACTATCAATTTCGTTTTGAATCCTCCAATTCAAAGAATCTACAAGCTACAGAAACAAATATGTTTGTAACCAATTTAGCGAAGCAACCAATAACTTCAAGAATACTCTTTTCAGTATTAAACAAGATAATAAGAAAGATCACCATTTTATGAGCCTTAGATATGTTCCACTCTCTGGCTTTAAGGAAGCGTAATAATGTTTCTTTAGGATACCCCTGGTGCACATTCTGAAATAAGAAAGATATGTTCAGAATTTTTCTTTGATTCAGGACTCAGGAGCGATTTTCACTTTACAAGTCACAGATTAAGATGAATGGTCAAACAATCGCGTTACATCAAATACAATCAAAGTGAAGGAATTCAAGATTAGCAATCAAAACATTGTTTTAAGAAGGTAGACAATTATGTATAGATTCGTATGGTCATACATGTAAGTACATAATATGGGTACAGGGGTAGGTTATACAGAGCGACATCTGCTGGTTATGGCATTGATTATACTATGCTGCAGGGGGGTCTATGTAGTGTTGCTGCAATTCTATAAATCGAAACTATGAAGGAAACCTTTGAAAGAAGCACAGATCAGAAACAAAGTGCAGACTCAAACCTCCTGACTCTCTCCTGTAAAGTATATTTGCAACCACCAATGGTGACAAATTCTTTCACAATTTTAAATATCTGGAGATGCACAGAGTGATGATCTATCATCTATGATTCATCTGATAATGGAATCTCCAATGAAAAGCATAAAAACATTCTATTATTTAAAGTTGGAAAGATGGAAATAGACCTTCCAACCTGAGATAGCAGTTGCCATTTCTGACTCACTAATGGTAGCTCTTTTCTTTACTGTAACTGTAGCTAGAGAGGACAGCATAAAAGGAATATAACTCAAGGTTGATTCATTTGGCCACTTAAATTTATTTACTATTGCTGAGCGTTCAATGAACAAAATAAACGGAACAAAATAGACAAAGAGTAGTCTATGTATCGCTTTTCTGATTAATAATTGTAGGCGTAGTAATTACAGGTACAATAAAGGTAACAGAATCCGTTCTTGGAAGGGTTCATGGATGGGCAACAGCATTGGTTTCCGGTGGCTCTGATCCAGTTTTTACTCCAGTTGAAAACAGCTAGTTTTTGGTAAAAACCATCAGTTATCAGTATTTTCTCTGTTTTTCAAATGAGATGGTGGCATAACGCGATACAACTATAAGTCAGTTGAAGTCGGCATGATTCCAGCTTCAATTTACCAAATCACAGCCCTTGTTGGTCCCTAAAGGTTTCCTCAACCCTGGCAACATCAACAAATGGAACTGATTCTGCACTTCATATGAGTTCTGATGCATTATTCCCATCTAAATTCTCACTCCACTAACCAATAGATTCCATTTCACAATAAGTTGGCATCTCTTAACTTCATGATTTAGCTCACATGTCAAATGTTTCCTCTTTAACTTTTAGGGAACATTTCATAAACAGGTAACAACATGACAATTCAGAATGCTGTAGGCTTAAGCACGTGTCTTCAGACTTAGGCTATAAGTGTAGTAAACATTAAAAGCCAAAAAGAAGAGACAGACAGACAGCCAGCCAGCCAGCGCAATAGCACTCGAAAAGTTCCTACACAATAGGTACCTGCGAACCTAATCAGATACCACACCGAATGCCAAATATGACCAAAACAACTTAGCTCACTTAGTGGATTTGGGATCAGCACAATGCCACGAGTCCATAGCTCACTTAGTGGATTTGGGATCAGCACAATGCCACGAGTCCATAGCTCACTTAGTGGATTTGGGATCAGCACAATGCCACGAGTCCATAGCTCACTTAGTGGATTTGAGATCAGAACAATGCCACGAGTCCATCCATTGCGGAGGACGGCATGGTTCACGAGCCCATCAACGACCGTCAACCCATGCAACTATAACGAACTTCGTAGAACATGCAAAGCCACTACCCTACTACTCTACTAGGCAAATCAAGCACCAGTATTCCCCCACCAACCCGTTGGCAATGACCAACTTTACGTACCATTGTCCACGGATCAAGCGCCACTCTCCAAACACACCGCTCGCCTAACAGCGATGACTACATGACCAATAGCTCTAGCACGTATCATTAACCAAGAAAAGCTCAGAGATCAACACAAATAGATCATTTTGAACTAAAGATTTAGCAGATACTAAGCATTAAAAAGACATTGAGTAGCTCACTACCCCACACTAAATCAGATCAAATCTGCAGGGCACTGAAATCAGCTAAACTGCACTATGATCCAATCACAGAGGCTAAAAATCTACAAGAAACAACACCAAGATCCCAAGCTCTACCACGAGTTGCCCGCAGGGCACCCCAGATCCGTACCTGAAACGACCTCTTCAGCGGCGCCTCCACTGCAGACCAAGAGGAACACGTTAGATCACAGCAACAATCGCAGAAAGAATCCCCAAAAACGAGCCCGGGCAGCTCAAGCTTGAGTAGAAAGAAAGAAAGCACGCGCCATGTTCCATGAGGAGGCTGAGCTGCTTGACGGCGTCCTCGGAGGCGGTCCCCATTGCCGCGGGAAGCGATCCGGGGCTCGAAATCGGCCGGCTCGATTCGGAATCGGAGGGATCAAGCGAGGAGGGCCTGGGCGATCCAGAGTCACCTCGGGGTCATCGAGCAGTGTGTGTTTCTTGGGGGTGTTTGTTTCGCTCCTGCGGGTGGGCGCCTTTGCTTCCACGGCCGCTCTTGTTTAGCTCGTCCAGCCGTCTCACTGACGGTGTGCGCAACTAATAATCTATGCTTGCTCGGTGCATAAGAAGGGAAGCGTACGTCACACTATTAAACTCCACTTTTATATATTTAAAAGAGAGAGAGAGAGAGAGAGAGAGAGAGAAATAAATAAAAATTACGTGTCCTAAAACTGCAAAATAGGAGAAAAGAGATACTTCTGGTTATTTCCCCTGTAACTTTGGTCGTTTGCTCTTTTCTTTTTCTCTCTCTGTTTCTTCATGTTAGCTATGGCAAAGTTTGTCTGGATTTACTTAAGTGTTTTATGTGTGACTCAAATGGTCTGAAATTGTAAAGCTTTTAAGTTAAAACAATAGCGGTTGCTTTCATATCAAACCATACCTTTTGCATTGAGGTTTTGTTCGTCGCCGCTGAACAAATTTTAATGTGCACTGTGTTGATGGTTCGTAGGATACTTTATTATAGTTTTTTTTCCTTTTTGTTCTTTCGCTGTTTCCATGTTTGTTTGTGTTTGTTTCTCTGTTATGGAAAAGGGACTGCAAAAAGAAAAATGGTGAGAGGCAACTATAGGATACAAATCACGTGTATGATTCAGCCAATTGGATCCCAAATGGCATTACTATATCATATTTGAGTAAAACATTACAGTATACTACTATGTTTGCATGATTGTAATAAACCTCCCAAAGATCCTTGGTGTGAAAAGCAAACCATAATCTTTAAAACAGAACAACCATATGTATGTATTTACTACTTGCTACATAGGTTGTAACTTAGTTTAACTCCGCTTTCTCCCTTCTCTTCCTTAACTCACATATAATCCTTCCTTCCTTGTCGGCCCCCTCCCCTCCATCTTCGGTGTCCTCGTCGGGGCCACGCGGGGAGGAGGACCCACCCCGTCGTCTCCTTGTGTAAATTAGTCATAGATAGCTAGTTTTTAACTTGTTTTGTTGGAAGAAGATCCGGTGTACATAGCTCAGGTTGTTTCCTTGTTCAAGTTGAGGGGATCTTGTGTTGTCCCTCGTCTCAGCCATGGCTGATGGCGGCCATGGCCTCTTCCTCCAGTGCTGGTGTTGTGGCATCCGTCGATTGAAGTTGATGGTTGTGCTATCGTCCATCGCCAAATTTCGGAAGGCGATGCTTCCCTTCGGCTGGGTGATGCCAAGATCTACTCCTCCTTAAAATATTTTATTTTGTGTTGCTCCCATAGTAGTGGCTTTGCCATGTATCACTTCCCCTTTCGACTTGTCACAGTCGTGTACCTCTCCCCCTCTTTTCTTCTGTTATCCCCGATCTACAGACTAAGTATCACAATCCCCAGGAAAAACCACTTAAATCCCTTCCAGATTTGGTCAGTATAGGTCCTTTCGAAACAATTTCTCATATGTGTCCTATAGAAAAGGCATTTACTAACCTCGGTGCTAAGGCATCCTTGTCTTCCGGAGTCGGTTTCGAGCAAATGTACAACAATCTCCTGGTGCTTTATTAGGAAAACCAACACGAAGGTTACTCCACATAAAGTGGCCCTCCACCACTTTGGTACTACATGATGGCATGTGGCGGTGGTAACCATCTCATATCCCCTAATTTCCCCTTTATTTTGAGAACTTTATCTTCTCGATTTTTTTTTTTAAAAAAGAAGAGATATCCAATAAGTCTGTGCCAGCCTAAGATAATGATAGAAGAAAAAAAGTTGATTTTCTGCATATCAAAGTGTATGAATATCGCCTCCTACATGGCATTAACTCTATATATTAGTAAGAATCTAACCTCTTTTAGTATGAGACGGCGAAAACTTTTTTAATGCATGATTATTTTAGAGGCTATGCTGCGCAAATGAGAAGTATAAGTTGGAGTTGAGTTTTTCATTGCCTACGTCATGAATTCATGGCAAGGATTCCATTTGAGAAAGTGTGAATTCTATCAGGATGTGTCACTGTCCATGAACCTTTCTACACAACTGTTCCAATACCTAAACGGCTTTAGTTGGTAATTAGGTACAAGTGCACTATCATTGCCTCCGCATCAAATTATGCCCCCATTTGTTTAGAAACAAATCGCCTGCTCAATTTGGCCCACGGATATTGATGCATAGTCCTCCTGTACGCGTGCTATGGTAAACGGAATCCTATAATTACGCTTTATAAAGCAGAATCCTATTGCTGCGCTTTATAAAGCAGCTTTACGATGTATACTTGGTTTACGTTTTCAGTTCATAGAAAGCTACAGATTCAACTAGCCCAAGACCACAAGTGGAGAGTTTTTGGCTTTTTCTCTTCTTGCGACAGAAGCAAAGTTGAGAGAGAGACGGAGATAGAGATGGCCGACGGGGAGGACGCCGCCGCGGCCCGCCGCCGCACCGCTGTGGCTGAGTACCGCAAGAAGCTGCTGAACTGCCGGGAGCTCGAGTCGCGCGTCGGCACTGGTAAGGCACCCACTTCCCCACCTCTCCCCACTCGGTTCGAATTTCCCCCGGGTTCGGAGCGGTGGATTCCCATCGTTTTCTCCGGGCGTTGTGCAGCTGCGCGCGCAAGATCTCGTTTGTGCTGTGGATGTGAGGGTGGTTTTTTTTTGTTTAGATTTGCTAGCCACGGTGCTTAGTACTTGGTGTTTTCGAGCCTTTACTAGGTGGATTTACTTGTTTCGCGATGTGTTCCGGTGCTAGATCGGGGCTAGTGCGTTGGGTCGTCGCTTGCGCTGCTGATTCAGTAGATTTGGTTTCGGAGCGCTAAATCTGGCGTTTTGGGTGCTGATTGCTTGATCTGGATCTGAAGTCCTGCACGTGTGATGTGACCTAGGGTTTTTGTTTTGGTCAACCATGGCAATTTTCTGTGAGGGAAATTTTGATTCTGGAAATAATAGTTACTTACCTGATTGGGATGCAGAGTATTTGGTGATCCTCCAGTATCAGTAGCTTTGCACATTTGGTGTTTTGCGATTTTGCAAATAAGTTATGGAAACATTAGAGGTTTCTGTTAGTGCATTATATAGACAGCTAATTCTGGTTTGAACTTTGAAGTGCTACATTTGAACTTGATTTAAAAAAAATTTGCCCGTGCGTTTGTACGTTATTTTGTTGTTTGCTCATCACTAGGTTCTTGTTTACGTTTTGTTCACACAGATTATGGTGGTTCTTTTGGTGTTTGGGGTAAGAAGTGTCATGGAATTCAAGTAGTATTGCAGGTTCAGCTAGGTTGTATCTCTCGGCAACCTGAGAGCAGCTCCACTGTTTAATTGTATTATACATGTCGTAGGTGTACAACACACAAGTCGGGGGTGTACGTCGGTGGCCGTTTGACGGGCCGGCGTCCATGAGAATGTGACACATGATTTATACAGGTTTGGCCGTTCGGGTACCCCTTAAGGGGGTAGGTAGCTAAGGGTAGAAGCATCCTTGATGTGGTTGACAAGCGGACTCCACCTCCGTCCTTGCACGAGGTCACCCTTGACTTGGTCCAACCAGGACCCGCCTGCGCTGGGTCCCCTCGTCATGGAGCGTGTCTTGCCGGGCCCCGCCTATGCTTGGGTCCACCCATGTTGTGGCACAGGTCCCACCGGACCCTACCTATGTCGGGGCCCACCTGTCATGGTGCTGGTTGACTGCGTCTTCAACCGGGCGTGACGGTCACCTTGGAGTTGCCCGTCACCTGCGCCCCTGTGGTGCGGGCGTGACGGTCGCCTTGGAGTCGCCCGTCACCTTCGCCCGTGGTTGTGGTGGACCCCCTACTTAGGGGTGTAGGTCTCCTCCAACAATACAATTCCTTCTAACTTCAGGCCTCTGTATCCGACTAGATGGTATATTGATTATTGAGAGCTAGGATATGTTAGGCTTTGTGTAGTTTCATATTTACTGTCTTGGCAGCTTAATGACGAAGGGTCTGGTTATATTACAATGTTCATAAGCTTGCATTATGTCTCGTCCCAGTTTCCCATTTTATTCTTGGTAGTAACTAATATGACATTACATCTCTTGTTCATAGGGTGCCTTCGTTTGTTTAAATTATAGCAGCTCATTTGTTCACATCGCAAGCTTTGGTCTCTTCTTGGTTAGTATTATTGTAATTAAGAACTACATGTATAGATAAAGCTATAGGAGGACATCTTCAAGCTAGTATTTCGAGTGTGAAATTGTTTCTATACTGATGTTTCACTGCATCTGTGGATAGTTTGATGTATGTAAACCTCAAATCAATCCTTTGTCTTGTGAACCTGAACAGGATCTAGTAATATCTTTGCTGTGCAAATTTGACGCACGGCTAAAAACTGTCAGCCACAGTGCTGCACAGTGGCCTCTGTTTTATTTTTTTTGAGAACGTGCAAAAGAATTGCGTGTCATTCCACAGTGACCTCTGTTTTAGGGAATCCTATAAGTAAATTTCGCACGGCTAAAAACTGCCAGGTGTCAGCCACAGTGCTCCACAGTGGCCTCTGTTTTAGGGGATCCCATAAATAATTTTTTTTTTCCCAAAATACATGTTTGCTTGTTTGTTAAAAAGCGTATGTTTCCATTTTAATTAGCTTTATTTTGTTTTGATGCATGGTTCTTCTGCATGCAGTGAGGGAAAACCTAAAAAATGCTAAGAAGGACTTTGGAAAGACTGAAGATGACTTGAAATCGCTGCAAAGTGTTGGACAGATTATAGGAGAGGTTCTCCGCCCTCTTGACAATGAACGTTGTAAGTAAAGAGCCTTCCCTTTGTGTTTTGATATGTATTCCTGTACAGCTATTTTGGAATGGACACTTGGCCCTACTACAAAAATATACCGATCTCTTTTTTTCTGTTCCTTTTCCTTAGTAACAAAAGATGAGTATGCTATAGTCACCAACTCAATAATTTCTTTTAGCATTTCTGTGTGAAGCTATCGCTTGTAGTTTTTGTTCTAATCAGCAGAATCACAAAACTGAAAGACTGAAACACCTATTTCTTCAAGTTATTGTTAAGGCTAGCAGTGGTCCTAGATACGTCGTTGGTTGCCGGAGTAAAGTGGACAAGGAGAAATTAACTTCTGGGACTCGTGTTGTACTTGACATGACGACCCTTACAATTATGCGCACTCTTCCACGGGAGGTATATTTAGTTCTATAAATCATTTGCTTATGTCTTTTTGTTGGTGCATTTTTTTGTTAGCCCTTTTATTGTAGGGCCCATTTGTTGCATATAAAAAATGGTTTTCAATGATCTAGAATTAAAACGACACTTGTGCCTTCAGGTGGACCCTGTGGTTTACAATATGCTTCACGAGGACCCAGGGAATGTCAGTTACTCTGCTGTAGGTGGCCTGTCTGATCAGATTAGAGACCTCAGAGAGTCCATCGAATTGCCCCTAATGAACCCTGAACTCTTTATTCGTGTTGGAATCAAGCCTCCTAAGGTAAACTCAAAATATATGCACTTAGACCCCATATTATGCATGTAAAGTTAAAGAGATAATATTGTGACCTTGGAAGTGAATATATGTTTATTTTGTTCATTGCAGGGTGTTCTACTCTACGGCCCACCAGGAACCGGGAAGACACTATTGGCGAGGGCTATCGCCAGTAACATTGATGCCAATTTTTTGAAGGTGTGTTTTTCCACTTAATAGAAAGTAGTCTGTCTTTTCTTACACATTAAATATATTACTTTATACTGATATATTGGCTAAAACAGATTGTATCAAGTGCTATAATTGACAAGTACATTGGAGAAAGTGCTCGTTTGATTAGAGAAATGTTTGGCTATGCACGGGATCATCAAGTAAGTCTTGCTTTGGCCCATTTTATCCTCTCCCCCCCCCCTCCACCCCCCTCCAAAGCTAATTAGCTTAAGTGAAATTCCCTTTATCTAGAATACACTACCACAAGCATAGTGAAAAAGCTATATCTCTTCAAGTTATGCATCTAGTGTTACTTGTTGGCACATATGCATGCCATGATTTAATAATTTCTTTGATCCACATATTGTCACATCTATTCATATTCGGATATTCCTATCCACGTGTATAGGAGATATTGTTGGTTCTAGAGTTAACCATATCTTAAGCTATAGATCTCATTATCAGTTTTGCATAGACCTGTTCAAACCCCGGGCCTTGGCTTTGGGCTGGGCTTGAAAAAGCCTGGCCTTGCGGAGCCAAGTCTGACTTTGGCCTGACCAAAATAACATGGCCCGAAGCCCAAACATATAGACTTTAGACTTGCTTCAAAGAATTTACTGGAGACATCAATAGAACAATATCTAATCATCATTTCAAGAAATTAACAACCATTCAACCACACACATTTTTACAAGCACCTATAGACTATAGCGCAATACCCAAGTATCAAACCACGAACCAAGCAACGATGGAGACACGGTTGTGCAAACCAACCAAGAAACCTGAGCAGTCAACGATGGCATACAAACTTACGGGTAGGTGGTTGTGCGGCGCCATAACAGCAGCGACGGAGACGTGGCTGACAACCTTGCCGAGCGCGAAGGTGAGGAATTGGAGAGGAGGGCTAGGAGGCAGAGTTGACGAGGAAGGGCTCGAGGACGATGACGACCGGGAGCAAGGATCTACGGGACGCGAGCGCGTGTGTGAAAGACGGGGCTCTCGTGCCTTGCCGCCACCGGATGAGTTGCCATGCAATAGATCGGCGGCCAGATGCGACAGTGAAGTAGTCCAGCACTCTAGATCCAATTTTGCTTTCCAAGACGGGGAATCGGGGATGGGATCATTTGACATGGCACCTGGGTTGGGGACAGCGGCTTCGGCTAGCTTAGTTGTTGGGCCGGGCTGGGCTTTTATACTAGTATAATTGAAACCTGAGCCCGGCCCAGAAATTAAATTGGGCTGACAAACTAGGACCGAGCCCGAGCCGGAAGACTCGGGCCAGGCCATCGGTCTGGGCTGCCCATTAGCTGATCTAGTTTTGCATGAGAACTTGCTAGAAACCAATGCCTTTACATTTGAGTTGCCGTAGGGACACTATCAATGCATTTCCTTAATCTTTTGACTTGTGATACCATTTATTTTAGTTCCATCACTAATACAATTTAATTTTTGTTTCAAATTGTTTTTACCTAGCCATGCATTATCTTCATGGACGAAATCGACGCCATTGGTGGGCGAAGATTCAGTGAAGGAACCAGTGCTGATCGTGAGATCCAGCGGACGCTGATGGAGCTGCTTAATCAGCTAGATGGATTTGATGAGCTTGGAAAGGTAAACTTATTTCATCAGATATGTTAAGTTATATACTTTTATAGGCAAGGGGTTTACTTCAATCAAAGTAATTTACTTGCCAGCATGTTTGCATGGTACTTTTTTTTAAAGGAAAAGAACACATGTGTACATGTTATGCACTCTAGCTTTCTTGGATAAAAGGATAAAATACACCAGTGATGTGGTGAGGTGACTATCATGCGATTTACTATTCTAACTTCTCAATTGTACAAGATCAGCCAATCTGTTTAGTTGTTTAGTATTGAGCAAAATCATGACTTGTATCTTAGTGTCGATCTGTTATTGGAACATGCATTTTCAGCATTTGGACTGCTTGATTCCTGAAAGTACACTGATGACATGATATTTGCTTTGTCAGTCGTGTACTCTTGTGAGTTTTGATTTTTACCAGAGAATTTGTCTTTGTATTTTCCATCTAGTATTTACAGTGGTGCCAAAAATTATAACTAGTATGTAATGGTTTTTGTTCTTCCAGTTGATTATGTAATCAATATGGGTTTTCTTGAAATATCCATCCATGTCTATGTTCTAAACTTCTAGTTTGTACAGAGTGTAGATAATCTATAGCAACTCTTATGGATGAATAAGTTTGGTGTGGTTCTGCATGGTCAGCCCACTACAGTCCTGAAACTCAAACGGAGGATGTTAGAACAAGACCTTTTAGAGTCCTGGAGATAATACTGATTGCTCCTTCTGCTTGTATGAATTTTATGGCCCTTGCACAAGTACCGGTGTTTTTTTGTTGGTGCTGTATGAATTCTGCTTGACAAGGGTATTTTTGCTTAAACAGGTCAAGATGATCATGGCAACAAACAGACCCGATGTTCTGGACCCTGCGCTGCTACGCCCCGGACGTCTAGACAGGAAGATTGAGATTCCGCTACCAAATGAGCAATCAAGAATGGAAATTCTTAAAATTCATGCAGCTGGTATCGCCAAGCATGGGGAAATTGACTATGAAGCAGTTGTCAAACTTGCTGAAGTGAGTTTATCTTATCTAACACTCTTATTTCTTCTCCCAATTTCTCCTAACTGGTCTGGTTTTAGGGCTTTAATGGGGCTGATCTTCGCAACGTCTGCACCGAAGCGGGTATGGCTGCAATTCGTGCAGAGCGTGACTATGTTGTCCATGAGGACTTCATGAAGGTGCGCTGCCTTATACTATCTTCTATCTGTACCTTAACACACGGTAATTAGGCACTTATACTCAGTTTTCGTGCAAACTGTATTTCAGGCTGTCAGGAAGCTGAACGATGCCAAGAAGCTGGAATCCAGCGCCCACTACAGTGCAGACTTTGGCAAAGAGTAAGGCTCAAGACTGATGCGATGGCCGATCTTGCTGCAATGCATATGCCCATTTCTCTTGTCACGGGAGGTCAGCCATCATGATGCAAATGCAACAAAGGAAATACCTTCAGAATCCAGGCCACAAGCTGAAGCTACTACTCCCTTCATTGCTTGGTGTGCAATCAGAGTCAAGAGGATTGTCATTGTCAAGCTGATCACTGGGAGAAACAGCTCAAGAATTTATTAATTTTACAGCAGATGCTTTTGCTTCTATGGTAACTCGTTTTCTTTGGAGAGCTTCCCTGTGGCATTAGTCTAGTAACTTTTATTTGGGCTGTTGCATGTACTTTTGACAGTGTGCTTGGTAAGAAGGGTAATTTTTGTTCACCTTTGAATTGTGATGTAGCTTTCTTTTTGTGCATTGCATGCCTTCTCAACGTAATGGCATTTCCTTAAGAGTCACGAGTCGTCAGCACGTCAAGGCTCGCTTGAATGCGGGAGTTTTGTCCGCGGCGCGGGGTGGTGACAGGCAGAAGTTTCTCAACACCACAAGCTCTCTATTTTACCTGAATCAGATAAGCTTATTAGGCCATCTGTAATGTTCCGTTTTAGTCGATTCAACAGAGGAAAGATAAGATAGTGAATCGATTTAATACAATTGAGCACTGGATTCAAATCAAAAAATTGAGGAATCGATGTATAAGTTGGGTTTTATTCTATTGAATAAAATAATATTATCCCTTAGACCTACCGGAACATGTTGTTGCTCTTGCCGCCATGTGTCGTCGCTGGTGGTGGAAGAAACACCGGCAAAGGGGTCTCGCCTTGCTGCCATCGCCGCCCCTCGGCATCGTCCCCGACGTCATTGCCGCTCCTGTGCCTCATCCCCAACGTCGTCGCCTCAACATTGTCCCTATGGCTTGACATTACTGTCCCTCAGCCTCATCCACAATGCTGTCACTGAGAGCCTTCGCGGCTTGCCACCTTCACCAGATCAAATATGAAGACTCCTCACCGCTGCTGATGTTGCTTGATGGCAAGACCTGGCGATGAAGCCACAAAGACCCAACAGTGGAGATGCGAGGACCTAACGGCGTCACAGACAAAGAAAGGGCGGAGCGGAGGGGAAGGAAGGGGATAAGAGGGATGAGAATGAAATTATGTTGCTGTGATATTTTCTTTTCTTTTTTATTTATGGTGTGGGGCCCACTTAGAGAGAGCCAGTTCAATACAATGGAGTAAAATGCACTGACTTTCTTCTCAAAAGGTGTGTCACTGCTATGTGAGTACAGCTGTTATTTTGGTGTTTGCTTAGCCTCCTCCCTCGCGACGTGAAGCACTTGGCCTCCTCCCTCGTGCCATGAAGCCGCATCCGGCCGGATCCCAACCTCCTCCTCCTCCACACTGCACGGCGTCGCCTCCCACCAGATTTGCTCCCCATGAGGAGAAGCCGCAACTCCTCATGAGACGTTGCTTGGCCTCCTCCCCGGGACGTGAAGCTGCCTCCGGCCGGATCCGAACCTCCTCCTCCACGTTGCGTGGTGCCTCCTCCCACCAGATCTGCACAGCTCCTCCTCCTCCGCCATGCCGCTCAGCTTCCCCCTCCCCTACACCAGTTGGCCTCCTCTCCTGCGTCGTGAAGCCACCTTTGACTGGATCCGTGCCTCCTCGTCCTCCACGCTGCGCACCGCTGCCGCCGCAAAGCCGCCTCTCACTGGTTCCACACCGCTCGACATCCTCCTACCCTGCGTCATTCCTCCTCCGCCTCCGCCCAAAGCCCCTCCCCCACACCGCTCATCCACAACCTCATCACCTGTGAAGTTGCGTCGCCGCCTCCCCAACTCCGTCCAGCTCTGTATGCGCCCTAATTCGGTGATGCGTCATCTTACCAATTTCAGTCAGATTTGTGAACACCCAATCTCCGATGTGATGTCAGAAAACGCTTGTTTTCCTTCTAGGTCCTAAGGCGCCGCCGTCTCTCCTAGGATTGGAATATTCTTTCTTGTGTGTGTTTTCTGCAGGCGTATCACGTCCGATCTTTCCCGCCCGACGTTTGCTAACACTAAGATCGTCGTTTTTGTGGAATCTCAAGTCGTGGTATTCGAGTCTTGTTTCTTGCTATGGTTGGTGTCTCATGGGATAAACATGGATATGGGAAGTCACCTCGATCCCAGATATATGAGGAAGAGGGCCATAAAGAAGAGGGAGTCACATCTCTATTGGGATGCCTGAATCTTTTGGTTGGGGAGCAGGATAAGGTGATCATGAGTAGTGATGAAGTTGATGATGCACTGCCAGAGAAGTGGTCTGTCATGGGTAAGGTGCTTTCTCCATTGATCCTCCATATCCAAACCTAGTTGGGGATAATTTATTTATCGCTTATTTTGCCCATCCCACTGATAAAGATCGTGCTCTAGATGGCACTCCTTGGCTTGTCGGAAAGCATGCAGTCCTGTTGCAGAATCTGGACGAGTATATGAGGCCGACTGACGTCCGTTTTGACAGTTTGTTTATCTGGATCCATATCTCAATCTTCATTTTGCTTGGATGAAAGAGAAGAAGTGGACAAGGTAGATGTTAATGAATTTGGTGATGCTTCGGGACCTTTCTTGAGGGTAAGGGTTACAATACCAGTGGAGAAAACCTTGAGGAGAGGAGTTCTGATCCAATCGGCTTGTAAAGGCCAGGATGAGTGGTACAAGATTCAGTATGAGAAACTTCCTTTCTTCTATTTTTCTTGTGGTGTTATGGGACATTCTGAATTGGAATGTGTTGGACCGAAAAGGCGACTAGAGGGGGGTGAATAGGAGCACGCTCACTTTTTCACAAATAATGAATTCAACACAAAATTCACTCCAGTAGCTATGGAAGCTATGAAGATCAGTATATCAGTACAGCGGAAGACTAATATTTAATCCAATATAAACCCATAAGCAATATGACAAAATCAACAAAGATTAAACCAAATCAATGCACTGGCGGTCTGACCTCTGGCCTTGGGCGGTCTGACCGATTCCTAGCTGATCGACCTCCGGCAAGAATGTAATGTAACAGAACGGTCAGATGACGAAGTTGCAAATAGATGAAACTTTTGATCTACAACTTCAAACTTGATGAAACTTGGTACACACCTTCTCTATGATATCAGGAACCTATTCCAATCAAAGATTATAATAATTCTTAGAAGAATAGCGATCCCTTTCGGTTTGATTGAAGAAAGGTTCAAAACCAGGTCAAAACGAAAACTTGATCCAAGATCTTGCTCGTGGGTGATTGATGATCAAGATGATCCTAGATAGGTTCCCACATGTCACAGCAACCTAGATCACGTGAAGAATTCAATCAAAAACTCACGGATCAAAGAAAGACTCAAAATCATCAAATATAGAGAAAGAACGCAAAGAGACAAGATATGATCAAACTTTCTCTAGATTGATTTGATATGATATGGGCTTATAGCCTCTCAATCCAAGAGCACAAAAATCACATCAAACTATCAAGAACTTTAGCCTCCACAAAAGCTCTCTCTAAGAAAATTAGGGTTTACAAAGATAGCAAAAGAGACGAATAGGTGGTGCAGCCACCACCTTCTCCTATTTATAGTGGAGGCTTAGACCTTCTAGAAGTTTGACTCAATTGGGTTCCCGTTAAGGCCCAAAACAAATGGGACACATATGCACGTATTTTAATACGACGTCTATATCTCCCCTTGACCTAATTAGCTACACCTTGCGCCATCTTGCGCCTCGGATTAGCCAATAGGTCACCCTTGTCCATCTTGCACCACACTTGAGTACATTGACCTCACCTGGCATCGTCGATCGTTCCGGACCTCAACTCTCCAAGCCTAGTCCCGATCATCCTCGCCGTTGACCGTCGTTGACTACCAAGCAACCTGCACAACAATAGACAAGTAAACTGAATTTGGGAACAAGTTCTTCACAACTTGACCCATGTTAGTCAAAACATGCCTCATGCAACATATATGCCCCGAAACTCATGACTTTGACCTAACAACCGAATATCGCCGCCACGACGGGTGACGATCCAAGTGAAAACCGGTCAGACCGCCCACCCTAGCCGGTCTGACCGCCACCTATTGGCCGGTCAGACCACCAGTAATGACTTAGCCGATTTTCAACATCTGAAAATCGAAACCTACTGGAAATTTCAATCTAATAGAACTTTTGACTGGAGACTCTAAAAATTATGGGACCAAGTGCAATAGAATCCCCTCTCTTGCCTGCTACCTCTATTTTTGGCCCAGCTCAAAATACCACTTTCTGACATTGCTGGTCCGACCGCCGCTTAGGCCGGTCGGACCGATCTTATGCCGGTCTGACCGCCTGAAGCCTGACAGCACTGAACCTTTGCCGAAAACATATGAAACGACAAACCATTAACGCCATTACCAATTGTCACATCATCCTAAGATTTGGAGCATATCCCCATGATATCCACAGAATGTGAGAACCCTGCAGCTAGGGATGCAAATGTTCTTCGTCCTTACGATAATAGCATAACGGCACCTGAAGCAAACAAAATGAAAAAGATTCAGGGGTTTGTCGATGCAGTAGCCTCTGAAGCCTAGAGCAGCAGGTCCTTTAGTTGAGGTGGGTCTAGGCAAAAATCAATGCCAACAAAAGCTGGTGGCTACAAGAAACCTGGTGTGCATGTTGACCCAAACAAGGACACATCGTCGATCAAGACTTATGGCCGAGGTGTTACTAATAGCCTGGTTTCAAAACTGTTGTTGTGATGAACTACACAAGTTCTGCTGTTGGGATGGATCTCTCCCACATGCAAATGTACAAGAAGAACATTGTGGGGTTTAAGCGCAAACAATGCAAGGAGTATGGGCAGAAAGACTCTTCTACTCTCGCTCCTGCTATTGAGGGGGGTATCTTTGGCTCTTATAGTGGTGCATAAAGGTACAACCTCGGCCTTGGGAGTCACAAAGCAGCATGGTTCTATCGGTGAGGAGGAAAGCTGTGACTCCATCAGGAAACTCAAAAAGGACTTGACAGATGCTTCATCTCGATCAGTGGATCCGACAGCAGCTGTGGTACAACCCCGCCACATGCAATGAGTCTCTTGTGTTGGAACTGTCAAGGTTTGGGGACGAACTCGACAGTTGCCGAGCTTCGCTGGTTAGTGGAGACTTATCGTCCAGTCCTCATCTTCTTGTCTGAAACTAAGATGAGGGATAATAAAGTTTGAAACTTCTTGTGGTCTTTGGGTTACTCGAGTTTTTTTTTTGCAGTCAGATGTGTAGGCCTCTTAGTGGTGGCCTTGCACTTTTTTTGATGCAACCATATACAGTCTCCTTGAAAGATTTTAATTCCCATTGTATCGATGTGCTTGTGTTAATGGAGTCCAGTGCAACATGACGTGCTATCTTTGTTTGTGGTGAACCTCGAAGAGAACATAGGCACAAATTTTAGGATTTTCTCCAGTTCATGCATGCCCAATGGAATGGTCCTTGGATCTGTTGTGGCGATTTCAATGAGGCCCTTTGCCATGATGAACACTTGGGTTACAGAGATAGGTATGATTCCCAGATGGCCATGTTTCGTGATTGCTTAGATGATTGTGGGCTTATTGACCTGGGTTTTTCTGGACCAAAATTCACGTGGACGAATAAGTAAGATGCTGATTCTAATATGAAGGTTCGGCTTGATCGGGTAGTGGTAAATTGTGAGTTTTCTCACTTGTTTGAGGATTTTTATGTGGAGAGCGTCATAACAACAATGTATGATCATTATGCTATCTCCATCTCCTTGTCCTCTTAGAGTGGGGCGGTGGAGCGCCCTCTGGTGCAGCATGGTTTCCATTTTTAGGCTATGTGTCTGTGTGCACAGGATTATAAGGAGGTGATAGAGCAGGCTTGGGTGGAGAACAGTGATGGAACCCATTCACTACAGTCTACTTGGACGAATCTGCACTAGTTGGAAGGTTCTTTTGGCCGATGGAGTAAAGTATCCTTTGGTTCGATGCGCAAGGAGATACTTAAGCTTGAGCAACATATCAAGTCTTTGTGCTTTTGGTGCATGTGACCGATGTCGTGATCCAGGAGGAGCGTGTGATTGAACGCCATCTCTGCGAGCTCTTCGAAAGGGAGGATATTATGGCAAGGCATCGATCTCGGGTGGACTAGCTCAGGAAGGGAGACCGGAATACTGCCTTTTTCCATGCGAGGGCCTCTGCGAGGAGGCGCACAAATAAAATCACGGCCTGTGGATATCGTGGGGATATGTGCATGATCTTAGAGTGATGAGTTAATTGGCAATTGCGTTGTTGGTTTGACGAATCTCGCGTTTTTGGAAAACTTCAGTGCTGTCAGGTCATTGGCGGTTAGACCGGCCGTGTGGCAGTCCGACAGGCAATGCTTGCCAGTCCGACCGGCCACAGTTTATGTTGGAGTTTGGGGCTAGGCCAAAAATAGGTTGTGTAGGTATGAGAGGGGAGTCTCCTGGATGTGGTCACATAATTTTTGGAGCTCCCAGTCAAAAGTTCTATCAGTTTGAAAATTTCAGAGAGGGTGCGGATTTTCAAGTTGAAATTTGGCTAAGTCTTTTGGGGCGGTCAGACCGCCGTTGTGGAATCAGTCTGACCGCTGGGAAATCGGTCTGATCGGCTTGGTAGGGCGGTCAGACCGGTTTCCACTTGGACTTCGGCATTTTGGCATTGTTGTGTTTTGATGTTGTTTAATGCATGAGGTTCAATGCTTTATTGTTGCATATTGCATTGTTGAGCTAACGTGGGTCAAGTTGTGAAGAACTTGTTCCCGGAGACGATTTCTTTGTCTATTGCTGTGCAGGTGGCTTGCAGGTCAACGACATCAACGGCGAGGTGGATCGGGACTACGCTTGGAGAGCTGAGGTCCAGAACGATCATGGATGCCGGGTGAGGTCGTGTGACTCAAGCATGGTGCAGAATGGACAAGATGGATCGAACGGGCAGTTCGTTGCAGCTGGTTGGATCAAGCGGTGTGGGGGTCGGTGCAAGTGTCTTGGAGGTTTCGATGGGATTCGGACAGAAGAGACTTGCCGACATGATGAGAGCCGATGATCAACCTACACGTGGTGAAGCAGACGATTGTTTCAACAGATTGTGTGTGTGTGGGTCCCATTTGTGTTGGGTCTTAATGGGATCCCATGAGAGAAACACTAGCCTCTCATACAAATAGAAGGGGGGAGATGGAAAAACCCCTCAAGCATTCATTTAGAAACACTCCAAATTTTCTAGGGTTAGGGTTTGGAGGAGGAGAGGAGAGGAGAGAAATTTGTGTGTGCTCTTGGACTGAGCTCTTGTCATCCTGGAGGGAGTGGCTTTATAAGCAACATCTTGAATCAATTAATCTATTGATGTTTGCTCAAGGGTGAAGTCTCATTTGTGTTCTTCTCTCTTTTATTGATTTTGGTGCTTCCTTGATCCGAGTGAGATCAATTCTCCTTTTTGAGTCTTGTAGTTAAAGGGGATAATCGAATTCAGCACAACGCTTCCTCTGTGCATTTACTGATCTTCTTAGCTTTTATAGATAAAGGAGAAAAGTGCGTGTTGAATTTGATTAAGGCAAAAAATCGAGAAAGAGTCTATTCCCCCCTCTAATCGCCTTTACGTCCTACAAGTGGTATCAGAGCCCGGTTAGCTCTTCTCATAGACCTTAACCGGTCTTTGGAGCCATGACGACTGACAGATATTCAACCAAACCACATATTTTTGGTGGAGTTGATTTTGCTTACTGGAAGGCCCGAATACAAGCCTACATCGAGGCTCAAGGGCACGCAATTTGGCTTAAGGTAAAAAATCCTTATGTCGTGCTAGCCGATGACGATGTGATCGCTCCAGATGTGGAGGCAAACAGCAGGGCTCGGAATTTTTTGATCCAAGGTCTTAGTCGATCGGAGTTTGAGCGTGTCGCTCATTTGCGGTCTGCTCATGAGATCTGGCGGACTCTCTGTGATTATCACGAGGGATCCACTACGATCAAGGAAGTGAGACATAACCAGCTCAAGAAAATTTACTCCAAGATCGAGCAAAGACCTGGTGAGTCTTTAAATGAGTTGTGGGGAAGATTTTCTAAGATTCTTCATGATCTCCGCACTGTTTACCTCGTCTTCACTGAGTCAGAAAATGCACGCCAGCTTTTGGGTGCTCTTGATGTGAAGGTCTGGGGAATGAAGATCACTTCCATCAATGACAACACTGTCATGAGTGAGCTTACCATGGATAAGCTATACTCGAGGTTGAAGACGCATGAGATTGATTTTATCTCGCGTCTCCCCAAGACAGAGTCGATGGCTTTAGTGGTCGACCAATCTAAGGGTAGTTCTTCTGATTCTTTGGATGCTAGCTCATCGGGTTTTTCTTTATCAGCTTTACATTCTTTGAGCAATGAGCAACTTGAGAAACTATATGAAGATGATTTAGCCCTCCTATCCACCAAATTCACGATAGCATACAACAAGGTGAGGAACAGGAGGAGAGGTGACCCTATCACTTGCTTTGAATGTGGTGAGCCAAACCACATTCGCTCTAGGTGCCCCAAGCAGAAGGGCAAGGAGGAGAAGGAGTCACAAAGGCCTCCTCAAGCGAGGGATGCTAAACCCAAGAAGAAAAACTATCACAAGTTTGTCAGCCGGGTCCTTGACGCTCTAGAGAATGTAAACATGAGCGATATGGACTCGGAGACGGAGGACGACGAGAGTGACTCTCGTGGCAAGAAGAGGGCCTATGACTTCACAGGCATGTGTTTCATGGCCAAGAACAGCCACGACACTGACTCCTCCAATGACGAGGATCCTTTCAGCGATCCCGATGAGGTATACCCTTCACTTGCTGATATGAGAAGGGCTTTGGTACTTGCTGAACATAAATTGCATAAACAAGCAAAAATGATTAAGAAACAGGACACTATGATTGATAATTTGAACCTAGAAGTTGTTAGGCTCAAATCTATTAATTCTGATGATATTTGTGATTTCTGCTCTAGCTTGCTTAAAGAACTGACAAGCTTGAAATCTGCTCATTCATCTGTTGTTAATCAATTAAAAGATGCTCTTGATGAACTAGAATCTCTCAAGTCTAGTTCTGTTTGCATGGATGTTATTTCTCTTGATGTCACTGCTTTGGATGCTATCCCTTTAACATGTTCTAACTGTGCTTTGCTTGAATTAAAATTGGATAGCGCCTTGAAAGAATTACAAAAATTTGATCCTAGTCACACTTGCTCTCATTGTAAGAATAATAGGATTAAAATACAAGAGATGACAGAAATGGTTGTGTACTCTAGAGCTGCTTCTTGTGAAAATTGTTCTAAGCTCACAATTGAGATTGAAGCTTTAAACAAGACTCTTAAAGAAAAAGCTAAAATTGAAAAATCTATATCTTTTACTACTTCTAAGAAAGTTACTGACTCTACCTCTTGTGTCTTGAATGCTGAAGTTGAAACAATGGTTGGTAAGATACAAGAGGACTTTAGAGTTAAGTTTAAGGAGCAGTTGAATAGGATTAAGTATTCCTATTGTGTGTCTTGTGAGGCTTTTAAAATGGAAGTGGCTCTTCTTAAGAGTAAACATGATGAGGCAATCAAGTCTAGAAAGTGCACTAGATGTGAGGATTTAGCTAAAGAGAATGATTATCTCAAAGTGACTCTTGAGAAGTTTTCTAGTGGGAAAAAGAAACTCAACATGATTCTTGACCAGTCCAAGGTAAGTGTGAAAAATAGTGGCATAGGTTTTAATCCCCTAGAGCATTCCAAGAATCACCCACCAAAGATTGCAAGAGTTGTGAAAAGTGGTCTGTTTGAGGTGAACCTCCTAAGCCATCCAAGGTTGTGTTCAAATCTGCAGGTTTTGTTCAAACTCTTTCTGGCAAGAAATATGCTTCTGTTTCACCAGTACAGACCCCTCAAAAGGTCAAGTACCATTGCACTTTCTGCAAGAAAGAAGGCCACACTGTTGAGTTCTGCATCGAGAGCAAAGATTGAGAGAAAAGAGAGGATGAGCGCTTTGAGAACCATTAGAGGAGTCCCTTCACCTGCTGTAGTCTCTAGAGCCAGGCAGCCTATTTATCGTACTACATATAGGCCTAGGTTTGTAGAGAACTTTGTTGACTCTTTTGGTGGGTTTAGGCAGCATTTTGGTTTAGGATATCGTGAGGAGAGACCACGGGTAGCACCTAGACAGGGGGAGTATCGATCTTTTGGTAGATCGTTTCGGAGAGGTCTAGGTGGTTCTCATGTGCATTCTTATGATTTTGTTCCTGATCATTTTTCTGCTGCTTCTACTGCTGTTCCCAGACATCGTGCGTCTCAGTACTAGATTCCTAGATCTTTTATCACTAACCCTAGTACCGAGGCACGGATGTTTTCTGTGTGTGACTTTTAGGTCCGTCGTGCGAGGAAGGAGAACATATGGCTTATTGACTCCGGGTGTTCTCGACATATGACTAGAGATTCTAGATGGTTCTCCTCCCTCACACGTGCATCCGGCAATGAATTGATTACTTTTGGGGATGCTTCTATCGGGACCGTGACTGCCAAGGGCACTGTGCGCGTCAACAATAAGTTCATACTTAAAGACGTCGCTTTGACTTGGGCTGTTTTGAGAGGGGTTTGCTCTTTTTGCATTCATTGTATCATAATGCATTTTAAAATTCAAATTTCTTGCATTGTATTATAAACTTGTGGAGCTTTGATTATTATCCTTGTATGGCATGTTTTCATACTTTATATCTTGCCATGTCATGTGCTAGTCTGCTAGACTTCTTTTATGGCTCTTCTTGTTTAGCTTAGCTTTTGCCTTGCTAGCTTTATATCTGTGGGCAAATTGGATCAAATCATGTTTTGTTGGATCTTGTGACTAGTTTTGCCTTAGTGATCTTCTCATGATTCTTGCCATGTCATATAGGTTAAATTGAGCTTTGAACTGAGCTTGAGCTGTAAAATGAGCTTTGTTAATTCTTAAGTCAAGCAAATGTAGAAGCGAGTTTTTATGTGCGAAAAAACTGATCTCACCAATTCTTTCTCATGAGACTGCTTGCCATTGCACTAGGCATGAACTCAGGGGGAGTTTTGGATGACCTAGACCATTCTTTTAAGCTTCTTGCTTGAGATGGTAACGGCAAGGCTTGAGATCTAGCACATTTCTATAAAAAAAAATTATATATCATTTTCAGAAAAATGCTCAAAATGCTAAGTGTTTGATTAAATTGCTTCATATTTGAACTCCTAATGCTCAAAATGCCTCAGTTTCTGGTTTCTGATCTTCATTTTCTTATAGACATGGCTTGAGTCATTTTTGGATACCTTGGTAAAACTATGATATTGAGCAACTTATCATGGTATCAATTCATTTAATCTCAGATTATTGCTATTTTGGTCTTAGCTTTGCGGTACATGATTTGCTATGATTGAACACAACTTCTTCACTTAATATGGCTTGGTGTAATACTTGTACTGTCTTCATGGATAATCTTTATGGCTCCTTTTGCTAAAGTTCAAAAAAAAAGTCATTCCTTCATGCTCTAACTTTTTCCTTGCATCTTGATGAATTCATTGTCAAAGGTGGAGAAAGATTAGAGAAAATGTGGTTTTAGAGCTTTTTGGAGTCATAAAGGGAAATGAATTTTCTGGAAATTGGTTATCATTGTGAGTAGATTCTCTTGGTTTTGTTGCCTTTTCTGATTATATTTGCAAATCTAGAAGACTCACAATGATCAAAGGTCAAATAGAACATTTGTTCTTTCATATGGACCGAAGTGAGATTTTTGGCTACTTTATGGAAATTGAAGCTTTTTGTGCTCTCTTTCTCTTATCTCGCTTGCCTATGCTATTCTGAAGCCAGTTTGGTCGTTTCCTAAGCTTTCTTTTGCTTATGGACCAAGTTGTGCCTTTGTGCGAAAACAACGATTTTTTTACTTTTCAAACCACTTAACTATATTTTCTGGAAAATTACCAATGTGTTCATCAAGGGGGAGATTGTGGATATCGTGGGGATATGTGCATGATCTTAGAGTGATGAGTCAATTGGCAATGGTGTTGTTGGTTTGACGAATCTCGCGTTTTTGGTAAACATCAGTGCTGTCAGGTCATTGGCGGTTCGACCCGCGAAGCCGCCGGTCCGACCGGCCACAGTTTATATTGGAGTTTGGGGCTAGGCCAAAAATAGGTTGTGTAGGCATGAGAGTGGAGTCTCCTGGATGTGGTCACATAATTTTTTGAGCTCCGAGTCAAAAGTTCTATCAGTTTGAAAATTCTAGAGAGGGTGCGGATTTTCAAGTTAAAATTTGGCTAAGTCTTTTGGGTGGTCGGACGCGTTGTGGAATCGGTCCCATTGGAAATCGGTCCCGGCTTGGTAGGGCGGTCAGACCGGCTTCCACTTGGACTTCGGCCATTTTGGCATTGTTGTGTTTTGATGTTGTTTAATGCATGAGGTTCAATGCTTTATTGTTGCATATTGCATTGTTGAGCTAACGTGGGTCAAGTTGTGAAGAACTTATTTCCGGAGATGATTTCTTTGTATATTGCTGTGCATGTGGCTTGCAGGTCAACGACGTCAACGGCGAGGTGGATCGGGACTACGCTTGGAGAGCTGAGGTCCAGAACGATCATGGATGCCTGAGTGAGGTCGTGCGACTCAAGCATGGTGCAGAATGGACAAGATGGATCGAACGGGCAGTTCGTTGCAGCTGGTTGGATCAAGCGGCGCGGGGGTCGGTGCAAGTGTCTTGGAGGTTTCGATGGGATTTGGACGAGAGAGACTTGCCGACATGATGAGAGCCGCTGATCAACCTACACGTGGGAAGCAGGTGATTGCTTCAACAGATTTGTGTGTGTGTGGGTCCCATTTGTGTTGGGCCTTAATGAGAGCCCATGAGAGAAACCCTAGCCTCTCATATAAATAGAAGGGGGGAGATGGAAAAAACCCCTCAAGCATTCATTTAGAAACACTCCAAATTTTCTAGGGTTAGGGTTTGGAGAGGAGAGGAGAGAAATTTGTGTGTGCTCTTGGAATGAGCTCTTGTCCTCCTTGAGGGAGTGGCTTTGTAAGCAACATCTTGAATCAATCAATCTATTGATGTTTGCTCAAGGGTGAAGTCTCATTTGTGTTCTTCTCTCTTTTATTGATTTTGGTGCTTTCTTGATCCGAGTGTTTATGCTTGGTCTCTTGACCGATTTTACTTTGCTATGATGTGTGGGAATACTCCTAGAATCATCTAGATCATCAACCCCCACAAGCAAGTCTTGGATCAAGATTTTCATATTTCTAGGTTTTAGAACACTTCTTTGATAAAACCTTAAGAGATCGATTCTTTGAAGTGGATCTGGACGATAGTCGCTAGAAATAGGTCTTAGATATCCCTAGGGAGGTGTGCTCCAAATTTGGTCAAGTTTCATTGGTTGAATCAAAAGTTGGACCAATTTTCGTTTTGGATTTGAGCATTGTGAGTTGCCTCTAGACTAAATCGGTCCGACCGATTTTACACCGCCGGTCCGACCGCCCGACAGTCAGACCGCCAATTGAGCGCCGGTCTGACCGCCAGGTAG
The DNA here is from genome assembly GCA_036346395.1 of Hsuehochloa calcarea. Taxonomy (NCBI): domain Eukaryota; kingdom Viridiplantae; phylum Streptophyta; class Magnoliopsida; order Poales; family Poaceae; genus Hsuehochloa; species Hsuehochloa calcarea. Next base: position 10,384,876 of record CM070596.1, on the reverse strand, counting down.
TCAGACCGCCAACACTACACCGGTCCGACCGCCTAGTGAGATTAATTCTCCTTTTTGAGTCTTGTGGTTAAAGGGGGTAATCGAATTCAGCACAAGGCTTCCTCTGTGCATTTACTGATCTTCTTAGCTTTTATAGCTAAATTAGAAAAGTGCGTGTTGAATTTGATTAAGGCGAAAAATCGAGAAAGCGCCTATTCACCCCCCTCTAGTCGCCTTTACGGTCCTACACGGCCTTTGTTCGGGAAGATGGCTCTAGATGTGAAAAATCAAGATGGCATTAAATGTATGGTTTAGAGTTTTTATAAAGACCTCTTTTCCTCTGAATCGTGTGATTTGGTGGATGCAGATCTTCAAGCTATCCCTAGTAAAGTGGATGATGAGGTAAATGCTGAGTTGTGTAAACCTTATACAGATGATGAGATCAAGGTTGCTCTGTTCCAGATGGGGCCTACGAAAGCACCGAGTCCGAATGGCTTCCTAGCACTTTTCTATCAGACCCATTGGGGGTTTTTTCATGAGAAAAATTGCCATACTGTCAAAAGCTTTCTGGAGGGCGTGGTTATACCAGAGGGTCTCTACCATTCAGTTATTGTGCTTATCCCAAAGGTTTCGAGGCCTGAACATCTAAAATATTTCCGTCCCATCAGTTTGTGCAACGCGCTCTATAAAATTGATTCGAAGGTTTTGGCTAATAGTTTGAAAGTTTTTTGCCTATGATTATGTCCGAGTATCAAAGTGCTTTTGTCCCTAGAGGGCTTATTACTGACAATGCTCTTTATCACTTACGAGTGTTTACACACCATACGAAGACAACAATCGAAGAGACCATATTTTGCTTTGAAGATTGATATGATGAAGACGTATGATTGTGTAGAGTGGAATTATCTACACGACTTTCTAAATAGGCTGAGTTTTGCTCCCGCTTGGATCAGTTCTATGATGTGGTGTGGTACGTTTATTCACTATGCTATTCGGGTTAAGGGTGAGCTGACTATGCCTGTGGTCCCATATAGGGGTATTAGGCAGGGGGCCATATTAGTCCATATTTGTTTCTGTTGTGTACTGAAGGTATGTCTTGTCTCTTGCAACACAAGGAGGGCCGTGGTGAGCTACACGGTATTTGAAATGGTCGGCTCGCCCCCCCATATCACATATTTTATTTGCATATGACAATATTTTCTTTGCTTGGAATGGTGCAAAGAGTGTTGACGCATTGAAAGCCATGCTTCATTTGTATTGCGAAGGTTCTAGGTAGAAAATTAATTTAGAGAAATCCTCTATTTTCTTTGGTTTGCATTGCAACGATGGTTTCCGTGGATATCATAGGGATATGCTCCAGATCTTAGGATGGTGTGACAATTGACAATGACATTTGCGGTTTGTCGTTTCATGTGTTTTCGACAAGTTTCATAAGCTGTCGTAAAGCGATGGCCCGACCGGTCATAGTGTGGCGGTCGATCAGGTACAAATCGGTCCGACCGACCATAGGCGGCGGTCGGACCGGTTAACTTAAAAAGTGTTATTTTGAGCTGGGCCAAAAATAGAGGGTGTAGGCAAGAGAGGAGATTCTATTGCACTTGGTCCCATAATTTTTGGAGTCTCCAGTCAAAAGTTCTATTGAATTGAAAATTCCAGTAGGTTTCGGTTTTCAGAGGCTGAAAATCGGCTAAGTTATTGCTGGCGGTCTGACCGGCCCATGTGTGGTGGTCGGCCGCCATGAGTCAGCGGTCGACCGCCCTAGAAGGCGGATCGACCGGTTTCACTGGTTAAATCGCCGGTGTGGCGGCGATGTGCGGTTGTTAGGTCAAAGTCATGAGTTTCAGGGCATATATGGTGCATGATGCATGTTTTGACTAACATGGGTCAAGTTGTGAAGAACTTGTTCCCAAATTTGGTTTACTTGTCTATTGTTGTGCAGGTTGCTTGGTGGTCAACGACGGTCAACGGGGAGGATGATTGGGACTAGGCTTGGAGAGCTGAGGTCCAGAACGATCGACGATGCCGGGTGAGATCAATGTACTCAAGTGTGGTGCAAGATGGACAAGGGTGACCTATTAGCTAATCCGAGGCGCAAGATGGCACTAGGTGTAGCTAGTTAGGTCAAGAGGAGATAAAGACGGTGCTTTAAAATGCGTGCGTATGTGTCCCATTTGTTTTTGGCCTTAACAGGAGCCCAATAGGATCAAACATCTAGAAGGTCTAAGCCTCTACTATAAATAGGAGAGGGTGGTGGCTGCACCATGGCTTGGCCTTTTTGCTATTTTGGAAACCCTAATTTTCTTAGGGAGAGCTTTGGTGGAGGCTAGGGTTTAGAGAGTTTGATGTGATTTTCATGCTCTTGGATTGAGCATTGTCCTCCATTGATAGAGAGGCTGTAAGCCTATATCATATCAAATCAATCTAGAGAAAGTTTGATCACGCCTTGCCTCATTGCGTTCTTTCTCTCTATTTGATGGTTTTGGGTCTTTCTTTGATCTGAGAGTTTTTGATTGAATTCTTCACGTGATCTAGCTTGCTGTGATGTGTGGGAACCTATCTAGGATCATCTTGATCATCAATCACCCACGAGCAAGATCTTGGATCAAGTTTTCGTTTTGACCCGGTTTTGAACTCTTCTTTGATCAAACGAAAAAAGATCTTTATTCTTTCAAGAATTATCATAAATTTCGATTGGAATAGGTTCCTGATATCATAGAGAATGTGTGTTCCAAGTTTCATCAAGTTTGGATTAGTAGATCAAAAGTTGCATCTATTTTTATCTTCGACATCGGGGTTGTTCTTCTGTTCTAGAGGCTGGCGGTCAGACCGCCCGTAGCCACCGGTCAGACCGGCCTGAAATCGGTCTGACCTCCCAAGGCCAGCGGTCCGACCGGCAGCGCATTGATAGCTGCTATCTTGTGTTTTGATCGTTTGTAGTCTTGCTTAGGGGTGTTTATTGGATTCAATATTAGTCTTCCGCTCTATTGATATACCGATCTTCATAGCTTCCATAGCTACTGGAGTAAAATATTATTGGATTCATTATTTATGAAAAAGTGAGCGTGCTCCTATTCACCTCCCCTCTAGTCGCCTTTTCGGTCCAACAGTTTCAAACAAGGAGTCATGGCTCGACTGGATATTCATAATGAAGGCCCCCATAATTCCTACCTTGGGATGCCGACTGAGGTGAGTAGATCACCAACGAGTTCTTTTCATTTCTTGCCTGATAGAGTGCGGAAGCGGATTAATGGATGGACTAACCGACCATTGTCACAGGCGGGGAAAGTAGTCATGTTACAATCGGTGATCCAGGCTATTCCAACTTATGTTATGAGCTGCTTCCAGTTACCGGTCTCGACATGTGAGAAAATAAAATCCTTCATCGCTAATCACTGGTGGGGTGTTGAGAACGGTAAAAAGAAAATGCATTGGCGCTCATGGAACTGGTTGTCTACACCTAAAGCTTTTGGCGGCATGTGCTTTCGTGATCTTGTGCTCTTCAATCAAGCCATGTTAGGTCGCCAGGGCTGGTGGCTAATGACGGAGCCAAAGTCGCTTTTGTGCTAAGGTGTTGAAGTGTCATTACTTTCCTAGTTGTTATTTTTGGGATGCCCCTCGTCCAAGATCTTCTTCGTATAATTGGAGGAGTATATGCTTTGGGAATGAATTATTGTGGAAGGGCGTACGATGGGGAGGCGGCAATGACAAAAGTATTAAAATCTTATCTGATAATTGGATTCCCAACAGTGCACCCAATCTGGTTCAGCTGCTGGTGCCCCTACCGCGGATCAAACTGTTTATTTTCTTATATAGGAGGAGCATTGTTCTTTGGATGTTGACCTAGTTCGTTCTATCTTCCCTGAAGTTGTTACTAATCAGATTATCTACTTGCCCATTAGTAGGCAAGGCAGTGAGGATTTTGCTTCATGGTCACATACAAGACATGGGTCTTACACGGTACATTTTGCATATTTTTTTAGTTTTGATAGAGGGCTTTTATTCCTCTCGAAGCAGCTCTGGGTGTGGCGTCTCCTCAGCATACGACGCGGATGAAAAACATTGGAAGTCACTCTGGGCTATAAATGCACCGAACAAGATGAAAATTCTATTGTGGCATTTCGCACATGACCGCCTGCTATGTGGTTTCTAGCTGAAACAGAGTCATATCCCAGTGAATGATACATGTGTCTTCTGTTGGAGAGAGGAGCATATCGAACATTCCTTCCTATTTTGCCAGTTTGCTCGTGAAGTTTGGCGTGAAGTGAAATTGGAGTATGGATTCCATCTCTACCGCAAGACGTTGAATTGTGCTAAACAATGGCTGTTTGATTTCTTGGGATGTTCCTCGGTTTGGGAGACAACGGTTCTTGCTGTTACTATGTGGTATATTTGGGAGGCCCGTAATGGTGCACGAAGGGTGCATTCTCGAAGGGTGGTGCGAAAATTAAAGCTTATGTCGAGTTGATAGTGTTGCATATCTTTAATCCGGATCCAGGTCATAGGTGTGAGTTCTTGCATTCAGTCTCTAAATGGACTCCGCCATCGGTAAGTACAATCCTTATTAATATCGATGCATCACTATTTAATTCTTCTCGTCGGATGGGGGTTGGCGTGGTAGTCCGAAAGCACATTGGTGAATGCTTAGCTGCCTGCAGCAAGTGCCTTGGAATGGGATCACTAGGCCTGAGTTAGCAGAAGCATTGACATTTCGCCGTGCAACAGCCCTCGCCCGTGATGAAAGATATCAAATTGTCATCCTTGCTTCTGACTACTTGTCTGTGGTACAACGATTGAATTTGTCGATGCGAGATCGATCCTTTGTTGAGGCGGTTATCTCTGATATTAAGTCTATGACAGAGAGCTTTTCCTCAGTTATTTTTGTCATATTAGTCGTGTGGTAAATGTGGCGGCACATACTCCAGCAAGATCTTGTGAACACTTTGTTAGCTCTTTTATGTATAATGGTGTACATCTGAAAGACTCTTATTAACAATGTTTTATGATCAATAAATTACCAGTATTTTTTTTAAAAAATACACTAACTTTTGAAACTGCTTACATAGTATAGTATTGAACTTACGTTAATTCAACACACTAAAGATAACCTTAGTGCTCCTTGCCTCGGTTTATTTATCTGAATTAGGCGATTATCTTTAACCCGAGGCAACCCAAAAAAGGTCGGAGCAGATGCCACGTGTTGGGAGGAAACCATGCCCCGCTCCGCAGATCCAACGGCCCCAAATCCCTCGTCCCCTCCCGCACGAATCTCGAAGACTAAAAACGCCACGAGATAAACGCCGCTCCAATTCAAACGGTCGCCGGTGATAATCCTCTCTCCCTCCTCTCTCTCTCATCCAAATCCCCAATTCGGTGGAGGAAACCAAGATCGCTACCCGCGAATCCGCCGTTGCTCGATCTCTCTCCTCCCCTCCTCCTCGAGCATCTCACGCACGCGTGAATGGCAAGGTCGGCAAGCTCGCTGGGCGCGGTGGCGCGCCCGGAGCCCGCTCGGCGGAACGCGCCGATGCGGCTGTGCGTGCACGTCGTCGAGGCACGGGGTCTCCCGGCCATCTACCTCAACGGATCCAGCGATCCCTACGTGCGGCTGCAGCTGGGGAGTCGACGGGCCAAGACGACGGTGGTCAAGCGGAGCCTCAGCCCCATGTGGGACGAGGAGTTCGGCTTCCTTGTCGGGGACATCGCCGAAGAGCTCGTCGTGTCCGTGCTCAACGAGGACAGGTACTTCAGCACCGACTTCCTGGGCCGGGTCAAGGTGCCGCTGTCCGCCATCATGGAGACGGAGGACCTCTCGCTCGGGACCGCGTGGTACCAGCTCCAGCCCAAGAGCAGCAAGTTCAGGAGGAAAAGGCGCGGTATATATGTACTGCATATGCATCCTTCTTCTTGCCAAGAATTGCCGCTTTTCATTGTTACGTTTTGCACGTCTGTCATGTTTGGTTGCCTTTAGATGTTTTGGAAATAGATGCTTTCTTGGATATGAGATTGTGAGCATATTAGATGCGCATGTTCCAGAAATATATGTAGGTTGGAGAATGGAAGCCATCAAAATTGGGAATGGAAGATTCGTTTCTGTGCTGTTTATTTCACCTCATAACAGACGTTTTAACTGTCCAGGGGGAAATATTGTGCGTTGCCTTGATAGTGTCTTGCTAATTCCAGAGCAAGGCTTCTAAATAACTGATTTTATAGTCTTAACTGTTCTTCTGCTCCATCAAATGAATGCCTTACTGCTGAAATCAATTAAAGCTTGCTGGAAAGTAAAAATGTATCTGTGGCTAAAGCTAACATTATTGACTGTTATATTCTGTTTGGCAGGTGAAATTTGCCTGAGGATATACTTATCGGTTAGGGCCACCCTTTATGAAGAATCACAAAACATTCAGATGCAACTTATCGATGATACACCGTGCAGCTCAAATAGGTCAATTGAAACTAATGCCTCATCCTTATCAGCTGTTGCTAGCAGCCTAAATCTATCAGCCTGTGCCAGCATGGACCGGGCATCTTGTAGCAGTGTGGATCGGTTGACACAAAACATCGTGGACCAAAAAGGCCCTGGCAGCATAGGGCGACTACCTTGTGGCAGCACAGAACAATCTATTCTTCTAGAGCCTGAAGAAGATGACGCTGATGCCACTGCTAATGCATCATCAGTAGTGGAGGTATTGTCTCGGTACTTCTTTCGGAAAGCTGCTGATGCTGCACCTTCTGTCACATCAGATCCTGAATCCATAGATCAGTTTCAAGATACAGAAATGAATGCTGAATCTTGTGAAAATGGCAAGAATGGCACACTGCCTGAGGTTAATCTTGATAAACTACTGAAAACTATGGAGTCTAAACATCAAGGTTGTGAAATGCCGGGAAACTTGCCTGGTGGTATACTAGTGGATCAATCTTACATTATTGCACCAGCTGAATTGAACTCCCTGTTGTTTTCTGCAAATTCAGATTTCTTGCCAGCCGTTGCTGAAGTACAAGGAACTAGTGGGTATCAAATTGAGCCCTGGAAACATGAGAATAATGAGAACTGTTTGAAAAGAACATTAACTTACACAAAAGCTGCAAGTAAATTAGTTAAATCTGTGAAAGCTACAGAAGAGCAGACATATTTGAAGGCAGCTGGAAATTCTTTTGCTGTTCTTTCTAGTGTTAGCACTCCTGATGTTCCCTGTGGTAATTGTTTCAGGGTGGAGATATTGTACTGTATAATATCAGGTCCCCAATTGCCATCTGAAGAACAAACCACACAGCTTACTATAAGTTGGCGTCTGAACTTTGTTCAGAGTACAATGTTGAAAGGAATGATTGAGAATGCGGCAAAACAAGGCCTCAGAGAGGGATATGCACAGTTTACTGAAATACTGTCCCAGAAAATTAAAGTAGCTGAGCTCAATGATGCTAACTCAAGCAAAGACAAGATTTTATCTTCACTGCAGACACAGGAGGAATCAAACTGGAAGCTGGTTGCCCGCTTCCTTGGGAATTTTGCATTCATATTCTCTTTCAGTATAGCACTGTATGTCATTGCACATCTTCGTCTAGCCAAGCCCAATATGGTGCATGGGCTTGAATATTTTGGTATTGATCTTCCAGATTCAGTTGGGGAGGTCGTATTTTGTGCTATTTTGATTCTTCATGGGCAGAATATCTTCAAAGTAGGTCAACGTTTTTTGCATGCGTGGAAACAACGCGGTAACTATTTCTTTCTGTTCTAAAAGTAGTGCACATGTGCATGTCTTTGATAGGCGTTCTTACCTATTCTGTAAATATTAATTCAGGATGTAGTGAATATTATGTTTTTCTCTATCCTCCTCTACATAGTCTTTTATAGAATTGCTTTAGTCCTCTATATGATTTAAAAAGCATAAATTATTCATCTTAAGAACTATATTATTATTCCATTCACTGCCGCTTAAAAATTTCCCTACTCCTTTCCTTGGGAACAAATAACGAACACGTGTAAATTGTCCTTTTCTTCTTCCAATATTAGGTAGTGATCATGGGGTCAAAGCTCATGGTGATGGTTGGTTGCTGACTATTGCTCTTATTGAGGGAAGTGGCGTAGTAGGTGCGGGTACACCCGGCTTGCCTGATCCTTATGTAGTTTTTACCTGCAATGGAAAGAGGAAAACTAGCTCAGTTAAATTCCAGACGTCCGAACCAAAATGGAATGGTCAGTGTTTTATTTCCATCCTGTATGTAAAAAACAGCCGGAAATCCCATGTTGGAAACACATTCACCATTTCACCCGTGACCTTCTCAGTGCATTTGGCTGATTCTTTGATTTTTTAACTCTCTAGAGATATTTGAATTTGATGCAATGGATGATCCTCCATCAAGGTTGGACGTGGTTGTGCATGATTCAGATGGACCATTTGATGAAGATCCTATTGGTCGCACAGAAGTGAACTTTTTGAAAAACAGTTTGTCAGATTTGGGTGACATGTGGATTCCTGTTGATGGAAGGTTTGCCAAAGGATGTGAGCCCAAGTTACATTTACGGATCTTTTTGAACAACTCACGGGGGACTGAAGTTGTTATGACTTATCTGGCAAAGATGGGGAAGGAAGTTGGTAAGAAGGTAAGAGTTGGCCAGCATTTGTTTCAATGCCATTTTCAGTACAATGCATTCTATAACTGAAGTTGCATATGACTGAATGTTCAGATGCACTTGCGGTCTGCTCAGACAAACTCAGCGTTCCGTAAGCTCTTTAGCCTTCCTCCAGAAGAATTCCTTATCGATGATTTCACCTGCCATCTAAAACGGAAAATGCCACTTCAGGTAATTAGGGTTCACTATTTGTTTTAATTGAGTTGGCGTTGAGTTATTTCTTCACATGCATAAGTTAGGTGGTGTGCTGCACCTGCACGGTACTGCTGAATTTTGACTTGGAATACCCGATACAAGCTTTTATGTTATGATGTTATCCTTTATGATTTTTAGGTTTTAACTTCCAATATACTTGTAAAGCTTTGCATATATGAAATCAATCAATGTAGATATTGCCTATTTGCCTTCATCAGAGTAGATATGAAATTTGTTTTTTTTTGTTAGAGCCGTATTTCATTCAGAAAGGGGGAAAACAGAATAGTTGTACATCTGTGTACCAAGGTTCATGGTGAATCGGTGCCATTGATATGCACTTGTTAGTGATTGAGAACTGAAATAGTTAGCATTTTTCACAGGGGCGCCTCTTTCTTTCCCCAAGAATAACTGGATTTTATTCCAATATATTTGGCCGAAAAACCAAATTTTTCTTTCTTTGGGAAGACATTGGTGATATCCAGGTTGTTCCACCGACTCTAGCAACAGTTGGCAGTCCATCCTTGATGATCATCCTCCACAAGGACAGAGGTCTAGAAGCCAGGCATGGCGCCAAAACACTGGATCCTCAAGGAAGACTGAAATTCCATTTCCAAACATTTGTTTCATTCAATGATGCTCACAGGTACCTTTCCTTTTGCCCTTTGTTTTAATTATTTTATTCATCTGCAGAATGCCAATGAGATATTGAACCCTAAATACATTTTAGTTTAGAAGGTTAAAGGTTAAGAATCTGATTTATATCAAACTGATGTCTGACAGAATTATTATGGCACTTTGGAAAATGCGGTCATCGGGTCTAGAACAGAAGGGAGAGATGATTGATAAAGAACCTGAAGCAAAACAAGTTCCCTGTGAAGAAGGTTCTCTATTGGCCAATGAAGACGTAAAAATGTCAGAAGTCTACTCGGCAGTTCTTTCTGTTGACGTGAGTCTTGCTCTCTTGTCAATGAGCATGTGTTTGGAACCTTGTACAATGCACTTGCAACAGCATTTGTTTAAACCTCATCAGTCCTGTATTTGCAGGTCAATGCCTTGATGGAAATGTTCTCTGGAGGTTCATTGGAGCACAAGGTGATGCAGAAAGCTGGTTGTGTCAACTACTCACCAACAGAATGGGAGCTAGTAAACCGAAATATATACCAACGGCATATCAGCTTTAGCTTTGACAAAAGTTTGTCAAGATATGCAGGAGAAGCATCGACCACTCAACAAAAATATAACTTACTGAATCGAGATGGCTGGGTCATCGATGAGGTGATGACCCTCCAAGGCATCCTACATGAAGACTACTCCAGTGTAAGATAACCATGAGGTCCAAGACTGAGTTTGATGAAAATGCTTGTGTGTTTACTTCAAATTGTGGGATCACAATTTTTCCAAAATTGCAGATCCAGCTCAAGTACCATATGACGAGCACGACCTTGAAACCGAACACCTGCAGCGTCCAGGTATCGTTAGGGTTTGCCTGGTTGAAGGGCGCTAAGCACCAAAAAAAGGCTACGAAGAATGTCATGTCAAATTCCGCCAACAGGTTGAAAGAGATATTTTCAGAAGTCGAAAAGGAGCTTACATCAAGAAAAGGTAGCCTTTTGAACACACCAACAGAAAGTTCAGAGCAACTTACCATGATAACGTGTGATTTAGCATTTAAAATGTTGCAACACAGTAAATTACCATATCATTATATTCTCCCATGCTATGTTTACTGACTCAGCTGCTGCTGTTCCCATGTGAAATAGTGTGATTTTCTTTAAACTCAAACAAAAAGCAATGCTGACTTAATTTTGCAATGCTATTCCAGGTGCAAGTTAACACCCATGCAAGGCAAGGAGCAGGTTGATTGATTTCTGTATTCAATTAGATTAAAAGAAGACAGGAAAGATCTGCAGTCAAGATGATCTACCATTTAGTTTGCCCACGTCACTGCTTGCTTCAGCTCATGCCATTACTGCTGCCGGCCCAATTTTTTGCACAGATGGCCAGCCTATGTGGATAGATAGCCGCAGATATTTTTTTTCTAACACATTTGTTTACATTGATGTTACCTTGATAGGAAGTCAAGCAGGGTTGTATATACAGATTCAAAATATACCACAAGGTTACAGGAATGGAATGAAAAGAATGTACTGGTTTCTTGTTGCAGTAGTTTTGAACAGAGATTTCCCCATTGTGTAACCAAAGCCCGTGTGATGTCCCCATTATGTAATGTGCTTGCACTACTGTAAATTCATGTAACATTCATTTCAAAAGAGATGGAAATTACCTTTTCCTATCCAGATTATCAAACACTGTATAGAGTTTAAAGGATTTATAAGCATACAAGTCAACTATTCAGAAAGACTGGTACACCGAGATGTAACTGATAGGATCATACTTGTAAAGACATCAAGCTGTGACAGCACACAAATGATACTGAATGAGCACGTCGAAACTGACAATACCACCAAAACTTGCATTTAGTAGTACAAAACCTAATACCATCCTCGAACATAAACACAAAGTAGCACAACTACTTATTCTGCTGCTGTTGCCAAACGTTAAACTTGGCATTATTGCCAAATGCCAATTACAAAGGAACTCCAAGATAAAGAAAAAAAATGTAATTTATTCCTTTAGTTCTTGCAAGCATTTCAGAAAAGAAGTTTCTGCCATCCAAACTTCTGATTCCGGCTAAAAGGCCAATTACAAAGTCAAAATCAAATTCAAACTGCCATTCAAAATATGGGTGTCAACAATTCAATTCAACCATATATCAATGGTCTACAAAGCTGCTGCAGCCGGTTCTTCCAGCTTCATCGTGTAGAAGAGATCAAGAACATCAGCATGGTTTCGGACACTTCCAGGAGATTTAGAAAACAGCTGTTGGGCTACTTCATGCCTCCCCTCCTTGAACAAAGCTTGAAACAAACGCATGTAAACTGTTCTTGATGGGAACTCCTTTGAAGACAGTGCGTTCAGCAGACCTGTTGCATCATCCACAGTCCCAGACTTTGAAATTTGTGCAATAAATGGATCAATAAAAGGCGGAAAGTCATTACTTTTCATTAGACCTAGTATGTCAAATGCTTCCTTCAGATGCCCTTGGCGGATCAACCTGTGGATCAAATACTTGTAGGTAGTTTGCCAAGGAACCACAGCCTTTTTCAACACCAGGTTCTTCATAACTTTGAATGCTTCCTTTGCTCCTTTCTTCTTGCAGAGTCCAGAAACCAGCACCTCAAGAGTACAACCAACCTCATTGCCGCTTCTTCTTTCCAGCATTTCGTGGAAGCATGATACTGCCATATCAACATCGTCACCAAGAGAATACTTCTGAACTAAACCAGACCATATCTGTGGATCCAACTTATACCCCGATTTTTCCACACGATCCAAATGCTCGAGTGCTTTTTCCACATTCCCTGCATCACACATTGAAAGAACAGCTTTACCATGGACAGCACTGTCTGGTGCAAAGCCACCTTCCTCCATCGCCTTCAACACCCTACCACTCAACCCAAGCCTCCCTACGCTCCTCAAAGACTTGAGAACAGCATCGAACATGGAGCATTTCATCTGATTCCCTGCATTCTGATAGATCCGCACGACCCTCATCACCAACTTCAGATCCATATCATCACTCACCACAACCTTCTTCAACAAGAACACAAAATCCTTAGCCGACGGCTTCTCCGTCCCGTCCATCGCGAACCGGAACAGGTCCACCGCATCCTCAACCATCTTCCTCTTGAGGAACCTGTCGGTAACAGTAACATACACCTCCCTATCCATCCCAAGCCCCTTACTCCTCATCTTCCGCAGGACCTCCCGGAACTCCTCGATGCAATCCTCACGGCCAAGAACCCTCACCATCACATTGTAAACCTTTCCCCAACCGATCCCCGCCCCGGCCGACTGCTCCACCCACGCAAAGAACACCATCGCCTGCCGTGGGAACTGCCCGACCTTCTCCACCACCAATGCCACCAGCTCATCGGTCACCCCAATGCCTAATTCATTCAACTTGCTCAACTTTGCGGACTCATTGCTCTCTGACCGGAGAATCTTGCACGCCTCCGCCGCCGCGGCGTTCCTGGCGTGCGCAGAGTAGGCCTCCTGGAGCAAGTCGGTGTCATTGGCCATGTGCTTGGACCGGAAGCTCTCCGTGGCGGCCTGGAAGGTGGGCTTGGAGATGCCGTAGCCCTTGGACCGCATCGAGGAGACAAGTGACCAGAAGTGCTCGCCGTCGCCGTTGGCGGCGGCGAGCTGGAGCATTGAGTTGAAGCACTTGGAGTTGAGGGCGGCGGCGTCGGGGTGGGAGGCGGCCCAGAAGAAGAAGCGGGAGGCGGCGGGGTAGTTGGAGGCGAGGTCTGGGTGGAGGAGGAGGGCGGGGATGGTGTTGGGGTGGGAGAGGTCTAGGCCGGCGGATTGGATCGCGGGGGCTGGGTCCGCGGGCGGGGATGGCTGGGAGAAGAGGGCGGCAATGGAGGATCCGGATAGGAGGCGGAGGTGGGGGAGGACGGCGGGGAGGCGGCGGCGCCCGCCGCCGGAGTTGAGGGCGGCGCGGAGCATGGCGGCGACGGAGGAGGGGTTTGGAAATGGGTTCGGGGTTTAGCCTGTTAGGGTTGGCTCCGGTTGCGGTTTGGGCCTTTGGGGGAGAAGGGAGGGGACCGACGCCCGAGTGGGAATCCTTTTTTCCCCTGGTTTCTCTCTCTTTTCTGATCGTTTGCTAATTTTGGTCTAAAAAATCGTTTTCTAATTACCAGATTTACGATCTTTCAAAACAATTATCATGCAAATATCTTTTTTTGGTGGCTATAGTACGTACAGGTTTTTTTTTAAAAAAAAGTAAAAAGAAATTCTCGCCCTCACTATTTTTCCACATCTCACCACTCCTATTCGTGGGATGATTTGGTGAATGGTAAAAAGTGTAAGTAAATTGCATAATTTACCTACACATATACTGTTTTTTGTCTTACAATATAATATATTATCGTGGTCTGAAACTAGCGGTTAGGACTATGTACAGCTCGCCCCCATACCTTTCTCCTCAAAATTTATTCTTCTGCGACGGCGGATTAGCGGTGGCAACTAGTGAAACTGAGAGGTGAGCGAAACGACGTGGGTGAAGCTCGTGAGGTTGGAGGCAGAGCCAAATTATGAGCCCTATCGGAGCATACAAGACATAGTCCATTATTAAATAGATGAAGAAGAAGAAAAAATAGCATGATATTGATAGTCTACTCGGTAGTTGTGAGTATCAATCATGTTTGTCGAATCAGCAACTTAAAACGCTGGTAAGGTTAGCTTTCACGGATCAAATGAATGGATATTATTAATTTGAGCAACAGGACCAAGCTTCTTTGTTGGCCTATTGCATAGCAAGGGCAAAGGGATCATACTTCGTACCATAAGACCAAGCTTCTTTGTTGGCCTATTGCATAGCAAGGGCAAAGGGATCATACTTCGTACCATAAGTTCCTATTCTCGCACTCTAAAGAAAATCCCTACCCAATACAATTTTCTATGAAAGTAATACGTTTACTTAAAAGGTATGACTAGCGTCCGGACCAATCGTACGCTCCGATACAATATTGGTGAACAATTAGTGCAATAATTGTAATTAATACATGCAACAAAATGTAGAATAGTAGTATAAAAAATACTGAGAAAAATTGGAAAAAAAGATATCATCTGCTCACAAAAAGAATGAAAAATCATGAGTATATGACTTAGCTAATTGCTAAAACAATATAAACAAATCCCAAACAAAAAATTTACGACCTTATGATACTGCAACATTTGAAAACAATAGTGGTAACATTCTAAATCACTCGTGCAACAATAGAATTAAATGTTAGAAAAAAAATCACATGCTCTAATGAAACAAAAAAAAAAATCATGTGCAACACAATTTGGAAAAGTTGATACAACATTTAAGAACATATTGCAACAAAATAAAACACTCCGTGCAACAATTGAGAAAAGTTGTTGCATTAAAAAAAGAAGACCTACAACATCAAATAAAAATACTTATTGCAACAAGTAAGAAGACATGCTGCAACAAATTTCCAAAGCATTTGCAACAACCACACCTGAACATCTGCAACAACAGATCTGTGCAACGGTGGAACTCGCCGAGCAACAAAGTTGGATCTTATGGCGGTATGGCAATAGATCGGAAGAAGCTCGTCTATGTTGGTGATCTCCGTCTGCTACTGGCTCACCTGGGAAGGATGGGGAGGGGGGGGGGACGAGGGATGGGGAGGAGGGGAGAGAGAGGCATAGGGACGAAGTGGAGGGAGAGGAGTCTATCTCTAGCCACCCTTGGGAAGGGGATCAAGCTCTAGCCATGGTTGATTGCCTCCATCGAGTTCGATTAGCAGCAACAAGATGCACAAAAACAGGGATGGAGGTGAGCAGCGAGAGATGTGTTTGGGGGCTAGAGAGAATAACGAAAGCAGGAGGGAACGGCCCGACAAAAGGTGGATTGGAGAAGAAAAGTAAGCCGCTCGGGGAGTGGAAGAGGCGTCAGATGTCTGAGTGGTAGGATTATCCTTACTCCCGTATATGGAGAAAATGGGTACATGGTGCAAATTTGAAAATTCCATTTTCGTGCATCCGATTGCCTCTAGACGGTCCTGATCTACGCGGAATAACCCCACATCACTTAGCGCCATTTTGGGAAGACTCCTGGTGTTTTGCAAATTCATGAAAACACCCCAGTTGCCCTGGCTCCTTTGCCCTCCTCCCATCCCGCATGATAGTCCTAGTTTTTTTTTAAATAATACATTTTTAATATAATTACAGAAATAAATGTCCGCTTAGTATAATTACAAAAATGGGCTCTTGTCGTCATTCCATATGGAGAAATAGCACTGTCACCATTTGGATTGGCGATAGGAGCCTTGTTGACCACCGAACAATGTGACATGGCTATGCCGCCATTTGGAATAGAAATTTGCCTAAAATGTAAGCAAATCGTCATTCCAAATGGCAAATGGTGACACGATCTCCCCTATAATAGGCCCACAAAATTTGATCGAAATTCACTTTTATTCCCCAAAAAAAGAGAGAGGGGGTAAGGGAGAGGAGCAGAGAGGGTAGAGGGGAGGAGAGGAGCTAGCGAAGCGCTGTCCATCCGGTCGTCCACCTTGCAAGTAATTTTGTTTGTAACTGAATAAAATAGATAGTTTTAGACGCATGTTTATGTAGTGTAATATGTTGTAGCACATCCTTTTAGGTGTGTGTAGTTTAGTTTCAGATATGTGTTTGATCGTGTAAATCCTTTTTATGGTGCAATACGTTGAATATGTTAGACGCAATTAATTTTAAAATTTACTACGGTCGAAGGACTGTTCTAGAGAGTCTCGAGGGGGTTGATTTGCTTTATTTCGAATCGGTGATCGTCGGCCTAATAAAACCAAAGCAGCGTATATGGAGCGCAGTGATGTGGTGGTTGTATTACACCTTCGAGATGGACCATGCTCTGCACGATATGAAATTGAGCTGCGTTGCCACCTGAACACCATAGGGCACACATTGGAAGTTAGTGCAGCCGAAGGGGACGAGGTCATGGCAGTCATATATAAGAGTGACGAGGTAGTGCGGGTGGAATTTGGTCCTTCTGGCCTAGGCATATGTCAAGGCTTCGCCTACGTGTGCGGCTGAACAAGGGGTAGTTGGTGGTGATGTTGAAGAAGTTGGAGACTTCAGCCACAGCGCGATGCACACAACGACCGAAGGTCAGGGAGGTGCTGATGTCGTCGATGAATGCGAAATTGAAGAAACTCCTTTTGTCCAAGAAGCTAGTGGAATTGTAGATGAAGGTGAGGATATCGAAGCCTTAGTCGAAAGGATGGTGCTGGAAGAGTGTGAATATGAGGTATTGTTAGAAGATGAAGGTTCGGATGACGAGGACGGTGGGGAATAGGAGGCAGTTCCATCCAAGTGGAACAAATACCAATTCAACAACCTCGTTGTGGACGAAGGATCTCGTATACCGTCGGAGTACCACCAGAACGAGGTCAGACAAGGAGCCTTGTACAAATGTAAGGAGGCGGTCCAAGAAACTGTGAAATTCTTGGCCTTGTAGATGTGGCGGATATTCGTGGTAGTGAAGTCTAACCTAAGGTGCTATGATGTGCAGTGCGAGATGTCCTTGGCGAGTGCACGTATTCCAGCCTATGTGGGACACATATTGGAAATACTCTATAGTAATTCCTCACACATGTGTGGTCTCTAAATTAGTGCAATCCCATAAGAACCTATCACCAGGCTTCATTTTGAATGTCATGTACGGCGAGATTGTGAATAACCTAGATTTTGAGCCAAGATTCATCATTCGAGCAATAGAGTCAAGGTTCCAATACACAATCAATTATACTAAGGTGTGGAGGGCAGAACAGAAGACATTGGAAGCAAGGTTTGATACGTTCGATGACTCCTACGACAACCTACTCAGACCGATCTGAGTCATATAGGACAGGAATCCCGATACTCACATCGACCTTCAAGATTTCACATATCTGTGGTTCGCCACGTATCTGTGGTTCGCCAGGAAGAGGGTAATGAAGTGAGCATTCTTCGCCTTTGGTGCATACATCAATGCATTCCAGCATTGTCGTCTGATCTTGTGCGTGGATGGAACATTCCTCACTAGGAAGTACAAATGGAATATACTTATTGCAATTACAATGGACGGGAACAACCAGGTTCTGCTTGTGGCATTTGCATTCATTGAAAGCGGAGCACAAACAGTTTGTTGTGGTTTCTGAGGAACGTGAATATTTCTATTGTACAGAGCCGTCCTAACGTATGCCTCATACATAACCGACATGCAAGCCTGCTGAGTACAATAACTTGGCTATAGCAAGAGGAACATGAGCCACTTCTATGATCTGCAGAGTTGGTGGTGCATAAGGCACATGGGTGTAAACTTTTACAAGCAGTTTTACAATAAGGGCTTGATGAATCTTTTCAAGCGGCTATGCAACCAGAACTAGTAGAGAAAGTTGCACTCTAGAAAACTCTAGATGAGGGGATGAGGACGCACAGAAGGGAGATAGCGAAGAAGCCCAGCACAAGCGTTGAAAATCTCTCCGAGTCATTGCCCCAGTTATCCACAGTTGGTCCCAATTTGACGAGGAAGACCGACAGACATGTGAAATGTTTTTCGGACTGGATAGAGCACAAGCCTAAGGTGAAGTGGACATTTCTACATGACAAGGATGATGCTCGGTATGGTGTCATGATAACGAATCTAGCTGAAGTGTACAATTGGGTCATGGGCCGCGCGAGGTTCCTCCGTTTGGTTGACATTGTGGATGCAATTTTGTGCGGTACCACAAAATACTTTGTTGCCCGAAGCGATATCGCATCGCTTTCCATAGCAAATGATAGATATTGTACTTTACCATGATCACTAAGTATATGGAGGAGAAGAGAAACAAGGGTGAGATACACAGGGCATTCAAGATGGGCGTACTTTGTAGGGAGAAAGGTTGCCGAGGGATGAATCGTGAGAGGGTCATCCACAAGTGCACGCTTGGCCACACTCATTGCATATGCACTTGCACACAAACCACTTCTTCTGCATAGACCATACTCACATGTAATGCCCGTATGTTCGACGTTGGCGTAGTATCTCAATCATTACCTTTTTGAATATTTCACCAAGAAAGAGGTGATGCTACCTTGGAGTGCAGAGCTATATAGTTACGGCATGGTTGACCATTTCACTAGCCGTCCTACCTGGGAGGAGCAGATTTGGACCGCCAACATTGATAGGTTGAAGGGAATGGTTGGTCGGCGGCAGAAACGACGTATCAGGGACAACATGGACGAAGAAGAATACCAACGTCGTACAAAGAAGTGTTGTATTTGCAGGGAGTCCGGATATACCTTCAAGTATTGCCATGTGAGAAATGAACATCATGAATGAGAGGTCGGCAGTCCGATGACGCCGTAGGGACCTTATCTGACCATCCCACTCAAGGCAAGCACCGTGGAGGTCGACATGGCGGATGTGGAGGTAGCTGCCACAGGGATGATTTATCTTTTTGAAATATGTTGTGATGAATGTTTTTCTTACTATCATTGTGATTTTGTCGAACAACTATGTGATGATGTATTTCCTATTAAGTTGTGTTGTTCGATGTACTGATGTTATGTCACACGTCGAATTAGTATGTGTAACCTATGTACTTCCGCTAATGTCATTTCTTATTATTTTATGTTCCTATTTCTTATTATGAACAATGAAAGCACATAATTCTTTGTCTTCTGTTTACCGTTACTTGTAATTTTTTTTTATAAAAAATTACAAGTCCCATTGCCATGCGACAGGACATTGTCGCTAATTCAACTGGCGACTTAAGTCTACGCCGTCATTCCAATTGGCTACAGTAATATTTCATACTGCTTCCATGGCAACAAGGAGTCCTGTCGTCAATCCAAATGGAGACAGAGTCATTTCGTCATTTGGAATGATGACAAAAACTTATTTTTATAATTTTATTAAACAACTATTTATTTATGTAATTATATTTAAAATATTATTTTAAAAAATTCCAACATTCCTAGTTACGAGGAGAAAATCCCCAGCAAACCATAGCAGCATCACCCTCTCCGCACGCCGCCGCCTCCATCTCCGCGTGGCGCCGCCCTATCTGACCACGCTGCCTCTCCTCCCCAATCATTCCCCATCCAAGCCCTAGATGGGACGACGGCAGCAAGTGCTCAGAGGAGGAGGCGCCGAGCTGGAAGATGACATCCACGCCCACCTGCGACCACCACTCTTCACCCTAGTCAAATCTGAGCACGGCTGCCGGCGACCACTGCTCTTCTCCCTCCTGTCGATCAGTGCTAGATATTGTTAGATGGGGGATATGTCGTCCAGGAGAGGGCATCCACGGCCACCAATCTTCTTCCTCTCACATATCTATGACGCAGCACCGGTTGGACCTTGACCATTGCATTTCCCCCTTTTTCTATTGAATTCTTTTCCCAAATTATCCTGTAACTTGTCGTCTTTTTCTCTGTGCATGAATCAGGAAAAGATCAGTTTGAATTGAATCGGTTAATTTTGCAATGCATTCGAATTGTGGTGGAATTCAATGATTCATTATGTTGTTCTTCAAGAAAGTCCGGAGATTTTGCCTTCTTTTATGTGCAACTTTGCAAGGTGGAACCCACGGGGGTATTTTTGCAAAATAGCGTTTAAGTGATTGAGGGGATGACGCCTCGATCTTGGCCATTCGGAGGCGATCGAGCGGTCCTGGTTGGAAATTTTCAAATTTGCACAATTTATCAATTTTCACCGTATACGCCGCCTGCTTAAATATCAGACAAACTACATTTCATATGGCAAACTTGTAGATTTTTGAAAACTTCTACACCTGGTTTTCAAAGGTTTTCCGATACTTCGCCGGTTTTAGCACGGTATGTGCCCATAACGGAAGATCAATGTCATGACTTGAATGTTGGTCTTGATAGGCCTGGCTAGCTGTTGCTATCCGTGAGCAACACTCAGTATGGGCAGCGCAGAAAGTACTGTAGTAATAGTAAAATATTTGATGTAGAGATACCATGCTATAGCTGTTGATATCGATATATGATTTTTGATCGGATTTTAAAAGATTACTTTCTAATATCATACACCGTGGATGCTCTGCATTAAAACTATCTATTTCCTTCCCGAGTTGCCTCTTGCAAACCACAAACTAATCCCTTCGTAAGAGTTGGTTTTACGTCTGTTGGGTAAGTAGATATTTCATGACTCGTGCGTGGATCATACTATTTCCTGCAGGGATTTCTATGTCCCAGCAGGACTGTTTGTTCGGATATAGAAATAGACATTTAGGGGTGGACTTGGTATGCACCGTTCGTTTGTGTGTTTTTGGTTACGGTTTGATTGTGAATTTATGTAAGAGTTATTTTTCTTATTGCCGTTTGACACCCAATTTCCTATCCCGGTAACAATTATGGGGTCTAGCAGTGAGAACCAATCCTTTGACTCCAAATCCCAAATTTCCTTGCAATAAACATATATTGGCTTGTTTCGATTTGAGGATTTAAAAATAGCTTTGGGGGGTGTGGGGGGGGGGGGGTTTACTTTAATTTCTATAAAGTTTGTATGTTTTTTCATTTGTAACGAGCACTTCAAATTTTACTCATCCTTAAATTCCAATTTCAACCCACCAAGCAAGCACCCACTGAACTTCCATCTAGTGCTGGCCAAATGGGCTGCTCGGCATAGGCACGATGCGGCACGACCCATCGTGGTCCAGCTATTAGGTGGGTCGTGTTGTGCTGACCTACATGCCGAGGAGGCGGCCCAGGAACGGCCCATCAGCCACTTGTGTCATGCTGGGCTGGCACGAGCCCGTTTGGCTAGATGGGCCTTTTGGCCCATTAGCCCGTTAGGCCCAAAAAATCAGAAAACAAATCCCAAAAAATTAGAAAAATATGTAGAATTCAGAAATTGTACAAAATGAGACAAATATATTGAAAATATAATAAAGAGCTTTATTAATGTTCAAATTGCTGCCTCATTAAAACTTTTACCTAGTAAAAACTCAACATGAGAATACTTTGGCAAAAGAAAAAGAGTATAGTCTGTAGCTCTACATACATCCTTGTTCTACGTGTCATTGTCTAGGTATATATTTTCAAACACAACCGACAACTATGGATTTTTCACAGAGTGTTGTGTTCATGAATCAGCTTATTCCCCAGTCCTTCACAGTTAGAAGTATCTCCACCATCTCACTTGTGAGACTTGTTCTTCTCTCCTCCAATATTCTTCTAGAAAGATTGAAAACAGACTCAAAGAAAACCGTCGAGAGAGAAACAGTTAACACATCATGTGCAAGTATGGATAATACGAGATATGTTAACTTATGGACTTGTCACCATCGTAAAATTTCGAAGCCTTCTGAGTTGAAATCCACCGTATCGCTATCCAGATAGTGGATAGTTCCCCACTCCTTGTGGGTCTTGGCTGAGCAGGCGACAGTGTAGAAGAAGAAGACCTGGATTTGGAGGAAGAGCCATAGAAGATCTTGCCACACATATTTATCTTCTTGAGGTGGGGGCTACTGGAGGTCATTGTGAGCGGACTCCCAAAAACTTATTTTCATACCTATGGTAAATCTCGTATAACCGAGAACAAACTTTTACAAAATAGTTAGTATAGTCTAACCCTTTAGTATCACTAAGAAGATTAAGTACACTACAAAATGCATCAATTTTACCTCTAGGATCTAAAAGAAATGCAAATGCATATAGGTAAGGAATTTCTCTCCAATATTTAAGGTATTTAGTTTTCATAGCAACAATAGCATCGCGTAAAACTAAGTCATTTTCGTACATTTTTAATTGAGTAGCAATATATAAAATACTATGTACAATGATAGGAGATGTCGGATAGTACACAGCGGACAAAGCAACAATGGCCTCATAATTTTTTCTAAAAACTATAGTATCTCCTCAGCAAGGAACCAATGTTACTCAATCAATAGTATACTACTACTAGTATTATGATAGTGTGTTTGAATAAAAATACAAAAAGTGCTCTTATATGGTAAAAGACTATGACGCATCAGGTAAGTAGAGTTCTACCTTACCGGCATGCCCAAACCGAACTTTCTTGGATGTACACCTATCGCCCTGCAAAGTTCTTATATTGTGCTATTATTATGTTAGAATTATTCAAAAAAGAAATCACATCACGAAAAGCTTTAATATACAGACTCAATATTTTTAAACCATATTTGACTATAAGGTTAATAATATGACAAGCGCATCGTTGCTGTAGCAAGAAGGAATCAGTGTATGTACTCAACACTGGAGTAAGAATATTCATGACCCTAGAGTTCGAAGCGACATTGTCTAAAGTAATTGAGAATATTTTGTCTGTAAGACCAAAGTCTTCCACAACTTTAATAATACAGTCCGGAATATTCTCACCCGTGTGTGCTACATCAATTAATTTCAAACCTATAATTCTTTTCTCTATTACCCAACCGTTGTTAACATAATGAGAAACTACACTAAGATAATCCTCTCTAACCCGACGACTTCATATGTCCGAGGTCAGGGCCACCGAATATTGTGCACGTACTAAATAGTTCTTTTATTTTATTAAGACATTCATTATAGTATTTTACTAGATCTCTAGTTGTTGTCTATCTAAAAACAGAAGAAAATCTAGGATTATGCGCATGTCTAATGTATTTTTGGAAAGCAGGAGACTCCCCAAAGCTTAACGGTAAATCCTCAGAAGCAATTAAACGACATAGAGATTCACAGGCTACCTCAGGATCGCAGTCCCAGCTACGTACCGTACAGTTGGGGTTGTACTGTACCTGCATCTGCCTCATCACAAATCCTTACTTGCCTTACATCTTGTAGCATGTTTAAGTAAGTGCCCCGTTCCACCTGTAGACCTTGCAGATAATTCATTGCGATAAATTTTGTAAATAGCATATGGTACCTCATTTTCCTATACATCTTGCTTGGTTGTCCTGCCGAAATTCTCCCACACTCCCGATGTAGACAGCCTCAACCTCTTTACTCCGGTTGGCGTAGAGCTTGATGCTGCCATGGAGCCAGCCGCCTCCATGGACGCAATTTCCTCTTGTGAAAGTCTGTAATCACCGAGAGCAAAGCTACCATAACTGTCCGTAACAAAAACTGCAAAATTGAAACTAACACTATTATTACTTTCATCTTATCATAACAAGCACTAATAATAAAAGTATGCAAAAAAAGAATTGTACCTTTTTTGCTGACTTGCTGCTGAAAATTGAATTTTCCAAAATTTCGCACAAATTTTTTGAATTTTACCAAATTAGCTCAACATGTATTTGAATTTGCACAAAATAATTTCAAAGAGAGAATGAGGAATGTAGGGGGTGCTAAATGGGGGAGGGGTGGTATGGTGGTTATTTATAGAATTTTTTAAGGATTTTTTGAATTTTTTTGCTCTTTTTAAAAGGCAAAATAGTAAAAATTAGTAAAAAGGGGCAAGAATGCCAACGACCAAATTTTAGTCAGATCGTGTTGTGCTAGGCATGGCCCACAAGCCCGCCTCCCGCCTGCCCAGCTGCGTGCCCACGCTGCCCGGCTGCCTGCCAGCACTGCCTAGCCGCCCGTCTTGTTTCTTCTTTTCTTCCTCCCCCTGCCCCGCCCGAGCGTGCCGCGTGCGGCACTACGCCTGCCGTACTGCTTCCTCCTCTCCCTTTCCTCCCTTAGCACCAGCCTCCTCCCTCGGCCTCCTCCTCTCCCTCTCCTCCCCCAGCGCTAGCTTCGTCCCTCAACGCCCGCCCGCGTCGGAGGTTTTTGTTTGTTGTTTGTTTCTTGACATTTTTGGATGTTGGTTGACGCGTTCGGTTATTGGGTGTGCGAGTGGAGACGACGGTCGTTGCTGTAGTTTCCTTTTGATTCCATGCCCCTATTGGTCGCAATGTGCGAAAGTTTTTCAATGACATCTTCTCGCTAGCGAGTTGAGTGATGCCACCAAAAAGGTGTCCCTTCCTCCCCTATCTTTATTCTTCATGTTCTTGATTCCTTCTGCATCTTTTTTTTGGGGTTGCCTTATGTGGTCAAGACTCAAGACTTCTTCATTAAATTGCAGGGCGGCAGGGCCTCCCCTCGTCGGTGATCTTCTCTTAGAGAGGGAAAAACGGTGATGGATAGAGAGGAACACTGAACACCACGTCCTTCTTCGTTATCTTCATGTATATTTCCTTTGATTCTTTTGTAATGGTTATTAAACATGATTTCCTTTGCTTGTCAAGTGCAAAGCTAGAGGTGCCACATGGTTTGTGTCCGGTCTGTGTCTATGTGATGTTTGAGTTTGTTCCTTGGATTAAAATATATGCAATTACAGTTGTTGTCATGAGTTGTTATGCATTCGATCAATGATTCATTAGAATCTGTCGTAGCAAGAAAAACTAGACAGTAGAGAAAGGGGACCCCCCAGTATCGGAGAGTGACCAGGGGATCCTCGCAGAGGGGACCAATTGCCAAGAGAAGTGATTGCATTAATTATCCCAAAAATTGGGTTTGATTTATTACATGGCGGAGGGGGCTATTTATAGCCTTCCGACATGGTACATGAGGTGTCGGATCTACCCCTAAAAAGGTACTACACTCATAGGGGTTGTAGGGGTTTTTCCTCTCCCTATGCGTAGCATTAGGCTCACGGTGGACTTCCTTGGCCGTGGTCCACCTGGCCAGTGCACTTGGAGCACTGATTCCTTCCATCCTTTGCCATGCGCGGGACCTCCGAGCCGAGGGACCAAGACATCCTTTGGATGAGAAGGTAAATTCAGTAAAAGCCACTCAACTCTCACGATCCCGGCTACAAACTCGTGAAACCGAATTGGATTGAACATGCTTCCTTCATGAGGCGAAACCATGCAATGTGCAGAAGATTGAATCGCTAGGAAGTGGAATGCCCCTAGGGTTACATGGCCTCGACAAGTCATTATCAACCGTGCATGAATACTCCACAGGTCAATGTTGTCTCGAGAGACCGAATTGGATTGATCAAGGTTATATGCATTATCATTAATCTTAGCTAATCAAGGTTATATGCATTATCATTAATCTTAGCTAATACCTGGAATGGACCATCAGCTCTAGGCAGCAACTTAGACTTTCTCAATTCATGAAATCCAACTTTGCGCAAATGTAACCATACAAGATCACCATGTTCAAAAGTTAAACTTTTTCTACCTTGACTACCAGCAACCTTATACTTAGCATTCATACGCTCTATGTTTTCTTTAGTAGTTTCATGCAATTTAAGGACAAATTCAGCACGCTTCTTAGCCATATGCTACCTGAAAATGGCTCATCTTTGTGGTAGAATGCAGCGATATGTTGTAAGCAAACTCTACATTGGGTAGATATTCTTCCCGATCTTCAAATTCTTCTTCAAAACAGTCCTCAACATAGTTGATAACGTGCGGTTGATAACTTCAGTTTGTCCATCCATTTGGGGGTGACAAGTAGTAGAAAACAGCAGCTTAGTCCCCAATTTCGCCCAAAGGGTGCGTCAAAAGTGACTCAAAAATTTTGCATCACGATCTAAAACAATGGTATTGGGTACTCCATGTAGTCGAACGATCTCTCTGAAAAACAAATCAGCAACATTTGTAGCATCATCGCTCTTATGACAAGGTATAAAATATGCTATTTTAGAAAATCTATCTATAGCAACAAAAACACTATCTCTCCCCTTCTTTGTTCCAGATAGTTCTAAAATAAAGTCCATTGAAATATCCTCCTAAGTAACACTAGGCACAGGAAGATGTATATATAAATCATGTGGATTAAGTTGGGACTTAGCTTTATTGCATGTAGTGCAGCAAGACACGTAGCGCTCAACGTCTCACCTCATTCGGGCCCAATAGAAGTGCTCGGCTAGAATATCCTATGTCTTCTTGACACCAAAGTGTCCCATCAATCCTCCGCCATGCGCCTCCTGTAGCAACAAAACACGAACGGAGCTAGCTGGAATGCATAGCTTGTTAGCTCTAAACAAGAATCCATTGCTTAACACAAATTTATTCCAGCTCTTTCCCTCTTGACAATTCAACATGGCATCTGTAAAAGTATCATCTTGAGCATAAAGTTCTTTAATTGTTTCCAAACAAAAAATTCTACAATCAAGTTGAGACAACATGGTATAACGCATAGACAAAGCATCAGCAATAACATTCTCCTTCCCTTTCTTGTGTTTGATAATATATGGAAACGATTCAAAAAGCTCAACCCATTTAGCATGTCTATAGTTAAGTTTACTTTGATTACGAATGTGCTTTAAAGATTCATGATCTGAGTGTATAACAAATTCTTTATGCCATAAATAATACTGCCATGTTTCTAAAGTTCGAATGAGAGCAAATAATTCCTTATCATAAGTAGAATAGTTCAAATTAGGCCAACTCAATTTATCACTAAAATAAGCAACATATTTACCTTCTTGTAATAACACACCTCCAATTCCAATTCCACTAGCATCACATTCAAGCTCAAAAGTCTTACCGAAATCAGGAAGTTCGAGAAGTAGCGCATTTGTGAGCTTCTCTTTTAGAAGGTTGAATGATTGTTCTTGTGCATGGCTCCAATGGAAAGGAGCACATTTCTTGGTGAGCTCATTCAATGGTGCTGAAATCATTGACGAAGTGTCGATAAAATCCAGCAAGTCCATGAAAACTTTACACTTGTGTGACCGTGTTAGGAGTCGGCCAACTCTGTATAGCCTCGATCTTGGCTTGATCAACTTCAATGCTATGTGGAGTAATAACATAGCCAAAAAATGATACTTGATCGGTGCAAAAGGTGCACTTCTCAAGGTTACCAAATAAACGTGCATCGTGTAGAGCATAAAAAGCAGCACATAAATGATCAAAATGTTCCTCAAGTGGCTTGCTATATATCAACATGTCATCAAAATATACCACCATAAATTTACAATGAAAGTACGCAAAACCTCTTTCATCAATCTCATGAAAGTACTAGGTGCATTATTTAAACCAAAAGGCATCATGAACCACTCATATAAACCGAATTTAGTGTTGAATGTTGTTATCCATTCATCTCCTAATTTTATGCAAATTTGGTGATATCCACTACGCAAGTTAACTTTAGAAACAAAGTAGAGCTACTTAATTCATCAAGCATGTCGTCTAACATAGGAATATGATGACGATATCTAATGGTAATATTATTGATAGCTCTACAATCAACATACATACGCCATGACCCATCTTTCTTTGGAACCAAAAGTACAGAAACAACACGTAGACTGAGACTCTTGTGTACGTACCATTTGTCAAGCAAGTCTTGCACTTGACGTTCAATCTCCTTAGTCTCCTCTAGGTTGGTTCGGTATGGCGCGCGGTTGGGCAGGGAAGCTCCTGGGATCAAGTCAATCTGATGTTCAATGCCCCTAATTGGAGGCAGCCCCAGTGCTACCTCACTTTGAACTACATCGTCATACTCCTGCAAAAGGTGAGTAACAATAGGAGACAAAGAAGGGGCATATCCTAAAATGAAAACAATGTTGCTTTGCACACTAAAGCATAGCAAACAGAATTACCAGCTTCCACCTCACTAATATCAGACTTTGTAGCTAATAAAAATAGAACTTTTCAATCTAATTTCACCTTTCTTAGCACTAGGTTCCTTCCTATGCAGTGCAAGTTCTTTAGCTACAATTTGATTTTTCACTTTTGCTACTCTCCTTTTCTCTATTAGCTCTTTCTAATTCATTTTTTAAAATTGCTTCGAGAGACATGGACAACAAAGTGATTCTCTTTCCTTTAGGCATGAGAGTATATTGACTAGTCCTACCATGATGCACAGTATTGGTATCATATTGCCATGATCTACCTAGTAGTAATGAATATACTTGCATAGGTACGACATCGCAATCAGCATAATCATGATATGAACCAATAGAAAAGTGTACTCTCACAATGCGAGTTACCTTCAGAATACCACATGAATTAAACCATTGAATGTAACTTCCTCCATCAATAATCACATGACAAGAACGCTCATTAACCACAAATTTTGTTTGAAACAGATTGTGGCGTTGATTCTGTTTAGTACGCTCCATTTGAGCACTAAGGACATGCTTCACAATTATGCTAAAAAACTTATCACTTACATCAGCTCCAAGCGTTCTTCGTCATGCTCACATTCATATTGCTCACCTGTGGGGTCAGTTACCAGCAATGCATGCTCTTCATCAATATCACTAGATGAGTTATACTCACAATCTTCTCTAACAAGAAGTGCTCGCTAATTTCGGCAATTTCTCATCATGTGTCCAAAGCCTTTGCAGTGATGGCATTGTATATCTCGTGATCTTCCGATGGAGGCAACTGAAGTAGAACTCTTAGTTTGTTGAACCGAAGTTGATTTACTTACGTCGGAGGCTCGGGGAGTTGGGGTGGTGCTTGCTGGTCACCCACGGCCAGAGGGGGGTGGGGCATCTAGGAGTGGTAGGGATAGCAGGGGTGGCACCCGTCCCAAGGACTGTGCCTGATTCTGCCTAACTGCAAAAGAAACTCCAAAAGAGTCGAGAGTGAGACTATCTTCCCTGCACTTCACGTTCAGCTTTGCAAGCAAGATGGAATAAACGAGTGATATAATTATACTTCTTATAGTCTAGAATGTCGTAAATGTCCCTACTAAGCCCTCCTAAAAATCAATCCATTTTAGCATCTTCAGTTTCTTCTAAACCATAACGTAACAAACCAGTTCATAATTCTTAATAGTAATTTTTGACGGTGTTGCTACCTTGTCTTAAATATTGTAATTTATTCAGCAAATCACGAGAATAATACGAAAGCATAAATCTAGCTCTCATATCTCTCTTCATAGCATCCTATGTTCTAGGTATGTTTATTTCATTACGACACAATTCATTCCACCAAATAGATGCAAAATCAGTGAACTCACTAATAGCGGACTTAACCTTTTTATTTTCAGAAAATTCATGACATGTAAATTTTTGCTCTATAGCTAACTCCCATGTGAGATAAGCATTAGGATCATATTTACTAGCAAAAGGAGGCATAGTGAATTTAATTTTACCAAGTGTATCATTACGATGACATACCTCACGTGGTGGGTCTCTTCTCATACCTTGTTGATAGAAGTGTCGTTGCCGATGATCATGATCATTGTTGGGATTGAAACCACCATTAGACTCTGTATCAGCAACACATGAGTTTACTTCATCTTCTACCTCATCGGCCAATGAGCTAGCAATGGATGGGTTACAGCTCGGTTGTGCAACGCCGATAGCAGCGGGGGCGACAGCAGGAGGTGGAGCTCTCTCTAGCTGCTCTACACGTGTAGCAGTCATAGCAAGATCATTATTGGTGTGATCTAGAACCCCCTCAAGATGCTCCAAATGTTGACTCAACAAGCGTAAAAATTGCTGCATGATGACTTTCGTGCGAGGCGTGAGAGGTGCATCTTCCTCAACATTGGGTCTGCTATATTCTCCCCTTGTGACCCTAAACCTACCATTGTTAGTATCGACAAGAAAATTACACGAGTGTATAAATTTCCCTATGAACTACTAGGCGCTGGTCAGGTCGAATCAAATAACTCTTTCACAGCATCTTACCAAGTTCTGATAAGTTTTTACCAATGCAGCAAGGAAGTGGTACAACCGGTGGCTGGTTCGTGATACTCTCACTTGTGATTAGCCCAACAATTGCAAGGAATAATACCTACTGAGTTAGTAGGAAGTGGAGCTCGGAAGGCTAGTATGTAGCAAAGGAGTAGCAATTGTTCAAATCAGTATGAAAAGTTGAAAAGTAGTTCAAAGTACTAGTCACAGTTTGCTGGCCCTAGACTAAGCTGGAAACTAGCTAAAGCATGCTGAGAAACAAAGCACTACGGTCAAGCACACGGAACTACCAAGACACCAAAACACAAAAAGAAGGATGCAATTCTGAAAGGAACAAGACGCTTTTCTTGTGCGGCTATCTCGTTTCTTTTCTCTTTTTTTCCTTATGTGGCTCTTTTTTTGTTCTACACTTGCCTCTTTTTTTCAATTCAGAGCGACGCACATGCGCCATTTGCCAGTATTCTTCTGTATCAGTACGAGATTGGCCAATCATTCGGAGTGCTTGATCTCCCGAATGACCCCCGCCTTGAGTAGTTTTGCTATTTCTTTCTTGGTTGCCTCTAGCCATTCCGCCGACATGTGACTCAGCTTCTGCTTCTTAGGGGCGGCGTCACTTCTGAACGCTAAGCGGTGCTCGATGGTTTCCCGGGCCACCCCGGGGATGTCTTTCGGGCCCCACGCGAAGGCGTCCGCATTACTTCAAAGCACCTCCAGGATTGCCTCGTGCTTCTTTGGCTGGAGCTTGGCCCCTAGGGCCACTGTCTTTTCTAGGGAGGCTTCCCTCAATAGGATCCTTCAGCGATGCCCCTTCGGCTTGGCCTTTGGGGACCATCTCGCCGAAGGGATGTCTGCCTTGGTGCTTCATTTGCCTTGATCGCATGAACGTGGCGAGCCAGTGTTGCTGCCTCGTGCTCTGTTTTCCTTGCCAGATCCTGGTCCCCTCACACTGCGATCATGCGCTCGAGCGCGGGGATCTTCATGCAGAGGAAGTTTTGGTGCGCTATTGAGTCAAAGGCGTTTAGCGTGGCTCGGTAGAGGATGACGTTATACTAGTAAGGCATCTGGGCGCCGTCAAACGTGACGACCTCAGTCCGTGATGCGAGCTCGCTGCTGAATGTGATAGCTAGGTTAATTTGGCCTAGAGTCGTCACGGGCCTCCCCTCGAATCCTACAAGTGGCACGCCAGGAGGCAATAGACGATCGCTGGGGTTCACCATCTTGTCAAAGGCGTCCACGAAAAGTAGGTCCGCAGAGCTCTCCCCGTCCACGAGGACGTGCCTCACCTCGAAATCCATAATGCAGGCGGAGATAACAAGGGGGTCCTGATGAGGGAAATAAAGGCCCTGGGCGTCCTCGGGGCCAAAGGAAATTGATATTTCGGCGTTTCGAGGCGGCCTCATTGCGGGGTATGCCGCGGCGTAGTGTATCTGCCAGGCATATGCACGACGCTACCTCTTCGATGTAATGCTGAGCGAGGATCCCCCCGTGATCATATTTATGATCCTTCCGTGCCTGGCCCCCCTCAATGCGAGGCCGTGGTGTCGGAGCAGGCAACTGGTTGCCTACCCTCCGTTCGTCTTTGCGCTCAGCGGGTTGCTGCCCATGATTCATTTAGTCTTGCATAGCCGCGATGGTGCGGCAATCTCGGGTTGTGTGCGATCCTTCGCTTTACAAGTTGCAAAACAGCGGGGGGCCCAGCGCGGATCGGGTCATCGAGTTGCCGCCCACCATTGCACCAGCGGCCTCCTCGGTTGGCTCGCGTCTCCCTTCAGGGGGCTGCCCGCCCTCTACGTGGTGAATGTTCCGCCCTTTTGGCGGTAGTCGTTGGTCCGCGTCTTGGAAGCTACCCCTGTGGCTGCGGTCGCGGGGCATTCTTTCATAGGTGGCCCATTGGGTGATGGCACCGAGGCAGATGGTGCTCTGCCTTCCCCCCTTCGGGTGTTGTCCTCCTCCGCCCTAGCGTACTCCTCTATTTTGTCGAAGAGTTCCGCCACGGTGCGGGCGGGTTTGCAGGCCAGCCTTTCTGACAGGAGGCCCTTTTGGAGCCTGCACGTGGTCGCATTTATGATGGTGGCTCATTGACTCCCTTCATGTGGCACTTTACGTCCATGAATTTCCTGAAGAAGCTATGGAGGGGAACACATCCATGAATTTCCTGAAGAAGCTATGGAGGGGTTCGCCCGGAGTTTGTTTTATTGAGAACATGTGCCCTGCATCTTTTGGCTCGACGTAATTTCCCTGGAAGTTATTGCACACAAGATATCGTAGTTGCTCCCACACGTATATAGACCGGGGGTGGTGAAGAACCAAGTTAGCGCCACCCCCGTGAGGGTGATGGTGATGTTTTTTTTGCTTTAGTGGTGTCGTCTCCTCCGACCGCCTCGATGGTCGTCTCGTATACCCAGAGGAACTCTGAGGGGTCTGTGCACCCTTCGAAGGGTGTGACATTCATCATTATGAAGCTGGAAGGCTACCGGGCTGTGTCTAGCCCTATGCTCAACGGGGAGTTGGGATCCCCTCGAAGCAGTGGAGCCAGAGGCGGGGTGGTGAGTGCCGGAGGCGTGGCCTCAACTCCCCCAGGAGTTTGCCTTTGTATGAGGGTCGTGTGCTAAGGTGGGGCTGCGAGGCCAACCTCCGTTGGCTGTCGGTGACCCAACATCTCTCGGCGGAGGTCCATCAGCTCCCGCTGTAGTGCTTCGTATACTTCGTGGGTTACCCCCGCCGCCCCCAGCGGGGGTGGGCCAGCTAGGTGGCTCCGAGGAGGGATGCCTCAGTGGGCCACGTGTCGCTTCCGACCATGTCTCTGTGAGTGGAGTTGTTTGCTTCTTCCTTTGCGACCTCGGTGGCGACTGCCGCCGCCACGGATGTCCTACTTCGCTTGGGCCTCGGGGTGCTCAGAGCAGCGGCCGCCTCGTTTGCGGAGATCTTGGGTGTGACCTTCTTTCGAGGAGTCATAGTGATGCTTTGGAACTATGCTTCGTAACTTTCCTGCTGGTCCCTGCGGACGGCGCCAACTATCGTAGCAAGTAAGACTAGACAGTAGAGAAAGGGGACCCCTGGTATCGGAGAGTGACCAGGGGATCCTCGTAGAGGGGATCAATCGCCAAGAGAAGTGCATGTATTAATTATCTTGAAAACTAGGTCTGATTTATTGCATATGGGGTTATTTATA
Organism: Hsuehochloa calcarea; assembly: GCA_036346395.1. Taxonomy (NCBI): domain Eukaryota; kingdom Viridiplantae; phylum Streptophyta; class Magnoliopsida; order Poales; family Poaceae; genus Hsuehochloa; species Hsuehochloa calcarea. Next base: position 10,351,726 of record CM070596.1, on the reverse strand, counting down.
GCCTTCCAACATAATACATGAGATTACAGATCTACCTCTAAAAAGTATTGCACTCATAGGGGTCGTAGGGGCTTTTTCTCCCCCGATGCGTAGCCTTTGGCTCACGTGGACCTCCCTAGCCCTAGTCCACCTGGCCGGTGTACCTAGAGCACTGGTTCCTTCCATCCCTTGTCGTGCGTGGGGCCTCCAGGCCGAGGGACAAGGACATCCTTTGGCGACCTCGAGGCGACTCTGGGAGACTCGTAGACTCAAAGCTTGCGCTGCTTCAGCAGCCATCTGGGAGACTTCGCACCACCTCTGGTGCCTCCCCAAAGGCAGAGATGACTCTAGGAGACTCGTAGCCTCCAAGCTTGTGGTGCTTTGGCAACCCTTCGGACGCCTTTGCACCATCTTCAGAGCCTCCCCGAAGGCACGCACGGTGCCCTCGTGGAGGTACGACCCTCGTGCGGGCTCTGATGCCCCTGCGGGTGTTCTTGGCCGATGGTCCTCCGGGGATGCCCCACAGGCTTCGCTAGGTCGTTGGGGCTGGTGGGCCGCCCCTACGACAGAATCCATGTTGCTTTGTTCGAATTGTTCTGTTTATTAGCTGAAAATATTTCATATTCACAATCAGCTCATCTAGAGATACTGGAATCATGGATTCATGGGTCGTGCCAAATGGGCCAGGTACGATCCGACACTGTTCATACCATGCCGAGCTGACCAACCACGCTATACTAGCAGCCCAAGCACGACACAAATAGTAATGCCGGGCCAGTATGGTCGTACCAGCCCGGACCAGCATAGATAATCTGTGTAGCTCTACTTCCATTACATCTTTGAAAAAGAAGTCAAATTCACGACAACACCTGTTTCCCTTTTTCTCAGTACATGGAGGAAAAATAGCACCTCTTTCCGTACAAACTAGAAAGATCCAGCCGTCCAATGATCCATTTCATTTCTTCAACCAGTGCGGGGCCCACGGCCAATGCAAGGAGCGAGCGCGACAGGCACTCGCAGCTGCAGCTCACTGATAAAATTGTTGAGTAATCGTCGCTGGCGAGTTCAGTACAAACGATCACCTCGTAGACAAACATAGAATCACATCAAACAATACAAGAACACAAGAATAAAATAGTAGATTGAACACAGAGATGTAGGGGGTTTCATGCTTCTCTTTATTGCTCTTCATACGATCAGTCTTTTACAATGACTAGTACCCCCTATATATAGTCTACAGACCCTACTAGAGTTTGGGATGGGACACCCATACATGGGTCGAGCCCATAGTTTGCCAACACTCCCCTTGGGCACCCATCCTCACATGTTCATCCCAATTTTCATTTAATCTCCATGATTTACTCTTTGTGTACTCAATCTTCATGATCAAGTTTTAGTAATGAGTTCGTGAAGTTTCTCCCCATGAATTCTGCACTTCTCTAAGTCTCATCATTCCAGTTTCACGTATGCATCTTTCAAAGCTAGATGCTATAAGTGACTTAGTGAATAAATCTGTAAGATTTTCACATGACTTAGTATACAATACTTTAATTTTGTCCATCTTTTGCAATTTATGAGCATAGAAGAACTTGGGGTTGATATGCTTTGTGAGATGACTCTTCACATAACCCATCTGCACTTGTGCAACACAAGCTACATTATCTTCATAGATAATAGTAGGGTTTGCGCGATATTCAATCTACACGACTGCTGGATGTGGCAAATCATCCGCTGAAACCAAGCATATTCTTATGAGGCCTCGTACAGTGCTATATTTTTCAAGTGGTCCATCGAAGTTGGTACAAGACTTTGCTTAGATAATTTTTATGGAATTACAATTCCACCATATAGGAATACATAACCTGTTTGTAACTTGGTTGTATGCGGGTCCGACAGGTACCCGACATCTGCATAGCCATTTATAGACATGTCTTGGTTCTTTCTGTAGAATAGCCCAAGGTCTTTGCTTCCTTGGAGTTATCAGAAGAAACCCTTTATTCCCTGCCAATATCTTTTAGTAGGTTCTGCACTATACCTTGTTAATAGGTTCACGACAAATGTAATGTCCGATCTAGTACAGTTTGCTAAATACATGAGTGCTTCTATTGCACTTAAGTATGGGAATTCCAGTCTCAGGACTTCCTTTCCCTCTTCTCTAGGTCTGTACTGATCCTTGTCTTGCTGTAGAGATCTCACGACCATTGGCATTTTCGGAGAGTATGCATTTCCAAAATCAAACATTTCTAACACTTTCTGATTGTATGTTGACTTATGCACCAAAATTCCTTCAGGGGCATGCTTAAGCTGCAAGCCTAGACAATATTTGGTTTTACCCAAATCTTTTATTTCGAACTCCGACTCTAGGTAAGAGCTTGGTTCCTTAATACCTTTCAGGGTTCCAATGATATTCAGATTATCTTCATATACTAAGATTATACAAAATCCATCTTGAGATCATCGTATAAATTCATAGGGATAATTTTCATTGTTTGTGTAGCCTTTCTTGCATAGAAAGTCGCTTCAAGCGATTATACCACATCCTGCCTCTTGCTCAAGTCTATACAGTGACTTTCTGAGTTGCACATTGTATAGATTTCTATTTGCTCTGTCTTGGCTCGGGACAGGGATACATTCAGGTACCATCATATAAATATCATAATCCAAATTTCTATAATGGTATGCAGTTACCACATCCATCTATATCACTTTTAAGTTCAAGTTTGCGCCATTGAGATTTTTCTATGCATTTTTCATGATTTAATGTCATTTTCAGTGATTAAAAGCAACATAAACAATCATAGATAATCAAAACAGTAAATATAATACATAAATTGCATAGAAATGATAATAACAAAGTTAAACATACTTCAAATGCTAAAACTGATTAAAAAATTGAATTCCAAAAGCTATTTTCTGCCGGAATTTTTTTAATGAATTCTGCCATTTCCAGGGGTTAAATCGCAAAATTTTAGTTCTAAGAAAAAAAATTGCTCAATTTCAGGATCTACGAGGGGTTTTTCACAAAATGTCCTTATTCGCGAAAAATTCTTGTAATTTTTAGAATTTTGTGGGTTGTTTTGCAAAAATTCACTTTTTTGAGTTTTTTTGGGGAAAAAAACTTTGGCTGGCCCGATAGGCCCTTCCGGCCCATTCTGGCCCAGAACGACCGGATAAAAAAAACCCTATAGGGTTCGCTACCCCGTTCAAAGGAGGCGGTGGCGGCTCCATGAGAGCCCGACCATGGGTGTGGCCGTGGCCGTGGCGAGCGGCAGCTTCAAGACGGTATCTTCCGGCGAATCGGCGGGTGAGGCGGCGGCGCTTTGGGGCGACCAGCCGTGTGGTGGCTCATCCGGCGGCCATGTCGAGCGGCGCGCCGGCGGCCGGCGCAGCGACTATCGCGGCGGCTCCGGCTCGGCGGCAACTTCATGCGAGCGCGCGGCGGCCATGCAAGGTGGCTCGGCGGCGACTTCATGCGATCGCATGGCGGCCATGCGCGGTGGCGCGCCGTGTGGCCGTAGCGCACCTCTGGCGATGTGCCGATCTTTGAGGTGGCGGCGAGCGGCGGCCGAGGAGGTGTTCCGTGCATCGCCGAGTAACCGAGCGAGGCGTTGCTTGAGGAGGTGGCCGCGGCCGAGGCTTCACGCGGCGGCTAGAGCCTCCCATTCCTTCCTTTTTTTTTCTTTGCTTCCGTCATTGCCATGGTCGTGCAATGGCTCCGGCGCTTCAAGCGCGGCGTGGCGCAGCGTGCTCGAGCTCGGTGGGCTCAGGGTAGCAGTGGAGGCGGCCAGGTGAGGGTGGCTCGCCTGTTCGGGGTGGTGGCGGGTCGACTACATACCATCGACGATGGGAGCCGTCTTGCGACCGTGGCGGTTCAATCTGTCTGGTCGTCGATATTTTTTGTATTTCTGATTCATGCAATGTACTGTTCATGCATCCACCGATCGGCTTGGCCAGCGACTTCAAGTCATCTCACGGTAGATTAGAACATATTTGCAATCCACAATGCAATCATCTTCTCTTTCTTACAATCTATCGATCGACATTGTGCCGGCTATTTCAAATCGGCTCGCGGTAGATTAGAGAGAATTTGAACTGTAGAAACTAATCTAGAAAGCAAAATTTACAGAATTAAAAGCAATATAGACAATGTGATTCGCTCTACGAGCGTCGTGCTACGACAGTTACCTTTCGATCCGAGAAGAGTTGATCGCGCTGATAACGTGTTGAGTAACCGTCGTTGGCGAGTCCAGTCCGAACGATCACCTCGTAGACAATCATATAATCATATCAAACAATACAAGAATATAAAAACAAAATAGTAGATTGAACACAGAGATGTAGATAGCTCATTACTGCTTTTTATTGCTCTGCATACTACTAGTCTTTTATAATGACTAGCACCTCCTATGTATATAATCTATAAACTTTACTAGAATTTGAGATAAAATATTCATATATAGACATATAGATCGGCTGCTAGACGGAGTCTATAGTTTCCAACAAAAATAATAATCTGCACCCTTGATGCGACATGCGATTTTTTGTTGTTGCTGCTAACCGGTCCCCTACCGCGCGGAGCGTGTCATGAATATCATTTTTTTGGCTATTCGTTCGTCGGAGCGTTATTTTTGCAGTTCCATCGCGGAAGAGTGCCATTTTCCCGATAACTAGCTTGCAGAGCTCCACAGATGTCATCTTCTACTACAGCGAGGTTATGGTAATAATCGAGGAAGAAAAAATCCTCTTCGTTTCTTGACTTTCCTGCACTCTTCTGGGCCCGCAATTATTGCCCGCGCGGCTTACACCTCACTTATTGTAGTACAAGTCACAACTCGAGCAATCCCCATTCCTCACACACACGCAGCTCACCTAAGCTGTGAGCCCCCATGGCCGCCGCCGCGGAACCGCTCCGGGAGATCCCCGACGACGTCGTGGACGACATACTGCTCCGCCTGCCCTCGCCCTCATCCCTCGCGCGCGCCGCCGCGGTGAGCTCCTCCTTCCTCGGCCTCGTTTCCTCCCCGCGCTTCCTCCGCCGCCACCGTGCGCTCCACCCGGACCCGGCCCCCCTCCTCGGGGCCTTCTCCTCCTCCTGCTTCTCCGGCGCGGGCGGCGCCTTCCACCCAGCCGACCCGCCCCACCCGGCCGCGGCCGCCGCCCGCGCCGTCGCCGCGGCCGCGGACTTCTCCTTCGCCTTCCTCCCGGCGTCGCCCGACGCCGGCGCCGGGGCCAACGCATCCGGATGGCTCGTCCGGGACCACCGCGACGGCCGATTCCTCCTCGACCGCGCGTCCTCCGGCGGCAGCACCCTCTTCACGGATCTCGCCGTCTGCGACCCCCTGTCCCGCCGCTACGTACTGCTCCCGCCCATCCCGGAGGAGCTTGGCGCCGCTGTCATCAACCCGCTCACGGTCCTCGGCGGCCGGCGCAAGAGCGAGCCATTCCTCGCCCCGGCCGCCGCGGCGGACGACGCAGAGGCGGAAAAGCCCTGGTTCGCCGTGTTCTGGACGGCGCGGTGCCCAAGGAAGGTCGTGGCGCTCGCCTTCTCGTCGCGCGACGGGCGGTGGTGCGCGCTACCGTCGCTGGACTGCTTCGTCTGGAGAAGGCACCGGTCCCCCTTCAGCTGCCCGGTGCACGCCGTCTGGAACCGGCGGTACTACGCGCACGGCCGCTTCTACTGGGTGGACTGCCTCACCAACCGGTGGCTCGTGCTCGACACGCGCGCCATGGAGCTCTCCGTCGAGGAGATCCCGTCGCCGGCCGGCTTCTGGGAGGAGCACATCGCCGTCGTGGAGGGCGCGGACCGGAAGGTCGGCGTGTTCGCGCACGACTTCTACCACGCCGACGGCAACGCCAGCCTCTACTACTACACGATCGAGCGCGATGGCGAAGGCGCGCCGCGGTGGCAGCTGGAGAAGACGGTCCCGCTGCCGTGGCCGGCGGCGCACGGCCGGCCGTACTGCATCCGCGACGCGGCCAACGGATGTTTGATTCTTGAAGTGAACCAAGACCCGCGGCCGGCGTTCGTGGCAAACTACCGTAGCAGGGACGTCGAGCTGTTCAAAATCGATGTCAAGAGTTTCCAGCTGGAGACTGTCTGCCGGGCACGCGTTACCGGCGGCGTCGGCGACGGCTGCTGGCCGTACTTCGGCTTCCCGCCACTGCTGTCCTTGCCAACTGTTTGAGTGGCATGACCGCACGACCAGATTGCTCAACAAATTCCAAATGTTTACCTGCTCTTGTAAACCTTGAAGGTTGTATGTATACACTGCACTTGTATGCAAACCGAGATCTCGAATCAGATTGGAGGTACTTTAGTAGGATCGTAATCTAGAATCGAATCGGAGAATCTAAGTTCCTATCTTATTTTACTAAATAGTATATTTTCTCATCTACCACATCTTTTCGTTCGTGATTTTACCATTTATTTAATCATTTGGCACCCAACTAGATTTATAGTTGGCATGATATCGGCATTATATAATAATTAACACAAATTGGCTATAAAATGCATATTTTTTTGTACATATTATAATGATATGCTTTAAATTATAATTTAAAAGCTTTTATTTACAAAAACATAATGAAAGCAAAAGATTATTTGCTGTTTATACAAATAATTATTATATATGAATGAATATATAGTTAACTTTACAACAAAAAAGACATGTTAAATAATTTTTAATAATTAATTACTAGAATAGTAGAATCAGTTAGCATCGTCTATAAATTGTGTCTCAGATCCTACAAATCTTTTGGATAGTATGATCGGATCGTTGCACTCAATATAGGAGATTTTAAGACTCGGATTGAGATTCTAACAGTAGATTACCACAACATTGCTTGTATGTATGGTACATACATGTACGCATCAGTTTGTGTTTGTGTTGGTCTTGTGACCTAAACATTCACAGATGCTTACTACAACAAAACAAAACAAGAGTACATTATGATTATACCAGGTTCATGAATTCCATTTTTGAGTACATATAAACCCCCATAAGCAGGGGTATGCAACAACAAAAAGTATAGAGATAACAGTCACTGACATGAAACTTGCTCTCTGTTTTTTTCCCCTTTTCTACTCTGTCCCAGACCCACCCCCATGGTCTCCTTCCTCTCTACCATAGCATTACACACAAACAAACACCAGGAACTTTTATTTGGACTGTAGGTACTAGCTGCAAGTTGCTAGCTTCAAGCTGCTGTACAATCGAGAGAGAATTACTCATAGACCAAGCTGAACTTTGCGTCTTTGCCGTACATCTTCCACTCCATGTTCATAGTTCTCTTTGCTCGCTTGGAAGATTGTACAAGTTCTGCTGAGGACCATCCAGCGCCACCAGATGGATGTCCAGGGCCTGTAAAGGATGATCCAGCGCCACGAGAAGATGGTCCAGGGCCAGTTGAGGATGATCCAGAACGATGAGAACTGTACGGCAATGTTGTCGAGTTCACCAAGCCTATCATAGAAGGTATAAAGCTCTCCACAAACATTCCACAAGATATCAAACTCTCGCCACAAGGCATGTCGACATAGAAAACACTCCCATCCACAAGATCAATGTAGGTGAATTTCTTTTGGTTGCCAAAGAAGAGCTTCCTCTTGTGCAGGAAAAACGGCCTCATGCCCAAAGGTAACCGAGGAGCGACAGTGTACATGTGGACCCAGACTTGCCGGGTCGAGCCTGCCACCCAAATCTCTGAGGCTGTATATGCTGCTCCCTTGCAGGGCATTGACAATAAATGCAGCTTCCCTTCCCCCTCAAATAGCTCCAAATCACGGTATTTTACAGCTTCTGGTACGGCAATTATTGAGAACTTCTCATCTGTCAGGTTGAACCACAAGATTTTTCGAGTCAAATCAGAGCATATCTCATCAAGAAGTAGCCAATACAAGCCATCATTAACGATTACTGCCTTCGTTGCCTTCAGGAGGTCTGCAGATTCACGTACTGTCCTCCATGACAGTGTGCCAATAGTGCATACTTCAAATGTCAAGAACTGCAAGTGGTGGCGGACAGAAACCACCTTGTACTCTTTTGCAGAATGCACAAATCCAACAAAATATTCTGAAAAGGGGCTTGAGAAACAAGTTCTGAAACTGGCAATCCTAAATGCTTCCTTGTTGTTGGATTCAACACCTCAACACCACCTTTTAAATCATAGGCGCACACCAAGCCGTTGCAGGGGCCTGACATGTTAAACCTACATGAGAACACAAGCTCCATGCTTTTGAAGTTCATTGTGGTGGGATCAAATGTGTACATTTGGATAAGACCACGATCAACCGAGGTGAAGCAAGCAATGGACTGGTGGAAGCGGAGAGCACTGTGGAGGTGACGATCCACAAAAGTAGGTTCTTCAATGCAGTCTCGCCAGAACTTGCACACTCTGCGAAACTTGAGAACGACCCTACCAGGTAAGGAAGCAAGAATAATCTGCTGGACATCTTGAGGAAGAGATACTCGGGCTTGTCCTGCTTCATTTTGCTCGTCATTGTTATCTGCCATGGCTAGACTGCAAATTACAACTGTGACCAAGATAAAGGCTTAGTCAGCACACAATAGAAACAACAAAAAGGGAAAAATGATTGAATTTAAATTGTACTGGAACAAAAAACAAAGAAGCTGTGTGATATACATAAAAAAATTGGTCCACTTGATCAATAGCATCTGTGGTGAAAAGAAAACGTGTTAGTGCGGATCTGTCAAGTCACTCATATAGGACTGGAAGGTACATGCTTGAGGAGGAGGAGCAGGGTGGGATAGAAGGGTAGTTTCAGAATTCGAGACGACTGAGCTTGGGAGATTCTGCTTTTCTAATGTGATAAGTGAAAGTGTAAGGTAAAACAAATCCGATCTGCAAGTCCTAACTAACAACCAAACTAACTTAGCTGCATTGGTTTTCACTTTTCTGAAATAACAATAAACTAATCAAGATTATGAAAGTGTCTGTGCTTCATGAGAAAGATAAGACAAAACATGATTGGCTTATTCCAACAGCCTTACATAAAATTGGTTATCAAAATCAATTCACCTTATGGAAAGTTGAAGCAATAAAAGGTGTGCAAACATGAGGCATGAACCATATGTTCGGAACAGCATGCACTGTATTGAAAGGGTGACACCTTGACAGATAAGCTAAATGACAAAGCAATCTTAGATGTAACATTGAGGTTCAAGACTTTGATCGATTCTATCGCGCAGTTGACATTTCAAGCATGTTCATTTAAAGGCAACAATGAATGTATAATCCGAAAATCAGGAATTTTCCTTCAAATTATTAAGATGTTGGCTTATTACCATAAGGAGGTCAAAGGAATTGTCCTAAAAACTGCACACCAAAAATGCAAAAGTAATACCAATTGAAGAATGTTCTAATCAAGAGAGAGCTCAATTGCGGCGCCACGTGCCAACTGCTACATTAGCATCTTGATGTATGCAGCCGCACGGATCTTAAAGTGTTTGCCCTCAGTTGTCAATTTAACCAATGGTCCAGCTAAACCCGATAAAGCTTCTATTTATCCAATGTTCGACGGTTAGTAAGGCTAGTCATAACTCTTCTCGGTTCAACTACGACCATTGAAAAGAGCCTTTACAGCAGCATGACTCATTTAAGGCGGGTCTCCGGAGCAGAACGGTCATACAGTTTCCTCCAAGATTACATGCTAGTATATACTAAGAAGGAAAGAACCAGCATGTTCAACTCCAATCAAATGATTGATAGGTATGCTTTGTTAGCAGGTCACAGAGCCCAACCAGAGCAAATATAAATGTAATTCCTATCTTCTTTTACTTGACGACTATGCTGTGCCTGCATACTTAAAAGACTTATTCTCACTGCGTTATACTACTACATCACAGAGCGTGCACACAGTTGTGCTAAACTTCATGTGTAACTAATGTGTTCGTGCGCTACCACCAAAAGACAAGTGCTCAATTCCGGCTACGACTACGCCTACGAACCAAACATCACTTTTCCTACGGACGGATTACATCAGTAACAACAGCGAAACAAAAATAAGCAACAGATCTAGTAACGCGCAGGCGCAAGAACTGTATAGGATCACAAATCAAGGAGGACTGGATCGGAATCGGGTAGGACTCTTTCTTACCGCACCAAGAAACGAAGAAATCCTAGCCCGGACGGATCTGGGGGTGGTGCGGTGATCAGGGGGAGGAGAGCTAGGACCAGGAGAGACGGGCCTCGGCGAGCCACGATACCGAAGCGGCCGACCGAAGCGAGCGGCGGCCGGGGTGGAGAGGTTGGGGGTTGGGGTGGGGGCTTTTGCTCGCTCGCTTGGCTCGACCGGTGGTCCAAATGGGACGGTTATATGCAGAACGGCTAATACAATTGCCTACTTTGCTGAGGTAAAAAAAAAACCCTAATTTCGAGGGGTACAGAACGTGTTTGTCTAGTGAAAAAATGGATCTAGGATCAGTAGGCCTGGTGCTTGCCACTGATACCGCTCCGTTCCGGCCGGAATGGCAGAAACATTATTTTTCGGTGAGGAAAACAGGATAGCAAAGCCCTCGCCCTGTACCGGCTAAACTCCGGCGATCAATGTCGGTCACCGGCTGTCGTCGGAGCAACGGAGGTTTTCATTCTTGTGAGGAAGAAGAATTCATCGGATCTAGTGCGGCGAGGTCGAAGGGAATCGCCTAGCTAGGCCTCGCGTGCGCACGGGCCTAAGTTTGTTCAATTATAGCGTTGATAGATCTCGGGATGCTAGTTCATATTGCGATTAGGTAATTTTACATTTTAGTCATTGCAGTTATATATATATATATATATATATATATATATATATATATATATATATATATATAATACTTTCTCTTAGGGTGTAATTCTTTCACATTTGATATCTATATAAAACAACTTGGCATCTCCTTTAACACTTTGCGTATACTCATATATTAATTATAAGATCTTAATATCTAACTACTACGAAAAATTTGTTAGAGAGTCCATAGTTTTTAGCATATTTTATAAATACCTTCATATTCGCGTTAAAAGGGTATGTCAAAAATTATACATACCATATACAGAAGGTGTGAATACCACCTAGGTGGTCTTATATACTCATTATACTATACATACATCTCTTCTACGCATAAGATACTCACTACATTGTGAGATACAGAATATGGAGTAACTACTCCCGGGAGTAGGAAAAAGGCTTTCTATGTGTAGTTACTCACTACATATATATAGGAAGCCTTTTTCCTACTCCCGGGAGTAGTTACTCCCTATTCCGTATCTTACAATGTAGTGAGTATCTTGCGCAACCGAGAGTATGTATGTGTAGTATACAAGTATATAAGACCATCTAAGTGGTATTCACACCTTTTCAGGGGTGATATGTATAATTTTTTTGGACATACTCCTTTTTAGCACGAATATGAAGGTATTTATAAAATAAGCTAAAAACTATGGACTCTCTAACAAATTTTTCGTGTAGTTCGCATTGGAATATCTTATAATTAGTATATGAGTATACCCAAAGTGATAAAGGAGTATGCCAAATTGTTTTAGGTGGTATATCAAAGGTGGGAGTAACTACACCCAGGAGTAGAAAGTATTAATCCTATATATATATATATATACACACACACTAGTGTTAATGAGTAATTCAGTGTTAAGGTGCTAATACTAATTTTGACCGTTGGAAGTGGGAGCATGCATGATGTTTAATGAAGACGCATTAATGAAGGTGCATTGAAGGTAGGAGCATGCAAAGTGATTAAATGATTTAGATGTGCGAGCTCGTATTAATTTTGGTTGTTCAATTTAGATTTAACGGTTAAGATTGGTATTAATACTTTAGCATTGAATTACCCATTAGCACTAGATACGTTCCATATATATATATATATATATATATATATACACGCACTTTAGTTTGATCATCTATGGCCATACACATGTAAAGTTGGAAATGTTTAAAGACCAAAATAGAACACTGTAATGCTACGGTACCGAAACGTTTCGCTCCAATGGTACATTAGAATGGTCGTTGGAGCTGAATGTGATCTATGTTGGTGGTCCGAGACGTTCAGTCTGGCCAAACTTAGCTTAGGACGGATTAGCTTGTAAAAATTAATATTCTAGAAACACTAAAGTTAATTCCTAGGATAACTATAACTCTCGCTCTCTTTTTTTGGGATGACTGATGGTTAACATACGAAGATAATCCATAGGGTAAATGTTTTGGCCATTTGCTTCTATGCTCCCCTCGAGAAGATGGAGAAAAAACCTATCGATGTTCAGTTTTCTTCGAAGAATAAAACCTTGGTTTACTCATCTCGAGTTTCGAGGTGCTGACAAAAAAGAACACTATTTATGTTCTAAAGATTCTATCAAGAATCAAAACTTCGTTGCTCCTCTCAGACCCTGTCTGGTACAGCTCCAGATTTTACTCCTGATTATCTGAGAATTCACTTATTTGAGAATCTGGAGCTGTCTGTTGAAACCGTTTGACTGGTAGGTTGACTCTAAAAATCATATGAGGGGGGATTAAAGGTAAATAGATCATATCACCCCTAGGTGTAATATTTCAATTGTATTTGTGTAACTCAGTGGTATTTACGGGTAAAAACTTCAACTTTAAATGATATTTCCGTTTCTGAAGGTTGAATTCTCACGAGAATCTGCTGGGAGCCTGCTTCTCGTTGCTAGTTCATTTTCGATACAACTCCTCGCGAGAAGTAGAATATAGTAGTTTTGAGAATCAGGCTGTTTGGTACGACTTCACAAGAATCGATTGAGAAAATGAAAGTGAAAGCTGTACCAAATAGGATCTTAATATGATGGACAATAAAAATTGTCGATGTTCTAAAGATTTGTTGGATGAACAAAAACTTCTTTGCTCCTGTCATTGTACTGAGAAAGAAAATAAATATGATGTTTTATTTTAAAAAAAAAAACCTATCGATGTTTTAAAGATTTAACGTGGTGAGAAAACAAAAACACAATCGATGTTCTAAAAAAACATCCATAAAAAATGCTGTCAATTGTTGAGAGTGGGATTTGAACCCACGCCCTTTCGGACCAGAACCTTAATCTGGCGCCTTAGACCAACTCGGCCATCTCAACATCGACGCTTAGTCTCTGACACCTAAGCCTTGTATATCGTTTGTTCGGTCTGGCTTTATCCACTTTTGAATAAGCCTTGCCGTTATCCACTGCATTCACCTGATGATATCTTCCTTCAACCCAGAACAATGGAGAAATTGGGGGGATGAAGGAGAAAGGAGAGATACAATTTGATGGTCAACAACACATGGTTTAGTGGTAAAAATGGGAGAAAAATTGAGGTTGGGAGGAGCAATTTCACGATAATATTTTAGAAAACTGACAAACTTTTAGTAGCAAATAAGGAATTTGCATGTTCTTTCTTGGACCGATAGCTCAAACTGCACTGTTCTTGGATGCCGGTGTCCGTCGGAACCGAAGGCGATTCGGTCGACAGGTCGCGGAAGAGCTCCCTCTCTGAAGGCAGTGTGTGGGGTTTCCAGGAGGAGAGCAGTTTCAGAAATGGCAGTTCTTGATACTGCAACCTCTGGCATAAATCTCTACGCCATGTCCATGCCGCCAGTGCAGGCAGCAATGCTGGAGCCTGATGTTATCATAATGCGCATTGCCTAGTGTAACGAGGGCATGGATAGGATCATATAATACAATCTGTTGATTTCGTTTTGAAGTGTTCAGGTGCCGAAAGCTGGACATTGGAGTAAAGCTTAAAGCTACGCACATCCAAGCAGTGAGATGTTTTTGCACGATTAGCTGCTAAGACTCTATCATCAGCTTATATATGAAAAAACTCTCTTTCTTGATTTCAAGATGTTGTCGAGGGGGAGGGACCGAAAGCGCAGGAAGGCAATCTAGTGCAGTTCATCTAGGTCTGCCGCCACGCAAATAGATCTAGGTTTTCACCATGCCTCGAGATAAACTCTAATAAGCTAACATTTTAGAACTAACGCTAATTTATATGCACACACGATATAAAAAAATAAGCCATAAATACACCAATGATATGAAACTTTAGCTCAACGCTTTAACATAAAACATAATAAGAAAAATATGACAAAATATAAATAATATGGGTAATACTACTATCTATATCTGCTATACCGGTTCGCTTGTACGCTTTGTCACCGTTTATCAAGCGTTTTTTTTCTACAGCTACTTCTCGTGTCTTTTCTATAGCCATCAAACAAGACTAAGACTTCTCTCTTGTCCTCCCTACCCCTCTCTCTACTTTCATCTCTCTTGTCATGGCCATGGCTTAGCTGGAGCTTCGTGTGTGTCTCCATGTTTCTCTCCTTCCTTCGCCACTTAGGGTCACGATAGGAGCTCCACGTAGATGCATCTCCTTTCGAAGCCACCATCATTCATGCTGGTGAGCGTCGCCTAAATCAGCCACGCTCCACCACGGCCAGTCATGGGCCATGAGTTGTTAGCGTTGTTGATGAAAAAAGAAATATTACGGTCCGTTGTTTCAGCTGCTCCTCTGTTGTTTCTTCTGATGTTGCGGTCAGTTGAAAACAATGTTGCGGCCTATTGAAAACAATGTTGCATACTGTTCTTTCGAATGTTGTATCTGTAGAAAAAGTGTTGCATCTGTAGGAAAAAAATATTGCATCTATAGAAAAAAAAATATTACATACTGTTCACGGCGATGTTGCAATTTTTTCCAATGCGTTTTTTTTTCTAGATGCTTTGTTTCTTGATTTGTGATGTTGCAACCATTGTCCTGCGTTTTTTCAGATGCTTTGTTTCTTGATTTGTGATGTTGCAACCATTGTCCTAGGATGTTGCAACCGTTGTCCTGGGATGTTGCAATCGTGTTCGGAGGATATTGCATGCAGCGACATTCCGATTGGGAACCCAAGCGTCGATCCTAGCACCCAAATCGGACGTCCGGGTGATAGTATCGCAGCGGCGTCACATCTCCTCGTCTCTGCCTAAATTATCACCAACCCACAGTATCACCTCATCAAATGGGATGTGTCGCTGGTCCTTCGCTCGCATCCGGTCACCCCATCTCCCTCCGCTTGCCACCTATCGCCCCGCTCTCCCCGCTGCCCTCCCCTCGTCGATCGGCTCCCGTGCCGCGAGTGAGAGAGAGGGAGGGAGAGAGATTGGGGAGAAGCTTCGCCACGACATGAACACTAGTGGTGTGGTGCTATGCTCCGTGCGGTATTGCTGCGTGGGGTGGAATGGGTGGTGGTGTAATAATGCAGCGTTGTGCTGTGCTGGTGCGTTGTAGGGATAGAGCGATGGGAGAGCAGTCAAAGGAGAAAAAGGGTCACGAGTCAAATGTAGGCGCACATGGAAACGTGTGGCCGAAGGGAAGTGTTCGATGCTTTTGATGGCATTGGACGTATGCCTAATAGCATTGTCCAAATAATATAGCATAGTAGAGATACAATTTGAGTACTTAAATAACGTAGATTTCATCTATATCCTAGCCCACCATTTCTTCATCAATAGTCGGACAAGAACCAGAACCTACAAAGACAATATAAAAACTAAATCAAACAGATGTACGATTAAATACAAAGAACATGAAGTTTACATTTGTAAGAAGCTAACTTACCACTAGCGCGAGATAGTTATTTCTTACGTGTCATCATTCCTTGAAAACGTTCTAAAATTTTACCATCTTTAATAGTTGCAAATATGTCTTGCTCAATATAGCGTATCATGCTATGATTCATCCATTCATCATTCAGCTTAGTCCAAAAACCAGTCTTAATAATGTTCATAGCTGAGAAGGCTCTTTCTACAGTTGTTGTTGCCACTGACAAAATTAAGGCCAATTCAATTAGATGATATACCAATGGAAAACCGTGTATCGGTCGGTCTGAACTATCTTCACATCAAGATTTCTAAGATTATTACAGTTTGCAAAATCAAGATCATCTCTCACATCAGCAATAAATGTGCCTAGTTAGTCCCTAAGGACTACATAATCATATTAGGAGAAGTCAACGGCATACAACCTAGCAAGTTCAATTAATTTGTCTTCATCAAAGTTAGAAAAAGAATTCTTTGGATTAAGATAAGCAATGCTCCTCAATAACTGAGTAGATCTTTCAACAACGTGATTATTCAACTCAATAATAATTTTATCATGCACCACAATAAATATTTCATGATAGAAATGATCATAGTAAGTTACCAACCGGTCACCATGACCCCTTGAACGACTCCTAACAAGTATTTTGTCATACATGTTTGGCACAGAGATATTATGTTGGAGGCAAAAGGTGCTTGTCTCTTGAAAAGCTCATCCCAACCATGATTTCTTACTACCTCAATTGTCTTCAATGTGGTCCCAATTAACCCTGCATTACGAACAATATTTTGATATTTCTTTTGCAAGCATTGCTAAAGATCACTAGTCTTGCCCAAAATTATAATCATAAACATGCATGATAAGTACAAAGTCAAAGTTTTCTATTTGTTCCAACAAGCTCGAAGCTGTTGTTTTTTGTGTTGTATTATCATCACTCAAGTTCTTTAATACCTCTAGGACCAAATCCCATATGAGAATAAGACGACACAAGGTTTTATGATATGAACCCCAATGAGTATTGTCTGGCCTTTCAAGGTTAGTTTGTTGGTTTTTCCCTCTTCCTAGGAAAATTTCACCGGTCTCTAATTTGTTTATAGTTTTATCATGGTAATCTTGGCCCAATTGACCTCTTCTGTTACAAGAAGCATTAACCGTGTTGACAATCATGGTGGTGTAGTAAAAAAACTAAGAAGAACAACAGTTGGCAATAGAAACAACCACTAATTGCAGCTGATGAGTAAAGCAATGGACATAAAAAGCATATGTATTTTCATCTAATATTGTGGATATCGTGAGGATATGTGCACGATCTCAGGATGATGAGTCAATTGGCAATGGCGTTATTGGTTTGCAAAATCTCGCGTTTTGGGTTTTCAAGGTTTGTCGAGCTTTGGCGATCGGAGGTTGTCTTGGCGGTCGACCGAGCAGCGATCCGGCCCGCCATGGTGGCGGTCCGCGTGATTTGAAAGTTGGGTTTTGGGTGAGCCAAAAATAGGTTGTGTAGGCAAGTGAGGAGTCTCTGGATGTGGTCCCATCATTTTGGAGATCCGATCAAAAGGTCTATTCGATTGAAATTTCGAAGGTTTGAATTTCTCGCTTGAATTTTAGCTAAGTCCTTTGGACCGGTCCGACCGCCGTTGTGGGAGCGGTCCGCAATCGGTCGGACCATGATCGGGCCGGCGATCACTGGAGGTGAGCCAAGTGTTGCATTGAGTTGATTTTGAGTGTGTGATTCTCACGAACTTCAATGCTTTATTGATGTATATCGCTCGTGGGTCAAGTTGAGAAGAACTTGTTCGGAAAATTGGCTTGCGAGTCAGCGGCGTCAGCGGTGAGTGGATCGGGACTACGCTTGGAGAGCCGAGGTCGAGCGATCGGGGATCTGGGTGAGGTCGTGTGACTCAAGCATGGTGCGAGAATGGACAAGATGGATCGAGCGGTGGTTGATGCAATTTGGTTGGATCGGCGGTGTGGATATCGGTGCGAGTCTCGGGAGGTTATGGGATTCGGACAAGAGAGGCTTGGCGTCGATCATTGCTTCAATAGTTATTGTGTGTGGGTCCCATGTGTAAGAGACCCAAAAGGAAACCCTAGCTCTCTAGTATAAATAGGAAGGGTGAGGTGGAAAACCTAAGTAAGCATTCATTTAGCCCCTTCTTCCTTTTCTAGGGTTTGGAGGAGAGGAGAGGAAAACTAGGGTTTGGAGTGTGCTCCTTGTTGAGCTCTTGCCCTCCTTGGTGGAGAGGCTTTGTAAGCATCTATTGTGGATGAACAATCTTGTGATGCTTAATTGAAAGATCAATTGCTCCTTTGTGTTCTTCTCTCTTTTGGATGTTTTTGGTGCTTCCTTGATTCAAAGGTTCATGCTTGGTCTCTTGGCCTACTTTACCTTGCTTTGATGTGTGGGATTACTACTAGAGTCATCTAGATCATCAAACCCCACAAGCAAGTCTTGAATCAAGATTTCCTCATTTCTAGGGTTTGTGCACCTCTTTGGTAAAATCTCAAGAGATCGTTTTTGCGAAGTGGATCGACCGATCGTCGCTAGAAATAGGTCTCCAATATCTTTAGGAAGGTGTGCTAGAAATTTGGTCAAGTTTTATTGGTTGAATCAAAAGTTGGATCAAATTTCGTTTTGGATTTGGGTGGAGTTTTTGATCTTGGACTCTCACCGGTCGAAGCCCTTCAACGGCGGTTCGACCGCCGTGTTTTCGAGCCATTGGTTTGCCGGGTCGAACCGCCCACCGGTCCGACCACCGGATAGTTGCTTGGTCGGATCGCTCCTTGACCGTCGGTCCGACCGCCGTGGTAGCCGGTCGGACCGCCGTGTCGATGAAGAACATTGAATGTCGTGGTGCTTGAGGGCTTATCAAATTCAACACAAGGCTTCGTTGTGTGCTCACTAAACTTCTTAGCTTTCATAGCTAAAGGAGTAAAGTACGTGTTGGTTTTGATTTAGGTGAGAAAGTTTTGAAAGCGCCTATTCACCCCCTAGTCGCCTTTCCGGTCCTACAAGTGGTATCGAGGAGGTTAGCTCTCTTCTATAGATCTTAAGCAGGTCTTTGGAGCCATGGCGATCGACAAGTACTCAACCAAGCCACATTTTTTTGAGGAGTTGACTTTGCATTTGGAAGGCTCGTATGCAAGCGTATATCGAGGCTCAAGGGCACGCTTATTTGGCTAAAGGTGAAAAACCCTTATGTCGTGCCACCGATGGCGATACGATCACTCGGATGTGGAGGCCAACAAAGAAGGCTCGAATTATTTGATCCAAGGCCTTAGTCGATCCGAGTTTGGCGTGTTGCTCACTTGCGGTCTGCTCACGAGATCGGCGGACACTTTGTGATTATCACGAAGGGTCCACTGCGATCAAGGAAGTGAGGCGAGAATCGGCTCAAAAGGTTTACTCGAAGATCGAACAAAGGCACGGTGAGTCTTTGGATGAGTGTGGGAAGATTCTCTAAAATTCTTCATGATCTCGCGTTTGTTGACTTGATATTTTCGAGTGCGAAAATGCACGCCACCGACAGGTGCTCTTGATGTGAAGGTGCGGGGTATGAAGATCACTTCCATCAATGACAACATGTCATGAGTGAGCTTACCATGGATAAGCTCTACTCGAGGTTGAAGACGCATGAGATTGACTTTATCTCGCGTCTCCCCAAGACAGTCGATGGCTTTAGTGGTCGACAAATCCAAGGGTTGCTCTTGATTCTCTTGATTTTAGCTCATCGGCTTTTCATTATCGCTTTACATTCCTTGAGTGATGAGCAACTTGAGAAATTGCGAGGATGACTTAGCCCTCCTTTCCACCAAATTCACAAGAGCGTACAACAAGGTGAGAAGCAGGAGGAGGAGTGGACCTATCACGTGCTTGAATGTGGTGAGCCAAACCACATTCGCTCCAAGTGCCCCAAGCTAAAGGGCAAGGAGGAGAAGGAGACACGAAGACATCCCGGAGAGGATGCAAAACCAAGAAGACAAACTATCGAAGTTTGTCGGTAGGGTCCTGCCGCTCTTGAGAATGTAAATATGCGATGTGGACTCGGAACGGAGGACGACGAGAGTGATTCGTATGATCACGGCATGTGTTTCATTCAAATTCCTCCAAAGATGAGGATCTTTTAGTGATCGATGAGGTATGCCCTTCTATTGCCGATATGAAAAGGGCTTTGGTGCTTCTTTGAGCGAAATTGCATAAGCAAGTAAAAATGATTAGGAAGCGAGGACATTATGATTGATAATTTGAATCTTGAAGTTGTTAGGCTTAAATCTATCAATCCTGCGATATTTGTGATTCTGCACTAGCTTACTTAACGATTTGACAAGCTTGAAATCTGCTCATTCCTCTGTCACAAATCAACTAAAAGATGCTCTCGATGAACTAGAATCTTTCAAGTCTAGATCGCTTGTTTAGATGTCATTCCTCTTGATGTACCGCCATGGAAGCTATCCTTTAACTTGCTCTAATTGTGCTTTGCTAGAATTAAAATTGGATAGTTCCTTAAAAGAATTGCAAAAGTTTGATGCAGTCACACATGCTCTCATTGTAAGGATAATAGGATTAAGATGCAAGAGATAGCGAAACATTGATTTACTCTAGAGTTGCATCTTGTGAAAATTGTCCCAAGCTTACAATTGAAATTGAAGCCTTAAACAAGACCCTGGAAGAAAAGGCTAAAATTGAAAGATCCATGTCCTTTACTGCTTCTAAAAAGGTTATTGATTCTAACTCTTGTGTTTTGAATCTTTGAAGTTGAAACCATGGTTAGTCGGATACAAGAGGCTTTTAGAGTCAAGTTTAAGGAGCGATTGAGTAGGATTGGGAATCCTCTTGTGTGTCTTGTGAGGCCTTCAAAGTGGAAGTGACCCTTCTTAAGAGTAAGCGCAATGAGGTAATCAAGTCTAGCAAGTGTTCTAGATGTGAGGAGTTAATGAAAGAGAATGATTACCTCAAGGTGACTCTTGAGAAATTTTCAAGTGGGAAAAAGAAACTCAACATGATTCTTGATCAATCCAAGGTGAGCGTGAAAAATAGTGGTCTAGGTTTCAACCCCCTAGAGCATTCCAAGAAAAACCCACCTAAGATTGCTAGAGTTGTGAAGAATGGTTTGTTTGAGCTAGAACCTTCTAAGCCATCCGGGGTTGTTTTCAAATCCGTGGTTTTGCTCAAACTCTTTACGCAAGAAAGGTGCTTTCACTCATTCTGCATGACCCTCAAAAGGTCGAGACCATTGCACTTTCTCGCAAGAAAGAAGGCCATCTTGTTGAGTTACCTTAGGAGAGCAAAACTTGAGAGAAAAGAGAGGATGAGCGTCCTAAGATCCATTAGAGGAGTCCCTTCTCCAGATGTAGTCTCTAGAGCTAGGCAGCCTGTTTATCGCACCACACATAGGCCTAGATTTGTAGAGAACATTGTAGACTCTTTTGGTGGGTCTAGGCAGCATGTTGGATTAGGACATCGTGAGGAGAGACACCGGGTAGCACCTAGACAGGGGGAGTATCGATCTTTTGGTAGATCGTTTCGGAGAGGTCTAGGTGGTTCTCATGTGCATTCTTATGATTTTGTCCCTGATCATGTTTCAGCTATTACTACTGCTGCTCCCAGACATCGTGCTTCTCAGTACTGGATTCCTCGTTCATTTATCACTAACTTGATCGAGGCACGGATGTTTTCTGATTGTGCCTTTTAGGTCCGTCGTGCGAGGAAGGAGGACAAGTGGCTTGTAGACTCCGGGTGTTCTCGACATATGACCGGAGATTCTAGATGGTTCTCCTCCCTCACGTGCATCCGCAATGAATTGATTACATTTGGGGATGCTTCTCTGGGGACCGTTGCAAATCGCAAAGGGCACTGTGGCGTCAACGACAAGTTCATGCTAAAAGACGTCGCTTTGGTAAGTAAGCTGAGGTATAATCTTCTATCTGTTTCTCAGCTGCTTGATGAGGGTCTAGAA
The DNA here is from genome assembly GCA_036346395.1 of Hsuehochloa calcarea. Taxonomy (NCBI): domain Eukaryota; kingdom Viridiplantae; phylum Streptophyta; class Magnoliopsida; order Poales; family Poaceae; genus Hsuehochloa; species Hsuehochloa calcarea. The sequence goes on along the minus strand of CM070596.1, from coordinate 10,330,201 downwards.
GTGAGGTTTAAGAGAGGTGAATGTAGAGTTCTAGATTCCTCAGGTGAGCTTGTTTTGAGATCTCAGATTTGAGAAGATTTTACGTGCAAATTTCACATTTCTTCGCTTCTAGTCCTAGGTGTCTTGTGGCCTCTGATTCTCATGACCTTGTTTTGTGGCATCGTAGACTTGGGCATATAGGTTTTGATCATTTGTCTAGAGTCAGTTGCAAGGACTTGATTAGAGGTTTGCCTAGGTGAAAGGTGTCGAGATCTTGTGTGCTCTCCTGTAGACATGGTAAGATGGTGTCCGCTTCCCACCCACCTCTTACTTTGGTAATGGTGATGGACTGGACTGACTTCTTCACTTAGATCTGATTGGTCCTTCTAGAGTTCAGTCAGCTGGTGGGAAATGGTATGTGCTGGTGGTTGTGGATGATTACTCGAGGTATTCATGGGTTTATTTTCTTGCTTCTAAGGGCGAAGCATTTGGATTCTTTAAAGAATTGGTCCTTAGAATTGCTTTGTTGACATACTGGAGCTTTGAGAGCCATTAGGAGTGATAATGGGACGAGTTCAAGAATTCTTCTTTTCTACCTTCTGTACGATAGGGAATTGAGCATCGTTTTCTTCTCCTAGAGTTCCTCGGCAGAATGGTGTTGTAGAAAGGAAGAACAGAACCCTTGTAGAGATGGCTCGGACCATGCTAGATGAGCATTCTACTCCTAGGAGATTTTGGGCTGAGGCGATCTCTACTGCTTGTTATATCTCCAATAGGGTTTTCTTGAGATCTGTGGTTGGGAAGACTTCTTATGAGCTTAGATTTGGTCATTCTCCCAAGGTCTCTCATTTCAAGATTTTTGGTTGCAAGTGCTTCATTCTTAAACATGGAAATCTTGATAAATTTGAGTCTAGATGTTTTGATGGCATATTTCTTGGATATCCTGCTCATTCTCGTGGCTATCGTGTTTTTAATGTTGATACTAACAAAATTGTTGAGACTTGCGAAGTCACTTTTGATGAGGCTAGTCACAGTACTAGACCCGATGCTTGGTACAGTTTCAAACCCAAGAAAGCATCTTCGTCGATGATGATTACGAGGATGAAGACCCAAACCATCCTCCCGCTACCTCGAGAGGGGTGGAGAGCTGCTACTACTACTTGATGTCGGTGAGCACCGCCTCCTATCCCCACCGACGATCCGAGTGGCTCTGTTCCTACCTCCACAACTCATGGGGTTGAGGCCATACGCACCAGAGCACCTCTTCGCATTCGGCGACAACATCCTCGAGCAATGATGATTGGGGATCTTCAAGAGCGAGTCACTCGCTCGTGTTTATTTCTCCGATTCCCATGCACATTCTCGCTTTTGTCGCTTCTTTTGAACCCCGAGATATCACCCATGCCTTATCGATGCCTCTTGGGTCAATGCCATGCATGAAGAGCTTGAAAATTTTGAAAGAAACAAAGTCGGTTTTTAGTTGAGCGACCTTCCGATTCTCATGTTATTGGAACAAAATGGGTTTTTAAAAATAAGCAAAGTGAGGATGGATTGGTTGTTCGCAATAAGGCTAGACTTGTTGCTCAAGGTTATTCTGTAGAGGCTTAGACTTTGAGGAGACTTTTGCTCCAGTAGCTAGATTGGAGGCCATTCGCATTCTTTTAGCATTTGCAACATCCAAGGGTTTCAAGCTTTTTCAAATGGATGTTAAAAGTGCTTTCTTGAATGGCTTCATAGAAGAAGAGGTCTTTGTCAAGCAACCTCCAGGTTTGAAAATCAAAAATTCCCAAACCATGTTTTAAACTCTCTAAAGCCTGTATGGATTGAAACAAGCTCCTAGAGCTTGGTATGACAGCTTAAGAGTTTCTTGCTTGAAAATGATTTCAAAATGGGAATGGTTGATAAAACCTTGTTCACTCTCGTGCATGGCGGTGATTTCTTGTTGGTTCAAATATATGTGGATGATATTATTTTGGTGGTTCCTCTCATGCTTTGGTGTCTAGATTTTGATTCTATGAGCGGTGAATTCGAGATGAGCATGATGGGAGAGTCGACATTCTTCCTTGGTCTTCAAATCAAGCAAGCGAAAGAAGGCACCTTCGTCCACGAGTAAGTATACAAAGGACCTTCTTGGCGCTTCAATATGGGAAGCGAGAGGCCAATGTCTACTCCCATTGCAACAACCACCGTCTTTGGACCACGATGAGGATGGAGAGTCCGTGGACCGGAAGAGTACCGCGATATGATTGGCTCCTCCTCTATCTTACAACGTCGAGGTAGGACATACAATTCGCCGTATGTCCATGCGCTCGATTCGAGCTTCCTCGTGCTTCTCATCGTCAAGTCAGATGCGCGCATCTTGGTATCTTCAAGATACGCTTGATTTTGGACTCGGTATTCTTCTTCTTGGCTCTTTCAATTCGAGCATTTTCGATCTTGATTTCACGGTGTAGAGTTGATAGGAAGAGTACTTACGGCACTTGTCATTTCTTGGGCACATCACTTGTTTCTTGGTCTTCCGAAAAGGTCTTACATTGCCTGATCCACGGTGAGGCCGAGTATGTAGCTGCCGCGTTGGTCGCTCTCGAGTTCTCTGGATTTTGTCCACGCCGCGAGACTATGGATTATCTTTGGGAAGTGTTCCTCTTTTCGTGACAACACTTACGCAATTAATATTGCCAAAACCCATTGCAACATTCGAGGACTAAACACATTGACATTCGATTTCATTTTACGAGAGACCATGTTGAGAAAGGTGATGTTGTGCTTCATTTTGTAGAGTCGAGCAACGACTTGCGGATATTTTCACTAAGGCTCTTGACTCTTGGCGTTTCTTTGCTTATGGGAGAGTTAGGGTTATTAGTCCTATTGGAACATTTTTGGGGAAGTTGCTCTTTTGCATTCATTGTATCATAATGCATGTTTCATTTCATTTGTCTTGCATTGTGTAATAAAATCGGTGGAGCTTTGATTATTATCCTTGTATGACTTGTTCTTATATTCTATACCTTGTCATATCGAGTGATAGTCTGCTAGACCTCTTTATGGCTCTTCGTGTGTGGCTTAGCTTTTGACTTGCTAACTTTATATCTGTGAGAAATTTGAATCAAATCATGTCTTGTTGGATCTTGTGACTAGTTTTGCTCTAGTGATCCACTTATGATTCTCGCCATGTCTTACAAGTTGAATTGAGTCTTGAACTTATTACGAGTTGAAAAATGAGCTTTTTATCTTATTAAGTCAAGCAAATGAAAAATGAGATTTTCTGTGCGAAAAAGCGATCTCACCAATCCTTTCTCATGAGACGGCTTGCCATTGCACTAGGCATGAACTCGGGGAGTTTTGGATGACCTAGATCATTCTTTTAAGCTTATCGCTTGAGATGGTCGCGGCAAGGCTTGAGATCTAGCACAGCAAAAAAAAGGGAGAAAGAAAAAGAGAAATTGCCCAAAAAGGGCTAAGTGCTTGAGCTTTTGCTTCAAAAGAATTTTCTTAATGCTCAAAATGCCTCAATTCTTATTTTGAGTCTCTTTTACTTATAGACATGGCTTGACTCATTTTGGTTGCCTTGAGTGGATCTATGATTTTGAGCAACCTTTCATGATTTCAATTCTGTTAATCTCAGATTTTTGCTATCTTGGTTTTAGCTTTGCAGTACACGTTTTGCCATGATTGAATATAGCGTCTTCTCCTTATATGGCTTGGTATAATACTTGTACTGTCTATATGTATAATGGTCATGGCTCCTTTTCACTAAAATTCAAAAATAAAGTCATTCCTTCATGCTCTTTCTTTTTCATGCATCTTGATGAATTCATTGTCAAAGGGGGAGAAAGATTGTGAAGAAAATGTTGTTAATAATGTTGGAGCTTTTGGTTTCATACTCAAGGTTTAATATAAAAGAACTTCATAAAATAAAATTTTTGAACCTTTTGAAAATTTGTGATCATGGTGAGTTGAGTTTCTGGATTTCATTGTCTTATTTTATTTGATTTGCAATTGAAGGATACTCACAATGATCAAAGGTCTAATAGAACAATGTGTCTTTCATTTGGACCTAAGTGAGATTTTTGGCTACTTTCTGGAAATTGAATCCTTTTGTGCCTTCAATGCCTTATCTCACCTGCTTACACTATTCTGAAGCCAGCTTGGTCGGTTCCTAGGCTTTTTGTTGCTTATGGACCAAGTTGTGCCTTTATGCGAAAACGGCGAGTTTTTATTTTTCATTTTGAAAAACCACTTTTTCTTGAAAATTGCCAATGTGTTCATCAAGGGGGAGATTGTGGATATCGTGAGGATATGTGCACGATCTCAGGATGATGAGTCAATTGGCAATGGCGTTATTGGTTTGCAAAATCTCGCGTTTTCGGGTTTGCTCCAAATTTGTCGGGCCCTTGGCGGTCTGACCGGTTGTCTTGGGCGGATCGCCTTGGAAGCGATCCGGCCGCCATGGTGGCGGTCCGACCATGATTTGAAAGTTGGGTTTTGGGTGAGCCAAAAATAGGTTGTGTAGGCAAGTGAGGAGTCTCTGGATGTGGTCCCATCATTTTTGGAGATCCCAGTCAAAGGTCTATTCGATTGAAATTTCGAAGGTTTGAATTTCGCTGAATTTTGGCTAAGTCCTTTGGACCGGTCCACCGCCGTTGTGGGAGCGGTCCGGCAAGATGAATCGGTCGGACCGGCCGTAGGCGATCGGGCCGCGATCACTGGAGGTGAGCCAAGTGTTGCATTGAGTTGATTTTGAGTGTGTGATTCTCTGAACTTCAATGCTTTATTGATGTATATCGCACAGGGCGGCGTGGGTCAAGTTGAGAAGAACTTGTTCCGGAAGCGGTTTGTTTGTCTATTCTTCGTCGCGGTGGCTTGCAGTCAGCGGCGTCAGCGGTGAGTGGATCGGGACTACGCTTGGAGAGCCGAGGTCGAGCGATCGGGGATACCGGGTGAGGTCGTGTGACTCAAGCATGGTGCGAATGGACAAGATGGATCGAGCGGGTGGTTGATGCATATTTGGTTGGATCGGCGGTGTGGATATCGGTGCGAGTCTCGGGAGGTTCCGATGGGATTGGACAAGAGAGGCTTGGCGTCGATGAGAACCGTGATCAACCTACGTGGTGAAGCGGCGATTGCTTCAATAGTTATTTGTGTGGGTCCCATGTGTAAGAGACCCAAAAGGGAAACCCTAGCTCTCTAGTATAAATAGGAAGGGTGAGGTGGAAAACCTAAGTAAGCATTCATTTAGCCCCTTCTTCCTTTTTCTAGGGTTTGGAGGAGAGGAGAGGAAAACTAGGGTTTGGAGTGTGCTCCTTGTTGAGCTCTTGCCCTCCTTGGTGGAGAGGCTTTGTAAGCATCTATTGTGGATGAACAATCTTGTGATGCTTAATTGAAAGATCAATTGCTCCTTTGTGTTCTTCTCTCTTTTGGATGTTTTGGTGCTTCCTTGATTCAAAGGTTCATGCTTGGTCTCTTGGCCTACTTTACCTTGCTTTGATGTGTGGGATTACTACTAGAGTCATCTAGATCATCAAACCCCACAAGCAAGTCTTGAATCAAGATTTCCTCATTTCTAGGGTTTGTGCACCTCTTTGGTAAAATCTCAAGAGATCGTTTTGCGAAGTGGATCGACCGATCGTCGCTAGAAATAGGTCTCCAATATCTTTAGGAAGGTGTGCTAGAAATTTGGTCAAGTTTTATTGGTTGAATCAAAGTTGGATCAAATTTCGTTTTGGATTTGGGTGGAGTTTTTGATCTTGGACTCTACCGGTCCGATCGCCTTCAACGGCGGTTCGACCGCGTGTTTTCGCATCACCATTGGTTTGCGGGTCGAATTGTCCACCGGTCCGACCGCTGGATAGTTGCCGGTCAGACCGCTCCTTGACCGTCGGTCCGACCGCCCGTGGTAGCCGGTCAGACCGCCCGTGTCCAGTGAAGAACATTGAGTTCTTTTCTCCTTTTGTGTCGTGTGCTTGAGGGGCTTATCAAATTCAACACAAGGCTTCCGTTGTGTGCTCACTAAACTTCTTAGCTTTCATAGCTAAAGGAGTAAAGTACGTGTTGGTTTTGATTTAGGTGAGAAAGTTTTGAAAGCGCCTATTCACCCCCCCTAGTCGCCTTTCCGGTCCTACAAATATGCATCTTTGCAATCCATGAAATTGTCCTCTCATGTTTGATGCTCCATCAGATTGGTTGGATTGTGTACATATTAGAAAATAAGATCATAATGTCTTGCTCCTCTTCATTTTGTATCCCTAATTCTTAAATAAAAAAAAATGCAAAACACATTGCATTCATGTAATTTTGTCATTCAAATTGTAGATCAGGGAGGAGGAGGAGTAGGAAGTACCAGATCAAAGAGACAGTCCGATAGAGATGGTGTTGCACTGTTGCTGCAGCGTTGTGTGATTGTGGTGGGCTGCGGCCTTGCTCCCGCGGCTGTGCCCCGCTGGTCGACGTGTGTGGCCGGTGCCTCATGGGTAGGAGAGGCTAGAGGGAAGGTGTGGCCACTGTCGGTTCTTCGCATGTCGTGGGGACGCAGTTAGCACCGCGGCATGGCCCGTGGGTAGGGGTGGAACCTGGAGGGTCTAGGATGGAGCCTGAAGGCATGGCACATTGTTGGGACATCAGGTGTCGTGGGGAGGCAGGCACCGTCGCAGGCGTGGCACATGGGTAGGGGAGGGTGTAGGTTGGAGCCTCGAACCTGAAGTGTGGAGTGGTGAAGCTCGGAGGCACAGTGCTGGGATGTCGGCCACCGTGGGGAGGCACGTGGCAGCGCGATGTGCGGATGAGGGATTAAAGATTGGGGTTGGGGACTTAGTGTACCACCCCAAAAAATTTCTTTTGTCCAAAAAGAGTAAAAATGTGAAAATTTTAAAACTTTTTAATGCGCCTTGTTGATATTTGAATTTTTAGAGATATTATTTAAAACCTTATCATAATTCAAACCGAAGTTTAAAAGGAAATAAAATAGAAACCCTGAAAGTGTGGTCTGGGTCGAAAACTACTCAGCCCAGCCCAACCGGAGTTTCTTTTTCTTTTTCCTTTTCTCTTTCTCTTTTCTTTCTCTTTTTCTCTTTCTTTTCTCTCCTTTTCTTTTCCTTTTCTTTTCCTTCTCTTTCTCCTTTTCCTTTTGAGACCCACCCGCATCCTCCGGCTCTTTCTTCCTTCCTCCTCTGCTTCAGTCCTGCCCAGCAGCACGTCTGTCGCTGGCACCATGCCGCCAGCTAGCTGCTCCCACCTACCCCCATCGCGTCGCCTCCACTGCAGCCATGACCTCACCATCGTCAACCGACACCAATCACACGAACGGCGTTCACTTGCGCTTCACCTCGTCATCCCGTCGCCCATGCCGTGCACTGGCATCACCACGTTGTGCTATTGAAGATTCTAGACCTACCATTATGAGTTAATAAAGTATTTTGTTGATTAATGATAAATCTATTTGTGAGACTAATACTTCTATTGATATACCTATTGTGTAGTCTTATTTAGATGAAAAAGTGAAAATCATAGAGGTATGCATTTGACATTAAATTCTTACATCTTGTTGCATTCCTCGGATCTAAAATATAGGTTGAACTCTACTAACAAGTCTAACTTGAATATGTGCATATATTTTTATTACACATTTGTGTATGCACACATTTAGGGAGAGTTCACTCTATGTTTTATGATTTCATTAGTATTGATCAATATTCCTTTATCCAATTATATTAAGGAACTTTACTTTGAAACATATCCATTGAGTATATAAAACTTGTGTAGTTTATATATACTTATATTGCTTTATATTCAATTATTTATAATTGTGATGGTTGTCATCAATTACCGAAGAGGGAAAGATTGAAGTATCTTGACCCACAATTATGAGTTAATGGTATGTTGTGGTAATTAATGACAATCACATTGTAGAACTAATATTTTCCATGAGTTGGTGAAATAAGTTGAGTTCCATGATGATGATGACTTGAGATGACATCATGAGTTGATCGACATCAAGTCAAAGTTCAAGAAGAGAAGATACATTATGTGTTGATTGAAGTCAAGTGAAAGATGTATCATCTGTTGATATATATCAAGATCTCGAAAAGAAGATGATCATGAGTTAATCATCAAGTCAAGAGAAGACTCGTCATGTGTTGATGGAGGGCAAGTGAGGAAGATCATCATGTGTTGATGATATTCAATTCAAGATTCGGGATGAAGGATGTCATCATGTGTTGATGAGCATCAAGACAACATCCCTAAGTGAAGAAGATCATCATGTATTAATAATATTCAAGTCAAGATTTGGGATGAAGGATATCATCATGTGTTGATGAGCATCAAGACAAGATCACCAAGTGAAGAAAATCATCATGTGTTGATGATATTCAAGTCAAGAACCCGGACTTGAAGTGAAGATGTGTGTAATCAAGCTTCAAGAGGATGTGCAAGGCAAAGGTATGACTAGCTAGGGCTAAGGATATGTTCCTAGTCTTTTACTGGTCTCGGTGTTTGGTTGGGAGACCGGATTGTTAGTATAGGTTGATGTACTATTAAGAGGGGTCTTGACTAGTAGCTTGAGTTAGTCTTGTGTTGATAGCTCATTGTGCTTGCTCTAGCTCTCGTTGGCATGTTGCTGATATTTGCGAATGTGTTTTGCAAATAGTCGCGGCTCATGCATAATCCTTGTAGCATGTGACTTTAGTTTGTGAATGTGTTTTACAAATAGTTTAAGTCCATGTACCATATTCCTTGTGGCATTGATTCTAAAAGTCGTTAAATGTGTTTTAAAACTTGTTGAGAATTTTACCTTTAACCCTTGTTTGCATCAGCGCATCAATTGGCAAATGTGTTTGCAAATTGAGTTGAAGCAAAAGCCAACTATACTTTTACCAGAAAAGTCGATAGTACGGATGTTCTCTTGGCGGTACTACCGCAACCTAGTTGGACCAAACTTTAGTTGGCGGTACGTGTTTTCTAGAGACACACCATTTGGAGCATGTTTGCTCTCCTGGAAGGCGGTAGTACCGAGGTTCATTCGGCGGAACTACCCAATCGAGTTTGGGTACCAAAAGTGCTTAAATGATTAATAGGTACTTGGAGAGGCATTGGAGGTTTGGCTCATATGAATAGGTGGATTCCACTATGTGCAAAATTAGGGCCAAGCTTAAGGATGGTCATGTGAAGGATCTATACCCGCCATTATGAGTTAATGGAATGTTTTAGTGATTAATGACAAATCTATTTGTGAGACTAATATTTTATTATTATATCTAGTGTGTAGTCTCATTTGGTTATAAAGGTGAAATTCAACGAGGTATGCATTCGACATCATATTTCTATATATTATTGCATTCCTCGGATCCAAAATATAGGTTGAACTCCACCATAAGTATTATTTGAATATGTGCATATGTTTCTATTACACATTTGTGTATGCACACATTTAGAGGGAGTTCACTCTATATTTTGTGGTTTCATTAGTATTGATCCATATCCTGTTCTCCACATATATTTGGGATCTTTACTTTGAAACATATCCTTGAGTATATAAAACTTGTGTAGTTCAGATATACTCATTTGTTCTCTCATTTATCTACATTCAATTTATGTGCAATTGAAGTGATTATCATCAATTATCTAAGAGGAAAAGATTGAAGTATCTTGTCCCGCCATTGTAAGTTAATGGTATGATGTGGTAATTAATGATAATCATATTGTGGAACTAATATTTTTCATGAGTTGGATGAATAGGTTATGTTCTAGGGCAATGAAGACTTGGGATGACATCATGAGTTGATCGTCTTTAAGTCAAGGTTTAAGAAGAAGATGTATCATGTGTTGATGTGTATGAAGAGTTTGAAGAAAAGAAAATCATCGTGTGTCGATGATGTTCAAGAAGTAGACCCATCATGTGTTGATAGAGGTCTAGTGAAGGATGCATCTTGTGTTGATGTATATCAAGACTCGGGATGAAGGATGTCATCATGAGTTGATGAGCATCGAGTCAAGATCTCGAAGCTAAAGAGATCATCATGAGTTGGTGATTATCAAAGTCAAGGACCCAGATTTGAAGTCAAGATGTGCGTCATCAATCTTCAAGAAGTTCCTTAAGGCAAAGGTATGACTAGCTAGGGCGAAGGATGTGTTCCTAGTCTTTTGCCGGCCTTGATATTTAGTTGGAAGACCGGATTGCTAGTATAGGTTATCGTACTATTAAGAGGGGTCTTGACTAATAGTATGAGTTAGTCATGTGTCGATAGCTCATTGTGTTTGCTCTAGCTCATCTATGCATGATGCTATTATTTACGAATGTGTTTTACAAAGAGTTGAAGTCCATGCACCTTAGCCTTGTGGCATGATGCTATTATTTGTGAATGTGTTTTGTAAATAGTTGATGCTCATGTATGATCCTTGTAACATGTGACTTTAGTTTGCAAATATGTTTTGCAAAAGATTTAAGTCTATGTACCTTATTCCTTGTGGTATGATTCTAAAGTTGGCAAATGTATTTTGCAACTTGTTAAGAATCTTGCATGTGATCCTTGTTGGCATGGCTCATCAATTGGTAAATGTGTTTTACAATTGAGATTGTTGTGAAAGTCAATGCTGTTTTTCTCAGGAAGAGCGGTAGTACCGATGTGTTGTCGGCGGAACTACCGCATTGCGGTCGTACCGAAGTTCCCATGGTGGAACTACCGTAGTCCGGATGAACCGAAAAATTACAGAACGTATTTTCCAGAGAGATGCTTTTTCAGTTTTGATATGCTCTCTTGGAAATGCGGTAGTACTGGCGTGTTGGGAGCGGAACTACCGCATCTTGGTTATACCGGAAGATGGTGCGGTATGTTATTTCCAGTAGGTGCTATGTGTTGGATCCCTTCAGAAAATGGAATGACCAGACTGCGGAACTACTGCGAGTTGAACGTCGGTAGTACCGCGCTGCACTTTTCAACGGCTAATTTCTCATCTGATATAGCCGTTACTGTGCTTACCGTGTAGGTTCGGTAGTACTGGCCTATGAACGGTGATAGTACCGCTTGTGCTGATTTTTCAACATTTTGTTTCAAATGGCTAGTTTTTGTGTGTGGGCTATATATACTCATCTTGGCCGGTTGGGAAATAATTTTGGCACCTCATATTTATTCCTTGAGTAAAGAGTAAGCCCTCTCATCTCTTATGTGCATGTGTTGCACTTAGTGAGCTTGGAGAGTAAACCATAAGTGCATGTGTTGCCTTAGGTAGTGGATTGTGTATCCATTGAGCTTAGACACTTGATTAGTTCAAGTGAGAGTTGAGACTTGTTACTCTTGGTGTTTGCCGACACCTAGACGGCGTGGAGGCATCGTGGACCGGTGATCTTTTCAAGAAACTTGTGAGAAGGCCCGGCGTGGTTGTGAGTGGTTTGGTGCTCACCATCTCCAGAGTGGAGGAAGAGCAACCCCAAGTGTATCGAGGTGTTGGTTTGTGTTGGAACCGGTCCAAGTGGTTGGACTTACCTCGGAGGTGTTGGCTTAATTTGTGGAGTCAGTCGAATTCGTTTGGGCTAACCTCAACGTGGACTAGGGGAGACCGGTAAGTCTCCGAACACGATGGTAAAGCATCATCATGTCTATTGTGGTTTGTTCTACTTTGTGCAATTTATATTTCTTGTATTAATTGCTTAGATAACTTTGTATGCTTGCTAGTCTTCAATTGTATTAATATTGTTGGTGCACTTAGTCAAGCCTACTTGATTTAGGTTTTAATTGTGCAAAACCAAATTGTTATTAGCTTCCGCATTATAAATTGGTTTTAGCCAAAGAGATTTTTAAACCGCCTATTCATTCCCCTCTTGTCGGCCTCCTCGATCTTACACCAATGTCATCTCAGGAACAAGTATTTACATTGAAGTATCTAGCCATCTCCGAGTGGAGGGAGAGCAACTCCAAGTGGATTGAGGTGTTGGTTCGTGTTGGAGCCGGTCCAAGTGGTTGGACTTACCTCGGAGGTGTTGGCTCAATTTGTGGAGCCGGTCCAATGTGGTTGGGCTTACCTCAACGTGGATTAGGGGAGACCGGCAAACCTCCGAGCACCAGGGTAAAATATCATTGTGTCATTGTGGTTTGTTCTCTAGTGATTTACTTTGTGTAATTTATATTCCTAGAATTAAATTACTTACATATCTTTGTGTATTTGCTATCATTGATATAGTCTTATATTGTTTGTGCACTTAGTGAGACTAGTTGTTTTAGGCCTTATTTGTACAAAACCGATTTGACTTACTCTTCTGCATTAGATATTGGTTTTAGCTTAAAGATTTTTAAAACTATCTATTCACCCCCCCTCTAGTCGGTCCCCTCGATCTTACAGCCATCCCCTCTTCTCACCCTCTATTTGAGCCGCAACCAAGTTTGGTTTCCCCCCATCTACCTGTCCTCCCCATCGTGTACCAAGAGAGAGCCGAGCCAAGGAGATGCTCGCCATTCCCACCCGCTCGGCTGCCGCTCCTTGTCGAGTCACGCCGATGTTCCGATGAAACCCTGGCCACAGCAACGTGCTCGCAAGCAGCACCTCGGTTACCTATTTCACGTGCGCACCCCCACTTCCCATCTCCGTAGCCGCAGTGCGAGGACACGCTCCTTCCTCCCATTCGACGGCACCCCATCAACAGCCGCCGCCTCCACACGTCATTTCGTCCGATACGATGAGCCCCCTTCAACTCCATTTGCGTCAAAATGCATTCCAATTCCCTCTCCATATTTCCCCTCCATCAATTTCGATTTTCAACCGCGAGAAAGCGTCACTCCATCATTTCCTCTTTCTCGGCCAGATCCCGTCGCCGGCGTTGCCACTCTTACTCCGACGATCCCCTCCTAGATTCACCTCTACCAAAGCATCCCCTGACCTCCTTCGGTATCTCCCCACTTGTAATATCACATTCAACCTTTAGAGAAATATATGAATTTCAAATGAATTTAACTGGAATTAGGGAGGGAATTTCATTTTTTTGAGTGGGGAAGAGAACATGGGCCTCCGGCCCACGATGACTCACCCAAAGTGGGCCAACCTTTAGGGGACAAAGGGGGGCAGCAGCAACCCTAAGCCACCCCTGCCCTTGCACCTCCACCTCTCCCCCTCCCAGCCACCACCCTCCTCCAGCCCCTCCCCTGCTGTCTCCACCTCTTGCAGCCAATGCTGCCGGCCAAAGGAGGAAGAGAAGGAAGGAGGAAGAAAGAGGGAAGGATCTCGGGAATTCCTGATTTCGCTTCATGATCTCCAAGGATACGATCTGAAACCCTTAGATTTATCCTAGATTAATCTCTATTCTATTTTTTAGAACGTTTGGTCAAGGGGAAGAGTAGATGACTTTCTGTCCAAATTCGTTAGGTTTAGGGCAGAACGTTGCAGAAACGATTAGGGGTATTTAGGTTCAAAATTGGAGTTCAATCCAATTATATAAAAGATAGGTTATCGCGTTAGCTTTCGAGGAAGGTATGGATCGTTAAACACAAAGTAGCGAGTGAAAAGATACAACCTATGAAAGGTTGCTGTCTAGATTTCATAAGTATTTTGGCAGCACGTATTAATCTGTACATTAAAAATAGAAGATAGAGTAATATAGATTTTTGATTTAGTTGAAAATGTTAGGTAATTTCTTAAAGTTTCCAGAGAGTCCAAGAACATGTTTTTGGATGAGTAGAACAAGGTTATGATTTTTGGAAGACATCAGTCCAGAGCCGGGTTGTTGTTGGGCGTAGTCGTGGGAAAATATTCATTTGACTAAGTTACTATAGAATGGAATTTTGGGCATACCTGGGAAGTGGTAGATAAATCCTTGTAGTTTTTGAAAAGTCATAATTCATTATTGTTGCATATGTAGATTAAAAGATATGAAAATGTTAAGTCTGCTATCCAGGAGATGACAGATCTATCTTCTGGGTTGAAAACAGGGTTTAGAAGATTTAATCTAGACTTTTGATCACCTAAGAAGTTATAGAAAATTTTGTATAGATTTTAGAACTGACATGGTTTGCTATTTTACGATGTGGGAGTTGAAGATTATGACAATTTTAGTGTTGGGACAGCAGGGGTAACTGTCCGGTAAAAGGGAGAAAGTTGTGGAATTGGAGAGTGCGTAGGAGCGTTGTTGTTTAAGTATTTATTTGTATTGCCATAAATTGTATTGAGTTGGGATTTTTACTGTAGGCGGAGTTTGTCACCTTCAAATCATCCTAGTCGTCGCAACTAGAAAGGCAAGTGCATGGTAGAATAATATTTGAATGTTTGGAATTATTATTTTGTTAAATGTATGCTTGCCATGGTTATTCAGGTGAATTATGCCTATTTCATATTGCCATGTGCTATTGATAACTTGATGATGATGTTTATAGAAGAATGGGGATTATTTTAATTGCTAATGATGAGAGATGATAATCATTGCATGTTGAACATTCATGATGGAATGATTTGACCCACAGGAGTGGGATGAGGTCACCGTATGAAAAAAGATGGGCAATTGGTCCCCGCATTAAAGCATGTGGAGCATGAGTGAACACCGACGGGTGTTACACTCGCTATACTGGTATAAGCAGATGATGAGTTGAGGCATAAGCATGAGCATTGCATTGCATTTATGTAAAGCGAAAAGTGATTTGAGAAAATGAGACATGTGAATGGAAACTGATGAGAATGAATATAATAAACTGAGATAATGATAAATGGGAATGGATTGTCATTAAGATGATGCCTCGTTTATTATTCTGCTTTGTACTTATTGAGTCTCTTTGTACTTATTGAGTCGTGGACTCACCCTTGCTTTAGTGTTGCTTTTATGTGATCGTTGATGATGCTTCTTGGGAAGGGTTAGCACTAGGAACACATCATACACTCAATTGTTTGATCACTTGTCATGAGCAAACTTTACCTTTGCTTGATGGTTTATTCTTTTAAGATATGATAGACAATGGATAATTCTAGATGATCTATTAGAACTTGGTTATTCATTCAATAGGTCCCTTTGGTATTGGTCTTGCTTAATTCTTGAACTGTTATTCTGCTTTACTATCTAGAGTTTGAATATATGTGATCGTCATGTAGTTATTTATATGTTATTGTGACCTGTGGATGGGTTTTAATATTGATTTGCTTGTTGGAATTTTATTGTTAATTGATGTAAAATTTATTGTTAGGGTAGTTTAGTGGCATTCCAGACTCAATATTGGGCTGGAGTGTTACACCACTACCTAGTGAAGCTCCCTTTCCCCACAGCTCCGTCGCCGCGTGATCCCAACCACGCTGCCCCGGATCGCCACTGCCAGGCCGCCTTGGCCCATCTGTCACCAACAACCACCCCGGTGAGCTCCCCTCACCCTCCTCATACTCATGCTCCCCCTATCCCTCTCCCTCTCCTACCGAGGCACCACCGCCCCCGTCTCATTCCCATGGTCGGTCGCCATGCGCGATCGCCCGACTGCCACCCTCCACCTCTGGCCGCCACACCACCACCTATAGGACCGCCTCCTCTCCCTGTTCCCATTCTTGACCTCACCGACCGTTGTCGTGGATTCCCTCGCTGGCGATGAGCGCTACCCGAGCCGGCCCCATGGCTCCCCTGATCAATATTTTGTTTTCCTCTCTCCCATTGCTCTTTCTCTGTGTGTCGGTGTCAATGACAGTGGGCCCCACAAGTTAGATGGTTAGTTAGAATCCAGTTAGTAGAGTGATCAGCTGGTAGCAATTCAACTAGAAAATATATCTTAATTAAGCCAATCAGTAGATAGTTTAGGCAATTATAGGTTAACTAGGAATTCACAGTGGTGTCCACTGTAAGAGCTTAAGTGATCATTTGTAATTTCAAAAGTGTTTAACTAATCAGAGGGCCCCACCAAGTCAGTTGGCTGACTAGCATATGTTAATCAGTTAGTAAGGTTAGTGGACGACGGGTTGTTTCAACTAGCAGTAGCTTGTTAAGTGTGTAATCAATAACTGGATTAAGATAGCTAAATCAAGTAATTAGTAAGTACTTGGGGTTTTTAGTTTAAGACTAATCAAATATAGTATTATTATCTTATGAGGCCGACCATTAGTAGTATTAACAATAAGTGGTAGTGATAAAGTGTCAGCAACAAGTGTGACCCACTAACTGGGTAGGAATAAGATAAGAAATTGTAGAAACATGCACATACAAGTATCCCCTTACAAATCCTTTATTAGGTAAAGTAATTACTATAATTAAGGGCTGACTAGGTTTTGCGGTCATGTCAAAGACACCAAGGACCTAGGCAGTAACTGGTAATCGTGATGACATAGGCTCACAAAAACTTAAGACATAGAATAAGCAAGGGAATAAAAATATATGTATATGCATGTGTGTCAATTGGCATATGGACCGTGCTAGTAGTTGATTAAGCAACTAAGTGTATCCTCGACATTTAGAGCAAATTGCCAAGTAAAGTGTAGTAATGATAAACCTTAATAAAGGTTAGCGGTTGCTACTGATGCCACAATGGGTGTCCCGATCTTTCAATGAGAAGGATAACTCAATTTGGTGGAGACGACTCTCATGATTCGGCTACCAATCGTACATGACCAATATGCCTGCAATCGCTGAACCAACTCTGTGATTGTTATCAACCTTGCTAGAAGCTTCAATATATCGATTAAGCAACTAAGTGTATCCTCGACATTTAGAGCAAATTGCCAAGTAAAGTGTAGTAGTGATAAACCTTAATAAAGGTTAGCGGTTGCTACTGATGCCACAATGGGTGTCCCGATCTTTCAATGGGAAGGATAACTCAATTTGGTGGAGACGACTCTCATGATTCGGCTACCAATCGTACATGACCAATATGCCTGCAATCGCTGAACCAACTCCGTGATTGTTATCAACCTTGCTAGAAGCACGATCGACCTGACCACGAAGGTCTATTTCTGTATACAATCGAAGAACAAGTAAGAACAAGATAATAAGCAATCTGAAATCACAAATAGGAAATAGTTTCATATTGATAGGTGGGGTTCAAGAACAATATTGTTGTTGTACACATCGAACAAGAGGTCAATGTATAAAGTAGCAAAGCTAACCTTCAATATATCAAAACTCACCAAATCCTTAGGGCAGCGACCACTATGTAAAGGGGAAAGAGGAGAAGGGAGGGGCAGCGGTACTGTTCATGCGTGAACAGTACGTGCCTAGGGTGGCCGACCACCATATGGGCTAAGTCGGCTAATACATTACATAGATCGTGGCCCAACAATAGGTGACATAGCACCATAACATGTAGACGTAGTACGACTCGGTGAAATAGAAGTAGCTCAGTTCGTAGGAGTAGAAGTAGCTCAGTTGAGGTCCAATTGGGAAATATAGAACTGAAGTAGCCGAAAGTCCAATTGGAGAAGACATGTTTGAAGTAGAGGATACAGTGCAGTGGGTCGAAGTAGTGATTGCATCTTTAGGGTTGATGTCTTCATCATCCTCCCTTTCTTGAATTTGAGTTGTCCCCGACTCAATCGTTTTCTCCAAGTCATCACTTTCCTGCAAAAAGTTAGTAGTAACAGGAGGCAAAGAAACATGCATATCTTCTAATAGACACAAAGATTATTTGCAAATCATAGTATAGCATTCATATTCATATTTTTCCAAGTCAACGCAATCAGATTTTGTAGCTAATATAACATGAGCTTTGAATTTAATTTCACTTGGAGCTATAATCTTATGATCATCATTTCCCTTGTCCTGACTTGTTTTCTTAGTTCTTTCTAAATCATCCTTTAATATGATAGCAGGAAACATTGGAAGCAAAGTGATTTTCTTTTCTTTATATGTGAAAGTATAATGATTAGATCTACCATGATGTTCAGTATATCTATCATATTGGCAAGGTCTACCTAACAATAATAAGCATGCTTGCATAGGTACGACATCGCAATCAACATAGTCATGATATGATCCAATAGAAAAATATACGCGCACGAGTTTAGTCACCTTCAACTTACCACAAGAATTCATCCATTGAATGTAGTAAGGATGAGAGTAGTGAGTTGTGGTCAAGCCAAGCTTCTCAACCATTTTTGTGCTAGCAAAGTTGTTGCAATTTCCGCCATCGATGATGACTCTATATGAACGTTCTTTGATGACGAACTTTGATTGAAACAAAGTGTGTCATTGATTTCTTTCAACATGACTCATTTGAGCACTTAGCACACGCTGAATAACTAGGCTTTTTTACTTGTCAGATGTCTCATGGCCTAATTGTTCTTCCTCGATTTCATCACCTGCATTGTTAGGTTCAACCAAAATATGTTCTTCCTCAATATCGCTAGCTAAAGTGTACTCACCATTGTCCTTGATAAGTAAAGCTCGATGACTTGGATAATCACGCATCAAGTGTCCAAATTCTTTGCAATGGTGACATTTTACATCTCTAGATCTCCATGTAGAAGCAACAAAAGAAGCACTTTTTGTGGGGACTTGTACCTTTGCTATTTTGCTTGCATCAGGGACATGTGCAGGAGTGGAAGGAGCAGTAGGGGCCGCACAGCTTGATGAGGGTGCATCATGGTTAGAAGTGGAGGAAGGTGCCAAGTGTTGTTGCTGAATTGGCCGACCTGCAAAAGATCCTCCAAAATTGCCCCTAGAGCGAGATTGTCGACCCTGCACTTCTCTTTCAGCTTTGCAAGCAAGTTGAAACAAACGAGTGATAGAATTATATTCTTTGTAATCAAGTATGTCCTGAATTTCATAGTTTAAACCTCTAAAAAATCTGACCATCTTAGCATCTTCAGTTTCGTCTAAACCACAACGCAACAAACCAGTTTACAATTCTTGATAATAGTCCTCTACAGAACTACTACTTTGTCTTAAGCGTTGTAATTTATTAAGCAAATCACGAGAATAATATAAAGGTACAAATCGATATATTAATGCTCTCTTTAATGCATTTCATGTTCTAGGTATGTACTTATTAGTACGACAGTATTCACTCCACCAAATAGAGGCAAAATCAACAAACTTACTAGTAGTAGCCCTAAATTTTTATCTTCAGGGAATTCATGACAAGTAAAATTTTATTATATGGTTAACTCCCTTGTGAGATAATCATAAGTATCATATTTTCCAGCAAAAGAAGTGAAAGCATCTAGGCCCCTAAAAATGTATTTTGGTAATTAATGACAATATGTGAATATGAGACTAATATGTTTGTTGAGTGATTACAAGGGTTTAGTCCTAAATGATAAAGTCAAAATAAGGAGTTGCATGTCATAGGATATCAAGAAGATGGAGTTTGTTTCAAGGGCAAGGTATAAAATAGTCTAGGACCCCTTTTGACTTTTACCGGTCTTAGGAGTATGTTGGAAGACCGGATTTTAGGATAGATGTCATACTATTAAGGGGGATCTTAACTAGTAACTTGAAAGCATATCATTATACCTTTGGATCAAATTAGGATCATGCATGCTCTCTTGTTCTGGTTTTAAACCTAAATCAATCTTTTAGTGCACAATCGGTAGTTCCGGCATTGTAAATGCGGAACTACCGCTGGGCGGAAGTTCTGAAAAATTTGCGAAACGTTTTTTTTTCAGAGAGCACCCTTTTCTGGACATCTTCGATTTTCTGGAAGAGCGGTAGTACCGCCATGAGATGAGAGGAACTACCGCACTGCGTAAGTTCCTAAAAATTTGCGGAATGTTTTTTTTTCCAAAGAGCACCCTTTTCTGGACATTTTCGATTTTCTAGAAGAGCGGTATTACCGCCATGAGATGAGCGGAACTACCACACAGCGAAAGTTCTGATATTTTACGTGGAACATTTTTTCCAGAGAGGGTATTTTTTTGTGCTTCAACGAAGAGCGGTAGTACCACAAGAAATTTACGAAACTTCCGATGATCGGAAGTACCGCGAATTAGTTGGCGGTAGTTCCGCACCAAAAATCCAACGGCTATGTCAGAACATTTAATACCCCTGTAATAGCCGTTACTGTGCACTCGATGGTGGTGCGGTAGTTCCGGCCGATACATGGTGGAACTACCGATTGTCCTAAAAATTGCTGAATTTTTACTCCAACGGCTACTTTTGGTTGTGGGGGTATAAATACACTCCCACCAGCTCAAGGACAGTGTGCTGAGCATTCATTCAATACTCTTGAACTTAGAGCACTCTCTTCATTCCTCATTTACTCTCTTTGCATTAAATTGTGAGGTTGTGAGCAAAACCTAGAGCATTTCATTCTAGTTTATCCATTGGCTCTTGGTTGCTGTCAAGCGAAGGTCAATGTCTATTCTCTTGGTGTTTGTCGACACCTAGACGGCTTGGCGGAGGTTTGCGCAGTGATCTCTTCAAGAAGATTGTGAAGAGGCCCGACGCTAATTGTGATTGGTTCGGTGTTCACCAACTCCGGAGAGGAGGAAGAACAACCAAGTGGTTTCGAGGGAAGGCTTAATTTGTGGAACCGGCTTAATTGAGTCAAGTTTCCTCAACATGGACTAGTGAAGATCGATAAATCTTCGATACCACGGGAAAAACCTCATTGTCTCCATTGCGGTTATTTCTTGTCTTTACTTATTGTAATTAATTTTGTAGCATATATCTTGTGTTAGATAGTATTGCTTAGTTCATCTTGTTTAATTGTATAATTTGGTCTAGAATTTTTAGAAACCTCCTATTCACCCCCCTCTAGTCGGTTATCCTTGATCCTACAAGAAGGCATGGTGAATTTAATTTTACCAAATGCATCATTATGGTCACGTAACTCACGTTGATTTCTTCCCATACCTTGATGATTACGATGAAGCCGACGATGGTTACGATCTTTGTGATCATTGAATCCATCTGTTTTCGTATCAACGATGTTATTGTTCACGTCTTCTTCTTCCACCTCATCTGCCCAAGAGCGAGCAGCAGGTGGTGTGCGGCGAGCAGGAGGATCCTCCACCCTTGGCTCATCATGGGATGTGGTTTCAGTAAATGGTCGGCGTTCGAGGTGCTCAACGTGTGTGCGGAGCACCCCAAGGTTGTTGTTGATCTTATCCAAGGCATTGTGAACACTATCACCGAGCAAGTGCTCAAAGCGTCGCACGATCCCTCTCGTGCGAGGTGTGAGAGGACATTCGCTCTCATGCTCTAAAGAGTGGTCGTTGATATTCCCACCATGTGTAGATCCACGTGACCCTGCCATTGTTAGTAGAAAATAAGGAAACAAATCACAAGTATATGTTCCTATCAACTACTAGGATTTGGAGGCTCAAAGGTCGCTCACATTCAAGCTTATACCAAGTTCTTACCAGTTCTTACCAAGCAAAATAGGGGTGACCGGCAACTAGTGTCGATGTCAAACGCTAATTTTTTTCTTCTTCTTTTGCACAACCGAAACAATCTAGTGCTCTTTGGTTGCAGCAAAACCAAAATATGTTAGGGCTATTGATTGCTGCGGCGGCAAAAAATAGCGGCGACAGGAGACTTCGGTTGCCGCGATAGCGAGGGTGATGGTGACCTGTGGCAGGAAACAAAGCACAAGATGCAAACTAGACAATGACCAACTAGACTCCAACAAGAACTAGAAATCAGCACTTGACGCGACGATGCAACTAAGAATTCAACAAGCAAACCAAAAAGAAAAATTGCAAAGGCTCAAAGGGGGTTCGGACATGGATGATAATGGTGCAACAATTTTTTGTGGTATATTTTCTGGACTCTAGCTAGGAAACAAATCTACTACTAGAAAACTGAAAATTCTCACCAAGCAACTGAAGCTCTGATACCACCTGATGCGACAATGGGTGTCCCGATCTTTCGATGAGGAGGATAACTCGATTCGGTGGAAACAACTCACAATTTGGCTACCAATCGTGTACGACCAATATACCCGTAATCGTTGAACCAACTCGTGATTGATATCAACCTTGCTAGAAGCATGATCAACCTGACCACAAAGATCTATTCTTGCATGCAATATTGGGCGACAAGGCAATGTCTCGCTCGACTGTTGGGCGACTTGGACTAGTCGCCCAACTGTTGAGCGACTAGGTCCAAGTCGCCCAACGGGGGAGCGACAGAATATTATTTATGTAAAATAAAAAAGCATGTATATTACTATATTTTGAAATAAAATAATTATTATTTAAAAAAATCATGCTTTGCCTATCTTCTGTAATTTAACACAGTAGATCAGTTTAGCGGTGAGAGTAAGCTGGCGACACTTCCACTTGATGGAAAAGAGGTTATAAGATTAACTCTTGCAATTTCATATCCTTCATAATTCATATTTCCCCATATGTTCACTCTAGCACTGTTTTATCTTCGGTTTGTATCTCCGGTAGAGTAACATTGTTTGATCAATCTTTTACAGATGATTCGAGGTCTCAAAGACATCCTAATCGGCATGAAGGTAGGAGGTACTTAATTATGCTGCTGAATAACAGCACACAAATGTTGTGAATGCCGATCGTTTTCAGGCATTTCTGACAGTAATATGGTATTAGGCACGACCAATTTTCATTTCCTCATTGTATATTTGTATGCAGGCAAGGGAGCCCTAATACCTCCTGAATTAGGCTACATCAATAAGAGCTCGCCGCCCATACCAGAAGAAGTATATGTCTAGTATAATTCTTGTCGTCTTTCTTTCATCTGTTCTTTGGGAGCAACAGATTGGAAATGTCGGGCCTATCTCTCTCATGATTTGCAAAATGCATTTGCGATCATTGCTCTATTTGATCACAGTTCGGACCGCGGTGTTTGAGATTCCGCTGCTCAAGGTCCTGTGATCTATTGCGCCTGGAGCACCATCGACTAGTTGAAGCGGCGGGATTGGTCAAAGTGGCGAGACTGGGAGACGGTTATTAGATATGTTCATTTAGCTAAAGGGTTGAATTGGTTGTTGGTACAGGAACATGTAATCGTTCAGGTTGGCTTATAAGTCGGGCTGTTCACTTTCAGACTTTTTATCGAAAAAGAGAATGAACACTGTAGCAAAACTTTCCTCTCCTTCATTCTCTGTGTTTCTGTCTTTCCTTCGGAAGGTTGGGTTGGCGGCGGAAGAGGTCTGATCTCATGCTCGGCACCTCGCCGACATTGAGGCACGACAGTTTGGTATCAGAGCTGGTTAGATCTGTTGGCTTGTTCCTGGATCCTCGCGGCCTTGATCGGTAAAATTTCGAGGGACAGTTGGCAATCGTCTAGGCGATTGCTGTAAATCCCAACCTGAGGTTCGATCGGCTTAGAGAGGGAACACCACGGCTCCAGCGAAGCAAGGGGTCCAGGTCCGTCAGGTAGTGGCAGCCATGGAAGGAATGGAGGCAAGATTGGTAGTGCCTCTAGATGGATGACGGCCACCATCACCTGTGGCAGTCGCTGGAGGAGGCAGTATACTGAAACGTGGAGCAGTCGGTGTAGTGGGTGGACGAGCAGCGAGCACGGAGGGGAGTGGCATCAGACCAGTACCACTCAGACGAGTCTCCTCTGCGCGTATCTCGGTAAGAGCCTCCAAAAGAGTGACACGAGGGTGGCGTGCAAGAAGCTGGGCACGCCTCTGCTCGAACTCAGGACGAAGGCGAGTAAGGAACTCGTAGACACACTGAAATTCCAGGTCAGCACGTATAGCCAGGCAGCATGAACAGGAGCGACAACCAAGAAGATCGAAGAGAGTCCGGTGATGCCGCATGCCAGGCTCGAAGCGTGAGAAGGCGCCAACAGAGCATCACCTCGCCAAGAGAGTGCTCCTGGTGAACCACTGATAGGTAGAGAGCATCTCCAGAGGGTTCGTAGCGCTGACGAAGGTGAGTCAACATCTGGACAGCCGAAGGGGGTCCCACAACCTCGTAAGAAAATCGAGGTCGACATCGGCGATGAAGACAGCAGCAGCTCGAGCGTCGTCGTCGCACCACTGAGTGTAGGCAGTCAATCGATCCATGTAGAAATCCAGAGCCTCTTGGTAGGCATATGCAGCCTTCTCATCAGCAAGGCCAAGAAGATCGACAAGACCTTTGTCTACCGTCGGGGCGCGCAATAGACGTAGGCTCCGTCGGGGGAATAGGGCAAGGCGGACAGGTGACATCGCCAGAGAGAACGCCTCAGAGACAAAGACCACGCATGTGGATGCGCATGTGAGATACGAAGTCGGTGTAATTAACACAATCGAAGATCACCAGACAACGAGGGAGGGAAACAATACCCATTGGTAGGCGGCGCTGAACGGCGCAGCGACCAAGGTAACGAAGTCTAACAGGCGGCGCTGGACGGCGCGGCGGTTAGAACAATGAATTTTTTTTGTTATTCGTTTGGGCCGGTTTATTTAACCGTCGGCCCAAACTAGCGGCCTACCTCAGACGCACGCCCTCCACGGGGAATTAGGTTTTCCCCATGCGAGTGGTGGCGAGGCGGCTACAAGGCAAGCGCGGGCCGGAGCGACCGAGCGTGGCGGCCGAGCGCGGCGACGGAGGGCGGGCGATGGAGACCGGCGCGCCAAAGCTCCGGCAGAGCTGTGATCCCGGTGGGAGGCAGCGGCGGGCCGGGCGTGGCGCGCTGGCGACCGAACGCGGTGACGGAGGGCGGGTGTTGGAGACCAAGACGACGACGATCGGGCATGAGCACCGCCAACAATCTGGCGCTGGGCCGGAGCGGACCGAGCGCGGCGACGGAGGGCGGGCTGCTCTTGGTGGAGGTAATGACGACCCGGCAAAGAACGGTTCCAGCGGCAGTCGGTGGTGGAGAAGGAGACCCGGGCCGAGTCGGTAGCGGCACGACGACCGCAAGCGGCGATGACGACGGCGCGGGAGGCCGACGACCGCAAGCGGCGATGGCGACGGCGCGGGGGGCCGGTCTCAAGGAGGGAAGCTGGCAGAGGCGGCTAGGGCAGGTGGATGGAAGCCGACAGAGGCGGCTAGGGCAGGACGAGTTGCACGTCCAGAGAGGTAAGCCTAGGGCTCTGATACCTTGTTAGGAATAGCAATTTGTATTATCAGGGGGTCAATGGGTCAGTATATATATACAAGTACATGTTACATATAAAGAAACCAAATAATATGTAGAATCCTACTCTAACACATATATATCTCTAACAGGTAGAACTGTGGCAAACCGAGATGAAGGCAATTCGAGAGGAGATGAACTCTCACATGATAGAAATCGACCAACGATTAGACCAGCAAGGAGCTAGAATGGACGAGATGCAGTTGAAGGTAACCATGTCGATGTATTCAATCGGTAAGGTACAACAAGAGCAAGTAATGGTGGTGAAATCGCTCAAAGCGTCAGCACCACCTCGATTGATGATTCTGCCCAGAGAAGATATAGGAATAGTGGGTATGAGATCTGGCGATTGTGCGATTCCACAGGCGGCGTTTCCGACAAATTCCACAGCGCCGAATCCACTGCGGGTACAGTTCCCCCTCCTATTCCGATCGTTGATGAAATACAAGAAACTAGCAGAGGGAATTGGATGCCTAAAATGGAGTTTCCAAGGTTTGATGGAACCGATGTCAGGATTTGGGTGGATAAGTGTCAAACCTTCTTCACCATGTACAAAGTACCAAAGGGATTCAAGGTATTTGCGACAACCATGTACATGACCAATAGAGCTGCTCACTGGTCCTAGGCTTTTAAGGTATCCAATGGTTGGCATGATTGGGAACAATTTAAGGAAGCCGTGGTGACAGAGTTCGAAGGTAACATTCAAAGGGACAAAATGAGATAATTATTGATCTTGAAACATTTCAGCTCAGTGGGGGAATGTAGAAGGAAATTTGATGAAATAGTGTACCAACTAAGACTGTATGATCACAATATTGGGGGACTGATGTTGGTAACTAGATTTGTACTTGTGTTAAAGGAAGAGTTGTGGGCCGTGGTGGAATTAGAGATGCCAACCTCGGTGGCTATGGCAGCCACTTTTTCCTGTGTGCAAGAAGGGGTGCTAGAGAGAACAAGAAAAGGGATGCATGTGAGCCGAAGTGCAGGTTACTATACGCACTCTGGGAGGACCGAAAAGTCATAAAAAGAATGATTCCAGACATAATTCAAAGTTTGAAAAAGGGGAATTGTGGAAAGCCAAACAACTAAAGGACTATAGGAGGGCCAATGGGCTATGTTTATGGTGTGGTGACAAGTATTCACCAACCCACAAATGCCAAAAGACACCACAAGGACAAATTCAAGCTATTCAGGCTCAAGAAATTTTGTCAGATGAAGTACTAGACGTAGTGGTGGCTGATGAAGAAGAAGAGGGGATAGATATGCACTTGTCTATAAATGCTATCTCAGGGTCTGACCACCCAAGGACAATTAGGGTAAGAGCCTTGGTAGGAGATCAAATGATGTTAATGCTGATTGACTCAGGAAGCTCACACAGTTTTATAAATTCAGAAATTGTGAAAAGGGTTCGAGGCACACCAGAGACAGTCAATACCATGGCAATGAAAGTGGCTAATGGAGAGATGTTATACAGTGATAAATTAATGTTTGGGATGATTTGGTGGATACAGGGTAACACTTTCCAACATGGCATGAAGGTACTAAGTTTGGGTGGGTATGATGCCATTCTTGGGGCAGATTGGTTAGATAAATGT
Source organism: Hsuehochloa calcarea (assembly GCA_036346395.1). NCBI lineage: Eukaryota > Viridiplantae > Streptophyta > Magnoliopsida > Poales > Poaceae > Hsuehochloa > Hsuehochloa calcarea. The sequence goes on along the minus strand of CM070596.1, from coordinate 10,303,702 downwards.
AGAGAGATGAAGTGCCACTGGAAGAAGAAATGGGTGGAGTTTGAACACAAGGGCAAAACCATTATATTGCAAGGTATTACAGAACCTGAAAATTTAGGGCAGTTGCAAGAGATCTCAGTCGAGAAAATAGAGAAATGGCATAAAGGGAATGAGATTTGGGCCTCGGTGGTGTTAGAGAAATCACTGGAGGAAGCTCAGGGAGTAATTCTAGGAGCAGTTCAATCCCTTTTGCTCAAGTACGAGGATGTGTTTCAAGAGCCTAAGACCCTGTCGCCTCATAGGGTTTATGATCACACTATTGCTCTACTACCAGATGCCGCCCTAGTGAACTCAAGGTCGTATAGATACTCTCCACTACAAAAAGATGAAATTGAATATCAAGTGACAGAAATGATTCAAGCTGGAATGGTAACTCCAAGTCTTAGCCCATTTGCTTCCCCAGTCTTGCTTGTGAAGAAAAAAGATGTTGCATGGAGATTTTGTGTTGATTATAGAAAGTTAAATTCAGTAACCGTAAAGAGTAAATTTCCCATGCTGATTGTGGATGAACTAGCTGGCACCAGTTTTTTTTTTTTTTTTTCTCTAAACTGGATTTAAAGTCCGGGTTTCATCAGATTTGAATGGTGGAGCAGTATGAGCATAAAACTACCTTTAAAACTCACCATGGTCAATTCCAATTTAGAGTCATGCCAGGGTTGACGAATGCTCCTCTACATTTCAATGTTTGATGAACTCTATCTTTGCACCCTATATGAGAAAGTTCATATTGGTTTTTATGGATGACATCCTGGTGTATAGCAAGGACATGGTAGTTCACCTGCAACATTTGGATATAGTTTTGGCCACATTGAGGCAGCACAAGTTGGTTGCAAAAAGAAGCAAATGCAGTTTTGCTCAAAGGAAATTGGAGTACCTTAGACATATTATCTCTGATCAAGGAGTTGCTACTGACAGTGCAAAAACTGAGGCAATGGTGCAGTGGCCTATCCCTGCTAATGTCACAGAGTTAAGAGGATTCCTAGGGCTCGCGGGTTATTACAGGAAGTTTGTCAGGCATTATGGAGCATTAGCCAAACCCTTAACCATTCTGTTACAGAATAAGGGGTTTAAGTGGAGTGAGGAAGCACAAAAGGCATTTGATCTATTGAAAGAGGCAATGAGCCAGACCCCAGTGCTGGCCTTAGCCGATTTTCATCAACCCTTTACTCTAGAGACTGATGCGATGGGATAGGGGCAGTTCTTAGCCAGAATGGGCATCCAGTGGCGTTTTATAGTAAGGCTCTTGGGGTGAATAATCAGAAGTTGTCCATATACGAGAAAGGAGTTCTTGGCCGTCATGATGGCAGTGGATAAGTGGAGACCATACTTGCAGCGAGGACCATTTGTCATTAAAACTGATCATAAGATATTATGTAACTTAGAAGATTAAGTATTGCATTCCGAATTACAGAAAAAAGCCATGACCAAGTTGATGGGGCTGCAGTACAAATTCTAGTATCAAAGAGGTGAAAATAACAAAGTAGCAGATGCCTTATCAAGAGTTGGGCCTCTTTATCACATTCAAGCAATATCAGTGACACAACCATTATGGATTCAGGAGATCATCAATTCTATGAGTTAGATACTCAGGCTCAGGAACTTCTGCTACAATTAGCAGTAACTGGTTCGAATACACAGGGTTACTCCTTAAAGGAAGGAATTATCCGACATCATGGTTGGATATGGGTAGGTGCAAATGCAGGACTTCAAACTAAATTGATTCAAGCATTTCACACCTCGCCAATTGGAGGACATTCTGGTATTCAAGCCACCTATCAAAGACTAAAAAAACTGTTCAGTTGGTCAGGACTCAAGCAGGATGTTGACAATTTTGTTAAACAGTGTAGGATCTGCCAGCAAGCTAAGCATGAGAATTGTAAACTTCCAGGATTGTTGTGTCCTTTACCTGTACCGGAGGGAGCATGGCAAGATTTAACAATGGGTTTTATTGAGGGCTTACCTAGATCTGGGGGATACAATGTGGTGTTAGTAGCGAACTTTCCTCTCCTTCCTTCTCTGCGTTTGTCTTTCCTACAGAAGGTTGGGCTGGCGGCGGAAGAGGTCCGATCTCATGCTCGGCACCTCGCCGACGTTGAGGTCACGACACGATCCTGCACCTCTGCCATCATCTCATCAGCGTAGGTCAATGCAGATAGAAGATCTACTAGTGCCTGTACTTCTATATGTGAAAAGAACCACACAGTTTGTTATGGACGTACGCCTGGGGTCTTAGTCCATAACACAGTTATTTCTGAATATGAATTTTCTCCCTCTGAAAATGGCAATTAGCAACTTGAATCAACGAAAGAGACAGAGAGCAGCCCTCAATCTGCTTAATTTTCCTCAAAACATCATTAATTTCTGACTCTAAATTCTATAGTGAATTGTACAAACAGGAAAATTCACCATCTCTTTCACTGCAGCATGCAAAATCTTTTTAAAAAAAAACATCGGACAAAGTAATGTACTGATTAGAACTAAGACACGCAAAATTCAGTTGCTTTACCGATTACTCTCCGTGTCGATCGTGCAATGGGCAGTGTAGTATGGGCAGTAGGAAGAGAAGACAGACTTGAACAGCAGCACAGGTAGGTAACTCCGGCCGCCGTCGGTTGCCGTCGTCGGGAGGAGGAGTCAAAAAGGCATCTTGAAGGCTGACGAGCTCTCTCACTGGTGAGCTGGAGACGGCCACGCCGCGCACGATGACGTGCGGCGGGAGGAGGCTGCAGGCCGCCACGGCGACGGAGCCGCCGTTGCCAAGGCACGGCAGCTCGGAGGCGCTGCTGCTCAGCACCCTGCGCCAGAGCCGGGGGTCGGGGCGCGACCTCAGTAGCGCGCCTACGATCTTCCCGCCAAAGAAGGAGCAGCGCACCCTCTTGGCGATCGCCTGGCCCGTCGCCGTCAGCCCCTGGTCCGCCTCGACATCCGCGCCGCCGAACGGCCTTGAAGAACCAGTACTCCGCCGGCGGCAGAGCCCGCAGGGTGATGGGCTCCACGGTTCCAAGCAGTGGCGTAGTCAGAATTTGTAGCTACGGTGATCCATTGTCTAAATTTTTTTAACCGCTATAAATTTAACTTGTCAGTACACAAGTATATGAATTACAAAACACACTTAAGGAAAAAAGGACATATAGAGTTCATAAAATAGACGAGTATGACTTTCTCTAGTCTCCATTGCACAGCATTGAATAATTTCTTTTTGTATGTCTGGGCTAGTCAAAGTGCAATTACCTGGAGCATTCTTCAATACGAACTTGTCCACCTCTTCATTATTTGCTGCAAGCCACTTCAAAAGCTCAATGAAGTTTCCTCTGTTGCTAGATTCTTCACTTTCATCATGCCCACAGAATGCTAACCCTTGCTGCAAAAGAAACCTCAAACATCTAAGTGAATAAGTCAACCTGATCTTGTAGAGACGCCGCTCCTCATTATCCACCTTCACAATTTTATCATCGATTGCTCCATGGGGAGTCATAAATAAGTTATATCTTTCTTGAGTCGTGCAGAGCACTTGTTACACCACCCACATGTAAATCAAGTGCATCATTTCTATTTCAATTTCTCCAACCACCTTCAACAAATGCAGATTTCTTACTTTTCCCCCTTCCAAACAAGTAGCACACAAAGCAAAATGCTGCTTCCTTCTTGACACTATATTCAATCCAAGGAAATTTATAAAACCATATGGGATTGAATTGTCTTTCCCCTGGATCAAGTGGAAGCCGACTGATATCATAAATTGGTTCTTTCTGGGCAACCGGAGGTGGACTTGGAGGCATTGGAGTTGAAGTTACATTTTCTTCAACCACTCTATCTTGATCCGTCTATCTTGTTGTTCTTCAATTTGATATGGTCCATCTTGTTCTTCAATTTGCTCTTCCGAACAAAGAAGAGCCACAAAAGGATATTGAGAAGAAGCCTTCTTCTTTGACTCGTATTTTTGGAAAAGAGAGGCAATATCACTACTACTCTTCATTTTTTAACAAATCTGCAAGAGAAGTAAACAACCCCAAAATTAATGATATAATGTTTCAATTAATCATTCCACTAGTACAATAGAATCTTAAATTAGTTAAGATGAAATAAAACTAATTTATTTCGCTGCACTGCATTACCGTGGCTTTGTGCTTTTGCAAGTTGCGAGTTGTCGTGGAGCCCGTGAAGTTAATCAATAGTCGTCGGGCATGTACTCCAATTTAGGCTTAATCAATTGAGATATAGATAGAAAAAGAAATAGGACGTAATCTGGATAATAAAGAAAGGATATCAAGATCGATAGATGTCGTGGATGCGTTGCTAACTCGCTAGTCTGCTACTCTTCGATGTTCGGCCGGCTTACGGGCAGCGGGGCCAGACCGCAGAGATCTGTCGAGGCGCCGACTCATCGAGTCGAGCGTGGAGAAGAGACGCCGCTTGACTTCGCCTTTGCAATGAGCATCACAAACACAAGTTAACGGGCCGACAGGGCACAACCCAGCAGAGTTCGTGGCCGAAATACGAATCGCTAATGGACTTTGGGCCAAAACTCAGGGTGGTCCGCGGCCCACAGGGACCACCCTGTAGCTCCGCCCATGGTTCCAAGACCCCAGACGTGCTTGACGTCGCTGCTCGTGACGATGACCTTGCTTTTGTTATGAGTATTGCTTGTATTCAATATAAGATCAATGGGCCAATATATATACACAATGAGGTTACAGATAAGAAAACCAAATCAAATCATATCTCTAACTATATCTCTAACACCCCCCCCCCTCAAACTCATGGTGGATCAACAACACTGAGTTTGGAGAGGTAGAAGCCGTCTTTGTGCTCGAAGTCCGGGCCTTCGTGAAGAAATCCGCTATCTGAAGCTCTGAAGGCACATACTGAAGAGCAATCACTTGATCATGCACACAATACCTCATGAAAGAAGCATCAACACCAATATGCTTGGTGAGCTCATGCTTCACAGGGTCACGGACAATACCGATAGCACTGCATCGTCTCGATAAGAGAGGAGTCGATGTAGTAATGTAAACACCAAAATCCTCAAGTAACCACCGTAGCAAGTAATCTCTGGCCAAGAGAGCCATAGCTCGCAACTCACCCTCTGACTCGAACGGGACACTGCACTGCTTCTTCGCCTTCCGCAATAAGCGAACCACCAAGAAAAACACAAGAAGCGAGAGATAGACCGCGATCGAGGATCGCCGCCCAAGTAGCATCCGAATAAGCTCAAGGTCATAACGAAGTGGAGCGTGGAAAGAAGAGACGGCGAGAGATAGTCCCACGAAGGTATCGCAGAACTCAAGAAGGTGGTCAGAGTGGACCGAGTGGGAGCGAAACAAACCGACTCGTAATGTGGATCGGATAAGTGATATCCGGACGAGTAACAAAGAAGGTAAACAAGACTCCCAACAAGATGGCGATAGCGAGTCGGATCGTAAAGAGGCTCGCCATCGAGGGTTTGAGGTGAACATTGAGCTCCATAGGAGTCTCAACAGACGTTGATCGATGAGGGAGGCGCGATCAAGAAGATCTGAATATACTTCTCTTGGGACATAAAGAAACCATCCGAGTGGAAGTAACCTCAATCCCAAGGAAGTAACGAAGAGGACCAAGATCCGACATAAGGAATCGCTCACTAAGACGAGCCTTGACAAAGGCAATGTACTCGTAATCATCTCCTGAATGATCATATCATCAACATACGTAAGAAGAAGAGTCCGACCACGAGACGAAGTGTGGACAAAGAGCGCAGGATCATGATCACTTGTCAAAAACCAAAGCAGAAGTGACCACAGAGGAGAAGTGCTCAAACCAGCACGAGGGGCTTGCTTAAGGCCATAGAGAGAGCGACGGAAGGCGATGCACCATGCCCTCGAGAATGAATACCCTGTGGCGGATGCATGTAGACCTCCTCACGCAACTCGCCATTAAGAAAGGCATTCTTGACATCAAGTTGAGAATGCAGACCCGGCGCAATGAGACGCCACCGAAAGAAGAGGCCGACAGTGGTCATGTGGGCCACAGAGCAAAAGTCTCATCGTAGTCACGACCATGCTCCTGCTGGAAGCCACGAGCAACAAGACGCGCCTTATAGCGCTCAAGAGAGCCATCAGAGCGAGTCTTAATCTTATAGACCCACTTACATGTGATGGGACGAGAGTGAGATGGAAAAGGAACAAGATCCCAAGTACCAGTACGCTCGAGGGCAGCAATCTCCTCGGCCATGGCATGCTGCCACTCAGGATGAGTAACAAAGATCCCAGAGGAGGTAGGCTCACAAGTAGTCGCGCCAAAGAAAGGCAAAGCAGGGGGGCCGAATCGACTGGCGATCGCGGAGAGCGTAGCGAGGAGAAGACGGCCCATCAGGGGAAGATGAAGCATCAGAAGAAGATGAAACCTCAGGAGAAGTGGGATCATCTTGAAGATCCTCAATACGAGGTCGACGAGTGTAGACGAGTGTAGTGGGGGGAGCCTGAGGAGCCGCAGGAGACGAAACAAAGGCGACAATGGCGGAGAGGCCACAGGAGAAATATGTGGAGACGAGATAGGTGTATCCGAAAGGTCAAAAAGACAGAGACTCCACAGAGGAAGTCGAAGGAGAGACAGACGTGGGTAGAAGGGACGAGACTCGTCGAAAGTCACATCCCGAGAAATCCGCATCCGTCGACCAACAGATCCCAAAGACCGATAGCCCTTGTGCTCGCAGATTGCACCCCGTAAAGACACACTCAATGGATCGGCAATCGGTTTGGTGCGCTCGAGGGGCGAGGAGAACGAGCAAACGCAACCAAATGCAGACGAAGGGCGAGTAGTCGGAAGGAGACCACAGAGACGCTCAATAGGGATTGCTCCTCAAGAGCGTAAGAAATTTGGATGTTGACGAGATAGGTGGCGGTGGAAACGACCTCCGCCCAAAAGTGAGGTGGAAGAGAGGCGGCAATCATCGCGCACGAGCCGACTCAAGGAGGTGACGATGCTTGCGCCAAGAACACCATTTCGAGCATGAGCACCGTGACAAGAGAATGGCGAGAGTGCCTCGCTCAAGAAGGAAATCGCGCAGTGATGAGAGAGGTACTCGCCAGCAGAGTCAGCACGAAAGACACGAATAGGAGTGGAGAACTGTGTGCGAACCATAGTGGCAAACTGTTTATAGATAGACAAGACCTCACTACGAGAAGACATGAAATATATCCAAGTGTGGCGAGAGAAATCATCTATAAATATGATATAGTATCGATGACCCCCTTTCGAAACGAAGGGAGCCGGACCCCAAACATCTGAATGAACAAGATCAAATGGACGTTGAGACACTGACTCACTATGAGGATAAGGAAGCTGAAGCTGTTTGTCTAACTTACAGCCCTGACAATGTAGAGACACGTCTCCTGAGACAGACCCCAGAAGACCACGACGAACTAAAGACGACAGTCGAGAGCCACACAGATGGCCAAGACGGTGATGCCATTGTTGGAAAGAGCCGGTAGACGGAGTGGTAGAGGCGGAGAGACTGGCGGCGACGGTGGCAGCGGAAGGAAGGTGAAGCCAGTCAAGCTCCCAGAGACGCTGCGAGTCAAGGCGCCGAGGGCCAGAACCAACCAGAACTCCCGTGTGGCGGTCCTGAACACAACAAGAGTCAGAGTCGAGAATGATCCGATAACCAAGGTCGAGAATCATCCAGTGGAAAGAAGTCGCATGGTTAGGCGAGGAACATGAGCAATGTAGGAACATGAAAAGATGAGTTGCTAAGAGGTCCTCGACTGAGACAGAAAGAGAGGTACCATCGCAGAAGAACACCGACAGGGGAATCAAGAGGTGTAACAAAAGATAGAGTGGAAGAATCGGAAGTCATGTGGAAGAATGCTCCGGAATCAAGGATCCACGGGGAGGTACCTGTCTGTGTAGGAGGTGGTTTCTCGGTGCAAGAGTCGATCGAGAACCCGCAGAACTCGTTGAGGAAGAACACAAGCGGCAGCGCCGTCAAGTCCGCTATCTCCCGCCGAGAGAAAACGTGGAAGTAGTCGATGCAGACGTCGTTGTAGAAGTACCGGTGCCAGTGCTAGGAGAAGAACGGCGTGAAATATGCCGCCGTTTCTTGTAGCACTGAGACTCAATGTGACCGATCTTATCGCAGTAGGAGCAGCGAGGATGACCACCGCCAGATGGAGGACGGCCACCACCACCTGTGGGAGCCGCCGAGGAGGCAACAGATCAAACGTGAAGCGATCGGGTAGCAGTGTAGTGTAGGCGGCGAGAGCACGGAGGGGAGTGGCATCGGCCGGCACCACTCGTGACGAGTCTCCTCTCGCACGTATCTCGGTAAGGGCCTCGGTAAGAGTGACACGAGGGTGGGTGCAAGTAGCCGGGCACGCCCGCTCGAACTCAGGACGAAGGCGAGTAAGGAACTCGTAGACACGCTGAAACTCCTGTGTCAAGACGACACCAAGCAAAGATGAACAGAACGACACCAAGAAGCGAAGAGAGTCCGATTGACGCGCATCGCGAACTCGAGCGTAGAAGGCGCCAAAGAGCATCACCCGCTGGAGAGAGTGCTCTGACGAACCACCGGATGTAGAGGGCATCTCCAGATGGTTTGTAGCGTTGTCGAAGATGAGTCCACATCTCGACAGCCGATGAAAATCCCACAATCTCGTAAGAAAATCGAGGTCAACATCTGGCGATGAAGACAGCAGCAGCTCGAGCGTCGTCGTCACACCACTGAGTGTAGGTAGTCAAGCGATCCATGTAGGAGTCCAGAGCCTCTTGGTAGGCAGAGACAGCCTTCTCATCAGCAAGACCGGCAGACTCAATAGCAGCCTTGTCAGCTGTCGGGGGAAGCGCAACAGACGTAGGCTCCGTCGGAGGAGTAGGGCATGGCGGACAGGTGACATCGCCAGAGAGGACGCCCCAAAGACGAAGACCACGCATATGGATGCGCATGTGAGACACGAAGTCGGTGTAGTTAACACCGTCGAAGATCACCGGGCAACGAGGGAGGGAAACGGTACCCATTGGTAGGCGGCGCTGGACGGCGCGGCGACCAAGGTAACGTAGTCTAATAGGCGGCGCTGGACGGCGCGGCGATTAGACTAACAACTTTTTTTTGGGCTCCTTTAAAAGAAACCGAGTGGGCCGACAATCGCCCATCGCCGAACAGGTAAACCCTAGTCGTGGTTTCGGCGGGCGGTGGTAGCCCGCGGGAGGCAGGCGGGGCTCGCCGGCGCGGCGCGGCGGCGGCCGGGGGCGGCGAGGCGGCGACGATGGTGGGTCCCCGCGAGGAGGCTCGGGCTCGGGTTTTTGCCGACTCGGGCTCGGGTGAAGATGGCGGCCGACGGCGGGTCCTTGATGAAGACGCCGATGCGTCGCGACGGAGGCCCGATCCGACCGCCCTCCGAGAGTCGAGTGGCGGCGCCCGATCCGACTCGGGCTCGGGTGAAGATGGCGGCCGACGGCGGGCGTCGCGACGGAGGCCCGATCCGACCGCCCTCCGAGTGGGCGCGGCGGCGCGGAGAGCAGCGGCGGTGGCTCGAGCGGCGGCTCAACTCGGGTGTTGATCCGCCTCGGGAGGAGCACGACCGGGACTCGAGGCACGGCGGCCGGGTGGAGGCGCAGCTGCCGGGAGGACTCGCGACGAGCGACGCTGGCGACGCAGACGCCGAAGATCGACGGAGGAGACGAGCGGCGGCCAATACGGCGCACGCGAGGCGGCGGCAGGACGACAAGCGAAGCGACGAGAAAACCCTAGGTTTGCTCTGATACCATGTTATGAGTATTGCTTGTATTCAATATGAGGCCAATGGGCCAATATATATACACAATGAGGTTACAGATAAGGAAACCAAATCAAATCATATCTCTAACTATATCTCTAACTATATCTCTAACAGCTTTCTCGTCTGTCGCGCCGCAGGGTCGGCAGGATCGCCTCTACCACCTGCTTCTTGCGCGGGTTGACGTTGTCGAACACGATCAGGAACCTCTCGCCGCGCAGTTTCCGCTCGAGAAGCCTCAACAGCTCGCCGTCGCCGGCGATACTGGTGCTTACCATGCCGGCGACGGTGAACAGAGAGCGTAGGAGCAGCGCCGTCTCGTCAGCTGCCATGAGGCTCATGCAGTGGAAGTCTAGTAGCATGATCAGCGAGAAGCGGCGGCGCACCGCGGGCTCATCGCAGACATGCTGCACTAGGGTGGTTTTCCCGATTCCGGCGGGCCGATTACAGGAAGCACGCTTTGTAGGAATTAATACGGGTTAGGTTCAGTTTTTAATTCTATTTAATTCCTTGAGAATTTTAAAGGTTTATATGCATGTGCTAAAACTGATTAGTCTCACATAGAGAGTTGAAGGGGAATTATACCACTTTATAAGGTAGAACGTGGTACCTCCCTTGTGGAATTGGAGGAGGCCAACACACGCCGCCGCCGCTCGCCGAGCCGCAGCCGTCGTTGCAGCCTGCCTTGCGCCGCGCGGCTGCGTGTCCATTAACGAAGGTTGATTACGATGAGTTATGGTCTGCGGTTTGCACCGTTGATGGCAACCGCTTCCTCTGATCTCTGTCTCTTCGTTTTTGGTTTTTGGCTATTACAGGACAGAGGTCTGTTCGTGTTCTTTTGCTTCTTCCAATTCACTTCCACGAGAGACCAAGTGATATCCTCAAGTCTGTTGCTGTTGTCTCTGATGATCTCCATCCCGCAAGGCAAGTGCAAGGTCGAACCGGGAGAGCAGGCCTCCGGAACCCCGTCCTTGAAGGCTTGCACGAGCGAGGACGAATAAGGTTTTTGGGGAGCGTTCGTGCGACCGCTCGCTGCTTCGTCTTCATCCGATCGTTACTTCGTCATCATCCGATCCTCTGCATCAACTACACGACTACTACCACTACGCCATGGTGAACGACGACCTCACCAGGGCTTCTGCTACTGCTACTGCTTCTTCTTCCATCGGATCTGCGTATGTCTATCTCATACTTATTGCTTGGTTAGTTTTATTATCTACTGCTAATCTGAACACTGAGATAGGAATGCTAGTTTCTGTTCTTCTGAAAATTCGTATGACTATGGTGTTCATGCTTATTTGCTTTATGAAAAAGACTAGAGTATTGTTCATGATTCATCTAGTATATTTCTGGATTAAAGTAATTCGAAAAATGCTTATATATTCAACAATCCAAAAACCTTATTCTAGTTATTTTTCGTCAACTGGCTTTGCTGCTGCACTCAAACCCTCTGAGTTCGATGGTGCGAACTACAAGAGGTGGCGCACCAAGGTGGTGCTTTGGCTAACTGGCATGAACGTTTTCCATGTGGCAAACGGCAAACCTGAAGGAACACTTACTCCTGAACAGGAGCGAGCGTTCGAGGCTGCTGATAATTTTTTTTAAAGGTGTCGTGGTTAGCGTTCTTGGTGAGAAGTTAATCGATGCATACATGGTGATTAAAACTAGGAAAGAGATGTGGGATGCACTCGAGGCCAAGTTTGGGGTTTCGGATGCAGGCAGTGAACTGTATCTCATGGGGCAATATCATGACTATAGAATGGTTGATGGCCGTTCTGTAGTTGAGTAGGCTCATGAGATACAATCCATGGCCACAGAACTTGAACACTTCAAGTGTGTATTACCGGACAAGTTTATCGCGGGAGGCATTATTGCTAAGCTTCCTCATTCTTGGAGGAATTTTGCTACTTCTCTGAAACATAAGAGACATGAGTTTTCTGTTGAAAATCTCATTAGGTCTCTTGATGTTGAAGAGAAGGCGAGAGCAAAAGATACACACACTAGAGGTAATGAGGGACATTCTAGTGCCAATGTGGTGCAGAAGAAGAATGGTCAAGCTCAAAAGTTCAAATGCAAGAACAAGACTGCACAAACAACTAGCTTCAAGAAGAAGAAGAAAAACACAAAGGATGACCTTTGCTTTGTGTGTGCCGAATCTGGTCATTGGACCAAGGATTGCAGCCAACGCAAAGGTGGAAAGAATCAGCAAGGGCAGAATTCGAAGTCTGCTAATGTTGTTGTTGGTACCACTGAGACGGGAACTTCAGGGTATGGTAATTTACCTACTGTTCTTTCCGTATGTCATTCTAACGATTGGTGGATAGACACTGGTGCTAATATACATGTGTGTGCTGATGTTTCATTGTTCTCTTCTTACCAGGTCACTCGGGATTCAGTCGTTCTAATAGGGAACGGGTCACATGCTACTGTTTATGGTGTTGGTACGGTCGATCTAAAGTTTACTTCAAGAAAGATTGTGCAACTGAAGAACGTGCATCATGTGCCATCCATCAATAAGAATCTCGTCAGCGGATCTCTTCTGTGTAGAGATGGCTTTAGATTGGTATTTGAGTCCAATAAATTTGTAGTGTCCAAGTGTGGACAATTTGTTAGTAAAGGCTATGTGTGCAGAGGCTTGTTCCGCCTATCTCTTTCAGATTTGTGTAATAATGTTGTGGACCATGTTTGCAGTGGTAATGAGACTACTATTTGGCATTCACGACTTTGTCACATAAATTTTGGTTGCATGACGCGGTTAGCCAGTTTAGAGTTAATCCCGAAATTCACCCTTGCCAAAGGTTCTAAGTGTCAAGTTTGTGTGCAATCAAAGCAGCCTCGTAAGCCTCATAAGGCCGCGGAGGTAAGAAACTTGGCACCATTAGAACTCATACATTCATATCTGTGCGAGATGAATGGTGTGTTGACAAAAGGTGGTAATAGATATTTCATGACTTTGATTGATGACTCCACTAGGTTCTGCTATGTGTATTTTTTGAAAACTAAAGATGAAGCTCTTCACTACTTAAAAATCTATAAGGCAGAAGCTGAGAACCAACTTGAAAGGAAAATCAAAAGGGTTAGGTCTGATCGTAGCGGCGAGTACTTTTCTAATGAGTTCAATTTATTATATGAGGAACATGGTATAATCCATGATAGGACACCTCCCTATTCACCCCAGTCAAACGGGGTTGCTGAAAGAAAGAACCGCACTCTAATTGATTTGGTTAACGCCATGTTAGATACAGTGGGTCTTTCCAAAGCATGGTGGGGGGAGGCTATATTGACTTCATGTCATGTTCTAAACAGGGTTCCCACAAAGAATAAAGAGATAACCACATATGAACAATGGGAGAAGAAAAGACTATCACTTTCATACTTGCGCACTTGGGGTTGTTTGGCGAAAGTCAATGTGTCAATTCCCAAAAAGCGTAAGATTGGACCAAAAATCATGGATTGCGTCTTTCTAGGCTATGCTCATCATAGCGTTGGATATAGATTTCTAGTGGTGAAATCTGGAGTACCTGACATGCATGTCAGTACAATTATGGAGCCCAGAGATGCTACATTCTTTGAGTATATTTTTTCGATGAAAGATATGCCTAGCTCGTCAAGTCAGGAGCCTGATACAACTCCTGAACCTGCCATTCCAATGTAATATTTTGAGCAAATCCCTGAACAAATTCCTGAGGAGGAAGACAATGAAACTCTGAGGAAGAGTAAAAGACAAAGGACTCAACGTCTTTTGGTCCTGATTTCATTGTGTACCTTGTGGATGATACTCCAAGTACCATTTCTGAAGCATATGCTTCTCCAGATGCGGAATACTAGAAGGAAGCAGCACGTAGTGAAATGGATTCCATTATTTCTAATGGAACTTGGGAGATCACTAAGCGTCCTTATGGTTGTAAACTTGTAGGATGTAAGTGGGTGTTCAAAAAGAAGCTTAGACATGATGGTACTATCGAGAAGTACAAGGCACGGCTTGTGGCCAAGGGTTATACCCAAAAGGAAGCCGCAGATTTCTTTGATACTTATTCGCCTGTGGCTAGATTGACCACTATCCGAGTACTATTATCTTTGGCTGCCTCACACGGTCTTCTCATTCATCAGATGGACGTTAAGACGGCTTTCCTAAATGGAGAGTTGGACGAGGAAATTTACATGGAACAACCAGATGGATTTGTAGTAAATGGTCAAGAAGGAAAGGTGTGTAAGTTGTTGAAATCTTTGTATGGTCTTAAACAAGCACCTAAGCAATGGCATGAAAAGTTCGACATAATTTTAACATCTGCAGGCTTTATTGTGAATGAAGTTGACAGATATGTGTATTATCACCATGGTGGGGGCGAGGGAGTCATTCTATGTCTGTATGTTGATGACATACTGATCTTTGGAACCAGCCTTAATGTGATTAAGGAGGTCAAGGATTTCTTGTCTCAGAACTTTGAGATGAAAGATCTGGGAATAGCTGATGTTATCTTAAACATCAAGCTGTTGAGAGGTGATGATGGTGGGATTACATTGTTGCAAACCCATTATATGGAAAAGGTTCTAAGTCATTTTGGTTATAACGTCTGTAAATCTTCTCCAACACCTTATGATCCTAGCGTATTGCTTAGGAAGAATCGGAGAATAGCCAGAGACCAATTGAGATATTCTCAGATAATTGGTTCACTCATGTATTTAGCTAGTGGTACCAGGCCTGACATCTCGTTTGCTGTGAGTAAACTAAGCCGTTTTGTTTCCAATCCGGGAGATGATCATTGGCATGCTCTTGAGATGGTAATGCGTTATCTAAAGGGTAATATGAGCTATGACATTCACTATACCGGGTATCCCAGGGTACTAGAGGGTTATAGCGATTCAAACTGGATATCTGATGCTGATGAGATTAAGGCCACAAGTGGATATGTCTTCACACTTGGAGGTGGCGCTGTTTCATGGAAGTCTTGCAAGCGCGCACCATCTTAACGAGGTCAACAATGGAAGCGTAACTCACATCATTAGATACTGCCACTGTTGAAGCCGAATGGCTTCATGAGCTCTTGATGGATTTGCGGTGGTTGAAAACCGGTGCATCGGCTATTTCGATGAATCGTGACAATCAAACTGTGATTGTCAAGGTGAACAGTTCTAAGGATAATATGAAAGCATCAAGACATGTGAAGAGGAGATCAAGTCATCCGAAAAATAAAAACTCCGGAGTAATAGCTTTGGATTATATCCAAACAGCTAAAAATCTGGCAGATCCCTTCACAAAGGGTTTCTCACGGAATGTGATAGACAATGCATCGAGGGAGATGGATTTGAGACCCACGTGAGTTATACCATAGTGGCAACCCATCCTTTGTGATCGAAGATCCCGTGAAGTAGGATTGGCGAAACAAGCTATTGGTTAACTGGGAGGAGAGTACTTTTACAGACCCACTCCATTGGAGATGCAACTCTCTCTTAAATCTGTATGGCAGGTTGATTTTTATCTTAATGTGTTTTGTGGTTTGTTTAAGCAAAGATGCTGTCCTACAGAGCAGTCTTGAAAAAACACACCTATATGGGCCCGGCTGCTAGTCACAGTCTATGAGATAGGGTAATCTCTAGTAAGCTCATGAATAGGCCAGGAGTATGACTTATATGCCCCAACCCGCGGGGATGCCTAACAGCCTAGTATCAGTTAAGGACTTAAGTGAAATTTATTCACACAAAACTGCCAATTCAAGGCTTAGTCCATTGTGCAGTTGTGGATTAGTGTAGCTTCTGTTCTAGATGGATGTTCAACTGTGGATATCGTGAGGATATGTGCACGATCTTAGAATGATGAGTCAATTGGCAATGGCTTTGTTGGTTTGCAAAATCTCGCGTTTTCGGTTTTGTTGTGTCCGTCGGACCACAGCGGTCGATCGGCCGGTGGCGGCGGTCGACCGCCCGTGGAGAGGTCGGACCGGCTGTGGTTGCCGGTCGGACCGGACTTGCCTCAAAGTGGATTTTGGAGCTGATCCAAAAATAGGATGTGTAGGTAAGAGAGGGGAGTCTCCTGGATGTGGTCACATTATTTTTGGAGCTCCCAGTCAAAAGTTCTATTCAGTTGAAAATTCCAGAAGGTTTCGGATTTTCAAGTTGGAATTTTGGCTAAGTCTTTTCGGGCGGTCCGACCGCCGTTGTGGAATCGGTCCGACCGACTGAAATAGGTTGGACCGGCTGTGTGGGGCGGTCAGACCGCCGATCACTTGAAGCTTGGCCTTGTTGGCACTGATGTGAATTGAATGTGTTTATTGTTGGATGTCAATGCTTTATTGTTGCATATTGCATTGTGGAACTAACGTGGGTCAAGTTGTGAAGAACTTGTTCCCGGAGACGATTTGTTTGTGTATTGCTGTGCAGGTGGCTTGTAGGTCAACGACGTCAACGGTAAGGTGGATCGGGACTACGCTTGGAGAGCTGAGGTCCAGAACGATCATGGATGCCGGGTGAGGTCGTGTGACTCAAGCATGGTGCAGAATGGGCAAGATGGATCGAACGAGTAGTTCGGTGCAGCTGGTTGGATCAGGCGGTGCGGAAGTCGGTGCAAGTCTCTAGGAGTTTCTGATGGGATTCGGACAGGAGAGACTTGCCGACATGATGAGAGCCACTGATCAACCTACACGTGGTGAAGCAGGCGATTGCTTCAACAGATGTGTGTGAGTGGGTCCCATGTGTGTGTGGGTCCCAAATGTGAAAACCTAGCCTCTCCTATAAATAGAAAGGGGGAGATGTAAAACCCCTTGAAGCACTTTAGTCCTCATTTGCAAACCCCTTGTTAGGGTTAAGGTTTGGAGGGGAGAGGAGAGGAGAGGGAGAGATTGTGTGTGCTCCTTTGTGAGCTCTTGTCCTCCTTGAGGGAGTGGCTTGGTAAGCATCTTGTGGGATCAATCAATTTTGTGATGCTTGCTTGAGAGATCGTTTGTCTCCTTTGTGTTCTTCTCTCTTTTGATGAATTTGGTGCTTCCTTGATTCATGTGTTTATACTTGGTCTCTTGACCTATTTTATCTTGCTTTGATGTGTGGAAATACTCCTAGAATCATCTAGATCATCAACCCCCACAAGCAAGTCTTGAATCAAGATTTTCATATTTCTAGGGTTTGTGCACTTCTTTGGTAAAATCATCAGAGATCGATTCTGTGAAGTGGATCTGAAGGATCGTCGCTAGAAATAGGTCTCTAATATCCTTAGAGAGATGTGCTCCAAATTTAGTCAAGTTTCATTGGTTGAATCAAAAGTTGGACCAAATTTCGTTTTGGATTTGGGCATTGTTTTTCAGTACTGGACTAAATCGGTCGGACCGATTTTTATCTACGATCGGATCGCCAAAGATTGAACCGCCGTTAACGCCCGGTCGAACCGATTTCAAATCGGTCGGACCGCCCTTTGGTAGCCGGTCAGACCGTTAGTGCCCAGACCAGACCAGTGAGATCCATTCTCCACATTTGTGTCTTGTGGTTGAGGGGGTTATCGAATTCAGCACAAGGCTTCCTCTGTGCGCTTACTAATCTTCTTAGCTTTCATAGCTAAAGGAGTAAAGTTCGTGTTGAATTTGATTAAGGCGAGAAATTTGAGAAAGCGCCTATTCACCCCCCTAGTCGTCTTTACGGTCCTACATCAACCTTATTCGGTCTCCATCGAAACACTGGTATATTAAAACAATACTGTGGATCAAGGCATTTGACATGTGTCTTCGAGATCTGGTGGGGGATTGTAGGAATTAATATGGGCTGAGCTCAGTTTTTAATTCTATTTAATTTCTAGAGAATCTTAAAGGCTCATGTGCATGTGCTAAAACAGATTAGTCCCACATGGAGAGTTGAAGGGGAGTTACACCACTTTATAAGGTGGAACGTGGTAGCCCCCTTGTGGAATTGGAGGAGGCCAACACACGCCTTGCGCGCCGCCTTTCGCCTCGCCGTGGCTGCGGTCGTCTTGTCTGGCGTCATGGCGTGTGCGGCGCGTGCGGTAGCGCTTTTTCTTTATCTATTCAAAAATTAAAACGCACCGGCTCAGAGTAATGGCATTAACGAAGGTTCAGTTACCAGTGAGTTATGGCTGCGATTTGCACTAGTTGATGGCAACCGTTTCCTTTGGTATCTGTCTCTTCGTTTTTGGTTTTTGGCTATTACAGGAACAGAGATCCGTTCGTGTTCTTTTGCTTCTTCCAATTCATTTCCACGAGAGACTAAGTGATATCCTCAGGTCTGTTGTTGTTGTCTCTGACGATCTCCATCCCGCAAGGCACGTGCAAGGTCGAACCGGGAGAGCGGGCCTCCGGAACCCTGTCCTTGAAGGCTTGCACGAGCGAGAACGAATAAGGTTTTTGGGGAGCGTTTGCCCGACCGCTCGCTACTTTGTCTTCATCCGATCGCTGCTTCGTCATCATCCGATCCTCTGCATCAACTACACGACTACTACCACTACGCCATGGTGAACGACGACCTCACCAGGGCTTCTGCTACTGCTACTTTTTTCACTGGATATGCGTATGTCTATCTCATACTTATTGCTTTGTTAGTTTTATTATTTACTGCTAATCTGAACACTGAGATAGGAATGCTAGTTTCTGTTTTTCTGAAAATTCGTATGATTATGGTGTTCATGCTTATTTGCTTTATGAAAAAACTAAAGTATTGTTCATGATTCATTTAGTATATTTCTGGATTAAAGTAATTCAAAAAATACTTATATATTCAACAATTCAAAAACTGCTTTCACCGGCTCGCCGTTACCGCCGCCGCCGTCGTCTTGCAGCAAGAAGTCTATAACGCGGCGCCTCTCGACGTGCCGGCCGAACATATGGCTGCTGCATAGATGTTCGTGGCCAGCGGCCGGTGCAGCGCCGGCGGGCAGCTCTGCAGCATGATGATGGACTCCGTAAGATCACCGGAGACGCATTCCAGGTTTGCAAGGATGGCGTCGAGGGCATCGTCGTCACTAAACCGTAGCCTCCTGGCCGCAACGTGCAGGCGCTTGGCGGGGTTGAACGAATTAGGCAGCGAGAGAGACCGCGCCACCTCGCCACGGCCGTCTTCCTCGTTACCCGAGAGCTCGGGCGCTCCTCTCCGGAACGCGTAGAGAGGACGTAGCGCCCCTGGTACACGCCGTCGACAAGCTCTGCGAGCCACGTGAGGAGCGCGCGGCTCTCGATCCGCCTCGCGTCGGCCGCCTCCACGACGCTCTCGACCTTGATGAGCAGGCGCCGTAGCCTCCGCAGCTTGTCCTCGACGCCCCGTCGGTCCTGGAGCTGCCAGGCGAGGAGGGATATCACCCTGCCGACCATGTCGCCGACGACCCCGGACACGATGGCCTCGTCGGCCATGGTAGCTACTCCTTCTGACGGTCAAACTAGAGGCGGGGGAAAAGAATGACCCGGCAATATATAAGATCAGTGCAACAGTTGCAATTCCTTGGCACAATTAATGATCGGAAAAGCGACCTGTTCATTATACATGGTGAGTAGTTTGGGCACCTGTAGATCGAGGCCGGCATCTGAACGATGACTTGTTTGTTTGAATCAACTCAATGAGATTGCTGGTCATTGAAAGATACCCTAGTCATTCAAACTCTACACGTATAGCCGCTGGGGGTATGTACAAAATTACAAGTAATTTTTTTCTAACCATTTGTAGTATCTATAATCTGTAAATAGCATAACTTGGGTCGATTTAGCCTAGCTTTTTTTTTAGTGGAAATGTGTTGTGTATAGCTCATATGTAACAAGATGAAAGGAATGAGTTGTGTGTGGAAAGCGGGAGTGCAACGTATAGCCTATGGAAGCAAAGCCGAAGACAATGGAGGATGATAATTAGGAGGAGTTGAAGGAGCAGACAGACGCGATCCTACGACTGTGTCTTTCGGATCAGGTCATGTATCATGTGATGGATATGAACTCGCGGAAAGAAATCTGAGATAAGTTGCAGACTCAGTTTATATCTAAATCCCTGACGAATAAGTTGTACCTGAAGCAGAGGTTGTACGGGCTGAAGATGTAGGGTGGTTCTGATCTTGTACAACATGTGAATGTCTTCAATAAGGTGATCGCTGATCTAAGGCGTCTGGAGGTCAAGATCACAGATGAAGACAAAACGATTATTATTGCCACCTTCCTATGAACACTTGGTCACCACTCTGACATACGGGAAAGATACTATCAAGGTTGATGAGATTACCACGGCCATGTTGGCGCATAATCAACGGAAGCTAAACGCAGGGGAGAGCTCTTAAGGTGATAGTTTGTATACAAAGGATGCTCGTGGAAGGAAACAAGACAATGAGAGATATGGAAGGCATAAATTTAGATCAAAGTCAAGGAGCTGAAAGAATATTGAGTGTTACAATTGCAAGGAGATGGGACATATGAAGAGGGATTGTCCAGAATTGAAATAATAGAATGGCAGGAAGCATGATGAGATGACTGTCAATGTGGCTAGGAAAAATGACTCGGATAGCAGCGATGCAGATGTTCTCTCAGTTTCAAACGATTGGTTGATAGATGCATGGATTCTTGATTCGGGTGCTCGTATCAATCACACCGAACAGGGAGTGGTTCACTTCATACATGTTAGGTAATTTTGGTTTTATTTACCTTGGTGATGATACATTCTATAGTATTGTCGGGATAGGTGAAGTTGAAATTAAGGTCTATGATGGCATTGTTAGAACAATGCGTGATGTTAGGCACATACCAGGGTTGAAAAAGAATATGATCTCTCTAGGCTCCTTACATAATAGTGGTCTTACTTATAAAATTGATAACGGTAAGGAAAATATGAAAATTTGTAAAGGAGCATTGACTGTGATGAAGGGTAGGAGAACTGCCGAAAATATTTGCATATTACTAGAGAGCACTGTTGTAGGTGGAGTCACTTCAGTGGAATTACATAATGATGTGGCAAAACTTTGGCATATGCGGTTGGGCCATCTTAGTGTTCGTGGGATGGCGGAATTGCATAAGAGAGACGTATTGGCAGGAATTAAAAGTTATGAGTTAAATTTTTGTAAGTTTTATGTTCTTAGAAAACAGTCTAAGGTTAGCTTCTCTCAAGCGGCAAACATGAAATTGAAGGAATATTTGAATATATACACTCCAATGTGTGCGGCATACTAGAAAACCATCAATGGGTGGAACTCAGTATTTTGTTACTTTTATTGACAATTTTTCCTGCAAGGTGTGGGTGTATTTCATGAAGCAGAAATCTAAAATGTTTGCCAAGTTCAAGGTGTGAAATGTTGATGTGGAAAACCAAACAGGCGGGAAGGTAAAGTATCTGAGATCTGATAATGATACTGAATATACTGATTTACAGTTTCAGAGATATTGTGAGGAGCATGGTATTCAGTGACATTTCACAGTGCGCAAAACACCACAACAAAACGGTGTGGTAGAAAGGATGAACATGACTATCTGTAAACGAGCAAGGTGCTTGAGGTTGAATGTAGTGCTTCCTAAATTTTTTTGGGCAAAGGCTATGAACATGGCGTGCTATCTCATAAATAGATCACCACGGGCATCTTTAAGTGGTAAGGTTGTAGAGGAGGTATGGACTGGTAATTTAGTTGATTTTACTAATCTAAGACTTTTTGGTTGCCCAGCCTATATGCATATACCAGCTGATGGAAGGTCGAAGCTTATGCAAAATCAACCAAGTGTATTTTTCTGGGTTTCAAGAAAGGTGTTAAATAGTATAAGATTTGGGCTCCGACATCGAAGAAGGTGGTGTTGAGTAGGGATGTTGTCTTTGATGAGAAATCAATATTGCAACAAAACAAAGAGGAGATGACACGAGAGATGGGAGGTTCAGATATGGTGCAAGTAGAGTTAGACCATGGTTCAATGACTTAGGATTCACACACACTACCTCCAGATTTTAATTTAAAGGAGTTGCATAATTTTCAATTAGCAAGAAATAGACAACGACATACTAATGTGAAAGCTCCAAAGAGATCCGAATATGAAAACCAGGTTTCATTTGCTCTTCTTGTTAGTATTGATGATCCAACTAATTTTCAGGAGGCTATTACAAGTCAAGAGAAAGATAGGCGGATGCCTGCAATAACAGAAGAATTAGACTTGTGAGCTAGTTCATCTTCCCTTGGTACACACCTTCTCTAGGATGTCGGGAACCTATTCCAATCGAAGATCGGGATAAGAAGGTCATTGGGTGAAAATGGGTCTACAAGAGAAAGACCCAGCGCCGTTCGGTCATCCTTATCTATCGCACCACACCAGGTTCATTGAGTATCGACCGTCGTTGACCACCAAGCAACTGCACAACAATAAACAAGCAAATCGAATCAGGAACAAGTTCTTCACAAAAAGAAGGGGAAAAGTTCAAGACTCGATTAGTTGCAAAAGAGTATTCACAAAAGAAGGGGATTGATTATGATGAGGTATTCTTCCCGATTGTGAGACATACTTCTACTAGGACAGTTCTTGCATTGGTAGCTAGTTAGGATTTGCACTTCGAACATATGGATGTTGTGGATATCATGGGGATATGCTCCAGATCTTAGGATGATGTGACAATTGGCAATGACGTTAATGGTTTATCGTTTTACGTGTTTTCGGCACAGTTGATGTGCTGTCAGGCCATAACCGGTCTGACCGGCTAGGGTGGCGGTCAGACCGGTCCATGCGGCGGTCTGATCGGCCCTTGGCGGTGGTCGAACCGGCAATGTCAGAAAGTGTTGGATTGAGCTGGGCCAAAAATAGAGTATGTAGGCAACAGAGGGGATTCTATTGCACTTGGTCTCATAATTTTTGGAGTCTCCAGTCAATAGTTCTATTGGTTTGAAATTTCCAGTAGGTTTCGGTTTTCAGAGGTTGAAAATCAGCTAAGTCTTTACTGGCGGTCTGACCGGCCAATAGGTGGATCGAGGCCGGCGAAATAATGACCGCGCCACAGCGGTCTCGATCGGTTGTCACTTGGGTCGTCACCCGTCGTGGCGGCGATATTCGATTGTTAGGTCAAAGTCATGAGTTTCAGGGCATATATGTTGCATGATGCATGTTTTGACTAACATGGGTCAAGTTGTGAAGAACTTATTCCCAAATTCGGTTTACTTGTCTATTGTTGTGCAGGTTGCTTGGTGGTCAACGGCGAGGATGATCGGGACTAGGCTTGGAGAGCTGAGGTCCAGAACGACCGACGATGCCGGGTGGGGTCAATGTACTAAAGCGTGGTGCAAGATGGATAAGGGTGACCTATTAGCTAATCCGAGCCGCAAGATGGCGCTAGCTGTAGCTAGTTAGGTCAAGAGGTGTTAAAGATGACACATTAAAATGCGTGCGTATGTGTCCCGTTTGTTTTGGGCCTTAACGGGAGCCTGATAGAGTCAAACTTGTAGAAGGTCTAAGCCTCCACTATAAATAGGAGAGTAAGGTGGCTGCACCTCTTTTTCGTCTCTTTTGCTATTTTTGTAAACCCTAATTTTCTTAGGGAGAGTTTTTGTGGAGGCTAAGGTTCTTGATAGTTTGTTGTGATTTTCGTGCTCTTGAATTGAGGATTATCCTCCATTGATGGAGAGGCTGAAGCCCATATCATATCAATCAATCAAAGGAAAGTTTGATCAATATTTTGTCTCATTGCGTTCTTTCTCTCTAATTGATGATTTTGGGTCTTTCTTTGATCCGTGAGTTTTTGATTGAATTCTCCACGTGATTTAGCTTGCTGTGACGTGTGGGAACCTATATAGGATCATCTTGATCATCAATCACCCACGAACAAGATATTGGATCAAGTTTTCGTTTTGACCCGGTTTTGAACCATTCTTTGATCAAACGGAAAAGAATCTTTATTCTTCCAAGAATTGTCACAATCTTCGATTGGAATAGCTTCCTGATATCATAGAGAAGGTGTGTTCCAAGTTTCATCAAGTTTGGACTTGTAGATCAAAAGTTTCATCTATTTGCAACTTCGTCATCGGGCCATTTTTTCGCTCGAGTCGGTGATCGGACCAAAGCCAACATCACCGATCGAGCAGAGAAATCGGTCCGACCTTGATTAGACAATGGTCCGACCGCGATTTATTGATTCGTTGTAATCTTTGTTGTTTTTGTCGTATTGCTTAGGGGTTTATATTGGATTCAATATTAGTCTTCCGCTGTACTGATATACTGATCTTCATAGTTTCCATAGCTACTGGAGTGAAATTGTTGAATCCATTATTTGTGAAAAAGTGAGCGTGCTCCTATACACCCCCTCTAGTCGCCTTTTCGGTCCAACAGATGTGAAAAGCGGTGTTTTTGCATAGTGATCTTGATGAGCAAATTTATATGGAGCAGTTAGAAGGGTTCTGTGAACTGGAAAATCAGCACCTGATATGCAAGTTAAAAAGTCATTGTATGGGTTGAAACAGTCTCCAAGACTGGTACAAATGTTTTGACTCGTACATATTGTATATTGGCTACAGTCAAGGTAAGTATGGTTGTTGTGTTTATGCTTGACACCTTGATGATGATTCATTTATTTATTTTACTACTATATGTGAATGATATGCTAATTATTGCAAAACACATGTATGATGTGATTAGTTTGAAGGATTTGCGAAGTCAGGAATTTGATATGAAAGACTTAAGGGGTAACAACGAAAATTTCGAGCATGGAGATACACAGAGAAAGAAGCTCGAGGAGACTATGGTTGTCTTAGCGGGATTATGTTGAGAAAGTCTTGGAGCGATTTGATATGAGTAAGGCCAAACTAGTAAGTACTCGATGGGCACAACACTTTTAACTTTCTTTTGAATTTTGTCATGAATTAGACAAAAAATTAAAAAGATGGCGAAGGTTTCATGTACTACTGTAGTTGTGTGTTTAATGTATGATATGGTTTGTACAATGCCTGATTTGGCGTATGTTGTTAGTAAAGTCAGCAAGTTTATCGTAAAACCAGGAAAGCGACACTATGAGGCAGTTAAGTGGATATTCAGTTACTTGAGGGGTACAATAAGTCATAGTATTATAAAGATGGGAACGTATCTAGTGCTAATGGGTAATGCAGTGTTAAGGTGCTAATACCAATCTTGACCGTTTGATTTGAATTGAACAACCAAGATTAATGCGGGCTCCCACCTCTAAACCATTTAATCACTTTGCATGCTCTCACCTTCAATCCACCTTCATTAATACGCCTTCATTAAACACCATACATGCTCCCACTTCCAATGGTCAAGATCCAGATCCAACGATCAAGATTGGTATTAGCACCTTAGCACTGAATTACCCATTAGCACTAGATATCGTTCTCTATAAATATACACCACCGACATCTTGTAACCCTAATAATAATAAAAAAGAGAAAGAAACCCCTCGTACGGACGGAGCCGTCATGATTCGTCTCTCGGGGACATAGATTTTGTCGAACTTTATAAATAAATTATTGTATTTTTTATATTTTTACTGTAATTATTCTCTCTCGCAAAAGGTCGTGGCCGGTTCCAACAAAATAGAAATACCATTAAACCAGGCCTCAGCGGAATCACCGGTCACGAGAGATATTAGCAGTAATGCAGATGCGGTGGTGAAATAATTGTACGATGATGCTGATGCTGATGCTGACCGTTATGTGATCCTAGATTATTGCATTGATAATTCTCCAGAATGATTGATAATCGATTGCTCGCTTAACACCTCCATCGCCCAACTATACCTTGTCATCATTTTTTTGCTGACATGCAAAAAAATTTGGATGTTCAATTTTTTTGCTAACAGATAAGGAGCGTACGTGAAATCGGGCCCGGGCTGGACTCGGGCCAAATATCAATGAGCTGCAAAATCAGCCCAGAAGATCAAGCAACCCATCCCCGTCGATGCCGGAACCGACGGCCCAGATCGGGCGCCGAACCCACCCTAACCTAGCTCCGGCCCTGCGCGCCGCCGCAACGCAA
The DNA here is from genome assembly GCA_036346395.1 of Hsuehochloa calcarea. Classification (NCBI taxonomy): domain Eukaryota; kingdom Viridiplantae; phylum Streptophyta; class Magnoliopsida; order Poales; family Poaceae; genus Hsuehochloa; species Hsuehochloa calcarea. The sequence continues at coordinate 10,278,000 of CM070596.1, read as the reverse complement.
ACCGCAGCTGGAAGCAGCGAATTATCATCCCCATCGGCAGTAAGGTATCCACTCGCCCTCGCCCTCCCCCTCCCCTCCTCTCGTGCCATCCGGTGCTGCTGCGATCCAGCTATGTGGTTCCCAAGATTAGGGCGCTTTGAAAGCCGAGGCTGATGCGGCCCAGCCGCGCTGGGGATCTGATTGTTTTTCGTTGTATGCACATACGTGCCGCGTCTGATCTGAAGAGAGCAGTTCCGCTGCTAGTTTGGAGTAAGCATTACCCGTGTTCATTGCGGATGAACAGGACGGGATTATCGTATTGAAAAAGCTTTGATCTTTGATGCCTGTTGTTTGTGCGAGGTAAGCTAGTGAATTGGTCAATCCTGTAGATTTGCACTGTGAAAATTGAATATATGGCTGATTAACCATGGACTTGGTGCCTTGGTGGTGTGGTAATTTCGAAAAAGAGCTACTAATCCTTAACTTTTCGAGGAATCCTTCGTAGTGGTTTGTGAAGGACTGACTTTTTCGACTTTGGTTCCGTAGGAGTTAGTCCGAAAGGTTGAGAAATAGAACCATCTGATTTGATTCGTTCCTAATAGCCGTGAGATTATTATCTTAGAGTGATCCTTTTGTCAACAGATGCTCCTATTACACTCGTGGTCTCTAAAGGATTAGAACCCATAGTCTCTAAAGGATTAGAACCCACTATGTAGCATCTACATTGATAATTCAAGCATTGTATACATCATTAGTCCGATTCTTTGTAGGAACTACTCGTAATAACGAGCTTGCAAAATAGATCTGTTTATCATAAAAAGATTTGTTGTTCCTGACCCTGCTTCACCTTAATTGTTATTTGAACAAAAGGTCACAATAAACTTTTGGTAAAAGTTTTGTCTTGGTCGGAGTGGGGAGAGCATCTCTCTTCTGCATGTTTGCAAGTCCCAAACACCTCAGAGATAGATATAGAGGTAGGAATTTGTCGAACGAATCACACTCCTTCATAGACATCAGGAGTCCATTGATGAAAAGGGGTTGGGGAAAGCTTGAACCCAAGTCCTACAGTGATGGTTATAAGCGCAATTGAAATTCCTAGAGAGTTATACATTTGTGTATTGATAAGATTGTTCACAATTTCTTGAAGCTCGATCTCCCCCCAGATGAACCACATAGCCAAGAGAAACCATGAACCATAATAAAAGAGCTTGCCCCACCCATGAGTAAATATTTCATAGTAGCCTCGTTAGACCGTAGATCTCTCTTGATATATCCAGACAATAGGTAGGAACATAAACTGAAACATTCTGGAGCTACAAAGATAGTTATTAAATCGTTAGAACCATATAAAAACATTCCCCCTAGAGTAGCTGTTAATATGAATAACAGAAACTCTATTATAGCCATTTATGTACATTCAATGTACTCTACGGATAGAGGAATACATAAAGTTTCGTTGAAATTGTTCATTTGGAAAATTCCCAAAAAGCTAATTACAGGTTATTCTCTCCATCAGAACAATAGGGCCGTTATGCTTATTACTAAACTTGTTGAAGAGATGAAATAGAACCAAGGTCTATCTTTTTTTTATTAGAGGTTGAATCGATCATCATCAGAAGAATTTGGTAAAAAATTAGGATACATTCTGGGAAAATGAAACTTGCATGGAAGAGAAGCAAATGAAACACTTTCATAAAAATTCTTGCAGAATCAATAATGAAGTTTTCATTCTGTACATGCTAGATCATGAATTAGTAAATGCATCCAATCTCTGAAAAGTGTCAATTGTTTCAATTTTTGAATAGGATATTTAGAGAATCCCCATGAATATGATCAAACCTTATTCCATGCTATTTCCATAAGATTCTTCTTTCTTATTCTTAAGCAAACCCCCGAGGGGGCTTAGTTGATCATGATTTTTGTTTTCTCTTTCTTTTGTTTTTTGTTTGTTTCGAGAAAGATATCGTCTGATTCTCCTTCTATTGATTCTTTTCCGATCGAGATGTATGGATCCATGTGTCTACATAACTAGATTCTGTTCATGGATTAACGAAAATGTGCAAAAGCTCTATTTGCCTCTGCCATTCTATGAGTCCACTTCCTTTTGGCGTATGGCACCCCCACTTCCTTTGGCAGCATCTACTAATTCGGAACTTAATTTGAAAGCCATATTTCGACCCGGACGCTTTTGGGATGCGTCTAATAACTAACAAATTGCAAGTGCTCTTCCTTGTTTAGATCCTATTTCAATCGGAACTTTCTGCTTTGATCTTTTTTTATTACGTCTTGTTTTTACTCCTATATTGGGAGTTACTCTCCGTATTGTTTGACGTAAAACCAATAGTGATTTTGTTTCTTTTGTTGAATCTTTTTCACGGCTCGATAGAGAATTTGATAAGCCAATGATTTTTTTCTGTCTTTCATAATACGGTTAACCATCATGTTAACTAATCGATTACGAAAAAATGGATCAGATTTTGCAGTTCTTTTTTCTGTGGTACCTCGACGTGACATGAGCATGAAAGAGGTTTAAGAATCCATTTTCTTTTTATAAGGGCTAAATCGAATCACTTATTTTTTTGGCTTTTTGACCACATATTGTAGGGTGGATCTTGAAAGATAGGAAAGATCTCCCTCCAAACTGTACATACGACTAGTGGTGTGGTAGAGAAACTTAGTGTGCGAGTGAGATAGATGGGATGGTACATGTAGTTCACGCCAATCAGGAGAGGGACTACCTAGGGAGTTCCTATGCTTTGCCTAGTGACCATGGCAAAGAACCAAGCTCCCATCGAATAGAGGAGCTTGTATTTTCTTTTCCCAGCTTATTGGCATGCATCATTTGGGAATCGGGAGAAACTGGAGCTTCCTTCTTTTGTGGATAATGGGGAATGGTTAAGGGAAAGAGCCGTCTTTTCTGGCAATGAGTTAAACTTAGTGTGTAGGTGCAAATTAAATAATCCATTTCTCTGAATCATGATAACAGTAGCTTCTGAACACGTGAGATAGCTACCATGCAGTGCTGGACTTGTCTGCTTTCTTTTAGTTGCTCTTATTCAAAGTATGTGCCTCTTGTGTGTTAATAAGTTGTTCACGGATTCAAGATGAACTTGGGCATGCAGGGGATTTTATTGGCATCTCATCTGTTGTTAATTCTTTTTGTTCTTGTGCAGGGCAGAGAACCTTCCATTTCTTTTCCTCCCCTGGCTATATTTTGCGAGCATCTCACATTATTGATACTAGGATGAGTCTCCGTACCATTGCAAGGCAACTATATTGTTCAAGACCCTCAACTGCAAATCGTCTTTCAGTTGTTTGGACTCATCTGTACAGCACCGAGGCTGCTAAAGACACGGGTGCTAAGAAATACAAATACCCTGAAGTCTATGACCCATATGGGCCTATGCCTCCACCATCAGAGAAAGTTGTGGATCTAGCTGACCGCATTTCTGCTCTTCCTCCTGAGGAGATCAAACAGATTGCTCCGGCTCTCCTTCTCAGACTAAACCAACAGCCACCGCAGGCGATATCTGGCCAGGGTTTCGGTTTTGGTCCTCAAGGTGGTGCTGGGCCTGGTGCTGCAAAGGCTGAGGAGAAGAAGGCTGAGAAGACAGTCTTCGATGTCAAATTGGAGAAATTTGATGCTGCTGCGAAGATCAAGATTATCAAGGAGATCAGAACATTTACGGATTTGGGGCTGAAGGAGGCGAAGGAGCTAGTGGAGAAGACCCCTGTCATTCTGAAGCAGTCACTCACGAAGGAGGAGGCAGAAGCAATCATAGAGAAGATAAAGGCAGCTGGCGGTGTTGCTGTGATGGAGTGAAGGATAATCTCCTGGACAGTACCGGCCTTTTTCCTATTGTTGTTACTAAGATCAGGCATTCGAGGTCGCAGCATTTCTATACTGATAGTGGAAATGATTCAGCTGTGACAGGTAACCATTGTGAGAAGGGAACTAGAGATTTCGTTGCTATGATGGCGCAATGATTTGTTCTAGAATAAGCTGTTCTGAGTACTACATAACTTTCCTGATGGAATACTATGACACCAGAACTGAGTGAAAGGAATCTAGACACCATTGCCATGAATGTGATGCTGATACCTTTTGTTTTGTCTTGTATTTCTTATAACTCATAAGCACGTCATTTTGATTGGAAACGCTTTGCAATTGCATAGGGAACCTGAAACCTTCTATGCATAACATATTTCACCATCTCAGTTACATCTTGTTTTGTTTGCCCCAAAACTACCTGAAAATTTTCATTTCCGTACGGTGTTCTCATTCCTCCTGTGATAATACTAAACATCATTGTACTTCTAGGAGCATTTATCATTGTTGGAGACTGCAATTTGCTCATTTGGCTTTGTACACATTACAGTAGTGTTATATGGAGATATGTATTGTTGTGTCTAGCAACGCAGTTGCACGAGATGTATGGCTTGCTCGTTCTCGTTAGGCTGTTCAAATGAAGCATTCAGCTTTGAATTTAATGATCAGTCACAGAAATGTACATTTCTGATGTTTGAATCCAGGTGAAATATTCATCCTTACATGCCCAGCTGAATACATCAATGTCATATAAACGAACCAATGTCATACATCAAAACAAGAACAATAAAAATTTCGCATGCAGCCTCACTCCGTCCTCCATGCATGAAGAAAGAAGCTGTAGTCAGACGCATCCTGAATCTGAATGCCATTGCCGTGATCCCCTCCACCGGCGCCATCGTCGTCCCCTCGGACCTCCGGCGGGGCGCCGGGCTTGAAGATGAAGACCGCCTGCGAGCCCGGGCCGGCGAAGATCCAGTCGTGCACGTCCCAGAGCACCTGCACCGGCGCCTGGTCGACGAGCACCGTCTCGTTGCCCCGGAACTTCCACTGCAGGTTCTTGACGTGCACCAGCACGAAGCCGTCCACCGTGATCCTCATCTCCGGCTCCCTGGGCCCGGCGAGCGAGCTCTCGACGACGATGTCGTGGTCTTTCCTCCCGGCGTCGAGCCGCGCCCGCGCCGCGAAGGTGCGCTTACCGAAGACGCTCTCCCGGCGGCACACCGGCACGGCGTCCTCCAGCGACGGCCGGGACTTGGTCCGCTTGTACGCGTCCTTCTTGCAGTCGCCAAGAAGCAGGACGACCTCCTCCTGGCTCACAAGCGCGACGTAGTACCCGCCGGCCGGCTCCGGGCTGCTCGCCGTGAACTTGGCCGACCGGAGGTCCCAGAAGATGTCGAGGCGGTCGCCGTCGACGTCGAGGGTCTTGAGCCCCTTCTTGCTCCAGAACGGCCACGGCTTCAGGTCCACCTTGTGGGTGAGCGGCCCGTCGTCGCCTCCGCCACCGGCGGTGAAGGCATTGGGGCGGTCGATGGAGATGGTAAAGGACTGGTTGATGAGGTTCTTGTTCCACACGGCGGTGACGAGGCGCGGGACGCCGTTGACCTTGGCGAGGTACACCGACACCGTGGAGCACTGCGCCGTCGCCGCCGCCGACGGAGGCGCCTTGCCGCTCGCCGAGTCGTCGGAGGACGTCGCGCCATTGTTGCCGCCGCCGCCGCCTTGCTCGTCCATCTTGCCTGACGGCTCGCAAGATTTGGAGCGCTTGTGCATGACTGCGAATCGATCCCCCGTATTATAACAAGATCAGACGCATTGCCGTGAAATGCTCGTGGATTTGTCGCACCAACAATTCCTTTCGGACACGATCAAGAAGTAGACTCCTCCATGCGCGTCATGGGCTGCATTTATGCGAGGACATGGAACGCATTGACGAGCAACAAACAAAAAAGAAAGGAGAGATGAATTAAATTCAGTGATTCTTATGGGCTGCACGCAAGAACAATGAAGGCATTGAGGATCGAACAAAACAAGAAAAATGACAATGACAATGTGTAGGCAATTCTCCAATAAATTAACCTATACCTTCGTGTTTGCAATCAGTTGTGTTTTGCTTTCTTTCTTTTCTCTTTGTGTAGAGTACGCAACCAATTGTGTTTTGAAATTAAAACTCCTGTTTGGACATGAGAAAGAAGGTTGACGGAAACGAAGAAATGGCCGAGAAGGCATGCAGAAGGAAGCTAAAGAAAGAGAACGAAAAGGAAAAGGAAAAAGGGAGACATACACCTCAAAACTCGTTGTAGTTTCGTATGGATTCTGCGGTTTTACAGGTGTGTGCATGCCATGACGGTTTTGCCCAAAAGATTAGACTCCAATACGATCGTGCGTCATTATCAGCTGGCTTGTTGGCTACTATTTATATCCATGAGATTGAAAGGTGGTCGCAATAGATTCGCCATGAAAATAGAAAAGAAATAGGGCACGAGCTAAGAAAAGGGTGATGCCGTCGATGTAGTCACACAGAGGAGTAGGATTTCTGCGTCATCTCTAGTTGGCTACTATTTATATCCATGAGATTGAAAGTTAGCTACTATTTAATATGGGGAGATCCTCGAAACCAAAATGCTACAGGAAAATTTGGATTTTCGACGTTCTACGACCTTGTTTGAAAAATATATATATCAAATTCTGCGCATATCCTTGTGAATAGGTCAGAATTTTAGTTCAAACAAACCCTAAAATATGGTGATTCGAGAAATGCCACCGAACAAATGTAATCGGTTTAATGAGCATGAGTAGCCAGCGATGGTGTAGAACAAATACAAATCTGTACAAAAGAATTTAACTACAAGTACAATAAATAAGTGGGGCTGCCTATGCAACAATAGACCGAGTTTGGGAACTTTTCAGTCGATTTTTCCACCCTAGGATTGTTTTGCTATGTAATGATTCAGCTGGAGACGCCGATTGGGCTGTTATACAATGGCTGGAAACAAAGAACTCGTCTCATATGGGCTTAGCTGCATAGCATAGCCCAAGACAGAGCACTGTTTTTATTGTTCTGTGCATGCTGCTTGTTCAACCAAAACAGCACAGGAAAAACTTGATCTGACAGCCAGAGCAACCAAGGAACCGCACCACTGATCTGATAAAGCCTCTATTCTAAGTTTATCTCCGAAGTTAGGGGTAATTACACACGTTCTTCCATTCAACAAAAACCACTCCTCCTCACCGCCCGCCCGCCTGAAACTAATTCTGGCCAGATGGGCAGCACGAGCACGGGCACAACCCACCCTGGTGCCGCCGTCGTACAACAGCGTGTCACTGCCTCCCGACGAGATTCAGCTCGTGAAGTGTAACATTCCAAAATTTGACATTTTTCAAAAAATTTAATTAATTAATTCAAAATATTGGATTTTAATAGGAGTTTTTGCATATATTTTCATTTCTGATCCGAAGTTCAAATTCACATTCCATCATCTCATTTCGAATCTCGTCGTGACATTCCAAATTCAAATTCTAAAATTTGAATTTTTCCTGGCCCTTTTTTTTGTTTCCTTTCCACTTTTTCTTTTTTCTTTTTTTCTTTCCTTTCCTTTCCCCTTCTTCCTTCTCCTTTCCTGCTTTGCCCGTACCCGTGCCAGCGTTTGCCCATGCTGCCTGGGCGCCTGTGCCCTTGTCGCCGCCTTCATGCCCATGCCCCGCAACCTGCATGCTCACCCATTCCCTTGCCCACGCTGCCTGTCAGCACGCCCATCCCCTTGCTCGGCGCCGCTGCCCCACTCCCAGCCGCCTGCCCTTGAGCCCGCACTGAGCGCATCGCTCGCGCACCCCATGCCGCCTGCTACCTCCCGTCTCGCTTATAAAAGGCATGCCAGCCTCCTCTCCCCCCTCACTCTCCCTCTACCATTTCCCCCTGAAGCATTGCCGATGCCGCCGTTTCTCCATCCTCCCCAAGTTCGGCCGCCACCCTTCTCGCCGTTCTCGCTGCTCCGGTGAACTACTTGCCCAACCGACCGCGTCACCACACGTTCCCAAACCTCCTCTTCCTAAACCCCCTCCCAATTTTTTGATTCTGTTGTCGGATCACGCCGCCATCGTGAGCTCTTCTTCACCGCCACCGGTCGTCGTTGCCACGCCTCCTCTGCCGCCCCCGCGTCCCACGACCCTGCCTACACCATCCCCGTGGGCGTGCCATGCCCGTCCGCGCACCACCCCTCGCTGTCGGCCACCGGAGCGCTGCTGCCTCCACACGCCCATGCGCTACCTCCGCCAGCGCCTCTACCGTGCAGCTGCGCTTGTGTCACCACCTCATGTCACCTCCTTGGGGTCCCGATGAACCATTTTGGCCATCGTCGGGCGCTCCCGCGCCGCCGCCGCCAAGTGCCGCTCTCGTGCTCCTCTGTTTTTGTCTCTGTGTGTTGCTTCCTTGTGTCACTAGGAGGTGGGACCCTCATGTCATACTCTACCTCTCATTCCTTTTCTTTCTCTCTGTGTCTCTCTGGCAAGTGGGTCCAGAGTGTAAATCACTCAGTGCTTTGCAATGCAAAAATCAGACAACATATTCCTAAGAATATTCCCTCTTTTTTCTATCATTTCATGTCATTGCTATCTTTCGAACGTTCGTTTTCCTTCATACAAACTCTGATTCCGTCAATTCTTGCTCCTAAATTCATCTAAATTCATTGTCTCTCTATAGATACTAATTTTGTAATTTTTGATTTTATTTGATTTTCTTGTATTTATTTGCCCCATTTCGCGTATGTAGAGTCCGACGCCACCGAAGCCACTTTGGATCAATCAGACGCAGTGACCTCAACCTTCGACGAAGGCGAGTCTCCTTTGAACATTTTGTACCTATGATTTTTAAATTATGTTTTCAGTTTTAAAAGTATTATGCATTGCTATTTCACATAAAATAATGAGTTCAATTTGTAGGTTGTTAGTTAAACCTAAAAGTTGTTAATGTCTTCTTTTATAATTGTCATCCTATACCTTTCTAACCCTAGTATAATAACTCCGCAATATTGATTACAATATTGTTGAATAGTTAAACACGATAGAATTGCTTAGCCATGCTTTAGTCTTGATCACCCAATGGGAGGAAATATTATTACCTTTTGTGCAAATATTTTTGAGAAATGTGTGGCAATAGGTATTGCCGTTGGTTTATAAAATAAAATAAAATGGTAAAATTCTGTTTAGACTTGGGCGGATGGTAAGTTCAGGCGGGTGCAGCTAGAGCACGAGATCTTGTTTTGTCGTAAGTTCCGCTCAAGTCATATTAAGGACCGACGCTTATGACTATCCAAATTGAGCACTATCGTATAACCACATGTCTTAAATAAGATGGACCTGGCTGAATAATTTACTAATTACAAGCATTAAGCCCGTAGGCTATAGTTGATAGGTGTTCTCTTGATTATGGTAAATGCACCTCCATATCTTGGGATGTGTGAATATGGTAAATGTACTTCCATATTTTGGGTCGTGCAGACGATGGTAAATGTACGTCCATGTCTGTCGGGGCTTGTACCAGTTGTTGGTAAATGAACGTCCAAGTTTGGGAAGATTTTCCTCCACAATGGTAAGCTCCAGATTGATGATAAATGAAGGTCCATGACTTGGGGTTAAGCTCATCGTGCGGACTAATGTTAGGATAAATTATTGTAAAATCTCTGTGATAATCTCTTAGTCGCACACCTTCGAAAGTGTGTCATGGCGACATTATAAGTTGATTATCTCGTGTTGGTCAAGCTGTACAAACTCTGCAGAGTGTAAAACTATTCGAATAGCCGTGTTGTTGTATGGTTTCGAGTACACCAACGTTGCAACTGTGCGAGCTAGCTACTGATCTGTGACTAGTTTAGTATACACATAGGGTCCCGGGGTCGGGGTCCCGACAGGTGGTTACTTGAGGATTTTAGTATTTCTGTTTCAGCATTCACTCCTCTTTTGTCTGACAGTACATGTTCTATTAGCATTGCTAAAGATCTAGTGAAGCATGAGCTTACAGAGCATATTGTTGTTGATGCTTCCTACATACGGACACAGGTGCAGGACCAGGTTGTTGCTCTTCAGTATGTACCTTCAAAGCTTTAATGGGCAGACTTCTTCACAAATGCACAGACTAAAGCCCAACACAGCTTCTATATCTTCAAACTTCATGTTGTTAATCCATCATAAGTTTGAGGGGAGGGTGTTAGATATATATTATTATATATATTTTTTTTCTTATTGCATAAGGAATTACTTGCATATATATATATATATATATATATATATATATATATATATATATATATATATTAGCACATTAGCATCATAATAAATGCAAGCGCTATTTATAACGATCATCGCCGTTGATGTACTTGTCGGCGAACCCATAGTGTGAATCTTCTGTTATCCCACTACCAGTAGAGAAATCATCAATCACACTATCACCCATGAAGGAATAGTCAAAGTTACTGCCAGCCTCAGCCGCCGTACCACTAGTTGATGGTGGCTCATCTCAGGTTTTGCCAACCCCTCGAGGGAGTGCCCGTCTTGCCACCAAATTACGCATTCATGAAGAATTTAGGCATCGTTGGGAAAGATAATAAGATAGATGAAAATGCCATTGATGAATTCATTTAAGCTCCTCAAGGATTCATGTTAGGATGCCCTGATAATGTCGCATGGGATCTTGTTGCTAAGTGTTTTAGGAAAGAATAATTATGTTCATTGTGTTGTAGGTGGTTTTAGGTGACCTAGGTGTTCTCAAGTTAATTTTTTCTTGGTGTTTCGTTTTAGGTTACTAGGTGATCTCAAGTTATTTAGTTTTTTTTTTGGTGCTTAAGTCCATCTTGGATGGTGCTTGTAACACTTCTTCGCTTAATAAAAACTAAAAGCAGTTCTCCTGCATTTATTTCAAGAAAGAAACATTAAACCGTGCACGTATTCTTGACTATACCTTCAGTACTTCTTACTAGAATATAATCAGACTGAACTTGGGATGGTAAAGATTGTAAGAGGAAACCATCATGTCCCAAGATCTTAAGCACATTTTGATTCAACCAAAATGAAGCAGTGATCGGTGTACCTCTTTAACACTGCTCGATCTATCTACTTACCACGTTTAGAGTACCCTTTTAATTACACGATGTAAGCCACAACTGAAGTGTGTTTTCTCTCCTCTCTCCCTTCTCCGTTGAGTATTCTCTCGATGACCAGAGAACAAGGCCGTATGCAGGGGCGGAGCTGGGCCTCGGGCCCCCGGAGCAATGGCCCGAGGCCTAACTAAAAAAACTAGCTAAAAGTCCTAATAAAAACTGAAAAAATCAGTGTAAATTTGAGTTTATGCCAAAACGCGTTGGGCCGGCCCGAGGCCTGGCCCAGCGCTGGCTACGCCCCTGACCGTACACTACCGGAGACGGCGTATTTGCCGAGTGCCACATCCTTTGCCGAGTGCTTTTTCTCGGGCACTCGGCACAGAGGCCATTTGCCGAGTGCCAGATAGAAAGCACTCGGCAAACATCTGGCACTCGGCAAAGACATGGTTTGCCGAGTGCCGAGCACTCGGCAAAGGGCACCGCCGTTAAGGGCCGGCAGCTGCCGTTGTCTTTGCCGAGTGCCGAGCACTCGGCAAAACATCACACTCGGCAAAGGGCACCGCCGTTAAGGGCCGGCAGCTGCCGTTAACCCTTTGCCGAGTGTCTTCTCGTGACACTCGGCAAAGATGATATTTTGCCGAGTGTCTTCTAATGACACTCGGCAAATATGATATTTTCTTAGTGTCTTCTAATGACACTCGGCAAAACATATTTTTTCCACTTTTCACCTCAAACTTTTTGCGGTCCTCATACAATACACAGTACTCCATGTTCCAACGTGGCACATTTCTCGACTTGTTCTATATTTCTTTAATTTATTTCAATTAATTGAATTTTCTTGGATAATTCAAATTATAACTGCTAGTCATTCGAATACTGAATGGAAAATTGATATTCATGTTATTTAGTATAATGTGAGGCCGTAACGAGAGCAGACCACCAATTTGAACATCTTGTTCACGAAACATGACCACGAACTTGCGATCGAGTTGTTTTAAATTGTATAAAAGCAAGCGAAGTCAGAAAATTATGAAACTTGGGAAGATGTCATGATATCATATGTGGAGGTTGTGATAAAAATTTGAGAAGGTTCAGCGCAAGTTGTCACGCACGATGCTTGCAAACATTAGAAAACAAGAATATGTGACAACTTCTTCTGAGATTCTTCGGTTTGCAAGCATCGACGTGACAACTTGCGCCAAACCTTCTCAAATTTTTATCACAGCCTCCACATATGATATCATGACATCTTCCCAAGTTTCATGATTTTCGACTTCGCTTGCTTTTTATACAATTTAAAAACAACTCGATCGCAAGTTCGTGGTCATGTTTCGTGAACAAGATGTTCAAATTGGTGGTCCGCTCCTCGTTACTACTCACATTATACTAAATAACATGAATATCAATTTTCCATTCAAGATTCAATGACTAGCGCTTATAATTTGAATTATCCAAGAAAATTCAATTAATTGAAATAAATTAAAGAAATATAGAACAAGTCTGAGAAATGTGCCACATTGGAACATGGAGTACTGTGTATTGTATGAGGACCGCAAAAGTTTGGAGGTGAAAAGTGGAAAAATATGTTTTGCCGAAAGTGTCATTAGAAGACACTCTAAAATATCATCTTGCCGAGTGTCATTAGAAGACACTCGGCACGTAATTGTAATTTTTTAAAAATAAACCTCTTTGCCGAAAGTGCTTGATCGGCGACACGGCAAAGAGGTGTTTGCCGAGTGTTTTGTGGGCAACACTCGGCAAAGACATGGTTTGCCGAGTGCGGATCGGGCACTCGGCAAACAGACATATATAAAACGCGCCCGCGTCGCCACACACACGCACGCGCCGCAACACACACGCACGCCCGCGCTTCACGCGCCGCGCCTTGCGCTTTGCGTGCCGCTTGCGCCGCCCCGCCGCCCCCCTTGCGCCTGGCCGCGCCGCCGCGCCGCTGCGCCGCTTGCCGCGCTACGCCCGCTTTCACGCGCTTCGCCGCTTCGGGCCGCCCGCTTCACGCGCCGCTACCGCGCGCCTCACGCGCGCCGCCGCCTTCACGCGCCACGCGCCTCGCCACGCGCCGCGCCACGCCGCCTCACGCGCCGCTTCGCCACTGTACGCCCACGCGCATCGATGGTAGTAACACCTTTGCACATACCAGCTTTTCTTTAAAAACATGTTCAAGTGTTAAGTCGAGTATCGATTGAGATATATTAGTTTCTTATTTCATTCTCAGTATAGTCCTTCAAAATGCATACATATTTCACTATGACTGCGTGACACAAAAGATATTAGTTCCTTATCGATATGATCTGCCAGCCTATGACTGCGTGACACAAGAGGCGATTTAGTCGAAGCTGTCACAATTGTTTGCTGTAAAAACAAGAAGGCGAACATTTCAATTGTACATGAATACTAGGTTTGATCTCGCTCTTACGTTTTCTATTCTAACTAAGCAAAAGTAAATCCATGGTAGGTCAACTTAACTATACTTTACAGTTCTTCAAGGTTATTTAATCATTCAAGAGGCTTCCTAATCTCATTACTCTTGTGCCGATGTAGCAATACCGTAGGTTGAACATAGTAAGTACATCAGCGAAAATGAGCTAGCATCTCCATTTTTTCCCTTTTAGGGATGAAATATCTAGTTGATGTACAAGTACACCACATTAAATCTTCTCTATTTTTTTAATTGTTGGCATATTTTTGTCCTAGTGTGGAAGATCACATAATTTGTCTAAGATACTTAGTAACATCAAACAAATGAGCAGATAAACTAGTCCAGAGTAGTGTTTATGCATTATACAGAGGATGATGCATGGGTAGGATGCCAATGATGCTTCATTCAAGTATAAAAGGATGAACTAGTGTGCGTATTTGCATGAATTGAAAATGGATTCGGATCGGTTTGAGGAAGGCGAGCGATTTGTTTGTTCTTGATTAATCACTCTTACTTCAAATTCATTTGATGTTCTTTTATAAGTTGCCAACTCAATGAACAAAATAGCGTGCTATTCTTAAGACGGTAAAGATGATCCGTGGCATAACATATACAATTCTTGGTGATTTGAGTGTACAGAGAAGTGAAACATATCACAGAAGTGACTTGGTCCGTGGCACTCCGAGCGTGTAGCTCTGGCGTACCAGAGCGAAATCTGGCGTGCTCGTGAATGAACCTGGAGATCCCAAATATGTGATTTGGGTGGACTCGAGCGGATCTCGGCGTGCACGGCGCGTGGATCCAGGATAGATGTAGGTTCGCACTCAGAGGCAAGCTCTGAGCAGTCCCAAACCTGTGGATTTGGGCGGTCTCGAGAACGGGATCTCGAGCGTGACTGAGCACGATAGACTCAGGTAGTATAGGATTTATAAAAGATTACTTCATTGTTAGAACCTTGTTATATATTAAGGGGGGATGAGTGCTTATTATTTGATAGAGTTCCACATGTGCATGTCGGCCATCGTGCCGTTGGTTTTTTGTAGGTTTTGGAAACCTCACCGTGCAGGGGAGGTGCTGCCGAAATTTTTTATTGACAGTTTTATGTTTCTTTTTTTTGCAGAGAAGAGCGGTCGAAAGGGCGCGCGAGTACCTCGGCGACCCCGATCGCCTTCCTCGACGCTGCGGGTCTGCCTGCACCGCGTCGCCTCGCCACTGCACCGACCCGCCACGGCCCCGCTAGCCTGACTCCACCGCCACCCTAGGTATAACATATATGTCACTTGGTTAGGCGTAACCTAGTTAGGCGTCTCCCGTTCGAAAGAGATACGGTTGGAAATATGCAGATCTTTGCATATCTATAACCGTATCTGTTTCAATTGTCCACGCTTTTGACGGACGAGGATGCGTAGATGGGGTTAGTTTCAGTGGTCTACTCCGATCCGTGACAGAGTTTCGGCAGCATCTCCCTGTTGTTCTCCGGATACACAATCTCCCTGCCAGGACGTGTATTTGGAGAACAATGGGAGGAAAATCTTCAAATTTGTCTCTGATAGGAGTAGAGCATGGAAACTAACCTCATCTACGCATCCTCAGTGGGATTAGGACCTATCTTGACCTATTAGATAGGAGAAAGATCGTGTAGATGCATTTGATTCTTATATTACTCCTCGATATGTTAGAGGATGGATGACCGTGAGTGGATGTACACGGCCGCTCAAGTCGAGGTTAGTTGTCCGATGAATGGATTGAGAAGACCGATGCTTTCTTGGAACTAGCATTTGCCAAGGTTAAAGGAGCGCGTGCCACTTGGTGTCCTGCAGCAGATGTGCAAACACGCGTCGACAAACAAAGGAGGTCATGGGTAAACATCTTTGCAAGTTTGGATTCTACAGACTATACCCGGTGGATCTACCACGGTGAATCCGGTCGTATGAGAGAGGAGGTCGTGAGACCACGCGTCGAGGATTATGATGTTGATGGCGGGTAGGAGACATGTTAAATGACTATCATGAAGCACACTTATTTGAAGGACGAGGGAGGACGAGCAGAGGCAACCGCAAAGGCGTATTACGACATGTTGTCTCGCGCACGTAAACCCCTTCACGGCGCACGAAGGTTTCTCAACCGGATGGCATTGGACGCGTAATGGCCTTGAAGTCCCGGCTTAGCTTGAGTCGAGACGCCGATGCTATGTTGGCAGTTTTTGGCAAAGATGCTTCCGGAGGGTCACATTACGCCAAAGAGCATGTACGAGTCAAAGAAACTCCTTCGTGCACTTAAGATGCCATATGAGCGAGATACATGCTTGTCCAGAAGGGTGCATCCTATTTAGGAAAGAACATGCGGAAGCAAAGCATCGTGCAAAGTGTGGATCCTCTAGGTTCCTGGAGGTAGACTCTGGTGATGGTCAGAAGAGGCAGCTTGCGATCCCCGTGAAAATCCTACGGTACCTTCCGTTCATACCGAGGATCCAACGGCTATACATGACCGAGGAAACCGCGAAACAGATGACATGGCACAAAAATGGACGTCGATACAATCCTGAGAAGCTGGTACATCCATCCGATGGTGAAGCATGGACCCACTTTGATGTGATTCATCGTGAGAAAGCTGTAGAGGCTCGTAATGTACGTGTTCTTGGCGGCAGCAGATGGGTTCAATCCTTATGGAATGATGGCGCCCCATACACTTGTTGGCCGTGTTCGTTATCCCCTCAATCTCCCGGCGTCCTCTTCCAGCGACGTAACATATTCTTGTCGTTGATAATTCCTGAACACCCGGGGAATAATATGGGTGTGTTCATGGAGCCTGTGATTGATGAATTGGTCCGTGCTTGGGAGGAAGGGGTATGGACATACGACCGAGCTACAAAGAGAAACTTCAAAATGCATGTTTGGTACCACTACTCCCTGCATGACTTCCCGGCGTATGGGATATTCTGCGGCTGGTGTGTTCACGGGAAGTTCCCATGCCCAGTATGCAAGGCAGCTCTGAAGTTCATTTGGTTGCTGAAGGGTGGCAAGTATTCTTCGTTCGACAAACATCGACAATTCCTCCCTCTTGACCATGCATTCAGACGAGACATCAAGAACTTTACGAAAGGTGTCGTAGTTATAGACCCTGCACTGCAGATGATGACCGGTGCCGCGGTTCGTGCTCAGATAGATGCTCTCGAGGTCAATCAAGAAGGTGGTTTTGTGGGATATGGTGAGCAACATGCATGGACTCATAAGTCGGGCTTGTTGAGGCTCCCCTATTTTGATGACCTTCTTCTTCCACATAACATTGATGTAATGCACACTGAAAAGAATGTCGCCGAGGCACTTTGGGCAACAATCATGGACATTCCTGATAAGACAAAGGACAACATTAAGGCTAGAGTGGATCTGGCAACGTTATGCGATAGACCAAAGCAAGAAATGAAGCCTCCTAGAGGCGGGGACATGGAGAAAGCCTAAGGCGAATTCGTCTTGACCGGGCCCCAAAGGAGGAAGTACTAGAATGGTTCCAAGCGTTAATGTTCCTGATGGGTATCTGGCGAATCACGAGGAGGAGTGAACTTATCTACTATGCGAATCAATGGGCTCAAGAGTCATGACTACCACATATGGCTTGAGCGGCTTCTTAGGTGATGGTTCGAGGCTATGTCCTCGAGCATGTCGGCTAGTCTTTGGCAGAGTTGAGCAATTTCTTCCTTGACTTTGTGCCAAGGAGTTATCTAGAACCGTGATTGCAGACTTGGAAAGAATTGCACTGTGTTGCTCTGTAAGTTGGAGAAGATCTTTCCACCGGCTTCTTCAATCCGATCACGACATTTGATTTTGCACCTCCGTATGAGGCACGAATGGGGGCCGTCTGGCCGTTGGTGCTATCAATTGAGAGATGTCTAAAGGTTCATCGAACTAAATGTAAAAATAAATGCAAAATTGAGGCTTCCATTGCAGAGGCATACATTTTGGAGGAGGTGTCAAACTTCACAACAACGTACTATGGTGACAACCTTCCTAGCGTGCACAATCCACCCCTCGTTACAATCTTTGGCGAAAATGAATCGAACCTCGGCATTTTCCAGAGCAACTTCGGAAGTGCAAGTGATCGACCCCAAGACCTTGAAACATGAAGAGTGGCGCACTATCATGCTATATGTGTTGAACAACCTTTCCGAAGTGGAGCCGTACATGCGGTAAGTTGTCAACAAACTTGTTCTCGAGTAGTCACTATTCTGCATCCAACCCCCTTGTTTCTCGTTGGTGCAGGGAATTTCATCATCAATTCTGGCGTGAATCAAGGGAACCTACCCCGCAGGAAGCTGAGACCCTTCTTAGACAGGGTGCGGGAAATGGAATGTCCGATTTCATTTCTTGGTTCAAACAGAAGGTACTGTCCAATTTAGCTCGTACTTAGTTTGACATTACAAGTTGCTCGTGCAGGCGAATAATATAACGAACTATCACGCTTGAGCTTGCGGAGGCCAAACCGATCGTCTATGAGTGCCGAGTTGAGGCAGTTGCCGATGGTTGTGCCTATAGGGTAAGCTCATTTACATTATGGCGTGAATGGATATCGCTTTCACACAACAAGACATGAGCGAGTCGCCCAATCGAAGAACCACAAATACCAGGAGTTTTTCGCTTTGGCCTTGATGGGGTCGAGTATTATGGAAGAATTGAAGAAATATCTGAACTCACGTTTCATGGTTGCAAACCTCTTAATCTGTCATATTCAAATGCCATTGGTTTGATCACGAAGTAACGAGGCGGACCCTAATCTTGGGCTAGTCGAAATTCGCGATCATCCGTCTTACCAGGAGGCGATGTGTATATTGTGGCTCAACAGGCCACACAAGTTTATTATCTCTCATACCCGTGCCAAAAGGCGACCGTCTTAAGGCTTGGGATGTTGTGTACAAGGTATCGCCACACGGTAAACTACGTCCCAAACAATGAAGATTACAACTTTGACCCAAACACATATGACGGAGAGTTCTTTCAAGAAGAGGGCTAGAAGGAGTTTTGAGATAGACTTAGCAAAGCGATCGGAATGGAAGTAGACAATGAAAGGGTTGTTGACGAGGACGCTGGAGATGAGGTTCAAAATGTGAAGGACTTAGAATTACTTGGCGATTACATTTACGCAATGGCGGTGATGACAACATTGCTCCTTGAATAGTGTTGATTATATGGACATGGTGATAGTGATGATGAGACTTATGATCCGACTAATCCGATCATTCGATTATTTCTAATACATGTAATACTTTGTTATTTTCTAATTATGTTTTGTTTATTTTGCATCTCTTTCTAAGTACGTCTTGTTTATCTGTGCTTATTGGTTTACTCTTTTTAATTGCGGTGATTCAACAAAGATGGTGGGCGGTATGAGGAGCGTAAGGTCGCTTTACCAAAACGGCCCGATCTGGTGGCGATCGGGGAAGCAGGAGGAGGCGGGAGGAGCGGCGGGAGCAGGAGTAGGGCGGCAGGAGCACTCTTGAGGGGGCGGGAGGAGGGCGGGAGGCGGGAGGAGGAGGAGGAGCGGGAGGCGGGAGGCAGGAGGAGGAGGGAGGCGGGGAGGAGGCGGGGCGGGAGGAGGAGGAGGCGGCGGGGGTTCCGCTTCCTGCAGTTCGTCGGTGTCTGGTTGCGAGGTCCTCGACCCTCCCGAGGCGGCCGATACCTCGTGAGAGACGCCCGTGATTCAACCTTTGGGGCTAGGTAAGTAACTTTACATGTTATCACTACTTTTTCATTTGATATGTTGAAAATCACAATAGAAACTAATAATTTATCTTAATCACTTGGGCGGGGTTGGGCGCTTGTGGTGCGGTGATCACAAGCGCCATGTCAATGGCATCCAGGTCTTTTGTGCAGGCTACACTTCCCCGGCCTGGTTGAGTTTGGCGGAGGCGGAGCCGGCCAACACGTGGGACCACTCGTCGCCTTCCCGATTTACGGATCGGGATGGCGGTATTCGCCAACAAGGCGGCGGTGTGTGGCCGAGTGTGGGTAAGTCTTCCTCGCACTACATTGCTCAATACATCCCATTCATTGGATATTCTTAAAATAATATTTGGATACATCGGCGTCTATATGCGGGATTTCTTGGATGCGGGAGGATATGAGGCCAAGGCGGCTAGTGTGGCTCACAAAGCTGTTATAAACTCGTGAAGGACATGCATTACGAGGCAGCGTCGAGCCATCGTAACATACAAAGCTACCTACCTTGGTTGAAGATCAACAAAACTCAAGCAAGAAACATGAGGTGACAGGAAGAATACATACGGTAAATATAGAACATTAATCTTGATTTTTACGAGATTAAATGCGCTTAATTTGATCTTCTTATATGTCATATACTTGATGGCGTGTAGGTGCCTCCGTGGTGGTGCGCCCAAACATCTCGATCTTTGAGCACAGATGGTGGACAAGTGGTGCGCGCCGAGTGGGAGGAGACACCTGGCGCTTTCGGAGCGGCGTTTGATGATGCAGTGCACCACACCATCAAGGCAACCGTAGCCTCGGCGAATTCGCGGCTACATGGGTACGCAATTCATTTCTTTATTATAACGCTCAGTCGCATAATTTCTAATCATCTTGCTTTGTTTTTTCGCGATCGTCGTCACATGGTGGCGGCCTTGCTCCCGATTCAAGGCATGGGCTTTGGCCCACAAGGGCAAGCGACGTCCGACGTCGACTACAACCCGGAGGCCCGCCTCGGTGTGCAAGCAATCGACGGCCCACACCACCGCCTCGGTGAGTACACATCGATGGCAAGGGCGGTCTATGGGCGAGTGCGATCCGAGCACCCGGGATCTTGATGGAGAAGTCGTCATGAGGGTGGGAGGAGGCAAGAAGTATGGCGATCTTGGATTGGCGACAACACACTCGACACGGCCACTACTCCCACTCTCCCAGATTCGATCAAGGAGCACGAGCTCAAGCGACCATACGCCCACGGTAGGACACCGCATACGATCCGGATGGAGGCACTTGAGTTATTTACATTTTTATTAAATCGTTCATTAATTTTTACATACCTTTGCTTTGCATTGTAACATTGGGGTGGAATATTGTAGGCCCAATTTGGAAGAAGAGAAGAGTCTGAGGAGGAGATGGTGGTGAGGATGGAGGCCGATCGGCGGAGGAATGATCTGCCGAGCGCAGAGGATGGAAGCAGATGTTTGATGGATGCAAAGTCTTGGCGAGAGGATGGGTCAACCTCTGCCACCGGAGCTATTCCCTCCTCCACCTCCTCCTGCAACTACTCCTGTGAGTTTGCCTTCTCTACCTTGAGCTCTTTACTTACCATGTTTATTGCTTTCGCTTGTGCTTTGCTTTACCTTAAATCTTGTCTCACACATGCAATCTCTTCTCCTTTGTGCGAGAATCAATGGCGGCTTGAATGATGTGCCTCGTGACTCATCACATCAGTCGGGGTGGCCAGCTTGGTGAATGATGGACTATATGTGATATATTGTGACTTGTGATATGTGATATATTGTGACTTGTGATATGTGATATATTGTGACTTGTGGTGATATATGTGATATATTGTGACTTGTGGTGATATATGTGATACATTGTGGACTATATGTGATTACTTGTTGATATATCTGTGATATTGTGACTTGTTTGAGTGGGGTGCAATAAACAATTAAAATAGTCAGTTTTTGGCCACTTTGCCGTGTGTTACACTCGGCAAAGGGAGGCTTTGCCGAGTGTCATGGTAAAAATACTCGGCAAAGAAGCGGTTCTGAGCATTCTGGGAACATAGGTTGCCGAGTGTTTAATATTTGCCGAGTGTCATGGTAAAAACACTCGGCAAAGCGATGTACTTTGCCGAGTGTTTTCACCATGACACTCGGCAAACTATTACTCTTTGCCGAGTGTCATGATAATGACACTCGGCCATCTATACTGCCGAGTGTCATTATCATGACACTCGGCAAAGTTTGTCCTTTGCCGAGTGCCATTCCGTCCTGGCACTCGGCAAACCACGCCGTCACCGTGTTCTCACCGTCCACCACCTTTTTTTGCCGAGGGTCGCTTCGGCACTCGGCAAAATATTTGCCGAGTGTTCGATGAAAAACACTCGGCAAAGAGCTTTTTGCCGTCAGAAACTATGCCGTGTGATATATGCCGTGGGTGGCACTCGGCAAACGTTTTGCCGAGTGTTTATCGTGCTTTGCCGAGTGCCAGCCCGGTAGTGGTATGTGTGTTCTTTTCAAACCGTATGTACACTACCTCAATTATGCCAATTCTCTATCACATATCTTAATTTGGGAGAGAACATGTATAGCACTTGCATGTGTACTCACTCCATGCTTGTTAAGTTACCATAACGAATCAAACACTAGACCAATATATATAGACATTAATTGCTAAATGCATCAGTTGTTCACATTCCCAAGTCATAACTGATGTATGCATTCGTTAGGCATCTATTTCCTTTCTTGCGTTAATCGGTTCATGCAGCTCTCTCCTCCATCAACATGCCATAATGCTGAATTAATAGCTGCCTAGAAGCATAACTCCATGCATGCATTCGGGTCACCAAACTTAATAGCCGCTATGACAATTCATTACGAGCACAAAGCCACTATTTAGCACTAAACATTGTAGTTGTTATTACAGAAACCGATCAACACATACATATACTCATTTAGCTATTTTAAAGGGAGAGGAGAGGGAATTTAAACCCATTATTCTAATTCCTTAAGTCAAGCAACCATCACGCGAGACCATTTCTTATTAGAATCATTTCGTTTTCGTCTAGTTGCATACGACACATTCTAATCATACACAGATGACATTCAGTCAAATGTGGAGAGGACCAGAGTACTATTCAATTAATGTTCTATACGAAATTTTTTGTAACTGCAGCATGGCAAATCTGGAAGCGGCGAAATGGATTGATATTCGATAATACAATGCAAAGTGTCTCATATTAGAAGATGCTCTTCGAGACTGAGTTAAGTCTGTGTGTGCATCGAGTTAAATAACAACACAGACAACCTCTTTCTGACTCGATAGATTCAGTTCGCGTAATTGTTTTGTCGCGTGCGACGACAACAAAGCGCCAAATCTTTTTTTTTTTTTTGGAATTGCTATACAACTTATGACAGTTTTTTAAAGTTAAATCTGTCACTTTTTTATTCGTTGGATGTGCTATAAAATTCACGTTAATAGTTACTGTTTTGACCTTGATCAGCTCACCGCTCGGCTAGCTAGTCCTCATTTCAATCACTTTTGCACTTTTTATCACTTACGCATGTTTTACCATACGTAGTATAACTTTTAGACTTTAGATGCTTTCTTATAAGTTACACAA
Source organism: Hsuehochloa calcarea (assembly GCA_036346395.1). Lineage (NCBI taxonomy): Eukaryota > Viridiplantae > Streptophyta > Magnoliopsida > Poales > Poaceae > Hsuehochloa > Hsuehochloa calcarea. The sequence continues at coordinate 10,255,340 of CM070596.1, read as the reverse complement.
TGGTATAACCTTTAGACAGAAAGCTTTATATATTCGCTTTTCAATCCTAAAAAGAATGCATGTTGTCAAATGGAACAACTAGCTGAAGAACGGTAAAAACTCTTTCCTTGAGCCCTTCAACTCTCTTTACCATGCATGCATCCTTTTAATCTTTTGTTGAACATAAGGGATCGATTAAAGTTTCTTTTCCTCTTTATTTACAAAGCTAGATATGATTCGTGCTGTTGATGTGCTATAAGAAAAAATTATAATAGTTGAATTTTCATTCATCCAATATACTGAGATTTGCACTTTTTCCTGTCTGATGAATTGGGTCCGAATTTATTATGACTTTTTATTCGGAACACTACGGGTTCACCAAATTGCTGTATTTTGTTGATATATAATTTTATTTTTTGTCTTTGTTTTTGCTCAACCTCTCAAAGTACATGTGAAAAACATAACGGGTTCACCACATTGCCGTATTTTGTTGGTATTTTTTTCTCCACCTCTCAAAGTACCTATGAGATTTTGAATTATGTAATGAAAATATGAGTTATTAAGACTTTCAAAAATAATTACAGTGATCAAGAATCAAAATTACATAAATAATTTACTGTAATTTATGTATAATAAAGTCATAAATAAACTTTTAAAATATGACAGTTTTTTATATAGAAAACTGTCACATTCTGTGTAGATAGATCCATCATTCACAAAAATTTGACTGATTCAACCCAGAAAATCAGTCACTTTTTCAACCGCGCTATCTCAATCCAACGATCCGCACCGCCTCCGTCCCCTCCGCCTCCATCCAACCCAGAAAATTTTCCTCCCCGCACCTCCATCCCCTCCGTGCCGCCTCCTCCTCTTCCTACGTCAGCGCCGCTCGCCTCCCCCGCCGCCACCTTCCTCCCGGTCTCTGGCGGCTACTGCCACCGGATCCGATCCGAAAATCTCGGACGTGTTGTAGGCTTGTAGCCAGCATGGTGTGATTGCACTGCATACTGTATGGAGCTCTGTTTGCAGAGCCTCCCGTGACCATTCAGGCAAAGTTAGGCCACGCAAGCTTTGGACCATCTACTCGCTGCATCGCAGACAGCAAGCACAAATTTGGCTTGGTTCAAGCATGCAGATACCTCGGCCTACTACATCAGATGTAGGTCGCTCGCTAGTCATATGTTTGTGAGGAGGCCAATGTAAGGCACGTACGTCTGCGCTGAGCCGCCATCGAGTCTGTGACGGCCCGTACATCGACGACCCTGAGCCAGTGATCACCGATGCTGCTTAATTCGGCCCCCAAAACGGACACGGGGAATTGGCTATGTTAACCCCCATTTGCCTCCTTCAGAACGGGGAATTCTCTCTCTGTCGCTCTGTCTCTTAATTTCCGCAGAAATTCAAATGTTTTCTACAAAATTCATGTGTTTCAAGCGAGCCCGTAGAGCTCGTAACCTGCTGGTCATAGATTCAACTTTCAGAAATAACGTCGAAAAATTCGCACAAACAAACTCACAACTCACCCGATCGACCTGTTGTCCGTTGTTGTCAGTGGGAATCGAACCATAATCATAAACTAGAGAGACAGGTTGTCGATCTCGCCGTTAGGCTGTTCAACGGTTGGCATCGCAGGCGCAGCAAACTACCGAATGTACGGGCGTGACCCACGCTGCTGGTGCATGGTCAATCAGCGCCACTGAATGAGCAATGTCTCGCTTGCCTTGCTAGCTAGCTAGCTAGCTAGGTTTTGCACGCACGCATGCATGCTTCCCCGTTGAAGATGGATGGCGGCCGGCGCGCCATTCTCGACGACCACTGGGGTTAATTCTCAGTTCTCGTAGCTGGATCTACAGTACTATGCTGCAATTATATTACTTAATCACCGTTCGGACAACTGAAATTGTCCTTAATTCGTACGAGAATTAAACCCTCTTCTGTGACGCTTCTACCAAGTACATATAAATTTGCTGCGTTCTACACGTCCTTTAGCTGCTGGGCCGCGCGCATTCATGGGTATCCTAAGTGAATACGACCGTACCTGCTTTATTTCGTACGCAATACGGTACCGATCGCAATTGTGGGGATAGAATCGATTGCTTGGAGTCTTGACTAATAAATTCTGCGGAATGGGCTTCGGACATGAACTCTTCCTCGGTGCATTTAATTTAATACGGATCGTTCGTACTCTTTGATCTAATGATTTATATTATTTAGTATTTAGTTATACTAAAAGTAGAATCTTGGTAAAATTGTAATTGCTCATATGCAGATCATATACCACAAGAGTAATATTTGCCACCCTAGTTGGAAGTATTTTCAATCCTAGTTGGAAAAATCTATAATACATTTACGAAAAAGTATAAATACAAATAAAAATTTATTATATCATTAACAAATTAATAGTCAAATTTAATTTATACGACCACTATATACTTACTAGTAGAATATACTATAAAATTTCTTCACATATATACACGTAAGATGTGTCTTATTTTTATCTAGTTGGCTTATCTTGAACTGTAAATACACAAGATTAACATTTCGACATCTTATCTTGATAAAGAAAATATCCTGTGCATCATTTATTTTGGTCAATGCAAAACTTGTGCATTTCACTTCGATAGCAACAGGCCTAGCCATACTTGGTGGGCATTTTTCTGCACTATGAAACGAGTACATTACCTTTCATGTGAGCTGTAGCAGCATTTTTTTTGTGTGTAATTCCCGTCATCTTGATGTGTCGGTTGGTACGTATTTGTTGGATTATTGTAAACTCCGTAGTCCCAGTCGTCTTGATTGCGACCGATGGATTAGAATCACTCGTAGCGTCAGCCAGGCTGGCATTATCCTACCGGATAAACGAAGGCGGCAAAAAGGAAGCGAGAAGAGGCAGGTCACGTCATCTTTTTTTTAATCATCCGATCATCTTTGCTTTGTTTGTCCGCTTTGTCCGCCGTCCGATATGTCTCTACGTTCTGCCTTCGCGCCAGCTTCGTCGTTTCGCTCGTCAGTTTAGCCACGCGTCTCCGTGTCTCTGCCCGGCTCGCAACATTAAACACCCCCCTTTTGTGAACTTCTTTGTTTTTCCTTCACCGCTCGGCCTATAGAAGGAAGCATCACGATTGCCTCATCCTTCTTTTCTTTTTGCCACAGGCAATATCCCTTACCTCGCCTCCCGCCGCCGTCGTCTTCCCGAGGTCTGGTCATGCCAACTTCGCCTTGATCTCCATGTCCGATTCGCTTCTTGAGATATTGAACATGGCGTAGCGTGTTCCCGACCTTGATTTTTTGTTTCCCCTCGCCGAACTATGTCATTGCCTTTGTATCATCGTGTCCGCCGCCGACCATCGTCACCCCGCCACCTCGACCATCCCTACGCCGCTCCAACACCACCGACGCGTTCTCTCAGGCTGGCGTGCACCCCATATCGTCCATCGCCGGCCGCCGAACGCCGTCGCCTCGTGCAACCTGCACCGCATGTTCGCCTCTGGCGCCGCCCGCACCTTCACCGGCCGTCGCAGCTGCCGTCACTTCCTAACGCCTCCTCACCCTGCTGGCGACTCATTTTTGATGTTGCCACTGGCCTCCGCGCCGCCAAGTAGAGCTGTCTCCCCTGCTCTCTGCTTTGCTCTGCTTTTTCTTCTTTCTTTTTTTTCCACCACTTCCAAACTGGACCCGCTTGCCATGCACTCAGAACTCCTCGCTTTCCCTCTCTCTCACTGTCATAAGGGCCCCACAGAACAATATTTTGTTTTAATCACTAATTCTAACAAGGGATATTCTCTTGAATATTCCCTCTTTTCCCTTTTTCTATCATTTCATGTTCCATTCAAACTTCCGGATGTTCGTTTTCCTTCATACGAATTCGATTCCATCGATTCTTATTTCTAAATTCATAATCTCCTATCGTTGCAAACTTTATAATTTTTAGATTTTTTGTTATCAATTTTGCCTCGATTCAGCGTAAATAGCATCCGACGCCGCCGAAGTCAGTTTTGTCCAACCAGACGCAGTGGCCTCAATCTTCGACGAAAGTGAATCTCCTTTGAACGTTTTTACCTATAATTTTAAGATTGTGTTTCCAGTTTTAAAAGTTTTATGCATTGCTAATTCACATCACACAGTCCTTACTCTCTTTTCGTCTTTCTCACTGCCATATGGGCCCCACAAATCAGTATTTCCTTTTGATCCACATTACACATAGCGTCGTTGTACATTCCTTCGTATTGAAACGTATCTGAATAGTCTTACAGCTTCTGCTTCTGTTTCGTATGGTTGTGTAAACATATTATCTTTGTACTACAAATTGTTTCTTAAGTAACACAGAGATTCTCAAAGTGTGGATCTCATACCACATATTTGCACCAAAATTAGATACCAATACATCCCTAACACTCTATTACCCTTTCATACCTTCATAATACTCCTGCATACTACCGATTGTCTCAGCAAAATTTATTCTGTAATGTTGCCTCGGCGCGCAAATGCGCGTGACAGGATACTAGTATTAGCAAATAGTAGCATTTTGTTTGAGATGCCAATGTAGGGGAACATTCGACCGAGATGGCTCTGCTCCGGAGATGGGTTGACTTCAAGACCCAAGAGGAGTGATTGCCTCCCACCAGCTCCAGTGGGTCAAGCGGCCCCAACCACTGGCATTGAAGATAGAAATAAATTCTATAGGGGAGGGCCTTGGGAAAGGCCCCTCCTCCTCCACACATCATAACCCCCCTGCAATCCAAGGGCCCGGGGGGTGGGGGGGCTCACGCAGAGGCCCTCCCCAAGAGAAATAGTTTTCATTGAAAATAGCCCCTCGAAGGAAATTCTCTGGGACGAGGCTTGAAACCCTACCCCTTAAGGCCCCGTGCTAGATTCTACCACTTATTCAACATCAATCTCAAAGGAGTCTATCCTCCCTTCTTCACCACCTACCCTTCTTGTATTTCCCAAATCAGTTGAGGGGAGAAGCTGCCGCAACAACGACGGCCAAACCGGCGAGCATGCAACAACAAGGACCAGTGAGCAAGCAACAGCAGCCCCGTGGACTGGCGAGTAGCGTGGCTCCTTGAGCCGATGAGTGCACGATGATGGTGCATGCAGGCCGGCAAGCGCGCAGTGGCGGCGGCGTCCGACGGGCGGGCAACGGTGGTGGTGTGGTCCAACGTGTGCATAGAGGCGGTGGCATGGGACGGCAAGCACACAAAACAACATCTTCCCCAATTTTGGGCACACCCGTGCTTCATCGACAATGTCGTCTTCCCCAAAATCGGTGACTTCTAAGGCGACTTATCATCGTTCTCGTCGTGACCTCAGCTCCACACTTGCCCCTCGTTGCAACCTCGCTGCGGTGTTCCAGCCACACACCAACCAACCCAGCGGGCGGGCGGGCGGCGGCTAGGGCAGCGAGGGCATGGCCTTGCGAATGTTTCGGCCGAGCCTATTGACGCCAAGGTGCGGTTGTGGGTGCCGCTGCTGCTACGATCCATCCTGCTTCCCCCTTCTCGCTTGCGGCTTGTAAGTGCCATGGCTGTGGGATGGAAGAAAGGGGAAGAAGATGAGTTTGCTTTAAGATTATTGCATGGACAGGTGGCATAATCTGGGAGAAGGCCCTAAGCCTCATCTTTCAAGGCCCTCCCCCAGAGAATTTCCTCCCCCCACTCCGAATCCTTCAACACGTGGCACATGAGGGTTCACATTCGGGTCCCCCTCCCCAATGTGGATGCGCTTGCTCCTGATTGCACCACGCCGCGCCGAGGTCCGCCCACAACATGAGGTTCACATTCATTTGTCACCTCCCTCCCCTAAGGCTACCTGTTACCTTGGCGCATTTCCTCCTCGCCATCTCATCGGCACATCCATGCGCTAGTCAGTGTCAAAGAGGCGGCCACGGCTTCCAACCCGCCGAAGAAAGTCGATCTCTCCGGGGAGGGGGCAGGTTGGCAGATAGTAAAGAAGGCCTTCTGGCGGCGTCGCGATAGGCATCGCGTTGAGACTTAAATTCGAAGACCTCTCCTCTAGCGACCGCATTCAAGAACTCCACCGGCACCATCCCGAGCCTCTTCCTAGCAAAAAAAAAGGAAGGTGTCGACCCTACACCACCGTGCCGATGAGCCGCCACGGGGACCAGATGCACATCAACTTCGGTGTGCCAGAACACTCACCTGATCAAGGTGGCCTCAGTACGGTGATGGCCCTCCCTGTCTAGAAGGCGCCGGTTGGTCTAGGAGGATCGCCCCTTAAAAGCAATGGTGTTCCAGGTGATGTCGGCGTCGTAGCAGCAGGAGCTGCAACCCCTCCCAAGCTGGCCGGCATTGACCCTACACCATATCTTCTGATGGGCCACCACCACGAGGACTGGATGCTAGTCGACCCCTCCAATTTGTACATATCGAACTTACCTTGGATGGGGTCAGAACTCTGCCCTGACCAAGGTGGCCTTAGCTTGGTGATGGTCCTCCCAGGCTACCAAGCGCCGACGGGCTTGGGGGACGCGATGATTCGCCTTGTCCACAAGGCTCATGCCCCAAGCCAGGCCGCCTATCAAGAGGAAGCCCACGCCATGAACAAGACCTGGAGCGCGTGCTCTTCACCACCCCCAACGACGCTGATCCTTTTCGTGCCGGCACCCTTTCCAGTCAAGAGCAAGTGTTGCACTAGGCGCTTTGACCTCACAAGCACATGCCTCTAACCTCACAAGCACGCGCCGCAGCTCGCATCTAGTGATGAAAAGACAATCAGGTATCATGTTGCTTCGGGAGCAAGAGACGCTCGCCCACAAAATGGGAACGCTGCTGAAAGACAAAACCTTTACTAACAAGGCACTCAAGGACCTCAAACAGACTGCAAGCGAGGGTTAGCCAAACCAGCGCACCGCCCACTCTAAAGACATCATCGGAAATGGCTTTGCACCCTTTTCCCAAAACAGATACTCCACATAAGTCTGGAACTCCATGGTTGATTGGTTAGGTTGCACACAACTTAAGCCATCCCACTGGCCTGACAGTTGGAGCATTGCAGACTGGTGGACAAAGACCAATATGTTGGGAGGACTCCCAAGGAGGGCAACGACAACGTTACTCATTCTAATCACCTGGGGGATCTGGAAGGAACGAAATGCGAATCTTCTATAACAAGTTAACCACTCTATCCGAGCTACTGGCAAAGATAAAGGTGGAGGGTAGAACTTGGTCCCTTGTCGGGGTTGTAGGATCAAGGATAACCGACTAGATGGGAGTGAATATGAGGTTTTAAAAATTCTTCTTCTAATTAACAATTTTATCAAAATTAAGAACTTATCAAAACTAGATACAATTTTAACTACGCAATTCTACACAAGTAAAAGGCTAGAATTGTAAATAGGAAAGAGTAAAGACAAGAAATAAACCACAATAGAGACAACGATGTTTTTTTCCCGTGGTATCGAAGACTTGTCGGTCTTCATTAGTCCACATTGATGAAGCTTGAACGAATCAAGTTGGCTCTTGAATTAAGCCTCAACCTCGATCGCTAGAGTTGCTCTTCCTCCGCTCCGAATTTGGTGAGCGCAACACCAATATCAAACCCTTGCCGGGTCACTTCACAACCTTCTTTGAAGTAATCACTGCGCAACTTCTTCTCCAAACCTTCTAGGTGTCGGTAAGCACCAAGAGTAACAAATCACAGTGCTCGCTTGAAGACAATCAAGTGTCAAAAGATCAACTAATGAAGCAAGGTACTTGACTAGCTCTCAACTACCTCAAAAAGTGGATTCAATGCAAATGAGTAAAAGAGCGAGCACCAAAGCTTCAAGAGTATTCAATATGGCCAAAAGGTTCTAGGCTTGGTGCAGGTGGGGTGTATTTATAGCAACCCAACCACAAATCTAGCTGTTGCAACCACTTTCCTGAAAAAATCAGCACTTGCGGTAGTACTGCCGTTGAAACCCGGTACTATTGATTTTCTGCTCAACGGTCGGAATAATAGCATTTAATGCTTTGAACTAGCCATTACACATAAAGTTGCGGTACTACCGTCAACTAGAAATCGATACTACGGCATCGAGGTAGTACCGCTCGGCTAGAACAGAGCTACAATTTTCCAGAGCTCAAGATTTCTTAGAAAACACCTTCTCTGGAAAAAATATACCGCCATGTAAACATCGGTACTACCATACTCGATAGTACCGCTCAAGAGATTGTGGTCATACTTATTCTCAAGGGAGATCAAAACTCCCAAAAATATGTTTTCTGTAATATTCATATCGCCATATAAATATCGGTACTACCGACCGGCGGTAGTACCACAGTTGAAGTGCGGTTGTTCTGTTTTTTAGAGAGGATCAAAACACTCAAAACACACTCTTTGTATTTTATATACTGCCATATAAATATCGGTACTACCGACCTACGGTAGTACCACTTATCAACAGCGGTCATACCGATTTTCAAAATAGTTTTCTAGAAACTCAAAACAAGACAATGCAAGAATACTAGTTGATCATAATAGCACAAAAAATAGTCTCTCAAACCACTAGCCATGATCCCTCTTTATAGTATGGTATTTATCCTATAAATTCGATCTTTTCTTCAAACATCGAGATCGGTAAAAAACTACAAAAGAGTCCTTAGGCTATATAATACCTTTGTCTTGATCCTGTTGGGAAACGCGACAATGCTACGATAGCACAAACAAAAATTTACCGCGCAACCAAGGAACCACCGCAAGTAATAGATCACGAGATTACCGCTAGACACGCCGACTCGTAGCGGAAGTAGAGTCGTTGTAGCGAGTTGATGCAGTTGTAGTCGTACTCACGACGCGTCTCCTCCTTCGAGTAGTCATACTCGATGCGCGTCTGCTTCTTCGAGTGGTCGTACCCACCACGCGACTTCTTTTCCGACTCTGGTGATCAACACAAGTCGCGGATCATCCTAGTGCTGATGCTTCGCAACAACACCTCCGAAGTATCCACACGTACAGGGCAGGATCACCACGCACCAGAGTGCTAGCTCCGGTAGCGAGGTTAAGAAGGCGTGACTATTAGGGTTTCAGGAGTTCTTCCAAAGATCATCCTCTTTCATCTCTTTCACCCCATGCCACCGCCCCTCTTTATATAGGCATCCATGATGGGTCTCGTATCTGAGGCCCATTAGGAACTCGTAGCCTATACGAATTTGGATCACCATCCAAAACAGATCCTTGCCCTTTAAGTGTGCGACCCTACAGGTTCATGTGTAATCGGTTATGACTCAGAAACTCTTTTCCGATCACTAGTCGTTAGCGGTACCTAGCAGCACATAACGATTCCCAAAGACACATAGAATAAATCGGATGAACCTTGATGTAATATGATCTATGATCAGGTCCTCATCACTTACGACCAGTTCGTATCTCTATACGACCAGGTTGTAATTGGTCACGACCAGTTCGTAACTCCTTACGACCAGTTCTTACCATTCTGTGATTACATTTGACGATCTACGACCGGCATGTATCTCCATATGATGGTAATTAATGGCGTCGAACTAAGCAACCTACTCATGCATTCTCCCTTTGCCTCACGATGTACGGTTGAACTCGGGTGAGATGATGTGTCATCCATGGTATTCAATACTTTCTCGATCGAGTGTCGGATAACATCATGTGGTCGACACTTGGCCGCTAGTGGCATGGCCATGCACTTTCTTTATCCGAACACCACGAGGGCCGGAGATATCTCTCTGTTATGCAAGGAGGGTAAATCCCATCTCGATCACCACATCCCTCGCATGTTTCATAGCATACCGAAAGCTACTTTTATAACTACGATTCTGATGTATCGTTTGGCGGCCCCTAAAGTGCTATTACACATGTAGGAAACCATCGATCTCGAGTCTAAGGATTATACACCATCATTACTTGAGACCAACTAATGACACAAAGATTCATAACAATCTCAATAGTGTCTTAATGATGGGTCTATCTAACACCATGTTTTCTAAGATGTGTTCACATTATTGATTCGATATCTCCATATCTATGACCGACGAAACCAGGTCATCAATCAATACATGTGCTAGTCACATAGTCACTGGTGTTAGAGCCGGTGACCTCCAGGCGAGGATACATTTAGAATGACATCATATGAGTTAAAGAGTTCCACCAACAAGTCACGTACTTATTGATCTATAACAAATGATTCATTCAAGGAACATGATAACATATTATCAAAATCATGAACATAATGAAATATCATCATCTCTATGATTGCCTCTAGGGCATATTTCCAACAGATCCATGTCGATCTTTCTCCACATAAGCCTTGCCAATAACCTTATCACCAAATAATCATTGAGATTTAACCTTTAACATATCTTAGCACACATGTTAGTCCTTTAACATAATATTATCATTAATTACCAAAACCAACTATGTGTGCCTAGAAACTTTCAATCTCCCCCCTTTTTGGTAATTGATGATAATCCAATCAATATAAAGAAATGAAAGATTTTGAATATACACAAGATTGTATATTCTTGTTTTAATATTTGATTTGCAACAATTTCTTGAGTTGAGCTCAATGGATATGAAAATATTTATTGCTTTCAAAGTCAACTAATGAATAGAGAAAGCTCCCTCTAAATATGTGCATCAAGATTTATGAAGTAATTTTCATGCACATATGGATTACTTAAAATTTTGACTGAGTTTCCTTTATGTATTGACTATGAGGAACAAAGTTCACAAATATCATTCAAGCAATAAAGATGATAACTAATAAAAATTGCTTGAGATGACAATAAGCATAATCATTCTTAAGCATTCAATAAACAAGAGCTCTAAGAGAAAAACGAATAAAGTCTTACAATCATAATCATAAGACATAAAACATATTGTTCCAAACGAAGACATAATAGCTAAATAAGATATTATATTCCCAAATGCATCTAAGCTCCCCTAAATCTTTCAACCTATATTTTTAAACTTCTCCCCCTTTGGCATCAAGAACCAAAAGGGATTAGTCTTGAGCAGAAGGATCTTGAGGAGGAGTGTTGAGGCGACAACGTCTATAGAAAGCTGCTGGAGGGAGTGAACTTGATCTGTCAAGGCTACAATCCTTCTGTTTGTTTATGTCTGTGCTTTCTCCAATTTCTGTTGAGTTTGCTCCAATCTTTGCTAAGATTCTCTAATTTCCATTACAACTGAAAGCAAATGTGAGAGTGAGGCTTGATCAGCTGGAGCTGCTACTGGAGGCTGAGGGGGTGCTACTGGAGCATGAGGTGGTATAGCTACAGGCACTGGGGCCCCTTCCCTAGGTCTGTATGCCTTGTGCACTCCTAGCCTTACTCCTCGAAATTGAGTCATTCTCAATATGAGCGACATAATATATGGTGCAAAGTAAATTATCTTGACTCTGCCATTCATAGAGGAACTAATCTCTCTTATAATCAAATCAACCATATCAAATTTTTGCCATGAATAATGTTATCAATTATGTTCCATGCATGTCCTCTAATGGCATTAATGTTGCCACTCTTTGGAAAGAATGTGTTGTTGATGATTCTGTTAATCAGGCTTGGCAGAGGGAGAAGGCATCCAATCCTTTCAGGTACAAAGTTGATATTCTCACCATAAAATTGCATGTAAGATGGAATTCTAAGAGTTTCTCTATCATAAATTTTTTCTTGAGTCCCTATATAAGTTGTCAAGGCACGTTCAAAATCTGCCTTGTAGGCTTGATATCCTTGGGTTCCCGTCATCCATATTAGGTGATCAAAAGATGTTGACACATGGACTGAAGCGTAGAATTGTCTTATAATTTCCTCATTATAGTCACACTTCAAAGCCACAATGTCATGATGACCGACTTCCCAAAATAATATGTAAGCTCCATCATACTTATCAAGAAAGTTCAAATGAGCTCAATCCACATACTTATGATCAGTAAATTGTCGGTTAAGACTATAGAGCTGAGTAAATATTTTTTGCTAAAATCTTGTATGAAATCTTGCATCTGTTGAATTTTCGGGCTTCTCATATTGATTGACATGGCGAAGTAGAGGATATTTCTCACTGGGGATCAACATGACGTCCACTAGAGGCTCTTGACCTCCCCTATTTTCTCATCACTCATTGTCTCTTCTTGAGAAGACCCCTCATTGTTTCCATCTGGCTCACTCTCAGACTCTGCAGCTTGCTGCCTTGAGCATGTACCTTGTTCTCTCTTTCTCATAGCTAAATGAAAGGATTCTCTCTCTGAGTCGCTATCTTCCCATGGAGGTCTTCTTGCTACTGCCTTCCTTAAAGGTCTCTTCTGTCGAGAAGGTCCAGCACTCGAGGCTGGGGATCATAACGTTCTTCGGGATCTCCATCAGGAGTGACCCCTTTGTGAAGAAAAGGTGTTTTGTCCTTGGCATGATTGCTAAGACAAGAAGAGACAATTAGAATATGTTTTTATGCAAACGAGTATGATTAAATCAACTTTTCTCTTCTAGAGTGGTAGTACCACCATTGATTGTGCGGTATTACCGCAAGTCAGTAGTACCAGCGACCACGAGGCGGAGTACCACAGTTCCAGAAATTTTAGGGCTATCTTTCGATTTTGATCTTAATTAGTGTTTGACATGTTTGACACTAATTACTACCAATTTTCCCAAGAGAAGTTGACTCAATCATGCACATTTTGATTCAAACCCTAGAAGAGAGATAGATCCCAAAAGTAGATGAGAGAAGAGTGAATCAAAGCAAATACCTCGGGATTGAAAGAGATTTCATCACAGGATATACTTCCAATACAAAGATTTAAGAGAGCTCCACAAAATCAAAAGATTTGAGAGTATGGTTCTTTGGAGAGGAGCACGGGAGAGAGAGAGAGAGCAGGAGATAATGACTGAACGGGAGGTGATGAAGAGGTTAATGAGGAGGTTAAGACCCGTGCGAAGGTAGTTAATGCAATTCACCAGCCAAAGCGATAGTACCACATTTTTCATGATGGTAGTACCGCATTCCGGTAGTACTGCATTTTCAATGCTAGCTAGTACTAGTGATCCATTGGTCTTCAACCACATTTTTAATACGTTTTGACCATGTCTTCAAGTACGCTTTTGACCACGTCTTCAAGTACGCTTTTGACCACATCTTTGAGTACATTTTTGACCACATCTTCGAGTACGTCTTCAAGTACGCGTTTTCAAGTACATCTTTGAATACATTTTCGAGTACGCTTTTGAGTAAGTCTTCGAGTACACTTTCGAGTATGTCTTCGAGTACGTCTTACACTTTCGAGTATGATTTCGAGTACGTCTCTAGTGATTGCTTTACCAACCAACACAAAAGGACGGTAGTACAACTATTGAAGTGCGGTATTACATGGCAGAGGTAGTACCGGCGTTAAGAATGTGGTTTTACCATTTTTGCCTGAAAGATCATAAACTGAGCTGAAATACAAATGATCCTTTATAATAATCACTCGACAAATAATTCTTAGGATCATTATGCATGAGATAGATAATAGAAACTCAAATGAATATAGTTTTTTTACAAAGAGAAATTTTAAGAAAGATTTTGAAATTATTTTCATAAATACATCAAGAGAACCTAAAGCAATTTTCATGAGACATGAGTTTCAAGCAACATTAGAATAATCTATGACATTTAACTCATTCCTCAAATTGCAAAAGTAGCTTTCATCTAATGGTTTGTTGAAGATATCGGCTAATTGGTCATCGGTCCTTATGTGGCTAATTTTGATATCTCATTTGCCCACATGATCTCTCAAGAAATGATGTCGGATATCTATATGCTTGGTTCTTGAGTGTTGGACCGGATTGTTTGTTATCTTCACGGCACTATCATTGTCACACAAAAGAGGTATATTTTCAAATTTTATTACATAATCTATCAAAGTTTGACTCATCCATAGCAATTGAACACAACAACTTCCCGCGGAGACATATTCGGCTTCGGTGGTGAATAGGGCTACAAAATTTTGTTTCTTAGATGACCATGATACTAAAGATCTTCCAAAGAATTGAAAACTACCCAAGGTGATTTTTATATCCATTTTGCAACCTGTATAATTGGAATACGAATATCCAATTAAATCAAATTTTGCACATTTGGGATACATAAGCCAATGCAAGATGAATGCTTTAAATATCTTAGAACTATTTTTACGGCCATCAAATGGCACTCTTTTGGTGATGCTTGAAATCGTGCACACATGCAAACACTAAACATAATATCGGGTCTAGATGCGGTCAGATAAAACAAACTACCAATCATAGATCTATAAAGCTTTAAATCTACCGGTTTACCTCCTTGATAAGGTTGAGATGACCGTTGGTTGTCATGAGAGTCTTGATGGGATTTGCATCTTTCACACCAAACTTCTTGATCAAATCCTTAGCATACTTTGTTTGGCTTACGAAATTTCCATCCTTGAGTTGCTTGATTTGGAGTTCAAGGAAATAGCTAAGCTCTCCGATCATCGATATTTCGAATTCCCTAGACATCATATCACCAAATTCCTTGCAAAAATCTTGATTAGTAGACCCGACTATAATGTCATCAACATAAATTTAGCAAACAAAGCAATCATCATTTAAGACTTTTATAAACAAAGTTGAGTCAATCTTGCTAATTTTGAATCCTTTTGAAACAAAAAAATCTCTAAGGTGTTCATATCATGCTCTAAGAGCTTATTTAAGAACATAGAGCGCCTTGGAGAGTTTATAGACATGATTAGGATTCTTAGGATCTTCAAAACCAGGTGGTTGCTCAACGAAAACAAGTTCGGATATTTTACCATTTAGAAAAGCACTTTTGACATTCATTTGAAATAATTTAATATTAAAGCTTGATGTAAAAGCAAGTAATATTCTAATTGACTCAAGTCTGGCTACAGGAGCGAAAGTTTCACTGAAAGCCAAACCTTCGACTTGAGAGAATTATTGAGCGACCAATCTTACTTTGTTTCTTACGACTATTCTATTTTCATCTTGCTTATTCCTAAAGACTCATTTTGTACAAATAACGTTGTGTTCCTTAGGTCTCTCCACCAATGTCCAAACATCATTTCGGATGAAGTTATTGAGTTGTTCATGCATAGCATTTACTCAATCCGGATCATCGAGTGTTTTATCTACATATTTTGGCTCAAGAGAATAGATAAAAGAGTAATGTTCACAAAAAGAAGCGACACGAGATCGAGTTTGAAGACCATTACTTACATCACCCAATATTTCATCTATTGGATGATCTTTTACTATTGCATTGTGAATTCTTGGTGGTAGGTTAGATGGTTGATGTCATGACTCAAAAAAATAATTATGAACCCTCTGTGTATAATGCACTAGTCCAGAATCAAGTTAGTACACACAGTGTCAACATAGATGAATATCGATACACACAAGACAAAATAATAGCATAAACGAATAATTTGAATAACAAATAAAGGTTTTGACCTTATGGTTGAGTTTACATTTATTAAGCCTTACAGTCTAGCAATAAATAAATAAGCTGCGGAACAAATAAACTTCATTGGAATCCCATCAATTGACCATAGGCAACCGACTGGGATCATGACCTAGCAATCAACACCTTCGTAGAACTACTCCTCAAAGACAGATGGAGATTCCTCTACTTTTGTTGATTGATTATAGCAAGCATGAGTACACAACTGTATTCGCAAGTCATACTACATAATGTAATTTATAGATGATGGTTTATTCTAACGGAATGGCTTCTGTGGTTATTTTGCATAAAGCATCATTTGCAATTGAATACAAATAATGGATTGAAAAACATATTTAAAACAAATAAATAGTAGTAGTTTAACAGTTATTTTCACAAAGACACAAAGCCTAATCAAATTATTTCACATAGCCATATGACTTAGATCACATAGCTCTCTTTCCAAATGTTTTATGAAAATCTAACCCTCGTGTAAAATCTCCGAGCATGTTCATGACCGTAGACGCGACATTCGAATAGATTGTTTAACACTATGCATAGATTGTACATTTTACCCACATGATACAATCAGTGTAGCTAGTACTAATCATAATAAAATATTTCAAAAACTTCATCTCAAGCATTGACACTCCCGTTATACTTTACCGTCATCCAACCCTTACACAACACTTTGGCACGACACACATCGTTGGATAGGGAAGTGGGGAACCATCCCGCGATGTAATCTACCTGGTAGTCCATACCTTCACCCATCACTAAGCTCCTAAACTACAACCTGAGTTGTCAATGTTAAGACTCCATAACTTACTAAATTAGGTCTGTCCCATCAGGAATGTGGTTGTACCGAAGGCCCGGTTCAATGGCGCACAAAGTTAAGTCCTTAATTGACCAAGGCAAGACTTTAAATTTCTAACTATACCACAAAGATTATCATTCCCGTTCACAAAGCTCCACCATATCACTTAGTATTCACCACTTGCCTCGGTCCAAATCATTACCCACCCTGTTTGTTAAGAGCAACACATGCTATCACAAAGTAATAATACATAGCACACAGTTTTACACAAAGTTCCATAGTCACTTAGTCAAATTTATAATTGCAACTCAAATGATATGTATGACTCATAGCATGGCTAAGCAATACTATTCGTCTAACCAACCCACGTTGGTGCTATGATAATAACAATTAAATAATGAACCAACCTGGGGTGATAAAAGATCAAGGTAATACAATGGGCAAGGTAGATATAATCAAATGGATGAATAGCTAATCCCAAAGCATTTAAATAAATACTTAAAGTAGAATGCAGTACTTTGAATCAAAATAGTTTTAAAAACTGGGTTCAACATGATCAAATATATAACTTGCCTTGAAATAAATTCTGATAGTGGTCTTGGTAAACTCATTCTTCTTCAAAATTCCCCGAAGTATCAACGTTTATTTGCAAAAGAAATAAACAAATAAAATAAATAGAAATAGAAAGGAAAACTAACTCCAAAAATTAAATAAAAATCTTAGAAATATAGAGCTCAAATTTAGATGAATTTAGGAATTTAAATGGGCTCAAACGGAGTTCGGATGACGAAGATATTGCTTCTGGAAGTTCTAAATCTAAAGAAAATACTCAAAAAGGCATTCAAGTATTGTTCACAAATACATAGAGCATTGTATATCGCTTTCGACTGCGTGTACTCGGAAGAAGTTTCAACCACATGGTTGGAAGGTTTCGACTGCATGGTCGTGGAACGCTACGACTACCTGGTCATAAAAGATCTTTAGGTTCAAGGGTTTACGGAATAGTGATCTGGCTAGTGGACCCCACATGGCATAGACATGGTGTATGGTGGACTGGGTTTACATCAGATCGGATCTGGTTTAGGGTTGCAAGGTGCTGACGCGGTTGACCAAGCAGACACGCGGACGGTTCGAGCAGAAGTGGCAGGTGAGGTAGCAGACGTGTGCGCCTACGAGTAGATGTGGCATGGCACATGTGATCAAGATTTGATGTGGCACGACACATCGACAAGATGACGGTGAGGCTCGGGTTAAACTGACAACGGTGAACGGTGGCGCTTCGTCGGCGGTGGATGCGCGCACTGGGTAGAGCAGGTTATTGCGTACATACTAGTACTGGTATTGGCACAGCGTTGTCAGGCTCAGGCTACTGCATGCCTTTGGCTCCGCTACTGTGCTTGGCCACACTCTGCCCAACTGGCATCGCGCCTCCACCGCTCAAGCTCTTGTCGTGATGCTTGCTCTCTTGACCAAACTCTGCTAGCCGCCTCGCCCTTGCCCTGGCGTACACTCACTACCCTGGACTGGTGGGCTGACGTGTGCCCAAACTGGTCCCTCGATGCACACCAGCATGTCGCTGCCTCCTCACAACTTGCTTTGCCACTCACCCACAAGGCCACGATGCTGCCTGCGGCATTGCACACTATACATTACAATTTTCATTGTTCATATATATTGAATACATTAAAAGCATATGATATACTAGAGATAAATTTCTTGATCTACCGGTGGCTCCTATTTTTTAAACTAGCCAAAAATTTGGGACAATGAAATTTGCGAGGTTGGTATGGTCACACCGTTGCATGCATCCATGAGATCAAATTATAAATTGCATGGTTGTACAAGTGCAAACATGCATATCTTAACTAATCATAGGTCGATCCGGAAAGTCATGGACATCATATATGTGGTTAATGCCTTAACATCAAAATAAAAAGAATAGGCAGATCTCATGCAGGCCGCCGTGTATGTCTTCCTCTAAGAACATATGCATAGGACAAGGACAAGGACATGGCATGGGAATACCCGATCACTGCCAGCATGCGCCACTGGTTGCACCCACGCGCGATGTCCCTAGTCGTGCTGCCTACACCCTAGCCATCGTGTTCGTCACTTGCCACACCTCTATACAGTTGTAAGTGCTCCACCAGGATGGCTCCTTTGAGGTGTTCCTCTCAGTGATGGCGACGATGACTGTGTGTTCCGCGTCAGCGGCCTGTACATGCTCCAGTATAGCCACCGCATCGCGGGGATCGCCTAGTCCTAGTTGATATGCGCACTGGAGGGTGTAAGCGTGAAGGTGTTGTTCATCTAGATCAGCATCAAACAGGTCGACCGCGCGGACAACCAACTTAGCTTCCTCGCCTGCTGGCTCACTCTTGGTGTCGGCTCGCTAGATAACTTCGCTGAGAGGCCATAATGCCACTCCAACTTCAAGTTTGCCGACACCTGCAATGACGGCGATGCCATTGCAGGGCTCTTGATCTGTGAGCAGCAGTGGCACTGCAGGTATCATGGTGAGTAGCATGCGCCAGCCAAACTCAAATTGGATGTAGGCCTAGATATAGTTGGAGATGAGATGAGTTTGTTGGGGTTGTTAAGATATTTATTTTGAGTAGTTTGTTTGGAATGGATGGGGAAGAGAAGGAACTAAGAGAGAAACACTGGGCTACACGGCATATCGCTTTGACATAGATGGGATGCGGGAGGGTGTGTTTGTTGGGCCCACATGGCGGCGTTAAAATATTGGTGAGGGAGAGAAGTGGAGAACGCATCACTCACCACCACTACATTCTTTTTAAGTAGTAAAGAGTAAAGATAATATGCATCATTCCTACCTATTTTTCAAAAAAAACCATCTATGTGCCATTTATGATACCCAAGGACCCAGTCTTCGTGGACTATACAAAACAACCACCTTCTCGTTATCTTTACTACTTAAAAAGACTCTAGTGGTGGTGAATGATGTGTTCTTCTTCTCTCCTCCTCTCAAAACCTATTCGCACCGACAGGTGGGACCAATGCGGGCCCACCCTCTCTATCCCCGCCTAGCTCCACCTCTTCTTACCCCTTTGCCCACTTCTGGACCCTCGTCTCGCGTGCCCCTACGTCTTCTCCATCCTATCTCCTATGGCAATTCCCCACGTGTCAGGCCCTCCCTGTCGCGATTCCCCCATCTGCAACCCCGCCCCTAACACCGCCCTCGTGCACGCCCTCTACCATTAATGATGTATTTAACATTGCCGTCAAAGCATCAAGACACAGTGCTAGGCACTCTCACGCCGTTCCTTGACCCGCACCATCGCGGTTGCTTCTGTTACTACACAGGCGAGCTCAAGCTCCTCTGTCATTGTCGTCATGAAGTTGGCAAGCTCTACGAAGTTCTAGGCTCATGACCCCGGATCAGCCCAATGACTCGTTGTTTTACTACCCACCAGTCGCTCAAAGAAATACCTTGCTCATTATTTTTTTATATGATCGCTCTCATCTCTCCTCGACATCTAATCTCACTCTAGCTCTCCTTTTTCACAATGGCGGAAAGCATGTGGCGGTCAGGCGAAAGTGGCAAGGCCGAACAACGTTGGTAGTAGGCGGCCGAGGGCAAGAGACATGCGGCGCAGGCGTAGCTAGCCGAAGGCGAAGGTCACGCATGCAACACAAGCACAGCAAGCCGAGGGCCAACGTATCCGATCGGGGGCGTGCGCCGAGCAGGCGCAGCAGGCCAAAGGTAGGAGCAACTGGTAGGTTTACGGTGAGATACAACTCCCCTCTTCCTGTCTTTACCTCTCTGCGTAGGCATATGGTACGTCTATATTCAGTCGTGTTAGCTCTCAATAGGTTTGTTATGAAAATTTAGGAATTATTAATTTCACTGGCTCCCAAAATGATTGTGCATTTGCCTCCAATTTGGATTGAGATAATACAAAAGCTAACATGGCATTAATTCATTATCTCATGAAGTTTGATCCCAGCAAGCTAACATTAGTTAATATTGAAAGCATTTGATGAAATATTTATTAGGGCGATGTGTGAGAGCAGTTCGAATGACGCTTACGGTAGCCGAGAGCTACAGAGGAAAATTAAAAGACCTTGAACGCAAACTAGTGGAAGAAAATAATGCCTACGACTCAAATATCAGCGTTTGCCTAATAAGGCCTTTAACAACTAAATTTGTTCAATGATATAAAAATGAATGCTTTGCATGTCTGATTGCCACCACCACTAAATATAATGATGCATTTGCTATATTTTCATAACTACACCATATTTGTTGATTATTCATATGATCATATCTTCTGATTAGCATATAACACCTGATACAACCTTTTATCTATCTTCTAATTAGTTAACTTTCAATATATGTTTTTTATCAGGAGCAACGCGCCGGCACTAAGCGGATCGTTATATATACGCGTCTGCGTCCCTCCTCTCCCTGAATTCCGGAGTGCGATTTCTCGCGACCATGGCGGCCGCAAGAGCTAGTCCCGGATCCATGGCCCCCCTCGCTGCCGCCGTCATCTTCCTTCTCTGCGCTCTTCTCCAGGCATCAGCTGCCGTCGCCGCGGACAAGCAGTCCTACGTCGTGTACCTCGGCGAGCACGCCCATGGCGCTCGGCTGGACGCGCACGCCGCCGCGGACTTGGCGGCGCTGGAGAGCAAGGCCGCCGACTCGCACTACGACCTCCTCGCCACCGTCCTCGGAGAGTAAACGACCAACAACCAAGCGCCGCCGTTTTCTTCTTTGTTGAACCAATCAAACAAACACGTATGTGATTCAAAGACTATTATGACTCTGTAATTCGCCATGCAGCAAGGAGAAGGCGCGGGAGGCGATCTTCTACTCATACACCAAGCACATCAACGGCTTCGCCGCCAACCTCGACGCCGCCTCCGCCGCGGAGATCGCAAGTGAGGCCCTGCCTTGCCGGCGACCGCTTCTTGGTTTCGATTCGTTCTGAAAATCGTCGAGTAATCCTCTGTGCTTCTTGTGATCAGGGCAACCCGGGGTGGTGTCGGTGTTCCCGAACAGAGGGCACAGTCTGCACACGACGCGGTCGTGGCAGTTCCTCGGGCTCGCCGGGCCCGGCGGCGCGGCGCGCGGCGCGGTGTGGCGGAAGGCGAGGTTCGGTGAGGGCACCATCATCGGCAACGTCGACACCGGTAAGCCAAATAGCTGCATGCCGCAGCCATCGTTTTCCAAGCAGCAGTTGCCGATAAGATTCTACAATCTAGCTGGTTGCTGCGTCGTACACTTCGCTAATCACTCCTCACCTTCGCGCCAAACTATCGTTCTTTTCACCTTTCCGCGGCTTGTGATGGCACACCTTTCTTCTGGGATTATTATTTGGCTGACTTAACCTGGGTGCTAATATGTAGCAGTGCTAGGCTGCTAGTACACTAGTACTCCTAAAAATGAATCTATGCTTTTTTGTAGACATGACAAGGAAAGTGTCCTGACAGTAGTTAGCCGGTTATAAGGGATTCTAGATAATTTTGTAATGATGTCGAGTACAAAACAATCTAGTATTTTCAGATACTTTTTAGGTTATAACGAATTCTAGATAATTTTTTCATGACATATTGGCATACAAAACAATATAGTATCCATGAACATTTTTTAGATTCTATAAACAAAATTGGATGGTTGAGTAACCGGCCGAGAACCAACGGTTATTGGTAACTGACTGTAATTGGATTGTAACTTGAACTATACTACTAAGGTTTTTTGCAAAATTCAACCTGTCCAGTAATTTTACCAATATATTCCACCTAGTGGACATATGAAATGCGGCTCTAAGCTGTCAGAACATTCGGTATGACTCATGTCCGAGACACATACGTACTCAACAAATGATTGGTTCATTAACTACATGGTTTAGCACCTAAACTTTTGTCTTTTAAGCAACGCGGATGCTGTTTGCAAACTAAGACGCACATGCTCCATCTGATTAGGAAACATGAGGCAAGTCACAGTGCTGTTGACTTTGCCCATTAACTAATCAATCCATCTAGTTGGTCTTTGACAGAAGAGTATAGGATCACTCAATGATTCGGCATGGTGATAGATAGTGGCTTCCCATCTGTACATGCAACATTGCAACCACACTACTGCATATTCCTCCATACTTTTTCTGGATGCTCTTTGTTCTTGGGACCCTTAGCTGGTGAACACATCAGAATTCAGAAATTTCAGATGCAGCCAAAGGCTTGGTCATTGCCTGCACAAGCAGGAATTCAAGGCACTGTTCAGTTATCACTGTTCCTGATCTTGTTTCTTTCCTCTCTCTAATTGAGTTAAAATTCTACGCATGATGTTGTTTTGATCTGTACTCTTGTGTGGAACTTAGCATGCTTTGTTTTGTCTCCCTGTGTGCCTGTGGATGTGAAGGTGTGTGGCCAGAATCAGAGAGCTTTAGGGATGATGGACTGGGACCAGTTCCATCACAGTGGAAAGGAACATGCCAGAAAGGCCGAGATGACAAGTTCTCTTGCAACAGGTAACTAACTGGGTACACCAATACACACAAATACACTACAGTGAACAGTTATATATATGTGGATATTGCTTTTCTTGATGCATGCATTGTTCTCTTAAGTCTTAATTATCTTCCACTTTTGGCTAAGTTGCAACCACCTGGCTCTGGCTTCCTATCAAATAAGTACGCTCAATTGAAGTAATGATTCTCTTTCAGAAAGTTTTGGGTGCCATTTAGATCCATGCTGGGAGCATATGTGGTGTGGGTGATGCCAAAAGTTGATATGCTTGCTTTTGTATAGTGTAACACTACCATTTTGATATTTAAGGGTTGAGACCACCACAATGCATATGCATGACTGACTGTGAGAGACCACCACTAGTTGATGCCTAGGATCAAGTGGCAATGATAGGCATGCATGCATGATGATCTATCTTGAATCTTGATCCCCTGAACAGTGACATGACCCCGGATGATGGTGTGTCCCAACTCTCAACTGTAGTTTTCAGAAGGAAAAAAACAGTCAGAAAAGAAAACGTGCGCACCTTTATCTGAATATATACCAGAGTACTCCGATGTGCTTGTACCAATGAGCAAAAGAACAAAGCAAAAGAAAAGAAAAATGGTATATCCTTTTGAATCAAAATAGGTTATTTTATTTAGCATGAAACAAAATAGGTTCTAGTCACTAACCTTTTAGTCTTGTCCTTTGAAGTGTTTTTCTTTAGCATTGGCAAAGGAAAAGAACTGTACTGAATAAGGACAAGAATGTTGTGTGTATTCTGTGAGGGACATGCATATGCATTCTCGTTCTTTCCTGATAGCAGAAATACTTTTCAAGGAACCGTGTAAAAAGACACTTTAGGTTAAGTAATGCCCGCATCCAAGAGAAAAAGAAGAAAACGACACCTTTTTTTCAAATGAGATAAAATGCTTTTGTAAATATGTCCAGTGATGTGTAAAAAGTGTGTTAGAACATTATCCATAAAAGTAACGCACACCGGCATCCTGTATGGAGGAACATATAGAATTTATTTACTAATATCGAAGCAATTGATCTATATATAAGAGCACTTATATTTCACTAATTCTACAATAATCTACAGCTATTTTTAGAGATGGTAAGGTTAACTCTATGCTACTTCTTGACAAGTTGCAGTTTCACTAATATTTTCAGGAATAGGTCCATCTGAATTTTCTCAGTAAGATACTAAGATGTAGTGTCATTTTACATAAATAGTGCTCACTGTGGTTCTCACTTCCTAGTGGACATGCATTTCGGCAATGTCATGTCTTGATCTCGAAGTTGTCTGCTCTTTCGGATGCATCTTTAGCAGGAAAAGTCTAGAGACAGTAGCAAGTACCAGCATCTGCATCAACAGTTCTTGAGCCCTCTTTGCGAGGCTTTGCCCTGAAAATAAACACTTTTCTGCTTTTGAATCATTTTCTTTTCAGAAAAGAAGTTTTTTCCAATCTTCAAACCGAACATTATCCATCATTTTGAAACAAAAAAAAAGATTTTTTCCCCCGCATATTGTTCCTCACATGATTTTCAAATGGTCACATGCTCTTTTACTTCAACTCAATTCATTATATACATACTTGCACGCTGCATTTTACCCTCCCAAATGTTACAGAATTTTCAGTCTTCGTACTTCCATAATTATGAATTTGTAATTTTGTATACCAGATTATAAATCTTTTACAAGCATATGAACACAATAAAGATTAGATTATGTTCATCCTTGATGCAGATGGCGGAAGAATTTATCGTCCATTATCTAAAAAATGAACACAATAAAGATGATCTTTTAAAAAAAATTGGCGCGCAGGAAGCTGATCGGCGCGCGCTACTTCAACAAGGGCTACGCGTCGGGGGTTGGTGCTTTCAACACCTCCCTGTTCAACACGCCGCGCGACAGCGACGGCCACGGCACGCACACGCTGTCGACGGCGGGCGGCTCGGCGGTGGCCGGCGCGAGCGTGTTCGGCTACGGCAACGGCACGGCCAGCGGCGGCTCCCCGCGATCGCGCGTGGCCGCGTACCGCGTATGCTACCCGCCCGTCAACGGCAGCGAGTGCTTCGACGCGGACATCCTCGCGGCCTTCGACGCCGCAATCCACGACGGCGTGCACGTGCTGTCCTTGTCTCTCGGCGGCGACCAGGGGGACTACTTCAACGACGGCATCGCCATCGGGTCCTTCCACGCCGTCCGCCGCGGCATCGCCGTGGTCTGCTCCGCCGGCAACTCAGGCCCCAAGTCCGGGTCCGTCTCGAACGTCGCGCCATGGATCTTCACCGCCGGCGCCAGCACCATGGACCGCGAATTCCCGTCCTACGTCGTCTTCGACCACACGAAGATCAAGGCACGAGGATTCTTCCCTCCTTTCTCCTTTCTCCGAGATCAACAACTTGCAACACAAAAAGAAGCGAACAAGACCTCCCGTGGCGACCCGGGAGGCGACGCCCCAATCCCCGAGCGCCCCCCCTCTCGTCGAGGGATCGCGATTGGCGGCGATTCATCCGTGGCCGTTGTGGTAGCAGCGAGCCTACGACGGACCTTCAAAGTCGCGGAGCTGCGTTCTCCCCTTGCCGGAGCTCACAGCCCACCGGCGCCCCCCTAGAGGCCAGATCTAGATGTGCCCGCCCCCAACCACCACGGACGCTCCGCCCAGGGTGACCACCACCCGCCGATGCTGCCACCGACCGTGGGCTCGGCAGCGCCGATGCCAAGGAGTCCGTCGCGCGTGGAGCCACCGTCTTCACACGCGCTGGGAGGATCCCATGGTCCCTGGTGCTCCACGCGGGGGTGGTCCACCCCCGTCGATGCTGCTGCCATCAGCTGGCCGACGTGGCCGTAGCGGCCGTGGGATCGGGGGAGTGGGCGTCGTGGGAGACCGTCGCGAGTGGGGCCGTGAATCGTCTCAGCATGCGGTCGGATCCCCATCCCTCTATCGAGCGGCGACCACATCTGTGTCGCGCTGTCCTGTTCTCGTCACTACCCGGCTGTTAGAGCATACCCATGCGAGTCCTCAGCACCTCCGTTGGTAAGTTTATAAAGAGATCATCCCGTCATAGCCAAAGAAGTCCCCTCACCCCCCGGCTCTCATCGTTACCTGTCGCCAGTTTCCAATGTGCACTCGCCGGTCAACGTGAGGCGGAGAGTAGTAGGTCGGCCGTTGGAAGAGCTAGAGTAGGGAGCTGTTGTCGTTGGAACAGCTTGAGTAGGGGGTTGTTGTCGTTGAAGTATCGTCTCGAGGTGCAAGAGGCGCAGGACGACTGTCTGTGAGACCCCGTTCGTAGCAATTGGTCCAGTACACCTTGAATGAGCCGTGTGGTCGGAGCGGAATAGGAGTTGAAGTTGTCATCCTTCAGTAGTTCTACATCGTCCACTATTGTCGCCGAGAGGAGGAACCGCTTGCTCACCTAACTCATTTGAAGCTCTTCGCTGGTGGCCCAGTCAGCGTGTTGAAACTGTAGCTAGAGCAACTATCTCCATAGCTACCGGTAACATGCCCATAGGAAGTCAATTTCTTCAATTAGAGATATAGCATCCCAAAAAAGGAGTGTTGAAGATTTAAAAAAACTGTTTTTTTTCTTCTAGAAAGACAATATTTCTTTCATCCTTTTGCATTGAAATCAAAATAATATGATTCAACCTCAGACCCTTTTAAATGTAGCAGATAACAGTGGAGCACGAAAATTGATGTGTATGAGTCAGAGGAGCTACTAGTATAGGAATCGAAATAGTCTTTTATTTTCCTTTTTCAAAAGAAAAATCAATTTCACTAAAGTAATAAGACTATTCCAATTCAAATAGTAGTTAAGAAAGAATCGCAATAAATGCAAAGATGGAACATCCTGGATCCGATATTGAAGGAGTTGAGCAAAGATTTCAAATTGGATAGGATAGGGTATTAGCAAAAAAAAATGTCTTCTAAAAAGAGAAATGTTAAATGAATAGATCATAAATTTTGAAACATTGGTGTTTCCTTTTCTTTCGAACAAGATAATTCTCATAGCGAGAATTGGAGGAAGATACTAGACTTTTGGATTTGAAAAAGTTTCAGAAGATATGTCTAAAGTAGATGGTGATTGATAGAGCAACTCTTGCTCGTAAGTTCCAGTATGAGCACTGCGCCTAACATAAAGCTTGTGACTGGTAGTAAAACATCAATTTTTCTTTTGAGATAGAGTTCGATCCTTAACTATTTCTCGCGATATCTTCTTACAAAGTTTTGTTAGGGCATCTGTAGAAAAATGAACCGCAAAATCCGATCCAATTTTTCGTAATCGATTAGTTAACATGGTGGTTAACCGTATTATGAAAGACGGAAAAAAATTATTGGCTTATCAAATTCTCTCTCAAGCCTATGCTAGGGCGATCCTCTACACTGTCCGGTTTTAACTAGTTCAAAGTTCGAGTGCGTTGGATGGGAGGTGTTGTCCTCCCCTTAGCTATGATGTGTGTGTTCGACAGAGTTGGTTGGTGTTAGAGCATGGTTAAAGTTTACTAGTTGTTACCTCTAGCTACGGTGTTGTTGCTAAGGTGTTACAAAGCATGTCTTGTTGTGGGTTCCCTCCCGTCGGGTGTGTTTTATCTGTTATGGTGTATTTTATATTTTTATCTTGTTTTCTCCTGCTCTATCAACACAAAGGCAACTCTCCTACCTCTTCACCTACCTCTTCATTCAAACAACTGTAACACTTGTTAATTTCTTGAAATTAACAGCAGTTTTTCTTTTCTTGATCCATGCAGGGGCAGAGCCTTTCGGTGACGGGGCTCTCGGAGAAGAGCTTCTACCCCATGATCAACTCCGCGCAAGCTGCAGCTCCCAACCGAACGCAAGGCGAGGCGTACGTAGCAATCCCCAAATGGCTATTTACTCGACTAATTAGTGCGTACTACTGCATTAATTACTGATTAATGAGTGATTAATGTGTTTGTGACTGCAGGCGGCTGTGCTTCATGGGGTCGCTTGACCCGGAGAAGGTGAGGGGGAAGATCGTGGCGTGCCTGCGCGGGGTGAACCCGCGGGTGGAGAAGGGCGAGGCGGTGCGGCAGGCCGGCGGCGTCGGGATGGTGCTCGCGAACAACGCCAGCACCGGCAACGAGATCATCGCCGACGCGCACGTCCTCCCGGCCACGCACATCACGTTCCGCGACGGCCTCCTCCTCTTCTCCTACCTCAAGTCCACCAAGTAAGCAAACCAAACCATCCAGACAGTTAATGCCATTGTTCTTGTGAGATGTCATGACTCATGAGCCGACGAGCGTGGGATGTGATCAAGGACTCCGTCCGGGTTCATCACGCAGCCGGCGACGAACCTGGCGACGAAGCCGGCGCCGTTCATGGCGGCGTTCTCGTCGCAGGGGCCCAACACGGTCAACCCGGAGATCCTCAAGCCGGACATCACGGCGCCGGGGGTGAGCGTGATCGCGGCGTGGACGCGCGCCAACTCGCCCACGGACCTCGCCTTCGACCAGCGGCGTGTCACCTTCAACTCCGAGTCCGGCACCTCCATGTCGTGCCCTCACGTCTCCGGCATCGTCGGCCTCCTCCGGACGCTGCACCCGGACTGGAGCCCCGCCGCGGTCAGGTCGGCCATCATGACCTCCGCGATCGACGTGGATAACAGGGGCGAGGCGATCCTCAACTCGTCCTTCGTGCCGGCGAGCCCGTTCAGCTACGGCGCCGGCCACGTCTGGCCGAGCCGCGCCATGAACCCGGGCCTCGTCTACGACCTCGCCCCCGACGACTACCTCCGCTTCCTCTGCGCGGCCCGGTACAACGCCACCGTCATGGCCATGTTCAACAACGGCGCGCCGTACAAGTGCCCCGCCGAGGCGCCCAAGATCCAGGACCTCAACTACCCGTCCATCACCGTCGTCAACCTCACCGCCACCGCGACCACGGTGAAGCGCACGGTGAAGAACGTCGGCCGGCCCGGCAAGTACAAGTCCTTCGTCAGCAAGCCCGCCGGCGTGAGCGTGACGGTGAGCCCCGAGGTGCTGGAGTTCGACCGGAAGGGGGAGGAGAAATCCTTCGAGGTGAGGTTCCAGGTCACGAACGCCACGCTGGCCAAGGACTACGCGTTTGGCGCGCTCGTTTGGACCAACGGGAAGCAGTTTGTCAAGAGTCCTCTCGTTGTGAAGACATTGGCATGAAGAATTGGATAGTTTCAGGCTCGGAATCCTAATAATTTGTTTGGATATATTGTAATGCAACTCAATTTTTTCAAATTGATTCAAAATTTAAATTAAAATATCTTCCAACTCGAAAGGATTAATCTTAATCCCTTCCTATCCAAACAAACTCTAAAAGTACAATTAGTTTTGGAACAAATTGAAGAGAGAAACAAACACACGTTTGTTTGATTTGTTAGGCAGGGAGGCTACGCATTTTGGCCTCTGAGTTAATAAGCAAACTACAGTGATTAGCTGTTTCAGAATGGCTGAACCTTTTTCTTTTGTTGGTTGCTCTCAAAGTGCTTTGAAAGCCGAAGACAGCTGCACTTATCCATTAGATATGATTACTAGTATGATACGAGTTAAACTGTACTTTTATGCATGCCACCTTAATACAACATAATCAGTATATCACTAGTATGACTACAGCTACATGCCGTGTGTTGCTAGCATGTTGAGCTGTTGTTGTTCGTCGCTGGGTTTAATCTACGTCAGTCCATCTACTCTCGTCGGGATGTTATGGTGAGGCTCGCCCTGGCCTACTTCGTGCCCTGGCCTACTTCATGCCTTCGTTACCGTGTTTAGTACTTATGATCAAACTCCGATGCAGCCCACGTAGCACCTTCGCCGTTGTCCTTGTGCTGCACCTACGACTTTGCCGCCATGCGCTACGCCCACTCCACCGCACTTCAGTGAACACATCAGACTCGATGCCCAACAACGTGGCCAATACCTTTCTAACCGTGTCGCAAATGTTCAGATCACCAGCCTCGCCCTTTCGACAGACAATGAAAATATGATGATGATAGTCTAGCCACATGACCGCATGTCGTCGTGATGCAATCAAATGCATATGTGAATTAAACACGTACGCATAAATAGAAAAATAACATCTGCAATCAACATACAAATAACACATCCAAGTCACTCCACCACCGAGTGATAGCCTGGCAGGAGCGCAACAGGCAAGCAGAAGACCACACGCATGCGTGTGCACATACGCACTAGCGAGCGCCACCATAGACAATCCGGCAGCATGAGTGTCCTTCGGAGCACACAGAGCATGCAGGGCAAGGTGGAGGAGATGCGTGTTGTGTTGCTCTAGAGGGCCACGGCCGAGTAGCACTAGTCAACTGACGTCGACGTAAAGCACACGCTCAATGCCGAGGTATTGAGGCGATCTTCTCTTCCCTTATGCTTGTCTGTCTCATCTTCGGCAACCCAACCTCAATCGCCGAGCTACCGAGGTTGTAATCATACAGTGTGGTTACACAACGCTCGTACTTTCTTGATCTCAGCTTGGTTACTACCGCACTTAGCGTGGCTCCTTCAAGTTTTGTTAGAATTTATTTGTTAAGATCAAAGTGATTTACGCTGAGATAGGTGTCGGATAGCTTATTAGTACAAAAGCATGTGGATATCGTGAGGATATGTGCACGATCTCAGGATGATGAGTCAATTGGCAAAGGCTTTGTTGGTTTGCAAAATCTTGCGTTTTCGGGGTTTGCTTCATCTTTGTCGGACCAGCGGTCCGACCGGTGGTTTGAAGGTCGGACATTGTGGGACGATCGAGACCGGCGATGGTGGCCGGTCGGACCGGTGACCTAAAATGGATTTTGGGGCTAATCCAAAATAAGTTGTGTAGGCGGTGAGGAGTCTCCGGATGTGGTTTCATCATTTTGGTGCTCCGGTCAAAAGTTCTATTGAGTTGAAAATTCGGAAGGTTTGGATTTTCAATTTGGAATTTTGGCTAAGTCCTTTAGCGGTCCGACCCGCCGTTGTGGGAGCGGTCCGATCGATCGATATCGGTCGGACCGACCACGGGGCGATCCATGACTTGGAGGTTTGCCAAGTTCGCATTGATGCATGTTGATTGTGTTTAATGTTTAGTTATCAATGCTTTATTGATGTATATTGCATTGTGGAACTAACGTGGGTCAAGTTGTGAAGAACTTGTTCCCGGACACGGTTTGTTTGTCTATTGCTGTGCAGGTGGCTTGCAGGTCAACGACGTCAACGGTGAGTGGATCGGGACTATGCTTGGAGAGCCGAGGTCCAGAACGATCATGGATGCCGGGTGAGGTCGTGTGACACAAGCATGGTGCAGAATGGGCAAGATGGATCGAACGGGTGGTTCGATACAGCTGGTTGGATCAGGCGGTGCGGATATCGGTGCGAGTCTCTGGGAGGTTCCGATGGGATTCGGACAAGAGAGGCTTGGCGACGCGATGAGAACCGCTGATCAACCTACACGTGGTGAAGCAGGCGATTGCTTCAACAGATGTTGTGTGTAGGTCCCATGTGTGAGTGGGTCCCAAATGGGAAACCCTAGTCCTCTCCTATAAATAGAAGGGGGGATGTGTAAAACCCCCTTGAAGGTTTCATTTGTTTTCCCTTTGCCTTTTCTAGGGTTAGGGTTTGGAGAGGAAGAGAGGGAGAGATTGTATGCTCCTTGGGTGAGCTCTTGTCCTCCTTGTTGGAGTGGCTTTGTAAGCATCTTGTGTTATCAATCAATCTTGTGATGCTTGCTTGTGAGATCATTTATCTCCCCTTTTGTGTTCTTCTCTCATTTGAATGAACTTTGTGCTTCCTTGATTCAAGGGTTTTTACTTGGTCTCTTGACCCATTTTGTCTTGCTTTGATGTGTGGGAATACTCCTAGAATCATCTAGACCATCAATCCCCACAAGCAAGTCTTGAATCAAAGATTTTCATATTTCTAGGGTTTGTGCACTTCTTTGTTTAATCCTTTAGAGTTTGTTTCTGCGAAGTGGATCTCAAGGATCGTCGCTAGAAATAGGTCTCCAATATCATTAGGGAGGTGTACTCGAAATTTGGTCAAGTTTCATTGGTTGAATCAAAAGTTGGATCAAATTTCGTTTTGGATTTGGGGTGGATTTTTCAGTACTGGACTGAACCGGTCTGACCGGTCTTGTAACGGCGGTCCGACCGCCCGTATATTCAGACATTTATGATCGCCGGGTCGAACCGTTATCCACCGGTCCGACCGCCTGTTAGTTGCCGGTCGATCATTGGTTGAAGCGTCGGTTAGACCGCCCTTGGTAACCGGTCCGACCGCCTGTGCCCAGATCAACCCTTTGAGATTAAGTCTCCACTTTTGTATCGTGTGGATGCCGGGGTTTGTCGAATTCAGCACAAGGCTTCCGCTGTGTGCTTACTGATCTTCTTAGCTTTCATTGCTAAAGGAGTAAAGTTCGTGTTGAATTTGAGTTAGGCGAGAAAGTTGTGAAAGCGCCTATTCACCCCCCCCCCTCAGTCGCCTTTCCGGTCCTACAAGTGGTATCAGAGCCGGTTAGCTCTTCTCATAGATCTAACCGGTCTTTGGAGCCATGGCGACTGAGCGATATTCAATCAGGCCACATGTTTTTGATGGAGTTGATTTTGCATATTGGAAGGCCCGAATGGAGGCCTACATCGAGGCTCAAGGGCACGCGATTTGGCTTAAGGTGAAAAACCCTTATGTCGTGCCAGCCGATGACAATTTGATCACTCCAGATGTGGAGAACAACAAATAGGCTCGAATTTTGATTCAAGGCCTTAGTCAATCGGAGTTTGAGCGTGTAGCTCATTTGTCGTCTGCTCATGAGATCCGACGGACTCTTTGTGATTATCACGAGGGTCCATCGCGATCAAGGAAGTGAGATGAACCGACTTAAGAAAGCATACTCCAAGATCGAGCAAAGACCTGGTGAATCTTTAGATGAGCTGTGGGGGAGATTTTCTAAAATTCTTCATGATCTCCGCGCTGTTGATCTTGTATTTTTCGAGTCCAAAATGCAAGCCGACTTTTGGGTGCTTTGGATGTGAAGGTGCGGGGATGAAGATCATCGCCATCAATGACAACATCATCATGAGTGAGCTTACCATGGATAAGCTTTACTCTAGGTTGAAGACGCATGAGATTGATTTTATCTCGCGTCTCCCCATGCATGTGAGCCGATGGCTTTAGTGGTTGACAAATCGAGGGTAGATAAGTGATTCCTTTAATGTTAGCTCATCCGGATTTTCTTTGTGCCTTTGCATTCCTTGAGCGATGAGCAACTTGAGAGACTACACGAAGATGACTTAGCCCTCCTATCCACAAAATTCACGAGAGCCTACAACAATGTGAGGAGTAGGAGGAGAGGTGGACCTGTCACTTGTTTCGAGTGTGGTGAGCCCAACCACATTCGTTCTAGATGCCCCAAGCTGAGGGGCAAGGAGGAGAAGGAGTCACAAAGGCATCCTCAAGCGAGGGATGCCAAGTCCAAGAAGACAAACTACCGCAAGTTTGTCAGCCGAGTCCTTGAAGCTCTAGAGGATGTGAGCATGGAAGATGTGGACTCGGAGGCGGAGGACGACAAGAGTGACTCCCGTGGCAAGAAGAAGGCACGTGATTTCACTGGCATGTGCTTTATGGCTAAGAACAGCCACGACAGCGACTCCTCCAACAGCGAGGATCCTTTTAGTGATCCCGATGAGGCATGCCCTTCACTTCCTGACATGAAAAGGGCTTTAGTGCTTGCTGAACAAAAATTGCATAAGCAAGCTAAAGTGATCAAGAAACAGGATACTATGATTGATAATTTGAACCTAGAAGTGGTTAGGCTCAAATCCATTAATCCTGATGATTTCTGTGATTCATGCTCTAGCTTGCTTAATGAATTGTCAAGCTTAAATGATGCTCATTCCTCTGTTGAAAAACAATTGGAAAATGATCTTGTCGAACTAGAAGCTCTCAAGTCTAGTTCTGTTTGCATGGATGCCATTCCGCTTGGTGTGACTGCTTTAGATGCTATTCCTTTAACTTGCTCAAACTGTGCTTTGCTAGAATTAAAATTGGATAGCTCTTTGAAAGAATTGCAAAAATTTGATGCTAGTCACACTTGTTCTCATTGTAAGAATAATCGAATTAAAATGCAAGAGATGACTGAAATGGTTGCTTATTCTAGAATTGCCTCTTGTGAAAATTGCCCTAAGCTTACAATTGAGATTGAAGCTTTAAACAAGACTCTTGAAGAGAAAGCTAAAATTGAAAGATCCATGTCTCTTACTGCTTCCAAGAAAGTTATTGATTCTTCCTCTTGTATGTTGCATGCGGAAATTGAAACTGCTATTGGTAAGATACAAGAGGCTTTTAGAGTCAAATTTAAGGAGCAGTTGAATAGGATTGGAGAGTCCTATTGTGTGTCTTGTGAGGCTCTTAAAGTGGAAGTGGACCTTCTTAAGAGCAAACATGTTGAGGCAATCGATTCTAAAAAGTGCTCCAATTGTGGAGTTTTGGCAAAAGAGAACGATTACCTCAAAATGACTCTTGAGAGGTTTTCTAGTGGGAAAAAGAAGCTCAACTTGATTCTAGATCAATCCAAGGTGAGTGTGAAAAACAGTGGCCTAGGTTTTAAGTCCCTAGAGCTTTCCAAGAATCTTCCACCAAAGATTGCTAGAGTTGTGAAAAGTGGTTTGGTTGAGCAAGAACCTTCTTTGACTTCAAAGGTTGTTCCTAAAGCTGTAGGCTCTGCTCAATCTCCTTCTAGCAAGAAAGGTGCTTCTGTCTCACCAAGACGGACCCTCAAAGGTCAAGTACCATTGCACCTTCTGCAAGAAAGAGGGCCACATGTTGAGTTTTGCTTAGGAGAGCAAAGATTGAGAGGAAAGAGAGGATGAGTATTTTGAGATCCATTAGAGGAGTCTCTTCTTCAATCTGTAGTCTCTAGAGCCAGCAAACCTATTCAAAGATACCACATATAGGCCTAGGTTTGTAGAGAATTTGTTGACTCTTTTGGTGGGTCCAGCAAAGCAGGTGGTTTGGATATCGTGAGGATAGACCACGGGTAGCACCTAGACAGGGGAGTATCGGTCTTTTGGTAGATCGTTTTGGAGAGGTCCAGTGGTGCTCATGGGCATTCTTATGATTTTGTGCCTAATCATTTTCTCTCGCTTCTTTTGCTATTCCTGCCTCGTCCATCTCAAGATCGACACCCGGATCCTTTATCTCTAATCCCAAGATCGAGGCATGGATGTTTTGAGGAATTTGCTCTTTTTGTTTTCATTGTATCATAATGCATGTTTATTTCAAATGTCGTGCATTGCATAATAAAACTTGTGGAGCTTTAAGTATTATCCTTGTATGGCTTGATTTCATACTCTATGCCTTGTCATATCAAGTGATAGTCTGCTAGACTTCTTTTATGGCTTTTCTTGTTTAGCTTAGCTTTTGCCTTGCTAGCTTTATATCTGTGAGCAAATTGAATCGAATCATGTCTTGTTGGATCTTGTGACTAGTTTTGCTCTAGTGATCCTTTTATGATTCTTGCCATGTCAAATAGGTTGAATTGAGTCTTGAACTTATTTTGAGATGAAAATGAGCTTTTATCTTCTTAAGTCAAGCAAATGAAAATGAGATTTTCTGTGCGAAAAACCGATCTCACCAATCCTTTCTCATGAGACGGCTTGCCATTGCACTAGGCATGAACTCAGGGGGAGTTTTGGATGAC
Organism: Hsuehochloa calcarea; assembly: GCA_036346395.1. Classification (NCBI taxonomy): domain Eukaryota; kingdom Viridiplantae; phylum Streptophyta; class Magnoliopsida; order Poales; family Poaceae; genus Hsuehochloa; species Hsuehochloa calcarea. Next base: position 10,219,973 of record CM070596.1, on the reverse strand, counting down.
CTAGACCACTCTTTTAAGCTTATCGCTTGAGATGGTCGCGGCAAGGCTTGAGATCTAGCACAGAGGAAAAATCCTTTTAGGAAATGCTCAAAATGCTAAGTGCTTGAGTTTTTGCTTCAAAAGAATACTCTTATTGCTCAAAATGCCTCAGTTCCTGTTTTGAGTCTCTTTTTGCTTATAGACATGGCTTGACTCATTCTTGGTTGCTTTTAGTGAAACTATGACATTGAACAACCTTTCATGATTTTAATTCTGTTAATCTCAGATTGCTGCTATCGGGGTTTTAGCTTTGCAGTACATGTTTTTGCCATGATTGAATATAGCGTCTTCTCTTTATATGGCTTGGTATATGTCTTGTACTGTATACATAGATAATGGTCATGGCTCCTTTTGTTAAATTTCAAAATAAAGTCATTTCTTCATGCTCGTTCTTGTCCCATGCATCTTGATGAATTCATTGTCAAAGGGGAGAAGGATTGAAGAAAATCTTGCTTTGGAGCTTTTGGTTTCTGAAGGTTTCATACATAAAAGAACACACACACACAAAAAATTGTGAACCTTTTGAAAATTTGTGATCATAGTGAGTTAAGTCTCTGGTTTTATTGCCTTTTTCGATTTGAATTGCAATTCAAGAAGACTCACAATGATCAAAGGTCAAATAGAACTTATTGTCTTTCATATGGACCTTAGTGAGATTTTTGGCCATCTTCCGAATTTGAATCCTTTTGTGCGTTCAATGCCTTATCTCACTTGCCTTCACTATTCGAAGCCACTTGGTGGTTCCTAAGCTTTTTCTTGCTTATGGACCAAGTTGTGCCTTTATGCGAAAACGACGATTTTTACTTTTCAATTTGAAAAACCACATTTTCTGGGAAATTGCCAATGTGTTCATCAAGGGGGAGATTGTGGATATCGTAAGGATATGTGCACGATCTCAGGATGATGAGTCAATTGGCAAAGGCTTTGTTGGTTTGCAAAATCTCGCGTTTTCGGGGTTTGCTTCATCTTTGTCGGATCACAGCGGTCCGACCGGTGGTTTAAGCGATCCGACCGCTTGGTGGGACGATCGAGCCGGAAGTGGTGGCCGGTCGGACCGGGCTGACCTAAAAATGGATTTTGGGGCTAATCCAAAAATAGGTTGTGTAGGCAGGTGAGGGGAGTCTCCTGGATGTGGTTTCATCATTTTTGGTGCCCTCAGTCAAAAGTTCTATTGAGTTGAAAATTCCAGAAGGTTTCGGATTTTCAAGCTGGAATTTTGGCTAAGTCCTTTGGGGCGGTCCGACCGGTCTGATATCGGTCGGACCGGCCTGCAATGAAGCGGTCGAGACCGTGATGACTTGGAGGTTTGCCAAGTTCGCATTGATGCATGTTGATTGTGTTTAATGTTTAGTTATCAATGCTTTATTGATGTATATTGCATTGTGGAACTAACGTGGGTCAAGTTGTGAAGAACTTGTTCCCGGAAACGGTTTGTTTGTCTATTGTTGCATGCGGTGGCTTGCAGGTCAACGACGTCAACGGTGAGTGGATCGGGACTATGCTTGGAGAGCCGAGGTCCAGAACGATCATGGATGTCGGGTGAGGTCGTGTGACACAAGCATGGTGCAGAATGGGCAAGATGGATCGAACGGGTGGTTCGGTACAGCTGGTTGGATCAGGCGGTGCGGATATCGGTGCGAGTCTCTGGGAGGTTCCGATGGGATTCGGACAAGAGAGGCTTGGCGACGCGATGAGAACTGCTGATCAACCTACACGTGGTGAAGCAGGCGATTGCTTCAACAGATGTTGTGTGTAGGTCCCATGTGTGAGTGGGTCCCAAATGTGAAACCCTAGTCCTCTCCTATAAATAGAAGGGGGGATGTGTAAAACCCCCTTGAAGCTTTCATTTGTTTTCCCTTTGCCTTTTCTAGGGTTAGGGTTTGGAGAGGAAGAGAGGGAGAGATTGTATGCTCCTTGGGTGAGCTCTTGTCCTCCTTGTTGGAGTGGCTATGTAAGCATCTTGTGAGATCAATCAATCTTGTGATGCTTGCTTGTGAGATCATTTATCTCCCCTTTTGTGTTCTTCTCTCATTTGAATGAACTTTGTGCTTCCTTGATTCAAGGGTTTTTACTTGGTCTCTTGACCCATTTTGTCTTGCTTTGATGTGTGGGAATACTCCTAGAATCATCTAGACCATCAATCCCCACAAGCAAGTCTTGAATCAAAGATTTTCATATTTCTAGGGTTTGTGCACTTCTTTGTTTAATCCTTGAGAGTTTGTTTCTGCGAAGTGGATCTGAAGGATCGTCGCTAGAAATAGGTCTCCAATATCATTAGGGAGGTGTACTCGAAATTTAGTCAAGTTTCATTGGTTGAATCAAAAGTTGGATCAAATTTCGTTTTGGATTTGGGGTGGATTTTGATCAAGATTGGATCGAACTGGCCCGACCGGTTTGTAACGGCGGTCCGACCGCCGTATATTCGCATCATTGCATCGTCGGGTCGAATCGCTATCCACCGGTCCGACCGCCGTTAGTTGCCGATCGTATCATTGGTTGAGCGTCGGTCGACCGCCTTGGTAACCGGTCCGACCTTTGTGCCCAGATCAACCCTTTGAGATTAAGTCTCCACTTTTGTATCGTGTGGTTCTTGGGGTTTGTCGAATTCAAAGACAAGGCTTCATTGTGTGCCATCGATCTTCTTAGCTTTCATTGCTAAAGGAGTAAAGTTCGTGTTGAATTTGAGTTAGGCGAGAAAGTTGTGAAAGCGCCTATTCACCCCCCCTCAGTCGCCTTTCCGGTCCTACAAAGCATTTTTGTAACTAGAAACCAGATGGGGTCAGAGGAAGAGAGGTGAAATTATTGGCGATTAGAGTGAGTAGTGGAACGATCGAGGGAACAAAGAACATGTTACTCGTCACCACTACATTCTTTTGTACTCTGGAGTGAGAATTTACCATCCTCGGATTTGCATACTTATCCAAAAAAAAACAACATATAGCAGCAGCAACAGTAAGCATTTTTAAGCATTTTCTAACACCACATAATATGATCGAAAGATTTTTGCAGGAAAGCCATTCTCGCTGATTCACAGCATGGGCAAACAAATGAAATTGAAAAGCGCGAACAACCTTCACATTTTTGTCTGCATTGAGGTGTCATCGGTCTATGTATCAGGTAATGAAAACATGAACAATTTCTCAGGGAAGAGAAAAAATACGAATCAACTCTAAACCAAGGCTATATTGGGCAAACAAAAGTTCTAGTTTCTCAAAGGGAAGGTATCTCCTTAATCACTTTGTATAAATGCTCAACCCTGGGACGGGTTGAGGACACAGAAATGGCTGCTCTCAAGACTCTTAACCACCAAACAAGAATGCAGCTGCCTGCTCCTCGTTCCCGTTAAACAACTTGAGTGCTTGTATTACAGATGCCCGGTCAAACCCAAGTTCCACAAGTTTAGTGACTTTCGCTTCAAAATCTCCTCCCTGGTAAGAATTTCCAGAAACAGTTAGGATCGATATATAATTCACCAAGACTCCAGAAATCAAACGTACAAAGGTCCAAAGAAGTGATTTTTAACTCTACCTGTGGAGGATTCACAGCTGAAGCTCCTGCAAAGAAAATCAAAGATAATGGTTTCTAATTAGTTCTTGATTATCAGAGGGTCGAAGAACTACTAGAGCAAAACCAAACTAACCTGTAGGAGGGGTTCGTGGTGGCACATCAGGAGTCCTCTCCCGTGCCATCGACGATTCCTGGATAATATAAAGTAAATAGAGATATGCTGATGATACATATCACAATTTAAGAAAATCCAAAGCTATATCACACAAAAGCAGTAATTTTGCTTACTCCAGCAGCTCCTTGGATGAGAGTTGGCTTCGATAATTTCTCTTCATCACGTATATGTGAAGGGATGTCTTTCTCTGAAGTTACAACAGTAAGTAACCAGATGAAAATCTAGGAAACTTATTCAATACTAGGAAGCAACTAACAACATCTTAGCTTCTTCAATAGCTCATTTCAGTATACCAACATAAAAAACTACAGCTAGAACAAAACATGAAATAGCTGCTCGGTACTATAAGCTACAAACCTTGTAAGAAGGGCACTGAGACCTCACCACCTCCTACTCTAAGAACATTGTCCTTTAGGTCAATTATGCACTGTGTAAGATAACAAAAATCATCATTATGGAGTGTAATCAGACTATCAGAGTTAGATGCAATGACTTGTTCAAAACATTAGCCATGCAATTACCTGATGTTTCCGCAGCATATCAAGCCCGAAAAGGAATTCCATATTGGGAGCGTCCAATACTGTGAAAGAGCAAGGATAGAAAACGTGGCCAATCTGTCCAAACATGAGCTATTAGTTACTGCACTGTGAACTACTACATTAATTAGTATGATATAATGTATAAAAAAACATAATCATCAAAATTTGTAGAGACGCAAGAAAAAAACTGAAATTTTGGCATTCAGTTTTAAGAAATCACTAAAGGCTCTGATTCTAATTAGGAGCCTCCGCATGCCCCGCATGGTTTCCATTGAACATGGACAAAATGTTCTAGAACAATTAATTTCATGGTTTTTTCTAGCAGGTGCTGAATTTGGTATTATATGGTTAGTGTTTGTCTTTCTGAACTACTCTCCGGTCACTAAAACATGTCGTTTTGGGATTTGCCATCAAACTTTTGAAACTTTGGCTATCGATAATTCGATATCTTCTTAAATATTTAGATTTGATATATGATAATCATATCTGTATATTTGTCTTGAAAAGTACTTTCATAAAATTATAATTTTATTGGGTTTTATAAATATATTACAATAGAAATCAATGGTCAAAGTTGTGTTTTGGGGACCGTGCCAATGTCCAAAGAAACAAGTTTTTATGACTGGAGGGAGTATATAATACTAATTCAGATTGTAAATGTGACAAACGACTCAAATAACATCGCAGCATGTCCGAAGTCATCGTGCAGAAAAAGCACCATTCACAAAAGGACTGTAAAATCAGTGACATTGGTATAGTAATTAGCAATCAAATATACCTTTATTGGGGCTACATGTATTCTTCCGATTATCTCCGATTGACCAACTCCAATAGCAACCCCTCTGTAACGCTGATCAAGCAGCCTCAGCAACCTGGCATATGATAGTCCATTATAATATCAGATGTATTTATAATTTGCAACATATGGCACTGTGTACATTTCAGTCGAGTGTCAAGAGATAATGATTTATTTTCTCCTGTTTGATAAAATCGAAAAATTCTGTTTTACTTGAACTAAGCTATTTAATATTTCTTCTTTTTCATGCAGAATTATCAAATAAACTGCAGTATTACAGATATATAAGGCTAAACAGTTCCAATCTACCAACATCTTAATTTATAATCATACCCACAACGTTCAGCACAGCTTTTTGATATGATAGTCGACTGTGCTCCACTGTCCACAAAGGCCTGAAGATGAAAGGAAAGTTGAGACCACATATCCAAAACAATCAGTTGGAAGCAATCAAACATTGCATAAACCCCATTTATTGCAATTTATCCTAGTAGTGCTAGTTCAGAAAGAGAACACCTAGCAAGGAAAAATTAACTTCGTGAAAAACATCATTGGGGTAGATAGTATTGTTACCAAGTATAAAATTTAGATGCTGCTTTTATTTTGCAAAGTCTATACAAGTTCTCCTATAATTAAAAATTTTCGTAAGAAAATACTGTTTTAAGTACAGACGATGCTTAGTTGTTCACGTTGATTGTATAGGAATAGATTCATGAACTAATTTAATACCTTCAATGGTACTCCATTGACTTCCATATCCACATACAGCATAACCTGAAATCAGAATGCTGATTGATTAACAAGTACTACAAAACATAGCACATAAATAGGAGCATACTCAGGGTACAACATACCACTCGAGCAAATGCTTCAGGATTATGCTCTAAGGCAGCCTCCCAGTTTTCATCAATGCTTTTCTGAATATGACAATTGACAAGTAATTACAATATCAGCTATCTAACTGAATAAATTCTAAAGAGGTAAACAGGAAAGAACTATAAGTCACAGTGAAGACAGAACAAAGCTTTTGAAATGCTCATAACAAAAAAATATGCCATGGTAACAATTCATTATTATCTAACCATGGCAGCTAGCAGAAATTATACGCATGAAAATAAAAATTCCCCTTTTGAGCTCACCATCCTGCTTCTCCATTGTGTTAGCTCACTTGTCTATTCCTATTTTTGTAATACACATTCTTTGGTCTCCTTATTCACTAGTTGGTCATGTAAAGATGTTCATGATATTTCACATTTGCTATAGTGACATATGAAAAGAAACATTGTTATAAACAGTCAACAGGTGTTATACTGATAAAATTGATGCATACCTGCCGAATTGCAGCTTCAATTTTCTTTTGAGCTTCGACATCAAAAGGATCAGCATACATTAAAGCCTGCAAGAAATCATGTTATTAATGACTTGGCCTACTATTATTCAACAAGTTATCAAAACAGCACAGCCAAGAAAGGAACATGAACTACCAAGTACCAAACCTCAAAGTGGTGAAATAGATCTAAGAGAACTTGCAAAATGTAAAATTTTATAACATATTGGTGTATGTGAAACGGCATAGAGCTGTATTTTTATAAAATGCATGCAGTGATTCAATCATGTTGGATATGAAACAGCAGAACAGAAGAATCATATTCTATCAATTTGTATACAGAAATAACGCAGGAACTACTCACATTCTCAGCTTTCATTTCAATAATACATGATATAACTTGGATATAAAATAAAGTTTAGCAAGGAGATCCTCACAAGCTCTTGTTCTTGTTTGTGCTTTAGTTCTACTCTTTGTTGGTGGCGTGACCGCAAGGTATTTTGCAACTCATTGATGTCATCTCCAATAATTGCTTGTGCTAATGTAGGGTCATTCTGCAAATCAAGAAGATATTGGTTTTTCAACAAAAGAAATTAACATATTTTCTGACAGGAACATCTGAGCACTATAAAGTATAAAGTGACCAATATTGATAAATAGAATCTATCAGCAAAGTTTACCTGAAGGAGCTGTGCCATAAGTTGTGAATCACCACGAATATGTTGCTGGAAAACTTGAGGATTCACAGCAGATCCATCAGGATTTAACCTTATAACATCCTGAGATGACCTGAAATTTTCATCACGGACAATTAACTCGACAAAGCATTAGTACTTTGGGACATCAAGGTTCATGAGATTAGTTAAGCTAAGAAAAGATATACTTTGGTGGTGTCAAGATTGATGAAATTAGTTGAGCTAAGAAAAGATATAGCATCTCTTTCGATGTTATGCTACCTCTGACTTCTAAGTAGTGTTCAAGATACACCAAAAAGCAAACTGACAAGTGACAACTACAAAAACCAAACCATCTGGATATACCAAAATAGAATAACAAAGCGTCACTTGTAACAACCTAAAATCTTTTCTTGTGCTAAGAAAGAAAACAATGGATAAGTCCACGGAATGTAGTTCCCAGAAGACCAGAAAGCATCATATCACCATAAGTGAACTGGAAGGAGTTTCAATCTCTCAATAAATCTGGTTCAGAAACCGACAACTATATGTAAATAGAGTTGTCAGTGGAGGAACACCAGCAAGCAGAGACAGACCTATCACTGGAGGAAGAAACCATCATCACAAGGTCGCCATCGCGGACTCCAACAGCGCTAAGTTTCTCCGAGTTCTGCATCTCCTTGCCATTGAAGTGAAGCTGCTGCTGCCGCAGCGGCACTCGAGTCTAGCCACACACCCAAAACCCACAATGTGAGATCAAACCAGTCCAGGCAAAAGTCTCGAAGATAAATCTCAAGCGAAATTGCAGGCCCGGCTCACCTCCACCTCAAGAAGCGCCTTCAAATTCTCCACCTGCAAGCACAGGACGCACAAGTTTAGCCAAAAGCGGCAGATCGCATTCAAAGATTGCAACCACAGTTCAAGGTCCTAGCTCTGCAACCACACTCCAGGAACACGCGGAAAGGAAGGAAACCGAAGCGACGGATGGCTCTGAAGTCTAAAGCAGGCCACCAAAATTACCAGCAAAAGATCCAACCGATCTTTACACCCAGACACGCGATATCACAGCACGAGGGGTGAATTGCTCACCGCCTCAGTTCAAATGAGCCGGCTTTTCGCCCAAATTCCTAACCCTTCTCACGAATTCACCCCTCAATGCCCCAAATTTGGCCTTGAAAAAGCAGTCTTTATTACTACCCCTAAAGATCGAGATGGGGTGGGAGCAGGCTTACGGATTCGTCGGGATCGACATCGAGGGTGAGAATCTGCTCGTCGGCGGTCATCACCGTGACCTTCATGTCGCCGCCGCTGGTTCGAATCGAACTCCTCCGCCTCGGTTGCGGAGACTCGGGAGGGGGGAGAGAGAGAGAGACAGAGAGAGCAGAGAGCAGGAAGTGGGTGCGTTTCCTGTTTGGTGTGCGGGCGAGTCGAGTCTACGGGTGTCAAATCGGGTCGCCTTGCTTGCTTGGAGAAGTGGGAAAGAATCCGGTGTTTCCGATGATCCAATCCAAATTACTGCACTTCTTTACGATCTTTTTCTCTAGTAAATTTAGCAGAATCTCAGATTTTGGAGGTAAATGAAACGTAAAGCTCGCGTTTTACAATTTTCTTGAAATCACATATTTTTAGGCATAAAGTTAAAAAAAAAACAAGTTTGCACTATTCCCTTACATTCAAAAGGATACAATAGGTGGGACCCACCCAGTCAGTAGCAAGTAGGACTTACCGTTATACTTATTTATACTTAGGGTCTGTTTGTTTAGGTTTTGGATTTTTAGCTCATACCTTAAAGTCAGTTTTTTGGTTTAATAAGTTTATAAATCTCTTAGCTTTTAAGTTAAACTATGATGTTTGATAATCTGACTTTTTTATATGAAGTTGGTTTATTGAATTGTGTGTGAAAGATAAAAAGTCTGAATTGACCTTTAGGATTAAAAAAACATTTTTAAGCATGTATTTAAACTTATTTTTGCATTGGATTTGTAGATACGACGATACTTGCAAGTATTAATTTTGGACATTGCGTTGGGGGAGGTGGCGAATGTGAGAGTCGAAAGGGAGGGGAGGCGTCGTGTGTGGGAGCCAAAGGGGAGGGGAAAAGAATGGGGTGGAGAGGAGGAAGCAAGAGGAAAAAAAATTGAAAAGGTTTGCACTTATATACGAATGGCATTTGAGGGTAATTTCAATAAAGTTCAATAGCAAAGGGATATTTCATTCCGCAAAACCCAAAAAAGCACATCTCATGGCTTATGGGTTTTAGACTTAAAATAGCTTAAGTTTTTTATAAGCTGGATAGAAAGTCACCTTTTTGTTTAGGCTTAGGCTTTTTTGCTTTTAAACCACACAAAAAGCCTAAACAAACAGGGTCTTACAAGTAGAGATGGTGAAGAATCTAGACCCACTATTATGAGTTAATGGAGTATTTTGGTGATTAATAACAAATCCATTTGTGAGACTAACACTTTGATTGATATACCTATTATTTAGTCTCAATTAGATGAAAAGGTGAAAATCATGAAGGTATGCATTTGACATCTTTTTCTTATATCTTGTTGTATTCTCCATATCCAAAATATAGGTTGAACTCCATCAAAAATCTAACTTGAATATGTCCATATGTTCTTATTACACGAATACACATTTAGGTGGAGTTCACTATATGTTTTGTGGTTTCATGAGTATTGATCCATATTTCTTTATCCACATATATTTGAGATCTCTACTTTGAAACATGCCCTTGAGTATATAAAACTTGTGTAGTTCATATATACTTATATATTTTTATATTCAATTATTTGCAAATTAAGGTGGTTGTTATCAATTACCAAGAGAAAGATTGAAGTATCTTAACCTATCATTATGAGTTAATGGTATGTGTGGTAATTAATGATAATCACATTGTGGAACTAACAATTTTCATAAGTTGGTGAAATAGGTTGAGTTACATGATGATGATGACTTGGGATGACATTATAAGTTGATCGGCATTAAGTCAAAATTCAAGAGTATTATCCATCATGTGTTGATGCATATCAAGATCACGAAGAAGAGATGATCATGAGTTCATCATCAAGTCAAGAGAAGATACATCATATGTTGATAAAGGGCAAGTGAAGAAGATAATCATGTGTTGATGATATTCCAGTCAAGATTTCGGGATGAAGGATGTCATCATGTGTTGATAAGCATCAAGACAAGATCCTGAAGTGAAGGAATTCATCATGTGTTAATGGAAGGCTAGTGAAGAATGCATCATGAGTTGATGCATATCCAAGTCAAGAACTTGGAGTAAAGAAAACCATCATGTGTTGCTAGAAGTCAAGTGAAGGATGCATCATGTGTTGATGCATATAAAGTTAAGGACCCAGACTTGAAGTAAAGATGTATGTCATCAAGCTTCAAGTGAGTGTGCAAGACAAAGTTATGACTAGCTAGGCTAAGTATATGTTCCTAGTCTTTTACCAGTTTTGGTGTTTAGTTGAAAGACCAGATTGCTGGTACAATTGTCGTACTATTAAGAGGATCTTGTCTAGAAGCTTGAGTCTCATTATAGGTTGATAGCTCAATCTCGCTTGTTCTAACTCACTGTGGCATGATACTATTATTTGCGAATATGTTTTACAAATGTCGAGGCTTATGCATCTAATCCTTGTATACTTTGCAAATGGTTGAAGTTTATGTACCTACTCCTTGTTGCATGATCTAAGTTTACAAATGTGTTTTGCAAATTGTTAGGGTTCATGCATTGTATTTGTTCTTGCCTCTAGAAAAATATTCAGAAAATCGGTATGACCACAAGTATTGCGCGGTATTACCGCAGGTCGATAATACCGAAGTTTACATGGTGGTATGATTTTTTTCAGAGAGGAAGTTTTTGGAAGTTTTCTTGAAATCCCAAAATCGGTATGACTGCATTTGATGAGCGGTATTACCGCAAGTCGGTAGTTCCAAAATCTAGTTGGCGATACGTTTTTATCAGGGAGGATATCTTTGGGAGTTTTTCTTGAAACTTGATAATCGGTATAACCGCATTTGAACGACGATACTACCGCAGGTCGGTAGTACCGAAATATAGAGCGTGTTTTTGGAATCTTGATCTCCTTTGAAAAACGGTATGACCGCAGATCTTTAGCGGTATTACCGCAAGTCGGTAATACCAAGTTTTACTTGGTGGTACAACTTTTCTAGAGATGGAGTTTTTCTTGTGATTTTTGATCCTCTATAAATCAGTAATACCGATATAGCCGAGCGGTATTATCGTAGTGCGGTAATACTGATTTGTAGTTGGCGGTAGTACCGTAAATTTTTCGTAACGGCTATATCAAACGCATTAAATGCACAATAGTCGACCATTGATTCTCGACTGCGGTAGTACCGGTCCTGAATGACGATATTACCGAAAATCCTAATTTTTTAGGATGTTTGCTCCAACCGCTAGTTTTTGTAGTGGGAGCTATAAATACCCCTTTGGTCAGTTTTTGAAACAACTTTTGGAATTCCATTTAATTATAATTAGCTAGTGTGAGCTTCTCCTCTCAATTGTGCATGTGTTGCACCTTGTAAGCAAGAAGAGAGATCTCTAGTTGCATGTGTTGCATCTAAAGTTGGATTTCGTATCTACTTGAGCTTGTGCATTCGTTGCATGTGGTGAGAGTAAGCAAATGACTTGACTTATTACTCTTGGAGTTTGCCGACTCCGAGACGGCACTGGAGGCGTCGTGTCTGGTGATCTCTTCAAAGAAGATTGTGAAGAGGTTCGGCGTGTTATGAAGGTTGAAGCTCACCACCCGGAGTGGAAAAGAGCTACCACTAGTGGAATTGAGGTGTTTGGCTTAATTCGTGGAGCCGGTCCAATTAGTTTGGGTTTACCTTAACGTGGATTTGGGGAGACCGACAAGTCTATGAACACCATGGTAAAACGTCCTTGTGTTATTATGGTTTGCTTTCTAGTGATTTACTTTGTGTAATTTATATTCCTAGAATTAAATTGCTTTCATATCTTTGTATGATTACTATCATTGAAATTGCATTAGCTTGTTGGTGCACTTAGTGATACTAGTTGATTTAGGCTTTAATTGTGTAAAACCGATTTGCTTTACTCTTCTGCACATAAATTCGATTTTAGCCAAGATATTTTTCAAATCGCCTATTCACCCCCCTTCTAGTCGGCCTCCTCGATCTTACAGATGGCAACCAGGTTATTCCCCTAGGGGAATGCCCTCCCAACCCCACTCCCTATTTAACTATCTAGGCGACTTTCCTTCTGTCCCTATACCCATCGAGAGTTGGCGAGGAACTAGGCCCAATAACAACGTAAATTCGAATAAAATTAAGGTAACTTCATAAATTTATTATATGTTTACATCGAAATATACATATTTATTAATACACAAGATACTATAATAATACTAAATGAGTAATACAATATAGATTACAAAAAAACCATATTAGGTTGGAGAAGAAATGCCATTTTTTTACACTTAGATGTATCAATATATGCATATATGAGTGTCTATCGAGGTATAACGGGGACAAAATTTCCCCATGCTCATCCCCTAGTAGAAGAATTCCCCACGGGTTAGCAGGGAGCATTGCCATCCCTACTTACAAGTAGGGTTCACCTATCAGCCCTAGGGATGGCAACTAGGCTATTCCCCGTGGGAAATACCCTCTCATCCCTACTCCCTATTTAGCTATTCGGGATGATTTTCCTCTCGTCCCTATCCCCACCGGGATTTGGTGGGGGAATGAGACCCAATAACAACCTAAATTCGAATGAAATTAAGGTAATTTCATAAAATTATCATATGTTTTATATAGAAATGTGCAAGTTAATTAATGCACGAGAGGTAGAATAATACTAATTGAGTTATATATTATAGATCGTACAAAACTATATTAGGTTAGAGAGAAAATACCAATTTTTAGACACCTAGATGTATCAATATTCACGTATATAAGTGTCTATGGGGGTATAACGGGGAACGGGGATGGGACTTCCCATCCTCATCCCCATATAAGGTGGCGAGGACAAAATTTCCCATACCCATCCCCTAATAGAAAAATTCCCCTCGGTTACCGGGGAGCGAAGCCCTATTGACATCCCTAATCAGCCCCCAACGTTATTTTTAGGCCTGCCTCCGCTGTTGTTGGTCAGCGTCGTCACTGTATGCCGAACAATTTGTTGTGGGAGAGAGAATGGGATGGGGAGTAGAGAAGAGAGATGAGGAGAAAAAGGGGCTGACAGGTGGGGCTACATGTTTGTTGGACTTACAGGTGGGTCATCCCATTGGATGGAATGCGAATGGGGAAATCTAGGGGTTTTTTTAACCTTTTGCGTAAGAATATGAGGTCCATTAAATTTTTTTTATAAAATCTTAGGTTTTGTGTGGCCATTGCCTGAAAACGTGGGGTTCTATGAAACTTACTCTCTTTTTTCTAGCAAACGGGGTAAATATCTGGTGTGGAGAATACATGGATTTCAAATCAAATATTAGTGAAACCATATCCACATTCAAGGTTTGAAGTACAAATCCCACTATTCTCGGATTCAAGTACAAATTGTGATGGAATAATCGCTCAATTAAGTCGAATTTGGACATCGCGAGGCTTTGTACATTGGTAAACTAACTCTTTCTCACGAGGGGATCATGCATGTTCAAGAAAGTAGTCTGGGTCATGGGATAAATAGGATAAAAAACGAACGGGGATCAAAGAAATGTGATATTGGCTTAAGTGGAGTGTAACTTGGGCCTGTAGATTTGGTGGGGCCTGCAAAGTTCTCTTTCCGCGATTAGCAAGCGCACACACGCGAGAAAATTAACCAGGCCGCTGACACATTCATATACAAATACAGACCTCAGAAGCATAATGCATTCTTGTCGCAAGTCAAGAAGCACACCTGCTTAAAGTCTTGATCTGAAGCTTTCCTCTCGGAAGTAGAAAATATCAATCAGAACTTTCTCTCTTGTTTTTCAGTCTTAAGAGAAAGCAAGTTTTACTTCAGAAACAACCATCACGTTCTCTTCTCTCTCTCTCCTCCTCTCCCTCCCTCTCTCTCTCCATCAAAAGTCTATGCATGCTGCATTACTTAAAAAAGACTAATACTAGACGTCTCATTACAGACGGTTAACTAAAATCGTCTGTATTAAATACAATCACAAACGGTTTTGGTTTAGCGACCATCTGTGTTACTGGCTCCGCTCAAAACCGTCTGCGAAGAGATAATATCACAGATGGTTCTGAATAAGAACGATACTTTACAGATAGTTTTCAACATGAACCATATGTGACTTTCGTTCTCATCACAAACAGGTTATATTAAAAACAGTATGTGATAATCTCATTTATTATAGACTCGACCCTCACAGATCGATATGTCTTAAATTCCAGCTATGTTCTTGCTGCTGCTGCTGGAGGTGGGGCTTTGAGGTGATTTGGTGAAAGGAGACCGCGGATTTGGGAAGAGAGTGATTGCAGATCTAGTTTGGTAATTTGTTCTTGACTATCGATGGTTAGTAATTTGTTACTTGCATTATATTATAGATCTAGCTTGGTAAAGAGAGAATTGAAGATGGTTTAGATCGGTAAAGAGAGAATTAAAGATGGTTTTAGATCTAGTTTTTTGTGTTGTTTTGCAAGTATTGGTTTCTTACCATTTGAAGTTGGGTGGGCTATCTATAATGTGTTTGTGATGAATAACCTGACCCTAGGGTGCATAACCGAAAGTTTGTATTTTATTGGTGTTGTTGCCATCACATATATTACTGCACTCCTTTGTAATGCATTGTTGTTTTTTCAGTTCATTATAAATACATATTTCAAATGATATATCAAAAGTTGCATCTATAGTACTAATTAATTAATTTAATATTTAACACCAAATTGTTATATGTGTCTTGTAGATAGACCAAAGTTGGATGTACGCTGGCAACTATGTGAGTGAAGAGTACATTAATGAATAAGGGGGTGAAATATATGTATTGTCCATGCATTGACTGTGAGAATCTGAAGATTTTTAAGAACCGATGGCAGATCGAAGCACACTTGATTCGAAGGGGTTTCAAAAAGGGTTATACACGTTGAACCAATCATGGTGAAGAGCATATTATACAAGAAGGTAGTAATAATGGCATCGCCGACGAAGTCAACGATATGTCGCCGGATGTTGTCGATTGTGGTTCCAATTCGAATAGGCTGCACGATGACAATTTGGATCAGATGTTTCACGATGTAGAAGGGAACTGTGATGAGAGGGAGTATGTTAAATTCTAGGGCTTGATTGAGGAATACACAAAGTTGTCATCCGTGCTTGAACTGCTAAAATTGAAGGCAAGCAACGATTGGTCCGACAAGAGCTTCACGACGTTGTAAAGTCTCTTAGCGGACATGCTTTCGGAGGGAAACGAGTTTCCCAAAATAACCTACAAATCCGAGAAGAGTTTTTGTCCATTGGGAATGGAAGTAGAAAGAATACATGCATGCTCGAACGACTGTATGCTCTACCGTAATGAGTATGCAAACATGCATATATGTCCGGTGTGTAACACATCCCGATACAAGTGTAAGAATCAATCAGATGACAACAAGAGAATCGAGGTGAAGAAATGAACTTCTGTTAAGGTGGCGTGATATCTTCCTGTAATTCCCCGTTTGAAGCGGTTTTTTGTGAACCCAAAGGATGATAAACCGTTGCATTGGCAGTCAGAGGAGCGTAAAAATGACCGAAAGCTAAGACACCCTGTTGATTCCGCCTAGTAGAGAAACATCGATAGGAGGTTTGCATATTTTGGTGCAAAATCGAGGAATATGAGGTTTGGATTGGGTACAAATGGAATGAATCCTTTCGGTAACATGAGCAACCGACATAGCACTTGGCCCGTGACTCTCTGTATCTACAACCTTCCTCCTTGGTTGTGTATGAAACGGAAGTACATTTTGTTGTCAATACTCATCCAAGGGCCTAAACAACCTAGGAATGATATTGATGTGTACCTAGCACTATTGATGGAATATCTAAAAATACTGTGGATTGAAGGGGTACAGGTGTGGGATGCGTACAAACGAGAGAACTTCACTTTACACTCCTTGTTGTTCTGCACCATAAATGATTATCCTGCTCTTACTAACTTGTAGAGCCAGAGTACAAAAGGGGTCAGTGATACATAAGCTCTCACAGCCGGTTTCATCTATAAACTATCTATGATATATCAGCCGTCAACTATCATAGACGGTTCTAAGTTAATAACTGTGTGTAATAGTTTGTATCATAGACGGTTAGAAAACCGTCTGTGATAACCTCATGTCATTACCTACCTATAAACTCAAACGACTCACAAAACCATCTGTGATGACATTTTTGAACATTCTGTGAAGACCTTTTCTATAGTAGTGTTGTTTGCAACTCATTGGATTGATGCTCGCATTATCCAATATCCAAAGCATGGAGGGTCCATACACTCGAGCCTCATCTCATCAAGCTAACCCTCTAAAATATGAACGAGTATGTAACAATGACTAGTTTGGATCCTGCACTGCACAAGCTGAACTAGTTGACTAGTCTCGATTCGTGACGGACAGTGGCGGAGCTGTAGTAGGTGCATGGGGTACAGCTGTACCCTAATTTTTTTGGTAAAATCTCCCGTATAGACCCCTTTTAATACACAAAGTATACAATAATACTCCTTCAATTGCATCCCAATAAGCCCAATAAGCACTCAAGCAACCCAGCTCGGCAGCCCCCGTGAGTGACATGCCCCGTACCCTAGGTTAGGTCTTTACTCTCTAGATGAATCGAGCAGTCCTCCAACCCTTCCAGTTCCCTTCATTCCTTTGCCTAGCAGCCGCCAAGTGCCAACCGACCAATCCAATCCAATCCAATCCCCAAATTCCCATTTCCCCATCTTCATTCCTTTGCCCTAGCATCCGGCCAACCCCATTCCCAAATTCTCTATCCCCTTCATTCCTTCCCCGACCCTAGCAACCCTGCAGCTGGCCAACCCCAACCGTCGGGCCAGCGCCGTGCAAGGGTGCGACGACAGCGTGCAGCCTTGCGTTGTGCTGCCGTGGTCGTGCGCTCATGCCGACTACGGTGTTGTCTGGCGACCAGCGTCAGGCGTTTTCGGTCTCCGTAACTCCATCTCTGAGACTCCGATGACGACTTGCGTGGATGAGATGAGTTGTCGTCTACTGAGCTGGGAGATTGACTGATTGAGATTGGGAGCACAATGCGATAGCATCCGAATTGTTGACTATTGCTAGTTCTGAAAATATCGAATCCTCAAAATTTTATATTCTTGTGCAACTATGGCATGCTAGATTGATAGAGCAAATAGTTTTGTTTGAATAGTACCAGCTATGTCATTTGAACTTTCGTACTATGTTATTTGAACTTTTCTGTTAGAATGGATGTATCTTAAGTTTGCACCCCATCATTAAAATCTTGGCTCCACCACTATGACGAAAAGACACTATTAAGCACTTTTGGAACGCTGGAATTTTTTTGATCTTTTTTTGTGTGAAATTGTTGTAAAATTCCTACATTATAAACGAAGCCTTAAGCGACCAAATATTTCAGGACACTGCTGATCCATGGCCCACTAGAACGAAACCTGGTGTGAATTACGGCCTCCACCTCCATCTTCCTTTTCCACACCCAAGCACACCGCCCGCCACCGTCTATCACAAAACTTCAACCTTTTAAAATTACTGGAAAGATGCACACGCGCATGCACACCTGTACACACAAATACGTGCGCTCTCTTAGCGCATGCCGGGGGATAAATCCGTCGTGACCTTATAAAATTCCTACCGATACGTACTCGTGTGTATAAAGGTGGATATTAGGATTTAAACCCTAGTAGATAGAGTTGTACGCCCACAACTCCACGAACACAAAAAGGGAGAGGTGGTTCCCATCACAAACAGTGGCGGACGCACCACTGATGCGCGCAAGGGCGTGCACACCGGCTCTGCCTGCCGCTCCCCTGGAACCTCCTTTGCCATCGTCTCCTCCTTCGGTTTGCCATCAGCACAAAGCATCGGCTGGCAGGCGCCGCACCATGAAGGAAAGAAGGAGGCAAGGAGCGAAGCTTTACTCAGGAAAACCAAACGAAGACATCAAGCAAATTCAAGTATTTGGGCCGTTTGGGCCCATTTTTGCACTCCCCAAATTCCCCAAATCCCCATTCCCGATTTTGGAATTCCCCATCCGGCCATCCCTACTCCCCTCCCTAATCCCCCCATTTGGAGCCGCTCACAGCCTCACCTGGTGACCTGGGTGGGCAGTTGGCCGGCTGGGCATGCGCGGCCGACGGTGACAGCGTGGGCGAGGCGCAGAGGAGGCGAGTCACGAGTAGGGACCACCAGGCCGGTTGGGACCTAGAGCTGGAGCCTCGAGGCGAGCGCGGCCGGGGGCGACCGCCTACTGCGAGTGGCTGAGGCTGCGAGCCACGAGCGGGGACCGTCGGTCCTGTTGGGGCTTGGAGCTGGAGGCGACTGCGAGTGGCCAGAGGCGACGAGCCACGAGCGGGGGCTGGTTGGGGACTGGAGCCTGGAGGCGAGCACGGCCAGGGCTGAGTGCGAGCGGCCATGGGCGAGTGGGCGGGGCCCAGTGATGAGTCTATGGCCCGATTTTTCGAAAGCTACTGATAAGTCGATTGTGGAGAACTCGACGTTGATGATCCGGAGGCTCCGACCAGAACAAATCAAACCTCCTGCAATCACTACACCACTGCTCCGATAGTTATCAACCGTACCGAACGCGGTTGACCTCTCCAAGAAGGCTATCTCCTACATGCGAATCGAGAACACAAGCAAGAGAGTAGAAGATGCAATCTGATATTGTATTGCCAATATAGATGAAGCACACATTGTGGGATCTCTCAACCGAACATGCGGTGAGACTGCTAAGCAGAATAATCTCGAAGAAAAACCCACGTTAAACTATGATGGCTACTGTATATATATAGGGGGACGTGAGGAGGTCGACCTAGGGTTGTGCGACCGCGGGAAGAGGCGTACACAATCTGGACTCCGACCTCGACATGCTTACAAGACCATATTAGGCCCAAACGGTGATGCAGCGCCTTATTTACTATTTAAGTCACGTATCTCTAGTCAAAGACTTGGTCGTAGGACTGGTCCTGGGGTGGTCTTGAGGAGTGCATGTTATCTCTAGTCGTAAGCCTTCTTGAAATGGTTGTAGACCCTGCGGAACTGGTCGTAGACCTTCTTGAACTGGTCGTAGTCCAAGATTCCTAAGTACAAGTAAATCATCTTCGTTAGGCAGCATCATAGAGTTCTCAAATAATACACTCAGCCCTAGAAACGAATTTACCTGATAAATAAGTTGACGACCACGTGCTCGAGTAATTGCACCTTGCACATGAGGAGTGTTTGTATCAGTAGAAGTGATGTCCTCATCTTCCTCCCCTTCTTAAATTGGAGTCATCCTCGACTCAAGATCATCCTCCGCGCCCAAGAAAGGCCACAAATATGCAATGTTAAAACTGGAGCTAACCCCAAAATCTGCAGGCAAGTCTAACTTATATGCATTATCATTAATACATTCAAGAAATTTAAAAGGACCATCTGCACGTGGCATGAGTTTAGATTTTCTTAATTCAGGAAATCGTTCTTTACTCAAGTGTAACCACACAAGATCACTAGGTTCAAAAGAAACATGCTTGCGTCCCTGACTACCAGCAATTTTATATTTAGCATTCATAATCTCAATATTCTCTCTCGTTGTCTCATGCATCTTTAGTATCAACTCAGCACGTTGTTGAGCATCAAAATTTACTTTCTCCGAAGCTGGAAGAGGTAACAATTCGATAGGTGGACGAGGGATAAATCCATAAATAATCTCAAAAGGACACTTCTTTGTGGTAGAATGTTGCGAACGAATATAAGCAAACTCCACATGAGGCAAGCAGTCCTCCCACGTTTTTAAGATCTTTTTAAGCACAGCCCTAAGCATAGTGGACAAGGTTCTATTGACAACCTCAGTTTGTCCATCGGTTTGGGGATGACAAGTAGTGGAAAATAACAGCTTAGTCCCCAACTTACCCCAGAAGGTTCTCCAAAAATGATTAAGAAATTTAGTATCACGATCTGAAACTATCGTATTCGGAATACCATGTAAGCAAACAATTTTCTTAAAGAACAAATCAGCAACATTTGAAGCATCATCACTTTTATGACATGGTATAAAATGAGCCATCTTAGAGAATCTATCCACGACAACAAAAATGCTATCCCTCCCCTTCTTTGTTCTAGGAAGCCCTAAAACAAAGTCCATAGAAATATCTTCCCAAGGTATGCTTGGAACAGGAAGAGACATGTATAAACCATGAGGATTAAGTCGTGACTTAGCTTTTTGGCACGTGGTGCAGCGGGTAATGAAGCGTTCGACATCACACCTCATCTTTGGCCAATAAAAGTGGTGGGTCAGAATATCCTCGGTCTTCTTCACGCCGAAGTGACCCATCAATCCTCCTCCATGCGCCTCCTGTAACAACAATAGACGAACGAAGCTAGCTGGAATGCATAGCTTGTTAGCACGGTACACGAACCCATCATGCACCATAAATTTATTCCAACTCTTTCCCTCTTGACAATTTAGCAACACATCTTTAAAATCAACATCATGCACATATTGCTCCTTTATTGTCTCTAATCCAAATATTTTGAAGTCAAGCTGTGAAAGCATGGTATATCTCCTAGACAAAGCATCAGCTATCACATTTTCTTTGCCCTTTTTATATTTAATGACGTAGGGAAAAGACTCAATGAACTCAACCCACTTAGCATGTCTGCGGTTCAGGTTGGTTTGACTTCGAATATGCTTCAAAGATTCATGATCAGAACGTATTACAAACTCTTTGGGTCATAAATAGTGTTACCATATTTCCAGAGTTCGAACTAGAGCATATACTTCTTTATCATAGGTAGAATAGTTCAAACTAGGACCACTTAATTTTTCACTAAAGTAAGCAACATGTTTTTCTTCTTGAATTAACACACCACCAAGACCTATGCCACTAGCATCACATTCTAATTCAAAAGTCTTGCTGAAATCGGGAAGTTGAAGCAAAGGGGCGTGTGTTAGCTTATCTTTGAGAGCGTCGAAAGCTTGTTGTTGTATGGTGGCCCAAGTAAAAGGAACTCCCTTCTTTGTAAGCTCATTCAGCGGTGCAGTGAGGGTGCTGAAATCCCGAACAAAACGTCGATAGAAACCAGCGAGCCCTAGAAAACTCCGCACTTGTGTGGCCGTTTTAGGAGGCGGCCAACTCTGGATAGCGACGATCTTGGCTTGATCAACTTCGATGCCCTGTGGAGTAACAACATAGCCAAGAAAAGAGACTTGATCCGTGCAAAAGGTGCACTTCTCAAGGTTACCAAACAAACGTGCATCTCTAAAAATATTAAAAACAACACGTAAATGATCCATGTGTTCTTCATATGACTTGCTATAGATCAGAATATCATCAAAATAAACCACCATAAATTTTCCAATGAAAGCACGTAAAACTTCGTTCATCAAACGCATGAAAGTGCTAGGTGCATTAGTTAAAACAAAAGGCATCATTAACCACTCATATAGTTCGAACTTAGTTTTAAAAGCTGTTTTCCATTCATCTCCCAATTTCATTCTAATCTGGTGGTAACTACTCCGCAAGTCAATCTTTGTAAAAATAATATAACCACTCAACTCATCAAGCATGTTGTCTAGCCTAGGAATAAGATGACGATACCGTATGGTAATATTATTAATGGCTCTACAATCAACACACATACGCCAACTACCGTCTTTCTTAGGAACCAAAAGAACAGGAACAGCACAAGGACTAAGGCTTTCTCTTACGTACCCACGGTCCAAAAGATCTTGAACTTGTCGCTGAATTTCCTTAGTCTCCTCCGGATTGGTCCTATATGCAGCACAGTTTGGCAAGGTCGCTCCTGGGATCAAATCAATTTGATGCTCAATCCTTCGAATAGGTGGTAATCCCAAGGGTACCTCAGCTGGAAATACATCTACATACTCCTGCAAAAGGTTAGCAATAGCAGGAGTCAAAGAGCTAGATATATCCTCAAGTGAATATAAAGCATTTTTGCATAGCATGGCAGCTCATTATCAAAAATTTCAGCAAGATCAGATTTGATTGTAAGCATGACACAACCCTTTAATTTAGTTCCCTCAGTCTTAGAACTAGGTGCCAACCGCTCTTTCTTATGTGGGAAAACATTCTTCACTACTTGCTGATTTTCAGATTCATGTTCAAGTTCTTTCTTCTCATTTTCAGCTAGCTCTTTATCACAATTCACTATTTCAGTAGGCGTCAAAGGTAGCAAAGTTATTTTCTTTCCTTTGTGCATAAAAGAGTATTTATTACTTCTACCATGATGAGTTGCATCGGTATCAAATTCCCATGGATGACCTAATAAAAGAGAACAGGCTTGCATATGTACTACGTCGAAATTAGCAACATCATGATATGAACCAATGAAAAAATACACTCTCGCAGATTGTGTTACCTTCACCTTACCGCTGTTGTTGAACCACTGAATGTGGTATGGGTGAGGATGCGCGCGTGTGGTCAAGCCAAGCTTCTTGACCAATCCTGAATTCACCAAGTTTTTGCAGCTTCCGCCATCAATTATGACACGAACATGGGAATCCTTAATGATGAGGAACATTTGAAATAAATTATGACATTGTAGCGTCTCCTCTTGCTCTCTTTGAGAGCTCAATACTCGTTACACAATTATGGTCCTATAATTTGCCGTAGCAGCGGCACCTAAAATTTTCTCACCATCGCTATCTGCCTCATGAACATTATTATTGCCTGCAAGGTTAGCTGCAAGAGCATATTCATCCTCAATATCACTAGCACTTACATAACCACTATCTTCTGTCGCAATGTACGCTCGTTGACTTGGGCAATCTCTCATGAAGTGGCCCATTCCTTTACAACGGTGGCATACAATTCTTGTAGTACGACCTGTGGAAGCAACCAATGAAGAGCTCTGCGCTGGTGCCTGCACACTAGTACATTTGCTCGTCTCGGGTGCGCGTGATGGTGGAGATGGTGCTGCTAAATGCGCCCTACTCACAGAGGGGGCAGCAAACCGAAAAGCATGTGGGGTTATCTTGGCTTGTCCCGGCGTTGATCTCGATGTAGATGTACTACCAAAGTTGCTCCTGGTCCTTTGTTGTCTACCTTGCAATTCTTTTTCTGCCAAACAAGCAAGCTGGAACAACCTATTAATATCATTATAGTCTTTGCAATCAACTATGTCCTGAATCACACGCTTTAAAGCACCATAAAAACGAGTCATCTTATCCTCCTCATCCTCAACAATATTACAACACAACATGTCTATTTGTAGTTCTTGATAATATTCCTCGACAGATTTCTTACCTTGGTCTAACAATTGTAATTTCTTACGCATATCACGTTTATAAGTAGGAGGAACAAATCTAGCACGCATAGCTACTTTCAATCTATCCCATGTATCAAGTGTTAAACCAGAATTAACCACTTGATTCAACCAAATGATAGCAAAATCTTTAAATTCACTAGTAGCTTGTCCGACTATATGCACTTCAGGAATTAAATGAGCATTAAATTTTTGTTCAACCGTCATCTCCCAATCTAGATAAATTTCAGTATCATAAACACCTGCAAAAGATGGTATGGTGAATTTAACCTTAGCAAATGGGTCATCATTAGTACGAGCATGGTGGTGCTGAAAATTATTACCTCTCATACCATGACGGTTGTGTTGTAGGCGGTGTCGTTGACGTGCATCTTGGTCGGCAAACACAGCACCGGTATCACAGTTTCTCCTCTCATTGTCATCTCCCTCCTCAAGATCTTGGGCTGCATCGTGATCATACCCACGTCCAATGTTTGGTGGTCGATTCACCATTCTTTCAAGGCGTGTAGTGAGCGCTGTAATACTATCGTTGATTGAGCACTGCAATGTGATCGAGGTAGATTGAAACTTCCTGTCGATGTCCTTATTAATGGTAGTGCGTTGTTCATCCAAGAGCGTCATGAGCTCTTCCTTTATAACACACTCTTTCTCATCAGACGCCTCACCTGACATGGTTAGCAGAAAACAAAAGATAACACAAAGCTATTATCCCTATCAACTATTAGGTGATGGAAGGTGGAAACACACACTCTCAAGCGTCTTACCACGCTCTTACAAGTGTTCTTACCAACGCAGCAGGTGGTACAATCGGTGGCTGGTTCATGATAACTTGTCGAGAGTGCGTATGGTTGCAAGATGGGACCTGTTCTGATCAAGAGTAGGTGGAGCTTGGAAGGCACAATATGTAGCAAGGCGTAGCAAAAACCGTAATCTGATTAGCAAAGTCGAACAAGGGTCCAAAATACCTGTCACGGTTGCTGGTCTAAAAAGTGTCCCTAGCCCTAGCACAACACTGATCGATAACAAGGGCAAGATACAAAGGATTCAAACGATGCAAGACTGTGAGTGGTCGTAGACCAACTGGGGGTGGTCAATTTGATTCTTCTTCACTGGGGGTGGTCGATATGCTTCTCCTTCTTCTCTTTTTTTTGACTGTCGAAACCCAACCTAAGGTTCCCTTTCTTTCTTTCTTTTTTGGCTGTTGAAACCCAACCTAGGGTTCCTCTTTTTTTTGCGAATGTGACCTTAACTCAAAACTCTTCAAAACCCTCTTCTGGGTCTATGGATATATATGGGTCACAAACTTTTGCTCTGATACCAACTGATGAGTCTATGGCCCTATCTTCCGAAAGGTACTGATAAGTCGATTGTGGAGAACTCGACGTTGATGATCCGGAGGCTCCGACCAGAACAGATCAAACCTCCCGCAATCACTACACCACTGCTCCGATGGTTATCAACCGTGCCGAACGCGGTTGACCTCGCCAAGAAGACTATCTCCTGCATGCGAATCGAGAACATAAGCAAGAGAGTAGAAGATGCAATCTGATATTGTATTGCGAATATAGATGAAGCACACAATGTGGGGTTCCTCAACCGAACGTGCGGTGAGACTGCTAAGCAGAATAATATCAAAGAAAAACCCACGTTAAACTATGATGGCTATTGTATATATATAGGGGACGTGAGGAGGTCGACCTAGGGTTGTGCAGCCGCGGGAAGAGGCGTACACAATCTGGACTCCGACCTCGACACGCTTACAAGACCATATTAGGTCCAAACGGTGACGCAGCACCTTATTCACTATTTAGGTCGCGTATCTCTGGTCGTAGGACTGGTCCTGGCGTGGTCTTGAGGAGTCCATGTTATCTCTGGTCGTAAGCCTTCTTGAGGTGGTCGTAGACCCTGCGGAACTGGTCGTAGATCTTCTTGAACTGGTCGTAGTCCTGGATTCCTAAGTACAAGTAAATCATCTTCGTTAGGCAACATCATAGAGTTCTCAAATAATACACTCAGCCCTAGAAATGAATTTACCTGATAAATAAGTTGACGAGCACGTGCTCGAGTAATCGGACCTTGCACATGAGGAATGTTCGTATCAGTAGAAGTGGTGTCCTCATCACCCAGGAGCGAGCGCAGGCGCTGAGGCACCTCAGGCGCGTGATGGGAAGATGGTCGCGGGAGGAAGAGGCGAAAGAGCCGAAGTGGTGTGAGGAGAGGAAGAAGTGGCGTGAGGACTGACCGAGACCGACTGAGGCGGCTGTGAAGGTAAAGTGTGAATGTGTAATTGTTATGGAATAGTAGGATTGTAGGAATTATAAACTCAAATTGATCGCTAATTAGGGTTGAGATGATGTTGTGAACATGTGATGTTGTCTACTTGTATAGTCTATTTACATGTACTTAGTACTCATCACTCATGGATTACATATAATTTATTATAGATTTATAAAAGATGGACAAACGAACTTTGCATAGTTATTTCTCTAACAATCCAAATACAAGTATTACTCCTCAAACCAATGAGAGCACAACTCAACCAAAGAAGCCTCGGATTGATTTTAATCCGGATGACACCATTGCCGATCCAGCATGTCACGTACCAATTGAAGATTATCCCAATGAA
The DNA here is from genome assembly GCA_036346395.1 of Hsuehochloa calcarea. Classification (NCBI taxonomy): domain Eukaryota; kingdom Viridiplantae; phylum Streptophyta; class Magnoliopsida; order Poales; family Poaceae; genus Hsuehochloa; species Hsuehochloa calcarea. Next base: position 10,193,847 of record CM070596.1, on the reverse strand, counting down.
ATTAGATATCAAGTGAGAAAGGTATATTTGTTGAAGGGTCCAACTCGACCAATCGGCCATGATTTTCCAAAGAAAATGATGGATTGTTGGAGATCCTTTCAAGAAGCATGGTTCAACAAATTTGATTGGTTGGAATATAGTGTGTCAAAGGATGCCGCATTTTGCTTCTATTGCTTTCTTTTCAAGAGTCCGTCACATCCTCATTATTTTGGTAATGATGCATTTACAAAAATTGGGTTTGTTAATTGGAGGAAGGCTTTGAAATGTTTGAATGACCATGTTTGTAGATCTAGTAGTACCCATAGTTTTTGTAGGCAAGCATGTGAGGATTTCAATAATCAAAGATTAAGTGTGTCACGTAAATTAGATGCTCGTGGTAAGACAGACAAAATTGCATATAAAATTTATCTAACTACTTCTCTAGATTGTGCAAGATTTCTCGTAATGCAAGGAAAAGCTTTCGTGGACATGATGAATTTGCTACATCCATCAACAAGGAAAATTTTAAGGAGTTGGTGGAGTGGTATAAAGATAAGAAGGAAGAAGTGAAGAAAGCATTTGATGTAGCTCCTAGGCATTGTACCATGACTTCTCCATGGATTCAAGAAGACCTTGCAAAAGCTTGTGCAGAAGAGGTCACTCATGTGATTATGAGTGAGATTGGAGATAAGAATTTTTCAGTGCTTATTGATGAATCCCGAGATGTATCAATAAAGGAGCAAATGGCTGCGATTGTGAGGTTACTAGTTGGTTTTATATTTTTAATCATACCATTTATGCATTGTGTGTCTTAGTCCTAACTTGCATATCTTGTAACATGCAGATTTGTTAACAACCAAGGGAAAGTTGTGGAAAGATTTCTTAAGCCTGTACATGTAAAAGAGTGTACTTCTGCTGCATTGAAGGGTGTATTGCTTGGTGTGCTTGCAGGACATGATTTATCTCTTTCGAGGCTTCGCAGGCAAGGATATGATGTAGCTTCATATATTAGAGGAGAATTTAATGGCTTGCAAAGCCAGATTTGAGATGAAAATCCGTATGCTTTCTATGTCCATTGCTTTGCCCATTAGTTGCAATTAGCAGTTGTCACCGTCTCGAGTAGTGTCAAAGCTATTGCTGATTTTTTCAATTATGTTCCCCTAATAGTGATCTTGCAAGGCTCGCCGAAAAGATGGTTGAAACGGGAAAAGACAAAACCTTCCTATTGGTCTATCGCCTCATTGAGCTAACGGTGATTCTTTCTGTAGCAACGACATCAGTTGAAAGAATTTTTTCGGAAATGAAAATTATCAAGACAGACTTGCGCAACAAAGTCTCTGATGAATGACTCGGTGACTTTATGGTGTGCTACACTAAGCGAGAGATATTCAAAAGCATCAATGATAATAAAAAAAATCATGAATAGTTTTCAACATATGAAATCTCGTAGAATGGACTTGCCTCCAGCTCCTAGTCATAGCTAGCGGTTTTGCGCTATGTTCCATACTAACATCTTCTCTCAATGTTTCTAATTAGTCACAATTTTCTGATTATTTCACTAGTTTAGCTACTTTTGTTCCACAGATTGCTACTCGCACGTATTTATAGTCATTCTGATTGTTATGTTCATTAGCTATGTACTATCTTAAGTTTATTTTACATTCTCGCTTTATCTTTTGTTTTTTTGTTTATGAATTTGGATTGCATTAGACGTATTATGTATGTTTGGTACGATTTTATCATATTAGCTTTTTACCATTAACATCCCTTCTATTTTTATCCTGCATACGCCACTGATCACAAAACTTCAGCTTGGTCCTCTGATCACATGTACCTACCACGGAAACTTAGTTTGGTCTTTGCCGTCCGACGAAATGGTCCGCCAGTGGGTTTTCCTTCTCCCACGAACCGGCGCACGTAGATTATTATTGAGTAAAATGCATGGAGACACGTAAATTATTATTGAGTAAAATGTACGGAGGGTCATTCAACTTGTTCGGATGTGTCACTCAGATCATTATACTTTTATTATGCACATCTGGATCACTCTATATCACTAATGCGACATAAGTGAGTCATTAGGCCATCATAATTGTCCACGTTGGCAAACTTTGTACGCGCGGTATGCCAGGCGGATTCAATGCAATAGGCAGAACATCTGCAGAAACCCCTGTGCGTTATTTATTTATTTCATTTAGCCCTTAACTGATGTCCTTGTTCCAACATCTATTCGTATCAATCATATCACAATTCATACAGTGATGGGCGACCCGGGAAGAGACACCGTGATCCATGGCGCCGCACCTGGCTCCTAGCCGCTTGTTATTAGGACTACTCCTTTTCTTGAAAGCAAACAGTTCTACTCTTTACCCTTGATGCGGAATTAAATTACTCCCTGTTAGCATCACTAGCCAGTCTTGGCCACAGGCTTGATTCCTTGAGCTTAATCCATAGGCAGCCGAGGCACAGGATGAGAAGGTCGGTGCTTTGGATCAGGAAGAGCACGACGCACGCGTTCACGGGGAACTGCAGCGCCGGCGCGAGGTTGTTAGCTATAATCTTGATTAAATTATTTATTTGCATGTAATGATATCATCATGACTAGAAATAACAGCATTAGTAGTACTTCATTGCATTACTTAGGCACTAAAAATAGCAGCATTAGTAGCACTTTATTGCATTATTTGTAACGTAGAGTGTTTCTTGCTAGTATAAATAAGAGTGAAAAAAATCAGAAAAGCGTGTGCAAGTTCGGCAGCACCAAAATATTTGTATTTTGTGTGTTCCTCTTCTTTTCTTCGCGTTCCAGAGTGTTCGTGTGCGTGCGTCGATGTGTTATCTCCAGGAGTAGTTCCAACAATTGGTATCAGAGTCGGTGTTGTAATGGTGAGGATGGTGAGTCCGTTGTCTCCATTAACGTCAAGGCGTGTCCCTGGTGGCCAGCGGCGGCATGCATGTGGCTAGCGGCAGCGAGCAGGTGGCTCGCGGTAGGCCGTTGGCGTGAGTTTTGAAGGAGGAGAGCGTCACGCTCCAGTACCCGTTGTTGACTAGCAGCAACTATGCTGCATGGTCAATGAAGATGCAAGTGTACATGAAGGCGCAAGGAGTGTGGGATGCCGTTGAAGAAGATGACATCGAGAGGCGCCAAGATAAGAAGGCACTTGCAGCCATCTACCATGGTGTGAGCGAGTAGACCCTTCTTGCTCTCAACGGCAAGTGGACGGGGAAGGAGGCATAGGCGACTCTTAAGTCCATGTACGTTGAAGTTGAGCGCGTGACAAGGACTAAGCTTCAAACCACCAAGAAAGAATTTGACAACCTTCATATGTGCAAAGGTGAGTCAATCGATGCATTTGCTATGAGGGTCACCCTCGCTCTCAGCAAGATGCGAACGCTAGGAGAGAGGGTTGAAGACTCTTGTGTGTTAGATAAGGTGCTTCGGGTCTTGACACCGAAGTTTCTGCCGATCATTTGCACTCTCGAGAACCTCAATGACTTGGATGTGATGTCGGTCGAAGAAATGTTCGAGCGGCTAAAGGCGTTCGAGGAGCTCCACATGGCTAGTGATGAGGAAAGTGAGCATCTGCAGCTCACCCGCGCCCAATGGGAGTCCAGGGCCAAGAACAAGGAAGGTGGCTCCGGCTCCAACAAGAATCGTAAATTCGACAAGGATGATATAACTGCAACAACTATGGGTATTTTGCTTCTAAATGCCACAATAAGAAGGAGGAACAGGCGCATCTCATGGAGGTGGATACCGACGACGAATCGACACTGCTGTGAAGCCATCTTGATTAGGGAGGCATCATCATACAAGTGTTAGGAATAATCAAGGTGTGCAATTAGTGCGTGCGTTGCATCTGTGCATTAGTGTTTGTGCACGTAGAAGGTGTGTTATATACATGTGTATATTTGTGTCACGGTCATGCATGTAGGTAAGTCAGTGCATGATGCATGTATGTGTGCATGAGTTCTTGTAGGGGTGTCCAAGTTCTCATGTGTGTAAGCTCCAGTGAGAGTCGCCGTCGTTGTCTAGTTGTGTTACTAGTGAAAGACAATCATAGCTGAGGTAGAAGAACAAGATGTCGACAAGTTGTGTCACCGGCGGCATGGTCAGCAAGGAGAAGGCAAAACTCCTTGGAGATGCGACAGGAGATCGGACTTCGGCTTGTGAAGTAAGTGATGTCAAGATTAGAGGGAAATTGTTAGCTATAATCTTGACTAAATTGTTTATTTGCATATAATGACATCATCATGACTAGAAACAACAGCATTAGTAGCACTTCATTGCATTACTTAGGCACTAGAAATAACAACATTAGTAGCACTTCATTACATTACTTGTAACATAGAGTGTTTCTTCTTAGTATAAATAAGTGTGAAAAAAATCAGAAAAGTGTGTGCAAGTTCGACAGCACCAAAATATTTGTATCTTGTGTGTTCTTCTTCCTTTCTCTGCGTTCCAAAGTGTTCGTGTGCATGCGTCGAGATGTTCTCTTTGGGAGCAGTTCCAACAGAGCTACTTTAGGCGGACGCACACTGAGGACGCGGTGAGGTGCCAACCATGGACTGTGCTGCAATGTCGATGGCGAGGAGGGGCATGGACAAGAGGAGGAAGGCGCAGAGGTAGCCCTAAAACTTGGTGCGCGGCATGGGAATCTCCTCCGGCGGCGTGTCGGAGTCCGTCCACCCTACCGCCCGCGTGGCTGCCGCCACGGATTCCCCGCCCCGTCGTGCGCCTTGAGCAACACCCTCCATGATTTTTGCCGCCGTCACCTCTAGGGTCTTGGTAACCTAAGCACCATGAGAATGAAGAGGAGTGGCTCGATGGATTTGGTGTGGTTTGACAAAGAATCGGTAAATGGCACAAGATATGGTGAAACAAAAAAAATTGTGCATGGATTTTCTGAAAATACTGGCACCCAACCCGAAGCTTGCAGACGTGGCATGTCATACAGACAAAGTTTGCCTATGTGGATAGTTTGGATGAGCTAATGACCCACTTATGTTGGGATTTTTGTCGTACTAGCGTGATTTCGTTTTGTATTTACAGAAGTAGCCGCAGTGGATTTTTTCCCTAATTAGCACCCTGACCGCACTGCCGCCATTCGGCAGCCGCCTCCGCCCGCCACACGCCGCCTCTACACGGCCGTCGTGCGATGGCGTTGCCAACGGCCGCTGTGCGGTGAGGTTACCGCACGACCGCCATGTGGTCGCCCGCCCGGCCGCCACTTGCCCCCTCCCCGGTTAGGGTTTCGCCCCCTCCCCGGTTAGAGTTTCATGGATTAGGGTTTCTACTGTGTTCGTTCTATTTTTAAAATATAGCAAATGAATTCAAAAAAATATAAAAATTTATGTGAATTCTCCCGACACGGTGTACTTTCGTGTGTAATTTTCTACATAATTTTACTCGTTCTGATTTTACCTCGCAATTTTATTTAAGTGTACTAATTTTATCCCGACACGTGTCAACCCCTCCCCCTCCCCCTCCCGTAGCATGACCCCCCTCTCGCCAACCTGCTCTCCCCCTCCCGCACGGCCCCCTCTAATGGTCACCTTTCCAACCGTCCATCCTCCCTCCTCCGCACATCTGTCGACTCCTCGTAGCTGTCCCCCTTGCCCGCAGTGTTGCGCGTAGACAATGCATCTGAAACTCCCAACGCCAATGCAACGGCTCCTCCTTCGCTCGGCTATAAATAACAAAATCTCACATTCGCACTTCAATCATCCCAATTGTTTGTCTCTAACACGGCTCTTTCTTAGATTTCGATAGTAACTCACCAACAAATATTCTGTTAGTATTTTCGAACATGCAAGACTATTGGCCGTCAAAATCACTATTTGCCATCAAAGATCGTTTTCCAAAAGTAGGAAAAAGTATAGCATATTTGGAATATCCCACAACCTCCTCTAGACCGCTAATATACCTTGCTGTCAAGACTTGTATATCACCAAAGTGTAACCCAAGATGTTTATATACAAGCACGTGTCCAAAAAGCTACATCGGAGAAAATATTACATTACAGCACCGAATAACGACCAGACGAGCTCGGTATGTTGGGACAATCCTTCGCTGAGTGCCCAGGGGTCTTGCATATCCTGCACTTGTTTGTGCGGCTAATACTGGTACGTTGGTTGGCATCCATGCCGTTCTGGAAGCGCCGTGCCTGCCGTCGCCCCTTCCCTGTTGTCTTCAAGTCCTTGTTCAGGCCCCATTGCACTATGTCCGGCCAAACATCCTTGTAGCTCATTTCTATGTCGTGCGAGTGAAACTCCACACTCCATGTACTAAAAAGGTGCTACATGTCATAGTACTCAAAGATGTACGGTGCACACATCTGCCTCATCTGCGCGCACGCCTTGTACACATGTGAGCATGGCTTGTGCAGGAGCTTCGGCTTGTTGCAGGTTCATGTCACCATATCACCTAAGGTGCATGCCTGTTTTCTTTCCTCCTTGGCATAACTGTTGGAGTATTTATGCTTAAGCCTGATCTCGTACTTCCTCCCGAGGCCATCGATCACTCGGATGTCGTGCATTCGAGCCTTCTCCATCTTCTGGTCCATGTGCCTCTGCATGTTCTCGGACCACTACTTGTCTTCCTCCATCTGTCGCATGCATGTAGTGGCTCTATTGACGAAATAACCAACAGTGTGTGTCCATGTCTCCTCGATGACCGCGGTGATAGGGAGGCATCGCACACCATTGAGGACGATGTTGTACACCTCAGACATGTTGGTCGTCATAATCTCGTACCTCGCACCGTTTGTGTCATAGAGAAGAGACAAATTCTCTAATTCAGGAGAGTGGCCGTGAATCCACTCCGAGAAATTTATGACACTGTTGGGTTTCTCTCCCTCTAGTGCCTCCGAATGGACCCCCTTGTATGCTTTGTAGTCTGGTGTTCGAGGTCTCTCCAGATGGACTTAAACTTCCGCCTCTGATTCTGCAGACACAATGCTTTGAATGTCTTCATGACATCCTGACTACGGAACCACTTGAAGAAGTTAGATGCAAGATGCCTCATGCACTACCTGGATTGCACGTCGCTCCACTGGTAAGGAGGGGGGCATCCCGTCCTGCTTGGTGTTGATGGTCGCCAACAACCCAGCATTACAGGCTGTGATAAGGCATACGTTGCGCCAGTCTCCCACCACCGCCGCCTTCACGTTCGATAGGAACCACAACCAACTTGTCGACGATCAAATCACCGAACCTACAAATATATAAAAGACAGAGGAAAAATAGCACGTATCTCCTGGAAAGGAATGAGCTGCTCTTTATTGCTGTGAACTGGCTATTACAAGGAGTGTTTGTAATCTAGACTAAAGGCTAATTATCTTAACACTAGAGTGCAATGCTTGCTATGACTTTGCAATCTAATCGACTGGTTGTCTTCTGAGAGTGATTCCCAATCAATCCTATCTTCCTCTCCCTTTCTCCTTCCGCGGTCCTCCTTATGTAGTTGATGAAGCTTGGCAGTTACCCCTTGGAGAGACGCTTGTTGAGAAGTGATGCGTTTGATCGGAGAGAGGCATCAGTTGACAATATATCAACTGTTGTGCGGTTATATGTCAGTGAGCCATTTAACCGTACTCCAATGTCTTAGAGTTATGTAGCGTCGCGTGGTATGGAATATACATCACATGTTCTATTCGTCACATGGTAAAGGATATACCTGGACTCATATTCAGATACCAGTTCAAAGCCTTGTGAGTATTTGACAGGTCAAAAACTAGGTTAGGAACCTTATCCGATCAGGTTATGTATTATGTAACCTCTGGAATCCTTACGACCAGTGAGGTCGTTGGCCTTAGGGGTTATGACCATGAAGACATATGGTCTCTATCTATTAAATAATAAATAGAGGTTTTAATCCTCGTTAGCTAGCCCCTGAACTTTAAATGAATTGGTAGTATGGACGCTTTCTCCCGATGAGGTCGTATCGGCAGACCCCCTTTAAATGTCGTGGTACTCGAGGTGGTCTGTATTCAATTTTAAAGTTGAGGAATTGCCTTGAAAGTTGAAAAAAACTTCTTTGTCCGCTGGTTAAAAAGAATTTTTGTCCATTGGACTTCTCCCGGAAGCGGTTACAGTATTGTGGCTATAAAAACCCCTTAGCACTGGGTGTTAAGGTTCCTACGCCTTTTGCTTTCCTCTTCATCTTCCAAGAAACCATCCCGATCACCTTTGAATTCTTCACCCGAAAGATTTCACCATGTCGGATGTCATCACCAACTGGTCAATTTTCGATCTGAGTGAGAAGAAACTGGAGAGTTTGGACAAAGTTGGATTACTACCCGACATAAGTCTGATCCCATGGAGATCAACATTTGAGGAGCATTCTCCAAGTGGTGAGGATGGAGAAATTCTGGTATTCCTTGCATATATTGAATGCGGCTTCAGACTCCCAATTCACTCCATTCTTTCCCAAGTTCTGTAGTACTATAGAGTGAAATTGATAAATATGGCCCCCAACGCCATAGCCAACCTCAGCATCTTCATTTACCTTTGTGAAGCGTACTTGGGAATTCCAACAACTCTGGATCTCTTCAAGTACTACTACAGACTGGCAAATGCGAAGAAGACGACCAGTACACCTGGAGAGTGTACCTTGCGTCTCCATGACGGGAAGGCTGATGAGTACATTTTTATGTACTCCAAATCTTCGTGGTCGTCATGAAAAAAGAGTTGGTTTTATATGAAGATTACGCAGGGCGATGGCCTTTATTACAGCGGTAAGAAAGCTGTCGAGAACCTGCGATGGCGTTCCTCCTCGAAGAAGGAGGGGAAAATTGAGAGATGGGTTGATGCAATCCATCTCCTGAGTGTCAGGGGTTTAACCTCCTGTCACGTGGTAAGAGACTTTTCCATGCAGAGGATTAGTCCTTTGATGGCCAGAGCTCATTCGATGCTCTGGTACATTTGTCGTGATGATGCGACCAGGGATTCTAGGGAAGGTAAATCCCAGTTAAATCCGACTAGTATACCTTTCTGGTCAATTGCTTTCATAACCCTAAGACCTCTTTTTTTTATTACAGCCTTGTCTTCTGATGAGATCAGAAGTTGGATCAAGATGATCTGGGATGGAGAACCTAACGAAAAGGCTAGTTTCCCTCTAATCTTAGCGGTTACTACTGCCGAAGAGAGGGCTGAGAGACTCCAGGTAAGCATGTTAATTATTTTTCATCTTTACAATCTCTTCCAATCGGTGTTTACCTAAAAATCCTCTTTGATATGTAGTCGGTTGGTCTGAGAATAGATGAGGCCACGAAAACATGTGAGCCAATTGACGAACCGACCAGTCTTACGATCACTAGGGATCGTGATTGTGTAGAGGTAGGTAACCGAAGGAAGTATTTTTCGTTTAGATGAAAAGATATATTCATCACCGGACTAACTTTGTTTGTTAATCTAGGCGGTAGTCATTGAGTCCCATACAGTTGCTCAAGAATTACCAATGGTTGTTGAGGCAACTGCTTTGGTGACCAACAAACATACACCTTCTAATCCAACGATCAGGGATTCTACTCTCGACCAGTTGGTCGAAAGCATTTCATCTGATGTTCCATTGGAGGATGTAGAGGGTGTAACCAACCCTACCAGTTCAAAGCTGGTAAAATTGGTTGAAAAGAAAAGAAAAGCAAGCGCTACAGATTTCAAGCCAGCGCGCTACAGAGACAAAGTAAAGAAGATGACCAAGTATGTTAAAAATGTAATAATCATATGAATGCATACCTTTTATATTCTCGGTGAACTTGAACTCTGAACTTCCTTTCTTTTGTGCAGGTCTGCTGGAGTTCCAGTCGTTTCGACCAGGTCATTCCAACAGATCAGGTGATCGAGGGCATCTCCGACCAGGGCTTTCCTCAAGTAAGAAAACTTGAGGAGGAAGTGACTAGAGGAGCCCCCGGGCCTGCTTCAGTGCCGGAATCTGGTTTGGATCTTGTGGTGATTGTTACCCCATCAGCAGAGGTAGGCATTTCTGCTGATCCACAACAGACTCCGATCTCTGCAAGCAACTCCTCCCAGACTAACAAGTTTCATTTCTCTCCTCGATTTATCGAGGATAAGGAGCTTGATGAAACTTGGAGGAGAGTGTCAGATCGTCTTGCAAAGGCGAATCCTGATAAAAAATTTGCCGATTACAATGACGTTGCAATTCAAGTAAGTGTTTTCAACCATTCTTAAAGTTCTCTTTGAAGTTTATTAGAAACTTTGAAGAAGAAATGCTATCTATGTAGCATATGGTTGAAAATTTTGCTGCGATCGGAGGCCTGACCGGGCGAATAAAAATTCTGGAGCAGAAACACTCCGAATTAGAGAGTAAAAAACTTCCCCACTTAACTCTTTCTTCTTTATGTCTCTGTTTTTCTCTTTTAATTATTCTCCCTTAGCATATTTAACAGATTTGGAGAAAATAAAAGAAGAAGGATGGCTGAAAAGGCCAGAAAGATGAAGCTTGAAGAAGAGAACCAAGCTAAGAACCAGTCGATCGAAGACTTGACAACCATAAATAAAGAAATCTTGGAAAATTTCAAGAAGGTTGAAGGTAATTAGTCGTAAACATGACTTAATATCTCTTGTAATCCTTCTTGCCTAATATTTGTTTTGCTTATACAGAACAAAATCAAGCATTAGCCAAAGCAAATAAAGCTTTGGAATTTGAGCAAGACAAGGGGGCAGCACTCATGCTTAATCTCGACTTAAAGATCACTGCCTTTAATAAAATGATCTTTGATATGGGATTAGAATCGAAGCTGCCCTCCTTGAGTGATCCAATGGAAAAGGTAAATTACCTTGGCCACCTTTTGGAGGACCTTAAGGGCTTGCTCAAGACTACAAAAGAGAATTATGCCCGATCCGTAAAAGAATCTATAGCAAGTGGAGTTAGTCTTGCTTTGGCAAAACTGAAGGCGTCCGACCCCTCTACTAATCTTCAAGCTATTGAAGAAGATTGCAACTGCTTGCCTGAGTAGGCGACCAAGTTTCTCAAAGAAGTTAAACCTCTTAGAGACAAGGTTGTAGAAGAAATAGAGGTCAGATCTCCATCAAGCAGTGATTAGATGGGCAATCTCTAGTGGTAAGAAACCTGCAAAAAAGAGAGTGTGCAAAAAATGTGTAAAAACTTACCTCTCTCTTGTCAATGAAATCTTTTGTTCATCCGGTCGACTTATGGATATTTATATATTACCTAGCCCCCGACTATTTTATAGTAGAAGAACTTTACTATACAAGCAGTAGGCCAAGAATATGAATTTAAGTCTCAACCATTGTTTGAAAGTTTGTACCGATCGTTGAAAAACTGATCGTGATAATACTAGGAAACCTTTTTTGGTTGGAACCAGCGCTAGATTTCGACTAGTTGTAAATCTGTTTTTCGTAATCAAAGTACTTACTAAGACAATATATGGGCGGAAGAAAAAAAACGACTTTCCTTGATAAGAGAAAATTATATGCAAAAACATATATAATAAAAGATAAGCGGTTTTATTTCTATGTAGTACTCAACGCTGGCCGGAATGAACCACTAAGAAATAAAGATATAATATATATCTCGCAATACGTGCTCATGCTCTAGTCCGACTAGCAGCGAGGATCGTAGGAAAAGGACCTTCGCTAAGAAGCTCCTTCCAGTGGGCGGAACCACATGTGAAAAAGGAGAGACTTCGACTAGGACGTTTTCTGTGTCCCGACCAGTAGCCAAACAAGAGTAGAATAGAATTTTGAAAATAAAAATATAATCTTCATAATCTTGAGCACATGAACCGCGTCGACTAGATTTGGGTACTATCGTAAAAATAACATCACTTACTTCTTTGAATTTAATTAACATTTATTAAATTTAAAGGAAATGAAATGAAATTTAAATGAAAAACTTACGCAATTGATCAACGTTCCAATAATGGGACAAAACTCTGCCATCGGACTTAGCTAATCGTACCGAGCCTTGTCGGGTGACTTCGACCACATTGTAAGGACATTCCCACTTGGGAGAAAGTTTATTACGATTTACTTGGCTCTGAATTTTTCTTAGAACCAGATCACATGCAGCTACGCTGCGAGGCTGCACCTTACGGTTATGGTACCTTCGTATTGCTTGCTCATAGATTGTCGAACGTATTGAGGCTTGGTTTCGTTGTTCTTCAAGGAAATTGACATCGTCGAGTCGTCGTTTCTCCTGACCGTTTATATTAAAACAATCAGTACGAACAGAGCCAATTTTTAATTCCGGAGGAAGCATGGCTTCGGGTCTATAGACTAAAAAGAATTATGTCTCGTCGGTCGCACGACTGATCGTGGTCCGAACAGCCCATAAGATAGAAGGAACTTCTTAAACCCAACCTCCTGACTGCTTTATTAGCTGGTCGAATACTCGGTGTTTACCCCTACATTATGATACCATTGGCACGCTCGACTGCCCCATTGCTCTATGGATGAGCAACGGAGGCGAAATGGACTTTTATTCCAAGCTCATCGCAGAATTCCTGCAAACTACCGCTTGAAATTGAGTGCCGTTATCTGTGATTATGCGACTGGGTACACCAAACCGCGTGATCACATTTTTTGTCAAGAATCTCTTAGCAGCCTCAGTTGTGATTTTAACAACTGGCTCGGCTTCAATCTATTTTGTAAACGTGTCAATCATGATGAAAAGGAATTCAAAGCCCCCTGGTGCTCTTGGGAATGGTCCCAAAATGTCTAGTCTCCTGGTTGCAAAAGGCCAGGAAAGAGGAATTATTTGCAAAACTTGTGCCGGCTGATGTACTTGTCGGCTATGAAACTGACATTGTACACACTTGGTCACGAGCTCTTTTGCATCATGAAGGGCAGTTGGCCAATAGTATCCTTGCTTGAAGGCTTTACCGACCAATGTTCTGTAGGAATGATGTGCTCCATAGACTCCTGCATGAATTTCGGTTAGCAACTTAATGCCATCCGAGCGAGATATGCATCTCATCAACACTCCAAGAGATCCTCGTTTATACAAGGCACGTTCGATTAGAGTGTATGATTTGGCTTTTCGTGCTATACGATCGGCCTCTACATCATCTTATGGAATTAGGTCATGCTGAAGATAATTGTAGATCGATGTCATCCAATCTCTACCCTGATCGTCACCGATCTGTGGAGCATCTATGTTATCAGAATCAATAGGCATGGCCTGATGTTTATCATTGATGTTCTCGAAATGCTCGACCACCGAGGGTGAATCGAGTTGCTCGAGAAAAACTCCGGTCGGGACGGTTGACCTCGTGGAGGCCATCCGTGCCAACTGGTCTGGTAGAAAGTTTTCCTTTCTAGGAATGTGTTGGATCTGGAAACCGAAGAAATGCTTTTCGAGTTTCTGCACTTCCGCTAGATAAGACGACATCTTGGTACTTGAGCATTGATACTCTTTCCCTACTTGATTCGCTACTAGTTGAGAATCGTCTTTCACTAGCAATTTGCGAATCTCGAGCGAATGAGTTGCTCGAAGTCCTGCCAGTAAATATTCATATTCCGCCACATTGTTTGTAGCAGGAAAGTTAAACTGGATGGCGTACTTAATGTGTTCGCTAGTAGGGGATATCAAGATGACTCCAGCCCCCGATCCTTTAAGCATCAAAGAACCGTCAAACTATATTGTCCACTCATCGTGGCGCTCATACTCTGGTTCCTGCTTAGATTCAGGGTTTGTCCATTCGGCAATGAATTCTGCTATTGCCTGAGACTTTATTGCTATTCATGAGATGAAATGGAGATCGAACGTCCCTAGTTCAACCGCCCATTTTGCTATTCGTCCTGATGATTCCCTGTTTCCAAGAACTTGACCAAGGGGATACCCGGTGGGTACGACCACTTTGTGGGCTTGAACGTAATGCCTTAGCTTTATTGAAGCCATAAGGAGACCATAGAGCAGTTTTTGTACCTGTGGGTATTTTTTCTTTGGTCTATGTAAGACTTTGCTTACGTAATACACTAGTCGTTGGACGTTTTCATGTTCTACGACCAGTACACCGCTGACTGTTTGCGGTGTTGCAGCCACATAAATCAGCAATGTTTCTTCCGGTCTCGAAGAGAGTAAGACCGGGGCACTTGTAAGGTACTCTTTGAGTTTTTCAAAGGTATCATTGGTCTCCTTTGTCCATTCGAAACTTTTGTTCTTAAGAAGAAACTTAAAGAAAGGTAACCATTTTTCACCTAACCTGGCTATGAAACGGCTTAGCGCTGCCATACAGCCAGTTAGTTTTTGGACTTCTTTCTTTGTGGTCAGAGGGCGCATCTGGTTGATGGCCGATATCTTCGTAAGATTTGCTTTGATAGCTCTAGCCGAAACTAGGAAACCAAGACGTTTTCTAGCAGAAACTCCGAACACACATTTCTCCGGATTCAACTTGAGGTTATACCTTCTTAAGTTGTTGAAAGTCTCTTGTAAGTCAAGAATATGATCGCCAGCGTTGATACTCTTCACAACTAAATCATCAACATAGGCTTCTATATTCCGACCTATTTGTGGGCCAAAGGTTTTCCGCATCAATCTTTGAAAAGTTGCACCAACATTTTTAGACCAAAAGATATCTTAACATAACAGTAAGTGCCATATGGAGTGATTAAGGAAGTTTTCTCTTCATCTTCTTTACTCATGTTAATCTGGTGGTACCCTGAATACTCATCTAAAAAACTTAATAATTCACACCCGGGGGTGGAATCTACAAGTTGATCAATGCGGGAAAAGGAAAATCATCCTTCAGACAATCTTTATTAAGATCTGTGAAGTCTATACACATTCGTCATTTTCTATTATTTTTTCTAACCATTACAGGGTTGGCGAGCCATTGAGGGTGATGGACTTCACGAATAAATCCAGCCTTGAGGAGTTTTTCAACCTTCGACTGGATCGCTTCTTTCCGATCAGGCGCAAAGCGCCTTAATTTCGCTTGTTGGTTTTTGTTAGGCCGAGAGCTAGCTCGTGCTCAATAACCTCCCCGGGACTCGGGCATGTTGGACCCGCCTAGCTTAATACGTCTGGTTTGCTCGGAGAAGGAGACGATCGACTCTTCCTATTTTAGGTTGAGTCCTTCTCCCACCAGCACCTTTGAGATAGACCTGTCATTGTCTCCTGACTTGACGCTTCCCAGAGGAACGCCTTTGTCGAGAAATACTTCTTTTGTCTGGTCGGACGACTTGGGTGTCACCCTTGGTCTAGAGCGTTTGACCGCATTGCAGTTGAGTTAGTGTTTCTGATCGGAAGTTTATCGACTAGTTCTAAAGACCTCCGATCGCATGCATAAGCCATTTTCTGATCTCCTCGAACCATGATGACACCTTTTGGTCCTAGCATCTTTAAGCTTTGATAACCGTAATGCGTGGCTATCAGAAATTTGGCTAGAGCTGGACGACCAAGGATGTCGTTATATGCAGTTTAAAAATCAACCACGTTAAACGAAAAAATTTCTGTTCGAAAGTTGTTAGGGCTTTCGAACGTAACCGGTAAGAACACCTGTCCTATCGGTTTAGCGGTAGAACCAGGGACTATGCCATGGAAGGCATATTTTACCGGTTTCACCTTGGATCTAGGAACCTGCATTTCTTCCAATGCTCCTGAAAATAAAATGTTTAAAGAGCTACCCCCATCTATCAAGACTCGATTAACCTTGTAATTATTAATAGTAGGTTCAACCATAATAGGAAACCTACCCGGTCGAGTTGACAGAACGGGGCAGTCTTCTTTGGCGAAGGAGATTAACGTGTCTGACCACCTCGATAGTTTGATGGCGATCGAAGACTCCGCAAGGTTGACCTCCCGCTCCATGGCCTTCAGATGACGCCGTGAGTCGTATGACGAAGATCCCCCAAAGATCATGCTGACCATATGTTGAGGTTCTTGGTACTCCATCTCTTCGTAGCCATCCTTGTCTTTCTTGGAGCTTGCTTCCCCTAATTCCTGTATTGAGGGAAGATGGCCTTTACTTGCATAGTAATCCTCTAAATTCTTTTGCCAAGCACGACAGGTGCATAAATCATGCCTTGCTTGTTGATGAAGTGGGCACCACTTCTTATTCTTCTTAAACCCATCGGTCGAAATTTTTACCTTGCCTTGACCGGTATAATCATTCTTACCTCTGGTAATCTTATCTGGGATCGCTAGGACTTCATTATCGTCCGCCTTGCGGTGTTTCTTCTTCTTGAGAACCTTTTTATGCATCTTTTCTGGCTTCTCTGAGCCAGGTCGAGGGGTTTTATCTTTTTGATCTATGGCTTCACTCCATTCAACCACTTCACTAGCGGTTGCGTACCTATCAGCCGTGTCAAAAAGCTCGGCAGTTGATCGCGGAGGGTTCATGGCAATATCCTCCGTAAATCGCCGATTCCTCAAACCTGCCTTGAAAGCTTGAATTACAGAAGACTCTGCAATCTCTGGTATTGAGTTATGAACCTGTCTAAACCTCTTGATATACTGACGAAGAGTCTCTTTTGGATTTTGTTGGATCCGATGGAGGTCATCCTCCTACCCAGGACGGTCGTACGTACCCTGGAAATTTACAATCAAAAGATCGCATAGTTATTCCCAAGTGTAGATTGATCCGACCGGCTGGTTGAGCAACCAAGACCGGGCAGATCCCTACAATACCGTAGGTAAGCAGTTGGCCATTACATTTTCATCGCCACCAGCAGTTCTGATGGCGGTGGTATAAATCTGGAGAAATTCCAACCGGTTCTAGGACCCATTGAACCTATCCATGTTGGCCGGTCAAAACCTTTTAGGCCAACGCACGGCTTGGAGCCCTGCGGAGAAAGCTCGATAGCCCGTGACTGACTCATGGTGCCTTCTTTGAAAAGGTGCCAGATTCTGATCGGTCAGAGACCGGTTTCTTAGATTAGAAAATCGGGGCTCTAGTGTTCCGATCTGATCATGGGCGTTAAGATGACGCCCTTGATCACCTGCTCGGCCTAGACGATGTCGCAGATCATCGAGGCCAAGCGAATAATCCTCTCGACAAGGGGAAGGCGTGGTTGTTTGAAATAACCTCCTTCCTTCTTGACTCGTTGGTTGAAATCGTCGAGGAGGTCTTGGTACCGATCAATTCCCAACATACCTATGCTGCCCTCTGCTGAGGGAGGAACGTTGGGACGAAGTCATAGTTTGACATTGTCTTTGTCATGTGTTCGAGACGCTTAAAATGCGTTGCACGGTTTGTTGAAGGATTTCCGATACCTGTCCCATCAATTGGACAAAACCTGGAGCTCCTGCCAGAGCAGGGTCAGTGTTATTTAGAATATTCTAAATACGCTGCAGGTTTTGTACCGTCACCGAAGGTCTCGAAGGATTCATTGAGGTTGTTGGCGTTCGTAGATCTGAACCTTCTCTTGACCTCGCATCTGATCCCCTCCGACCCATCATCCTTGGTGGGGCAGAAACAGGTGTATTAACTGATGGACATCCATCAGTTCTGTTGCCTCTGGTAATTGGTGCTTGATTTCCCGTACCATTTCCATGAGTATATGGTGGCGAGGCAGTGTGTGCAGAACCGTACACGGTATTACGATCAGTATTTTGATCGCATTGACCTCGTGTTTCCAGCAGAGATCCTCCGGAGAACTTTCACTTTAACCAGTGGAGAGCTTCTCAGTGCTTCTACCAGAGACTTCCACGACGGAGACCGATCGGAGATGAGCACCTCCTGAGGCATTCGTGGCGAACTCAGCCTGATCCTACGGGTTGCTGATCATCTGTTGAGCCTTATCGTTCCCATTCGGGCTATAACCGGTGAGAGTTTCATCGACATTGTTACCAGATGTTGGTTGGCTCCTGGAATTTTCAGAAGCCGTTGGTTAGTACCTGTCAGCCATGATTGTGTCGAGAATGTATGGATTCTCGGATTGCAGGGTTGCGGATTCATCACCTTTTTCGCCGGTCGGAAGGACCGGACTTGGAGAGATTTTCAGACGCTCTGAGCTGGTCGGAGAGTCTTGTCCCTCGGGAAGTACCACTTGTCGCAGTGGTGCATCCTCATCCATCTGCTCGACCTCGCTGTTGTCAGCGACTCGCGAACCAGCGGATGAGGAAGATGATGACGCCCAATTCTCTTGCATGGCCTGAATGCAGGCTTCCATGTCGAGATTGGAGTAGTCATCCAAATCGAACCAGTTCTCCTCGTCCCAAGTTTCTACCATAGTCGCATGAACAATTATGAAGGGTGGGCGAGGATTTTATGAGCGAAGAACTTCTTCAGGAGAATTGCGCCTTCTTCCCCACGGACAGCGCCAGTTGTCGATGGTCAAATCACCGAACTTACAAATATATAAAAGACAGAGGAAAAATGGCACGTATCTCCTGGAAATGAATGAGGCTACTCTTTATTGCTGTGAACTGGCTATTACAAGGAGTGCCTGTAATCTAGACTAAAGGCTAATTCTCTTAACACTGGAGCGCAATGCTTGCTATGACTTTACAATCTAATCGATTGGTTGTCTTCTGAGAGTGATTCTCAATCGATCCTATCTCCCTCTCCTTTTCTCCTTCCGCGGTCCTCCTTATGTAGTTGATGAAGTGTTGGCAGTTACCCCTTGGAGAGACGTCTGTTGAGAAGTGACGCGTCTGATCGGAGAGACGTCAGTTGACAATGTATCAACTGTTGTGCAGTTATATGTCAGTGAGCCATTTAACCGTACTCCAGTGTCTTAGAGTTATGTAGCGTCACGTGGTATGGAATATACATCACATGTTTCATTCGTCACACGGTAAAGGATATACCTGGACTCAGATCCAGATACCAGTTCAAAGCCTTGTGAGTATTTGACTGGTCAGAGACTAGGTTAGAAACCTTGTCCGACCAGGTTATGTATTATGTAACCTCTGGAATCCTTACAACTAGTGAGGTTCTTGGCCTTAGGGGTTACGACCATGAAGACGTATGGTCTCTATCTATTAAATAATAAATATATGTTTTAATTCCCGTCACAACTCGATGTGTTCTCGCTCTCCGTAATGGCAAATGCCACCAGGAGAAGTTGGTTATTCACGTCGGCCGCCACTGCGGTGAGGATGGTGCCCTTGTACCTCCCCGTGAGGAAAGTGTCATCCATCGTCATCACGAGACGACAGAACTGTAAGCCCCTAATGGCCTGAGCGAAAGCCCAGAACACCCGGTCCAGTATGAAGCGGTTGGGCCTCTCTCAGCATCTTCACAGTCAAGCTTGTTTATGTATGTGCCTGAGTTTGATTCAACAATCTGATCAAGCAATCTCAACACAAGGTTGTACGCCTCTTCGTATGTCCCGTACATGGACTCGATGACCTTCTGTTTGACTCGTTGGACCTTGCTATAGCTAACTGGATAGCCAACCTGATTGGTGATTTTCGACATCAGCAGCTTGGGGGAGACGGACATGTCTGCCACAACTAGGTGCATGATGAGGTTTGCCACATATGCGGAAGTCGCGTTCCGATGCTGTCGCAGAGGCTCGCTAAGCTCGCAAGTGTGGTCGGTCACCGCCTTAACCACGAATATCGAGCCAAAGATCTTTGCTCGGTGAGCGCTGACCTTGCCAATATAGCCTTCCACTACGAACCTCACTATAGCTTGTGGCACGACCTCCTTGCTAGGGAAGCATTGCCCAACTAAGAGGGTGTCGGCATCAAACCCCCAGTGGGAGCCTTCTTCTTGCAGCGGTACGAGCAAATGCACTGCGACATCATCAAGTGTGGATGCCATGTAAGGCACCTCTAATGACACAATTCCCGATTGGACCACCGGCCTGGTGTGCATCATCGTCACTACCATCCGAGCTTGGGTCGATGTCCTCATCGGACTCCAACTCGAGAGGCTCGTCTGGTAGATACTCGTGGCAGTCAATGCGGGCCAACCACCACATTTCCACCCCCTCGTTTTGCACAAAAGTTTACGCGGGTCTTCCCTCTGAGGCAACACCTTTCGTGCTGCTGTCTTCAAGCTCAGGCTGCACTTGCCTGCTTGTAGAGGCACCGGCATCATCAAGGTGGCCCAACGCCCTGGGTACAAAATTCACGTACACCATCGGCTTCCCGTAAATAGCTGCCTCGGGCTGGGAGGCAATCTGCATGTACTGGCTCCATGCTACACTTCCAGCCACCTTGACGAGCTCCCACACATCTTTCGTGTGGTTGATCCCCTCGATCACAACTTTCTTCGCTGTTGCCTCCATGCCGAACTCCATCCGGATGCAGCTTCGAAGCTCATGAATATTCATCACGTTGAGCCCCTCCGCCCGGACCACCTTGTACTGGCATCTCGATAGGTCCAACCCGTCAGGTCAGCCTGTACGAGACAATCGCCATAAAACACTAACAAGTCTTGCATGTTCGAAAATACTAACATAATATTTGTTGGTGAGTTAGTATCGGAATCTAAGAAAGAGCCGTAGAAGAGTCTAGACCCGTCATTATGAGTTAATGAAGTATTTTGATAATTAATGATAAATTCATATGTGAGACTAACACTTCTATGGTTATACTTATTGTTTAGTCTCAATTGGATGAAAATGTGAAAATCGAAGAGGTATACATTTGACACCAATTTCTTATATCTTGTTGTGCATTCATTGGATCCTAAATATAGGTTGAACTCCACCAAAAATCTTACTTGAATATGTGCATATGTTCTTTTTACACATTCGTGTATGCACAAATTTAGGGGTTGTTCAATCTATATTTTGTGGTTTCATTAGTATTGATCCATATTTCTTTATCCACATATGTTTGAGATCTCTACTTTGAAACATACTCTTGGGTATATAAAACTTGTGTAGTTCATATATACTCATATGTTCTTATATTCAGTTATTTATAAGTGTGATGGTTGGCATCAATTACCAAAGAGGGAAAGATTGAAGTATCTTGACCCACCATTATGAGTTAATGGTATGTTGTGATAATTAATGACAATCACATTGTGAAACTAACATTTTCCATGAGTTGGTGAAATAGGTTGAGTTCCATGATGACTATAACTTGGGATGATATCATGAGTTGATCGGCATCAAAGTCAAGAAGAGAAGATCCATCATAGGTTGATGGAAGTCAAGTGAAGAATGCATCATGTGTTGAAGCATATCAAGATCTCAAAGAGAAGATGATCATGAGTTGATCATCAAGTCAAAAGAAGACCCATGATGTGTTGATGGAGGACACGTGAAGAAGATCACATGTGTTACTGATATTTAAGTCAAGATTCGGATGAAGGATGTCATCATGTGTTGAAGGGAATCAAAACAAGATCGCGAAGTGAAGAAGATCATCATGCGTTGATGATATTCAAGTCAAGAACCCGAACTTGAAGTAAAGATGTGTGTCATCAAGCTTCAAGAGGATGTGCAAGACAAAAGTATGACTAGCTAGGGCTAAGGATGTGTTCCTAGTCTTTTACCGGTCTTGGTGCTTGGTTGGGAGACCGGATTGTTAGTATAGGTTTTCGTACTATTAAGAGAGGTCTTGCCTAGTAGCTTGAGTCTCATCATATGTTGATAGCTTAATCTCACTTGCTCTAGCTTACCATGGCATGATGCTAGTATTTGCGAATGTGTTTTACAAATAGTCGAGGCTCATGCATTTAATCCTTGTTCCGTGTGACTATACTTTGTAAATGAGTTTTGCAAATGGTTGAAGTCCATGTACCTACTCCTTGTTGCATTATCTAAGTTTGCAAATGTGTTTTGTAAATTGTTAGGGTTCATGCATTGTCTTGATTTAAGCTTTTTAAAAACTGTTTTGAAACACGGTATGACCGTTGTTGATAAAAAGGTACTACCACAAGTCAGTAGTACTGATATTTGGTTGGCGATATGTATTTTTCAAAGAGCATATTTTCAGACGTTTTGATACTCTCTGATAATCGGAACGACTGCATTTGAAATGTGGTACTACCGCAAGTCGGTAGTACCAAAAAATGGATGGCGGTACGTAAAATACAGAGGGTGTGTTTTCGAGTAGTATGATACTCTTTAAAAATCGGAACGACCACACTGTAGATGTAGTACTACCGACCTGGTACTACCGCAGGTCGGTAGTACTGAAAATTATGTGGCGGTACGTATATTACAGAGAGCATATTTTGAGAGTTTTTGATCTCCCTTGGATCGATATGACCGCAGCTCTTGAGTGATATTACCGCAAGTCTGTAATACCGATGGTTTCACGGCGGTACGTCTTTTCCAGAGAAGGTATTTTTCCTATGATTCTTGATCCTCTGGAAATTGGTAATACCGATATAGCCGAGCGGTACTACTAGGAATGTGGTAGTACCGATTATTACTTGACGGTACGAGTTTTCCAAAGAGTGTGTTTTTGAGAATTCTTGAGCTCTGAAAAACGGTAGCCGTTCTTCGAGCGATATCGGCCGAATTCGATTAGCGGTAGATCGCACCTTTTTGTGTAACGGCTAGTTCGTATTGAATACCGACCGTTGAACCTCGATTGCGGTAGTCTGGGGTCCTTAGCGGTAGTACAAGGAATCACGGGATGTTTGTTCCAACGGCTAGTTCGTAGTTAGGGCTATAAATACCCCCTTGGACGGTTGTGAAAACAAACATTTGGCACTTCATTTCATTCTATTGAACTAATTTGAGCTTCTCCTTTCCATTGTACATGTGTTGCACCTTGTGAGCAAGGAAAGATGTCTCTAGTTGTATGTGTTGCATCTAGAGTTAGATTTGTATCCATTTGAGCTTGTGCATCGATTTGCGTTTGGGATGTTTGTTCCAACTAGTTGTTAGATGAATCGATTGTTGGCCCAATCTTTAGTTACTCGAAGGCTATAGCAAATACCCCGGTGAATTGAATTGTAAGAAAATCAATATCCTCACAAACCAATCTAATAGATTGAATTGCAAGTAAACGTTAGGTGAATATTTGGCACTTCATTTCATTCTATTGAACTAATTTGAGCGATTTTTATTATCTAAATCATAACTTGTTCCATTGTACATGTGTTGCACCATAAGCACAAAATCGGATGAGCGATAATCCGAGCAAGGAAAGATGTCTCTAGTTGTATAATTGTTGCATCTAGAGTTAGATTTGTATCCATTTGAGCTTGTGCATTGGTTTCCCTTGTGTTGTGGGTTTCCTTCTCTTAGCTTCTTACGAACTTGTTCATGCATGATGCTTCTTCGGCGTAATGCAACCCTTGCGCCATACCACCACATATCTTTCTTGTTGCCTTGCGCTAGAACTTTATCCAGAGAATGTTCCTCTCGTTGGCGACATCCCCATCCACCCTATCGGCCTTCACAACATTTTGTTTTACCTTTTGCAATGCTTTGGTTGTAGATATGGCCGTATCAGAGAGTCAAGCAAAGGGCTTGACTTATTACTCTTGGAGTTTTCCGACTCCTAGACGGCGTTGGAGGCGTCATGATCAGTGATCTCTTCAAAAAAAATTGTGAAAAGGCCCGGCGTGTTGTCAGTGGTTTGGTGCTCATCATCTCTGGAGTGGAGGAAGATCAACCCCTAATGGATCGAGGTGTTGGTTCGTGTTAGAGTCGGTCCAAGTGGTTGGACTTACCTCTGAGGTGTTTGGCTTAATTCGTGGAGCCGGTCCAATTAGTTTGGGCTTACCTCAGCGTGGATTAGGGGAAACCGGCAAGTCTCCGAACACCATGGTAAAAAGTCTTTGTGTCATTGTGGTTTGTTCTCTAATGATTTACTTTGTGCAATTTACTTTTATAGAATTAAATTGCTTATATGTCTTTGTATATTTGCCTTCATTGATATAGTCTTATATTGTTGGTGCACTTAGTGAGACTATGAGTTTTAGGCCTTAATTGTGCAAATCCGATTTGACTTATTCTTCCGCATTAGAAATCAGTTTTAGACAAAAGTTTTTTTTAAACCACCTATTCAACCCCCGCCCGCCCTCTAGTTGGTCTCCTCGATCTTACAGTCGTGTTAGAGACACATAATTGGGATGAGCGAAGGGCAACTGTGAGATTTTGGTATTTATAGTCGAGCGAAGGAGCAACCGCTGTGTTGGCACCGGGAATTTTGGATGTGTTATCTTAGTGCAGTACTGCGGGTAAGGGGCGACCATGAGAAGTCGACAGATTTGCAGAGGAGTGAGGATGGACGGTTGGAAAGGTGGCCACCGGAGGGGGCCCTGCGGGAGAGGGGAGAGCAGGGCTGGCGAGTGGGGGGCCATGCGTGCGGGAGGGGAAGGGGTTGACACGTGTTGGGATAAAATCAGTACACTTAAATGAAATTACAAGGTAAAATTGGAATGAGTAAAATTATATAGAAAATTATACAAGAAAGTACATCGTGTCAGGAGCATTCACATAAAAATTTATTTTTTAAAAAGTCATTTGCTATATTTTAAAAATAGAACGAAAAGAACATAAACCCTAATCTGCGAAACTCTAACTGGCGACGAGGCGAAACCCTAATCGGGAGGCAACACATGGCGACCGGGGCGGCCATGCTTGAAGCGCGTGGTGGCGGTGTCAGGCGGTGCTGCACGTCGACCGTCGGATCGGGTGCTAATTTTGCAACAAAAAAAAAATCGATGCGGCTACTTTTGTAAATACGAAACAAAATCACGCTAATACAATAAAAAAAAATTCCTTATATTGTGACCTAGATGTGTATTTGAACTGCATTTTACTCATTATCATTTATTGCACGAGTATTTGTATGGCCAAGCAGTAGCTAGCACTGTCAAATCAATACATGGCATATCATTACCACATCACATAGGTGCTAAATCTATATTTTATCTCTCCGGTATGTAGTACCTCCTACTATTTTCAAAGGTAGGATCCACATTGATTAAATTAAAAAGATATTTTCTCAGTCTCCCGCCGCGGTGACTCCATCGACTTCGGTAATCCACAACCTCTAATCCTCCATCCTCCGCACCACCCTCCTCCGTGCCTGCCTCCCCTTCGTGTCGGCCTACCCCGCCCGACCCCCTCAAGATCTCGATCTGGCGGTGGCGTCGCCGTGACGACGGCGATGGCGCGACTTCCTCCCCCTCCCGGATCCAACGGCGCATGCCCCTGCCCTTGAACCACCGACCAGAGATGGAGAAGGCCGGTGTTGAGTTGGAAACGTTGTAGTGTGAAGCACCGGTACCAAATGTCTCTGTTCTCTTGGTACCGGCAAACAGAGCAAATTGGATATGCTCAGCTGGCTAGCTCCGAGGCCGCTGCTGAATGCATAGGAGACGATAAGGTTAACGGTTCTTTTTCTTTGCAGCAATATACGACGACAGTGGCGGCATGGCACCATCAATTAATGGCCAGCAAGGACGACTTTGAGATCGAGGAAAGGAAGAGGTATATATACCCACAACGCAGAGAATGATTAACAAAGCCATCTGAATTTGCAAAAAAGGAAAAAATCTAGTGCTCCAAAAAGCCATATAAAAGTATACTCCACTACCATTAGTTAGTTAGTGAACCGATGAAGCCATCGTTATCATTCAGCTAAAGAGAATCTCATCTCCATTATTGAAGCCCGGCGGCATAATAATTAAGGGTTTGTTTGGATCGAGATATATTAGAATTAATCTATTTGGATTGAAAAGATTTTAATTTAAATTCTGAGTCAATCCAAAAGGATCGAATCGGATTACAGTGTAACCAAACAAGCCCTAACTGAGATAATACAACAACATCCCTGAAAGTCACTGTATTTGTCACTTACTCCCCCCTAGACATCTTTGTTTCCACAGATCCCAATACGCCCTTTAAATTCCGTTTGAAACGCACAGATTTTAGTGTAAAGTTCTTGCATTCGAAACGGAACTTATAGCTCACCTTTTCTCATTTTGTCACCAAATTCGTGCAAAAGTTTTTAATTAAATCATGGTGCCTAAGCAGCCACGCGATCTTCCCGGATCCCCCTGTCATGGCACATGGGACCCACTAGGGACGACACCGCTATCACTGACTGCTATGCTAAATAGTGTGGCTACTGCTAGGGGTGGATATGTATTTATTGTACCGAGTTTTTTTAAAAAATAATACAATTTGATTTATAGTTTAAAAATATTTTTAGAACCAAGCTAACGAACAGAGCTGAGTCAGAGCAAAATCCAATTTAATTTGAAATTGAATCATTTCAATGTTTGACCAATTAACGAGTGTAATTAGATTAATTTTAAACCGAGCCAGCGAGCCCTACTAACAAGTTTTTTTCCACCTATAACCACTGGTGACCGGTGAGGAAGGGGAATTGGGACCAAGAATTTTGTGGGAAATTCATAAAAAATTAGCAACAAGTATGAGAAAAATTAAACTTATAGGCATATATTTGGACGGTAAAATGATCGATTTTTTGGTTTAAATGGCACTATTTAAAGCGGCATTGGCAAAAATAGCGTCTTCACAGCCGTAATTGTAAAAATAGCGCTCTTCACCGCACCATCATGGGACAGACAACCCACGCGGCCCCTCACCCGCACCACTACGGGACGGACAAGCCATGAGACGCCACGCAGCCCCTCGCCCGCACCACCACGGGATGGACAAGCCATGAGACGCCACGCATCCCCTCGTCTGCACAATTACGGGACAGATAAGCCACATACGACACATGACCCCTCGTCCACACCACTGGGGGACGGACAAGCCACGAGATATCACGTGGCCCCTCGTCCGCACCACCGCGGGATGGACAAGCCACGAGACGCCACGTGACCCCTCGTCCGCGCCACCACGAGACCACGTAGGCACGTAGCCCCTCGTCTGCCATCCGTGGTGGTGCAACGAGGGGCCACGTGACATGTCGTGGCTTGTTTGTCCCATAGTGATGCAGATGAGGGACCACATGGCGCCGTATGGTTTGTCTGTCTCGTAGTAGTGTGGAGGAGAGTAATATTTTTGCAATTACAATTGTAAGAGTGCTATTTCTGCTAATGTTATTTCAAATATTACCATTTAGGGGAGGAGGGGGAATGGATTGTAAAGTGGTAAGCGACAAAGGTGGTGACTTTCAGTGGAGGTATTGGATTTCTCCCCAATTCATCTACAAAAGAGTGGAACTGCATGTACTAGCGACTTAGCAAGCTTAACACGGTAATACACGTCCGGTAAAATACATGCATTATTATAACAAGTTCTCAGAATTTTTTTCGAGGCATATTAGTAGTACCATTTCCCCACGCAGGTATGCACCCTGGTTCAAAAGAAAAATCACAAATATGCAGTGATGGAGTGAGGAAATACGTACAGGGAGTCGGAGAAATACAACTACTTTTTTTAATACTATTCACTAAACAAGAAATTCGATACACATACTTAGAAGATATTATATACGTGCTTCAAGTTAAATACGTAAATCTTGAAAGTGTCTATATACGTACTTAGTTTTGACATAGGTGACCAGAGCCCGGCGCCAATGGTATGTAGTGCAGGAGCGGTATCTAGTTTTGACATAGGTGACAAGAGGAGGTACCTGACCTCGTCAGTTGGTCGATGACCGCTGAAACACGAGCGCATTTATTAGCCTTCGGCTAGGCAGGACTCGGAATTCTCCGTTTTTCTCCCTTGCTTGGATAAGCATCCCCCTTCTTCGTCTTCGTTATATAGAGCACGCAACTCGAGTCCATTTCATAGCGTCGCCTTGTGCACTCCGCAACAAAGCAAGAATTGAGAGATATATAGTATAGAGAGAGAGAGAGAGAGAGGAGGAGGAGGAGCGACTCCATGGCGAGCATGGCGTTCGAGCCCCACAACGGCGCGGCGGTGGCGGCGGCGGCGGCGGCGACGTCGTGTTCTGCGTCGTCATCCTGTGCCTGTCCGCCCTGTCCATGATCATCTTCGCGGCCTCCACCGCCGCCGCCGGCGGCGGCGGCGGCATGGGGAAGCGGCGGCGCCACGGCCGGGCGAACGGGCCGGTGTTCGTCGGCGGCAGGGGCTGCGCCTGCGGTGGCTGCCGCGCCGGCGTCGGCGTCTGCGGCACCTACCTCTCGTGAGTCTTGAAGTCGTTAGCTGATCACCGAGCTAATTAATTAACGATCGCGCAGCAAGGTGATAGGTAATTCGGCTCCTCGATATTGTGCGCACGTACCGTACGTGTATATACTGCATAGTGAATTAGTGATGATACTTTACACCGCATGTACGGACAAGGAGCTGAAACTGAAAGCTTCGTATGGTTACTTCCTCTGCTTCCTTTTTTTTAATCAGAGGACTAATCTTCTCGTGTATTACTACTACCACACGGCATGTGAATAGTAAATTGTAAGGAGATCGAGTACTAGCTTTTCTTGAATAATAATCAATCATGCTCGGTTGCTAGCTAGCTAGCTCATGGATTTAGTTTGAGACTGATGGAACAGTAAGTGCACAGATGATTCATACCACTTTAGCTACACAAAACTTTGCCCAATTGAACAAGAGAAGAACATGAACATGATCATTAATTCGTTATTATTGGGGTCAGCTGGACTAAACAAAACTTATCCTCTCTCCTAGCACGGTGTTTGTACTTAATTTTGAGAAGAGAGGAAATGGAAGAAGATCGGAAGAACACAAGACAGCGACATCCTATCAACCAACTAGCCCAATTAATACCGACTCCAGGAATTTGACACCTGAACCACCCCTCTTCGTCTCTTTGGATGCATAGGTACCTTCGATATATTACATATGCACGAGTCATGCGGACCAATTGAGTCTATAAAGGATGTTTGGTTGGGTGAACTAGGGTAAATAAGATGAGATGGTATAAGATAGATGAGATGATCCTGTATGAGATGATACAAGTATGATGTTTGATTGGTGGGATATGATAATACATTATTTTATTTGGTTGTTTGGGTACGATGGTCCTGATTTGTTCAATATGGTGTTTAGTTTGAAATTTTTTAAAAATTACATAAATATTTAATAAAATATTTTTAAATTTAATTGAAGTTTATTTTATTCATTTAAAAATATTTGGATTCTATACAAAAACAAAAACAACATCGAGAAAAACATTAAAATTCAAAATGCTCAAAAATGCATAAATTTTCTATAGTAGCTAGATGATAATTTTAGATGAATTTACGTGAAAGAATTATTCCATTTGGAGTTAGCAAGTGAAAGTTGTTGTAGTTAGCAAAATATTGAATCACGTGGTTCGACCTTTTTTGTCGAATGGAATGGTACAGAATAAAAATAAAATATTCCCTCACATGGAACCATCCTATCCCATACCGTTTGGTTCCATTTATCCAACCAAACGCGGAGATAACATCATATCCTGAACAGAACTATCCCGTTCAACCTCGTACTATGAACCAAACACACTCTAAAAAATGACGGTCGTTGGCCTCCAAATTAACGGAATTCCAAGGTGCGTTGTACTTTTAGGGCTTGTTTGGATGGTACGGGATATAATCCCGGAGAATATGAAACCCGATCTAGTTTTTTTTTGTCACTTTGGATCCCAGTGGAATAGACTCTCCTAGGGTATATAATCCCTGTGATCATTTGGGATTACAGATGCAGGGTTTCAAATCCCTGGCATACAAGAAAGGGTAACATTCGCAGACAAACTAAAATGAAAAATGGAAAGCAACAGGCCGTGGTGGTGGAGGCACTCGTGGGCGGTTAATTGGCGGCGCCCGTTGCCAAGGGGACGTCGAGGTGGAGGCGCCCGGTGCAGGAATAGCCGCGCGCCCACCACCAAGGCGACGATGCACTGTAGACGACGGGGCACCCGGTGCAGGAATAGCCGCGCGCCCACCACCAAGGCGACGATGCACTGTAGACGACGGGCCAGCGACATTTGAAGGCGTCGTGGCTCGGCGAGGAGGCGACGGCGGCGACGCAACTCACCTAGTGCATGAGGTAGTCGTTAGTCAGATCCAAGCCCCACGATCCGGCCTCGGCATGGCCGGGCCTCACGTCGACCGAATTGTCACCACCAGATCTAGAGCTCCACCGCCATATAGCCAGATCTGGAGGGTCGTTGCTTCTTGCCCCCGACTCCGATGACTTCGTGTGATTCGCATTCCACCGGTGACGCTGAAAACTTAGTCGAGGTCAAGGTCACTGTGCACCTCCAGCCATGCCGAAAGACGTTACGAGGAGGAGGCTGTGACGCTACGTTACGTTACCGTGGAGATGGGGAATTTTTCCTCGCAGACACAATTTTTCCGTCACGTGGTATCCAAATGCTGCCTCGGGTTAGCCCAGGGAAGTTTTCCACGAGCCATGTTTCCCGGGGAATGGACCGGGATCCTGGCCGGAAAGTGGGCTTCCAAACAAACTCTTATGGGAACTGTAGTAGACAAATCATAACTAAATCCCGCTTATCCACACAGGCGCGACACTAACTTGTATTCTCGTGGTTGGGCCGGTAATTTCCACGTGGACCATCCTAGCCCATCCAAACGGGGTCGCTCTCTGGTCCGTGCATAATGCTTTTTTTCCTGGCAAGGCAACACTCGGCTCAGCTCAACACCTTGACCAGAACTCTGGCTCCAAGCACGATCGGGTACGAAACTGCAATCAAAAGGCAGTCCATGTCCCCTAATGACGTAGCTTATTGTGGTGGTTGAGATCATCTATTTTGGTTCCATGCTTATCATGTGGATATTATAGGAATATATTCGTAATCTTATAATAATGTTATAATTAGCAATAGTATTGAGGATTTATCGAAACATTTGTTTTCGGCAAAGTTTCAATTTCTGTCAGGCAGCTAGCTGCCGGTCAGACCGGCCTTGGCTAAGAGTCTGGTGGTCAGACCGACCATAGAGTAGTTTTGAGTTTGGAGCTATGCCAAAAATAGATGGTGTAGGCAAAAGATGATATTTTTCTACACTTAGTTTTATAATTTTTGAAGTTTCAAGTCAAAAGCACGACAACCTACACAAGCAATTTGGTCTCCAATCCAAACACGGAGACCGATAAAATGATTAAGAAACGCATCGTTAGTCTATGCTAGTTATACCACTGTCGTGCATAGCTTTTGGATGATGACTCACATCTTCTCTCCAAAACTGGGTTGTTGGGTTGTTGACTTGAGCATCAACACATGATGCTGATCACATGACTTGATGACTTCCAACACACTGAGCCATCCAAAGCTTTCATCATCATGTGACTTAACCTATTTCACCAACTTATGAAAAATATTAGTCCACATGACGATTGTCGTTAATTACCAAAATACTCCATTAGCTCATAATGACGGATCTAGATTCTTCACTAATCACCATGGTGTGGCCGGTCTGACCACTTCACTTCACCAGAAAACATCGTCTCTGTACATTTCAGTAATACTCTAGCTAGTTTCAGGTCCAGTTCTCATTTTAAATGATATCAGTGCAAACACATACCCAAACAAGCCTACACAAGTGTTTGGTGTCCATTTACCACATGTTTGCAACGCTGGTCTGACTAGCCGCCAATAGCCGATCAGACCGCTCTGAAGGCCTGTTAGACCGCCTATCCCCTGAATGCAATACAACATTTGTAAAAGAGAAAATTGCACTGCAGATCCTTGAACTTTCAAGTTGTGTCACTTAGCTCTCTAAACTTGCATTTTACTTTCTCAGCCCTCTGAACTTGCGAGGTTGTGTCACTTAGCTCTCTGAACTTACGTTGAAGTGATGTTCGTCGGATGCTATGTCGGCGGCTTCGCCCCCTCTGAGTTCGGTGGACTCATTGTCGCCCCGTTGACGCCGACAAAAACATATTCTTTAGGCCTGGGAACGTAGCGTGCTCGTGTCTTCACTGGAGCTCTACCGTCACAGCTTGCCGCTGCTCTCGCCCTTGCCTCCTCTGAGTCGGCCGTGAGAGAGAAGTATATTCCCAGTGCTAGAGCAGAAGTTTCTCACCCGACACAAAGTTCATTTGGTCGTTTGCTAATAGCAAAGGCCGAGCTGGCGAATCATGGTGAGAGAGAGAAGTAATGTGCTCTGCTCTGGCACTAGGAATGCACTTTTATCTCTTGCGACCGACTCAGAAGAGGCAAAGGCGAGGGCGGCGACAAGCTGCGACGGTGGAGCTCCGGCGAATACACGTGCACGGTGCGCATTCCCGGTTTGAAGAATCGTCTTTTGTCAGCGTGAGGTGATGGGGACGATGAACATGGCCGGAATAGGGCGGCGATGAGTCCATCAACATCGCATCTGACGAACTTCGCTTCAATGCAAGTTTACGAAGTTAAGTGACACAACCTCGCAAGTTCAGGGGCCGAGAAAGTAAAATGCAAGTTCAGTGAGCTAAGTA
The DNA here is from genome assembly GCA_036346395.1 of Hsuehochloa calcarea. Taxonomy (NCBI): domain Eukaryota; kingdom Viridiplantae; phylum Streptophyta; class Magnoliopsida; order Poales; family Poaceae; genus Hsuehochloa; species Hsuehochloa calcarea. The sequence continues at coordinate 10,161,678 of CM070596.1, read as the reverse complement.
GCATAACCTCACAAGTTCAGGGGGCTGTTCAGAGAGCTGAGAAAGTAAAGCGCAAGTTCAGAGAACTAAATGACACAACCTCGCAAGTTCAGAGATCTACAGTACAATTTTCTCTTTGCAAAACGTAGAGCTAACTTTCCTAAACTCCTCAACAAATATGCTAGTTGTTCAACACCTAATCTAAGATCAAACCATAGGGTCTCTACAGTATCAATCTTCTATCAGTTTATGGTTGAGATAAATTCATAAAGAACCTTGAAAGCCACATTTAAATGTTTAGTTCCATTTCTTTCAGGAGACAACAAGTGTTTTCATACAAAATTCTAGAACACAATGCAATCTCTCTCAACAGTACTGCCTTCTCGTGAGTCGTGGACTCGTGGCAATTACCAACCCTCAGGAGTTATGTGCAGATCCTGGAGACGTCTTCGCACCAGAAATGCAGAAGCTGCTGGGTAACGCTCTCCAGGACAAGGACCTGGATCCAACGCAGTCAGTGATCGACGGCCGATCTATCATCTGTTAAGGCGAAAATTTGGTTGCAAAGATTGGTCTTGGTTTCCTTTATTCTTTGGTGTGCAGATAATATACATGTAGGTCGAGATGCCTTATGCTTTGTGTTTACAGTGTGCTATAAATTGTTTTAAAAGAAGAAGAAAACCTTGAAACAGGAGTTCAGCTATAAATTATTTGGTGTGCAGATAATATACATGTAAGCAAGTTTTGCTTTCCAAAGAGTACAGTGTGTGACCTCGATTGTACTACTAGTTTGTTTGGCAATTTGCAACTGTGTAAAAGGACTTCAGGAGTTCAGCTCCGTGATTACATTTCAGGTGTCAGCCCAATGAGAGAGGAAATTTGGCTGACACAGCATCTGTCTTCATGGTGCTGTTTCCAACTGTTAAATGAATACAACACAATTACATGTTTGCAATATATACACATATTTGCCCGGCTTCTCAGCTGGTTCACCTGATTACATGTTTGCAATATATACAGTGTTTAGTCGAGATTGGAGTTCTCATTAGTCATTATCCCAAGTGAGGCTGCTAGATATGCTCAGTGTTAGATATATATATTGTGTAGGGTGTTATTTGCATTTGTTCCATCTTGTACATGTATATATATTGGCCTTTGGCCCATTGGAATATACAAGTTGTTATATTCAAACATGGTATCAGAGCTAGGGTTTTGAAACCCTACCTCTTAGCCACCAGCCGCCGCCCTCAGTAGCCGCCATGCCTTGCTCATGCCCTTGCCGCCGCCGCCATTGTCCCATTGCTTCCCCCAGATCATGCGGGTCGAGCGCCGCTTCGGATCCACGCGGGTCGAAGCGACGCCGCCCTCATGGCAAGCTGCCGCCTCCGGGACTAGCACATTGCCGCCCTCCGCCGGATCGCGGGTCGGCCGCGCTGCTCTCTGCCGGGTTGAGTTGCCGCCCTCAAGCGCTGAAGCGCGCCGCCGCTCGCGCTGAAGCGCTGAAGCACCGCGCGCTCCGCCGCCGAAGCGCTCCGCGGAGAAACCGCTGCGCCGTCTTCCACTCTGAGCGGCGCCGCCGCCGTCGCCGCTCGGAGGGCTCCGAGGGGAACCTTTTCCCCTCCCCCGTGCGCTCTTTTGCTGGGCCGAGACGGCCCAGCAAAAGAAATAGCGAAAAAAAAAAGACAAAAGACAAAAAAAAGAAGCTGATGGCTTCTACCGGAGGCTCCTTCGCCATCCCGCTCCCCCCAGTTCGTTTTGATGGGACGAACTTCCGGTAGTGGGCCGTTCACCTCAAGATTCACCTCAACAGCCAGCGTCTCTGGGGTCATCTCACTGGTGAGCAGCCCTGTCCGCCTCGTCCTACACCGCCAGCACTGCCAGCTCTCTCTGCTGGTGCGGACGGGGCGGCTTCGGAGGTCAACAATGCCGCACTGGAGGAGGCGCTAGAGCTCTACCAGTCTGAGGTACACGCCTACGAGCGCTGGTAGGAGGCTGAGGCTCGTGCTACCGCCATCCTAGTGGGTAGCATGCCCGTGACCATTTCTATGGATGTGGCGGAGCTGCCAACGACACAGCTTATGTGGGAGCGCCTCCGAGCTCACTACCAGTCGACGAGTGATGCTATGTATCTCTCAGTTGTGCACCAGGCACATTCTCTTCAGCAGCTTGATGCCATCGTTGATGACTTCTACCAGAAGTTGTCAGAGGTGTGGCGTCAGCTTGACTCTGGGGCGGATGTGCGCGGACTATCCTGCTGTGTGTGCGGCCGCGCTCACCAGAGACTCACCGCCTACGACTTCTGGCGCGTCTCGGCTGAGTTCGAGATATGCGCTCGGCTCGACTCGCCACCGCGCTCGAAGCTTGGTGGAGGCCCTCACGAGTGTGCGTGCTGAGGAGACTCGTCACCGTGGCATGGCTCGGATCGCGATCTGTTTTATGCGCTCAAAGATCGCTCCTTTGCCGCCCTCTTTAGCACCGACCGTGACCCCTTCTCCAGCTCCTCCAGTGGCTGCTGTTTCTACTGCGGGTCTCCACTGCACCTACTGTCAGCGTGCTGGCCACAGGTATCAGGATTGCTACAAGCGGAGGAGGGACCAGAGTCGTCGGGGCGGACGTCCCCCGAAGGGCTCTAGAGGTTCCTCTCCCTCAGGGGATGGCCCCTCTCGCCAGGGCTCCTCTGGTGACGCCACACAGCAGCTTCTCACACCGCTTCAGCGCCTCGGTGTCGGCTCATCCTCGGACTCCTCGGGTTCTGCTCGTCTGGCTCTTGCTTCTCAGCAGTCTTCCTCGCCTCCGCCTCCGCCTCCTCCCTCGTCAGGTATCTTGTCTCCGTGGATCTTGGACTCTGGTGCTTCTTTTCACATGACACCAGATTCTAGCCACCTTATTTCTGTGCGGTCCACCGATTTTTCTTCCACTGTTTAGACTGCAGATGGTACCTCTCTTCTATTATGTGCCGAGGCATCCTTTCCACTTCTTCTTTTCATGTTCCGCAGATCTCTCATGTTCCTCGACTTACTATGCAAACTTATATCTATTTGGTTAGATCACTGATCACAACTGTCGTGTTGTTCTTGAGTCTGACTCTTGTTGTGTTCAGGACCGCCGCACAGGGACTCTGCTTGGTACTGGCCCTCGGCGCCGTGATTCGCAGCGTCTTTGGGAGCTCGACTGGCTTCATCTTCCTTCCGCTGACTCCACCAGCCAGTCGGCCACTACCACTACCTCTGCTCTTGCTGCGTCCTCCACTACATCTTTTGCTCAGTGGCACCATCGTCTCGGTCATCTCTGTGGCTCGCGTCTATCGTCTTTAGTTGGTCGTGGTGTTCTTGGGTCTGTTTCTGGGGACACATCGTTACATTGTATGGGTTGCAAGCTTGGCAAGCAGCTGCAGCTCCCCTATCCCACTAGTGATTCTATTTCTACTTGTCCTTTTGATCTTGTTCACTCTGATGTTTGGGGTCCGGCTCCCTTCGTTTCGAAAGGGGGTCATCGCTATTATGTGATCTTTATTGATGATTATTCTCGTTATACTTGGATCTACTTCATGTCCGAGCGCAGCCAGGTTCTTTCTATTTATCAGATGTTCGCCACCATGGTTCGCACTCAGTTTGATTCAGTCATTCGTGTTTTTCGTGCTGACTCTGCTGGTGAGTATCTCTCTCCGCTTTTGCTGCGTTTCTCGTGGCGAGGGCACTCTTCCTCGATACTCTTGTCCGGTGCTCACGCCGAATGGTGTCTCGGCGTAAACATCGTCACTTGCTTGAGACCGCTCGCTCTCATGCTTGCCTCCTCTGTTCCCCTCACTACGGCCGAGGTCGTTTCTCCGCCGCTTTTCGATCAACCTACAACCTTCTCTCGCTCTTGAGGTTCTACTCCTGTTGAGCGTCTCTTTGGTCGAGCTCCAGAGTACAGTCATCTTCGCAGTTTTGGCGTGGTTCTGCTTGTTCTTCTTCCACCTCGTGAGCGCACAAGCCGATCGCTCGGTTGAGTGTGTTTTTCTTAGCTGATCTTGAGCATAAGGGTTATCGTTGTTATGACCTGTTGCTCGTAGGATGAGGATTTCTGATGTCACTTTTGACGAGTCCCGTCCTTACTACCCTCATTCCCCACTGTCGGCTGGATTCTCTTCTTTGAGTCGATCTCCTTTCGATTTTTCCGACTCTCGACTTTCCACCACTGTTTCGCCTCATCCTCCATCTACTCCCCCTCCGGCTCCATCTATTCCGCCTCCACCGGATTTTCCTTCTCGCTCCTTTGTTGAGGCTCCATCTTTACCCTTGCACTACTCTCGCCGTCCTCGGCCTCCTCCTTCCTCTCCATCATTGCTGGGTCCAGCTCCGTCTTCTCCTTCCAAATATGCTCTTCGTGATCGTCACACTCAGCCGCTGGCTTCTGGCTTTGTTTGGCATTGCTCTTTCTGAGCCTACGACCTACCGTGAGGCTGATGCTCACCCTGAGTGGTAGCTTGCGATGTCTGAGGAGATTGCTGCTTTGGAGCGCACTAGCACTTGGGATCTTGTACCCTTGCCTGCACATGTTACTCCTATCACGTGTAAATGGGTGTACAAGATAAAGACTCACTCGGATGGTTCTCTTGAGCGCTACAAGGCTCGTCTTGTACCGCGTGGTTTTCAGCAGGAGCATGGTCGCGACTACGATGAGACTTTCGCCCCTGTTGCTCACATGACCACTGTTCGTACTCTCCTTGTTGTGGCCTCTGTTCGCCAGTGGCCCATCTCTCAGTTGGATGTTAAGAATGCCTTTCTCAATGGCGAGTTGCGTGAGGAGGTCTACATGCACTACTGGGTATTCTCGTCCTCGATGGTCCAGTTTGTCGCATTCGCCGTCTCTCTATGGGCTAAAACAAGCCCGCGTGCTTGGTTTGACCGCTTCTCCTCTGTTGTCACCGCTGCGGCTTCTCTGCGGTGCTCACGACCCTGCTCTCTTTGTTCACACCTCTCCACGGGGACGGACGCTCCTCCTTCTATATGTGGATGACATGATCATTACTGGAGATGACTCTCAGTACATTGCCTTTGTGAATGAGCGTCTCAGTAAGCACTTCTTGATGTCTGATTTGGGTCCTCTTCGTTACTTCCTTGGGATTGAGATCACTTCTACGCCTGAGGGCTACTATCTCTCCAGAGAAGTACCTTGAGGATATCCTTACTCGTGCTTGTCTCATCGGTCACGTAGTGGATACTCCTATGGAGTTAGGTGTTCACCTTCGCCCACCGATGGTGAGCCTCTTGAGGATCCCACTCGCTATCGCCATATTGCCGGAGCCTCGTCTACCTTGGGATTACTCGACCGACATTTCTCACCCGATTCACATCCTGCGTCGCTTGTCTCTGCTCCCACTCACTCCACTACGGTCACCTTCTTCGTGTTCTTCGATATCTTCGTGGAACCCTCACTGATGTCTTTTCTTTCTCGTTCGATTCTTTCTGACAGACGTACTACGATGCGACAGGCTAGCGATCATTACGATCGTCGGTCTCTTTCGCCTATTGTGTTTTCCTTGGTTCCTCCTTGATTGGTCGGAAGACTAAGAAGCAAGCTGCAGCTGCTCGTTCGGCCGAGGTCGAGTTGAGAGCCATGGCACCGACAATGAGATCACCGGCTTCGGTGGCTCCTTGCGATTTTGGCGTTTCGTTTCAAAGACCGACCGCTTCTATCGATAATCTTGGTGCGATCGGATTGCTCGTGATCCCGTGAAACATGAGCTTACCAAGCACATTGGAGTGGATGCTTCATACATGCGATCGCAGGTGCAAGACCAAGTTATTGCTCTTCAGTATATGCCTTCGGAACTTCAGTTAGTAGATTTCTTTACTAAGGCACAGACTCGAGCTCATCATAACTTCTACCTCTCCAAACTCAGTGTTGTTGATCCACCATGAGTTTGAGGGGGGTGTTAGATATATATATTGTGTAGGGTGTTATTTGCATTTGTTCCATCCTTGTACATGTATATATATTGACCTTTGACCCATTAAAATATACAAGTTGCTATATTCAAACACTCAGTTCCCTCGTAATGCTATTCTGTTTATACCCTTGCTTTTAGTTTATAGTTTGCTTGGCTGCAGTAACCATTTCCACCAAGAATAGAAGCTTTCTGTTCAAAAAGAACAAAGAAAAAAGGGAAAAGAATAGAGGCTTTGGAGAGATGCAACATTGTATTGATCGCAACGGACAAGGTTTAATAACTTCAAACAATCTGAACTACTCTTCATCAATGGCAGGAATATATTTGGAGTGAGAATTTTGTTTTCGACGAATACCACTAATATGTTTTTATAGGAGGGGATAATAATGGAGGGATGCATATCTATATTCCAGTCATAAAGGGTGATATTCTAGCTTCTACACTAACTACAGCCAAGATAAATCTTGTTCCAATAGTGCATAATACTACTTCATACAAAGAACATTTCAATGCTCCAAAACCAGCATTGTAATTAACAGCATTGTAATTAGTTCTTGGTTACTCGCAGAGCATGCCTGACCTTTTGCCACCAACTCACCATGTCCATGTTTTACCTTACCGTACCGGCGGATTTAGAACGAAATCAACAAGTGTTACCATACATGTCATCGTATGTATAAATATATGAAGTGAATGAGTATAAACTACGGGTGTACGTTTATGCATATATGAGTTTTTATAAGATAAATTTATATTTAACCTGGTGTCCTGTGCCTTCCTGAAACTTCACTTGGATTGTGCGTGGCACGGGCACGGAGTAACTAACAAAAAGGCCGACCTTGCAAAGCCATGAACGGCAACATCAAATTTTCTTTGGGCTGTCTAGGTGGCCCAAGAACGCCCTCGCGACGCTGTACTGCAGCCGCCGCCGCCGCACGTCTCGTTCCCCTCCGGCCGCCGATCAGATCAGCTTCGCTCACGCTGCTGCCCGCTCCCCCAGGGGAGCACAGCTCCGGCGAGGCTTCGTCAAAACAAGCCCTTATAAGGAATCCAAAAAGACCAACAGACCCATGGCCCAAGCTAGCACGATTTCAGCCCGGCCCATGCAGGCCTAATAGCCTTGGTAGGCTGGGCCTGAACAGCCAGCCATTCATGTCAAAGATCACCGAAAAAGCCGGGCCCAATAAAAAAGTACGGCCCAAAGCCGGCCCGATTGCTTTTACCGAGGGCTGTAGTATAATTTTGTTTACATACCGGTACCTACCTGGATACAAATACAATACATCCTCGAGGAAACCCTAGTTCCACTTCCGCCTCTATATATAGCGGCCAACCGACGGGTCGATACCCAGAACCCAAGCCTTAGCCGCAATTCGCACGGAGCTCCTCTTCTGTCTGCAGATTTGATTCGATCCGAAGATTTGTTTTCGCCAATTTGCTGGTGCAACTTCTCTTCGTTTTCTTGGTTTTTTTTTCCTTGATTGCTGTGTCAAGATGGAGGCGAGGGCTTGTGATGATTCAGATCCGAAAGGGTCTTAGCGGATTTCGGTGAGGCGATTCAGTCGCCGCTGATCGATTTCATGTTGTTACACACACTGAAGCCTTTGTTTATCTTTTGCGTCGATTTCTTATCTGGTTTTTGAGTATCCGGTTACTGATCTCGTTATTTTTGTCATTTATTTCTTCTTTTTCCTACATCTATTAGTTTGCTTTTTTCTTCTTCTTTTTGTCGGCGCAATTATTTGAAATACAAAAGATGTTTTTTCCCCTCTAAGAGGCAATCGTTGAAGTTGTCAGATGCAGTGCGATGACGAGTTAAATAGGTTTTGGCAGTGGCGACATCAGTCGCCGTGAGCCTTGAAACCATAAAAACGACTTCTCTTTCCACCGAGCATTGCACGATCTCCTGTTTACGTCTCTCAACTCTTTTTCCATGTTTTTTTCGAGTACTTCTGTGTAGCAAATGATGTATTTATGAACAAATTTGCTGCGAAAAAAATTAGGACTTGGTAGCAGATCTGTTGCTTTCATGGCTGCAAAAACGGGATGCGCGAATAACTGATTTAGAATAGTACATTCTTCTTACCTGACTATCGGTGGAGATCGAGGCAGCGCTTTGTGTTGGTAGAGGCGACGCTCGGTGGGAGCTGTGTCTCTGATGACCATGGCGAGGTGGAGCTCCGCGTCGTTGAGACCCACGGTGAGGAGGAGGCGGCGGCGTCAGTGATTAGTGGACGTGGTTAGCGGAGGAAGATGACGCCGGGGCACCAGGCCGTCGATTTTATTTTTATTTTCGGTACCTGGCCAAGAGCCCAGGACGCTAACCAAACATGCCCTGAATACTGTTTGTTAGATGTGAGGCATGGATTACCAGATGAACGAGACAATCTTGTTGAATTCTCTAAACCCTTCCTGCCAGTGCCAGGATTACTCGTGCCAATCAGATACAGCAATTTTTTTGTAACAAAACAATGCAAAAAACATTTCATCTTCCTCGAGTCACGTATGCAGATGAAGTAAAATTGAGAGCCGATTTTCTACATGTTTAGAGGTATCCACTCCATCTCCAGCTCCACCTCCCCGGACTCGGTGAACTGCAGCATCAGGGAGACCTGCTGCTTCACCTTGCGGCCGACGACCACCACGGCGCTGTCCCTGGTGAGCGCGTTGTCGCCTGACTTGAGCCACCGGCCGATCTGCATGTCGCCCAGCAGCTCGGGGTCGCCGAACGCCGCCGCCGCGTTGATCATCGGCTGCAGGTCGATCTCGGCTCCCCATGATGTCGTCCTTGGACAGCACGTCATGGTCGAACACTTGCTACAGGGTGTTGTCATGGAAGAAAGTGCATGTAAGACGCAATTATCGGATGAACACATTCTGATTTTTTTTTTTCTGAAGTTTAGATTCTGCGAGTTAATCACCAGCTTCATTGGCCCGTACTGCCGAGGAACAGAGAGCTTGAGTTCTTCATTCCAGACAGGATTCAGGTTGCCTTTCATTACTGAAGTTTGTGCCTTCTGCACACAACATTGCTACGATCAAATTTGATATAACAAATGTATGTGCTTATTATGAAAGAAGGGTAGCCAACAAAAAAAATCTTAGAATAACTGCATACATGATTCCAAATGTAGTTTTATTGATATGATTACCTGTTGTCCAAGGGTCAAGACGACATAAGGGTCGCTGCTTGACATATCCCTGATAGCTAATTTGGTGCCTCCTATCACCTTGACATTCAATATTCCGATGAACTCCAACCATGCCAACCTGCAAAGTGGAAAAATTGTATTACTGAACATGCTAAACAGGAAATGAAACATCATGTAAACATGCAATTTTGTGATGGACTCACCTCACTCTTGAAACTATCAGAATGGGAGGTACTGTCTCCTTGTTTTCCAGAGTTGCTGGACTGATTAGAAACTATCCGTAGGCTTGGCTTCAGAAATTCTTGTAACTCATATTTTGACCTGAAACATCGAAAATTTATGTCTCAGTGGTGTCTAAACATGACACTGATTATATGGAGTTCATGAATGCACCTCGAATTGAAACACCATCAGAGTAAGTTTGTGAAGTATTAAATTGAATTGAAACGAATTTGTAGTTGAGGAAGAACAGCATACTAACAAAGAAGCATACAGAGTATTTAAGATGTGCAAGACAAAAATGCCTGCATTACCTGATGAAATTTTCTCGCTCTTCCTGGGTGGAATCTGGATGTGGTTTGCGGTACCACTCTGGTAGAAAGGCCTCATATATTGCATTGGCGTGACAATTACCACCAACTTCTATCATGGAATGAACTTCATTGTCAGTCCACTGATCTAGTGTGACCGACAGAACCTGTTCCAAACAAATATTGACTAATAGTGATTGTGCACAAAATACGATATGACAATAAGGTAATTAGTGTATGCTGTCCACTAGTTATAGTTTACATGCTAATATTGCTACTTGCAAACATTGGCTACATTGTTACTAGCACGTTAGTAAGCTACTGAAGTACAGAAACCTTACTAAGTCCAGTTGGATTTTCTTAGAACAGAAAAGGATGGATAAGATGCATAAGATTATTTAGGGCTGCAACAGACCTTTGAAATATGTGAACCGAGACTTCTGTGAACTCCAGAACATTTAAGGCATATGAATACTCCAATATTAGCTGATCTGTAAGGAAAAACTCAATTTCTAAGGAGTCATGGGTAAGAAAATTATTAATAAAGAATTTGGCACAATGTACAATAGCCTGATTATGTACATAAAGACAAGCATGAGTAACAGTGGAGGGATTCCTGAGATTTATATTGTGAGATTTTGCATACTTTATTGTTCCTCTACATATATTCCGCTAGTATTTCATCAGCGAAAGCATCACCAGAGCCAAAGAATAATGGGGTACATAGAAAAAGACATAAATTATGTGAAAACGATTGGTTAAATTGTCATGATTTATGATATAGCTATTTGAGCTCATGCAAACACTCACGCCCATTTGGGATCAGGTGCAATGCAGTCAGCACAAATGTGATTTTTGTTTGAGTATATGAACCTTGTATTCCAATGGGCCAAAAGCCAAAATATATACATGTACAAGGATGGAACAAATGCAAATGGCCTTTCGAGCGAAAGCTGCGGTTTGCTTCTTAGTCTTCGGGCAATCAAGGAGGAACCAAGGAAAACACAATAGGCGAGAAAGAGGCCGTGATCGGAATGATCGCTAGCCCAGTCGCATCAGTACGTCTGAAGGCAAAAGAGTGGAGCGAGAAAAGAAAAGGCGTCAGTGAGGGTTCCACGAAGATATCGAAGAACACGAAGAAGGTGGTAGTAGTGGGTGAGTGGGGCGAGACAAACCGACTCGGGATGTGAATGGGTGAGAAATGTCGGTCGAGTAATCCCAAGGTAGACGAGGCTCCCGGCAATATGGCGATAGCGAGTGGGATCCTCAAGAGGCTCACCATCGAGAGGCGAAGGTGAACACCTAACTCCATAGGAGTATCCACTCTGTGTCGATCGGTGAGACAAGCACGAGTAAGGATATCTGAAGGTACTTCTCTGGGAGAGATAGTAGCCCTCAGCGTAAGTGATCTCAATCCCAAGGAAGTAACGAAGAGGACCCAAATCGGACATCAAGAAGCCCTTCTTGAGGCGCTCCTTCACAAAGGCAATGTCTTGAGAGTCATCTCCGAGAATGATCATGTCATCCACATATAGAAGAAGAAGTGTCAGACCACGTGGAGAGGTGTGAACAAAGAGAGCGGTCGTGAGCCTTTGGCAGAGAAGCGGCGGTGACAACAGAGGAAGCAGTCAAACCAAGCACGCGGGGCTTGTTTTAGCCCATAAAGAGAACGGCGAAGGCGACAAACGAGACCATCGAGGACGAGAATACCGGTGGTGCATGTAGACCTCCTCACGCAACTCGCCATTGAGAAAGGCATTCTTAACATCCAATCGAGAGATGGGCCTTTGGCGAGCAGAGGCCACGGCAAGGAGAATCTGAGCGGTGGTCATGTGAGCAGCGGCGAAAGTCTCATCGTAGTCGCGACCATGCTCCTGCTGAAAACCACGCGCTACAAGGCGAGCCTTGTAGCGCGCAAGAGAACCATCCGAGCGAGTCTTTATCTTGTACACCTATTTACACGTGATAGGAGTAACATGTGCGAGCAAGGGCACAAGATCCCAAGTGCTAGCGCGCTCCAGCGACAATCTCCTCGGACATCGCAAGCCGCCACTCGGGGTGAAGCGGCGACCTCACTGATAGGTCGAGGCTCGAGAAGAGCGTGGCGGCAAGAAAGCCGTAGCGCCCGGGTGGCTGAGTGTGGACGATCACGAAGAGCATATCTGGAAGGAGAAGACGAGTGGACCCGGCAATGATGGAGAGGAAGGAGAAGGCGAGGACGGCGAGAGTAGTGCAAGGGTAAAGATGGAGCCTCAACAAAAGCGAGAAGGAAAATCCGGTGGAGGCGGAATAGATGGAGCCGGAGGGAGTAGATGGAGGATGAGGTAAGCAGTGGTGGAAAGCCGAGAGTCAGAAAAATCGAAAGGAGATCGACTCGAGAAGAGAATCCGGGTGACGGTGGGGAATGAGGGTAGTAAGGACGGGACTCGTCAAAGTGACATCCCAGAAATCCTCATCCTACGAGCAACGAGGTCATAACAACGATAACCCTTATGCTCAAGATCGTAGCCAAGAAAAACACACTCAACCGACCGAGCGATCGACAGTGCGCTCACGAGGTGGAAGAAGAGCGAAAGCACCACGACCAAAGCTGCGAAGATAATCGTGATACGGGCTCGACCAAAGAGACGCTTAACGAGTAGAGCCACGAAGAGCGTTAGAAGGTCAGAGGTTGATCGAAGCGTGCAAGAAAGCGACCTCGGCCCGAGTGAGGGGAGCAGAGGAGGCAAGCATGAGGCGCGGCGGTCTCAAGCAAGTGACGATGTTTACGCTCGAGACACCATTCGAGCGTGAGCACGGGACAAAAGTATCGAGGAAGAGTGCCACCTTTCGGCGAGAAAACAGCGCAAAGCGGAGAGAGATACTCACGCGCAGAGTCGGCCACGAAAAATACGAATGATCGAATCAAATTGAGTGCGAACCATGGTGACGAACATCGATAAATAGAAAGAACACATTTGCTTTCGGACATGAAGTAGATCCAAGTATAACGAGAATAATCATCAATAAAGATCACATAATAGCGATGACCCCTTTCAAGCGAAGAGCTTGGGACCCCAAACATCGAGTGAACAAGATCAAAAGGACAAGTAGAAATAGAATCACTAGTGGGATAGGGGCTGCGGTGCTTGCCAAGCTTGCAACCCATACAATGTAATGATGTGTGTAAATGACCCAAGAACACCACGACCAACTAAAGGCGATGACGCGAGCCACAGAGATGGCCAGAGACGATGGTGCCACCGAGCAAAAGATGTAGTGGAGGGCGCAGAGAAGCGAGAGGTAGTGGTAGTGGCCGGATCGGGTGGTGGAGTCGGCGGAAGGAAGATGAAGCCGGTCGAGCTCCCAAAGACGCTGCGAATCATGGCGCCGAGGCGATGCGAGAGTCCACGTCTGGCGGTCTGAACACAACAAGAATCGGACTCAAGAACAACACGGCGGTTGTGATCGGTGATCGACCGGTAGACATAAGGCGCATAGTAAGTCGAGGAACATGAGAGCTGCAGGAACATGAAAGAAGAAGGGAAAGGATGCCTCGGCTGTAGCAGGAAGAGAGGTACCATCTGCGATCCCGAGCAGTGGAGGAAAAATCGGTGGAGCATACGTAAATAAGGTGGGTAGAATCGGTGTCATATGAAAAGAAGCACGAGTCCAAGATCCACGGAGACAAGATACTGACGAGGAGGAGGCGGGAGGCGAGGAAGGCTGGCGAGAAGCAAGAGCGGTCGAGCAGTAACCCAGGAGTCAGAGGATGAGCGACACCGAGGCGTGAAGCAATGAGAGAAGGCTGCTGTGTGGCGTCACGGAGGAGCCACGGCGAGAGGGCCATCCACGAGGGAGAGGAACCTCGAGCCCCTCGGGGACGCCCGCCCGGACGACTCTGGTCCCTCCTCCGCTTGTAACAATCACGATACACATGGCGGCCATGGCCCGACAATAGGTGCAGTGGAGACCGCCATGAGAAAGCAATGACCATTGGAGGAGTCGGAGAAGGGGTTCTGATCGGTCTTTGAAGAGGCGGCAAAGAAAGCGAGATCTTTGAAGCGAGACAAAGCAGTGCATCCCGAGCCATGCCACGGTGATGAGTCTCTTAGCACGATCGTGAGCTATTTGAGCTCATGCAAACACTCACGCGGGGAAGTCCAGTCTTTGAGGATCAGGTGCACATGCAGTCACGCCACGCCTCGACAACACGGTAGAAGTCATCAACGGTGGCATCAAGGCTGCGAAGAGAATGTGCAGTGCAACCGAGAGATACATAGCATCGCTCGTCGGTGGTAGTGAGCTCGGAGACGCTCCCGCATAAGGTCGTGTCGTTGGCGACCCGCCACATCCATAGAGATGGTCACGGGCATGCTACCCGCTGGGATGGCGGTAGCACGAGCCTCGACCTCTGCCCGGCGCTCGTGGCGTGTACCTCGGGCCGGTAGAGCTCTAGCGCCTCCTCAGGCAAACATTGTTGACCTCAAAAGCCATGCCGTCCGCGCAAGCAAAGAGAGCTGGTAGTCTTGGCGGTGTAGGACGAGGCGACGGTGGCTACGCTCACCGATGAGATGACCCCGGAGACGCCGGGTCGCTGAGGTGAATCTTGAGGTGAGCGGCCCGCTCCCGAAAGTTCGTCCCATCAAAACGAGCTGGGGAGCGGGATGGGAAGAGCCTCCGTAGGAGCCATCTTTTTTTCTCGATTTTTTGTTTTTGTTTTTTTCTATTTCTTTTCTTTGGCCGACTCGGCCCAAAGAAAGAACGCACTGAGGAACCCTAAACCCTTTAGGGTTCCCTGAGCCTCCGGCGGCGGCGACGGCCCGGCGCCGCCCGGGCGGAGGCGACAGCGGACTCGGCGGCGACGGAGGCACAGCGGACTCCGGCGGCGGCAGGAGACGCGAGAGGCCATGGCAAGCGAGCGTCTTGCAGCAGATGGTCAGGGCTCCTCTTCTGCGGCGCCCGTAGCGCCGCCTTCCTCCTCGCTCAAGCCCCGTCCCTTCCGGAAGCTTAGGAGCTTCGTTCGCTCCCGGCATGGCGGTCGGGCGGAGGCGATGCTGTGAGGCGGCGAACCCGATGGCGTGCACGCCACGCTGGTATGAGGAGAAGAGGTCTTGTGGCGCGGAGGCGGCGTCGCTTCGACCAGTGTGGATCCGAGGCGTCGGGTGAGACAACAGCGGCGGCTACGAGGAGGCGGCGGCTGACTACGGCGGCGGCGGCGGCTGCAGAGGTAGGGTTTCAAAACCCTAGCTCTGATACCATGTTTGAGTATATGAACCTTGTATTCCAATGGGCCAAAAGCCAAAATATATACATGTACAAGGATGGAACAAATGCAAATAACACCCTACACAATATATATATCTAACAATTTTCACTTCTGTGCAATAACTCCCTCAGCTTTACCATCTTAGCTGCAAGGCAAAAGTGAAATTTGAGTTCACAGTGCAAGATCAGTGGGACCTGATATGATCACTCGAAATTGTAAGCTAGTATCTGTATAAATCTATGCAAGATGACTAAATGCTTATTCAATCGCAAAAATATAAAAAGAACTACAAATTATGTTTTTTTATCACAAGTTCGTGCATGGTCGCTAACATATTATGTCATTTGCTCGAGCATTTCCTTATGCAACTCCATGAAGTGATGAGTCCCTGGCTGTGTACCTGAGGAAGATTTCCCAGTATCATCATGTCCTCCACTCATCTTAGTTGCCAGAAAGCTCAGCCCTACAATGTGTCAATCCTTCAAAGATGCATAACCAAACAGGAAAGAATAGCTTCAGGAGGCTCTTATCTTTTATCAACATATATTAGTACTACAGATGTAAAGAAGCATTCGAAGAACACTGATGCATTAATAATGGAGCACTGATGTTTCCTTTTGACACCTAAGAAATCCCCATCTCAACTCAAACGGGACCATTCAATCTAATAATATACTATCCTTTCAGAGCCACTAAAACAGATTAATTTGGTCAATCTACCAAAGGAAGGCTAACTTGAACTCTTGATGCGATCAAACAAGAAATGCTATGTGGATCATTTGCTAATTTCCATTCATACACCAGGAGTTAAATTCTACACAATTCACCAAGGAACCAAAAAGAATCCAGAAGTTATGTACCATGATGAAATGAAACCAAGCAATCAAGATATCATCCTTTCTTGGGACCGTACCGAATGAACCAGAGACGAAGGAACCGAGAAAGAATCGCAGGATGCGTCGGAGTGCTGAAGCCTGAAGGGAGCAGAAGAGGAATTTATGGATTACCTCCGATTTCTCCTGGTTGCGAGCGGGCTCTTCGGGCTCGAGTCCTCAGATCTCTCTTATCCCGACTACAACAACAGCTCCATGTGGCTTGGTCGGTAGTTCATCTGCGTCGTCGGGGCCCGATCTGAATTCCGAATATCCCGAGATGACTCAGATTAAAGGGTGGATATATATAGGAAAATACTATTTACTTTCAAGTGTAGTTACTTTCTCCCTAAACCCTTTAATTCTCGATGATTCGTGCGTATTTTCAAACCTAACGGACTTGAAAATCACATGTAGGAGAGAGATCCGATCCAATCCCTATATGGCATTTAATCCTGGCGAAATATTTCTGAAATTTTGGTAATTGATGCTTTCCTTTTCGTCACCTCCATTCCAGGTAAGCGTCTTGCCATACGCATACACTTCAAAGGAGTATGTATACACAAGCGTCTTTCCTTTTGGTAAAACTGATAGGTAGTATCTTCAAAGGAGTAGGTATACACTTCCATAAAAGGTGTATGTATTCGTCCTCTAAAAAAAAGTATATGTAGCAAACACTAAAGGGAAAAGCAACTTTATGAATAGGATCAGTGTACGTGTAGAATGATAGTATCTGCACTTAAAAAATGAGAGTACATGTACATAGATAGGTAGTAGTATGTGTACACAAGCGTATTTCCTTTTGGTAAAATTGATAGATAGTATCTTCAAATGAGTATGTATACACTTCTAGAAAAGGCGTATGTATTCGTCCTAAAAAAATGTAGCTTACACTAGGGAAAAAACAACTTTATGAATGGGAGTGTATGTGTAGAATGGTAGTATTTGCACTTTAAAAATAGGAGTACATGTACCAATTATCACCGGGCAGGCAATACGTCAAAGAGTCGACCATTACAGGAGCAGATGCCAACATTAATAACATGCTACATACTTCCGTCCAAGACTAATCAAGATCGACCATTACGGAGCGGTTGCCAAATCATGTGCACACGGGGATTGCATATAAATGCTGATTATTTTTGCTAGATATGTTATGAAGTATTTTACCGGGTTGCTACGATAGATACAATAGGAGTAATTACATCTGAGAGTAGTATATATATATATATATATATATATATATATATATATATATATATATATATATATATATATATATATATATATAATCATTTTCTTGGGCTTTTTCCTGTGTACTTTGCTTGCTTTCCTGCTAATGGTATCATGCTACTGTTGATTCTCAACCATCCGATCGGAAAATAATGCTCTGGATAGATCAAGATGCCGTAGCAATTTTTTTGGGTGCTATAGCAAATTGTTGTAGAGCCTGCTATTACCAAGCTTTGCCCAAGATTACTGGGCAACATGCGATTACCTTCGTCTGATTTTTTAAAAATAATTTTAGTCAGTAGTAGACAAGGAAAGAACGTAACAACACTTTGACAGGGATAAACTCTACAATACTCCCTCCACGTGAAAAAAAATATAGTTATGGAGCGTGTGCAGTTAAAATTTTGAAACTTTGACTATCGATATTTTTTTAAATATTTAGATTATATACATAAAATTGATTCATCTCGAAAAGTATTTTTATAATATTAAAATTTTATTAAGTTCTACAAAATTATTACAATAGTAATTACTAATTAGTGGTCAAAATTATGTTTTAAGGACACGTGTTAGTACCCAAAACGATTTGTTTTGTGAATTGGAGGGAGTATATCGGTAGTATTGATCTTTCTGGCAATGGACCTATATTTCAGCAAAATGTACATGCAAGGACAAGCATCCAATTTCAAAGGAAAGAACAAAAAATCCCTTCAAAACTATACAATTTTTAGCATTCAGTACAAATTTCTGAATGACAGGGTTATCTATGATCAAACACCATGTCACCAAAGCAATATTTTATCACGAAATTCTGGCCACAACTAGAAACAACTTGGGTTCCTTCTATCAACAGGAACATAAGCATCCATGATCGGCAAGGCACCAATGAACATGAACTACTCTTTGATTGTCATTTAATACTCCAAGCCACAGCTGGGGAACTGCTGGAGACCTCCTTAGGGCTGGCTTGGCCTCTTCAGAATGGATAATCTTCAGCAGCACTCATTCTTCGTCATCATCGTCTTCATTGTCATCAATCCCCACCCAGCGAGTAAACGCAAAGAGAAATTCCTTGAAGGTCACCGTTCCATTTTTGTCCCAATCCATTTCCTCTGGATGCACCAAAAAGTAGATATTAGGAAGACCAACATAAGCAGGTAAACTTTTGTAATGTGGCTTAGAATAACCATTTTAACCAATAACACTAGATCGTAATTTTCAATCTTTAAGTTGAATTGATGGATAAAGGAAACAAAAATATCTTCATATGCAAAAAATGAAGGGGAAAAACTAGTACTTCATTTATTCTGTAAGCACTCATACTGACTGATATTCCACAGAATTTTAAACTGACAAAGCCTGAAACTTAGACACGTCATCAGCTTTTCTTCAACCTACAATCAAATGACTATATTATCTATTACTTCACAAGAACATTGCAGAACAACTAGAGAGAAAGGTGATAAAAACAGTTGTCATTGTTTTCACTAACAGATGTATGTTTTTTTTAGAAGTAATCCGGCAGTACTTTGTTCGAACTTCATCCGACAGTACTTTGTTTGAACTTCAAAGAGGACAGAAAATGTGTGGTGCACCAACATAAGATGCCTATAGCAATTACAATCTAGTTTTGATTGAGAACATAAGACAGACCATCAGAGCATTTTGTGTAATGCTTCAGAAATCAGAGAGGATGTGGTTGCGAGCCAAGATTTATGATGGTGCTACAGAGGATATAACTCACCAAATCTTTTCATGCCTATGCGCCCAGAAGAGCGTTCTCCAGCAGTGGTCTCATTTATTGCTTGTATCATCTCATTCTTACTGACATAACCATCTTTGTTCTTGTCCAAGAAGACGAATGAATCAACCAATGTCTCAAAAGTTGCCTCAAGGTTGCCTAGTCCCATTCTTTTTCTCTAAACAATAATGTCAAGGACATAAAGAGTTTCGTTAAATAGGATCTCAATGCAGAAATGTACGACATATCCACCTAACAGCCCTTATATGATCTAAAGAAATTATACAATGACCAAAGTACAAGAAAGAAATTGTATCTCTTAAACTTCTTTTGAAAGTACTTGTCTAGAAATTCTTTGTAAATCTTCTCTTGAATTTTGTTGCAAACAATAAAAAAAAATCTTTCTAAAGTAACCTCATCTGAGGCACTTTCAAAATGCTCTCTACAGAGATATATCAGTGTGTTGCATGCAAGCATGCAGATTTCTTTTTCCTGCAAGAGTACTACACATCAGTGTACCAAACATCATCTTTAATAAACATATAGCCCAAGTTTTATCTCTTAGTTTTCCAATGAGAAAGAGAAACATGCATGTTCAGATTTTGTTGATGAATTTAGAAAATTAATGTTACTTATATGAAATGTTTCCATTACTAAAAACGAGGAACATTTCCTGATTATGGCTCTCATGTACTGTAGCCCCAGAACCAAGTGACAACAATAACTCTTAAAATTGGCATTTTTACTATATGAAGCGTGAAGGATACTGCTTCTGACACAGCCGGGTCATTGAGAAGATAAACAAGGCACAGGAAGACAATGAACTCATTGAACTTCATGCCCATGTGTTCATAAATGTCGCATGCCTCAAATAGATCTTTAATCTCCTCGTCTGTGAATGAGATATCCAGCTTTTGGAAACAATGCTTCAGTTCTTCTTGATCTATTTCACCATTGGAA
Organism: Hsuehochloa calcarea; assembly: GCA_036346395.1. NCBI lineage: Eukaryota > Viridiplantae > Streptophyta > Magnoliopsida > Poales > Poaceae > Hsuehochloa > Hsuehochloa calcarea. The sequence goes on along the minus strand of CM070596.1, from coordinate 10,142,028 downwards.
TCTTCATCTGCAGAAACACATAAACAAGATTTGTTAGAGCATGTAAAAAAAGAAAATTGAGGGAAAGCCTCGGGAATCGAAGACAAAGGTTTCAATTGAATATTATTATATTACTTACAGGGATGCTAAGTTGAATCCAAATTCGATACAGGGTACTTACAGCAGGTTTAGACTTAAGACCTCCACATGGAGGTAAAGCAAGGAAACTAGAAAAAGGAAAAATGAAACTTGGGGATGTCTATCTCTAATCCCTGGGATTGGTTGTGCTGCTCATATATTCTACTGGGTTTAAGCTATAGGAGATGCAAAATAGATGGAACTTTTAATGAAGCTGACATATAGTAGGTTAGAGGAATATTATAACCGACCAAGTCCATCTCCCAGACTCACCATCTCTCACTTTGTTTATTGACTACCATTGCACTTCCACTCTATTTCAATGACAGGATTTAGTCTACAATAAACACTACATAAGCTAATAAAATTTCAGGGCCGCTGTGCTGCTGATTTCAAAGTTCAAGTATATATATCCAGTTTTCCCTTTGGTGTAATTTAGATGGCATGGTAGAAATAAATATTGGCAGCATCATAGCACTAGCCTAGCTCACATACAAGGGAATACTCACCAAATTGCTGAAAGATAGTCCTGCAGTTTCTCAAACTCTCATCAATTTTAGGAAACTTCATGATAACACTGTTGAATGATTTCACGGAAGTTCCTTGTTGTGCCCTCTGCTGCATGGCTTCAACCATCTTCTTCTCTAACTTTGATGCCGGTGAACTGTGCCTTGGGGAGTCACCCCGTCCAATTACGCCCCCCATTCCAAAAAATCGCACGATCTCAGATCTCGTAGAGTGGTAGGAACTTTTTACCTGGAAATATAAATAATATTTAAGATAAGAGCTTGGCCATGAGCAACTACCCTAATTTTGTGGACGCTCCAAGCCCACTACCATTAAAACAGTAGGTGCTGACCCTGGAAAACTATATTAAAATTAATCCTTTAGAGCAACATACAAAACTATGAAAATAACTAGCCATCCATATATTTAGTCGATTGCCTAACTCTAATTAACATACCTTTTCTAGAATTTAAGACTTAGACAATTCTGCCAGAAATGAAATAAGTTGTTTACACGATAAATTTAAGGTGAAATGTCAAAGGTGTGCAAGCGAGTCCAATTTCAGGAGCTTCTGAGACATCACAGTGGAAGAAGGGTAAAGATGGAAGAAGCAGGCATTCAAATCTTGGTGAATGGAAAACATGTACAGTTTTCAAGACCACGGTTTAAAATAAAACTGAAGAACAGTAGTAACAAATGGAAGCAAATAGCAACCATGATTGTTTGGGATGTTACCCGAAATCTCCCTCAACAGAACTGGAGGAGGCACAAGGCTGCTCTTACGCTCCTATGCACAAGGCCTCTACCTCTCCTGATAACTAGGATCTCTCCCTACCCAACACCCGATATTCCAACAGTAGCTAGCTAGTGATGAATCATGATCACATTTTGGTTTGATTGCGTCATCATCACCGATCACCATTGATGCCAATGCATGGTTCACGCCGAGCATTACTGAGAACAATTACAGCAAATTACGCCATCATTTCGCATGATGGTACTCAATCAACACACAATAATATAACACCAATAACCAGATTAGGCCACAATAACGCACTTGCAAATTTGTTTATTCCCCTAACCCTCGTCCCTGTCCGGATAGCAACAACAAACAAGACGTCTTCATATCAATTAAAAAAATGGAAGGCCAAGGGTCTAAGGACAAACCTGTGGAATCTTTGAATCGCGCACTCACACTGCAGGAATTTAACAAAGACCCGGCACCCTGACCCTCGTCCCTGCCCTACTCGCACAAAGCCACCAAATTTACCACAACAAATCAAGAAATCTGGGTACTCCCACCATAGATTAGAACACCGATTCAAATCACCAAATACGAGCTCGATGGTTCATACAAATCAAATGGCGATTGTAAGAAAAGAAAGATCAACAAAGGGGGAGGGCTTGCCTGCCTTGGGTTCCTTCCTCCTCAATGCATCACAAGCAACCCGGGAAAGAACTTCTTGGGAGGGATCGGGCGGAATCGGCGAGACGGACTGTGCGCTGGGTCGCCTGGCGAATCCGAAACGATGGGAGAGCCAAGGTGGGAGGGGAGGGGAGAGGTTTGCATGGATGGGTGGAATGGAGGGAGGGAAGCGTGGGGGAGGGGAGCCGGGTGAGCGGACCAGAAGGGGGTGGGTGCCGTTAGGCCGTTTGGGTCGTGGGGCCCACGATTCGTGCTTCGGCTGACACGTGGGGCCGACGAGCCTAGCGGGTAACGCAGCGTCCTCCATGCAGATACAGTGTTGGCCACCTGGCCTGTCTTGCTGTGTTTACCGGTACGATTTTTTTATATAGAAAATAGGTCGGTTTTTTTTTAATCATAGCAGTTTATACAAAAATAAACAGTCCACAAAAATTACAAAAATAGATGATATCGTTATTTCAAATGGTGACACATATATTTATGTTTTTTAAATATATCTGTAGAGAATTCAGCCTAAAGTTTTAGTATATTTCACGAAGTTTTTTGGTAATACCTTGATATGTCTCGTAGTTTGGAATCCAAAATTGGACATGAAGGGCAAAATGTGAAGTAGAGAATGCGAGATCGGCGGCGTAATTTGGAATGTGAGTTCGACGACGCAATAACATAAACAGCCCCCTTCGAAGTGAAATAAAAAAGATATTTGGGTTTAGGATTGCCATGCGCGCTGTTGTCCCGATTGTATTTGTTCGTGGAACTGATTCCTTCAGGAAAATATTACGTAATATTTAATAGTCAAAATATTTGAGAAAAGAGATGTAAGTTTGAAAGACTTCATAATTTAATTGTGAATTACATGGCATGTTAGGTTTGGTTACGTACATTAGTAATGCCAACATGCACGAATCAACAAACTAAAATACACCTACAATACATGTGCCCCTCCACGTCTGCCTTGTCGATTGCCTCGAGTGGGGAGGTCGAATGAGGTCCCCACAGCGTCGTCCGGACTACCGATGTCTCCTTCATCCTGTTCATTTCTCGTATGGCATTTCTTGAAGATGTGCCTAGACTCCCTAAAAATAGAGCACTTCTTCATACGATGCCAGACTTTTGCTTCATTCATGTCGTTCCTGATACACCATACCTTTGCCGGCCAACCTTTCCCTTCAACCTATCAATATTCGTGGTCCAGATAAGTTGCTCCCAGGTCGGATGGCTAGTGAAATGGCCAACCACGCTGTAACCATACGTCTCTACACTCTAGGTTTGCATCACAAATTTCTTGTTGAAATAATCAGAGAGGTACTGGCCGGGATGCTGCGCCACCGTCGAACATGTGGCCATGACATGCGAGCATGGCCTATGCAGAAGATGCTTGTTGCAAGTGCATATACAACTAACGCGTCGTAGCGTGCACTCGTGGGTGATTATCTCACGGTTCATCCACGACGTCCTTTATCCCTGCACAGTATCTCGAAGCGAAGCTCCCTGTGTCCATCTTGAATGACCGGTGCATCTCACCCGTCTTGCTCTTCTCCTCTATGTATTTAGTGATCATGATAGAGTACAATACTTTATCATTTTCCATAGAGAGTGACGCGTTGTTGCTTCTATCAACAAAGTAATTTGTGGTACTGCGAAGAATTACCTCCATAATACCAACTAAAGGGAGGCATCTGGTGCCGCGTATGACCCAATTGTACACCTAGCCTAGATTGGTTGTCATGATACCATATCAAGCACCACCCCTGTCATGCAGCAGTGATCACTTCTCCTTATGCTACTGCTCAATCCAGTCTGAAGAGCATTTCACCTGCCCCCCCCCCGTCTTCCTCGCCACACGAGGACCATCTGTAGGTAACTATAGCCATGCTTCGGGAGTCTGGTCAATGCTTGTAGTGGCCTTTATCACTACCCCCTTCTGTGCGTCCAGGTCAGCTCATCCAGAATCTTCAAGAGTGCGTCAAAATTTCGCTACTGGTTCTGGTTGCACGGTCGCTTGAACAGGTTCATCTAGTCTTTGTTATGGAACTGCTTGTAGAAGTTTGCATCTAAGTACCTCATGCACCACCTACTCTGCAGATTCACCCATGAAAGTGGTTCATTCTCTCCTTGTTGTAGCTGAGTTATTGCACTCAGCAGACCCGCATGCCGATCATGTATGACACATACGTTAGGACGGCCCTATACAACAGAAATCCTTAAATTCCTCAGGAACCACAACCAATTGTCTATGTTCCCACTTTCAACGAATGCGAATGCCACGGGAAGAACCTGATTGTTCTTGTCCTGGCCCTTGAACTTTCTAGTCAGGAATGTACCATCCACGTACAAGATTGGATGACAATGCTGGAATGCATTGATGCATAGACCAAAGGCGAAGAATGCTCGCTTCAGTACCCTCTTATTGCCCCACTTTGGACGCATGGAATCTTCAATGGCGACATGAGTACCGGGATTCCTGTCCTGTATGACCTGGAGTTGGTCGGGTAGGTTGTGGTAGGAGTCCTCGAACATACTGAACCTTGATTCTAATACCTTCTGTTTTGCCCTCCACACCTTGGCATAGTTGATTGTGTACAGGAACCGTGCCTCAATCGCCCAAATGATGGATTGCGGCTCAAAATCTAGATTCTCACCGTACATGATGTTCGCGATGAAGCCTGATGACATGTTCTTGTGGGACTGCACGAACTCAACGACAACACATGTGTGAGGGACCACTATAGAGCATTTACAGTAGTGCCCCACTTAGGCTAAAATGCGTGCACTCGCTAAGGGCATCCCTCTATGTCGCACTTCACATTGTAGCATCTTGGGTTAGACTTGACGACTGTGAATGTACGCCACACCGATAAGACCCAGAATTTAACCACACCCTACATGACATCCTTGCATTTGTATATGGCTCCTTGCCTGACCTCGCTCTGGTTGTACTCCCATGGCACACATGATCCTTCGTTAATGACGAGGTTGTCCAACTAGTATGTGTTCCACTCGGATGGAACCACCTGATGTTCCACAACATCCTCATCGTCGGATTCTTCATCTTCTGACAATGCCAGGTAGTCCTGGTCTTCGAGATCCATCCTTTAGACTAGGGCTTCCATCTCCTAACCCTCGTTAGCAATCCCACTAGCTTGCCTGACTGAAGGAGCTCCTTCCACACGGTCTTCATCGATAGCATCAGCAACTCCCGAACTTTCGGCCATTGTGTGCAACACGCTGTGGCTAGAGTCCCTGAGTTCTTCTTCTGCATCACCACCCCATTCTTGTTCTACCACCGATGCAGTAGTGGGCTTGGCATATGCTTGGGCCAGAAGGATCAAATCCCACCATTCCTCCCTCGCCCTGCGTACATATGAATGTCATGTCCTTATTTTCTTGAGCTGCACTAACTCCCAATATGTACCCTGTGGTGCTCGGTTGGCAAGACAACTCAATCTCACATCATACATAGCATAGTCCAAATCGAATGTGTGGAACAACCACCGCATCATAGCGCCCCATGTACATGCTTTGGTCTTGTTAGGGCCATAGTCACCGATTAAAAATAACGCAAATCAATCCCTTCGGGGCCCTCCAGAATAGTACCCTGAACGTAGTAAATTTTGAAATTAGTATAGTCTGACATATTTGATGAACTCCACCGTAAACAAGATTACCATGATTAACCACATATGTAAAACTAAGCTACCCACCGAAAAAGGATTATGTACAACATACTACATTACGTAACTATACATCAAAAATTATGTAATCCATTTGGTTAAAAAAATTACATAAAAGGTCAACGGCCGAACGGGTAGCGCTTCGCTAGCTTCTATCCTCCCCTCTATTCCCCTCTGCTCCCTCTCTTTCCCTCCCCTCTTTCTCTTTTTTTCTAATAAAAGTGAGTTGTGCTAGAATTTTAGGGTCTTTTATAGGATAGATTGTGTCACTATTTAGAATGACGACATGTACTTGCGGGGTCCCTGTTGTCATTTGAAAAGTGATTTTCCTAAATTTTAATATTAAAAAATTTAGGGACTAACGGGATTCCAGACGTCATTTGAAATGGCAATTTTCCTAAATTTTAAAGTTAAAAAAATAGGGACTTGCGGGATCCCTGTCGCGTGGCAGAGTGTGGTCTTTTCGGTCTGCAAAAGTGGCACTATATGGCGTGAGCAAATGCGGTCTTTAAAGTCTGAAAAGGTGACGTGTTAGAGTGCAGACTTTTCGGTATGAAACGGTAGCGTCGTAGTGTGCGGTCATCTCGCTCTACAAAAATGGGGTGTAAAGGCTAGAAATAGGGTTGTGTGGGATGTCGCGATGTTGATTCCCTCACATGGTTACCTATACACACATGAAAAAATAGTATCAAAACACGAGACTAACATAATGTAAGTTGTACAGAAATTAATATTTACATGGTATGACTGATATTTACAACAACAAATATCTACTCATAGGCTCTCCTGGGGCGTACCCCACGTGTGGCCCCTAGCCTCGTCTGGGGTGGCTGCGGGCGCTGGTAGGAGTACGTCTGTAAGATCGAGGAGGCCGACTAGAGGGGGGTGAATAGGTGGTTTTAAAAAACTTTTGGTTGAAATCGATTTCTAATCCAGAAGAGTAAGTCAAATCAGTTTTGCATAATTAAGGCCTAAAACAACTAGTCTCACTAAGTTCACTAACAATATAAGACTATATCAATGATAGCAAATATACAAAGACATGAAAGTAATTTAATTCTAGAAATATAAATTGCACAAGGTAAATCACTAGAGAGCAAACCACAAAGACACAAGGACTTTTTACCGTGGTGTTCGGAGACTTACCGGTCTCCTCTAATCCACATTGAGGTAAGCCCAAACTAATTGGACCGTCTCTACGAATTAAGCCAAACACCTCAATTCCACTAGTGGTAGCTCTTTCTCGCTCCGGGTAGGTGAGCTCCAACCTTCACAACACACCGGACCTCTTCACAATCTCTTTGAAGAGACCACCGGACACGACACCTCCAACACCATCTAGCAGTCGGCAAACTCCAAGAGTAATAAGTCAAGCCCCTTGCTTGACTCTCACCACGTGCAACGAATGCACAAGCTCAAGTGGATATAAAATCCAACTCTAGATGCAACACATGCAACTAGACACCTTGCTCACAAGGTGCAACACATGCACAATTGAGATAAGAAGCTCATACTATCTCAATAGAATGAAATGGAGTGCCAAATGTTATTCCACAACCAGCCAAGGGGGTATTTATAGCCCCTACCACAAAAACTAGCCATTGGAAGGATTTACGATAGTACCGCCGTTGAAAACCCGGTACTACCGATCTTCGACTCAACGGTTGGAACAGTAGCATTTAATGCTCTGAACTAGCCGTTACACATAAAGTTGTGGTACTACCACCAACTATAAATCGGTACTACCGCATCGCGGTCGTACAGCTTGGCTAGAATGGAGCTTCCATTTTTCAGAGCTCAAGAATTCTCAAAAACACCTTCTCTGAAAAAACTCGTACTGCCATGTAAATATTGGTATTACCGCACTCCGGTAGTACCGCTCAAGAGAATATGGTCATACCGATTCAAGGGAGATCAAAACTCCCAAAAACACGCTCTCCGTAATATACATGCCGCCACATAAATATAGGTACTACCTACTTGCGGTAGTACCGTAGCTGAAGTGCGGTCGTTCTGATTTTTTCAAAGAGTATTAAACCACTCGAAAACACACACTCTATATTTTACATACCACCATACATTTTTCGATACTACCGACCTACGGTAGTACCACAGTTCAAATGTGATCGTTCCGATTGTCAGAGAGATTCAAAACATCCAAAAAAACATGCTCTTTGGAAAATACGTACCGCCAAAAAATATCGGTACTACCGCCGACTTGCGGTAGTACCACTTATCAATAACGGTCATACCGTTTTTCAAAACTTTTTTCCATAAGCTCAAATCAAAGCAATGCATGAACCCTAACAATTTACAAAATACATTTACAAATTTAGATCATGCAACAAGGAGTAGGTACATGGACTTCAACCATTTGCAAAGTATAGTCACATGCTACAAGGATTAAATGCATGAGCCTCGACTATTTGTAAAACACATTCGCAAATACTAGTATCATATCATGGTGAGCTAGAGCAAGCGAGATTGAGCTATCAACACATGATGGGACTCAAGCTACTAGGAAAGACCACTCTTAATAGTACGACAACTTATACTAACAATCTGGTCTCCCAACCAATCACCGAGACCGGTAAAAGATTAGGAACACATCCTTAGCCCTTGCTAGTCATACTTTTGCCTTGCACATCCTCTTGAAGGTTGATGGCGCACATCGTCAGTTCAAGTCCAGTTTCTTGACTTGAATATCATCAATACATGATGATCTTCTTCACTTCGGGATCTTATCTTGATGCCCATCAACATATGATGACATCCTTCATCCCGAATCTTGACTTGAATATCATAAACACATGATGATCTTCTTTACGTACCCTACATCAACACATGATAGGTCTTCTCTTGACTTGATGAACTCATGATTATCTTCTCTTCGAGATCTTGATATATATCAACACATGATGCATCCTTCACTTGACTTGATGACAATTAACTCATGATGTCATCCCAAGTCACCGTCATCATGGAACTCAACCTATTTCACCAACTCATAAAAAATATTAGTTCCACAATGTGATTGTCATTAATTACCATAACATACCATTAATTCATAATGGTGTATCAAGATACTTCAATCTTTCCCTCTTTGGTAATTGATAACAACCATCACATTACAAATAATTGAATATAAGAACATATGAGTATATATAAACTACACAAGTTTTATATACTCAAGGGTATGTTTCAAAGTAAAGATTCCAAGTATATGTGGACAAAGAAATATGGATCAATACTAATGAAACCAAAAACATAGAGTGAACTCCTCCTAAATATGTAATACATGAATATGTAAAAAGAACATATGCACATATTCAAGTTAGAATTTTTGGTGGAGTTCAACCTATATTTTGGATCTGAGGAATACAACAAGATATAAGAATTTGATGTCAAATGTATACATCTTTGATTTTTACCTTTTCATCCAAATAAAACTACACAATAGGTATATCAATAGAAGTGTTAGTCTCACATATGGATTTGGCATTAATCACCAAAATATTCTATTAGCTCATAATGGCGGTCTAGATTCTTCAACGTCAAAGGCTTAGGCGGCTGAGGTACCCTATGATAAATCTGTGGTCCGATCTTTGAAAGGTATTGATAAGTCGATTGTGGAGATCTCGACGTTGATGATCCAAAGGCTTCGACCAAACAGATCGAACCCCTCGCAATCACTACATCACTGCTCGATGGTTATCAACCGTGCCGAACGCATTTGACCTCGCCAAGAAGGCTATCTCCTGCATGCGAATCGAGAACACAAGCAAGAAAGTAGAAGATGCAATCTGATATTTTATTGCAAATATAGATGAAACTCACAATATGGGGTTTCTCAACCGAACGTGCGGTGAGACTGCTAAGCAGAATAATCTCAAAGAAAAATCCACCCTAAACTATGACGGCTACTATATATATATATATATTGGGGGACGTGAGGAGGTCGTCCTAGGGTTGTGCGGCGTGGAAAGAGGCGTACACAACCTGGACTCCGACCTCGTTATGCTTACAAGGCCCAAAACGTTGACGCAACACTTTATTCACTATTTATGTCACGTATCTTTGGTCGAAGAACTGGTCGTAGGACTGGTCTTGTGGTAGTCTTGAGGAGTCCATGCTATCTCTGGTCGTAGATTGTGTCCACCGAGTACTGTGCTCGCTTCTCTGGTCGTAGATTGCTCCCAACGAGTCCCGGGCTCGCCGAGTACTGGTGAAATTGGTCATAGGCCTTCATGAAGTGGTCGCAGACCCTGCGGAATTGGTCGCAGACCTTTTTGAACTGGTCGTAGTCCTAGATTCCTAAGTACAAGTAAATTATCTCCGTTAGGCAGCATCATAGAGTTCTCAAATAATACAATCAGCCCTAGAAACGAATTTATCTAATAAATAAGTTGACGAGCACGTGCTTGAGTAATTGGACTTTGCACATCATTCAAAGTAGTAGGAAGAGGAGTGTTCATATCAGTAGAAGTGATGTCCTCATCACCCAACCGATGCGAGTAACTTGAGGGGGTGTCACATGGGGGTCCTACGTCGGCTAGCTCGGTCCGGCAGCATCGTTCAGCTGTGAAGCCCCAACGAAGACTTGGCTGCTCTCATCGTGCGAAGGCCCACTACCCCGGCGTCGTAGTGTCCATGCCTACTCGAGCTTGAAGTCCCGGGCGTGATTCCTCGTGCGACACCACCTCCTCGTCCCAAAGGGGTGTACGAACTGTGAAGTAGTACATTATGCATGTAAACATGGTGAAAAATGATAAAATAGTATGTTATGCATGTAAACAAGATAGACATACCTCATCGCACGAAGGCAGCGGACGGCTTTGCGTACTCCTGCCCCGTGTACGGGTGGAACTCAACACCGTCAGAGAAAATTATCGTTACTAACTAGTGGAGTTCAAAATAAACAACCGGCGCGAGTGTTTCGAGTTGACCTACGAACTGAGACGGGGTACTCCTAGCACGGTGCCACGAGGACCAGCCTGCCATGTCTAGGTCAGGAGTTGTGGGTGGACGCACCGTGGCTCACCCTCCGTCCATGCACAAGTGGGTCCACCACGACCCTCGACCTATGGCAAGACACAAGCTGGATGCTTCGCCTCGTCTTCTCGACTAACTTGTCCATGACCTCTCGTATCTCCTGCATCATCATGCTGAACCGCTCCTTGAGCGTCATACGACGCATGGAGGTCGCCAACTCGTGCATCTCCCATTGTAGATCAACATGTACACATAATTAACAAGTAATACACCAAAAACTTGTGAAGCAAATAATAAGAAGCAGGTGGAAGAACATCATCGAGTCCTTCATCATCTTCCTCTATAAATATGCTCTCTGTCACCTATGTATCACTTGAAATATCTGATCTAGCTCCACGGCTAGTCTCATCAAAAGTGACATTGCATGTCTCCTGAACAAGATTAGTTTCAGCATTAAACACCCGAAAACCCCTCGAATGTGCAGGATAACCCAGAAATAAACCATCAAAAGTTCTAGACTCAAATTTATCTAGGTTATCTGTCTTGAGAATAAAACACTTGGATCCAAAAACTGGAAAATGCGAGACAGAGAGTTTTCTACCAAATCGAAGCTCATAAGCAGTCTTGCCCAAGGAAGGTCTCACAAAGACACGATTAGCAATATGGCAAGCAGTAGCAACAGCTTCGGTCTAAAATCTTATCAGTGTGCTATACTCATCTAATATCGTCCTAGCCATCTCGACCAGGGTTCTGTTCTTCCTTTCCGCAACTCCATTTTGTTGAGGGACGTGTGGAGAAGAGAACTGATGCTCAATACCACGCTCATCACAAAAAGAAGCAAATGAGTCATTCTTGAACTCCTTGCCATTGTCACTACGGATTGCTCTCAAGACACCCGGAAGTTCAGAAGCCAAACGAAGAACCAGATCATGATAAAACTCAAAAGCTTCATCCTTCGAAGCAAGAAAGAACACCCAAGTGTATCTAGAAAAATCATCGACTATGACAAGAATGTACCATTTTCCAACAACTGACCGAACCCTAGCAGGACCAATAGTATCCATATGAAGCAATTGTCTCGGTCCGTCGGTCATGACCATAGTCACTGAAGGGTGTGAGGCGGCAACTTGTTTGCCATACCTACAGGGCGCACATACAACATCTTTGATGACTTTGAGTTTGGGCAAACCTCTCATAAGCACAAGGTTGCTAACTCGCGTCACATGATCGAAACCAATGCGCCCCAAACGACGGTGCCAAAGCCAGAACTTAGAAGAAGAAGATGAAATCAAGCATTTGAGAGAACCAGCAAGAGATTCAGAAAAGTCAGCTCCAAAAATCCTAGCAACTCTAGTAATTCCAAAAATAAGCTCACCAGTTGAATCAAGCACCCGACAAGTATTTTTCTTAAATATAGTCTCATAGCCATCATCAAGAAGTTGAGACACAGAAAGCAAATTAAACCTTAGCTTGTCCACAAGGGCGACGTTCTTGAGAATGAAACTGTCGTTCATCCTGATCGATCCTGTTCCTTCAATTCGCCCTTGTTTATCATCTCCAAAGGTGATAAAATCATCACTGTCGACCGCGTGAAAGAGGTGAACCATTTTGAGTCTCCGGTCATGTGGCGTGAACAGCCGGAGTCGACGAACCACGTGTCCTTCCTCTTTCCGCGGTAATCCTGAAAATCAAGGAACAGAAGAACGATGTGTCTCAATACTGGGGTTAGTTAAACAAGACTTAGGAACCCAGTACTGAGACACACGTCTGCGAGTAGTATGCAAAGCAGAAGTACTATCCTTGATTTTATTTAAAGTTCTGTTATGAGCAATGGTTAAAGTAACATGAGAGTTATCCTGTCTAGGAACATGATGATGAGCATGTGATACAAATCCTAAACAAGGTTTCTTCTTTTCTATGTTACCATATCTCATAAAAGCTCTAGGTTGATTAGATGAAGTTCTAGCAAAAATTTTCTTATCATTTTTCAACTTACGCCAACAGAACTCAATCAAATGCCCACCCTTTTTACAATAGGTGCAATGATTGTGGATATCGTGAGGATATGTGCACGATCTCAGGATGATGAGTCAATTGGCAATGGCGTTGTTGGTTTGCAAAATCTCGATGTTTGTTTGCATGTGTCGGATACAAATCCTAAACCGCCCGTGGAGGAGTCCGGCCGGTCATGGTGGCGGTCCGACCGCTAAAATTTTTTGGTTTTTTCAAAAATAGGTTGTGTAGGCAAGTGAGGAGTCTCTGGATGTGGTCCCACCATCAAAAGTTCTATTCGTTTGAAAAAAGGTTTGAATTTTGAGTTGTTGGCTAAGTCCTTTGGACGATCCGATGAAGCGGTTCAGCCATGAAATCGGTCGGACCGCCTAAAAGGCGATCGGGCCGGCAATGGCTTGAAGGTTAGCCAAGTGTTGCATTGTTGTGTATTATTGTGTATATTGTATGAACTTCAATGCTTTATTGTTGTATATTGCATTGCAGGCGGCGTGGGTCAAGTTGTGAAGAACTTGTTCCGAAGCGGTTTATTTGTCTATTCTCATGCGGTGGCTTGCGAGTCAGCGGCGTCAGCGGTGAGTGGATCGGGACTACGCTTGGAGAGCCGAGGTCCGAGCGATCAAGGATCTGGTGAGTGGTCGTGTGACACAAGCGTGGTGCGGAATGGGGCAAGATGGATCGAACGGGTGGTTCGATCAGATGTGGTTGGATCGGCGGTGCGGATATCGGTGTGAGTCTCGGGAGGTTCCGATGGGATTCGGACAAGAGAGGCTTGGCGACGCGATGAGAACGTGATCAACCTACACGTGGTGAAAGCGAGCGATTGCGTCAATAGTTATGTGTGTGTGGGTCCCATGTGTAAGTGACCCCAAAAGTGAAACCCTAACTCTCTAGTATAAATAGAAAGGGGGGAGATGGAAAACGAGCTAAGCACTCATTTGGCATTCCTTCTTCCTTTTCTAGGGTTTGGAGGAGAGGAGAGGAGAACTAGGGTTTGGAGTGTGCTCCTTGTTGAGCTCTTGCCCTCCTTGTTGGAGAGGCTTTGTAAGCATCTTGTGTGACCGAACAATCTTGTGATGCTCAATTGAAAGATCGTTTGCTCCCTTTTGTGTTCTTCTCCCTTTTGGATGATTTTGGTGCTTCCTTGATTCAAAGGTTCATGCTTGGTCTCTTGGCCTACTTTATCATACTTTGATGTGTGGGATTACTCCTAGAGTCATCTAGATCATCAACCCCCACAAGCAAGTCTTGAATCAAGATTTTCATATTTCTAGGGTTTGTGCATGTAACATCCCAATTTTCAGAGCTTCAAAAATCTTTTAAATATGGGTAGTAAGAAAATTCACCATTTGGATTTATTTGAATATTAATTTAAAAAGCTTAATATGGACTTTAAGGACAAATTGATTTAATGTGCTTAATCCCAACATCAACAATTGTCAAAACTATTTTATTTAGATTCTATATGCTTGGATATATTTTATGTAAATTTTCGGAATTTTTCCAAAGTCATTTGCTATTTCCTAATTGCTATTTGCATTTTCTGGATTTATTTAAAAGAAAAATCATATGAAAATCCTTCGGAACAGTGCTGGGCCGAAGCCCAACACTATTCCAATTCGGCCCAACTCCCTCAGCCCGACTTTCCCTCAGCCTCGCCCGCGCTCGCTCCCAACCGTCGGATCGCCATCGCTCATTTGCTTAACCGCCCGCTTGCTCTCGTGGCCGGTGGACCGCCGCCTTGACTCGGTGTCGACTTCGTCCGAACTCCCGCGCCCGCCCTCGCCCGCCCGCTTCTTCGCCCGCCGTTTCGCTCGGGACTCCCGTCCTCGGCCCCGCTAAAAAGCCCCAGAGCCCGCCGATCTCTTCGCCTCTCTCCTCCTCCGAACCCCGAGTTGCCAGTCCTCGCCCTCGTCTCCGTTCGCGGCATTGCCGAAGAACCCGTCGGCCGAACCTCCATCGCCGCTGAAATTCTCCATCGCTGACCCTCGTTGGCCGAGCAACCGCCGCCGCTGTGATCGCAATATCCCGGCTTCGCCGTGTCGCCGCCACCTCCGCCCTCGCTCACCGACGCGCACCACCGCTGTCGGCTCATCCGGCAAAGCCTACCCGTCACCGCCGGTGGCCGTCGTGCCTCACCGCCTCCACCGGAATTGCGCCCACTCCCGACACTCCATTTTTGTAACCCGTGGCGCCGCGTAGTCGCGTCGCCGTATTTGGCCGGCAATTCTCGAGGGCTAGCTTTCGTCTTGAATCGGCCGACCAAGTTACGCCCGGCGCCATTCGGCTCCCCTGTCCGTGTGGCGCTGCGTGTCACGACCATGATTGTATCCTAATCCTCGGTGGATTTGGTCCACCATGGCGAGGATGACGATGGGGCCCACTGTCGATCTGATTTTAATTATTTTCTTTTCTCGGTAGCGCAAGCATTGCGCAATAATTCGATTTTCCTTTATAAAATTAATTCGGGAAATTCGAGAAAATCCAATTTAGGGTTTAATTGATTTTCCAATCTTCCAAAGCCCATATCTTTTGCATCCGAACTCCGATTGAGCCCATTCAAATTTGTAAATTCATATAAAATTCAGATCTATTTATTTATGAATTTTATTTAATTTTTGGAGTTTGTTTTGCCTCTGTTATTTATTTGTTTTGTTTCTTTTGTCTCGTTTGCGAGTAGACGTCGATACTGGGAATTTTGCGAGAAGAAGGAGCACCTCAAGACCAAGACCAATATCTAGATCTATTCCAAGGCAAGTTATACCTTTGATCATATTGAACCCAGTTTTCAAAATACTTTGTTTCAATATATTGCATTCTATTTCAAGTATTTATTTAAATGCTTTTGGGTGTAGTTATTAATCCAAATTGTTATGCCACCTTGTCTATTGTATGCCATGATCTTTTGTCACCCTAGGTTGATTAATTATTTAGTTGGTATTATTGTAGCACCAACGTGGGTTGGTTAGATCGATTAGGCGCTTAGCTATGCCACGAGTCATCATTTCATGTGAGAGTTGCAATTATAAATTTGACTAAGTGATTATAGAACTGTGTGATGAATCTGTGTGTCTTTGTGTGCTATTACTCGTTGATGGCATGTGTTGCACTTAATCAACGAGGTGGGAAAAGATTTAGACCGAGGCAAGTGGTGGATTCGTGTGAATGGTGGATCGTGTGATATAAACTTTGTGATTTGGGAAAAGCGGAAGTCTTGCCTTAGTCAATTAAGGACTTAACTTTGTGCGCCATTGGCTGGACCTTCTTTATGCGACCACATGCCTAGTATGGGTGGGCTGACTTAGTAAGTTATGGAGTCTTGACATTGACAACTCGGGTTGTATTTAAGCTATGTGATGAAATTTGGAGGTGTGATATGTCACATCGCGGGGATGATTCATTGCATCCTGTCCAATGGTGTGTGTCGTTCCAAAATTTGTGTGTACAAATTGGACGGCGATAAAACACACAGAGTGTCATTGTTTGAGATGAAGTCTACGAAAGGTTTTGTTGTGATCAACTCTAATCCGGTTGGTTTCATCGTGTGGGTAAAGTGTACAACCTCTGCAGAGTGTTTAAACCAATCTATTCGAATAGCCGCGTCCTCGGTTATGGACATGCTCGAATTTCACACGAGGGTAGATTTTCATAAAACAATTGGGTTGGGTCGGTTTGTGTGAGATAACTTGTTCATTGTGTGAAAGAACTTGTTTAGGTATGTGTCCTTTGTGAAATCAATTGTTAACTTATTATTGTCTATTTGTTTTGAATTACGCTTTCAATCTATTATTTGTATTCAATTGCAAATGTTGCATTTCGCAAAATAACCACGAAGCCATTTCTTTGGAATAAGCCATCATGTATAAATGCATTACGTGGTATGACTTGCGATGCACGGTGTGTACTCACTCTTGCTAAACAAATCAGCGAAGTGGAGGAGTCGTCTTTGCTTTTGAAGAAGAGTTCTCTGAAGGTTGAGCGTTAGGGTCTTGATCGATCGGTTGCTGTGGTAAATTGATGGGAGCCACGGAGTTTATTTCGTTTCATTGCAGTTTATTTCTTTATTGTCGACCTTGCATGGCTTAATAAATGTAAACTTCGACCGTAAGGTCCCAATGATTATTTGTTATTTAAATGTACTCGTTTATTCTTATATTCGTTGTATGGATGTGATATTTCATCAATGTTGACCTTTGTGTGCACTAGCGTGATCTGGACTAGTGCACGAGAATACACGGAGGGTCCAGATTTGCATATTTGGGTCCCGACAGAGGTGGTATCGAGCCATATCGATTGTGTAGTCTTGACCCTAGTTAGATTGGCCGTTCTTAGTGAGTCCAAACTATTTTCTAAAGCAAAATTAACTTGCAAGATTAATTAAACTCCTTAACTCATCTCATGTCTCTCTTGACTCAACTATTGCTGAAATTCTTTCTCTCCCATTGTTTTAAAGTTGTTTTCATATCCTTGTCCATCTTGACAGATGCCTCGTCTTGAGTTATGGAGAGCGCAAGGGAGGACTTCTTGTAGAGCTTTGGAAATTGCTACAAGTACTTGGAGGGTTCGATCGTCCATTGTACCGTGGCGGTGCTTGGATTGTGAGCTACGAGATCGTGGAGTAATCGCCATTTGACCATCTCGCCGAGCGAACACCAAGGCAAGCAAACCCTTTGAACATCTCATTCGAAGGAGTATTTGGATTGAAGCAATCCAGAGTCTTCACGCCTTGCCATCCCGAGGATCGCAACATCTACTCTCGAGAGCTTCGTGGCGGTCTTTCGTTATCATCCCCGCACTTCCGGACGTGGATCTTGCCGCACGTTTTCCGCTCACGGAGGAGAAGACAACGCCACCGTCGTGCATCTCGCCCGATTCGCGGCTGCTCGGAGGAATCGTTGGAGTTAGCCGCCAGAGTGGAGTGTACCTATGAGACTCTTGAGAGTGAAGAAAGGATCGCTATATTAGAAGAAACTCTTTATGGGCGACACAAGAAGACATCAAGAGGAAGACCCGAAGAAGGCGATGGACCCGGTGAACCAAAGAGAGCAAGCAGAGCTGGAAGCACCCAGAAGACTTTGCACGAGGACACTGCTCCTATTGCACCATCCGGGACATCGAGGATCGGTTGCGAGGATGCGGCTCACTTCGAGTCTACAGCAGGCGGGAGCACCGTCAAGGCTGCGGAGGCTATTTGATTGAGTAGTCTGTTCGCGTTGTTTGAGCTTAGCAGTTTATGTCTTGAGTCGCCCTTTAGGCGGTAGTTTGGTGTGCTTAAGTTCGTCCTTATTTTTGTGTGCAAGTATGAGTGCAAGGGCCCTTAGGCATTTGTTGCAAGCCATACTATTATCTTAATCAATATAAAAGTTTGATTGAGTTTTCCTAAAATATGTTGTTGGGTTTTACCTACCCGCTTAGTTCTACAACTTATCTCGTGCTTGCTACCTTATCTAACCCTTGGAGATTCATCAGATGGTTCAGACTCGTCAAGCTGCTGCAAGTGGTTACGATACTCCGTGTCGAAGGGACGGAGCAAATCCCCTGAAGGGTTCCACCACAAGCACCTTGATCGATCTGCGAATTTTGGAGCATTCATGACGGCTCGGACCGGTGATGTACACCATGATGAATCAGATGCAAGCTATGAATAACCAGAGCAACAACAATCAGCATCACAATGGAGCCTCAGTTGCTCATGGTCACAATGGATCATCCAAGTTGGCGGAGTTTATGAGGACCCGTCCACCAACCTTTTACGGACATGTCTCACCAAGAGAAGGCGATGATTGGCCGTGTTATTGAGAGGAAGCTGCGATCACTCAATGCGGCGATCATGAAAAAGTTACATCGCCTCTCACGGATGGAAGGCATTCTTTGCCGAATGGTGGGAAAACTTTGTCTTGCGCATGGAACGCCACAAGATATTACTTGGGAAGAGTTCACAACCGCTGGCCAAGATCATATCACCGAAGGAATCATGGATCGAAGAAGGATGAATTCCGTGCTCTCAAGCAAGGAGGAATGTCGATGTTGATTACCTCAACAAGTTCTCACAACTTGCTCGATATCTTTGCAGAAGATGTCGCCAGCGACAAGGCTCGTCAGTCGTTTTCGAAAGGATTGAACTGGACTTCAAGTCAACTTGATCGCCCACACCTTTCACGATTTTCAAGAGTTAATCAACAAGGCTTTGATTCTAGAGGATAAGCGCAAGGAATTGGAAGATCATCGTAGCGCGAGAATGGCTCGGCAAGGAAGTCACCAACCCCGGTGAGGGCAAGAATGATTCCACCGCGATTTAGCCGTTTTCCACCACGAGTCGCCAGCCACTGCACCAACTTCAAGACTCGCCCGGTTGCTCGAACTTCCGCAACCTGCACGATCAACCCCAATCCGATAGAAGCAACCCACGAATACAACGAGTTTGCTTTACCTGTCGTCAGCCAGGGCATTTCGCCAACCGATGTCCGTAGAATGGGACTATCACTCCAGTACGCTTCAACCTTGGGAACACACCAGCCAAGACACCAGTACAAGGCAACCATCAAGGAGAATCATATTTAATTGTTTCTTATCTTTAGAGAATTTTTCTAAGGTATCCTTAAGATAAGCATTTTCATCTTTAAGATTAACACATGATTCACAGGTTTTACCTTTAATGGCTCTAGCATATTTCTCCTTATATAAAGCAGTTTCAAGTTTAAGGGCTGGACATGAAGCACATGTAGAAGACTCAATACTGTCCTTAAGCTTGACATATTTAGCTCTAGCTGCTTCTAAGATATGTTTGACTTCATGTTCGCGTTCTAAGCAGAAAATGCAAAGGCTAGAATCAACAGCTCCAGAAATAACGAACTTGCTAGACTCTAAGCATTTTTCACATGGAGCAGATTTAACCTCAACTAGCTCAGTCCTAGCATTTTCAAGTTGTTACAAGACAATATTATGAGCAGATTGCAATTTAGCAAATTCTGAATGTAAAGCATGGCAGGATGAACATTCATCAAATTCAAGACTCTTAGCATTCTCAAGTTCTAAAGTCAAGTTACCTATTTGAGACTCTAAATCCTTGTTCCTAGCCATGACATATTCTAAAGCCTTATCTTGACTCATAAGTTGCTCAAACATAGATTCACATCTATCAGAAAGGACATCATAGGAAGGAGGTACCTCATTGTTGTCGTCATCAACGTAGTCGGCCATGAAGCACAAGCCAGTGAAGTCCTTGGCCTTCCCTTCCTTCTTGTTTTGAGGGATCTCCTCCTCCTTGTCCTCCTCGCTCCTGGACTCCACATCGCTTAATGATTGATCCTCAAAAGCGGCAAGCACCCGGTGAGCGGCCTTAGTCAGCTTGGCAGTATCAAACCTTGAGTTGTTCCATTGAGGCTTCTTCCAAGCTGGCTTTCCCTCCTTATGGTTACTCTTACCTTTCAGTTTGGGGTAATTTGCCTGAATATGATTGAGCTCAGCACACTCATAGCAAGTCACGGGACCTCCTCTTTTTCTGTTTCTCATATTGTTGTAGGCCCGTGTGACCTTTTTGACTATGAGGGACAACTCAGCCTCAGGGAAACTCTCAAACTCCTCTTCATGGATTGTAGATAAACCTGCAAGCGAAAATCCAAAAGAAGACTCAAAAGACCCATCAGATGCTCTCTTGAGCTGGTCTGCTACCAAAGCCATGTTTTCCTTCTTGGGATGATCAATCATCTTGATCTCATGAGTCTTGAGCTTGCTATAGAGCAGCTCCAAAGTCAGATCAGAAAGGTTTACATTCTCCTCAATGGCTGTAGCCTTTATCTCTCACTCCTTGGTGTTGATTGCAGCCAAGAGATGGGTGGCATTTTCAGATTAAGAATATTCAATACCAACAGCTTTCATATGATTTATCATTTTATTAAACCGACTGAAAATGTCATCGATGCTCTCTCCAAGACGCATCTCAAATTTGTTGTATTCACGCTTATAGACTGTTTGGCGAACTTTCTTGACTTGAGACGAACCCTCATGGTAAGTTTCGAGAGTGTTCCAAATCTCATGCGCAGTCTCAAGATTGCGAATCCGATCATACTCCTGTCTCCCAAGCCCGCCATACAAGAGATTTTTAGCCTTATTGTTGTTAGCCAAAAGGACTTCTGAAGCCGGCGTAGCAACTTCGGGCACTACGAGTGGAACTCGAACAACCTCCCATATAGTGTGTCCTTCGCTCTTAAGGAAGACTCGCATGCGATTCTTTCAATAGACATAGTCGTGCCCATCGAAGATATGCGGCTTTGTGGAGTATCTATCCATCGCCAAGTTCAGTGACCGGTTAAGATCAAGATTGAACTAACCGGGCTCTGATACCACTTGTTGGACCGAAAAGGCGACTAGGGGGGTGAATAGAAGCACGCTCACTTTTTCACAAATAATGAATCAATAAAACTTTACTCCAGTAGCTATAGAAGCTATGAAGATCAGTATATCAGTACAGCAGAAGACTAATATTGAATCCAATGAAAACCACAAAGCGATAGGACAAAATCAACAAAGATTGAAGTGAAACAATCTACTGGTGGTCAGAACGATTCCCGACCGATCGACCAGGTGGGTATGGTGGTCCGACCGCCGATGTATCTGAAACAGAAGATCACCCAGATGGCGAAGATGAAAATAGATGAAACTTTTGATCTACTAATCCAAACTTGATGAAACTTGGAACACACCTTCTTTATGATAACAGAGACCTATGCCAATCTAACATTATGATAATTCTTGGAGGAGTCAAGATCCTTTTCCGTTTGATCAAAGAAGGGTTCAAAACCGGGTCAAAATGAAAACTAGGTCAAAACTCTTGCTCGTGGGTGATTGATGATCAAGATGATCCTAGATAGATTCCCACACATCACAGCAAGCTAGATCACATGAAGAAACCAAGCAAAAACTCACGGATCAAATAAAGACCTAAAATCATCAAATAGAGAGAAAGAACGCAATGTGACAAAATATTGATCAAACTTTCATTTGATTGATTGATATGATCAGGACTCACAGCCACTCTATCAATGGAGGACAATGCTCAATCCAAGAGCACAACAATCACACCAAACATCAAGAACCCTAGCCTCCACAAAAGCTCTCCCTGAGAAAATTAGGGTTTACAAGAATTGCAAAAAAGGCGAAGAGGAGGTGCAGCCACCTCCCTCTCCTATTTATAGTGAAGGCTTAGACCTTCTAGATGTTTGATCCTATTGGGCTCCCGTTAAGGTCCAAAATAAACGGGACACATACGCACGTATTTTAAAGCGCTATCTTTATCTCCTCTTGACCTAACAAGCTACACCTTGCGCCATCTTGCTCCTCGGATTAGCTAATAGGTCACTCTTGTCCACCTTGCACCACGCTTGAGCACATTGACCTCACCCGGCATCGTCGATCGTTCTGGACCTCAGCTCTCCAAGCCTAATCCCAATCATCCTCGCCGTTGACCGTCGTTGACCACCAAGCAACCTGCACAACAATAGACAAGTAAACCGAATTTGGAAACAAGTTCTTCACAACTTGACCCAAGTTAGTCAAAACATGCATCATACAACATATATGCCCTGAAACACATGACTTTGACCTAACAACCGAACAACGCCGCCACGACGGGCGACGATCAAGTGAAACGGTCCGATCGCCCCCTGGTCGGTCGACCGCCATCCTGCCGGTCGACCGCCACCTATGGGCAGTCGGACCGCCACCGACTTAACCATTTTTTCTCTCTGGAAAACTGAAAACTACTGGAATTTTCAAACCAATAGAACTTTTGAGTGGAGACTCTAAAAATCATGAGACCAAGTCCAAAATAATTCCCTCTCTTGCCTACACACTCTATTTTTGGCCCAGCTCAAATCACACTTTCTGTAACTGGCCGGTCCGACTACAACCAAGGCCGGCCAGACCGGCCATGGATCAGTCAGGCCCGCCACCTCGCCAATCGGACCGATTCGCTGACGACAAAGATGCTAACTTTGTCGAAAACACGTGAAACGACAATCCATTAACGCCATTGTCAATTGTCACATCATCCTAAGATCTGGAGCATATCCCCATGATATCCATAATCTCCCTCTTGATGAACACATTGGCAATAATCCAGAAAATGTAATTTGGAGGTTTGAAAAGTAAAATACTTTTGTTTTTGCACAAAGGCACAGCTTGGTCTATAAGCAAGAAAAAGCAATGGAAATGACCAAGATGGCATCAGAATACTATAGGCAAGTGAGATAAGGCAAAATAAAGCATAAACACTTTGATTTCTAGAAAAGAGTCAAAAATCTCACTTAAGGTCCATTTGAAAGAATAATTTTTCAATTGACCTATGATATTGTGAGGATAAATAAATGCAATTCAAGTTCAGAAAAGTCAATAAGACAATAAGAAAGCAATTCAAAAACTCCCCCTCACTATGATCCTCATATTTCAGAAAATTTCAAATTCTCTAATTTCTCCCCATTTTATCATTTTTATATATCTTCTCCCCCTTTGTACAACAATGATATATTTTCTCCCCCCAACATGGAAATAACTTCTCCCCCTTTGACAATGGAGTCATCAAGGAATCACACCTTCCTCTCATCCAGAGATAACAATTGTAGAATGAAGAAAGAAGCATAAAAAGGAGTATGCATGAAGTGCAATGGAATGGCTTCATTTTTGTATTTTTCAATTTTTGATTACAAGAAGCTTTGGAGATTACCCAAAAGAACAAGCCAGCATTTCTAATATTGCACAAACAACATATCAAGCCTAACAGCGCTAGCAAGATCATGATAAGATATATATATCAAAGCTAAGTATGAAGGCTCAAAAGTAAAGAAGTAGATTTGATCAATTTAAGCAAAGCTTCAAATTCAGCAAGTTCATCAACATGGATCCTAAAGTGAAACTGGCCTTGTCAAAATGTCAAAGTGAGATCAAAAAATCTAACAAAGACCACATTAAGAGTCAATCAGATATTGTATTGAATCATTTTGCTCAGATTTCTCAAAAGCCCATTTGTCAACAGTTTTCTCATTTGCACTGAATATTGAAGTTGACTAATGATCTAACTTAGTGACAAGATCCTAGACTAGGAGCCATCCACAAACTCATCCTAAACTTCGACCACAAGTTGATTAAAGGTATATCTTAGTGAAGAAGATCCTGGACTAGGAGTCATCCACAAACTCTTCCTAAGCTTCAATCCGGGCGATAAATCTTGAGGTTCATGTCATTTCTGACAAGCAGTCCCCATGAGATCGTCTAGATCATCAAACTATCTCCAAATTCATGTCTTTGACAAGCAGTCTTGTAAGAATAGTTTGGCACAATTTAAGAATAAGACAATCTTGATTTTTCATGTTTCACAAGAGCAGTTTTAGAATCTCAAGAACACAAGAAGCTCAAGTAATGATCAATTTTAGATTCAAGAGCTAACAAGACAATTCTGACAGGGCCAATGTCACAAAAGGAGCACTAATTGCGCAACTAGCTAAAACATCCACAAATTGTAATTTTTAGTTCGAGTTATTTTAGGGTTCTAGCTCATACAGCAAAGACTTATCTGTATATATAAAAACATGATAATTCTAGCAAGTCAAAGGACTAGACATGACATTGAGCAAGAATTGAAATACTTAAGCTCCAAAGGGTAATAGGCAAAGCTTCATCAATTTTAAAAGATAAGCAGAAAATCTTATATTGCAATGCATTTATTTGGATTTTTCATACCACTTGTTTTATTTTTCATATGAATGCAATATAATACAATGAGATGCAATAAAAAGCCTAAAAACCTAAAAAGTTCAAAAAGATCAATAAGTTCAAAAAAGAATAAGAAAATATCAAAAGAACAAGGTAAGATCAGAAAAGATCGAACTCCCCCTCAAACCAACCCATAGGGATAAATTACCCCTAACTCGCTTCTCAAGGTGGCAAACCTAGTTGGGTCTAAAGGCTTGGAGAGGATATCAGCCAGTTGAACCTCGGACTCCACAAAGTGTAGCACAATATCACCTTTTTCGACATGGTCTCTAAGAAAGTGATAGCGAATATCTGTGTGCTTGGTCCTAGAGTGTTGCACAGGATTCTTAGCAATATTAATAGCAGAAGTGTTATCACAGAAAAGAGGAACACTAGCAAAATTTAACCCATAATTCTTAAGAGTGGTTACCATCCACAAAATCCGACTACAGCAACTAGCAGCAGCTACATATTCAGCTTCAGGAGTTGGTTGTGCAACAGAAGACTGCTTCCTAGAAGACCAATAAACAAGAGAAGTGCCTAAGAAGTGACAAGTGCCTGAGGTACTCTTCCTATCAAGCCGACAGCACGCAAAATCAGAATTAAAAAACCCTCGAATGGACAAAGATGATGAACAGGAATACCAAATACCATACAAAAGGGTGGAGTGTAAATACCTGAATATGCGCTTAACGGCTTGGCGATGGGAAGTCCTCGGAGACGCCTGAAACCTCGCACAGAGGCAGACCGTGAAGTGGATGTCCGGTCTCGAGGCCGTCAGGTACAGAAGGGAACCGATCATGCTGCGGTACTCGCATTGATCCACGGCTTCTCCTTCCTCATCTGGATCCAAAACAGTCGAAGTCGCCATGGGAGTGGAGATAGGCTTGCATTCACCCATGTCGAAACGTTTGAGCAAGTCCTTACTGTACTTCGTGTGATGGATGAAGATCCCTTCCTTGCATTGCTTAATTTGAAGCCCCAAAAAGTAATTGAGCTCTCCCATCATACTCATCTCAAATTCCCTGGACATAGTCTTAGAAAAGCTAGAAACAAGGGCATTAGAAGAACCACCAAAGATAATATCATCAACGTAAATTTGAGCAAGCAGGAAGTCATTACCACGCCTAAGAATGAACAAAGTCTTATCTACCTTACCCATCTCAAAGTCATTCTTAAGCAGCAAGGTCTTAAGTCTATCATATCAGGCTCTAGGGGCTTGCTTAAGACCATACAAGGCTTTGGATAGCTTGAACACATGATTTGGGTACTTAGAATTCTCAAAGCCCGGGGGTTGCCTAACATAAACTTCCTCATCAATGAAACCATTTAAAAAGACACTTTTAACATCCATCTGATATAATCTTAAGTCCTTAGATGCAGCAAATGCAAGCAGAATGCGAATAGCTTCTAGTCTCGCAACAGGAGCAAAAGTCTCATCAAAATCCAAACCCTCAACTTGGCCAAAACCCTGAGTTACCAACCTAGCCTTGTTTCTAATTACAGAACCATCCTCATTTTGTTTGTTTTTGAAAACCCAGCGGGTTCCTATAACATTATGGCCACTAGGAGGTTCTACTGGGTTCCAAACCTTATTCCTCTCAAAATTCTCTAACTCCTCATGCATGGCATTAACCCAACTAGAATATGATAAAACATGTGGTATATCGTGAGGTTCAAAAGAAGCAACGCGCCAAGCTTAATCATCGCCTCGCCCTCCTCGGAGAGGATGGTCAACGGCTGGGTCAAGCAACCCGTACGACCACTTTACAGTGGGTCTTGAGTCCACCAAACCTGAAAATTCAGTGTATACAGTGTAAATACTACGATACATATACAAAATGTAATAAGAAGTGACATATCTAATTAATTCAAAATGTAAATACTACAAAACATATACAGATAGAAACTAAAATTAAGTTCATAATATTTTAATTAACATCTACATACCCTATTTAGCTACTCTGGATTTTTTATAGAATTTTTAGAGTGTGTTACTGTTTTAATAGTTTGAAATGTATTTTTGCATTAATAAAATATTTACCATGTACAATGGAAACCAAATTAAATCAATAATATTTTAATTAAGGTCTACATACCATATTTAGCTACTTTGGAACTTTTATAGAATTTTAATAGGTACCTTGCTATTTACAAAATATTTACCATGTATAAATGGAAACCACAATTAAATCGATAATATTTAATTTAGGTCTACATACCCTATTTAGCTACTCTGGAATTTTCATAGATTTTTTATAGGTAACTTGTTATTTTTCTTGTTTAAAAAATATTTTTCGTATACAAATGGAAACAAAAATTAAGTTTGTATTATTTTGATTAAGCTCTACATACCCTATTTAGCTGCTCTGCAATTTTAATATATTTTTATAGGTATCTTGCTATTTTCCTTGTATAAAAAGTATCTCCACTATTTACAAAATATTTACCGTGTACAAATAGAAACAAAAATTATGTTAACAATATTTTAATTCAGCTCTTCATAATCTACGTAGCAACTCTGGATTTTTTTAATAGAATTTTTAGAGGTGTCTTGCAATTTTCCTAGTTCAAAAAGTATTTTCGGCATTAACAAAATATTATCAATGTACAAATGGGAAAAATTTTCTTAGGATTATTTTGATTCAGCTCTACATGCCCTATTTAGCTACTCTGCAATTTTATAGATTTTTTTATAGGTTTCTTGCTATTTTCATTGTTTAAAAAGTGTCTCCTGTATTTACAAAATATTTATCGAGTTCAAATGGAAGCAAAAACTAAGTTGACAATATTTTAGTTTAGCTCTACATACCCTATGTACCAACTTTGAAATTTTTTTATAGAATTTTTAGAGGTATCTTGCTATTTTCCTAGTTTAAAATGTATTTTCGGCATTAACAAAATATTTACCATGTAAAAATGAAAACCTACAAAGTTTTCTTAGTATTTTTGTAGATTTATTATAAATCATTCAAGTATTGCACCATAAATAATATCTATACACGGCTAAAATGATGTACTACATCAAACTGCAATACAACTAAATATCTAATCCATTGAATTCTATGTCTCTATTTGTATTTGCTAACCTACCAGGCTTTGAATTTATGTACAAAGTTGCAAGAACATTTACCTGCAAAATGGGCAACTAGATTTGCTTGTCTCTCGCTCTCTCCCTCCGCTACGAACCAACAGGGTTTCGCGACGTCACTTCTCCCCTCTCCCTCCCTCTTATCTTTTTTAGGAATTAAAATGACTTTTCATCCAATTTTGGGGTTTATATAGCCAGCCAACGTCTATCGCGGGATCCTATCACCATTTGAACTAGCGATTTGCACACTCTTTAAAACAAATCGTCAATCCAAATGGCGATAGGGAGTTGGAACATGATTGGCAGTAAATGGCATTCTGTCTCCATTTCAAATGGCTACAGGAGCCTATCGTCATATGAAATGGCGACAGTGACCTGTTTTGTAATAATAAAAAAATCAACTATTTATTTTTGTAATTATCTTTTAAATTAATAATTTTTATTAAAAATACAGTTTAGAGCGCTGCTATAGCAATTTCATGAGGTTTAGATTTCTACTTTTGCGGGTTTTGGCAAGTTCCAACGAGTTTCAAGTTTCAGATTTCATAAGGTTTCAACACGTTTCAATAAATTTCAAAGTTTTAAAATACCATGTTTCAGCAAGTTTCAACTATTTCAAGTTTGAAAATGCCCAGTTTCAAATCAAAATTCATGCAAGCTTTGCAAAAGGTTTCAAAAAATTAAAACGATTTTCATAGAGTTTTAGGACTAAAACATCAAAATCTCGAAGGTGAGTTTCAAAGTTCAAAACCTAAAACATCCAAGTTTAGAAGAGTTTCAACCAAGGTCCTCGAAACTGCGCCATCGAGCCGTTGCCGGCTGCCGGCAATCCTTCGCCTCGTCGCAAGCCGCACTGCTGGCCGATTCAGTGAGAGATGAGAGAGAAGGTGAAAGGAGGTGGTGTGTGGTTGTGTGCGGTTGCACCGATGTGTGATACGAGTGAAAGATGCGGATTGAGTGGACGAGGAAAATAAACACGGATGCACTTGATGTGGTCCAATGCTTTGGATCAGATGGTCCCAACCTGCACCGTAGCTAAAGTTTTGAACGTTGTAGCATTCTCTAGTTTTTTGTTTTTAGCCCCTTTCAAATTTAGCCTGTCAAACAAAGCAATTGAATGCAAAATTTATGTGCTTGCCATATGTTGCTTCGTAGCGACATGTCCACGTGAGCTTTTTTATTATTAATTAACCTATTTTAATTTATTTTTATTACTAACCTCTCGTCAACTTTATTTTTAAATCTGACCCTTTTAACCACGTCATCACCTGTGACGTTGCAACACAATACTATCATGCTATAGGATAAGTCCAGCTAAATAGCATTTTTTGTCACGCCATTGATGGTGGCGCGATCAAACAACACTGCCACGCCACTGGTGGTAGAGTGACATGATTTGACCACACAATGATGTTGATGTGATAATATTGTTTTGCCACACCACGAATGGTGGCGTGGTCAAAAATGTCATAATTAGAAATAAAGTTGGCAGGGAGCTAATAATAAAAATAAATAAATAAATAACTTAATTAATAAAAAATGTTGTCCGTGTCCAACAATAGTGCTCTCTTTTAGATCCGCAAACAATATTATATGCTCTAAGAGGCGTAGAAATACTTCCTTAAAAAAGAGCCATATAAATACATAGTGCTTTATGTAATTTACTCTCTATACGATTCAACTTTAAGAGGAGCGTGCAGGCACTACTCCAATAACTTTGCTACAGCGCACCGTAAATCTCACCCTTCGATTTCAGATCCAATGGTGCTACTCTAGCTGCTTAAGTTACAAGTAGAGAAGCCACTGCACACTGCACAGGAAGCGTGTTTGAAAAAAAAAAACTATACGCCTCCTGGACAAATTATGTCGGACAAAGAAAAACACCAGGATAACATCTAAAAAATAGGAAAACTACAATATGTCCCAGTTGGATCACCAAGGAAAACGCACATCTATCAGACATTCAAACACACCTTTGCAAGATCTAAGATGAATCAATTGGTCTGTGAATTGTTAAGAAACCGGGTCCAGGATCGGAGAGTCCTAGCCCAGGTGGGCTCCTCATCCACTGTTGCCTATGTAAAGGAGGGAGGACCCTCAATATTGTACTCGATTACAAAAGAGCAATAAAGAGAAGCCTGAAGTTCACTCATATCTCTGTTTTAATCTACTATTTTGTTCTTACGTTCTTGCATTGTTCTTACGATTCTGAGTTTGTTTACGAGGTAATCGCTCGGACTGGACTCGCCACGACGGTTCCTCAACACATTATCAACACGATTGACTCTCATCGGATCGAAAGGTAACCGTCGATGAACGACACTCGTAGATCAAATCATTTTCTAGATTGCTTTCGATTATGCAAATTTGCCTTTCTATATTGTAACCTACGGTGCAAATCCGCTCTAATCTACCGCGAGCCGACTTGAATTCACCTACACAATGTCGATTGGTAGATTGCATGGAAAGGTGGATATCAATTGTACTATAGACTTAAAATAGCAAATACGTTCTAAACTACCGCAAGCCGACTTGAAGTCGCCGGCCAAGACGATCGGTTGATTGCACGAATAGTACCTAATCCACTGAAGCTGGCATCACACGCGCACTCGCCACCTCGACCACGCATGCGCCGCTGCCGACCTCCACCGATCAGCGCCGCCACCCCCCTCCAGCCAGCAGCCGCCGCAACTGCCGATCGGCGCCACCCCTACATGGGCACATGAATCACAGAGAAGGAAAAAAAAGGAAGAGAAGACCGGCCGGCTCGGCGTGGTCGCACCCATACCCTGCATGCATGCGGCTCGGCGGCCACGCCGGCCGCCGCTTGCATGCGGCTTCTCCCGCTCGCGTCGGTGCCGCTCAGACGCAATCCGCGCTCGACCACCGCTTCGCCCACACGCAACTCCGGCCTTGACCACCATCGTCCGGCCAGCGGCTCGACGCCCGGCCGCCACCACCTAAACACGGCTCCCATGGAGGGTGTCGTTGTCACACGGGGCACACGGGGTACGGTTTGGGGTAGGGAAACCCTACCCCCAGGCCCCCCTTTTAGCGGCGGCGAAACAGGCCAGCCTATGAAGGCCGCCCAATCCACGACTGGAAGAAGAAAAAAAGGGGAAAGAAAAAGAAAATCCAGGTTTGCAAAAAAGACCCTCGTAATTCTTAAAATTACGAGAAATTTTTCGTGAATAAGGAAATTTTGCGAAAAATTTTCCTTGAACATTATGATAATTTTTGCAACCATTTTATGCAAGTTACCAGCAGTAATCTTACGCACTTTTTGCATGAATATGTAGATGATCGCATTCGAATGGGAGTTCAAGACTCGCCCAAACATGACCGTAATTACGACTTGGGCATAAGATGTCGAAATCGTACTTGGAGCTAAGACGCTCCGTGCTGCTATTGGACTTGGCACCTCGAAGGACGCAACTCCAACTACTAAGGAGAATGATCAAGCACTTCATTTCCTCCGACACCATCTCTGCCTAACGCTTAAGAATGGGTATATGGCAGAAAAGAAAGTACTAGCTTTATGGACCGCACTGAAGAAGCGGTTCGAGAAGCTAAAGTACACCATTCTTCCTCGCGCAGAGCAAGAATGGAACCGACTACGTTTTGCTGACTACAAGACCGTGGGGGAGTACAATTCTGCATTGCAGACAATTTGTACAAGTCTTCAACTCTGTGGTAAAGTAACCACAGATGAGCAGAAATTCAAGAAAACTCTCTCTACCTTTCACCCAAATGCGTTGTAATCCGCACGCAACTATCGTCAGGACAGCTACAAGGAGTATGCCGAACTGATTGACATCATGCAAGTTGCGGAAGCTCAAGATGACGTTCTCAGAAAGAACTACATCTCACGCCGCCTAGTTGCAAAGTTGGCCATGAAGTCAATGCAAGCAGGTACAAGGTGACGAAACCTCACTCAAAAGAAAGAGGCAATAAGGGTAACGTCATGGTTCACAAAACCAAGCAGTATGCTCAAGTCAAGAATGGCAAACAAAAGAAGCGCGATGAGAAGCTCTATGGTCAGCAGGACCAAAGTTGCTACAAATGTGGCACCTGGGGACATTGGTCACATTTTTGCCGTGAGCCACAGCATGTGATTGATGCTTTCAAGTCTAAGAAGAAGGGCAAAGGACAGCATGAGGCACATCTCTCCATTGCAAGCACAGAGGATCCACAATCATGGGATGCACCCATGGATATGGATATCTTAGTAGCAGCCCCCATCACACCTTCTTTGGACATCACAGCGGCAGCAGCAATTGTTGCTGAAGAAGCCTCTTCATACTTCACTCATTCAATCTAGTGCACGCATTGCACTTAGATTTTATAGTCATTAGTAATTTATGGTTGTGATGGAACATTAAATTTTGAATAAAGGTTGTAAGATCTAGGAGAGCAAAGTAATAAATTCTTATGATGAGTCTTGCAAGATTTTTCCCGTATTAATAATAACAAATTGTGTTATGTTTTGAAGTATTTTACTTATGTGTGTGGATTGCTTCCTACCCATATTAATAAATAATTTATATATCAAAACGCATGTGACATCCTATGGAGGAAGTGTGCTTAGCAGATAGCGGCACAATGAATACCATATTGAGAGAGACAAAAAAAATTTAGTAGATCAGCAAGAATGCTGGTAGTCTTACGACGATCGCAAGCAGCTATGCTTGTATAATAGGCTCAGGGAGCCACAATTATACTCCCGATGGGCACAACATTGGTCATTGAAGAAGCCTTGTTGTACCCAGAATCGACTAAAACTCTCTTAAGCTTTAAAGATATTCGCGCTAACGGTCTCCACGTAGAGACTAAATATGAGTATGGTAAGGAATACCTACTCATTACAAAGCGCGAAGAAAATGGAAAAAGGTATTAGAACGACTTCCTTCATATAAATCTCGGCTATATTACACTCATATTAAGGCATCTGCAGCCCATACTGTCATGAAAACCACTTTTAGAAGCTCTGAACTTTTCTATCTCTGGCATGATAGATTAGGCCACCCCGGTCTTAGAATGATAAGAAATATAATTACTAATTCTCAGGGACACAATGTCAATGTAAAGAATTTTCCGATCAGGAAGATTTTATGTACCCCACATGTGCCACCGGAAACTAATTACTAGGTCATCTACTCTGAAAGTAAAGGATGAAATCCCTGCATTCCTGGACCGTATCCAGTGAGATATTTGCGGTCCTATACAGCCTCTGTCAGGGCCATTTAGGTACTTCATGGTGCTCATCGATGCTTCCTCTAAATGGTTGCATGTATGCTTATTATCTACGAGAAACCATACTTTTGCAAAGCTGGTCTCACAGATAATTAAAATTAAGAATAATTTCTCTGATCATCTTGTGAAGTCCATCAAAATTAGTAAAGCTGGAGAATTTACTTCAAAAGTATTTGATGATTATTGTATGGCAATAGGAATTACTGTTGATCATTCCATACCACATGTCCACACCCAGAATGGACTAGCAGAAGCATTAATTAAAAAATTATTGCTCAACTGCTCTTGCAGAATTGTAATTTACCAACCACATGTTGGGGACACGCAGTCCTACACGCAGCAACTCTCTTAAATTTTAGACTGTCAGCATATAACATTCATTCACCTATGCAACTAGCGAAAGGGTCAGCACCGAAAATCTCTCATCTACAAAGGTTTAGTTGCAAGGTTTATGTACCTATACCACCACCGCAGCGAACTGCAATGGGCCTCCTCCGAAAGTCTGGGATATACGTTGGATATGAGACAACATCCATAATCAGGTATCTGGACCCCATGATTGGAGACTTGCATATAGCCCGCTTCGCTGATAGCATATTTGATGAGGATAGTTTCCCGTCATTAGAGGGAAATCAACCCCCTGATGAAAAATATCGGGAAATAACGTGGTAAGCCACGGGAATCCATGCACATGACCCACGTACTAGTGAAACAAATAGAGAAGTCTAGAGATAATTGATTTGCAAGCATTAGCAAATCAACTGTCTGACCACTTTAGTAATTTGAAGAGCATGACCAAGTCGCATTTGCCTGCACGCAATGCGCCGGAGATGGTTGAAATACCAAAGAAAATTGAAGGTATCCCTAGTCCCGTCCAGAGGACTCAAAATAAAAGGACGAGAACTCCAGCCCCTCAAATCCCAAGTAACCGGGGACGCTTGGTGAAAAAGAATAAGAAAGACTTGACACAGCCGATCATTGAAATTCCCCACAACCACAAGGGGGCAGTTGAGATCTGGCACCAGTATGAAATCTTCAATAAAATGCATACCGGATTTGAATATTCCCACGGAGGGAGACATCAGCATGGATGTGTGCACACACGTCGGAGCTGAAAAACTAAAGGGACTTGCCCCCGTAATTGGAAGCAACGGTGGGCAAGTAGAAGCATTAGCATAATCGTTCGGTGAAGAAATAACTATAAATTATGTGACCACGAGAGAATCTATGAATATAACAACAACCAATGTCGATATTTATTTTGTAAAGAAAATTACCACAATCATCGATCTCGATCCAGAGCCTGCATCGCTCACTGAATGTAAGAAAAGATTAGATTGGAAAGATTGGAAAGATAAATTTGAGTCAAGAACTTTTGATGGGATATTTCTGGGTTATCCTGCACATTCGAGGGGTTTTCGGGTCCTTAATGCTGAAACTAACCTTATTCAGGAGACTTGTAATGTCACTTTTAATGAGACTAGCCCTGGAGCTAGATCCGATGTTACAGATAATTCACAGGTGACAGAGAGTATTTTTGTGGAGGAAGATGAGGACGGCCGAGATCCATCCTTCATCTGCTTCTTCTTTGAGGCGCCTATTTTGGTACAAGAACACTGCTACGTCTACTTCACCTTATGTTGAGGCTCCTGCTGCATCATCATCATCAGCAGTACCTGCGGAGGTCGAAGAAACGCTATCTCCCCCGGGCGCTCCACTTCACATTCAGAGGCAGCATCCTCCGGATCAGATAATAGGCAATCTACATGAGCGAGTCACTCACCTGTGTATCTCGATTCAAATCTCTACTCTCATTCTGCTTTTGTTGCTTCTTTTGAACCCCGCGATATATCACATGCTTTATCTGATTTTAGCTGGGTAAATGCCATGCATGAGGAGTTAGAGAATTTCGAAAGAAACAAGGTTTGGAACCTAGTAGAACCTCCTAGTGGTCATAATGTTATAGGAACCCGTTGGGTGTTCAAGAATAAACAATGTGAGGATGGTTCTGTGGTTAGAAACAAGGCTAGATTGGTAGCTCAGGGTTTCAGCCAAGTTGAGGGGTTAGATTTTGATGATACCTTTGCTCCTGTTGCTATACTAGAAGTCATTAGCATTTTACTCGCATTTGCTGCATCCAAGGGTTTTAAATTATATCAGATGGATGTTAAAAGTGCCTTTCTAAATGGTTTCATAGAGGAGGAAGTGTATGTTAAGCAACCCCCGGGTTTTGAGGACCCCAAGTATCCAAATCATATTTTCAAGTTATCCAAAGCCTTGTATGGTCTTAAGCAAGCCCCTAGAATCTGGTATGATAGACTTAAGACCTTCTTGCTTAAGAATGATTTTGAGATGGGTAAAGTGGATAAAACTCTATTCATTCTTAGGCGTGGCAATGACTTCCTGCTTGCTCAAATTTACGTGGATGATATTATATTTGGTGGTTCTTCTAATGCTCTTGTTTCCAACTTTTCTAAGACTATGTCCAGGGATTTGAGATGAGTATGATGGGAGAGCTCAATTACTTTTTGGGGCTTCAAATCAAGCAATGCAAGGAAGGAACCTTTATCCATCAGACAAAGTACACTAAAGATCTACTCAAACACTTTGACATGGGTGACTGCAAGGCAATCTCCACTCCCATGGCAACTTCGACTGTTTTGGATCCAGATGAGGAAGGAGAAGTCGTGGATCAACGCGAGTACCGCATGAGATGATTGGCTCCCTCTCAGATTCGACTACTCGAGACCGGACATTCACTTCATGGTATGCCTTTGTGCAAGGTTTCAGGCGTCTCTGAGAACTTTCCATCGCCAAGCCGTTAAGCGCATATTCAGGTATTTACACTCTACCCTCTTATATGGCATTTGGTATTCCTGCTCTTGACTTTGTCCATTAGGGTTTTTCGATTCGATTTTAAGGGTGTCGGTTAGATAGGAAGAGTACCTCGTGCACTGTCACTTCCTAGGCACTTCACTTGTATCTTGGTCTTCTAGGAAGCGGTCTTACATTGCACAATCCATCACGAAGCGGAGTATGTAGTCGCCGCTAGTTGTCAGAGCTGATTTTGTGGATGATGTCCACTTTGAAAGATTATGGGTTAAATTTTGCTAGTGTTCCTCTTTCTCGTGATAACACTTCGCTATTAATATTGCTAAAAACCCAAAGGCAACATTCTAGGACTAAGCACATAGATATTCGCTTTCACTTCCTTAAAGATCATGCCGAAAAAGGGGATATTGTGATGCACTTCGTGGAGTCCGATGCTCAATTGGCGGATATCCTCACCAAGCCTTTATATCAAACAAGGTTTGCCACCTTGAGAAGCGAGTTAGGGGTAACTTATCCCTATGGGTTGGTTTGAGGGGGAGTTTGATCTTTTCTGATCTTTCCTTGTTCTTTTGATCTTTTATTGTTCTTTTTCTGAACTTATTGATCTTTTTGAACTTCTTAGGATTTTAGGCTTTTTATTGCATCTCATTGTATCATATTGCATTCATATGAAAAATACAACAAGTGGTATGAAAAATCCAAAAAGATGCATTGTAATATAAGATTTTCTGCTTATCTTTTAAAATTGATGAAGCTTTGCCTATTACCCTTTGGAGACTTAGTATTTCAATTCTTGCTCAATGCCATGTCTAGTTCTTTGACTTGCTAGAATTATCATACTTTTACATGTGTAGCTAAGTCTTTGCTATATGAGCTAGAACTTTAAAACAACTCGAACTAAAAATTGTAATTTGAGGATGCTTTAGCGAGTTGCGCAATTAGTGCTCCTTTTGTGACATTGGCCCTGTCAGAATTACTTTGTTAGCTCTTCAATCTAAAATTGACCATTACTTGAGCTTCTAGCGTTCTTGAGATTCTAAAACTGCTCTTGTGAAACATAAAAAAAATAAAGATTGTCTTATGCTTAAAATGTGCAAAACTACTCTTACGAGACTGCTTGTCAAAGACATGAACTTGGAGATATTTTGATGATCCAGACGATCTCATGGGGATTTGTTGGACCGAAAAGGCGACTAGAGGGGGGTGAATAGGAGCACGCTCACTTTTTCCCAAATAATGAGTTCAACACAATTTCACTCCAATAGCTATGATGAAGCTATGAAGATCAATATACCGATGCAATGGAAGACTAGTATTGAATCCAATTAAATCCCTAAGCAAAATAACAAAATCAACTAAGATTGCAAACTCACAAAGACGGGCGTCGACCGTTGGACCCAACCGGTCGGACCGACACGGGCGGTTCGATGGCGTTAGTCTTTGGCGGTCGGACCGCCCAAAATCGGTATGACCGGTGATGACGGCGGATCGACGGCCGACTCGTAACCGACCGCAAACAAGAAAATCGGCCGATGACGGTTGCAATTAGGTGAAACTTTGATTCTCAACTCCAATCTTTATGAAACTTTGCACACACCTTCTATATGCTATTGAGGACCTATTCCAATCGAATATTATGATGAATTCTTGAACGATCTTGAGCAATTGCCAATTGATTAATGAAGGTCTAAAACCGCAAGAACGAAAACTTGATCCTAAAACTTGTTCGTGAGAGATTGATGATCAAGATGATGCTAGATAGATTCACACATATCACAGCAAGCTAATTCATGTGAAAGAATCAATCACAAACTCGCGGATCAAAGGAAGCCCTAAAATCACTAAATTGAAAGCAAGAACGAAAAGAGACTTATCTCAAGCAAACCTTGCATAGATTGATAACGAGATCGTTGCTGGATTACACCCACGCCATCATGGATCAGTGGTCAATCCAAGATCACGAAATTCTCCTCAAACCATGAAAAACCCTAGCCTCCACCTCAACTCCCCCTAAACCAATTAGGGTTTTGCAAGCAACAAAAGAGGTGAAAAAAATGAGAGCGAGGGTGCACCACCACCTCCTCCTATTTATAGTGGAGGCCTAGAACTCCTAGGGTTTGACTCAATTGGGCTCCCGTTAAGGCCCACTAACAAACGGATCACACACGCACGCTTCGCAAAGCGCCGTCTTTAACCTTTTGACCTAAACCGCTTTACCATGCACCATGGATTTGCCAATAGGTCACCCTTGTCCATCTTGTGTCACGCTTGAGTCGTTGACTCACCCGCATCGCCGATCGCTCGACCTCAACTCTCCAAGTCTAGTCCCGATCCTCCTCGCCGTTGATATGCCGTTGACCACCAAGCAACCTCGCACAACCACGCATAAGCAAACACGATTCGGAACAAGTTCTTCACAACTTGACCCATGTTAGTCAAAATATGCATCATGCAAACCATATACCACGATACCAATGACTTTGACCTAACAAAAACAACATCGCCACGGTTGGCCGATGTTCAAGTCATTACGGCCTCGACCGCTCCAGTGAGCGGTCGGATCGCCCTTGGCGGTCGGACCGCTCCTCGTGAGCCGGTCGGACCGCCCTTGGGACTTAGCCGAATTTCAACCCCAAAATCCAAACCTTCGAAACTTTAAACCAATAGAACTTTTTATCGAGACTCCAAAATCATGAGACCAAGTGCATTGGGATCCCTCACTTGCCTACAACACCTATTTTTGGCCCAACTTGTTTTGACCACTTTGGTCACCGCCGGTCCGATCGCCCACATGGCCTGGTCCGACCGATTTGGGACCGGCCGGACCGCCTCGCCCAAGAAGCTCAGAACTTTGTCGAAAACACGTGAAACGACAAACCGTAAACGCTATTGCCAATTGTCACATCATCCTAAGACCTGGAACATATCCCCATGAAATCCACAGGATTGCTTGTCAGAAATGACATGAACCTCAAGATTTGTCGCCCTGGTAGAAGCTTAGAAAGAGTTTGTGGATGCCTCCTAGTCCAGGATCTTCTTTACTAAGATATATCTTTAATCAACTTCTGGTCGAAGCTTAGAATGATTTTGTGGATGGCTCCTAGTCCAGGATCTTATCACTAAGTTAGATCATTAGTCAACTTCAAAAATTCAGTGCAAATGAAAAATTATTGAAAAATGGACATTTGAGAAAATTTGAGCAAAATGATTCAATACAGGACCTGATTGACTCTTAATGTGGTCTTTGTTAGATTTTTTATCCCGCTTTGATATTTTGACATGGCCAGTTTCACTTTAGGATCCCTGTTGATGAACTTGCTGAATTTGAAGTGTTGCTTAAATTGATCAAATCTATTGCTTTACTTTTGAGCCTTCGTGTTTAGCTTTGTTATATATGTCTTATCATGATCTTGTTAGTGCTGTCTGGCTTGATACGTTGTTTGTGCAATATTAGAAATACTGGCTTGCTCTTTTGGGTAATCTCCAAAGCTTCTTGTAATCAAAAATAATATAAAAAATACAAAAATGAAGCCACTTCATTGCATTTCATGCATACTCCTTATGCTTCTTAAGTTTTGCTTTTCTCTTTATTCTCTATTTGTTATCTCTGGATGAGAGGAAGGCGTGATTCCTTGATGACTCCATTGTCAAAGGGGGAGAAGATGTGTTAATGAGAAGATGTGTTTAAATGTATTAATGCTATGCATAGGGGGAGAATTTTTTTTGGAGATATATAAAAATGATAAAAAGGGGGAGAAACTGAAAAGTTGAAAGTTTCTGAAATTTGAGGATCATAGTGAGGGGGAGTTCTTGAGTTGCATTCTTATTGTCTTATTGAATATCTTGAACTTGAATTGCATTCATTTATCCTCACAATGATCATAGGTCAATTGAACAATTGTTCTTTCATATGGACCTCATGTGAGAATTTTGACTCTTTCATGGAAATCAAAGTTTTTATGCCTTCTTTTGCCTTATCTCACATGCCTATACTATTCTGATGCCAGTTTGGTCATTTACATTGCTTTTTCTTGCTTTTGGACCAAGTTGTGCCTTTGTGCGAAAACGAAAGTACTTTACTTTTCAAACCTCCAAATTACATTTTCTGGATTATTGCCAATGTGTTCATCAAGGGGGAGATTGTGGATATCATGGGGATATGCTCCAGATCTTAGGATGATGTGACAATTGGCAATGGCATTTATGGTTTGTCGTTTCACAGGGTTTTTGACAAAGTTCAGGCTTTCTGGACAAGGGCGGTCCGACCGGCCATAGCATGGCGGTCCGACCGGTCCCAAATCGGTCGGACCGGCCATGTGCGTGGCTTGACCGCCGTGACCAAAGAGTGTCAGAATGTGCTGGGCCAAAAATAGAGTATGTATGCAAGTGAGGGGATCCCAATGCACTTGGTCTCATAATTTTTGGAGCCTTCAAGCAAAAGTTCTATTCGTTTTAAATTTCCAGAAGGTTTCAGAATTTCAGGGCTTGAAATTCGGCTAAGTCCCTTGTGGCGGTCCGACCGGCTCACAGGGAGCGGTCCGACCAGCCAGAGGGCAGTCCGACCGGCTCACAGGGAGCGGTCGGACCGATTTTCACTTATGAACGTCAGCCAACTTCGTGGTGATGTTGTTTTGTTAGGTCAAGTTCATTGGTATCATGGCATATGTATTGCATGATGCATATTTTGACTAACATGGGTCAAGTTATGAAGAACTTGTTCCCGAATTCGTGTTTGCTTGTCTATGGTTGTGCAGGTTGCTTGGTGGTCAACGACGGTCAACGGCGAGGATGATCGGGACTAGACTTGGAGAGTTGAGGTCCAGAACGGTCGACGATGCCGGGTGAGGTCAATGACTCAAGCGTGACGCAAGATGGACAAGGGTGATCTATTAGCAAATCTGAGGCGCAAGATGGCGCTAGGTGAAGCTGTTTAGATCAAAAGGTTAAAGACGGCGCTTTGCGAAGCGTGCATGTGTGACATGTTTGTTAGTGGGCCTTAACGGGAGCCCAATAGAGTCAAACCCTAGAAGTTCTAGGCCTCCACTATAAATAGGAGGAGGTGGTGGCTGCACCACATCCCTCTCGCCTCTTTTATGTTTTCAAAACCCTAATTGGCTTAGGGGGAGTTGAGGTGGAGGCTAGGGCTCTTGATGGTTTGAGGTGATTTTCGTGATCTTGGATTGACCACGGTTCCTTGATGGAGTGGGTGTAATCCAGCATCAATCACGAATTTAATCTATGCAAGGTTTGCTTGAGATAAGTCTCTTTTCGTTCTTGCTTTCAATTTTGTGATTTTATGGCTTTCTTTGATCCGCGAAGTTTTGATTGATTTCTTCACATGAATTAGCTTGCTGTGTTATGTGTGAACCTATCTAGGATCATCTTGATCATCAATCACTCACGAACAAGCATTAGGATCAAGTTTTCGTTCTTACCCGGTTTTAGACCCTCTCTTACTCAATTGACAACTGTTCAGGATCTAGCCAAGAATTATCATAATATTCGATTGGAATAGGTCCTTAATTCAAAAGTTAGAAACTACCTTTAGATATTTAACCTCAATGGCGATCAGAATTTGAATCCGAAAATAAAATTGATGGATGTGGGTAGCCGCATACCTTTATGGGAACTTGGATAATCGTATTGCTTTGACATGTTATATGAAGGTACGAAGGTATTCCTATCATCAACTAAGTGAGATTGTGTTGAATTCAAATAGAACATACCTTTATGGGAACTTGGATTCGAACATTTATATGAAGGTACCTGAAGGTATTCCTATCCCGAACCAAGACAGAGCAAATAGAAATCTGTACAGTGTGCAACTCAGAAAGTCACTGTATGGACTGAAGCAATCAGGCAGAATGTAGTATAATCGCTTGAGCTACTTCTCTGCAAGAAAGGCTACACAAACAATGAGGATTGTCCATGTATTTTTGTACGGCAATCCCATGATGGATTCTGTATAATCTCAGTATATGTAGATGATCTGAATATCATCGGACCCTGGAAGATATTAAGAAAGCAAGCTCTTACTTGGAGTCGGAGTTCGAAATGAAAGACTTGGGTAAAACCAAATATTGCCTAGGCTTGCAGCTTGAGCATACCTCTGAAAGGATTTTAGTACATCAGTCAACCTACACTCAGAAAGTGTTAGAACGGTTCAGCTTTGAAAAAGCATATCCTTCGAAAGTACCGATGGTCGGGAGATCCTTGCAGCAGGATATGGACCCGTACAGACCTAAAGAAGAGGGAGAGGAAGTCCTGGGACCGGAATTCCCGTACTTGAGTGCAATAGGAGCACTCATGTATTTAGCAAACTGTACTAGACCGGACATTGCATTCTCCGTGAACCTACTAGCAAGGTATAGTGCAGAACCTACCAAAAGGCATTGGTAGGGAATAAAGGATATCTTCGATACCTACAAGGAAGCAAAGATCTTGGTCTATTCTACAGAAAGAACCAAGACCTAACTATGACTGGCTATGCAGATGTTGGGTACCTGTCAGACCCGTATACAACTAAGTCGCAAACAGGCTATGTATTCCTATGTGGTGGAACTACAATTTCATGAAAATCGTCTAAGCAAAATCTTGTATCTACTTAGACGAACCACTCAGAAATCATAGCACTGTACGAGGCCTCGCGAGAATGTTCTTGGTTTCGACGGATGATTCACCACATCCAGCAGTCATGTAGATTGAATACCGCGTAAACCCCCACTATTATCTATGAAGATAATACAGATTGTGTTGCACAAGTGCAAATGGGTTATGTGAAGAGTCCCCTCACAAAGCATATCACCTCCAAGTTCTTCTATGCACACGAATTGCAAAAGATGGATGAAATTAAGGTACTGCATACTAAGTCATGTGAAAATCTTGCAGATTTATTCACTAAGTCACTTCCAGCGTCTAACTTTGAAAGATGCATACATGGAATTGGAATGATGAGGCTTAAAGAAGTGCATAATTCATGGGGAGAATCTTCACGAACTTATTATTAAAGCTTGATCACGAAGATCGAGTACCCAAAGAATAAATCCTAGAGATTAAATAAAATTTAGTAGATTGTACTCTTTTTCTCTTGACGAGTTTTCCTGAAGTTTGTTAGTTAAGGTTTTTAACGAGGCAATTCATGCAACACAGCAGAACGCATGTCATATACTTTTTCTACAAAATTTTTTCCACTGAGTTTTTATGGAGTTTTAACAAGACATGAACATGTTGGATAAATGCCCAATATGGTGTTAAGAAACTAGGTCTGGGACCAGAGAGTCCCGGCCTAAATGGGCTTCTCATCCACCAGTTGCTTATATAAAAAAGAGAAGACCCTCAATATTATACACGATTACAGAAGAGTAATAAAGAGAAGCATAAAATTCCCTTATATCTATGTTTTAATCTACTATTATGTTCTTACGTTCTTGCATTATTCTTACGATTATAAATTTGTCTACTAGGTAATCGTTCGGACTGGACTCACCAACGACGGTTCCTTAACACAAATAACCCCAAGGCCGAAAATTTTACACGGTTCCGGTCCAATTCATCCTTCAAACATGCCAAATGAACACACCCACCTAAAAAAACAGCCTTCATACAGCAGAAAATAACAAAACTAGTAATGAATTATTAACAGATCACAGTTGAAAATGATGCACCGCATCCGTTTCATTTCCCCAACAATCTGCAGTCGCATTCGCACTCGCACTGCAGCATTGCAATTTACAACATTTTTTAGGTCGTAAAGAAAACAACATCCAGTCAGAGATGGCGATTACAGGAGACAATACAAGATTACAAGGGCGTGCTCAAGCACGCAGGCCTCTTTGCAGCCAGACACGAGGCGTGGCATTAAGTTACATATATTCAGCTAGTGTAACAAGTTACAACCTGGTATTGCCAGTAGGTCAGAATCAAGGCGAATTCACGTCGGTGGAATGGATCAGTGGTTCAAACAGGCATGTCAGGGTTACCAAGTTAAAATCACAGCCCAGATGATTTGGTTCTCTTGTGTCGAGGAGACTGCCCGAGGCACATCCTGAAACGCTGGGATAGACTACCCCCCATCTCCAACCTCTCGCGGTTAAGCTTCTTCCATAGGGCCTGGATCTTCTTCTCCTTCGTTTTCGGGGATGATTTCCTCCGATTCTGTCTTAGTGGCGTAGCCAGAGCCTTTACTGTCATATTCTACAGAGCAAATTATCAGGTGGTCAGAGATTCATTTTTCCTAATCTAACTGCCTAACTGGTTCCCATTGTCGTCGAAGAAACTAGAAATTCACCAGTTTGAGAGAAGCTCGTACTAGTGACTAGTAATGGTAAGCATAACTTCAAACAGGGTAAAACAGG
Organism: Hsuehochloa calcarea; assembly: GCA_036346395.1. Lineage (NCBI taxonomy): Eukaryota > Viridiplantae > Streptophyta > Magnoliopsida > Poales > Poaceae > Hsuehochloa > Hsuehochloa calcarea. Next base: position 10,098,027 of record CM070596.1, on the reverse strand, counting down.
GCCGGTCTAAAGGGAAAAAGGTGAATCATGAAGAATTTTTGTTTCCAAAAACACCTCATATAGTCATATACCCAATGTGCCTGCTTTTGTCGTAGTTTTAGCTCTGAATAACTATATTTAGAGGCAAGTAACTGAAGCATTGTACCTCCTGCTTATCATTAGTATCGCCTGGGAATGATCCATCACTTGCCGCTCCTAAAGAGGAACATCTGCCCCAACTTTCTCGGTTAGAGCTTGTGTATGAGCAAGACTCCTCATTATGCCTACTTGTTTTATCCTATGAGACAGGGAAACTTAATATCATTAGGAAGCTTACACCATGAAGTATGTTTAAACCTCACTTCACTTGTTCCTTGCTAACACTTGTAGAACTGTTTTGCACATGGGAATCAATCATAATGCAGGAAATGAATAAAATGGTGCATGACCGCACATTATATGATCTTTATGACCCACACTGACCACCCATATTGGCTTTACGCTGATCACCATTTCTTACAATAAACTTAGCGCAGGACAAACTTAATGACATAAGATAACCTCAATGGATGGTAAGAGGATGAATCATATGGGGATAATGATGAACTTGAAAACAAAATACAGAGTTAAATTTTCTGCTAAACCAATTTATATGCTTTACTTTACCTGCAAATGTGATCCAACACTATCACCATCCATCTTTGAGAGGTTATGATTCTCGTCTAAAAGGAAATCCTGCATTTATTACAAATATGTCAGGTAAGGATCTTGCATATCAGACAAATGTATCATTAACAAACCTACCAAGTCATTGTCATTTTTAATGGACAGCTGATTCACACTCTCTGAAAGCATTTCAACTACAGATGTTGTAGCTGAAAAAAAAGTAAAGCGGTTAGTGAACAGCACCTTGTTATAACTTACAAGGAAGCAGAAAAGGGGACTGTGCCACACCATTTGGAAAGTTAGGTGCATTTGTTGATGAACTGCATGAATCAGTGCAGGCTGCCCGTGGACCATTGATGATCTCAAAGAACAAACTCTGGAAAAAGAGCAATAAAAAACAAAAGTGATTTCTTTGAAACTACCTCAAGTCACATAACAGAACATAGTAGTTCCAAATTAAGTTCCGTAATGGGTATTTTATGAAATTTTACCTGATTAGTTACTGTACCAACTTTAAAAGCACCCATACGTAGCTTATTTGAGCATGCTGCAGGTAACTGTGGAGGGCGCAGCTTATTATAGAAGAATATTGAAACAGAATCATAATACGATTGAGGTCTTGGGGAATTGTGATCCCCCTCAAATTTTATTATATTTTTACCCCCCTGCACATAAACACACAAATATTAACAAAATAATGACTGGCATCCTCTTTAGCAGGCATAGTCGACGGGCAATCTCCATATTATTTAGTAGATGTGATGTGACATCTATTTGCCAGTCGACCTTTATAAAGCAAGCTACATATACATTTACCCCATATGCCAGGTGAATACGATCACAGTGGTGAGGCTGAATAAACATGTCATTCAAAGCATGTCCAAACAATGCAGGAATGAATATCTTGGGAGCAAACTGGTTAAAAACAAGAGAACACTAAAGTTAGCCACAATTTGAAGAATTAGTGGAACTGAGCAGAAATCCACAGCAGTTGCAATCAAGACTAATAGAGAACCAAAAAAATGGTATCAACGTTTAAATCCCAGCAATAACCAGTCAGACACTCTTGGAAAACTGTAAACCCTTAAGCTGATCAGCTTTGAAAAGCCAGCAGTATAAAAAAATTCAATTTTAGTGCTGTTCAGACCTATTTAAGGAGACACATAAGAAATTTGAACCAAATCCAGACAAATAAAAACTTTTAATAAGTTGGCTTTACTGAGCTTTGCTGGAAATTAGGTAATTACACAGTATCCCTAGTAGGAAGTGGGAACTGCCGGTTCTACGATCTGAATCTGTTGTTCTAATTGCACAAATACTGCACACACAATTTAGTAAAAAATCCTTATGACCTTGCCATCTTAGGAGCCACTAAACAAATAATTATTTAATTATCATTTATCAAGTTTGTTATATTTAATTTGAGATATACTCTATGGTGGTGAGTCGTGGATAATATATTGCAAAACTTATGTTGGAGTTTATGGGCTTGGCCATATAATATTTTAAATAAATTCTAGAAAAATCTCAAAGGCCCATTCATACATAGTGGAAGGTGGGGAGTTTAGTATCATATTTCTAGTCTAAGTAAGAGGAGATCAACTTATAAAGTGGAGTTGGTTTCACCTAGTTGAAGCAAGCAAAAGAAAAACACACGCGCTCGTTCGCTCGCCTCGCCACGCCATCGCCCGCCCGCGCGTGAATGGTCCAGCGATTTCATGTCCGGTTGGGTGTGGGACTGCCGCTTCTTTTTGCACCTCAAAACATGCATAGCATCTATACCTTTTTTGGAAATTGTTTGAATTACACTGATTATGCGGGGCTTTTATGGCACGTGTTAATTGTAATTAATTACGTTTCCGAAAACGTTTCTACGAAATTAATTGTGACATTTTTCCTTTTGGTTGCTGCTAATTCCATATGAGGCATATCTCTACTCTCCTCTCATCGGAACAAAGAACTTTGCATCTGGTTTTTCGCCCGGTTCCTTGGTGCTGCGCTACTCGGCTACTCCATTCCTTCCTCGGCGTGCACCGACGTAGGGAGAGTAGTGTCTCCGAAGCCAGCGTCCTCGCGATCCTGCACAGGTTGGGGCGAATCAGGTTTTTGAGAAGCGTTTGCGCGATTGCTTACGACTTCCTTCATCATCCGCTTCGCTTCGTCTTCTTCGGATCAGACTCTACCGCGACCTTCACCGAAGTGATTCATTGTAAGTCGCTGATATGGCTAGGTCTTGATCCTTAGAAAATAGTTATGAGATGACGACATATCCTACTTCTGTTAGTAGTGTTTTGTTCTAGGCTTTGCCATGTTAGCACATATATATGAGATAGATATATTTGAGTTGATGATCATACTATTGTTATTGATTCAATTATTGTTTTAGGAATTAAAATAAATACAAAAGTGCGCATATACCTAACAACTTACACTTAAGTACACAAGTGAAAAATAGTTTTTATGAACTTCCACGAGTTTAATTCTTCTATGTGATACTTTAGTGTGGTTTCAGTATGTTACATTATATTATGACAAGATATTGTTTTAGAAAGTACACCTGTAAAACATTAAGATCCATTATGTCAAACTTAGCTCTTTTCTGAATGATCCGTCGCATATATTGTACAGCCATCTTAACCTGAAAAGACAAATCACAGAACAACCCATTAAGCTATGCAATTACAGCAACATTCACTAGGATGTGAAGAATACTTGTGTTAGTAAGAATGATAGAGTATGTTAAGGAACTTCACCACATCTAACAACGACCTTTTCCTTTTATGTGTTCCCTAACTTTAGTTCAATAGCGAGCAAACAGATTCATCTATTAACTCCACAAAGGAAGTGAAAGTTCAATATCAAGGAAAGTGATAGCCCAATTGGCTTGTGTGTTAAGGATCTGCGAATCATACTACTGTAGCAGGTTAGGAGTGCAATAAGATAATTTATCACAATTGTTTGCAACTGGAAGACGGATTCGAGCTGTGTGCCCAAACAAAATTCAAATGGATACAGAATACAGGTCTTCAGGAAAGAACTATGCAAGCTGCATAAAAGGAATGACCTTTTCTTTGTGTATGTTCATTGTTAGAAACTTGCATCACCTAAACTTCAAAAATAGTCATTTGGGTTTGAAGGGCACATAGACAGAAGTTGAAAGAACATCAGCCATCACTTAGGTTTTTTCTGTATTAAATATGGATTATAGCACACTTTATAGTTTATATGCATTTTAAGTTGAAGCAACTGAATGCTATGTCACATAATTTAAAGTCCTTGTATAATCCTAACCTGATAAAGTGGTAATTAAGTTAGCCAGGTTGAACCATTGCTCACACAGTAATAATTTCAAAGAGTCTGGAAGAAATTAATTATTGCAAAGAAGAACTTAATGATTGGGTGCTGAATAGTAAAACCACCGTTTCCATGGAGGCATGGACAAATACGTGTGCATTGCACTTCTATAGAATAATCTTATGTTCCAAATGGAACGATAAAGAATTATAGTAAATTAGTAATGACGTCATGATTCCCTACAAATTATGGTAATGCACCTTTCCAGCATTTGCATGTTAGTTTTTTAATGTCAGTAGGGTAACAAACTATGCACAAGATGCACATACCGTGAATTTAGGAACTCGGATTTTGTAAACATCCACAAGTTCCATCATCAAGTCATACAAGTTAGTAAAAGCACTATCCAATACCATGCCAGCGATTGAGGGATCTTCTGCTCCATAAAGTAGGCTGTATTAAATTTATATACAAAATATTGTAATGAATTATGGAGGGGAATCAATCAAGCTGTGATAAAAAAAGTTTAGACATCCCATGAACTTAAAAGCCTAAAGACGTTCTTAAACATATCAATGGAAGAGCGAAATGGAAGAATCAGGAGTCACGTCAATACACATAAATTTTGTTCAATAATGATCTAATATATTGTTATTTCAAAAATAGTGAATTGCATGAAGTGAAATAGAGAGATCTTGCACCAAGTAAAAAGAGCATGCACTGTGTCCAAACTGCGAAGTACCTTGTAACAGCACCCATCGATCGCCCCCAAAGGCCTATACAGGAAACTTGCTTATTGGTCCGCACAAATGACACCACACATTTGAGGTCCTCTTTCTAGATGTAAATGTTGTGAATTTTATAATACTGTGATTCCCCAAGATATGAATGCAGAAGAATAAAACTGTTACTGATTACATACCTCATGCCAACCAAGGCTGACATAATCTCCACCCGATAGACCTGACCCAGAAAAGTCAAGTGTGAAAACAGTGATATTTGAAGGAAGAAGTATTACAGCGGCTTCATTGGCATCCGCTCTGCATCCGCTGCATTGAGTTAAAGCAAAAGCCTGTTACATATTCCAAAAGATATCGGTGGTTGCTTGAGCTGAATCACGTAAATAAAGAGGAAGTGCATAAATCTATAAATTACTACTAACCCAATACGACGGATTACAAAGGCTTAGAAATGTATATTAATATGAAGCAAGTTACACAAAATAAGAATGTTGAAAACAAGAGGAGAGGGTGCATGAGAAAACATATGTTTGTGTTGGAATGAGGCTTCATCCATTCCAATGGGGCAAAAGGCCAAATATGCAAGTTATAGTGTAGGTAAATATGCAACAAGCACCCTATACAAACTAACATCTAACATCCCCCCTCGCAAACTCCGGTAGCGCCGACGCGATCTCGCCGCTGGACAATGGAGGGCGAACCCACCGCGCCGCCGCTGGTGGGTCGGCCGCCGCGCCGAGCCTCAAGGAGTAGGTGCCGGCAGAGAGCGAGGCGTACGGCGGCAGGCTGGCGCGCGGCGACTCGCGAGATGGTGGCGAACGAGGCGGGTAGGCTAGCGGCCAAGATGAGCCGCCCCCGCCTCGGCGGACGAGTCGACGATGAAATCGCCGTCATCGGAGTCGAGCCGCTATCCACCATCTTGCCTCACGCCCACCGCCTTCGCCGAACACGACGCCACGCTGATGCGCATGCGCCGCGGTCGCAGGTCGAGGACGCGCAGAGGCCTTGGCGCCTTCACAGCCGGCGAAGACTTCGGCGGTTCGGCCGCCGAGCTTGCCGACGTGGTTGAGCTCCTTGACGAAGGCCGTGCACCAAGACACGGAGAGGAGCCCATCGCTGGCTTGCGCCGCGCCGTGCCTCGTGATGGCGCCTTGCCGCCGAGGGCCTTGGCGGGAAGCTGGCTGAGCAGTAGATGCAGCCATTACCGCCTCACCCCCAAGAGAGTGCCAGATCCTCTCTCGCTGAGGAGGGCGCGGCGGTGGCCACCACCACCGGGTTGCAGCGCTCGACGACGCCGCTCGCCGCGGGTGTACGGGGCGGAGAAGCGACGATGGATCCTCGTCGCGCAAAGACGCCGCAAACTCGCCGCCGTGAACTCACCGCCGCTGTCCGCGCGTAGGGACCCGCTTGTGGTCGCACTCCGCCCGCAAAGAACTTGAAGACGCTTGATGGCGCCCGCAGCTGGCCGCTTTGACGCCGAAAGCAGATACCACATGTAGCGGACACATCGCCGACGAGGAGGAGGAAGTAGCGCCGCTGTGTGTAGCCGGCGTCACGGGCCACAGAGGTCACCGTGGTACGAGCCCAGCCTTCCTTGGCGCGGCTCACCGGGCGAGGGAAGGAGCCGCCGCAGCCTGGCGAGGACGCAGTGATGGTGGATCAACAACACTGAGTTTGGAGAGATAGAAATTATGTTGAACTCTAGTGGCCGCCGGGCCGACGCCCTCGACATGCCTTGGTGAAGAAATCTACTACGCCGCCGGGCGGCGCGCGCCTCCGAAGTTCAAGGCACATACTAAAGAGCAATAATTTGGTCTTGCACCTATGATATCATGTACGAAGCATCTACTCCAATGTGCTTGGTGAGCTCATGCTTCACGGGATCTCGAGCAATACTGATCGCACCAGTACTGTCTGATAAGAGAGAAGTCGATGCAGAAACTGAAACCCCGAAATCCTCAAACAACCACCGAAGCCAGGTGATCTCAGCGGTCAACGGCACCATAACTCTCAACTCAGCTTCAGCACTCGAACGGGAAACGACAATCTGCTTCTTGGTCTTCCAAGCAATAAAAAAGGAACCAAGGAAAACACAATAGACAAAAAGAGACAAGCGATCAGAAAGGTCGCTAGCCCAGGTCGCATCAGAGTACGCCTGAAGCTGCAGAGAACTAGAGCGAGGAAAGAAAAGGCGACGAGTGATGGTCCCACGAAGATATTGCAAAACATGAAAAAGGTGATTGTAGTGGAGCTGAGTGGGAGCAGAGACGAACTGACTCAGGATGTGAACTGGGTGAGAAATATCAGTTTGAGTGATCCCAAGATAGACGAGGCTCCCAACAAGATGGCAGTAGCAAATGGGGTCCTCAAGAGGCTCACCATCAGTAGGCCGAAGGTGAATATCAAGCTCCATAGGTGTATCCACTATGCACTGATCAGTAAGACAAGCGCGAGCAAGTATATCCTGAATGTACTTCTCCTGGGTGAGGTAGTGGACCTCAGGCGCAGAAGTGACCTCAATCCCAAGGAAGTAACGAAGAGGACCCAAATCAAACATCAAGAACTACTCACGGAGACGCTTCTTCACAAAAGCAATGTACTGCGAGTCATCTCTAGTAATGATCATATCATCCACGTATAGAAGGAGGAGCGTCCGACCCCGAGGAGAGGTGTGTACAAAGAGGGCAGGGTCGTGATCACTGGCAGAGAAGCTGACAGTAGTGACAACAAAGGAGAAGCGGTCAAACCAAACACGAAGGGCTTGTTTGAGCCCATAGAGAGAGTGACGAAGGCGACAAACCATACCATCAGGAACAGAATACCCAACGGGCGGCTGCATGTAGACCTCATGCAGCTCACTATTGAGAAAGATATCCAGCTGAGAGATGGGCCACTGTCGAACAGAAGCCATAGCAAGGAGAGTGCGAACAGTGGTCATGTGAGCGACAAGAGTGAAGGTCTCATCATAGTCACTGAAAGCAATCGTATGGCACTAGAATTACTTGATGAGGCCAATAGGCAGGGTACATATATATAGCCGAACAGTCGGTGTGAACACGAGACCGAACCGAACAGTCGGTGTGAACATGAGACCGAAACGAACAGTCGGTGTGAACACGAGACCGAAACGAACAGTCGGTGTGAACACAATCCCGAACCGAACAGTCGGTGTGAACACGATATTTGTCTAACACGCCCCCGCAGTCTGAGCGTCTACTTACAGACGTTCAAACTGGACCGAAACTCGGTAAAGACAGACGTAGGCAATCCCTTGGTGAAAATGTCGGCATACTAGGATGATGTCGGGACATGAAGAACGCGGACAGCACCAATGGCGGCACGCTCCCAACAAAGTGAAGATCAATCTCAATATGTTTGGTGCGTTGGGCCGAACCGGGTTGGATGACATGTAGATGGCGCCGATGTTGTCGCAATACACCAAGGTAGCCTTTGTTGGCGGGAAGTGGAGCTCACATAAGAGTTGGCGCGGCCAGATGCCTCGACCACGGCAGATTAGCTACACCACTGCATTTCGGCCGGCTACTGGACTCAGAGACAGTGTTCGGGCGCTTGAGGACCAGAGACGAGGCTATCCTCGAGGAACACGCAGATAGCCCGAGGTGGACTTGCGGTATCGGGACGGCCCGGCCCGATCGGCGTCGGAGTAGACAACGGATCGAATCGGCTTGAAAGTCGAAGAAGCGGCCCAAGGTGTAGAGTGCCACGAATATACCGCAGATACGCTTCAAGGCGGCAAGGCGAGGCTCCCGAGGATCGTGCATGTGAAGGCGCACTGTTTGGACGGCAGAGGAGATGTCCGGACGTGTGAAGGTGAGATATCAAGAGCACCACCAAACTCCGAAATCGGTGGCGCCATCGACGGGTGCCATCCAAATAAACCTTGGAACAGTATCCACCGGGTGGGAGCAGGCTTACACTCACCATGCCGCGCGGTCTAGAATCTCTTGCATATCTTGGTGTCTGCGAGAGAAAAAGGCCATCGAACGCCACGAACTCGCATCCCGAGGAAGTGATGGAGATCACCCAAGTCTTTCATCGAGAACTCCGCCGCAGCGTTGATGGTGCGATGGAGGAGTGTGGTCGATTTAAGCCGTGAGGACGATGTCATCCACATAGAGCGACAAGTAGATGAGTTCAAAGACCATGGTGGAACACGAAGAGCGAGGTGTCAGACTTGGTTTCCATGAACCCGAGAGACACCAAGTAAGCTGCAAACTACTGTACCATGCTCGAGGCGCTTGCTTGAGACCGTAGAGGGAACGGTTCAGACGGCAGACGTAATCTGGATGAGAGGAATCCTCGAACCCGAGGGTCGCACGCAGCGAAAGCTGTCTCATCAATGTTGCCATGGAGGAAGGCATTCTTTACATCAAGCCGCCGAATAGGCCGATTGCGGGAGAGGGCAACGAGAGCACGATTCGCCTGACGCAGAGTGGTTTGACGACGGGTCAAGGTTTCGAAAAATCAACTCTGAGGTCTTTGTGTGAAGTCGCGGAGGACCCAAATGAGCTTTGTAGCGCTCCAAGTGAACCATCACCAAACTTGTGTTTGAAGATCCACTTGCCGATCACTACATTCGCGCCAGGCGGCGGAACAAGATCCCAAGTGTTGTTACGAGAAGGCAAGATGCTCATCTAGCATGGCGGTAGCGCCGATTCGGGTCGGCAAGAGCAGCCCAGTATGTCCTCGGAACAGGAGACAGCAGCGCGGTGTTGTACGCAGCAGGTTATCGAAAGCCATGTTTCGCCCTGGTGGTCATGGAGTGTGTATTGACCACGGGGGGAATGGCAACTGCGCCCTTTGGAAGGGACGCAGGACTACCGGAGGCGCCGAGGATCGGTGCTCGAGGCGAGCCGACGGAGCGGCAAATGGCGATGGCATGGTTGTCCCGAACAATCTCCTCGAGATCGGGAGATCGTGCTAAGGAGCCACGTCATGACGACGCAGTCCATGCGCTCCCAGTCGGGGTAGGTGTGGTCGGCGGCGTCGGTGAGAACATGGCGCCGGAGGGAGAATTTCCCAAGAACCAGGAGCATCTAGTGGCGCCAGCGGGTGTAGTTGTTGTTCTCCATGTCGAGGACAGCCGGGACGAGAGCGTGGATGTTCTGGACGCCGACGGCCTGGGCGTGGAGGTTGATGATGGCGGCGGCCTCGTGCGTCGAGAGCGCCCCGAGTACCGTGAGAGAACCACTGTCGCCACCGTCGTTGGTAGAGGAGGCGGCGTCGTCTTCTCGTGGGATGGCGGCCTCGGCCGCTTCCGCCTCTGGCGGCACGCGCGGGGCGCCGCGAGCGCGGGCGGCGGCATCGCGCCTCGAAATGGCCGCGCGCCTCGCTCGGCGGCTTTGGCGCTGGCTGGAGAGCGGCGGCGGGTAGCCATTGGCGGCGGCGCTCTCAAGAATATGGCGGCGCTTCGGCCTCGTAACCGCACGGCACGCTCGGCCGCGGTGGCGCGGTGCGTTCAACTCGAGGCGGCCTCGGACGGCGGCAGAGAGGCGGGAGGGAGCGAGCCGGGCATGAGGCGGGGAAGGATCGCAATGGCCGGGGGCGGGGCGCAAAATGAGAGGCGCGCAAGTTAAGCAAGCGTGAAGGAGAAAAAACCTAGGCGTCGATACCATGAAAGCAATCGTATGGCACTACAATTACTTGATGAGGCCAATAGGCAGGGTACATATATATAACCGAACAGTCGGTGTGAACACGAGACCGAACCGAACAGTCGGTGTGAACATGAGACCGAAACGAAGTCGGTGTGAACACGATATTTGTCTAACAAAGGAGAAGCGGTCAAACCAAACACGAAGTGCTTGTTTGAGCCCATAGAGAGAGTGACGAAGGCGACAAACCATACCATCAGGAACAGAATACCCAACGGGCGGCTGCATGTAGACCTCATGCAGCTCACTATTGAGAAAGATATCCAGCTGAGAGATGGGCCACTGTCGAACAGAAGCCATAGCAAGGAGTGCGAACAGTGGTCATGTGAGCGACAAGAGTGAAGGTCTCATCATAGTCACGACCATGCTCCTGCTGAAAACCACGCGCCACAAGACAAGCCTTGTTGCGTTCAAGGGAACCATCCGAGCGGGTCTTAATCTTGTACACCCACTTGCACGTGATGGGAGTGACACGCGTAGGTAAGGGCACAAGATCCCAAGTGTCAGTATGCTCCAAAGCAATAATCTCCTCAGACATCGCGAGCTACCACTCAGGGTGAGCAGCAGCCTTACGGTAGGTTGTAGGCTCAGAACAAGTAGCGGCTGCAAAGCCGTAGCGCTCAGGAGGCTTCATAGTGTGACGATCATGATGATTGTATCTGGGAGGAGAAGGCGGAGCAAGACCCAGCAAAGACAAAGGCTCAACTAGATGAGTAGGCCGAGGACGGAGAGAGTAGCGCAGAGAAAAGGGTGGAATCACAATAAAAGAGCGGGAAGGAAACTCCAGCGGAGAGGGAACAGGTGGAGTCGGAGAAGAGAGAGGCGAAGAAAGTGGAGGATAAAATGAAACAGTAGTGGAAAGCTGAGAGCCGGAAAAATCAGAAAGGAGATCGACTCAATAAGATAATCTGAGCTGACAGTAGGGGAACGAGGGTAGTAAGGTCGGGACTCGTCGAAAGTGACATCCCGAGAGATCCTTATCCTACAAGCAACAAGGTCGTAGCAACAATAACCCTTATGCTCAAGGCTGTAGCCAAGAAAACCACACTCAACTGACTGAACAACCAGCCTAGTGCGCTCACGAGGTGGAAGAAGGACGAAACAGACACAACTGAAACTGCGAAGGTGACTGTACTCTGGAACTCGACCATAGAGATGCTCGATAGGAGTAGAACCCTAAAGAGCAGTGGAAGGCTGCATGTTGATGAGAAAAACAACAATGGAGACAGCCTCAGCCTAGAAGTGAGATGGAACAGCAAAGGCAAGCATGAGAGTGTGAGCTGTCTCAAGCAAGTGACGATGCTTACGCTCAAAGACATCATTCTGAGCATGAGCACTAGGACAAGAATACTAGGAAAGAGTACCCTGCTCAGCGAGAAAGCAACGCAAAGCAGCGGATAGGTACTTGCCAGCAAAGTCAACACGAAACACACGAATGGCCGAATCAAACTGAGTGCGAACCATGATGGCGAACATCTAGTAATAGAGAGAACTTACTGTGAGAGGACATGAAGTAGATCCAAGTATAACGAGAATAATCATCAATAAAGATCACATAGTAACGACGAGCCCCTTTCAAAACGAAGGGAACCAGACCCCCAAACATCAGAGTGAACAAGATCAAAAGGATGAGTATAAATAGAATCGCTAGAGGGATAGGAGCTGCAGCTGCTTGCCAAGCTTGCAACCCATACAATGTAAAGTGGTGTCCCCTAGAAACAGACCCAGGAACACTACGACCTATAAGTGATGATAGACGCAATCCGCAGAGATGACCCAAACGATGGTTCCACTGAGCGAAGTAGTGGACACGGCGAGACCAAAAGTAGTGTTAGTGGCTGACTGGCTGGTGGAGATAGCGGAAAGAAGATGCAGCCAGTTGAGCTCCCAAAGACACTGTGAATCACAGCACCGAGGATCAGTACCAAGCAGAGTTCCCGTGCGGTGGTCCTGGACACAACAAGAGTTAGATTCAAAATAACACGACAGTCGTGGTCAGTGATCTGACCACCGACATAAGCTACATAGTAAGCTGAGGCACATGAGAGATTGCAGGGACATGAAAAGAAGTGGAAATGATGCCACGGCCTGCAACAGGAAGAGAGGTATCATCTGCAGTCTGAACAGTAGAAGGAAGAGTCGTGGGACTCACAGAAGTGAGATAGGTAGAATCTGGTATCATGTGAAAGGAAGCACCAGAGTCTAAGGTCCACGAAGACAAGATATCTGACGAGGGAGGAGGCGAAGGAGTGAAAGACTGCTGGGAAGCAAGGGCCAAACGAGCAGAACCCGATGAGTCCGATGACGAGCCAACACCGAGGCGCTGGAGAAGGGAGAGGAGCTACTGCGTAGCGCCACCAGTGGAGCCCTGGCGAGGAGCGCCAGCTCCTGAGTGGGAGGGACCCCTAGAGCCCTTCAAGGGACGTCCACCCGGCGACCTCGGTCCTCATCTTGTAGCAGCCTCGACACTGTGAGCCATCACGCCGGCAAGAGGGTGCGAGAGACAAGAACCATCGCTGTTCCCGAGAGCGAGGAGGAACATGGTCGGTGCTGAAGGAGCAGGTACTAAAGCAGACAAGACAACCTGCATCTGAGTCGCGTCACGATGACGAGTCTCCTCAGCACGCACACCCATGAGGGCCTCCACCAAGCTCGGGCGCGGGTGGAGAGTCAGGAGCTGAGCACGCACAGTCTCGAACTCAGGCCGGAGACGCGTTAATAAGTTATAGAGACGGTGAGTCTCCTGGTGAGCGCGGAACCGCACACAGCAGGGACAGGTCCAGCAGACATCCGGCCCAGAGAGTCAAGCTGACGCCACACCGCAGACATCTGTTAGTAGAAGTCATCCACGGCGGCATCAAGCTGCTGAAGAGAAAGCGTCTGGTGCACAACAGAGAGATACATAGCATCACTCATCAACTGGTAGTGAGCTCGGAGGCGCTCCCACATAAGCCGAGTCGTCGGCAGCTCTGCCACATCTATGGAGATGGCCACGAGCATGCTACCCAACAGGATGGTGGTAGCACGAGCCTCGGCATCCTGCCATCTCTCGTAAACGTGCAGCTTAGACTGGTAGAGTTCCATGGCCTCCTCCAAAGGCATCATTGATGACCTCCGAGCCACCGATCCGCACTCAGCGTGAAGAGTTGGTAGAATCTGGCGCAGAGGGCGAAGCGGGCGGGTGCTCGGTGGTGCGAGATGACCCTGAGGTCTTGACCGCTGAGGTGAATCCTCAGGTGAACAGCCCACTCTCAGAAGTTTGTCTCCTCTAAATGAATCGAAGGGAGCAGGATGGCGAAGGAGCCGTCGGCAAAAGCCATCCGGAGCTGGCCAAGCGGCGTGGGGACAACGAGATCCGGCTCGGGCGGTGCAGGGGTCACGAGATCCAGCGCGGGCGACACGGATCTGGCTCGGGAGGCGTGGGGACGGTGGGATCCGGCGGCGGGCACACGGGATTTGACAGCGATAGCGCTAGCTCCGGCAGAAGAAGGCTCGGTGGTGCGCGCTAAGAAAAGGCAGAGGAGGTGCGGATCCGACTCAGGCTGCGCAGAAAAAAAGGGGAAAAAACAGAGCAGCAGAAGGTTTGTTCGGGCGCAGGGACAACGACGACGGCGGCTATCTGGTGGTCAAGGGGCTAGTGTTTCTATGGCTCTGATACCATATTGGAATGAGGCTTCATCTATTCCAATAGGCCAAAAGGCCAAATATACAGGTTATAGTGTAGGTAAATATGCAACAAGCACCCTATACAAACTAACATCTAACAGTTAGCACTGGCACACAGGGTAAGTACCTATTTCCGTGGCAATAGATCACACATGGAAGGGCAGTGTTTTCTGAAATAAAAGCAGGAACATAGTGGCTGCATTTTAAGGTATGGCCTCTTGCATTTGTAAGCTGCCAGGTTATAACAATAATGTTATCAACAAAGATGCTCATAGCTGCCGTTAAACTTCTCATCAGCAAATGAAAGACAGAAAAAACCTCGATAATTGGTCTCCGTACTTGCCTCCAAGTCTAGTCGTTTGTACCTTCGTCCTGCAAGGATAAACTCTGTCTCCCATAAATACTGATCTGGGTTGTACTCTGACCTGCAAATTAGCAACCAGTCAATCCCAACAGACCAGGTACGAGGATCAATCCTTAACTTGTTTAGCGGATTTTACATTTTAAATGGGCTTCCACGGTCCTTACATTTTTTTTTTATGAAAGTTACAGGCTGTACCAATGGACATGTGCTATGTTGATGCAAAGAGATCAATCAATTATCTGTATTACAGTATCAAAGTTACCTTTGCAACCTAAGATACACATGGCAGTGGCACTGCTGGTCTAATTAGACATCTATTATGAGATTATCAGATTTGAATGTGAGGAACAAAGACACATACTGTGTTCCCGTTGATACTACATAACAAACTACACACATCCTCCTCTCAACAAAGCTAAACCTTAAATCTAACTAAACCTTAAATCTAAGTTCCAAAAAGACACATAGGTCATAAACTTCGCAACCAAACTTGCAACACCAAAGAAGGCGCAACAGTCAACCATTTATTTCCTTATCCCTCCTCCAGCCCTATGTGAGGATCTCAATTTTGTGATTTGAGTTGGGTAAGTTTAACATGACATGTTAAAGTTATTTCTCAATGTTATATGCATTATATAACATGCCAATGAAGGTACAAATCCACATAACATTACAACTGTAATGAGAACTGCATTGTGCTAGCATAGAACTCTCTTTTGTATTCCTTATTTGTATATATTATCCCCTTGTACTCCCCATATATATTGCCCATTGAACCATCTTGAATATACACACAATATTCATAACATGGTATCGGAGCTAGGGCATTAACCTAACTCCCTCCTTCCGCTGCCATCCTTCTGCCGCCGCCACCATCCGAATAGGGCCGCCGCCGCCGCCACCACCCAAATCGGGCCGCCGCATTTCTGGGCTGAGGCGCCACCGCGGCCTGCTACGCCCGCCGCCGCGTCACCTACAGCTCTGCCACCCAGGAGCTCGATCGACGAGCTGGTGGTCGCCGCGTCCCGTCCGCGCCTCGACGCGGTGATGGTCGCCTCGTCCTGTCGCGCTCCCTCGATGAGCCAGTGGTCGCCTCGTCCCCGTTGCGCTCCCCTCGACGTCGCCGATGGTCGTCGCGTGCTCGAGCTCGCCGCTCGTCGTCGGCCGCCCGTCAACCGGAGTGCTGCAGTCGTCGCCACCACCGTCGCCAAGGACTCAGGGGAACGCTAGTTCCCCCTGTTGTGTGTCGTGTGCAGGCCGGGCTGAGTTCAGCCAAGTTGAGTTAAGCCGTGAGCAGGCCAGGCTACTTTAAGCAAGCCCATAAAAAATCAATAAATAAATAAAAATAAAAACGACGCTCTAACCGCCGCGCCATCCAGCGCCGCCTGTTAGACTTCGTTGCCTTGGTTGCCACGCCGCCCAGCGCCGCCTACTGATGGCTTCCGTTCCATCAGATGTGATCCCCATGCTTATTAAGGCGTCGCTTAGGCGGTAGGGCGCCACAGTGGGTCAAGGCATCGCCCCCGCCTTGCTGCACATGCCTCCCCTGCTCCGTCTTGCCATGTCCTGTCCTCCCCGCGCCGCCCCAAGCCTCCCCTGCTCCGTCTCTGCCCGGATCCAACACCCCGGGCTCCCTTACTTCGTCCCCGAGGTCGAAACCGGGCGTCCCCGTCGCCGCAGTTGCTATATCCGGCCTCTCCTGCTCTGGATCCGGCCTGGCGACGCCGCTGTCCTGTGGCTGCAGCGGGGCCACCGGCGACGGGCTCCTACCAGGCCGCCTCGTAGGAGGGAGGGGGAAGCACAGCTACAGTGGAGAGGGAGAGGGAAGCGAGGAGGCGGGAGGGAGGGGGAGGCCAGGTTGCTGCCGGGAGGGGTTGGGGGGAGGGAGCCCGAGCCAGGAGGGGGAGGTTGGGTCGCCGCCGGGAGGGAGAGGGAGCCCGAGCCGGGAGGGGGAGGGTGCTCACGCTTTGCCTTCTTGCATTTATGAACACGATCACGGGGCACTGGCAATGGCACGGCAAAGGGATCTTCTGCGGCATTGGACTATCGCCTTAAGATGTGTAAGGCGTCGCCTCGCCTCACGCCTTAGCGCTTTAAAGGTGTGAGGGGGTGGGTCGCCTCGCCTCGCTTTACCGTCTTAATAACCAAGGTGATCTCATTCTCGGAAACCAAGCTTAATGGGACGAAGTACAGGTTCGAGCCATCCTGGTGGTCAAAGTCGACGACTCCATCCAGCCAAATATTGTTGGCTTGCGTGCCACTCGTCACATCTAGGAGTACTTGAGCGAGCGATACCAGCAGAGCAGCGATGCTCAGTTCTTTTCACTTCAGCGTGAGTTGGAGACGCTTCGCCAGGAAGACTCCTCCGTCGACGACTTCTTTCGAGCCTTGGCTGGTCTCTGGCGCCAGCTGGACGATCTGGCTTCTCCGCTCTGGCAGGAGTGGTATAAAGTGCAGAAAGCGGACCGTGATCGTCTTCGCCTTTATGACTTCGTCTGCCGTCTTCGCCCGGAGTTTGAGCTGTTCGAGCTCAATCGCCGAGCCGCCACCATGACCGCTACCACCGAGGCTCTTCGACGCTTCAGGCCGAGGAGTTCGCCGCAGTTAGCAAAGACGATTTGTTACGCCGTGCTTACTACCCTTCTTCGACTACACCGACGGTTTCTGCTTCGATTACATCCCTTCTCAGGTGTCTGTTTCTGCTCCTGTTTTTGCACCAACTGGGGTTCAGTGTAATTATTGCAAGAACTTCGAGCACGACTATCAGTGTTGTGCGGTGCGAAAAAGGCAGAACAAGCCACGTGGGGCTGGACGATCCAAGGGGGGCAAGGAGACCCTTCCTCGACGGGAGGACATACCAGCACGTTAGGACCTTCTCAGTGAGGTGACTCTGTCCAGCACTTCTGTCAGGCTCTACTTCAGCAGCTCTCTCATAGCTCAGCAGGTTCTGTCAGTCTAGCTCAGACGTCTCCTCTAGGTACTTCTTGTATTCTGTATTCTGGTGCCTCTTTCCACATAATATCGGACTCCACATTTTTCACTTCAGTAGGACTTCCTGTTTTTCCTATCTTTGTTCAGACAGCTGACGGTACTCCTCTGTCTGTCAGCTGTCAGGGCACTCTTTTGTCCATTGACTTTTCTGGTCCAGCTGTTTCGCATGTTCCCCAGCTTACCATACAGGTTCTCTCGGTGGGTCGGCTCACCGATCTTGGTTGTAGGGTTGGTTTTGACTCTCACACCTGTTTCATCGAGAATCGACAGACAGAGACGGTACTTGGAACTGGCCGGCGCCGTAGAGATCGTCAAGGTCTCTACATCCTTGATCGCCTCCACCTTCCGTCTACTTCACTTGCTCCTGTTACCTCTACATCTACTTCCACAGACACTGCTGCCACCACCTTTGGCGTTTTTGCATAATGGTATCACCGTTTAGGTCACTTATGTGGGTCCCGTCTTTCTTCATTAGTTCGCAAGGGTGTTCTTGGACGTGTTACTATTGACACGGCCATGTTTTGTCAGGGTTGTAAGCTGAGTAAGCGGCTACAACTTCCTTATTATTCCAGTGAGTCATTATCTTCTCGTCCTTTTGACTTAGTTCATTCAAATAAATAGGAACCTGCGCCTATTATCTCTAAAGGCGGGCATAAACTTTATGTGATCTTCATTGATGATTATTCCCGTTTTACATGGATTTTCCCTATGTCTAATCGTGGTCAGTTTCTTGCGATCTATCGTAGCATTACAACGATGGTTCGTACTCAATTTGATTTACTCATCCGTATTTTTCGTTGTAATTCAGCTAACAAGTAATGCTCTGGCGCTTTTAGACAGTTTCTTTCTGAGCAGGGCACTCTTTACCAGTCTTCTTGTCCTGGTGCCCATGCTCAGAATGGGGTTGCTGAGCGCAAACATCGTCATCTGATTAAGACTGCCAGCACTCTTCTCATTGCCTCTCATGTTCCACCACTGTTCTGGGCTGAGGCTGTTTCTACGGCTGCATATCTCATCAATATGCAACCTTCCACTTCTCTTAAGGGGTTCAATCCTATAGAGCATCTCTACTCTCGAGCCCCCTAGTACACTCACCTTCGTGTTTTTGGTTGTACCTGTTTTGTTCTGCTGCAGCCTTGTGAGTGCACCAAACTGTCAGCTCAGTCAGTTGAGTGTGTTTCTTGGTCATAGTTCTGAGCATACGGGTTATCGTTGCTATGATCCTTCTGCTCGACGGATCAGGATCTCACGAGACGTTATCTTGATGAATCTCGACCTTTCTTCTATCGAGATTCGGCTCCTTCTCCTGTTTCCACCGTTGAGTCGATTTCATGGTTGTCTCTTTCTGACTCTTCACCCATTTCTCCACTATCACAGTCTTCTCCTAGTCTGTCTCCAGTGGTTCCTTATGTACCTCTACCTCCAATGTTGCCTCCTGCAGCACCGCCTCTTGTTCCTACAGCACCACCATCTCGGTTCTCTGGTATTCACTACTCCAGGCGTCCTCGTCCTTCACCAGTCTCCTCTCCTGGTATCTTGCCGACACCCATATCTGATCCTCCTGATGATGCTCCTCATTACGCCCTTCGTGACCGGACATCCCTTCGCCCTCCTGATCGTCTTGGATTTGCTCCGATAGCTCGTGCCCTCTCTGTCACTGAGCCTAGTTCTTATCATAAGACTGCTCCTCACTCTGAGTGGAAGCTTGCTATGGCAGAAGAGCTTGATGCTCTTTGTCGTATGAAAACTTGGGATATTGTACCGACACCTGTGCATGCTCGTCCGATCACGTGCAAGTGGGTGTACAAGATTAAGACCCGATCTGATGGTACTATCGAGAGCTACAAGGCTCGCCTTGTGGCTCGCGGCTTTCAGCAGGAGTACGGTCGCGACTACGATGAGACTTTTGCCCCTGTTGCCCATATGACCATTGTTCGCACTCTTGTTGTGGTTGCTTCTGTTCGCTGGCGGTCTATCTCTCAACTGGATATTAAGAATGTTTTTCTTAATGGTGTCTTGCATGAGGGGGTTTACATGCAGCCACCACCTAGGTATTTTGTTCCTGATGGGCATTTCTGTCATCTTCGTCGTGCTCTTTATGGCCTCAAACATGCTCTTCATGCCTGGTTTGCGTGTTTTACCTCAGTGGTTACTGCTATCGGTTTCACTGTCAGCTTTCATGATCCTACTCTTTTTGTTTATGTCTAACCTCCGGGTAGGACACTGCTTCTTCTGTATGTTGATGATATACCCATCACTGGTGATGATTCCTCATTCATCACGTATGTGAAGAAGTATCTCAGTGGGCAGCTTTTGATGACTGATCTTGGTTCACTTACGTACTTCCTTGGGATTGAGGTCGCTTCCAAGCCTGAGGACTACTACCTCTCCTAGCAGAAATATGTTCAGGATCTTCTTGACAGGTCTGGTCTGACTGACACTCGCACTGCTAAGACTCCTATGGGGCTATCCCTCCAGCTTTGTGCCACTAATGGTGATCTTCTTAAGGATCCTACTCGATATCGTCATCTTGTTGAGAATTTGGTGTACCTTGTGAGCACTCGTCTTGATATTGTTTATGCAGCATATCATGACTTGTCCTACTCATCTTCACTACAGTCACCTTCTTTATGTTCTTCGCTACTTGTGTGGGACTATTTCTCGTCGTTTGTCTTTCTCTAGCTCTACCTCACTACAGCTTCAGGCATACTCCGATGCGACCTGGGCTAGTGATCATTCTGATCATCGTTCTTTTCTACTTACTGTGTTTTTCTTAGCTCCTCCCTGATTGCCTGAAAGACAAAGAAGCAGACTATCGTTTCTCGTTCGAGTGCAGATGTTGAATTGAGAGCTATGACAGCAGTGACAGTAGATGTTACTTGGTTGAGATGACTACTTACAGATTTTAGAGTGTGGGTGCTACTAGCATTGCCCAGGACCCAGTGAAGCATGAACCCACCAAGCATATTGGTGTGGATGCTTCATACACTCGCTCGCAGATGCAAGAGGGAGTACTTACTTTACAGTTTGTGCCCCTCGAGTTACAGGTTGCTGACTTCTTTACGAAGTCACAGACTATGGTACAATATTTGTATTTTATCTCTAAACTCAATGTGTGTGACCCACCAATGCACCATCATATAACAGTAGCTAAAATAACCACCCTCAGCCGCCTCACCCATCCTCCCAGGCTTTAAGTGGAACTTCCAAACTTGAGCATTGGTACGATTAACATGGCAGGCTTAATGCACTTCCGCACTGTCACATGGATGATTGGATCATACAACAAACAGCTGCACACACCAGCATTTTAACGAGCATTGCGGATCTGCGGTCGCATGTATCTAACGCTCACTATGATGATCCCGCATTGTGCCAATTTACAACAATACGGCCACATGCCAATGTAACATCATGTGAAATAGAACAAACAACAATTTCCGATTAAACCAAACAAAAGCAATAACACTGGACATGTGGGAAGGTAAGCGGTACCGGGGCGGCCTGATGACGAAATTAACGAACTGCTCGATCATGGCGCCGGCTGCGTGAAGCTTCTACGCGACGACGACGCGGAGGGGCCTTCACTCATGCGCCACAAGCTGCCCGCCCGCACGCACGCACACCTCCCACGGCCCCAATTCCTCCTCTCCAAATTTCACCCCGCCCGCCCGCGGAAACGCCTCGAACCAACAAAAACTGCAGGAATCCCCGGAATTCCCAGAGAAGGCGCCTCGGATCTGCGCCGAAACGCAGCGGGAGCTCGCTGCCCCGCGGAGCCCGCCGGATCCGGCGCGGTTACCGGCGATCCGGGGCTCGGGACACTAGCCGCGAGCCGCGGAATCCGGCGGGGGAGGCGGGGAGGGGGAGAGGTGGTGTGGTGGGTTGGTTTTGGCTGGAGGATCGAGAGAGAGGGATGGAGCAAGAGCCGAGGGAAATGAGAACGTTAATGAAGCCGAGGTAATCGGGGGAATAATTTGTTTGAATTCTTTTTTTCCGTGCCTATTTGTGTTTTTATTATCGAGGTTCTGTCTGCAATGTCGTAGGGTTTTTCTCGTGGATTCTCAGTCGAAGTGGACTCTGACTCCTTATTTTTTAAATCAAGAGTATCTCGGAATCGGAGTGAAATCCGATTAAAAAAACTCGAAACGATCTTTGAATGGCTCTCCATAAAACTGAGAACACCTGTTACAAAAATATATCTTAAGTTAAAATATATTTATCCACTTTTTTATCGTTACGTATAAACTTATTCCCCCCTTATTTTTCCCCTCCCCACTTGCACCATCCCCTCTCTACATGCCTTCCTCGCCTCCTCCTTTGACCTCCTCACCAGCCTCCCCACCATTGCGTCGGCCTCCCCCGCCTCGACCTTCACCTCCACGTCGCCCCTTCGTGTTGGCTTCCCCGCCTCCGCCTCGCCCCTCCATACTGGACTTCCGTCCTCCGCTCCCACTTCGCTCTCATCGACGGGTGCCCAGCTCCGCTGCAAGCAACCTCGATGAGTAATGCCTCGCCGGTTGCTTCTCTGGATCTCGTGATGTGCTTGCGGGTTGATTGGATTTGAGGGTTTCGGTCTGCTGCAGATGAGATCGCGAAGTTGTTCCCAACCTGTTTGGGCAGCCGTCGGCGGCTCTAGTGCCGTCGGCTAAGCTCGCGACGGCGAGGCCGCTCAAGGTCGATGTCGTGCTCTCCAGTGGCTAGGCGAGCACAATGTGATCTGCGGCGTCTTTGGTGAGTGCGACTGTTCTTGAGTTGTTCGCTTGATGAAAGCTGCAAAAGCCCACATTTCGCACTAGCCGAGACGAATTTAAAGTTGGTGGTTTTAATAAGAGAAGGGTTAGTGCTAGTCTGGTGGGAGATATAAGGAGGACTATGATCATCGTTGTTAGTTAAAGTTGGTATCTCTAAGCGAGCTTTGACATTGAACTTGCACAGTTGTAGATCTTGTAGAATATGGTACTGATGATGAGGGCTAAAATTGCTAAATTTACTTGTCATTTGAGTGTTACTTTTGATGTGGATATCATGGGGATACGCTCATAATCTTGTCATGATGTTACAATTGGCAATGGTGTTGAGGGTTTCCGAAAATATGTGTTTTCAGCAAAAGTTCAGATGATGTCACGCAATAGGAGGTCAGACCGGTCAGGTCGGCGGTCAGAACGGCCTGTACGGCGGTCTGGCCGGACACCTCTAGCGGTCAGACCAGCCAAGCCTCGGGTGTAGTGGCTGGCGGTCAGACCGGTCATGGGTAGCAGGTCTGACCGGCCATAAAAGTAGTTTTGAGTTTGGAGCTGGGCCAAAAATAGAGGTTGAGGCAAGAGAGGGGATTCTTCTACACTTAGTCTCATAATATTTGGAGCTTCAAGACAAAAGTTCTATTCGTTTTAATTTCCCAAGAGGCTTGAATTTCAAGGTGGAAAATTGGCTAAGTCCCTTGCTGGGCGGTCTGACCAGCCAGGTGGCGGTCAGACCGACCAAGGGGCGGTCTAACCAGTTTTGACTTGTTCACCGGCCAGCTTGGCAGCGATGTTTGTTGGTTAGGTCAAGTTCATGGGTTTCAGTGTATATGTGTTGCATGATGCATGTTTTGACTAACATGAGTCAAGTTGTAAAGAACTTATTTCCAGAATCGATTTCTTTGTCTATTGTTGTGTAGGAGGCTTGGAGGTCAACAACGGTCAAAGTGAGGATGATCGGGACTAGGTTTGGAGAGCTGAGGTTCAGAATGATCGAGTATGTCGGGTGAAGTCAATGGACTCAAGCATGGCACAAAATGGACAAAGATGACCGAACAAGAAGTTCAGTGCGACGGGTTGCATCAAGAGACGCGGGGTCAGTGCAAGTGCTATGGTGGTTTCGATGGGAGCCGCATGGAAGAGACTTGCTGACATGAAGAGAGCCGTTGATCAACCTACACGTGGTGAAGCATGGGATTGCTTCATGAAGTTTGGACTCGGTCTTTAGAGAAGGATCGATAATGGGTATTTTGGCAACTTCACTAAAATACCACATTGATGGCTTTTGGCTAAACCGCGACGCAAAATAGCGCAAGGGGAAGTGGTTTAGGTCAAGAGAAGATGAAGACAATACTTTGAAATACATACATGAGTTAAACCCGTTAGTGTGTGGGCTTAACGGGTGCCCATTAGAAATATCTTTCTAGAAACTAGCATCCACTATAAATAGAAGAGAGTGCTGGTTGTGCACCTCACAACCCTTGTATTGAAGAAACCCTAGTTTGTGTTTAGGGAGAGGAAAGTGGAGATGTTAGGGTTCTAGAGAGTTAGATTGATTGTGTGCTCAAGTGTTGAGCCTTTGCTCTCCAGGATGGAGTGGCTGCAAACCAACATCAATCTTGAATCAATCAAAGCAAGATTCATCAAAATGAGTCTCTTCTTGTTCTTACTCTCTCTTTTATGATTTTGAGGCTTTCTTTGATCCTTTCGTTTTCTTTTGGTTTTTAGCCTAGATCTTGCTTGATGTGACATGTGGGAATGCATCTAGGATCATCTTGATCATCTATCACCCACGAGCAAGTTTTTGGATCATATTTTGGTTTTAACTCGGTTTTGAAGCAACCTTCACTCAAACAGAAAAGATTGAACTTTTGCAATGATCTTCACCATCCTTGATTGGAATAGGTTCCTAACATCCTAGAGAATGTCTGTTTCAAGTTTCGTGAAGTTTAGAGTTGTGGATCAAAAGTTAGATCAATTTGTGATTTCGAGTTTGGGTTGATTTTATTGTTCATCGTGCTGGAGGTCAAACCGGCCCCCTTGAGAGGTCTGACCGCTCCATGAAGATGTCTGACCGCTAAGCTGAGAGGTCTGACCGCCCAACTCTTTGAGAATTGAGTTTTTTGTTATTTTGTTTCTTTTGCTTCGGTGTTTCGATTGGATTCAATACAAGTCTTCCGCTATGTTTGTATATTGATCTTCATAGCTAAAATGTGTTGAATCAGATTGATGTGAAAAAGATCGTGCTCTTATTCACCCTCTCCCCCCTCTAGTCGCCGTTTTAGTCCAACATTTAATAAAATGGCATTAAATTGAATATACTATGATGAAGTATGTATTGTATTTTGAGCGGTTTCCTAAAGCTTTATTGTGGTTGACTTGGTCTGGTTGTGTGAGATTACATTACCTGAAGGAGCATGCAAAAGGCAGCATCTTGTATGGATTCAAGGGAGGCCCAGCTGGGATCATGAAGTGCAAGTACGTTGAGCTTACTCCTGATTACGTGTACCTCTACAGAAACCAGGTATGGCAACATAACCTTTGCTAAGCACTCTTAGTGAAATTTCAAGTGTGTAATCTTTTACGTAGGCCATGTTAATTTGGTTGGCAGCGTTACGTAAGATTCGGGTGTAAATAGGATCAGAAGATATTGTTTAGTGCAAATCTTATAGAGGTTTCCATTTTTTTCTTTTTTGAATTATGACGATGTTAGGTGTCAAGTACATTGATAATTAGATCCCTTCACGACGTATTCACCATTAGTTTGGTGATGCGTGTTAATTTTGTTTTTCCTTTTTAATAGGGTGGATTTTGTTATGAATAATGTGTGTATATTGAAGAGCCTTAATGGCCAATATATATAGGATTATAAGAGGTGTATGCTATATACAGATAAGGCAATACAAAAGACAGATAAGGAAATACAAAAAATCTCTATTCTAACTCCTATTCTAACACTCCTCAAATGCAAGGCGTATACAATAGCATTGCATTTGGAAAGGGTTGACACTAAAATATGAAAAATTCGGTCTTGGCAATGTCGTCGTAGCAAGCAACTCTGGAAAATATGTCGATAAAAGATTTTCTCCCATCCTGGGTCGTGCGACAGCCCATAAGCACAAGGTGCGGGAGCAAAGTTGACCACGACAACATGATGAAGAAGATGATGAAATCGACATGAATAGAGAGAGCTGTGAAATCAAGCCGAATAGGAATAGGTGGAAGCATGACAGCGCAGATCGAAACCCAAGAAGGCGGCGGCGCGAAAGAAGCGCGGCAGCCTTAGAAGCTCGGGGCGGCGGCTAAGAAAGCGACGGCATCATAACGACTTCTACGATCTGCACGCGGCTCAGAAAGAAGAGCGGGAGCGGCGGCTGCTGTCATGCATAAGATATTTCCTATACTTCTATGACTGACAATAAATTTATGGACTCGCATGGTTTGAACGAACTGAAAGATAAAATTTGACGGACTTGGATGGACGCAGCGGAAGAAAGGACACAAAAGAGAAACACCTAAGGATAACTAGCAACACCAGTTTTATGCAGAAAACCGAAACCCAGAGCCGGAGATGGGAGGAGCTGGAGTCGGGAAACCCGAAGCAATTCTGGTAATAAAAAAACCAGATTGATGAAGCCGAAGCATCTTTGCATCTAGGGAGAGCAAGACGCCAGCACCCATACGCATTGCAGGTGGTAGAGACAAAACACGCACTGCAGGCATACACAGGCAGCAGAGACGAAGCATTGCAGGCGTACACGCACAGGGAGGAGCAGATCTACCACTCTTCCTTCCACCTCTCTTCTGCCTTCAGCGCAGAACTTCCTCTCCCTCTCGCTTGAGAAAATCGAGCGGTGGCGGCAAGCGGAGGCTACTAGCGACCGGGTGCGACGGCGGCGTAGCGAGTCGAGATGACGTGGCCCGTCTGAGGCGACACCGAGGCGGCCGCTTTTCGCTTCGCAGCGAGAGGATACATGCGGGTAGGATCTGAGCTTGAGGCGGCTGCTCTCAATCTCGCCGGATCCGATAATGACGAGGCTCCCTCCACCTCGTCATCACCCCAGCGCCGTGATCTGGAAGAAGAGCCCCCGAGAGGCAAATCGCGACCAAGCGGAGGCAGAGCACGGGGCTGGCTCGAGCAGAGAAGGCGCACGGAGGTGAAAGGCCGGACAGATGATGGACATCGGCGTCGTGCGCGCCGCTGACTACCTGCGCCGCTTCTACTCGCTGCTCGGGCTAGGCAACCAGGAGGTGCGCGCCGCGCAAGAGGCGATGCGGAGGCTGGAGGACGACCTCGATGTGCGTGGCAACCCCGAGTCCATCGCGGTCGCCATCATCTACATGGTCGTGCAGCTCGCCGGCGCTAAGAAGTCCGTCCGGGACGTGTCCATGGCCACCGGCGTCGTTGAGGGCACCATCAAGAAAATCGGCGACACCAGCCTCCTCGACCACCTGCTCAAGCACATGGTCGGGAGGGTGCTAGAAGGCAGCACTTAGTGGTTCCGTCGCCGGCACAATGAAGATGATGCCAACGAAGACGCCGAAGAGGCCGCCCTGGGAGCGGAGATTGCTCCTCCCGGGGGCAGCGGCGACTACGACTGCCGGAGGCTAGGAGGCAGCGGCGGCGGTAAGAAGCCCTAACCCTAACTTTTGCTCTAATACCATGTTATGAATAATGTGTGTATATTGAAGAGTCTCAATGGACAATATATATAGGAGTACAAAGGTGTATGCCATATACAAATAAGACAATACAAATGACAGATAAAGAAATACAAAAAGAGTCTCTATTCTAACTCCTATTCTAACAAATTTGACATGATCTGCATTGGAAGGGACAAGATTGAAATGCCAGAGCAGGTATGACTTTGGGCATATTTATATGCAAATGCTTACTGAAATCAAGGCATTTCACACAGATGAAGATTTAGAATCATGTTATGACAATGGTGCTTCTCCTTTTTCAGATATACTCTGAAATGGTTGGCAATGTTATGATGACCAGTGCACGATCAACGGGAAAATACTACCACTGGAGGTTTCTCTCAGTTGTTATTGTGTTTTCCTACACTTGGCAAAGAGCCATGATTTTGGATGCAAACCAGGAACATCTCAGCCAAGGATTTGTAGTTGACAGCCACCGCCAGTTTTTGCTGTGTACTGAGAATTTGTAGTGTCTTGAATTGTGTAATGTTGAATGCTAATGAGAAAATTTCTATGTAAAATGTCTCACTGGATGTGTTCAAACTCTCTGTTTTTTTGTGTGTGAATGGAAGCAAACACCTGTGTGTATGACCTGTTTGAATGGAAATGAATGAAATGAGTTTTAGATGATGTGTGTATGACCCAAAGAAAACTACTATGCTGCATATCTCGGCATAATGCATGTGTGTATATGAATGTAATGAGTTTTTTTTTTAAAGAAGCTGAGAGCTGCTACTGCAACCATGTGTTTTATGCAGCTCAACTGATACCATTGCAAGCACATCAAGACTGAACAGAACAATTTGAGTACAAGAAACGGCTTTTGTCCCTATTGCAAAATAGAACAATATCAGCTTCACAGCATCAAACACATTTGTGAACGCCAATTGAGTAGTATCAGAAACAGAGGAGTCGGGCCATAGCAAAACACCAATTTAGCAGCGTAACTTGTAATACGGGGAAATAGAAAGGAGTACGATACAAATAGATTTAGGTGTTAAAAAGAAGGGTAGTATGGTATTTTTTTTGCTTTAAATCCTCACTTTTAGAGTTTTTATAGCCAACCTCCTATCAAATGGTTCCAACGGCCAGCTCCACATTCTCATAGGAGTGGTTCCTCTGAGAATCAGAAGTTGTGAGCTAAAAATGAGGAGTAGAGTCCTACCAAACAGACGTGTAGTAGCGTGTTACTATACCTTCAGTTACAAAAACAAGTCATTTTTTTACATTGACATAGTCCCCCAAAATACAATTTTGTCAACTAATTAATATTATAATATATTTATAAAATATAATAAAATTATAATAGCATGACAGTATTTTTCTAAACGAATCTACACATATGATTTCATGCATCTAATCTAAATATTTAAAACGATATTGATATAGAAAGTTTTCAAAGTTTGACTGCACGTATTCCCAGGCAACTTTTTTTTTTAACCCGGGCAAGTATAATGTTTTAGCGGTCTAAAAAACATGTAACGTTTTAGCGACAATCCTACATTACATATAGTAGCACGTCAGTTTCCATGTGCTACCATGCGCACAACTTGTTTAGTTTGACATGTATGTAACTTTGGCCCAATTTGATATGTGGAAAAGTTGTCTAAGCCTGGAAATGGCACGATACATTTTTAGTAAACCTTGATATATATACGCAACATACACTGTATCATCTCAGTCAAATTTCTCTCAAACACATTAACGGGGAAGTCGTTTACAATAGCATTACAGATTTACAGGTCCATCCAAGTCCTTGTGTCCACAATGTGTGTATCACCACCCACAGTACAATTCGAGAAACTACTCCGTATCTAGCCTACCATATTTATCATGCACATAGGTGTATCTGTGGACATATGCGCATCCTGACCGTCAATCGCGTATCCAGCCCCCCGGCGCCGCTTTGCGGAAAGCCCCCCGCCCCCCGGCGCCCGACGCCACTCTCTCTCCAGCCGTGCCAGGGTTCGCCGCCGCCCTCCTACGCCGCGCCACACCTCCCCTCCACCGGCGCCCTGCTCGCGCCTCACCTGAGCCAGCCCCCTGCGCCGTCGCTGCACCTCCACCTTGTGCCGCCCGCTGCTCAGCGACTCGGCGCCGCGACCTGCATCCGCCCCCGCCAGAGACCCTGCGCCGCCGAGCCTGCACCGAGCCCCCCTGTGCCGCTCCCTTCGCCCGCCCGAGCCCCTACCCTGCCGCCCCGTCAAGGCTTCCTTGTTCATGCTTCCCAGGTGTTCTCGAAGGCAATAAGAAATGGAACATCAGTGGCGAGGTTGTAAAATGCATTTCGAAAGTCTTCCCAGGTGTCCATCCTATTCGACCTGAGGTTAGTATATTAACTAGTAGTACTATATCCTCTTGTGAAGTTTATTTTCTAGCCATGCCATTTTTTGGAGATTTGAACATTCTAAGAGTTTGAACAATTTCGTATGCTACCAGTTATGATATTTGAACAACGTTTTTATTTCAGCAATTTTTTTTATGATGAATGGTGTCTGTAGGGATCATAGTTGGATTAAAATGTGCATATATTTCTCTCACCAAGAAAGCAGTGATCAGTCGATTTGAAAAGCATGTGACAAAGCTACAAAGGCTTAATCATCTATTTGCAGGTGGAACCTGCAATTGCTGCAGCATTACTAGCTTGGAGCCATCATCGCAAAGAGTTAAAGCTGGAAAATGGAAGCTGATTCCCAGCATTGAAGAATACCGTTGTACATTACAAAGTTGGCCAACCAAAGGATAAATAAGATAGGATGGTCCTAAAGGCACATTCATTAGAATCAAGACTACTGGTGCGAAAAGAATAAACAATTGGTGGATCAAAATAACATTTTATGTGCACTTTAAAGGGGTAATATAACATTTCTGATGTCAAATATAACATTTCTGATATCTGTGATATTTGCGTTTGGAGAGAAAAACATGTATCAATGTATCATGGATAGTTCATCTTCAAATATGTGTTTAGGCTTGTTCAGTTTCTTGAAATGTTGAATCGATGCAATCGGATTTTCAGCATTGTTTGCTATGTGTGATTAAGCTGACAAGATGAGCTTGCACGAATTTGCGTCAAGTTTCCTGAATTATGATAATTGAGTCATGATGCTCTTTCATTTAACAGAGGGAAGAGGAATTGTGAATAGACTGCATTACAAATTTACAACTTACAAAGACTGTCAATTGTGAATAGACTGCATTACAAGGTTACCTTTGGCACATCAAGTTTCAAAGAATGACAATCGTAGATTGTAAATACTAAAGAATAGACATTCCAAATTATTCCTTGGAATATAGAAGCTTCGTCATATTATCACCACAGATTGTCAAATTCATACATGAATGCCTTACATCTAAAAAAACCACCTAAAAACTTGGTTTCAAGCACTCCACTACCATTCTTGTTGGCCTTCAAACGGATTAGCATTTCAGAAGTTCATACTTGCAAACCAGCAGATGACAAAGCCCATAGCACCAAAGCCAAACACAAGGACTAGCATAAAATGACTGAACATATAGCAAGAAACTAAACACATGCTTCATCGCACAATAAAAAATGACCCATTGATTCCGGTCGACCACAAGCCCACTGTAACCCATAAACTGCTAGTCCTGGCATATCAGATCAGGTTGAATGCAACAGTACCAGGATGTGCTCCAATGACATAAAATTATGGCAGCATGATTCAGCTATCAAGATAATTTGCAGCTCACACAGAATTTGCATTGTTCTGATTGCATACATCAAGAAAATTTGCATGGTCCTAATTGCACACATCAAGAAATTAGAAGGACAACTTGATCAAGAACATGAGCAGACCTGCAGAAGCATTCATTCAGAATTAATTCATTTGAATAAGAAACCATTGCATCCATTCACAAGAAATCTCTTACATCCAGTAATTGATCAAGACACGAAAACTCATACATCCCCAACACCATAACAAATAAAACATAATCTTCAATTTACACTTTACAGGAAACATTTGCCTATTCCCAGGTTCATGCAACCTCCTCGATGTTTCATCCCTTTCTGTTCTAGGGTAAGCTCGGCTAAGCAGGGGTGGCGCCAAGGCAGGGGCAGAGCAGGGGCGACGCCGGGGTAGGGGCAGAGCAGGGGCGGCGCGAGAGGAACCCTACCTTGTTTGGCGGCCTGCAGCTCGACCACGACAGGCGGGCGGGCGTGTGGCGCAGGGCTCCGTGGCGGGCGGGGAGGCGCAGCGTGGGAACCCTAGCTTGTGGCGCAGGGCTAGGTGCGAGCGTCCTTGAGGCTGTTGCTGTTGGACCCTGACCCTCGTCGGTTTGGCTTCTCCTGGCGGTGCAGCCCCAACCGGCGGCATGATTTCCTCCTCCTGTGTGGGCCCAACCGCCGGCATGGTCCCTCATGGTGGGAGCTTGCGGGGGATGGGAGTATGGTTTGGAAGGAAGGGGACGATGGGAGCTCGCGGGGGATTTGGTGCTGTTGGCGGGGGGCAAAACGCAAAATACTGTAAGCGAGAAGGGCGCGCCCTGAGATCCAGGCCGCTCATATCAGATCGGACGGCTGGGTTGGCTATGTGCATATGTTCACAAAACAGGTCATGTGCACCTGATATGTCGCCTCCAAATTTGAACCACACTAACTTAGATTTGGCCATCATTTATTACACATCCAAATCAAGCTGCAAGTTGCATCACTAAACCTGGAATCTCTGTGATCATCTCTAGTTAAACACTGCGAGTGTAAGTGTGGATATCATGGGGATATGCTCCAGATCTTAGGATATGTGATAATTGGCAATGGCGTTAAAGGTTTGTCGTTTTGTGTGTTTTCGGCAAAGAAACAGTGTTGTCAGGCCATAACCGGTCTAACCGGCAAGGGCGGTGGTCAGACCGGTCCATGCGGCGGTCCGATCGGCCATAACGGCGGTCAGACCGGCCAACTTCAGAATGTGGTGTTTTGAGCTGGGCCAAAAATAGAGGTAGCATGCAAGAGAGGAGATTCTATTGCATTTGGTCCCATAATTTTTGGAGTCTCCAGTCAAAATTTCTATTGGATTGAAAATTCCAGTAGGTTTCGGAATTTCAGAGGTTGAAATCGGCTAAGTCCCAACTGGCGGTCTGACCGGCCAATAAGTGGCGGTCAGACCGGCCCTGGGGGCGGTCTAACCGGTTTTCACTTGGATTGTCGGCCTTCGTGGCTGCGATGTTCGGTTGTTAGGTCAAAGTCATGAGTTTTAGTGCATATGTATTGCATGATGCATGTTTTGACTAACATGGGTCAAGTTGTGAAGAACTTGTTCCCGATTCGGTTTACTTGTCTATTGTTGTGCAGGTTGCTTGGTGGTTAACGACGGTCAACGGCGAGGATGATCGGGACTAGACTTGGAGAGCTGAGGTCCAGAACGATCGACGATGCCGGGTGAGGTCAATGAAATCAAGCGTGGTGCAAGATGGACAAGGGTGACCTATTGGCTAATCCGCGACGCAAGATGGCACAAGGTGTAGCTAATTAGGTCAAGAGGTGTTAAAGACGGCGCATTAAAATGCGTACGTATGTATCCTGTTTGTTTTGGGCCTTAACGTGAGCCCAATTGAGTCAAACTTCTAGAAGGTCTAAGCCTCCACTATAAATAGGGGAGGGAGGTGGATGCACCTCCTCTTCGTCTCTCTTTTATCTTAGAAACCCTAATTTGATTAGGGAGAGTTTTTGTGGAGGCTAGGGTTCTTGATAGTTTGATGTGATTTTCGTGCTCTTGGATTGAGCATTGTCCCCCATTGATGGAGTGACTGTAAGCACATATCATATCAAATCAATCAAAGGAAAGTTTGATCAATGTCTTGTCTCATTGCGTTCTTTTTCTATATTTCTTTCTCAATATTTGATGATTTTGAGTCTTTCTTTGATCCGCGGGTTTTTGCTTGAATTCTCCACGTGATCTAGCTTGCTGCGACATGTGGAAACTTATCTAGGATCATCTTGATCATCAATCACCCACGAGCAAGATTTTGGATCTAGTTTTCGTTTTGACCCGGTTTTGAACCCTTCTTCAATCAAACGGAAAATGATCGTTATTCTTCCAAGAATTATCACAATCTTCGATTGAAATAGGTTCCTGACATCATAGAGGTGTGTTCCAAGTTTCATCAAGTTTGGAGTTGTAGATCAAAAGTTTCATCTATTTGCAACTTCGTCATCGGGCTGTTTTGATCTGTTCTTCAGGCCGGCGGTCAGACCGCCCAAGGCCACCGGTTAGACCGCCATTAACCCAGCGGTCCAACCGCCAGTGCATTGAATTGCTTTAGTCTTTGTTGATTTTGTCGTATTGCTTAGGGGTTTAAACTGGATTCAATATTAGTCTTCCGCTGTACTGATATATTGATCTTCATAGCTTCCATAGCTATTGGAGTAAAATCTTATTGAATCAATTATTTGTGAAAAATAAGCGTGCTCCTATTCACCCCCTCTAGTCGCCTTTTTGGTCCAACAGTAAATGTAGAAAAACTCGAATGTCAACCTGCTTCTATTTGAAATAGTAAAAATTTTCTTTTTAGGAAGTGTTTGGACGAGGGATTCATTCGAGGATTTCCGAGACCTAGAGTAAAATTTGAACTAAATTCTAAAAAAATACATCCAAATTCCTCCTATACATACGTGTCCTTAGAGAAATGGCTATAGTGTTGTGAACCATGTTTGCAGTGGTAATGAGACTACTATTTGGCATTCACGACTTTGTCACATAAATTTTGGTTGCATGACGCATTTAGCCAGTTTAGAGTAAATCTCGAAATTTACCCTTGCCAAAGGTTCTAAGTGTCAAGTTTGTGTACAATCAAAGCAGCCTCGTAAGTCTCATAAGGCCGCAGAGGTAAGAAACTTGGCACCATTAGAACTCATACATTCAGATCTGTGTGAGATGAATGGTGTGTTGACAAAAGGTGGTAATAGATATTTCATGACTTTGATTGATGACTCCACTAGGTTCTGCTATGTGTATCTTTTAAAAACTAATGGTGAAGCACTTCACTACTTTAAAATCTATAAAGCAGAAGCTGAGAACCAACTTGAAAGAAAAATCAAAAGGGTTAGGTCTGATCGTGGCGGCGAGTACTTTTCTAATTAATTCAATTTATTCTATGAGGAACATGGTATAATCCATGAGAGAACGCCTCCCTATTCACCCCAGTCAAACGGGATTGCAGAAAGAAAGAACCGCACTCTAACTGAGTTGGTTAACGCCATGTTAGACACAGCGGGTCTTTCCAAAGCATGGTAGGGGAGGCTATATTGACTTCATGTCATGTCCTGAACAGGGTTCCTGCAAAGAATAAAGAGATAACCCCATATGAACAATGGGAGAAGAAAAGACTATCACTTTCATACTTGCGTACTTGGGGTTGTTTGGCGAAAGTCAATGTGTCAATTCCCAAAAAGCGTAAACTTGGACCAAAAACCGTGGATTGTGTCTTTCTAGGCTATGCTCACCATAGTGTTGGATATAGATTTCTAGTGGTGAAATCTGGAGTACCTGATGTGCATGTTGGTACAATTATAGAGTCCAGAGATGCTACATTCTTTGAGGATATTTTTCCGATAAAAGATATGCCTAGTTCATCGAGTCAGGAGCCTGATACAACTCCTGAACCTTCCATTCCAATGGAATATTTTGAGCAAATCCCTGAGCAAATTCCTGAGGAGGAAGACAATGAAACTCTGAGGAAGAGTAAAAGACAAAGTACTGCAAAGTCTTTTGGTCCTGATTTCATTGTGTACCTTGTGGATGATACTCCAAGTACCATTTCTGAGGCATATGCTTCTCCAGATGCAGAATACTGGAAGGAATCAGTCCGTAGTGAAATGCATTCCATTATTTCTAATGGAACTTGGGAGATCACTGAGCGTCCTTATGGTTGTAAACCTGTAGGATGTAAGTGGGTGTTCAAAAAGAAACTTAAACCTGATGGTACTATCGAGAAGTACAAGGCAAGGCTTGTGGCCAAGGGTTATACCCAAAAGGAAGGCGAAGATTTCTTCGATACTTATTCACCTGTGGCTAGATTGACCACTATTCGAGTACTACTATCTCTGGCTGCCTCATACGGTCTTCTCGTTCATCAGATGTACGTTAAGACGGCTTTCCTAAATGGAGAGTTTGATGAGGAGATTTACATGGAACAGCCAGATGAATTTGTAGTAAATGGTCAAGAAGAAAAGGTGTGTAAGTTGTTAAAATCTTTGTATGGTCTTAAACAAGCACCTAAGCAGTGGCATGACAAGTTCGATAGAATTTTAACATCTACAGGCTTTATTGTGAATGAAGCTGACAGATGTGTGTATTATCGCCATGATGGGGGCGAAGGAGTCATTCTATATCTGTATGTTGATGACATACTGATCTTTGGGACCAACCTTAATGTGATTAAGGAGGTCAAGGATTTCTTGTCTCAAAACTTTGAGATGAAAGATCTGGGAGTAGCTGATGTTATCTTGAACATCAAGCTGTTGAGAGGTGATGAAGGTGGGATTACATTATTGCAAACCCACTATGTGGAAAAGATTCTGAGTTGTTTTGGTTGTAGCGACTGCAAATCCTCTCCAACACCTTATGATCCTAGCATGTTGCTTAGGAAGAATCGGAGAATAGCCAGAGACCATTGAGATATTCTCAGATAATTGGTTCACTCATGTATTTAGCTAGCTGCACCAGGCCTGACATCTCGTTTGCTGTGAGCAAACTAAGCCGTTTTGTTTCCAATCCGGGAGATGATCATTGGCATGCTCTTGAGAGGGTAATGCGCTATCTAAAGGGTACAATGAGCTATGGCATTCACTATACCGGGTATCCTAGGGTACTAGAGGGTTATAGTGACTCAAACTGGATATCTGATGCTGATGAGATTAAGGCCACAAGTGGATATGTCTTCACACTTGGAGGTGGTGCTGTTTCATGGAAGTCTTGCAAGCAGACCATCTTAACAAGGTCAACAATGGAAGCAGAGCTCACAACATTAGATACTGCCACTGTTGAAGTC
The DNA here is from genome assembly GCA_036346395.1 of Hsuehochloa calcarea. Lineage (NCBI taxonomy): Eukaryota > Viridiplantae > Streptophyta > Magnoliopsida > Poales > Poaceae > Hsuehochloa > Hsuehochloa calcarea. Next base: position 10,062,194 of record CM070596.1, on the reverse strand, counting down.
GAATGGCTTCGAGAACTCTTGATGGATTTGCTAGTGGTTGAAAAACCGATACCGGCTATTCTGATGAACTGTGACAATCAGACTGTGATTGTCAAGGTGAACAGTTCTAAGGATAATATGAAGACATCAAGACATGTAAAGAGAAGACTCAAGTCTGTCAGGAAAATGAAAAACTCTGGAGTAATAGCTTTGGATTATATCCAAACAGCTAAGAATCTGGCAGATCCCTTCACAAAGTGTTTATCACGGAATGTGATAGACAATGCATCGAGGGAGATGGGTTTGAGACCCATGTGAGTTATACCATAGTGGTAACCCATCCTATGTGATCGGAGATCCCGTGAAGTAGGATTGGCGAAACAAGCTATTGATTAACTGGGAGGAGAGTACTTTTATAGACCCACTCCATTGGAGATGCAATTCTCTTCTAAATCTGTATGGCAGGATGATTTTTATCTTAATGTGTTCTGTGGCTTGTTTAAGCAAAGATGCTGTCCTACATAGCAGTCTTGAAAGAACACACCTATATGAGCCCGACTGCTAGTCACAGTCTATGAGATAGGGTAATCTCTAGGAAGCTCGTGAATAGGCCAGGAGTATGACTTATATGCTCCAACCCGCGGGGATGCCTTGCAGCCTAGTATCAGTTAAGGACTTAAGTGAAACCTATTCACACAAAACTGTCAATTCAAGGCTTAGTCCATTGTGCAGTTGTGGATAAGTGTAGCTTCTGTTCTAGGTGGATGTTCAACCTTAACCGGTCTCCATCAAAACACTGGTATATTAAAACAATACTGTGGATCAAGGCATTTGACATGTGCCTTTGGGATCTGGTGGGTGATTGTTGGAATTAATACGAGCTTGGCCCAATTTTAACTCTAATTAATTCCTGGAAAATCTCAAAGGCACATGTGCACGTGCTAAAACTGTTTAGTCCCATATGGAGTATTAATGGAGAGTTACACCACTTTATAAGGTGGATCGTGGTAACCCCCTTGTGTAATTGGAGAGACTCAACACACGAGCGCGCTCGCTCGCCGAGCCGTGCGGTGCGGTGCGGTGCATGTGCGTGTGCGTGTGCGTGCGTACGCAGGCTCGTCGGGTGCGCGCGTGTTTTTCTTTATCTATTCGGCAATCGAAACGCACCGACTCGCAGTAATAGAATTAACAAACGGACTGACAGTAACGGTTCAGTTACTAGTGGCTGCTGTTAGCACTGGTTGATGGCGACAGTTTCCAGTCTCTTTGTTTTTTGCTGACCATTAAAAGAATAGTGAACTGTTCGTGAGACTCTCCCTCTCCATTTTTTTTCTTTTCACTCCACGCGACTGAGACAGACTCTTCCTCTCCACGTTTTGCTGCTTTTTCTGGCGATCTCCATCCCGGCGAGGCTCGTGTACGGTCGAACCGGGAGAGCAGGCATACGGAACCCCGTCCTTGAAGGCTTACACGAGCGAGGATGAATAAAGTTTTTGGTGAGCGTTCGCGCGACTGCTCGCTGCTTCGTCATCATCCGATCCTCTGCTTCATCTACATCAACTGCACGACTACGTCTACTACGCCATGGCGAACGACAATCTCGTCAACTCTTCTCCTGCTGCTGCTCCTTCAAACTTTAATTTATGTTATTGTTTTGAACACTGAGATAGAAATGCTAGTTTCTATTTTGTTAGAAATTGGTATGACTATGGTGTTAATGTTTATCTGTCTTATGCAAAAAGCTAGAATATTGTTCATGATTCATCTAGTATATTTCTGGATTAAAGTAATTCGAAAAATACTTATATATTCAACAATTATTACTCTTTGGTTTATGCTTTATTGTGCATTACTGATATTACTATTTTATTTCACGATTGAGAAATCTCAAAATTTTATTGTGTAGCCATATGGGTTCACTGAAATCAATGAAATATGGTTCCATTGTGAAAGCTTTATATCAGTTCTCACAGAAATACCAAAATTATGGTAAGCTTGGTTTTTCAGCTTGGCACTGTACTGCAGCAAATGTTCTGTACTGTGTGTGTAGGCATGTAGGGTAACATTCAATTTGCAACATTTTGGCCATGTTTCGTAAAATGCTTACTTAAGAAATACGCATACAGAAGATGTTTAGCTGTCACGTTCTGAATGGCTAAAGCTTCCTTTGCAGCATTTATGTTCTCTCTTGAAAAAACGCCTACATAGGAAGTTCTGATATAAGTTTTCGGAGGCGTTGCACTCACACAATTTCCACGATAATTTCTTGTATTGAAGGTCTTGAAATCTGATTAAACAACAGCTCTATGCATAAATAACAAATTTGGTTCTTGATTAGTAAACAATGCTTTACTTAACTGACTAATTCAGTAATTCTAACCTTTTGTCTATCAGGTAAATGAGAGCGAACACTTATCTAAAGAAGGCCCATTTGTTATGTAAAAAAAACACTTCTGCCTACTGGAACCGGCAAAAGTTGAGTAACCCGGATTGAGACCCTTTACATTGAAGGAGTCCATGCAAAGGATCTACAGTGCTAGAGCATTATAAGCGATCTCCTCTGTCCGAGAAAAAAAAAACAAAGACCGGGATTAGTAGCTACAGTATTCCAGCGAAGTACTGTTTACATAGTGAACCTCTACAGTAATGCAGAGGATCTGAATCTAACTTTAGTATAGTCTCGGCAGACACATTTTATGCTTCCTTTTTTGGTAGGATCAAATGGGTTTACCTGTAGAACATACATGTCTAAACCTTGTTGTACATGTTCATTTGTTTTAATCAGAACGTAAAAATGCAGATCTGCGGTGTTTAGTGGTAAAGCCCTCAAGCATATCTGCACATACTGGTATACACATATATCGAGATTGAACTGTTTTTACCTTAAGAAATTCATTTTGGTCTCTTATTACTGTACACAATATTAACTGCCAAAGTATGTTGTTGGTGGATGGCTTAAGAGGGTGTTTGGACGAGGGGTATTTGGGAGGAGAATTTTCGGGACTTTAAGTCAGAAAAAATATCCTCCTATCCAAACAAGTTCGGTATCTTTGCCTTCTCACATGATATGATATACTCATCTGGGCAACCATGATATCTCGTATCTTGTTCCATCACAAGGAATGCACATATTGTAGGCACAATATCTCAGCCAAAGCAGGGCAACCTCAGCTGGTGAGACCTGAGGCCAGGGTGGCATGTAGCCCCTTATCTCACCGCACCGGCCACGTGGCGCGCTTCTACTGGGTACACAGATGCGCTCATCCGCTCAGGCCTGAATTAGATTCCACCTGTCCCCACCCCTCCTCGGCCACAAGCACATCGCTCCCCTGTTTCTCCCCCCTTTTTCTAGCAGTGATCAGTTTTGGAGCACACATTTCATCTCACCTCACGATACCCTCTCGTTTTGCTCGAGGAGGAGGAGGAAGAGGAGAAGCTTTGCAGGATAGCAACAATGGCGGCTCAGCCTCAGGCTCTTCTCTCTGGGAGACAGCTGCTGGGGAGGCCACTGCGGTCTTCCTTCTCCAGGTCTTCTTCCTCCAGGAAGGCCCCCTTCATTGTCAGGGCAGAGGCCACTCCCCCTGCCAAGGTATGTTCATTTAATTCTAGCTATACGTAACACACACACACAACATGAAAGCCGATTAATAATTTATATCGTTTCAGTTTGGCCACTGTTATCCGAAGTGAGAAGAGCTTAAATGGTTAGATTTTTCAAACATGTACATTTGATTTATTTTCTTGCAGCAAGGAGCAGACAGGCAGCTGTGGTTCGCATCCAAGCAGTCCCTCGGCTACCTGGACGGCACGTAAGTGAAGTCGCAGCGCGGGATAGCATAGCGAGATTCCACGGAGCAGCACAGTAGAGTAGAGCATATGTAGCAGCGACGAAGTGACCCTAACAAAGTACATATTGGTCTGTACTTAATTTGCAGGCTGCCCGGCGACTACGGGTTCGACCCGCTGGGCCTGTCGGACCCGGAGGGCACCGGCGGGTTCATCGAGCCCCGGTGGCTGGCCTACGGCGAGGTGTTCAACGGGCGCACGGCGATGATGGGCGTGGTGGGCATGATCGCGCCGGAGGTCCTGGGCAAGCTGGGGCTGGTCCCGCCGGAGACGGCGATCCCGTGGTTCAAGACGGGCGTGATCCCGCCCGCCGGCACCTACGACTACTGGGCCGACCCCTACACGCTGTTCGTCTTCGAGATGGCGCTGGTGGGGTTCGCCGAGCACCGGCGGTTCCAGGACTGGTACAACCCGGGCTCCATGGGCAAGCAGTACTTCCTCGGCCTCGAGAAGTACCTCGGCGGCTCCGGCGACCCAGCCTACCCCGGCGGGCCGCTCTTCAACCCGCTCGGCTACGGCACCAAGAGCGACAAGGAGATGAAGGAGCTCAAGCTCAAGGAGATCAAGAACGGCCGCCTCGCCATGCTCGCCTTCCTCGGCTTCTCCGTGCAGGCGCTCTTCACCGGCGTCGGGCCCTTCCAGAACCTCCTCGACCACCTCGCCGACCCCGTCCACAACAACATCCTCACCAGCCTCAAGTTCCACTAGACGACACACGTAGTAGTAGTACAGTCCCTCGCCAGATTAATCCTGCTGCATCTTCTGTACGAATTCATGTAATTAAGCATTTAGGCGTGTGCGTAGACGCATGTTATTCATGTAGTTAAGCATTTAAGCGTGTGCGTAGACGCATGTCGATTCATCATGAGGTTGTGTGTGGGATCGACGTGCGTACGTGCGCATATATATATCGGTGTTGGGTGTGGGGCTGTAAAATGTAAACCTCGCGATCTGCACGCGTGGTGCCTGCATCGGTGCATGCTTGTAGCGTGCGAGAGCTAGCGCGTGCATGGATGAATTCCTTCCATTTCTCTTGAGCATCTTTGATCGACCTCCCTGTCTCTCCATCCCTAGCTCCCCTCTCTCCTAGTAGCATGCAGTAACTATCCCAACTGTCCGCGCGATTCTGCGGCTATATTTGAGGATGTACGCATTTGATGTGCCATCTATATCTCATTAATTAATGTGTACCGTTATAACTATGCAAAACTCTATCCGTAAAATTTCACCGGTCGCCGGCGTTGTTGGTGGCGTCCGATCAGATTTCACACCGGACAAAAAAAATCGAATTCATCTAATTTTCATCTAAATTCAAAATTTAGATAAATTTTGCATTTACAGTTGAAAACAATCAAAAATTTCGTCCAAAATTTGCCGAAATATCCAGTAGGATCCGATAAAATTTATAAAACAATATAGTTTTCCCTAGTTATAACTAAAAAATTCCAAAACGATATAGTTTCCCTTAGTTATAACCACTAATAAAAGGAAACGGTGTAGATCTTTCCTCTTTTGAGAGAACTTTCAAGATTATTAATTTTTCTATTTTACCAATTATTGTGGGGATTTTTAGCCCTCAACGAATTATTAATTAACGGAAGCGTGCCTTTAATTCTCACCGTAATCTCATCGGATTTGTACCTTATGCATGTATAGTATCTAGTACCAAGGTTATCAAGATTGTGATCCGTGTCTAGAATCATAGGCAATTCTTGCGTGCATGATTTTCTTGGTTCTAGGTCTTAAGATAGGCTCGTAGATTTAAAAAAATGGTAGTCGTAAAAACCCCCTGATTTTATCGCTTATGGCACACATTCCCAGGTTTTATGGTCCTAGTTGTGTAAAACTCCCTCCATAACCATTTGCAGTGCTACTATATGTTGTTGGCAATAGTGCTCACCAAGAGCATTGCATGCTATGTTGGACTAGCATGTTAGCTTAGGTAGCTAGGGATCGGGTTTTGAAACTATGTATATATGATCGTAAAACCCAATATAGAGTTATGTGTCACGAGATATAAGATCTGGGGTTTAGTTTATCAAAACCGATGTTTGATGATAATTACTTCTGGTGTTTATAAAAACCGATGTTTGATGAAAATTACTAACAAACACTCAATCCAAATATTGCTTTTTCTAAGAGGAATCCAAAGAATTTTCTTTTTGAAGGCGAATCCAAAGATTGTTTAGCTGAGCTGTGGCACATCTGGGCCAAGCGACGGCAGATCTAAGATGCTAAATCGGGCCGGTCCAAAACATCTGATGGACCAATGGGCTAACTCTTCTGGGGCCCACAATTAAATCAGCCGACCCATCCATCTTCGTCGGCACTTCGACTCGGCTCCCCGAATGCGTCGCCTCATCCGCACGCGCCCCTCCGCTTCCGGCCGCCTCCTTTCCGCGCTAGCCGCCGCCGGCGGGCCGGCGCGCGCCGGCGCGGTGTATGGCTTCGGGGACAACAGCCACGGCGCGGTGGGCCAGCCGGCGCCGGCCGCCGACGTTTACGCCCCCACGCCCCTGCCCTCACTCCCGCCGTCCGTCGTCGGCGTCGCCGCCGGACACTACCACTCCCTCGCAGTATCCGACGCCGGGGAGGTCTGGGCGTGGGGGCGCAACGACGAGGATCAGCTCGGCCGCGGGCTCCACGCCCCGAGGTGACCCCTTGGAGTCTGAAATGAACCAAATGCGTATGATTTCAGTTACCTGTATCAAATTACGTGCGTTGCGCATATATTGGAGTCTGGAGAGTATATCATGACAGGGGTCCTGCACGCGAAAGCCATAAATTATCGAGTCAGGTTGGCGACACAATGGCTTCATGGCCCAAACGAACGAGCAACAATGATGTGCTTGTTCAGTAACACTGTAACAGCATAAGGAGCGGCATAAGAATGGTTCAGACTTCAAAGCTCAGACAACATGGCCACTTCCTGATGCATGCACACGCCTTCTTTTACTGGTTCCAGTTTTCATATCTGAGTAGATTCTAATCAGAACTTTCACCCCTTAATATGGAGAACAAACATCATCCAAATAGGCACGATGCAATCATACTTTAGTTGTCCATGCTAGAGTTGAATAAACAACAAGCCAATGGCATGAGTTAAACTATAGCTCAAAGCCTCAAATGCTAATTTTTCTTATTCTTAGGCTATATTACTTACCAATGATATTTGTGCAAATGTTTTACCATTGCGCTGAATGGCAGGAATTCTTGGAGCAACCCAGAACATGTGAGAGGATTGGAAAACGTTCAAGTTCGAGCTGTATCTGCCTCTGGTGTTGTTTCAGCAGCAATTGGGTGTGATGGCTCTTTATGGGTTTGGGGGAGATCAAAGCGTGGCCAACTTGGGCTCGGAAAGGACATTGTAAAGGCTGAAGTGCCATCTAGAGTGGAGGCACTTGCTAGTTATGACGTTGTTAAGGTTCTAACTTTCTTCCTGAAATTAAGTAATCGGATATTTGCTCACTGTGAGGCAAAGGTGTTAATTGAAGGAATATTTGTAGGTATCATTTGGATGGGGGCATGCCATGGCTTTGACAAAGGATGGAAGACTGTTTGGTTGGGGTTATTCAGAAAATGGAAGGTTAGGAGAAATGGGTCATATTACTCGTGCACCTTCTGCGGAAGAATACATTGGCAAAATGGTGGATAAGTATTCTACTTCAATGCTAGAGGCTGTTGAAAAGATGGTTGCGGCGAAAATTCGGAGTGAAGACCATATGCCCATTATCTGGGAACCTTCTCTTGTTCATGAAGTGAGTCATCTTGAGGTGTCTGATGTGTCTTGTGGGCTTGATCACTCCCTGATTCTCTGCTGTGAGTATTTCTTTCACTACAAATTAAAGCTTTTCTCACACTTGCTATGGATAAAAGTTTTTTTTTCATACTTCTGTTCGAATATCAAGGTAGTAGGTGCTAGTAAGCCATGGCGCATTGTTACATCTACAACATTTTCTGTCTGAGTATTCATCATGAGAAATAGCTTTTCGCTGCAACAGTAATTAGTAAATATATATGGCCATCGTTGGTTATTTAAGCACCAGTATCTCTTTTTGACAATTCTTACTTGGTTCTATTTTAGTTCATTGTATTCATATAGAAATTTATAAGCTGGACGGTTGTGTAGTCTTGTGCATGCGCTAGGATGCTTAAGGTTATTTATGGATGAGCACCAAAACTATAATTTATATTATATTAGCGAATGCATTATGGACTTTCAATAATATCATCTTCCATCTAAAAAGGTAGGTTTTTTTGGGAATGAACACATTTAAAAACCCCACTGTATTTATTCCTCACATGGTTTTTGTATTACCCAGCTAATGGCGCTCTACTGAGCGGTGGAGACAACACTTATGGCCAACTAGGTAGGAAGTCATTGTGGTCCAAATTGCTTCCTGTTGACATAAGCTACAGTCCATTCTCCGTGTCAGCAAGTGTTGGTCACTCTCTTGCAACATGCCATATTTCAACTCAAGGCACTGATGATGTGGAAACCGGTGTCCTCTCATGGGGATGGAACTGCAGCTCCCAGCTTGGCCGACCTGGCCAAGAAGATGTCCCAGCACTGGTCGACTATCTTAGCAGGGAGAGGCCAGTGTCAGCCTCAGCTGGGCGAGTCCATTCAATTGTTCTCTCGTCAAAAGGAGAAGTTTGGGCGTGGGGATCTGGCCGGAATGGTAGGCTAGGTTTGGGAAGCTCAATGGACGAGTCAGAGCCTTGTCTCGTCGATACCCTGGAAGGAGTTGAAGTCTTACAAGTTGCGGCGGGAATGGACCATAATCTTCTCTTGGTCACGGAGTAGGTTGACCTGCTGCTTCATCTGATCTTTGATTCTTCTTATGATGCAGGAACCAACCGCTACATGGTTGGCACGATGTGCCATCAAGCACCCCGTCCACCTGGACTCAAACCCGGGCGTGTACGCGCTTTCTTACCGTGAATGCTAGAACTCCTAGCCTAATTTCAAAAGTAAACGATGCTTACTGCCTCAATAGCTTCTAGATTTGAGGCAATCACGTAGGTTGTTTCCTTCGATATCCCACTTATCTATGCTTTCCCATTATCGTGAACCACTGGGTGAGAATCATCCTTTTGTTGAAGAAATCAGAAACTGAAGGTTGACGTCTTATTTCCCCTTTTGAAGGGACAAGATTGCAGAAGGTTAGGCAGTTTATAGGTCAATTGCCAGTGCGAGTGTGCATTCTCAGACCTCTTATGCTACTATTATGTAACTTCATTGTCTCTGTACCTATTTTTAGAGCATTCTTGTTTACGTATCCTTTCCTTTCTGTTATCATGTTTAATAGTGAACTGGTACGGCTGGTCTGTGCAAAATTTGAAAGCTCTTACTATCATTGTGCAAAATTTGTGATCGAGTACGAGTTTCATTTTGCACCAGGTTTAGCAAATACTTCGCATCAGGTTTAAGCTAAAGTTGCGGCAGAAAATACCAGGTTCCCTTGCACCTCGTAGATTCGAACGGAGTACTACAAGTGGGCCTCACAGGGTTGAATTAGCTCCCAAATGGTCAACATGTCATCCTTCTGATGCCATTTGCCAGCACTGCCGCCTGACTCACTTACATGTGGGACCCATTGGAGGTTGCATTTACCTTTATCGCTGACATGTAGGGCCAACAGTGAAGTATCTCATTTGAAGTAACTAAGTGTGTAGGATGATGGTGGTGCAAAGTAAAAGAGTATTTGCTAAACCTAGTGAATTACTTAAATCTATCTGGTACAAAGTACAAGGTGTGTGTGTGGACTCTACAAGAGTCCAAATCTCGCCCCGCCCCACCCCACCCTACAAGGTGTGTGTGGATCAACACAAAATCTTGATCGGATGGCTTCGCTGGCGCCTTCTACAAGTCTCGTTGGGACATAGTAAAGGCGGATTTACCGAGTGCCATGCAACAGCTCTATCACCTAAATGGCCAAGGAATGTCACAACTCAAAGATGCACACATTGCCTTGATCCTTAAAAAGGAAGGAAGACGCGATGGCTCCTGGCGACTACGGACCTTTTCAAAACTTCTCGCAACCTATCCCGCTGAACGTATACAGTACCTCATCTTTCTCTCCAAGTCAGTGCGCGCGCCTTCATTAAAATGAAGACATCCAGCAGGACAGTTTTCTTTACGTCCAGAACAGATCAAGATACTACCACCACTACATACACCGATGTTCCTGTTGAAATTGGGTATAGTGAAAGCCTTCAACTCGGTATATATCCTAGAGTTAATTACCTCCTCCATGTCCAGAAGGCAAGGGGTTTCAGGCCTTGTTGGACAGAATGGATTGCCATATCTCTGGGTCCGAGCTTAAAACATCGCCGCAGGCTCCTTCAGGGCGACCCTCTCACCCCTTACCAGTGTACCTAAGTACACAAAATAGACAAATAAAGAAAGGGAAGCATGCATTCCATTAATTCATTAGAGAAGAATGAAATTACAATATCGCTTAATTTTACTGGATTGCGCTCCGTAGCCTGCTAGCCCAGCAGATCTGACTTAGGTGACTTGGTCTTCTGGTTCCCGGGTCCTCGGAAGGCTATCGGTTAATTACATCTGCAGGTCAAGCCCGCGGAAAACCTCCGATTAAGCTGTGCGTGTGTGGTCGTCGTCTTCAAGTCTCGTCTTCTCCATGTGTATGGTGTAGATGCATGATGATGTAGTAGATAGAGTTCATAGCCTCGTCAGCTACATAGTGAAGTGGTGGTGGAGCGGTACGCCGGCCCTTGCTCCGTCGATGTTTAGCCGTAAGCGTTTAGACTCGTCGATCTCAAACATGTATGCATATATGCTCTTCCGGCTTGTCGATGTCCGATGTTGCAGGTGTCTGGCCGGCCTCGTTAGCTCAGACGGGTTGACGGGATTATAACCTTCGCCTCGTCGGTGCCCGGCCTTGTGGGGTGTCCGCTTTGTCGGTATTGGACTCTGGATAGTTTGTTTACCTTTGCCTTGGCCGCACCGGTGGAGTCCGCTGCGGCTCGAGGACGGCCCCCGACAGCAGATATATCCCATCCTCGCGGCTGCGTTGCTTGGCGGAGATAGTACATTCGTCGCGGACCCAGCGTTAATGTGGCTTCCATTTCTTGGACTAGGACGTCGTGAGGCAGCAGAGATCAGTACGTGCATAATTTCATACACGTGTTATTCAGCAGTTGAGGGATAGAGTAGTGCATGCACGTACTTGTTCTTGGCTTTCTTTGTTTCAGCAGATTGATGCAGACGACGGCGACGGCGACGGCGGCTTGGACCACATGGGCGGAGAGGACCGCGCTCTCCTCTCTCCAGTTCTGGCTCTATGGCGCCATCTCCACCGACCTCCTCGCCATGGTCATGGATCCCGATGCTTCGGCCTACACCATCTGGTCGAACATCGCAGGCTTATACCGCAACAACGCTAAGACTCGTGCCATCTATTTGGAGCAGGAGTTTCGGAGTCTCGCTCAAGGTGCTATCTCCATCGCCGACTACTGCCGCAAGCAAAAGTCTCTTGCCGATGATCTTGGTGCCCTGGACAATAAGATCTGCGACAAGACGCTGGTTCTCAACACCCTGCGGGGTCTGAGCCCACGCTTCAGCTACATGCGCACCTTGCTCTCCATGAAGAAGTTGTTTCCGATGTTCCTCGAAGTGCGCTCTGCACTCCTGCTCGAGGAGCTCTTGTCCGGGTCCGAGTCCCCCCCCGCAGCTTTCGTCACCAACAATGTCGGCAACGGCGGTAGTACCTTCTCCAACAATCGGGGCCGCAATCACGGCAGCGGCAAGGGCGCCGACCATGATGACAGCAAGGGACCGCTCCCTGGCCCTCATTTCAAAATCCGTAGTCCAGCTCCATTCGTATGTGGCCCGGGCAAGGACCACCGATCCCTGGCACTGGCCTCCTTGGTCCGTGCCCCGCTGTCCCTCCCGACCAAGTGTTCACCACCGTTCTACCACCTCAGCCGCCGCCCCAGCCGGGCTCCTACGCCCCATGGCATCAGTTGCCATGGCAGTCGTCCACGCCTTCCTCCTCCGCACTGACGCCATGGGATCAACAGTCCCTCATCATCAACTTCAACAATATGATGTTAACACCCCTGTCTGGTGGTGACTGGTACATGGACTCAGGTGCTTCTTCGCACATGACCTCGGAGCATGGTAACCTTTCCCTCGCTTCCGCTCTTCCTCCCACCTCCCCTAGTGGCGTCATTGTCGGCAATGGCTCACTTCTTCCTATCACTCACACTGGTCATACCTCCTTTTCGTTCCCTTCCCGTTCTTTTCATTTAAACCATGTTCTTGTCACTCCACATATAATCAAGAACCTTATTTTTGTTCGGTCCTTTACTTGACAATCATGTTTCTCTCGAATTCGATCCCTTTGGCTTTTCCGTGAAGGATCTTCAAACCAGGAAAGTGATCGTTAGGTGCAATAGTGAGGGCGATCTCTACCCTTTCCCACTGTCGGCACCCCCCCTCCCCTGCCCTTGCTGCCACCACCACTCCCTCCCCAGTGCTCCGGCATCGTCGACTCAGTCGTCTTGGTCATCAAGATCTTCAACACTTAGTTCGCTCTCTCTCCCATGTAATAATGTACCCGAGTCTCTCTGTCACACCTGTCAACTTGGCTGGCATGTTAGACTACCTTTTTCTTCCTCTAGTTCTTGAGCGAACAAACCTTTTGGTTTCATTCACTATGACTTGTGGACATCACCTATCCCTAGTGATGAGGACATCGACCCTAAGGATACAACCACTGCTTCAACCTGCTGCACTGCATCCTCTACTTCCTTTACTTCACCAATATATTCTCCAATTGGACTTTTGGCTAATACAATGCCATATTACCCAATTAGATCAAGCTACGTCTACATGCCATGGTGCTACGTCTACATGTCATGGTACTATGTGTACATAACATGGTGCTACTACATGTGCCAACCAGGAGTTCAAGCTGGATACATTTTGGTCAGATCAGTTCGGAATCAGCCTGACAGCACCAACTTAAAATAGGCGTAACTTTTGCAAACGGAATCCGATTCGGGTGATCTTAGGCTTGTTGGAAAGCTTATTCCGAGACCTTTCCAACGGATCCAGCTTCACCTCCAAATTCCTTCTGGACTGATCGCAATCACCAAAAGAAGACGTTATATCACTTGTTTGGGTCAACCTGGACTTTGTAATCATACTGAACTTGGCCCATCTGCAGGCGGACCACCGGGGGTGTGGTTACTGTTCACATGAACAGTAACCTACAGCCTTTAGTACCACCCCGCTGGTTCATTTAGTTTTGTGGCTCCTTGTTCCCTATTTAAGGAGTTCGCACCCCCTCTAGTTTTCTTGGATTTTGTTTAGTTAAAAGTTAGCCTTGTTGCAACTTCGTGTATTGGCTTGTGTCAATTATACCAACCATAATACCGCTTTCAAAATCCCAATTTCAATATTTCAATCTTTATTTGCAATTTTAGATTGCTTTATCTTGTTCTTGCGTGCTTCTTCGGTGTATGCAGGAATCGACCTTCGTGGTCAGGTCAACCGGGTATTCGTGCACGGTTGATAACGACTTGTCAATCAGTTCAGCGATTGCGTGGTTTCGAGCCTTGCGTGTTCGTATCCGAGATCGTCAGAGTTGAGCGACGCCTACCGGACTTATCGTTCTCATTGAAAGATCGGGTCAACAAATCAAACCTTAGGGTTCATCAGATGGTTTCAGAGCTACAGTTCTTCGGTGAGAGTTTCCTGTTTTCTAGTAGTAGATTCATTTTTCATATCTAGAGTCCAAAAAATTGCCCAAAAAAATACATCTGTCATCCATACCGAGCCCCTTGAGCCTTTGCAATTTTTTCTTTTCAGTTTGCTTGTTGAATCTTTGGTTGCATTGTCATGTCTAGTTGCTGATCTTTAGCTTTAGTTATTGTCTAGTTGGTCGTTGTCTAGATTGCTTCTCGTGTTTTTCCTTCGCGTCGCTTGATCGTTGTTTTAGGGTTCATAGTTTTTACATCTAAATATAAAATTCATGGGTTAGAACTCCTCTAACCTGCCCCAAAAAAGAGAGAACACTTTGCTGTTTTTTTTACGACTCGCGAAAAACCCTAGGGTCGGAAAAATAATAGAAGGAGAAAGAGGCCGCCACACAAAACAAAAACCGTGGTAGAAAAAAAATAATCTTACACCAAAAACCAGTGAAAATTGGTAGATCCCTTCTACATATAGCCACAAGCTTGCATAAAAAATTTCAGCAAGATTAGCCCACGAAATCAAAAGATATAGCAATTTAAAGATTGAAACCGAGTCGGTTTCCAGTCCGAGTACGATTCCGTTTCCGATAGACCTTCAGTAAAACGGGCATAACTTTTACTTATGGTATCCGATTTGTACGTTCTTAGACTCGTTGGAAATCTAACAACGAGGCGCATACTTTCCACTTAATGCACTTGTCTCCCTCCAGGGAACCCAAAATCGGTCATTTTCGGCTCCGAATTCGCGTCACAAGTTTTCATTTTCGGTTTTTGCTTCTTTCAGTCTTCCCTTCAGAATATGGGGTTCGCCTCAACTGCAAAGTTGTAGATCTCATCGAAACCTTTCAAACGAGAATATATAAGCCATATAAAACTTTGTTTTTTCATCACTCGAGACTAACTATTGTTTTCTGCTTATACTAAAAGGTTATTTACGCTGCACATTATTCCGTTTTTGTGCTCTACATCGTGTGAACCATCTTGTGCCCTACAAAGAAGTTTTAGTAGTTGGTTAGCGTCTCTCCTACCACTTGTTGTGAGGTTTTCCATTGCTTACATCAAGTCACATTTATCTTTGCGCGTGCATACATACACATCTCTTAGTGGGGCTTTGATTAGCTAAACTTTGATTAGACTAGGATCAGCACTTGTGACTAGTACTTTGAACTGTTTTTCAACTTTGCATGCTGAATTGAATAATTGCTATTCCTTTGCTACATACTAGCCTTCCGAGCTCCACTTCCTACTAACTCAGCAGGTGCCGTTCCTCGCAATCGTTGGGCTGATCACAAGTGAGAGTATTACGAACCAGCCACCGGTTGTACCACTTCCTTGCTACATTGGTAAGAACTGGGTATAAGCTTGAGTGTGAGCGACTTGTGAAACTCCAGAACCTAGTAGTTCATAGGGACATATACACTGTGATTGGTTCTTTGTTTTCTACTAACAATGACAGGGTCACATGGATCTACACATGGCGTAGACAATAACGACCACTCTTTGGGGCATACTGGTGAGGGATCTTTCACACCTCGCACGAGAGAGCTCGTGCGGCACATTGAGCACTCGCTTGGTGAGAGTGTTCGCGATGCCTTGGATAAGATCAATGACAATCTCATGGCGCTCCACACACGCGTTGCGCTCCTCGAGCGTCAGCCACTTACTGATAACAGGACCCATGATCATGAGCCAAGAGTGGAGGACCCCGCCATCTGCAAGACCACCTCCCGCCGCCAGCACACCACCTCCCCGTGATCGCGCGCACCACCTCCTGGTCCGCTCTTGGGCAGATGAGGTGGAAGAAGAAGATGTGAACAATTACACTGCTGATACGAAAACAGATGGAGCCAATATGCACAATGATCGTAACCATCGTCGGCTTCGTCATAATCATCAAGGTATGGGACAAAATCACCGTGAGGTACGTGACCATAATAATGCATTTGGTAAAATTAAATTCACTATGCCTTCTTTTGCTGGAAAATATGATCCTGATGCTTATCTCATATGGGAGCTTACCGTAGAACAAAAATTGCTTGTCATGAATTTCAAGATAAGAAAGTTAGAGTCGCTACTAGTGAGTTTTTCGATTTTGCATCTATTTGGTGGAGTGAATATGGTCGTACTCATCAGGACATACCTAGAACATGGAATGCTTTGAAAAGAGCAATGAGACATAGATTTGTACCTTCATATTATTATCATGATTTGCTGAATAAATTGCAACGTTTAAGACAAGGTAGTAGTTCTGTAGAGGATTATTATCAAGAATTGCAAACTGGTTCATTGCGTTGTGGTTTAGATGAAACTGAAGATGCTAAGATGGCTAGATTTTTAGAAAGTTTAAACCGAGAAATTTAGGACATACTTGATTATAAAGAATACAATTCTATCACTCGTTTATTCCATCTTGCTTGCAAAGCTGAAAGAGAAGTGCAGGGTCGACAGTCTCGCCCTAGGGGCAATTTTGGAGGATCTTTTGCAGGTCGGCCAAGTCAGCAACAACACGTGGCACCCTCCTCAAGCTGTGTGCCCCCTTCTGCCCCTTCCACTCCTCTGCATGTCCCTAATGCAAGCAAATCAACAGAGGTACAAGTCCCTACAAAAAGTGCTTCGTCCGTTGCTTCGACAGGGCGATCTAGAGATGTACAATGTCACCGTTGCAAAGGATTTGGGCACTTGATGCGTGATTGCCCAAGTCAGCGAGCTTTACTTATTAAGGACAATGGTGAGTACACTTCAGCTAGCGATATTGAGGAAGAACAAGTTTTGGTTGCAACTAACAATGCAGGTGATGAAACTGAGTAAGAACATATAAGCCATAAGGCCTCTGACATGTACCAAAGCATAGTTGTCTAGCGTGTGCTAAGTGCCCAAATGGAGCTTGCTGAACAAAATCAACGTCATATTTTGTTTCAATCTAAGTTCGTCATCAAGGAACGTTCATGTAGAGTCATCATTGATGGCGGAAGTTGCAACAACCTTGCTAGCATAGACATGGTCGAGAATCTTGGTTTGACCACAACACAACACCCTCATCCTTACTACATTCAATGGCTAAATTCTTGTGGTAAGTTGAAAGTGACTAAACTTGTGCGTGTACATTTTTCTATTGGACCATATCATGACTATGTTGATTGCGATGTCGTACCTATGCAAGCATGCTCATTATTATTAGGTAGACCTTGGCAATATGATAGATATATTGAACATCATGGTAGATCTAATCATTATACTTTCACATATAAAGAAAGAAAAATCACTTTACTTCCAATGTCTCCTGCTGCCATATTACAGGATGAATTAGAAAGATATGAGAGAACAAGTACGGAGAACACAAAAGATGATCATAAGATTATAGCTCCAAGTGAAATTAAATTGAAAACTCCTGTTATGTTAGCTACAAAATCTAATTGCATTGATATGGAAAAACATGAATCTGAATATCATACTATGATTTGCAAAGAATCTCAGTGTCCATTAGAAGAAGTGCATGTTTCTTTGCCTCCTGTTGCTACTAATCTTTTGCAGGAGAGTGATGACTTGGGAAAAACGAATGAGTCGAGGACGACTTAAATTCAAGAAAGGGAGGATGATGAGGACATCGACCCTAAGGATACAACCACTGCTTCAACCCGCTGCACTGCATCCTCTACTTCCTTTACTTCACCAACATCTTCTCCAATTGGACTTTCGGCTAATGCAATGCCATATTACCCAATTGGATCGAGCTACGTCTACATGCTATGGTGCTACGTCTACATGCTATGGTACTATGTGTACATGACATGGTGCTACTACATGTGCCAAGCAGGAGTTCAAACTGGATACATTTTGGTCAGATCAGTTAGGAATCAGCCTGACAGCATCAACTTAAAACAGGCGTAACTTTTGCAAACGAAATCCGATTCGGGTGATCTTAGGCTTGTTGGAAAGCTTATTCCGAGACCTTTCCAACGGATCCAGCCTCACCTCCAAATTTCTTCTGGACTGATCACAATCATCAAAAGAAGACGTTATATCACTTGTTTGGGCCAACTTGGGCTTTGTAATCATACTGAACTTGGCCCATCTGCCGGCGGCCCACCCGGGGGTGTGGTTACTGTTCAAGTGAACAGTAATCTACAGCCTTTAGTACCACCCCACTGGGTCATTTAGTTTTGTGGCTCCTTGTTCCCTATTTAAGGAGTTCGCACCCCCTCTAGTTTTCTTGGATTTTATTTAGTTAAAAGTTAGCCTTGTTGCAACTTGGTGTATTGGCTTGTGTCGATTAGACCAACCATAATACCGTTTTCGAAATCCCAATTTCAATATTTCAATCTTTATTTGTAATTTTAAATTACTTTATCTTGTTCTTGCGTGCTTCTTCGGTGTATGCAGCAATCGACCTTCGTGGTCAGGTCAACCGGGTATTCGTGCACGGTTGATAACGACTTGTCAATCAGTTCAGCGATTGCGTGGTTTCGAGCCTTGCGTGTTCGTAGCCGAGATCGTCAGAGTTGAGCGACGCCTACTGGACTTATCATTCTCATCGAAAGATCGGGCCAACAAATCAAACCTTAGGGTTTATCACCTAGCATTTCCGGTTAAAAATACTATCTTGTCATACTTGACAACCACACTTATTACCTCTGGACGTTCCCTCTATGTCTAAAGTCCGATGTGTTCTCCACTCTCTCTCACTTCGTTGCTCACGTCACCACTCAATTTGGCATTGCTCTCAAGAGCATCCAGTGCGACAATGGTCGCGAATTCGACAACACCACAACTCGTCTTTTCTTTCTCGAACGTGGCATCAATCTTCACATGTCCTGTCCTCACACCTCTCAGCAAAACGGCAAGGCTGAGTGTGTGATCCGCTCCACTAATGACATCATGCACACCCTCATCTTCCAAGCGAGCATGCCTTCTGTCTATTGGGCGAATGCTCTTCATGCATCTACCTATCTCCTAAATCGTCACCCCACCAAAACTATACACCACAAAACTCTACATCTCATGCTTCATGGTACTCCTCCCTCATATGAGCATCTTCACGTTTTTGGTTGTAGGTGTTGTCCCAATCTCTTTGCCACCACTCCCCATAAACTCGCCCCTCGCTCCACCTTATGTGTCTTTCTCAGATATCCGTCCAATCACAAAAGATATCGTTGTCTCAATCTCCAGACAAATCATATCATCTTATCCCATCATGTCGTTTTCGATTAGGATTCTTTTCCTTTTGCCTCTTCTCCGATGCCTCCAACGTCCGATGATTTTGCCTTCCTAGACAACATCATCTCCACTCCTCACCAGCTGCTCCTACAGTCAATGAGCACCCCATGGTGACCTGTGGGAAATATGATACTCGCAAACCAATCCTTTAGTTTAACCTTCATGCCGACACCATCTATCCCATTCCCAAGAGCTATCGTGACGCTTTAAAAGATGTCGATTGGCACTCCACCATGATAGATGAATTCTCTGCTCTCCAATCCAACCACACTTGGGTCTCATTCCTCGCCCCCCTGGTTCCAATGTTGTATCTGGCAAATGGGTTTTTCGTCTCAAACTCAAGCCCGATGGCTCTGCTTTCTTGACCTATACAAAGCTTGCTAGGTTCTCCGCGGCTTTTCTCAGCAACTGGGTGTCGATTATGGGGAGATTTTCAGCCCAGTCGTTAAACCTGCCACCATACGCATCGTGCTCTCAGCCGCTCGTTCTCATGACTGGCATGTTCATCAGCTAGATGTTAATAATACCTTCCTTCATGGCACCCTCTCCGAGACAGTTTATTGCCAACAACCCTCTCGCTTCACTGATCTTTCTAAACCCGAGCACGTATGCCACCTCAACAAATCATTGTATGGCCTCAAGCAAGCACCGCACACATGGTTCAACCGGTTTGCTTCGCATCTTCTCTCGCTCGGCTTCGTCAGCTCTAAAGCTGACCCATCTCTCTTTATTCTATCCCGGAATTCCCATGTCGCCTATCTTTTGCTCTATGTCGATGACATTGTCCCCACTAGCTCATCCATGCAACTTCTCCGCTGGATCATCGCTACTCTCCA
Organism: Hsuehochloa calcarea; assembly: GCA_036346395.1. Classification (NCBI taxonomy): domain Eukaryota; kingdom Viridiplantae; phylum Streptophyta; class Magnoliopsida; order Poales; family Poaceae; genus Hsuehochloa; species Hsuehochloa calcarea. Next base: position 10,042,590 of record CM070596.1, on the reverse strand, counting down.
CCGCAAATTTGTGCTCAAGGATCTTGACAACCTCCACCACTTTCTCGGTGTTTCGGTCACTGCACCTCTCATGGGATGTTCCTCTCTCAGCGGCAATACATTCTTGATGTCCTTGACCCTGCTGGCATGCGTACATGCAACCCCTACAGCACGCCCATCGACACCAGCTCTAAACTTCCGGCTTCAAGTGGTGAACCCGTCGCTAACCCCACTGACTACTACAGCCTGGCCGGTGCCCTGTAGTACATGACATTTACTCATCTAGACGTTACATATGCTGCCCAACAGGTATGCCTTCACATGCATGACCCATGGGAGCCACATCTCAACCTGATCAAACGGATTATTCGCTACCTCAAAGGTACCATTGATCATGGTCTGCAGCCGCATCAGTCCTCACCCGACTTGCTCACCGCCTACACCGACGCTGACTAGGCCGGATGCTCGAACACCCGCAAGTCTACTTTCGGCTATGACATCTTCCTCGGCGACAACCTCTTGTCCTAGTCCTCCAAACACCAAAACATCGTCTGCTGCTCCAGTGCAGAGGTAGAATATCGCAACGTGGCTAACGCCATGGCCGAAGCATCTTGGCTCCGTTAACTCCTCGCAGAATTCCATCATCCTCTTCGTCGAGCCACCGTCGTCTACTACGACAACATCAACGCTGTCTACCTCTCCACCAATCCTGTCCAACATCAACGCACTAAACATGTGGAGATTGATCTTCATTTTGTGTGTGAACGGATTGCTCTCAGAGACGTCTGGGTTCTACATGTTCCTACCACTTCGCAATACGTCGACATCTTCACCAAGCGTCTGTCGATGGTTGTCTTCTCCGACCGCGGGTGACGAGAATTAAATTCATAAATATTAGTTAAAAGTCACAGAGCTTATGTGGTCATGGACCTCATAGCTAACAACCCCTATGGTCGTTAGAATCCTAGAGGTCACCCGATGGGTAACCTGATTGGAAAGGGTATTGTACCCATTGCACGACCAGATGACTGCTAGTAGAATCTTTGAACTGGCACTTGATCCGGTTTCAAGTACATTCCTTCCGTGTGACAAATGGAGCACGTGTCTCAATTACTCCAAACCACGCGACGTTTCTGTCCCTAAGTCACTGACAATAACTACAATGTAGTTATTGTCTCTACTAATACCAACCGTTGTAAGATCGAGGTGGCCGACTAGAGGGGGGTGAATAGGCGGTTTTAAAAATTCTATCGCTCTAAACCAATATATAAATGCGGAAGCTAATAGCGAATTGGTTTTGCTCAATTAAAACCTAAATCAACTAGGCTCAACTAAGTGCACCGACAATAAGAACACAATACAATATGAGCAATCATACAAGATATATAAGCAATTAAAGCAAGAATGTAAATTGCTCAAAGTAAAGCACAAGTAAAAACAAGATGACACGATTATGTTTTACCGTGGTGTTCGGAGACTTGCCGGTCTCCCCTAATCCACGTTGAGGTAAGCCCAACCACGTTGGACCGGCTCCTCAAATGAGCACACACCTCCGAGGTAAGTCCAACACTTGGACCGGTTTCAAACCGAACCAACACCTCGCTCCACTATGGTTGCTCTTCCTCCACTCTGGAGATGGCGAGCACCAAACCACTCACAAACAAGCCGGGTCTTCTCACAAGCTTCTTGAGAAGATCACCGCGCACGACGCCTCCACGCCGTCTAGGTGTCGGCAAACACCAAGAGTAACAAATCTAAACTTTCACTTGAACTAATCAAGTGTCAACGCTCACGTGGATACACAATCCACTACCTAAGGCAACACATGCACTTAGGGTTTACTCTCTAATCTCACCAAGTGCAACACATGCACAAAGAGAATAGAGGCTTGCTCTTAGCTCAAAGAATGAGTATATCACTTAACAATCGCACAAGAACCTCTCCCAATGGCCAAGGTGGCTATATATAGCCCACACACAAAAACTAGCCGTTGGAGACAAATCCCGAAAATCGGGAAATCGGAAGTTCGCCAGCACAAATACCGGAACTACCGCATGAGAGAGAAAAACCCCAACGGCTATGTCGACGAGAAACTAGCCGCTTGATTTTTAGTGCGAACTACCGCCAACTAAATTCGGAAGTTCGATCTGGAAGTTCCGCCAACACATAGCGGAACTACCGCACATCGAATTTTGGCTAAGTCCCCAAAATGGTGCTTCTCGAAAAACGAATCACGGATTTGAGCAACCGATAATCGGAAGTTCCGCCGTAACACGCGGAACTTCCGCACTTAGAAAATCGGCTAAGTCCCTAAACCGCCGCTCTCGGAAAAATCAAGCGCTGAAAATCGGACAGTCCGGGGTGCGGAACTTCCGCCGTTAAGCTGCCGGAACTTCCGATTTTCCTGACAGAAATCAGAAATGGCTTTTTCAACAACTTCAATTGCAAAACACATTTGCGAATTGACAAGCCATGCCAACAAAGGTCACAAGCAAGATTCCCAACAAGTTGCAAAACACATTTGCCAACTTTTAGAATCATACCACAAGGAAAAAGGTACATGGACTTACACCATTTGCAAAACGATTTGCAAACTTAAGTCACATGCTACAAGGGTTATGCATGAGCCTCGATTATTTGCAAAACACATTCGCAAATAAATAGCGCCATGCCTCGTTGAGCTAGAGCAAATATAATGAGCTATCAACACATGACTAACTCAAACTACTAGTCAAGATCCTCTTAATAGTACGGCAATCCTATACTAGCAATCCGGTCTATCAACCAAACACCGAGACCGGTAAAAGACTAGGAACACATCCTTAGCCCTAGCTAGTCATACCTTTGCCTTGCATCTTCTTGAAGCTTGATGACGCACATCAACACTTCAAGTCCGGTCCTGACTTTGACAATCATCAACTCATGATGATTTCTTCACTTCGGATGTTGTCTTGATCATCATCAACACATGATGATTTCTTCATCCCGAATCTTCACATGCATCAACGCATGATGCATTCCTTCACTTGACCTCCATCAACACATGATGGGTCTTCTCTTGTCTTGATGATCAACCCATGATCATCTCTTCTTGATAAGCATCAACTCATGATGCATCATTTACACCAAGCTCTTGACTTGATGATCAACTTATGATCATCCCAAGTCTTCATCATCCTGGAACATAACCTATATATCCAACTCATGGAAAATGTTAGTTCCACAATGTGATCATCATTAATTACCACACCATACCATTAACTCATAATGGTGGGACAAGATACCTCAATCTTTCCCTCTTTGGTAATTGATGATAACCACTAAAATTCTCATAAATTTAATGATGATAAATGAGAGAACAAATGAGTATATATAAACTACACAAGTTATATATACTCTAACATGAGTATACAAGAACTACACAAGTTCTATATACTCATAACATGAGTATATACGAACTACACAAGTTTTGTATACTCAAAGGTTTTGTTTCAACGTAAAGATCCTTAGTATATGTGGAAAATGGAATATGGATCAATACCAATGAAACTACAAAGTATGGGATAAAACTCCCCCTAAATGTGTGCATACACAAATGTGTAATAAGGTCATATGCACATATTCAAGTTTAACTTAAGATTGAGTTCAATCCTATATTTTGGATCCGAGAAATGCAACATTATATGAAATTGAGATGTCGATTGCATACCTCGTTGTGTTTCACCTTTATATCCAAATGAGACTACACAAAGATAATACTTGATAAAAGAGTTAGTCTCATATTTGGATTTGTCATTAATCACCAAAACAATCCATTAACTCATAATGGCGGGTCTAGATCTTTCAATCTCCCCCTTTTTGGTGATTGATGACAAATCCAAACAAGACAAATAGACAGGAAGGACAAGACAATTCAATTCCACGTCTGCATCTGAATCCAAACAAGACCTAGCGATATGAAGACAAATAGAGTAGTAGCAAGCAATATACCAAGTGTAATTAGGGCTAGTCCACCGTCTTGTCAAAGACACCTCTTGTAATATCCAGTTCATCACAATAAAAAGTAGTCTCATTCTCAAAAAACAATTATTTATTATTTATTTATTTTTATTTTGTAAGATCGACGACTCGCATGTCGATTTCTCCCGCGCAGTCTGGTCGTCGCTGTCCCGCGTGACCACCTCACACGCCTCACGTTGAGCTGTCCCGCGCAGTCCGGCCTTCGCACGTCGTCTGGCTGTCTCGCAGTGCCACTTCCGGGCAGTCCGACCGTCATTGTCCCGCACAGTCTGGCCTTCCCACGACGTCTGGCTCTTCAACTAGTTACTCTTGTATATATGTACACTGTGTGTGAAGCCCCTGGTCATCATAAGCAATACAAGTACTTTGTGCGTGATTCATCTATCAAAGTTCTTCCTTTATAAGCGATCTTGGTGAAGACGGTTGTCGATTGTGCCGTCGTCTGTCTTGACGAGCTTGGCGGTGGCAGAGGTTGTCCCGGGCTCCAGCGTCAAGAGGCTATCATACTTCAAAATTTCGGCCGGTTTTCAGTACCCTGGATAAATCCCAAATTGATCCCCAAAAAAATTATTTTGCATGAATTCGGTCAAATATAGATGATTTTTTTTGCCAAACTTTATTTTCAAAAAATCCGGCCGATATTTTCAACCAACCGATTTTTGGCCCATTTTTTATATTCAAAATATGATTTGAAATCTTCAGTCGAAATTTACCAAAATTTTCTGATAATCGGCGTATCGGTTGTATCGGACTCTGGTAAAAAAATTAAAACCGGTTATCATAACCCTGAAGGTGACGCGCGGTCTCGACGCCCTCACCTTATGGCATCGCATGTGGCGGTTCAGATCCAGTTGCTGAACATCGTCGTTGCCGTTATAAGAACTGTATCTATACTTCGCCCACCTGTCAAGCCTCGTGTTACTGGCACCGTCGGTAGACAGCCATGAGTCTTTGTATATATGGAAGCCCCTGGATGATGCGCTTGTACGTACTTGGCCCAATTGACCCCAGACAGCTTTCATGATGTGGTGATAAAACAACATCAAGGCGTCAAAGAAAAAGAGGAATTAGGAATCCATGGTTGTAACTTTGACTTTGATGGTAGATAGATATAATCATGTACTAGTGCATCAAATCTTAACTCTTGGAAGAGTGTGGATGTTCTAGATATTTTGGATCAAGGGCAATGATCTTGACACTTGTCGAGAATCCAATGGCCCTCGATCTCTAAAATAGAGGCCATGACTCTTTGCCGTGCCATGGCATTATGAGCATGGGGTACACTTACGCGTAGCTTGTCGGGAGCTGTATTTTGATCGAGCAGATCTTTCATCAATGAGCTGCTCATATTTTATTGGGCTGTATGAGGGAAAATGCAACAAAAATTAAACTTACAAGTATTGAATTTGAGTTTTTTTTAAAAAAGGAATTGCATATATTGCACGACGGTCGGAAAAATAAAAGCATGGAAATCAATAAGATCAAAGATGTATCTACCCAAATACAGTCACAACTCTGTTAGAAAGTCATAGATGCGCAATAGATACAATCATAATTCTGTTATAAAGTAATAGATGTTCAATAGGGTGAGCAGTAGATACACACATTGTTTTACTGATAGGGACACGGATAGATGCTTCAACTGTAGATGCAAATATGTTTGTTTTTCCTTCAGGGACACGAGTAGATAGTACAGCTACAAATGCAAATCCATGATAACAAGGAAGTGGTCAAAATAACTAGTATAGTACGACAATATGCCAATAAATAGTCACATACAAGGAAATCAATTTCAATGCAGTTTATTGTTTGCAGTACTAAATCACGTAGCTACCAAACTGCTAGTTATGTCATACCATTGGTTTGTTATTGAATTATGACACAGAGAAGTGCCTTTTGTAGCAATAAAGATGCACCTTTGACACAGTTAAATATTGTTTTCCCACCTTTGAGGGCTTTCGGGGTTTTCTCCCTGTGCATCAATAGGGAATCTAGGGTTCCCTTCTCTCTATTGTCTAGTTTGTAGCTAAAATTGGATCTGAAACATAACTGGAGGGGTACAGGATGGCACGTAGTCGTGGCAAGAGGAGATGAGAGGACATTGTCCCTTGGCACCGAAACAACTTGTTCACCTAAACGCATGAGCTGCCCATCTCGCAGGTTACGTGGGTTCGTGGCTGTTCAGGTGGGCGTGGTGAACCGTGAACGAAATGGTAGGGGTGGGTTAGGGCTCAACGTAATAGGTAGGGTTCTCTTCAGGGCGCGCGCACACGGCAAATACCCTCGGCCGATGCACCAATACTCCCTCGGTTATTGTCTATCCGATGATTTTGAACTACTCACAGTCTTCGAGATGTTTACTTAGATCGGTACTTTTTATAAGTTTGTATTGAAATGCTCTAATAAAATCATTTGTTATGAAATATTTTTAACTGCAAATTTAATAATATATGTCTTACATAGCCAATCCAGATAATTGCAAATTTAGTAGAAAGTTTGACCAGATTCAAGGACGTCCTAGATTATTAAATTGAATTAACTAATATTTCTTACATTATCGTTGTTGTATAGTTGAATTAACAAGGGATGTAAGGGTTTCCTCATGTAGTTAAATATCGTGCCACCCCGTATTTTTAATCGAGAACAAAAAATAAGCCAATGATATGGTCCATTCCCGAAACTAAATCAAATGCATAAATCAGTTATGATTTGGTTTGCGTGCGCCAGGCCCGGACTGTAGAGCAAACCTTTTTAATCAATAGGTCGGTCAAGTTTCGTCAAATTTCTAGTAGACCTAGGTCAAATGTTCAAACTAGCTTTGGTTGGGGTGCGCCAGGCCCGGGCTATAGTGCAACGCCCGAGCGACACGCGAGGACCCCAGTGGCAAGCCACTGTGGTGGACCCTCCCCCACAAAAAATAAATTTAATATCGAAGTGGACACATGGCCCACATATCAGATATTAAACTGATAAGAACAGATACTACACTTGATCTTAGCCAAAAGGCCGAGAAAGGTATGAATTGGAACGAAGCCCTGCCTCCCGTTTTATTGCTCGCTCTACCGACTGCGCTGCCGTGAACCAGCGAGGTGGTATTATTCGAACGAAGTGGAGTCCTCGGCAACCTCCGTTGCCGCTGCTGTTTCCTACCGCTTGGGCCGTGGTGTTTGAATCTTCTCGATGGCCCAATAGCGGATAGGCCGGACCAGTATTCAGCTTCTTTTTTCTTATTACTCCCTCTCTCTGGCACGTGGGGACCATTAGAGCAAACCTTTTTTCTCTGTCTTATGCACACAAATTATCTTTTTTATGACATAACCTAATCATTAATCTCTATGGATTTTTTTTCATGATTACAGAAATAGTCCCGATGAATAAAATAGATCCTTGGAGACTTTGCACATAATCCTGATGCAATTCATAGAACATATATAATAGAATGCTTCAATTTCTTCCTCTCCTTTGTTTCTCTTTGCACATATTTTCTACTTGGCAGATAAAGCAGTTTGGCTTGTCATATCTCGTGCATTCTTGTCTGCTCATGCAAAAAGGCATGATAAATTGTTCTGTAATTGCCTTTACATGTTAACTCTGAGAAATAGCTTAAAATAATTGAAACATACATGTTCACCTCTTTCAGTCATTAATGTTCTTTCAGTCATTGAAATATACATGTTCACCTCTTTCAGTCTCTGATGACTAGATTGAAAACCAGACTTTCAGTCATTAATGTTCTTTCTGTTCCATAGTAGCTGAACTGTGACGAGTAAATTTGGTGAATAGTGATATTGGATTAACTCAAGCATAACCATAGTTCGTGTTTGCTTCTGGAGTTCGTAACGGACTAATGTTCATAAAATCAAGTACTGATGTATGGTTAGATCATTAGCAGAATATTGTATATTTTTACAAGTATCTAGTCGTATGCAGAGAAGGAAAAAAAAAAGTTTTATGCAGTACCAAGGGGATTTTTTTTTTTTTTTTGCTTTCAGAACTTTTATGTAAAATAACCGATTTTTATCCTAGTAGAACATGAAGTCTGGATGTGCAGCAAGAAGGAAGAGAAAATCGATGAGATGGATGTGCAAGACCACTGACCACATGAATATGTACACACTATTCTTGATCAGCGAACGATGAGATGGTAGGTACGTATATCATACATGCACTGCACGCTAGCTGTTTTGGTGTGCAAGTATCTCTCGATTGTAGCTCAGTTCATCAAATGAATCGTTCCCCGTCGCCATTGGCCAAATGCATGCGCCAGTATTTAACTCCATTCTACCAATCAAACACACATAAGTGAACATAACTTAACTTATCGGAGAAACGCAGAATGTGTTATAAACTTTAGAAAATATTCACATGCAAAAAACTTGTGCAAAAATACGAAATGACAAGATGACAAATGAATTGAAACAGCTCAACTCAAAATATCATGACACATTCACCGGCTAATATGCTTAGTCCCAAGGATGCGACCTGAATGCGATTTTCATCTATTCTTGTTTGGAACGTATGGAAGGAACGGAAACAAGAGTGCCACGTCACTACACTTCTGAGTTCTGACCGTCCGATTTCCCATCGAACGGATATGAACACTACTTGCGTAGTACTTTATAGAGTCTTAAAACTCTAGAATGTACCGCAAACTTGAAACTTGTAAACAACACTCTTCCAATCATTTTGATGCCACAAGATATCTCGTAAATTAAAACATGTAATAAAATTTGTGCAACAACGACTTGGGCTGAATTATGGTTGTACTTTTTTGTAACTAAACTATTGTTGTTAGATTTGTAGACTCTGGGCTGGGCCGTATTCACAAAACAGGGAATTATAGGTCGGGATCAATAGCTGCAATGTCTTGCTACAATAAAATTGCTATAGTAATATTTTTGATGTTGTTGTATTATTTAGTACAGTATCATTGCCGAGTACTATTATTTATACAGTGAACCTCTACGATAATACCCAGTAATACGGAGGATTCGAATCCCCCACCACCTTCCTCTCCTCTCCCGCCACGCCGTCGCTTAATTTCTTCCTCCGTCGCAGCAGCGACCGACAACTGAGTCGGCAACGAAGGACACTGCCCCCTCTCGTCTCACTCCTCAAATCCCTCCCCTCTCTCGTCACCCGCCACCAATTCTGACAAATCCAGTTTTTACTTGCCCCATTCGAACTACAGTGTATTATGAAAACATTTAGGTGTCATCCGGAACTCGAGAATTTCCTCCGATTTAACACAAATTAAATCGTTTCGTGCAAATTTCCGTGAAATTCATGCGGTCCAAACAACCGGCCCTCTTTGTAGGCCACTCCGCAGCTCGGCCGGACGAACCATCTCTACCAACTACTTAGGTTCCCGCCAGGTGGGACCCACTCGTCTGTCACACGACGCGAGTTGAGAAACGGACAGGCACGGCGGAGGAGCCCGAGACGAAGCGAGCAGGCGCGGCGGCGGCATGGGGCTTGGGGGCCGAGGTGTGGTGGGCGAGAGGTGGTCGCAGCGTGTCCTCTGGATCTGCGCCATCGGTAGCGCCGTGAGTAAGCACCCGACCAGAAAGAACCATAGACCCTAGTGTTCTCTTCCGTTCCGTCTTCGTCTCACCGATTTGCTTTCGTCGCGATTTGATCTCGATGATGTTGCTTCCGTGCTGTGCATTCGTGGCGGTGGAGAGGCAGGCGCAGAACCAGGCGCGGGCGGTGGCCGAGGGCCTCAAGACACTCGACGGCGCAGGCGGCAGCGGCGCCGGAGAGGACGTGTGATTTGCCTCGCCGTGGTGAACGCTTGTGTAGAGTGGGTCTCTTTGTTTGAAGCGTTAAACGAGCTAGATTTTCTTATCTGCTTCTTGTTCACATAATTTTTACAATAATGTACCACTAATTGGCACCCTGCCTGCGCGCGATATCTGAATGAATGTTTATTTGCAATCTTGTGAGCAAGACATGAGTCTCTTTTTTCCTTGAAATGTGGGTTGGAAAAATTGAGATGATGTTCTGTGAAGTAATCAACCCCTCCCCCCTCCCCCACACTCGCTTGTTAGGTTGCAGCTTAATAGTCAGAGCAGTGTGCAGTTCTTTCCTGAACATTTTTTCCTCGTGTATTCCTAGGAAGTGACATCATTAGTGGAATACGCGAGCAAAGCGGGGAAAAAAAATTGTTTAGGTAATTCTTAGAGATAGGCTTCGGTTCTGTACTTATCATGTTGTGAGACTGTTATATCTAAAACGAGTTACTGTCTTTTAGGAAAATTGTTTTCCTCAGTAAGTAGGACAGGAGTTGAATAGGTAAATTAGGACGGACAACTAAAAAAGAGCATTATCATCTCAGTGACTACTTGGTCCTGTTCCTGCCTAATACTTGTTGCATTTCATTCATGTATCGTGTTTGTTGTTTCTTGTTCTTTATAAACCTTGAAGTTTTTTTATTGGTGCGTATGCTAATTCTGAACTTAATCGGGGCTCAGCTAGAGCGTCGAAACCTAGCGAGATCGATTCAACATGGAAAAGTCCTCCCTGTCCATCATAAGTAGATTGCCAGCAATTTTCCTCCCCTTCCCTGCTTCCACTTAACCCATTTTAAACAATTAGGTTGGGGCATAAGTGAGTAGCAATCTGTGTAAGCTAATAGGTAAGGTTTGCATACATGCATTTCCTGTGTGCATTTTAGAGTTCAAACAAGGTGAGAATCCAATAATCATGTGCCAAGTGTAATAGCGCCTCTCCTTTTATCTGTCTAAAGCAGACCCAGTCCCAATTTTACATTTGGTGACATTTTCACCCCTAAATATTTATAGGAGTTCCATGTGGTATTTGACCCGAGTTGTGCTAATTTTCTCTGAGATATCCTGTATTTATAATTTTAAATCCTGTTGGAATGCTTCACATGAATGAGATGTCACACGTTTGCAAACATACTTCCTAGTTCTACTACCTGTGCACAATCATTTTCTGACATTCATACGGCGGTTCTAAATGCCATATGCTTTCTATAGGAAAATCAAGAGAGCAACACATGTTGAAGATATGCATAGTGAAGCTTTGGTTAAGCTCATATAGTCATATTGGTTCCAGTCCTTTGCAGTCAAAAGAGTCCATCTACTTTAAGAATAAGTTCCTCACAGACATTAATATGGTTAGTGCGTCGTGGTATCTATTGATTTATGTGATGTGCATGGGGTGGTAATTCTCTAATTTGTTGACCTCTCCACAAGTTTAGGGAACAATGGCATCTATGGCTTTCACCACTTCACTGGCTAGAATTGGGTTTCTAATCACTTCAATTGCTCTGTGCCTCTGCCTTCTCTTTTGTACAAAAACCAAAATTTCTGCTTGCTATCCTCTTGACAAAAATAGTAGATTTGGGCATAATCCGGAAGATGGGACTCATTAAGTCATTTTAGCATATGAATTGCTTATGTTTCTTGTGCTTGTGCATAATGAAAGACTCAAGGATTTCATAAGGCAAAAAACACTGCTTGACCTTGACTGGAATTACTCAACATGCTCTCATCCATTGTTCCATCTAACAAAAATATATCTATAACCATGTGATTCTACAAGGAGTAAAACAATCATGGGGTGTTACATCTGCATCTGAATAGGTGGGTGTTAATAGTTTCTGACACATAGCTATGGGACTAAGTCTAGTCAGATGATAAAGCCGACGTTCTTCTCTTTCCTACTCAGACGTATTCATATGAGCAAAAACTAATATCCCTCAACATATATTAGTTTAACCATTCCTATATATATATACATATTTTATTTCTATTCAGGCACCAGATTTTCACCCCACGATAGCAAGTTGCAGTGTTGTGTACCATGTACCATCAGCAGGACTCAAAAACCAGATGCGTTTGGTATTTTAGTATTATACTAAAATTACGATTGGTTGGTGGGTTAGTGGATCTACTGAGAAAATGTAATAGCACCTCACTCCTGAAAGGTACATTATTTTGACACCTTAGCTTTTTCCTGTGAACTTTCTGGGAAGATTAGACACAGCTTGTATCTACGTGATTGAGTTTGGATTGTGTTGAAATCAAACAAATCTTGGAGGATTTTAATGGCTGTACACCATTGACCAAAGAGAAGCCATATAGATGGCTGGGGACAAGGTAAAGTATGATTTATGTAATCTAGTAAAGTTAGATATGCAGTTATCTTGTTGATTCTGCTTTTACTATACCAAGAGTAATACAAAAGAAAGCAATGAGACTTGGTAATTACGAACGTGGCATGATTATAAAGCAATTGCTGTCACTAATATTACCTGGTTCTTTTAATTGTACTCTGATCCTCTTATCTATCCACAAAATGCATAGGAATTTCATGTAGCACTTTTGCTTTATTAACGACTGTGCTAAGACTTGGAACACTTATTGCCTTTTGCTTTATGGGCCCTTTCTTTGATGCCTCCATGTTTAGCATTTTCTTAACAGCAAGTGTCAACTTAAATATATGCTATATTGTAGACCTAATGATCAATTAGGTGCCCACTTCTACTAGGTATGAAAGCTCGAAAATGTGAGGAATCTTCCATGCGCAGAGCCCTCTAATGAATGGGGGTTGCAGGATTGTGATGCAAGAACCCATCATTCTTCTCCTTTGATCCATAATCTTGAAAAGCACTTTTTTATCACAAGATGCTGGTGTATTCTACGCTGCGTCAATTTCCTGAGTTTGATTGACTATTAATAACCTGACATGTATGTGTCTGATCCAAAGTGTTAGTTTGATCATATTGCTTTTATGCCTTTTTTAATCCTTGTCATGATCTTAGTCTTGTAAGTTGTATCTGACACAATTCCATTGATTTACAAAAGAAAACGTACTTTAGAATTTAGATCGAAAGAAGTTCTGCATCTGTTTCTGGACCCAAATTCACCTTAGTTAGTGTATTTTTCATTAGTCACATAATGACAATATGCCTTCTAATAAAATCCATTATGATGGTCGTTATGAGCACTCCAGCCTTCCAGATGCTGTTAGTGCTTTTCTTTTCCAGCATTTCCTTTTTTTCCCTCCTCACTACTGAACCTCACAAAGTTAAATGTCGCAATCAGCTTGCAGAGCATCTTGAGCATGATCTTTCCTTGCCTTGGGCCACAAAATAATACCCCATTAAAATTGTTAACTTTTTTATAAATTATCCCTAAAGTGAACACAACAATATCGGGCAAATAAAAATAAAAGGTACAAGAATGATTGGTACGTTTAGCTGAAAAGATTAACTTACTAATGAAGAAGGTTGGCGGGATAGGGGAATCTATGGAAGTTGTCGAAATTCTAATTGGTTGCTTAGTTGAGCATCTTAGGGTTTTTGCTTTGGTCACTAACAGCACGTAGGGGGTGATAAATTATGTGATTAGTGGATGGAAAAGAACAAGTTGAAGGTATATAGCTTAGTGCTTATTCAGGGAGTTCAATGTATGCAACCCTTTGTCTGTGGAGCTGGAGTGAAGGATAGATTATATAGTTTAAATGTTTTCATAGTCATAGGTCTCCTATTCTCCTGGGACCATTTTAAGTAATAGTATTATTTATGATCTTAATATTTTCTATATTCATTTAGGTATTGAAGCCTACAGGTAGGGAGGTACTTTAACAATATACGAGTTCGTCCATTTCTTGCGTAAGTTCCAACTTTTTATGCCTTTGGGAGGGCTAAATGGCCAGGCCTTAGCCGTGTAGCATATTATGTGATTACTGTAGGTGCTCCTTGTTAGTGGCTAAGATTGCAATCTAATCTTACACAACTGTACTGTTCTTTGGTGCTCCAGCTCCACCTAAGCCTTAATATACCATATCTGCCAACTCTGCACAAATCCCAATTAATTGTGTCGGATGTGTAAAATATTTTCTTCACCTTTTTTCCTAATTAAAACAATGTATTGTTGGCCTATTTTTATGAAAAGAAATGATTATCTCCCGTTTACTGTTATTTGTTTTCTTCTTTCCTTCTGACAGTATCTTAAATCTTTGCTCAACATGTACCGTTGATTTTTGCCTATTTACAATGTTCTCTAACTCCCATCTTACATAATTTTGTGGTCTTGGAACTTGTAAGGCTTGCCGTGCATTGTTGTTGAAAGAATTAAGTCTTCTCAAAGAGAAAATATAAAGTAAAGCTACGCTGTCCCGCAGAGTTGGGGCCTTATGTTCCTCCGTGGGGCATTCCTGTTGGAAAATTGTACTCGCACGCTTGCTTTGTTTTGGAGAAGAATTGAAAATGTATGAGCAGGTCTTAAACCAATCCCGACTGTCTTTACTTGCAGAAAATAGGCCGACAAGCTCAGGTGAAACTTATTCATGGGGTACTTATTTATTATCTATTTTAGAGAACAAGATCTTCGGATTGCTTCGCTCCTTGCTTAAGTCTTGTCTTCAAAAATACAAAAGCTGGTTGACTTTGTGTCCTTAGAAAAGCATTTACATGGTCTCAGGCAGCGGTGGGTATATTCTGTATTGTTCAGGATCTAGTTGGTAGAGTTCTAGATCTTTATTTTTCAGATTCTACTTCTGATTCTCTGAGAATCTGGAGTTATGTGTTGAAAGCGTTTGGCCGGTAGGTTGATTCTAGAAACCATATAATGGAGGATTAGAGGCAAATAGACTATGTTACTACTGGTTGTAATACTCCAGTTGTATTTGTATCTTTCTCCTATGTATTTGTACACAAATTATAGAATTTCCTCCTAAATTTGTTTAGACCATATGAATGTATATACATTGTATTTGTACGCAATGCTAGATTACATTGCATTTACACTTCGTGATGGAGTACAACTGTTGGCAAATAACGAATTGAAAAACAACCACTGATTGTGTATAAGCAAATTTTGTACTATTCAAGCTGCGATAGATGAAGCTGGAGATATTGCATTCATATCATATAAGTGTTCAACTGATAATTAAATGCTACTACGTACAAGTATTGAAATGATAAATGAGTCATAACAAAAGACCACAAAATATCAAAAGTAGTGTGTCCATCATCCTAATTGAGCAATTGCACTTGCATAGTCATCACAGAAACTATCCATGGATGTAGCACTCGTTTGCGACGTTGATGCATCTGATTTATCTTGAGAAATGACATATTTATCATATCTTGATAGTATTGTAGGCACATAATTAGGACCCGGATCGAACCTACAAAAATGCATGTCCGGCGAAGCATGTTCACGTATGAAGTTGTGGATTCTCATGGTTGCTGCAACAATCATCTTTTGCTTTGATATGTGAAAGCTCGACATCTTAAAAAGAGTTCTCTATTTTATCTTCCAGACACCAAAGGACCTCTCAATTACGTTGCGACCACTTGAGTGCAATTGGTTGAATTTATCTTTCTCAATAAAAGACTCATATACATCAGAAATACAGAGTCCACAGGCTTGCTATCAGCTTGAGACATTCTGACCACATATGTACAGGAAAAGACAGGGATATGGATATGGACATACAAGCATACAGACAGATGGCTTAATTAAATTAATAAGTTGAAACGATAAAATTCATTAGGTTGGAAAATACCATTAGTACTACATATTGCTTAATCAAATTAATTAGTTTGGAAAATATACATGCAGATGCATTGTTAATTACAAGTGTTGCACAAGTTCTCCATTTTTGGCATTCTGGACCTCGAGGTATTATTATCAAATTAAGAACTCTTAAACTCAAAATGCTTTGTTTAATCTTGCAACAAGGACTGAAGAATGACTCAATTGATTCAGACAAACATGTAACTTAAGGTATAAGTTGCTAATCTACTCCCCTATTTAAACCAGTAACAACATACTGTGACTGGTTCTACAGATAGGCACCTCAAAGCAAGTAATTCCACAAATACGATATATAGGAACCAAAAGAAGTAAAACCCATATTTTGCATCAATTAATCTCCATCTTTGACAGTGAAGAACACACAATTTGCATAGCAATAAATCCCAGACCAAGCACCCGAAATAGAGATAAACAACAATCAATGTTTAGGATAGATATACACATTCACAGATATACACGTTACAAACAAACCAAAATAAGAGTTGGATTCAACATAGATTCACAGATATGTTTCATACACATTCACATATACACATTTTTCGTACTACATTCACAGATTCAAAGAAATATACAAGAGAGTCTACACATTACAAACAAACATAAAAACAAATCGATCCACCCTACGGCGGGCGGCGAAGAGGAAGGAGACAAAGGGAGTAGGGAGGACAAGGGGGACGGCCGAATGATGACCTTACCTTCACAGGAGCCGGCCGGTGGTGCTTGGGAAACGACGACGCGAAGAAGCGGGGAACGACGACCTCTAGGGTTTCTATGGTGTGGCGGCGCTCGTGTGCTCGCGGTGGTGCACTCCGGTGCCTGCGAGGCGCAATCGAGGACCAGAGGAGGCGCAATCGAGGACCAGCGACGGCACACAAGAGGCTCAAGGCGATTTTTCTCCTTGTCGCGGGAGCACCGGGAGGAGATGAGGAAGCGAGGGGAAAGGCGAAGGGGTACGAGAGCGGGATCGCGCGGTGGGATTTCCTAGGGGTAGTTGAATGGCATTTGTGGGTAAAAACTTCAAGGGGTATTTTCGTTTCTAAAAGTTGGATTCTCACGAGAACCTGTGGGAAGGCTGCTCCTCGTTACTAGTTAATTTTTGAGATAGCTCCTCGTGAGAATCATGATTTGATCGTTTTGAGAAGTTGGGTATTTGGCACGACTTCACGAGATTTAATTGAGAAGCTGGGAGTAGGAGCTGTACTAAACATGACCTTATACTAAGTCACACGTTTGGGGGTGAAAGATGTTTGTATGTCATAAATCTATTTGAAAATACAGTGCTGGATATGTTTCAATCTATTCTTTTTAGGAGGCATACTTACTGCAGACTAATACCTAGGTATAAATATTCATGTAAAGCAATTTGGGTTTGGGTATCAAATTAATATGAAAAATTATGAATGCACTTCTCAATGTAGTATTTAGTATACCTCCATTTAGATTTTCATGTTCATATTTGGTCTATGTTGGGAGATGTAAGAAAAGAGAAAATTCTGACAAATGATAGATTAAAGGAGGGGGTTAAAGGGTGAAGTTTGTATTTGGAGCAAATATCTTTCTTCTTCTCATAACACTGTTTTGAGTTTAAACTTGACATCTTAAAGGGTGCTTCATACCGTGTTAACTACATGATTAAATATCTTAAGAATCTTAGTGAAGATTTAGTGCCCTAATCAAAGTGGTACACATTATTGCATTTGGTTATTGAATTGCACTAGATATGTTCCTTTAATGAAATCCTGTTTGTAATGCAAGAATTAGGAAAAAAATTACAAAACGTGTTGAATTGAATATATCATGTCCTTCGCAAAATGTAGTGAGCCATTGTACATTGCTTTTTATTTTCATTCAGGTGGGGGAAGAATAAGGGATGAGGATAGTGATAGGAGGACAAAGGACACGGGCATAGATAGACATGGAAAAGGAGGTAATAATTGCAACACAGAGAGACAACAATCAATCGATTGTCACCTCTACCTTGTACCAAACTGCATGGTCTGGCTGTAACATGATTTGACATGACTAGCACTTAGAGAATTTTATATGTAGCACCTATGGAATGTAGAATTGTAGTCTTCCTTCCCCTCCAATTAGACAGCTGAACGTCCTAGCTGATTGGTCATATCAGATCCATCGTATTTTGGAATTGTACCTTATATGCATGATACATTGATACTACTTGTTCTCTTCTTGTGCCCTTTGATGGAAGGATTTACTAAACCAGAGGGTTATGCTTAAGGCCGACTCACAACTTTTCCCACAATACCACAATGCTTAAGATTGACCTCAAGCTTGCCACACAGGCCTCACAACTTGTTTTTTTCACACATTGTGGATTCCTGATATTGTCACAACATGGTGAGAAGTGTTATAAGCTATTTTGGTTAAATGACCAAGGAAATAATAAAGAGTAAATTTGTTCAGTGTCATCGTAATCGTTCACGAGTTGCAAAACACTATCACGAACGAGGTCGACTGAAAAATACCACCGTAAACACGAAAAACTCTAAAAAATATCATTGTCGTTACCTTTTTGCATCCAAACAGGTCGTTAAAGCCTTTCTTAGAGAGAATTTTTTTTCTTCAAAAATACCACATTACCCCTTGTAGAGAATAGTTCGAGAAAACACATATTAAATCAGCAAAAATACCAAACAAAGTTTTAAAAAAATTCTAGGCAAATTCATAGAAATTACCTCAAACATTTTGCATTTATAAAAATTATTTTGAACTTAAATTTGGTTTTCATTTCTACACAGTAAATGATTTTAAAAAGCTGAAAATACTTTTTAAACTGGGAAAAAAGCAAGATAGCTCAAAAATTCTATAAAATTTTTAGAGTAGTTAAATAGGGTATTTTTAGCTTAATTAAGACATTACTAAGTTAAATTTGGTTTTTTATTTTTACGCATTAAATAATTTTAAAAAGTGAACTTCTTTTCATGTTAGAAAAATAGCAAGATACCTCTAAAAATTTCAGAGTAGTTAAATAGGGTATTTTGAGCTTAATTAAATATTCTCAACACAATTTTAGTTTTAATTTTTGAAATACAATTAAATTATTTATTTTCAATTATTTTCCCAAATTTTTTGGATGTTATATCATACCATTTTGTCTATCCCCAATCCAAGTCTTGCCACCACTGGCCTTCACCATAGGCAACAGCTTATGGAGGAGAAGTAAGTGTAGAATGACATGTGGGACCTACTTTAGCAAAAACAAAAACAATGACAACAACAAGAAGAAGAGTGAGGGTATAAGAGTCATTTTGTATCCCTAAGACGGAAAATGTGACAGCAATGGTATTTTTCAATCGACCCCGTTCACTATGGTATTTTGCAACTCGTGAACGATTGTGATGGCACGAAATAATTTTACCCATAATAAAAGAGTCATTTTGGCTTGGTCAAAAGGCTTTGATCTTATCGGGTGGCACTTGAAAAAAAAGAAATTTGCAATTCCAATGGCAAAACCCGAATAAGGCAAAATGCAATAACAAAAACCAAAAGTCACAAAACATGAGTGGCATAGACCGCCCGAATTTTCTCATTGACCCGTGAGGTAGTAGTGTTTTCTTTACACCCCAAAGTTCCAAACATACACTTGAGAGTTGAGAGAACATCCATGCTACCAAGAGGTCCAAGATAATAAAAGGAACAAGGCAAAAGCTCACCTTTTGGAGCACTTGAAGAGGCTGTCCTTCTAGTTCCATAGACACTTCTAAAATCTGGAGTAGTATAAACTTGCACCAAGCTCCTTTCCCTACTCCTTTCACCCTCAATTTCTCCTTCCATGGCACAGATTTGTTCCTTCAAATAACAGAGACCATGGATCAGTTCCTTCTCTCTTCTGTGTCTCCATGATCTCATTGGCATACCTGGATCTTGACTTCAGGGCCTTGGAGAATATGATCAGAAAGATATGTGGTTGACTTTTCCAAGTTATGTTATGTTGTTGGGACTTGGGCAATAGTGGTTGGGCTGGCAAGCTGATGGGATTGAACTGAAGGGAGCTTGCTAGTTTTTTTTGCATGCATCTGCCTTGCAGGGAGGAGAGGAACCGAGAAAACATGTGTAACCTCTTTCAAGAATCAAGATTAACCAGGATATATTAATGGAAAGTTATGGCATATACCATAGGCTAGCTTCTGCTAAACCTTAGCAAGTAGTAGTCTGTTCTTCTGATGCATTACATCAGATGTCAAATATGACAAAACTGCATGGAGCTGTTGCTCCAATGTATCAGTTCATCCATTGGCTTGGAGGAGAAAAGAGAGGAGTTTTTTTAATTAAAAAAGGCATGCCAAAAAGTCAGTAAGTTAGCACAGAAACAATATGGTGAAGATATATGCCTTTGTGAATTTGTCTACCTCAACTGTTCTCATGCCTTCTTCTGGCTAATCCTTAATTTGTTTATCTACCCTTTGGCAATTGGCATTATGGTATCACACACTGCCGGTCCCATGTGTCTAGCTTTCCCTTCCTTGAACTCCACTCAAGAGTAATACACTAGCACTACCTCTTGCCCCCTCCCCCACCCACAAGTCCACCACACACACCTCTGTCTCTCATATTGTCGTTACTTGTTACAAGGTAATGTTGAAGCCTTCAAGGCAAACAGGAGAGTGTATAGCAAATGTTGAGATGCCTCATGGAATGGGTGGACTTTGGAACACATCAAATCACACCACCATTTGATCCATCAAGAGGTAAAGCATAAAGATATGCAAGTTTCAGAAGAAAGATATGCATGAGAGTTAGCTGCTGCTTTGCTTGTTTCTTCGAGGCCTGTTTGGTTTATTATTAACGTGATTCAAATCAAATCAAATCAAATCAAAATTTGATAACACCAATAAAAATTAGTTATCGTTTGTTTTGCTACTAATATTTGGTAATACCAACAAAAAAAAATGGTAACACTAACGAAATTCAATGTCACATGCGCGTAATATGAGGGCGAGGAAATCGCTCATCAAAATTTTGATGATGCTAAAATTTGGTTTGACTGTAATCCAAACAATATTCTTTTTGTCAATTTTTGGCTTTGCTCAACTTTTAACTATACTAAATTTTAGCTTAGTTTATTGGGACTTGAACCGAACAGGCCCTTCCTCTGTTGGAATTTCCTCTCTCTTATATGTCCCATGCTGGCCTAGCTTGCTTGTTTCCCCTTCCGATCCCTTGATGCTTCTCATGTATGCTGGCCGGCCTTGCAGAGGCAAAAGCAGCAGAGATCAAATATCCTTAGTTGCATGTGTCTGCTACCATGAGTTACAGTATATATCTAAAAGTACTCTCACAACTAGTACTAGTACTCTGCACTATATTCACACACTACCTACCTTTGTCTCTCAACCATACACATGCATGCACAAGCTTAGTACCTTGGACTGTCTTCTTCTCCCTAGACTAGACAGTAGACATATATGCACATGAAGAAGTAACAGCTGGGCAAAATTTATGTGCAGGTCTGGAAGCAAGCGATATGCTCTAATGCAGTGCATCACATTTCCCTTACCTTGTGTGCAATGATACGATGATGTGCAGGGACGGAGGATATCCTCCCTACAGAAGGAGTCATCTACAGTAATATAGTATTAGACCTATCGAAATCGAAGGTCCCGCTTCAGGGGACTGTACTACAGTGCTTTCCACCACAGTACATTCCCACTGTTGCTTCAGCTTTTCACTGTTTTTCTCATCGAAAAAAAATATTATTCACACAGTTAGCCTTGCAGCGATGTAGAGGATCCAGATATACATGTAGATAAAGGTGTTGTTAGATGGACTTCGCCGGACTAGTCTGCAAGCTGAAACATTCCATCTGACTTTGGAGTGATGTAGAGGATCCGGATGGACAGGTAGATAGAGGTGATGTTCCATCCAACCCTGCAGTGATGTAGAGGATCTGGATGGACAGGTAGATAGAGGTGACGATAGATAGACTTTGCCGACTGGCCTGCAGCTGAAACATTCCATCCAGCCTAGCTAGCCTCCAGGGGTGCATGCAGCCATGCACAGATGCACTCCTTGAGCTGAGTCTCCTCTCTTTAGTCTTGGCTTCTCCACTGCAATATTCCATTTGCTTCCTACTCCAAGAAGCCTCTGATGTGAGTGCTCAATGCCTTCCTCTCTCTCCCTCTCTCTGGGTTTGCATGGGGAGCTAGCTTACCTTGCAACTTCCTATGGTTGGGAGCGTAGGGAGAGCGTGTGTAGACCGTTGGATGGTGAGATGAACGGCGGCAGGGCGAGCGAGAGATGATCGCCGATCGATCGATTCACTTGGTTGGGCCTGTCCGGTCTCTGTCGTCCAAAGGCAAGGCTTTGCGTGTAGAGTAGTATCAAATGGACTACTCCTGAAGCTAGCTATAGTCTATAATATATTTTATTTATTAGAAAAGGGCTTGAATGTACACGAGGGTGTTTTTTTGGCAAGTCAAGTTTTCGTCGATAAGATCAACATCCGGTTAGATTACCTGGTTCAGAATTCGTTTGGGTTTTAATAATTATATAAGAAAGATATTATAAAACTATAATATCTCGAAACTATTTCTCACAACAAATCTCTATTGGTATTTAATTTGGTACAATTCATATATATGGCTAATCTAGGATACATAGTTTCATGTATACTAGTGATCAAGGTTTGAGAAAGTTGAGTGTTTGGCTACATAGTAACATACATTTGTAAACAGAGGGGTACATGCTACTAGTCACTTATCCAATCACCCCCGAAGACCTTCTTTTGACTGTAGGAATTTCACATAAAACTGTTCAATCCCTTAATCTCAACAGAAACAAACCAAAAATTTCGCGTTTCGAACGGAGTCTAAGCTTGTTAATATTTGTAAGTATAATTTAGATTCCCCTTTACCCTAACCCTGCTCCATCACAAAGAAAGAAAAAGGGCAAAAAAAATAAGAAACATCTTGACCATTCCCCCACCAACGTCCACGGGATAAAAGACAACAAATGCAAAGTTGCACACCTCGCCACCTCCTCTCCTCTCTCCTAGAGAGAGAAAGACACCCCTGCCAAACACACACACACACACACTCTCTCTCTCTCTCTCTCTCTCGATCTCTTCTGGTACTACCTATTGGCTATTGCATCTATTGGTAGTAGTCTGACAATAGAACACCTGTGTGTGATGCATGTATATATGTTTCTTTGAGGCATGCAGATGATGGATCATGTCCTGTCACGGAAGCTGCTGCAGCTGCAAGCTCAGAAGATGCTGCTGCCAGCTCCTCCGCGCTATTAAGCCGCCCGAGCCATGCGCTCCACCGAGCCTGGAATCCATGACTCCATGCTCCCAGCCTACGCACGCCGCCTCCTAACGCCATGCTCGGCTCACCCCGCGGCGACCGACCGCCCGACGACGCGGAGCCGCCGCCGCCATCGCGCGCCCCGGTCGCCTCGCCGAGGGGGCTCGTGCTCGCGTGCGCCGACCTCCTCTGCCGCAGCGACCTCGAAGGGGCCCGGCGCGTCGCGGGCAACGCGCTCTCCGGGGCCGACCCCCGGGGCGATGCCGCCGACCGCCTCGCGCACTACTTCGCCCGGGCGCTCGCTCTGCGCGTTGACGGCGGTGACGCGCCGGCGGGCGTGGCCGTGGCCGTGGCCGCGGCGCCGTCATCCGTGGCGTACCTGGCATACAACAAGATCGCGCCGTTCCTGCGGTTCG
Organism: Hsuehochloa calcarea; assembly: GCA_036346395.1. Taxonomy (NCBI): domain Eukaryota; kingdom Viridiplantae; phylum Streptophyta; class Magnoliopsida; order Poales; family Poaceae; genus Hsuehochloa; species Hsuehochloa calcarea. The sequence goes on along the minus strand of CM070596.1, from coordinate 10,019,331 downwards.
CGCACCTGACGGCCAACCAGGCGATCCTGGAGGCCGCCGCCGACATCGGCGCGCGGCGCGTGCACATCGTCGACCTGGACGCCGCGCACGGCGTGCAGTGGCCGCCGCTCCTGCAGGCCATGGTCGACCACGCTGACCCCGCCGTCGGCCCTCCCGAGGTCAGGCTCACCGGCGCCGGCCCCGACCGGGACGTGCTCCTCCGCACCGGCGACCGCCTCCGCGCCTTCGCCAGCTCCCTCAACCTCCCCTTCCGCTTCCACCCGCTGCTACTACCCTGCACCACCCAGTTCGCCGCTGACCCGACCACTGGCCTGGAGCTGCACCCGGACGAGATGCTGGCGGTCAACTGCGTGCTGTTCCTGCACAGGCTCGGCGGCGAGGGAGAGCTCGCCGCGTTCTTAAGGCGGGTCAAGTCGATGAACCCTGCCGTGGTGACCATCGCGGAGAGGGAAGGAAGCACCGGAGGAAGCGACGACGGCCCGGGCAACCTGCCGCGGCGGGTGGCGACGGCAATGGACTACTACTCGGCGGTGTTCGACGCGATGGAGGCCACGGTACCGCCGGGCAGCGCGGACAGGCTGGCGGTGGAGCAGGAGATCCTCGGCCGGGAGATAGAAGCGGTAGTGGCTGGGCCCGGCGGCGGCGGTGGGCGGCCCCGTGGCTTCGAGGCGTGGGCGTCCGCCGCGCACTCCGCAGGGCTCTCGCCGCGCCCGCAGAGCGCGTTCGCGGTGTCCCAGGCGCGGCTACTGCTGCGGCTGCACTACCCGTCGGAGGGTTACGCGGTGGAGGAGGACCGCGGTGCGTGCTTCCTCGGCTGGCAGACGCGGCCGCTCCTGTCGGTGTCGTCCTGGCAGTAGCAAGCAGCTGCAATGCCGCAAGTGATACACGGTGTTCGATCTTGGGTACTCCATTAATGGCTTCTTGCTCTCAAGCTAGCTAAGCTACTCCATCGATCGCATTGCTGCAAATATCGGCACTTGATGGAGGCATGGAGCTCCGCTCTTGTGTCTGTTGAGATGGTTCTGCCTCTGGTGAGGTTTTGGATGGGAGAAGATGCATGGCTGTGCATGCATACCATGGAAGGATCTAGGGAAGCAATTACCCTAGCTAGCTAGCTAGCTACTTGCCATTCTCGTGCATGGCTACTCGATCTTGGATGATTACTACTTTTGGAAGGAGATCGAAGATAAGAGGAAGAGGAAGAGGAAGAGGAGATCGAAGATAAGAGGAAGAGGAGGAGGAAGAGAAGAGGAGATCGAGGGAGGTGGTGTGCGATGGACACGTTGCATGGGAAGAATGTGCCATTGGGAGCTTTGGCATTCAACTAGGTGAGCCTACAACCAATCTTTTTCTTTGCATCTTGATCTCTCTTCAATTATTTACTCCTACTTTGTTTTACTTTCCTTCTCTAATATTGGTGGAGTTGTTATAGACTGTTGGTTTTGATACTACATGTCTAGATTTCTCATATATATTATTATGTTAAAAGGGATGCGCATGCATGCCTTCTTGCAAAATTCGGTCTAGTCACATACAAAATTGATTTGCCCAATCTCAAATAATGAGGACAGGATCTTGTAGCTCCCATAGCTCAATGGATTGGGTTCATTTTTAAATCTATCCCTGCATTTCACTTGCTCCCTTCGGTGTTTGATGCAGCTGTTTGTATTATAACTAATCATGCTTTGGCCACCACTAGCCATTTATAAACTAATGCCATTTGGGTGGTCCTTTTTTTTTTACTTGGGGGTAATGATCACTCTTGTGTGCTGCGAAAGGGCAATGCTTTGTGCATACATATATAGGTAACAATTATTTATACACACATGTATACCTAGCTAGTGTGTTTCTCTAATGTTTGTTCATGCAATAAAAGAAAAAAAAAGTCTCATGTCTCCTCTCCTGCCTAAGGAGAAGGGTTTTCTGGTTCTTGTTTTGTGGCTCATGCCCCAGATATGCTGGTAACTTGTCCTTGGGAGAACATATGGAGATGGGGCATGATCCCATGCATCAATGGCAACCCTAATTCCTGCCCCCTAGCTTGTCCCCTCAAAACAAAATCATGGGATTTCTCAAAACCAAGCACCCCTTTTTGGTGGCAAGCCCTGCAATCCTTAAATCTCTCTCTCTCTCTCTCGTTGAGTTGCCTCTCTGAACAGAGAGATCACTTTCCTTTTGGATATATGGACCAATGTCACCCATGCATGGATGATGCATCTCTCTAGCTTTCTCTCTCACTATCTTGCCTTGCATTGGGATCTTTGCATGCATGCACTAGCTACTTGATTCCTTTGCCGATTGTCTTTCTTGTTTAAATAAGAAGATATTGATAAAGGTTTCTCCATTTTTTCTTGCATCACGGCCACTTCATTTGGTTGGACGAAAAGGAAGAGCGAAAAGGCAATACTCATCGTCTCTTTTAATTATTTCGACTGTTCTTTAGTTTGACTAGTTATATAATTTCTTCCTGCTATTTTGTTTTGCGAGGAACTAAAAGGGAGAATGCTTTCCAACCAGCTTAATTTATCCAAGCGCTTCCGTTTTTTTTTGAAGTTGTCCTAGCTTAAACTTCAATTAATTAAACTCGTCCTTAAATTCATTCACTTCTTTAGTAGAGTCATGTTCATGGCAAGTTTATGTTTGTGGTTTAAAACAACAGTAATTTTTGCAGAAACTGTCGTCTGAATTGGTCCTTAATTATCAACAAAGTAATTTAGAGTTTAGGGACAAAGTTCATTTTTTTCGAACTCCAGGGACTGTATTTCTATTCATGTGTTTTAGTTTTTGAATATCTAGCGTAATGCCTACGTAAGCATGACAATGATAAATCTGCAGCTCTTTCAAGATCACGCACATATATATCTTTGAATATGAGTCATGTTTTATCAATGCTCAGATAAAAAGGGTGAAAAGGAATCACAGTTGATTACATTCTTCGTCAGGGTCGCTTTTAGTTGTTTTTAGCACATCAGCAGACTAGCTATTTTAACCTAACCATGCATATATGATTAATTAGTAGGTATTCGCAGATAATATGTGAAATATGGCCATGAGATGATGAATCTATCCAAATGTTGTGAATATTTTTTTGTTTGATAACATGTTTGTTTCTTTAAATTTATGTCCATTTTGTTTAATGCGTCGTTAATTAGTCTAATGTCCAAGCATTGACAACATTTCTGCCGGCCCATTTATCTGGCATTGTATGCATGCGTTAGCAAACATGATCACATTTATGTTTATCTTCTTTAATTTTCACATATATATTATTCTAGCTCAATTTTCATTCTTTTTTTTAAATAACAGGACATCACCTCAATTTTCGTTCTTTGGATTTATTAGACATTTAAGTTTCTCCTTTTTTTTTTTAAAAAAAAACGAAGCTTCGGCTTTCTCCTGAACAATTGATGTGGAGGTAGATCTTCTGATTTGTCCTTACATTTTCTTTCAAACTACCTGCTGTTTGATCAATTAAAATTGTTGGCCTTCAAACAAAGTATGGCACGAGACGATGATGGGAGAGTACGACATTGTTAACCATATTTGGTGGCATGCATCAGTATTTTCTTTACCATTCTTGACCCGTGCAGTTCGTCAGTTCCCCTACTTCTTAGGATATCATGCATAGTTTCTGCCCAAGGTGATATGTAACATCACATCGACTCCAGCTAGCCTAGGCGCATAGGCTGATTGCTTACAGATTGAGCAAACACATGCATGTTTGTCATATATATGTCGCCTTGCATTGTTGTTTGGAGGCACCAAAAGTTTGCTTGCTTGCTAGGGTTTAGAAGACTCTGATTTTGTGACGCAGGAGGAACTACTTATCTTTGATATAGAGGACAGCCGGGGGCTTGAACCCATAACATGTACCACAACATCTTGGAATTTTGGACATATTTAGCCCTGTTAGACCATCGAAATTTAAAAATAGTCCTTGTAGCATCAAAATTTTAAAAATAGTCTCCTCACCGCTACTACCGTGTGGGATGGCAGTGATTGTCTTGCCATCCCACACGGCAGATCTCTTCTTCTTTGTTGGGATGGCAAGAAGAAACTGCTGCTGCTGTCCCGACAAAGAATTATTGTCGCCAAAATTTTTTGGAAAAATGTAAAAATATTTTTTTTTGGCACCTCAGTTGCTGTCATTCCACACGGCAGCAGGCGCGTTGAGGGGGTTATTTTTGGAATTTTAACGCTATAGATGCTACTTTTAGAATTTCGGTGGTCTAACGAGGCTAAATATATCCAAAATTCACCACCAGACCTATGTCCTCGATTCTGTGAGTTTTTGGCTTGTACTATTTACCCGATTGACATTTTATTCTCCACCCGTTGGGAATGCAAGACTCATAGTAATTCCGTAGGAAAACCCAGTCAGCAAGTTAGAGTGGATGCTTTATCTATGTTAACTAATAAAAGAATGAGTCTACCTCCACGCAGCAGGAGGGTCGTCTCACCCCTACGTATGTAAAAAGCCAATGAAACCCCCGCGCGTACCACTCATATTTGCACCATCGCCACTTTGCTCTTCTTCCTCCGATTCCACGCCCTACCCTCGCGGTCCGCCCCGCCTCACACCCACATCGACTCCGCCGCCCTTGATTCACGCGCCTTCGATCTCATCGTCGCCATAACCACCCTCGTCACCGGCCATCCGCGTGCGTCCCCCATTCCTTGGTGCTTGCAGAGCCCACACGTCGCATTCCCCTTCTCCCTCCAGCTCTCACCCTAAGCTCCGTCGCCGCCACTTCACCCACTCCCCGCCCCTATCTCCCCCTCACCCTCCCATCTTGTGCAAAGATTGTGTTTCGTTGCAACATACAGGCACTCCTAGTTTCCTCCAAAACTCCTATATAATTCCCGCATTCCAAATGAGACTTTAGGCCTCTTTTGAAACATTGAAATATTAGAGGAACCATGTAAATTATATTGTTTCCTATGAAATACCTGCATTACAAACGCCCCTTGGTTCATTCATCGCCTAATGAAGCTGCATATGTGCTTACTTCACATGCAAATTGCAGTTGCTAAGTTTGATAGTAGAGATCTTAAGGATGCAATAATGCCACAAATTTTGCAGGGATAACTACACAGGTTAATTAAGCTCCAGAGTGAAGAGAAAGGAGAAGAGAGGAACATATCACATCATTCGCATGCGGTTCATCCGAAGTTAATTTGCAAACCCAAAGCCAAGAGGAGATTGTGCATGTCACATGTATATACTGCATGTGCAAGGAGATCATCAAAGTGTGGCAGGTATATAGATAGAATCAGCAATAGGTTTCAGCTAGGTACTTTATTGTTCCTCCCAGCTAGCATCTACTACTACTACATCTGTCTGTCTCTCTCCCATGCATTGATGTGACATGGCATGCACAAAATGGGGGCCATGGTTTGAGTCACTCAATTTGCATTGTGTCAACAGAAAATTTGTCTTAAGGGGAGCTGCTTAGGCACACCACCATGCATGCCACTAGCTAATGTATATGTCCATCCGCCGAGCAAGTCACACAATTTGCATTGTGTCAATAGAAATTTGGTAGATTGGGGCTCTCATTCAGTCATTTTATTCTAGTTCATATCATGGAAGTGCATAAGGATGCAATGTCCTTTTTGTTTGTCGGAAGGAACCTTTATATATTATTTTATTTTATTGAAGGGAAAATTGGGTTGGAATGCCAGAATTAATGTTACATCGTCATGGATCATGTATATATGCAATTTGCAGAGATACCATGGTCATGGAACAAGGAGTGTCCAATTCCATCAGTACTTCAGTAGCATATGGAGACATGGTATGGAGTACATAGATTCCCTCCTTTCACAGCTGAAATCCACTCGTACATCCCATCAGCTCCATGTCCGACCGGCGTAGTACGTACCATACTACCAGTGACACGAAATCCATAACTAGCTTAGCCAGTAGCCTAGTACTAGCAGCTAGATGGCTTAGCTTGGCTGCAACATCTCATATGCGTGCGTGCGTGCAAGAGGCCATGACATGCCACGACGACGGCGACAGCCAGCTTGCTTCGATGCGTCCCGTCGGCCTCCGGACGACATGCAAGATGCAAGCACGCTAGCTAGCTAGCTACGAGAAGTTCCCTGGGAGGCCGTTACGGTGGACGTGGTGCTCCTCCGGCGTGGTCGTCACGATCTCCTCTATGTCGTCCGGCGGCGCGGAGGCGGTGCCAGAGCCGGATCTCCCGACGCGCTGCGCCTCCGCTCTCGCGTCAGCTGCGGCCGCCTCGGCGTCGGCGCCGCGGGCGCTGTGCCGCTTCTTCATGAGGAACGGGATTCGTAGGTGCGAGTGCGGCTGCGGCTTCTTCTTCTTCACGTCCGTCGCCCAGCTGTGCACCGACACGTGCACGTTCTCGCCGAACGCCTGCAGCTTGATGTCGCCGCCCATCTGATGACCCATCGAAGCCAAGCGAGTTAAATACTAATTAAGACAGTCTCAGCTAATTAAGCATGTCAAGGTCTAATTAAGCAAGTGTTTATATGACCGTGTTGTTAATAAGAGCTAATGAGATATCTTACATGGGTAACAATGGCGTACAATGGCAGGGTGCTGTAGCTGCAGAGCACCTGGACGACGATACTGCAAGTGTAAGCCAAACAGAACTTTCAGCTAGTAGTACTACACCGTATATAGCAGAAATCAGATGTAGAGTGTTCATATAAATCATCATATAGAAGCAATCATTTGCCGTGCGCGCATGTGTTCAATGCACTTGCGTGTGTGTGTGTGTGTATATATATATGAAGTTTTTTTCCTACTCCCGGAGTAGTTACTCCTTATTCCGTATCTCACAACGTAGGGAGTATTTTGCGCAACCGAGAGTATGTATGTGTAGTATACGAGTATATAAGACCACCTAGGTGGTATTCACACTTTTCGGGGTGGTATGTACAATTTTTTAGACATACTCCTTTTAGTGCGAATATGAATGTATTTACAAAATATGCTAAAAACTATGGACTCTCATATAAATTTTTCGTGTGGTTCGCATTGGATTATCTTATAATTAGTATATGAGTATACCCAAAGTGATAAAGGAGTATGTCAAGTTTTTTTAAGTGGTATATCAAAGGTGGGAGTAACTACACCCGGGAGTAGAAAGTATTAATCCTATATATATATATATATATAGGATGCTAATGCAAAGAGATCATTCTCTCCAATGGAATTCATCGAAGTTACTAATCTTGATTCGGGGCTGAGTTTGGAGGAGCTACAACTTCAGATGGCTTTAGAGTTATTTGCCACGGCTGCAGCTATTCTAAAAAACTGTTTCTGGCTGGGCTGTAAGACTGAACGGTTGAGTTGAAGAGGTTTGGTATTTGACTATCTGGTCTTTAGGCAGGATGACTACAACTTCTGAGACGAGAAATGTCTGTAATACCCCTGAGGCAAATGATGACTTGTTTGATGCCGTTTAACAGCAACTAGTACACTTGATGACAACTACCATAGTTAACCGCAATTAACGACTACTACCGCAATTATTGCAATTGACTAGAATTAACGCAATAGACCACAATTAACGGCAATTAAAAATAAATAATTATTATAATAAACAAATAATACAATAATACATAAATAATTCATTTATATCATAAAAGAAAAGAAAAACCGTCGGCGGAGGAGAACGGCGGGGGAGGAGCTTGGCGGCGACAACTCGGGGAAGGAGGAGGCCGTCGACAGCTGTGGAGGATGTGCGGCTCGGGGTCAAGGGAGCGACTGCCTCGCTGGGGGGAGGACGGCGTGGGCGGCGACGACTCAAAGGAGGAGAGGGCGGCGGCGGCTCAGGGGAGGAAGAGAAAGGGAGGGCGATGTCGGTGGAGGACGGCGGCCGCCGCCGCGTCGAGGGAGGACAGTGTAGGCGGCAACAGTAGCCGCATCGGGGGAGGATAGCGTGGTTGGTGGCATCTTGGAGGAGAAGGGGAGGGCGACAGCTCGGGGGAGGAAAAGGGGAGGGTGGCAGCTCAGGGGAGGAGGAGGATGGGGGGCGGCAACACTCGAGAGGAGGACGGGGGCAGGGCGGCGCGGCGGTGCAGGAGAGAGGAGGCGACGCGGTGATGTAGGAGAGAGGAGGAGGAGGCGCGGGAGGAGGGAGGAGGATGCAGGGCAAGGTGGGCGGTGCTAGGGTTAGGGTTCAGGCGGGGGAGGTCAGTGGGAAGGGTTTTTTGTTCCGTAGCAAAAGCGGGTAATTACCCCCCTCAACTCTAGGGGCAAAGTCAGAACGGCAGCTGTGGGAATCCACGGGCAGCTTTCGCGCGTTGTAACGGCTTCCGGCCTCGGAAAAAGCAACAGGGAGAGAAAAGCCACCCTTTTGGAACGACTTTTGGTTTTTCCGAGCGAAAAGCCGAATCCGTTCCAAACATGCCCTTAGCCCCCACCCACATACAGGCTTCTCAAGCTTCTCATGTATAGAAACTAACCTAATTAAGCCCACTTTGTGAACTCCTCAACTTCTCAAAGAAGCATGTTTCTAGCGGAGCTAAACTCTCCCAAGCAGGACCATAAGATTAGGATGCGATAACATTGACATACAAGGTCAATGACTCCCGTATCAAAAGGGAAAAAAAAAGTGAAGAATTTACTAACCCAATAGCGAGTCTGGGGAGGGCATAAGATTTGTTCTCCATGATGCATGAATCGAATCCATATGTCGCCTGTAAAGTTATCAGTTGGTTAGCCCCATTGTTTTATACTTTATACACTTGGGAAGAATTGGTTAGCCCCATTGTTTTATACTTTATACAATTGGGAAGAAGTGCAGGCAAGGAAATAAAATGCTATAGAACATACCAAGACCCAGAAGAAAAAGGCCATCTCAAAGGAGTTCTGGAACAAGATGAAGTGGATCAAATGGAGGACAATTCTAGGCTTGCTAAACCAGAAGTGCTCCTTGCAAGGCTTTATCCAGGGGTTTCCTGTTGTTCCATCTGGACAGTCTGCTGCTTCTTGAGCCAGCCGAGTGCTTATGTACTCCAGCTTTGTGCCAACAATAAGCAGGAGCTGTAATTTACCCCAACAGTAATAATTCTTCCATCATGAGAACTTCTTTAAGGAATTTTTTAACCATAATGAAAACTGAAGACTGTATTTACTGTTGCAGCATAGAGTTGGTCATACTTACAACTAAGGGCAAGAAAGACAGCCAGAAGTATGTGTGCCACCCTGCATTAGCAGTTAATCAAAAGATTAGGGGCTGGCTACCACAGAAGCTCACCATTCAATGACAGAAAGCATACTAGTTCATACAACACCTCTGACGCAAATAACTTGTTATTGTGATTCATCAGATGAATGAATTGCTTTAAATGAGTAAAATGAATAATGGTGCTAGAAAGGATGATGGTTACTATGGTTAGCATCGAAATTGTGATGCTCTTCTAGAATCAATAGTATGTCAACTGAAGGAGATATCAGTGTGATTGTGAATTCAATGATCCAAACAAATACTTGAGGGCACTTGTTTCATAGGTTTATGAGGGTTACCAACTTACCATTTATATCCAGCAGCAGGAAGAGGATGACGAAAAGCCATAGGTACCAGCTGCATGCATATGAGTAACATTAGATAAACGAAAGATATAATAATTTTTTGAAACACACAAAGTTAGAACTCCCAAATACCAACCTGATTCCAACAACTTCTTTAAAATCATGCTCAAGAGCGCGAACCATGTACTTGTGGAAATCAAAGTATGGACAATTTGGGTAGTGTCGCTGGAAGGGGGAAAAGGTAAGTGTCCTATTAGCTTCACCAATAGTACAGGGACACTTATGCTCGAGCAGAAGTTACTGAACAGTACATCTTACCTGAACAAAAGCTTCTCTAAGTACTCGATAATCTGGTTTACCAACAGAATCAACAAACTGCTTGAAGAATGCAATCTGAAATCATACATGAATAAAACCTTTGGACTCAGCATATAGACATAAAAATTTCATAATTAGAATTTGAGACAAAATTCAAATATCAACGATGCTTCAGGTGGCATAGAAATACTGCAATAACTATGCAGGAACCACAATACTCAGTGAATACAGTATTTTACTGGGCGCAGTTCATTGCATTAGAGGCTACATGAGTGTTTGGTCATGATATTGCCTTGTTGCAAAGAGACACCTCAAATAACAAAAGGCAGTTCAGCACTGCAGTTTGTGCTTATGCCATTGATACCTTGGTGTCAGAATAGTTTCCCAGACCTTAGTTAACCTTAGCTGACAATGGACCATCTGCAAGTGTTCTATTCATTTCTCATAAATAACATTTTATTTCTCGCCACTCATATGGAATATTCGACAACTACAATGCCTCCACTATTTGATTTTATATGGAGAGATGGGGTTTAATAGATAAAATTCAATAGCATTTTTCTCTTCAAAAAAGAAATCGATACCACTCTAAAAGCAGTTTGGTTTTACTTGGGTTCATAATAATAATTCGTTGGTAGGGAACAGGGATGGAAGAACAGAATGGACAAAATCCATTTTATTCTGATGCCATCTTCCTTTGTAAGAGGAAGTAAGGATTTACCACTGACATTGCAATAATTGAGAAGCATAATAAGTGGGCCGGATTACTTACAATCCATCTTACAGCAGGCAATTTCATCCAGCCTGGCCTCTTTGTGCGCTCCTTGATTCTTCCTTCGTGAATTTCATTCTCCCATGTCTCCCATTTTCTCATCTACAAGAGCTTACCCCAAATGAGTTACGTTGACTGCCATGTCATGTGCAAGACATATTAATTTGTAGAAATAATTATACCTTGGCTCCACCAAGTAACAGTGTTGTAACACAGAACACAACATGGACCACACCAAGTACAAAGATAAAGATGTGCAGCTGATGCAAAGCCTCTTCAGATAGCATGGGAACTTCACCCTGCAAAAGCGTAAGAGTGTTATTTCAGAATTAGCAATCTGGCAAATATTATTCGCGATAGCAAGCATTTGTTGTTTCTACTCTTTGAGGTCATGTATAAGCCCTGAAAATTTGCAAGCTCCTTCATTTGGAGCACTCCTATCACCTACATTGCCCAGCTCGCAGAAATGATGAACAGCATGTGCAAACGAGCATTTATGTCTTATGATTGGGACTGGCAATGTCTTATCAATTACCATTAAATAGAAGTGATACGGTTTTGCTTCTCAGAATACAAGAAATGCTAACCATCAAAGAACAACACTGAACAATCAGATATGCACTACAGAGAAATCCTTAGGGAAAAACGAACAACACTAAACAATCTGAAATGGACACTTTGCAGTGGAATTTATCGAAATTTTCCAAAAATTAAAGCGCTATATATTCATAGTTCACAGTCTACCTTTCTCTTACAAAGTTTGGCAGCATCTTCTGTGGCTTTGGACATATCTCTCATGCATGGAAGCATGAGATATGCAGCACTCTCCGGGATGCAAATGTGGTTGATAAAATTTTGAAAGACGCTTAGGAGGAAGGAAATGAAACCCAGAAGCATCAGCTCTGCACAAGTAACCGACAAAGATCAGGCAGTGATGAAACAGTACTAATGTACTATTCAACAAGAGTAACTAGCATGAAGTATTCTGTTCAGTTGGTATCTGATGCTTCTTTTCAGATTAATTACGTACATTCAAGTATCTGAGGGGAAAATCAACACATATACAGGTGATGACAAGATCGGTGTCTTCAGGTTGTGGTAGCGATAATGCGCACAAGAAATGAGGTGAAAATTGGCCGTGATATCCAACAGATAAAAAGTTCCACAGCAATCTAATTAAGTACTTGGATAATGATAGATGGTACCTTCTTTGACTCTCTGCAGGGCTGAAAACAGTGCTTCTTGCCCATTGTATTTCAGCAGCTGCACAAGGATACAAGAAAACTTGAGTAGAAGGCAAACCCGAATAGTTATTACTACTTTGGACATTTGCAAGGCTCAATCGCTATTTTCTACAGAGTAAATTGCACCAAAGGTCCTTATCCAATTGTCTCATTTAGGTCACTAATCTTTGAAATTAGCTTTACAAGCCTCCAAGTGTCTCACTCATGTTCATACAACAGTAAAGCCATACAAAAAACGGTGCCGAAATGACATGATTAGATGAACTTAAGCCACACACTTATGAAAGTCTAGAAACCCATGCCTTAGTACCAAACACCGCTAATTCAATAAAAAATAAAGTCCCCTAAATGCTACTCCATTACTAAATAGACGTCGTTTTACCGTCAAACATTTTAAACTTTGGCCACTAATGTACCAAATTCCTCAACAACAAAAAAACCAAAAGTATTTTCGACTGGTTACATGAAAATATTAATATATCCGGTATCAAAGGTGCTTCCTCAACATTATTTTATATAACCTTCACTAGCATATAACTAAAAAAACAATACCGTGCCGATGTTGGCATGAACATCTACTTAGTATACTTGGTAACAGAGGAAGCAATTCGGCAAATGGACTATAACAAACGGGTGCAAACCCCAAAACATATTGGAAACACATTGGCAGCAGAAACTAGTAGCAATAAATTAGCAAATTCGCAATCAATTCATGCGAAGGAAGGGAAAGCAAATAAGCTAAGGGAGCAGTTTGGAAGCCGTGCCTTGCCGAGGCGGTGGAGGAGGCGCTCGGCGGCGAGGGAGATGGCGACGATGACGAGGCAAACGGCGGCCACCACCCACGTCGGCGTGAGCGCCAGCGACTGGGCCTCCTCCTCGTGCCCCATCTCCGCCTCCGCTCGCAGTCGAAGCTACTACCCAAACCCCGCACCATGCGGCTGTGTTAAAAGGGCGAGACGAGCGGCGGGGGGAGGGAGGGGTGGGGAGCGACCGGTGCGGCGGCCCCCTCCACGAACCGCTTCCGCGGCAGTGCGGCGCCCCTGCCCCGCCACGACAGCGAGCGCCTTGTCCCGGCGCGCGCTGGCCGGAGGCGGCACGTGACGGCTTTCTGTCCCTGTCGCCTCCCCGGCACGGGAGGCGCCTAATCCCTCTGGCTTTCGATTTTGTTCCGCTTGCGTTGCTGTGAGGTCGAGAGATCGAGATATGCAATGTAAAAGGGTAAGAGCTCGGTGCATTATGAGTTTATGAACAGTTCTCTGCACGAGTAACATATGTACGAATCTTATACCCCTTTTTTGTGAGTTTATGAACAGTTCTCTGCACGAGTAACATATGTACGAATCTTATACCCCTTTTTTGTGAGTTTATGAACAGATTGTATCAGTGGTGAAGCCGCTTGGGGGCTTGCAAGACCAATGGATCTGGCACGGATTTTGCAGTTGTGTGTGTGTCTATATATATATATATGAAAATGGTTTGGTACTCCTGAGAGTATGTACTCTCGCCTCTCATGTACCACTTAAATCGTATGGTAATACATCTTTATCTATTTGAGTATACTCCAATGATGATTATAAGATACTCCAAAGTGAGTTCTATAAAAAAAAATTCATGAAAGTCCACTTTTTATAGAAAATTTATGTGTATACTTTTGTTTATATATGAAAAAGGTATATGGCAAAAATAAAGGACTCCAATGAAAAATTTTCAATCAAATTACACTGGAGTATCTTATAATTGGTATTTAAGTATATTAAAAATGATAAAGAAGTATAATATATTCGTTTAAGTGGTATATTCAAAGTGGGAGTATGTACTCTTGAGAGATAAATAAAGTCATATATATATATATATATATATATATATATATATATATATATATATATATATATATATATTTGTCGGGCCCTGCCCACTCGAGCTACAGAAAAGTAGTTCATTTTTCTCCTACATGTGACTCTATGGTTGTGTTTGGTTTTCTGTATATTCTTATCTTGGTTCGTACGAATCATCAAGACTAAACTCATTCAGACTGAGTGGATATAAGATAGACTGCTTGGTTGACTGTTTCTGTTGAGACAGATTGTGCTGAGATGTTGTTTGATTAGTTGTTTCTATTGAGCAGATGCATGATTAGATACAATATTGGATTGTTTGATTGTCTGCATGTGGAAGTGTGGTTGTTTGATTACCTGCAGTGGGAGTGTGTGCTCACCTTTTGTATTGAGTGGTAAGGATACCCTCTTAGTAGAGTACATTAGTAGGATGAAAAAATGGCTTAGGATATCATGCTTAAGCTAAATATCTCATCATCACCACATTTGAGGTAAGATATGGAGATAGTATTAGGTTGTCATTTCAATATGAGAATTTTTATTTCATCACTTAGGCCTCTAACTTCTATTTCAATACCAGATTTTTTGTATTAAAGAAAATCAAAATTTGTAGTCTTGAATTCCAAATTTTGTAGACTTGAATTCCAATGTAGTGAAATTATCGTTGCTCGTTTACATCCAAAATTACACGACACGAAACAACAAATTTACCAAGATAGACCCATGATGGTGGCGTCAAAATATCCAAACAAGAAATTGATCTCATACAAACATCTAGAATTCCTATAGTGGCATACCATCATCGACCAAGGAAGAAACGCACGAAAAAATATTAATGCTTCATATTAAACAATGTCGTTGCAATCACAGTTGCATGCAACAAGATCACATGTGATGAGGACATCCTACGACTACTACATCTTACACTCCAGGTATGCATGAGGCTATTCATGAAGCACCAAAGGGTCCAATGACTAGAGCAAGAGCCAAGCTTATAAACTAATAGGTGCTTTTGTTTCTTAAAGAAATTCCTATTGACTTTGATGCGAAGGGGATACTACCTCATGCAAATACATTGTGTATTATCAGGTTTGAACATTGTGAAGCCTTTGGAACCGAGAGAGAGAGAGGGAGGCCGGAGTCAAAACAATGGAGGAGAATCATAGAAGATCAAGGCAGGTACACGACCAGATCCACGACCAGGTCCGTTATCACGACCAGGTCTTGACCGAAGGTTGTAGTCGTGTAGGGCATGGAACGCCGATCGGAATCTACGACCAGATGCCGCCATACATCGCTAAAGGGGAATGTCCAAGCAGCCCAAGATTTAGAGAAAGAAACCAAACCGTGTGGAGGTCCAAGGTGTGAACAATACACAATGTGAACAGTACATACCATAAATAGTAAATCCAAACATTATGTTTAGATTAGGAGTCGGATTTGAAATCCTTTGACCGAATCAATTAGGAGCCGACCCTAGGCCTTGGTGCGTGAGTTAGAGGGGATACCATAAATACCACCGTGAACCCACTATATCCCTTAGACCACGTTTAATCTATTATTTTCCCAACAACGTATGCTTGTTTCTCTTGTTGTGCTCATAGCCAAAACAACGAGAATTGGCGTTCGGAACCAGGGGTCGTTCTTGCTTTTTTTATTGGGAATTGAAGGTTCAACGATCTTTGCTTTGTGGTCAGCGAGGATCCAATCGAGTGTGTATTTGGGCGAATTTTACAAAGAGCTGTAAGTCCGTGCATTGGTGCGGGGGATCGGCTAGCGGTTCGTCAGGATACACAAGTTATCGAGAGGTTTTACATCGATAAGATCAGGCACCCCTCATCATATGGTATCAGAGCGTCAGGTGCACTCGGTAGAACCATTATCCTTTTAATTGGTTGTTCTTCTTTTCTGTCCTATTTAGCTAAAGCCGCAAATAAAAAAATTAGGTTAACCGTAGTTCAATATGTTATTTCGTGTGAGTTTCATTAGGTTTTAGTCCATTAGAATTTTTGTTTACGTGCTGATCATCGTGTTCCTTTGCGTAGCTTTATCTTTGCGTCCGCATAATTCATACAAAGAAAAATCATCTTCAATCTCAGTTCTAGTTTAGGCCCAAAGGTTGGAAACCCTAGCCGCCAGTTGAGAAAGAACCAAATTGGTCTCAATCTCGTGGAGTTGGATAAGAACCTTTGCTGTCTGAAATTGATCCACAGGTTTCTTTTCCGAATTCTATTGGTAAGGAAAGAGTCCGAACCAACTCCAAAAGTTTCTATCCGAATCCAATATTTTCAAATTTCTGAAGTTAAGTCTCGGATTGTTTAGGGTTTCCAACTTGCACTCCAGCAGTCGACATTTTTGGTTAAATTCAAGCTTCACGTGTACCCTTTCTCCTTGGAAACTAGCCGTTGAATTGTGCTCTTAGGGTTGCTCTTGAGATTATATACTTGTTGTTATTTACGACTTGAGGCAAACCCTATTTCGGCCGAGGTGCATAAGAAGAGAAAAAAGAGGTAGCCGCAAAGACAAAAGCCACGGCTTGATACTCAAAAGAGAGAGAGGGATAGCAAAATCATGAATTTTGAGAAAAAAAAGAGTGGAAGAGAACATTTTCGGTTGCTACAGTGTCGGTCCAGATTTTCGGATCGTGTATTTTATTTTATTTATTAAGCAATCTTGTGCCCTTACATAAATATTTGTGCTTAGCTAGCATTTCTCCTAGTACTTCATGCAAAACGAATTAGTTCAATCTCAAATTCAGATTGCATCTCACTAGTTCATTCCTTGTTTGCATTAAGTCATATTTATCTTTGCATGTGCGTTCATACACTTCGCTTAGACCTTCTGGATCAACACCTAAGCAAAGTTTTATAACTTGGATTATCACTTAGCTTAACATCCTAGAATTGCAGAATTGAGTAGGTATACACTTACCCTACCAAGCTCCAATAAACTCTTGTGTCGTGCATAGCTTCGCTCTTGAAATTCACTCACACATTACCTTGTGTTTCCTGCTACCCGGAAGTGTAAGTATTGTTAATCTTAATTTTTTTCAGAACGGTAAAGAAAGTTCACTTTGTTCAGAATTGTGAGTTGAGTGATCCCCACATATATCCACCTGTACTTTGTTGTGTGCATCACTAACCATGGCAGGATCTGAAGCGGAGGTGGAGGATCCTACTGCATCAGTCCCATAGTACCGGTTTGATGCATTGCGCGCTGAGTTGCAACGGGAGTTCAGGAAGAACCTAGATGATGTAGCTGTAAATATTGGCGAAGACATGCAGAGCGGGGAGTTACGAGTTGCTAATGAGATCAATACCTTGCGCCAAGGCATTGATGAATTCAAGGAGCTGCTTGGGGCAACCAAGGATATGTTGGATGTGTGGACGATCTAGAAGCTGATGAGGCCCATGCTGAGTTCGCTGCACGTGCTGAGCAAATACACCGTGACCCTGGACGTGGTCGTGGGTGTCCTCCTGGCCCTGGATGTGGTCGTGGGCGTGCCCGAGGTTTTGGTCAAGGTGGTGCTGTGGCATACAATTTTGATTGGGAAAATAACCTTCACTTATACCGCAATGATAATTATCGTCGCCGACAGCATGATGATGACGATTTGGGAAAGGTCAAGTTGAACATTCCCAAATTTCAATGAGGAACCGATCCTGAAGAGTACCTCACATGGGAGTTGAAAATGAATAAATTATTCCGTTAAAGGATCTAGACCCACCATTATGAGTTAATAGAGTATTTTGGTGATTAATGATAAATCTATTTGTGAGACTAATATTTTATTGTTATATCTAATGTGTAGTCTCATTTGGATATAAAGGTGAAATTCAACGAGATATGCATTCGACTTTATACTCTTATATATTGTTGCATTCTTTAGATCCAAAATATAGGTTGAATCCCACCATAAGTTTAACTTGAATATGTGCATATGTTCCCATTACACATTTGTGTATGCACACATGTAGGGGGAGTTCACTCTATATTTTGTGATTTCATTAATATTGATCCATATTTCATTCTCCATATATATTTGGGATCTCTACTTTGAAATATATCCTTTTGAGTATATAAAACTTGTGTAGTTCTTGTATACTCATGTTGTGAGTATATAAAACTTATGTAGTTCGTATATACTCATTTATTCTCTCATTTATTTACATTCAATTATTTACAATTGAAGTGGTTATCATCAATTACTAAAGAGGAAAAGATTGAAGTATATTGTCCCACCATTATGAGTTAATGGTATGATGTGCTAATTAATGATAATCATATTGTGGAACTAACATTTTCCATGAGTTGGATGAATAGGTTATGTTCCAGGGTAATGAAGACTTGGGATGACATCATCTATTGATTGTCATCAAGTCAAGGTTGAAGAAGAAGAAGATGCATCATGTGTTGATGCGCATGAAGAGCTTGAAGAAAAAGGAAATCATCGTGTGTCGATAATGTTCAAGAAGAGGAGATGGTCATGAGTTGATCATCAAGTCAAGAGAAGACCCATCATGTGTTGATGGAGGTCTAATAAAGGATGCATCATGTGTTGATGCATGTCAAGACTCGGGATGAAGAAATCATAATGTGTTGATGATGTTCAAGACAAGATCCCGAAGTGAAGAAGATCATCATGTGTTGATGATTATCAAGTCAATGACCCAAACTTGAAGTGATGATGTGCGTCATCAAGTTTTAAGAAGATGCAAGGCAAAGGTATGACTAGCTAGGGCTAAGGATGTGTTCCTAGTCTTTTACCGGTCTTGGTGTTTGGTTGGAAATCCGGATTGCTAGTATAGATTACCGTACTATTAAGAGAGGTCTTGACTAGTAGCATGAGTTAGTCATGTGTTGATAGCTCATTATGCCTTCTCTAGCTCATCTATTCATGATGCTATTATTTGCGAATATGTTTTGCAAATAGCCGAGGCACATGCATTTAATCCTTGTAGCATGGGACTATAATTTGCAAATGTGTTTTGCAAATAGTTGAAGTCTATGCACCTTAGCCTTGTGGTATGATGCTATTATTTGTGAATGTGTTTTGCAAATAGTTGATGCTCATGCTTGATTCTTGTAGCATGTGACTTGAGTTTGCAAATGTGTTTTGCAAATAGTTGATGCGCATGCTTGATTCTTGTAGCATGTGACTTGAGTTTGCAAATGTGTTTTGCAAATGGTTTAAGTCCATGTATTTTATTCCTTATGGTGTGATTCTAAAAGTTGGCAAATGTGTTTTGCAACTTGTTAGGAATCTTGCCTGCGATCCTTGTTGGCATGGCTCATCAATTGGCAAATGTGTTTTACAATTGAGATTGTTGTGAAGCCAATGCTGCTTTTCTCAAGAAGATCGGTAGTTCCGAAGTTAAGAAGGCGGAACTACCGCTGTGCGGTAGTACCGGCGTTATGAGAACGGAACTACCGCATGCCGGTTGTGCCGAATTTGTTACAGCATGATTTTTCTAGAGAGACACTTCTTGCGAATTTCTTTGCTTTTTTGGAAGTGCGGTAGTACCGGCGGTACATGGACGGAGCTACCGCAAGTCGGTAGTTCCGATTATTTGTGCGGTACATTTTTTCCAGAGAGGCACCTTTTGAGTTTTGTTGCTCTCTTGGAAATACGGTAGTACCGGTGTGTTGGGAGTGGAACTACTGCAGCTCGGTATTTTCGGAGGTTGGAGCGGTACGTTTTTCCAGAAGGTGCCATGTGTTAGACCTAAGTGGAAACGGTAGTACCGCCCTTCAAAATCGAATGACCGGAGTGCGGAACTACCGCAAGATTAACCTCGGTAGTACCATATTACACTTTTGAATGGCTAGTTTCTCGTCTGATATAGCTGTTACTGTGCTTGTCGTGTAGGTGCGGTAGTACCGGCCATAGAACGGCGATTGTACCACTTGGGTTGATTTTTCAGCAAATTCTCTTTCAACGGCTAGTTTTTGTGTGTAGGCTATATATACCCACCTTGGCCGGTTGAGGAATAATCTTTTGAAGTTCTTTGGCACCTCTATTGAGTTCCTTGAGCAAAGTGCAAGCCTCTCATCTCTTATGTGCATGTATTGCACTTAGTGAGCTTGGAGAGCAAACCCTAAGTGCATGTGTTGCCTTAGGTAGTCGATTGTGTATCCACTTGAGCTTAGACACTTGATTAGTTCAAGTGAAAGTCGTAGACTTGTTACTCTTAGTGTTTGCCGACACGTAGACGGTGTGGAGGCGTCGTGACCGGTGATCTTCTCAAGAAGCTTGTGAGAAGGTCCGGCGTGGTTGTGAGTGGTTTGGTGCTCACCATCTCCGGAGTGGAGGAAGAGCAACCCGAGTGGATCGATGTGTTGGTTCGTGTTGAAACCGGTCCAAGTGGTTGGACTTACCTCGGAGGTGTTGGCTTAATTCGTGGAGCCGGTCCAATTCGTTTGGGCTTTCCTTAACGTGGATTAGGGGAGACCGATAAGTCTCCAAACACCATGGTAAAACATCATTGTGTCATCTTGGTTTGTTCTTGTGCTTTACTTTGAGCAATTTACATTATTTGATTCAATTGCTTATATATCTTTGTATGATTGCTCTTATTCTTTTGTATTTATATTGTTGGTGCACTTAGTCAAGCCTAATTGATTTAGGTTTTAATTGTGCAAAACCATTTGTTATTAGCTTTCGCATTAAAAATTGGTTTTAGCCAAAGAGATTTTTAAAACCGCCTATTCATCCCCCTCTAGTCGGCCTCCTCGATTTTACAAACCCCCGCCCTCGCCCCGCCGTTCTACACCGGATTTGGCCCGATCTGACGACCACCGCGGCCCCTGATGGTGACAATGGCGTCCACGGTGTCAGTTGCTGCGGCCACGGTGATAGCGCCTAGCGGCTCTAGAGGTCGTCACTCCCATTCCCTTTCCTCCACGAGCGGCCGCAATGACGGGCCAATGGCGGCGGCGTCCACGACCCAAGTGGCGACGACATCCACGCGTCCAACAGGGCAGGCACCCGGCGGGCTATCGTGCCCTGGGCCGTGCCTAGGCCTCGCCGGAGGTGTCTTGTCCGCACCACGACGACACGGTGAGGTGGTCTTGCGGCCGATCTTGTGCCGCCTCTCGTCTTTGTCCGACAATAGTCTCCGCGCGCCCACCGGGCGAACACGCCACGTGGTGTCGCGAGGGGAAAACCGTCCCCCTAGGGCGCGACAGAGAGTATTGTCGTCCCTCGGAGGTGCAACAAAGGGTATTGTCGTCCCTCGGAGGTGCAACAAAGAGTATTGTCGTCCCGGGGCACAATAATAAACGCATTGCGTCACAGGGAGAGGTCGACCCCCTAGGGTGCGGTATTTGATGCTATTTTTACAAATACAGTGGAAAGAGAGCTAGTATTGCTATTGACTACGCCAACAATGCTATAAGCACCGAAAACCCCAACTATAAGGCATGTATGTAATACTCTATACGTACAAATGTACAGCAGAGACGGGTAGATGGTGCGGATTCGTTATGGAGCCAAAACGCTGAAGGTCACCACAAGCCGGTAGCGCCCCATGAACCGCGCACTCCTCCGCCTCCGCCGGGGCCTCTCCTCGTCGGCGGCGGAGGGTCTCCCACCGCCGCTTCCGGTATACAGCAGCCACGTGGTCGTCACGGGGCTCGGCGCCGTCACGCCGCTCGGCCGCGACGTCGGGCCCACCTGGGACCGCCTCGTCGCTAGCGGCTGCGCGGTGCGCGCGCTCGCCGCCGAGGGCCTCCGCCTCCCCGGGGACGCGTCGGGGAGGACTCTGGATCAGCTCCCGTATAGGTCGCTGCCGCCGTGCTGCGCGGGAAGGGCGAGTCCGAGTTCGACGAGGAGGCGTGGACTAAGGTTACCAACCGATGCTTCACCACGCCCTAACCATCCGATGCTTAGTTTCATTGGTTTCTCATTGTTAGTTTGTTACTATAAGAATGTATTAGTGTAATAGATTGCTCTTCGTGCTGAATTGGCGTGCAAGCATTGGAGTATCGTGTTCAAGCTTTCAGGGAAGTTAAACTGGAGCGTGTTTAGGCAATATGTTTTGCAATTAGGACTTTAATTTTTTTACTCTAGTTTTACACCACAATTTCAAATTGTCGCCATTTGTAGCAATGAGCAACTAAACTACATGTGATGGCTCATATGCGCACTGGTAAATTGCATGATGGATATAATTGTTTCGAGCCTGGATTTCATATATGATTGGCACAAGGGAAATGTGGATATTTGCATCTTACGATGCTAGACAAATTTTCCACTAGTCGATGTCGCAGAGCAGTATAGCGCAAAACTGATACTGTTTCTGATGTAGTGATCCTTATCTTCAGTGCCATCCAGAGTGCCACCGTCTTAACTGCGTCAGTGCTTACTTTCTTGAACCTATTTTTCACCTCCCTTCTATCAGATATTTGCATTGCATGCTTTAAGAAGTAGAGAAAAACCCCCTCCTAGCTCGATAAAAAAAGGAGTAGAGAAAAGTGGTAAATTGTCCGTTCGCTGTCTTCCACCACTGTTTCTCTCTTCTCCAATCGGGAACCCAATATGTCCTGATGGAATGTTATTGAATGATTGTAAATATGTAATGGTGATGCTGCTGTCTCATCTGGTCAAACTTCGTTTCACGTTTTGAACTGTTGACTGAATGTTCTTCTTTCCAGGACAACAAATCTATATCTGAATTTATAGCCTATGCTCTATGGGCAGCTGATGAGGCTTTAAGAGACGCAAATTGGTTGCCTTTGGAAGATGAGAAGAAGGAAAGAACGGTACCAATCGCCTTTGGTGGAATACCTTTTTCTTTGTATTTCTGAGTTACTGGATCTGATTTGATCTGTATCAGGGAGTATCATATTGATGGGGGCATTGGAAGCATCTCAGACATTTTAGATGTGTTGCAGATGATCATTGAAAATGTTACTATCCACACTTGCTGCAATTTTTTATTGCTTCTTTTCTTTTAGTATTGTTAGCCATAGTGGCAGATATGGTAATTAGATTTCAAATGATCCATGAAGTAGTTAGATCATTTCTTTTCACTGCTATTGTGTTTCTATGTGCTGAACTCTCTACTTATCAATTCATCTGTTGAGAACGTATTCAGGAAATACAGTGCTAGATATTTGGTTGAGTACTTTCTACATTTTATTTCTTTGCTAACATTTTTACCTGCAGTTCCATACATGGCTTGCAATATAACCGATAACAGCACTGGCTTGTGAAATTTATTTTTATTTGAACACAGCGTCTACGTCACCTCAGCCCATACTTCATCCCAAAGATTTTGATCAACATGGCAGCAGGTCACGTCAGCATGAGATATGGTTTCCAGGTGAACTTTGTTACTGTTACATGCCATAGTTAAGGCTTTTCATTCCATAGTTCAATTATTGCATGCGGTAGATATGACTTGTATAGGGTGTTCTCTGCATATTTTCGCATACATTTAACTTGTATATGTTGGCCTTTAGACCTATTGGAATAGACGAGGTTCATTCCAACATGATATCAGAGCCAGGGTTAGGGTTCCACACTTGACCGCCGCCGGCCCCGCGCCGAGCTCTTCTTGGCGCGCCCCTGCTCTGCTTCTCGCTTCCGTCCGCAGCTCCCGCCGCCGATCCGGCCCCTGTCGACGGATCTCGACCCCGCCACGGATTCGCACCGTCGTCGTTGGATCTGCACCCGTCGTCGTTGGATCCGGCCGCCTCACACCCAATAGCGTTGCCTCGATGTCAAGAACCTCCGTTGCCGCGTCGACTTCTGCGCCGTGCCGACGCCGCGACTCCGAGCGCCGCCTTGTGCGTGCCGCCGGAGCCCTCGCCGGCCGTTGCGCCTAACTCCACCATCGATCCGGCCCGCCCACGCCAACCTTGCCGCGCGCGCGGCCATTGCGTCTGCCGCTTCCACTCTGACCTCCTCGGATCTCGAGGCGGCTCCGGCCGCCGCCGGCTGCCTCCGCCATCGCCGCCGCCACCCGGCCCGGCCAGTGCCGCTATCGCTGGGCCACCCGGCCGCAGTAGCCGCCTCCTTGCGCGTTGGGCGCCAATGACGAGGCCAACTCTTCGTGCGCGTTTCACCGAGACGGAGGCAGAGGTCACCACGTTGCGGGCCTGCGTCAAGCGGCTCGAGCGTGACGAGCTCCTCTCCGTGCTTCTAGTGGCTACGTGCCTAGGCGATGCCGACCTTCGTCGCTCCTGCCTCGGGCCGTCGTCGCCGCCCCTGCCTCGGTCCGTCGCCGCCGCCCCTTCCTTGGGCTCTGCTCTTCTCTGCTGTTCTGGCTCTTGCTTCTCAGCAGTCCTCGCCTTCGCTACCTCTCTTGTTCGGTATCTTGTCTCAGTGGATCGTGGATTTTGGTGCTTTTCACATGACACCAAATTGTACTCTCCTCACTTCTGTGAGTCCCACAACTCTTCCTTCCACTGTGCAGACTGCAGATGGTACCCCTCTTCCTGTTGCAGGCCGAGGCAACCTTTCCATTTCTTCTTTTCATGTTCCTGTCGTCTTTCATGTTTCCAAGCTTACTATGCAGCTTATGTCGGCCGGTCGGATCATTAATCACAATTGCTATGTTATTATTGAGTCCGACTCTTGTTGTGTCCAGGACCGTCACACGGGGACTCTGTTTGGTGCTAGTCCTCGGCGCCGTGATTCACAACATCTTTGGGAGCTCGACTGGCTGCACCTTCCTTTTGCTGTCTCCACCAGCCACTCAGTCACTACACCTGCCTCTGTTTTTGCTATGTCCTCTACTGTTTCCTTTGCTCAGTGGCACCATCGTTTGAGTCATCTCTGTGTATCGCGACTATCGTCTCTCTCTAGTAGGTCGTGGTCTTTTTGGGGCTGTCTCGGTTGAAACCTCTTTACCTTGTATGGGTTGCAAGCCTGGCAAGCAGCTGCAGCTCCCCTATCCCTCTCTTGATTCTGTCTCAGCTCGTCCTTTTGATCTCGTTCACTTCGACGTTTGGGGTCCGACTCCCTTCGTTTCGAAAGGGGGTCATCGATACTATGTGATCTTTATTGATGATTATTCTCGTCATACTTGGATTTGCTTTATGTCCCCTCGCAGTTAGGTTCTCTCTATTTACTAGAGATTTGACACCATGATTCACATTTAGTTTGATTCGGCCATTCTTGTTTTTGGTGCTGATTCTGTTGGCGAGTACCTATCTGTTGCTTTGCGTCGCGTTCTCGCTGAGCAGGACACTCTTCCCTAGTACTCTTGTCCTGGTGTTCACGCTCAGAATGATGTCTCTGAGTGTAAGCATTGTTACTTGCTTGAGACAGCTCACGCTCTCATGCTCGTCTCTTCTATTCCACCTCACTTCTGGGTTGAGGTTGTCTCCACTGCTGCTTTCCTCATCAAAATGCAGCCTTCCACTGCTCTTCAGAGTTCTACTCCTGTCGAGCGTCTCTACGGTCGGGCTCCCGAGTATAGTCATCTTCACTGTTTCGGTTGTGTTTGTTTCGTTCTTCTTCTACCTCGTGAGCACACCAAGCTGACTGGTCAAGCAGTTAAGTGTGTTTTTCTTGGCTACTGTCTTGAGCATAAGGGTTATCACTGCTACGACCCTGTTGCTCGCCGGATGAGGATCTCTCGGGACGTCACCTTCGATGAGTTCCGGCCTTACTACCCCCGTCCCTCTACTGTCAGCTCAGATTCTCCTGTTGAGTTGATCTCCTTTCTGACTTTTCTTGACACTTAGCTTTTCACTTCTGTTTCGCTTCCGCTTCCACCTTCTTTGCTTCCCTCTCATCTGGCTCCGCCTGTTCCTCCTCCGCCGCAGTCTCTTTCCAGCTCTTTTGTTGAGATTCCACCCTTTCCCCTGCACTACTTTCTCCGTCCTCGGCCTACTCCTCCAATTGAGCATCCGTCTTTGTTGGGCCATGTCTCCAGCTCTCCTTCTCCGTCCTTGCTGGGCCCTACTCCGTCTCCTCCTCCTAGATACGATTTTCGTGATCGTTGCACTGTTAGGCCTCCTGAGCGCTACGATTTTGCAGCTGCTGCTCTTTCCGAGCCCACGACCTACCGTGAGGCTACTTCTCACATTGAGTGGCAGCTTGCGATGTCTGAGGAGATTACTGCTTTGGAGCATACTAACACTTGGGATCTTGTGCCTTTGCCTACGCGTGTCACGCTCATCACGTGCAAGTGGGTGCACAAGATCAAGACCCGCTCAGATGGTTCTCTTGAGCACTACAAGGCTCATCTTGTGGTATATGGTTTTCAGTAGGAGTATGGTCGTGACTACGTTGAGACATTCGCTCTTTTTGCTGTGGCATCTGTTCGACAGTGGTCCTTCTCTTAGCCATGAAGTGGGCTCTGGAGCAGGTGCAACATCACGCTGTTTTGTAAATTCTTGTGTTGCATGTTTTAGACACTTGACATTTCTATTTTTAGGTGTTAAGGAATTATAAACTGCATCACAGTTATACTTGACATTCCGATATAATTCTTCCTCTTTTTCTAGTCAGGGCTTCAGGCAAATCAAATTGATTATTTGAATGCGTATGCAACATCAACTCCTCTCGGTGAGTGCGCCCATAGTCAGCCTTGCAAAACACATCTGGAATTCTGGATCGTCATGGTTTCTGTTTATTATACTTTTGGTATAACTCATGTTTCTGTACCATCTGGAATTATGATAAAAACAATTGATTCTTTCGATTTGAACCAAAATTAGGCGATGCTATAGAGGCGAATGCAATCAAATCTGTTTTCGGCGACCACGCCACATCTGGTGGTCTTGCATTATCCTCAACAAAGGTAGCCTCTCACTTTGCGCTATTAAGAAATTGCATTTCCCTTGGTTCCCTTCCCACTATATGCCAATGACACAAGTATCTTCAGGGAGCAATTGGTCATCTTCCAGGGGCAGCTGCATCAGTGGAAAGCAATCTTCGTCGTGTTAGCTATCCACCATGAATGTTATCTGCAGTTAGTGCTCAATAGCTCCAGTTTGGAAAACTCTCCTGTGCATTACGTCATCTACCGTTTTCAGGGAGTCGAGCCACCTGCGCTTAACCTGGAGCAGCCAGACCCGCTGTTCGAAGGTGCATTCATGCCTTTATCTGCCTCAAATAAGATGCCTACACGAGAAGCCATCTCGAATTCCTTCGGGTTTGTTGGCGGAACCAACACATCGCTGCTGTTCTCGTGACCACCGCAGCGTAACAGCACCCTGTTTTCTCTCTCTCTTTCCAGAAGAGCTATACCAGAATATCTTACTCAACGGGACGATAACCTTTCTCCTATACGCGCGGTTGACACCTCTCATTCCTCTTCGAGGCGTATTAATACGTGGACTCAACCTGACAGGGACAAAGTTTTATCCCGCCATCCCTTGTGATTCTTAAACGCATCCATACCCCCACTTCTTCTGTAACCAACCAAACTCTCACCGCGCCACTTTTTCTTCACATGTGCATACCGAATTGTTTTCCCACTCCTTCACGTCGTCGCGACTCGCCACCTGCGCTCGTCCGACATTCGCTTCATGCCTCAGAGATCCTGACCCTCTGGCACTCAGTCCGCAGGATGCAACGGAAGTGTGCACGAAGATGAGGGATCCGACAACGTAGGAGGTGTCGGCACAAGGAGGTAGCATCGGCGATAGGAGGAGGTAGCGGGGAGGAGGCGTCGGGGATGGGAGAAGGCACCGAGAGGGAAGGGAGGAGAGGAGGCGGCTGTACCTTGGAGGAGAGGCGGCGTCGGGGAAGGAAGGGGAGACAACGACGGTGCACGAGGAAGAGGCAGAGATAAAGACGTCTTTCTCTCGCTGCGCCGCCGCCTCGAGTTCAACGCACCGCATCCTCTTCATCCTAATTCTCCCCTACACCGTCGCCGCCTCCTACTCCGCACCGGCCGAGCAAGCATTGTCGCCTCCTCGCTTAGCACCACGACGCCGCCACCGCCTCCTCCCCACCTCCCACCTTGTTGCCGCGATATGCCTAGCGAGGGCTATAGAGGCCAATGGCCTTGAGAACCGAGTCATGGCTGGGTTTAGGGTGGAAGAAGGTGGCCATCAACGCGTAGTGCTCTTCCTTGTCATTCGGTAATGGTTGGAAATAGGCAGCATGTTGGAGAGGGAAGTCGGCATTAACTTCAACTTCCAAAGTTAAACAATGTATGAGCTCAAAATTTTAATTTCGGGTAGTAGTAGTAGCTGGTAATGAAATAGGTGAAGTTAATATTTTTGTTTATATGTGTGAAAGAAAATTTATATTTATTATGCTGTTTAGGACTCGTCTACTGATACGTAGCACTCTGTTTTGGAATTTTGTTACAACTCACGAGTAACCTTCGAGAATTTTCTGAGTAAACGTCGGTAGGCAGGCAGGCGCCATCCGCATTTAGCAGAAGTTGAGGGAATTTTCTGAGGCGCCATGCCATCCGCATTGAGCAGAAGTTGAGGTTTGAGGCTTTGACCCACCTTGAATTCTGCTTCTTTTCTCTTGTGCTTGCTTGAGCTCCGGAGTACACCCCAACCTCCTGGCGTTGACTGTTGAGAATATATGTGGACTCTAGTTAAATTATATTTCAATGGCTAGTCCGACCGGTTTGATGTCCGAGTTGCCCGGTCGGTTTATCCGTGGATTTTTTCCGGGATTTCGTCGCGCAAACATGCGTGAGCTCCCGGATGGTTTAATTTATCCGAGTTGTTTCAGCGTGGATCAGCTGAACACTCACTCGGATGGGTGCCGGTTCGTTGCCACGCCGTGCAGCAAGCATGAGAGACGGGCCAAGGTTTGGTGGTCGCTCTCACGTGCTAACTACTACTACCAGTTCCAAAACCACACATTGCTGCGTCAACGGTGTCAGCACTCCACACGCAATGGAACTCTCACCCCCAGCTGTTCTCGCTAACCATGGAGATTTTTTTTCTCCATAGGGGGAAGAGACATTTTTATTTCTTGATCGGGTATCGTTATAATCTTCAAACATAGATGCACTTGTGTGCACGTGTGTGTGTGCATCTTCTTTGTAATGGTAAAGAAGAAAAAAGAAAAAACAATCTTCGAACATAGACGCACTCTTGTTTAGGTCAAGGTTGGCTGATCCGCGTAGTACTGTAAAAAATAGTTTTATCGATCCAATTGCAACTCACTGAGTTAAGTTAAGGTTAGCGTATAGTAACGACGAAAGAGTTTTTGATTGATACAATTGTAACTCACATTGTCCTATTAAATCCAGGCCAGAGTTTTGGGCATACTAGTGCTACTCCCTCCCTCTTTTTTACCCAACGTCGTTGACTTTTCACGGTCTGTGACCGCGAGATGTAACTCTGAGCGTTACTTTGTATAAGCTTTATATCAAGAAGTATTAATAAAAGTATAATATGGTAAAATTATTTTTAATGGTAAATCTAATGATATACTTTCCCTGTAGCCAACGTAGATAAATTTTAAACCAAGATGTTTGACGGCACGGATTCGAAGGACTCCGGTGTAAAAAGAAGGGAGGTGGCATTGCAAGATCGTATGGATATCCGACACAGGAACACGCCTAGCCCATGTCGATACGACTGCCTCCGACATCTATTTATACGCCCTCCCTCCCGTTTTGTTCAGCAGTTTTACCTCATCCTCGCCGTGTAATAATCTCACGGAAAACGAAGCGGAGAGAAACGAGAGGGGGAGAGAGAGGAGGAGTGGGCTATGGCGGCGGAGGGGAAGCAGCAGCTGCGGTCGTTCGTGGAGGTGCCCCGGGACTCGCACTTCCCCATCCAGAACCTACCCTTCGGGGTCTTCCGCCGGAGGGGCTCGCCGGGGCCGCCGCGCCCGGCGGTGGCCATCGGGGACTTCGCGCTCGACCTCGCCGCCGTCTCCGACGCCGGCCTCTTCGACGGGCCCGTCCTCTCCGACTCCCCCTGCTTCCGCCAGGTACCTACCCACCTACCTCGCTGCTCTTAAGATTGCGGTTGACCTGATGAGGAGGCATCGAGAGTTTAGAGTGAGCTTAGTTAGTTAAGCTGGGCGAACGGATTCAAGATTTGGGCAATTGCGGAAGTAGTAACTGGTAGGGAGATTGTTTGGTGTTGATGGCGCGAGGTGAGTGGTTTGATGGTGTGGTGTGGTCAATTGGTGTGCGCGCAGGAAACGCTCAACATGTTCTTGGGGATGGGGCGGCCGGCTTGGAGGGAGGCGCGCGCCACGCTCCAGAGGATCCTCTCAGGTTTTTCTTTCTTTGCTCACTTCAAATCTGCAGCCCACCCTTCTACCCTGTTAATAATGCTCGAGGATAAGCACGGCGTCTGTGACGAATTTTGGCGCTGTCTAGTAATGTTACTCGTAATGCTCTTGTTAATATTATGCTGCTCTAATGTATCAAGATGCAAACAAGTATCAATAAGTTTCAAGATGCAAACAAGTATCAATAAGTTCCGATGATTGGTAGGATTTTGTCAAAAAAAAGGCTGTTTGTTGATTATAATAATCTGATATTTGATGGAACAATTAATTGTAGAAAAGGAAATTGTAAAGATCTTGAAGGAAATTTCGACTTTTTTTCTTTCCTGAATGCTTTGCAGCTGATGAGCCAGCATTGCGTGACAATGAAGCCTTGAGGAAGAAGTGCCTCGTGCCAATGGTGAACTCGATACATCTATCTTCTTTTATTTTCTGGGAGAAACAAAAGGATTATTTAGGAAATTGTTAATTTCCTGTTTTGATAATGTAGAATGATGTAGAGATGCTTCTACCAATCGTGATAGGAGACTACACGGACTTCTTTTGTTCTGTGCACCATGCAAGGAATTGTGGGTTCATCTTCCGTGGACCGCAGACTCCAGTCAATCCAAACTGGTAATGTATTTTCTTTGACTATGTCTTGTGTCAACAGCTCGACATTACGATTAAGTATGTCAATCAGTTGAGCCTAGGTATAGATTGCACGTGAACTGTGCTTTTGTACTGCATGAGTGATGAATTTAATATGGGTCCTAGCTACTATGAAGATTCTTATTATAATCATATGGTTACTCTTTGGCTTATAAGACTGCCTGTAACATGGGCTGTTACTATTGCTTAATTCTCATGGATTACAAATTGATAAACTTCTTGAAGTTTTGCTGCATGTTCTTCAGTTGTTGCTTACGGCACTTTTGTTTCAATACTACATAGATGTGGAATCAGTTGTATCACTAACCTGTTTGTTCGTTCCACTCAGGTTTCATCTTCCAATAGGTTATCATGGACGGGCATCATCTATAATCATATCTGGAACGGACATTATTCGTCCGAGGTACACATCCCAAAAATTTAAATAGTTGAACATGTTAGAGATATATTAGAGATAGGAATTCTTTTTGCATGACAGCAGCCGCCGTACTTTTCTTCGAGCTGCTGCAGATCGTCGTTATGATGTCGCCGCTCTCCTATATATATTGCCCATTGGGGCTCTTCAATATACACACAATATTCATAACAGAACAAATGCTTATTTGAATACCCTAAGAAAGTTTTATCATTATCTGAATATAATGCTTAAATTAAGTAATGAGCAGCAGCTATTTCCAGTTTCATTTACATTTCTGAAGTGTCTATTTTGCTAATTTAGTGCTCCGAGCCTCCTTTTGTCATAATTCACCCTATTGTGCACTTTTTGCTGCATTCAATTTTTTTTATCACATGCTATGAAATAATGTAACTTGATTGTATATGTGTGTAGTACATTTATAACTTGTTTCTATTGCACTGTCATTTGATATTTTGATAATATTACATTTTTCTGTTTTTTAGAGGGCAAGGCCATCCTACAGGAAAATCTCAACCTTATTTCGGTCCTTCTCAGAAGCTTGATTTTGAACTTGAGATGGTTAGCTTCCTACAAACCTCTCAACATGTAGTACTTGATATTCTTGTAGCCTTGTAGTTATTGCTGACATACTAACTTGACACATGTTTGCTAATTGAGCAGTTAAGTGGTTGTCATTGATATAGAATTGTCATATTTATGACTGTATTTACACATAAATTATGCTTTTTTAAGTGATAATTTTCCTTGAGTCGCTGTGTCATAATACTTGTTGTTTTCAGGCGGCTATTGTTGGACCAGGGAATGAACTGGGCAGACCTGTTGATATTAATGATGCTGAAGAGCATATATTTGGCCTAGTGGTTATGAATGATTGGAGTGGTAGGTATCTTTTTTAATTTTATTTGTTTTAGATTAGTTGCATACTGTGGCTGTACTGACTTTTGTATAATATTACAGCCAGAGATATCCAAGCCTGGGAAACTATACCTCTTGGACCTTTCCTTGGGAAAAGCTTCAGTAAGACACCTGATACCATTAATGGAGTGTTTTTTTAACATAAGCATTAAACCATGCTTTGTAGAAAAGTTGAAGTCCTGAACATATCTTGCTTATTTTTGACAAATGTTCATAATCAATTCAAAGGATGCTTCTGTAATTTCCAATTTTGATTTTTGTATTTCTATTGTGGCCTGTAAAAGTGCTAAGTGAAATCTTCTATAATTTCTGCAATGCATTGTGAAGAACTATACTCACCCCCATATAACAGGTTTCCTTTCCATTTTGTAAATTTTAATTTCTCCAGGTACAACAGTATCACCTTGGATTGTGACTCTGGATGCCCTAAAGCCTTTTGCTTGTGAGGCTCCTAAGCAGGTAACCAATTAGTTTGTCTTTATAGAGTTATCAGTATTATTTATTTTGCTAATCAGCATTTTATTGTTCTGGGGAGAACTAATTTGCTTTATGTTACAGGAACCTGAGCCTTTGCCCTACTTAGCTGAAAAGAATCATATAAACTACAACATTCCTCTTGAAGTAGGATTTTGTTAACGTTGTTGCTTTGACTTTTTTTTTCTTATTATTATTTATTACAATCAATCTGATTATTGCATTTTCTTTTCTGTGCAAGGTTTGGATTAAGCCCAAAGAGCAAAGTGATTCATCAATTGTTGCAAAGAGTAATTTCAAGCATTTGTAAGAACCCTGATTATACGCCTTTTCAGTAGCAGTCGCCTTTGTACTTTCTAATTCAACGCATCATTTACATATATTCACTCTTTTCTTGAGTAGTCAGGGAAATATATTCGTAATGTTTCCCTTGGTTTTGATACCAATTCTCATTGCATTTAGTAGTGTTTTGATGTAATGCACTGCCTCCTGTTACGGTATTCCTTTTTTACCTCGGCGTGTAACCTGTGCACATTCATGTAAACAATTTTTACAGGTATTGGACTTTGACACAGCAACTAGCACACCAAACTGTTAATGGATGCAATCTAAGACCAGGGGATATGTTTGCAACTGGCACACTCAGTGGACCTGTATGGAGTAACCATTGCAAATATCATTTTAAACGTGCCAATTTAGAAATTCTAGTCCATATTATATTTTAATACCTGGTCTTCTTTCAGGAACCAGACTCTTTGGGATGCTTGCTGGAGCTAACATGGAACGGGCAGAAGGAGATATCAGTTGGAAATTCAACCCGCAAGTTCCTAGAAGATGGGGATGAAGTCATCTTGACAGCCTGTTGCAAGGTACAGTAAACTCATATTTTCATCAGTAAACTCATCTTTTCATCAAATCTAGCTCTCGTTGAAGATTCTATGCTGCTGTATCTTGATGCATCTACTGGCCGTGGCCGGTTTTGCAGGGTGAAGACTACAACGTTGGGTTCGGAACCTGCACTGGAAAGATTCTGCCATCACTTCCATGAGCCAAGATGGAGGATGATCTACATGTCTTGAATTCATCAGTATATCAATAATCTCACAAGAAAGCATGCAGTGTATCTAGCTAGCAGCCATGTATCTTTAAGGGCATAGTGATGGTAAAAATAAGACATGTGTTTCCCTGAACTTTATAATGTTCTCCAGCGACAATAAAATTGATTTTAAATCAATGTTCTTTTTTTATAATGTTGCGGCCAATAGTGCATCATCCCCTGTTTCGCCAAGAATTCTGTTCTAGGACCCTCTGCGACAAGAGCTCAGTGATGTGCAAATTGTGGTGCAGAGAATTTGGCATGAATACCACTTGCTGATCCAAGCATATCCATGGGCAAGGTCTGGGAATTCAGACCTTCTGAGGTGGTGAGAGCTGATGAAACTATTTGATAAAAAATCAACGCCCTGGATTGATAATCGTGGAATGGTGTTTTTGCTTCCCTGTTTTCTTCTTTTGAATCGCTTGATCAGCTGCCCTGTTTTCGTTTATTTCATCAATCCCTTGGTATGTACCAGTACCATTGATCGTGTGATCGGGCGGTCCAAAACACGCGCAGTTGCTGCTGCAGTGCTAACTTCGCTGCAGCCGAAATCAGTTTGAACTTTGAAGCATAAATTGTCAGATTTCTTTGTGAGCACCTCAGGTGAGGTTACTTTTAAGTTGATCATCTGGCCAAAGAATTGTTAGAGATATATTAGAGATATGTTAGAATAGGAGTTAGAATAGGGACTCTTATATGCCTTATCTATATATGGTATATATCTCTTGTACTCCTATATATATCGCCCTTTGGGCCTCTCGATAATACACACAATGTATTCATAACATGGTATCAGAGCCTAGGTTAGAGTTAGGGTTTCTTACCGCCGTTGCCTTCTCCTATCTTCCGGCCGTTGCCATTGCCGCTGCCCCCGGGAGGAGCAATCACCGCTCCCGGGGGCGGCCTCTCGACTTGTCCAGGCCCATCCCCGGCCGGATCATCTCATCCGCTGCCTTGGATCTGGCCTTGGCCTTGGACTCGAGGATCTCGCCGAAGGGGCTGAAGGCGGCCTCGAGGGAGCGGTCATCGGTGGCCTAGGTGAGGCCGTCGAGCCGAACCAAATCGGACCGGAGGGGAAGGAGGTGGATTGTTCCTCCACCGCGTGATGACCAGGTCGTCGCACCTCGTGCGCTTCCTTGCTTTGAGTTCTTGGCCGACGCATCCACCGTGTAGTAGAAGTGCTGGAGGTACCCGACCACCAGCTTCCGGTGACTATCCATGCGCCAGAACCCCATGGCGTCGACGCCGACCATGCGCGACGCCTCTACTTCTCTGCTTCGGCACCGGGCTTCATCACCACCGGATGTGGTCGCCGCGCTACCTTCAAGTCTTCATCGGGCTTTGCTTGGCGAGTTGGTGTGGTGGCTCTGGATGGATCCACGTCGACTCCAAGTGTCGCCCGGTCCTCCCCATCGCCGGCCTCCGGAGCTATTGCACGACAGATCCAGTCACCGCCGCCTCGGATTCGCGTCTCTCCCGACGAATCCGCCGCCGCCTGGCCTTCTCCTGCTCGAATCCGGTTGTCGACGCTTGGATCCGCCGCCTAGCCTTGGGCTTCTTCCCTGCCGACGCCCTCTCCTCGCCGACCGGCTTCTTCTCCACCGGATTCACACGTGGATGCCGCCCTCCGGGACCCACACGGTCACGACGACCGCCTGTCTCCGATGCAGCCGCCGTCGCGCCCTGGATCGAGCCTCCTCGGGTGAAGGCGCCACACCGTCGCGCCTTGGATCGGGCCGCCTCGGGTGAAGGCGCCACACCGTCGCGCCTTGGATCGAGCCTCCTCGGGTGAAGGCGCCACACCGTCGCGCCTTGGATCGAGCCGCCTCGGGTGAAGGCGCCACACACCCTCTCCGCTCGGCCGCATGAGCTGCCGCAATTTGCCTCCGCCTGCTCATCGCCCGAGGAGCCGCTTGCCGCCGCCTGGCCTTCTCCCGCCCGAGCCTCTCTGGCCGCCACCCGAGCCCCTCTGGCCGCCTCCCGAGTTTTGCCCTCGGTTACTACCCCTCAGGCTGCCGCCCCTCTTGCCGCTGCCGATGTCTGGATTCCACCCCTCTGCGCCCCGAGCTCCTTTATCCGTCTGCCTAGCTTCGCCCCTTTGCTCTGGGCTGCCGGGACGCCCTGTGCTCGTCTACTCACTAAGAGCGGCGTTGGTGTGGCGTCCATGGCGTTATGCGCTGGATCGGATTGGGGATAAGGTGATGCGGTGGGGTATTGGATTGGGATGACAGGTGGTTGGCTGGATGGGATGTGCGATGGTTGACTGATTGGGATGTGCTAGTTCTGCAAGTTATTTTTAGGTTTTATTTCTGTGTCGTTATTTTCGTTGCGTCCATCCAAGTCCGTAGTACTCAATTTTTGAGTTCGTCTTCGCCATGCGAGTCCACAAATTTATTGTCAGTCATAGAAGCATAGGAATTGCCTTATGCATAGCAGCAGCCGCCGCTCCCGCCGCTATTTCTTCGAGCCGCTGCAGATCCGCCGCTCCAAGCGTTCAAGGCCGCCGCGCTTCTTCCACACCGCGCCTCTGTTGCGCTTCTTGTGCATTGCGCAGCTCTTCTTCTGCACTGAGCCTCTGTTGCGCTTCTTGTGCATTGCGTTGCGCTTCTTTTGCACTGTGCATTCGTTGCACTTCTTGTGCACTGCGTCGCCGCCGTCTTGGGCTACGATCTGCGCCGCCATGCTTCCACCAATTCCTATTCGACTTGATTTGACAGCTCTCTCTATATTTGTTGGTTTCATCATCTTCTTCGTCGTGTTGCCGCGGTCAACTTTGCTCCAGTACCTTGTGCTTTATGGGCTGTCGCACGACATCGGTTGGGAGATCTTTTGTCGACATATTTTCCAAGAGTAGCATGCTACGACGACATTATGAAGACTCGGATTTTGATTTTTTTCATATTTTAGTGTCAACCCTTTCCAAATGCAATGCTATTGCATACGCCTTGTATTTGAGGGGGTGTTAGAGATATATTAGAGATATGTTAGAGATATGTTAGAATATGAGTTAGAATAGGGACTCTTATATGCCTTATCTATATATGTCATATATCTCTTGTACTCCTATATATAACGCCCTTTGAACCTCTCGATAATACACACAATGTATTCATAACAAGAATCATCTCACGTTGAATAGATTGCACGATTATTCTGGTGAGTGGTAGCTATCGGTCTGGTAAGCATGCAAAACAAGACATCTCGAGCCATCACGATGCTAAAATGCATACATGGCCAAATTAAATCAAAACTGACATATATACTCGAATTACTTAGAAGCAAAAGCAAACTAATTTTTATATATGTTTTTTGCGAGGGAACTAATTGATGTTTTGTCAGGCTTCAAAAGAAAATTATATATTGTCACGTGTGTACATCAATCAATTAATCCCAGTGTTGAGCCCAAAACCAAACAAATAACAGAAACTAAGAGGGGGAAGATGGATGGAAAAGAGAAAAAAAACTCAAGGGGGAAAAAACGAGACGAGATGAATGAGCGTATGGTACAGAGGGAATTAAACGAAATGGAAGGAGAGAATCCGGAATGATATATCCATGCGATCTAGAGGCAGGCGAGCGCCTTGGCGACGCCGCTGGTCTTGCCGTGGACGTTGCGGCAGACGGCCATGGTGGTGTTGCCGGCGCCGGCGTACTTGACGTCGATGTTGAGCAGCTGCACGCCCTGGCAGGGCAGGTTGTTGGCGCAGTTGAGCATGACGGCTTCGGGCGTGGCGGACGTGCCCCTGATGTTCTTGAAGACGACGTCGGAGACGGTGACCTTGGAGTTGCCGGACTTGGTGCAGATGTTGTTGGGGCAGTACTTCTGGTCGATGATGATGGGGTAGGAGACGTTGTCCATGGTGACGCCGTCGTAGACGAACTTGCAGGCCTTGAGCGCCGACGTGGAGTCCTCGTACGACTTGATGCGGAGGCCGTTGGTGGTGCCCTTGAGGGTGCAGTTGGTGACGGTGACGTCCTCGACGTCCTTCTCGTCCTTGTACCGGCCGAGGCTGCCGACGCTGATGCCGTGGCCGGGGCCGCAGCGCACGCCGTGCACCTTGACGGTCTTGCTGCCGGGGCCGATGGAGATGCAGTCGTCGCCGGTGGCGATGGTGGTGGCCTTGATGGTGATGTTGGTGGAGTCGCCGATGTGGATGCCGTCCGTGTTGGGGCTGTCCCCGGGCGCCGTGATGTTCACCCTCTCCACCAGCACGTTCTTGCACTGGAAGATGTTCATGTGGAAGAACTTGCTGTTGAGCAGCGTTACCCCCCGGATCGTCGCGTTCGTCACGTAGTCCAGCACCAGGCTCTGCAAAATCATTTTGCAGCAGCAAATCCATCCATCAATGGCGGTCGGTTCCGGTCATCATCAAGAGCGACAATGCAAATCAATGGAGGAGGATGTTACTGTACGGACGTTGGGTAGGATCTTGCAGTTGTAGGACTTGTGGCACTGGTTGTTCTTCCAGACGAGGGGGCCCTGGCCGTCGATCCGGCCGCGGCCATTGATGGCGAAGTTGTCGACGCGCACGATCTCGATCCAGTTCGTCTTGTAGGCGCCGAGGTCGCCGGTGCCGAGTAGGTTGCCGTCGAGGCGGATGATGACGGAGCTGGTGCAGGGGCCCGTCAGATGCAGCGCGCCGGTCAGGTAGTTGCCCTCGGGGATCACGATCTTCTGCGTCCCCGTCGCCTCGCACGCCGTCTTCCAGGCCTGCATGATCGCCTTGGTGCTGTCGCTCTTTCCGTCGCCGCGCGCGCCCAGCTTCGTGATGTCCAGGGGCCCCGCTGGGGTCGACGGCGCCGACGTCGCGCTCGCCGCGCCGAGCAGCAGGGCCGCCGCGACGCACGCCACGATCAGGGCATTGTTGCTGTTTCCTGCAACCATTTCGTTTCTTTCTTGGCTGATGTTTGAGGTTTCTGTTCTGACAAGGCGGGGAGGCGGGTTTTATATGTGGCGGACACCGGAGGGTGGGTTGCTATGTTAAGGCGGGAACGCGTGCGCATGCCGCGGCCGACGAGTGTTGCTGTCCGTTGCTTTTTCTTCTTCTTTTTTTGTTCTTTTTTTTTTTTTTTCCATTTTTTGTATCGAGGAACGCGAGTTCAGACCGAACTATCATCTCGTAGATAAATATAGAATCACATCAAATAATACAAGAACATAAGAATGAAATAGTAGATTAAACACAGATATGTAGGAAGCTTCTTGCCTCTATTGCTTTTCATACGATCAATCTTTTACCATGACTAGTACCTTTTATTTTTAGGCTAGAAACCCTGCTATGGTTTGGGATGGGGCACCCATATATGGGCCGGCTGCTGGGCCAAATCCATTATTTCCCAACACTCCCTCTTGGGCACCTATCCTCACATATTCATACCTCGTCAAAAACTCCAGAAAAACTCAGTAATTTTTGTTTGAAAAATAGTATATGACACATGTTTTGCTGCGTTGCATGAATTGCCTCGTGAAAAATCTTAGCCGAGAAACTTCCGGAAAACTCGTTAAGGGAAAAAGAGTACAATCCACCTAATTTCATTTAATCTCCAGGAATTACTCTTTGGGTACTCGATCTTCATGATCAAGTTTCAATGATGAGTTCATGAAGATTCTCCTCCTGAATTCTGCACCTCTCTAAGTCTCATCATTCCAATTCCACGTATATACATTTCAAAGCTAGATGTTGGAAGTGACTTAGTGAATAAATCTGCAAGATTTTCACATGACTTAATATATAGTACTTTAATTCCGTCCATCTTTTGTAATTCATGAGCATAGAAGAACTTGGGGTTGATATGCTTTGTGAGATGACTTTTCACATAATCCATCTGCACTTGTGCAACACAAGTTGCATTATCTTCATCAATAATAGTGGGGTTTGCGGGATTCAATCCACACAACTGCTGGATGCGGTGAATCAACCACGAAGCCAAGCATATTCTTGTGAGGCCTCGTACAGTGCTATGATTTTCGAGTGGTTCGTCAAAGTCGATACAAGACTTTACTTAGACGATTTCCATGAAATTGCAGCTCCACCACATAGGAATACATAACATGTTTGCGACTTAGCTGTATGCGGGGTCCAACTGGTACCTGGTATTTGCATAGCCATTCATAGATAGATTTTGGTTCTTTCTGTAGAACAGACCAATGTCTTTGCCTCCTTTGAGGTCTCGGAAGATGTTCTTTATTCCATACCAATGTCTTTTGATAGGTTATGCACTATACCTTACTAATAGGTTCACGACAAATGTAATGTCTGATCTAGTGCAGTTTGTCAAATACATTAGTGCTCCTACTGCACTCAAGTATGGAAATTCCGGTCCCAAGATTTCCTCCCTCTCTTCTTTAGGTCTGTACGGTCTTTGTCTTGCTGCAAGGACTTTCGACCATTGGCACTTTCGAAGGGTATGCCTTTTCAAAATAAAACCTTTCTAACACCTTCTGAGTGTAGGTTGACTGATGTACTAATATCCCTTCAGAGGTATGCTAAAGCTGCAAGCCCAGGCAATATTTGGTTTTACCCAAATCTTTTATTTCAAACTCCGACTCCAGGTAAGAGCTTGCTTTCTTAATACCTTCTAGGGTTTCAATGATGTTCAGATCATCTTCATATACTGAGATTATACAGGGATTATTCTCATTGTTCGTGTAGCCTTTCTTGCATAAAAAGTCGCTTCAAGCGATTCTACCACATCCTGCCTGATTGATTAAATCCGTACAATGACTTTCTGAGTTGCACATTGTACATATTTCTATTTGCTCTGTCTTGATTTGGGATAGGGATACATTCAGGTGCCTTCATATAAATATCCGAATCCAAATTTACATAAAGGTATGTTGTTACCACATTCATCAATTTCACTTCTAAATTCAAATTAGCTGCCATTGAGATTAAATATCTAAAGGGTGGTTCCGCCCATGACCGGGAATAGATTTCTTCATAATCATCTCCTAGATGTTAAGTGAAACCTTGCGCAACAAGCCTTGCTTATTTTCATTTCTCTTTCGAAACAAATACCCCACTTATGACCTACGGGGTGTATATGGGGAGGCGTATGGCTTACAGGCATAAAATCCCTTTTTTATTCAGATAGAATAATTTAGTTTCTATTGCCTTCTTCCAATCTTCCCAATATAATCTTTTCTTTCATTCAGCGAGCGATGCAGACTCTGGATCAAGATCGATGACTGTGATAATTTTCTTTGCAGAGTAAATGTCGACATTGACTGTTATCATATTCATAGATTCTCTCGAGGTCACAAAGTTTATAGCTATTTATTCAAGGGGAGATTCTTCTAATGCTTCCAGTTGCTCATCGCTGCTTCCAATTGCGGGGGCAAGTCCCTTTAGTTTTTCAGCTCCGATATGTGCTACACATCCATGCTGATGTTTCCTTTCATGGGGATGTTCAAATCCGGTATGCCTTTTCTGAAGGTTCTATACTAGTGTCGGATCTCAACTGGCTCCCCTTATGATTATGAGAAACTTTGGTGATCGGCGGTGTCAAGTCTTTCTTATCATTTTTCACCAGACGTCCCCGGTTACTTCGGATTCGAGGGGCCGGAGTTCTCGTCCTTTCTGAGGCCTTAGGACGGGATTAGAGATACCTTCATTGGTATTTCAACTCTCTCTCTCCAGTGCATTGCGTGCAGGCACATGCGACTTGGTCACGCTCTTCAAATCACTAAAGTGGTTCGACAGTTGATTTGTTAATGCTTGCAAATCAATTATCTTCTGGACTTCAATTGTCTTCTAGACTTCAATTATCTTCTGGACTTCTCTATTTGTTTCACTAGTGCGTGGGTCATGTGCATGGATTTCAATTATCTTCTGTACTTCAATTATCTTTTGGACTTCAATTGTCTTCTGAACTTCAATTGTCTCCTAGACTTCAATTATTTCCTAGCATTTTTCATCAAGGGATTGATTTCTTCCCCCCTAATAACGAGAAACAATCATCATCAAATATGCCATCGAAGCGGGCTGCAAACAAATCTCCAGTCAGGGGGGGGTCCAAATACCTGATTATGGATGCTGTCTCATAACCAACGTATATCCTAGATTTTTAGAGAGGGCTCATTGCAGTTCATTGTGGTGGTGGTATAGGTATATAAACCTTGTAACTAAATCTTCAAAGAAGAGAAATTTTCAGTGCTGACCCTTACGCTAGTTGCATAGGTGAATGAATGTTATATGTCAATGCTCTAAAATTGATGAGGGTTGCAGCGAGCAGGACTGCGTGTCCCCAACATGTGTTGGTAAATTACGATTCTTCAAAATATGCTAGTCCATGCTGGGTGTGGACATGCGGTACTGAATACTCAACGTTAAGTCACATTGCCATACAATAATCATCAAATGCCTTCAAAATAAATTATCAGGCATTGTCCATTCTGGTGGACTTCACATGATGATGAGATAAATTATTTTCAATTCTAATTATCTGCGAGATTAGCTCTACAAAAGTGTGGTTTCTCATAGACAATAAATATATGTGCAACCATTTCGAGGAAGCATCGATGAGCACCGTAAAATACCTGAATGTCCCTTACAGGGGCTGTATAGGAACACAAATGTCTCCCTAGATACGGTACAGGAATGCAGGGATTTCATCCTTCGCTTTCAGGGCAGAAGGTCTAGTAATTAATTTCCCGGTGGCACATGCGGGGCACACAAAATCTTCCTGATTTGAAAATTTCTTTACATCGATATTATATCCTTGTGAATTGTTAATGATCTTTCTCATCATCCTAAGACCTAGGCGGTATAATCTATCATGCTAGAGATAGAAAAGTTCAGAGCTTCTAAATACAGTTTTCAGGACAGCATAGGCCGCATGTGCCTTAATATTACTGTAGTATAGTCATTCTAATAGACTTTTCTACTTTGTTCACGATTTGTAAGGAGCAGGTATTCCTTATCATACTCTTCTTCAGTCTCTACGTGGAAACCGCTAGAGCGAATATTCTTGAGAGTTCTAATCGATTCGGGTACAATGAGGCTTCTTCAATGACCAATGTTGTTCCCATCGGGAGTATAATTGTAGCCCTTCATGAGCCTATTATACAAGTATTGCTCTCTGCGATTGTCGTAAGACTACCAATATTTTCGCTGATCGACTGAATTTTTTGTATCTCTCAAGGTGCTATTCATTGTGCCGCTATCCTGCTAAGCATACTTCCTCCATAGGGCGCCATACGCGTTCTGATACTTCAGATACCGGAACATAACTGGCTATTTTAAATACATGAAAAATAAACCTTGCAGGTCTCATCATAAGAATTCTAATGCTTTGCTCTCCTAGTGCTTACAAACCATTATTCAAAATTCCATCACAATCACAAACTGCAAGTGACTGTAAAAAGATCTAAGTGCAATGCGTGCACTGGATCGAATCAGCGAAGTATGTAGAATCTTATGCCTGAATATGATCCATGGTGATCCTGTCCTCTTGGGCAACTACGGTTGCGGCCACTGCGATGTCCAAAGGAGGAGTGATGGAGGCTGTTATTGGGCTGTCCACATCCATGAGTGCAACTAATGGGTGTGGATCCTCTGCGCTGCAATGGCGAGGTGTACCTCATGCTGTTATTTACCCTTCTTCTTAGACTGGAAAGCATCAATAACGAGTTGCGACCCACGACCTTACCCTTCCCTTCTTGACCCTCTAGCATTGGCTTCATAGACAATTGTGAGAGGCTTCCTAATAATTATCGACACACTATAAAAATTACAGCAAGAAAACAACAATAAACATATCCATGGACTACATAAGAACATCCATAATTATGGCGATAATAAATAGCATTGGCTTCTAATAGACAATATTGCTACTAGTAATCCCGCATTGAATGAAAAGGTTCTTATGGTGAGATGTAGTACTTCCTTAGAACATCATCTTGAGTTTTCTATTAATATTCTCATGTCATAAATTTCTCGTTTCACACCCATTCATATATGATGTCATGGTAATAGAAGATAAAGAAAACAGTGATCGATCATCACTATGGCAACAAGCACGACGCCTCCTATATTAAATACACAAACTTCAATACAAGCTACAGCAACAAGAATAGCAATCAAGATACTTCGCTCCTACCCGTCCCCAAATATACCACGTATAGGCACTAAAACTCTTTTGACTCTTCACGACAAACCACCCAGTAGCATCTAACCCTCCGCTTTTAGCCCAGAAAACCGATTTTGAACCATTGGACAATTACATGTAGATCAAAAACTCTAATTAATAGTTGCGTCCGATTGACATGATTAAATATGTTATAGAAAGGATTGCATTTTCAAAATTCGCATTCGGGTGAAAGGTAGATTGAGTCTTCTCAATCTTCTGCTCATCCGTGATTACCTTACCACATAGTTGAAGATTGTACAAATCCTGTACAAATTCTGGCCATA
Organism: Hsuehochloa calcarea; assembly: GCA_036346395.1. Taxonomy (NCBI): domain Eukaryota; kingdom Viridiplantae; phylum Streptophyta; class Magnoliopsida; order Poales; family Poaceae; genus Hsuehochloa; species Hsuehochloa calcarea. The sequence goes on along the minus strand of CM070596.1, from coordinate 9,975,493 downwards.
CTGGGTCAACTCATTCGAACTTCCGGTTAGTGAAGCCAGTCATCTACATATTCATTCAAAAGGTTAATAAGATTACTGCTTGTAATTTGTATTAAATAGTTGTAAAATTCTCATAATATTCTTGAACTACCACATAGTTGAAGATTGGTTCGTGATCAGGTTAGTGATGTATTTTTCTATGCAGTTGTTTTCATGATTCGTGATCCCGCTATTTTTTTTGATGATTAAAAAGTAATATAAACAATCACAGATAATCAGAACAGCAAATATAATAAATAAATTACATAGAAATAATAATAACAAAGTTAAACATGCTTCAAGTGCTCAAAATTATTCAAGAATTGAATTCCCGAGGCCCCTTTCTGCTGGAAAATGAATTTTTGGTGAATTCTGTCATTTTCAGGAGTTAAACTGTGAATTTTCAGTTCTGAGAAATTTTATGTGTATTTTTACAATTTGTGAGGTGTTATTCTGCAAGAATTTCTTTTCTGAAATATTTTCTCATACTTTTTAGAACTTAGAGGGTTTATTTGTAAATATTTAGTTTTAAGAAAAATTTACGTAATTTTAGGAAAATGCGGGGGCCCTTTTGCAAAATCACCTTTTTCGTTTCGGTTTCACTTTTTTTTTCTTTGATTTTCCGGTTGGGCCACTCAGCCATTCTTTTGGCTCATCATGGCCAACCGATTTTGGCTCATTATGGTTCAATTTGGCCGATTCAAAAGGGTGGGCCGGCTTTACGGTTCATCCTCCCTCTGTTCACAGAGGCGACGCCGGCAGCTATGCTGCACGCGTGCAGTGCGGCAAGCATGCGATGACGGGCACGCAGGTGTGCAGCCGGTGGTGGGTGCGCTTGCGGGTGCATACTCGGAGGCAGCTTCGGGCCGGTGTGCGGAGGCCGGCAAGGTGCGCACATAACGGCGGTTGGGCGTGGTGCGCTTCATGCGGCCACGGCGAGCGGCGCTCGTGGGGAAGATCGAGCGGGAGGCGGCGGTGGTGCGAGGGGGCCGCTCGGCGGAGCACGACGGGCACTCGCTGGAGACGGAGTTGGGTCATGCGGCGACTAGTACTATCTATTTATAGACTAGAGATCCTGCTAGGATTTGGAATGAGGCGCCCATACATGGGCCGACTGCTGGGCCAAGTGCATTGTTTCCCAACACTTTGTTTTAGTTCTACGGTTTTCGTTGCATTTTGACTAGTGGTGGCCATATGGGCTTGGCTGGCCCAAGGCACGTCACTATTAGCATGACCTGCGCTGTTTATGGGTTGTGCTGGCCCAGTACGAAGGCTCGTGCCGTGCTTAGACTGCTACTCTAGCATAATGGGCTGGCTCGGCACGAACCATGACAAGTTGTGCCAGGCACGGCAGCTCGGCATGGCCCGTTTGGGTCATGTGCGGAGAGGTTGGGAGAGGGCGACACCAGCGTTGGGTGGCGTGGGGGCGGTGTCGGCGTGGGGTGGCGTGCGGGTGTGAGGACGACGGGCGTGCCACGTGCCGCTTGCGGTAGGTGGCGGTAGTGGCACACTGAAGGAGGAGAAAAGGGGATGGCCAAGTAGGCTGCGCCTGGCACGGCATGGTCCGGTGGGATTCTGCCCGTTGCGCAATTTTTGACCGTTTGAGGCTTTAGAAATAGCAAAAAAAATGCTGAATTTTTTCTATAAATAGCCACCATACCCCCAACCTCATTCATCATCCATCCATTCCTCATTCTCTCTTTGAAATTCTAGTTTATAAATTCAAATTTGTTATAAGATAATTTGGCAAAATTTTAAAAAAATTATGCCAAATTTTATAAAATTCAATCTCCAGCAACAAGTCAGTAAAAGAGGCGCAATACTATTTTATTCATAATTTTATTGTTAGTATTTGTTATGCTAAGATGAAATTAATAATAGTATTAGTTTCAATTTTGCGGTTTTGGTTATGAAAAATTACGATAGCTTTGTACTTGGTGATTAATAGCTTTGTACTTGGTGATTACAGATTTTCAACGAAGGAAGTTGCATCCATAGAGCTGCGGTCATTTTGGCTAATATCTTTCAGAATGGCATCATGTAGTAGAACTCTTGACCAAAGCATGAAAAGCCTGCTTTCAATCGGAACTCCAGGCAAGAAAGAAAACAAGGCAAGACTAAGCTGTGAAAAAACAAATAAACTACCACCTCTGCACAGCAAGGAATCCCAAAAGATCAGGAACCCCAAAAACAAAACAAAACAAAATCCACAACGAAACACCGGTCCAACAGAGCGGCCGTAACGAACAAAACAGAAAAAAAGACATATAGATATTACACATTTTTTTGTAAAATGTTATTCAATATATGAGTTCATTCTATGTAATGGAAGTGTCACATAGACACATACTCATACTGCCTCTGTGTTTCGTAGAAATATGTGGGCGCAACTATGAAATTGCACTGTGCAATACAATTTTGACCAGCAAACTGTAAATTCGTACAAAAAATATGGTGCATACTAGAGCAATACAAAAGACAAAGTGCTTTCTTTTCTAAGCCCTTCAGGGTGAGTAACAAAGTAAACAAGTTAGTATTATGTGCCGACGACCAGTTACTGTTTCACTAACAGCAACTGTCCTTCCGGTGAGACATGTTAGTTCTAATAGACGTCTTCTCCAGGAGTTACTGTCACCTCTTTGTTGGTTATTTAAATACGGAGCATGGAGGAACAAGGGTATCAGATTGAGGCATCGCAATCAACACTAGATTCATATATCAACTCGGATTCAACAGCATAGCAAGCATTACGCTCGGTGTAATTAGGATTAGTCTACCGCCTTGTTGAAGGCACCACCGGTAAAGGATCCAATTCATAGCAATAAAGAGAAACCCCATTATCTCCCATGAACTCTTTGTTATATTTCTCTGTTTTATTTCGTAAGATCGACGACTCAATCGTCGATAGCTAGGGTAGCACGACCTAATGATAGCCATCATCGTAAAACTCCTCCTCGAAAGCAGACGATGATTCCTCCACTTTATCTGAATGATTGCAACAAGAATGAGTACTCCAAGTACTCAACAAGTTGTATTACATAATGCAATTATAGATTATGGCTTATTCCAAAGAAAATGACTTCTATATCTATTTTGCAATAAAGCAGTATTTGCAATTAAATACAAATAATAGATTGAAAGCATAATTCAAAACAAATAAACAGTAATAGTTTTAAAAGTATTTTCACAAAAGACACAAAACCTAATCAATTTCTTTCACACAACCATATGAGTTAAATCACACAACTATCACTTCCCAATTGTTTTATGGAAATATACCCCTCATGTGAAATCCCCGAGCATGTCCATGACCACGGACGCGGCTATTCGAATAGATTGTTTAACACTCTAAAACTTCATCTCAACAGTTGACACTCCCGTTGTGCTTACTGCCGGCACCAACCCTCACACATATGGTTAGTCCATCACACACCGTCGAACCTAAAGACGACGAATCTCTCATAAATGTGAATCGCCACACAGACAGAAACACACTTGAACCCTGGCACACGGCTTAAACTACCTGCCAGAGTTAGAGCTGGCCAATAGGGCGGGTCTACCGAGCTAGCACGAGGCACGACATCAGAGGCCAGCCAGTACCGGCATGGCCCGCGACTGCTCATGGGCCATGCCACCAAAGACGAGCCCAGCCATGCCGGGCCGCCACCTCAGATCGTGGGTCGGCCCGGCATTGCACGAACAGTGTCGGGTCGTGCCAGGCACGGCACTTCTCGAGCGGCCCGGAGAGCTAGTGGCGCCCCGTGCCTGCGCCAGCGTGGAGGAAGAAGGGCAGGGCCACGGGGCAACGCAGGACCGGGAGGGGAAGAATGGTCAGCGCCCGGTGGTGCGGACGAGGAGGCGAGGAGACTGACGGCCGACGCCGACGATCGGGCGATGCCTCGAGGCGGCGGGCGGCGAGGAGGCGGAGGCCGCTTGGCGGCGAGGAGCCGAGGGGCCAAGGGGTGAGGAGGTGAGGCGGCGAGGAGGCGAAGAGACGGGGGCGGGGGCAAGGAGGCGGCGGGGTGCGAGACCGGCGGCGCGGACGAGGAAGTGAGGAGCCCGACACCGACGCCGACATGGTCGGCAACGCCTCGGAGGCGACGGGGCGGGTCGGAGGCGAGGAGCCGGGGTGGCGAGGAGGAGGCAGCGGGCGAACCGCAACGCAGCCGGCATAGGGGAGAAGAAGGCACAGGGTGCGTGCAGGCCGGGCAGGGGAGGGCAGTCGGACCGTGGTTAGGCACGACGCGGCCCAAAAAATTAGGCTGTTGCGGATTTTTAGCCATTTTTTAAAACCATTTTTGACCGTTGGGGTCTAAAAAAGTAGGAATATATATATATAAATAACCTGATTTTTTTAATAAATAGCCACCATACCCTCCTCATTCAGCACCCGTTCATTCTCCATTCTCTCTATGAAATTGTGATGTGCGAATTCAAATCCGTGTTGTGCTAATTTCGGAAAATTCAAAAAATTGTGCCAAAATTTGGAAATTTTAATTTTCGACAGCAAGTCAGCGAAACAGGCACAATACTATTTTTGTAATACTTTTATTGTTAGTTCTTGTTATGCTAAGATGAAAGTAGTAATAGTGTTAGTTTTGATTTTGCAGTTCTCGTTATGGACAGTCCTTATGATAGCTTTGCTCTTTGTGATTACGAACTTTCATCGGAGGAAATTGCATCCATGAGGCGGCTGCGGCTGCCTCAAACTAACCGGAGGTTTCACCGAAGGAGCTAGGCTCCACGACAGCATCAGGCGTATCTCTTGGAACCATAACTGGCGTAATAAAGAGCGTATCTTTTGAAAATATAGAAATAGAGGAAAATGATACGTATCTCCTGGAAGGGAATGAGACAGCTCTTTATTACCATGAACTGGCTATTTACAAAGAATACCTATGATCGGGTGAAGGACTTCTCCTGAGTACACTGAGTACGGTGTTTGCTGTGCTACTGAAATAGATCTAGAACATGAATCTAATGTCAATAGAGTCACTAGAGTCTGATCTCTTCTTTTTTGCCCACCCTTATCCTTCCATGCTCCGTCTTTAAATAGCTTCCAAAGAGGTGGTAGTTGTTGCTAGAGAAGACGCCTGTGCGAAGCGTTGCGTCTGGTTGGGGGGAGGTGTAAGTTGATTAAAGTATCAACTGCTGTACGATTTAAATATCGGTGAAATATTCAACCATGTGGTAGTCAGTGTCTTGGGATAACGTAACGTCGCGTGGTATGGAGTATACAACATGTGTTCCATTCATCACACGGTAAAGGATATACCTGGATTCAGATACAGATATCAGTTCATAGCTTTACGAGTAGTTAACTGGTTGGGGACTAGGTATGAGGCCTTGTCCGACCAGGGTATTTATTATGTAACCTCTGAAATTCTTACGACCAGTGAGGTCGTTAGCCTTAGGGGTTATGACCACGAAGACGTATGGTCTCTCTTTATGTATTAAAGTAATACCTAGGGGTTTTAATCCTCATCACGATGCGATTTCTTTCTTGAATAATTCTAACGTAAGAATAGCACAATATAAGAACTTTTACAGGGCAATGTGTGTACGTCCAAGAAAGTTCGGTTTGGACATGGAGGTAAGGTGGAACTCTACTTACCTCATGCTTAAGAATCTTTTACCATACAAGAGCACTTTATCTATTTTTATTCAAATGCACTATCCTCGTACTGACGGTACTATAGTATTAACTGAGCAACATTGGTTCGTTGCTGAGAAAATACTATTTTTTGAAATTTTTGATGAGGGAAATGTTGCTTTGTCTGCTGTCTACTATCCAACATCTCCTATCATTGTGCATTATATTTTACGGATTGCTGCTCAATTGAAAATGACTTAGTTTTACGCGATATTGTTATTTCCATGAAATCTAAATACCTTAAATATTAGAGAGAAATCCCTTACCTATATGTATTTGCATTTCTTTTAGATCCTAGGGCTAAAATTGATGTATTTGGTACTGTACTTGATCTTCTTAGTGATGCTACGTGGCTAGATTATACTAACTATTTTGCAGAAGTTTGTTCATGGTTATATGAGGTTTACCAAAGGTATGAAAATAAGTTACAGGGAGTCCGCTCGCAACGACCTCCAGTAGCCACCACCTCAAGTGGGAAGACAAATATGTGGGGTGCGATCTTCGGTGCCTCTTCCTCTAGGTCCAGGTCCAGGTCTTCTTCTTCTTCTTCTACACCAACGCCTGCCCAGCCAAGACCCACAAGGGGCGGAGAACTATCAACCTATCTGGACAACGATACGGTGGATTTCAAGTCAGAAGGCTTCGACATCTTGCAATGGTGGCAAGCCCATAAGTTAACATATCCTGTGCTATCCATACTTGCACGAGATGTGTTAACTGTTTCTATCTCTACGATTTCTTCCGAGTCTGCTTTCATTCTTTCTGGAAGAATATTGGAGAGAAGAACAAGTATCACAAGTGATATGATGGAGATCCTTCTAACTGTGAAGGACTGGGAACAAACTGATTCACGAACACAACACTCTGTGGAAAATCCAGAGTTGTCAGAGGTGTTAAAAAATCTGTACTTACGATAATGACACCGACACATAGATCAAGGATGTATCATGTATGTAGAATTGTAGAGCTATAGGTTGTACTCTTTTTCCTTTGCCAAAGTTTTCTCATTTTGAGTTTTTACTTGGCGAAGATTTTAACGAGACAGCCAGTTGGACATTAATAAAGCTTACATTTTCAATATGATTGTCAAATTTTTTTCAATTTCATGTCTACTTCTAAATTTTACACATTTTACACATTTTTGGATTTTTTTCATTCAGATGGGCCAAACGGGCTCAGTTGGTCTTACCAAGCATGAATGCCCGACGGCCGTGCTCGGGCGCCACCCGACTCGTACGCCCTACCGGCACAAAAAGTATCCCGGCTGAAATGGGTCGTGCCTAAACGGGTTATGCCTAGCCGGGCTGGGCCGGGCCGCCCATTTGGCCAGGTCTGGCCAGAGTAATCAACATTGAGACTCCATAGCCTACTAGGTTAGGCCTGTCTTATAAGGCATGTGGTTGTACAATTGTGGCTCATTTCAATGGCGCACAAAGTTAAGTCCTTAATTGACCAAGACGAGACTGTCAATATTCTAACTAAGTATCATATTATCTTAATATTCTATTTCAAAAATATTGGAAAAAAGGCTGAGTGTACGACATGTGGGACCACTGATATTTATGAATTTCCAAGACTTACAATAATTCTAGAAAATAGGATTAGAGGTTGACATGTGGGCCACTGCTATATGGACTAGGTCCTCGGAGAGAAGCTAGTCCACGTTGGACCAAGCTCATGACGCTAGGGTTGACCAAGGTTTAACTGACAAATGGGGCCCACATGTAGGTGAACACATGGGTCTTAAGTTATTTCTCAAGTGGATGACAAGTGGGGTCAAGGTGTATGAGAGAAAAAGATGGAGATGGATCTAGTCTGCCTGGTGGGCGATGATAGTGCGGCCATGTCACAGAGAGGAGATGAGGTGACGATGACAGAGCACTGAGGTGGCATAGAAAGGAATAGAGGAAGAGAGCAGAGGGCAGAGGAGGCTTGCCGACACATCAGAGAGTGATAGAGAGAAACCAACAGAGAAAAAGAACAGATGGCTGCATGGTGGTTTCTGACGCATGGCGGCGGCGACTGTCAGCGGCGAGGCGGCTTCGACCAACGGGCAAAATGGAACACTGACAACGAGGCGGAGATGATGATGCATGTATGGCGATGAGGAACGGCGGCAATCACCGGCGGCATGAGAAAATGTGGTAGTCGCATCGACTTGCATGGTGGAGAGGCATTTCGGCGATGTTCTGGGAAAAGGGAGGTGGTCATGGCATAGAACGCGACGACGTGAACCCAACGGTGGTGAATATGAAGGAAGGAGCTCAACGGTGGCGGCGTATTTGGCCGGAAAAGGAAGGCGGCCATAAAGTAGACAGAAAGCTTGGTTCTCGACACACGGTGGATGAAACTTGAAATTTAAGAATGGAAAAGATAGGTCATGACAAGGGACACATGATGATGCAGACGGATTTTGGAGGAACTCACCGGAGAAGTGGGGAACGCGAAGAAAGCGTTTCAGCGTTGTGGCTTGACAAGGTTGGCGGTGATTCGGTGATATTCGGGCGATGGCAACGGAAGCTCGACGTAGAACGCGTCGAGGCGAACTCAATGGCGCAGACGGTTCCGACGGAGGACGTCGGATGGCGGCGGAACGCGGTGGAGAATACCTTCGGTGGTGCACGACTTATTTGCATATTGCGATGAAATGAAGCCAAAACTGATGAAACCGATTTAGGCGTTTGGAAGAGCAAATCGGGGCGATCGATATGACGTGGTTGCTCGGCTTTTATGGCTCAACTAGTCCAATACTGTGTGCATGTAGTTTGTGTTAGAAATATGGACAATATTTTAATTCTAGATTTTATTATGAGACAAAGATCACATAAAACCATATATGCATAAAGCAATACTAACAACAGAAAACTCGTTGCACTTCTAAATAAACACAATAATAGGATTATAACAAAATAGTTTGGTCACACAACCAACTTACAGTCGGGTATGATGAAGAACGGGAAGCAGTGCAGAACGTAGATGAAACAGTAAAGCATGCGGTCGCGTAGATGCGCTGCCCATAATCCTTATTGTTGCCCCTTGCAGTTGAACTCTACGACAATGGTTCGGAGATACCCGCTCACCCTCCTTCCCGGTGCACGCTGAGGAGAAGGAATGACTTAGTTTGACAACACAACACTCCAGCACAATTGAATAGAGCGGAAGAAGAACATGGAAGTTAATTGATTGATCTTAGGTCTGGACGTCTCCATATCTTTTTAAGGTCGAGATAATTACTCTCTAGTAACTGCATAATAAAACACATATTAAACCGCTGGTAACTGCTAATTCAAAACCAATTAATGGTAAGTAAGCAGTGTTTATCTGTTCCTGATTACACACTGGCCTACAATTTCAACCACTAGTCTACAGGTTCGACCAGTGTTTTTCGACCATATTATTTCGACCACACTGGTCTATGGATCCGACCACTGTGTTTTGACCACTTTATTTCGACCATACTAGTCTATAGATCCGACTAATGTTTTTTACCACTGTATTTCGACTATTTTATTTTGACCACACTGGTTTATGGATTCGACCAGTGTTTTTCGACCACTGTGTTTCGAGAGAGAGAAATGCACATTTAGTAAAAGAAAGGTGGACTAGGTTCACAACAAGTTCATGGTCGCGTGTACCAAGTCACAAGTCATGCGATTGCCACGCGAAAATACACGCGTGCGTGCGTACGTGCGTGTGTGTGACTTTAGCTATAGTGTTCCTCATGTCACCACATACCATGTGTCACATGTTTCAAATGGTGACAAGGACTCCGCCTTATAAAATATTCTCCCACCACTTGGCTAGGCAGTATGGGACTAAACCATGCATACTTTGGAATTTATGGAATAAATGGGCCTATACACTTATGGGCTCAATTCTAACAATCCTCCACCAATTCTAAGGCAAGCAGCATAAACGATGATAAGGACTATTGTGCTGAAGTGTTGTTAATATACCAGCCTTTTAGTGTAAGTTTCGTATGGGTTGAACTTGCACCAAGAATAACAAGATTCATCTTCTCACAGCTGATGAATGGACTATACTGTGAATTCACAGTTTTTTGCGATTAGATTTCACTTGAAATCACAACTGATACTAGGTTGTTAAAGAACCATGCCTAAACTGAGCATTATTTGGTCATACTCCCTTATCTGCTCATGAGCTTTCTAGATAATGCCCTATTCTCGTGAACTATGACCTTACAATTAAGCTCACGTAGGTGTATTCATTTTAGGTATCTTGTAGACTAATATCTTTTTCTCTCATTGGACACTAGAATACATCAAGGCTTTAAATCACCCTTCCATTGACAGTACTTTGTCTATTAGGACACATATATATATATTATTAATTGTACTCTCTTGTTACAACTTCAACTTGTTTTTCCTATTACCTAAGTCACAGGATCTCCGATCAAGAAGGTTTGGGTTACTGTTGAGTTCTAACTCCGATAGGTCTCATTCCCGTGTCCATAGTCGCAACGGAAATCGCCTCTTCGTGCAAGCCCCTTTATGAAAGGATCTGCCAGATTTTTCTCAGTGCGAATATAATTCACACTAATCACTTCAGAGTTTCTCAGTTTTCTGATAGGTTTAAGCTTACACTTCACGTGTCTGGAGGACTTCATGTTATCTTTAGTACTTGTAACCTTAATCAACACTATTTGGTAATTACAATACATTAGGATTGCCTGTATTGGTTTCTCAACTAGTGGCAAATCCAACAGTAGCTCTCTAAACTATTCAGCCTCAACAGTGGTTGTGTCTAGTGCTACAAGTTCTGCTTTCATGATTGACCTCGTCAATATGGTCTGTTTACACAACCTCCATGAAACTACATCACCTACTAGGGTAAAGACATAATCCCTTGTAACTTTGATCTCATCTGCATCAGAGATCCAATTTGAATCATTATATCCTTCTAATACAGATGAATACCCAATATAGTGAATTTCATATGAGGTTGTGCTTCTCAAATAGCACAACACTCTCTCAAGTCCCTCCTAGTGTTCATATCCTGGGTTAGAAGTAAACGATTTAATTTGCCCACAACAAATGATATGTTAGGTCTTGTGGCACCAGATACATAAGGAACCCAATAATTTATGAATATCTCAATTGATCTTTGCCTAATCCCTGATTCTTTCGAAGCTTAACACTAACATCATAAGGAGTTGTGGAAATATTGCAGTTCTCAAGGCCGGACCAACTCAATATTTTCTCAGCATAATGGGATTGGTTCAATGTGATCCTATCCTCATTTTTTATCAATTTAATATTTAGAATAACATCTGTCTCTCCTAAGTCTTTCATATCAAAGTATCTAGAGAAGAAAGATTTGACCTCGTCAATAACAACAGTGTTTGTCCCAAATATAAGTATGTCATCAACATACAAACACAAAATCACTCCTTGACCCCAACCATAACGATAATATACGCACTTATCTGCCTCATTCACAGCAAAACTAGCAGATGTTAAAGTTTTATCAAATTTCTCGTGCCATTGTTTATATGTTTGCTTTAGACCATACAAGGATTTCATTAATTTGCACACCTTATTTTCCTGTACAGAAATCACAAAACCATTCGGTTCCACCATATAGATTCCTTTCTCCAACTCTCCATTAAGGAAAGTTGTCCTTACATCTATTTGATGGATGTGTAGACTATAGGAAGCAGCTAATGCAATGAGCACTTGAATGGTGGTTAATCTAGCACCAGGACAGTAAATGTCAAAATAATCCTCACCTTATTTCTAGGTATAACCCTTGGCTACAAATATTTTCTTATACTTATCAATAGTACTGTTAGGCCTCATTTTCTTTTTAAAGATCCACTTGCATTCAACAGGTTTGCACCCGCTAGAACGATCAGTGATCTCCCAAGTCCCGCTAGCCATGATGGAATCCATCTCACTATGGGCTGACTCTTTTCAATACTCAGCATCAGGAAATGCATAAGCTTCTGAAAGTGTTTTTGGCACATCATCCACTAGGTATACAATAAAGTCATTGCCAAAGATTTTCTCAACCCTTTGTGGCTTGCTCCTGCGAGGAGCCTCTTCGACTAGATTGCTATCTTCCTCAGGAATATCACAAACAGGTGGTATATCACTCATTGGTTCAGAGATGGCAGTAGGTTCAAAATTACTATTACTCATAGTTTGATTATCCTCAGTTCAAGAAGTACTACATACAGTTCTCATATGATAAATATCCATAAAAATTAAGCATCTCTGGACTCTATTATTGTGTTAGCAATAATCTCAGGAATTTCTGATTTTACTACTAAAAATCTATATGTCATGTTGTTATGAGCATATCCCAGTACGACTCCCTCACACAGAGCAATCTCACACCTTTTTAGTGATTACTCTGTTTAGGACAAAATTTATTGTCAATATATCTTCCCTCCACCACATCTTAGGCATACCGGTACTCTCCAACATGGCATTCACTGAGTCTGTTAAAGTACGGTTTTTCCTCTCACCTACCACGTTTGATTGGGGTGAGTATAGTGGTGTAACTTCATAAACTATTCCATGTTCAGAACAGAATTGGGAGAATTCATGATATATATACTCTCCTCCACGATCAGATCTTAGTCTTTAAATTTTCTTTTCTAGTTAGTTCTCAACCTCGAACTTATAAATTTTAAAGTAATTTAAAGCTTCATCTTTTGCTTTCAGTAGATACACATAACAATATTGAGACGCATCATTAATAAGAGTTAGAAAATATATTTTGCATCCTTTTGTCAAAAATTCATTCATCTCACATAAAGTTAGAATGGACAAGATCTAATGGTGTTATGTTATTTTCCTCCAATAGCCCCTTAAGGGCTTGTTTGGATAGGGAGGGATTAGAACCAATCCCTTCGGATTGGAATGGATTTTAGTTCAAATTCCGAGTCAATCCGAAGGGATTGACTCGGATCACAACGTATCCAAACAAGCTCTTAGGGTTTTCGAGGTTGTTTTGCTTGCACAAAAGTTTGGCACCTTAAAGGGTTTTCAAGATTGTTTTGCTTGCACACAAGTTTGGCACTTTGATTTGACAATTTTATATTTTAGAATTAAATCTAATCTGTACATGTGAGCAATACTATCAAAACCAATATGATAGAAACGAGAATGACATATATTGGCCTCACATTTTTTCAAACCAGTTGCAACATTTAGATTATAACAATACTCTAAAGTACTTATGCAGAACAAGCCTCTACTCTCATAGCATTTACCAACAAAGTTACCAAACTTAGACATTATAACTTTATTTGACTCAAATACTAGCTTATAACCACCCCTGCATATGAGAGAACCACTAACGAAGTTCTTGTTTATTGTTGGCGCATGTTGCATTTCTTCAAGTGGACAATCTTCCTTGGAATAATCCTTAGATCCACCGTGCCAACACTAAGAACAGAAGCATACGACCCGTTCTACCATTAGGACGAAGGAAGCCCCGACTGCCTGATAAGAAGAAAACAAGAAAATATCATAACATACGTAAACATTAGCTCCAGTATCAACCCACCAATCAGTGGATTGGCATGCGGAAAAAACATGTGAATTACCATACCCTCCTATTGAGGCCTTGCTTATAATCACATTGACATCATTTTTCTTTGGTTGTTCATCATCCTTGCTCCTGTATGACATTTGCAATGATCTGATTGTTCTAACTAGAAGTGCTTAGTGCATCTTTTGCTCTTGTCTTTTGTTCCACATCAAGTGCAACAATGAGATCCTGAATAGATATCTCTTCCCTCTTGTACTTTAAACTAGTGGCAAAATCCCGCTATGAAGCAGGAAGTTTAGCAACAATGTCCGCAGCCACAAACTTAGGAGGCAAAATGCAACCCAAATGTGCAATCTCGGCGACAAGTAGCTGAAGCTCATGAGCATGTGCAACTATTGACTTAGCATCATCCATATTGTAGTCGAAGAATTACTTGCACATGTAGAGCCATCGACCAGCCTCAACTTCTGCATATTTGTGCTCTAATGCATCCCACAATTCTGTGACGGACATGAAGTCCATGTACACATCATAGAGCTGATCTGCCAATATGGTCAGTATGCATCCAAGGGCGGTGTTGTTATCTGTGTTGAACCACATGGTATGTTCAATCGTAAATGGATACTGTGGATGGATCACCCAACACAGTCCCAAAGATATAATCCAAAACTTGACCATTGTCTGCCATCTACAAAAGTTTTGACCAGAAAACCTCTCAGACTTCATAGTATCAGAAGCACCAACTATTGTTGAATCACAAAAATGTCCACAATAAGATTTCTTGAATTTTAGAATTATGGACAATATTTTAATTCTAGATTTTATTATGAGGCAAAGATCACATAAAACCATATACGCATAAAGAAATATTAATAACAGGCAATTCATTGCACTTCTAAATATACACAATAATTGGATTATAACATAATAGTTTGGTCGCACAACCAACTTATAGTCGGGATTAATGAAGAACAGGAAGCAGCGCAGACTCGAAGCAGCGCAGACCGTAAATAAAACAGTGAAGCAAGCGGTCGCGCAGATGCGCTGCCCAGAAACGTTATTGCCTCCCTGTGCAAGTGAACTCTGCGACAATGGTTCAAAGATACCCGCTCACCCTCCTTCCCGGTGAACGCCGAGGAGAAGGGATGGCTAACCTGCAAATAGTTTGATAACACAACTCTCCAACACAATTGAACAGAGAGGAAGAAGAACATGGAAGTTAATCGATTGATCTTAGGTTTGGACATCTCTATATCTTTTTAAGGTCGAGATAATTACTCTCTAGTAACTCATAATAAAGCACATATTAAACCGCTGATAACTGATAATTCAAAGCCAATTAATGGTAATTAAGCGATGTTTATCAGTTCATGATTATACACTGGTCTACAGCTTCGACTACTGGTTTACAACTTCAATCAGTGTATTTTTTCAGCCACACTAGCCTATAGATCCAACCACTATTTTTTATCACTTATTTCAACCACACTGGTCTCTAGATCCGACAAATATTTTTTGATCACTGTGTTTCGAGCACTTTATTTTGACTACACTGGTCTATGGATCTGACCAGTGTTTTTCGATCATTGTGTTTCGAAAGAGAGAAATGCACGGTTAACAAAAGAAAGGTGGACTAGATTCACGACACATTCACAGTCACAAAGTCACGCGATTGACACGTGAAAATACACACACGCGTGCGTATGCATGTGTATGACTTTAGCTATAATCCTTCTCATGTCACTCCATACCATGTGTGATATGTTTCAAGGGATGGTAAGGACTGTACCTTATAAACTGCTCTCCCACCTATTAGCTAGGCAATATAAGACTAAAACATACGTGCTTTAAAACTTTAAAAATAAACAGGCATATACAATTATGAGTCCAATTCTAACTGTTTGCATCAACAACTAGCATCGGTGGCTACCAAAAAATACTACAACTCATATCTGTTTAAAATTTCGCATGTATTCATCAGTGCATAACAAACAATTACGCCTCCTGAATTATTAAATAATCATCAGTCAGAAAAGGCACCGTTCCAAAACAAACAAACAAAACAAAAACATTGCGAGACACTGCTTCTGTACACGAATCGATCAGGACGGCCACTGCAAACAGAGCGCTTGCAATAATCAATAGTTTTGGGCTTTGGTGCATACCAGCAACAGTAGCAGCCTACCAACGGTGGAGGCGACAAGCTTCGTTAGCATGGCGAGACCGACGGCTCGGCCACATCTTCACACCAGATTCGACCCATCCCTGGGTCCTGGCGGTGGCAAGTCTTCGACGTGCAATGGCTTCTTGTAGAGCTGCAGCAACAGCGACGAGCAGACGACGCTCACCGACGAGGCCGCCATGCAGGCCCCGGCAAGCCAGGGGGGCAGCCGGATGCCAGTGAACGGGAAGAGGACGCCGGCCGCGATCGGCATGCCCAGGACGTTGTAACCCAGGGCCCAGAAGTAGTTCAGCCGGATCCTTGAGAGGGTCTTCCGCGAGAGATCGATGGCGGTGATCACGTCCTCCAGGCTGCTCTTCATAAGGACGATGTCGGCGGCCTCGATGGCGACGTCCGTGCCAGCACCGATCGCCATGCCTACATCTGCCGCGGCCAGGGCTGGTGAGTCATTTATCCCGTCACCGACCATCGCCACGATCAATCCTTGCATCTGTGAACAAATGATGTAAGCGTGAATACAAACAGTAACATCAGATCTGATCCCTGCAGAAAGGAGAAAAGACTGTACCTGCAAGTCCTTGATCTTTTCGGCTTTTCCAACTGGATCAATCTCAGCAAATACAGTGCTAATCCCAACTTCCTTTGCTATGGATTTCGCTGTAGCCCAATTGTCGCCCGTCACCATGATACTCGAGATGCCCATTGAGCTAAGGTATGAAATGGCACGGCCTGCCTCGGGCTTCAGAGGATCCGACACAGCAAAAGCTCCGCAGATAATCCTATCGATAGCAACAAGCACACAGGTCCTAGCAAGCTCTTCCGTTTCAGACATGTATCCCTCCACTTCAGAGCTCATTGGAACTTCAAATTCTTGCATGAGCCTTTTGTTCCCAACCAAAACCAGCTTGCCTTCGACGTTGGCACTAACCCCTGCCCCTGGATGCACCTCAAAGTCCTTGGATTCCATCATGTGATCACTGTGAGATCCATATTGTTCTCTGAGCTTCTTTGTGTACTCAACAATAGCCTTTGATAGAGGATGCTCACTGTTTGCCTGACAAAGGTACAAAGAAATTAGAGATGGGCACCCCAAACAGAAGCCAAGGTTGGTAACATTAGAACAATTAGGAATATATCATGCTGTTCGCCAACATTTATGCGAAATGACATTGTGGTTTACAAACCAACCTCGGTACCAGCAGCCAAATCACAGAGTTCTAGAAGTGGTATCTTCGAGAAGATCTTTGTTTGAACAACAGAAGGTTTACCGACAGTCAGGGTTCCAGTTTTATCAAATATGATAGCTTTAACCTGCAAATAGAGATATAAAAAAAGGGAATAGTTCAGTATGCCAATCTACCACGTCAGAGTTAATTTTAAATGGAAAAAAAAATAGTTCTTACGCCGGCATCTTCATTACACACAAAAAAAATATCATATCATGATTACCTTGTGAGCTTTCTCAAGTGCATTGCCACCCTTAATAAGAACACCTTGAGAAGCACCTTTTCCGGTGGCAACCATAACAGCAGTTGGCGTAGCCAGTCCCAGAGCACACGGGCATGCAACAACTAGAACAGATATTCCAAACTGCAAAGCAAGCTCAAAGCTATCCATTGCCTTTGGAATCCATTGCCGGGGGTAGAGGTGAAATTTCCCAGGTATGAACCAACCAAGCCATGTAAGAAATGCTGCCACCACCACCTTGAAATGAGAAGGAACAATATCAGGTGAAAAATGTTTTTTTTCCTCTCAAGAGGCAGCCTCACAGCAAGCACACATAGGAACATTTGCAAGTATCAAGCAGGGTAAGGTTTCCCACAGTGAACCTACTGTTTACTGCTGTGAAACTGGTCAGATCAGCAAGTTGCTGGGTTAAACCAGCTAATTTATCTCGACCAGTTTACCAAATAGAATGAGTGTACAGTAGAATCCGGGGTAGCATCTAGAAAGTTTTCACCTGAATGCTGGCCAAGTCTAGGCAGCCTACTCATATTTATCATGAAAAAAACTTAAATACCGAGAAATTACTGTGGTAAACCAATTATGAACCCCTTGGGCAGGTAGGATCTGACCAAATTCTAATTTTGTAAACGCTGGTGCAGAGATAGCATAGCAAGTAGAAAATTTGCAGGAGAAAACAACAGGTAGCTTACAGTTGGAACAAAGAACCGGGAAATCTTGTCTGCCAACTTCTGCACTGGCGCTCTCGCAAGTTGAGCAGCTTCAACTAGCTGAACTATCTGTGACAAAGCCATTTCCGACCCAACATGAGTGGCCTTAACAATTATGCAACCATTATCGTTTACAGTACCGCCAATAACCTGTTAAGGAAAAAAAACAAAGCCAATGGAAGCATCAGAACAGTAGATGATAAAGAAACCAAATACATACAATCGGAATCTAAAAACACCAACCTTGTCTCCTGGTTTCTTTGATATGGGCCTCGCTTCACCAGTTATCATACTTTCATTAACATGGCTTTGGCCTTTGATGACAACACCATCAACAGGGACTTTTGCACCAGGGACAATCTTAATGACATCGTTTCTTTGAAGTAACTGGGTGCTGATCTCCGTTTCTGACATGACATTTCCATCCTTGTCCAAAGTGAGAAGAAAAGCTGTTTCTGGCGCAAGTTCTGTCAACTTTGATAAAGCATCTGATGTCTTGCCCCTTGCCACCACCTCCAGATATTTTCCCAGCAATATGAAAGATATCAACATAGCACTAGTTTCAAAAAAATCTTGGCCTTCAAACGAGTCTGATGTTAGTGCCTTCAAAACTATATACACAGAATAGAAGTAGGCAGCATTTGTTCCCAAAGCGACCAGCACATCCATGTTAGAGTACCCCCGTTTCAGTGCATGATAAGCTCCAATGTAAAATCTGACAAGTAAAACAAAACATAGTGAATTACACAAGACACAAGTTGTAGCGTAAGTGTGCAGTGCAGGAATTGTAAAGCAATCTTAGTTCATCAACCTTTGCAGCATTCCTATAGTTCCCAAACAATACGATACTCCAATCATGTTTATACAACAACTTTTTCGAAACAAAAGAGGTTAATGCTTCATAATAAAATTACACTCTATAAGGAACATAACACTTTAGATGAGATAGAGAAAGGAAACAACATGAAGTAGAAATTGTTGGCAAGTTGAGACTGTACCTCCAACCAATAATGAACTGAACTGGAGAACATAGCAACCACCGCAGTAGCATACCAATCGTCATGTTGTTGCAGATTCTGTGGAACAACCAATCCCCAAAAGGAGAAAGCATTGGCAAAACCATGGAGAACAGGAACACGGGAACCGAAAAGAGGCAGCTCCAAAGAAATTGATTCCTGTAATTCATAATTTCATGACGGCGTTCTGCTTCTCTTTGCTTTGGTGGTGAGTACAGGCTGGCATCAAAGCATTTAGGGGGCTGTGCAGCATCCTGAATGCGCTGAATAAGTAATCGCGGACCAGTGACATCAGGGTCATATGCAACTTTTATTGTTTGTCCAACTGTGTCCCATTCAACACTATTCACCCCTTCTACAGCTACCAGTACCGACTGAATGAGTTTGGTGTCTTCTGAAGAACTCACGCCCTCAACTTTTAGGTGCACTTTGTTCACATCATCCCCAGAACTAATGAGATCAGCCCCAAATCCAGCATCTTCAATAGCCTCAATTATAAGATCACGACTGGTGATATTTGGATCAAAGTGGACCTTGGCTTCCTCCAGGGCAAGTCCAACTGCAGCTTTTTTCACTCCAGGTACCATCAGAAGTGCCCGTTCAACAGATTCAGAACAGCTCGTACATGCCATTCCTTTTATCCGGAGTCTGCATACCGCGATTTCTTGTTCTTGGAGTTCATCGACCTCAAAGTTGAGGCCCTTGATAGCTTCTTTTATGGTTCTTGCCTGGGAGAATAAGAATCTTAACTGAGAAAACATGGCAAATAACACCTAAGGTGTAACAATTTTCGCCATTACATCATGAGAATGATTTGAACCTATAGACAGAAATTTACTACCTCAAATCAAATTGGGGTCAGATAAGTACTAATGGGTTCCGTAACAATTCATTTAGGAACACAACTGGCCAAGAATATTCCGGGCATGTAGAACAGAAATTCAATATATACTCATTGTCAAGATCATAGGTTCCTCACCTCAGCAATTCATTTATGAACAAAAATGTCTAAGAATATTCAACTGTTCTATGATTTAACAGTCATTGTCAACAGATTGGCCTACGCCAATAAAAAGTAGCTAAAGTAGTTGGTACTTGGTAGTACTCAGGTGTCGTCCTTATTTGAATGAATAATGATCAAGGCAAAGCTGAAATAAATTGGACCTGTCACCTAAATCAAGATTTGTAGGACAGAATTCATCTCCTGAAACCCAAAATCTCCATGTTGCGTACATTAAAAACATGTGCACATATGCTCCTATTTCGATAGCAAAATTGATCCATAATCACTTGAACTAAAGACAGCACAGCACACGAGAAGCCGTCATACGCAGTTAACATCCTTTTCTTGCACGCAGTTAACATCCTTTTCTTACACATTAATGACAACCATCCAAGTCTTTCCGTACTACTACTCATAGTAAAAATACAGAAAAGAGAACAGCACCGTCGGTTCAACACAATCTTACATCGGTTTCCTCCGGCCTGTACTGAACAACAGCCTGGCCCTGAAGCGGCGAGACCTGGATGCTCTCAACCCCCTTCAAGCCCGCCACCACTGTCTCAATCGACACGGCACAGGAAGCGCACGAGATGCCCCTGACATTGAACATGACCTTCCTCGTCTTCCTCTCCTTCCGCGGACCGGAGCCCCCCTGGAGAAGCGGTTCTTTGAGATGGCTCTCTCCATTCTGCTCCATCCCTGTTCCAGAAGTGGTCGTGACATGGACAGAACATGGGGCAAGTACAAGTTAGATATCAGAAACTATTAATGGAATGCAATTGCTGTTCATCTAACGGAGTGATGGCAGAATATGCGTTGCAACTACAGTGCAGCTTGGATCATTAGGCAGTACAATGATGCTGACCACTAACCAGAGCTGCTTTCCCCAATCGTCAGTTGGACATGTTAAATTGTGAAATCTTTTTCTTTTACCCTCTAAATCATGCACTAGTGTCGCTCCACTCAGTAAGATGTGCTCAAACGCGCTGTTATTTTCAAGCCTTGAAACAACCACCGCTGACGCGCGCACAACAGCACGAGCATGCGTACGACAGCAAGCGTTTCCCCCGTTAGAAAAACAAACAACTTGGCGCACTCCACCAAATTTAACGAGGAGAAAGATAAACTCCGGCGAGAGCGGCAACTCCGCACATCAACTCCAACGCCACGGGCGGAATCAAAAACCCAGGAGGCAAACAAACAGAAAAGCTTCGATCCAATCAAGACGCCATCAAAGCTGCGGCGGCGGCAAATGAGCCGGCGCAGGCGGCGGGGGCAGTGGCGGTTACCTCGGTCTCCGACGATCGCCGCGGCGGCGGGGGAGGCGGCGATGGGCTCTAGGGCTTTGTCTCTCCGCCGTGCGTGCGAGCGCGCTTCTAGAAACTTAGGAGGCGGAGGAGGGGAAGGGGTTAATGGAAGGGTCTAGAAGACGCGGGGGCGGTGGAGACGAACGGAAGAGGAGGGAGGCGTGAAGCAGGCCGCCTGCCGCCCGCGGAAGGAGGAGGAGGCGAGGTCGGGTCGCGTTTGTTTATACTTTTTTCGGATTCAGTGTAATTTGGGTCTGTTTGCGGCTTTTTTGTCTGCTTCGTTTCCTTTTTTAAAAGAAATGAGTTTGATTTGGTTTTTGATTCCCTCATCTTAGTGGCGCACGATGCGCGCTCGCTTTCTCTGCTCCTTCTTTTACCTTTTTTACTTCTTTTTGTGGCCTTTGCTCCCCTAGTTATCAAATTTTGCACATACGCCCCTGCCAAACTCTTTCTGCTAAAGCATGGACTGGAGTTATAGTGCACCTTTCTGCATTTTATAGGCTTAGACATCATTCAGGACAAATGTAATGGCTTTTGTGTAAAAGTCGAGAAATTTTTTCCTGTCAAAAAAAATTGAGAACTTTTGGTAGCCCATTTTGTACGTGGTTTTGTACCACTGCTATGAACCGAACACGTCTTGCCTCAAATTTGTTGACTTTTTATAGCTTTGATTCGGACATCCAACAACACGTTTTGTATTATTGACTTGTACGCCAATTAGTCGGACACATCTTGTATGCCGAGGGTCTCGCTTGTATTGTTTGGATTAAAAACTAGAACAGCATGTTTGTTTTACTCCACGGATTAGCGATGCAAATTTGGTTTTGGATCTTGTTAGAACGAGCCATTTCATGAGCTACGAGTGACGTGTACTGCACATATTATTTTTTTCTTCATACAAGCGTTTAAACAATTTGTTTTTTTCCCAATAGGCTTCGAAAAAAAAATAAAGCTTTACCAGTTTGTTGTTAGGAAGAAGCTTGTTGACGCATGAAAGTCGTAAAATATCTTTCCGCGTGTAGGTGCAAAAAAAGGTTGGCTGAGCGGAGCATCAAAACTCTTGAGACGGCCGCAGCAGAGCATGTCTATCACCGGAGAATGTACGTAGGTTGTGGCGGATTTTGAATAAAATTGATTATGTTTTACCATACATGCCACCGTATATAGAGTGAATGGGCAAAAACTAGGGATACACACTTATACATATGTGAATTTTGATAAAATAAAATGATATTGAACCCAATATCCTTTGTATCCTTGAAGTTTCACTTAGAGCATCCACAGTGGGGCTTTAGAAGGGGGTCTTAGAGGAGAGAAAAGAAAAGAAAGTGGTACTATATATTGTGATAAGGGGTCTTAGCTGAGAAAGAAAGAATAGGAATAGGACCGGTTCATGGAAGGAGAGAAGACGTTGAGAGAGATTTTATTTAGTGAGAATCCCAGAATAGAAGAAAGAGACTAGATTTTATTTTTTACGTAGTTAAGATCGACTCAATATAATAAACTCTTTGAAAGGGTCTATACACTGTGGATGCTCTTATATCTACAACTGTATATAAGGGCAGGGCATTGCATGAGTAGACCAAGTCCACTGATAGCTTCTTCTTTTCTTGAGAAAGAGAGAGCTTTGTTGATTACTCGCAGCATAGATTACACTCCTAACTCTTGAGCAATGTATTAGTCGATATAATCTAGTGCCGGGACCAGACAAACATACCCAGCAATCTGATCCCCCTTTCATTCTCTTGAAACGCCACGCCCGGGCTCGGCAGCTGATCGGCCAACTGCTCGCCCTTTTTCTCAGCGGTAAAAGGCCAACTAGGCAGCAGCGGTGTGGCCACTCCAGCCTTTTGTCTTGTCGCCTGCGCCGCTGACGCGCGCCCCGAAGCGGCTCGCTTCCCGACGCCACCGAAAAGGTGACACTGCAAATACTAGTCATGGCAGCTGCTCCGCTCCGTAGCGCAGCGTGAAACTCACGGAGTAAATCTGAAAAGGTTCTGCCGGGTATCAGCCTATCAGGGTTGTTTGGTTTCAGAGCTTACATCGGAGTCTCTCGGGCCTGTAACTTTTTTTTTTAACTAGCACCGGTATGTAAATACACCGATGCTGGAATATTTGTGCTAGCACCGGTGCCACAGGTCCAAAACTCTAGCTAGCACATTGACCTTAGCTCAAGCTTAGCGCTATAACAGCTTAACGGGTTTCGTAAGATTTCATGAGGTTTTAGGTTCCATGTAAATTCTCAGCAAGTTTCAATGATTTTCAAATTTTGAACCTTTAATTTTCAACAAGTTTCAAACACTGAAATTTGAATTTTCAGGATCTGAATTTGAAACCCGAGACTTTCAACGTGTTTCAAATCTAGAACTTGAAGCTTCAAATCCGAAATTTCAAGTTTCAACCAGTTTCGGTTTAAGTTTCAAAATATTACATTTGAGTTTAAATTTCAAACTTCCAAGTTTAAACAAGTTTCAAAGCTAAACTTGGCGATTCAGTGAGTTTTAAGTCCGAATTTGAAGTTTCAAATGAATCAACGAATTTCAAAACCTAAAACTCTAAGTTTCAACGAATTTCAAACCTAAAACTTGAATTTTCGATGAGTTTCAAACCTAAAACTTGAATTTTCGATGAGTTTCAACTGAGGCTCCGACTTTGTTACGGAAAGAGGGTTCGAGTCCAGACAACGAACGAAAGGCTAGCGCATCGCTACAGTACACAAGGACAAACCAACTGCGGTAAATAAATCAGAGATATGACGGCCAGCAGTACTGTAGTAAGGAACAGCTAGTAAATAGAAAAGGAAGCTAACCACCACCACTAGTATTTTGTTTAGATGCTGCTCTTTGCGTGCCTCAAAACACAATCACATGGGGACAAACATCTACCCATGCGTACGTGTGACATTTTGAGTTCGATGCGGCCAAGAGGTGCGCAAAATCATTAAGTGTCACAGGTAGCAGTATATACAGAACTCGAAATCATATCACAGTCCATAAATAACCAAAACTCGAGAAAGAGGCAAAGAGCACGGCCAGTGAGATCGGTGTCTTCGCCGTGGCGACCCAAAAACTGCTGATAAAATCAAGACACTTTCGCTTGCAGAGAGGCACACAGAGCGCAATAGTACTGCGCTAGCTGCAGTGACTAGTGGTAGTACCTGGTTACTTTACTAACAAAAGACCAGTGACTAGCTGATAGTACCGCATGCGTCGAGGTGGGAGTATGAGCCGGCCTCCGGCAGCCAAGGAGGGACGAACTTGGCGGCACGAGCCCGCGTGGTGGGTTTGGAGGCGTTGTCGTGGATGTGTAGCACCGTGTGTGCTGGGGACGAGGCGTATTCGGTTGTCTACGGAACGTGTTGCGGTCTTAGGACTGAGCGTTATTTTTTTTTTCTAATATAATTTTAAATAGTGATATTTAAAATTATCTTCTCTCCTCCTACTCTCTTGCTAACAAACATCTGAACCCAAAATTCATATGTTTTCTCTATAAAGTATCCAAACATCTCGTAAGAACAATTCCCTTGTTTTCAGTTTTCATGGTGCTTTCTGTTTGGGCATATATGTGTAAACGTTCATTCATTCTTAAAATTCTAAAGCATTCAAATTCTTAGATCGTAAGTATTAGACCAGTGTGGTTGAAGTCCTAGATCAAGGTGGTCGAAATCTCAGACCAGTGGTCTTAAACCAGGTTGGTCAGAGCCTTAAACCATTGTGGTCGAAGGCATAGATCAATATGGTTGAAATTGGGTAGTAGAAACTTAGTGGTCGAAACTGAGTGATCGAAGTTATAGACCAGTTTGGTCGAAATCTTAAACCATGATGGTCTACGTCTTAAAGTGGTTTAATATGAACTTTATTACGACGGTTACTAGAGAGTAAGTATCTCGACCATAAATAGGATTTGTAGACGTCCAGACAAGAGTTAATCGATTCATTCTATTTTTTCAACTTCCTCTCTGTTCAACTGTGATGAAGAATTGAGCTGTCGAACCAATCCGTCCCTTCTCCTCGGCGTGCACCGGGGAGGAGGGTGAGCGGATATCTCTGTACCATTGTCGCATATTTCATCTGCACGGGCGCGGTAATAAGGTTTCTTGGCAGCGTATCCGCGTGACTACTCTCTGCACTGCTTCCTACGACTACTCGCTTCACAGCGACATTTACGATCTGCACTGCATCAAGTTTGCACTGCTTCCTGTTCATCATCACGCCTGACTGTAAGTTGATTCTACGACCAGTTTTTCCTGCTGTAATCATTCTGTTGAGTATATTTAGAAGTGCAATGAGTTGCATGTTGTTAATATCGTTTTATGCATCTCTAGTTATTTATGATCTTTGCTTCATAATAAAATCTAGAATTAAACTATTGTCCACATTTCCAACACTTTCAACTTGACATGGCAGAAAATATAGAGTCATCTATCATTAAAATTGGTAGTCTAATTTTGTGAAAGTGCTGTTATACGTACCACTGTCTCGTACGATATCTTTAATCAGATAACATTTATCACATAAACCCCAATAAGCAACGGGGTATAAAGCATACATGATTGTGCACCACCGGCGCTTTAATGCTTTCTGAATCAAAAGCGTCTCTCGATCAGCTTAAACGAGAAAACCATTCTTGTAAAGCTTTTAGCTAGAGGAGGGAGAAAATACCAGTACATGCCCTTGACTGCAAGGACGAATTCAGTGAAGTTGAATTGGTTAGGTTTTACGCTCATACATCTACGTACCAACCCTGCAGCCTAAATTAGTAAACAACCCTCGCTCGATGTGACAGTATGATCCAACTATGCCATGCAAGGAATCTCCATCCTGAGAGAGAGAGAGAGAGAGAGAGAGACACACACACACACTCCATGATAAGTTTGGCAGGATATGTCTTCTCAAGAAAAGAAAAAGATTAGCATGAGTTGACCGGCTCGATGTTCTTTCAAGAACAGTATCAAAAGAGATCATTTTCACCAAGTTACTTCCAAGCACTAGGGGCGCAATTCCTTGTCAGATTGCACTAACCTAGTCGCTTTCCTTCACCTTCAAAGGAGAGAAAATAAAGTCGAAGGCTTTATGGGGGTGCAGGGGCAAAATCAGCAAAGCTGCAGCAAATCGGCAAATTCTTTGGACCCACGTGTTGTAATCATAGAGCGTGACCTAGGACACGTGGCGCGCACCCGTGAGAAGAGCGCGGTGCGGGCGTCCGCAAAATAAGAATTTCGCACGAGAGAATGTTATCTTGTTGGGTAGTCCAGTTAGTAGGACATCTGATGTTAAATGCGGAGGTCAACGGGAAATTTTGGACGCGTTCTTCCTCTCTTTTCCTCGCTTCTGATGCGAATATGCTCTCGAATCGCTGTCGATACGTTCAGGTATCGAAACACGCTGATACAAATCGATTCCCGTGGTTCTTGTCATTCGTACCGTAGCCACCACGGTGAAATTTGACGTGTTTTTAACATATAATGTGTGTCTGTGTTTGGTTTGACCATATATACAGCAGTTTGTACGGCCAGAAAGAGCCTTAGGCAAACACTATCTACCATTGCACGCAAAAGCCATCTTGTAACCTTCGTTTTGTCTATACGTGACCTATCTAAAATTCTTTTACTGCATTTCTTCTTCTTCTTCTTCTTCTTCTTCTGTTCATATAAGATTTGGGGTTGTACCGTTGTAATCTCAAGTCTCAGTATCCTGCCCCAAATTTGCATTGTGGGTTTCATTAATTGGGTCCAAAATCCTCCTGAGGTTTCCTATTTTGGGCCGAATCCTGCTGGCACTGCAATGAACCACGTGAACATTTCTATGTTCCATCATTCCATTAGTTTTCTGGCCCAAATTTGAGCCATGGGCATCATTTCATTAGTTAGGTCTAAAATTATCTTTGAGTGGGCTTTAGTTGGATTTCTGGGCTCAAACCTGTCTGCTGGCCCTGCAATGAACCACACATGGAAAGTCTCCATGTGGTTCCATAATAATAATAATCCTCCGGTATAAATGGGCGCATTTTTTGCGGCCGGAGAGGGCGTCCACGTCGGCGGTTTTCCCTTGGCCGTCCGATTTGACGCTTCTCTCCTCCGTGGCCGTCCGATTTGCCTCGTGTTTTGCTTGCCTGCGCTTCCTCTCGTCCATCCAGCCTCTGCTCTCAGCCATTCGATGCTTTTCCGTCGTTCTCAGCCGTTTGATCCTTCCGGGCGGAGCGCTCCCACGCGCTGACACGTACGCTCCGCGTGTTGGAGTCTTTCACCGTTCGCTGCTTTTTTTCCTTCCTTATGCGCCGTTCGAGTCTCCCGGGTGTCACCAGCTCCGAGGTCGGCGCCGTCGCCGTGCTCAACCTCTCTAAGGCGGGGGGCTCTGGCGCGCTGGCCGCGTCCGCGTCTGCGCCGCTCCTCTGCGAGATCCTGGCTGCGCTCTCCACGCTCGACCTCAGCGGGAACAACTTCACCGGCGCCGTCCCCGCCGCCCTCGCGGGATGCTCCGGCGTCGCCACCCTCCTCCTTGGTGGCAACAACCTCTCCGGAGGTGTGCCCCTGGAGCTGCTCTCCTCGCTCCAGCTCCGGAAGGTCGACCTCAACACAAACGCCCTCACAGGAGATATCCCCGCCCCCTCCGGCTTGCCAGTTCTTGAGTACCTCGACCTCAGCTCCAACTCCCTCTCCGGCGCCATCCCGCTGGAGCTCGCCGCGCTCCCAGATCTCAGGCACTTGGACCTGAGCAACAACCAGCTCACCGGGCCAATGCCGGAGTTCCCAGCCCATTGCGGGCTCGACTTCCTCAGCATCCACAAGAACCAGATCGCGGGGGAGCTGCCCCGCAGCCTCGGCAACTGCGGCAAGCTCATCGTCTTGTTTCTATCCTACAATAGAATCGTCGGCACGGTGCCCAATTTCTTCGCCTCCCTGCGGAGGCTGCAAAAGCTGTTCCTTGACGACAGCCATTTCGTCGGGGAGTTGCCGGTGAGCATTGGTGAGCTTGTCAACTTGGAATGGCTCGTCATGTCGAGAAATGGCTTCACTGGACCTGTCCCTGAGGCAATTGGGATGTGTCAGTCCTTGATGATACTCTACTTGGATGGCAACCGGTTCACCGGTCAATTCCGCCGTTCGTTGGCAATTTGAGCAGTCTGCAAATGTTCTCTATCGCAGACAATGTCATTATTGCCGGGACAATTCCACGGGAGATTGCGAAATGCCGGGAATTGGTTGTGCTCCAGCTCCAGAACAACAGCCTTTCCGGGGCGATACCACGGGAGATTGCCGAGCTCAGCAAGCTGCAATAGTTGAACCTATTCAATAACCTGCTCCATGGGCCAGTTCCTCCAGCATTGTGGGGTTGGCTGACATGGTGGAGCTGTATCTCAACAACAACAGTCTAGGTGGAGAGATTCATCCTGATATCACTCACATGAGGAGACTAGGAGACATCAAATTGTTTAACAACAGCTTTACTGGCGTGCTTCCACAAGCCCTGGGGATGAACACAACACCAGGACTTTTCGTCATCGACCTCACTGGCAACCGCTTCCACGGTGCAATACCTCCCCTTCTGGGCACAGGTGGCCAGCTTGCCATTCTTGATCTTGGAAACAACTATGCCTAAGGTTTCTTTATACAATGGCCTTGCAGATTTCTGGAGTGGGGATTAGAGAACGGATGGGGTGACACTGCTGAAAGGTGCGAGGAGACAATCATCTAAGTGGACAGAGCTGGACCAGAAGTACCACTTCTCCTGCCAATTCACTACTGATATGATTGCCATGAACACTAGTGACTTTATCATCACTAGCACATACCAAGAAATTGCTGGAAGGTTAGTTGACTGAATCTTACTGCAAATTCAGTACTCTATGTTAAAAATAGAGTTGTATATCTGATTTTTAGAGATAGAGTTAGTTTGTATTCTAACCTTCTCCTGTAATCTATCTCCTGTAATCTGTCTCTGTATTCAGTTATCATCGAAACTAACCGAAACAGCCTGTAGCCAATACGGCAACATACATAAATACTCTGAATATATAAACAGA
The DNA here is from genome assembly GCA_036346395.1 of Hsuehochloa calcarea. Classification (NCBI taxonomy): domain Eukaryota; kingdom Viridiplantae; phylum Streptophyta; class Magnoliopsida; order Poales; family Poaceae; genus Hsuehochloa; species Hsuehochloa calcarea. The sequence goes on along the minus strand of CM070596.1, from coordinate 9,946,597 downwards.
ACAACATGAGAATCCAATTTACGGGTTCTCTCTCAACTAATCTACTTCTCTTCTTTTCATGGTATCAGAGCAACGATCCATTGCCACAACCGTGATGATGTCAGGATCTGGTTCTGGCTCTGGTTCTCTATCTGTTCCCATCTCATGTTGAGCGCCTCTTGGCTAAAAAGATAATTTGCATGCAAACCGATTGGGGTGGTGAATATCACAAATTACACACTTTCTTTAATCGTGTTGGCATCTCCCATCATGTTTCTTGTCCTCATGCGCATCAACAAAATGGTGCCGCCGAGCGTAAACATAGGCACATTGTTGCCGCCGAGCGTAAACATAGGCACATTGTTGACGTTGGACTATCCTTATTAGCTCATGCGACTATCCCTATTCAATTTTGGGATGAGGCTTTCATTACCTCCTGTTTCCTCATCAACCGAACGCCTAGCAAGGTCATCAACCTTGATACTCCACTTCATCGATTGCTTGGACTCCATCCAGATTATTCTGCCCTTAGAACTTTTGGTTGCGCATGCTGGTCGAATCTCCGACCGTACAACAAACACAAGCTTGCTTTTCGTTCCTCTCAGTGTGTGTTCTTGGGGTACAATCCAATTCATAAGGGCTACAAATGCTTACATCTTTCAACCAATTGCATTTACATTTCTCGTGATGTCGTTTTCGATGAAAGCATTTTTCCTTTCTCTCAAATATCCTCTCCACCGGCCAATGCACCCTCTGTGCAGCCTGTTTTGCTTCCTATTCCAACACAACATACTTCTGTTCCTTGTTCTTTGCAACGTCAGGATGTTGGGGTGATTTTCAGGCTAATGAGCATGAGCATATTTTGTCACCTCACACTGTTTTGCAGCAATCCACTACTATGCAAGTACCAGCATCCCCTGGACTGCCGGAGGCTACCGTGTCTTCAATAGCATCCCATGGACTGCCGGCGGCTACCTCGTCTTCATCTTCTCTTCCACCTCCTATAGCTCCGGCTGCACCTGACCGAGTACATCATATGGTTATCCGTCTACGCGACAACATTCGCCAGCCCAAGCAGCGAACAGATGGCACTGTGCCGTATTGTCGTGGTGCCTTCTCAGTTACAGCAGTGGAGCCTGAGACATATCAGGCGGCCCTTGGAGATGAGAGATGGAAGAACGCTATGGACGCCGAATACAGTGCCTTGCTAAAAATGAGACATGGCAGCTAGTTCTCTTTTCTCGGCAACATAACATCATTGATTGTCGATGGGTTTTTAAACTCAAGAGAAAGGACTGATGGATCAATAGATCGATATAAGGCAAGGTTGGTAGCAAAGGGGTTCAAACAACGCCAAGGTATGACTACGATAACACATTTAGCCCGGTGGTAAAACCAACAACTATTCGGCTTGTGTTGTCTCTAGCCGTGTCTAAAGGATGGACCCTTTGTCAACTTGATGTCCAAAATGCCTTCTTACATGGTGTTCTTGAAGAAGAGGTGTATATGCGACAACCTCCAGGATATATACATGCTGCTCATCCTCATCATCTTTGCAAGTTAAAAAAAGCATTATATGGCCTGAAGCAAGCGCCAAGAGCCTGGTTCTCTCGCCTAAGTTCTAAGCTTCAGGAACAACATTTTATTCCCTCTAAGGCTGATGCTTCACTTTTTGTTTATAATCAGCATGGAGACACTATGTATATGCTAGTTTATGTTGATGACATAATAGTAGCAGGCTCCTCTCCATAGGTCACAAAGAGATTACTTGAGCAGCTGCAAGAAGATTTTGCTATCAAAGATCTCGGTGAAGTGCACTACTTCCTAGGTATTGAGGTTCAGAAGAAACCGAATGGGTTACTTCTAACTCAGCGAAAATACATCAGTGACCTGCTTGAGAGAGCTCATATGAGTGGATGCAAACTGGTGAACACACCCATGGCCGCCACTGAAAAACTATCCAAGACTGAGGGGACTGCTCTATCAGCTCAAGAAGCCACGGCTTACAGAAGCATTGTAGGAGCACTTCAGTATCTGACGCTGACACGGCCTGACATTTCTTATTCCGTGAACAAAGTTTGTCAATTTCTCAGTGCACCTACAACTCAGCATTTGGCAGCTGTGAAGCGCATTCTTAGATATCTGAAGTATTCCTCTTCCGTTGGACTGAAGATCAGCAAGTCGTCTTCAACATTGGTGAGCGCATTTTCAGATGCTGATTGGGCGGGCTGCCCCAATGATCGGCGTTCCACTGGAGGCTATGCAGTGTACTTTGGATCAAATTTGATTTCATGGAGCTCACGCAAACAAGCCACAGTGTCGCGGTCTAGTATGGAATCAGAGTACAAGGCATTGGCTAATGCAACTGCAGAAGTTATCTGGATTCAGTCCTTGCTAGGAGAACTTGGCATTTTTCAGTTCTTCCCACCATGTTTGTGGTGCGACAATTTGGGTGCCACTTACCTCTATGTCAATCTTGTTTTTCATGCGAGAACCAAACATATTGAGGTTGATTATCACTTCGTCAGAGAAAGAGTTGCGCTTAGAGCTTTGGAGATACGGTTTATTTCGTCTCAAGATCAAATTGCCGATATCTTTACCAAGCCACTTCCTGTACGTCAGTTTGCAGGCTTAAGTCGCAATCTCAATCTTCTCAGTTGTGATTGAGGGAGGATGTTAAAGATAGAGTTGTATATCTGATTCTTAGAGATAGAGTTAGTTTGTATTCTAACCTTCTCCTGTAATCTGTCTCTGTATTCGGTTATCATCGAAACTAATCGAAACAGCCTGTAGCCAATACGGCAACATACATAATACTCTGAATATATAAACAGAACAACAGGAGGATCCAATTTACAGGTTCTCTCTCAACCAATCTACTTCTCTTCTTTTCACTCTACATGTAAGGATGCTTAGGTACTTATTCCTAGAATTATGAACACCACTACGCATTCACAATGCCGGGGCTTTGTCGCTTCTCCACGGGCATCAATGTCTTCGACCCAAAGTTCAACATTGCTGCACCCGGTGTTGATCAGTCCGTCTACTTCCCCTTCCCACAGAAACAGAAGCGTCTGACAGGTTTACACCCGCAGATTGAGGAGTTGCTTTGCAGCAAGGAGGACACTGATGGACACATGTAGGTCCCTTGGAAACACAAACTTTTCTTTTATTCGACAAAGTTGCTTACTATTGTGGTGACATGAAATCAGAGGGTATCTGGCAGACATAAACAAGCCAATCATATTCTCAATGGCAAGTCAGATGTTATACAAGCCAATCATTTCAAACTGGTTATACAGCACTCTTATTATACAAATATTATATTATGCAGGTCAGATGTTCTTCACCTGGAGACATTGCTGTTTCAGCATCTTCTACGAAAGAACACTTACCTAAAAAATACAACTAGCTAGAGGTACATTTGTCATACTCTTTTATATAACAAAGCCTTTGTGCTTTATTTTTTGTATACAATATCTTCCTACTATGCTGTCTACTCTAAATTTTTTAAAAAGCTATATCTACTCAAAACTAGAGCAACTATGCTAATATTTACTTCTATTATGCACAAAACAAACATTTCCAATTTCCGTGCGAACCATATTGAACTAATACAGATTAATTGTTCTCTTTCTACAGCAGATGTTGCGAGATCTACTCCTATGACGCAGCTTTGTTTAAACTACCGTCGATGTTGCCTACTTTTTTTAGTTACAATCAAACTATATATTATGTATATAGCTGTGTGGTGCTATAAGAAGACAACCATACAGCATGTTCCACCTTACACTCCAGATGCACACGTTCTCTTTTGCCTAATAAAAAACACTTTTGCTGTTAGGCAGCAAACACTATGTAGTTCTTACAATTGCCTCTTTATAAGCGGTATCATTTTGTCCCTACTTGTTTCATATTATGCATTGCATCATACTCGATTTTCTATTATGCAGCTTTCATATCAACTCACAACACGCTTACTTTCCCAACAGTCTCCCAAATGCCTGATACAAATATTCTAAACCATTAAAACGTACTCAATTTATCTATCAATATGTTCATGCTTAAAATGTAATAACATATTTCCTATTTGTTTTACTACATCGTTGTTTTTCAAATCTTCTAATTAGTCACTTATCTATCAATATCCTAATTTCACTCTTCGTTAATTACTCGTGTATCTATGGGCAAATGCTCTAATGGAGTTGGGCATGAGGGACATTCTTTGCCTACAAATATAGAAATGGGGTAATCCTTTGTCCATCGAGTAAATGAACGTGAAGTAAACGGACGTCCATCCGTGCCCGTCACGTCCGTTTACCCACCAACCAACACTGAGAGGTGGGCCTAAAGAAAACCATAATTAACGGTATCACATACCCATTCATTCGGCACCCATTCCCTATCAGTCCACAGTCCCCAACAACCCCAATCCCAATCTCATCTCCCGAATCCCGCACACCGCACCACCACCCGTTTGCTCCCGCCTCCCGATTCCTACGGCTCGCTCCCGTCTCCCATTGCCGTCCGCACCACCCCGTGTCCCGCCCCATCCTGCCGCTCGGCCGCACCACCACCGATTCGCCTTTGCCGCTCACCTCCTCTCCCTCCCGGGCATGTGCCGCTACCACGACATGCATGTGGATGGCGGTACCGCTGCCGGGTATGAGCAGGTTCCCTCCTCTCATGCTCTGGGAGTATTTGGCATGTGTTTGCTTACATCGACATGCATGTGGACTGGCAGGTCGATCGCCAGCATACGGTATGAGGATGGTTCTCTGCTTTGTTTAGGCTTAGATTTTTCGACTTATAGTTTAAAGTCAGTTTTTTGGCTTAATCATCTTATGCTCGTGCTTTGGTGGAGTATTTAGGATGTTAGCATTGAGTTGTGTGTGAAGGATAAAAAGGCAGGAAAATAATGGAAGCTAGTGGAAAAAATGAAGCAATATGCATTTATATATGGATGATATTTTGAGAGTAATTTCAACGAAATTTAGTGGCAAATGGGTATTTCATTCCGTAAAAGTAAAAAAGCCATATCTCTCATGACTTATGACTTTTAGGTTTAAAATAGTTTAAATTTTTTATAAGCTGAATAAAAAACAACTTTTTGTTTAGATTTTGACTTTTTTTACTTATAAATTAGACAAAAGCCTAAACAAAATGTGCATACACTGAGCATTACAGAGTGGGTGTACGCTTATGTACAAGTCTATAACCAGCCAACGGATCAGATCCACGCATCGGCTTCCCCATACAGATCTCGAGAGTCGAGACCGCATCGAACGTCTCTCATCGTCCCCAGGAAAACAACACAACCAGCACGCCGAAAACGCGAAGCTCCGGGCACACCACGCCACCATTCCGTCTCCGCCTCCTCCCCCATCGCCCATGGCGGACGAAACCCTCGCTCCCTCCTCCCTCGCCTCGTCACCAAAACCCTAAACCCTAGCCCAACTCCAGTTCCAATTTCACAGATCCGCCGCCGCTATGGGGCCCCATCGAGACGTCCGCTTCGTCTCCTCCGGCGTCAAACTCCCGAGCGCCCCCGGCCCCTGCCCTGCCCCTGCGCCCGCCCTCCTCTCCGCCGCGCTCCCGTTCGCGCACATCGGTCGCGCCATCGACGCCGCCGCTCGCCGCGTCGCCGCGTCGCTCCCCCGCATCCCCGTCGCGCGGGCCGACACGGCGGCGGCCCCGCCCCTGCCCCTGCCGCGGAGGCACGGGAAGGACGGCGGAGGGGGAGGGGGCGGGGGCGGGGGCGACGGTGGGGCGGGGCGAGGAGCGGGTGCTGATCAGCGAGGTGGCGGTGCGGGGCAAGGACGGAGAGCCCCTGGAGCGGCCCGAGCTTGAGGAGGCGGCCGTGGCGGCGCTGCACGCGTGCCGCCCCAACGCTGCGCTCACGGTGCGGGAGGTGCAGGAGGACGTGCACCGCGTCGTGGAGAGCGGCCTCTTCTGCTCCTGCATGCCCGTTGCTGTAGACACCCGCGACGGCATTCGCCTCGTCTTTGAGGTCCGTTTTTTGCTTGTTTCCTAATTCCCCTCATCAATGCTTATTTCTGGAACTGAGGGTTGCAGACTTTGGGTTGTTTTGTGGTTTAGGTGGAGCCGAACCAGGATTTCCATGGGCTTGTCTGTGAGGGTGCCAACATGCTTCCGTCCAAGTTCCTGGAGGACGCATTTCGTGACCGCCATGGTAGGACTTTTAATTTTTCTCATGTTTAACAGCCTGCTATGGTTATGTCGTGGAATGTTGCTATAGATTAGTTGAATTGATGGTATGTGCCTGTCAGGGTGAACTTTTACATTTGGCTCATTCACTTTGCACAGTGTTACATTAACTGCTACTACATGTTAGTAGCTTTAAGCAATGTAAATTTATATATTTTTTCAATTAATAGTTTGGGCAAAGAGTTACCATGAGTAAATAACATTGATTAGTATCACATATATCTACCTAGTATAACATTAGTCTACAATGGTAGGGCATTGAGAATTAGCACGTCATTTTTTTCAGCTTTTGGTCGTAATAGGATTTCACTAGATTAAATGATGCAGCATAGTTATGAGACATTGACAATGCAAAAGTGGTCAGCAAATAAAGCACACTGCTTTGTAGTATCGCACTGTTCTCTTATTGTTGGTTTAGTCTTGATCTTAGAATAATATCGTTTTTCCACACTCCCCAGAAATTCATGGTAACATAGATCAATCTATCGCGACCTAATCTCTTGGTATCCTTTCTTTATAGGGAACATCTCATTGCCTCGTGTAATCTTAATGTACTTCTGTTAGCTTGTTGAATTTGTTGTCAAGGCCCAATTGAGTTTTTGGCGTTACATTATGCAGGGAAAATAATCAATATAAGACATTTGGATCAAGTGATCAAGTCTGTTAACGGATGGTATCAGGAGCGTGGTCTAACTGGCTTGGTAAGCGGGGGAATAATCAATATAATTAATGTCCCACTGTCATACATAGTTTCATAATACTCGTTGTGTTGTGCTATTTGGTGTTGTATTGTAATTTGTTTAAGAGCATTGCCTTGCCGAAAAAAGGTGTCTAGTGCCCATTTATCTTAAAGAACATACTCTGTAACTTTTTGGCCTTATAGGGGCGTACTATCATGGTAATTGGGTTGTTATTCTCCGCCTTCTCTAACCCACTAGGCACAAGCCATAGTATATCTCTCATCAATATGAAATAGGCACGGCATACAACATAGTTTTCAGTATTTCTTGGTATGTAAAGTAGAACATATAGAAGCTATGAATTTCTATTATCAAATCATGGTTTTGACTCTTTGTGGTCTTAGTCCTAACATAACTATAAATATGATGTTGGAAAATGTGAATGTGTGGTAGTTAACGACCTATTGGCTAGTTAAATTTACCACAAATTTAGTTGCCTACTATGTCAAAACTCAAAAGCAACGCCTTTTACAGTTTTAACTTGCAAAACATATTTTTATTGCTAATGATAAATCAATAAAGATCCTTGATGTGGCTTCAGGTTTCATATGCCGAGATTCTTTCTGGAGGAATTCTGAGGCTACAAGTTTCTGAAGCTGAGGTTAATAATATCAATATTCGCTTTCTGGATAGAAGAACGTGAGAACCATAGCTTGACTTAGTGAGATTCTCTTCACTGATCAATGTTTTATAGCCATGTAATATTCTGATCTTTCTTATCTTCGTCCTTCTCTGTCTATTTCGCTGTCATTAGTGGTGAACCAACTGTTGGTAAGACGCAACTAGAGACCATACTCCGGCAACTTACCACCAAGAAGGGGCAGGTCAGAGCATTTTCAAAAGTTCCCTTGCTGTATTTGTGTTTTATCTACTTTAGAAGCACTATTGATGACAGTTATAATTGTTTATTTCTATAATGTCCTTATTGCAGCATTTTACATGGTATATGATTTTAAGAACCATTTCCATTTGACACTTGATGATACCGTCGTACTGTGCATTGAAGCATTGCTTTTATGTGGTATTGAAGTAGCTATGCAAATGCTAGAACCAAAATCATAAGAACTACAGTTACAAACTTACAGTGGATGTAAACAAGTGTGGTCGGAGCCTATCTACCGAACTCTCTGATCATTTATGTATAATTTTTGCATACACAAACATAATTTTTGCACAATTTCTGTATTCTGAATCTATTGAAGGAGCACTTGAACAATCTGAACTAAAAGTATTTTGGTAATAAATATTTAGACTTGGTTGGATGCTAATTTTATGCATCATGTCCTGTAGCCTTGATGTTGTGACCGACATCTTATCTGTCTAAACTTCTAATGATGAAAATAGGCTTACAATAGAGCACAAGTGAAAAGAGATGTTGAGACAATACTCACTATGGGAATTATGGAGGACGTTACAATAATTCCTCAGCCAGTCGGAGGTGAAGCTAATTTGTTTAGTTCCCATTTTTTAAACTTTGTCTTTCTTAAGTATCTGTGTTCTTACTTATGGTATTCTGCAGATTATAATAAAGTTGATCTTGTCATGAATCTTGTTGAACGCCCCTCTGGTGGTTTCTCTGCTGGTGGTGGCATTTCGAGTGGGTGAGTACAAGTAGTAGTGCTTGCTAATTGAACTCAATTGACTGAATTGTATGCTTTCATAAAATATGTTTCTCCTGAAGTGTTGAAGTGATAAATATGATTTCAAAGACCATATTTAACATATCTGCAAATTACATTGCAAATTTTAGTCGTAACATCTACGTATGTGATAAACTGATAATAGACATGTTGTGTTTTCTGCAGGATAGCAAATGGACCTCTTTCTGGACTTATTGGCAGGTCAGCAGGTTCTTTCACAGTTTAATGTGTATGTCATGAGCTAATCTGGTCCTGTTTGTAATGCTAGGATTTTGACATGTGTCAACCTACTCTTAACACAAGGGTCGTTGCTAATTGTGTTATCTTGTTTCCTCTGGAATGTAGCTTGTGTATTTATGTAATGTTGCGATGGTGATTTTTTAGAAATCAGGTTTCTTAACTCCATTTGGGTTTTGAGCCTTTTTGGATGGGCTTAACATTCCCAAGAAGCTTCATGAGTTATCAACTATAAAGAATGAAATATGGGCTTAAGTTACATGTTTGGAGCGGCCTAAGTTAAGATGACCCACCAAAACGCAAGCAGCCTTTAGGCACTGGGCAGATTTAGATGTTGATTTTAATTTTGTAATTGATCTTAGATTTACTGACATAGATGTGCCTGGATAAACTGAAATTGCACATGTCTAAATTTTTTCGCACACTGGTGTTTTAAAACAGCTTTGCATATTCTCATCGGAATGTTTTTGGGAGGAGCAAGAAGTTGAATCTCTCACTAGAGAGGGGTCAAATAGATTCCATATTTCGATTAAACTACACTGACCCTTGGATTGACGGCGACAATAAGAGGACCTCCAGAACTACCATGGTTCAGGTATTCCTTTAATATGATATCTTCTTCACAGTTCCATGATTCCATCAGTTGAGAATCATGTATATGTTCTTACAATTACTTTCTTTGCCAGAACTCTAGGACTCCAGGAACACTTATCCATGGTGGGGACCATCCTGACCATGGGGCCCTTACAATTGGACGAGTTACTGGTGGCATTGAATATAGTCGACCGTTCAGGCCTAAATGGAGTGGTACACTTGGATTAATATTTCAGGTAAACAAGTGAATCCTATGTCGTATTAATGAAGTATATTTTTCTCCCTAGCCCCTACTTGGAGACAAATCCCAAAATAGACATGATCACAGTGACGTTAGTACCACCTTAGGTAATATAATTTGGATAAAGATACATGAGCACAGTTTTGTACCGGTGTAGGAAACAAACGAAACTGACATTGTTGATTTTGTTTAACATCCGCTGTTTGCTTTGCTTACCTATTCTTAAAAGGAAAAAAATAAGCCAAATTGCATTCTACTGAGTACTGACTAACTTTCTCTGCAGCATGCTGGTGCTCGTGATGACAAAGGAAACCCTGTCATTCGAGATTTCTATAACAGCCAATTAACTGCCAGGTCTCAAATCTCGATGTCTCATTTACCTTTATTTTGCACCATAGATATGCTTGGCTACACCATGAATACAATTGTCCAATTAAGTTACTCTTTGAGGTGTTCCTGTCATGACAATGCAGCGGAAATGCTTATGATAACACACTACTTGCTAAGCTTGAAAGTGTCTACACAGACTCTGCAGACCATAGCTCTACAATGGTTGGCATTTATCCTACTCCATTTCTGCTGCTTTGTGATTTAATCGTCACAATATCTAATCTCCTACCATTGTTGCTGCTTCTAGTTCGTTTTCAACATTGAGCAAGGCCTTCCTATTCTCTCCGAGTGGCTTAGTTTCAACAGAGTGACAGCGCGTTTAAGGCAGGGCTATGAAATTGGCCCTGCTCGACTTCTTCTAAGGTATGTTTTAGTGCATATCTTGCCATTCATGGACCTCAGACAAAAAATACGAGTGTGACCTGAAGGTTTTGTATAGCAAATTGCACTTTCATTTTTTTCGGTTATGTTACTCATTCCCCATATCACTTTCTATGTGATCTAGTGCTTCTGGAGGTCACGTGGAGGGAAATTTTTCGCCTCATGAAGCATTTGCAATTGGTGGGACAAATAGTGTAAGAGGATATGAAGAAGGTGCTGTTGGTTCTGGCCGTTCATATGTGGTTGGTAGTGGAGAAGTCTCTTGCCACATGGTAGGTTTTGCCTCTTTTTTTTTCTGGAGTATTGAATTTTTTTGTCTTTTTAAAAAGGGAATTGACATGAAACCCCCCGTACAGTAAAATACGGACACAACAATATGCATTTCCCCATAAATACCTAGTTGACAACACTGATATGCATATATAAAGAAGAAAGTAAAAATGGTAATATTTGGAATTAATTAACAATTTAAGACAGTTTTGTTTGTTGAATTGGATGTATTTAATAGTTAATACTATAGTTAACTTGGCGAAGCAAACTAACAAATGCACAAGATATGAAATAGTTACAATTTATTTGTTGTATCTAATACCAAATATGTCAGTTGTATAACTGCCAATCAAATATTTTCTTTAAGACAGATATAGTCCAACACTTGGATTAGATCAATCTGAAGAATTATATATGTCAGATCAGTGTAACATATCCAATGTGTGCTGAACGTAGATGAATGACCTAATGAAAATGTACTACCTAGCTGTTTGCTGTGCATGTTTGCACCTTCTTAGCCATCCGTCCATGCATAGATAGGCTACTTTAACAACTAATTAAATGTCAATATGAAGATTGCTATCTGCAATGACACCAAATGAAGATTACTTGTTGCTGTGCTACTATGATTCGCATCGTGCCTGCTGATCTCATTCATAAAAAACTAACTTTTACACCATCATTATGATTACTCACTACTAGTTTTGTATGTAGTTTGGGCCACTGGAAGGTGTGGTCTTTGGTGATTATGGTAGTGATGTTGGTTCTGGTCGTAAAGTTCCTGGTAAGTTATGTTCTACTCACATTTTGCCCATACGGTCATTTTGTAGTCCCAAATTTGTGGCCTTTGGTCCTAAAGCAGGCTACTCAGATTCAGAAATTAGAAATTTATTTATTTTACCTCTTATTCTAGTTAATTAAGGAAATCTAGCAGTTGCTGGAACAAGTCTGTTATACTTTCAGATTTTGCAGTGATAGCGTCCCTTTTTGCTAAACCCGGTACTCATTTGGACCATCTCTGGTGATTGCTTGTTTAGGTGACCCAGCAGGAGCCCGTGGGAAACCAGGAAGTGGTCATGGGTACGGTGTTGGCATCCGTGTGGACTCCCCACTAGGCCCTCTGCGACTTGAATATGCTTTCAATGATAAACAAGCAAGACGATTTCACTTTGGGGTTGGCTACAGAAATTAACCTGTGTGAGCATCTGTTATGTTCATCTGCGTGATCATCCATTTGATTCGCCGAGCATTTGCCTCTGGTAGGACATAGTGCCATTTCTTCCCTTTCTTTACGATGTTGATACAAGTTTTGCAAAGCAAATTTTGTTTAGCCCAGATTGCCTTATTGTAACAAATTTTGTTTAGCCCAGATTGCCTTATTGTAACATATAATTTTTTTTCCTTTTCTCCTGTAAACGATCCTGGAGGCTGGAATCAGAGGGGAAAAAAAGAGAGCCCCCAGCTGGTAAGTATTGATGATTCATGCCAACAGTATTAGTGAAAGGCCCTGTGGTAAAATCAAAACGAGTTTTGTCGATGTGAAATTTGAGTAAGAAATCAAAATTGAGGACTTGTGTCATCGATGTGGCAAGTTCACTTTTCCGCAACGGTACGTCTTGGCAGTTGTCACTATTTGTAGTGTACTGGAGTCCAGAGTCCCGACTGGTTACAAAATCTGAGCGTCTCTTTTGGAGTCAATCACAGCTTAACCAGCATAGGTGAGTATTTCAAGATATCATCACCTGTCTCGTGACAGTTTGCACCAACCAAAGCTATGGTCGTACACATGGGTCTGTCTGAGTCATGACGAGCTGCACCATGCTCCGGTTTTCCTCAGGCCTCGAGATGAAGAAGAGCCTACCAACAATGAAAGTGGGCTGGAGAGTACTCAGAATCTTCCATCCATGACAGATAAGCATAAGCAGTGCCTGATGGATCAAAGATATACGGTATGACTCCTTTCTTCTCATTTGCTTATGATATTATAACCATGACATCATGACAATTCTCGGTGTATTTTGAGTTGCCCCTCATTTTTGGTCGGTGATTGTGTTCTCTTCTCTATCAATGAAATGGGAGCGAAGCTCCTGCCCTTGTTCAAAAAAACATGACAATTTTCATGCAGTGTATACGAGGCGAAATTTTGGATGAGATTTTTAATGTTTGTTTCAGTTTTCCCCCGATTTTTTTGGCAGTTACTACAAGTGCAGGCGCATGCTTTATGTCGATGGATGAGCACAAGTGCCTGTACAGTCACAGTAACTCCAAATACTACTACACACGCACCTCACATTCAGCTAGCAAATACAGACACGATGGAGCAACAGTTATTCCAGATCAACAGCAGCAGTACATCATTTTGTCGCACGTTGTCTTCTCCAAAACTTGCAGCAGCCCAGCTGTCTTTCTGCACACTCCATCAGAGATGAGTGTCCTAAACTAGCTAGTTTGTTGATGTGTGGCTGCCATAACATTTGTCTTCAATCAAACTAGTGCTGCAATGCATTGCCTGCAGGCTGCAGGTAGTCATCCTGCAGGGGGTTGTTTGAACAAGTTGGGCAGGCTAATCAAGACCCAGGAGACCATTTCCTGGGGATCATGCATGAGATCATACGCAGCTAGAAGCTGACAAGCCAGATGCAGCCACCAGTTAACAGTGTGTGATCAGCACATGATGGGAGGGAGAGACCAGCCTGGGGTTTCTTGCAGCGGCCCGATCGACCGATGAAGTTCGCATTCACGATCATGGGGTTTCTTGCAGATTTATCTCCCTTGGAGACATCTGAGGACAGCGAGGATGCTTCAGCTGTTTGTTCATGGTAATCTTCTGCCATTCAGCATGAGACTTCAATGGAAGTCACTTTAGTATCCTAAGAGAGCCACCATATATGCATATATGTAGTGCCAATTAAGCCCTGCCATTACTTGTCCACATCCATGCACCGCAAATCCTGATCTAACAAGGTCAGATTCATATATAGATAGAGATGTTGGCCTCCCAACTAACTGCAATTGCAACACTGCAACTAAAGCAAATGCTATTGCATTCCATCATTCAGCTGTGGCTAGGCACATGAAATGAACCGGAGTCTTATGGTTTTACAGTTTCGGTTGAAATGGCAGCTAGGGTCATATATATGCTACATGAAAAGAATGACCTTTTCATGTTGCAAAAGATGTAAAGAAGCACACCACCGAATCAGTGGCCATGTTGTTAAGCTTGGCACTCCATGGCACTTTCAAGACCAAGAGTAGCATATATATGCAGGTCAGTGTTACATATAATATGTTGCATGCATGTAACCAGGTCACTGAAAATGAGAAAGAGAAAAACAAAAGATAACCTAAAGATCAGCGGTGGCACTACGTACATTACCAGCCTAGCTAGCTGGATAGTTCAGAGAAAAGAAAAGAAAAAAATCTCTAAATTAAGTTGCTGCATGCCTAGCTTGTCAATGCAAAAGTAGCATTCCAGCGACAACTTTTCCGGGCATACCGTTGCATTTTGGCTATCATCGTCTAGGGTGAACCTCCTCCGCATACATATCATGCATGTCCTAATTTCACAGATTGGCATCAAAGGCCAGAGGGACACCGGTGAGGGTATCTTGTATTCTTGTACGTATGCATGCAAAGGCTCCTAAATAGGAAACGAGAAAGCACCTTGTCATCCTCTAGCTTAGTAGCCCATCCAGAAAATGTGCTAGTGCGTACCATGCACACTGTACAGCCTTAATTTTTGTGTGTGTGTGTGTGTGTGTGTGTTACGTTAAGGCTTGCGAGGAGAAGCTAGAATGTGATGCACACACAGTGCTAGCTAGCTAGCCAGCCAGCCAGAAGCTGGTCCTGACACTACAGTACGTTTGAGATTTGCGGGCGTTTAACTTCAGCCCGGCGCTAAGCTATCGAAGGAATTGCTTGCGTTGATACGTTTCTTTCTCATGTGACCACGATGAAGCAATGCACAGTGCTTCTTGCGGTTTGTTTTTTCGAAACGAAAGGTTCCGCCGATCAATTAATTAAAGAAGGGTAGGAGTTTCACAAGTATAGTACAATAAAGGGGAGCGAGTCCCCGCAAGGGCAAGACCACACCAGCCGACAGGGGGCTAGGACTACAAAAGGGAGAGCGACTCCTAATCAAGGTTCGTGGAGCATCATTTTTATTTGCTCAATCGTCTCCTTGGTTTGCGCTATATCTTTTTCTACTGTGGCTTGTTTATTCTGAAAAACTCTACAATTTTGCTCTTTTCATACATTTCACATGATGTAAATTGCTATGCTATTGAATTCACATGTTTAGGCTTTTGGGATAGCACTAGAGGTTTGCTACCACCAGTCGATGATGCTAGAATAATAGGAGGATTGGAAAAGTTGTAGGATATCGAAGTTGTACCACCCTAGCACTAGGGTCCACACAACCGAAGCAAATGGGCAGCAAAGGCATAGGTGGTCCCCTCTTTCATGGTGGTTGTTACAAAACATGCAAGATTAGTGGTGAGGCTAACCTCGGATCGCTAGAATGTCGGCCGTTAGGATCTTGTTTTGGACTAAGGTCCATGCGAAAATTTGCATTTGTTTTTCGCCCTTGTTTTGCATATGATTTTAGTGCGGTAGGTTTCGTAGCTCCCTCGGAACTGCACAAGATATGCCGATTTGCATGTGTACTGTTTGTGGTCTGTCCAGCGCCATTTGATGACATCTGGCATACTCGGTTGTAATTGGATCCCCTATAGACCCAAAGATGTACAAATTCTTCTAGCTGAGTAGAGTTGGGTATTTTCCCTCGGAGTGCTCCAATCCAATTATTGTTGTGCAAGTCATCATGGACTGGTCTATTTTTCCTCCTAGTGACCGCGAACAGATTTGGGGTGAGGATCTTTGGCGTGTCTCCTTCTAGCCATCTATTGTGCTAGAACTTTGCCTTAGTGCCGTCGTCAATCATTATGTCAGTGGAGATGTTTGAAGAGGTGTTTGTCCATGACGTCGCATGGTGGCACAATTCCAACCCAAGGTTTGGTGGGTCTCGTCCAATCGTTCCAAAGCCAGCGTAGGCATAGCGCTCTACTAAATTTCTCCAAATCCATGACACCGAGTCCACTGAGGTTTTTTGGTCTATAGACTTTTGTCCAGTTTGCAAGGTAGTGGCCTCCATTTGCATCTTCCTTACCTTTCCAAAGAAAATATCTTCACAATTTGTCCTTCTTTTTTTGGCCCACTTGGCTAGTGGGAAAATGGTCAGGTGGTATGTCGGGATAGACGAGAGAACTAAATTGATCAATGTAGTCTTTCGGCTGGGGAGAGGAGCCTCCCTTTCCATCCTGGTATCCGCCCTCCCATTTTTTCTATGATCGGCAACACGTGAACCCTTTTGAGTCCTGTTGGAGGCCAAGATAGTGACAGGGGAAGTCCCTGCGCTCACGGAGGAAAGTTTGGAGTAGGGAGTCGAGGTTGATCCCTTCGCATCTTTTAGGGTGCACTGTCGACTTTTGGAAGTTTATGGCGAGTCCTGTTGTTTGCCCAAAAATAGTAAGGATCTGCTGGAGCGCATCAAATTCTTCCTTTATTGGATTAACGAATATAACTGCATCGTCCGCTTATAATGAGGTTCTCATTTTTGTGGCTCTAGGTGGCAAGGGCACGAGGATGTTATGCTTTGTCGCTAGGTCCAATATCTTTTGTATTGAATCTATTGCGATGATGAAGAGGATTGTCGATAGCGGGTCCCCCTGTCGCATTCCCAGCTTATGTGGAAAGCTTTCGCCTAGCTAACTATTGAGAAGGGCTCTCAAGGACGCTATACCGAAAAGGATGGAGATCCACTTGCATCAACGGTGACCAAAACATAGAGCCTGCAGGGCTTCAAGAAGATATCCCCAGTTGGCCAATTGAGAGTGTCAAACGCTTTCGGGATGTCCAATTTTAGGAAGAGAGCTGGTGTTTTGGTTCAGTGGAATTCCTTCACGATATTTCGAGTGTAGAGGAAGCTATCTTGAATGCAACGTTTTTTTATGAAGGCACTTTGGCTGGGGAAAATGATACATTCTAGGCTTGAGGCTAATCTATTTATCAGAAGTTTGGAGAAAATCTTCGTGACACTGTGCATGAGGCTGATTGGCCTAAAGTCATTTATCGATGAGGCATCTGATTTTTTCGGATGAGCACGATGTTGTATTTGTGGATTTGGTCAAAACCTAAGCTGCTTTTGATGAACCACGGAGGTCCTGATTTGATCCGATCTTTCGATGAGACGATAAATTCGGTAGAAGTCATTCAACTCTCACGATCCTGGCAATGAACTCGCAAGGCTCGAAACCACGCAATCGCTGAACTCGCTCGACAAGTCGTTATCAACCGTGCACGAATACCCAGATGACCTGATCACGAAGATCAATTTCTGCATACACCGAAGAAGCACACAAGAACAAGGTAAAACACAATCTGAAATTGCAAATAGGATTGAAATACTTGATAAATTGGGATTCTGAAATGGTATTATGGTTGGTCTAATCGACACAAGCCAATACACGAAGTTGCATTGTAGCTAACTTTTGACTCAACAAAATTCAAGAAAACTAGAGGGATGCAGCCTCCTTAAATAGGGGAGGAGGAGCCGAACATAGCTAAGAAAATAGGAGTGAGACTATTTATGATACTATTCATATATAAATAGTACCTCATAAACAGTACAAGCCGCCTAGGGTGGCGCCTTCCCTTGGGCCCAAGCATTATAAGGCTCAATTTGGCCCAAATAGGTGACACAACACTTTCTTTTGGTGATTACAATGTGCATAGAAGGAATTTAGAGGTGTGGCTAGATCCGTTGGAAAGAGGACGGATAAGCTTTCCATCGAATACTCGTGGAGCTCCAACAGACTATGTATGTGAAAGTTATGCACGTTTGAAGTCATTGCTGTCTCCGGAGGCCGAATTGGATTCCAAAACGTGACCAGCTCGAACTCTTGCTTAGCCTGGACAAAAAGTGATACGATGCTGCACAAATACATATTTTTATCATTAGATAGCATCATATAGTTCATATAATATAAAGGCGCTCTTAAAAACGAGCTCACCTGATAATTTAAGTGAAGTGTACAAGCTTTTGTAATTGGAACAGTAAACATAACAAATATGGTTGTATCTGTAGGGGTCATGTCCTCATCATCTTTTGTCATATAGCTACTGGAAAGCATGCAACAAATCTATCTTTATTATGTCCCAACATTCCATGTAAAAAGATACCGTGAAACCATCCGGTTCGGACACCCTGTTTGCTGGAGAAGATGGTTTGTCTTATTTCCTCTTCGCCAAAAGGGTCCTCAAGGTGAGAGAGATCATGCGGTTGGTATCCTAGGAAGTGTCAATCAAATGTGCACAATCTAGGAGAAGTCTTACCCAATTGTCTCTTGAAGTAGGTTAGGATCTGTTCTATGGCCTTCTTGGAAAAAACTACTCCTTGATTTGTTTGTAGGTAGAGAATGTATTTTTTCTCATGCGCACAGACGCTGTTAGTTGAAAGAATTTTGTGTTTGCATCCCCTGTTTGATCCAGGTAAGTCTAGATTCCTATTTCAATCTAGCATTTTCTATTGTCGCTAAACCCAATATTCACAGTTTTAAATTTTTTCCATTAAATCTATCTCTTCGCAAGAAAGCCGTCGATGCCCTTGTGCTACATCCAGTCTCGAGATTACTTCCTTTACTATTGCCAGTTGAAGTTTCGTGCTTCCAATCTTTGCTTTACTCCATTTCCTCGGCACCTTGGCTACCCGAGATAGCTTAATTTGTAGTCTTTTGAGAGCATTTTCAGATGTAACGTTTTTGTTCCAAACTTCGCTACCTCTTCCTTGAAGCCTTCAATGCGAGTCCAAAAGTTCTCAAATTGGAAGTGATTATTTGTTTCAGTGTGAAGCACTCTTAGCAGGAATGGGGTGTGGTATGAGATGATTGTCGGCAATGAGTGGAGAAAACAATCAGGGAAGAGGAGTTCCCAATTAGTGTTACAAAACACCATGTCAATTCTTGTGAGCGTTCGGTTTTGTCCATTATTGAACCAAGTGTATTTCATGCAGTTAAGGCGAAATTCCTTTAGGTGAGATAATCCAAGGTGGTTTTGAAGGTGTCGTTAAGGTTTGAGTCGCATTTGTCCGCGATTTGATAGATGAGATTTAAATCTCCCAAGATGATCCATTCTTTTGGAATGGTTTGCGCTATCGATCTTAATTCTTGAAGGAAAGCTAGCTTGTCCGCGTCTTCTTGGGGGCTGTGGACCCCTGTGATGGTCCAACTAGTGTGGCCAGCTTTCGTCGTAATCTTGGCCATAATTTTGTTTGTGGAAGGTGTTGTTTCGAAAAGTTCAAAAAAGTCATATGAACATGCAAGGAGGATACCACCTCTCGTTTGATCGTTTGGGAGGAAACAAAAATTATCCGAGAATTTGGGTCCTAAAGTTCGGAGGACTGTCATTCGGTCAAAGGTGGTGAGCTTGGTCTCTTGGAGACAGATGATTGTGTTGGCCTTGCTGTAGACGAGCTCGTGTACTGTGTCACGACGTGGTGTTGTATTAAGGCCTCTCACATTTCGAGTGAGTATGCGGAAATTTTCCGTAGACATGGTGGAACTGGTGGGAGACTACTAGGGTTGTTGGATAGGCACTGGCTGAAGAAGTTTCGGCTGAAATAGCTAAATAGTGACTGCCGTATCCCTCTAGATGGTGAGGACTGGGCGTAGCAGCAGCTAAAGTGGAGACGCATTCCAAATGGTAAAGGGGTGTAGGTACTGATGAGAACATGACCCCTATGGATACAACCATATTTGCTATGCTTGTTGTTTCGGTTACAAGAGCCCGTACGCGTCACTTAGATTATCAGGTGAGCTCGTTTTAAGAGTATCTTTATATTACATGAACTATATGATATTGCCTAATAAATGTGATGTTATTTTCATAAATAAAAGACAGAGAGTGGTTGATTTGCAAGAGTTCGAGCTGTACCTATTCTGGAATCCAATTCGGCCTTCGAAAATAGCACTGACTTCAAACGTGCATAACTTTCACATACGGAGTCCGTTAGAGGTCCACCAGTACTTGATGGAAATATTATCTTGTTATCTTTCTAACGGATCCAACCCCACCTTCAAATTCCTTTTGTGCAGGTCGGAATCGTCAAAACAATCCAGCACGGTGACAACCCAACATGCCTATAGTAAAAAGGCCATAAATTTTGCAAACGGAGTCCGATTCGGGTGTTCTTGGGCTTGTTGGAAAGCTTATTCTGAGAGCTTTCCAATGGATCCAGGCTCACCTTTAAATTCTTTCTGTAGACTTCAGAATCGTCAAAAGAAGAAGCTACATTACCTATTTGGGCTAAATTGGGCTTTGTAATCATACTCAACTTGGCCCATATGCTGGCGGCCCACCTAGGGGTGTGGTTACTGTTTATATGAACAGTAATCCATGGGTTTAGTCCCACCCCGCTATTTCTTTTAGATTTGTGGCTTCCCCTTCCTTATATAAAGAGGTCGCACCCCTCTAGTTTTCTCGGATTTCGTTGAGTTAAGGTTTAGCAATTGTGCAAACTATTGTTCTTCAGTTGTGTCGAACGACCACCTGTTAAGACATCCTTTAGAATCCCACCTTATGAAATTTCCTAAATATTTGCAATACAACTGATTGCATTTTATCTTGTTCTTGCGTGTTCTTCGATTGCATGCAGGAATAGACCTTCGTGGTCAGGTTGATCGTGCTTCCAGCTGGTCAATAACACCTCAGAGTTGGTTCAACGATTGCTAAGGCGCAAGCGTTGTCGTATGGTTGTAGTCGGATCGCGAGAGTCGCCTCCACCAAAATCGATATTTATCAATCTCATCGAAACATCGAAAGTCGGATGTTTTGTGAGATCAACAACACCATTGACTCATCTCCTGTGCCTGAACGAGGTAAATTTAAGTATGCATTTCCATCCTTTGCTGGCAATTTTGATCTTAGTGCCTATGTTGACTGGGAAATAGCATTAGACAAAGAATTTAAATATTATGATTGGTCTGATAGGCAAAAGATTAGAGCTGCTACTAGCGTTTTTGTTGAGTATGCACTACTTTGGTGGAAGTCTTTAAATAGACATGGAAAAGTACCTCAAACTTGGAATGCACTAAAGAAACTTTTGAGAGATGAATTTGTTCCTAAATATCATGCTGATTATTTACTAACTAGATTACAACGTTTAAATCAAGGTAGTAGAACTGTAAGGGAATACTATCATGAATTGAAAAATCGTTTGTTGCGTTGTGGGTTAGAGGAATATGCTGAAGCTACAGAAAATAGATTCTTAAGTGGACTTAATCAAGAAATTCATGACCTTCTTGTTCATAAAGAATATAATTCTCTCTCCCATTTATTTATTCTTGCTTGTAAGGTTGAAAGTTAGATTGAGGAGGAATTAAGAATACTTGATGATAGAAATCATGAGAACAAGCCTGTGTTTGTATCTTTTTCTATGACTAACAACTCGCAGGAAGTTGAGAACCATACCGAAGAGGAGAATGAGTTGATTGAACCATCGACTCCATTGGTTTAGAAGGAAGATGAGGAGATGGATGCACCTACATCATTTGAGGAGAGCCAAAAAGGTAAAGATCATGGTGCTATTTTCACACACAGTGAGTATGTGTATGAAGAACTACAACTGTCCACTGTTAATGTTTTGTTAGAGCAAAAATTAGTGGAAAATAATTCTGATATGCACATGTTTCACATAGAGAATTCAGACAGCATTGAATTTAGTGCACCTTGTGATAAACTTGTTGATTTACCTATTGACTTGAGTGCACCATATGATAATCTTGTTGATTTACCTATTGACTAAAGTGCACCACGTGATAACATAATTGAATTGCCTACTGTTTTGAGCGATTCATGTGATGAATCAATCACATATAATGATACTGTGGAATTGGTTAGACATAAAGAAGTTTTGACTATAATTTATCCTGCTGATTCTTTATGCTACATTATGTTGGAGCCACCTATGAAATTGTCACATGCTATGGAGAAAGTTTCTGAAATCGCATGTACAATCTCCTTGTCTAGTGCGTACACCCCTGGTTATAAGTTTCATTTGATTGGAGATTATGGTATAGACAATCAATTTCTTGTATATCGAATATGCATAACTTGTGATCACATAGATGAATTGAAGCTTACTGTTTTGAACAATAATTCTTGTGTGCCGAATCTTGTTCATTATGAGAGAAAAATAAACTTTAGTGATCATCCAATGCCTATGTGTTCATCTCTTATTGCATCATCTAGTATTGACAATTTGCATCATGATGTTGAAGTATCGAAGAACTTTCAAATCTTTTCACCCTTACTAGATGAATTTGCTAACGCTCAATTGAAATGTGATTATATGGATGAACTTTGTTTGATTCCAAAGGTTGTAGATTTGCTCATATGTGCTACCACTGCTAGTTTACAACTTCAAGTATTTCAATTGCATAAATGCTTCACTTACATTTGCAAAACTAGTTGCAATAATTGCTGTGTGAGAAATTTCGTTTTGCTCATTGACATATATGATTATTCTTGGGCTAATAATACAATGAGCTTTTATAAATGCTGCTGTTTTAAAATATTAATTATGCAACAACGAAGAGCCGTTAAAACGGATGACATATACATATACCATGCATACACCTTGGCTTCTTTGTTACCCTATTTTCAGCTTATCAAAAGCCGAGGACGGCTTTCTTTTCAAGAAGGAGAGGATGATGAGAACATGACCCCTATGGATACAACCATATTTGCTATGCTTGTTGTTTCGGTTATAAGAGCTCGTACGCGTCACTTAGATTATCAGGTGAGCTCGTTTTTAAGAGTATCTTTATATTACATGAACTATATGATATTGCCTAATAAATGTGATGTTATTTTCAGGAATAAAAGACAGAGAGTGGTTGATTTGCAAGAGTTTGAGCTGTACATATTTTAGAATCCAATTCGGCCTCCGGAGATAGCACCGACTTCAAACGTGCATAACTTTCACATACGGAGTCCGTTGGAGGTCCACCAGTACTTGATGGAAATATTATCTCGTCATCTTTCTAACGGATCTAGCCCCACCTTCAAATTCCTTTTGTGCAGGTCAGAATCGCCGAAACAATTCAGCACGGTGACAGCCAACAGGCCTATAGTAAAAAGGTCATAAATTTTACAAACGGAGTCCGATTCGGGTGTTCTTGGGCTTTTTGGAAAGCTTATTCCGAGATATTTCCAATGGATCTGGCCTCACCTTTAAATTCTTTCTGTAGACTTCATAATCTCCAAAAGAAGATACTACATCACCTATTTGGGCCAAATTGGGCTTTGTAATCATACTCAACTTGGCCCATATGCTGGCGGCCCACCTAGGGGCGTGGTTACTGTTCACATGAACAGTAATCTGTGGGTTTAGTCCCACCCTGCTATTTATTTTAGATTTGTGGCTTCCCCTTCCCTATATAAAGAGGTCGCACCCCTCTAGTTTTCTCGGATTTCGTTGAGTTAAGGTTTAGTCATTGTGCAAACTATTGTTCTTCAGTTGTGTCGAACGACCACCTGTTAAGACATCCTTCGGAATCCCACCTTATGAAATTTTATAAATATTTGCAATAGATCAGATTGCGTTTTATCTTGTTCTTGCGTGTTCTTCGATTGCATGCAGGAATAGACCTTCGTGGTCAGGTTGATCGTGCTTCCAGCAGGTCAATAACATCTCAGAGTTGGTTCAACAATTGCTAAGGCGCAAGCGTCGTCGTACGGTTGTAGTCAGATCGCGAGAGTCGCCTCCACTAAAATCGATATTTATCAATCTCATCGAAAGACCGGGCACCCCGTCTTCATCAGGTACTAGAAAATAGGCCACATACAGAACAAAAACAACACAGTTGGACATAGCAATAAACTTGACACTAGTACAGGACATGCAACCAAGGTGAAACAAATGTAGAGGGGCAACATGTTGGTTCATATAGGAAACATCGCCGCACATTGGGGCAAATGGGGACGCATCCTGGCAAAAGCACATACTGGGTAGTTTCTGAACGTCAGTGACGAACAGGGAGATGGACAAGCAGAAGGACACATCCTCGGCTATGATACATGATAAACATGCAAGTGGACAACATCATAAAACTGAAAAGCACAAGCTGAAGTAGACTACAAGGCTAGGCAGCAAACCATCAGGTGGCTCACGTACATCACGATCAAGTGCACAAAGGGCGATGATTGCCTTGATCGCCCACTCAGTCGGCGGACCCTTCGACTTCTACCCTTGAAGAAGTCGAAGTAGAACTGGAGGATGGTGTCATTCGCTTTGTCATCAGGTTGCAGCAGGTCTAGCTTCTTCATGAGAAGCTCACACACCCTAGTCATCATGCCGCCTCGGTGCGTCAAGTTGACGGGGCAAGCACTGCGTCGTATCGTGACCCCTTTGGTTGTATTCTTACGGCGCGACACCAGGATTGTTCGCTTTGGCGTGGGAAGTAGCGGCAGAGCGATCTCCTTTGTGATGTGGGCGATGAAGGATGTTGTGGCTGGCCTGCCAAGGAAGGGCAACGTGGCTATCAATGAGGACGGGCTCGTTCCAGTCTAAGGTGTGTCGTTGTTGTTGTCGGTGAAGGGCGTGGCTGGCAGTGATAGCGGGCCCAGTTTAATCGGAGGAATGGCACTATCGTTGTCGGCAGAGGGCGTGGCTGGCAGTGACAGCGGGCCCAGTTTAGTTGGACGAGTGGCGCTGTCGTTGTCGGCGCAAGTCGTCGGTGTAGAGAGTTGGGGCACCGAAGAGACGTCTTCAATTCGGCCAAAAGGACAATTCGGCCAAAAGGGACAAGTGCTACAAACACTCCTATTGTTGGCTCCACAGGCGTCACGACGCCCATGGCGTGACCCAACTCATTTGTGACGCTGGCCAGGGCAATCTCCATGGTCGTGGGGACCTACAATGTTGCCCCTGGCATGAGGGGCTTACCAGCTACCCCTAAGGGCACAGTCGTAGCAGCAGCAATGGCCACATTGTGTTGTTGCGTTGCCACGTAGGTCAGGGAAGGTGGCGGAGTGTTGGAGCCAAGGTGCGTGTTAGATTGGTGACATTGTAGACCGCGCCCACGACTTCTGTCGGTGGAGGAATAATGCAACGCCGGGGAGCGCACGCGTCTGCAGACGTGGCGGTGGCACTGCGTCCCCGCCGCACGCCTGGCACGACAGACTCCAAAGTCACCCCCAGCGGCGATGGTGGCAGTCGGAGCGGTCGCGCTCCCTTCCTGGTTCGTCGTGCACATCGCGGGTCCAATCATGACCCATCTGCGGGAGGCTTCCTTCCTGATGTCATTATAAGAGAAATTGCCTCCTCCAAAAATGATCGCGTCAAGCTTATTAACTATGCCCCGTATATAATGGTGCTGATCATTTGTCAAACCGGGTATAATGGAGCTTTGGCGTCACCACATAAGCCTTATAAGCCTAGAGAGGGTCCTCCCATCTCCGCCACCTCCAGCACCCTCCAGAAGAAGCCCTTGAAGATGCTCCAGCTGCTGCTCGTCAGGATCATGCCACTCTTGATCAAATCTTATCTGCTGTCATGGAAATCAAGAATAAACAAGATGAGCTTTCGGTATCTCATGCAGCATTTCAGGAAGCCACAACCTCAAGATTGGATGCCTTGATGGTTAGTGTGGCATCCCTCGAGCAGAATCTTTCGGCTCCCGCCTGCTATGGTCATCGTCGTCTCAACACACCTCCTCAAGACCCCGCGGAGTAATGTGTTTTTTTGTCTTTGATGCCAAAGGGGGAGAGAGATGGTGTGGAAAGATGTCTTATAGGGGGAGCTAGCTAGTCTCTACTATGTAATAGAACCTATCTTTATTAAGTGTGGCTTGTAAGGATGATTATGATATTTTGCTTGTAAGGATGACTTTGTTATTACTTGGATGTTTTTTTTGTACTTGGATCTAAATTTATGGTTATGATGTCTAGCTTAATGATTTATAATATTTGAAATCATAATTTCCAATATTGTTGTTTCTCCAAGTCTCCACAAACTACAGAAAATTCGCCAATTTTTTTTTAAAATCAAACATGTGCTTTGCATTAACTTCTCTTTTATATGCACATGTTAAGGGAGAGCTTACTGTATCAAACTCATTATCTTTCTCACACTTTTATTGTGTTGTCATCAATTACCAAAAAGGGGAGATTGAAAGTATCTATGCCCCTAAAAATATATTTTGATAATTAATGACAATATGTGAATATGAGACTAATATGTTTGTTGAGTGATTACAAGGTTTAGTCCTAAATGACGGATGCCAACCGGCGATGATCACCATATGAGGAGTGTTTACAAATCACAGGGGGATTACAATGAGGTGTCTCCTTCCCGTGCGACTTACAAGAGGTATATAAAGGGGTAACATGACTTGGAGTCCAAGTAAGAAAACTAATCCGCTAATATGGCAAGTTCGAATTCGGAGACATTAAGAATTCGGGTCATATATCTCAACAATCTCCACCTTGAGACGAATTTTCTCTTGTAGTAAAATGAAGAATCATCAATCACCAAAATAACCCCACAATAAGATAAAAATCACTGTGCGTCAATTAGTCTCTAGGACTAAACTGTAATACCAACTAAGTTTGAGCAACTTAGTAACAAGAACTGGCTTTGTCATCATGTCAGCTGAATTATCATGAGTACTTATCTTGCATACCTTGACATCGCCTAGAGCAATAACACCTCAAATAAAGTGATTTCTCACAGCAATGTGCTTTGTTCTCTCATGGAACATCTGATCCTTTGTAAGACATATAGCACTCTGACTATCATAAAATATAATAATGCAAGAATTATCTCCACAAAGCTCAGTGTACAAACCTCTCAATCAAATAGCTTCTTTACAAGCTTCAGAAATAGCAATATATTATGCTTTAGTGGTAGATAAGGATAGCTTGTTAACTTGTCTTCCAACTAACAACACAACCACCAATGGTGAAAATATAACTTGTGAGAGACCTCCTCTTGTTCAAATCACCAGCATAATCAGAGTCAACATAACCAACAAGTTCATCCCTAAAATTCCCAAACTGAAAACGATCATTAGAAGTGTCATGCAAATATCTGAAAACCCACTGAACTAGTCATGTATCTACTAACAACACTCGGCACGAGATAAATCAGGATGAGAACAAACCACGACATACATAAGAGAACCAACTGCACTGGAATATGGAACTCTAGATATGTACTCAATATCATAATCTGACTCAGGACATAAGACTGAAAATAATCTGAAATACGAAGCTAATGGAGTATTCACTGGTTTTGTATCATGCATATTAAAACAATGAAGGACCTTCTCAATATAACTTTGTTGACTAAGTTATAACTTGCCAGATTTCCCCTCTCTAATAATCTCCATGCCAAGGATTTTCTTTGCTGCACCTAGGTCCTTCATCTCAAATTCATTACTTAATTGTGCTTTCAATTTTACTATTTCTGACTTATCTTTTGTAGCAATCAACATATCATCAACATAGATAAGTAAATAAATAGTTGAACTATTAACAGTCTTTAAATAAACACAGCTATCATAATCAGACCGCTTAAAATCATGAGAGAGTATAAAATAGTCAAGTCTCTTGTAGAGTTGTATAGGAGATTGCTTCAAACCATAAATAGATTTTTTTAAATCTACAAACAAGGTGTTCTTTTTCATGAATAATAAAACCCTTAGGTTAGTCCATATAAATGTCTTCTTCTAACTCCCAATGTAAGAATGCAGTTTTAACATATAATTTCTCAAGTTCATAATCATGCATAGCAACAATACTGAATAAAGTGCGAATAGAACTATACTTCACAACTGGGAAAAGACATCATTAAAATCAATACCTGGAATCTGACTATAACATTTAGCAACTAACCTTGCTTTATACCTTACTGGTTCAGTACGAGACATACATTCCTTTTTTAAAAAAATCCACTTGCAATGAACATGACTTCTTCTCTTTTGGTAATTTCATTAATTGCCAAGTTTCATTCTTTTCAAGTGACTCCATCTCATCATGCATAGCAGTTATCCACTTGTTACAATCAGTGGAGCCAGTAGCCTCAAAGTATGATGAAGCTTATGCATTACCTTCAATTTCTTCTACTACACTCAAAGCATAAGCAACAATATTAGCTTCTTCAATCAACCTCTTCGGTGAATTAATATCCCTCCTAGGTCTGTCAACTGCAATAGACCGTTGTGGTGGCTACTCAACAATAGGTGCATCATGAACAAAAATATTTTTCTTATCTGACGTGTTATCCGAACCAACAAAATGATCCACTTGAACACTTGAATTCTGCCCACTCTCAACAGGAACATTAGTAGGCTATTTATCATGAAGCATAATAGATTCATTAAAGATAACGTTTTGCTAATTACAACCTTATTTGTTTTAGGATTCCACAACTTGTATCCTTTAACACCACATTTATAACCAAGAAAGATGCACTTAATAGCTCTAAGCGCTAATTTTTCATTATCAACATGAGCATAAGTAGTACAACAAAAAAATTCAATTCTGAATAATTTGATGGGGAACTAGATCATACCTCAATTGGAGTCTTCTTTTCAATTGCAATAGAGGGTGACCGATTAATACGATAGCAAACAATGGAAGCGGGTTCAGCCGAAAAACGCCTATGCAAACCTGCATTAAACAACATGCAACGGGTCTTAGAAATGATGGTCATGTTCATACGCTCAGCTACACCGTTTGTTGAGGAGTATGGGGGACGATGTAGTGCCTAACAATGCCTTCAGTCTTGCAATATGATTCAAATTCATTAGAACAAAATTCCATCCCATTATCAGTGTAAAGTTTCTTTACCTTCTTTTCAGTTTGCCTTTCAACCATAGTCTTCCACTCTTTAAATGCTGAAAATACTTCTGATTTATGCTTCAAGAAATAAGACCAAACTCTTCTAGAGTAATTATCAATGTCTTGCGAAATGGTCCCTATAAATCAGAATGCACATAATCCAAAATACCTTATGTGGTATGAACTGAAGTATTGAATCTCGCCCTCTTGTGTTTGTCAAACATACAATGCTCATAAAATTTCAACTTGCCAATGCTATGTCCGTCAAGAAGTCATCTCTTGCTCAATTCTACCAAACCAATTTCACCCATATGCCCAACACGCATATGCCAAAGATTAGCAGCATTAGAATTAAATAATGAACTTGAAATTATAGCCACATTACCTAATATTGTAGTACCACACAGATGATACAGATTGACATATTTAATATCATCTTTTATCACAACAAGAGAGCCTTTTGATACCTTTAAAACTCCACCTTCACCAAAATACTTGTACCTTTTAGCATCAAGAGTACTCAAAGAGATGATGTTTCTTTTCAAATCTGGAATATGCCTCACATCTGTCAAAATTCTGACAATGCCATCAAACATCTTGATCTGAACTGAACCAATTCCTGCAACCTTACAAGATGAGTTTTCACCCACGAACACAGTGCCACCTTCAACTGTTTCATAGGCGACAAAACCAATTCCTATTAGGACACATACGAAAGGTACAAGCGGAATCAAGAATCCATTCATCATTGGTCTTAGCACATCCAGCAAAGGTAATAAGGATTTCTCCATCAGAACTATCATCAGCAACAAGGGATGCTTTACTTTCATCATCTGATTTACCTTTTTACTTATAATAGCCAGTTCTCTTTTCTTTATTCTGTAGCTTCCAGCATTCAGAGATGTCGTATCCACTTTTCTTGCAATATTTGCATAACTTGTACTTGTCTCTTGATTTCGACTGGCTCTTGTAGCCGTTCGAACTTTTGTCTCGAGATCCATTCTTTGAGTTCTTCTCGTTTATCTGCCACGAACAAACAAATCTTCTCCATGCGAACTTGAATTTTCAGAAGGTACCATCTGTTTCATCTTCTCCTTAGCATGCAAAGCTTCATAAACTTCATTAAGAGTGAGAGTATATCTACTATATAATATGATAACTCTGAAATTTGAAAAGGAACTAGATAGTGAACACAAAATAATAAGACTCCTCATCATCATATTTTACCTCCATCGATTCTAGGTCGGCAACGATCTCCTTAAACACCGAAAGATGATCAAGCACAAATCCTCCTTCTTGCAATTTGTGAGAGTACAACTTCTACTTGAGATGCATCTTGCTGGTAAGATTCTTTGTCATGCAAATTTGTTCCAACTTCAGCCATAATGCAGCAGATGTCTTCTACTTTAAAACATCCTGCAAAATATCATTTGATAAATGAAGGCGAATCTGAGATAAAGTCTTACAGTCTTTGCGCTTATCATCTGCAGTCCATGCGGTATGTTGTTTCTCAAAACCTTCCTATGCTTCATCCAAATCCATCGGTACCAACACAGCCCTCATCTTGACTTATCACAGTGAAAATCTTGTGTCTCGATCCAGGAGTGGAAGATCATACTTCAAAGTCGCCATGAGGAATAAAACCTGAAATTTGCTGGTACTGATTTGTGTAAGCCTAGCAAAAATCATGTGGATATCATGGGGATATGCTCCAGAGCTTAGGAAGATGTGATAATTGGCATCGGCCCGGCCGACGGGGTGGTGGCTTATGACCGATCCATGGCGATGGCCTTACTGGGACTTGGTGGCGATCGGACCGGCGACATGTAAAGTGAGAATTGAGCTGGGCCAAAAATAGAGTGTGTATGCAAGAGAGGGGATTCTATTGCACTTGATCTCATAATTTTTGGAGTCTCCAGACAAAATTTCTATTGGTTTGAAAATTCCAGTAGGTTTCGGTTTTCCAGAGAGGAGAAACGGCTAAGTCCCAGCTGGCGGTCTGACCAGCCCATAGGTGGCGGTCAGACCGGCCAGGGTGGGCGGTCAGACCGTCCCTAGGGGGCGGCCTGACCGGTTTTCACTTTGATCGTCGCCCGTCGTGGCGGCGTTGTTAGGTCAAAGTCATGAGTTTTAGGGCATATATGTTGCATGATGCATGTTTTGACTAACATAGGTCAAGGGTTGAAGAACTTGTTCACAAATTCGGTTTACTTATCTATTGTTGTGCAGGTTGCTTGGTGGTCAACGACGGTCAACGGCGAAGATGATTGGGACTAGGCTTGGAGAGCTGAGGTCCAGAACGATCGACGATGCTGGGTGAGGTCAATGTACTCAAGCGTGGTGCAAGATGGACAAGGGTAGCCGATTAGCTAATCCGAGGCGCAAGATGGCGCAAGGTGTAGCTAGTTAGGTAAAGGGATGTTAAAGACGGCGCATTAAAATACGTGCATAAGTGTCCCGTTTGTTTTGGGCCTTAACGGGAGCCCAATAGGATCAAACATCTAGAAGGTCTAAGCCTCCACTATAAATAGGAGAGGGAGGTGGTTGCACCTCTTCGCCACTTTTTGCTATTCTTGTAAACCTTAATTTTCTTAGGGAGAGATTTTGTGGAGGCTAGGGTTCTTGATGTTTGGTGTGATTTTCGTGCTCTTGGATTGAGCATTGTCCTCCATTGATGGAGTGGCTGTAAGTCCTGATCATATTAATCAATCAAAGGATAGTTTGATCAATGTTTTGTCTCATTACGTTCTTTCTCTCTATTTGATGATTTTAGGTCTTTCTTTGATCCGTGAGTTTTTGCTTGGTTTCTTCACGTGATCTAGCTTGTTGTGACGTGTGGGGATCTATCTAGGATCATCTTGCTCATCAATCACCCACGAGCAAGAGCTTTGACCTAGTTTTCGTTTTGACCCGGTTTTGAACCCTTCTTCAATCAA
Source organism: Hsuehochloa calcarea (assembly GCA_036346395.1). NCBI lineage: Eukaryota > Viridiplantae > Streptophyta > Magnoliopsida > Poales > Poaceae > Hsuehochloa > Hsuehochloa calcarea. Next base: position 9,915,060 of record CM070596.1, on the reverse strand, counting down.
ATCAAAAAGGATCGCTATTCTTCCAAGAATTATCAAAATCTTCAATTGGAATAGCTTCCTGATATCATAGAGAAGGTGTGTTCCAAGTTTCATCAAGTTTGGATTAGTAGATCAAAAGTTTCATCTATTTTCATCTTCGTCATCGGGGCTGTTCTTCTGTTCTGGAGGAAATCGGTCAGACCGCCCAAGGCCGTAGTTCGACTGTCAGGAATCGGTCAGACCGCCCAAGGTCAGAGGTCAGACCGCCAGGGAATCGGTCAGACCGCCCAAGGCCAGAGGTCAGACCGCCAGTGCATTGAATTGTTTCAATCTTTGTTGTTTTTGTCGTATTGCTTAGGGCTTTTAAATTGGATTCAATATTAGTCTTCCGCTGTACTGATATACTGATCTTCATAGCTTCCATAGCTACTGGAGTGAAATATTATTGAATCAATTATTTGCAAAAAAGTGAGGGTGCTCCTATTCACCCCCCTTATAGTCGTCTTTTCGGTCCAACAAGTGGTATCAGAGCCCGGTTAGTTCAATCTTGTTCTTAACCAGTCACTGAACTTGGCGATGGATAGATACTCCACAAAGTCGCATATCTTCGATGGACACGACTATGCCTATTGGAAGAATCGCATGCGAGTCTTCCTTGAGAGCGAAGGACATGCTATATGAGAGGTTGTTCGAGTCCCTCTCGTTTTGCCCGAAGTTGCTACGCTGGCTTCAGAAGCCCTTTTGGCTAACAACAATAAGGCTAAAAACCTCTTGTATGGCGGGCTTGGTAGACAGGAGTATGATCGGATTTGCAATCTTGAGACTGCGCACGAGATTTGGAACACCCTCGAAACCTACCATGAGGGTTCGTCCCAAATCAAGAAAGTACGCCAAACAGTCTATAAGCGTGAATATAACTAATTCGAGATGCGTCCTGGAGAGAGCATCGATGATATTTTTAGTCGCTTTAACAAAGTGATTAATCAGATGAAAGCTGTTGGTATTGAATATTCTCAGTCTGAAAATACCACCCACCTCTTGGCTGCAATCAACACCAAGGAGTGGGAGATAAAGGCTACCGCCATTGAGGAGAACGTCAACCTCTCTGATCTGACTTTGGAGCTGCTTTATAGCAAGCTCAAGATTCATGAGATCAAGAGGATTGATCATCCCAAGAAGGAAAATATGGCCTTGGTAGCAGACCCGCTCAAGAGAGCTTCTGATGGGTCTTCTGAGTCTTCTTCTAGATTTTCGCTTGCTGGTTTATCTGCAATCCATGAAGAGGAGTTTGAGAGTCTCCCTGAGGCCGAGTTAGCCCTCATAGTCGGAAAAGCCACACTGGCCTATGACAATATGAGAAACAAAAAGAGAGGTGGTCCCGTGACTTGCTATGAGTGTGGTGAGCTTAATCATATCCGGGCAAATTGCCCCAAGTTGAAAGGAAAGAGTAACCATAAGGAGGGAAAGCCAGCTTGGAAGAAGCCTCAATGGAACAAATCAAAATTTGATGCTGCCAAGCTAAAAAAGGCAGCTCACCGAATTCTTACCGCTTTTGGGGAACAATCCTTAAGTGATGTGGACTCTGGGAGCGAGGATGACAAGGAGGAGGAGATCCCTCAAGATAAGAAGAAGGGGAAGGCCAAGGACTTCACCGGCGTTTGCTTCATGGCTGACTCTGATGACATGGACGGCGATGAGGTACCTCTCTCCTATGATGTCCTTTTTGATAGATGCGAAACTATCTTTGAGCAACTCATGAGTCAGGATAAGGCTTTAGAGTATATCATGATCAGGAAAAGGACTTAGAGTCTCAAGTAGATAATTTGACTTTAGAACTTGCAAATGCTAAGACTCTTGAATCTGATGAATGTTCTTCCTGCCATGCTCTACACTCAGAATTTGCTAAACTGCAATCTGCTCATGATATTGCTTTGCAACAACTTGAAAATGCTAGGACTAAGCTAGTTGAGGTTAAATATGCTCCATGTGAAAAATGCTTAGATTCTAGTAAGTTGGTTGCTTCTGGAGTGATTGATTCTAGCATTTACTCTTTTTGCATTGAACGAGAACATGAAGTACAAGACGTAGTAGATGCAGTTAGAGCTAAATTTGCTAAGCTTAAGGATAGAATTGATTCTGCTACTTGTATTTCTTGTGAAACTCTTAAACTTGAAGCTACCTTATATAAGGAGAGATATGCTAGAGCCATTAAGGGTAAAACTTGTTAATCATGTGTTAATCTTGAAGAAGAAAATGCTTATCTTAAGGATACCTTAGAAAATTTTTCTAAAGGTAAGAAGCAATTAAACATGATTCTGGATAAGTCTAAAACTCCTTATAAGAAGCAAGGATTAGGATACAACTCTGTCCAATATAATTCTAAGCCAAAAGTTACTCAAGTATTAGAAAATGGGTTAGTTGAATTCAAAACCCAACTTGCAAAAACTATTTTTAAATCTGCGGATTTTGCCAAACCATCTGTTAAGCCAAAGGGTGCTTCTCCCAGTGGTATCAAGTACCATTGCACCTATTGCAAGAAGGATGTGCATTTGGTTGAGTTCTGTTGGCGTAGGTTGAAAAATGATAAAAAAAATTTGCTAGAATTTCATCCAATCAACGAAAAGCTTTTATGAGACATGGTAACGTAGAAAAGAAGAAACCTGGTTTAGAATTTGTGTCACATGCTCATCATCATGCTCCTAGACAGGATAACTCTCATATTAGTGTAACCATTGCTCATAACAGAATTTCAAACATAATCAAGGATAGCACTTCTGCTTTGCATACTACTCGCAGACGTGTGTCTCAGTACTGGGTTCCCAAGTCTTGTTTAACTAACCCAAGTATTAAGAGACGTCGTTCTTCTGTGCCTTGATTTTTAGGATTACCGCGGAAAGAGGAAGGACACGTGGTTCGTCGACTCCGGCTGTTCACGCCACATGACCGGAGACTCAAGATGGTTCACCTCCTTCACGCGGTCGACGGGTGATGACTTCATCACCTTTGGAGATGATAGGCAAGGGCGGATTGAAGGAACGAGATCGATCAGGGTGAACGACAAGTTCATCCTCAAGGACGTCGCCCTTGTGGATAAGCTAAGGTTTAATTTGCTTTCTATCTCTCAACTTCTTGATGATGGCTATGAGACTAGATTTAAGAAAAATACTTGTCGGGTGCTTGATTCAACTGGTGAGCTTGTTTTTGGGATTACTAGAGTTGCTAGGATCTTTGGAGCTGATTTTTCTGAATCTCTTGCTGGTTCTCTCAAGTGCTTGATTTCATCTTCTTCTTCTTCTTCCGAGTTTTGGCTTTGGCACCGTCGTTTGGGGCACATTGGTTTTGATTATCTGATGCGAGTTAGCAACCTTGAGCTCATGAGAGGTTTGCCCAAACTCAAAGCCGTCAAGAATGCTGTATGTGCGCCCTGTAGGCATGGCAAGCAAGTTGCCGCATCACACCCTTCAGTGACTATGGTCATGACTGACAGACCGGGACAGTTGCTTCATATGGATATTGTTGGTCCCGCTAGGGTTCGGTCAGTTGGTAAAAAATGGTACATTCTTTTCATAGTCGATGATTTTTCAAGATACACTTGGGTATTCTTTCTTGCTTCGAAGGATGAAGCTTTTGATCATTATCATGATATTGTTCTTCGTTTGGTTTCTGAACTTCCGAGTGCCTTGAGAGCGATCCGCAGTGACAATGGCACGGAGTTCAAGAACGCCTCTTTTGCTTCCTTTTGTGCTGAGCGTGGAATTGAGCATTAGTTCTCCTCTCCACACGTCACTCAACAAAATGGCGTTGTGGAAAGGAAGAATAGGATCCTAGTCGAGATGGCTAGGACGATCCTACATGAGTATAGCACTCCGAGGAGGTTTTGGGCCGAAGCTATTTCTACTGCTTGCCATATTGCAAATCGTATCTTTTTTAGACCGTCTTTGGGCAATACTCCTCATGAGCTTCGATTTTGTAGAAAACCCTCTGTCTCGCACTTTCGAGTCTTTGGATCCAAGTGTTTTATTCTCAAGACAGGAAACGTAGATAAATTTGAGTCAAGAACTTTTGATATTTTATTTATGGGTTATCCTGCACATTCAAGGGGTTTTCGAGTTTTTAATGTTGAAACTAACCTAGTTCAGGAGACATGCAATGTCACTTTTGATGAGACTAGCCCTGGAGCTAGATCAGATATTTCAGGTGATACACAGGTGACAGAGAGTATATTTGTAGAGGATGATGATGATGGACTCGATGATGCTCTTCCACCTGCCGCTGTTGACACTCCTATTCCAGCACAAGAACCTGTTGTGACTACTTCGCCTTCAGTTGAGGCACCTGCTGCATCTTCATCATCAGCAGTACCTGCAGAGGTCGAAGAGGTATTTTCATCTCCGGGTGCGCCACTTCACATTCAAAGGCAGCATCCTCCGGATCAGATGATAGGTAATCTCCATGAGCAAGTCACTCGCTCCAGGTATCATGATCCAAACCTCTATTCTCATTCTGTTTTTGTAGCTTCTTTTGAACCCCACGATATATCACATGCTTTATTTGATTCTAGTTGGGTCAATGCCATGCATGAGGAGTTAGAGAATTTTGAGAGGAATAAGGTCTGGAACCTAGTAGAATCTCCTAGTGGTCATAATGTTATAGGAGCCCGCTGGGTTTTCAAAAACAAACAAAATGATGATGGTTCTGTGATTAGAAACAAGGCTAGGTTGGTAGCTCAGGAGTTTAGCCAAGTTGAGGGGTTAGATTTTGATGAGACCTTTGCTCCTGTTGCTAGACTAGAAGCCATTCGCATTCTGCTTGCATTTGCTGCATCTAAGGGCTTTAAACTATATCAGATGGATGTTAAGAGTGCCTTTTTGAATGGTTACATAGAGGAGGAAGTGCATGTTAGGCAACCCCCAGGCTTTGAGAATCCCAAGAACCCACATCATGTCTTCAAGCTGTCCAAAGCCTTGTATAGTCTTAAACAAGCCCCTAGAGTCTGGTATGATAGGTTTAAGACCTTCTTGCTTAAGAATGATTTTCAGATGGGTAAGGTAGATAAGATCTTGTTCATTCTTAGGTGTGGCAATGACTTCCTGCCTGCTCAGATTTACGTTGATGATATTATTTTTTGTGGTTCTTCTCATGCTCTTGTTTCCAGCTTTTCTGAGACTATATCCAGGGAATTTGAGATGAGCATGATGGGAGAGCTCAATTACTTTCTGGGGCTTCAAATCAAGCACTGTAAGGAAGGGATCTTCATCCATCAGATGAAGTATACTAAGGAACTGCTCAAACACTTCGACATGGGTGGCTGCAAGCCTATCGCCACTCCCATGGCGACTTCGACTGCTTTGGATCCAGATGAGGAAGGAGAAGCCGTGGATCAACGCGAGTACCGCAGCATGATCGGCTCTCTCCTGTACCTGACGGCCTCAAGACCGGACATCCACTTCGACCGCTCTCTGCGAGGTTTCAGGCATCTCCGAGAGCTTCCCATCGCCAAGCTGCTCAGCGCATATTCAGGTATTTACACTCTACCCTTCAGTATGGCATTTGGTACTCCTGTTCTTCGTCTTTGTCCTATTCGGGGGTTTTCTGATTCTGATTTTGCGGGCTGTCGGCTTGATAGGAAGAGTACCTCGGGCACTTGTCACTTCCTAGGCACTTCTCTTGTTTCTTGGTCTTCTAGGAAGCGTCCTCTGTTGCACAATCTACTGCTGAAGCTGAATATGTAGCTGTTGCTAGTTGCTGTAGTCAGATTTTGTGGATGGTATCCACTTTTAAGGACTATGGGTTAAATTTTTCTTGTGTTCCTCTTTTCTGTGATAACACTTCTTCTATTAAAATTGCTAAGAACCCTGTGCAACAATCTAGGACCAAGCACATAGACATTCGCTATCACTTCCATAGAGACCATGTCGAGAAGGGTGATATTGTGCTGCACTTCGTGGAGTCCGAGGCTCAACTGGCTGATATCCTCACCAAGCCTTTAGACCCAACTAAGTTTACTACCTTGAGAAGCGAGTTAGGGGTAATTTATCCCTATGGGTTGGTTTGAGGGGGAGTTCGATCTTTTCTGATATTATCTTGTTCTTTTGATCTTTTATTGTTCTTTTTCTGAACTTATTGATCTTTTTGAACTTTTTAGGTTTTTAGGCTTTTTATTGCATCTCATTGTATCATATTGCATTCATATGAAAAAACAACAAGTGGTATGAAAAATCCAAAACGATGCATTGTGATATAAGATTTTCTGTTTATCTTTTAAAATTGATCAAGCTTTGCCTATTACCCTTTGGAGCTTTAGTATTTTAATTCTTGCTCAATGCCATGTCTAGTTCCTTGACTTGCTAGAATTATCTTGTTTTCACATATACAGATAAGTCTTTGCTGTATGAGCTAGAACTCTAAATCAACTCGAACTAAAAATTACAATTTGTGATGTTTTAGCTAGTTGCGCAATTAGTACTCCTTTTGTGACATTGGCCCTGACGGAATTGCTTTGTTAGCTCTTGAATCTAAAATTGACTATTACTTGAACTTTTTGTGTTCTTGAGATTCTAAAACTGCTCCTGTGAAAAATGAAAAATCAAGATTGTCTTATGCTTAAAATTTGCCAAACTACTCTTACGAGACTGCTTGTTAAAGACATGAACTTGGAGATAGTTTGATGATCCAGACGATCTCATGGGGACTGCTTGTCAGAAATAACATGAACCTCAAGATTTGTCGCCCTGGTAGAAGCTTAGAAAGAGTTTGTGGATGGCTCCTAGTCCAGGATCTTCTTTACTAAGATATACCTTTAATCAAATTCTGGTCGAAGGTTAGGATTAATTTGTGGATGGCTCCTAGTCCAGGATCTTGTCACTAAGTTAGATCATTAGTCAACTTCAATATTCAGTGCCTATGAGAAAACTGTTGACAAATGGGCTTTTGAGAAATCTGAGCAAAATGATTCAATACAGGACCTGATTGACTCTTAATGTGGTCTTTGTTAGATTTTTTATCTCACTTTGATATTTTGACATGGCCAGTTTCACTTTAGGATCCTGTTGATGAACTGGCTGAATTTGAAGCTTTGCTTAAATTGATCAAATCTACTGTTTTAATTTTGAGCCTCTATGCTTAGCTTTGATATATATGTCTTATCATGATCTTGCTAGCGTTGTTAGGCTTGATATGTTGTTTGTGCAATATTACAAATGTTGGCTTGTTCTTTTGGATAATCTCTAAAGCTTGTAATCAAAAATTGAAAAATACAAAAATGAAGCCACTCCATTGCACTTCATGCATACTCCTTTTTATGCTTATTTCTTCATTCTGCATTTGTTATTTCTGGATAAGAGGAAGGCGTGATTCCTTGATGACTCTATTGTCAAAAGGGGAGAAGATATTTCAATGTTGGAGGAGAAAATATATCATTATTGAACAAAGAGGGAGAAGATATATAAAAATGATAAAAAGGGGGAGAAATTGAAAATTTGAAAGTTTCTAAAATTTGAGGATCATAGTGAGGGGGAGTTTTTGAATTGCATTCTTATTGTCTTATTGATTCTTCTGAACTTGAATTGCATTTATTAATCCTCACAATGATCATAGGTATCATAAGTCAATTGAACAATTGTTCTTTCATATAGATCTTAAGTGAGATTTTTGGCTCTTTTCTAAAAATTAAGGTTTTTATGCTTTCTTTTGCCTTATCTCACTTTCCTATGCTATTCTGATGCCAGCTTGGTCATTTCCATGGCTTTCTCTTGCTTATGGACCAAGTTTGTGCCTTTGTGCGAAAATAAAAGTGTTTTACTTTTCAAACCTCCAAATTACATTTTCTGGATTATTGCCAATGTGTTCATCAAGGGGGAGATTGTGGATATCATGGGGATATGCTCCAGATCTTAGTATGATGTGACAATTAGCAATGGCGTTTACGGTTTGTCGTTTCACGTATTTTCGACAAAGTTTAGTCTTTGTCGAGGCGAATCGGTCCGACCGCCTTTGCTTTCACGTGTTTTCGACAAAGTTTAGTGTTTGTCGAGCCGAATGGACCGCCGGCCAGGTGGTCGATCGACGGACTTGGTGGCGATCGGACCGGCGATTCTGAAAGTGAGAATTGAGCTGGGCCAAAAATAGAGTGTGTAGGCAAGAGAGGGGATTATATTGCACTTGGTCTCATAATTTTTGAAATCTCCAGTCAAAAGTTCTATTGGTTTAAAAATTCTAGTAGGCTTCGGTTTTTCAAAGAAGAAAAATGGCTAAGTCCCAGGTGGCGGTCTGACCGGCCCATAGGTGGCGGTCAGACCGGCCAGGTGGCGAGCCGACCACCTGAGGCGGTCGACCGTTTTCACTTTGATCGTCGCGCGTCGTGACGGCGTTGTTCGGTTGTTAGGTCAAAGTCATGAGTTTCAGGCATATATGTTGCATGATGCATGTTTTGACTAACATGGGTCAAGTTGTGAAGAACTTATTCCCAAATTCGGTTTATTTGTCTATTGTTGTGCAGGTTGCTTGGTGGTCAACAACGGTCAACGGCGAGGATGATCGAGACTAGGCTTAGAGAGCTGATGTCCAGAATGATCGACGATGCCGGGTGAGGTCAATGTACTCAAGTGTGGTGCAAGATGGACAAGAGTGACCTATTAGCTAATCCGAGGCGCAAGATGGCGCAAGGTGTAGCTAGTTAGGTCAAGGGATGTTAAAGACGGCGCATTAAAATACGTGCGTAAGTGTCCCGTTTATTTTGGGCCTTAACGAGAGCCCAATAGGGTCAAACATCTAGAAGGTCTAAGCCTCCACTATAAATAGGAGGGGGAAGTGGTTGCACCTCTTCTTCGCCTCTTTTTGTAATTCTTGTAAACCCTAATTTTCTTAGGGAGAGCTTTTGTGGAGGTTAGGGTTCTTGATATTTGATGTGATTTTCGTGCTCTTAGATTGAGCATTGTCCTCCATTGATGGAGTGGCTGTAAGCCCTGATCATATCAACCAATCAAAGGAAAGTTTGATCAATGTTTTGTCTCATTGTGTTCTTTCTCTCTATTTGATGATTTTAGGTCTTTCTTTGATCCGTGAGTTTTTGCTTATTTTCTTCACGTGATCTAGCTTGCTGTGACGTGTGGGGATCTATCTAGGATCATCTTGATCATCAATCACCCACGAGCAAGAGCTTTGACCTAGTTTTCGTTTTGACCCGATTTTGAACCCTTCTTCAATCAAATCGAAAAGGATCGCTATTCTTCCAAAAATTATCACAATCTTCGATTGGAATAGCTTCCTGATATCATAGAGAATGTGTGTTCCAAGTTTCATCAAGTTTGGATTAGTAAATCAAAAGTTTCATCTATTTTCATCTTCGTCGTCGGGGCTGTTCTTCTGTTCTGGAGGAAATCGGTCAGACCGCCCAAGGTCAGAGGTAAGATCGTCAGGGAATCTGTCAGACCGCCCAAGGCTAGAGGTCAGACTGCCAGTGCATTGAATTGTTTCAATCTTTGTTGTTTTTGTCGTATTGCTTAGGGGTTTTAAATTGGATTCAATATTAGTCTTCCGCTGTACTGATATATTGATCTTCATAGCTTCCATAGCTACTAGAGTGAAATATTATTGAATCAATTATTTGCGAAAAAGTGAATGTGCTCCTATTCACCCCCCTCTAGTCATCTTTTCGGTCCAACAATCACGACATCTTTGGTACACGTTCTGTGTACGCGAATCAAAGATCTTTAACTTCCTAGTACACTTATTGGATGGACTTAGCAAAAATCACTGGAAATTGAATCTTCATGTGGAGCTTGCTTCTGTGAGATTTGATAAAGAAATAGGAAAAAGTTTCCTTGGGACTTGTGCCGCTTATCCCTTTTTTATTTCCCTTCTCCGCGTGATCTTTGCAAAGCTATCGGTAGCTGGCTGCAGCTTTGACTGTGGACGACGAAGGACGAAGCCCAAGCCCGAATCCGCCGTGTAACGAGGCCTCGGGACTGCACGCGAAGACGTGCGCCGATTCAACGGACCGAGGCGAAGCGAAGACGCACCGCTGCGGACGCAGCAGATGACGGTCGCAAGCAAACCCGACGCGTGACGATGGCGCCGGACGAGACGGCGACGCGATTGTATCTGCTTTTTTTCGTATCTCTCGAACTCTAATCTCCTGTGCTATGATACTATTGGTTAGAAAAGTGACACTAATTTACCAAAACTTCCATATATTCGCTGGTTAGGTATAAAGGATGGCATCACGAGTAGAGTATCACATTGATTAGCTGCACGCGCCTAGGACTGATCAATGAACAGTCCCAGTCAAGCCCATCAATGCGCTTGATCGTAGCTTACTCTCTCTGATGCTCAACCTCTACTCTCCGTACCAGTACTGTACTACTGTTCTCATTGATGTCTCTCACTGTTCTTCCCCTTCAGTTATACCTTCGAGGTTTGAACTCTGAACCCTGCATGCATGTTAGCTGACAGCATTAGCTATAGTAGCTAGCTAGCTAGGCTAGGCTGCCTCCATACATGAGCCGAGGAGGTGGAAACAAATTCTCGGCGGTCCGGCCTCGGCCAGGGCCCTCCGGATGCCGTCCATCCGGGTGCGCGAGAGGGGTTAGGGGATCCATCCAACGGTTCTAGGGAGGAGGGATCTCACGAAATCCTTCCTTACAAAATTTATTTTCTTGGATCTGAAAGGGGTTCGAGGTGGTAGCAGCACAAAATGCTACAGTAGCTACCACTATTTGACATTTGATTTGGAGGCAAGCGAATCCAACCAAGCTGTGGCCAGTTAAGCTATGCAAAAGTGGGCCTTTGGCTGGTCCATGCCGTGGTTGCTGCTGTAGGGAGTTTCTATTGTTAATTACCTTGTGTTGGATTGTAATTCATGGCCAGTTTGGCTGACGTGGCTGTGTGCAGTGTGTGTTACAGGTTTAGGAAGATACAAAGCCAGAAGGTTGGATAAGTACTTATATAGTTTTCGGACCTTTTGGTAGAGCCTTGTTATTTGATCTGCAATAATTGTACGTTTGCATCGTTGTTTTCACTGTTTTTAGGATATTTAGGTTGTACAAAATGCTCGAATTAAGCAAATGACCACCGCGATTTATATCCAAGCCAAATGTAGTAGTAGATTCTTAAACACCACAAAGGTACTTGTACTTCCACTGTCTTAAAAAAGTTGTAACCAATAGAAACCACAGTATTTATGTCCTTCCACTACCTTTTGTTTCAAAATGATGTTTTAGGATCTTTGCTATCGAAATTTCTAGATTTGACTATTAATATGTTTAAAACTATCTCGAGTAGACATTAAAACTACATCACTAGATTTGTTTGAAAAAAGTACTTTCATACTATTATAATTTTATTAATTTACACTAATATATAAATTTATAAAAAATAACAGTCAAAGTGACATACATACAGAGACCATGAAAAGACATTTTTTTTATGGAAGAAGTCCATTTTACCCTTGAAGTGTCGCGCTTCGGACACTTAACCCCTTGAACCAAAAAAACGACCATTTGACCCCTCGCATTGCAAAACTAGTGCACTTAACCCTTAAGACTGTTTTGCTCGGTAGTATTGGTTAAGTGGCACTAGGTTCAGCTGGTTTCGCCACCGTGAGGATTACTTGGCTATGACGTGGCGATGACCCAGAAAGAAGGAAATAGAGCACCGAAGCAAGGAGGTGGCTGAGCTCGGGTGGCAAACGGACCACCTACAAGGGAGGCACAGACAACAGCCAGTGACCTCGAAAATGGGTTCCCGAGGGGGAAGGAGAGCTAGGGGTCTTTGTGTCTTGGGCGGCGGCGCATGAGCGTTAGCTTACAGTGGTGTGCGGCGGCTGGAAACGGGGAAGGAGGAGGGCGACGACACCGGAGAGGGGGAGGGGGAGAAAGGCCACGTGCATGAGCATCAGAGGAGTAGGCCACGTGCATGAGCATCAGAGGAGTGAGTGGGACTCACCAGTGCTAGCGGTGGTGACATAGGTGAGCCAAGGCAGGCCAGCGATGTGAGCTTGAGACGGCGTGGCGATGTTCGACGGTGGCAACGATATGGGGTGAAGTGGAACTCAAATCGAAGGTTGGGGAAGGACGACGGAGGTGTAGGGATACTCCCATGGGCAGGAATTAAAAAGGAGCTCACTGGGTGGAGTCATGGCAACGGTGGCGGCCGAAACGAGGGAAGATGACCGTGGCACGAGCTCTCGTGGACGAAAACTGAAATTGGTTGGGGGTTTTGATTGTGATGTTTGGGAACATGTTGTGACACTCGGATTGGACTGGTATGACACGAAGAGGTGGGGCGCTGCACGTGGGAGCGAAACAGGGGAGGCGGCGAGGTTGTATGGCGCAACTTGACTTCAGCGACAATCCAGCCAGGAAAAGAAAGGGCCCTTGGTCGCCTAGGGATGGTGAAGCTAGGGGGCACAGTGGTATGGGCGCTAGGACAGTGTTGAGCCAGAATTTTGAAGATTTTTCATGGTGGCCGAATGAGGAGGCGACGACTTATCGTGGCCGTAGACGACGGTGGTGGCGGCGGCGGTCGGATTTGGCTGTAGGGTGTGGAAGAGGGTGGAAAGGAGAGTGAGCAGAGAGCAGGCGAGACGACAATGGAGGCGGGCGTAGTCCAGACGTGCTCTCGCGCGTTGCGGTGCGTACGCGTACACCATCGGACAGAGAGCAATCAGAGAGAGAGAGAGAGAGAGAGAGAGTGGGCGAGAGAGAGAGAGATGAAAGAATGACAGGTGGGGCCGGACCTTACAAAAATAAAATGAAAGAAGATCGAGCCATCGGACATCCATGTCGTAACCACGTAGTCGCTACGGTGGCGAAACCGGCTGAACCCAGTGCCACGTAAGCAATACCATCGAGAAAAACAGCCACAGAGGGTTAAATGCACTGTTTTTGCAACGTGAAGGGGTCACATAGCTGTTTTTTTAGTTCAGGGGTTTAGTGAAAATGAACTTCTTCATATATATATATATATATATATATATATATATATATATATATATATATATATATATATATATATATGATTAATACTTTCTACTCCCGGGTGTAGTTACTCCCACCTTTGATATACCACCTAAAAGAACTTAATATACTCCTTTATCACTTTGGGTATACTTATATACTAATTATAACATACTCCAATGTGAACCATACGAAAAATTTGTAAGAGAGTCTATAGTTTTTAGCATATTTTGTAAATACATTCATATTCGCACTAAAAAGGAGTATATCTAAAAAATTATACATACCACCCCTGAAAAGGTGTGAATACCACCTAGGTGGTTTTATATACTCGTATACTACACATATATACTCTCGGTTGCGCAAGATACTCTATAGATTGTGAGATACGGAATCGGGAGTAACTACTCACGAGAGTAGAAAAAAAGGCTTCATATATATATATATATATATATATATATATATATATATATATATATATATATATATGAAAATGGTTTGGTACTCCTGGGAGTATGTACTCCCGCCTCTCATATACCACTTAAATCGTATGATAATACCTCTTTATCTATTTGAGTATACTCCAAAGTGAGTTCTATGAAAAAAATCATTAAAGTCCACCTTTTATAGCTAAATTTGTGTATATACTTCTTTTATGTATGAAAAAAGGTATATAGCAAAAATAAAGAACTCCAATGAAAAATTTTCAATCAAATCGCATTGGAGTATCTTATAATTGGTATTTAAGTATACTGAAAATGATAAAGAAGTATAATATATTTATTTAAGTGGTATATTCAAAACAGGAGTATGTACTCTGTGAGTATGTAAAAGCAGCGTCCTATATATATATATATATATATATATATATATATATATATATATATATATATATATATATAAGAGTTGTAGTAGCAGTGGCAAACAGAAATCCACGTTTAGTCCGTGGGCCTTGTTGATTATAGCAGCCGACGGTTATGACATTCCATACTTCCATGGGAATAATAAGGGGGTATTGAACAATTTATGTTTCCAAGTATTACAATGCAGAAGCTACAAAAACCATTTCTAATGCTGTCTACATCATCTATCAACAACACTGACCTTCCTCGCTAAAATACACCACCCCTCCAATGCATTATTTTATTGTATTTTAGCTATTGGTCCGCCATGAAAGGTTTTATACAACTTTTCTACTCTCTCTCTCTCTCTCTCTCTCTCTCTCTTCCTTAATTCTCTTCCCCGTTGGTTCATCCAAAGTGATCTCCGCCTCAGGGCACGAACGAGTCGGCTCCGGCCCAGGGCATGGCCAGGGGCGCGAACCAGGTTAGGTATCGCGTCTCCGTAGTTTCGCAGTGCCATCTATGTGTTTCGATTCACGAAGGGGACTAGATTTGCCCGTCTCGTGTTATTTTAGCAACAAAAATAAACTCCATCTTTAGATACAGTCGACTAGAAGCATTGGGAGTAGCATCCACCCACGCATGCATTCGTCCACCCTCCCCAACCCAAATATCTCTCGTTTGAGCTCCAACCCCGAATCTACCCTGATCCATCCACCCATGGGAGACCATAACCCCAAATTCTTGAGAAGAAATCAACATCCTCCCTCCTCCCCTCCAATGAAGGAAGCCCTCCCCCTCCTCAGCCTCACCCCTTCACCTCACCATCATCACATGGACAAGGCTGCTGCTGCTTCTTGCAGCAACCAGCTGCACATAACCCACACCCACACCCACAGTACCTGTTGCAGCAACAAACAAGAAGAGATCACGGTGTCCCTGCACATAGGCCTACCAATCCCCTATGCTGCTGCTGCTGCAACGACGACTACGGTGGCGACGACGACGACGATAACAAATAGTAGTAGTGCAACTACTACTGGTGGCGATACAGATGGTGCAGGAGCGCTACTAGAAAGAAGAGGCCAAGGAGGAGATGAATGGAGCTGCAGCAGCATGGCCGCCGTGGATGCGGGGGCAGGGAGCGTGCGGAAGGCAGGCGGGCAGTACTGGATCCCGACGCCGACGCAGATCCTCGCCGGCGCCACGCAGTTCGCCTGCCCCGTCTGCCCCAAGAACTTCAACAGATACAACAACCTTCAGGTACGTACATGTCATACATACGGTTAATCGAACAGGTATACACCTCTCTAAAATTCCAGTATTAATTGCGTGTGCTTGTTGGCATGCGATGCATGCAACAAGTAAAGAAGAAACTGTGGATGA
Source organism: Hsuehochloa calcarea (assembly GCA_036346395.1). Lineage (NCBI taxonomy): Eukaryota > Viridiplantae > Streptophyta > Magnoliopsida > Poales > Poaceae > Hsuehochloa > Hsuehochloa calcarea. The sequence continues at coordinate 9,899,897 of CM070596.1, read as the reverse complement.
CTGCATGCACTGCGTGTTGCTACGTGCAGATGCACATGTGGGGGCACGGGTCGCAGTATCGGCGGGGCACGGCGTCGCTGCGGGGCGCGCAGCCGACGGCGATGCTGCGGCTGCCGTGCTACTGCTGCGCGGCGGGGTGCCGCAACCACATCGACCACCCGCGCGCGCGCCCGCTCAAGGACTTCCGCACGCTGCAGACGCACTACCGCCGCCGCCACGGCGCGCGCCCCTTCGCCTGCCGCCGCTGCGCCAAGCGCTTCGCCGTCCGCGGCGACTGGCGCACCCACGAGAAGAACTGCGGCCGCCTCTGGCGCTGCGCCTGCGGCGCAGAATTCAGGCACAAGCGCTCCCTCAACGACCACGCCCGCGCGTTCGGCAACGGGCACGGGGACCCCGCCGCCGTCGACGACCGCGGCAACGACGACGACGAAGAGCGCGATGCTGTTGCTGTGTGAGCGGGTCAAGAATGAAGAAAGGCGAGGAGGGCCCGGGGTGAGTGTAAAAGATGTTGCTGCATACTGCATACTATGCTTAGTTAGTGCAAGGTGTAGATCCATTTTAACATTCAACTCTTGAGGAGTAAAGAATTTGTTTGTGATCATATGGACAGATCTAATGCAAAAAAAAAAAAAAGGTTTTCAATTGGCAATATGATGGGTTTAATTTCACATGGCATTGCATTATTTGCATATAGACATGCAAGAATGAATCCTTTGTTAATTTTGCTATCTTTTTTTCCTTTCCCTTTTTCTTTTTGCAATTGGTTAGCACAGTCATCCTTGAGGTTTCAGAACTTAGATGCCACCGATTCAAATCCCCCAAAAAATCGACAAATAAACTCATGTAATGTGCAGTTGGAGGGACGGGGACAGTGGACTTCAGCCTACGATATTGATGCCACACCGGTTAGGCTAGCCACCAATTAGTGCTCATCTTAATTTCCTACCTATTCATGTCAATGAAATGATACAGTAAACACTTAACATATGTTATAATACGGAGTTTCAGAAGTTGATGTGTTGCGGTTAGAGTGGAAATTTGGCTGAAACAACAACAAAACAAAAAAAAATCAGATTTCCTGATTTTTAGTTGCTTGAAATTTTTTTATCTATCAATCATCTATAATTGCATAGTAATAAGCCTAAAATTACAGTGCCAAGTGATGTGTAATTTTAGTAAATTTTTGATAAAATACAAAAAAAAATTACCTTTTTTTTATTTGTAGGGTTCACATATATTTATTTTTGTCTAGTTTAGAATTTTTTTTATCTTAACACAGAAACTTGTGGTATCTGTTGGATCAAAATCCTCTGACTAAGAAAGGTGAGTGATGGATAAAGAAATTTCAGTCACCTGAAATATAGACGCTCCCAAAAAACTCTTATATGATGCAGGAGTCTACTGTAATTTCCTTGTATTTCATTTTGTGTTACTACTTGATGTTGCGGCATTGCAGCCTTACACGTAAGTACTAGTCACTACTCCATCCATTCTTTTTTTTACTTGTCGTTGTGGACATCGCCAATATACGTGTTTGATTTATACTTTTTCTAATTATATGTTGATAATATTTATTACAAAATATAATGATGCAAAAGTGTTTTTAATAACAAATCTACAGATATCATTTCCATTTGATAAATCTAAATATTTTTCCGTTTACCAGCGGTTCAAGTTTAAAAATGCTGAATGCTCGCATTCTACAACGGCAAATAAAAAAAATGGAGGGAGAATTACTAAATATGTTGCAATATTTGAAATAGAATATATACCATGATAGTTACAAAAAAAAATGTTACAAACGCGAGACACGGGTCGGTTATGATGGCATCGAGCCAGACAGGAAGCTCTCGCAAGGAAGCAGTGTGGATGCTGAGTAAAAAACGTTCACCACTCTGTTAGTATGTGGTGGTGCAGGTACTGCTTAACCAACATGTCGTGCGGCAGTAAAAGCTCTACTCTGAAAAAAAAGCAGCTCAGGCTGTCAAGAAAGGGAGGACGACGTAGTCGAACTTGGACGCAGTCATCTTACCAGGTGAATCGAGGAAGAAAGGGGGGCCACGTCGCCTCGATTCTTTTGGCGCGTCCGATCCCGCGCGCCTCTCCTTCGTGGCCGTACGATCAAAAAAAAATTCTCGTTTTGCGCGCCTGCGATTCCTTCGCATCGGCGCTGCTGCCCCTGTTCTGAGATGGCTTCTTCCTCTTTTTCTTTCCCTGCCGCTACTCCACTCGCTCCCATCCCATGGATTCCGCCGAGATCCCCAACCCCGACCCCGCCCTCTCGTCGTCGCCTCCGCTCCCGCCGCTTATCCCGCTCCCCCTCCCCGAGCGGCCGCCGCAGCCCACGCTGCTCCGACGGCAAGCGGTGGCGGCACAACGCCCTCACCGTCGAGGTGTGCCGCGATTTCCTGCGCGACAGGTCCACCTACCCCGACATCGAGTGCAGGTACGCGCACCGGCACCACATCGTCTCTGTCGATTGGTAGAGGGGCCACGTCGCGGGGCGACTAAAGGACAGCTTTCCGTCCGTCGTTTTTTTCCCCACCCTTCTTTTCTGCGGGGAGCAGAGGCCACAACGCACGTCGCATTTTTCCTCCCAAGGGCCGCCATTTCGCCAAACCCCGGAGGCAGCGCCGACAAACGCCAAGGATGTCACTGAGGTGAGCGCATCTCCTGTTGATTCCTGCCAATATTTTTGTGGGTGGTACTGATGGTTGGATGTGATTGAGAAATATTGAATTTTATTTTTTTTGTGATGTGTAGTTGATCGGGAACACGCCATTGGTGTACCTCAACAAGGTGGCCGATGGGTGCGTCGGGCGTGTCGCGGCCAAGCTCGAGTCCATGGAGCCCTGCTCCAGCGTCAAGGATAGATGGCCGCTGCTGAAAACCACTTCCTTTCCTCGTCTTTTACTGTAGCCTTAGTGTGGATTATGTGCGTGGGAAGTTTGGTAATCTCTGGTTGTTCCTGGGCTAAAGGTTGGTCCCGTAAGGTTCTTCGTAGTTTCGACGAATTGTCTGTTAGTAAAGATCTGTTTTTTTTCCTGTCCTATTCAGTAGGGTTGCGTGCGTAAGTTTCAGTGCTTTCCATGGCGTTCGTGGATAAGTTGTGTTCTTCCTTTACTTACCTTTTGGACTCTGAGGTAAAGATACGTGCTGTGTGATGTTATTTTGTGTTTGTGCAGGATTGGATACGGTATGATCACTGATGCAGAGGAGAAAGGGTCATCACTAAAGGCAAGGTGGCTAAAATTGAATCTTTTGGTGCTTACCCTGTATTATGCCAGTAGAATTTGTTTGGCATTACAAACAATTTGCACTTCCTAGAATATAATTATAACTTGTAATTTTGGTCTCCATTGGCTGTGACTCCATTGGCTGTGACTTGACTGGCTTCAATTCAGTAGAAAAATACAAATGGTATTGGATAAGAAACATGAATAGGCTGCTATAGTTTCCATGAGTCCGTTTTGCTGTAGAAGGTGATTTATATGATAGAATTAGTGATTTAGTGTGGTAGTAAAACATAATGTCACACGCTGATTTCTTGAAGTATCAACTTTATAGGCAGGAAGGAGGTTAAGGGTGAGACACATCACGGGTCAAGGGAATTCACTCTCTTTTTATTGAGTTCAGTACTCAAAATGGTATACAACTTAAATAAAGGAAAGGGTTATTTATACCGTACCTGATATAGCATAAGGATTTGTGGTGTTATTTTGGCATTTGCCTTTCTGCAGCATTTTTCCCTTTCTATTTGTGTTGGCTACTAGATGATCCATACCCACTGCTTATTATTTGTAGTGAGGTTGATGATGGTATTAGTTTCTTTTGCATTAGTTTGCTGGATTGTTCATTTGTTGTTGTTTGGTGGGGTAGATGAAAGGATGTGCGTAAAATAAGTGTTTGGGCTGACTGGTGCATGTGTTTAGGGCATCTTCAATAGTTAGAGATAATCTTGTCTCTAACATGTTACATCTTTTTTAAAGACAACATCTCTAATATATAGTCTCTAGCATACTCTCTACATTTTTATTTATAATTTTCCTTTGAAACAGTCCCACATGTCAATTATAGTAGATTAATGTATTATATCTTATTGTGTGCTATCCTGTTTTGTTTCGCGTGTACGATAGTCTCTTCAGGAAGAGATGATATGTGCCCCCCTCCTTTTCTCTCCTCTGTATAGGATTTTGTTGCCATAACATAGCTAAGAGACGACAATAAATACACTATTAGAGATGACTTTAAAGCTTTTAAAAAAATAGATATAATAATAGATTGATCGTTATCTTAGTGCAGTAGTGCTTGGATCAAGATATATTTAAGTATAGAAAATGAATAAGGTGCTTCTCGACACTTAGTAGAAGACAAAAATGTGATTTCCGGCTGCCATTCAACTGCATGATCGTGGTAATTTGATAGTTGTTCTTCCATATCATGTTAGCATAATTCCCTAAATTTTTCTAGATAAAGAACCACTAGGCACTGTTTTACAATGAAGATCACCCAATGATCGATGCTTGGGGTCTAACCTGGTTTTGTTGGGTTGATTTTACAGCATTTTTAAATTAAATTTGTAGCGCACGTTATCCATGTTATCAAAAAGACCTGGCTGTTGGGGTCTAACATGGCTGTGATCTGGAAGGGCAGACCTCTGTACGGCTACCTGCTTAGTATTAAGAAGGTTTTGTTAATGATCACGTATACCTGAAAATTTTAATTGTTGTGATACGACTTGTTGTTTTTAACCTCCAGTGTGCATATGATAAGAATTAGGAACTTGCGTTAGAACTATTCGATCTGAGATTTCATTTGCTGAGATGTATTTTGCCTGCTCAGGATGACAATATGAAGTATCCTTTACAATAGTCTGTACTTACCTTACAGAACTTTATAGAAGCTTACATAATTTTTGTGCTTTTAGTCATCAGACCCAGTGTTCGTGCACCTTTTACACTGATGTTACGGTGTTCATGCACCTTTTACACGAAGCAAAAGAAGAAGAGTGAAGAGTAAGATGGGTATTTTGACCCTTTTTTAGCAGTTAACGGCAGTTTGACCTGGCAAGACTAAAAGGGGTGGCAAAAAGGGGATATTATTTGAGATCCGATGATAATAAAAGGAAGAGCAATTTCGCAATGGTATTTTAAGGATATAGTCAACTTCTAGTGGCAAATCTGGACCAGTAGGTAAAAAAATCTAGATTCTGTTGTTCTAGATTTAGATTTTTTTTGCGTATCTGATTTAGCCTACCTATAGATTGTACTTACAGATTACACAACGATTTGCAGGTCAAACTGTTTGCTGCCCGCCGACACTGCTCCTACACCTACAGAACCAGGCCATTCAGCCAAAAAAAAAACACCACCAAAACCTAGGTACGTTGTTTGTGGGTACCAAAATCACTCATTGCTGCACATATCATATTTTACATGCGATTTACGAACCCTGACTATTCCCTAACGTAGTTGACCTATTAACTCAACTATACCCTCTTCTTATCGCAGTAACTTCTACGGAATCTGCTGCTATCGCATAGCTTCGCTTTCTACTCCTGTTCTAGGTGCCTGTGTCAGTCTCTGCCTATTGGTACCTATGCTAGTATCTGATTTGTATCTTTCTTTCTGTTATATGGTGCTTATGTCCCTGTACAGTTATACTCTTAAAACTTCTCTACTTTGTGATCTCGCCTAGACTGGTATTGTCACCAATCAACTGTCATATTGCCTCTTTATATTATGCCTACTAATGTCGAGTGCTTTGCGTTTTTTTTCCCCTTTTAGATGCTACAGACAGACGAGTCTACTATTGTACTTCACACTAATATGCCAGATCAGTATTCTGTACTATACATTGCGTCATCCATCTTGTCATCTTCGGACATTTGAATAATCTTGACAGCTTTTATGCTATGTATTTACATAAAGACGATGTCTTCATGTCTACATTACTTTTTTCCGCTCCTGCTCGCGGCACTTCGTTTGTAGCGCTATCCCTTCGAGTCGACACGTCTAGGTGTTTGGCTTCGTTCGCTTCTCAAGCTGTCGTTTGGTACGGCCCCGTGTGCGCCATGCGGATCCACTAAACTCGGCGCGCAAACTGTGCGCAGCCGGCTACTAGTCTCTCTTTGATCTTTCCGGGAGAGAATTGCTGGTTTCCAGCCCCTCCACGCTGGCTTCCAATTTTTTATCGAGCAAGTGCGGCCCGTTTCTGAGCCAGTCGGTCGTTCACAGCAGCGCACGCATGGCGAGTATACCGTATGAATCGCTGAGCTCTTGTCGTGTCCACATCGGTCATTCCCAATTTTTAGCCAATCGTGTGAGGTCATTCCCAATTTTTAGCCAATCGTGTGAGAGCAGTTCCTTCGCCGTTCGATCGCAGAGATTTTGGCCTCTTCACTGGGAGCCTCGTGAGCCTTCTCGTCCCTTCCCCTACGTCTGCTCTCTCCTCGCCCACCATGTGGACGACTCTCGATTCCTTTCCTCCCGTCTCTTCCTCTCTATCGGGCCCTCGCGGCTCCCCTCATCCCCTCTGCATGTGCCGCTCCCGTTGCCCCCTCCCCTTCGCCTGTGTTGGTCGCGCCGCCCTCTCTTCGTTGGATCTGGAATGGTGTTCGCTTCTTTCCCTCCCCGCCTCCCTTTTCCTTCCTCTCCCTTCTCAGTCGCCTCTCTCCGTTAGCTCTACCGCTCCCTCCCTCTTCCTCCCCCGTCGCAACCCCGACCTCCCTCCCCTCGGCCTGTTCAGTTTCGCTCATCCTCCGAAGACCGATCAATCCGCATCTCAGAGGTAATTTGTTTGATTTCTTCTACTGCTTAGTCTTGCTTTAGTTTCTTTTTTGCCTGTCGTGAGTTCATTTCTTTTCGTTTGCCTATCCAAATCCAGTTGTTCCTTTGGTAGAGGCGATTGCTTGAGTAACCTTTGATTGCGGGAAAGTGTAAGAGTTCATCCCTGCCAACTCGATGGTCCATGATGGAGGGGAAGGGTGCCGATTCTTGCGGGAAAAAGGCACCGGGAAAGCCACACGTCGTCCTCGCCTCCACAACGACGCTCGCGCCAACAAGGACTAAAAAATTGTTGCGTAGTTTGCTGTGAAGCAACTATGTGCAGTTTGCTCATACTTGCAACTAGGATTACCCAGCTCCGGGGAGCCTGATTACCTTTTCCTTCCGAAATTTGCAGGTGTCCGTGCCAAACCTTCACCGCGAACCAGAGGATAAAGAGGAACATCTTTATTTGACATATCTTTCGTCTTTGAAAAGAACATTGAAATATCCTCCTAATTTTGTTCCCCAAGCCAACGTTAGCAAATTCTTTGAACCAAGAAAAGCAATCGAGTTCTTAAATTCATATGTAGGAGGCTATTATTTCACAGCAGGTTTAACTTTGGAATTCATGTATTCTTCTTGGTGCTTAGTCTGCTGAAATAATTTATTTATTTATTAATATCACCTCTCATGTGATTTCCCACATTCCTCAAAAGCATACTCTATTTTTCAAGGCAATTAGTTCCAGTTCCATGCTTAAGGGAAGGTCAAGTGAGTAAACAAAAGAAAGTCAGCATCAACGCGACTCCCCCTGGTTTAAACTGAGTGGTTGAAACTAAAGACCAGTATGGTCGAAACTCGGTGCTTGAAACTTAGTAGTCGAAATGAGAGGCCAATGTGGTCCAAACTGAATGGTCGAAACCAAATACCAGTGTGGTCGAAACTCAGTAGTCGAACCAAGGAGTCGCGTCGAAGGAGTCCACCATTGACAACGGCCGCCGCTGGGCGCAAGCAACGCACGAGATCATCGGTGGGGGCGGAGGGCGGTGGCGGATTGGTCCAGGCTGCGTTGGCACGTTAGTGAAGAGAAGGGCAACAGTGTTCACGCGGACAGGGAACTGGAGGAAGAGGAGGAAATAGTTCGAGAGTTCAACTGCTTTGAGATTGCTTCTCTCGCTGCACGCGTGTCCAGCATCGGGACAAGACCTTGGGAGGACGGCTGTGAGACCCCGTCCCAGAGAATTTTTTTTTCACAACATATACAAACCTTTTGTTCATTTGTTAGAAAATAAAGACCTTCTGCTATAGACATACCCAGAGACATTGCTAGTACTAAACTATGCTTTTAATTTTTAGTCATGCCAATAAGGCTTTTCAATGCCACTGACTAACAATATAAGATCATTGATAGTTTATTGTACCCACTAAAATCTTATGTCATAGTCCGATTCATTACACAAGAGACTTCGTTGCATTTGCCCCCTAGTACTATACATATATAAAGCAATATAGGTACACAGAATTTAAAAAACACAGGACCACACGGGCGTGCCTGCCCATCTAGTAATCATAGTTGTGGGCAAAATGTTCAAGCGAAGAACAAATGGACTGACAAGCGTTTTTAAGTAGTCCACAACAGTTGCAATTGAAGCTGAAAGATAGTTGCAGCGGTATAGTCGTTGCATACTACAAGCTAATCTCCTTTGGTAGCCTGATCTCCAGGAAGTACAAGCTGCCAATGCAAAATCACAAAGTGAGTATGTAACAGGACAGTATGTACTGCTTTCAAAGCGTGTAGCCGTGTACAATATCATCAGACCTAGTTTGTGTCAAATTCAGCATGTGCTCCGAAGCCCCCAGTTTATGAATTTGTCAAATATGAATATTGCTGATGACGTTGATCGTCGGAACCTAAATTTGCAAATTGGGACCTTCCGTGCTCATAGCATCAGTAACTAGTGCTCATAGTTATATCATTAGATATCAAACACATATCATGAAAATATAAAGTTATTGCATAATAATAAACAAAACGTAAATATACTTTATGAATTTTGTCTTTCGGAATGGCTGACTAGGCCAAATGTCGTTAAAGAATCAACAGCCGAAGCGGAATTGAAATACAACACGTAGAACCCTCACGATATACCCACAGACAATTGAGTGGAGTCCACGACCTAGTTCTTGGCCATCTTTTTAGTCCTGAAGAACGCGAGTAAGTGTCCATGTAGCATTTTTCTTTTATGCTTACTGAATAATAATATATTGAGCGAGCATGAGTATACAACCGTACTCACGAGCCAACACACAGAATGTTGTTATATAATATACAAGGCTGATCAAAGGAATGGTTGTAGTTCTTTTGTTCGCATAAAACCACTTATTGAAATAGATTAAATAGTAGCAAATCCTACAACCTAGCATTTTTAACTAACATATATTTTAACAAAGTTAAGTTTTGTTGTAAAATACTAATAGAGGAACCTCCTATGTCACCGAGTGGCTCCATCCACAAAATACTCATATTTTTTCTCGAGACACATCTCATACTTAACATTGGTTCTCAACCAATCTTAAATCTCTAGGCTCCAACTCATCTCAAATCTGTAGGCTCCAACCCATTATTTCTAACCACTGGGCCCAATCCATTATTTCCAATCACTGGGCTCCAACTCATCCTTTCATCCCGCCAATAAATTATTTTATGAAAATAAAAGCTACTTCAAGTAAGTTCTCGGCACCGCCCATGACCACAGGCATGGCTATCCAAATAGTTTTATCACTTTACTGAGTTCGTACACTTTACCCACAAGAGGCAATCAACTTATAATGTCTGTCTCGACACGATTCTATAGGTGTGCGATTAAGATGACTATCATAAAGCTTTACAATGCCCCCACCTCAACGCAGCCCCACCTGCTAAGTATCACCTCCTTGAGCCACACGCCCGGGAGGTCTCCCACTAGCACCGTGTGATTTAGTGGCTCCCTTACCCTTAATCCACATCACACACCCACCAATAATGAAGTTGCGAGGAGGCGAACAAATTAGTTAGCCAGATCATACCCATTATAGACTTGTGGTTGCACTGTTTTTACACAGGAGGTCACCACAAGATCCGGGTCCTTAATTGACTTGGACGGTACTTTCCCATACCCACTCTGTCGTGCTTTTCTCAACACCCACCATGCTTTCCAGCCGCCCAAATCGAAATCTATTTTTGGTTTTCTTTTATTTTAAAATATCTTTCTAACTCAACATACTAGCCAGACTCCAACCTCGACTACCCAAATTCAGTTTAAAGTTTTAATGATGTCGGACAATCATTGCCCACGTATCATATTTCTAAGCAGGGCTAAGCATGATAGTTAAATACGAACTTAATGTCTAGTTCATGTATATTATTACTCCTAGGTGCCAATGGATAGTGTCCAAGTTCAAGGAATATAAGTTTATACCCAATTATCATTAAGGTAATAACTATGAGCTAATTGACATAGTTGTATAAATCGTAGCAATGCAATTGTATAATTTAAATTAATATAATTTGCATTCAAAATTTAGAGGCAAAATGATCCAAGTGTTGACTCGTCTTGCTCAATATTATGATAATCGTCTTGCTCAATGTTCTAATAATCTTGTCATGTTCTTGTTCTGTCCTAGACTGCTGCTTCGTAATGGCTTCAGATTCTAGTTAGGCGGGATACGATCGAACCCAAGAACATCTGAAAGGAAACAAAAAGAAACACTTCAAATGAAAGTCAATAAAACAAAGAGTGTTTGAAGCGGGATATGCTTCAAACAAAACTAAACATATCTAATTGAATCTTGGGAGAAGAGAGTACTTCAGATGAAACCAAACATACTCATCTGGAGTTAATGAAAGAAATACTTCGGACGAAGTACATTCAGAGAAAGTTGGTGAAAGAAATACTTCAAACCAAACTAGGTAAACCCAACTTTATTTGTTTGGTCTAGTGGTAAGGTCTTGGTTGATGGTTAGACTTAGGGTTAGGTAACCATTTGATTCGGAGTGAAAGCGATAGGGATCGGGCTCTCGAGAAGTCCGTTGGTGCAAGGAGTTAGGACTCCAATGGGAGAGAGAGAATATTCCTAAGAATATTCCGCATCGGTTACCTAGATGGGGGAGATCACCCAGTTAGGTCGAACTCTCTGACCCACTTTAGGATCACGATTTGTACTTCTACTATGGGTGATTAGTGATGGATGATAGCTAGAGCTTAGACGATGTTGATTGGTGGTTGAACTACTATCATCTACTTGGTAACGTACCACCGCAACTCACACGCAACGCCTAACTGTTCTAATGATTTCTTTTGTTATTGTTTCCTATTTACCGAGGAAGTTCCATAAAGGTCGGGTGAAGCCTATGCCTAAGTGCGTGATTCGCTCTGGGTAGACATAAGTCTCACCGACACATAAAACTTAGTTCACTTAATGATTCCTTTTGTTAGTTTATATTTTTCAAGGAAGTTCCATAAGCCTTAGCTGGAACTTCCAAGCATTGGCTAGACATCACCCTTACGTCTTTAGTGGTGTCTGTGGTTGCGGGTTTCGTCTTTGAGGTGATTCATGTTAAGTATATTAAGGCCCATATACTATAGGGCCCATGTGGCCCATGTAGTCATCTATATATTGACAGCTCCACTATTGGAGTTATGTACTCTGAAATCTCAAGTAAGTCACATGGTATCAGAGCCATGGATTAGGGTTAGGTTAGGATTATTTTAGTCCTCCTCCCACGATCCAAATCTATCTTCACCCATCCGTCCGTTCGCTTCGCCTTTCGTCCGTCCGTCTCGGCTAGCCAGTCGGCTCCCGTCAAACCCGTCGCCGGCTCTTCGTCTCGTCGCCCGTCGAGGTCTTCCCCGCCGGTCGCAAACCATCGCCGTCCGTCGCGGGTCGCCCGTCATGGCGGCGACTTCATGATTCCTTCGAGCGCCTCGTCGCATCCGCCGCCGCCTCGCCGCCGTCGTCTCCGTCAAATCCAGCCCTCGCGCTCTTCTTTGGATCGGCGAATCCTCGCCGCCGCCGCTCTATCTGGGCGACACCGTCCTCGCCGCCGCCGCTCTATCTGGGCCGCCGTCGCATCTGGGTTCGTCGCTGCTCCTTCAACGGATCAGCATCGCCTGCTGCTCGGTGCAAGTTCTCTACACCACCATCATCTTCGAATACATCTGTTCGCGTTAAGGATCAGTATCGCCTGCTGTCTCGTCCGCCTCTGCATCGCTGGGCATCGCCTCGTCTGCCTCCATCTTTCTGTGCTGGAGCAATTGCATCACAAGGGAAGGCTCTCTGTGGTAACCGTTTATGCTGTTTCTGTTCTGCTGTTCAGCTACTGCTATTGCTCAAGTTCTAGCACTTCTCAACATGTCTCAGATAAATGCAATAGTTATCAATCTCACCCTAGATGGTCAGAATTATCCAGAGTGGGCCTTTTGTGTAGAGACTGCATTGAGGGGCTATGGTTTACTCTTTCATTTAACTGAAACTCCACCTATGCTTAAGGATGATGGTAGTAATGCTCCTGCAGTAAAAGAATGGCATATTAATGATGGGAAAGTGATGGCTGCCATGGTCAATAGTACTAAGCAATCCATTATTATGAGTCTTTCTAAGTTCAAAACAGCTAAGGGCATATGGAGCAACTTGAAGGAGCGCTATGTTCAGGATAGTGGCGCTCTTTTGCATAATCTCATGCAGCAAACTCATGTGATTGAGCAGAATGATATGTCCATTGATGAGTACTACTCTGTTTTTGATCGTCTGATGGGATCTCTGACTTCCATGATACCTGAGTGTACAACTGCCTCATGTCCAGCACATAAGTTTATTGAAAAGTTTTTTACTTACAGATTTGTCATGGGAGTCCGGGCTGAGTATGATTCCATTCGTACGATTGCTTCACAATTCTTACTGCTCTCACCATAGCACGGGCATTATCTGATTTACTTGCAGAAGAAACACGTCTCAAGTCTATGTCTTCTTCTGCATTTGTGTCTCATAGTGTGTTGGCAGCTTCTCAGAGGACTAGTGCACCAAAAAGTTCCTCTTCAGTGCACTGTAAGCATTGTGGGCAAGTCTGGTCATCTTCGGAGAATTGTTTTCTCATTATCCGGAGAAGTTGGTGACTATCGCACGTCGTCTTTGCTCGTGGTCGTGGTCTGGTTTCACTCCTAGAGGTTCGATGTACATTCTTCTGCTTTGTTTCTCTCTATTCTTGCTCCTTCGTCGTCTTGGGTGCTTGATTCGGGATCTTCTTTTCACGTGACATCGATCGGTCAGTTGGTCGCTTGCAAGCTGGCCGGCCAGCGATGGAACATCTGTTCGAGACGGTGATGGTACATCTTGTCATATCACTCATCGGGGTTCACTTTGCAATCCTCATTTTCTATACCTAATGTTTCTTTTGTACCTCGATTGTCCATGAATCTTCTTTCGGTTGGTCAAATTCTGACCAAAATTGTTTTGTTGGATTTGATGACTCATCTTGTTTTATTCAGGACCGTCGAAGCGGGAAAGTGATTGGGACTGGCCATCGCCGTAAAGGTGCTCCTAGCCTCTACATCCTAGACACCTTGCGTCTTCCTTCTTCCATTGAGTCTCCAGCTCGTGTGTCATCCGCTGCTTCGTCTTCCGCCTCTTCCTTCGTTTAGTGGCATCATCGTCTTAGTCATCTTTGTGGGTCCCGGTTGTCCACATTAATAAATAAAGGTTGTTTAGGTAATACACCTATTGAGTCTAGTTTTCATTGTAAAGGTTGCAAACTTGAAAAACAAATACAACTACCATATTCATCTAGTGTTTCTCATTCAGCTAGACCTTTTGATCTTATCCATTCAGATGTATGGGGTCCTGCACCTTTTGCTACAAAGGGTGGTCACAAGTATTATGTTATTTTTATTGATGATCATTCTCGATATACATGGATTTATTTCATGAAACATCGATCTCAGTTGTGTTCCATTTACCAGTCTTTTGTTCGTATGGTTCACACACAATTTTCTACTCCTATTAGAGTTTTTCGCTCTGACTCTGGTGGTGAGTATTTGTCTGATGTTTTTCGCCAGTTTTTGTCCTCTGAGGGCACTCTTGCTCAGCTTTCTTGTCCCGCGCTCATGCTCAAAATGGTGTTCTTTGAGCATAAACATCGCCATCTTATAGAGGCTGCTTTCGTACACTTTTGATTTCATCTTTTGTTCCTTCTCATTTTGGGGTGAAATTTGTTTCTCTTCTTTGTCTATCTCATCAATAGACAACCCTCTTCCAAAGCTGTCGGCAAAAGTCTGGTGAAGTCCTTTTGGTACCTCTCCCGGCTATGATCATCTTGAGTTTTTGGATGTACTTGCTATGTTTTGCTTGCACCTCGTGAGCGAACTAAGTTATTTGCACTGTCTGTTGAGTGTGTTTTTAAAGTGCAGATCCACGAGCATAAAGGATATCGGTGTTATGACCCTTCCTCTCGTCGCATACGTATCTCTCGTGATGTGACCTTTGTTGAGGACCGTCCTTTCTTTTATAATCCCTCTACTCAGCCCTCATATTCTCCCACAGAACCCATATCGTTCTTGTGTCTTCCTCCTATTTCACCCAATAATGATATCCCTACACCTTCCCCATATATTACACCCATTCCTGCTCCTTCTATCTCCATCACGCCACCTTCACATGAAACTACACCTTCTGCACCATCTCCATTTCATTCTAAACCACCTATCACACGTGTTTTCCATCGTCGTCCCAAAAACCCCACAGCGCCTCCATCTAGCTCTACCACCACGGCCGATCGATCGGCCATTGTTGATGCTCCTAATAATCTTATTCTGCGATGAGTTCTGAGTTGGTCCAAGATATAATCTCGAGACCGTACTACTATTGGTCAGGCTGACAAGTATGGTTTTCCTCGTGTGAATGCCGTTGTTGATGAGCCATCCACTTACCAGGAAGCTTCTAATATTCCGGAATGGCAGCTTGCTATGTCTGAGGAGCTTGCTGCCCTTGATCGTACAGGCACTTGGGATCTTGTTCCATTACCGTCACATGCAGTACCTATTACATCTAAATGGGTTTTCAAAATTAAGACCAAGTCTGATGGTTCTGTTGAGAGATATAAAGCTCGCCTTGTTGCTAGAGGTTTTCAGCAAACTCATGGTCGCGATTATGATGAGACCTTTACACGATTGCTCATATGACTCATTGTTCTTACTCTCATTGCGATGGTTTGCTACTTCTTCTTGGACTATCTCTCAAATGGATGTTAAAATGCTTTTCTTCATGGAGATTTGCATGAAGAAGTTTATATGCAACCACCCCGGTGTTGATGCTCCTCTGGTCATGTTTGTCGTCTTCGTGGGTGCTCTATATGGTCTTAAACAAGCTCCTCGTGCTTGGTTTGGCGCTTTATATCTGTGATAAAGGTCTTTGGGTTTTCGCCTAGTGATCATGACCTGCTCTATTTATTCATATCTCTCCACGTGGGCGTACTTTGCTTCTTACGTATGTTGATGATATGTTGATTCTTGGAGATGATGTGGAACACATTTCTCATATGAAGAAGCAACTTGGTGAGCAATTTCAGATGTCTGATTTGGGTCCTCTCAGTTATTTCTTAGGAATTGAGGTGTTGCATTCTGAAAAAGGCTACTATCTCTCTCAGTCCAAATACATACAAGACCTTCTTGCTCGTTACGGCATTCTGAGATAGTCGAGCGGCTGCGACACCTATGGATCTTCATTTACAACTTCGCCTACCGATGGTACACCTCTTGAGGATCCTTCTCGATATCGGCATATTGTGGGCGACCTTGTTTATCTCAATGTTACTAGACCTGATATTGCTCATGCGGTTCATATTCTGAGTCAGTTTGTGAGTGCTCCTACATCCATTCATTTTGGCCATTTGCTTCGTGTACTACGGTACTTAAGGGGGACATCCTCTCAGTGTTTGTTCTATGCTCGTGAGAGTCCGCTTGACTTTATGCTTACTCGGATTCCACTGGCGAGTGATCAAGCAGATCGTCGTTCTATCACGAGTTATTGCATTCTTCTTGGTTCTTCTCCTCTTGCATGGAAGTCTCTGAAGCGGTGGTGTATCTCGTTCTAGTCTGAGGCGAACTTGAGCACTTGCCACTACCGCCGGAGATTGTATGGCTTCGATGGTTGTTAGCGATTTTGGTATTTCTTGTGATTCTCCTACACCTCTTCTATGTGACAATCTGGAGCCATCAGATTGCCAATGATCTGTGAAACATGAACTTACAAAGCATATTGGCGTTGATGCTTTCTTTACTCGGTCTCATTGTCATCAGAAAACAATTGCTCTTCAGTATGTGCCCTCGAAGCTGCGGTGGCGATTTTTCACTAAAGCACAAACTCGAGAGCAACATCGGCTTCACTTGCTCAAACTCAATGCTTCAGAACCTCCGCTTCCACCTTGAGTTTGAAGGGGGGTGTTAAGTATATTAAGGCCCATATACTATAGGGCCCATGTGGCCCATGTAGTCATCTATATATTGACAGCTCCACTATTGGAGTTATGTACTCTGAAATCTCAAGTAAGTCACAATCCATACTTAGTCTTACTACTTATGTTGCTTGGCATATACTACAGTAAACCTATCACACTAGGTTGACCCTTAGCTCCCGCACCTGCTAGAGACTATTCCCAGTTAAGTAAATAACTATGATACAAGGTCTATGTGCTCTTACCTACTAGTCCTTGTTTAGCGATCCACCATATTACCTTACTACTATTACTAGTAGGAAGCTAGGTCACAACTACCGCTAACCTTCACAACTATCTAATAGTACTAATAATCTTATACATTATGAAGTTTATATTTTAGTTTCTAGTTTTAAGTAAAACCTAGTTATGTGTGAGGGGTAACTGTCCTCAACCAGACAATGTTAATGACCTAAGGCTCAAGGGTAGTTTTTGGATCTTCTTATTCATAATCTTGTCATCTAACTAGTCAGTATTATTCCTTGACCATTGTGTAGTTTTTGGATCTTCTTATTCATAATCTTGTCATCTAACTAGTCAGTATTGTTCCTTGACCATTGTCCATACCCTATGTGTCAAGACGAAATAACCATCCCAAGTTTATCTTTTAACTAAAGTTGTTGACCTAAACATTTGGTATGATCCACATTTGGTATGATCCACTGTTATGTTAACTGAATCAATTACTCCGTTAAGTACTAACCATTTTTATCAATCCCCTATTCATTGGACTTATTCCTTGATTAACCTTTTGGCCGCCCCTATCATCATTACTGTATAAATTCTAACTACCTGAATTGATCACTTTAGTTAGTTTACTTACTACACGATCTCTCATTTAAGGTTTGTCCTATCACTCGTTGCAGAATTGGCAAGGTTAACGATTTTAACCTAAGTTGCTAATGAAGGTTTCTACTCATAACTTATCTTTGTGCAATTCCTAACTAACTTGCCTCTGCCTTCTAAAGGACAATAGCTCACTGGCCACTTGTAGTGAACCCCTAATTACCCTATTTGTCCACTAATTAACACAATTGATACTGCAAATTGTTAAGTAAAACTCCATCAACAAATCATCCTACTAACTAATCTAGATTAGTCACTTAACTAGGTGGGCCCACATGTCATTCATATACAGAGTGAGAGAGTGAGCTACAGGGGGTTCTCTCTTTCAAACCGAAGCAGAGGAAGGCGAAGGCGGCTCAGGGCGGTGCTCAACGCTGGCGAGGGAGAAAATGGAGTGCAGGGGCCGGCGCGGATTCACGGGCGGTGGCGGCGCGGCTCAAATGGTCGGTGGTGGCCGGGTGGCATGACACAGCGGCCCGTGCTAGGAGAGGCAAAAGGGCGACGGCGCCCAGGTAGGGGAGAGAGGAAGATAGGGGGAGCACGAGCAATAGGGAAGTGTGTGGAACTCACCGGAGCTGGTGGCGGTGACGGAAATAGGCCGAGGTGGGCTGGTGGCTTGAGCCCAAGGCGACGCGGCAAGCTCAACGTGGCGGTGGCGCTACGGCAATTCCTAACTAACTTGCCTCAAACCAAATATAGAGAACTAAATTCTATCCAGCCTTGATATTTTAGTGAGAAAACAGAATGATATGATGCTGCAAACATCATTAAGGGTTATTCGTTCCAACCTGCTTCTTGTTTGCATCAGTTATTGGCACAATGGTTGGCTCTGGAATAAATTTGACAACCAAACCAAAGAAATGAACTCCAGCAAAAAACTGCAAAAGAAGATAAGTTACAAAGCTTGCTACTTGTTATCTGAGACAGATCAGCATTACATTACATGGACATGGATTCTAGAATTATAAGCAAAACATGACTCACCCAAAGGTTGCCCTTCAAGAAACCAATAGAATTCAGTGCGTTGTGTGCCAAGTCTAGGAAGGAAATGCTCAACATAAGTCCAGCAGCAAAACCTTGTATCCAGTATCAGCAAGACAGCAATATATGGAGCACCAGCAATTAAACCAGAACTTGCTTAAGAGATAATTAAGTTACTCAATAAAACAGAACAAAGTTTATCACCTGTAGAAGCCCAAGCATCTTAAGATTAGGGGTAGGATTCAAAATCACAAACAGCGCACCTGAAATAGAAAATTGAGCTTAGCTGGAGTGGGCGAAAATGGCATAAAGAAACCTTGCTGGAAAACACATACACATATTAACTTTAAGAGCCAGAGCTTGAAAAGGACAGTATTGATTACTGAACATCTTGAGAGTTGAGACGGTTCACCGTTGCAAATTGTTAACCAAACGCAAGCAAGTACAATGAGGAAGCCTATTATCTACATGTATCATGTCTCGTGTGACCATGCAAGACCAGTTACTACTTGAACATAATACACATAAGAGAAAATCACACCTTGGCTCCTAAACTTGTGCGATTGTGCCACATAGGTCCTATTCCTAAACTTGAAAAATAATCTAACCAGTTGCTTGGATCGATTAATTTTCATGTTTAGAGGCCTAAATAGCTCAATTTCCATCGCTTAACAGTCAAAATGGTACAGGAGACACTAGATTATGAACTCTAATTTTCTGTTTCTAGGAAACAGAAGTTTTTCTTGACCCTTGTTCTAAAAAAAACCCATCCACACTAGACAATGGAATTCACCTAGAACAAGCTGGAATTCGCCAGCACCACCTAGAACCCACCCACGCGTAAAATTCCTACGAATGTGAAATGCTTAATAACTTTGAGATTCCTTCAAGTCGCAGCCCAAGACACACGCCAGCGACTGCACGAATCCTGCTAAAACCCTAGAAATCGCGGGAACCGCAATGTAGCGCACGCGCACGCAGCAAGCGACCAAATTGGGGGGCGCTGTGCTGTGGGGTGTGTACCATACCGATGGAGGTGCTGAGGCCGCCAACAAGAGAGAGGGCGAGCGCCACCACCACCTGCGACTCCATCCGCCGCGGCTCGCGCGCCAGAGTTTGGGGGTCGAAGTGGGAAGGGGAGGAGAGGGTGGAAGCTTGTTTGCCACGAGTAAGGATGGCAACTGTGTTCGATTACCTGTGTGTCCACGAGCGTATACATTAATAGAGATGAGTATGAACGTTTTTCTTTGTCTACGGGTATAAAAATGGGCACAATTCCTGGTATAGGTATGGGTAAGCTCCACCCGTACCCGCTTCACCGATTACCCGTAATCTACCCATATGTGTAAGAAACTATATCAATTTGTATTTGTATTTTATTTGTTAAACTTGATTAGTTGTCTTGTCGAACATGATATGTGAATTGTGATGAACTTTATTAGTTGTTGAATGTGTGATGCACTATTGATGTGTGAATTATGATGAACTTGATGTATGCATTGCTTGTGAGTAAGGAGTATGTACGCGGGCGATGGGTACCCACGGACGGCGATACATTATTCGCGGGTAAACGGGTATGCCCGTGGGCAACGAGTACCATGAGCGGATGTATATGGCGAGATTTTTCACTGTCGTCCTTCGGGTATACCGTGGGGAATTCGGTCGCAGTGCGGGTATGGGCGAGCACTACCCGTACCCGCCGCGCCCGATTGCCATCTCTAGCTACGAGTAGTATAATCACCATGCTTATACTTATGTAAAGAAGAGGGTCCAGAGGATTTTGTCTTGAATTTTTATCTATTCTTCTTTTTTTTTATTTTTTGCAAATTGGCAACTTGTATTTGGAATTTTGCATCATGCGTCTTTGGGCATAAGAATTTCGCATCACTGATTTTCGATCGGACGGTTAAGCAAACAAGGATGGCAGGCAGCATTGGGTTATAAACCTTAAAGTCTCGTTTAGGGTATTTTTAATAGTTAGAGATAATCTTATCTTTAACATATGTTGCATCATCTTTAGAGATAACATCTTCAATATATAGTCTCTATTATACTCTTCAACATTTACATTTTATAATTTTCTTAAGAAACGAGTCCACATGTCAACTAGAGTAGATTAATGTATTATATCTTATTTCGTGTGCACGACAGCCTCTTTAGTAAGAGACAATATATACTCTTTCTCTTCCACTCTTTTTTTCACGTAGAATTTTATTAACGTAGCATAGCTAAGAGTCGACAACAAATACACTATTAGAGCCCTTAGAACTCCTATCTGGATCTTCGAATCGAAAGAGTGGTCGAGAGGATCAAAAATCCTAATTCTCATTATTTGGAATATATCTAATTCTATTGAGTCTGACTTGTAGTGAGTGATGTAGTGAGTGAATCATACAGGAATTCTCAAATTTTTACATTCAATCCTTGAAAAAAAAAATCATATAAGATTCGTATGGAATTCTTGCGCTCTAAAGAAGCCCTAAAGTTTTGGTCACATGCAATGTCTTTCCCTTGCATCATCCGGCTTTAGCACGTTAGTTTGTTTCTTATTTTTTAGATGGACAAAGGTAACAATGACACGCAAGCAAAGCGCGGCATGATGCAATTTAGTACTTACCCCACCCAACAGTCTTGCCAATTTTCTAATCTGGCCAGCAAGCTTGACATATCATGAATACTAATTAATCGTTTCAGAACAGAAAAAAAAAGTAGTAATTAATCTGTGGCTGTGTGGCATGAATCATGATGCAATGTACCTAGCTACTCCAACTATCATCCTGCTAATTTTCTGGTCTGACAGGCAGGCAATTGGTTACTATCATGAATGCCATCCAACTGTTGAATTTTCTAATCAAGCACAAAAACATCTCTTTTGTCACGTTGCTGGTTTATAATCCTATCGAGTATGCAATTTGGAATAAATAGATTTCGACCGGCAAACCGAAAGAAATGTTTTTGTAAGTCTTAGAAGTGCATTGTTATGACAAATCATGTGGCCACTAGCGAGTGCAGCATGTGTCAAAATTCTAAACTAGATCCTAATCCAATCTCCTGTTTTCAAATGCCTTTTTTAAGGCGTGTTTTCAAATGCCTTTTGTGCAGTGTGATCTGGGCCACTATTTGGAATGAAGCATCAATAAGAGGATAAATTTAACCAAACAAATTAATCCCTACAGTTCAAAAAACAAATTATTTTAGAATGCATGCTGTCAAACTTTAAAAACTTTGATTTATTATTATCTTTTCAAATATTTAGATTAGATATATAAAAATTATATATTTATATTCGTTTTGAAAAGTACTTGTATAATATTATAAATTTTATTAGATTTTATAAATATATTATAATAGTAAATAGCGGTTAAAGTTGCATTTTAGTGACTGATATCGAAGATGACTTATTTTTGTGAATCAGAGAGAGTATCACAAAACCGTTTGAATCATGACAAATCAATTCGAATCATAATATATAGCGCCATTAGACAGGGTTACAAATGTGAATCGGATCTCACACGGTCACAAAACATCATTATCGTAAACACATAGGTATAAATTAATACTCCGCATTGCACACCCTCCGCACACTCAGTGCAGGTAGTAAGCGAGGAAGGAGAAGATGAGGGCGCCGGCGGCGGGGGCGGCCGCGAAGGCGCCGCTGGCGGCCGGGCCGGGCGCGGCGGCGGGGGCGTCGGAGGCCATGGCCGCGGAGGCGGAGGCGGCCGCGACGAGGGCGGCGCAGGCGATCTTCTTCATCTCCATTGCTGCTGCGAGAAGCCTGCTTTATTGATCGCTCAAGAGGAGATGCTTTATTGCTGATCTCTCGGTCGCTTCTGCAGGCTTGGGAGGGATGGAGGCGCGGGGCGGGGCTTTTATAGCGGCGCGAGCGGCCATCAGCGAAGCTCGGGTGGCGAGTGGTTGGCGTTTGCCAAATATGGAGGCGGTGATTCGTTGGTTCGGGTTGATTCGCGACGAGATTAGGGTGGCGGCGACGGGGATGATTAGGGCTTATATAATGTTTATATACTATAATAAAGTCACGTCGTCATGAAGCATATATATATATTATTTTTATATATACAAATATCTCTTTTGTATATGATTAGATAATTGTATTATCTATTAATTATATATAATTATGTACATAAATATCTCTTAAGTATCGATATCGATACTACAAAATAAACATATTATCTTTTTCTCTATCAACCCATTATTGTCTTTGAGTCGAGCAAATGCATGATTGATGAGCGGAATACATACAGCTGTTGATGGCTTCTTGTTTGATGGGAATTAATGGAAATGAGAATATAGTTGTTGATGGTTCTTAATCTGCTTCATCTCTCTCTCTCTCTCTCTCTCTCTTTCTTCGAACGAAAATACAGGGCTAAATAAAACTCCTATACAAGCCGTCTGTCTAATCATGTGAAGAAGCTAATCCACCGTCCAAGGTATTAATCCAACGGGTGTGATTGAGGGTGCGAGCATAAATCTGTATCATCCTATTTCAAGAGTAATTCGTACATGGCAAGCAGAGACGAGCTAGAAATTTTTATACAAGGGAAGTCAATAGACAAAAGTCGTTATGTTTTATTTGGTTTCAAGCAATAGTTCTAAACACCTAATTAAAAAATTAATGTACCTAATGATCTACCAAATTAAGCTCCATATTATTTTGATAAAAAAAGAGACAAAATAAACTAATATATTAATGTTTACTTGTAGATCATGCTCACCAACATTTCATTGCAATTAATCTATCACAACTGACTCTAAAATTTATCATTGCATATTGTAGTGTTGTATCGACTCCTAGTACTCCTTTTGTCACGCTCAAGGATTTGGAATCGTGAGAGATAAGCAAAAGTCAAAATAACTGTTGCTACTAACTACTACTTGAGAATACAGGAAGATGCATGGGCTATTCTTTTTTGTACATCTAATGTTGATTAGATAGCCAACACTAAACCTATTAGGATTTTGAATTTAAGTTATTGAATGGCGTATACATGTATATCTAGAGTTTTGTTCCAAGCAAGTTCGCGAGAAATTTTTTGAAGCATAGAGGAAGCCATGGCTCCCACTGGCCACTAGCCCATGCTGTCTCCGTCCCTGTTGGCAAGTAAATAACTTTTATCAAAGAAAACCGCAGCTGAAAAGTTCACATCTGAGAAACAACTACTTTGATTTAATCTAATTATGCACATGGACATGCATCGATCCTAGATAACCCCAGCTTCTTGAAACGAAACTACCAAAGTTGCAATACAGCCTCAATTCCGCTCCTTTTTTTCCCAGCGAAAGCGACTGATTTCGGGCAAAACCACTGCATCAACCGAAAGGTAATGACAGACTGATCTGCCAATGTCAAGATTGCCTTGACAACATACAATGCAAGGGGGCTTGCATCATTTGCGCCGTTTGGCACGCTTGCTCTCGAGCCTCTGCCACGCTCGCTCAAACTCTTCCTCAGTGGGCTCCGAGCTGCTCGCATTGGCGTCGCACTTGGACACTATGGATGAGAGCACCGAGTCGAATCGGTCCTTCCTCTGCGCCCTGCGCTGTGCGATCGCTAGGACCAGATCGTTCTCCTGGCTTTTCTTTTTCCTATGACAGACGGGGTTTTAGGCAAAAATGCAGTAGTAAGCAAATGGTGGGAAATAATATCTTGAGGACCAAATGAGAGTGAAGTTTTTCAGGAAAAAGTGGAAACCTACTTCACTCTCCTCTCTAATGGATTTGTGGGTGGCTCTATCTCAGAGATCTTTTTAGCCCATTTCTCGTATGCTTTGGTGGACTTCAGCTCACCTACAAAAGGAGGAAAATGGTAGGATTCTTACCAATACAGAAGTTTCAGGCTACAGGTTGAGTGAAACATGAATAAACTGAGCGCTTTGCTAGCACTTCATTGTAGGAAGGAAATAGACCAAGTACATGTACACCATTCGATAAAATTATAATGGTAGGAAGGAAATAGAACAAGTACATGTACACCATTCGATAAAATTATAATGGTAACCACATAATTGTTTACCTTCAGCAATTGCCTCATCAACTATACCCTTAAAGCGATGGGAATCAAGCTTAGGATCTGAGCAAATCATTGAACAGAAAAGCCTGCACATGAGGGCACCAGGTTAAAATATAAATGAAATCCAGTTCTTCACTGGCAGTTCATTACCTTTTGGAATAAATATTTCATCCAGCCTAAAAGCACAATAAATTTGCAACAGTCACCTGTTCATGTTGCCCTTAAATTTTGTATAGAGATCCTTCAAATCCCTTTTCTCAGAATCTGACCCTCTGTAGTTAGCTTCAAATTCTTCAATATCAGCCTCGGTAACCTGGGAATGATTAAGACAAACCAAACCATCATCATGCGTTGTACAAGTGAATGGACAACATAAATTTTTCATTGATATGTGGAACAAAAACATACTTTTTTGTACACTGCTCTAAAGTACTCTTGAAGATTGTCTGCAGCTTCTCCAACCAGTGCCTACGAGGAAAGGCAAGATTTCAGAAAATATCGCCTGAAACTGAAAGGTGGAAACCAAACTACTAGAAATTAGGTGCTCACATCATCATCAGCAACGCCAGTCTCATCATATAATGCCCTTTTCTCCTCATCTCCAAGAATAGATATCACCTTCTGCAGCTGCTGAAATTTCTCCTTGGCTTCCTGGCACCACATAACATTCTAATTGAGATACCTTGCACTTATTTACTCCAAAACAAAAGGTTTGGGGTTGAGATCCCACCTCATCTCCAGGATTCTTATCTGGGTGAAGCCGTAAGGCCAACTTGTAGTATGCCTTCTTTATTTCCTGTGGTGAAGCTGTCCTCTCAACCCCTAAGATCTTCAGTGTGAAGAAAAAGAAAAGGCATATCCAATGAGTTACCTGTGCTATGAAAAGGTGAAAGTAGAGCATAACAATTATTTCTGCATGTGCTCTTATAGAAAATTCAGATTTATTCCCATTTGAGGTTGCTGACACGGACCCCATGTACCCTTTCAGCTCTTCTGAGTTCTGCCACTTTTCTTTAAGCTTGGGTTTTCTACCACACTAAGTACAATCAAGTAGTATGCACCAATTAACTACAGTTTTGCAGCAAAACAGCGAAGCTAAAAAAACTAGCATAGATGTCCCAGGAGCTAAGAAGAAACAAGAAAAAAAATTGGTGTATGTAAGTAAGGTACAGGCTATTGTTCTTGGTGACAAAAACTTAATAGTGATTTAACTAGACATGAACCAGAATAGCACCCTTTGATGAGAGATATGAGCAGGACGCTTCAAGAAAACTTGTGTCTACAGAATTATATGAAGCCAATAAACAAACAAAAAATCCATGGGTATTTGAACCCGAGTGCCCGCGAAAAAGCAGAATATTTGATGGAGAACAGGAGACCCCTTTGAACAACCTGTTCTAATAGGGAAGTCCTATATCTTAAAATTAATTCATCAAGTTAATGAGATGTACCTCTTGAACACTCTACCCAATGGTAAGGTGTTACCTGATCCATCAGATGAGCAA
Source organism: Hsuehochloa calcarea (assembly GCA_036346395.1). Lineage (NCBI taxonomy): Eukaryota > Viridiplantae > Streptophyta > Magnoliopsida > Poales > Poaceae > Hsuehochloa > Hsuehochloa calcarea. The sequence goes on along the minus strand of CM070596.1, from coordinate 9,874,247 downwards.
CCATTTTTTTATTTGATATCACTGCGATTTAAAGGACAAAAGAACCACCTCAAATTGAACTATGACACATTCCTGAATCAACATACATATAGCAGCCCAGCAGGTCCTAACTCCTAAGCAAACATCTCTCCTTTCACATCCAAACACAATTGCTTGACACTTCAGCTCCAAAAGCAGGATAAGCACTCTCATTCCCCCCTGTAATTCATCTGGGATTTTAACATGCGAAATGTGACCCTGTACTCCTTCCCTACATCTTTCTGGTCCCAAATGCATAAGTATTCGCTTCGATGCATTATTATTTATTTCGATTCATTAGCGGCATAACCTTACAATTCTACTGTTTTGCATGTCGAAATGGCATAAAAATGGATTGGAGAGGTGTGTGCAATCGGATCAACTGAGGAAAATCGCTCCCTAAGTGAATCTACGTCTTAGGGGAACTCATCTTTAAAATCACTTTGAGCTAATCTCTAATTTGCATAAGTTCAGCCCCAACTCCCAAACACCAAAACGAGCAATTCTCACAGAGATCCACAAAATTTTCATACGAACAGAACCTGATACCACACCGAATAAATTAAAACGAAGCTATCGCATCGAACAAGCATACATATGCCCTTGCTTTGACACCCGGAAGCCATAGCCCTAGGGTTTGGGTGGCTTTACCTCGTAAAGGCTCTTGCTCTCAGCTGCGGCGGAGGCGGTCGAACCGGCGGCCGCCTCCTCTTCCTGCTCCTCGGCGCCGTCGCCGTCGGGTGAAACCCTAGCCCTCCTCTTGCGGCCCATTTCGATTTCGTGGGAGATGGTGGAAGTGGGGAAGAGGAGCAAGCTACCGTGGCGGTGTGAGTTCTAGAGGGGAGGCGCGAGTGAGGGAAATTTTCCCTCCTTTTTGTTCGCGCCGAGAATTGGCGGCGTCTCGTCGCACCACCATGGAATGATGGAAGCGATCAAAATGATGCCGGGCGAGGGGGCAGAGAGAGATGGAATCCGCCACGTCGGATATGGAGTTTCAGCGGGAATTTTTCTCTAATCCCTGCGGAAATTGAGCATTTTTATGTGAAAGTATTGTGAAATTCGTATGTATTCAGCCAAATTTAGACTTAGCATTGGATCGTGATTGTGAGCATGGCCAATGGAGATAGATGTTGGGAAACTATGAATTTGACCTAGCAGTCGATTTATGGGTGGACGTTCATTCCAAAATTCTAATAGAGTCTTTAGACTATAAATAGGTAGGGGTGGATAACGAGTTGGCTCGGTTCGGCTCGTTAAAGCTCGTTAAAAAAACGATTTCGGTTCGTTAAAAACTCGAACTCGACTCGTTAGACTCGTTATCAATAAAAATGCATGTAGTCCATCTCTATTAATCAACGATCATACTACCATCACAATGCATCATCTCTGTTATGCAATTAACCCGCTTATAGCATGTGAAAATACTTGATTCATTCTGAAGCCTCTAACATAATACTTGATTCATTCTAAAGCCATTAAATATATGTCACTTTGTATTACATGCAAAGCTACAATTCACTCTGAAGCAACTATAGGACGGACGGACGGTGATCTACGGGCGGGTGAAACAGGGAAGGAACTGGAAGGCCAAGCGCACGAGCCCCGAGCTACCGAGCATTAGGGATGAGGAAGTTAGGGAGTTAGGGTTGAGCCCGGTGGCGATGGATGGGCTAGAATCGGTCGATGGGTGCTGGTGGTCAACCGAGATGGTCTGGAACTCTAGATGTCTGGTGAGTAAACGAGTTAACGAGCAACTCGCGAGCCAGCTCGGTTCGACTTGTTAAGAAAACGAGCTAAATTGTCGGCTCGACTCGACTCGTTAAGGGACCGAGTTCGAGCTGAGTTGAGCCGAGCCCTTAACGAGCCGAGCTGCCTCGCGAGTTTTGAGCTTTTTTTCCACCCTTATAAAATATGGATACTAGTCATCGTAGAAGGCTGATCAATTGATAAAGGAATAAAGACAAACAAGAAGTCTCCGATATCTTTGTATTCAATCCACTATTTTGTATTTGTATTCTTGTATTGTTCTAAGCGATTATACGCTTATCTACGAGGTGATCGTTCGGACTGGACTCGTCAGCGACAATTCCTCAACACGTTATCTTCATGATCGACTACGGCCTACCTCTAGGCCTCCTTTACTCTGATCGAAAGTTAACCGTCGAAGCACAACACTCGTGGATTGAATCGCATTTTCTATATCATTTTCAATTCCACAAATTTGGCTTTCTAGATTATTTTTCTACAGTGCAAATCCAATCTAATCTACCGTGAGCTAACTTAAAGTCGCTAGTCAACCTGATCGAGACATTGCATGAAAAGGTAGATGATGATTATACCGTAGATTAGATGATTGTGAGCATTACCTTCAATATAACTATGCACTGTGAAGCGATCTCGATCGGGAAGATCGGATATGGAGCACGATGAACTGACGCAAATGACTCGATAGAACCACCAGTGAGTGATCTCAACTAATTATAATTGATCGATCTTTTCACTGGATAGCAAACCGAGTACATGGCTCTTCATCTATGATGCATAATTTAGTTTCAATCTGCAATCAGCAAATTGCTAATTAAGATTGAGATGGGATTACACAAGCGCGTTGGCGGCCGTGGTTGTCGAAGCTTTATCCACGGGTGCACATGCGCCTGCTGTCGCGACCTCAATGCCGCTTGCCATGCGTCGCGCCGAACACGACCACCGCCCGATCCAGCCACGCGTCGCCGCTCCCCACCGATCCCGCATGGTCAGGCTGCTCCTCGCCGGCCTGAAGCTGCCGTGCCGTGCCGTCGTCCCACAGATGCACCAACGAGCTGGGCCGCGCCGCCCGCCGCGTGCCACACCCGGCCACCCGCCTCGTGTCGCCCGAAGCAGCACCAGCTTGAAGCCAGCTGCCCGCACCGCGCCCCCACGCGTCGCACCTCTGGCCACGCATGGCAACGGGGTGCTGCCCCCGCATGGCCCTCCCCGGTCTGGAGCCGTGCCGCTGCTGGCCTGGAGTCGTGCAACCACCGCGCGCCACACACGCCCCGCCAACCTGGAGCAGCACCGCCACCGCACGGCTCCATCCCCGAATGCGACCACCTCGCGCCGGCCACGCAGCCCTCATGTGACCGAGCCGCCACCGGACCCTGAACGCGGCCACGCTGCCTCGCCGCACGGCTGTGCCGCTCCTGCGCACGGACGCGACGTCGCTCGTACCGATCGCCCGTTGCCGCCGCCGACACGACGGTCCACACCGCTCCGCAAGGCCGCGCCTCGCCGGCCCCGCACTATGCCGACGCTTCGGCTAGCCGAACCGAGCCCCGCATCGGCCGCCCGGCTCTCACGGTTGCCCCCGCCGCGCCTCCGTCTGGAGACGCCGCCACCATGGGAATAGGGCAGGGGAAATCCTTCCCCTTCCCTGCCCATTTCACCAGGCAGACTCAGGCCAAGCAGGCCGAAAAAGCAAACGGGGTGAAAAGGTCGTAATGGCTCGACCAAAGAAAATCCAGAGATAAAAAAAGGAAAGGGAAAAGAAAAATCATGATTTTACAAAAGGCCCTCTTTTTTGCTAAAATTACACAAATTTTTTTCTCAGAACTGAAAATTAGCGCTTAGCCCTTGAAAATTGCAGAAATCACGAAAAAAAATATTCCAGCAGAAAAAGGCATCGAGAATTCAATTTTTGAATCCTTTTGAACTTTTGAAGCATGTTTAGTTTTGTTATTGTTATTATTTGTATGCAATTTATTTATTATTTTTATTATTTTGATTATCTGTGATTGTTTATATTGTTTTTAATCACTGAAAATAGCAGCAAATCATGAAAAATACATAGAAAAATACGGGGTCACGAACCGGGAGTTCGAATAACATTATGAGAATTTTGCAACCATTTTATTCAAATTATCGGCATTAATTTTATGAACTCTTTGCATGAATATGAGATGACTGGCATCACAAACTAGGAGTTCAAAAAGCTGGTTCAGCATGTCCAGAATTTGTACCAGTCTTCAACTCTGTGGTAAGATAATCACGGATGGGCAGAAGATTGAGAAGACTCTCTCTACCTTTTACCCGAATGTGGTGCAATCCGCACGCAACTATCGTCAAGACGGCTACAAAGAGTATGCCGCATTGATTGACATCATGTAAGTTGCAAAAGCTCAAGATGATGTTCTAAGGAAGAACTACATCTTACAACCGCCTAATAGCAGTGTTGGCCAAGCCAATGCTAACAACTACAAGGTGAGGAAGCCTCTCATAAAGGAGAGGAGCAAGAAGGGTAAGGTCGTGGGTCGCACGTTATTGATATTTTTCAGTCTAAGAAGAAGGGCAAAGGACAGCATGAGGCACACCTAGTCATTGCAGACACAGAGGATCCATAGCCATTAGTTGCACTCATAGATGTGGACAACTCAGTAGTAGCCCCCATCGCTCCTCATTTGGACATCGCAGTGACCACAGCCGTAGTTGCCCAAGAGGAGAAGATCGCCATGGAGCAAATTCAGGTAGAAGTTTCCACATACTTCACTGATTCGATGTGGTGCACGTATTGCACTTTGATCTTTTTACAGTCACTTGCAGTTTGTAATTGTGATGGAATTTTGAATAATGGTTGTAAGCTCTAGGAGAGCAAAGCATTAGAATTATTATGATGAGTACTGCAAGGCTTATTTTTCCCGTATTTATAATAGCAAGTTATGTTCTGGTATCTGAAGTATCAGAACGCGTGTAGCGTCCTATGGAGGAAGTGTGCTTAGCAGAATAGCAGCAAAATGAATACCACCTTGAGAGATGCAAAAAAATTCAGTCGATCAGCAAGAATGCGGTAGTCTTACGATAATCGTAGGCAGCGATACTTGTATAATAGGCTCAGGAAGGGCTACAATTATACTCCCTATGGGCACATCATTGGTCATTGAAGAAGCCTCGTTGTACCCAGAATCGACTAGAGCTCTCAAGGATATTCGCACTAACAGATTCCACGTAAAGACTGAAGAAGAGTATAGTAAGGAATACCTGCTCATTACAAAGCGTGTAGAAAGTGAAAAAGTGTATTAGAATGACTTTCTCCATATGAATCTGGGCTATACCACAGTAATATTAAGGCACATGCAGCTTATGCTGTCCTGAAAATCGTATTTATAACCTCTGAACTTTTCTATCCCTGGCATGATAGATTGCCGCCTAGGTTTTAGGATGATGAGAAAGATCATTAATAATTCACAGGGACATAATATCGATGTAAAGAAATTCCTGAATCAGGAAGATTTTGTGTGACTCGCATGTGCCACCAGGAGATTAATCATTAGACCTTCTGCTCTGAATGCGAATGATGAAATCCCTGCATTCCTGGACCGTATCCAGGGAGACATTTGCGGTCCTATACAGCTCATGTAAGGGCTATTTAGGTATTTTATGGTGCTTATCAATGCTTCCTCGAAATGATCGCACGTATATTTATTGTCTACGAGAAACTACGCTTTTGCAGAGCTAATCTCGCAGATAATTAGAAATGAAAATAATTTCCCTGATCATCATGTGAAGTCCATCAGAATGAACAACGCCGGAGAATTTATTTCGAAGGTATTTGATGATTATTATATGAGAATGGGACTTTTTTTTGTCTCTGGCATGATAGATTAAGCCACCCAGGTTTTAGGATGATGATAAATATAATTAACAATTCACAGGGGCATACTATCGATGTAAATAATTTTTCGAATCAGGAAGATTTTATGTGCCCCGCATGTGCCACCGGGAAACTAATTATATAACTTCTACTCTAAAAGGGAAGGATGAAGTCCCTGCATTCTTAGACCATATCCAGAGAGACATTTGAGGTCCAACACATCCCTGTCAAGGCCATTTAGGTATTTTATAGTGCTCATCGATGCTTCCTCGAAATGGTCGCAGGTATACTTATTGTCTACGAGAAAATATACTTTTACAAAGCTAGTCTCGCAGAGAATTAAAATTGAAAAATAATTTTCCAGATCATCATGTGAAGTCCATCAGAATGAACAACGCCAGATAATTTACTTCAAAGATATTTGATGATTATTGCATGAAAATGAGAATTAAAGTTGAGCATTCCGCACCGCATGTCCACACCCAAAATGGACCAACAGATTATGCAAAATTGTAACTTACCAACTACATGTTGGGGACACGCAGTCCTGTACGCAGTAACTCTCATCAATTTTTGGACCGTCGGCATATAACATCTGATACGGGGTGCCCGATATTCTCGACGTAGAACCTTTTGATAACTTGTGTATCCTGACGAACCACCAGCTGATCCCCCGCGCCAATGCACGGACTTGCAACTCTATGAAAAATTCGCCCAAACACACACTTGATTGGATCCTCGCTGACCACAAGCGAAGATCGTCGAACCCTCAATTCCCAGCGAAAAAGCAAGAACGACCCCTTGTTCTCAACGCCCAATTCCCTCTGTATTGGCTATAAGCACAACAGGAGAATCAAGCAAAAGCTTTGAAAATATATTAAATGTGGTCTCTGGTTACAATGGGGGTCTACCCCTCTATATATAGTGCCCCTACTCCTCATGGCTGGCCAAGAGGCCCTACTCCTATTCTAATTCGGATTTGGAGTCCTACTCCAATTCCGACACATTCCAAAACCGAAAATGAAACTCTGATTTTACAATCGTCACATTGATTTAATCATATCTTTTGATACGGGACAAATTTCGGAGTGAGGGAGGATCCGTTGGATCGGGCTTGAAGTTAGCTTTCCAACAAGCCCAAGAACACTCGAATCGGACTCCGTTTGTGAAAGTTATGGTCGTTTTAATCCGGACTGTCCTGCTGATTCCGAATCCGAATTTGAGGCTGATTCCGAATCCGAATTGAATTATGAGTTGATTCCGAATTTAAATTTGGTTGGGCTTGTGAAAGTTTCGAATTTGACTTGGATTCTTGGACTTCTCTTCCCTTGCTTGTCTCCCACGAGCTTCTCCTCCATTGTGATGGCATTTCTTCAAGAACAACCTCATATCCTTCATCTCCGTTCATTATTGAATCTTCCAATCTGAGCACAAGCAAAACACTAGTTTTAGGTAGTATGAAATTCTCATCTAATTTAAAAGGAAATTCAGTGAACAAATTCACATGTTGGATAAGCTTCTCTTGTTTTTCAACTCTCTTAGTAAGCTCATGTTGTTCTGAGATATTTAATGAATTGAAAATATTATATGAAACAACATAGCTAAGGATGTCCGCATCATCTTCCCTTTCTTCAAAAAAAGCCGTCCTCGGCTTTTGATAGCCTGAAAATGTTCTAGACGAAGAAAACAATGTATATGCATGGTATATGTATTTATCATCCAAACAAGTTCCGTGTAGCGCATGATGATTTGCCGAACATGTATTAAACAAAGAGAACAATGTATATACGTGATATATGTATGAATCAATTGTTGTGTTATTCGCGTTGTTTTGTACAATCGATAGCTCGGAATCACATTTCAAATTGCACAACTGACTCATATGATAAAATTTCACCTTCCCAATACCAAAGTCAAGTAAATTGGGTGAAAATCAATTGATATCATTCCATGATTTAACTGCGCTACTCTGATTAGTTATACATTTAAGAGATAAACAAGTAGGCATCATGTTGCATTCTAAACAATAGAGACTTGTATTTAAACCCATCTTAAAAAGACCGTGACATTGCTCAATAAATGGTTTGCGCAAAACATGTAATTTTAAATTAACAAGATTATCACCAGTAATGCATATTCGATAAATTTGAAACATGTTGTTGTCTACACCAAAATCTCCGATCAAATTGAATTTATATGTGTGTACGTAGCTATTTACTAGTGATCTTAAATGTGAAATTTCAAGAATCTTCTTAATAACACTAACTACCTCTTTTGGTTTATCGAATATGATATGACACAAAGAATCATTAAGGGATATTCTAGTCGATCGGGCAGGGCTCGGAATTTTTTGATCCAAGGCCTTAGTCGATCGGAGTTTGAGCGTGTCGCTCATTTGCGGTCTGCTCATGAGATCTGGCGGACTCTTTGTGATTATCACGAGGGGTCCACTGCGATCAAGGAAGTGAGACCGAACCAGCTGAAGAAAGTATACTCTAAGATCGAGTAAAGGCCTGGTGAGTCTTTAGACGAGCTGTGGGGAAGATTTTCTAAGATTCTTCATGATCTCCGCGCTGTTGACCTGGTCTTCACTGAGTCAGAAAATGCACGCCAGCTTTTGAGTGCTCTTGATGTGAAGGTCTGGGGAATGAAGATCACTTCCATCAATGACAACACCGTCATGAGTGAGCTTACCATGGATAAGTTTTACTCGAGGTTGAAGACGCATGAGATTGATTTTATCTCGCGTCTCCCCAAGACAGATCCGATGGCTTTAGTGGTCAACAAATCTAAGGGTAGTTCATCTGATTCTTTGGATTGTAGCTCATCTGGCTTTTCTTTATCAGCTTTGCATTCTTTGAGCGATGAGCAACTTGAGAGACTACCTGAAGATGATTTAGCCCTACTATCCACCAAATTCATGAGAGCTTACAACAAGGTGAGGAATAGGAGGAGAGGTGGACCTATCACATGCTTCGAATGTGGTGAGCCAAACCACATTCGCTCTAGGTGCCCCAAGCTGAAGGGCAAGGAGGAGAAGGAGTCACAAAGGCATTCTCAAGCGAGGGATGCTAAACCCAAGAAGACAAACTATCACAAGTTTGTCAGCCGGGTCCTTGAAGCTCTAGAGGATGTGAGCATGAGCGATGTGGACTCGGAGGTGGAGGACGACAAGAGTGACTCCCGTGGCAAGAAGAAGGCTCATGATTTCACGGGCATGTGTTTCATGGCCAAGAACAGCCACGACAGCGACTTCTCCAACGACGAGGATCCTTTTAGTGATCCCGATGAGGTATGCCATTCACTTCCTGATATGAAAAGGGTTTTGGTGCTTGCTGAACAAAAACTGTATAAGCAAACTAAAATGATTAAGAAACACGACACTATGATTGATAACTTGAACCTAGAAGTTGTTAGGCTCAAATCTATTAGTCTTGATGATTTTTGTGATTCATGCTCTAGCTTGCTTAATGAGTTGACAAGCTTAAATTCTGCTCATTCCTCTGTTGTAAATCAACTGAAAGTTGCTCTTGATGAACTAGAGTCTCTCAAGTCTAGTTCTACTTGCATGGATGCCATTTCTCTTAATGTGACTACATTGGATGCTATTGCTTCATCTTGCTCAAACTGTGCTTTGCTTGAATTAAAATTGGATAGCTCCTTGAAAGAATTGCAAAAATTTGATACTAGTCACACTTGTTCTCATGGTAAGAATAACAGGATTAAAATGCAAGAGATGACCGAAATGGTTGTTTACTCTAGAGTTGCATCTTGTGAAAATTGTCCTAAGCTTACAATTGAGATTGAAGCTTTAAACAAGACTCTTGAAGAAAAAGCTAAAATTGAAAAATCCATATCTCTTACTACTTCCAAGAAAGTCATTGATTCTTCCTCTTGTATGTTGCATGCTGAAGTTGAAACTGTTGTTGGTAAGATACAAGAGGCTTGTAGAGTCAAGTTTAAGAAGCAGTTGAATAGGATTAAGGAATCCTATTGTGTGTCTTGCGAGGCTCTTAAAGTGGAAGTGGCTCTTCTTAAGAGCAAACATGATGAGGCAATCAAGTCTAAAAAGTGCACTAGATGTGAAGTCTTAGCCAAAGAGAATGATTACCTCAAAGTGACTCTTGAGAGGTTTTCTGGTGGGAAAAAGAAACTCAACTTGATTCTCGACCAATCCAAGGTGAGTGTAAAAAACAGTGGCCTAGGTTTTAATTCCCTAGAGCATTCCAAGAATCACCCACCAAAGATTGCTAGAGTTGTAAAAAGTGGTCTGTTTGAGCAAGAACCTCCTAAGACTTCCAAGGTTGTTTTCAAAGCTGCAGGTTTTGCTCAAACTCTTTCTGGCAAGAAAGGTGCTTCTGTTTCACCTGTACGGACCCCTCAAAAGGTCAAGTACCATTGCACCTTCTGCAAGAAAGAATGCCACACTGTTGAGTTCTGCTTCCGAAGAGCAAAAATTGAGAGAAAAGAGAGGATGAGCGCTTTGAGATCCATCAGAGGAGTCCTTTCACCAGCTGTAGTCTCTAGAGCTAGGCAGCCTGTTTATTGTACCATATATAGGCCTAGATTTGTATAGAACTTTGTTGACTCTTTTGGTGGGTCCAGACAGCATTTTGGTTTAGGATATCGTGAGGAGAGACCACGGGTAGCACCTAGACAGGGGGAGTATCGATCTTTTGGTAGATCGTTTCGGAGAGGTCTAGGTGGTTCTCATGTGCATCCTTATGATCTTGTTCCTGATCATTTTTATACTGCTTCTACTGCTATTCCCAGGCATCGTGCGTCTCAGTACTGGACTCCTAGATCGTTTATCTCTAACCCCAGTACTGAGACATGAATGTTTTGAGGGGATTTTACTATTTTTGCATTCATTGTATCATAATGCATTTTTTATTTCAAATGTCTTGCATTGTATAATAAATCTTGTGGAGCTTTGATTATTATCCTTGTATGGCTTGATTTCATACTCTATACATTGTCATGTCAAGTGATAGTCAGCTAGACTTCGTTTATGGCTCTTCTTGTTTAGCTTAGCTTTTGCCTTGCTAGCTTTTATATCTGTGAGCAAATTGAATCAAATCATGTCTTGTTGGATCTTGTGACTAGTTTTGCTCTAGTGATCCTCTTATGATTTATGTCATGTCATATAGGTTAAATTGAGTCTTGAACTTATTTTGAGATGTAAAATGAGATTTTTAATCTCTTAAGTCAAGCAAATGAAGAATGAGATTTTTTGTGCAAAAAAACTGATCTCACCAATCCTTTCTCATGAGACTGCTTGCCATTGCACTAGGCATGAACTTAGGGGGGTTTTGAATGACCTAGACCACTCTTTTAAGCTTCTTTCTTGAGATGGTCGCAGAAAGGCTTGAGATCTAGCACAATGAAAAAATCCTTTTTAGGAAAATGCTCAAAATGCTAAGTGCTTGGATTTTGCTTCATATTTGAACTCTTAATGCTTAAAATGCCCCAGTTCCAGTTTTGAGTCTCTTTTTTCTTATAGACATGGCTTGACTCATTTTTTGTTGCTTTTAGTGAAACTATGATATTGAGTAACTTTTCATAGTATTAATTCTTTTAATCTCAGATTACTGCTATTTTGGTCTTAGCTTTGCAGTACATGTTTGCCATGATTGAACATAGCTTCTTCACTTAGTATGGCTTGGTATAATTCTTGTATTGTCTACATGGATAATGGTCATGGTACCTTTTTGCTAAAGTTCAAAAATAAAGTCATTCCTTCATGCTCTATCTTTTCTCATGCATCTTGATGAATTCATTGTCAAAGGGGGAGAAAGATTGAGAAGAAAAATGTTGTTTTGGAGCTTTTGGTTTCATATAAAAGGTTTCATATAAAAGAACTCATATAAAAAAATGAACCTTCTGAAAATTTGTGATCCTAGTGAGTTGAGTCTCTTGGTTTTATTGCCTTTTTCTGATTATATTTGCAATTAAAAAAGACTCACATTGATCAAAGGTCAAATAGAACATTTGTCTTTCATATGGACCTAAGTGAGATTTTTGCTACTTTATGGAAATTGAATCCTTTTGTGCTTTCATTGCCTTATATAACTTGCTTATACTATTCTGAAGCCAGCTTGGTCGTTTCCTAGACTTTTTCTTGCTTATGGACCAAGTTGTGCCTTTATGCGAAAACAGCGAATTTTTTCTTTTCAAACCGAAAAACTACATTTTCTGGGAAATTGCCAATGTGTTCATCAAGGGGGAGATTGTGGATATCGTGAGAATATGTGTATGATCTTAGGATGATGAGTCAATTGGCAATGGCTTTGTTGGTTTGCAAAATCTGGCGTTTTCGGGGTTGCTTCAGTTCTATCAGATCACAGGCGGTCTGACCGGTGGCATCGGCGGCCCGACCGCTCGTGGAGCGGTCCGACCGGCCGTGTGTTCCGGTCCGATCGGGTTTGGTTCAAAGTGGAGTTTGGGGCTAGGCCAAAAATAGGTTGTGTAGGCAAGTGAGGGGAGTCTCCTGGATGTGGTCACATAATTTTTGGAGCTCCCAGTCAAAAGTTCTATTCATTTGAAAATTCTAGACGGTTTCGGATTTTCGAGATGAATATTTGGCTAAGTCTTTTCGGGCGGTCCGACCGCCGTTGTGGAATCGGTCCGACCGGCCTGAAATCGGTCGGACCGGCCGTGTGGGGCGGTCAGACCGCCGATCACTTGGAGTTTAGCCATTTTGGCATTGTTGTGTATTGGATGTGTTTAATGCATGAGTTTCAATGCTTTATTGTTGTATATTGCATTGTTGAACTAACATGGGGCAAGTTGTGAAGAACTTGTTCCCGGAGACGATTTGTTTGTCTATTGCTGTGCAGGTGGCTTGCAGGTCAACGACGTCAACGGTGAGGTGGATCGGGACTACGCTGGGAGAGCTGAGGTCCAGAACGATCATGGATGCCGGGTGAGGTCGTGTGACTCAAGCATGGTGCAGAATAGGCAAGATGGATCGAACAAGCAGTTCGGTGCAGCGGTTGGATCAGGCGGTGCGGAAGTCGGTGCAAGTCTCTGGGAGGTTCCGATGGGATTCGGACGGGAGAGACTTGCCGACATGATGAAAGCCACTGATCAACCTACACGTGGTGAAGCAGACGATTGCTTCAACAGATGTGTGTGAGTGGGTCCCATGTGTGTGTGGGCCTTCATGGGAGCCCATTAGTGGAAACCCTATGCCTCTCCTATAAACAGGAAGGGGGAGATGAAAAACCCCTAAGCACTTTGAAGCCCTCATTTGTAAAATCCCTTGTTAGGGTTAGGGTTTGGAGAGGAGAGGAGAGGAAGATTGTATGTGTGCTCTTTGATTGAGCTCTTGTCCTCCATTGAAGGAGTGGCTTTGTATGCAACATCTTGATTCAATCAATCTTTTGATGTTTGCTCAAGGGTGAAGTCTCTCTTGTGTTCTTCTCTCTTTTATTGATTTTGGTGCTTCCTTGATCCGGTTGATTTTGGTTGGTCTCTTGACCTCATTTACTTTGCTTTGATGTGTGGGAATACTCCTAGAATCATCTAGATCATCAATCCCCTACAAGCAAGTGTTGGATCAAGTTTTTCATATTTCTAGGGTTTGTGCACTTCTTTGGTAAAACCTTAAGAGATCGATTCTACGAAGTGGATCTGAACGATCGTCGCTAGAAATAGGTCTTAGATATCCTTAAGGAGGTGTGCTCCAAATTTGGTCAAGTTTCATTGGTTGAATCAAAAGTTGGACCAAATTTCGTTGTGGATTTGGGCATTGTGTTTCGGTTCTGGACTAAATCGGTCAGACCGGTTTATCAACGGCGGTCAGACCGCCAGCTTTCAGACCGCCCATTAACGGCCGGTCGAACCGATTCCCAGTGGTCGGACCACCCTTTGGCAGCCGGTCAGACCGCCCATGTCCAAACCAGCCAAGTGAGACCAATTCTCCACATTTGTGTCTTGTGGTTAAGGGGGTTATCGAATTCAGCACAAGGCTTCCTCTGTGCGTTTACTGATCTTCTTAGTTTTCATAGTTAAAGGAGAAAAGTTCGTATTGAATTTGATTAAGGCGAAAAATCGAGAAAGCGCCTATTCACCCCCCCTAGTCGCCTCTACGGTCCTACAGTTGGTCATACGACCAGTCTATTATGTTATAAATCTTTTATTGTTTATAATTAGAAGTGCATTGAGTATCCTGCTATTAGTATCGATTTATGCATCACTAGTTTTTTGCGATCTTTGTCTCAAAATAAAATCTGGAATTAAATTAATGTCCACATCTCTAACAATCCAGAAACCTTATTGTGGATATTTTTGTGATTCAGCAATGGCTAGTGCTACTGATGCTACGAAACCTGAGAGGCTTTCTGGTCAGAACTTTCGTAGATGGCAGACAAGGGTCAAGTTTTGGCTCATGTCTTTAGGGCTGTGGTGGCCGATTCGACCACAGTATCCATTTACGATTGAACAAATCATGTGGTTTCACAAAGATAACAACATAGACTTTGGATGTAAATCATGTGGTTTCACAAAGATAACAACATAGCCTTTGGATGTATACCGACAATACTGGCCGACCAGCTCTAAGATGTGTACATGGACTTCAAGTCCGCCACAGAGTTGTGGGATGCACTAGAGTACAAATATGCTGAAGTTGAGACTGGTCGTTGGCTTTACATGTGCGAGCAATTCTTCGACTACAGCATGGACGATACTAAGTCGATAGTTGAACTGGCTCATAAGATTCATCTATTGGTCAGAGAGATTGCCCATTTGGGTTTTTTTTTGCCTCCCAAGTTTATAGCTACGGGCATTGTTGCCAAATTTTCTGCTTCATGGCTAGATTTTGCCACTGACTTAAAGCACAAGAGGGAAGAGATATCTACTGAGAACCTCATTGCTGCTCTTGATGTGGAAGAAAAGGTGAGATCAGAAGATGCACCCAGCACGACCAAACAAGCCATAAGATCAATGCAAATATCATAGAGAAAAGATACGACAAGAATAACAAAGTATTTAAGCCAAATAAGACAATCAGTTTTAAAATGAAAACTAAGAAGAAGGATATGAAGAACATCACCTGCTTTGTGTGTGGGAAAAACGGTCATATGGAAAAGACTGTCATTTCCACAAGAGTAAGGATGCTGAACAGCCAAAGAAAAATATTGCGTAACACCCCAGACCAACCTAAGCCTGGAATGCTACCACACTAGCATAACTACAAATTAAACAAAGACATTTCTTTCTAATTTTCGGCAGAATCTCCTTTGAATTACTAACCATCCTGAAGTCCACACAACGAACAATAATAATAAGCAATTATCCAAACGCACAGTTTAGAACATAATTATAAGAGTAACATCCATAATACGCTATCCAACTTCAACAGAAGTTATCCAAGACGTAAAGCGTAATGAAACAAATCTCAAGCAATTTATTCAAAATCTGAGTTATCGCTCAAATGGTTTATTCAGCGGAAAGTTTATTTGTGCCAATGTGCGACCAAGCTTAATTCTACTCCCTCCCGTGCATGTCATCCACAAACGAAGTACCTAAAACTACAACATCAGCGAGAGCGAGTCCAAGACTCAACAAAGTACAATTAGTAAGACAATAACATATGCAACTGTAACTATCAACATCCATCCACAATTCTCAATAATAGACATGTCACATGCTTATACGATGCAAACTGTTCAAATGCACTTTTCTTTCTCTCTTTTGCATATACCGGTATTGCGGAGTATGCTTCCGTCGATGCATACCCATGCCTGTGGCTTCTAGCACAGGGACCACAATCCATACTCCATAAATATGGGGACCAAAAGCCCGTCATATTCATGACGGGGACCTCAATCAATGCTTGGTCACCACGTGACCAAGCCTCCAATATGATGGCATGATGCACATGTGAAGAACTTTAAATCATCGTACAGAAATAAGAATTACTTGTACCTCTAGCATTCATAATCATTGACATTCATAGCATTCTAGCTTCTATGCACAGCGTAATATTCTCATAATGTAACAGCATAAACAATCGCTCATAAATAGTCTACCACTAGCTGTACTTGCCTTTTTCCTGCTACGAGGCGCGAAGACGCAGGGATGGTGCCTCTACTCCGGAACTCCGCCTCCTACACAAGAATTGTGCTAACAATAAATACGCTGAGAAAAAGGACTCTGATTACGCCCCTCCACCCAAATCCTCGAGACCTAGGGCTCGAATAGAGGTTCTACCCAATTCCCCCGGCAGTCTAGCATAAAACTTCCCGGGACAGCAGTACTAAAAATATCATAACTTTCACTACGAAACTCAGAACATAGTGATCTTGGTCTCTCTGGAACCATGAAAAAACCATCTACAAAAACCTAGTTGGGTAAGTCCCCTGATTCGGCTTCCTATTAATTCTTGTGTTCAGGTAAATTTTCTGTCTCTGCAAGTCTTGCAGTCAGGAAACAGCGGCGGTAAAAATACCATAATTTTTGATTTCCAACTCTAAAAATTGTGTTATTTATCTACTTGGAAAGCTTACTGAATTCTCTACAACATTCATTTTGGGTGTCTTTTCTTATTCGGCCTCTAAATAATTCATAATGACCAGACAAGACAATCTGTCAATTCTCGCCAGCTCTCTTGGACAGTCGCAATAAAACTACCATAACTCATAAACCGTAAGTCCAAATCAGGTGATCTCGGTGCCAAAAGAAATATAAGGACAAGACCTACAACTTTATAAGAGATGGACAGATCAGAAAACGCACGCAACCTATCCAAAACCGATGAGAAACGTCGCTGACCCAAACTGATCTATTACTGACAGCATCAAATTGAATCAAATAATGTACCGCACTATCGGGGATCGAGGTTACCCTTGATGAATCGCTAGAGAACGACACCTCACGTCGTGCGGATACCCTTCTCTCCACTTTTTTCCTCCCCTTTCTTCCTTCTCCCTTTCTTCCTCTCTTCTTCCTCCTTCCTCTCATTCCTTTCTCCTCTTCTCCTCATCTTGGTAGAGCAACATGGGGTTGCTACAGTCCCATGAACAGTGACAACACACTATAGCTAAAGTAATTTTATTGTTTTTCCCTCCTTTTATACGTGGCCGGCCCCTCATGGACCTCCTGGGCCAAAGCCTAAGGCCCAGGTTGCCGAAAAACTACAGAAAACCCCTTTTCTTATGTCTAATTTCTCTTTCGAGTTCCTTCTTTCTTATAATAAATCAGAGTATTACATGTTGTCAACATCATCACAGGTGAGGCCTCAATAGGAGGTTATGGAAATTCACCTGTTATTTTTTCAGCATGTCAATCCACTGATTGATGAGTTGATATTGGAGTTAATGTTCACATATGTTCTGATATTTCCTTGTTTTCTTCTTATCAGGTAGCTGGGGCATCCTCCATCCTAATGGGGAACGGGTCACATACATCTGTTCTTGGTGTTGGTTTGGTGGATCTAAGACTTACTTTAGGTAAGA
This sequence comes from Hsuehochloa calcarea, assembly GCA_036346395.1. NCBI lineage: Eukaryota > Viridiplantae > Streptophyta > Magnoliopsida > Poales > Poaceae > Hsuehochloa > Hsuehochloa calcarea. The sequence continues at coordinate 9,857,144 of CM070596.1, read as the reverse complement.
TTATCCACTTGAAGAACGTGCAGCATGCGCCAACAATAAATAAGAATCTCGTTAGCGGTTCTCTCTCCTATGCAGGGATGATTATAAGCTAGTATTTGAGTCACATAAAGTTGTATTGTCTAAGTTTGGTAACTTTGTTGGTAAAGGCTATGAGAGTGGAGCCTTGTTTCGCATAAGTATAAGTACTTAATAGAGTAAATGTTATAATTTGAATGTTGCTATATTGTCCAAATTAGATTTAATTCAAAAATATGAATAAATGTAACTTGTGTCAATATTTGGCATTCTTGTTTTTGTCATATTGGTTTTGATAGTATTGCTATATTGTCCAAATTAGATTTAATTCAAAAATATGAAATTTATAAAGCCGATGTTGAGAACCAACTAGAAAAGAAAATTAAAAGACTAAGGTCTAATCGTGGAGGAAAGTATATCTCTCATGAATTCTCTTAATTCTATTATGAACATGGAATAGTCCATGAAGATACACTACCGTACTCACCCCAATTAAATGGGGTGGCTGAGAGGAAAAACCGGACACTAACAGGCTTGATGAATGCCATGTTGGAGAGTGCTGATATACCTAAGATGTGATGGGGGAAGCTATTCGGATAACAACTTGCGTCCTAAATAGAGTAATCACTAAAATATGTGAGATTACTCCGTATGAGGGATGGAAGGGGAGAAAACCCAATTTAGTTTTCTGCGTACTTGGGGGTGTTTGGCAAAAGTCAATATACCATTGAAGAAAAAGAGAAAGTTTGAACCTAAAACAATCGATTGTGTCTTACTAGGATATGCTCATAACAGCATAGCCTATAGATTTTTAGAAGTAAAATTAGAAACCCCTGAGATTATTGTTAACACAGTTATGGAGTCTAGAGATGCTTTATTTTTTTAGGATATTTGTCATATGAGAACTGCAGGCAGTACTTCTCGAACTAAGCATAATCAAACTATGAATAATATTAATTTTAAACCTACCACCATCTCTGAACCAATGGGTGATATATCACCAGTTTGTGATATTTCTGAGGAAGATAACAATTTAGTTGAAGAAGCTCCTCGTAGGAGCAAGCGACAAAGGGTCGAGAAAACATTTGGCGAAGACTTTATTGTATACCTCATGGATATTGTGCCAAATACTCTTTCCGAGGCTTATGCATTACCAGATGTTGAGTATTGAAAAGAGGCAGTCTATAGCAAGATGGATTCTATCATGGCTAATGAGACTTGGGAAATCACTAATCGTCCTATTAGGTGCAAACCTGTTGGATGCAAGTTGATTTTTAAAACAAAATGAGGTCTGGCGATATTATTGATAAGTACAAAACTTGTGGCCAAGTGTTATATCTAGAAAGAAGGTGGGGATTATTTTGATACTTACTCTCATGTTGCCATATTAATCACCATTCGAGTGCTCATTGCACTAGCTGCTTCCCATAGTCTACATATTCATCAAATGGATGTAAAGACAACTTTTCTTAATAGAGAGTTGGAGGAAGAAATATATATGGAGCAACCGGATGATTTTTGTGATTTATGGGTAGAAAAATAAGGTGTGTAAATTAATCAAATCCTTATATGGCCTAAAGCAAGCACCTAAACAAATGGCACAAGAAGTTTGATAAGACTTTAACATCTACTGGTTTGCTATGAATGAGGCGGATAAATATGTGTATTATCGTTATGGTGGGGGTCAAAGAGTGATTTTGTGTTTGTATATCGATGACATACTTATATTAGGGACACACACTGCTATTATTAACGAGGTCAAATCTTTCTTATCTAGATGTTTTGATATGAAAGATCTAGGAGAGGCAGATGTTATTCTGAATATTAAATTGATCAAATATGAGGATGAGATCACATTAAACCAATCTGATTATGCTGAGAAAATATTAAGTCGGTTCGGTTTTGAGAACTACAAGATTTCTCCAACTCCTTATGATGCTATTGTTAAGCTTCGAAAGAATCAGGGATTAGGCAAAGATCAATTGAGATATTCACAAATTATTGGGTCCCTTGTGTATCTATCTAGTGCCAAAAGACCTGACATATCATTTGTTGTGAGCAAATTAAGTCTGTTTACTTCTAACCGAAGAGATGATCACTAGGAGGCACTTGAGAGAGTGTTGCGCTACTTGAGAGACACAACCTCATATGGAATTCACTATACTTGGTACCATATGTATTAGAAGGATATAGTGATTCAAAATGAATCTCAGATGCAGATGAGATCAAAGCTACAAGTGGTTATGTCTTTACCCTAGGAGGGGCTGCAGTCTCATGGAAGTCATTTAAACAGATCACTGGGAGGCACTTGAGAGAGTGTTGCGCTACTTGAGAGACACAACCTCATATGGAATTCATTATACTTGGTACCATCTGTATTAGAAGGATATAGTGATTCAAAATGAATCTCAGATGCAGATGAGATCAAAACTACAAGTGGTTATGTCTTTACCCTAGGAGGGGCTGCAGTCTCATGGAGGTCATGTAAACAGACCATATTGACGAGGTCAACCATGGAAGCAGAACTTGTAGCACTAGACAATCACTGTTGAGGCTAAATGGCTTAGAGAATTTCTATTGGACTTGCCACTGGTTGAGAAACCAATACCGACAATCATAATGTACTGGGATAAGCAAACAATGTTGATTAAGGTTACAAGTACGAAGGATAACATGAAGTCCTCCAGACACGTGAAGCTTAGGCTTAAATCTGTCATAAAATTGAGGAACTCTGAAGTGATTATTGTGAATTATATACACACTGAGAAAAATCTGGCAGACCCTTTCACAAAGAGGCTAGCAAGGAAGGTTATTTCCGTTGTGTCTATGGCCATGGGAATGAAGCCCATTGGAGTTGCAACTCAACAGTAACCCATACCTTTTTTATCGGAGATCCCGTGACTTAGGCAATGGAAAAAATAAGGCGATGTTTGAATAAGCGAGTAAATTTTAATAAAATATATACATGTGTCTTAATAGACAAAGTACTCTCAACTATATGGAAGGATGGTTTAAAGCCTTAATGTATTCTAGTGTTCAATAAGGGAAAAATGTATTAGCCTACATGATACCTAAAATGAATACAGCTACTTGAGCTTAATCGTGAGGTCGCAGTTCACGAGAATAGGATATTCTTTAGAAAGCTCATGAGCATATAAGGGAGCATGACCAAATAATGACTCATTTAGGCGTGGTTCTTTGGCATCTTAGTATCAGTTGAGATTTCAAGTAAAATCTAATCACGAAAAGCTGTGAATTCAAGCCATAGTCTATTCATCAGCTGTGAGAAGATGAATCTTGTTATTCTAGGTGCAAGTTCAACTCGTACATGACTTACACTGAAAGACTGGTATATTAACACCTCTTCAGTACAATAGTCTTTATCATCCTTTTTTGCTGCTTGCTTTAGAATTGGTGGTGGTGGGGGGTTGTTAGAATTGGGCCTATATGTGTAAATGTCCATTCGTTCCTAAAATTCCAAAGTATGCATGGTTTAGTCCCATGTTGTCTAGCCAAGTGATGGGAGAGTAGTGTATAAGGTGGAGTCCTTGCCACCTCTTGAAACATGTGTCACATGACATGGGGTGATATTGTAACACCCTGGCTATTCAGAAGCCAAAATATTACCTAAAGAACTAATATACAACCACATTGCGGAAGAATTTAAACCGTAAGTCATCTAAGAACATAAAGAGATCAACTTTAATAGTACCATAGCAGGAATAAAGACTGAATCCAAATAATTATCTCAAGGGGTGATCAAGGACCACAAGCAGTACTTAAGTAACCATAACTTGGAGAGAGATATCAACCACATCTGACTTTATGTATTACAGTTCATCAATTAACGAATGAAAGACAAGAACTAAATCATATTATTGAAACTTGATTATGGTGAAGTGAATGAATAGTGCATGTCTACTCCCTCCCAAATGCCATCATCAAGGATCACCTAAAATAAACAACAAAAGCAAGAATGAGTCCGAGACTCAGCAAGTACTAGTCATACAACACATATGAACAAGACAACATCATTAAAGATTATGAACATAACATCGAAAGAATATATGAATGAATGGAATGAATGGATGTAATGGAAGGAATGGAAGGAATGGACTGCACACATGCTTATACCGGTATAGCTAGTGACACACCCGTTGGTGTTCACTTAAGCCCGCATTTAACGAAATACGGGGATCCAAATCCCGTATGAAGAACGTTTCATACATGTGTCCAAATCTGCCCACATTGGAATGGTGGGTTTTACTTGCCCATACTGGAATTGATGGGTCTTTATTTTTACTCCCGTAGAAGAAACATGAACAAATGAATGAATAGAATGAAACATGAATAATGAAAGACATCATCTCTTTCAACATGGATTAACGGATATGTAAGGAACATGAAGCATTGAAAGTAATCATGGATCATAGAAATAACCGTATGAACACAAGCACTCATCATCCATCAACATAAAAATTACAATGTACTTGCCCATATTGAAATTATGGGACTTCACTACCCACTCCCGTGGGCGAACAAGAACGAAGGAACGAACAAATATAATGAACGTAGTGTTATTATTTAAGATTCATGGTATATCAACTATGAAAGGAGACAAGGAATACCGAAGTTACCCATTTCATATTCATCAATCAAGTGGAATAAACAACAAACAAGATAAATCAATTGTACTTGCCTTTCGAACTGCGACGCGTTAGGAGGCAAGGACGAAGCCACTAATCTCGAATTCTTTTCTGCTACACAAGTTAATTACTTAAATAAGTAACAACGTGAACAGAACGCTACTCGAAATCCTTAGTCGCAGCATCCGAAACCCAAGGTTCACATAGTCAATCTACCCAATTAAACCAACAGTTTAGCAAGACGGTAATATGGACAATGATACTAAAAATACCATATCTTTTGCTCTGAGACTCGAAAAGGGGTGATCTCAGATCCTACAGAAAGGTAACGAAAATCTCCACATTAACCTAGTTGGCCGAACCTTCTGATTCGGCCAACAACCTATGCTAACATGTAGATGGTAGTCTCAATACAAAATATGTCTAGCAGAATTACACCGAAGTAAAGAAATAATCATAACTTTTGATAAAATTAACAAAAATCCATGATTCTTATCATTATGGAAATCTAAGAATATTACCTTCAAAAGTCTAGTTGGCATGATACTTATAATTTGCCTTTAACAAAATCTAGCCCACGGCTCAAAACTACAGTCAGCAAACCGACAACCATTCAGGACAGCAGCACGACAAAATTCATATTTATTAATCTGGGACTCGGAACTAGGTGAGGCCAGATCCTATGGAAACTTAACAAACCTATCTACAAAATTCTAGTTGACAATATCACCTAATTCGGTCAAACAAATTGCTAAACAGTGGATAAAAATACAAGATGGGTTCTGTCTAGATGAAAGGAATAACAGTAAAGAATATATCACAACTTTTAATATACAACTCTGATTGGGGTGTGCTTTATCAATATGGAAATATTATAAAATTTTCTATAATAACTTAGTTGGATGAAAACCGTGAATCTGCTATTAACTTATTCATATTTTAAAAGACAACTAGATAGTTTATTCTCGTCAGGTAGTCAGGACAGCGTGAAAATATTATATCATAACTTTTGAACCGTAGATCGGAATCTTGTGATCTTGGAGGCTATGAAAATCTAAGAACAATGGATACAAATATCTAGGAGGTGGAAATCTCAAATTCGGCCTCTAAGAATCCGAAACTACCCACACAACCTACTGGACAGAACCGATCTACTAGCAGCGGCAATTCGATCCAATCAATCTAATCGAATTCTATCTGATATGAATCAAATAGCGAGGGGGAACCATTGTTACCCTTGTAGAACCTCATGAAGATGCTGAAGAAAACCCACGAAGACAATCTCTCCTCTTCTCCTTCCTCTTTCTTCCTCCTCCTTTCCTTCTCCTCTTCTCCTCCTTCCTTCTCTTTGGCCGGCCCTCCAATGACAGCTTTCCCTTCCTTCTTCCCAAAGGGCAGCAGCAAGAACTTCGCCGGGGGAGATGAGGCGCTGCTGGAGGTGCTGGTGGTGCAAGGGGGCGCAAGGGGCAAGAGGGCGGTGGCCAAGTGGGAGGGAAGTGGGGGGAGAGAGAGGAGGGCTAGGGTTTAGGGGAACCCCCCCTCTTTGGCCGGCCACTTCATGGGCCCCTCTTGGGTCGTGGTCTAGGCCCAGGTTGGCGAGAATTAGTGGAAAACCCCTTGTTCTACACAGAATTTCACTCCTTTAATTGGATTTTCCTCTTCTGGCTTCTTTTCTAATTACCCGATTCGCTTCCGGGGTATTACAGATATGAGGACTATAGCTAAAGTCACACACACGCACGTACGAGCGCGTATATTCACGTAGTAATCGTGTGACTTGTGACTTGCGACGCGCGACCATGATCGTGTCGTGAACCCAATCCATCTTTCTTTTGCTGACCGTGTTTTTCTCTATAATCTGGTCGAAGGCATAGACCAGTGTGGTTGAAATAATCTGGTCAAAACCATAGACTAGTGTGGTCAAAAGCATACACCAGTATTGTCGAAATAATATGGTCGAAGCCATATGCTAGTGTGGTCGTAACGCTGCGGTCAAAGGCATAGACCAGTGCAGTTGAAACATTGTGGTCGAAACACAGTGGTCAAAAATTAGTGGACAAATCCATAGACTAGGGTGGTCGGAATACACTGTCGAAGCTATAGACCAGTTTATAATCAAGATCAATAAACACTGCTTAATGACTATTAATTGATTTTGAATTAGCAGCTACCAGTGATTTATTATGATAGTTACTAGAGAATAATTGTCTCAACCATAAATAGGATCTGGAGACGTCCAGACGAGGGTTGACGATTAGACATCCATTTTCTTTCTACTTCCTTTCGGTTCTCTTGTGCTGGAGGTTTGTGTTATCGAACCAAGCCTTCCTTTCTCCTCGGCGTGCACCGGGAAGGAGAGTGAGCGAGTATCTCTGAACCATTGCCGCAGAGTTCACCTGCACGGGGCGACAATAAGGTTTCTGGGCAGCGCATTTGCGCGACCGCTCGCTGCGCTGCATCATCTACATTCTACACTGCTTCGACCTCTGTTTCAAGTCTGAGTTGCTTCCTGTTCTTCATTAAGCCCGAGTGTAAATTAGTTGTACGACCAGTCTATTATGTTGTAAATCTTTTTATCGTGTATATTTAGAAGTGTAATGAGTAGCCCACTATTAGTATCGATTTATGCATCACTAGTTTTGTATGATCTTTATCTCAAAATAAAATCTAGAATTAAATTAATGTCCACATCTCTAACAGTAGGCTAGTTGGGACAGCCGCACAACCTTGCTAGTGATGGACAATGGAATGAAGAAGTTGTTTGCCACTATTTCATCTCAATTCATAAGTCTAAGCATATTAAGTCCAGATGTTTATCCTACCTCTTATGCATTCTCACCTTTGTCACTACCTCTATGTCCTCTATCTATAGACAGAAAAATGGCACGTATCGATAAATCATGGTACAATTGGACATACACACAACCTCGACACTGCTCATAGACATTGTGGATCATTTGATTGCGACGATTTGTTTCTACCCAAACATATACCACGAGCTATCAAGCACATCTCTTCAAGTTTCACTTGTCTCTATGCTCTCTTGGCTGCAAGAAACTACCATTGTTATTTCCACACCTGCCAAATTGACAAGCAGCAACATATATCCACTTTCGTGTGGTTTTAGCGTATCGTAACATTAGCATGTTACAACCCATAAGTTGGGGTGGCATATCTGGTGAACATAGCACATCCTGACCATCAAAAACGACATTTGCGGTCGAGATCAAGGGAGCCAAGATCCCACCTCCCACTTAACTCATTTTTGCGAAGAACCCCCCGCCCGAACCAACTCTCTCATTTCCGCCCCCTGCTCGCTCGGCCATTCCCTTTGCCCCCCATCCCCCCGTGCTAGGGTTTGCGCCGCGCCCCTCCCCATGCGCCTCCAACCCGAGCGCCCCCGCGCCGCCTCAATGAGCCCCTGCGCCGCCGTCGTTCCCGCTTGCACCGCCCCCTGCGCCGAGCCGAGTAGGTGCGCCGCCGCCCCCTGCACCGCCCGCCTGCGCCGAGCAGGTGCGCCGCCGCCCCCTGCACCGCCCGCCTGCGCCGAGCCGAGCAGGTGCGCTGCTGCCCCCTGCACCGCCCGCCCTGAGCAGGTGTGCCGCCCTGCACCGCCCGCCCGAGCCCTTGCGCCGCCGCATCCTGCACCGCCTGCCTACGCCGAGCCAAGCAGGTGCGCCACCACCCCCTGCACCGCCCGCCCTGAGCAGATGCACTGCCCTGCGCCGGCCCCTGAGCCGCCCGCCTGAGCCCCTACGCCGCCGCAACCTGCACCGCCCGCCTGCGCTGAGCCGAGCAGCCCCCGTGCCGCGTCGCCGCCCCCTTCCAGCCCCCAGCTGCCGTCTTCCCCTCCAGAGAGTCACCTCCATATGAATGGATGAATGGAAGCATATACTTGAAGCATGCATATTTTTTGTGAAATTTTGTACATGATTTCTGTTCATGAGAATTGGAATGTGGTTGTGTGCTGCCTCTTTATCTGGCCATGGAAAATGTGTCTACTTAAGTAAACTATGCACTTGCATTCCTTGTTGTAAATATGTTTGTTAGCTGCATGGAAGAGGACAAAATAATTATATAATGTTTCTCTCTAAGTCTCAGATACATAGGGAGATCCATTTCCAATTTTCATACAAGATTGGGACATTGTAATTGCCAGTGAGAGAATACAAGCATAAAAGTCACAGAGCATGCTGTACAACTATCACAAACATATCAGGTACTTCCTGAATGTTTGATTTTGTAACTCATACAGTATGTAAGAGCATAATAATTGAATGCTTCCATTGGCAGGAACACAAGTGCCTGTCAAATCTCCCGCATTCCTGATTAGCTGGCGTTTGAGAAGTGATCCATCAGTTTCCTTCAAAGGATGCAAATAAAGTGATTATTCAGTTTTCTTCGAAGGATACAAAAATGTGGTCCTGGAAGTGCAACATTTGGGTCATCTTGTATTTGGGCAATGTAATCTCTCAAACTAGACAGCGTGTGCCAGATTTGTGATTTCTGAAATGCAAGATTGTGATTTCGTTATGCGGACAGGATCGAAATCTCGTACGGATGAAATCCGGCCGGTGTAATGTAATGTAACCGATTCTGAAATTCGGAAAAAACGGTGCGAATTCAAATTTTGAATTTTCGAATTGAAATTTTACGATGAATCGGACGATTCGGCAGAACTCGTCAAACTGAAAACCGAAAACCGGAAATGGTGAAAATGGTAATTATGAAATTTAAATTTGGAACAATGCAAATATTAATGAGAAAATATTTCTCTCATAGTTGATACTAGTAATCATACATATGAAACCTGTGTCGCTGAACAAACTATTAGCAAATACTTTTTCGTATCACTTATTAATCATATCGCGTCACTAAATGATTTGAAAGTATAGGATTAAAGAATCAATCCAATCCTGAGCAAATAATGGTGCAATCCAATTCTCTCATAGTTGCATGCAATCCAATTAATGAGAAAGTGTTTCAAGTTGTACATAAAAAGTCCTCATTTATGTTTTAAGAGTGCTAAATATACTAAAAACTAATGTTTCAATACATAATATAGCATAAGAATGCCTAAACCAACTAGGGAAGGACATTATGGAGTCAAAAATTCAAATTCAAAATTTAAAAATTTCGGCCGGTTTTTTTTTTACCGGTTCCGTAACCGGCGGTTACCGGCCGGTTTTTTTATCCCTGGTCTGGACATTGTAACCTCCTGTAATTGTGCCCACTAAGTTGTTTCTTGTGTATTGATAAGGCATGGTGCCGAATTATGAATTCATTGCTGTAATTTTGGTTTCAACAAATGTTGTGTAATACCTCTTGTGCACTAGACAGGAATTGTTGAATGCAAAATCAAATGGACGAAAGTTTTTGTGCACTTGGAGTTCATAGTTGTACTGTACTGTACTGTTGAGCTTTCAGTTCTGGAGTTCATTTTTGCTTTCAGTTCTCGAGTTTTTGCTTTCGTAGTTGCACCGTACTGTTGAGTTTTCTCATGAAGTTGGATTCCTACCCAAAATTCACCTGATTCATGCTCAGGGTTTTGATTTGCTCATCGGATTGGATAGCTGTGTGAACACACGTTGTAATAAGCAAAATGTAATTTTTAGTCATTTATCTCGGGGTTTTGATTTGAAATATTAGCACAACAGAGTTGGATGTTGTAACAAGCAAATATGCCAATTTTATTCAAACATTCTTCAACTAAAATTCAACTTAATTGTATTGTTGCATGTAAGACTCAGTTCTAGAGCAATCACACAATTCATAAATTAGCCATTCACTGACCGAGCATTCAGTTGACATTTAGGATACTCCAAAATACTACATTCAACAACAGAATTTTCACATCCATACAACAGAACTGGCATCCATACAACAGAATTGGCAATCCATGGAACTTTGATTGCCATTACAAAAATTACCAAATGCTGTTCATGGAACTTCATTGATTGCCATTACAAAATCACCAGATACATGCTAACAGGTTCTTTCATGCACATGCACACACATTCAGCAAAAAAAAAGCTTGTGGTTACTCATTCCAACTACACTCATTCATAATTACAAGAATTAATCAAGGCTTGTGGTTACTATGATTCACAACTACAAGCATCAGGCGCCGTTCGGAGACGAAGCGAGGTCGGCCGTGGACGGCGGCGACGGAGCGGTGGCTGGAAGGGAGGCGGCAACGCGGCATAGGGGGGCGGCTCGTCTCGGCACAGGCGGGCAGTGCAGGTTGCGGCGGCACAGTGGCTCGAGCGGGCTGTGCAAGGCGGCACACTTGCTCGGCTCGGCGCAGGCGGGCGGTGCAGGGGGAATGGCGGCGGCACATGGGCTTAGTGGGGCGGCGCTGCATAGGGGGCGCTGGGGGGGGGGGGGGGGACAGCGCAAACCCTAGCACCGGGGGATGCAGTTGGGCGAATTTCATTTTTGATGGCCACGATGTGCTATGTTAACATGTGCACAAATGAGTTCATGTTCACCAGATACGCCACCTATAAGTTTGTTTATTGTCGGCTGGTTCGCCTTATATGTGTTTTTATACCTTTTCAGATATATTTACTTTAGAGTCTATTGCTTCGAATGAGTCAGAATGTTGTAGACAAATCGTGTCAGAACTAATTGAAGCTAAACAGTCGTGAAGGGAAAATTATGAAAGAATACTATGGTCACCATTTGTTCTTGCACCTATTCGCTGAACATAGCTTTTTGTTAGATTAGTAAATGAAAAATAACTCATAATCCCTTGTTAAAGAAATAAGATATTAGTAAACGGAAAAATAGATTTTTGCACAAACCTTTTCCTATTAGCTATTAGCCAATTTTCACGCAAAAATCTTGTGAAAGAAATAAGACACTAGTAATGTTTGTATAACAAAAACAATATCATACCGTGAACACACAAGTGAAATGTGTGTGAGTGACGTTCAAGGGAATGGACCTTTTTTTATTAAAGGATTCAACCAGTTGATCTACAGTGTATGACAGCAAAAATCGATCTCCACCATCCAATCAAAATTCAAAGGTCAAGATCAATAGCTACAATATTTTGTTTTTGCCAACAACGATTCACTACAGTAAAAACATGTAGTAAATATTTCAGTGTTATTGCAGTATCACCATAGAGCACTGTTTATACAGTAAATCTTTGCAGTATGCAGAGGATCCGAACCCGTTGGACTGACATATGCTTGCTCTCGGCTTGCTCGTGCGTGAGCCATCATGTTACTCGGTGCATGTTCCTTGAGTAGGTATGCTCAAATGGATACTTAACTTTTATTCATCCAAGTAACAAATACAAATTTAAATTGACAAAAAATAGAAACAAATCACAACTCTACCATTAAAAACGAATTTCTTCATTACAGTTACCAAATATGTATAACCTAAGACTTTGTAGCATCGTTTGTATGTAATAAAAAGCCCCGTCAACGGCACATGAGCTTTAATAAAAACCCACCTTCTCCCAGGGACCTCCACGCAAAACCACACCCGACCACGATCCCATCCGTCCATCCGCGACCCACACCCCGATCGGACGGCACGTAGCCCGCCACGCACAGAGAATCCCACTCACCACGCGTAATTACCTAGTAACACGAAGGGGCAAACTGGTAATTTTCCGTCGGCACCTCCGCCTCCTCTTTTATCTGCCCCCCCCACCCCCACCTTCCCCTGGCGACGCCCCGATTTCGAAGCCGAGCCGAGCTCCCCACGATTCCAGTCCTCGCACACCTCTGCCGCCGCCGCCGCGCACAAGGTTAGGGTTTACTCGCTCCCTCTCCTTGGCTGGTTTGATCTGTGGATTCCGGGGTTCGATTCGGTGTGTCCTGGTCGATCCGCGTGGTTTTTTTGGGGGGTCGCTGCGTACTGGGATCAACGAAGGGGTATAGGGAGCGACGTTCGTGGTTCGATTGGGTGGTTTGGGTGGTTTGTGCGGTTCGGGTAGAAGTCTTTTCTGTGTTTTTTTTGTATTAGGGTTATGTTTTCTCTTGGTGAAATTTTAGATTCACGTTCTTCTCAGGTCAAATGCGCGTACTTAGTTGTAGTTGTTGGGATTGGTTAAATCATGCAGCAGATTTTGTGCGAATTGCGTTCGATTTACAATTTCTTGGGATAAATTTTCAGTTTTTAAGATTTAAATTCGATGCCCTGTTCTTCATCTGGACTGTCGGCCAAATGAATGATACTGAGTGGGTCAGATTGGTAGCAATACTTGGGAAGTCGCTTTTGAGATAGTGATTATGTCGCGGTTCCTAGAAATTAGGATCTTGCTTAATAAAGTGTGAGCTCCCTGCAGTGCGTGATGATTTCTGAAAGCTACAGTTTATAGGATCATTTTAACATGGAACTGTAACTACCTGGTGCTTGTTAGATTTATCGAATGGATTGATTTGCTTCGGCGCTTATTCTCTAAAGATTACAACTGTTTCGTTCTCTTTGGGAAATGGGACCTTTACATTGTTTGTTTGATATGCAGATTACAGTCGAGATGGAACACAAGGAGACGGGTTGCCAGCAGCCGGAGGGCCCAATCCTATGCATCAATAACTGCGGCTTCTTTGGCAGTGCGGCCACCATGAACATGTGCTCCAAGTGCCACAAGGAGATGATCATGAATCAGGAGCAGGCCAAGCTGGCTGCCTCCTCCATCGATAGCATTGTCAATGGTGGCGATGGGCCTGTCGTCGCTGCAAGCACAGAGGTGGCGGTTGCTCAAGTGGAGACGAAGACTGTTGTTGTGCAGCCTACCGATGTTGCCGGCACCAGCGAGGGTGTTGCCGTAGACCCCATGGGGAAGGAGGGCCCGAATCGCTGTGCTACCTGTAGGAAGAAGGTTGGACTGACAGGATTCAACTGCCGATGCGGTAACATGTACTGTGCAGGGCACCGCTATTCCGACAAGCATGACTGTCAGTTCGACTACCGGACTGCAGCTCGGGATGCCATCGCCAAGGCCAATCCGGTGGTGAAGGCAGAGAAGCTCGACAAGATCTAAGGGGACTATGGGTCGAAATGGATTGCAACCTGCAAGATTTCATCATCCTTCTTTGCTGTTCTATCCTTGCACTCTCTTTCTTGTTGGCTGCTGCACTTAAGTTATTCAATATTGTGATGCACACTGCATCTTGGCAGCTGCAAGAATTCACCCTCTCAGTCGAGTACGAATGGTTTGCGTGTTGGGTATGCTGTGTAAGCTTTATTCATGGTGGTTTTTCGGTCAGTATTGTGGCATCTCATTTAGCTAGCTCTGTAATGTACTATTGTCCTATGTGTGTTACTTTCCAATCGGTAATAGTAATCAGCAATGGTCCATATTGCCCACAAGTCCATTTTCCTATTCCATTTCTACGATATTCCATATGCACTCACATGCACATTCAGTTCATGTATGTTCTATCGTGTTTATGGTTGCTTCTCATTCAGAGAAGTTTGTCAAGTCATCCAAACAGAGATGAAATGGTGACATGGTGGTTCTCAGGTCATTGCTCTACCCCCTATTGGTCGTATTTTAATGTTATTGTGGATTAGAACTGAAACAAATACGCCTGAAGGTTTGACATGTGAAAGCTATTGGCGTCTACTTAACAGCTTAAGTAATCCAGGATGCAGTAACTGGGAATCTTGTGCATGCTCACCAGCTGTTAAAATTCTCTCTCAGGATACAGCTTGTTTAGAACTGAAACAAATACGCCTGAAGGTTTGACATGTAACACAATGATTTGCTATTTTATTGAGAATTCATTTGGCTTGTTTGATCTCCTGGTACAAGGCAACTGGAGTTCTGATGCAAGGGAACATTGCACAAATTATGTCGTCTAACCCCAAATTCTGTCCCCTAATATCTTTACACAATTGGAACATGTCGCTCCTTATATGGATTGAAATATCTAAGTTGTTTGGCATGATTGTCGTTTGCAAAGAAGCCAAGTTGTGTCAAATTATTCTTTTGCAGACGATGAACTTTTTTTTGCTAGATTTGTGGTTGGGTCTCTTTAGAGTTTGGTCGTGATATTACATTGATCAATTCTTTTGCCAGTGTTGAGAAGAGATGTATTAAACAGTTCAGGCACTAACGGGGAGCTCTGATCAGTTCAGATTCTTCAGCATTGTTTACGAGAGTGGAATGGATAGGATCTCGACTTTGTCGTCCTCCCAGTAGACGGAGATGTTTTTTTATTTTATGAAACTAGCTGTTATTACCTGCTCTGATCATTTGTTTATTATAATATACCACCTTTATAATGTCGAGTATGCACCAGCCTGATGAAAACAGTTGCAGTGCTCAGCCTCAACCATAGGAATCATCCTACAAATTAGAGACACTAATGGCCCTTTTTTTTCAAACAGAAGTCAGAGAACAATCAGGATGTTAGCAGAACCTACTGCAGCGTATATGCTGCAGGATATAGTAACATTTTAGCAGCACCTTCGGTTAATAACCCAAACATACAGAAGGCGAAAAAGAAGAAACCATGTTTTGGACAACTCATGGTTCTTTCACCTGCAAACAATAAAAATCACACCATCAGAAGTAACCGACTCACTGAACAAATGCCCAGTGTTGCACTCAGTAAAATTATCCTATAATTTCAGAAGAACAACTCATTTCCTCTTTGGTTGCCTGTCTAAACCACAGTATATAAGAAGAACGAGGGCACGCATTATTCAGGATATTTCTACTATAGAGTAATCTTGCAGGCTCAGGCCCCAAGGTTGAAGTAAATTGTGTAGAATTCGTCCCTCAAACTGTACAATGGTTCCAAGAGGAAGTTCCTCCTCTCCCCCTTCGCGATGAAGCTGATCGGATGGTACTGCGTCAATGGAACAGCCTGCACAAAGCTTGCCGCCTGCTCAAGTATCCCATCGATACTCTGAAGAGAACTCCTGCAGCTGACCTGAATCTTAGTCCCAGTAGAGTAATCTGCGCCAGCCACCAAGAAGCATCCTGGTTTGGTCCCGAGCTCAAGGGAAACTGAGTCCGGCTTCCCATCCAACCCAGGTACCACGTTGAAGAAGGAATCTGCGTTCTTTTGTGCAGATAGGGTAAGGTTATTGGTGATCACTGTTCCTGGCAGGTCGAATGGTTCGATCTGCACAGAGGTCCCCTTCAAGGTTGCACTGCAGGCGTCATGCAGCCTTGTTGAGTCCTGAGAGTGTACTCTGAATGTTGCATGGATGGCGGTGTCAGTGCCATCAACTTCAGGTCGTTCTTGCATTGTCAGAGAGCCATTTGAGCTTGACAGAACAAATGTCTTCCCACTGGATTCTTGTGTGAAGGTCACCAGTTGTGAGTTGTACGATGAAGGGACTGCAGTGATCCACTCTGAAATTGCACTGATATTGCCGGCTTTTGCATCCCAATCACCAGTGGACAGGCCAGCAAGAACAAATGGGCCGAATAGAACTGCTTGAAGAGATGCATACTCCGGCCGATCATCTGAAGGTATAGTTAGCAATTAATATTTAAAGGAAGATTCTAACTAAAATAAATCACAGCAGTTAGCACAGGGCACGCCGGCACAGTAGCAAACTTTGTCATGCCCACTGTTAGCTTATTTATTTTTACTTGACAAATTATTGTGTTGTACAGGATAGAAATTACGGGCGGATTTTGTGTTTTACAAATTCAAATTTTGAATTTCGTTGATTTTAGCAAATTTAAACGAAATTATGGTTTTTCGGAAAACTGTAACCGATCACGCCGGATTTGCTCGTAACGGTTTTTATCCTTGGTTGTACTAAATAAATTAGCTATGTACTCCTTCGCTTAAATGCGATGCATATATTTCGTAAACAGTTGAAATTTCCTAAATTTTCGACCTTTTATTGCTTCAGTCCAAAGGGTGATGGGGAACTGTAGTGATAAGTGATCGTCTGAGTTCCACTGTTTGGAGATTGAGAGGAAAGACCCTGCCCACATAATAGATCAAGTGAAACACTTGTCTCCGGAATGATCAATGATAATTGAAACGGTAAATTTGTGATTCAAGCATTCAAATGAGTATACCTGGAGTTATTAGTCCTAAATCTTTGTCATTTAAAGTTACTTTTGCACCATTGGCAGATGTCCATGATGGTATTCTCACATTCAATGTGGCAAACTGATCATTTTTCTGCACAAATAGAAAACAAGGAAGTTAACTGCTGATGCTTTTATCTGAATTTCATGTAAAAAAACTTGAGAAGTACTACCTTTGCAGAGATGGAGAGTGAAACTTTAAGATACAGGTCTGAAGAGCTAAGGGGTTTGAGTTGTTGAGTAACAGTAAGCCCAGCTGTTTTCCAATTGAAAGTGCTTGGTATGTACTGAATGATGCTGAGTGCTGGTGTATCTCCTTTCTCCTCAAAGTAAATGGAATCACCAAGTTTTGAAAAGGATTCTATCCCTGCAAATGAAAATTAGAACATCCATTAACAAACAAGCTGCACAAGAACTTTGTAATGTTGAGTTTCATAACTTAAAACAGAAAACAAAAAAGGTATAGCATATAGAAGTAAAAAAAAGAAGAGAAAAATACCATGGTCACTGAAAAACTTTCACATCAAGGCAGCAATGTCAAATAGTAAACAGAATTCAGCAGTTTTTATATTACCTGTCCCATAACAACACCAGAATGAATCATATTTTGTTCCCCAACCATGATAGCTCACTGCTTTAGACCGTCCAGGGGCCTGGGGTAGCATGTAAATCATCACACCGGGATCCGTCCCTCTTTGGATGCTTAACACGCCATTTATCAGTGCCCTTTCATAATAGTCTGCATATGCTATTTCCTTTGTCCATCTGAATAGGTTGCGAGAAACCTGTGTATTGTTTGCATATGACACATTTCTAAAAGAGAAGATAAATGTTTCGAAGAATGATTTGAAGATTGTAAACCTTGAGCATGTTGTAGGTAGTGCAAGATTCCTCATTCTCAGTACTCAGAGTCTCAGCTAAACGCCTCGGATCAGTCCTGAAAAACGAATAAGAGTATAAACTCATGTGCCAAAGATAATTATGGCCATTTACTATGGAAATCAGGCATCTACGATTATATTACCAGAATTCACCGGCGGATGTCCCACCAGTTGCATAGCTGTGAGAAGAATTTATGGTGTCCATAAAGAATGTCACAATTTGCTGTTTCAGGAATTAGGATTATGGTCAGCCTCACCCAGCTTCACTCAAATGGAGTCAAGAGAACAAAATGAGAAAAGAAGAAAGCAGATGGTACAAGTTTCAGTAAAATACCAAGACATAGCTTTGACATAAAGCTGGCACAAAAAATGACTATGCTAGAACTCATACAGTGCCCAGCATAATTCCCAAAATCAAAATAAGGTTATTGTTTTCCTTACAAAAGAGTAGCCAATATGATAATCTAAACTGATAATGTTATACACTTATGCTCATATCCCTGGACAAATCCCTCTCCATCTATGAATATGGAATACAACTCTCTAGAAAGCATGGTTTGCATTCTTTACCTTGTAAACAAGATCACCAGTAACTTCATATCTCATCTGCGCACCAATGACAACTGGAATGTGTGTATTAGAATGAAAGCCTGAAATACTGTCAGCCTGAAATTGAAACACACACAAATATATCACTCAAAAGAAATTCCTGCGATAGGAATAGTATGTTGTATTCTGTGGATTAAGAGTCAGATTAAAGGAGCCCAAGTTTAGTTTCCATGTAGGTATGCATTGCACATGCTGTCAGTTTACTAGATTGAACATATTGTAACATGCAACGAATTGCAGTGGTGACATAACTTAGATTGATTTGGTATGCAGACACATAGTCGCCATTGGGTGCCAATAAAATTAAACTGAACAAAAACTCATCATATTTTTTACATAGTAAACTATCATGTAAAATGGATACACTACTAGGTGTAAACCAGACAAATAGGAGAGTGAGTTCATTTGAGTTATTACAATTTACAATGAATTAACACATATTCCTAGATGATGCTGAATATCAGAAGAGTCACAGCTAGGAAAATAAATCATCAGACCTGAACTGCAAGCAACCCCAGAAAGCATGGTTTGTCAAAAAGATGAGCCAGTGTCAAATGCTTCTGATCATTCTGCCCAAGTTAGAGAATTAGCAACTCCACTTAAACATGCTTCTAAAACTGATGACAAATAAGGAAGCACTGCAGCTACACATAATTGCATCAATTGAGGCTACACTTCTAACAAATTGGCAAATCACCGTTATCGTGTAGAGCTGATAGAGCACATCGTTCATCCCCCCAGTCTCCTCATTGAGCGATGTCCAGTGCCTCTCAATGCTGTATTTCTGTATGACATTCTTCACACGGTCACTAAAGTAATTAGCCATCCCCACCACCATCTCAAGGGCCTTGGAATTGCCAGCCACTGTATACTGATCAAGAAGCCCTTGCATAATCTGCAAACCAAAAATTACTCAAGCAACAGGACAAATGGACAATGTTTTACATGTTGATCAAGGAGAAGTAAACACTGAAACACCTCCTGTACCTTGTGGATAGTGTAGTAAGGAGCCCAAACAGCCTTGATGGCCTCGACCCTGTCGAAGAACTCTGACGGGAAGGCCGACAGGTACCCTGTGCCCATCTTCTTCTGGCAATCGTAGAGCGCGTCGACAACCGACAACATCTTCGCATAGAGCGTATCATTGTGCGTGCTCGCCCACATCTTGGCAGTAGCACTCATGTAGTGCCCTGCAAAGAACAGCAGCAAAAGCCAAAACAATTCAGTCGAGCTGTGCAACTGCTCGGCGTAAATGCTCCAAACCAAGCCAAAGATTGCGGCCGCGCACCGACGAAGTGTCCCCGGAGCTCCACGGTGGGACCCTCCCACCCGCCGTAAGGCGTCCCGGGCGCCGTCAGGCCGGCCTGCGTGCGGAAGCTCCAGACAAGGCGGTCGACGTCCAGGAGGAGCAGGTACTCCAGGTTGGTCTGTTGCGCCTGCCAGTACACGGTGCCCGGCTCCAGCCGCACGTCGTGCAGCGACGCCTCCGACAGGAACGCCCCGGCCGCGCCGCCCCGGAGCTTGCGGTAGAGCATGAGCCAGTCGAACGCCTCGCGCGGCGGGGCCCTGCTGCCGAGGAGCCTCCGCGGCATGAGCGCCATCCAGGTCGACTCGTCGGTGGGGGTGATGTGTCGCTCGTGGTCGTGCCCGTGCCCGTGGTCAATGACTTCAGGCAGCCGCAGCGCGTCGGCGTCCGGCGGCGCGGACCGCCGCAGCTGTGCCGCCGCGCGCTGCGTGTGCGACGCCGGCAGCGTGTTCGTGCAGGCCTTCGCCGCCGCGCTATGGACGGCGACGGCCAACACCACCACGACCCCAAACGCCGACACCGGCACGCCCCGCGCCATCCCTCCTCTCGCCAACAGTCACTCGCTACTCACTCCTCACACCACTACCACCGCCTTATGACCTGACCACCGCGAGAAGATTAAGCACCAAGAAACGGCGATAGCGCATCAGAGGTTCGGCAACCGCAATGATTGCCACAATCCGCCAAGAATTGCACGGAAAGCAAATCGCAAGAAGGGAAAAATGTAGAGAAATAAAGAAGACCTTACCTCCTCGCAGGTCACTCACTGTAAGCGAGTGATTGTTCAGAGAAGAAGAAAAACTGCGCCTTTTTTTTTGCCGTGCGCGTGCGTGGACGGATCAACGGAAAGGAGGCAAGAAATACGGACGCATCGAGAAGAGGATAAGAGGAGAGCGATGGTTTATAGGGTGATTCTTGCACCCTAAGAGCCGCAAGCCAAAGCCATCATGGATCGATACATCCATCCATTCACCCCGTGACGCCAATGCCGCTTGCTTACACGTCGGAGCGTTCGTTGGAAAACGATGTTTATCCCCATCTGCGGCAACAATTGGCACATCCACATCACGTCGCAAGATCGCAGTGGATCGGGACGAAGCAGCGCAGGTGCAAAGACGGCAGAATCCGCAACCGAAACTGGACGGCGGATGCGTCAGGCTGCTAATTCCGTTCTTGGACTTCCTGACTGGACTCAAACCAAACCACCACGCTAAATTCCAGAGGAGCTAATTGCGGCAAGGAGAGGTACTGTATTGGGGTGAAACCATGACGGCTATTTTTCCGCCGGATTCAGTTGGGATCGAATTCGGGAAAGTAATTCACTGTCCGGTCGGATGGTTTGGATAGTTGAATCTGGATTCGGAATATGACACGGAGCTGAAAATATCCAGCAAATATAAGCTGGGATTCGGATATCCGACCACTATCACAACCGCGCGAAGAAGTCAATGAACTGGACGCCGGTGCTAGGGTTCTGTGTGTCATCGGCGTCGGTCCGATTGGTCGGGCCCACCGCGAATGACCCTTTCTTCCTGAACACTCTGTAGGGCGTGCGACGAGGGCGTTACTGCCCTGCACACGACGACACGGGGCGAGGCCGACGCCGGCGAGGCGGTACTCATGTTGTCGTGCATGAGCCAGTCCGTCTTCTTTTCTCTCGGCGGCTTCCCTTGTAGTTAAAATCGAGATCTTGAATAGGATTAGAGGTGCTCCTATAGGATATCGGATCGAATTGTAGAATATGGTATCCTACCTGATTCTAGCAACTAGTATATTTTCTTTAATCCACCACATCTTTCGATTGAATATTTAGTATTTATTTAGTTATTTGGCAACTAATTAGATTTATAGTTGCATAGGTTATCGTCGTTATATAATAATTAGCACAAGTTGGTTATATAATGCATATTTTTGTGTACATATTAAAATGACATGCTTTATATTATAATGTAAAAGCTTTTATTTACAAAAATATAGTGAAAACGAAGGATTACTTGTTGTTTATGCAAATAATTATTATATATGAATGAATATACGGTGAAATTTTACAATAAAAAGGACATGTGCTAAGTAATTTTTAATAATTAATTACTAGAATCGTATATAAAATATGTTTGAGATCCTACATTTTTTTTTGCTAGAACCGTAATGATATTGAGATTATACCAAATTAAGATTCTACTTAAGATCGGATTGTTACGCTCAATCTAGGATCGTAAAGTCTGAAGACTTTAAGACTCAGATCGAGATTCTGACAACCTTGCCAGCGACTGCTTCATGCTCACAACCACGGTCTGGCGGTCGCTGCCACCCCTGGGCACCGGCAAGGTTGTGGAGACCGGTTTCTCCTTCCCCGTGGCCTTCCAGTACCCAATGTCGGTGGCCCGGTTCGCTCGGTGGCCCTTGACTTCGTTGCACGTGAAGAAGTACCTCTCCACCCTGTTAACCAAACAACACTTAGCCCAAGCTAGACTCAAAGATTCATTAGCACGATAGATGGACACCGACGAACAGTGGCGGCAGCGAGTGTAGTGGCTGACTGACTCACCTGGGGATAGGAGGTTGAAGGGGTCGTAGGCCAGGAGGCGGACGTCATGAATATCGACGGCGGTGGGGAGCGGCGAGGTGAGCGCTCGGAGGGGGAGGTAGTGCATGACCAACTCCTCGTTGATGGGGCTGAACCGAGCTTGTGGTGGCGCAAGTAGCAACCATTCAATACAAGTGATTTTTTTTTGTGCAAAATTATAGAAAACTATATAAATTTTACAAGAATTGACCCAACATAGCTAGATAATCATGTATTTAACCCCACATGGTTACAATCCTGACTACGCCACTGACCACCAGGAGGTACCGGCGCTAGCAGCTTGAGGACAGAGGAAATCTAGCGTTCCCCTCCTCTTATGGTACATGCTGGGCCAAATGGGTTAGGAAAGCCTTTTGCATTAATCTCTTCTTTTCCTTTTTTTTTCCCAAAATGATTTAATGAGAGGAGAATTAGGAAATGTAATTATGGAAGGAATATTGCAATTATTTAATATTACAAATTTGAGGGTGTTAGTGGCGACGATCTGAATGCCTTTGTTTCTTTGTGGTAACCTTGTAGCATGATCATTCTCTTTCTTTTTTTTCTTTCTTTGTTGTTACATTTGTTTTAGGTGCTATACATAATACATATATACATGAACAAAGATGAAGTCACGTCATGATATTTATGTTATTATTGTGGATAGTAGTTTGATTGATATCTTGGTATTATAGTCATGTGCTGATTTTTTTAAAAATAATATTAATTTAAAAGATAATTACAAAAATAAATAGTTGAAATGAAAAAATTACAAAACTAGGCGTCTGTCGCCATTCCAATTGGCAACAAAGGCCTAGCCACTGGCGACAGGGGGCTCAACAGTACCCAGAGCTCCTTGTCGCCATTTGAATTGGTGATAGGTCCCTGTTGCCAATTCAACTGGCGATAGAGATCTTTAGTTTTTTAATTTTAAAATTTGGTAAACCGTCATTTCAAATAATGATAGAGATCCCGCAAGTCTCTGTCGTCATTCCAAATAGCGACACAATCTCCCCTATAAAAAACCCTCGAAACCTAAAAATTCAGAGAAAACTCACTTTTATTCAGAAAAAAGAAAGATGGGAGACAAAGGAGAGGAGTAGACGGGGAGGAGAGGAGAGGAGAGAAGTTAGCGAAGCGTTGCCTATTGGGTCGCCCACCTTTCATAGTTTTGGATGTACGGTTACGTAGTGTGGTATGTTGTACATATTTTTTTCAGTGGGTAGTCTAGTTTTAGATATGTGGTTAATCGTAGAAATCTTGTTTATGGTGCAGTACATTAAATATGTCAGACACCACCAACTTCAAAAATTACTATAGTCAGGGGACTATTCTTGAGGGTCCCGAGGGGAATGATTTGTGTTATTTTCAATTGGCAACCGTGCCTCTGCCAAGACCAGAGTAGCGTACATGGGGTGTTGTGATGTGGTAGTTGTTTTACTCATTTGATTTGGACCATGTTATGTATGATCTGAGATTGAGTTGTCTTGCCCCCCGAGCAACACAACACACATATTGGGAGTTAGTACAGCTCAAGGGAACAAGGTCATGACAGTCATATGTACGCCTGACGAGGGAGAAAGGGTAGGATTTGGTCCTTCTGGCCCAGTCTTATGCCAAGCTCGCTCATGCATCGGCGGTTGAACAAGAAGGGGGTGATGATGCCAAAGAAGAAGTCGGAGACTCCAACCACAGCGCGGCGCACACAATGGTCGAAGCTCCCGGGGTTGCTGATGCTGTCGATGAAGACCCTATGGAAGTAGCTCCTTCAGTCAGGCAAGCTAGTGGGCTTGCTAACGTGGGTGAGGAGCTAGAAGCCCTAGTGCAAAGGATGGATCTCGAAGACTAAGACTACATGACATTGTCAGAAGATGAAGGATCCGACGATGAGGATGATATGGACCAGCAGAGCGGAACACATACCAATTCGACAACCTCGTCGTTAACGAAGGCTCCCATGTGCCGTGGGAGTACTACTAGAGCGAGGTCAGATAAGAAGCTATGTACAAATGCAAGGAGGCTGTGCAGGAGATGGTTAAATTATGGGGCTTGTAGGTACGGTGTACATTCACAATCATCAAGTCTAACCCAAGATACTACGACGTGAAGTGCGACATAGAGGGATGTCCTTGGCGAGTGCACACATTTCAGCCTAAGTGGGACACCTACTGGAAATGATTTATAGTGGTCCATCACACATGTGTCGTCGCTGAGTCAGTGCAGTCCCACAGGAACCTGTCATCAGGCTTCATCGCTAACCTTATGCACGATGAGATCATGGATAATCTAGATTTTGAGCCACGATCCATCATTCGGTGATTGAGGCACTGTTCCAGTACATAGTCAGCTATGCCAAGCCATGAAGGGCAAAACAGAAGGTATTGGAATCAAGGTTCGATACGTTCGAGGACTTCTACCACAACCTCCCGGGCTACTACGAGTCATACAAGATAGGAATCCCAACACTCATGTCGACTTTCAAGATTTCACGCATCTAAAGTAGGCCAATAAGAGGGTACTGCAGTGAACATTCTTCGCCTTTAGTCTGTGTGTCAATGCATTCCGACACCGTCGTCCAATCTTGTGCGTTGATGACACATTCATGACTGGAAAGTACAAGGGCCAGATACCGACTACAATAGCGACAGACAGGAACAATCAAGTTCTTCCCATGGTATTCGCTTTTGTTGAAAGCAAGAACACAAACCACTGGTTGGGGTTCCTAAGGAATTTGAGAATTTTCGTTGTATAGGGTCCTCCAAACTTATGCTTCATACATGGTCGGCATGCGGGCATGCTGAGTGCAATAACTCAACTACAACAAGGAGAAAATAAACCACTTACATGGGCGGATCCGCATAGCAGGTGGTGTATGAGGCACTTGGTTGTAAACTTCTACAGGCAATTCTGCAACAAGAACTTGATGAACATGTTTAAGCGGCTATGCAACCAGAACCAGTAGCAAAAGTTTGAAGCACTCTGGAAGATTCTAGATGAGCGGACCCAAACGCATAGAAGGGGGGCAGCAAAAAAGGCCGCCACAAGCGCTGACCAGGCCCCGAAGCATTGTCACAGCTACCCACAGATGGTCCCAGTGTGACGAGAGAAGACAAGGGCGCAGGTGAAATGCTTCTCGATGGATTGAGCATGAGCCTAAGGAGAGGTGGTTACTACTACATGATAGGGGTGGTGCTCGATATGATATTGTGGATATCATGGGAATATGCTCTAGATCTTAGGATGATGTGACAATTGGCAATGATGTTAATGGTTTGTCATTTCATGTGTTTTCAGCAAAGTTTCAAAACTGTCAGTCTCGGTGATCGGCCGTCGAGCGCGGTCGATCGGTCCAAGATCGTCCAAGCCATCGGTCCGACCGCCAACTTCAGAAGTGAGATTTTGAGCCGGGCCAAAAATAGATGTAGCAAGCAACAGAGGGGATTCTATTGCACTTGGTCTCATAATTTTTGGGGTCTCTAGTCAAAAGTTTGATTGGTTTGAAAATTCCAGTAGGTTTTGGTTTTTCAGAGAGGAAAGAGAGGTAATTTGGCTAAGTCTTTACTAGCGGTCTGACCGGCCAATAGGTGGCGGTCAGGCCGGCCAGGGTGGGCGGTCAGACCGGCCCTAGGGGCGGTCTAACCGGTTTTCATTTGGATCGTCGCCCGTCGTGGCTGTGATATTCGGTTGTTATGTCAAAGTCATGAGTTTCAAGGCATATATGTTGCATGATGCATGTTTTGACTAACATGGGTCAAGTTATGAAGAACTTATTCCCAATTTAGATTTACTTGTCTATTGTTGTGCAGGTTGTTTGGTGGTCAACGACGGTCAACTGCGATGATGATCGGGACTAGGCTTGGAGAGCTGAGGTCCAGAACGATCGACGATGCCGGGTGAGGTCAATGTACTCAAGCGTGGTGCAAGATGGACAAGGGTGACCTATTGGCTAATCCGAGGCGCAAGATGGCGCAAGGTGTAGCTAGTTAGATTAAGAGGTGTTAAAGACGGCGCATTAAAATACATGCGTATGTGTCCCGTTTATTTTGGGCCTTAATGGGAGCCCAATAGAGTCAAACTTTTAGAAGGTCTAAGCCTCCACTATAAATAGGGAAGGGAGGTGGCTGCACCTCCGCCTCGTCTCTTTTGCTATTTTGGCAATCCTAATTTTCTTAGGGAGAGCTTTTGTGGAGGCTAGGGTTCTAGAGATTTTGATGTGATTTTTGTGCTCTTGGATTAAGCATTGTCCTCCATTGATGGAGAGGCTGTAAGCCCAATCATATCAATCAATCAAAGGAAAGTTTGATCAATATTTTGTCTCATATATTTGATGATTTTGAGTCTTTCTTTGATCCACGAGTTTTTTATTGAATTCTTCACGTGATCTAGCTTACTGTGATGTGTGGGAACCTATCTAGGATTATCTTGATCATCAATCACCCATGAGCAAGTTTTTGTATCAAGTTTTCGTTTTGACCCGGTTTTGAACCCTTCTTCAATCAAACGGAAAAGAATCCTTATTCTTCCAAGAATTATCATAATATTCGATTGGAATGGGTTCCTGACATCATAGAGAAGGTGTGTTCCAAGTTTCATCAAGTTTGGAGTTGAAGATCAAAAATTTCATCTATTTGCAACTTCATCATCGGGTTGTTTGTGTTCATTCTTGGTAGTGATCGGACCGCCCAAGGCAACCCGGTCGAGCCGGCGAGCAATCGGTTAGACCTCCATTGAGACAGCGGTCCGACCGGCAGTGCATTGAATTGCTTTAATCTTTGTTGATTTTGTCGTATTGCTTAGGGGTTGAAATTGGATTCAATATTAGTCTTTCGTTGTACTGATATACTGATCTTCATAGCTTCCATAGCTACTGGAGTAAAATATTAATGAATCAATTATTTGTGAAAAGTGAGTGTGCTCCTATTCACCCCCCTCTAGTCGTCTTTTCGGTCCAACAGATATCATGACAACCAATATAGTCAAGGTGTACAACTGGATCATGCGCGGCGCAAGGCGCCTCCCTTTGGTTGGTGTTGTGGAGACAATTCTCCGCAGTACTATAAATTACTTTGTTGACAGAAGTAGCAGCGCATCACTCGCCATGGCAAATGATAGAGTACTCTACTCCGTCATGATCACCAAATACATGGAGGAGAAGAACAAAAAGGGTAAGATGCACTAGACATTCAATATGGGCACAAGAGAGTTTCGCTTCGAGATAATGTGCAGGGGTAAAGGATGTCATGGGACGAACCGCGAGAGGATCACCCACGAGTGCACGCTACGCGCGTGCTAGTTGTGTATGCACTTGCAACAAGCCCTTCTTCTGCATAGGTCCTGCTCCCATATCATAGTCGCATGTTCGACAGTGGCGCAGCATCCCGGCTAGTACATCTCTGACTATTTCAACAAGGAGGAGGTGATGCAAACCTAGAGTGCAGAGATATATGGTTACGATGTGGTTGGCATTTCACTGGCCATCTGACCTATGATCAACTTATCTAGGTCGTAGACATTAATAGGCTGAAGGAAAGGTTGGCCAACGACAGGTACGACGTAGCAGAAATGACATGGACGAAGCAGAAGCCGGGCGTCGTATGAAGAAGTGCTCCATTTGCAGGGAGTCTAGGCACACCTTCAAGAAATTCTCTACGAGAAATCCTCAGTGCGAATGAGACATCTCGGCACTCGGACGTCGTCACGGGGACCTCATCTGACTGTCCGACTCGAGACGGTCCACATGGGGGATGTTGAGGTCGCGACCACGGGAAAGGTTCATCCAATTGAAATATATGGTGCCCAATGATTTGTAATATCACTTTGATTTTGTAAAAAAAGGTGTTATAACGTTGTGCAGAATGTTATGTAATATCAGTGTGATTTGACCACAAAGTATATGACAACATTACGCTGAATGTTATGTCATTGTGATTTATTGACAAAAGATGTTATAACATTGTGCTTAATGTTATATAATGTCATTGCGAATTGTCTACAAAAAATGTGCTTGAGAATAGTCAATAGAAATTTTGATTTATCGGCAAAAGATGTTATGACCTTGTGTTGAATGTTATATAATATCAGTAGGATTTGTCGATAAAATATCTGCTCGAAAATACTCACTACAAAAAGAGTGGAGAGAATATTAAAAAATGAGGTTTTCCAAATGTTAAAATTAAAAAAAAAAAATAAGGATCCCTGTCGCTAGTTGAATTGGTAATAGGGATTTGTCACCAATTCAAATGGCGATAAGGAGCTCTGGGTATTGATGAGCCCTTGTCGCCATTCCAATTAGCGATAGACGCCTAGTTTTGTAATTTTTTATCTCGATTATTTATTTTTGTAATTTTTTTATCTCGGCTATTTATTATTGTACTTATCTTTTAAATTATTTTTTTAAAAAAATTATGATGTGCTCATGTGGTTTGATCCAACATATATTACTCTATATACGCATGCATCATCCATCTATTTTTACCCGTTTCTGACCCGAATTCGTCGCATGCCTGTATCCCGAATAACTCAAATTTGTATCCGTATCCAGCTCGAATCTAGGGAAAATATAAATTAAGATACGAAAAAAACAATATCCGACCTGTTTTCGGCCTAACTGTACTCCACTGCTCACCATTCTGGACGAGACGTGTAGAGCGCATTGAGCAGTTGTGATCTTACCGGAACTGGTTTTGATAGTTTCTCCTTTCCAAGAAAGTTTTGGTAGTTTCTCCTTTCCAAGAATTTGTGGGTTGATGTGGCTTCCATGTTTATTGCATCTAATCTATCTTTATTGCAAGAGAAGAGAGTTCTTGCTATAATGCCTTGTGCGTATAATAGAATGCTGCCGTCAGGTTTCTTCCCGCTTTTCACTCGAAATGTTCCAGGAAAGAAAATTCGAGACGGGCAAAAGCCGATGTGTAGCTTGATGATTGTCAGAAATGCCAATCGGAACCGTACGGCACATTCATTCACATGACAAATGGTTCAATCCGTGGCTCAAAAAAAAAACCCTGCTCTTCCTAATGGAATGACACGCCTGTGTGTTCTCGAAAAAATATATATACCAACTGGACATCGACCTTCTTCATTTCCCTTTTTTCATGTGTTGATGTTCAAAGGTAGATGCAGCAGATAACAAGTGCAGTCACCAAAACCTGAAGAACACGACTTACCTCATGTACAAAGCACAGGGCAAACACGAGAGGTTCTAGCTCAGTCGAAGTCCAACAAGAGCCTCAAGACTCAAGAGCTTAAGATCTATTCTTTTCATTCAAAGCCGTAGACTTCATTTGCTTATGATTTACAGTGTTCGTACACCAGAACGCCGGAGAGTACTGTGTCCATATATACACCGCTCCAAAATGCCCAGGCCGCCGACCAAAGAGCCCCCAAGTCCCAGCGACAGCATCGCCATGCCATCCACGGCCGCTGCTGATCACAACTCCGTCTTCAGCTCGCCCTGCTGCGGCTGCGCTCCTGCGTAACACGGGAACAAAAGCTAAAAGCGCTGACACGCCAGTGATCAGTCAGTATTGGTCAAAAACTCACAACAAGTCCAAATTGTACGTATTCGAGTTTCGACCCGAGATATCCTGTGTCAGTTTGGCCGCTAACCAGCAGATTTTCCCAAACCAGTGAACCATACTTAATGGTAAGTAGCAGCACAACGCTTGATCTAGAAGCCTACCATGGCAGGAGCTACACAGCTGTACCTTTTTTTTTGCCTGTAAACCCACTATACATATATATACCTAGTATAATACACTATGTGTTATTCTCAGCAATCAATAGTCAACAACCCACCAACACAAGCTATATTTTGTGATGTCGGCTGTACTATAAACATTTCATTTGTTCTATTTGAACATTTACTATGACATTTATATTTTTATGTTGGAATGTGTCACTTAAGTTTGTACCTTCGTGCACACGCTCGAGCGTGTTTTCAGTAAAAAATTTGTAAGGTCGCGAAATTATTTCCGGCCTCCGTATTTCTAGACGTGTACTAAAGAGACGCACTAGCACGTGTGTGTACATACACATCTTCCTTGTAATTGTAAAAAACACACACTTATCGTCGAAATCCTGACTCCACCACTTAGCCTACATGAAAGGACTGATCCTCAACTTCTCAAAACCACTAATACCCGCCTTTTTCCCGTTGCGAAAGGTACAGCGAAATCATCTATATTCCGAAAGATGAGACCATTCAGTTTTTGAGCTCATGGCATGAATGAGAGATCTGCCACAGTGGGCTGCTGCGCACTGTAAATGATCTAAGCTGCTGCAATAAGTTCCTCGCGAAAACAGGTTCTGCCAGCCGTAATGCAGTAGTACAGATACTACCATGCAGGCAGGGGAGGGCCCCAAGTGTTTAATGACTCTTGATCGCTTTGCAGCATGGTTGGGCTTGTTCATCCAGTAGCGCCGGTCTCTCTGAAGATGCTGTGGGCGGTCAGATACAGCTTTCGCTGGTTGAATATAAACTCTACTAATAGCTTTTGTAAGTCAGAGGGACAGATGCCAACTACCCAGTAAGATCGAAAAGACACTGTAATCAGTAAGGCAGTCTCTATGTGTTCCATTTTCCTTATCAAACTGTACAGTGGTGACACTGCTGAAACGAAGATTTGATCTGAAGAATAGTAACTCCCAGCTCTTCAAGATTATACATACGAGCTGTTCTTGACAAGAGATGTATGTGCATTTCACAAGCCATAAAAATGTCCTATTTAACTTGCCTGTTTCTGCTAGGCTACCACAAAGCAAGGGGTTCCACTTAGGATTTCCCTAGCCAGAATGTCACATGCTGTTCGGGCAAATACACACCAATGCCAGTTCGCACCAGCAGCCACCCATATCCTATGTACTAAACTCTCAATCTCCGAAAGGAAACATAGTGCACTATGACTGAACTGATGGAACTGCGCTATGAATCGTCGTGCTTGGATTTGGAAATTTTGGTACCCAAACCAAACCAGCAGGTGGGTTCGTGTAGTGAGAAGCGCAATGACAGCCCCAGGTCTGGTAAATGTGCACATCAGGAATGCTAGTAGGAGCTGGTAAGCAGTAAGCTGCATGCATCTAAAAAACTATCTACTGACATTGGAGATGCAACCAACAGCAGCACTGCTGCACTAGCTAGCTGCTAGCTGCACACAAGAACTGGTGGATGCTACTATGCAAGCAATGGATAGACGGCCGCTAGCTGCAGTTCCAGAACAGTGAGTCCTGAACAGTTGTACAGGTGACCAGGAGGACCACAAGGGACCAGATCTGCATCTACAGGCCTTATGCAGGAAGCCCAAATGGAAAGACGGGGAAGAAAGGGTTTCCGGACACGCATTAATTGGCTCTGGCCCGACCACACCAACCAATTTGGTCAGGGCGCCAGGAAGAACAGATCCAGCAGGGAAGCAAATCTATTTATAGCACCCGAAACAATGGTAAGGACAGTGATGATTGAGCAAACGGAAAAGTGGAACACGGTTCAGGTCCAACAATTGCATTCTCTAAGGATTGTAAAAACGGCTATAAGATAAGTATGAGAGAAATAGCAGATGTTCATTACATAGGTTATTAGCTTATTTTGATTTGTATTTCAGTCTTGCAGCTAGTTAATATAAATATGCAACCTACAAGCTAGGTATTGATGTATTCCCCTCTGCGTTGGCAAGCAATACCTATTTCTCCTATGAAATTATATTTAAGTACATTTCTTAGCTTGTACTACATGTTATGCAACTTGAACTAGGCATTCTTGGGACCATTGTATGCCTTTATCTCTTACTTTTTTTAACATTTAGTTTCCAAAGCAACTTTCACACTCTTATCAGACATCAAAAGGCATGAGTTGTTTTGCTGTCCAAGGAGGAACTAAGCTTCATACTCTTTGAACTGTATCACACGTTTAGCATTTGCCCACATAATTATTACTCAACCCTATGGACAAAGCAATAAACTGAAGGGGCGGTCCTGAGCACAGTGTTCAGATGCTTTAAGTAAACGCTAAAAAACTAAATTCACCTAAATGTAGGGTCTAGATTTGGTTGAATTATCTGAGCTTGCTAGATCATAGCCGAAGAGAGGCACCGGAGCTGGCAAGGACAGGAGGGTGGTCATCGTCCCGCTTATCAGACATTAATGCCAGTTGATGTGGATGTGTTACATTGCCATGCCAGAACTGCTGTTGTAGTTGAGCTAGCTGCCGAGCTCCATAGATACCCAGCTCTGGCCAAGTTGCCGGCTCCAAGTCCATCACATTCTTGCAGTTCAGGTCCGTAGTTCTTCCACACTAGATATGAAATTAGTAAGCACACTGTCCTCATGGTAACTTTCTTTTACCAAATATTTCTTTCTTTGAAAGTCCAATATTTAAATAAGCATATCTATGCTACTTGTGAAGATTATTCTGGAAATGCATCCTGCCTGCAGGAAACATGCAGGCTGGCTATGATGTTCAAACTATTGCATTTTGTCTCTCCAATAGCATCTAATCTAATAATTATCACCTAAATTGGTTCAAATCATATATGCACATAAAATTGCTTAGTGCATAGTTACATTTTTCATGTTTACTGTTTCGTCATTCAGTAAAGGTGTTCTATTGTAAAACAAAAAGATGTGATCATGTCAAGTTGAAGTTGTTAAGGTGGTTGTATCCTTCTAACACAAGGGAGACCATAGATTCGAAACAGGACTCTCAAGGACCACCGGCAACCATTTTCAATTGGTAGATGTCACCAGTAACCTACCCCATTTGATGCACGGATGACAAAAAGTTAGCGTAACGTCTTGCACCCAGACCGCAGAAAATAGTTACCTACAATGGACATGCTGAGCATGCAAATAGCACCTTTTGCATTTCAATATCTACTGTGTTACAATGAAAAAGAAGCAGCCAAATGCTGGAAACAGAGACTGGAGAAACTAAGATGTTACAAAAGGAAGCTTCCAAAAGTGAACTTTGTTCCATAAAAATCAATGCTTCTTGTTGTTCAAGACCCAGAAAATAAACTGCGAAGACCTGGAAAGTGTTCCTTTTGAAAGCTAGGATCTGTAACCTGTTAGAATAGGAGTTAGAATAAAGACTCTTTTGTATTTCCTTATCTGTCTTTTGTATTGCCTTATCTGTATATGGTATACACCCATTGTACTTCTATATATATATAGCTCATTGGGCCTCTTCAATATACATATAATATTCATAGCATGATATCAGAGCAAAGGTTCGGGTTAGGGTTACTGTAGCGCCGCCGCCTCCTAGGCTCTACTCGTTTCTGCTGCCTGCTGCTCCCGGGGCGGCCTCCTTCTAGTTGTAGTTACTCGGCGCAACAACTAGCAGCATCTTCGTCGTCTTCGTCTTCAACCCCATCTGGATCGGGTCCTCCCTCTACATGAGCCGCCATCTTCATCGCCTGGAGGCATGGTGGAGAGGAAGCACGACACCATCCTCAACATCGGCTTCAGCGCTGCCTTAGTCGTGCCGTCTGATCTGTTTTTCTTGTCGCCTGCGTCTTCACCTGCCGCAAACCGGGACGACGAGCTGGAGCCACTGCCAAGATCTCTAGCTGGAATGAGCAGAGGCCGCGTGGCAACGTCGCCACCCGGCGGCCGCTTCGGCACACCGCAGTAAGACCTCATCGAGCTCTGCCACTGCTTCATCTCCCGAGCCGCCGCTCTCTCTCGATTGGGTTGGGTTTGGTGTGCGGCTTTTGACTGCTTCTGCTTGGGATGGAGATAAAGCAAGAGTGGGAGAGGAACCTACGCAGGAATTGTGTTGGGAAGCTGCTCGATATGTTGGGTTTGATGCTGCTCTTAGATGGCTTAATTAGTGATCTACTGCTGCTGCTAGTTATCCTTAGGCTTTTCTTTCTTCGTGTCGTTTATTCCGTTGCGTCCATCCAAGTCCGTACAACTCTATCTTTGAGTTCGTTTAAGCCATGCGAGTCCACAAATTTATTGTTAGTCATAGAAGTATAGGAATTGCCTTATGTATGGCAGCAGCTGCCGCTCCCGCTCTTCTTTCTGAGCTGCGTGCAGATCGTAGAAGTCGTTATGATGCCGCCGCTTTCTTAGCCGCCGCCCCGACCTTCTAAGGCCTCCGCGCTTCTTTTGCGCCGCCGCCGTCTTGGGCTTCGATCTGCACTGTCATGCTTCCACCTATTCCTATTCAGCTTGATTTGACAGCTCTCTCTATTCATGTCAGTTTCATCATCTTCTTCGTCGTGTTGCCGCGGTCAACTTTGCTCCCGCTTGCCTCTATTTGCTCAGCCCCTGCACATTGTGCTTTATGGGCAGGCGCACGATCCCAGATGGGAGAAGATTTTTGATACTCGGCATATCCAAGAGCTGCATGCTACGACGATATGTTCAAGACTCGGACTTTGGATTTTCTATATTTTAATGTCAACCCTTTTCAAATGCAATGCTATTGCATACGTCTTGCATTTGAGGGGTGTTAGAATAGGAGTTAGAATAGAGACTCTTTTATATTTCCTTATATGTCTTTTTGTATTGCCTTATATGTATATAGCATACACCCCTTGTACTCCTATATATATTGCTCCTTAGGCCTCTTCAATATACACATAATATTCATAATATAACCAACTTGTGGACAGATTGATGAAGGAAAAAGATGGCCAAATAGGTACCTCTGTGGCCAAAAGGCTGTCTAGTCCGCCAAAGTCAACTGTCGGGTTTACTGTAGCAAGCCTCATCGATAAGTACTGGATCAACAAAAATTGCCAAATAGCAACAAAATTTTTAGTAACCTCAATGGAGAAGACCGTGTTGTACCTTGAGTTAACAAAAGCAAATGATGATTCATATTTGCAGGTCTTTTATTTAAGTGAATATGATAGTTACCTCAACTTGCCTTTGGAGAGATTGAACATGATTGATAATCTCATCAAGCACTAGTGCTGTTCCTGATACCTGATATCATCACACAAATCAAATGACTTCTTTTAAGCACCAAAGGTTTGGCTTCAATGGTATATAAAAACTTCTGGGAGAAAAATAG
Organism: Hsuehochloa calcarea; assembly: GCA_036346395.1. NCBI lineage: Eukaryota > Viridiplantae > Streptophyta > Magnoliopsida > Poales > Poaceae > Hsuehochloa > Hsuehochloa calcarea. The sequence goes on along the minus strand of CM070596.1, from coordinate 9,822,069 downwards.
CAGAACACCAATAGTAGCATCCAAGAAACACATTTTACATAAATTGGCCAATTGGGTGAGGTGGGCTCAGCTCAGTATAAGAAAAGGTGCTGTTGAAACAGAAGGGAAATGCAAAACATTTTGTACCAGTGAGCTAGATCAGGACATTTCTATTGCATAGGAGCGTTTTTTTGTGAAAGGTAGAAGCGAAATTGATGACTACAATGGCACCATTTCCATCTCAAAAGGGTGAAGGGTTGAAATAGCCCATTTTGAAGCTAGTGTACTTCAAATCACTCAAATAACCATATCTTGGTCAGAAATGGTTTTGAAGTACTCTGAACCCTGCCACCTTACCACTTCCTATAAACCCACACATTTGACTACAAGAAGGCCAACTCCTCCCAAAAGATAGCCCGAACGGACAACTCACATCACGGCCCTACACCCCATCCCAAGGCTACTTCCACATCAATACATACAAAGTGGGGAGCTAGTTGAACATGATTGTGTGTGCACAAGTAGCAAACGTTCCGAAGGGAGAGGAGGAAGCCTGCTGTGAGATCACATCAACCAAACAATAACGAACCCCTCAACCCAGTGCAGCTAGCTTCCTTCTTCACCTTTTGGATGCGCTGCCACATTCGGGCCAGACAGCCACAGCTCCCTGCCAAACCCAATCCCTTTCCTTTTAAGTTCGGTGCACCAAAGCATCTGCTCCCTTATCCAATAGACCGAGGACACAGATCCATCAGTAGTGAGTAGAGAGTACTGAGCGCGAGTAGTGACAATCTCCCTCTGTCATGCAACACACCTCGTGTCCCCAGCACGATTCACAGCCAATATAGTGCGTCCCTGTCTCATCATGCAAATATGCAATTGCGTTATTGGGCCTGCCGATGACCGCACTTCAGAACGCAAAAGGCGCCATTTGCCACTGATCGGTAACAAGTTCATGGCACTTTGTTTGTGAGCAAAGAACCTTCCTGATGCAACTATGCATGAAATGTTTGTGCAAACTGATGTACCTTGCATAACATGGGCAGAGCAGAGCATATAGCAAACTCCACTGTAGTGCTTGGAAATTATAGACATCTTATGCCTTTCAAGGCACACCATTATTTCCATCGCCCTACACCTAGATAGAGCAGTAAAATGACTACCCAAAGTATAAAGGAAATAGGCAGGTTGAACTGGACCACCACAGTTTACACAAAATTAGAATGTGCTGCTTGATGCAAATGTGCAAAATAGAAGGGTCGCACAGTAAAAAAAATGCGAAGTCAAGAAATTACAGCACACACCTGGCTGCATCCGGGGACCAGCTCCTTGAGCAGCTCCATCCTCGCGTTAATCTTCTCCCGTCTCGCCTACGCAAAAGCGGACGCAATTAGCGAAAGCGAAAGCTTCTAGTCTTCTAGAAGGTAAGCTACTAATGACGACGTCACCGCGTCCCTAATCACCGAATCATTGTCCTAATGCAGCTGATTAAGCCGACCCAAAGCCCAATTAATGAGGCAAATCTGATGCGAAGGCGAGATTAGCTTAGCGGCGAGCGAGGTGAGCTCTCACCCGCTCGGCGAGGCTGTGGCTGTCCGTGGCCTGCCCCCTCCGCGCCCGCACGTGCACGTACGCGGGCTTCTCCTCCTCCTCCGCATCCTCGCCGCCGCCGGCCGCCGACCCAGCCTCCACTCTCCCCTTCTTCGCCGCCTTCCCCTGCAAACACGTGCGCACCCCCACAAAAATTAGCCCCGACGATCGAGAGAGACGTAGGAGGTGCTATCCATACGCACCACCTTGTTGGTGGCGCGGTCACCGGGGTCCTTGCGCTTGGCGGCGGGGGGCGGAGGCGAGGAGGAGGAGGACGCGGCGAAGGCGGAGAAGCGCGCGGCGCGGTCGACGAGGCCGGGGTCGGAGGGGAAGGTGGGCGCGACCGGGAGGAAGCGCTCCATGGCCTGGGTGGTCGGGAGCCCCAGGAGCGCCGTGAAGGAGCCGCAGCGGGGCTCCGGCGAGGTCGGGCGGTGCATCGCGCAGGTGCTCGTGGAGATGCGGCGGCGAGGTGGTTGCGCGTGAAGTGGAGCCGTGGAGGTGGGGGAGGAGTTGTGGCGGTATTTATAGGGCGGGGCTGGGCGTTTGGTATGGGTCCGTTGGATGATCTCGTCGTGGAGTGGGGAGAAGGGGAGGAGGAGGAGGATACAACACGCTGAGCGGAGAGGAGAAGCCGGTGGCGAAGCAAAACATCTTTCGCAATTCCAATTTCGCATTCTGGAATTCGAAAATTCAGCGGCAGATGGCGCGAGTGTTAGGCTTGATTTTGCTAGCGCGCGTGTATGCACATTTAGAAAAGTTTGTATAAGTTAGACTGGCAAAAGATCGAGGTGTTACTTATTTCATTCGTAGTTTCTGGAACCTACCTAGATCATGGTAGTACATCTCGTGGGAATCGACTAACAGGAGGGTTAAAGCACCGCGCAACAAGGTGCGCCTTGTACAGCAGCACGGCTAGGTTGGGGCGTACATGAATTATCGGTTTCATTGGACCACCAGTATCTGATAATCGGATATATCTAAAATTTTCTATCCGATTATCAATTTCTCCTATATTTGTATTCATATTCGCATTAAAAAATATAGATATAGATATAGTATATACTTTTGTCATTCGAAATGTTATTTTAACCGCACTATTCATATTCAAATTAGATAAAATTACACACACACACACATATATATATATATAGCTTTTTTGCTACTCCCGGGTGTAGTTACTCCATATTCCGTATCTCACAATGTAGGGAGTATCTTGTGCAACCGATAGTATATCTGTGTAGTATATAAGTATATAAAACTACTTATGTGGTATTTATACATTTTTAGAGGTGGTATGTATATTTTTTTAGACATACTCCTTTTATATGCGAGTATGAAGGTATTTACAAAATATGCTAAAAACTATGGACTCTCTTGCAATTTTTTCGTATGATTCGCATTGAAGTATTTTATAATTAGTATATAAGTATACCCAAAGTGATAAAGGAGTATATCAAGTTCTTTTAGGTGGTATATCAGATGTGGGAGTAACTACACCCGGGAGTAGAAAGTATTAATCATATATATATATATATACGCTTCTGAGGTGGTTTGAGATATACTATTCAGAATAATAATACAAGAAAAGTAAATATTCAAAGCAAATATATATATATATTTAAGACTAAATATGAAAGGCTGAATATTAAATATTAAAGACGGAATATTAAAGACTGAATATAATATTTAAAATATAAAAGACTTAATATTAAAGACTGAATATTAAGAAATAAAATTGCAGAATATAAATATTCAGAATGATATTGAGTAATATAAAAAATCAAATATTCAAGAGTATATGGTATTTGAAAGATATATATTCAAGTATATAAGTCACAAAGACTGACTTTGATATTCGGAATATATATTCAGAGTATATGTATATCACAAATATTGTCCTTGATATTTGTGTGATATATATTCACAAGTATAAAGGAGTATATCAAGTTCTTTTAGGTAGTATATCAGAGGTGGGAGTAACTACACCCGGGAGTAGAAAGTATAAATCATATATATATATATATATATATATATATATATATATATATATATATATATATAGAGAGAGAGAGAGAGAGAGAGAGAGACTAGTCATATGCCCGTGCGTTGCAACGACAAATGAATTTTTACATAGACCAATCTTTCTATTATAATTCATAAGTTAAAATATTCATATCTTGCAGTAGAGTCAAGAAGATTTCCTTGCTGTAGATTTAGCTAAACAACCATGTAAAATAAATTTAATACGTTAAACATATAAAAAATATTGTGTTTAACAACATATCTACAGAGACATCCATCCACCCAGGACGGGTAGGTGTCTAGTTAAGTGCATGCTAAATTGTTGTTACCTGGCATATCTAAATGGCTTCTGTAGCCTCTCAACGGGGCAAGGGAGTAATTAGTTTTGGCTCTTTTTTTTTGAAATAGTTGATTTGGAGTTAATGGAGTTTTTTTTTTTTTTTGAAAAGAGGGTTTGAATTTCAGCCCCTTCCTCTTGTTACCATCCTTCCCTGCAAACAGCAACAGAAGGCACTTGTTTCTTCGTCAGTGATTCAGCCATCACTAAGCTCCTATGCACGCACAAAATTGCATTACAAATCCTTCGCGCATCTGATTCCGAGCAACAGAACTAAACGGAACTGATTCATCAAAAATCAAGGAGGAGCAACGCGGGCACTTGAACGGATTGATCCAAAAGGAATTTCAAGGGGGGCCGGGGCGCAAGAGAAAGGACTTGCCGGGGAACGGGTTGTAGTAGCCGAGGACCTCAAGGTGCTTGCCGTCGCGCGGGGAGCGGCTGTGAGTGCCATCACCCGGTAGAACGGCCGGTTCAGCAGTCGAACCGCGCAAGCCGGATCCGCACCACCATGCTTTCTTGCTTCCTTCCTCGCCACAACGCCTTCCCCTTCCCCTTCCCCGGCTGAGGTCGTGTCGGAAGGGTTTTAGCATGCGCTTTCCCATCCAACACGGGCTTTCTAACCGAAAAGACATTTTCTAAGTGGGCCTTCATAAATAGCTAAATTCGAGCTCATGTATATACTCGAATTTTGACCAAAATAATTTCTAGATCTGACAGGGGGTAAAACTGTGAAAGGCGAGGGAGCTTGTCAGTAACATATCCATGTGAAAAGATATGTGGTTTGTCAGATATATGCACACAAAAACTAAAATACTACAAAAAAATGTGCTTAAAAAAGTACATAAGTTGGTTAGGTTGCTTAACAAAAGGAATCGTTTCCAGCTCTCTGGCATATAAAAGACCAGCAAGCTCGTAGATACACTCAGGTCTCTGGCACTGAAAGCTGAAGAACATAGCTTACTGCTCACTCAGTCACTCCCATTGATCTTGTCATGGTTGGTACAAAGATGTTGTTTCCTGCCCAGAAGATAGAAGTACACATGCAGGTTAAACTTTGTCCAAGAATGAATGCAGCAGTGAGCATGGAGTGGGGGAAAAGAAAAAAAAAACAAGAGACAGGAAATGAATAGACAATTGGCTTTCTTGTTTGCACCAATTGACATTGTTCTCTTACAAGGGGCGATGACATTGGTGCTGTTGTCTAACAAACATCACCGACCCGTATTGGCATGCCTTTTCTTACCTAAGAACACCTAAATGTGAAGCAACAAGCAAGTAAAGAGATTTTGGATTTTGCTGTGCACGTGGTTCCCTTGAGAAAATACTGTACTTAGTTGATATAATGAGCATATTAATATATATATATATATATATATATATATATATATAAAATTTTGTTTCACAACATTTTCAATTGTTGTGCATCAGATGGAACACATGCAGTAGATGTTTTAGTTCATAATATTTGTAGTTACAAACATGAAAAACTCAACTCAAGATTTAACAAGTTATTAGAAAATGAGTGAAAATAAACTCAACTTGTAATTTTGAAGTGCCAACCCTCTGAACTTCTCGCGCTATCCCTCTCCCACAAAGCTAGGTCTGAAGCTTCTACCATGATTTCCCCCCTTATCATACAACTGAGGTGTTATATTAAATGATTTAGCATCATTTAATCAATGATTTTTTTATGTTACTCTTTATCCTACATGAGTACAAGTAGTGAGTACCATACTAATACAAGCAAATCAAATAACAGGCAAAAAGAATGTGCAGCTAAAGTTGAAGATACAGCAGAGCATAACATCAACAAAAGCTAAAACTGTACAGAGAAGTAGAATCATAAGAATGCCATCGAGGAATAAGGAAATTAACAATGATAAGGGTTACTCTATCTAAGTAGCATAACAAAAAGCTGTCTGCAACAGTTCAGGACTTCATATTAATCTGTGATTGGATAACTCCACGAAATATAGATGACAAAAAGCAGGATAGCATATTGGCCTTGAGCTAACTAATCAGGCAGAGAGTTCTCAATTCAAAATAAATAAATTGCCTACCTTGACTATAACATCTTCATATATTGATAGCAAGGACTCGACATTTTGATAATGAGTCTGCAACCTCAGATTAACCTATAAAAGAAAGGAAGCCCATATGTGTAAATTAGATTCTGATAACACCGTCTTTTACATAAACAGATAAGCAATCAACGAGCAATATCTAATGGAAAAAGAAGAAAAACTCAATGGGCACTCTATGCAAACTTCCATCATCATAATGTGTAGTTCAAGAACTGGCATACTACATCAGTAACTCTACCACCTAAATTCACAATTATCTTCCACGATCACAAGAATCACAGCACACCATCAGCTCAAAGTAACCCTTTAACATCACTACATCAGTGCAAGGTCTTGCACACTACAAATGTACAACTTTAATACCATCAATGTTAAGCGTACCCAGTGGATGTGAAAATATACACGCACTGACATGAATGTATGGTCCACGAGCACATGATAAAGTATGTCAAGCCAGTTTCAATTAGTAAGAGACCAAAGAAAAACATGCTGTAGCAATACTATGTTCAGCATGTCTAATAACAAATGAGCACTTCCAACCTGTCTAATGATAAATGCACAACTATGTTTGTCATTTCTCTTTACTGATAATCTGTAGAAACATGTACCTTCTCTTCTGTATCATCAAATCTTTGTGTAAGCCTTGAAGCAATTTCTTCATTCTCTGGTGGAGAATACTTTAGATGGTATATTTTCCCTGTTACAGGATCAAGTCGTCTCCCAGCCACCCTTTCAATAATAATTTCATCTGGAGCCTACATTGGCAAAAAAATGAGTTAATATTTGTACATTCTCCATTACTGAAATCTAATTACTAAATTGCAGTTCATTTCAATGCGATAGATAAAGCATGAAAAATATTGAATGCATAATAATATTCCAATGTTAGCACTTATCACAAGTAATGACTGTAAAAGGCTGGAATCAAAATTGTGAATCTTATTTATTCTGAAAAGGGTGAATATTTAAATTTTATTATGTAACTTGCATAAGAAAGAAACTATATTTATCTCTCAATAAAAAAACTGCTACATTGGTCACTATTGGCAGCATTTGTAATGTTCAAGCTATTCATTAGCCTAAGGATAGCCAACATCAGTGTTTTGAGGCCTGGAAGGAGTGTTCAAACTTCAAAGAAATATAATCGCTACTACAAGTACCATAGCATAATGGTGACAAATTCTGTAGTCTAAAGATCAAATATGTTTTAGAATTTGTATTACATGTCAATAATTTGATCTAACTGGGTACTTACATCCAATAGAATGAAAATGTCAGGCCGGATTCCAAGAGTTTCCAGTGCCATTGCCTGCGAACAGCTTCTTGGGTACCCATCCAAAAGCCAACCTTTTTCCTGGGCATCTGGTTGCAGAAGGCGTTCCTTCACTATCTGGCAGTAACCCAAAACTATATTTCAGTATTACCGATAACTTCAAATCACATCAATGGAAACAAAAACAAAAGAGACACCCACATTAAAAACAATCTCATTGGGAACCAGCTGTCCCTTCTCCATGAATTCCTTGGCCCGTTTCCCATTCTCAGTGCATGCGGCAATTTCCACCCTTAGCAAATCTCCAACAGAAATATGCACCAGACCATACTGCAAATTACAGTGTCCATTACTTGATACAATCAAGAAAACCAGTCCATGACACACAAATGTTTACTAAACTGTCAAGTTCACCCCATCGCCCTCATTACACAATACACGTATGAATGATAAACACTGAAATAATATACAAGGCTAATCCAAATTCCCAAATGACTTACTTTGGTTTTGATGAGCTCACATTACGTGCCCTTATCGGTCGCCGGTGCCCCGGCTATCATGACCTTGTGAGGATCAGCCTTAGCCACCACCACAACCTGAAATCAAGAACCAACGAGTAAGAAGATTGGGGTGAATTCGTATGATTGTGTAAGTGTCGGACCCGGATTTTCTAATCCCGGATCCTCTGTGAACATTACTGTGCTACTCCCTGGATCAGTAGGTAGCACTCACAGACTCATTGCTGAATCACATCATACAAGACGCGAATTTAAGATATTTAATTAAACAAACATCAGAGTGACATAGACCACGTCGGGTCAAGTTTTACATAAGGGTCACCAGGCCAAATGGATTACATTACACAAAAGCAGCGGAAACAAAAGGGAGGGTGGAGCTCATCTCTCCACAGGCAAGTGACTGGGGAAACCTGTGTACATCCGATATTACCCAAAAACTCAGATAATATAGGACGCACCTAGGTACCAGCGGAGTCAGCTAGACTGGGGCGAGACTAGAACAACTACGAACTAAGCTACGCTTCAAGAACTCCAGGGTCTTCAGGCATCTGGTTCCTCGTAGTACGCGTAGTCTCCTTGCTCCGCATCATCTGGAGGGTTTGGGGGAGGAGCGAGAGTGAGCACAACTACCGTGCTCGCGAGCCAACACACAGGATGCAATATTATACATGCAAGGCTTAACAAGGATGGCTCAGGTTCTTTTATTTGCTAAAGCAACATTTTAAATTACCATAATTACAAAGTCCTATGACATAGCATTTTTAACAGATTGCATTTTCATTTAAAGAGATTAAGTGCAATATTAAATAACAGCGAAGGCTACCTCCACCTTATGCTTAATTTTTGATAGTGGTTACGTCCACCGATTATCAACACTGGATAAGGCTACCCAGGAAAAATTCAAAACAAGGGCTGGATGAGCCCAACACATTTCCATTCCACCCACAAAGATTTTTGAAATAGAACTAACTCAGGTTAAGTTCCCATGTCTGCCTTTGACCGAAGGCGCGGCTGTTTAAACAGTTTAGACTCTGCAGAGGTTGTACACTGTACCCACAAGAGATAATCATACTCGTTACTCCACATGATTCCTTAGTCATGTAGTTGAGCGATCGTCACAGTAACGTTTCAATGTATCTTGCCTCTTCCGTCATCTCACTAGTATGGGCTAACCCCACTTGCGGTGGGTCCCATAAGTTGTGCGGGATGTCTGCCACCACGACTTGCGTAGCTGGCGACTTCACCCTTCCTTTGGTGTCCCATTCAAGCTGGATCGAATCCACTACTTGCACTATCTTGCTCTACCACCGATGAGATGACTTCCAAGATTTGTTACATTTACTAAGCCAAGTTGCAATTTGCAGACTTGCGGTTGTACTTGTTTTACACAGGAGGTCATGACAAGATTAAGTTCTTAAGGTTATCTGGGCGGTTCATTCCAAAGTTAACCACGTTCCCTGGGCTACATTAGCACCCATCAACATCACATTCCTCCTACCATCCGCCCAGACAGTAACAGCAAGTTATTAGGGTTTTGGGAAGGAAAACCAATTAACGCAACACACCAGTCATCTTACATCCAATGACTGCCCAAAACCGTTTTTCATGTTTAAAGGATGATGATCGGGACATTTATTGTCCCGGTACTTAAGCAAGACTAGCATGTCGCTTAAGTACAACCTATACTAGTATTACCATATAATTACTAGGGTGACAAGGAATAATGGATTCAATTATCAAAGGATAGCTTAATAAGTAATAAATCAACAAATGGGTATTTAACTACCTTAAGCTTTAACATATCATTGATTACAAAATTAAAGCATGCAACTTTGCTATTTTAAATAAACATAGTTTACATAAAATGTAGGTTCGGAATGATCAAAGTATTGACTCGCCTTGGTTCAAGGCAGAGGGGTCCTGGTAATCTTGAGCTTGGTCGAAGTGGAGGTCTCCGGCGTCGTCGAATCCTAATCGGTCGAAAGTATCGGAAAAAGACACAGCGGCAAAGAGAGCAAATAAATACCAACTCAATAAATAATGAACTCCAAAATGAACAAGACCAGTACCATTAGAAAGATCTCGATTTTAGAAAATTTTAGAAATTGGTTTCACAATTTTTGGAGTTATCTGAGAAAAGATATGAATTTTGGAAGTTTTTAACCGATTTAACAATTAAACTGAAAATCGGAAAATCGGAAAAAGCCTCGTACGACACGTGTCGTGGCGTGCTCGATCCACGGCACCGTGCTCGTGGGCCGAGTCCACGCGCCTGGCCTGCGGCCACGATGGCGGGGCCCGCTCGTCGGCGCAGATCGGGTGGGACCCACCCGCGTCGGGCTTGGCGCGAGAGAGGCCCACTCGTCGACCACGGCGGCGGCGATAAAGCAGCAGCGTCGCCGTTTCCTCGCACGCGAGAGAAAGGAGGAGAGGAGCGGCGGGAGAGAGGAGAGGCGGCGGCGGAGCGCACGGCGGCGGAGGTGGAGGCGAAGAGGCGAAGACGGGCCGAGCGCCGAGCCGAGAAACGAGGCGTCGCGACGAGGCGAGGCGAGGCGGGCGGCGGAGGAGGCGCGGGCCGAAGAAGGAGGCCGGGTCGAAGACGAAGACGGCGGCAATGCCGGCAGCGCGCGGGAGGCGAGAGGCGAGAGGAGGAAGGGGAAAGAGGAGGGGAAGTCTCGGCTTTTAAAGCCGAGGCGAGCAAGCCGCGCGCGTGAGGAAGGAAGCGGGAAGAAAAGCCGCGGCGGCGGCGGGAGGAGGGAGAGAGAGGGTCGGCGCGCGCGCGGGAGATGGGACGGACGGGACGGGAGGCCGAGGCGAGCGGGCGGAGTCGCGGCGCGGCGTGGGCGCGACCGAGGCGGCGCGCGAGGACCGAGCGCGGTGAGGCGCCGGAGGAACCGGGCCGGGCCGGGCCCGCGAGGTAAGGGGATAAATTAGGGTTAGGGTTTGAGATTTTGATTTTTGATTTTGAAATTTGAAGTTTTGAAATCGAAATCAAGTTTTGGATTTGAATTGGAATCAAAGTTTTGATTTTGAATCCTTTTTCAAAAACGGGATGTTACAAAACCTACCCTCCTTAAACGGAATCTCGACCCCGAGATTCGGCTACCCAAACGAGACAGGGAGCGTACCTCTTATTACTTCTGAAGTTGTTGGGGCTTCTTCGACGGTGACAAGGTTGACATGACCCTGGTTTTGGCTTGGCATGGAAACAGCTCTTGATGCTTGCGAGGTTTGACGACTCTTACTTGCAACTGAAGTCTGGCCTCGAGTTGGTGTGGTTTTGAAGTTGAACCTCACCGGGGTGACTGGTTGAGGGCATCTATTGGCGAAATGTCCTTTTTCTCCACAGTTGAAACAGAGAAGATGAGCTATCGGATTGGCTGCTGCAGGCTGTCCAACGGAGTGAGAAGCGCGGGAAACACTCTCACTAGGACGCGGGGTTGCGACTGGCGCCGAAGTTTGAAATGGAACTCTTGATGATGGGGCGGCCAACTGCCTAAAAGATGAGCTGCCCTGAAAAACTGATCTTTGCGGAAAGTTGCTTTGTGGCCCTTGAAATGCCATCTTCCTTTTGTGGCTGACTTCCGCAATCCTTTTCTCATTTTCCAGCACTATGGCCTTGTTGACCAAGTGATGGAAGCTGGGGAAGTCATGAAGGATGAGCTGACCTCTCATATCTTCACGCATGCCTTCCACAAAGCGATCGATCTTCTCTTCCTCCACTGCTATGTCATTGGGGGCATAGCGGGCAAGTTGGTTGAATCTGGTCAAATACTCGTTCACTGACAGCTGGCCCTGCTTGAGAGCTCTGAACTCGTTTTTCTTCAACCTCATAGTACCTGCTGGTACGAAGTTTGTCCTGAAGGCGATCTTGAATTCCTCCCAAGGAATGGTCTGCCAAGCGGGTTCAGCTCCTTCTTGAGGTAACTCCGCCATTTCTTCATCGAGAGCGGGGTTGGGTTGGTTACCGGTTACCGAGGCTGCTGCTTCTTCTCCTTCTTCTTCCACTGAGCCATCACCACCTCGGCAATGAGGTAGTTTTCCACCAGCGTGGCGGCTCCATGCGATTGGTGGGCGGCAAAGTCTACCTTGTCCTCCTCTCGAGCAGCAGGCGAGACGAAGCTTCTTTTCCGTGTCCCCGAGCCAATCTTACGCTTCGGGGCTCATTTGCGAAGGCAAGCGTGAGAGGCCTCGACGGAGGAAATCGCCAACCAGTGCGGCTCTTGTCGTCTCACCACCGTGGCGAGCGGGGCACGGAGAATCTGCGTCTGCTGAAACATCACTTGAGCCATGGAGGGGTTGGCTGGCGGTGGTGGCGGCAGATCTTGTCCCTGGCCACGACCAGGACCAGTGCCACGACCTCGTCCACGGCCGGTTGCAAAGGCTCCACGGACTGGGGCGGCGGCTCTTCTCGGAGGCATCTGAAGAACAGCTGAAGATAAGAACACGGGGTATATGAGGGGTACTAGCCCTCTAGAGCACAACAGAAGAAATTCAAATCATACGAGGAAAAGCGATCGAATACAATACAAAGCCTAGAGTGGCTGCATTATATTAAGGGGGTTAAGTGTTTACATGACTCCAGAAAACACAGCATATAGGCTATGCTAAGTCACGACACAAGATACACACACATCGTCTACAAAAGAAGGAAACAACGAGTGCTTGCAACCAAAAGACCGCTAAAGCAAAGCTTCGCTAGCTAAACTAAGCTAACTACTCCCACATGACGGCGAAGACTTGGGATCGGTCTCTCCTTCGGAGAGGCGGTAGTAGTAGAAGGCGCTTCTCGCAGAAGATCTAGGTGCATCGCTCGACGGTTGAAGGCGGCGTCTTTGCGTCTTGGGCGCTTGAACAAGCGCTCTTGGAGGTCTCGGGTCTGAAGGTGTGAGCGATAAACTCACCCTCTCTGGCATAGAGGAAAACCTCCATGGTCCATGACTCTTGGTCCAGGGTTTGAGTCTTTCGACCTCTGAAGATAGGCTTGCGGAGGTAATCCAGGTGATGCATGAATTGGTGGAGAATGTCCACGAATTCAACTCCACCTTCTCCATGAGAGCAAAAGTCCCATGGAGCATCGGACGACGGGGTTGCCATCTACAAATTTTTGAAACAGACGAGGGAATCAGACTGAGTACAAACTCGAGTGAAGTCAGGGGAAGTGAAGAACTAAGATAGATGAGTAAGAGCAATAATACATTATATTTTGCTAAAGCTTTTCATAAGTTTTGAAAATAGGACTCAAGTCCTTAGGCTCGACCAGTCTAACTAAAGATCCTACAGTCAAATGCTCTGATACCAGCTCTGTCGGACCCGGATTTTCTAATCCCGGATCCTCTGTGAACATTACTGTGCTACTCCCTGGATCAGTAGGTAGCACTCACAGACTCATTGCTGAATCACATCATACAAGACGCGAATTTAAGATATTTAATTAAACAAACATCAGAGTGACATAGACCACGTCAGGTCAAGTTTTACATAAGGGCCACCAGGCCAAATGGATTACATTACACAAAAGCAGCGGAAACAAAAGGGAGGGTGGAGCTCATCTCTCCACGAGCAAGTGGATCGGGAAACACAGTGTACATCCGATATTGCAAAACTCAGATAATATAGGACGCACCTAGGTACCAGCGGAGTCAGCTAGACTGGGGCGAGACTAGAACAACTACGAACTAAGCTACGCTTCAAGAACTCCAGGGTCTTCAGGCATCTGGTTCCTCGTAGTACGCGTAGTCTCCTTGCTCCGCATCATCTGGAGGTTTGGGGAGGGCGAGTGAGCACAACTACCGTGCTCGCGAGCCAACACACAGGATGCAATATTATACATGCAAGGCTTAACAAGGATGGCTCAGGTTCTTTTATTTGCTAAAGCAACATTTTAAATTACCATAATTACAAAGTCCTATGACATAGCATTTTTAACAGATTGCATTTTCATTTAAAGAGATTAAGTGCAATATTAAATAACAGCGAAGGCTACCTCCACCTTATGCTTAATTTTTGATAGTGGTTACGTCCACCGATTATCAACAACGGATAAGGCTACCCGGAAAAATTCAAAACAAATTTGGATGAGCCCAACACATTTCCATTCCACCCACAAAGATTTTTGAAATAGAACTAACTCAGGTTAAGTTCCCATATGCGCCTTTTGAGAAGGCGGTACATTTAAGCAGTTTAGACTCTGCAGAGGTTGTACACTGTACCCACAAGAGATAATCATACTCGTTACTCCACATGATTCCTTAGTCATGTAGTTGAGCGATCGTCACGATAACGTTTCAATGTATCTTGCCTCTTAGTCATCTCACTAGTATGGGCTAACCCCACTTGCGGTGGGTCCCATAAGTTGTGCGGGATGTCGCCACCACGACTTGCGTAGCTGGCGACTTCACCCTTCCTTTGGTGTCCCATTCAAGCTGGATCGAATCCACTACTTGCACTATCTTGCTCTACCACCGATGAGATGACTTCCAAGATTTGTTACATTTACTAAGCCAAGTTGCAATTTGCGGACTTGCGGTTGTACTTGTTTTACAGGAGGTCATGACAAGATTAAGTCCTTAAGGTTATCAGGCGGTTCATTCCAAAGTTAACCACGTTCCTGGCTACATTAGCACCCATCAACATCACATTCCTCCTACCATCCGCCTGCACGATATGACAAGTTATTAGGGTTTTGGGAAGGAAAACCAATTAACATAACACACGGTCATCTTACATCCAATGACCGCCCAAAACCGTTTTCATGTTTAAGGATGATGATCGGGACATTTATTGTCCGGTATTTAACAAGACTAGCATGTCGCTTAAGTACAACCTATACTAGTATTACCATATAATTACTAGGGTGACAAGGAATAATGGATTCAATTATCAAAGGATGGCTTAATAAGTAATAAATCAACAAATGGGTATTTAACTACCTTAAGCTTTAACATATCATTGATTACAAAATTAAAGCATGCAACTTTGCTATTTTAAATAAACATAGTTTACATAAAATGTAGGTTCGGAATGATCAAAGTATTGACTCGCCTTGGTTCAAGGCAGAGGGGTCCTGGTAATCTTGAGCTTGGTCGAAGTGGAGGTCTCCGGCGTCGTCGAATCCTAATCGGTCGAAAGTATCGGAAAAGACACGTGACAAAGAGAGCAAATAAATACCAACTCAATAAATAATGAACTCCAAAATGAACAAGACCAGTACCATTAGAAAGATCTCGATTTTAGAAAATTTTAGAAATTGGTTTCACAATTTTTGGAGTTATACAGAAAAAGATATGAATTTTGGAAGTTTTTAACCGATTTAACAATTAAACAGAAATTCGGAAAATCGGAAAAAGCCTGTGACGACGTGTCGTGCTACGTGTGCTCGATCCACGGACGCGTGCTCGTGGGCCGAGTCCACGCCAAGACGCTGCGGCCACAATGGCCGAGGCCCGCTCGTCGGCGGCAGCATGCGGGTGGGACCCACCCGTCGGGCAGCGCGGCGAGTGGGCCCACTCGTCGATCCGGCGGCGGCGATAAAGCAGCAGCGTCGCCGTTTCCTCCTCACGCGAGAGAAAGGGAGGAGAGGAAGCGGCCGGGGGAGAGGAGAAGCGGCGGCGGGGCGCACGGCCGGAGGTGGAGGCGAAGAGGCGAAGACGGGGCGAGCGCCGAGCCGAGACGAGGAGGCGTCGCGACGGAGGCGAGGCCGAGGCGAAGCGCGGAGGAGGCGCCGGGAGAAGGAGGCCGGGTCGAAAACGAAGACGGCGGCGGCAGCGGCTCTGGCGCGGAGGCGAGGAGGTGAGGCGGAGGAGGAAGGGAAAGAGGAGGAAGTCTCGGCTTTTAAAGAGGCGAGGAGTCTAGCCGGGCGCGAGGAAGGAAGCGGGAAGAAAAGCGCCTTGTGGCGAGGAGGAGGAGAGAGAGAGAGTCCGGCGCGCGCTGTGCGCGGATGGGATGGGACGGGACGGGAGGCCGAGGCGAAGCGGCGGAGTCGGCAGCGTGGCGTGTGGCGGCGACCGTGGCGGCGCGGGACCAGCGTGAGGCGCCGGAGGAACTGGAGCGGCCGGGCCCGCGAGTAAGGGAGAAATTAGGGTTAGGGTTTGAGATTTTGATTTTTGATTTTGAAATTTGAAGTTTTGAAATCGAAATCAAGTTTTGGATTTGAATTGGAATCAAAGTTTTGATTTTGAATCCTTTTTCAAAAACGGGATGTTACAGTAAGGCTAAGTGTTCGGAAAATAGGAGTTTTCAGGATCTAGGCTCTAACTGATGAATGTATAGATATTGTAGGCACGAAGGACTAACATGAACTGATGCTCGATTGCTCTAATACTCTTAACATGGCGAGGGGTCGTGGGGGAGACCGCCGCTGTCCAGGTTCTTGAATGCTGCGATGGCGCCGGCGAAGTTGCGCCCCATTGGTTCACCGGTGCAGGTGTAAAGGAGTTTGCCAAAACGCACTGATCCTCCTGGGATCATATTCTATTTATAGACTGAATGAATGGCTACAGAGTTTCAAGGATCCATGATCCAATCAAGCAGAAACCGTGACGCGGTCATCATGCGACGCTAATTATGAACGCTAATTACTCTACGCTAATGACGCCAATTACTCAATGATGACCGTTACAAACATTCTGCGTAATTTCTAACAGTCCCCCTCAATTACAACGGGAGGTACTGACGTTGAGATTGCGGCAATTGGCGATGAAAGGAGTTCTTGAGACTGGCTTTGTCAGACCATCTGCAATTTGATCCTTGGATGAAATGAATCATACTTCCATAGCCTTGCGAGCTACTTGTTCACGAACAAAATGGAAGTCGACTTCAATGTGCTTTGTTCGTGCATGGAACATAGGATTGGTGGTCAGATAAGTAGCTCCAAGATTGGCGCACCAAAGTCGAGGTGGTTTGTGTTGAAATATCCCCAGCTCTTTCAACAGTGACTGAACCCATATCATTTCTGCGGTGACATTTGCAATTGCCTTGTATTCAGCTTCGGTGCTCGATCTCGAAACGGTGGCCTGCTTTCGGGAGCTCCATGACACCAAATTTGTGCCTAAGAACACTGGATTTGGTAGAACGTCGATCATCTGGGCACCCGGCCCAATCGGCATCAGAAAAACCTGAAAGCATGGTTGTTGCAGACTTCTGAATCTTCAGACCATGATCTACAGTTCCTTTGACAAACCAAAGAATCCTCTTCACAGCTGCCCAATGTGCATCAGTTGGAGACTGGATGTACTGGCAGACTCGATTTACTGCAAATGCAAGATCAGGTCGAGTCATAGTTAAGTATTGTAGGCCACCAACTATGTACATATCTGAAGCGATCTTCTCACGTCGGTGGTTTTCACGATCTTTGAACAATTTCTCGATGTGATCATGGGCGTGGAGATTGCTTTACACTTGCCCATGTTAGCTTTCTTAAGCAGGTCAAGAGCATAGCGTTTTTGAGAAAATAGAATCCCATTCTTTTCTTGTTTGACTTCAATGCCCATAAAATACTCTAGAGGCCCCAAGTCTTTAACAGCAAAGTCATCTTTCAGCTTCTGAATCAGTTTGTCTGCAGCTGTGCTAGATGAGCTAACAATGATGATATCATCTACGTAGATCAACATGTACATAATTATTCCACCTTGTCTGAATACAAACAAGGAAGCATCAGCTACTAAAGAACTGAACCCTAAATCCTGCAATTTGCTGGTCACCGAGAGTGCCAAGCTCGTGGTGCCTATTTCAACCCATAAAGTGCCTTCTTCAGTTGACAAATATAATTTGGTGGCTTACTGGGATCCACATAACCTGGAGGTTGTTGCATATACACCTCTTCCTGAAGAACACCATGCAGGAATGCATTTTCAATGTCTATCTGTCTCATGCTCCAGCCCTGAGAGATTGCCAATGACAAGATGATTCGAATTGTGGCTGGTTTTACAACTGGACAGTATGTGTCAAGATAGTCCACACCATATCTCTGTTTGTATCCTTTTGCCACTAGCCATGCTTTGAATCTGTCAACTGAACCATCTGCTTTTCTTTTCACTTTATAAACCCATCTGATGTCGATGAGATTGACTCCTTTCTTGGGAGGCACCAGTTCCCATGTGTCATTTCTCAGCAGTGCAGAGTATTCAATATCCATGGCCTTTCTCCATTCAGAGCTAGCCATTGCTTCCTGAAGACTGCATGGCTCTGAAGCTACAGAGACTTTTGTTGTCGGATTTCTGTCAGACACTGAACAGATGAATCCACACGCTTTTTCTGGATATCTGACAGTTCCATTAGTGAACTCCTTGGGTTTCACAATATTATTCTGAAGCCTTGTTCTCATTGGATGATGACTGATGCCTTCAGGTGATGAAGATGGATCAGAATCTTCTTCGTTTACTCCTGAACCTGAAGCTGAATCATAGGACTTGTCAACTAAAACACATGCAGGGGACAGACTGGCACTAGAGAGATCACAATTAGCGTCAGGATTAGATTGACTATTGCTCATGTTGACATCTTCTATTCTTGGTTGGTTGGACTTGAGCTCATTAGTGCGAGGAATAATGAGAGAGTTTTACGTGTATTTGGTGTTTTGGCTAGCAATGGCGAATAGTAGGATGGTGAGAGGTGCGGTGGCGGATAATTTTGAGATGGATGATCGCAAGGAAATCTGAGACTCATCGAACACTACATCACGAGAAATGTATACTCGACCAGTAGTGCGATCAAAACACTTGTACCCCTTGTGTGGAACTGTAGCCCAAGAAGATGCACTGTTTGGTTCTGAAATTTAGCTTCTTGTCATTGTAAGCATGCG
The DNA here is from genome assembly GCA_036346395.1 of Hsuehochloa calcarea. NCBI lineage: Eukaryota > Viridiplantae > Streptophyta > Magnoliopsida > Poales > Poaceae > Hsuehochloa > Hsuehochloa calcarea. The sequence goes on along the minus strand of CM070596.1, from coordinate 9,803,462 downwards.
AGTTTGGCGGCATGCTGCAAAGCTCTGAAGCCTAGAATAATCTGGTTGTGTGCCAAGGAGTTTATGTAGAGGAGTGTCATGTTTAATTGTGCGGCTAGGAATTCTATTGATCAAGTAGCAGCATATGTTGAAAGCTTCATCCCAAAATCGAAGTGGCACTTGTGCCTGGGCAAGGAGAGCGAGACCGGTCTCTACAAGATGCCGATGTTTTCTTTCAGCCAGCCCGTTTTGCTGGTGGGTATGTGGAGAGGAGATGCGATGATCAATGCCAGAGGTTTGAAAATATTTGTGTAAACGACGATACTCTCCTCCCCAATCAGATTGAATTTACCGAATATTAGAATTCAGCATGTGTTCGACATGCTTCTGAAACTGAAGAAAAACAGGCTCAACATCATACTTACATTTCAGAAAATAGACCCACACATATCTATTGTAGTCATCGATGAAAGAAACATAGTATTTTGAATTATTGACTGATGGAAGAGTAGGTCCCCAAACATCAGTGTGGATCAACTGCAAAGGAGCAGTAGATACATGTTGTGAAGAACTGAAAGGAAGCTGATGTGATTTCGCTAGTTGACATGCATTACAAATCAAGGAAGGAGAAACCTTGCTATCTACAGCTATATTATTGTCTTGTAGAATTCTAAGAGTGACTGGTGAAGATGGATGTCCAAGTCTTTGATGCCATTGTTCTTGAGAAACTCTGGCTGTCAGTAGGGCTTGGCTGTTATTTGGCAAAACATAGAGACCATTTCTACATTTGCCTTTGAGAAGCAGATTCTTCGTAGCTCGATCCTTGACAAAGAAAGAGTTGGGATGAAATTCAATAAAAGCATCATTATCAGAAGCTAATTTTCTAACTGAAATCAAGTGCTTGTTGATCTTAGGTGCATATAGGATATGATTCAAATGGAGAGGACGAGTTAAACCAGTAATAGATGAATGACCAACATGGGAAATAGACAAACCTGCTCCATTGGCCACATGGACTTGATCTCCTCCTGTGTAGCTGTCCTTGGTGGTGAGGCGCTCAAGATCGTTGGTGATGTGGTCCGTAGCTCCTGTGTCCACGTACCAGTTTGAGTCTACGGAGTACCCATTGGTGACTATAGCGGACTGCTTCACGTTGTCGTCAACCTGGTACGACTGATCAAAGCGATGCCAGCACTGAATCATGATTGGGCTTGTGGCAGATCTGGCAAAGTGGACCATTGTTGCTGGAGTTGGTGTTGATATGCCCTCTTGGAGCTAGCCGGTTGGAGCGCCCACCTTGATTGCGACCGCCACCGCGGCCACGCCCGCGGTTGGTTCGGCCTCCATTGCCACGATGCGTCCGGTGGTTACATTAACATTATTAGCGGCGATACGGACCATCGTGTCGTTGTGTTCCTGCCTCATCTCGTAGCTGAGCATATGCGCGTATATGTCGCTGATGGAGTAGATGTCAGCGTGCATGGTGATGCTTGTCACCAGTGAATCGTAGTCAGGACCAAGGCCGCGCAGCATGTATGTGATAAGCTCTTCGTCTTCAAGCCGCTTCCCAATGGCAGCAAGGGTGTCGCCGAGACGCTTGACCTTGCAGAAATAATCCGCAATGCTGAGATCCTTCTTTTGGATCGTGGCGAGTTGCATGATGCGCGCACGTGAACTGGACGCGAACATCTTCTCCAGAGTGCTGCATGCGTCTCGTGCAGTGGTGACGCCCACCATGGTGCTGAGGACGTCCTCAGTGAGGGAGGAGAGGATGGCACTGAGCACCATCTGGTCCTGGTGGTACCAGTTGGTGTATTCTAGATTGACGGCGATTCGCCGTGGCTCCCTTCGGTTGGCTCGATGGCGATTGTCTGGCTCGGCGCCGGCAAGGATCCGTCGACATAACCGACGAGACCTTGACTCCGAAGATACGGCAAGATTTGTGCCGACCATAGCAAGTAATTCTCCTGCGTGAGTTTCACTGCGATCATGTGATTGATCGAAGCGCGAGCATCGAATTGAGTTGAATGGATGTGGAAGAAGGATAGCTAACGCGATTGTGGTGATTGACATGGCGAGTTACGTAGTTGCGGATCGTGGCTCTGATACCATAAAGGAGTTTGCCAAAATGCACTGATCCTCCTGGGATCATATTCTATTTATAGACTGAATGAATGGCTACAGAGTTACAAGGATCCATGATCCAATCAAGCAGAAACCGTGACACGGTCATCACGCGACGCTAATTATGAATGCTAATTACTCTACACTAATGACGCCAATTACTCAATGATGACCGTTACAAACATTCTGCATGATTTCTAACAAGGTGGGGGAAGGAATCGTCTGAGCGAGTGTGGGCCTTTTAGAGGAGGTGGGCGACGCGGGCCAGGCGACAGTTGGAGGGGATGACGGCCGGGCCAGTTTGGGTTCAGGCACCAATCGGGAGGAGCCTCCTCCCTCGCCTGGTGGTCGCCCCTCCTCTCCTCCTTCTCAGGATGGAGGTGGCTCCCGCCTCCCGGCCTCCCTCCTCGGCAGATGGGCTTTAGCTCGAGCCTCGACGCCGATGGCTCCCGGCCTCCCCCGGCCTTCGGGCTCCCCCGCCTCCTCTATAGAGGAGTCCGGCGCGGGAAGCGTGATGGAGGCGTGGTCGTTCCAGTCATTCTCAAGCGGGGAAGAGGGGAGGAAGGTGAGGAACGACACAGTACCTGGAGACTTTGCAAGCACCACACCCAAACACACGAGGGAAGCCATAGAGGGAGGCGAGCATACTCACCGGCCAAACTCACGGGCACCAAGCCCAAACTCACGGGGATGACGCCGCGGGGCACCGACGTGCGCGTCACGGCGTGGTCCTTGAACCAGAAGAGCCGCCCCTGCTTGAGCACAAACCGCCGCCGCCGCCACGTCTTGATATACTCGCCCTGCTTGTTCAGCCACCCCGTGAGCTCCGCCCCATGCCAGAACTCCACCTGCGTCGCCGCAACTCGTCGAGGAGGAGGAGCCACCTGTGTCCATCACCGCGCACTACAGGCTGGCCGCCATCGCGCCGGGGGATTTGGGGATCGGGTTGGGTGCTTGTTCCGGCTACCGGGGGCTAGGAGTCGAAGTGGGTGGGGCTTGGAGCTCCAGATCCGGCTAGGGAGAGGCCGACAGGCTGCCAGAGAGTGAGAGTGAGTGAACGGGGGAGGAATGGGGAGGAGTAGGCGGGGGGGCGAGAAGGCGTTGGGGCGAGAGATGGGGAAGCAGGGAGGAGAGTGGGCAGGGGAGGCGGAGAAGGCTGAGGGGGCGACGAAGGCGGGAGGCGGTGGTTGGGGCGGAGAAGCGGGGAGGGAGTGGGCGGGAGGGGAGGAGGAGAAGGGGGGAGGCGGAGATTGGGACGGGAGCGAGGAGGAGTGGGCGGTGGGGCGAAAAGATAGAGAGAGGCGCGATTGGGACGGAGGAATGGGGAGGGTGGAGTGCGGGCGGCGGAGGCGAGAGAAGGGGGAACGGAGGGGAGTGGGTGGGGTAAACCGAGAATTTATATATAGTAGTAGGGTGTCTGTGCATTACAACGGATTTTAAATAAATAATACCACAAATGATAAATTATGTCAGTGTTTAACCTAGTTATGTTATGAATGAATAGTATACCATTGGAATTTTAAAACATGCCAGATTGCTCCTAATCTTTGGTTCTCAATCTACCTTTCCCTTTACCGCTCTAGCCCTATCAAAAGGAGGGAAAAAATCCCCACTTTTACTACTCAATCTCTTTTCATTACATGTACCATAAATAGTTAACATCTATAAATTTGTCAGTTTACATTAAAGATCTTTGATGGTAATTTTGCTCAAATCTATGCAAAGATCACTTTATGAAATCAAAGACTAATACCACAGTGATACAAGCTATTTCTTTGATAAAATACAGTACTGGATTTCATTGATAGAAGAGGGAATTCACAAGGTTTCAACCGTCTACAATTGAACAAAGCGAAAATTGATGAAATTACCTATCCCAAAGGATGGGGAATTTATTCAAAATCAACATCGTTTATTATACCTTGTTAGCACTTGCATTCATTGAGCCCCAGCATTTCTATGCATACTGCCCCACATCAATTTCAACTACAGTGACACAACCCATGTATATACACCATTACAGAAATGAAATAGCCATTTTCCACAGTTGGAACCTAACTAATGAAGTTGCAGATGCATCGGTCAAGGCAAGAATATGAGACAAAAGATGGTTGCACCTTCGGAACTCTTGAAACCACTGCTTCTTCAATCTAAATATGAAGTTCAGGTCGAGGTCTTTCAGGGTAGTATACTGATCAATCTTAGTGTGTGGCTTGTCAGTTGTACGGCTAAGAGATGAGCATTTTAGATCAAAACGTCTATGGATAGAATAATCAGAGCAGAATAGATTTTCCATTATGACAAAACGAACCTGAGTAGTAATACAGCAGTAAACAGTCAGGGCACACATTTTGAACATTAGTATATAACAAAGGTAATACTAAGGATGGAGAAGAAATATACAGTCACATTCATCTCTAACGCTAACTTGACACAATGTAGACCAAACAATTTGGTAATTAGAGTATTCTCAAATGCGCGGACATGATTGTAGTAAGCTGGAAGCATCTTCAGAAGCATCTGTAATGTAAACGTGTTTCTTGCATTCAGAATAAAACTTCCGGCCTTATTTACGAAGCTTGAAAAGTTTAGTGTGGATATCATGGGGATATGCTCCAGATCTTAGGATGATGTGACAATTGGCAATGACGTTTACGGTTTGTCGTTTCATGTGTTTTCGATAAGTTTCAGAACTGTCAGGCTGTAACCGGTCTGACCGGTCGTAGCGTGGCGGTCAGACCGGTCCCAAATTGGTCCGACCGGCCATAGGCAGCGGTCGGACCGGTGAACTTAAAAAGTGGTATTTTGAGCTGGGCCAAAAATAGAGTGTGTAGGCAAGAGAGGGGATTCTATTGCACTTTGTCTCATAATTTTTGAAGTCTCCAGTCAAAAGTTCTATTGGTTTGAAAATTCCAGTAGGTTTCGATTTTCTAGAGAGGAAAAATGGCTAAGTCCTAGCTGGCAGTTTGACCGGCCCATAGGTGGCGGTCGGGCCGCCCGGGGCGATCCGGCCGGGTTTTCACTTTGTTAAATGCGCGGTGTGGCGGTGATATTCGTGTGTTAGGTCAAAGTCATGAGTTTCAGGGCATATATTTTGCATGATGCATGTTTTGACTAACATGGGGTCAAGTTGTGAAGAACTTATTCCCAAATTCGGTTTACTTGTCTATTGTTGTGCAGGTTGCTTGGTGGTCAATGACGGTCAACGGCGAGGATGGTCGGGACTAGGCTTGGAGAGCTGAGGTCCAGAACGATCGACGATGCCGGGTGAGGTCAATGTTCTCAAACGTGGTGCAAGATGGACAAGGATGACCTATTAGCTAATCCAAGGTGCAAGATGGCGGAAGGAGTAGCTAGTTAGGTCAAGGGATGTTGAAGATGGCGTATTAAAATGCGTGCGTAAGTGTCCCGTTTGTTTTGGGCTTTAACGGGAGCCCAATAGAGTCAAACTTCTAGAAGGTCTAAGCCTCCACTATAAATAGGAGAGGGAGGTGGCTGCACCTCTTCTTTGCCTCTTTTGCAATTCTTGCAAACCCTAATTTTCTTAGGGGGAGCTTTTGTGGAGGCTAGGGTTCTTGATGTTTGATGTGATTTTTGTGCTCTTGGATTGAGCATTGTCCTCCATTGATGGAGTGGCTGTAAGCCCTGATCATATCAATCAATCAAAGGAAAGTTTGATCAATGTTTTGTCTCATTGTGTTCTTCCTCTCTATTTGATGATTTTATGTCTTTCTTTGATCCGTGAGTTTTTGCTTGGTTTCTTCACGTGATCTAGCTTGCTGTGACGTGTGGGAATCTATCTAGGTTCATCTTGATCATCAATCATCCACGATCAAGAGCGTTGACCTAGTTTTTGTTTTGACCCGGTTTTGAACCCTTTTTTGATCAAACGAAAAAGGATCTTGATTCCTCCAAGAATTATCATAATCTTCGATTGGAATAGGTCCCTGATATCATAGAGAAGGTGTGTTCCAAGTTTCATCAAGTTTGGATTAGTAGATCAAAAGTTTCATCTATTTGCATCTTCGTTATCGGGGTTTCAATCTGTTCTGGAGATCAGCGGTCAGACCGCCCGTGGCCACCGGTCAGACCGGTCGGAAATCGGTCCGACCGATCGGAAATCGATCCGACCGCCCAAGGCCAGCGGTCCAACCAGCAGCGCACTGATGTGTTTTAATCTTTGTTGTTTTTATCGTTTTGCTTAGGGGTTTATATTAGATTCAATATTAGTCTTCCAATGTACTGCTATAGTGATCTTCATAGCTTCCATAGCTACTGGAGTAAAGTTTTTATTAAATCCATTATTTGTGAAAAAGTGAGCGTGCTCCTATTCACCCCCCTCTAGTCGCCTTTTCGGTCCAACATTTAGAGATAGAAGGAACCACAAATGACAAACATTTACTTCTGATTTCCTCATTATCTTTATCAAGTACCGATCATCATTTGTTAGGTAAAAGAAGCTTCCACTCTTACCAGGAGATGAGAGCTCCCGGAGAGCCTCACTTCCGCAAAGGGATAACATATAGTCAGCAACATCCACCTTGAACAGCTTGCGTAATGTCCTGCGATTCAGTTCAGAACAAATGATACGTCGATCAGCTTGATGACACCAGAGCAAGGGTACATCATATATCTTTATCATGGGAGTGATGACCAATCGAAACACCTGTGGGCAGTAATCCTTCCATCTGAAGTCACGATAATTGTGAGGAGTATATTTTGAGCATTTTGGAGGGAACTTTGTCCATACTTTTTCCTTTGGGTTGAAAGCCGACGATTTTAAATCAAGCATAATTTGACCTTGCTTGCCGACTGCATGCATGTGTCAACACATCATTGGTAAGGCACAGATGGATTTAACTGTGGAGAAAAAAATGAAAGAAAAATGGCTAATATGCTTGCAAGGAGTTCAGTAACAATTTGAGCCATCAATGAAATGCTGTGAGTTGGTGGAAAATTCACACAGAAGGGTGAAGCATCTACCTTGTAATCAAAATCAGATTGGCCAACCTATAAAAAATCGCTTTTTAACCATTACTTACACCACCTAAAGTAAATTCTTTGATGATTCACATGTCAATATTTTCTAATTCAAACTTGTAAATCGGCAAAGGTACCAAAGCCAATGCGAATTTCTCCGGTGTTACGCCTTATGTGGTGCCAAAGTAGCAACATGGTCAAATCCCACAATTGAGCAACCAAAATGTTCATAATTCACACCCACCATTGAAGGCAAACGAAAGCACGCACCTGATCTCGAGCTGCAAGTTGAGCATAAAGCAAGTAGTTCTTGTGCCCCTTGGCGATGGTCTCCCCCTGCCATTTCACCTCCCGCGGCGGCACCCACTTGGCGATGTGCGGCGCTGGCGATGGCGCCAGCAGCCTCCTCCCCTCGCTGCTGTTGTCTGTCCTGACGCTTCTAAGCGCGCCCACCACCTCGTCCGCCAAGGCTGCTCCGTCAACAATGTCGCACATGATGTCCCCGTCTGACTCCCAAATGTAAATCTTATCGTACTTCCGGTCCCCGCCGGAGCTATTGCTTAGCACGGACGCCGAGCTCGCCCACCCATTGGTCGTCCTGTTCCCTGAATAATTCAACGACTTCTGCAGCGACGCTGACTCGGTGCTGCCGCGCATGAAGCCCGACAAGTCCCTCGCGAACACGTCACGGGGATCACGCGCCGTCGGGGACGACACCGCCGAGACGGGTAGTACACACCCTTCTACTGGACAATGCCGGTGGTCATCGCGCATCCAATAGCCGACGTAGACGCTGCCATCGGCCCAGAGGAAGGTGCCCTGACCGCGTGGGCCCTTCTTCCCAACCAAAGTTGGCAGCGACCGGGGAGAGGAGGGCGGATCGGTTTGGCGTGGGGTGGGAGATAGACCTATAGTTAGGGGAATCGGGCGGTTGGTGATGACGGGGAGCTTGTCGGCTGGCCAACCCATGGGGGGGGAGACTACTGGATGAGAAGCCGACGACGAAGGGAGGCGGGCCGCACGAGAAGACAAGATAATAACCTCCGTGAGCCATCGGTGCTGGGGGAGGAGACAAGAAGGAAGGCGAGGATAGAACGGTGCCCCCACACAGCGGACATCGGGCGGTGCATCGTGACGGAGAAGCAAGGGGGAAGAGGCGGGGGACGACCCTGTGTGGAGTCGACGGTGCCTGAAGGAAGTAGGGGTGGAGCGAAGCGGCACTGGCACCGAGAGGAGGGCGGGCGCTGGCTGCGGCGGCTCTAGGAGTTGGCGGCGACCGGGGAGAGGAGGGTGGAGCAGTTTGGCGTGGGGTTGGAGGGGAAGAGAAGCGAGACGGCAGTTTGGCGTGGAGTGGGAGGGGTAAACTCAGAATTATAGTAATTGGGGGAATCGGGCCGGTTGGTGGTGACGGGGGAGCTTGTCTGCTGGCCAACCCATGGGGGAGGAGACTACCGGATGAGAAGCTGACGACGAAGGGAGGCAGGCCGCACGAGAATATAAGATAATAACCTCTGTGAGCCGTCGGTGCTGGGGGAGGCGACAAGAAGGAAGGCGAGGACAGAACGGTGCCCCCACACAGCGGACATCGAGCGGTGCATCATGACAGAGAAGCAGGGGGGAAGAGGCGGGGGACGGCCCTGTGTGGAGTCAACGGCACCTGAAGGAGGTAGGGGTGGAGCGGAGCGGCACTGGCATCGAGAGGAGGGCGGGCGCCTGCCGCGGCGGCTCTGGGAGTTGGCGGTGACCGGGGAGAGGAGGGCGGAGCGGTTTGGCGTGGGGTGGGAGGGGAAGAGAAGCGAGACGACGGTTTGGCGTGGGATGAGAGGGGTAAACTCAGAATTATAGTAGTTAAGATATATATCTTAACTACTATAATTCTCAATTTACCCCGTTTGTCCCTCTATTCACTCATGTGCACGCCGCCTGGTTCACTCACGCCCCCTCGTCCCAACCGCCCATCCCCCCATCCCCCTTGTCTCAATTTCTCGGAGTTTTGCTGAAAGGCACCAGTTGGAAGTTTTGCCTCTTAAAAGTGTTTTGTTGGTTCAATCTCCCGGTTCGGAACTGAGTACGAACCAAGGTTGCCCTAAGGTTAAAGTGACCATAGGAGGGGTAGAGTTCCTAGCTAATCTCATCATCATAGACACCAAGTCTCTTGATGTGATTTTGGGAATGGATTGGCTTGCCAATCACCAAGCCCTCTTGGATTGTGGTGGTAGAAGCATCACTTTGGTCAGTCCGGATGGAACCAAAGTAAAGTTTGAAGCCTCCCCAGAGAAGCTAGCTGGAGCTTTAGTCTGTAGCGCCAGTGTTGTATCTTTGGAGGGAGTGCCAGTAGTCAGAGAGTTTCCGGATGTCTTTCCTGATGACCTACCTGGAATGCCACCAGACCGAGACTTGGAGTTTGTCATCAACCTAGTTCCAGGCACTGCACCTATTTTCAAGAGACCCTACAGATTGCCTGTCAATGATTTGGTTGAGCTGAAGAAGCAGATTGAAGAAATGCAAGAGAAAGGATTTGTCCGGCCAAGTTCTTCACCTTGGGGAGCCCCAGTGATCTTTGTTGCAAAGAAGGATGGCACCCAACGGATGTGTGTGGATTACCGAGCCCTCAATGAGGTCACCATCAAGAACAAGTACCCTCTACCAAGGATCGATGATTTGTTTGACCAGTTGAAAGGAGCCGGAGTGTTCTCCAAAATAGACTTGAGGTCAGGGTACCACCAGCTAAAGATACGTCCAGAGGATATTCCCAAGACAGCTTTTTCAACCGGTATGGATCAGATGAGTTCACGGTCATGTCATTTGGATTAACCAATGCCCTCGCTACTTTATGAACTTGATGAATAAAGTATTTATGGAGTATTTGGATAAGTTCGTCATTGTCTTTATTGACGACATTCTAGTGTATTCCAAGAGTGAAGAAGAACATGAAGAGCACCTCCGTTTGGTCCTGAATAAGCTTAGAGATCATCAACTCTATGCTAAATTCAGCAAGTGTGAGTTTTGGATGAAAGAAGTTACTTTCCTGGGACATGTCATGTCTGCCGAAGGAGTATCTGTTAACCCTAGTAAGGTTACGGATGTGCTTAATTAGGAGTCACCCAAGTCGGTGCCTCAGGTCAGAAGTTTTCTTGGAATGGCAGGATACTATCGTCGATTCATAGAAGGATTCTCCAAAATAGTAAGACCCCTCACTCAGCTGTTGAAGAAAGAAAAGAAATTTACTTGGACAACAGATTGTGAGCAAAGTTTTCAAGAGTTGAAGAAGTGTTTGACCACAGCTCCGGTGTTGATTTTGCCCGATGTCCGGAAGGATTTTGAGATTTTCTGTGATGCATCCCGGCAAGGACTTGGTTGTGTCCTGATGCAAGAAAGGAAGGTAGTAGCCTATGCTTCCCGTCAATTGAGGCCTCATGAAGTAAATTACCCCACGCATGACTTGGAGTTAGCTGCCGTAGTGCATGCTTTAAAGATATGACGTCATTACCTTATTGGTAATCGCTCCGAAGTCTATACGGACCATAAGAGCTTGAAGTACATTTTCACTCAAGCTGATCTTAATATGAGGCAAAGAAGATGGTTAGAGTTAATCAAGGATTATGATATTGGAATCCATTACCACCCAGGCAAAGCTAATGTTGTGGCAGATGCCTTGAGTAGAAAAGTCTACTGCAATACCCTGGCTATCAAGGAAAATCAGCCAGCCCTACATGAAGAATTCCAGAAGCTCAAGTTAGAGTTGGTTGAAGAAGGTTACCTAGCTGCCCTAGAAGTTCAACCCACTTTGCAGAATCAGATCAAGGAAGCTCAGATTGAAGATGCCAATATTAAGGAAATTAAGAGCAACATGAAGAAGGGTAAAGCCCTGAGATTTTCAGAAGATGAACAAGGCACCATTTGGTTTGATAAGCGAATTTGTGTTCCGGATCAGAAAGAGCTTAAGCAGCTGATACTCAAGGAAGCCCATGAAACTTTGTACTCCATTCACCCTGGAAGCACAAAGATGTACCAAGACCTTAAGGAAATGTATTGGTGGCCTAGCATGAAGCGTGAGATTGCCGAGTATGTAGCTCAGTGTGATGTCCGTCAATGAAGTTAAAGCCGAGCATCAAAGACCTCTGGACACACCGCAACCCTTGAGAGTGCCTGAATGGAAATGGGAAGAAATTGGCATGGATTTTATTACTGGTTTGCCAAGGACAAGGTCAGGATATGATTCTATCTGGGTAATTGTGGATCGTCTAACCAAAGTTGCCCACTTCCTCCCAGTCAAGACTACTTACTCTGGTGATAGGCTGGCAGAATTGTACATGGCAAAGATAGTGTGCCAGCATGGAGTGCCGAAGAAGATCGTGGTCGATCGAGGAACCCAGTTCACCTCAAGATTTTGGCAAAAGCTGCACAGTATTTTGGGTACTAATCTAAATTTTAGTACAGCTTATCATCCCCAGACGGATGGTCAAACAGAAAGAGTAAATCAAATTCTAGAAGATATGCTGAGGGCTTGTGCCTTAGCAAATCAGACCAGTTGGGATCAAATGCTACCTTATGCAGAGTTTTCCTATAACAACAGTTACCAGTCAAGCCTCCAGATGTCTCCATTTGAAGCTCTTTATGGAAGAAAATGCAGAACACCATTGTATTGGAATGAAGTGGGTGAAAGACAAGTGTTTGGGCCAGATATTTTGGAAAAAGCCGAAGAGCAAGTTCGATCAATCCGAGAAAAGTGAAAACAAAGATGCATCAGCGAAGAGTTATGTTGATAACCGTCGCCGAGATCTAGCATTTGCACCTGGTGATCATGTGTACCTGAAGGTGTCGCCTCTCAAAGGGATGCGTCGTTTCAGAGTAAGCGGAAAGCTTGCACCAAGGTACATTGGACCTTTTCCAGTTCTAGCCCGAAGAGGAGAAGTCGCTACGCTTGGACCTCCCACCTCAGCTGTCAGATGTGCATAATGTCTTCCACGTGTCACAACTGAAGAAGTGTTTGCGTGTGCCTGAAGAGCAGATGCCAATGGAAGCAATTGCCCTGCAGGAAGACCTCAGCTACAAGGAGCACCCCATCAAGATCTTGGAAGTAGCAGAGCGAGTAACAAGAAGCAAGGTCATCCGTTTCTGCAAGGTCCAGTGGAGCAACCACACCGAAGAAAAAGCCACTTGGGAACGAGAAGATGACTTGAAGGCTGAGTTTCCCCACCTATTCTCTAGTCAGCCTGAATCTCGGGGTCGAGATTCCCTTTAAGAGGGGTAGGTTTGTAGCGTCCCGCTTTTTCAGAGATTTTCAAAATTTTAAAAGAGAACCATTTGCTTCTATTTGCCAAAAGCTTAATTTGGAATTTCAGGATCAATTGTGGTTTAATATGAATTAATCAAACTTCAATTAAATTAAAGATGGTTTAATGGTGTTTTCTGGTATTTAAAATCAAAAGTATTATTTTAAGCGTTTTCTTGGATTTATTGGATTTTAGAAATTAGTTTTCATTTTACCCAAAATTAAAAATTATTTTATTTGCAAAATAAAAAGAAAAATTAAAGTTAAAAGTATTTTTATTAAGTCCAGAATAATTCAAGGAATTTCTGTGAATTTTTCTAGAATTTTTGGACTCTATTTGCTATTTTCTAAAAGCCTTTTAATTATTTGTATTTCAAAATCAAAATCCCGAAAATCCCCTTATTTGCGCGTGGGCGAATCTCTTCGCCCATCATCGCTTTTCCCCTTGCCGCTGCCTCCATGGCCCGCCCGCTCGCCCCGCCCCCGCTCCGCTTCGCGCTTCGGCCGCTCCGGCCATTGGATCTTCATCCGTTGGCTCTCGATCGGCCGCGTCTCCCCTTCACCTCAGCCGCCCGATCTCCATCCGGCGCCATCGCGCGCCTCGCTCCCCACCGTCCGCTCTAAAATCGGACGGTGCCTCTTCGCCCTCTCTCTGTTCTTCTTCCCATCTCGCATCTCTCTCTCTCGCTCGCTCTCACAGACCGCCCGTGGCGCTGCCTCCCCCGCGCCTCGGGTGCTGCTGGCTGCTGCGAATCTCGCCGCCACCTTGGTTCGGCCGCCACGCTCCTCTCCCGGTCGGCGCCTCGGCTATCGCTTCCCTTCTTCGCTCTGCCGAGCCTCGCTCCCGCCCGCTCCTTCTCTCCCGCCTGTGCTCTCCTCCGCGCCCTCCGTACTCCTCCTCCTCTTTAAAAGCGCGCACCGGCCTCCTCTCCCGCTCCGCTCCCCATTTCCCTCTTCTTCCTCCCGCTCCCGTCACCGTTTCTTCTCCACGGCCGCCCCTCCGTTCATCGCCATTTCTTGGCCGAGCCCCGCCATTGTCGCCATTTGCGCGCCTCGGCCTCCTCCGGCCACACCACTCCACCGCCTTCCCAGTGCCATATCCGTCTGGTGCATCCTCCCGTCGCCGGTCGTCCCTCCGCTCGCCGTCGCCGCCCGCCCCTCGGCTCCGGTGCGCGCCGCAGCACTCCTCCTCTCTCTCTCTCTCTCTCGATCTCCCTCTCTCTCGCCTGCATGCCTGAGCCGATGTGGCGCCGCGTCGACTCGACCGTCGGCCGTAAGCGCGTCGGTACTTCTGCTGACGTGGCGACCGTGTGGCAGCCGCGTGTGCGCTTGCGCAAGCGCTGACGCGTAAATCAGAATTTTCAGTTGAAAAATAATTCCGGAAATCCTAGAAAACCCTAATTCTATCATTTCATGTGATTTCCAACTTCATTCGTCCATAACTTTCGCATCCGACCTCCGATTTGGGTGATCCAAATTTCTATATTCATCTAAATTCAGCCCCTTTCATTTGGTTCTGGTTTTGTAATTTTTGGAGTTCATTTGGTGCTGTTTTATTTATTGTTGCTATTCTCGCACGTGTAGATTCCGGCATTTCGGAAGATTTCTTCGACCCGACAACCGAAGACCCGCTCCTCGTCAACGAAGGCAAGTTGTAGGCCTTTGACCATGTTGAACCTATTTTATAAATGTATATTATTTTAAATTATCATGCATGGCTAGATTTATTAAAAATAGTTTTGGGAGTAGATAATTACCAAATTGCCATTATGCCACCTTGATAAATTGAAAATGAAATGTCTCCTTGAATGACATATATCCTTGGAAACCTTAGGATGGTTAATACTAGTTGGAGATGGTTGTATTACCAACATGGGCGCGTATTATTGCTTAGACATGCTCTAGTTACCCGCAGTACTCACGATCTCATGTTCAATGAATAATGAAATTTGACTAATGGAACTATAGAATTGTGGTGTGAGGCCACTATAATTAAAATGTGTTGAGCCATGGCAGGGATTGCCATTTGGTCGGGAATGAACAAAAATGATTTATGCTCGGGCTTGTGGTAGGGAGTGAAGGTGGGTGTGTGATGCACATTGGGATGTGGAAGGTCTTGTCTGAGCAGCCAACTAAGGACTTAACTTTGCAAGTCATTGATCTGGGCCACCTCGTGCAACCACAAGTCCGGTATGGGGCGGACCTGGCCAACTAATTAGGGAAGTTTTGAGTCGGTTCTGTTGTGGCTGATTATTGGCGCAAGAGGGGGCTGTGATGGCGAAACCTTAGCGGGCAGAACCGAGGCAAAATGGAACTTTGTAAAGGCCTTTTCACGTGCTCTAGACTGCTCACCTAAGGAAGTGAGCGGTGGTATCGACGGATGCCAAACAAACTAGAGAATTCGTGTCTTGTGGGTAAAGCTGTACAACCTCTGCAGAGTGTTAAAAATCTATTCGAATAGCCGTGTCCCCGGTTACGGACATGCCTGGTGATTTCGCGCAAGGGGTAGCATTTTCAAAAATGTGGTTTTGGTTCGATGGAAAGGTTTGGTTGGAATGGTTGGGAAGTGAACGGGATGTTCACTGGTTGTTTCAAAAGAACTTGGTTATCTATATATTATTCTTTTAAAATCCTGCTTTGCAATCTAATTATTGTAATTACTGTTAAACTTGCTTTCTGCAAATTAACCATAAAGCCGTCCTTGCTTAAGCCTGACATGAATACTATGTGCATACATTTTCACGACTTCTGTGAGTACTTTATGTACTCACGGCTTTATGCCCTTTGTTGATCAGTCCCAGCAGAAGAATCAGGACAGGTTGCGTACTATGAGGAAGGCTACTTTGAAGACTTCGCGAACTAGGTCACGTCCTCCACTCGATTGCCTGTGGGCATGTCGACTGGGCTCCACGTATTTTGAGATTTCCGCTGCCAGATACTCTGTTGTTGCTAAGCCCCATGAGGCGACTTTTGTAAGAACTTGACCATAAGGTCCTTTGCTGTTAACTAATATTACTTTGTCTGCTTCATTAGTTCGTTGTTGAATGGTTATGATAACATCATTGTTGCAATTGTGCGAGCTAGCTACTGATCATGGGACTAGCTCGGTATGCACAGAGGGTCTCGGGGTTGTGTGACACCCGGGGCGCCGACAAGAGATGGTATCAGAGCCATATCGACTGTAGGACGTAGCCTTTAGTTAGATTGGTCGTCTTAGTCAAAAATTCAAAATATATTTTCTAAATCAAACCAAGCAATTAACTTGACTAGATATTCTTCTCTCATCTTATTCTGTTCTTTCTCACCTTGTTCTATTCTTTTCTTATCATCTTACCCTCTTATATCATTCTTGAGTTCTTCATCTTATCTTTTCTGAAACTTGGTTTTCCAAATTTAAATTGACTCCCTCATCTCTGGATTATCCCTAGGATCGAGCCCTTCCAGATCAAGCAATGGAAGTTTTGGAAGTTCAAGATCCACCGCCTGATTCAAGTCGACCCTCCATATAAGTTAGATTGGTAGTTGCCCTCCCTCGTTTTAGAGTCGTTTAGTCTGCGTAATAGTGCTTTTGTGCTTAAGTGTCTCTTTCTTGTTTGCTTCTTGATAGCTTTCCGGCTATCCGTTCGTTGGGTTAAACCAACTTTGTCCGCAATAGGCTGATCCATCTATCTCCTTTGTCTCTTACTCATCTAAATGTTGTTCCCTCTCATCTAAATTGCTTTCTTCTTCTCATCTATTAAACCCGGGAAGTTTCGTGCAGATGGTTCAGACCCGCAACTCCGCAAGCCAGGATGAGACCCCTAGCGCCAATGCACCGTCTTCCCAGGCCGCCAGTGCAGATCCGGGTTTGAGTCAGTTCATGGCAGCCCAGACGCAGCTGATGAGCTCTATGATGCAGAACATGACTCAGATGATGAATCGCCAGAACTGCATCTTGCCTCTACTCGCGATAATGAATCGAAACGATCAAGCACCGCCACACCCCTGCCACCTCCACCCCCAGCTTTCCCTCAGTCCAGACTAGCAGAGTTTTTAAGGACCCATCCACCCACTTTCTCTAGCTCCTCTGAGCCATTGGACGCAGATGACTGGCTACGCTCCATGGAAAAGAAGCTCGCTATCACCCGTTGTGATGATCGCGAGAAGGTTCTATATGCCACCCACCAGCTTGAAGGCACCGCTGCAGAATGGTGGGAGAACTATTGTGCCGCCCATGGAAACCCTGATAGTATCACTTGGGCCGAGTTTTCAGGAGCTTTCCGCCACTCCCATATCCCTGATGGGAAGGTGGAAATGAAGAAGAATGAGCTCCGTGAGCTGCAGCAAGGCAACATGTCAGTGAGTGAATATCTTAATAGGTTCACTCAACTGTCCCGTTATGCCCCAGAGGACGTTGCCACAGATGATGCCCGCCAGAAGCGCTTCAAGAGAGGACTCAACCCCAGTTTGAAGGTGCAAGTCATTGGGAATGACTATGCAGATTTTCAGCACCTGGTGAACAAGGCCATGCTCATCGAGGAATCCCGCCGTGAGCTTGAAGAATCCCGCAAGAGAAAGATGATGCATCATAGTGCCCTTCAGAGTCACTCCCAGAGAGTCAGAATGAATGTGCCGCCTCCTGCCCGTGTTGCTCCACCTGTCACATTGAGCCCTCAGAGCGACAGACTCGCCCAGTATTCAAAGTGACCCGCAGCTTCAACAGCTCCAGCAACCAGCAGCCAAGGAACGACAACTCTGCCGCCGGGATCACCTGCTTTAAGTGCCATCAGCTGGGGCACTTCGCCAATAGTTGCCCGCAGAAGCAAGGCCCTTCTCCTGTCCGTTTCAACATGGGAGCCACTCCCACCAGGACCCCCACTCCAGGAGCCGGACGTGGAGCTCCTCAGACTCCAGCTGCACCAGTCAAGACTCCTCAGCCTTTTGGAAGAGGTCGTGTGAACTACACCACTGTGGAGGAAGCCCAGACAACCCCGGACGTCGTGCTGGGTAAGTTCCTTGTCAATTCAAAGACCGCCACTGCTTTGTTTGATTCGAGCTTCGCATTCGCTTGTTTCTGGAGTTTTTTGAAAGGCACCGGTTGGAAGTTTTGCCTCTTAAAAGTGTTTTGTTGGTTCAATCTCCGGTTCGAATCGAGTGCACGAACCAAGGTTGCCCTAAGGTTAAAGTGACCATAGGAGGGGTAGAGTTCCTAGCTAATCTCATCATCATAGACACCAAGTCTCTTGATGTGATTTTGGGAATGGATTGGCTTGCCAATCACCAAGCCCTCTTGGATTGTGGTGGTAGAAGCATCACTTTGGTCAGTCCGGATGGAACCAAAGTAAAGTTTGAAGCCTCCCCAGAGAAGCTAGCTGGAGCTTTAGTCTGTAGCGCCAGTGTTGTATCTTTGGAGGAAGTGCCGATGGTCGAGAGTTTCGGATGTCTTTCCGATGACCTACCCGAATGCCACCGCATCGAGACTTGGAGTTTGTCATCAACCTAGTTCGAGTAATCGCACCTATTTTCAAGAGACCCTCTGATTGCCCGTCAATGATTTGGTTGGTGAAGAAGCAGATTGAAGAAATGCAAGAGAAAGGATTTGTCCGGCCAAGTTCTTCACCTTGGGGAGCCCCAGTGATCTTTGTTACAAAGAAGGATGGCACCCAACGGATGTGTGTGGATTACCGAGCCCTCAATGAGGTCACCATCAAGAACAAGTACCCTCTACCAAGGATCGATGATTTGTTTGACCAGTTGAAAGGAGCCGGAGTGTTCTCCAAAATAGACTTGAGGTCAGGGTACCACCAGCTAAAGATACGTCCAGAGGATATTCCCAAGATGACTTTTTCAACCAAGATGGATCAGATGAGTTCACGGTCATGTCATTTGGATTAACCAATGCCCCTGCTTACTTTATGAACTTGATGAACAAAGTATTTATGGAGTATTTGGATAAGTTCGTCATTGTCTTTATTGACGACATTCTAGTGTATTCCAAGAGTGAAGAAGAACATGAAGAGCACCTCCGTTTGGTCCTGAATAAGCTTAGAGATCATCAACTCTATGCTAAATTCAGCAAGTGTGAGTTTTGGATGAAAGAAGTTACTTTCTTAGGACATGTCATGTCTGCCGAAGGAGTATCTGTTAACCCTAGTAAGGTTACGGATGTGCTTAATTAGGAGTCACCCAAGTCGGTGCCTCAGGTCAGAAGTTTTCTTGGAATGGCAGGATACTATCGTCGATTCATAGAAGGATTCTCCAAAATAGTAAGATCCCTCACTCAGCTGTTGAAGAAAGAAAAGAAATTTGCTTGGACAACAGATTGTGAGCAAAGTTTTCAAGAGTTGAAGAAGCGTTTGACCACAGCTCCGGTGTTGATTTTGCCCGATGTCCGGAAGGATTTTGAGATTTTCTGTGATGCATCCCGGAAAGGACTTGGTTGTGTCCTGATGCAAGAAAGGAAGGTAGTAGCCTATGCTTCCCGTCAATTGAGGCCTCATGAAGTAAAATGTGTTGAGCCATGGCAGGGATTGCCATTTGGTCGGGAATGAACAAAAATGATTTATGCTCGGGCTTGTGGTAGGGAGTGAAGGTGGGTGTGTGATGCACACTGGGATGTGGAAGGTCTTGTCTGAGCAGCCAACTAAGGACTTAACTTTGCAAGTCATTGATCTGGACCACCTCGTGCAACCACAAGTCCGGTATGGGACGGACCTGGCCAACTAATTAGGGAAGTTTTGAGTCGGTTCTGTTGTGGCTGATTATTGGCGCAAGAGGGTGCTATGATGGCGAAACCTTAGCGGGCAGAACCGAGGCAAAATGGAACTTTGTAAAGGCCTTGTCACGTGCTCTAGACTGCTCACCTAAGGAAGTGAGCGGTGGTATCGACGGATGCCAAACAAACTAGAGAATTCGTGTCTTGTGGGTAAAGCTGTACAACCTCTGCAGAGTGTTTAAAATCTATTCGAATAGCCGTGTCCCCGGTTACGGACATGCCTAGTGATTTCGCGCAAGGGGTAGCATTTCCAAAAATGTGGTTTTGGTTCGATGGAAAGGTTTGGTTGGAATGGTTGGGAAGTGAACGGGATGTTCACTGGTTGTTTCAAAAGAACTTGGTTATCTATATATTATTCTTTTAAAATCCTGCTTTGCAATCTAATTATTGTAATTACTGTTAAACTTGCTTTCTGCAAATTAACCATAAAGCCGTCCTTGCTTAAGCCTGACATGAATACTATGTGCATACATTTCTCTACGACTTGCTGAGTACTTTATGTACTCACGGCTTTATGCCCTTTGTTGATTAGTCCCAGCAGAAGAATCAAGACAGGTTGCGTACTATGAGGAAGGCTACTTTGAAGACTTCGCGAACTAGGTCACGTCCTCCACTCGATTGCCTGTGGGCATGTCGACTGGGCTCCACGTATTTTGAGATTTTCGCTGCCAGATACTCTGTTGTTGCTAAGCCCTATGAGGCGACTTTTGTAAGAACTTGACCATAAGGTCCTTTGCTGTTAACTAATATTACTTTGTCTGCTTCATTAGTTCGTTGTTGAATGGTTATGATAACATCATTGTTGCAACTGTGCGAGCTAGCTATTGATCATGGAACTAGCTCGGTATGCACAGAGGGTCTCGGAGTTGTGTGACACCCGAGGCGCCGACACCACCATTGCCCCTCGCCCGCCTCCCTCACCCATCGCCCCTCCGTACCATCGTTGCCCCTTGCCCACCTCCCTGGCCCATCGCCCCTCGCCCAGCGCCTTCGCGCCGCCCTCGCCCACCGTTGCCACACCCCGCCCCTCGCATCCATACCACCATCGCCGCCCCCGAGACGGAGGATCCCCCCACCTCTCCCCCCCGCCGCCCCTCCGCTGGCTCGCCGGCCTTCCCCCTGGCGCTCACCGTCGCCACCGTCCTCCGCTGCCACCACGACGACTCCTCCCCTGATCTCCACTAAGAAGCAGGTGAGTTTCACCCACCCACCTACCACTCCTCTTACTCATACCCTCTAACTAGGGCACTCATGGTCTCATTTGACGATCTCTGGTGCGGCGTGCAGACGAAATCCAGGGATTGCTCGCGAGGGGGTTTGACATCGTGGTGATTGCTCGCGAGGGGGTTCGACATTGTTAAGAAGCTTCTCTCCGCCGTCGCCGCTGCCTGCCCTGCTGTAGCGTCCCGTTTTTCGGAGTTTTTGAAAATTTTAAAAGAGAACCATTTGCTTCTATTTGCCAAAAGCTTAATTTGAAAATTTCAAAATCATTTACAGTTTAATATGAGTTAATCAAACTTCAATTAAATTAAAGTTGGTTTAATTGAATTTTCTGGGATTTAAAATCAAAATTATTATTTTAAGAATTTTCTTGGATTTATTGGATTTTAGAAATTGATTTTTGTTTTATCCGAAATGGAAAAATTATTTTATTTGTAAAAGAAAAAGAAAATTTAAAGTTAAAAGTATTTTTATTAAGTCTAGAATAATTCAAGGAATTTCTGTGAATTTTTCTAGAATTTTTGGAGTCTATTTTGCTATTTTCTAAATTGCTTTTTGATTTGTTTGAATATCTAAAATCAAAATGCATTTAAAATTCCTTTTCTGTTTTGGGCGAAACCCCACCGCCCATCATCGTTTCCGCCCGCCCATTCCGCTGCCCGCCTCCCTCCGCCTGCCCGCCTCATGGCGCCGCCGGCCGCTCGATCTTCATCCGACGGCTCCCGACGGCCGCGTCTCCCTTTTTCCCCACCGTCCGTCGAAATCGGACGGCGCCTGCTTTCTTCCTCCCGCGCGTCTTCTCTCTCCCGCCGCCGCTTCGAGCTCGCCGCGCGAATCCCGCCTCTCTCTCTCTCGCTCGCCGCTGAATCTCGCCGCATTACGCCGCCGCGCCTCCCGCCTCGCCCCATCTCTCTCTCTCTCTCTCTCTCGCCCATGCCTCTCTTGGCGCGCGCTCCTCCGTGCTCCTCCCCTTTAAAGCGCGCAGACCGCCCGCCTCCCTCCTCTCCCGTTTTCCCTCCTCATTCGCTCCCTCGCGTTTCCCGGCCGAAATGAAGTTTCCCACGGCATTCGAACTCGCCGCCGCCGCCATTTGCGCCTCCTCGGTTCTTCTCGGTGCGGCGACTCCACCACCGCCTTCCCGGAGCCGCCAACCCCGTGCGCTCCTCCTCCTCGCCGCCGCCTCCGAGCACCGCACCTCTTTCGGCCACCGCCGCCGCCTCTCTCGCCGCCGGCCGCCTACCGCTGAGTCCCGAAAGGGTGCGCAATGGGATCCCAAGCCCCTCTACCTCTGGTGTGTTTCGCCTCCGGCCGTGGTGCTCTCCCGCCGGCGAGCCTTCGGCCCCGTCTTGCGCCGCCGGCCGACGTGGCACCGACGCGTGGCCGCGCGTGGCGCCAGTCGGCCGCCAGACGGTCGTCTTGCCTACGTGGCGCCCAGAAGCGTGCGTGTCGTTGTTGACGCCAAAACCGGAGTTTTCAGTTGAAAAATAATTCCGAAAAATCCGAAAAATCCGAAAAATCCAATTCCATCATTTTATGTGATTTTGAAATTTCTTTTGGCTATAACTTTCACATCCGAACTCCGATTTGGGTGATCCAAATTTCTAAATTCATATAAATTCATCCTCTTTCATTTGGTACTGGTTTTGTAATTTTTGGAGTTCATTTGGTGCTGTTTTATTTATTTGTTGCTATTCTCGCACGTGTAGATTAGGCGTTTAAGATTTCTTGACCCGACGACCGAAGAACCTCTCCTCGTCAACGAAGGCAAGTCGTAGGCCTTTGACCATGTTGAACCCATTTTACAAATGTATATTGCTTGAAATTATCATGCATGGCTAGTTTTATTAAAAATGGTTTTGGGAGTAGATAATTACCAAATTGCCATTATGCCTCCTTGATAAATTAAAAATGAAATGTCTCCTTGAATGACATATATCCTTGGACACCTTAGGATGGTTAATACTAGTTGGACATAATTGTATACCAACTTGGGAGCGTATTATTGCTTAGACATGCTCTAGTTACCCGCAGTACTTTCGATCACATGTTCAATGTTTAAAGAAATTTGACTAATGGAACTATGGAATTGTGGTGTGAGGCCACTTTTATTAAAAGATGTTGTGCCATGGCAGGGATTGCCATTTGGTCGGGAATGAACAAAAATGATTTATGCTCGGGCTTGAGGTAGGAAGCTAGAGTGGGTGCGTAATGCACATTGGGTTGTGGTAGACTTGTCTGAGCAGCCAACTAAGGACTTAACTTTGCAAGTCATTGATCTGGGTCACCTCGTGCAACCATAAGTCCGGTATGGGACGGACCTGGCCAATTAATTAGGAAAGTTTTGAGTCGGTTCTGTTGTGGCTGTTTATTGGCGCAAGAGGGGGCTGTGATGGCGAAACCTTAGCGGGCAGAACCGAGGCAAAATGGAACTTTGTAAAAGCCTTGTCACGTGCTCTAGACTACTCACCTAAGGAAGTGAGCGGTGGTATCGACGGATGCCAAACAAACTAGAGAATTCGTGTCTTGTGGGTAAAGTTGTACAACCTCTGCAGAGTGTCAAAATCTATTCGAATAGCCGTGTCCCGATTCACGGACATGCCTGGTGATTTCGCGCAAGGGGTAGTATTTTCAAAAATTGGTGTGGTTCGATGGAAACGTTTGGTTGGAATGGTTGGGAAGTGAACGGGATGTTCACTGTTTGATTCAAAAGAACTTGGTTATCTATGTATTATTCTTTTAAAATCCTGCTTTGCAATCTAATTATTGTATTTACTGTTAAACTTGCTTTCTGCAAATTAACCATAAAGCCATCCTTGTTTAAGCCTAGCATGAATACTATGTGCATACATTTATCTACGACTTGCTGAGTACTTTATGTACTCACGGCTTTATGCCCTTTGTTGATCAGTCCCAGCAGAAGAACCAGGAAATGTTGAGTACTATGAAGAAGGCTACTTTGAAGACTTTGCGAACTAGGTCACGTCCTCCACTCGATTGCCTGTGGGCATGTCGATTGGGCTCCACGTATTTTTGAGATTTCCGCTGCCAGATACTCTGTTGTTGCTAAGCCCTGTGAGGCGACTTTTGTAAGAACCTTGACCATAAGGTCTTTGCTGTTTTAATTAATATTACTTTGTCTGCTTCATTAGTTCGTTGTTGAATGGTTATGATTACATCATTGTTGTAACTGTGCAAGCTAGCTACTGATCATGGGACTAGCTTGGTATGCACAGAGGGTCTCGGGGTTGTGTGACACCCGGGGGCCCGACACCTGCTCGGGATATGAGGGTGAAGAGGTGCTCCAGGCGCCGTAAGGTGGTCAGGTTCTACATCACCTGCTTCGGCTTCCACGAGCCCTACAAGGTGCTCGTCGACGGCACCTTCGTCCCCCACCTCCTCCTCCACCGCCTCCTCCCCGCCGACAACGCCCTCCGCGACCTCCTCTCTGCGTCCAGGTCGCCGCCCCTCTTCACCTCCAAGTGCGTCCTCGTTGAGCTCAGGCGCCTCGTCAAGTCCCATGCCGAGGCCTTCGACGCATCACAGCTGCTCGCCACCGCCAGGTCAGGAGCCCCCTCTTCTCTTCTCCACGCTGCGCTTTCCCTGTTCTTGTTTAATTTACGGCTTCAGGGTTAACCATAGTTTGATATCAACTATGATCACTGCTGTTAATTTCATTGTACCAAAAAGCAAAGAAAAACTCCTACATTGGACAACTTATCGATGTCACGGAACCAAATTACTTTGTTGTGGCATGTTATTACGTAACCAGATGAGTCAATTTGTTTTTGGGCTATCTGAAACCTTGATGCAATTTGAAATATGAATCACTGGAAACCTCATGTTCCCCCTGTTTTCCCTGTAACTCGACACTGGTTGTAGCCTCCTATCACATGCACCTTAACTTTCTCTCAGTAATCAATCGAAATGTCCACCGTTTGATAATGGTGGAGTTTACTTTAGTTTGGTCCCATTCCCTAAGTATGATATTTCATTCTCAACTTGGGAATGTTGGATTTAGATGACATCGGTTCTATTCAGGAAGGATTTTTTTCACAGCTTATGGCTTGATGATGAGTCACTGAGTGTTTGTTCTGTTGGGATTTTGTTGGTGTGTTCAGGTGTGAGCATGATAAGGTGGTCAGTGCACTGGATTGTATTCTATCACTGATAGGTGATAAGAATCCGGAACACTACTTCGTTGCCACCCAGGATGCTGATCTTCGGGCAAAGTTATGGGAGGTACGAAGATTTGCTACTCTGTTGTCTCCACATTCTTTTTTAAATTTATTTATCACCTTAATTCTATTGGCAAAAACATCTGTACAGGGACATAATACAAGCAACATAGGTCATAGCATCTACTTCAGTATAAAATGACAGGATAAATTGTACCATATCTTAACTACTATAATTTGCAGTTTACCCCGTTCGTCCCCTCCCTGTCCACTCACGCGCACCCCAACAGAGATACATGGAAGCCAGCTCTAGCCTCAACCCCCAACTGCCCACACCTCCGAGGCCCCAACCTCCCACTACTAGCAGCATCCTCTACTGGTCTCCCCTGCTCCCCATTTCTCCAATGGATCGCCCTCCTCTACTCGTCTCCTCTCCCCACACCAATGGTGACTGACTTGTTCTTCGTTGTTTAACTCCACAACATGCAGTTCTTCACTTTTTAAATTTGTGTTTCAACATTTTGATGTTTGTTGCCCAAATTGGTGGGCCATTCATCAGAGTTTGGAGCGAGGCCCATGCCCAGTTTGGGGTGTGTGAGGGAGCTGCGTTGTTCCCCCCATTGTCGTGAATGGATACTTTGAATGGTTTGTTACACTCAAACAAAACAAAATACTTGATTTCCTATTTAGATGTTGGTGCCATTGTTATCTTTTAGCATTTAACATTGCAATGTAGCACTCACCCTCCTTCAGGTTGTTAGGTTACAGTTCTTATATTGTTGCGTATGCATTGCAGGTGTGTGTGTCGCCTAGGTTTCTTGTTTCATAGCTTCAAGCTTTCTACATACATTATTTATCATCCTTCAAGTTCTTAGAATGGCGTACTCTGTATTGTTGACAATTGATGATCTGTAATTTGTATGATTTATGTTCAGATGTTAGATGCATGAAAGGGTTCAACTTCAAGGTTATTAGATTTATATTTCCTTTTTTTCCTTGTGGACTTTTTGCATGCATCCTTTCATAAGAATAGCTTGCCATTTTTGCCATTAGTATTATTGTGCAGGTAAAAAGCTTAAGAGGTAAACAAAGTTTTTCCCTGTTGTGCAGTGCCATCGTCGTTTGGATGTACATCAAGGTATGTATCCATTTCAATCCTAAAGCTTTTATAGTCATAAAAAATGGTACATTCGATGCATAGATCCATATATCTCCCTTGCTTTTATTTTAAAACACTTCCATTCTTCTGTTGTTTTGGCAGGCCATGTTGGTCCTTAGATGCTGCCAATCATGCCTGATACGACACTCTTCTCTGTTGATACTCAGGGTACATAACCGATGTGAGTTGTACTTTTCTTTGGTGTATAAGCCCATGATTTTAATTGAGTAGTAAAGACTGAACATCATTTTTCTTAAGCATAATGACATTGAAGACGACCAAGTAATGAACCAAATCAGTGCTATTGAACTCATTGGGATGCCTTCATGCCTTGATCTATCTGGATTTTTAGATAAATAGGTGAGTACATTCTCTGTTTCTTCAGCTTATTTCTTTGTGTTCTTTAACTTCATGGCAATTACAACTAAGTTGGAACGCTCCCACTTGAGATAATAATAGCAGCATAACACAAATGCTAAACAATGTAAGAAAAGAACAAATACTAGGAATCAATGATTGGCAAACTAAAAATTGTATTATCATATTTATCTAAATGTCCTTAGTGGACCTTTTTTTGTTATGTTGATTACTTTGGAGATGCAGATGTTCTTTATTGCAGGAGGAAGCTATGCTTTAAGAGACCTTTTATGATCTTTTGTTTTCCGTGTTGTTGTTTCCCTCCCCTCTTTGTAAGCTCATATGAGGTGTCGTTGTTGTAGTTTGGGTAGTTCTTGTAGCTTCACCTTGTAACTCTCTCCATGTATCTCTGTTCAATCCCCTCGTTCGCTGCTCTAACTCCATGGCTCTTGCGCATGTGCAGGATGCTTTCCCCTGTGTGTACCTCAATTTTGTAAGTAATTCAAAGTCTTCTTCCCTGTTGATTCTTAAAAAATAGATGTTCTTGATTGTAGCAGTGACCTTCCACAACAATCATACCCTGCCATTATCAATCTATACCTTCCTATAATAATTATGTGTGAAGCTCTAAAGCACATTATTGCTGCATTTTCTCCTTGTGTGTGATTGTTTGTCTGTATAGTACCATTTGTTAGATCTTAAATAAAGAAAGAGAATAGTTTCTATCTATAGAGCCAAGTGTAATTATGGAGCCTTTTACAAACAACAAACAAAGTATCTATCATGTTATTATTTTTTGTTCAAATGATACTAGGTTACATTCTAAAATCATATATAATGAAGCTTTAAGATGAATAATATTGTGATGAATACTCTGAAGCTTAATGCTCACCCAAACCATTTATTTATGCAGTTGGAATGTACCATATAAGTGTTTGATTGGATCCAATAAGCCATTTCCTCAACCTATCCCTCTCCACGTAAGATCTAAAGCAATTCAATTTACCATTCCATGTAAGGCGTGTGGTATTGTGGTTAAACATAGATCATGAATTTGCATGAGATTGTTGATTTCCTTGTGGACATTGGGAGCAAGAGGGGTTGTATGATTAGCGCAAATGCTGTCTGTAGGAATGACACAGTTGTAGGCTTGATGAGGTAATGAGGGCTTGGCCTGTCATACTTGTCTTTTGCTCATGGTACAAAGGCTGTGGTGTTGTAATGTTAGAAAGGTTCAGATTTAGTCACTCTTGAATTTGTCAAAGAAAGAAAGCAAGACAAAAAGATGTGCGGCACTAACTTGTGAACGTGAATGTGATTTATATTGATTAGGCAGAAGATAGCATTTAACACTGCTAGATGCTGATTCATGACGGTTGAACCAATCTGAATAGTAAAAGAGTCGTATCAATCTCCAATTCGCGGATATGTACCTTCCTCGGGTGGCTGAGTTGTAAATTGTTGAACTGTTAAATTTCGATCGCTTCTACAAGGTTACATGGTTGTAATGATTGAGCCATACCCCTGCCTTGATGTTGTCGTCGCCATAGCCACGTTCACGCTCCCCACCACTATATACTGATGGGTCCACACCCTCCTCCAGATCCTTTAGGTGGAACTAGGTAAGTCCCCACCTTAACAGGTAGAAATTAGCTTCTAGAGTTTTCAATTTTGTTTTCTTCATCATAATTTGTGTCACCGCCTTCGGTAACTAATACTACTTCATTCGGTACAAATTATTCACCAAGCTTAGGTTAAATAAGTGAATGTACTCTGTTTCATATGAAATTGTATCTTGAGATACTTGTTAGCCGAATTATGGTTTTGGTTGCCCATCCGGTAGTATGGTAAAAGATGAGAACTAAACAGTTCAAAAGCAATTCATCAGCTCTGTGTAACATTTGCATTTATTTTCTCAAAACTGATTATAATGCTAGGTTGTTCAAATGTGCTATATACCTACCAGAACTGATTATAATGCTCAGAAATTATAGGTGTGTTAAGCACATTGCTTAGAAATTATTGGTACAAAGTGAGTTTCCGTTGCAACACATGTGCACTTACAAATTACAATAGGGAGATTGGTGAGCTACAATACCATATTCTATGCAAAAAATAATTTTTCGTTGTAACGCACGGGCACATGACTATATATATATATATATATATATATATATATATATATATATATATATATGAGAATGTATCTAGTGCTAATGAGTAATTCAGTGCTAAGGTGCTAATACCAATCTTGACCGTTGGATCTGGATCTTGACCGTTGGAGGTGGGAGTATGCATGATGTTTAATGAAGACACATTAATGAAGGTGCATTGAAGGTAGGAGCATGCAAAGTAATTAAATGGTTTAGAGGTGGGAGCCCGTATTAAACTTGGTTGTTCAATTCAGAACCAATGATCAAGATTGGTATTAACACTTTAACACTGAATTACCCATTAGCACTATATATATATATCATGTCTAATTAGTTGGCTTAGTTGGATGAACATTTTTAGTTTAATGTGAAGGCATGATTTTAGGTTAAATAGATAAATTATAATGATTAAATATGTTATATACAAGGATAAAATATCATAAATATCGTGTCATTATATAAGTTACGAGGATATTTAAATCCAACCGAATTGAATAAGTATTTTATTTTGTATTTATTATAACATTCTATTTGTATTCATACTCAGTACTGAATTCGTTTAGAAAATATAAGTACGAACACGGAAGACCGCTCTCCGATTCGTACTAGATAATGCTAACTGCACCCGCATGCATCGTCGGCGGGGTGGATTTGTGCTGAGCCGGCCCAATCCAACTCTCACTCGAACCCCACGGACCCACCTGATCCGCCACGTAATCCCCTCGCTCCGCCGTGCGGGCGCCCGCACCTCTCCCTGCAAGCGGGCCCCACCTGTCCGCCTACGAGCGGCCGCAGCCGGATCGGATCCAAAACCACGTGCGGACGTGCCCGTACGGCACTCTTGCTGCGGCCGCCGCCCACCGTCTCTCGCCCGAGGGCACGACAAATAGTTTCTAATGGCGACTTCCCCAATCCCAATCACTCCCAGCCAAATCCCAACTCGAGCAATCCCCGCAACCGCAACCGCAACCGTAGCTCCCTGATCGCGCAATCCAGCTCCAGCCGGGCCGCGCCGTCTTCCTCGCAAGACTGCGGATTCAGCGAGGTAATTTTTTTTGGGCACATTGCTGCGGGTCTCCTTCTCCTTTTCGTCGCACGCCCCTCCGGTTCTCTCGCGGCCTCCGCTTCTCTCTCACCGTCCGCTCCCTGTCGGTTCCCGTGGATCTTGCTCCGGGTTGTGCCGATTCCCGCCGCAAAGGAAGGGTTTTCCCGCGGACTCGGGCGGGTTCCGAGGTGGGTCCGCGGTTTCTTGGCGTCTCGTCGCCGTCGTCGCGGGTTCGTCCGCCGCGGATTAGGCAGGTGTGTCCGCTGCTGGTACCGCCCGTGGTTTGTGCTAGTAGCTTCTAACGCAATTCGTTGTCTGCTTTGTTGGGATGTGTTTATGGAGTTGGTGTTGGATTGCGGGCACCATTCCTGGACTCTTGGTCTGTGTAATTACTAATTAGATGTGGCGTTCTATACGTTGTAGAGCGCATCTGGGTACCTGCATTGCGCCGTGGGGTAGTTGTTGACAAGCTGACTTAGATTTCTTTCAGATCTGCCTCGATTAGCTGCGTTCCTTGGGCAAAGATGGAGTTTTTAGTTGTCCTCGATATGTAGGCCGCGGCTGCGGTCCTTTATCTGGTAAAATGGTGCCACATTGTTCTTGAATTAATGAAAAGTAATTGATGGTACTTCTCCTCTGGAGAGACATTTACTATGCGTTTAATTGTAACCCTGTTCATTGTCATTTCCACAGTTCCACTATGCTCTTAGGCCCCAAAATTTTAAGTGTGCCTTTGTAGTTCAGTATGTTGTGTATCCGTCAAATGCTTTCATGTTATTGCTATTCTGTATCAAAAATTTCAAACTAGTGAGCTTATCTGCTTTGCAATATTCTTGCTTTAAGTTAACCAAATTAGCGAGCATGTGGTGTGTGATACGCTGAAAACCATTTCTTTGCTGTTAATTGTTATATGTTCCTGATACATTGAATTTCTCAGAATATTCTGACTTGGACTATTGCTAATATTTGTGTTGTAGGCATTTTTCAGTGTCCACGATAGTAATTTATAATAAAGTCTGAGATATTAACATTATTCAGGCATCCATTGAATATGGTATCAGTGAATCTTGGGTTAGTACATTATGTATTGGACCACGTATATGGGACTCTCCTTCATCGCACAAAATTAGGAACGCCATTTTTCTCGAAAGGATGGGGAGGTACCAAGCTTGATTTGTTAGAGAGGATGGTGAAGCAGCTATTTCCCGAGGCATGTTGCCAGAACTGGCCACCAACTGCTGTGCAGCCCATATGGAAAACAATTTGGGAGACAAAGAATTCTTGTCTACGAGAGGGTGTTTTCAGGACTACATGTGATGAGCAACTAATTGACGCATTGCCTCCTGAGAGTCACAATGCAAGAGTTGCTTTTCTTACACCCAAGTCTGTTTCACCAGAGAAGATGGCGTGTGTGATCCATCTGGCAGGTAAAGAGTTTGTAATTCCATGTTATTGTACATCTTGATGTACCACTCTAAATGTAGCTTAGATAAATCTTCTTTGAAAAAGAAAGTTCAGATTCTTATGCCTTCAAAATTTAGACGTTACCGGTCAAACTCTAGATTAGTGTTTTTTGCTGCCTATGTAGTTCTGCAACCTTTAGCCCCCTCACCTCATTTCCTCAAAACATGATCAGTAGACTTTTAAAATGCTGCAAATTCAAATTTTTTAGTTGTTCGCTGAAAAAATTGTTCGTACCCGAAATAATCTCTACCTTCAAAGAAATTTGATCTGGGACTCGCATTTAATGTATCAAGTTAAACTTTTCTCTAATGTTTTAGGAACTGGTGATCACTCATTTGAGAGAAGGCTTCGGCTTGGTGGACCTCTTTTGAAGGACAACATTGCAACTATGGTTCTTGAGAGGTGGGGTTTCTTGCACTTAATTTGGTACCATATCTTTCCCAATATCTCACAGGATCTGATATCTCAAATGAATTGTAGCCCCTATTATGGACAACGACGTCCTAGCATGCAGCATGGGTCAAAGCTTCAGTGTGTGAGTGACTTGTTACTCTTAGGAAAAGCCACTATTGATGAAGCCCGCAGCCTCCTGTACTGGTTGCAGGCTGAGGCTGGTTATGGCAAGATGGGCGTATGTGGGCTCAGCATGGGTATGTAATACTACTATAGGTTTTTTTTTGGCCCAACTTTGAATGCATTACATCTTGTAGAACATGCGGCGGCCTGTTTATCAAACTCATCTCATTCTCATGGTAACCTGATTGTTAAAAATTTCTATACGTGTATTCTTAAACAACGATTATTCCTTACAAGTGGTGATAATAAATATGAGTTTTCTCAAAGAAATCTCCTTATTTATCTCCACTATTTTGGTCCTTTTTCATTAGAAAAATGCCATATGATACTGAGGATGGCCTTTACACACTTCAAAAAACTCTACCCGAGTCTTATTGATTCTTCTCACAAGCATTTTTTGCTAATAAAACAGGTGGCGTACATGCTGCAATGGTTGGATCCTTGCATCCTACACCAATTGCCACACTACCATTTCTTGCTCCGCATTCTGCTGTGGTACCTTTCTGTGAAGGAGTCTACAGGTACGCCACAGCTTGGGATGCATTGAGAGAAGATGCAGCAGCATTAAGTCAAGATGTAACTTCTTTGACGGAAGATGTGGCACAGAAATCTGGAATCACTATTGAGCAAGTAAAAGACAGGTTGCGATCGGTGCTGTCTTTGACTGACGTCACTCGATTTCCAGTACCAAAGAACCCACAGGCCGTCATTTTTGTCAGTGCAACGGTTAGTGTCACACTACCTATTATTTATCATATATATGATTCATATCCAAATATGATTTGCCCTACTTGGCTCTTGTACTTTCAACCTACTAGGTAGGTTTCTTGACAGAGTAACTCACCATCGGTATGCATTACTATTTCATTTAATGATTTACTACTCTTACAACAACAGACCTTATTTCTGCATTCCCTGAAAAGTTGATCTTTCGTTCGTCTGCAACGTTTGCATTGCAACATCATCTTAGCTGCTTCATTCAATGATCATCCTAACCTCTGTTCATTCATTAGCTTGTTTCTGCGGTGTTCAGAAATTGAAATCTTTTGTCGATATCAGAAACCAAGCCTAAAGCAATGTTCTCCTTATTTCAGGATGATGGTTACATTCCCAGACATTCAGTCATGGAGCTTCAAAAGGCATGGCCGGGTTCAGAAGTCCGGTGGGTAACAGGAGGCCATGTGTCCTCTTTCTTCCTCCACAACGATGCGTTCCGCAAGGCCATTGTTGACGCCCTTGACAGATTGTAGCAGCAGAGGGAAGCCATCTTTGTTTTTGTGTGATTCTTGTGTGCTTGGGGACATGACATCAATTGAACTCTGGAAGCTCATGACAGATACATTTTTTTTAAGAAAGAGCCCAGAAATGGCATATTAGTTGTTGTAACTTAAATGATCTATTTCCCCGAGGTTGGGAGGATGATTGTACATCACATTGTAATTTGTAACACCCAATTAACTGGCAATAATAATGCAGTAGCTTGTTTATTGTTTGCCTGCTTAAAGTTCTCATTTTCCAAGCCGAATGCTGCGAAGCAGTCAGTCAAAGCAAAGGCCACACACATTACAGTCTATCAATTTCAATTCTTATTTTTATACTGACTAATTATCAGCTACAATTAACTTCTTACATATACACACAACTACACAAACGACTCCTAATCAACTCTTGTCAAAGAAGCAAGAAATGGATCATCATCATCTGATCATGATCTCTATCTGAAACTATCCCTCTCTCTGTCTGTATACTGAAATAAACCGGTAGGGATCGGCATCAGTTAACCGATCGATCTCCAGACTCCAGCTTGATTCTTTCTTCAGTCTGCATCTGCTATATATGTAGCTAGCTAGGTACGAAGGGTTTAATTCATGGCTGGATCCGGCCGGCGGCGGCGTGCGGCGTGTGCTGGTCCTGGCGCGGCCGCGCGAGCCAGAGCGAGCTGAGCGCGCGGAGGCGCTGGGAGTAGTCGGCGATGGCGAGGAAGCACCGCGCCGACTGCCGCACCGTCAGGATCTGCGGCAGCCTGTGCAGCGTCTGCAGCCTCAGCTCGTCCGCCTGCAACCGTCATATCCATGCATTATTAGTACAGTATACTCCAGTCCACGTTCGTTCTCCAACGAATTAGTTGTTAGCTTGCTAAGGCCAAGTACTCTTGGCCTTTGAGAGAGGGAACAGTCGTATATGCTGATTAATTAGTGGATCATGTTTTATGCTTAACTGTTATTAGAAGTATCATATATGCTGATTAGTGGATCATGTTTTATGCTTAATTGTTATTAGAAGTATCATATATGCTGATTAGTGGATCATGTTTTATGCTTAATTGTTATTAGAAGTATCGTGTGTCTTAATATTATTACTGGAAGTATCCAGCTGGGAGAGAGCAAAAAATGGGCACAATCATAAGGATTAAGGAGACAGCAACAGCTAGCCCTGTCTCATTCTTGTATAAACCCTACTTTTCAAAGTCATACATATATATGTTCTTGTTCAACCACACGTATAATTTAATGCGTGCTGCATATACTTGTTGTTATGCATGACATGTAGCTAGTCATGCTAAATTATTAACGCCAACTATACGTATACTCCTTTCGATCGCAAAAGTATACTCCTTTCAATCGCAAAAGAGTGACGTCCTTTTACTTTTTAAAGCTAACAAGATGCTCATTTGACTACTAAATTCTCTTATCATATATTCGATAAAATTTTAAAAAATACAATATTACGAAATTATGTTTGATGGCAAATTCATTTTTTGTATCATTTTTATATATCCAAACCATATATTTTAAACAATATTTTTATTAAAGTTAATAGAGTTTTTCTACTGAAGTGAGTATATATCGATGAGGAGTACGTTAGCTAGCAAATTAAATAAGCAAGAATAATTAATCAGCTCATTTAGTGGCTTAATTAATTATCGCGTACTTGAGTGACGAAGGTTTGGAGGGAGGTGAGGTTGGCCATGGCGAGGGACATGTGGGCCATGTAGCCGGCCATGTCGGCGTAGGGGGGGATCTGCAGCGCGTCGGAGGAGACGGCATCGGAGAGGAAGCGGTGCGCCGCCTGCAGGTCGTGGTCCAGCGCCGCCTCCCTCTCCCTCGCCCATCGCTGCACGCCGCACAGGCCCGCCACCTGCGCCTCCGTCAGAGGCTCCACGTGCCGGCCGATAACCTGACACATAGATATGCTTCATTAACTCGTTAACTAGCTATATTAATTTATTTAGATATAACTTCATTTATCCCAAGATATATATATATATATATATATATATATATATATATATATATATATATATAGTATAAACATCACTGTACTTCTGTTCATGCTGTATGTTTCACTCTGTTCGTACTACTAGCTAGTTAGCTGCATTTATTTAATTACCCCATGATCCTAAGAATTAACTTGCAAGGAATTCACCATGGATTTGATGGATAAAAATTTGGAATTGCCAAAAGAATATACAAGAATAATATACAAGAATAATCAAGCTTAAGATATATATGTGTGTGTGTGTGTGACGTATACATCCATGGTTAAATAATATATACACCACAATGGAGTGATTTGAAAGTAAGCTAGCTAGGTAGGCGAAATAAACTGATATATATCGGAAATGTATATATTGGAGAGTGAAACTTGGGGATCGATCGACCATGAATAAATATATTGTCCATCTAGAAGGTTGCTCTGCTAGCTAGCCAACACACCCATCCTCTCCATTATTGGTAAATTAACCACCCCACATCTACATCTCTTATCTAACCTCCCTGGCCTTCACCAACTCTCTGTTGCACATCATGCACCACACTTTCTTCCAACACAGAAAATAACAACCGCATAGTAGCCAAAGACTTTCCAAGGGCCTAACTGTTCCATCAATCGGCCGGGTCGACCTCTCACCTACTTACTATAAGCTAGCTGATTAAGCTAGATAGCTGATCGATCCATCATATATCTCTACCTAATGTTCGGAGAACTTGTCTTAATTACCAAATAGTACTAATATACATCCCTAATTACTGTATGCAAATACGTACAATATATATTGCATTGCATATATGTATTAATTTTCTTCAGATTTTTATGACCAGTGTGTGTGTGTGTGTATGCCCTACAGCTGTAGGAGCACATATATCAAAGTTGATGAAGTGATTGGCTAGAAATTCGGCCCTTATCTCTTCTTATGATAGATATCTTACTTCCTAATGGCTTAAACATGGCTCTCTCTGACAGGGGAGCAGTTGCTTTGGTTAAATAGTGGTGAGCTCAGGCTTACGAAAACCTGAGCTCAGCAGCTCACGGCTTGCGAGCCAGCTCCACCGGCAGGTGATCGAGGATTAAGCTCACCACCATCCTCATGCATGCGACCTCGTACTAATCGCTTCATGCTAAATCAGTAAATCTAGCCCTAATTAATTACTACTAGCTCATCAGAGGCATCATGCATGCATGAGCTGGCTGGCTCTCGACCGAACGAGCCGCGCCGCGCCGCGCCGCACAACGTACGCAGCTGCTAGCATGCATGCATGGCTCACTAAGCCTACAGCTCGCGCGCTCGTCTTCAATTTTGGATGTCCGGACTAATTTAGCCCTATTGCGTAACAAAATTTTAAAAATAACTTTTATAATTTTAAAATTTTAAAATAACCCTCTTGCTGTACGAGCTACCGTCCCGGGAGCATCACCTTGATGCTGCCCCTTGTGGGGCCCGCAGCAGTCCGCCAGCCTCGCTGATCCATCACATGGGGCGGGCACCGCCACTGCCCCCACCCGGGGGCGACGCTGCGCCCGCCCAGTGCGCGCAAGACACCATAAAGGGAGGAGTCGGTGAGTTCGCCGCTCCTCAGCGCTCTCGCGACGCGATTAGAGGGAAAATAATTTGTGTGCAAAAAATTCCACGAGTGGGAAAAAAATTCAGGCGCGAGAGCGAAGGAAAAATCACGAGCACCTAGAAAAAAAATTATGTAGCCTGCTGCGAGCACCTAGAAAAGGTAAGTACCATTCGCATCCGATTATTATTATCGGTAGTTTTAGCAATGTGATTAGGATGCAATTAGATGAATTGTAGCAACAGAGTAGTTATAGTTGTGTAGTTAGTTTATTTTGAAGACTTAGTAGTTAACAATGTCATTAGGCCGTAATTAGTTGACTTAACATACCTGTTGCTAATAGTGTTGTAAATTTCATCTCGGCTATTTGCATAGTTTCATGAACTTGGTCATAAAATAGCAAAATATTTGGAGGTCGTTAAGCAAAATAGAAATAGCCCCACTGAACGCTTTGTATATGTACTCTTGATCGGGCATATTGCCTTGCATGCATGCCTTCAAGAATACACCGCTAGAATGAGAAACTTGACGCACCTCTCAGTAAGTTTTTATATCCGAAATTTAAGGAAAAAGAATACCTTGTCGTAGACCCCGCATGTCTTTGGTGTAAGCTAGGTCTAACTCGGGTATGGAAACGTAGAAATGCAATAAGAATATCTGAAGTGAATTATTTTTGCACTGTAATATCGAACTAGTTAAAAAATTCATAACTATATAGTACCACAGGAAATTTCTGAAGTGTAACATAGAATAGGCTATGGATTATTTATACTACAAATAGTATTAGCTTGGACATTTCATTCATAGAAAAATCATACGAACTCCAATCGGGATTGAAAACCTGTACGACAAAACGATCGTGTACAGTGGACATAACTAAATTTGTAGAAGCATTCATTCGGGAAAAAATCCTGCAAATAATTCGATGGTTTCATATGCACATGTGTTAGGTACTTTATGGCGGAAATTCAAGATCTGTTCGTGTTCCACGGGGACGCTCTCGTACGCGACGGACCGTACGGTGCGGACCTGTCAAATTGTCACCGCACCGTGATCCGGGCGCCAGCTCTGAAGGACATGAGCCTCTCGGAGCTAAGGCGGTGCGTGCGTTCTGCGTTCGATCGCGCCACTGGAAGGAAGAAGCTGCGCATCGAGGCGTTGTATGCATCGGTGGTGGGTGGTGCAGACGAGACCATTTGGCAACTTATGAAGGTCACATGTGACGCTTCATGGGCCAACTACATGGAGTTGTTTGCAACCCCGCTGCTGCGATATATGCGCGGCCGATGGTCTACGTTCAGTTCTTGGAGAGGATGGGGACATCCGGTGCGGGTGGTTCCGGTAAAGGTGAAGCTGCTGGTGAGGAGGAGCCTGCGTTGGTCTCCGGTGTTGGAGGAGACGTGGGCGATGGAGACCCGAGGAGGCGTGCGGTCAATTTTGAGCCCAACAAAGGAGCGGAGAGATGGTGGCCAGCCCGTATTGATTGTCACGAGTACCTTGCCGACCAAGTGGATGAGGTGGAAAGCGAGGAGGATGTGGAAACAACTAGTTTGAAAGACGACGAAGACGGAGAAGCTGCTGCGGGAGGAGGTGCAGTTGGTGGTTTTGTGACCACTTACATTGCTTACGTCCCCTCACGATTGGACGACGTTGCGTCGACATCGCTGGTTCTGCAACGTCCGGAGGGTGCTGAGTGGGGGTTCAATGAGGACACCCTGCTCCTTGGCCAGCGCTTTCCTAACAAGAGCGCCGCACAACATGCAATTGCTAGATATGCCGTTAACATCGGTCGGACGTATCGGGTGCAGAGGTCCAACCCCGACACGTACACCGTCAGGTGTGTTGATGAATCCTGTGCTGGCAAGGTCCGTGCGCAGAGGTTCACGGCCGCTGCCATGGGCTTCCGGATAACGGTGCTGAAGGACCACACATGCGAGTTAGCTGAGCCGCTTCACAGGCACCGCAACATGACGTCCTCGTATGTTGCCAGCTTGATAAGCCACCTCGTCGCTGCAGATGTGTCCATTTCGCCAAAACTCCTGCTGGCGGATGTTGCCAATATGGTGGGGTTCCCTGTCAGCTACAAGACGGCATGGCGTGCGAAACGTAGGGTTCTGGAGCAAATGTTCGGCACATTCGAAGTGGCTTACAACCTAGTACCAAGATTACTGAATCAAACCGCGGAATCTAATCCCGGGACGTACGTAAACAAGCTTCAGCGGGTGCATCCGACTGAGGGGCCCAATTGTTTTGTTCTTGAAAGGGTCTTCTGGGCCTTCCGTCAGCGATTGAAGGGTTCAAGCATTGTCGTCCCGTGCTCACGATGGATGACACCTTCCTATGTGGGGAGTACAGGAGTACCATCCTCACCGCCATTGCGGTCGATGCGAATGACCAGTTAGTCCCCGAGGCGTTCGCAATTGTTGAGAGCGAGAACACCGAGAGCTGGTTGTGGTTCCTGTGCAATGTGATGCAGACGGTGGTCCAAGATCGGCCAGATGTGTGTGTCATCTCGGATCGCAATGCTGGGTTGTTGTCTGCGTTGTGCATGTTGCAAAACGGGACGCAGCCGCCGTACCAGTGGAACGATGTTAGGAGCCGTTGGTGCATGAGGCATCTCGCAGCCAACTTCCACACAAGGTTTCGGAGCAAGGACCTCATGAAGATGTTCAAGAAGCGCTGCATGCAGAACCAAAGGAGGAAGTTTGAAGCGGTGTGGAGACAGCTCGATGAGGAGACCGGGAATCATGTAAGGGACTCAGCGCATGCCGAGGTAGGGGCAGCGGCTAGAGGGTCCGCGAGAGTTGGGGAGTTCACACAGTGGGTTAACTCGCATGCACCTGACCTGGAGAAATGGTCCCTGCTGCACGACACGAACGGTGCAAGGTACGGGATCATGACGACCAACATGTCGGAGGTGTACAACGGTGTGCTCAAGGGTGTCCGCTCTCTGCCGATCACTGCGATCGTGGAGGAGAGCTGGAACCATGGATGTCATCAGGCAGAAGTTCGAGATCAGGCTTAGGGAGAAGTACGTGATGGGCCATGCTAGAGGGGATCGTAAGCAGGTCTGCACGATTGGTGAAGAAGCGTCGTGCACCTGCAACAAGCCGCAACTTCTACACAAACCATGCTCCCATGTGTACGCGGCGTGCACGGCGTGGCGGCAGGCCTCGGAGCGTTACATCTCCGAGTACTACGACATCCACCACCTGTATGCAACTTGGAGTGCCGAGTTCCATTCGTACGGGCTGGACATGCACTACAGGGACCTTTGGCTGGGGCAGGTGAAGTGGGTGCCCAACGACGCACGAAAGCACCCCGGCCGTGGAAGACGCCAGTCCCGATGCATCCGGAACGACATGGACGACAGCCAGCGCGGGCAACGGGTTTGCCGCCCCCGTTTCAAACTGTGCAAGACAGTTGGGCACTCCATCAGCCGCTGCCCAAACAAACCCGGCACAAGCAGTGCACCGTAGCGAGGAAGATATAATTACTAAGTCGTGATGTCGCTTGCTTATTTCAATATTTTTGATGGACTCTGTTGCTGTTAATCCATGCCTTTATGTAGTACTTGTTAAGTTGTCCGGGTTTGTTGTTAACTCATTATGGTCATATTGTGTTGTTGAATTTTTTATCGTATGTCTTGCCTTATTTTCCTGTGCCACACAATATGTTTTACATGCGTGCACTGACATGTTGTTTCCCTGTTGGCAGGAGATGGCGCAGGCTCCAGTTGACAATGCGTACGAGCTGCTCGACCCACACTGGGATGTGGGCCACCGTTGCCGGGCGTGGTCCGCCGGCGTCGGCCCTCTGAGCCTGGTCCTGAGCGCCCCCAGAGAGAGCTGGCCCCTTGACGAGAGATACGTCCCCAGGCTTCGGGAGACCGGGCTCCTGCCCCTTGCCCGGATGTTGGACCTCCCGCATGCGCTGCAGTTTGACGCGGCACTCCTGTGTGCGCTCGTGGACCGTTGGAGACCGGAGACTCACACTTTCCACTTCCGATGGGGGGAGATGACCATTACTCTGGAGGACGTGGCTCTGCTTACAGGTCTACCTCTGCGTGGTCTTCGGTAGTACCCCTCCGAGGCGATGGATCGAAGGTCCGTTTGGCCGACAGATTTGGTCACCCGATTGCTGCGAACGCGTCGGGTGTGCCACATTCCTGGCTGCGGCGGTACATGATCTGCCCCGAGCATGCGACTGCGGAGGAAGTGAGGACACATTTAGTCGCGTACCTTTTGTTCTTGTTCGGATGGATCCTGTTTCCTACCACGTAGGGAGACTGCGTGTACCCGAGCACTACGACAACACTTGGATTGCCCTCGTTGCAGGGATCCGGTGAATGTGTTCACCTCCCATACGCCAACGAATCCATCCCGAGTGTTCATGAAGTGTTCGAATCTTACGGAAACTTATGCCTGATCATCCCCAATGAACTTCTTTCCAAACATCATATTTTTTCACTTGCAGTTCCAATTATTTTTACAGAACACAACATGTCGGTTCTGGCTGTGGGCTAATAAAGTTGTGCTAGAGGTTCGAGGTATTGCAATGCAAATTGCAGCCTTGCAAGAGGACACCTGTCGTGTGACCGCATTTCGTCAAGTGCCTCGACCATCGGATCAACCGACGGAAAATAAAGATAATATTCTTAAAAGACTGGATGAAAGGATGGAAAGGGTTGAGAAATCGCTACAGAAATTAGTTAACATAGCCAGTTTGGTAATTTTTCTTCTATTATTTCTTGTTCTTGCTAAGTAGAAGTTCAGTTTTAATAAGATTGTAATATCCACTCTTTATCTATGCATCCCTGCACTACGTGATGTATGCCTTTGCGGCGTTGTTGTACTAGTTTGTATCATGTATGCCTCTATCTAATTCCGTTATGAACACTTTGCGTGTGAATTAATCAAACAATAATTTTCAAATCAGCGCGGAACTACCGCCATCTAATTTGTGGTACTTCCGATTATTGGAAGTACCGCAAATTTCTTGCGGCACTACCGCTCTTAAATGAAGCAAAAAGACCTCTCGAAAAAAACATTAAGCGAAAATCGAACTTCAGCAGATGGTAGTTCCGCTCCCAACATGGCGGTACTACCGCGCTTGTAGAAAATCAACTAAGTCCCAAAAGAGTGCTCTTTGGAAAAATGTTCCGGGAACTGAGAGGTAGTTCGCACTTATACGAACTACCGATTATCCTAACAAAGCGCAGATGGCTTTCAAAACAACTTCAATTGCAAAACAAAATGAACTTAGTGACAACACAACGCCTCACCGAGTAAGGCGAAATGACAAGACTCTCGAGTAAGACGTGACAACGCTCGCCGCCGCTTTTTCAAACCGAAATGACAGCACTCTGGAAAGTAAGACGTGACAACTCACTAACTCACCAGCTTTTCAGACCGAAATGACAACACTTTGCAGAGTAAGACGTGGCAACACACTGCCTCGCCAGCTTTTTAGACCGAAATTACAACACTCTGGAAAGTAAGACGTGACAACTCACTAACTCGCCAGCTTTTTAGACCGAAATGACAGCACTCTGCAGAGTAAGACATGACAACACACTGCCTCGCCATCTTTTTAGACCGAAATGACAGCACTCTGCAGAGTAAGACGTGACAACACACTACCTCACCAGCTTTTCAGACCGAAATGACAGCACTCTGCAGAGTAATACGTGACTCCTCTCTGCAAACCAGGACGAGAGAGGACTCTGCAAAGTAAAACATGACAACACTCTGCCTCCCGAGCTTTTCCTACCGAAAATACAGCACTCCAAAAAATAGGACATGACTTCTCTCTGCAGAAAGATTAGACAACACTCTGCCAACCACGCCATGCCAACCCTCTGGCTTATAAAAGGAGGTGCAAGTCATCTACGAGAGAAAACCACACAACTAAACCCAACGCTACACCAGAGCTTGCTTCACCACGCTAGGATGGACAACCTCAAGAAGCAATGGGACGAGATCCGTGATCTAGCAAGGGCTTCAACGGCACGGGCCGAACAAGTTAGGGCTGCTGAGGCCCGGTCCGCAAGAGCGGCTTGCCGGGATGGCGACTCTCGCAATGAAGCCCTCGTAGCAAACAACCCCGCTAAAACGTTCCAACCAAGCCTTCGCCGCAACACCCGCCAGAGAGGAGACGCCGCCCCTCTGTTGGTGCAGGGACACATGCAAGTTCTTCAAATCCAAGCACCAGCTCAGCCTCGGTATGCGTTACTGGGGTTGTCCTAACTACTCCTCTGACTATCCCGACCGCCGTTGGGATACGAGCAGCTATCGGCAGCCGGTAAGGAGTACTTACATAATTTATCGTACCAATTCTCTTTCAGAGTACGCACTAACAATCTCTCCCGTCTACCCGTAGTCCCCGAGCCGCTATGTGGCTTCCGCAAGTGGATCGACCTAGAGATCCACCCACACGACCAGTGGCAGCTCGACTTCGAGGAGTGGAATGCCGAAAGGGGACGCGAGATCTGGGAGGAGGATCGTCGGACTGAAGAGCACAACTAGCGTATCCGCTGGGAGACTCAGGCCCATCTCGAGGCGTGCAGGCGCAGGGAGCGCGAGAAAAAAAATAGGAAATGGCGGCCGAGGCCAGGGCGGCAGGCGAGGAGTATAATGCCGAGCTCGCAAGAAAGAGCAAATGGCCCGATCCACGCAGTAGGTCGGGCCAGTCCGTAGTAGTCCCCCCTCCTATTCGCCATGTTTTAAATATCCCCTAAAGGCATGCGTACTTACATGATCCGAAAGCTCGTGTCCCAAGTTACCGTAGTAGTAGCGTCCATTTTAAAGTAATTAGCCGAACCATCATGCCATGTGACCACATATAACGTGCTTCTGTCCGCACGCGGAATGCAATGTAGTTCTGGTGCTGTGCCTCTGCTGAGCCATCAAAGTATGCCTCTTTTGGTGAAATTCCAGAGATAACCATTCACATCGGTATCGATTCTTCTATGTTTTAGGGTTTCTCCGTAATCGCAACGTTCTCAGCCCCTTCAGTTAAGTTAATTTCCGTACTCTACTTTCACAGAAGAAATATGATCGAGAACCATATCGACCAAGACTAGTCATGTCGTACCAAACTTCGCACATTTCAAGTCACATGAAATCATGAAACCCTAATTTCCGAAACGTCTCGTTCTAATTTTTGAGACCTAAACCCTGAATTTGTCGAGACAATTTCAGAGTATGTAAAATTATGTAAAATTTACACAATCAAGTCCATTATGTAGGGAGTCTGGCAAAAAAATCATAATGTTTGGACCTCATTTGCTATATTAGAAAATTCCTACAAACATTAGACTTTAAAGAATTTTGGAGAAAAAATGAGAATGCATAAAATTTCAAAAAATTACACAAGCAGACAAACTATGCCAAAAGGCTCCACAAAAATTTTCATAATTGTTTGAGCTCATTTTGTATATTTAAAAAATCATCCAACAAATATTATTAATTAGTTTTTTTTTAAA
The DNA here is from genome assembly GCA_036346395.1 of Hsuehochloa calcarea. Lineage (NCBI taxonomy): Eukaryota > Viridiplantae > Streptophyta > Magnoliopsida > Poales > Poaceae > Hsuehochloa > Hsuehochloa calcarea. The sequence goes on along the minus strand of CM070596.1, from coordinate 9,759,876 downwards.
TAACGGCAGCACCCCCGATGGCAGCTAGTACGGTTAGGAGGCTATTTTTTTAAAATTTAAATTTTAAAGGTTATTTTTAAAAATTTTGTAATGCAAGACTAAAATAGTCCAGATTTCTCAATTTTGCGCGACAAAAAAACAAACATCATCTGCAAGGCCCCGCATTTCGAGAACGCCTCTGGAAGCCTCTGCCCTCCTCTGCTTTGCTTCTTCTACCTTCGTCTTCTTCTCAGATCTGGTCCCCCTTTCCTAACTCTGGTCGCTGGAGTCCTCGCCGGTGCCGAGCGGAGAGGGGGACCCACTCATCTCTACCTCCTGTAAGTTGATGTACATTATGTTTTCAGTTTGAGGTCAATTGGCGACTCCCCTCTGCTGAAGTCCTTCACCGCCGCTGCTGTGGAAGCACAGCCCGTCGGTCGGTGTCGCATCGGTCTTTCCGAGGCTGCAGTCTACCTCTTCTTCCAGTTATACGCGCGGCGCCCTGCGTGTGTGGAAGTGGTGATCGCAGCTTGCATTCGAGACCCCGACCAAGATTGGCGCGCGTTTCCCGGACGATTGTTATGGCGCCGTCCGTCGTCTCCATCTGGGCGATGGTCCTATACATCTCCGGCACAACAACCATCCGGTGAGCCTCCCCTAATAACCAGTTTCCCTTTGTGGACTTGGCGTCTATCGCCTTTCTGCCCGGCGTGCTGCTGCTTCTCTTCGGTCGCTGTGCATTTCTCCCCCTTCTTTGTGTCTCTAGATATCCCCACTCACCGCCCCCTAGTTTCCGTCTCAACAAGCCCCGGGACTGACGATCCAATCAAGTTTCGCTCTCGGTGGACAAACAGAGCTCCACCAAGTAGATCGTCAGTGATTCTCACCGTCGCAGATCCTACGATGTTTCCCCAAACCTCCAATCAAAGGAGACCCTTTTTATCCTCCCGTTGCTCAGGATCGTCGATAAATGCACAAAGCATGGTGGAATCGTGGTCAGATCATAGCAATCTAGGCGAGGAGATCAAACAATGGCGACCGGAGTTTCGGCTGCTCAAGGACTCAACTGTAACTTTTGATTTCTTTTTAGTCCTTTTCAACCGATGCCAGGGACTGCTTTTTAATTGTCCGTATATGTTCAAGGTCCCTCATATAAACTTCACGGTGGTTGTGTCTACACTCCTACATTAATCCAGGGTTAATGGCCTTTGTGACCATGTTTCAAAAAAAAAAAAACGCGCGACAAATCCACATAGTATATGCCTAACAGCTCCTGCCTACCATTTCCAGTAGTCTGGCTTTCACAAACTGCTGTGCCAACTCAACATTTTCTTGGTGCCTAGCTAAAACCTTTATTTATAGGCTAGCTATAGCTACTCCTTCACGTACTCTATTAATTGTATGCTGATTGGTTTTAATCAGGTTAGTTGTCTTAATTTGTAGCCATATGCATGCATGCCTGCTAGTAGTTTATACTTCTCATTTTCCGTTAATGTTTCAGTATATTTCATTGAGGAAAAATAGATCTGGTGATTAATAATTTGACTACTATTTGGTTGTCTGGGCATAAGTGACATGAATAATTCTGAGAAGAAATCAGTGAGATTTTATGACAGATGGATATAGATCTGATGGATCTCCTCGTTCTCCTTCCCTCCTCTGACCCTAACCCGCCCGCCGCCGACCAGCCAGCGTTGCTGCCACCACGCTCCTCCCTCATGGCTCGCCTCCCCAATCCCCAAAATCGATCTCGACTCCCCGCACCCGTCAACATATGCACCGCCACCTGCCACCAAATCTTAGGTCCGGTGCCCGGTGAAGCCTGAAATCTAGCGGGACCAGAATCTCGGCGGATCGTTCGTGGAGATGGAGTAGGAATACGAATCCCTGATGTGTAATCTAGTGGCTAAAATCTTACTGGTTTATTTTCGAGAGAAATCATTTGACTGAACTTTAGCAAATCCGTTAACTATACTCATGGTATTGACTGGCGTAGCTAGCTAGATAACTAACCTTGATGAGCTCGGAGGGGCGGAAGCCGCCTATCCAGAGGAAGCAGCGCTCGGCGGCGGACAGCCACGTCCCGGAGACGAGGTGGAACACGTCGGCCTTCGCCACGGCGGCCTTGAGCTCCATCAGCATGCCGTGGTGAACGGCGGCGGCGTCGACGAGCTGCCGCAGATGGCCGTCCGCCGCGTGCTCCTCCACGGCCGCCCGCAGGTAGCTCATCATCTTGTCGTGCTCGTCCAGCCACCTCGCGTACTCCCCGTCGAACCATGCCGCCTCTGCTAATTAATTATTTTCAACATGATGATCGCAACACAAACATATGTGTATTAATATATACCATGCATGTAATTAAGAGGCATATTATTTAAAAGAAAATTAAATAAATTTTCTTTGTGATCACATATAGTATAAATTACTGAAGAGTTTAGGGTTTAATTCCATGCCTGGGCTTAGTCCTCCGGTGCCACCAGAAATAGCTCCACCACCCAAGATTGCACCCTTTGTTGATTTGTTTACAGACATGCATATGCATGAAACAGATTAGTCAATTCGTCAGTAATATATATGCATGTATATGCTAGATGAATGGTGATGATAGATGAGACTAGAGTTCTCTATCATGTCAAAACTCATCACACACACACACACATATAGGAAGCCTTTTTGCTACCCCTGGGTGTAGTTACTCATATTCCGTATCTCACAACGTAGGGAGTATTTTGCGCAATCGAGAGTATGTATGTGTAGTATACGAGTATATAAACCACTTATGTGGTATTTATACATTTTTAGAGGTGGTATGTTAATTTTTTAGATATACTCCTTTTTATATACGAATATAAAGGTATTTACAAAATATACTAAAACTATGAACTCTCTTGCAATTTTTTCATGTAGTTTGCATTGGAGTATCTTGTAATTAGTATATGAATATACCTAAAGTGATAAATGAGTATACTAAGTTCTTTTAGGTGGTATATCAGAGATGAGAGTAACTACACCGGGGAGTAGAAAGTATTATATATATATATATATATATATATATATATATATATATATATATATATATATATATATATATATATCAGTTTTATATTTCTTTCAGAGTATGGGCATACCTGAGTTCTAGATCTTTGCAGCTCCTGTTCCAGCTGGGACATCCTGATCCTGCTTGTCTCCAGGTTTTGAATGTAAGCCTACACACATTGACACACAAAAGACAAATGAAGCGTCAATATATATCATCATTCATACAACAAAGTCTTTGAGAAATGTAAATTTTAGATTTTTTTCTCGAGAACGTGCAAAAGATTTTTCACACATTTCATTAAGACGAAAGAGTTTTACAACGACGTCATATATATATAAGCCTAAGCTCTCAGGCTATAACAAGATATACATTTGTTTATAGTTACGGTGCTAAGGAGATGCAATTTTCAGATGAAAATTATAATGCAGGGATTCTGCATGTGCTTGTACCTACATGCACTATCTCATCCATTAATGCATTCCGTCTAGAGAAAAATCACCGCGAAAAGTAACCTGCCACCAACCAGACCACGACGGGCCATTTCAGCCAAAGACTCACCATGCTCGTTATATACCCCAACTTGTTTTAACTTAAGAATATTGTTAGGTGAACGCCGGTAATTAATCAGGTTAATAAACTACTAGTAGCGGTAATTAATCATTAATTATAGTACCTTCTTCCTAAGCCTGCTCTTCCTCGCGGCCTCCCTGTTCTGAGCAAGCCTCCTCAGCGTCTTGGCGTCCGGCGTTCTGGGGCCCTCGTGTTCTGAAGTCGACGGCGGCGTGCCGCCCTGCTGCTTGCCGCCGCTGCCACTTGTTCCTTCTCTCTGATACGATCGATCGCAACCCGATCATGTCATGGATGAGCTCAGCAATAATGTTATAATTAAGCGGTATATATACACATGCATATGCATGTACGCATGCACGTAGACGGTAGACGTAGAGAACTGACCTTGACAGCAGCCTTGCCGTCGACCTTCCCCGAGGCAAGCTGCTCCGGCGCCGGATCAGCCGGCCTCGACGACGACTGGTTCGAGGGCGGCCGCTTCGAGGAACCGGCGGCGACCATGCCCGGCGCCGAGTTGGTAGGCATGGATCCCTGCAGGAAGCAAAGGTTGTGGGAAGAAGATCCATCGATCAAGATATCGGTCACAATTAAACTCAAGTCAAGAGAAAGTGATCTAATTAAGGCAACACTCCGTCATGAAACTCGACGCAACAAATTTGTACACAGAAGCAAATAAATAGCAAGGTCAGAAATTCGAATGATTTGCATAAAAATTATCATTCGAACGATATATAGCCATTCTGGTAAATTAATTAAGTCTCTGAGAGATAGCATGCTTGCATATGAATTTGTGCGAAAATGCTCATACCTTCGGAGGAGGTTCGAAGGCGTGCATTGGCTGGGAGGGGAAGATGTTGAGAGTTACTGCATGTATGCACACACATGAAAGAAGAAGATCATATATGCATGAAGAAGGCTGAATAAATGAAAAAGTGGACAGTTTCTAAGTTCTAACAGCTTAACGTGGGCAGTTTTTGTTTCACACACTCGTGGTCGACATATAGAATGTACAAGTGAAAAATGCATGATGTACAAATGGAAAAGAGGTGAGGGAGAGACAGCCAAGCGAAAAAATGTCTCTCCCTTGTTTTAGCTACATGATGATCTTGCAATAACAGTATAACACATCAGCAGGTGTTTGTTACATGTCACTCTCCTCCAACTCTAGAGAGTTTTTTAGGAAACTGACATGTCAGAAAGTAATCAAAAGCTTTTTTGGGAAAAGCATCAAGAGATTTGATCGCCATCGTCGCGCATCTAGCTAGCTAGCATAGGCCAAAATTTAACCGTATATATCCATGTCAAATCGCGGTAGATAGAAGACATGCATGTTTGCCATGTACGATTCATTAAGAAAGTGTATATGGCAGGGGAAAAAGATTATTCCCTGTGCCTTCTCACGGCTGGCTGTATATGCATGCTTACATTATTGACTATGACAAATTCTGAAAAGTTCTGAAGTTTTCTAAGAGAAATAAGCTAGCTGGCATGTCGATCTTACGCGGTTGTTCTTGAACTGATGTTTGATCCTGGCTATTGAGGTAGAGGAAGAGGTGATCCAATTCTGCCGTGTCGTATCCCCCAGTGTACTTTCTGCATTGCAAAATAATTATCATCATCATTATTAAGTTAGTTGCTAATTCTACATATTTTAAGGTTTTGAATGAGAGAAACTTCACACTCCAAGAAAGGGGAGATAAAATAAAGAAGAAACGTTGGAGCAGGTTTGAGACGCTGAACAAATCCATCAGAAATGTTCTCGATATTATGATAAGATGATTTTTTAAATAAAAAAAATGGCACTTTCGCTTCAATTCCCTCTAGTAGCTAGGAGAACTAGAAGGGAAGGCAATATATAAACCGAAGACAAAAGTTAAAATTATTAGAAGAAATCCTTTAAAGGAAAAAAAAATCTTATGGATAGCTAGTCTAATTGGTGCATGTTGCACCATATCGCCTTCTTTAATTAATTATGGGCGAACAACATCAAAAGTACATATGCAAGATTACACAAACTCTGAGGAAGTACCATATATCTTCAGATTAATATGCTTACTTCATCCCTAATCTCCGGTAGTAACCAGAGATAAAAGATTTATGTTGTCCAAAAACATCCTGGTTAACTCATGCATCACATGAAAACAACTCCCAAAGCTCAAAGGGAAAGTTTGGGAAACAAAAAATGTCAAAGAACAAAATTATATCTAGATCGAGAGAAGGCATTACGAAAATTAAAGGTCTACTTTTCAGAAATAAAAGGGAAATACGTTGAGTAAGGATGCTTTTGTTTTGACAAATCAAGAGAACATAGAAAAATCAAGCTGTATAGATATATATATATATGTATGTTAGGGTTTACATGATGTTGCCATGGATGGAGGAGGTAGAAGCTTGGACCATCCCGGTGTGTGGGTAAGAAGCCTGCTCATGTGGCTGCTGCCATGGCCTATCCCCCATGGAAACACCTCCCAATATCAAGAACTGTGTATAGGCTATCGATCTCTTTTCAGTACTATCTTCTTGATCACCTTAGCTAGCTTATCCTCTTTCCAAATAGACTGAATCAGCTCGCAAAGCTGATTAAAAAACCAGCTCCTGTTCTTGACATATATCTGAGCTCTGATTGATCTGCCAGAAAATGATCGGTAGACGCGTGTCGCCGCAGCTTTTTTCTTCTTCTCTTCCTTCCTTCTCGCCTTCTTCCTAGCTATGGTTTCGTTAGCTTCTTCTGACCGGAAGCTAGAAAAGGAGGAGGACTTGTAGCTTGAGGTTGAGTGCTTGTACAAGAAATATAAGGGAGTGGTTACAAACCATGGAAAAAGTAGACAATAATTAGACTTTTTTTTTAAAAAAGGTAGAATACGATGTGTGATTGGATCGAGTCGATGGGGCGACTGGCTGTTGAGCCCTTATTTATGGTTGTTTCTGTTAGAATGATCTCGGGGCATTTGGCCCAACGGCCAAATGCCCACCCCTCCGATCGCGCCCTGATCGGGGGCGACCAGCCCAAGATGGCTGGTGGGCCCCTGTCACCAGCGCCATATAAAGGAAGGATGGGGCCGGCTGCACGAGGTACGAGATTCACCGGTGTGCAAACCACAAACCCTAACCTACAAAGCCCTAGATCCGATCTAAGAGGGCGGCGCTCAAGTGACGGGAAGCACCACCGCCCGGATCTCCGTCGCCGAGAGTTCGCCTCGCTCGGGGCGTTCGCCGTCGAGTCCGCACCTCTCCACCGACGTCGGCGCCCTAGCGCAGACCTTCACCTGGACGGACGCAATGGCCAACCCTACCTCCTCTACGACCGACGGTAACACCTCTCTCTCTCTCTCTCGGTCACTCTTGGACCCGATCCAAAACCCAGTGAAACCCAGATCCAAAGAGATCAAAAGAAGAGAACCAACAATGGTATCAGAGCCATCTAGGCTCAGATCCGGATGGCAAAAGAAAAGCACGGAGAAGATCCAAAAGAAAAGAACCGGTAGAACCTAACCTAGATCTGGATAAGGCCAAGGACTTACGGCCGTGAGGAGGATCGGGCGAGCCATGGGCTCGCCGTCGTCATGTTGGCGTGCGGTGAGACCGGTGGCCGTAAGGTCGCCGTTCGTTGGGCGCGATTCCTCCCGAGCGTGTTCGGCGTGTGTGCAAGGCGCGACACGGAGCCGCTCGGCGGCGGCGTGCTCCCTCTCAGGGAGGCGCGCCGGCGAAGGCCCATGGCGGCGCCTTGTTCGCCGTCTCGTTCCGCTCCGTGCCGCCGCTTTTTCGCTCGGGGAGCGAGGAGAGCGAGAGAGAGAGAAATGAGTTAGGGTTTGAAGTCGCGCGTGTGTTTTTGTTCGGCGAAAAAGCGCTCCGCCGTTCGATTTGCATCAACGGTGAGATCGAGCGATCGGAGCGGATCGCCGAGCGGCTCGGATCTTGTGGAATCCGGTAGTCGGATGTGAATCAAGCGGCTAAAACCGACTAACGAAAACCCTAACGGCCGGCGTGGCGAGCCGCCTGATAATGAATGGGTGAAATCGGTGGGTTGGGCGAATGGCGGTTTAAACGATAAAATGACCGGTTTGCGATAAATCGGCGGTTATGAGCAGTAAAATCGAGAAAATTGAATTTAATTGTTTTGAAGCAATTTTGAATGAATTTCAATAGAAAATTGATTAAAATCTCATTAAATTTTGCACCAACGTGTTATTATTTCAGAGATTAAATGTATATGATACAATGCTTACGAATAATTGATTATTTTAGAATAATTAAAGTTTCATTGCAAAAGTTAATGTTGATAAATTCTTTTAATTAAATTCAAATCAACGGGAGAATTTAATTTTTTAAGAATTGTTGTAAGTTATGATATTGTTATTTTCGACCAAAGTTGATAATAACAATATTATAATTTTAATTGATGTTTTTATGCATTGTTTCTATTTACGCTTAGCGGTGATATAGTTTTAATGTATAGATATAATTGATTTAATTGTATGTCGTATTTTTGACCAGCGTTGGAAATAAGGCATATAATTTTCATGTTTTGTTCTCACTTTATTTGAACTAAATTTTGAGGAGGATACAACTTGATGAGTTGTATCGGAGAGATCCCACTCTCAAAGGAGATAATTATGGAGAGTGGAAGAAAAGATAGACTTAGCGTTTATCTTAGTGAGGTGGGTGGGTCCTCACTATAAAGACGACCCATGAGCCTCGGCACGGTGAGGGTCAAAATGAGGATGATCTTGCTTGGCGAGAAAAGGCAGAGAGATCATGCTCCCTTACGGATGTCTTATGACCTAGAGCATAAGAAATGGACCACGACCAACAAGAAATGTATGGTGTGATAAAGAATACGATTGAGCACGCAATTGTGGGCTCAATCATGACTATGACTTATCACAGAATACCTTGATAAAATAAAGAGTCGGTTCTTGGCTCTTCAAAGACATATGCAACCTGACTTATTAAGCGACTTGTGTGAAAGGTATACGGTGGTGGGATAAGAGAACACATATTGAGGATGAGCAACTTGGCATCAAGCTTAAACCAATGGATTTGGCACTCAAGGATGAGTTCCTTATTCACTTGATTTTTGCTTCATTGCGAGAAAAGTTTGACACTTTTGTTGTCAATTACAATATCTGACCGATAAATGGGACTTAGAAAAATGCATAGCTATGTGTGTTCAAGAGGAGGAAAGAATTAAAACCTCACATGGTGGATCTATCAACTATGTGAAGGATAACAAGAAAAAGAACTTCCAGTACCTCCTTCTCAAGGAACAAGGGAAAAGCCTCATCCATCGCCTCAATGAGAATAAATTTCTTTGTAGACAAAGATCGGTGCCTTCACTGCAGAAGAAGAGGACACTACAAGAAGAAGCATCACGATTACTTAAAGATGATAATGGCAAAGAAAGGTGAGAACATTATTACATTCATAAATGAATGCTTGTATGTACAATATTCAAAATCCACTTGGTGGATTGACTCGAAACAACTGTTCATGTTGCTAATTCCTTCTGAGGATTCCGTTCGACGAGGACTACAAAGAAAGCGAAAGATGCATTAAAGTCGCAAATGGAGTCAAGCGAAGTTGAAGGTGTTGGCGATCTTTCATTAGAGTTAGCTAATGGCTCCAATCTTTACTTAGAGATGTTCTTTTTGTTCCTCTTTCTGAGAGGAATTTGATTAGCGTTTCCAATTTGGACAAAGATGGTTATGATTGTAATTTTGGCAATGGCAAGTCACGAAATATTATTTAATAAAGAATGTGTTGGTCTTGCCATATTACAAAATGAGCTTTATTTGTTATCATTGTGTGATGATGTGAATGTCGTATGCGATAATGGGAGCGTCGCGTGCGAAAGTGAATGAATCTCGTCTCGAATGTAAGCGAAGCGAAAGAGAACTCATAATGAATCGTCGAAATTATGGCTTTGTCGTTTAGGCCATATTTGAGGGGGAGAATAGAAAGACTAGTTAAGAATGAAATTCTTCCTCTATTAGAGTTCTCGGACTTAGAACAATGCAGAGAATGCATTAAAGGAAAAATGTAAAGAAAATTAAGAAAGGCGCAAAAGAAGCACGGAGTTCTACAAATTGTTCACACGGACATTTGTGGTCCTTTTCTGTGAAAAGTGTGGATGGTTATGACTCGTTCATAACATTCACGAATGACTACTCCGTTATGGATATATTTATCCAATCAAAGGAAGAAATGAAGCCTTGGATAAATTCAAGATATTTAAAGTGAAGTTGAAAACCAACACGATTTAAAGATTAAGATAGTTCGATCGATGCGTGGGGAGTACTACGATCGACATACCCCATATGGACAAGTTCTGGACCTTTTGCGAGGTTTTACGGGAAAATGGCATAGTGGCGATATTCTACACCGGCGAACCTCGGCAAAATGGAATAGGTGAAAGACGCAAGCCGTACCACGATGGATATGGTGCGAAGCATGATGAGCTACTCCACACTCCCATTGAGGTTATGGATGGGGCGTTGAAAACCGCCATTCATATTCTCAATAGAGTGCCTAGTAAGTCGGTGCCCAAAACAATGCATTTGAGTTGTGGACGAGGAAGAGTTCCTCACTAAACCACTTACGTGTGTGGGGAGTCTGCTTGAGGCTAAAGTATTTAACCCAAACCTTGGGAAGTTTGATCCCAAAGCGATGAAGTTGCCATTTCATTGGCTACCTAAAAAGTCAAAAGGTTTTCGTTTCTCTTGTCGAGACGGATATACAAAGTTTGTAGAAGCGAGACACGCTGTCTTCTTAGAGGATAAAATGATGAGGGAGCATGGTAGCTCGAGAGATTGATCTTGAAAAGAAGCGGGTATATGTGCCCCTCCGATGATTCAAGAGCCATTCTTCACACTACTGCTTTGTCGATGCACCAAGCGGTACAAGACAACTGTGGTGCGGCTTTGTTATTGTTCCTCTTGTGGCAACAATGAATGAGAATGATGAACCCGTTCTTGAGGATCCTATAGAACCCATTGCCACAAATGAGGGGAACAAATGACCTCAAGCAGAAGATGTACCAAATGAGGAGGCCCAGGAGGTCTCAAAGAGTAAGAAGATCGGCTATTTCGATGATTATCAGTTTATCATCTGAGAGGAATTTCAAATGGAGGATGATCCCACCTCATTTGAAGAAGCCATGAAGCGAAAATTCTTCAAAATGGCTTGAGGCCATGGAAGAGGAAATGAGGTCCATGAAGGCTAATAAAGTGCGGGACTTGAAATTATTCCTAAAGGAGCCAAAGCAAGAGGGTCGTAAATGGGTCTACAAAACAAAGCTTGACTCCCAAGGGAATGTAGAAAGATACAAAGCGCGACTTGTGGCAAAAGATTTTACGCAAAGAGAAGTGATTGATTACAATGAGACCTTTTCTCCAGTCTCCTGTAAAGATTCCTTCAGAATCATAATGGCATTAGTAGCACATTATGATTTAGAGTTACATCGAGATGGATGTAAAGGCGGCATTTCTTAATGGGGATTTGGAGGAAAATGTTTACATGGCACAACCGAAAGGTTTTGTCGTGGAAGGAAATGAAAGAATGGGATGCCGCCTAAAGAAATCGATTTATGGGTTAAAGCAAGCTTCAAGACAGTGGTACTTGAAGTTTGACAGTACAATAAGAAAATTTGGGTTTAAAGAGAATGTAGAGGACAACTATGTCTATACAAAGTTTAAAGATGGGAAGTTTATCTTCCTAATCACGTATGTGGATGATATCCTCTGGCTAGTAGTGATGTTGATGCTGCTCTTTGAGACGAAGAGATTTTGTCCTCAAACTTTGATATGAAAGATCTTGGTGAAGCTTCGTTCGTTCTAGGGATCGAAATTCAGGGATAGAAACAAAGGAATATTGGGACTATCACAAAAGACATACATAGAGAAAGTCTTAAAGAAATTTGGGATGCATAAATGTAGTCCTTCACTGCACCTATAGTCAAGGCGGCGGATATGGGGATTTTCAATGCCCGAGAACCGATGAGATCGATCAAATGAAAGCGGTTCCATATGCTTGGTATCGGAAGCTTACGGTATGCTCAAGTGTACACATACGACTTAGCTTTTATTCTGGGTTACTTGGCGATTCGAGCAATCACGAATAGAACATTGGAAATTGATAAAGAAAGTCTTGCGTTATTTGCAAGGAACAAAAGGCCTCATGATGACATCTGAGAAGATCGATTTACTCCATATAGTGGGGTATCTGATTACGATTTTGCGGGAGATGATAGAAAGTCGACATCCGGATATGTCTTCACTCTCATTGGAGGAGCTATATCGTGGAAAAGCTCAAAGCAAACCGTCACTACATCGTCCACAATGTATCGAGTTTGTAGCATGTTATGAGGCTACAGGCGGTGAGCGGCTAAAGAAGTTCATACCGGTTTAAAAGTGGTTGGCGACATCAATAGACCACTTAAGTTGTGCTGCGATAATGAACCCGCGATGAATGTATGCCCACAACAATAAGTCAAGTGGTCTTGCCAAACACATTGACATAAAGTACTATGTTGTGAAAGATAAAGTTCGGGATCAAATTATAAGTCTTGAGCATATAAGTACACTTAAAGATGTTAGCGGATCCGCTTACTAAAGGCTTACCACCCAATGTGTTCAGAGAACATATAGCCGGCATGGGTTTAAGGGAAAGCCTATGAATCCTGGACTAAAAGATGGCCCAAAAGATTAAAGTAACTATTTCAGAACAAGGAGGTGTATTGTAGCTGTTGAATCTATCGGCGATTGGCCGTAGCGATGAGACACGTTCTATACACCAAATTTGTGATGGAATGAGTAAAGTCAAAAGTAATTAAAGATAAAGCAAAGATTGAGATCAAGGGGGAGAATGTTAGAATGATCTCGGGGCATTTGGCCCAACGGCCAAATGCCCACCCCTCCGATCGCATACGATCGGGGCGACCAGCCCAAGATGGCTGGTGGGCCCCTGTCACCAGCGCCATATAAAGGAAGGATGGGGCCGGCTGCACGAGGTACGAGATTCACGGTGTGCAAACCACAAACCCTAACCTACAAAGCCCTAGATCCGATCTAAGAGGCGGCGCTCAAGTGTGAGGAAGCACCACGCCGCCGGATCTCGTCGCGGAGAGTTCGCCTCCGCTCGGGGCGTTCGCCGTCGAGAGTCCGCACCTCTCCACCGAGCGTCGCCCTAGCCTTGAGACCTTCAACGACGGACGCAATGGCCAACCCTACCTCCTCTACGACCGACGGTAACACCTCTCTCTCTCTCTCTCGGTCACTCTTGGACCCGATCCAAAACCCAGTGAAACCCAGATCCAAAGAGATCAAAAGAAGAGAACCAACAGTTTCCCCCCTTTTGCTGGGGTTTTATACTTGCTATTTGATCTCGTGTATACGTTCATAAAAATATATATATTGTGTCCATCATATTGGGATACTATGTCTTTCGATCGGGGTCCGTAGATTGCTACTGTTCCAAATGTTTGATTTATTTCGAGGTAGTCCGGAAGAAACAGGTTTTGGTTGCAGATGTTTTAGGAACTACGCCTTTAATATTGAGTTTTAGAAGAGCGGTTATTGGATTAAATTTGATTGTTTTTTTGAGAATAGCTAGTGCTCATCTTGCCATGGATAAGGATATGGTCAGTTGGAATTTGCATAGAAATGGACAATTTTTCGTCAAATATATGTATGTTGTTTTGGGTGATACTAATTATCGTTTTCGATGTCAAAAGTTATGGAAAGTTAAAGTACCCCTTAAGAAGAAAAAAAATTTGTAGTATCTTTGTAGAGGAGTTACTCTGGCTAAAGATAATTTATCAAAATAGAACCGAAGAGGTGACACAAATTGCTACTTTTATGATTAAAAAAGTGACTATACAATATTTATTTTTTGATTGTCGCTTTGCCCGTTTTGCTTGGCGCATAGTCCAAATTGCTTTTAATATTAACAGACCTAATATTATTCGTAATATCTTTTGGAACTAGTTATTAGGTCTTAATTCGGATTCAAAAGCAACTATTTTGGTGGGGCGGCGACACTGTGCTGGTCTATATGGTTATATCGTAATGATATCGTTTTCGACAAGAAAATTATTGATCATCCTCTACAGGTTATGTCCAGATGCATCTATTGGATTCACTCTTGGTCAGCTTTGCAATGCAAAGGAAGACAGAAGGCCTTGGTAATTGGGAGCAAAGCATTGGAGGTTATTACAAGGGAGATCTTCACAAGAATGAGTGGAAGTTATGTTATAGGCTTCGAGATGTTTGAAACATTTTTATGTCTTTGTTTATCTTCAGAAGGATGTTTTCTGTTTTTACTGTTTTTGTTTTGCCGTTGTTTCATGTTTTTTCGGCGTTTGTTTTGCCGCTCATTATGGTTTATATATTTCGCCTACTTACGAATTCTTCGGTATTTGTAATAAAATTTGGGATGTGTGTATCATCGGATACAGAGTCTAGGAGAGGTTTTTCTCTTCCATTATCTAATTTTTTTTGGATAGGGTGATTTATTTGGATCGGGGTCGTATATTGCTATTTATTTGGATGTGTGGAGCAGTGTTGTGCGTACGTATGTGTGGCTGACGATAGATATGATCGAGTTTAATCGGGGGTCTAAATTAAAGAAATTGACGGCTTGACAATATTGTGCGGCAGTGCTGTATGTAGGATTAAAAAAAAATCAGAATCGGGCACTGGCATTTTCCCGGTCGTTGACTGAAAATGATAATCGATCTGTTACCGAATTTATCGGAAAAAATCCGAATAAAATTTATTTAAATTTACTTAAAACTAATAAAAATTCAAAAACTGATATTTGAATTTACTAGATCGGTCCGTTTTCGTTCCCAATTCTATCGGCAAGAGTCGACTGTTTTTTTTAATCTCCGGTCGTACGGCTAGTTCGGGGGAGGAGATCGATCGTTCAAGAGAATGACCTCAGGCTGACGCTGCCAGCTACGTGCGCGCGACTGTCACCTTGTCACCGGCCGTTCCCTCTTAATTACTGCTCCTGTGACGCGATCACAAAACCTAACTAAACTGAACGACTCCGACCCACCCAGCATCTAGACGTGTGCAGTTCTGCAACACAAGAAATGCTGCCACGCATTTCGATTTGTCTGTTAAAAAATTGAACAAAGCAGACACAACAGCTTCGATATTAAACTACTGCTAGAATGTGTTGTCATTTCAAATGTGTACATAGTAGACTCTCTTCAGGCATAACATAAGGTTAAGGTCATTCTCTTTTTCCACCGCCGATTTTTCTCTCTCTTCCGGGTTAGTTAATTAGTCCATGCATGCACTGATGCTTCTTGATCTGTTGATCGATCAACCAAGTTGTTTCATCTCATGTTTGAGAACGCAAGACTCAGCCGGATTGCTCTCGATCCGACTCAACACAGCCTCCGTTGCCGTATGCGCGTCCCTCGCCGCTGCCGCATGCGTGTAGGATAATCTCGACTACTACAGAAAAGCTCATCATAGACGGTTCGTAACCGTTATCACAGACGGTTTTTGAACCGTGCTGAAGACGCAGAGCTCCCCTCGAACGTGCGTGGCCTGGTTCATCTCGAGTGCATTTAACTCTATGTTCAAGCCCTGTCGCTAGCAGGAGTAAAGTAGTAAGCATATATATTTAAATTTATAATTAGAAAATAATTATTACGAGATTGACAAACCTGGGGATCGTGTGTCCTAGAAGCAATCAATAGCTGCATATGATGGCATAAGTAGAATGCGCATAGGTGATCTCGTTTTTGCTGGCGGCACTGCAAAAATAGAATTACATACATACGTAGAATGCGCATAGGTGCAAAAATAGAATTACATATATATGTACGATCGATTCGAGGCGCAATATTACAGAGTATGATATATGATTATTGTGTTGTAGCGCGTACCAGAAATCGCATCCTGTGAGTCAGTGTGGCGCTCGTTCCCTTTTATAAACCTCCCTCGGCAACATAGCCGATGAACACCATACATGATTCAAAAAAGTTATCCTTGTCCATTTCAAACGAAGGAAGATAACAATAGAGTTATGTGCGGAGGAAATGAATATACCTATCGAGTATTCCTTTAAGAAGGGTGAAGTCGTGATTTTTGTTGAGTAGAGAATCAAGGTACAATACCATGTCCCTCTTTGGTACAAGAATCAGAAGAATCCAGTGGAACCTACTCATGTATGTCGCTATAGTC
Source organism: Hsuehochloa calcarea (assembly GCA_036346395.1). NCBI lineage: Eukaryota > Viridiplantae > Streptophyta > Magnoliopsida > Poales > Poaceae > Hsuehochloa > Hsuehochloa calcarea. The sequence continues at coordinate 9,744,087 of CM070596.1, read as the reverse complement.
ATAAACCTGTGTTGAAACGTAATTTGTATAGCAAATATTGAAGCACTTACTTCTGGTTGTAGGGCACCATTATGTAGTCCTTGTCGTCCAGAGCAAGCAATCCTATTTTTATATAATTCTCGACGTAGGATGCGTCTTGGTTGATTGTTTGCTTAGAGACCACGTGTGGGCCGAGGAAACCCATCGGTTCTTTGATTCGACGGGCACATTTCATAATGTATTTGTACATAAGCAATGAGTTATGATATTTATTGGTATCACGTGAGTGTAGAAATTGATTGTACACACTTATAGTGTCCAGCATCGTAGAAGTGAGGCGTCGAGGGCAGTTAGGTTGTATAGGTCAAATAAGTCTTCGAAGCCCACGACGAAGTGGTCAGGCTCGTGGAGAAAATGCTCCCACCCGTATCTAACGGTGATTCCAGTATGGCCCCCCTCCTCTCGGGTCTTGCGCAAGTACCAATCATGCAAAGCTTGACAAGCTAGTCCTGAGCTCTTTATTTCTGCGCCGGAGATCAACGGACTTCCGAGGGAGTATTTCATGGGTTTGTGAGGTGCCTTAATGTTCTTTGATTTCAATTTCTCCTTAACGAGGCGGCTGATGGACGTCTTCCCGTGAGACGCCTCAGGGACCGATATGGTGACATGATTTTCTTGTCCCTTCGCCGTCTTCTCGACGGGAAGCGATGTGGCGGCCTTCTGAGATTTGGTTGAGGCGGACTCATCGAGGTCCTATTGGAGAGCGAGGTCCTATCGATGTCAGCGTCACTAAAGGGTCGGTCGATGTCCTTCTTGGGTCCTTTGGATAAAAGTGTGTGGCATCCCTAGTGTTACGATTTCTTCGTTCGGGGAATCTCTAGCGGGATAGCCATGAAATTGTCATGTACCATGTCCACTGCACTGGCGTAACCTGCGCCCGGTGGCTGCCGTCTTTGCTTGCCCCTTCCTAGTATGGATACACCATACCCTGCCCAGCCTCAATAGGAATCGACCCAACCATCCTCACTTGGAGCTTGCAGGGTGTCGGCCCCTACAAAATGGTACACAATTAGCTAAGGCGTCCTATAGGTCTATCTTTGAAGCATTCCAGAGATGTACATTACCTCGATGTCGTCGATCGGTAATTGCACGTCGTCATGTCCAGAATTATGTGTGGACGCGATGCTACTCCGATGTCGAGCAGGACTTGCTCCCAAATTAACAGGGGCGGCTTGCGCCTGCATGAGTTGATTTACTTGGTTCTGCAAGATTGTTATTTGTTCTTGAAATTTTTCAATAATCACATGTTCCAACCAAGCGTCGTGCTATCCTTGGATCTCTTCCTATTCCTATATGTGTCGGAGTTGTGTGGGAATCCATCCCTCCAAGGTACGTAAACCCCAACGCCTCGCGTGCGACCCGTGTGCTCCTTGGTTCCCAGGGCCGTAGATAGTACATCCTTCGCCCTGTCTACTTTGAAGGAACCTTTGGAAGATGCGGAAGTCAATGCTTCCTGCAAGACCATGAAATTATGGACTTATTAACAATTATGTGGTTCGAGAAATTTACCAGGCGTTGAGACACTGCCTCGTCTGCCGGGTTTGTGAAAGAGATCTTGCCGAAGGCGTGGGCGATGCCTCGCTCTTAACGAGCTCGGCGCTCGTCTGAGATCTCAGCAAATGGTCGTGCAGCAGTCTCGTCCTCCGCCGCCCACTGCGTGGCTTTACCCGCGTACCCAGTGGTGCCGAGTCTGTGAGGGTGAGTGTTTTGTGCCTGGATAGCTTTGTGCGCCGCACTTTGCTCCTGAAATTCGTCCGTCGTCTTCATACGCGACGGCGTCCCATGTATCCGCGACAAAAATTGATACGTCGTGAAGGCGTTCGACCCGTGTTCACGTCTTTGCGTGACAAGCGAGCTCTTGAAGATCCTCCACGCGTGGGACATCGCCCGGCGTAGCGTGCCATCGCTGCGTGCAGTGCGCTTTAGGGAAAGTGAGCGAGGCGAAAGTTGATCCTGGCTGGTCTCTCTGTACATCCGTCATAGACTTCGGGTTGGGGTGGTGATGGGGACCCATTCCTTGCAAGTACCCATGAGACGATCCGGAATCTCGCGATTGCTTTCTTGGGACTCGGCGGGATCCGGCGTCAGCGACCTCCGTGATCGTCATGCGGCCGAGGGCAATTTGGAAATTCCTTTGCTTTCTCGCTGCGTACCACCTTGATCGGAGATCGGGCGCATTGGTGGCGTCGATCGCGGCGAAGCGGTGCCTTTGCCATCTAAACACTTGCTATCTATATAAGTTACGTATGCAATGATTACATAAACAAATAGAAGTTACCAATTGAACCTAAATATATGATACGTAGTAAATAAAATATATGAAATTGCACAAAAAAAAACTGCAAAGGAGAAGGAAATATTGCAAACAGTGCAGTTTTAACATATAGCTAAAATATTGCAAACTACCAGCCCTGTTTTGTAGTAGTGTCATACCATAAAGAAACAAAGAGAAGCAATAATCACCTCACCCTAACAATTTCTGGAATAAATCATTACACCAAAACCGATCAAAACAGAATGAGGTAAATGGTATGTTAATCATCAAGGGATGGCAATGAATAGATTATGTCTTATTACCAATCTAGTGGGTTGTGTGGGCGTGTTTGCTTCGTAGGTTATATGGATGAGGTACAGGAGGGCATGACCTCTTCCTATGTGCGGGAGCCGTCTTGACGGAAAGATAACAGGGGTAGGATGGAGATAAATTAGAGGGGTCAAGACAGAAACTAGAAGAGAAATTTATTTCTTGCTTGATAGAAACTGTGTAGCTTTCCTAATTCTCCTCTCGAAACCATCTGGACTCCTGTTCTTTGCGAAGCTTCTCTGGCGTAAACACATCTTGCTTTGTTTGCGTGAAAACCTACTCCCTAACAAAACCGGACTACTTAACTTCCTCTGGATGCTAACGTGCTCTCTTTGCTATGCCACAACATGGGAACACTTCCATCCCTCATCCATAGCGGTGTGGAGCGGAGATGCGGAGGAGGGTGGCTAACCGTATTTGGATACTTGCTTGTTTTCAAGGGCTGTTTGGCACCAAACTAGAATTAGAATTGGTCATACAGTTTGCTAGGTGGAGAATGGAATGGAGCGTCAATAAAAAATATTGTTTCATTAGCACTGCCATGTACAACATTATTTTGACCATGTAGAGTCTATACAAAACTGAAAAAAGTAGAGCCTACTACTGCTACCTAAACAGTCAATTCCAATTCCAAAGCTAAAACAGTCAATGAGATGTCTTTCTAGTATTTTTCAAGTAGGAAAAGATAGATTTGCCAACACAAAAAGCATCATCGAATACATTAAGCAAGTATACATGCATGTCTAATTGTGCAAATACACAGGCATCTTATTGTGTAAACAAACTAAATATAGATCTCTGTACAAATCTATTTGTGCAAATATAACTTACATGTACATCTAGTAGTGAAATTTAACCCTACATCACATTTCAAACAAAAGCACATCAGAGTAAAACATCTAAAGGGTAAAATGCCACATAAACCCTCGGGTGGTGGCGGCGGGGCGACGACAGAAACCCTCGCTCTCCCGTGAGAAGGGGGCGCGGGAAACTCACGGGTGGTCGGCGGCGGGGTGGCATCGAGAAACCCTCGGCTCTCACGGCAAGAAGGCGGCGCGAGGGAAACTCAGGGAGGTCGGCAGGCGGGCGGACAGGCGAGGCGAGGGCGAAGGAGGCGGCTGGTCGGAGGCATGGGCGAAGGGAGGCGGCGCTGGTCGGAGGTGGCGTCGATGAAGGAGGCGAGGGCGGCGTCGGGTGGTGGAAAAAGACTAAAGCGAGAAGAGTGCACAACCGTTGAGTCGGGCACTTATATAGCTAGATATCACGAGCGGTTACATTATGAAACCGTGCGTGATGACTGCTGAAGAAACCTAATTTTAATATCACGAGCGGTTATGTGGCTAAGTGCAGTGATATGTTGATATCACGAGCGGTTCATTACTAGAACCGTGCAGCGAGGTTAATCATCACGACGGTGTATTAATAGAACAAATGCGTGATGTGGCTGTTTATACACATATGTAGAGCCGTCAGATCTCAACGAACGGGCCAGATGCATTGGGCCGTTCGGACCATTCCGATCCACCATAAAATCTTAACCATTGGATCTTCCACGGGCGGAACAGATCTTATGAGCTGTTCTTTGATTGGGCCAATCGGACCGTCGATCTTTAGATCAACGACCCAGGTTCGCGTGAACGTTCGGACCGTTCGAAAGTTCTTTCGTTGTGAGCCGTCTATCTTTAGATCAACGGCCCACCTTCATTCAAATGTTCGGACAGTCCGTTTCAGACGCGTATAACTTGGATCGTTTCTGACCGTTGGATGTATAATCGACGGCTCTGATTTAGTGGCCCGTTCGGACCGTCCGAAACGTGCCGCGAATCTTAGTCGTGCGATGCCGAATGAACGGTCAAGATTCGATAGGCCGTTCGGACCGTTCGAAACGCGCCTGTGGCTGTGAACCATTGGATCTTGATCCAACGGTTCTGTCGCCGCTTTGAATCGCGCGGCGCTCATGCGGTGGGCGGCGTGCATCGGGCCCATCTGTCGGTGCGTGGAGTGCGCTCTTGCTGCTTGACCTTGGCGATGTCGATAGCTAAGCCTTGGCTTCGGCGAGCAAAGTATTAATCGCTTTATAAAATCCGAGAAAGTATTAATTTGCACACTGTTAAATATGTTAACTTCGAAAAATCATAACAAATTCATTTCAACTCCAAAATGGATGAAACTACTTCTGATACTTTTCATTTTTGATAAACTTAATATTAAAATTGGTTTCAAGCATGTCTCTATACCAGAGACTATTATTTTGGAAAATGCACTTTTAAAATCTTTATTGTTACAAAGAAAATTGTTGATAACTTTGTAAATGCATAACTAAATCTTGGGAACTCAAAATGAGTCAAACTCAACTGTTTTGGACTTATATTAATATTACCTTTTTAAGGTGCATAACCTTCGAATTGACTTGGATGGAGTTAAGGTGGAATTAATTTACTTGAGGCCCAGAGTTATTTCCTTAAGACCAAGTAAACCTCGGTCTTATGGAAATAACCCGGAGGTCCTCACAAATTGATCCACACCAAAAATAGGCATGTATCATAGACGGTTAACGAAGAACCGTCTGTGATAATTTTATCACAGACGGTTCCAAAGGAACCGTCTGTGATGGGGTGTCTAGTATAGCATGTTTTGTAGTAGTGGCTGGGCCCACCTGTCATTGAGAGGAGGGAGAAGATGAGGGTTGAAGACTTATTGCTAGTTCATTTTCGAGACAGCTCCTCGTGAGAAGCAGAATCTGGTGGTTTGGTAAGCTGGGTGTTTGGCACCGCTCCACAAGATCCAAGCGAGAATATAGAAGTAGGAGCTGTACCAAACAGGGCCTTAGTCTCCAACCACAGAGGGCATCGATGGGGGGCTTTGCCCCTTTCTCTGGTGCACCACGGCTTGAGCGGAAGGGCAGCAGAGGCGGCGGCGCAGGAGGCGCGAGCGGCCCGAGCACCTTGGGCACCGGCCGTTAGCTACAACCGCGCCATTCTCCCTAGCCCTCCTCAGTGAGTTTTCCTCCAAATTGGTGTGTTCTTCTTCTCCTTCCGATTTGGTTTTGGCTTTGGGCTCTTGGACCTCCAACGCCGCCATGCTTGTCTCGGTGTCGTCAGTGGTGAACTCCAGACCTCCCTTTTGTGTGCACCCCACTGGTTCCATTCTTGTGCTATTTCCTCTTTGTTGGCGTTGTGTTTGGGAACCAGGAACTTGCGCTCTTTAGGGTTCGGTTTTGGCTGTCTGTTGGCTCAATCTCGGTGGGGAAGAAGAGCTTTGGTTCGGTTCCTGGTGATTGGTATTCTTGAGTGCATTCGGTTGGTGCACTTCTGTTGGTCTTATGCGGCATTTCTGTACCTCGACTTTGATATTTTGGTGTGTCCCAAATTGCAGATTGGCATTGTATCTCTAACGACCTCGTCCGTTCAAACGTGGCTGTAAGATCGAGGAGGAGAACTAGAGGGGGTGAATAGTTAGTTTTAAAATTCTATTGGCTAAAACCGATTTCTAATGCGGAAGAGTAAGACAAATTAGTTTTCCACAATTAAGACCTAAAACAACTAGTCTCACTAAGTGCATCAACAACATAAGACTATATCAATGATAACAAATATACAAAGACATGGAAGCAATTTAATTCTAGAAATGTAAATTGCACAAAGTAAATAACTAAAATGCAAACCACAATGACATGATAATGTTTTACCGTGGTGTTTGGAGACTTACCGGTCTCCCCTAATCCACATTGAGGTAAGCCCAAACGAAATGGACCGGCTCCACGAATTGAGTCAAACACCTCCGAGGTAAGTCCAACCGCTTGGACCAGCTCCAACACGATCCAACACCACGATCTACTCGGGGTTGCTCTTCCTCCACTCCGGAGATGGTGAGAACCCAAACCACTCACAACCGCCCGGGTCTTCTCACAACCTTCTTTGAGAAGCTCACAGGTGCAACACCTCTAAGCCGTGTAGGTGTTAGCAAACTCCAAGAATAATAAGCTGAAGACTCTCACTTGAACGAATCAAGTGTCTAAGTTCAACTGGATACACAATCCACTACCTAATGCAATACATGCACTTAGAGTTTGCTCTCTAAGCTCACTAAGTGCAACACATGCATAAAAGAGTGTAGAGGACTTGCTCTTTGCTCAAGGGAATGAATATGACACCAGCAACCTCTCCACAATCGGCCACAAGGGGGTATTTATACCCATACAAAGAAAACTAGCCGTTGGAAGAGAATCTTCAGACAACCAGGGAAAACTGGTCAGACCGCTAACCAATGGCCGGTCAGACCGCCCTAGCACCAACGGCTATAAAACTAGCTGTTGGACACACTGCCGGGTCGACCACCCTCACAAGAGCAGGTCAGACTGGACCCAATCGGTCAGACCGCCAAAGGAGCGGTCATACCGCTCGACAAAGAAAGGTCCAGAACCAGAAAAATGACTCTTCTGGAAAAAAACAAACCACCAACTAAAAATTGGTAATATCGGTGTGCGATAGTACCATTGAAAAAATACGGTCATACCAGTTTTGGGATCAAGAGAAACTCCCAAAAATATATTTGACGAGGATCTAATAATCCTCATTTTATCTTTTATCTATAATTCTTATTATGGGTAAATATGATGTCACATAGTCCCCAGAAGTACCCCCTATATTTATAAAGGGGAGACCTACCAAGTGATTGTAAGATCTTCTACAATCACCCCCATAGTCGTAAGTCTTACTACGACTATATCATGATCGAAGTCTTTCTCGACCACTACACGTAAATAAGTCTTTCTCGACCACTACCTAGTCGTAAGTTCTTCTCGACTATTGCACGATCGTAAGTCCTTCTACGACTATTGCACAGTCGTAAGCTCTACTACGACTTATACCCAGTTGTAAGTCATACTACGACCAAGTAAACCACGACCACCTTATAATCAAACCTACAAGCGAGTGGGTCCAATTGATTAAGGAATCGAGCGGTCCATACACACTACTATTCTGCGTAGTAATAGTGCTTAAATACCCCATTACCTCCGAATGATAAGCGCGGACGGCGTGAAGAAGCCAATGCGCGGTAATTCGCCATCATCGCCCATTCTTGGCTCAATTAAGGCGCCTCTTGGCGAGACAAAGCGGCTACTTCTTCACGACTATATAAAGACATCAATCGGGGTGAAAGGGAGGCGAAAGCAGAGCAAGTCAAGGAGAAACACAAATCTTGTTATCGTAATAGTCTTAGTTTCTTGCTTGATCATCGAGAATCTGATCAATACCATACACACGGGAGTAGGGTTGTTATTCTCTCGGAGAAGGCTGAACTGTCTAAACATCCGTGTCAATCCACTCTGCGTGATCTCCGTCTCTCCGCGAGATCTCATTTGCAATCATGACGGAGCAGATTATAACCCGAGTTCCCCTACGGAGGATTGCTCCAAGTCGCCAAATGGTGTCTCTCGAGTACTCCTCAAGCGGGAGGCCTCGGCGCAAGTGAGAATCATCAGCGGGAGGTCTTCGTCCTTCCCTCAAATCGAGTCGACCTAATGGAGGCCGAGATAAGAACACTCCCGAAGATCACGAGTACTGCTGCGCCCCTCGTGGTAATGGCAAGGGCACCACAGTCGACCTAATGATGGAGATAAGAACCAACACCGCGCCCCACGATGCAAGGGCGATGGAGAAATCCTCAACATCTCGCACTCCGAGAAGGCCTCAAAGATCGATGAGGAGAATTTTGAGGCCATCCGACGGAAGAAGATTGCCGCCGGAAGAATCTGTAGGGGCGCATTCAACATCGGTCGAAGGAGGTACAAGAACTCGGGACATCAACGACTTGCTCGAAAATCCCAATCAAGAGCTTGCTCGAGCGCGAGATCGATCTCTTTCTTTGAAGAGATTGCGCAAAGGCTTGACTGTGAAGACAAAATGGAAGTACCTCGTCGACATCATTGGTAGTCGTAGTAATCGACTTCCTCGACTACCGATCAATCAAATATTTCACTACGAAGAAATCGACACGGCTATAAGTCGCATCGATCCCCTACTCGGAGAAATATATTTCGATTGGTGATGATCAAGCTCCTCGGAGGTAATCATTCACCGCCGACAAGAAATCCACAGCGGATGAAGTGCGAGAGTATTCCCCTCGTGAAGTGAGACCTACTACGGGACGAGTCGACCTATTCTTTGGTATCGTCGATATCGATCACTGGTGACATTAACCCTTCTTTCACGCAAAGAAGCGCCAAGAAGTCATTACGGATCTGGGCATTTTCGCGACCTTGAGCGGTTATTGGCCGCCTCATTTCGACCGGTGAACATGGAAGTTTGATGGATCTCAAAATCCCATCGAATTTCTTCAAATCTACAACATTTGTCCGAAGCGGCGGGAGGAGGAGAGCACGTAATGGCTAATTACCTTCCTTGTGTGCTTGAAGGATCCGCTCGATCGTGGTTATTAAACCAACCACTCGAGTCGATCTACTCTTGGCAACACCTCTGCGATCTTCTACAGCGAATTTCCAAGGCACATACAAGCATACGGAAAGGAAGGCGACTTGCCGGATCAAGCGAACAACAGCGAGACTTTGTGTCAATTCATCAAGCGCTTTAGTCGGGTTAGTAACTCAATTCGGAAATTTTGACTCATCGTGATCGGGCTTTTAAGCAAGGAGTCCGTAGTAGAAGGATAACGAGAGGATATTGCTTTGAATCCTCCCAACAACATTCTTTGAGCTCTTGAGATGGCCGATCGATATCATTTATACGAGGCGGTCGAGTGGAACAACACTATTGATCGAAGCGTACACTCCTCGAGAGCGGTGAAGTTGGTAAGGACAAGAAAGCAAAGAAGTCCAAGAAGAAAATAAAGAGTCAAAACCACAAACCGATGGTTTCAAGGAGGTCTTAGTAGTGAAGATAAAGAGCCACAAGCCACCAAGTCGTATCTGATCAAGGCAAAGGTAAGCATACGATCGTAGGAGCGACAAACCAAGGTGGTGTCCTTTTCATAAAAAGGAAGGACACGACCTCATGGCTAGAGTTTTCCAAAGAAAGCTCGAGGACTACTACAGCGAAGAAGCCACTCCCACTCTCGGCGGGTAGGGAATACGAGTGGCCAAAAGTCGTCAGATGACGAAGAGATGCCGTTCCAAGATCCGCAACATACCGTAAAGCACATCTACGGAGGATCATCGACATACGAGTCGAAACGACAACTCAAAGCTGCCGGACGAGAGGTAAACTCTATAAATGCTCCTCTTGTCAATAATTTACCGAAGTGATCGGAAGTTACTCTTTCTTTTGAGAAGGATGACTGCCCAACCACTTCGAATCGATCAGGTCGATACCGTTGTGGTCGAACCCACCATCAACAAGCTGTCGGGTCAATCAGTGTTGGTTGATGGTGGCGGTTCCTTGAACATAATGTTTACCAGCATACGGACGAAATGCAAGTACCCAGGACAAAGGTAAGACCGGTACGATACTCTTTTCATGGTATTGTACCGGGGTCTTCGGCCAAACCCATTGGCCAAGTTTCTCTTCCTTTAACATTTGGTTCACCAAGTAATTTCAGGACAGAGAAAATCTCCTTTGATGTGGTCGATTTCGATACGGCATATAACGCCATACTCGGACGACCAGCTTTGACAAAATTCTTAATGGCTACTCATTATGGATATCAATGTCTTAAGATGCGAGTCCCAAAGGGTGATCACAATTCATTGTGACAAAAGATGGCGTATAACTGCGACCGTCGATCCCTCGAGATGGTTGGCCAAATACCAACTCGAGATGAAAGTCGACCTTGACTAGCAAGTCGAAGCCTAAAGCTACACCAAAGCGAACAACCAAGTCAAAGAGGTTCCTCGGGCCGCGAGAGAAACCCTCAAGGCTATTCGCATCGGGAAACTTCCGACCCCAAATAGGAAGGCGCCCTCATCGCCTTCCTCAGAGCTACTTGAGATGTCTTGGCGTGGCAAGCATCCGACATGCCGGAGTCCCTGGGAGGTGATCGAGCACGGCTAGCTTTACGGCTGATAAAGTGCGCGTAAAACAAAATTACAAAGATTTGCTCTGATCGGCGAGATGCTATTAAATCGAATTGGATAAGCTACTTAAGCGGGCTTTATACGAGAAGTCAACCACCCAGTGGTTGGCTAACCTGTAATGGTCAAAAAGTCAAATGGCAAATGGCGTATGTGCGTGACTTTCTTGATCTTAATAAAGCTTGTCAAAAGATGATTTTCCTTTACCTCGTATCGATCGGTTGGTTGATTCTCTGCGGGTTGTGAAATATTAAGTTTTTAGATGCATATTACGGATACCACGGATCAATATGTGTTTAAGCGATGAAGAAAAGACCGCATTTATTACACCATTTGGTACTTTTTGCTATGTCAAAATGCCATTTGGTTTAAAAATGCGGTGCTTCTTTCGGCGCTTAATGCAAGCGACTTTTCATCTCAATTAGGTAGGAATCGGAAGCCTATGTTGATGATCTAGTCGTAAAAGCATTAAGAAATTTAATCATATCAACGACACGCAAGAAACATTCGACAACCTCGAAAGCATCACTTAAAACTTAATCCAGAAGTGTGTGTTGAATTTCTTGGAAAATTGCTTGGATTCCTAGTATACGAGCGAGGAATCGAAGCAAATCTGAAAAATAAAAGCCATCCTCGGATCGCCCTCAGGCCACAAAAAGGAAGTCGAAACTCACTTTGGGTGCATGGCGGCTTTAAGTCGTTTCATCGCATGCGGCTATGAGAAAAGGACTACCTTTCTTTAAACTTCTCGGGAGACACGAAGGTTTTGAGTGGTCGAGCGAGCAAGCAGCGCCTTTGAGGATGTCAAGAGGTACCTTTCAGTGCTCTGTACGGTTTCTCCAAAGCGGAAGAGATGCTCCTAATTTACCTAGTTGCCACGCCACGGCGACAAGCGCGATCTTGGTCGTAGAGCGTGGCGATACAACGGCCGGTTTACTCGTCGATGAAGTTTTACGGGTCTAGGGGCGTTACCCCGGTCCAAAAACTTCTATATGCCCTCCTCATGTCTTGAGAAGCTGCGGCATTATTTTGAGCGCACAAAATAGGTGTGCGTCTGAGTTTCCTTTGGGGCGATCCTCCATAATAAGGAAGCAATGGGGCGCATGGCAAAATGGTCGATCGAACTTGGGAGTTCGACCTCCATTCGTGTCGACGGCCATAAAATCCGGATCTTGGCGGACTTTGTCGCGAATGGACAAATCTGAACATTCGGGATGCCCGATCACGATTCCACGACCGGTGGATGATGTACTTTGACGGGTCACTTACTTTAAGTGGCTCGAAGTTGGGTAGTCTGGTATCTCCTCTAGGAGAAACCTTAAAGTATGCCATACAATTAAACTTTCGGGCCACTAACAGCGTGGCGAGTCACGAAGGTTTGCTAGGTGGTATACGAGCTGCAAAGCACTCTCGATTAAATCGACTACTCGTGAGAGGAGACTCTCAACTAGTCGTGAATCAAGTCGGGAAAGAGTACGGTGCTCTAACTCGACAATGTCATGGTACTTATCGAATCGAAAGCTAGAAAAGCATTTTTAGGTTTGAGGTACAATTCATCCCTCGAAAGGATAATTTCCTCGCATACCAACTTGCTCGAATGGCTTCTTCCGATCTGATGCCAAAAGGAGTTTTCTTGGAGCAACTCCAAAGCGTCTCAGTCGAAGAATCGGAGAAACCTCCTATTGAGATGGCCACATTAGACTACGAGGATACGGATGACTCCCATCTACGGGTATCTTCACAAGGGTTCCGTGCAGAAGATGATCTTGAGACGGTCGTTTATCGAAAAGCCAAAATGTATACTTTGGTCGAAGGAGTCCTCTACAAGCGAGGAACCCAAGGGATACTCATGCGATGCATTCAAAAGCGAAGGAATAAAACTCCTTCATGATATACGATGGCATCGTGGGACGCATGCTTCCTCTGAGAACATTGGTGGTAAAGCCTTTCAACAAGGTTTTCTTGGCCTCTGACTCATGCGATGCTAAAGAGGTGGTTAAAAAGTGTGTCAATGCGGTTTCATGGTGAGCGGATACACCAACCGGCTCAAGCGTTACAGACAATACCTCTTTCTTGGCCTTTGCGACACAGGGTCTCGATATCCTAGGACCGTTTCCCAAAGCTCGGGAGGTTTGAATTCCTTTTGTGGCCATTGACACGTTCACAAAATGGATCGAAGCGAACACATGCTCAGGATAACAACGCAGCGACAAAAGGTTCATGATGAGATCGTAATTAGCGATTTGGAGTTAAGTCGGATAATTACGAACAATAATAAACAATTCGCAAGTGCAAAATTTGAGAATTTTGCGGCGAGTTAGTACCAAGTTATGTTATGCTACATTGCACATCCCCAAAGCAGAGGCGATCGAGCGTGCAAGCGGCCAAATAATGCGAGGATTAAAACCCGAGTCTTGACCGACTTGTTAGCGCTCGGGGCTTAGGTACAAGAATTACCATCGTATTATGGCGGTTAAATGCGACCACGATCGGCGGCAGGAGAAACACCATTCTTTCTAGTGTTGGGTGAAGCCATGCTTCCTCCGGAGCTAAAATTGCGATCGACTCGGGTTGAAACCTTCAACAACTCCGACCGGGAAAAACTTGGCGGATGACATTAACCTACTCGAAGAAAGGAGAAACATGGCCCTAATCCGTTCTGCGGTCTACCAACAAGCCCTACGCGGATACTACGATCGTAAGGTCGACCTCGCGACCTTCTTGTAGGTGACTTAGTATTGAGCTCTGCCAATCCAAGTCTAATCGGAACAAACTTTCTCCCAAGTGGGAAGGTCCTTACGATGGTCGAAGTCACTCGGCCGAGTCGATGCGACTAGCAATGGAAGATGGGCGAGTTCTCTCAAATTCTTGGAACATCGACCAATTCGCAAATTCTATGTGTGACCAACCTCTCGGGCAATAAAGATCCGAGTTCCTTCTACCTCTTTTGCCTCATTTTTGAGTAGTGCTTTTATAATCTTTTGACTATGATCCAAAAACACCCGTTTTCTCTACCTTTGGTGAAAGGCAAGTAACATCATCTAGTCGAAGTCTTTCCTCTCTGCATATGGTCACGCCCACTAGAAGGAACTTCCTAGCATCGACTCGTTACTCACTTTCTTTACCAACATAGAGAGCTCGTGTTACATCTAGTGAAATGTTTTCAAAGCCAACTCTTCCCATCTTAGTTTATTTTTTGGTAATTTGAAAAAATTTCTAAGTAGAGTGCACTTTCTTATATTTATTCGACCACCTTTGGTGTACTCGACTCGTTTTAACTGGTCGAAGGAAGAGACACACCTAGTCGAAGTCTTTCCTCTCTACACGTGGTCCTGCCCACTAGAAGAAACTTTCTAGCGTCGCTCAGTCTCCCACTTTTGCTACTGAAAAAGACTTATCGAGTCCACCAAAAAAGGCGAGCAATTATTAAAGTCCTCTAAGGCGTTTGTTTAACTCAAGTTCTTTGTTTTGGTTCGATTAAACGATCGGAGATGGTAACATCACCTAGTCGAAGCCTTTACTCTCTACATGTGGTCCTGCCCACTAGAAGGAACTTCCTAGTGTCGAGTCGTTTCTACTCTTTCGACCAGTGCTTGACAACCGTAACAAAAACTATAAGTTAAATAAACCTCTCTTTGTTTTCAGAAACCCCATTTCACACACTATTTACTTAGATTGTCCAAACAAACTAAGCAAATAGTGAGAGCTAGGATAAAGTTATTAATTTGACTTCAATTCTTAGTTTTTCATTCGTTTTTTATCTTTTGAGTTACTAATTACTCGACAAGATGATTTGCAGGAAACAAGATGGCCTAGGATAAAGTTATTAATTTAACTTCAATTCTTAGTCTTTCTTCGTTTATCATCTTTCGGGTTGCTAACCGCTCGACAAGATGATTTGCAGGAAACAAGATGGATCATATATTACTCGTCAATGAACTATGCGCCTTACAAAGTAGTTACAAGATTACTCACGAAGGGGAGTGCCTATTGCATTTCCTCGCTATCTTTTTGCCAACCGATTGCATTTCCTCGATCAATCGACTTGCCTCGATTGAGGCGATCGTCGGCTTCAATTGGTTGCACATTAAGCGAGGTCTTGAGCTTTAAGTTTCGCGGGCGTAACTTACTGCGGCTTCGATTGCCTCCCTTATTGATTCGCGATTAGCCTTGAGTGGTCACCATTTCTTGCAAGTTTCCGACTTGTTCCCCAATAGTACTTATGTGAGCGGCTACAGTATCTTCTCGAGGAGTTTTTCCCTCAGAATGTAGCTCACCAAGTACATTGTTCAGGAGTGTGATGTTGCCTTGAAGACTAGTCTTCATCGACTCCATCTCCTGTTGGGTACAAGTCGAAGCCTCGCGAAGTTTCTTGTTTTCGACCACTTGTTCTGAAAAGAATAAAACCGGTCAAACAAAAATAAACTTCTAGAGGAAGATAACACAAAGATAATTGTAGGTAAAGGCATTTCTTACCTACTAGTTGAGAATCCAATTTCTTGACCTCTTCTTCATGGGAAGCAATGGTTTCAGCATGCTTTTTCTCCCATGCTCTGATGTCCTCTGCATTCATCTTAGCAATGCGGACGGACTCATTGTAGATTAAGGTCTTCTCTTGGATTTCAGCCACGAGGCTTCTCAACTCAGCAGCAATTTCTGAACAAGAAATTAGCTTTAGAAAAGGGAAGATATTCGAAAAGAGCGACAGGTAAAGAATTGCTTACCTGTTAATCGAGTTTTCAGGCCCTCGAGTTCCTGATCCTTGTTCTTAGTAATGCGAGAAAACTCCTGAATGACCAAAGATTTGTCTCAACCCGGTCAGGAGCTTCCTCATCTCATCTTCTTTTTCTGAAAAAGGAATGAGAGTTGGGTAAAGGTCAAATTCAAAAGCAGTCTTAAGTTCAGCACTTACTGTTTATTTTTTCCTGCAATCTTTTAGATGCAGAGATGGCTTCTCGGAGTCTATCCGAGAGGACTAATACTTCGTTCCTTAGCTTCTCGACTCCTCTTTTCATAATCGGTGAGTCGGCTAAGGTCTTCGTGTCGCTTTTTAGCCTCTGAGAGGACAAAAATGAAGATAAACATCGGTAGATTGGTTGCAAGTCCTTCTCGACCACCGACCTAGTCGTAAGTTTTTCTCGACTATGTCTTGGTCGTAAGTCTTTCTCGACCACTTCTTGGTCGTAAGTAGCCATAAGCTCTTTGCGACCAATACTTTGTCATGAGTTTTCCATGACAACTCTAAGTAAACACTATACGAGTAGTCAAGTCGAAAAGACTATGAACAACGGTGACTTACCATCTCTCTGCTGTATGCGAGTTCTTCCCTCTCTTGTCGTAGCTCTAAAAGTTGTCGATGATACTCACCGACAGCGGCAATTTGCTCTAGAGCTTTCGCAAGAAGAAGGCGGTGAGAAGAAAGGGAAAGCCGCTTATATATGTATTACGCAAAATACTCACATTCATGGTCGACCTAGCGAAGGTCAGTACACCCGACTCGGGTTCTGCGACTTATCTATCCTCGCGACTTTATCCACCACACCTCCTCAAAGGCGCTCATTATCGAAGGTATCTCCTCTATTTGGAATGTCCTTAGGATGGGGACTCGGTCGCGAGATCGTAAGCGGCAGAACCTATAATGAAGCGAGTCAAAGAAGTCGACCACCGAAGTTGAAATATTCTTCATCCTCTGATTCTGTAACTGTACTCGCTATTTGGACACCGGAAGGAATGTCTACCACGACCTCCTTTCCGGCACGGCGTACAGAGTCATCCTCACCTTCACCAGAGGCTCCTGCAGCTGCCTCTGTGGTCTCTACAACCGCTTCAGAGGTCGAAGCTGCCCTTTCAGTAGTCGTAGCTACGACTTCAGTAGTAGCAGCTGCCCTCTCAGTAGTCGTAGCTATGACTTCAGTAGTTGTAGCTACGACCACAGCAGTTGGAGAAACCACTTCGGGAGTGTAACATCCCTATTTTCAGAGCTTGAAAATCTTTTAAATAATGGTAGCAAGAAAATTCATCATTTGGAATTATTTGAATATTAATTTAAAAAGCTTAATATGGACTTTAAGGACAAATTGATTTAATGTGCTTAATCCCAACATCAACAATTGTCAAAATTATTTTATTTAGATTCTACATGCTTGGATATATTTTATAGAAATTTCTGGAATTTTTCCAAAGTCATTTGCTATTTTCTAATTGCTATTTGCATTTTCTGGATTTATTTAAAGAAAAACTTATTTTAAATCCTTGAACGATCTTGGGCGAAGCCCGCCTATTCGGCGCGCCCACCCACATCGCCCGTGCCGCGCTCGTCAGTTGGATGCTCGGCGCGTGCCCTCATCTCCGTCGGACGCGCGCGCCCATTCCCGCCTTGAGCCGCTGGATCTCCTTGGCGTGTCTCCTTGCGCGATCGCGCCTTCGACGCTGCGCGCAGCGCTCACTTGCCAGCCGTCGGATCGTGTTGGGCGCTGGATCTCGGCCAGCGCGCGCCTCTCGCCTTCTCTCTCGGCGCGTGGGCCCACCGAGTCGTCGTCCTCCTCCCGAACTCTTGGCGCGCAGGCTCCGTTTCTTCGCGCGCCGCGCCGTCCTCGACACGGACTCTAGGGTTCCGGGCCTATTTAAAGCGCGCGCGTGTCACGAGATCGCCCCTCCGGCGCCGCCTTTTCCCCAAAGTCTCAACCCTAGCGAGCCGCCGTTTCACGGAATCGAGCTCCAACCTCCGCGCGCCGTGAGCTTCTTCGCGGTGCGTCGCCGTCGGTGAAGCTGCGCCGTCGTAAACCCACTCCGTGTTCGCGCGTCAAGGGCTACCCGCGCCGCGCTTCGTTGCCCTCGAAGCCGTCGCTCGTCGTCGCCGCCATCACCGCACCATCCGCCGCTCTTCTTATCGTCGCCGCCGTTACGGTCATCTCGTGAGTAGCGGCCGCGTCCCGATTTCGCCAGTTGCGCGATTCGGTCGCACCCAGCGGCTGGCGACGCCGCCGTCCCGGCCGGATCCCCACGCGGGCGTCGTCGGCGTTCTGGCGGCGTGGCCTCGCCGTGTCGCCGCCACCTCGCCGCGTGCTTAGGTGTCGCGGATCAAGCTGCGCGTCGGCGCCACGCGCCGCTGCGTGCCGGCTCAACCCAACCAAATCTTGGTGGCTCGGTGAACCCGATTCACCGTGGTAAAAACCAGCGGCAGGTGGGGCCCACACTGTCGATCACGGATTTTTAATTATTTTCTTTTTCTCGGTGGCGCAAGCATTGCGCAATAATTCGATTTTCCTTTATAAAAATAATTGGAAATTCGAGAAAATCCAATTTAGGGTTTTATTGATTTTTCCAATCTTCCAAAGCCCATATCTTTTGCATCCGAAGTCCATTTGAGCCCATTCAAATTTGTAAATTCATATAAAATTCAGATCTATTTATTTATGAATTTTATTTAATTTTTGGAGTTTGTTTTGCCTCTGTTATTTATTTGTTTTGTTCCTTTTGTCTCGTTTGCGAGTAGACGTCGATACTTGGGAATTTTGCGGAAGAAGGAGCACCTCAAGACCAAGACCAATATCTAGATCTATTCCAAGGCAAGTTATACCTTTGATCATTTTGAACCAGTTTTCAAAATACTTTGTTTCAATGTATTGCATTCTATTTCAAATATTTATTTAAATGCTTTTGGGTGTAGTTATTAATCCAAATTGTTATGCCACCTTGTCTATTGTATGCCATGATCTTTTGTCACCCTAGGTTGGTTAATTATTAGTTGGTATTATCGTAGCGCCAACGTGGGTTGGTTAGATCTGATTAGGCTGCTTAGCCATGCCACGAGTCATCATCTCATGTGAGTTGCAATTATAAATTTGACTAAGTGATTATGGAGCTGTGTGATGAATCTGTGTGTCTTGTGTCTTGTTACTCGTTGATGGCATGTGTTGCACTTAACCAGCGGGGTGGGAAAAGATTTATCTTGAGGCAAGTGGTGGATTCTGTGTGAATGGTGGATCGTGTGATATAAACTTTGTGATTTGGGAAAAGCGGAAGTCTTGCCTTAGTCAATTAAGGACTTAACTTTGTGCGCCATTGAGGCTGGGCCTTCTATGCGACCACATGACTAGTATGGGTGGGCCTAACTTAGTAAGTTATGGAGTCTTGACATTGACAACTCGGGTTGTATTTAAGCTATGTGATGGGTGGAGGTGTGATATGTCACATCGCGGGGCAGTTCATTGCATCCTGTCCAATGGTGTGTGTCGTTCCAAAGGGTGTGTGTACAAATTGGGGCGATAAAGCACACCAGAGTGTCATTGTTTGAGATGAAGTCTCGAAAGGTTTTGTTGTGATCAACTCGATCCGGTTGGTTTCATCGTGTGGGTAAAGTGTACAACCTCTGCGAGTGTTTAAATCAATCTATTCGAATAGCCGCGTCCTCGGTTATGGACATGCTAAGAATTTCACACGAGGGTAGATTTTTATAAAACAAATGGGAAGGGTCGGTGTGTGAGATAACTTGTTCATTTGTGTGAAAGAACTTGTTTAGTGTGTGTCTTTTGTGAAATCAATTGTTAACTTATTATTGTCTATTTGTTTTGAATTACGCTTTCAATCTATTATTTGTATTCAATTGCAAATGTTGCATTTCTGCAAAGTAACCACGAAGCCATTTCTTTGGAATAAGCCATCATGTATAAATGCATTACGTGGTATGACTTGCGAGTGCGGTGTGTACTCACTCTTGCTAAACAAATCAGCGAAGTGGAGGAGTAAATGCTTTGCTTTTGAAGAAGAGTTCTCTGAAGGTTGAGCGTTAGGGTCTTGATCGATCGGTTGCACTGTGGTAAATTGATAGGAGCCACGGAGTTTATTTCGTTTCATTGCGATTATTTCTTTATTATCGACCTTGCATGGCTTAATAAATGTAAAACTTCGACCGTAAGGTCCCAACGATTATTTGTTACTTAAATGTACTCGTTTATTATTATATTCGTTGTATGGATGTGATATTTCATCAATGTTGACCTTTGTGAGCACTAAGCGTGATCTGGACTAGTCACGAGAATACGGAGGGTCAGATTTGCATATTTGGGTCCCGACGAGAGCCACAGGTCAAGGAAGCTCCTTCAACTATTTCCATTGTTACCTCTCCAGAAACTGAAGAGGTGACAATGGGCTTCTCAACGGAAGCATTCACGAAATTTGAAGGAGTTGGACTAAAATAAAGAAAAGCAAATCGAGGATGTGAAAAGGAAAAGGTAAATGCTATTCTTACACTTTAGTACATTTCACATACCTCGCACCTGGTCTTCACGAGAATTTAGGAGCGATCCTCCGACGGAGGACCTCTTCTTCTCCACGACCACGTCCGGTGAAGTTCAACAATTGGCTCGGCTACGACCACGTGCGGTCGTAGAGTTTGAAACGAGAACCGGGCTCTGGTCTCTGGTTCTCTGGATGGCGAGATTAGTCTCGACCATTCCAAGCGACACTACCTTCATTGCGGGTTGTCTTTGGGCGACATCGTCCTTCATAAAAGACATAAAATCTTTCGGATCTCCTTTTCGGTTGCTTAACAAAACTAGGAGTGGCGACAAGCTGCGAAAGATTCCTTGTCATAATAGAAGGGTACCTTAGCCTTGCGAGGTTTGCGCTTAAGAGATTGGTGCTTCAACCTCCTCGGCCGGCTAATTTGCGACCTCGGCTTGATTATAGCTATGGTGCGCGCGGTGCTTTGTAGAAGTGCAGTCGAAAGACGAGCTCGAGCTTGCTCCTCCCTTGTCGCAGATTTTACAAGTCGGCGTCTCTTAGAGGAGGAGCGAGCCTTTGTCTTCGACAACCCAGCGCCAATAGTCATCGATCGACTTCGTCGTCGGCGATTTTCATGCCTACTTTCTATAAAGCAAAACAGAAAAAGAAGAATCACTAATCAGTCGTAAGTTTTTCTACGACCAGTGCCAAGTCGTAAGCTTTTCTACGACACTTTCTTGATCGTAAGATATTTTACGATCACCATTAGTCGTAAGTATCTTCTACGACTATAAAGTCCTAAAGAAAGAATCAACTTTTTGATTACCTTTAGGCGCTCTATCTTTTCATCTGCGGACAAAGCCGCAATGATTTGAGGAACCGCCACTCGGAGTGGCAGAGACTTCTCATAGATGAGTTTGACCCTAGAGTCAATCTCTGCCTGTGAAAGATCTGTGTAAACAGATAAGAATATTATACAATGTTGAGAAGGACCAAGCCGAGAGCTAAGTCGTGATTACTTACCTAAATCGTAGTCTCTGGTTGGGTCTCCTCTCCCGAGTATCTCCACATAGGAGATGCTCGTTTCTTCGAAGGACTAATTAGCGTGTGATGAAATCTTTCACCACATGCCATCCGGTCAACCCTTCTTCTTTCAAGTCTTTGATGGCTTGAATATAAGGGCAATCCGGTGATATCTTCGAGTTGAATCCATGAAGATTTCTTTTGTGACCTTCCATGAAAGAAAGGTGTCTTGAGGTGACTTTCGATGAAACCACCTCTTCCTCCACCCGACCATGAAGACCGGGTAAAACTCTGAATATACTCCTTCGACTTGAGTCGTGGAGCTTGAGCCATGACTTCAGCGATTCGGTTTGTGAGCCATCCCATAATAATATTGGAATAGCTCGAGGTCCATTTGGAATCCCAGTGCGCCTCGCACAAGTACGAAGACACTCAACATGGTAATGGAATTAGGACCTAAGTTCACTAATTCCACCCCAAAGTCTTTCGAGTACCACCAGTAAGAAAGGGGTGGCGGCGATCGGAGCCGCACTCTGTACGCTTGGAAGGCGGGATTTGCCCATTTTCCCCCGACGACCAGTGCTGCCCAATAGCCGGAATCCACTTCACCAAAGCCTTCTCTGGAATCTTCCCGGCGTCGACCAAGATTTTGATCTTGGCCGCATCCATCTCCGATTCCTCCCATTCAGAAACTCTCTTGGCCATTTCGCTCAGAAACAAGAAGTTTTGATTGGGTTGACGGAGAGAAGATGAAACCTAGTCGAAGCGGAGAAAGCGAGAACTCGAAGAACAACGGAGCGATTTGAGGAAAAGGTAAAAAACCCAGTCTAACTCCTGGTGAGTTTTTATAACCGCACGATTGCCACCGCTTCGGAAACCATCTCGTCTATAGGTCTATGGGTGTTGGTTGCACCGCTTCGGGAACCACCTCATCGGACAGGTCTGTGAGAGTCGTTTGCAATTCCCCAGATGGTCCGTTCGAGAAAATTAGGTGCGTATTGTCACCCCAAGCGAAATTACTTTCTTGACCAAGTCTTTCTGGTCGAAGGAAGTATCAATCGGAAGGGTTTTTTCTCCGATCCCCCTACTATGATCACTTCATAGTCGTAGGGGTTTTTACGACTTTTTGATAGTCGTAAGCAATTTTCACGATTGCAACTGCTTCGGGAACCGTCTCATTAACAGATCTGGGGAAATCGTTTGTAATTCCCCAGACGGTCTGTTCGAGAAAATTAAGTTCGTTTTGTCACCTCCAAGCGAAATCACTTTCTTGACCAAGTCTTTCTGGTCGAAGGAAGTATCAATCGGAAGGGTTTTCTTTCTCCGATCATCCTACTACTACCACTTCAAAGTCGTAGGGGTTTTTATAACTTTTTGATAGTTGTAAACAACCTTCTTGACCAAGCAAATTCCTGGTCAAAGTAGCACTCAAATGTCGAAGAGTTTTTCCTTCGACCATTATTCTACGACATTTTCATAGTCGTAAGTCCATTTGCAAATCCTTCACCAAGTAAGTTACTTTCATTTCAAGCTGGGGGGCTAGATGACGAGGATCTAATAATCCTCATTTTATCTTTTATCTATAATTCTTATTATGGGTAAATATGATGTCACATAGTCCCCAGAAGTACCCCCTATATTTATAAAGGGGAGACCTACCAAGTGATTGTAAGATCTTCTACAATCACCCCCATAGTCGTAAGTCTTACTACGACTATATCATGGTCGTAAGTCCTTCTACGACCACTACCCGGTCGTAAGTCTTTCTCGACCACTACACGTCGTAAGTTCTTCTACGACTATTGCGATCGTAAGTCCTTCTCGACTATTGCGATCGTAAGCTCTACTACGACTTATACCCGGATTGTAAGTCATACTACGACCAAGTAAACCACGACCACCTTATAATCAAACCTACAAGCGAGTGGGTCCAATTGATTAAGGAATCGAGCGGTCCATACGCACTACTATTACTGCGTAGTAATAGTGCTTAAATACCCCATTACCTCACGAATGATAAGCGCGAGACGGCGTGAAGAAGCCAATGCGCCGGTAATTCGCCATCATCGCCCATTCGGCTCAATTAAAGGCGCCTCTTCGCGAGACAAAGCGGCTACTTCTTCACGACTATATAAAGACATCAATCGAGAGGGTGAAAGGAGGCGAAAGAGCAAGTCAAGGAGAAACACAAATCTTGTTATACGTAATAGTCTTAGTTTCTTGCTTGATCATCGAGAATCTGATCAATACCATACACACACGGGAGTAGGGTTGTTATTCTCTCGGAGAATAGTAATAGTGCTTAAATACCCATTACCTCACGAATGATAAGCGTCGGGCGGCGTGAAGAAGCCAATACGCCCGGTATTATCGCCATCATGCGCCCATTCTTTGGCTCAATTAAGGCGCCTCTTCGCGAGGACAAAGCGGCTACTTCTTCACGACTATATAAAGACATCAATCGGAGGGTGAAAGGAGGCGAAAGCAGAGCAAGTCAGGAGAAACACAAATCTTGTTATATGTAATAGTCTTAGTTTCTTGCTTGATCATCGAGAATACAGTCAATACCATACACACACAGGAGTAGGGTTGTTATTCTCTCTGGAGAAGGCCTGAACCTGTCTAAACATCCCGTGTCAATCCACTCTGCGTGATCTCATCTCTAGGAGACCCTCCGAATCAAACAATCTTTACGTAAGATCGGTTCTAATACACCGACAACATTCTCTATAAAAAAATTTACCGCACGAATAAGCGGTCATACCGCTGACCAAGAGCCGGTCAGACCGATACCCCACCGCTCAGACCGACTGATACAGGCAGTCAGACTGCCCACTGTCAACAAGGCTAAAAACAGATTGCACACCTTGCTTAAACTCAATTTGCAAAACACATTTGCTAATTGACGCAAGATGCACACAAGGGATGAATGCAAGATTCTCAACAAGTTGTAAAACATATTTGCTAACTTTTAGAATCAATGCCACAAGGAATAATGTATATGGACTTAAACCTTTTGAAAAACACATTCGCAAACTAAAGTCACATGCTACAAAGATTATACATGAGTCTCAACTATTTGCAAAACATATTCGCAAATATTGGCAACATGCTAACGAGAGCTAGAGCAAGCAAGACGAGCTATCAAAACATGATATACTCAAGCTACTAGTCAAGACCCCTCTTAATAGTACGACAACATATACTAGCAATCCGGTCTCCAACTAAACACCAAGATCAGTAAAAGACTAGAAACACATCCTTAGCCTAGGTAGTCATACCTTTGCCTTGCACATTCACTTGAAGCTTGATGATGCACATCTTTACTTTAAGTCCAGGTCCTTAACTTGACATGCATCAACCCATAATGCATCCTCTACTAGACTTCCATCAAGACATGATGGATCTTTTCTTGACTTGATGATCAACTCATGATCATCTCCTCTTCAGGATCTTGATGTGCATCAACGCATGATGCATCCTCTACTCCAAACTCTTGACTTGAATATCATCAACCTATGCTGATTTCCTTTTTGAGTTCTTGATATGCATCAACACATGATGCATCATCTTCTTGAACCTTAACTTGATGACGATTAACTCATGATGTCATCCCAAGCCATCATCATCATGGAACTCAACCTACTTCACCAACTCATGGAAAATGTTAGTTCCACAATGTGATTTTTGTTAATTACCATAACATACCATTAACTCATAATGGTGGGTCAAGATACTTCATTCTTTCCCTCTTTGGTAATTGATGATAACCATCACAATTACAAATAATTTAATATAAAGCAATATGAGTATATATGAACTACATAAGTTTTATATACTCAAGGGATATATTTCAAAGTAGAGATGCCAAATATATGATGATAAAAGAATATGGATCAATACCAATGAAGCCACAAAATATAGAGTGAACTCCCCCTAAATGTGTGCATGCACAAATATGTAATAAAAACATATGCACATATTCAAGTTAGACTTTTAGTGGAGTTCAACCTATATTTTGAATTTCAGGAATGCAACAAGATATAGGAATATGATGTTGAAGGCATACCTATTTGATTTTCACATTTTCATCCAATGTAGACTAAACAATCAAAGTGTTAGTCTCACAAATAGATTTATCATTAATCACTAAAATACTCCATTAACTCATAATAGAGGGTCTAGATTATCCAGCAGCACAGCGAGACGATTGGTTTTCTGAGATAGCACGACTCACGTGCCTTGCCTCTGCTCGGTGGGTTTGAGTGTCATCCGCTTCGTGAGTATTACTATTTTCCATTTCTCACATTACTTTTTCATATGTGTTGTGCTAGTAGAAGTTTCAAATTGAGTCAGTTTGATTAGCTCTAGTACTGGGAGATATTGCAAAGTTATGTTGTGGTCTCGGTTTAAATGTTCGATTATGAATTGATGTCAATGTGAGATTGAATATGATAAATTGATATAAATTGATGTCTTTACTGTGTCAAGCATTCTTGTCGGTTCATTGTGATCTTTGTTCATTTTCAGTTCACTGTGATCCTTAATCATCTTCTGTTAATTGTGATTTTTTCGGTTACTGATATACATAACTATCAATTGATGTCTTAAGTGTTACAATCAATTACATGATGTCAAGTGAATTGCATTAAGTGACTAAGTAGACTAGCAATATTTTATTTGAGCTCAAGACCTAATTTATTTTCAGAGTGATTATCATATTAAAATCTAAGATTGTATTTTTGACACAAGTATTGTGAAGGCCAAGATTATTTCTCAAGCAACTCGACATCTGAAGCAATTAACAAGCTATTAAATATTAGCATTATGCTAATTTTAATTGTCTACATGTTCTATATTTTTAGCATATTATCTTGTTTAAATAACAGGGAGGATTTACATGTTTATATGTTAATTTTGCCATTTAAATGCTGTTGAAAATATGTTTTAATTATGATTAATACTGCTGGAATTAATTTTGAATATTTGCTAAAACCGCTAATTTTACAACAATTCATAAAACCAATAATTGAAGAAATAACTTCCTCATCTGACGTCGTTAAGTCGGAAGTGTTTGACGGTGTCAACTTTAAACATTGGTGGGCTAAAACTAAGTTATGGCCGACTGGCCTTAGACTTTTCTAGGTCATTTTAAATCCTCTGATGTTTCCATTGGAAACCGCTGAAATGACGCAGTGGGAGGATGCGAATAATTCAATCTTAGCTCGTTTGTTAGCCATCATATCCAACCGGCTATTCAATGGATATCTTAACTTCAAGGATGCTAAGCAACTCTGAGACGAACTTGATGAGAAATATTCCAAATGGGATAATGGGAATGAGTCATTCATAACTGCTACCTACTTGAATTTTAAGATGGTTGAGGGGTGGTCGGTGATGGAGTAGCTCCATGAGCCACAACTCCATATACATGACTTAAGTTAGTATGACTGCATCTTACCAGAGATGTTACAAGTAAATATCATCTTGGCTAAGTTACCGCCCTCGTGGCATGACTTTGTGACCACTCGTAGATATATAAAGGAGCGCTTGACTCTCAATGAGCTGTCAACTGCTATTAATGTTGAAGAGCGTGCAAAAGTCGGTGACGATACATGAAATACTCAAGTTTAGGCTCATCAGGTGGAGGTCAAGAGTGCTGGATGCTTTGGAAAATAGAAATTCAAGAATCAACCCTAGAATAAGCTCCAAGGAAAGAAAATGATGAAGAAGAAGGGGGACATTGTCTGCTTTGTTTGTGGAGTGGTTGGTCATTGTCTACTTTGTTTGTGGAGTAGTTGGTCATAAAGCCAACCATTGACGCAATCGTAAAGGAAATGATCCTTCTCCTGGTCAGCATAAAGGTTGTAAGGCTGAAGTGAATGTCGCACTGGCTAGTTCCAGTTCCGAAGGGTATGTATCTCAGGCCTTTATGACAACTCCATCAATTGATTGGTGGATTGATACAGATGCTACTAGACATATATGTGCTGATCAATCTTATTTATCTTCATTTTAAGGTGAAAGTGGTAGATCCGTCCTGATGGGGAACGGAGCCACTGCTACTGTACGTGGGATTGGATATGTTTGCTTGAAGCTTACTTCAGGCAATACTCTCATCCTAAAAGACATACTGTACATGACTGCAACAACTCACAATCTGATGAGTGGGTCTATGCTGTGTAGGCAAGGAATAAAGCTTGTATTTGAGTCCAATAAGGTTGTGTTGACCAAATTTGATAATTTTATGTGCAAAGGCTATGATAGCGGATGCATGTTCCACTTATCCATTCTTGATTTCAATAATGTAAATATTTTTAATGTTTCTCATAGCAATAAAATTCATAATGTTTGGTATTCTCGTTTATGTGATAAGGGTTCAAAGTGTGAAGTGTGTGTGCAAGCAAAGCAATCTTGAAAACCTTTTCATAGTGCTGAAGAGCGAAACACTTCTGCACTTGAGCTAATCCATTTTGATATTTGTGAAATGAAGGGAATACTAACTAAATGTGGAAAATGTTATTATCTAACTCTCATAGATGACGCGACTAAATATTGCTACATTTACTTACTTAAGTTGAAAGATGAAGCACTAGAACACTTCAAAATATTTAAAACTGAAGTGGAAAATCAAGTAGAAAAGAAAATCAAATGGTTAAGGTTGAATCGAGGTGGTGAATACGTCTCAAATGAATTCTCTTAATTTTGTGAAGAAAGTGGAATAATTCATGAAATTACTCCACCATACTCACCCAAATCGAATGAAATAGTCGAAAGAAAGAACCGAATTCTTTGTTACTTGGTTAATGCCATACTACAAAGTTCTGGTATGTCAGACTATTGGTGGGGTGAAGTAGTTCTCATAGCTAATTATGTCCTCAATAGGGTCTCGCCTCAAAATAAAGAGGAAACACCTTATGAAGGATGGAAGGGGATAAAGCCTAACTTATCATTTCTTCGAACGTAGGGATGCCTTGCAAAAGTGCATGTGTTGTTACAGAAGAAAAGAAAGCTTGGTCCTAAGAGTGTTGATTGTGTCTTTCTAGGTTATGCTAAAAACAACACGGTTTATAGATTTCTAGTGTTTAAATCCGAGGTGAGTGACGTCGCTACAAATGTTATGATGGAATCTCGTGATGCGATGTTCTTTGAACATGTGCTCTCTATGAGACCAAATGAAGTCATTGACCCTAATGGTTCAGATGAACACTCTGTTCTTCTTAATGTGGATAACATCGCTCCAGAATTGGAGTTGAGGAGGAGTAAGAGGTAGAGGACTGAAAAGTCTATAGGTGATGACTATGTCACCTATGTCGTGGATGATGCACCATGAACCATTTTAGAGGCATACGCATCCCCAGATGTGGATTACTGGAAAGAGGCGCCCGTAGCTAGATGGATTCCATCATAGCTAACGGAACGTGGGAGATTACGGATCTCCCATCTGGATACAAACGAGTTGACTGCAAATGGATCTTTAAATGAAAGCATAGACAAGATGGTACTATAGAAAAGTACAAGACACCTTAGTGGCTAAGGGTTTCATGCAAAAAGAAGGTGAAGACTATTTTGATACAGACTCTCATGTGGCTCCTTTACCCACAATTCGGGTGCTTTTAGCACTAGCTGCCACATACAAATTCCAGTTACATCAAATGGATGTAAAGGTCACTTTCCTAAATGGGGAGTTGGATGAGGAGATTTATATGCAACAATCCGATGGTTTTGTGGTTGAAGGGCAAGAGAAGAAAGTATGTCGATTGATTAAATCCTTGTATAGTCAAAAACAAGCTCCCAAGTAATAGCATGAGAAATTTGATAGTACAATGATCTCGGTTGACTTTTGTGTAAACAAAGTCGATAAATGTGTCTACTATACGTTTAATGGGGCCGATGGTGTCATTATGTGTCTTTACATGGATGACAT
Organism: Hsuehochloa calcarea; assembly: GCA_036346395.1. NCBI lineage: Eukaryota > Viridiplantae > Streptophyta > Magnoliopsida > Poales > Poaceae > Hsuehochloa > Hsuehochloa calcarea. The sequence goes on along the minus strand of CM070596.1, from coordinate 9,715,260 downwards.
ATTACTTTTTGGGACCAACATGGATGCAATCAATAAAACAAAGTTTTTCCTCTCCCAGAATTTTGATATGAAAGACCTGAGTAAAGCTGATGTTATATTAAATATCAAGCTAATAAAGGGTGAGAATATGATTATTCTTTCATAATCCCCATTATGTGGACAAGGTCCTAACCAGATTTGGATTCAAGGACTATAAGTCAGTAGCCACACCCTATGATCCAAATGTTGAGCTACATAAAAACACTGGATATGGAAAAGACCAGTTTAAATATTTTCAAATAATTGGATCCTTAATGTATCTAACTAGTGCAACTAGACTGGACATATCATATGTTGTAAGCAGATTGAGTCATTATATGACCAATCCAGGAGATGATCATTAGATAGCACTAGAGAGGGAATTTACGTACTTAAAGGGGAACATAAATTTAGGAATACATTATTCTAGCCATCTGGCAGTCTTAGAATGATTCAGTGATTCTAACAGGATCAATAACTCGGATGACATGCATGCTACGAGTGGCTATGTTTTCACTCTAGCAGGTGGGGCTGTTTTCTAGAAGTCTTCTAAACATACTATACTTACATGGTCCACCATGGAGGCTGAGTTGGTAGCACTAGACTTGGCGGCTGTAAAGGCGGAATGGATTAGAGAATTACTTTCTAACTTACCTGTGCTGGAAAAGCCAATTCCAACTGTATTAACTTACTGCGATAACCAAACTGTTTTAGTTAAGGCGAAGAGTAGGAAGGACAATATGAAGTTCTCAAAACATATAAAGAGGCAACTTAAGTTGGTAAGACATGCCAGAAAGACGTGTGTTATCTCTATGGAATACATACAGTCTGAAAGGAACTTGGTAGATCCTTTCACCAAAGGATTGGCGCGGAAGGCCATCTTTGCAACGTCAGAGGGAATGAGACTCATACCCATGTAAAGGCTTACATTGGTAGTAACCTATCCTAGTAGATCGGAGATCTCATGAACTAGGCTCTAGGACAATAAATTGTGTAGGATTATAGAGCATATATAAATGGTCCCATTAGCCGCAGTGTTATTTCTGTATGGGAGGTTGAGCAATATCTCTTAATGAATTCGATACATATATAGCATCGGGAATTGTCCTACATGATTCCATAGAGAATTCGCCTACTTGAGTATGATCGTGAGGTCACGATCAAAGTAAGATAAGGATATACTTTCTTAAATACTCATGAGCTAGATACAGAGATATGATCGTAACGTCACAACCCGAGAGGGAAAAGGGCAAGCCACCCAGTACAAAATGTAACCCAGGCGAAAATTCTCACAACAAGGTATTGGAGGCGAAGTCCTCTTTTGTCTGTACAGAGTCATAGTACTTGTTGCTAGGCTTTGGGTTCAAACCCGCAAGGTGCCCATTGTCGAACGACTGTATATTAAATAAGACTTTGAATATCTTTTATCAAATTGATAAATCGGTAGGGATTGTTGGATATTTTCAGGGCTTTTTGGTAATTTCTCATTTTGAGAAGAGAAGAAATAGAAAAGAAAATGGTTGGGCCCTCTTGTCATTGAGAGGAGGGAGAAGATAAGGGTTGGAGACTTAGTCTCCAACCACATAGGGCTTCGATGGGGGGCTTTGCCCCTTTCTCTGGTACGCTGAGGCTTTAGCGGAATGGCAGCGGAAGCGGGTGTATGATCGAGGAGGCCGACGAGAGGCGGGTGAATATACGATTTTTTAAATATTTTGGCTAAAATTGAGTTTTATGCGGAATTGTAAATCAATTTGGTTTTGCTCAAATAAAACCTAAATCAACTAGTCTTGACTAACTACACCAACAAGTTAAGACTAAGACAATGATTGCGAAACTAAATAGACAAGCAAGCAATTTAATTCTATAAATATAAATTGCAAAAAAAGTAAAGTTCAAGAAAGCAAACCATAAGAACACTTGAACTTTTTCCCGTGGTGATCGAAAACTTACTGGTTTCCCCTAGTACACATTGAGGTGTGCTCAGATCACCGGCACAACTACTCCACGCTGTCTAGGTATCGACAAAGACCAAGAGTAACAAGTAGGAGACTCTCACTTGAATGAATCAAGTGCCTAAGCTTAATGGATACAAAATTCAACACCTAATGCCACTACTACACAAAAGCTCATCACAGACAGTTCTAAACCATCATCACATACGGTTTTTGAACCGTCTGAATTTTTGTGTTTGTGATGACACGAGGTCATCACGAGGCGATTTTTTGAAATGCAGTGAAAAGGCTATCACAGACGGTTCTATTCACGAACCGTCTGTGATAGTCTATTTTCATAGACGGTTCTAAACAAGAACCGTCTGTGACTATCAAAAACGGTTCTTATTTAGAACCGTCTGTGATAGTTTTTTCTATGGCAAAAAAAAACAAAAACGGATTTTCACTTCATTTGGAGCCTCGTGAATGAATCTGATATTGATTTTTGGATTGAACTTTTCGCTAGCTTTCCCACAATAGCCATAGCATCACAGTAGCATCAACTCAATCCATTCACAGAGCAATAAAAACAACACGCCATGCATCACCCACATCACAGTAGCATCAACTCAATCCATTCACAGAGCACTAACACATCACAGTAGTAATCCACATCACAGAGCAAAAGGGGGGAGTAGAGAGAGTGAGGTCGTGGGAGGCTGGGGTGACGAGGTCATGGGAGGCCGGCGACGATGAGGCGGGGCAAGGTGGAGGAGGCCGCAGCGGCAGACTCGGGGAGGGCAGGCGACAAGTAGAGGAGACCGGGGGCGAGGAGGTCGTGGGAGGCCGGTGACGACGAGGCTGGGGCGAGGTGGAGGAGGCCGCGGGCGACTAGCTCGGGGGAGGCCAGAGGAGAAATAGCAGATGAGGAGAAATGGCAGAGGAGGAGATGGAGATGGCAAAGGAGGAGATGGATATGGCAAAGGAGGAGATGAATGACTCTGTTAATATAGAGAGATTTTTGGGAGCCCGCCATTAAGTGCAAATTTTCATTTTCCCACCTGACGAAACAAAAGTATCACAGACGGTTTTACACAAAAAATCGTCTGTGATGACAAATAACAGACGGTTCGTATCACGAACCGTCTGTGATACCGAGAATATCACAGACGGTTCTAACCACGAACCGTCTGTGATGAGTATCTCATCACAGAAGGTTTGTGTATAAAACCGTATATGATTTTAGGGTTTTACCATGGTTTGTATTTTTACCGACGGTGATGACAAATCGTCTGTGATGACAAATAACAGACGGTTCGTATCACGAACCGTCTTCGAATTTACCAAGGCTTGTATTTTTACCATGGTAAAACCCTAAAATCACAGACGGTTTTATACACAAACCGTCTGTGATGAGATACTCATCACAGACGGTTCGTGGTTAGAACCGTCTGTGATGCTTCACAGACGGTTCTAACGGTTGGTATCACGAGCGGTTCGTGGTTAGAACCGTGCAGTGATGCTCCACGAGCAGTTCTAACCACGAACCGTCTGTGATATCTACATATCATAGACGGTTCGTCTTGGAACCATCTGTGATTATTTTATCACAGACGGTTTCAAAGAACCGTATGTGATGAGGCGTCTTCTATGGCCTGTTTTGTAGTAGTGTGCAACACATGCACTAGGATTTTGCTCTCTAGGCTCACTAAGTGCAACACATGCATAAAGGAGAGGAGATGGCTTGCTCTTTACTCAAGGGGAATGAAAATATCACCAGCAACTCTACCACAACCGACCACAAGGAATATTTATACACCCACACATAAAAACTAGCCGTTGGAGGAAAATCTATAGAAAAATAGGAAAACCCATTCTGACCGCCAATTGGCGGTCAAACCGCCCTAACTCCAACAGCTATAAAAACTAGCTGTTGGATGTTGGTGATATGCCCTAGAGGCAATCGTAGAGATGATTGTAGCACGTCTATGTTTATGAGTTATTGAATAAGTGTTATTCCGTTCCTTGAATGAATCATATTTTTCAAAGATTAAGAAGTATGTGACTTGTTGATGAAGCTCTTTTAACTTATATGATATTGTTCTAAATGTATCCTTGGTCGAATATCACTGGTTAGAACACTAGTGGTCATATCGACCAGCACATGTATTGATTGATGACCATGTTTCACCGGTCGTGGATATAGGGATATCGAATCAATAATGTGAACACATGTTAGAGAACATGGTGTTAGATTGACCCACCTAGAGACACTACTGAGATTGTTATGATTTCATGTATTTTCAATTGATCACAAGCAATGATGATGTATAATACTTAGACCTAAGATCAGTATGGTTTCCTACATGTGTAAGAGTACACTTTGGGGTTGCCAAAGGCTACTCCGTAACTGGGTAGTCATGAAAGTAGCTTTCGAGTATGCTATAAAACATGCAGAGGAATATGACTTGTCGGATATGAGATTTGTCCCTTTTAACATAACATGAGAGATATCCCTGGGCCCCTCGATGTGGTCTGATAAAGAAAGTGCATGGTCATACCACTGGTGGTCAAAGAGTTCGACCACATGAAGTTATCTCACACTCGATCGAGAAAGAATTGAACAGTCCATGGATAACATAATATCTCACATGGAGTTCAACCAGATATCGTGAGGCAAAAGGAGAATACATGAGTTGTTCATTCAGTTCGATCAGATACGGATTAGTCGTATGGAGATACGAGCTGGTTGTAATTCGGTCGAATATGATCACTAAGTGGTCAAAACCTGGTCGTAAGGAGTTACGAACTGGTCGATACCAAATATGAGCTGGTCGTAGGCTGGTCGAAACCTGGTCGTAAGGAGTTACGAATTGGTCGAGACTAAGTAGGATCTTGTTGTAGATCATATTGCATTATGGTTCGTCTGATAGAATTTGTGCGTATTTGGGAATCATTATGTCCTACTAGATACCACTAATGACTCGTGGTCAGAAAAGGTTTTTGAGTCACAACTGAACTACACATGAACCTACAGGGTAACACACTTAATGGGTTAGAATAAACTAGTACGGATACGATTTGTCAAACGTGTTCGGATAGGATCCGTCACGGGCACTATTTAAGAAGATGCTTGAGGTTGTTGGGAGGTACATACGAAACAGATGAGACACGCGACAAGAGTTGACGAGAGTAGCTACAAGCCCTAGCCGCCATCTTCTTGAGAGAGCCTTCTCGTGCGACTTGGTGCTAGCACACCGGCGAACGGTGTTCCTGCCCTGGACGTGTGGATACCGTAGAGGCGCTACTGCAGTTGTTGTTGCGCTCAAGGACGATCCGCGACTTTGTAAGGAAAACGATCGGTTGTTGTACGAGGACGATCGACTACGTTAGACGATCGACTACACCGGACGATCGACCACAACCACTACATCGACGCGCTCTTCATTGGACCAGGCTGCTCCAACTCTTCTTCTGCTGCACTGCGCGTTTGGTGGTAACCATCTATGATCACTTGCTTGCTTGGTGTCTTGGTTTACGTGGTAGAATTTTGAATTTTTAGTAAGCGCAGACTACCAGTATCTCTCCAATGGTATCAGAGACATCCTGCATAATTTTTTATCTAGATCGATCACATATACTGGATATGTGGTAGTAGTAGATTGGATCTATTACTGGTTTGGTCTGGTAACCTAGATCGGTTCATTTGGATGGACTTATCTACGCACTGGTTGATAAGATCGATCGGGTTTCGGTGGCAGTAGATGAGTTTGAGAAGAGGTATAAGTTGAGAGCATCGGATTATTTACTTGACTTGTTTATGGCTGCCTTGCATGATACTTCTACTGGTCGGAATGCCGCCATCAGAGTGTGCCGCAGTGCGTGGTTGTATCAAGGCAGTGATCAGATTGGTTCGAAATAGAGTTAATATGATTAATCCGATGATTTTCAAGGCTCGATTACGTGAATAAGATTTATGTCCCGTAAAGGTTTCCGAGAGCGTTGCTCTCGAACAGCGTGGGGGCGCTACCCCTTCGAACCCCGCCCGCTAGCCGGCTAGCGGGACTGTCGTGGTCGTAGCCGTGTTATATGGTAGTATGTGTTCATATCACCCGATAGAATTGGATTCTATGCATAACTCATTTTTGTAGTGATTGATGTGAATAGTATGACCCACTGTGTATGTGATACATGTATGGATTTCTCATCACCTGCGTGTCATGCTGTGAGATAGCCATCGAGCTACATTTTATTGTATAACGGTATGTGTACCGACATGTGATGCTTGAAATTATCGTTCAAAGAATTTCTGTATGAAGTGTAGAATCAACTTGGCAAGACAATCGAATATCTACGATCTGATCGTGGAGGTGAATATTTGATACATGAGTTTGGTGATCATCTAAATAAGTGTATACTTATTCTACAAATTAGGAACACCTCTATACGACCAGGTCCAGACTAGTCGTATGGAGATACGAGCTGGTCGTAGAATGATCGCTTACTCTGTCGGGGATGCCTCAATGGAATGGGGTGTCTGGACAACGAAACCGAACATTGTTGGACATGGTTCAGCCAATGATGAGCCAATCTGATCTTCTATTGCAATTCTAGGGATACGCTCTAAAAACAACGACTTTCACTTTAAATAGGGTTCCATCAAAAACTGTAGAGAAGACACCATATGAGATATGGACCGAGAAGAGTCCTGGATTGTCTTTTCTTAGGGTATAGGGTTGTGAGGTTTATGTAAAATGTTTAACGTCTGATAAACTCACACCCAAGTCCGATAAGTGCTTCTTTATGGGGTATCCTAAGGAAACTATAGGATATTATTTTTTTAATCGAGTTGATAACAAAGTGTTTGTTGCCTGTATGGAGTTATGAACTGGTCGAGACCAAATATGAGCTGGTCGTAGGATGGTCAAAACCTGTTTGTAAGGAGTTACGAACTGGTTGAGACTAAATAGGACCTGGTCATAGATCATATTGCATTAAGGTTCATCCGATATAATTTATGTATATTCGGGAATCATTATGTCCTGCTAGGTACCACAAACTTCTCGTGGTCGAAAAAGGTTTCCGAGTCACAATCGAACTACATATGAACCTACAGGGTCACACACTTAACGTGTTGGAACATGCCAATATGGATACGATTCGTCAAACGTGTTCGGATAGGATCCGTTGTGAGCACTATTTAAGGAGATACTTGAGGTTGTTGGGAGGTACATACGAAACAGAGTAGACACACAACAAGAGATGAAATGAGTTACTCCAAATCCTAGCCATCTTCTTGAGAGAGCCTTTCCGTGCGACTTGGTGCTAACACACCGACGTACGACGTTCCTTCCTTGGACATGTGGATACCATAGAGGCGCTCTTCGGTTGCTGTTGTGCTCGAGGACGATCTGCGACTTCACAAGGAAAGCGATCGATTGTTGTACGAGGACGATCGACTACGAGGATGATCGACTACACCAGACGATTGACCACGACCACGACCAGTACATCGACGCCCTCTTCGTTGGACCAGGCTACTCCAAGTCTTCTTCCGTTGCACTGCGCGTCTGGTGGTAACGATCTGTGATCACTTGCTTACTTAGCGTCCTGGTTTACATGGTAGAATTTTTTTAATTGTCAGCTAGCGTAGCCTACCCGTATCCCTTCATTCGAGACATACCCAAACTGACTACCCTCACAAGGGCCGGTCAGACTGCCAACCAAAACAGAGAAACACCTCCTCTGGAAAATGCTAACCAGGGAGGCTGACCGTGGGGCCAGTCTGGCCAACACATGGCGGTCAGACCAGTTGCCCACCGGTCAGCAGGGGCGGTCAGACCGCCAGGAGGTTTGGACCGGCACTCACCCTGGTCAAACACCTCAGGGGCCGATCAGATCGCCAGACAATTAGAAGGCTAAATGACATATTGCACTTCGCTTCAACTCAATTCGCAAGACGCATTTGCCAATTGATGCTTGATGCAAACAAGGGAAGAAGACGCGATTCTCAAAAAGTTGCAAAACACATTTGCTGACTTTTAGAATCATGTCTCAAGGAATTTGGAACATGGACATAAACTATTTGCAAAATACATTCGCAAACTTAAGGCGCATGGTACAAGGATTTTGCACGAGTCTCAACTATTTGCAAAACCCATTCATAAATATCGGCAAGATGCTAAAGAGAGCTAGATCAAGCACTAAGAGCTATCAACACATGACATACTTAAACTACTATTCATGACCCCTCTTAATAGTGCGATAACTTATACTACCAATCCGGTCTCCACACATCCTTAGCATATGCTAGTTATACCTTTGCCTTGAGCATCCACCTTGGAGTGATCACTTGATGACGAACATCTCCACTCCAAGTTCGAATTCTTGACTTGATAATTATTAGCACATGATGATCTTGTTCACTTTATGATCCTGTCTTGATGTTCATCAACACATGATGATATCACAAGTTTTCATCATCATGTGACAACCTGTTTCATCAACTCATGAAAAATGTTAGTCCACAACGATTGTCATTAATTACCAAAATACTCTATTAACACATAATGGTGGGTCTAGATTCTTCAGCAGCAGCGCTGGAGGCGCGAGAGGCTCGGGCGCCTTGGGCAACGGTCGTTCGCTGCAACCACGCCATTCCCCCTTGCCCTCCTCTTGATAAGCAGTTCCCCCTCTCCCTTTTTGGTAGAACAAAGAAAACATCAGCGAGTTTTCCCCAATTTGGTGTGTTCTTCTGCTCCTCCTGATTTGGCTTCAGCTTTGGGCTCTTGGACCTCCTGCGCTGCCATGCTTGTCTCGGTGCCGTTGGTGGTGAGCTTTGGACCACCCTTTTGTGTGCATCCCGCCAGTTGCATTCTTGTGCCATTTCCTCCCTGTTGGCATTGTGTTTGGGAACTGGGAACTTGCGCGCTTGGGAGTTAAGTTTTGGCTTGTTGTTGGCTCGATCTCGGTGAGGAAGAAGTGCTTCGGTTCGGTTCCTGGTGATTGGTGTTCTCGGGTGCATACGCCCGATACACTTCTGTTGGTCTTGTGCGACATCTCTGTACCTCGACTTTACAATTTTGGTGTGTCCCGAATTGCGGATTGACATTGTATCTCCGACGACCTCGTCTGTTCAAATGAGGCACAACGGGGCGATTGGTTTTCTGAGACAATGCGACTCGCATGCCTTGGCTGGTTTACTGCTTGGTGGCTTTGAGTGCCATTCACCTCGTGAGTATTGTTGTTTTCCATTTTTCACATTACTTTTGCATATGTGTTGTGCTAGTAGAACTTTCAAATTGAGTCGATTTGATTAACTCTAGTACCGGGGGATATTGCAAAGTTATGTTGTGGGCTCGGTTTAAATGCTCGATGATGAATTGATGATGTCAATGTGAGATTAAATATGATAATTTGATATAAATTGGTCTTGAGCTTATAGTTAACTTGTTGTCTTTACTGTGTCAAGCATTCTTATCGGTTCACTGTGATATTTATTCATTTTCAGTTCACTGTGATTATTAATCGTCTTCTATTCACTGCGATTTTTTCGGCTACTGATATACATAGTTGTTAATCGATGTCTTAAGTGTTAGAACCAGTTACATGCTGTCAAGTGAATTGAGAATCGATGAATTGTATTAAGTGACTAATTAAACTAGCAAGATTTTATTTGAGCTCAGGACTTAATTTTTTTTCAGAGTGATTGTCATATTGAAATCTGATATTGTATTTTTGACACAAGTGTTGTGAAGGCTAATATTATATCTTGAGCAACTCAACATCTGAGAGTAATAAACAACTATTAAATCTGAGTATTATGGTGATTTTAATTGTCCACATATCCTATATTTTGAACATATTATCATGTTTAAATGATATAGAGGATTTAGATGCTTATACGTTAATTTTGTTATTAAAATGCTGTTGAAAATACATTTTAATTATAATTAATATCGCTAGAATTAATTTTAAATATTTAATAAAACCGCTAATTTTATAACACTGCACATATCGTGTTTGTTGCAAACCCTTGTACTATATAAGCGGTGGAATAGATTCAACCAAAGTGCTGCGATTAGCACGCTTTCCTTTCACTTCCCATCTCCTTTCAAACGCGTGGGGTCAGACTTGGAAACTACAGGGGGGAAAATGTGCACGAACATGTAATGAACAAAACTAATAAAGGTCAACGAAAAGGAAAGCAATGGTCACAGATTAATTATTGAAAGAAAGCGCGCAGCTTACTGCATGCGATGCTGTCGCCCAGGTCGCCTACAAGAAGGCATGCAGAACAGCTAGGCTCATGTCGGGAGTGACAACAACAAGAAGGTAGGCAGGTAGTACGAAGGTCGATCATGCAAATTTGCATTTGCTGGGGGAAGACCTCACGGAGGGATCAACGGTGATAAGAGAGGGATCTCACGTCTACTGATTTTTTTTTCCCCATGTCTGAGTAACATTTACCCTCAAGCATCTTTTCATTTCTTGTTTGTACATATAATATATTTTTAAGGCAAACATTTTCTCCCCTTAATTGAAGTTGTAGGCACCCTGCCTACATTTTTTTAAAGTAAGTATTGGATACTGGTAGTAATGCACGCAGTATGCTCTCCATTTCACAGAATACATAGGTCCATTCTCTAAAAAAGAATATATATACAGGTAAATGAAGTCCCTGTTGAGGAGCGATCTAATTTTGTATGTACCATTAATTGTACCATGATGTACTGCTACATTCATAATTTTTTTGAGATCTCCGGCACATTTCTAATGCCACAAAATCGTGTCCTGACTTAGTGGGCGGTGTAGGCACACCCATACTTAGCTGGATCTATTTTACTCCCTGGGTTTTGTCACCTTCTCGCCGGTGGTCCAAGGCGTGGTAGGCTTGTGCGTTGAAGCGGTGCGTTGCTGGTGACCTGGCGCCTCGGTGTGGCACGCGGTGCGAAGATTAGCAACACGTTCATCCAGCAGTCACCATGTTCCTTCGTTGGTCTTCTGCAACATCACAGGCCCCGATTCGGGGCGGATCTATTCATATCCATCGACGGCCCTCGATTTGTTGTCGTCAAGCTCGACTGACTCGTGCCGGATCCGAGCGCCCCACCACCGGGAGACTCCGCCAGATCCAGACTCGGCGTCGTCTTCCCTGGCGGCGTCTCTACCGGCTCGTCCTAGGCATCGTCTTCTCCGACAACGCTCTTTATCGTCGATGTCGTCCCTAGCCCCAGATCCGATCGGATATGGTGGGATCTGTTGCTGCCAACCTTGGTCACTGACCTCCCACTCCACGTCTTCATTGCCGAACATGTCGTCCTCGAGCTCAGGAGATGAGTCAAAGAGCCAGAAGGTGAGCGGGCGTCCACCGTTTGTCCTCCTGCTGTAAACCTGCGGTAGCTTCACCGATGTCCAGAGTCGTTCTCAGTTCTCACCACCGAATCCAGAGCCATTCTCTTGAATTTGTCGTTATCACCCATCACCGGTGCTTGAGCCATCGATTTTTTGCCCCGCTGCCTCCCCCCTTGTTGTTCGTTTTGCCGACCACTGCTTGCAGAGAGGGATCGTCGTTTGAGTCGTCATCTTGAGGTACATGACGACTGCTGTGGATGCCTGTGTTTTGCATTTTGGTCCGGTTTCGGGAGAAAGTAGGGCACCTTCTGTGAGCCGTGTGGGAGGAGGGGGAGTGGATTCGGGGCTATCGGTTTCTTATGCACGTTGTCCACCATCGTTGTTGAGCAGAGAGACCGCTTCCTTGCCCTTCATTCTGAAGCTAATTGTTGGTTGTCCTGCTAATGTATGGTGCTTACCGTGGTTCTTCAGCTGTGGTGGAGTTGTGGTTCATATTGCATCTGCTTCTATTCTTTTCTCTCAAGCTTTGTGCAACGGTGGTCCTCTGCGTCTAGCTTGAAAATCAGCTAGAAGCTTTAGCGTGTTAGATGGTAGGGTGTTGTCCTTCCCGTGGTTGCGATGTGTGTTTTGTGTGCGTGATGGTTGGCGGTGCTTGGTGTGGTGCTAGATGGTGTTTGCCCTAGATAGATGCTCTAGATGGGTCTCCTTCCCCTCCTAGTCCTATGGAGTTTTCCGTTGGGGCCAGTGTCTGTACATGTTTCTTTTTTCTCGTGTTTTATTAATGGCGATGATTCAATAATCCTCGATTAATGAAACTAATTATCTGTAATATTCATTATAGATAATGATATTCTAAATAGCCCCTCAAAGCTACCCCTGGTTGCTGATATTTGCATTAACCAAGGAAGGCTACGACCAGTTCAGGTTAAAGGTTCATTATGATCAGGTCGACTCACGACCACCCCATGGTCGATAAAACCCACAGACATGTAAAACTAATCTACTATGGATCATGTACACTATACTCGATTATGTGTAATAGTTAATATATGTGTGTTATTTCTGGTATAACCGTACGAAACTCTCTCTATCACATGCAAGGAGATATCTTCACTGACAACAACCGTCAACCACACGTGTATTCAAGCAACTGTCAAGGCGCCTCCTGACGACACAGAAACTGCTACCCATTCAAATACTATATGTGGTAGTGTCGGCAGATAGAGGGAAGAGGTCCAAGAGCTTGATCAACAAGAGAAGTCATTAAACTTAGTTTGTTGCCATTTCAATAAAAAAAAAGAGTACGGTTGTTACTCTCTTCGGAGAAGGTATGAGCATACCTAAAAAGCTCCTGACTCTTCTTGCATAATCTTGAGATCCGTGTCCCAGATATTTATTTTGTAAGATCGATAGTGATTCATCGAACAATCAATATAATAGGTAGTTCTCTTGCCAGTTTGGTTTAAAAAAAACACTTAATTAGCTGGATCTTTATCATGCATTAAGGGAGTACAAAATTAGGGCTTCGTTTGAACTCGAGGATTACTGTGGAATTTTTATAGGAACTCTACTGTTGTCTACAAAAGTTCTCTCAAACACTCGTGAAATTCCTATCATCCAAACATGGACATACGACTAAGTAAAAGGTAGTACGTACACTAAGCTAAACAGGAGAAGAAAAGCGTAGGTCCATATGCTTGATCCTCTGATCGAACGCATATTGGTCGCCATGTTTTTTTAGGATCAAGATTTTATTCACGCATGAGGGAGTTACAATCATGGCGAATACAGCTCGAAACAAAAGAATTTTGAACTGTTTTGGTTGTATGTCGCACGGAAATTCCCGTTCTAACCCCCTAGCTGCGAAATTCCTATTCTAACATCCCGTACACACCTGCTGCCGTTCCGCACGGCAGCAGGCCCGGGCCGGGTCCCGGGCGGCCGCCACGTGGCAGCAGGTAGGTGACCTGCTGCCGTCGGTGACGACAGTAGGTACCTGCTGCGGTCGGGAACCGAGTCGGCTCCCCCCTTTTGTTTCGAATTTTGGGCTTATTTGGTTGTATTATGCGAATTTTTAAAAATAGTTTACGTAATTTTAAAATTCTAAATATAGTCCTCGAACCACTGCTGCTGTCGGGGCGGCAGCCCGACCGCAGGTGGGTTCGGAGGACTATATTTAGAATTTTAAAATTACAGAAACTATTTTTAAAAAATTCGTACATAATACAACCAAATAAGCCCAAAATTCGAAACAAAAGGGGGGAGCCGACTCGGTCCAAGTACACTGTCTCGTATCCGTCGTAGCTTGTTCAACACGAAGATGCGCAGCAACGTTGATTTGCTTCCCTCGGAACGTAGCACACAGACTGAAGGGGGTCCACAGAAGTCTTTTAGTTGCATTAAATGGCAGATTGTCCTGATAAGAATTTGACCATGACAAAAGCTACCACTTGCTTCAGTTACAAAGCAAGTCTTGTAAAGCAATGTCTGCTTTTTCTTGAGAACCTTCTTGCCGTCAATCTACAATAGTCTCATGCCCCCTTGACATTGTGACAACAAAAGGGCCTTCATCAGAACTTGAAAGCTCAGTTTCTAAATTAGAAGTAGCTATTTATATGTACCACGATGGACAGGGATCCAAGTCCCTACTAGAGTACTAGTAGGCTGAACATATCTGATCTCCCATTTTATTTTGTCATATGATGGACGGTTTAGATAAAACTTTCGGTAGTGAAGAAAAAACGTGCCTCTTAATTTCTCATTTCAGGGTATGTACAATAGTACAATACGAAAGATAGCTTCTACAATGTGTTGTTTTTTAAATATCTCTATAGACAACCCCTCCATATACAATGTCTTATTTCGCGTGTTAGAGTCGACCACTGCATAAGATACGATCTAATTCACTTTGCTCCTCCTCTCTCATCCACGACATCTCATGCTCAATGTAATAAGACTTACAGACAGCTGACATCACACTATTGTACATACTCATAGTCGATCTCTAAAGCACGAATCCACTTCCACGCGCCGTCATGACCTAATTAATCACATCCAATCCGGGTCTTTACCGTACAAATTAAGTAGCTTTCAAATGTTTGTTGGTTGTGCTATTTGCGAGTCCTGGACAACATTGGGTGCATTTAGACGTAATGGATTTCCGAGAAGAAACGTGAGGCAACCACATCGTAGTTTCAACTATCTCTCTCTCTCTCTCTCTCTCTCTCTCCCTATTAAATTGCAGTAGGCGGTGTCACTTTAGTTAACACCTATATGCGTAAGCGCTTTATTTAATTAAGGAATCGGGTTAGGCTTGGACAGCATTAATTATACATGTTCTCTTTTTTCCCCCTTATAACTAACGAGGTTGCCTTATCCAGAAGTTGAGCAAATGGGTTTCTTGCATCTAAGCATGACAAGGAAACAGTGGCCGATCGCTGTCCTATTAATTAACGGTGTGGTACATGAGAGACGCAAACCAACCAGGCAACCACTCCTCTTAGCATGCACCTGATGTGTGGGCTGTACTGTAAACGATATATATATATTTCGGTCGTTCTTTGCCTAATTCAGTTGATGGGATACGATCGAGATGTGTGCACCAAGATCCTCGAATTCTCTTTTGCAGGGCTTGCTTCGTGTGTATACTCGACAATTTTTTTATATATATAGAAATTCTTTTTTTTTTACTTCCAGAAGTAATTACTCCTTATATCGTATCTCGCAACATAGGCAGCCATTGCGTATGCGTGGCATTCAGGAAGACGTTTCCCAGTCTCGCTGTCTTAAATTAAAAAAAAAAAAGAAGTCTCGCAATCTTAAAATGTGAGATGAGGGGGACTGAAGCAAGTACTTTGGGTACTTGCATAGTTGCATTAGTGATTAGCCATGAGGGGAATTGGCATGTGACATGAAAACGCGAAAAGAAAAGGAATGCTAATCAAACACAATTAATCCAAAGCACCATACGAAATGAAGTTGTTGCAAAGTACGTACACGTAGCAGGACATGTCTCTCAGACTAGTCAATGCTGATTTTTTTTTAGTGTTTATCTTATGTTAATGGAATAAGTCCATTCCACCTGAACTATCGTGTTTGTTTAAATTTCAACCCTTAACTACGAAACTGGATAACTTATGTCTTTAACGGTCAAAACCGGGTATATTACCCCATCCCCCTGAGGCCTTTCCGTCCTGGTTTTGCCAACCTGGCATCTACTTGTGTACGACCACATCAGCGTCCTCCTCCCGTTTCTTCTTCCTCCACCACTTCCACTTCTCTGGTGTCCAGCACGGCGAGCACAACACTAGGGTCGAAGGTAGATGAGAGCGCACCGGCGCCCGTGGTGCAGTAGGCTATATCGGGGTGGTGCTGGAAAATGGAGGAGGTTGCGCATTTCTTCGAGCAGGTCTGGCATGGCTGGGACGGGGGAGGAGGAGGACGCGTACAAAAAGCAATGCCTTTCCATCACTCCCCCACTGAAAAATCAACTCCGTCGCCGAGGGGTCCGAGCCCCCGACTCCTAGGTCACCGCGATCGCCTCCTCCCCCTAAGAACTTCTTCAGGGCTGCCACGGGTGCTAGCGTCGAGGTCGACGCCGACGTCGACATGTGCTCCATCTGCCTCTAGGAGTATAGTGACTACGAAATATTGCACCAGGATCGAGTTCGTCAAAAGAGAAAAGGGGAGGAGGAGGAAGAAGAAGAGGATCTGGTTTTCAGAAATTTTTTTTTGTTAATTTGCTTACCGGATGTCGGATCATCTTAAGACCAGATAACGTATCAAAATCACTGTCACGTTGGATGAAAACTTGGCGAAATAACGTAAGGGGTAATATACCATATTTTGACAGTTGAAGGATATAGGTTATCCGTTTTTGTAGATGAATGTTGAAATTTGGACAAACGAGATAGTTCAGAAGTGAAATGGGCTTATTCCTATGTTAATACGCCTACGTGGCCGCGCGGGGACGCGCATGCAGCGTGCGTGGCCGAAATGCGAGGGTCGGTACGGCACCGTGGGGGTGGCTAGCTAGGGTGGGGTAGGCCGGCAGTCTTGACTTCCATCCATGGTAAGGGTCCAGGGAGAAAAGCTTGAGCCCGGTTTAAACTGCTTCTTCACCCGACGCTTAGTCGCTAACGGCGTCAAAGACTAGAGAGGGTTTCCTTAATCTCCACACGGTTCCCCAGTAGTCCCACGATCGATCTGAAAATGCGAGATGAGAGACAATCTGGGTACCTGCATCAGCGATTAACCGCCATAAGGGATGGGAAATGCGGAAAGCAAACGCAATGGAAAACGCCATACAAATGAGACTGGGATTCTCGCGAAACGCCGATTTCCCGTACGAAGAAGCAGGAATGCAATGGGCAGAAACGAGGCGACCTTGTGGCCCGCGCGACATAAGCGAGCCGAGCAGAGAGGAGGTCCAACGGGGAGCCCGGCTGGCTGGCTGGGCTACACCTGCACGACCCGGTGGGCTGGGAATCGGACGGTCCTGCGGACATGTGCGCGGTGATGTCTGGTTGTCGTCGGAGGGCGGTGTGCTTCCTCCGACATACGATATAGCCAAATCGGAGTGAGATCCTCTTCGGGGAAGTATTAAATGCAGGGAATCTACAGTAAATATGTATAAAGTATTGAATGCATAGAATCTACGGTGCATATGTATTTAAAAGCATCATTCGCCGTCCGATCAAAAGATACAGTGTTTGCTCCAAAATCGCTTCACACATATGCCACTTGTGTTGTTGCTACAGTACCTTAAAGAGTGTTCTTTGCACACTCACAAAAATATTCTCGCACAATAGCCTCTGCGGTGATACAGATGATCCGAATCTAATCAAAACTTGACAAAAACTACATCTGAGGCTGTTTGGTTTGTGACCCTTGCAAATTCTACCGATGTGTGCAATATGGTTACGAAATTTGTAGCCCGTGTTTTCACCAAGCTTTAGCAGCAAAATAAACTAAAAGGATAAAAAAAGGAACCTTACAAAAGTTATGTAACACATTGGTAACAAACCAAACGAATGCAGAATTTAATAAAAGAAAATCATAGGCAAAACCAAACTACCCAACATTTTGGCTTTACAACCCACCAGTACCTGTACCGTCATCTCCAGTCTAACAGATATAAGAACTGCAAACCGTTTGAAGAGAATAATCAACCTAATCCCTAACCTATGGAAAATTTTCCTCTCAAAAACTTTACCACCAAACAAGATAACATTTAAGGGTGAATATCGAAATTAACATAATTTATTTTAATATTATTTTATTTATAGTTTGGAAGTATTTTTAGAATCTGTGGATATCGTGAGGATATGTACACGATCTCAGGATGATGAGTCAATTGGCAATGGCGTTGTTGGTTTGCGAAATCTCGCGTTTTCGGGTTTGCTCCAAGGCTGTCAGACCACAGGCGGTCTGACCGGTTGTGTCGGGCGGTCAGACCGCCCGTGGAGAGGTCCGACCGGCCATGGTGGCCGATCCGACCGATAAGTTGAAAATTGGTTTTTGGAGCTGAGCAAAAAATAGGTTGTGTAGGCAAGGGAGGGGAGTCTCCTGGATGTGGTCACATCATTTTTGGAGCTCCCAGTCAAAAGTTCTATTCAGTTGAAATTTCGAAGGTTTGATTTTCATTGAAAATTTGGCTAAGTCCTTCGGTGGTCCGACCGCCGATTGTGGGATCGGTCCGGCCTGGCACTGGAATCGGTCGGGCCGGCCTTGTGGGGATCGGGCCGATCCGATGACTTGGAGGTTAGCCAAGTTGGCATTGAGTTGATTTGAATATGTTTTATGTATGGAGTTCAATGCTTTATTGTTGCATATTGCATTGCGGAACTAACGTGGGTCAAGTTGTGAAGAACTTGTTCCCGGAAACGATTTGTTTGTCTATTGCTGTGCAGGTGGCTTGCAGGTCAACGACATCAACGGTGAGGTGGATCGGGACTACGCTTGGAGAGCGGAGGTCCAGAACGATCATGGATGCCGATTGAGGTCGTGTGACTCAAGCATGGTGCAGAATGGGCAAGGTGGATCGAACGGGTAGTTCGGTACAGCTGGTTGGATCAGACGGTGCGGAAGTCGGTGCGAGTCTCTGGGAGGTTCCGATGGGATTCGGACAAGAGAGGCTTGGCGACGTGATGGGAACCGCTGATCAACCTACACGTGGTGAAACAGGCGAGTGCTTCAATAGTTATGTGTGTGTGGGTCCCATGTGTGAGTGGGTCCCAAAAGTGAAACCCTAGGCCTCTAGTATAAAAGGAAAGGGGGGAGATGTAAAACCCCCAAGCATTCATTTTGGCACCCTTCATCCTTTTCTAGGGTTTGGATGAGAGAAGAGGAGGAACTAGGGTTTGGAGATTGTGTGTGTGCTCCTTGTGTGAGCTCTTGTCCTCCTTGTTGGAGAGGCTTTGTAAGCATCAATTGTGATCAATCAATCTTGTGATGCTTGCTTGAGAGTTCACTTGTCTCCCTTTGTGTTCTTCTCTCTTTTGGATGATTTTTGTGCTTCCTTGATTCAAGTGTTTAAGCTTGGTCTCTTGACCCATTTTGTCTTGCTTTGTTGTGTGGGAATACTCCTAGAATCATCTAGATCTTCAACCCCCACAAGCAAGTCTTGAATCAAAGATTTTCAAATTTCTAAGGTTTGTGCACTTCTTTGGTAAAACCTTGAGAGATCGATTTTGCGAAGTGGATCTGAAGGATCGTCGCTAGAAATAGGTCTCTAATATCCTTAGGGAGGTGAAATTTGGTCAAGTTTCGTTGGTTGAATCAAAAGTTGGATCAAATTTCGTTTTGGATTTGGGTTTGGTTTTTCAGTACTGGACTGAACCGGTCTGACCGGTTGTGTAACGGCGGTCCGACCGCCACGTTCGACCAGCTTCGATCGCGGGTCGAACCGATATCCACCGGTCCGACAGTCAGTTAGTAGCCGGTCCGACCGCTCGTTCAAAGTCGGTCCGACCACCTGTCTCCAGCCAGTCTGACCGCCAGTGTCCAGAACTGACTAGCGAGTTCTTGTCTCCATTTGTGTATCGTGTGGTTGAGGGGGTTATCGAATTCAGCACAAAGCTTCCACTGTACTCTTACTGATCTTCTTAGCTTTTATAGCTAAAGGAGTTAAGTTCGTGTTGAATTTGATTTAGGCGAGAAAGTTGAGAAAGCGCTTATTCACCCCCCTAGTCGCCTTTACGGTCCTACAGAATCGAGCTAACGAGCCCAACCAAAGCAAAATCTAATTTTATTTGAAATCGACTCATTTTAATGTTTAACTAATTAACAAATGTAATTATAGTAATTTTGAACCAAACCAACGAGCTTTTTTCCCACCCCTAATCACATCTCATAATTCTATACAGCTTAGTCCTAACTCCTAAATTATACATAGTCAAATGCCAATCTAGTTTACAATATAAAAAAAGATGCAAAAGCGCAGATGTGAACGTTCACTAGGGTAGGGAGATGATAAACAACACATACCAACTTGTGGATATCATGGAGATATGCTCATGATCTTAGGATGAAGTTTGTCAAATCACGCGTTTTCGGTGAAGTTTCAGTTCTGTCAGGTGAGGTCATAGGCGGTCTGACCGAAAATGGTCGGGACTAGGCTTGAGAGCTGAGGTTCAGAACAATCAATGGTGCGGAGTGAATTCATTGGATTCGAGCGTGGCGCAAAATGGACAGGGATGACCGAACGGGAAGTTGGTGCGACGGATTGCATCAAGCGGCGCGGGGATCGGTACAAGTGCCATGGTGGTTTCGATGGGAGCCGGATGGGAGAGACTTGCCGACATGGTGAGAGCCGTTGATCAACCTTCAAGTGGCGAAGCATGGAATTGCTTCATGAAGATTTGACTAGGTCTTTGGAGAAGGATCGAGAAGGGGTATTTTGGTAATATCACTAAAATACCACCTTGATTGCTTTTGGCTAAACCGCGGTGCAAGACGACGCAAGGAGAAGCGGTTTAGGTCAAGATAAGATGAAAACGGCGATTTAAAATACGTGCGTGAGTTAAACCCGTTTGTGTGTGGGCTTAGCGGGTGCCCAATAGGATCTCTTCTAGAAGGTTAGCCTCAACTATAAATATGGGAGGGTGTTGTGCACCTCCTCCAATCCTTTTGCTTATTTTGAAACCCTAGTTTTATTTTTGAGATTAGGGAGTGAAGATGTTAGGATTCTTGAAGAGAAGATTGATTGTACGCTCATGTATTGAGTTTTGTCCTCCATGTTGGAGTGGCTGTAAACCAGCAATAATCACAAATCAATCTATGCAAATTTGCTTGAGATGAGTCTCTTTTCGTTCTTACTCTCTATTTTGTGATTTCGGGGCCGTCTTTGATTCTCAGGTTTTCCTTTGGTTTCTGCCCCTAATCTTGCTTGCTGTGACATGTGAGAACTCATCTAGGATCATCTTGATCATCTCTAACCCACGAGCAAGGTTTTGGATCTAGTTTTCGTTTTGACTCGGTTTTGAACCATCCTTCACTCAAACGGGAAAAGATCGAAACTTTGCCAAGGATCTTCACGATCTTTGATTGGAATATGTTCCTGATATCCTAGAGAAGGTGTGTTCCAAGTTTCATCGAGTTTGGAGTTGTAGATCAAAAGTTAGACCTATTTACAACTTCGTTTTTGGTCTGATTTCACTGTTCATCAGGCTAGAGGTCAGACCGCCCAAGGTGACCGGTCCGACCGCCATTGACATAGAGGTCAGACCGCCCAACACTGAGGAATTTAGCTTTTGTTGTTTTTGGTTGTTTTGCTCCGGGGTTTGGATTGGATTCAATACAAGACTTCTGCTATGCTTAGATATTGATTTTCATAGCTCTCATAGCTATCGGAGAGAAAATCGTGTTGAATCCGATCTTTATGAAAAAGAGATCGTGCTCCTATTCACCCCCCTCTAGTCGCCGTTTCGGTCCAACACAACTCGACAACGTGCCTGATGACCACCGTCTTTGTCACGTATGTTGAACAATATGTAGCCATTATTGTTGCCTCTTATGCTAGAGCTACTCTTCTGCCCACCACCACCATCCAACTTTGCCTGCTAGCACTCTCATGCTCGACGACAACCTCTTTGTCCCGCCACTTAATTTTGGGTCGTCGGGTGCTTGGAATTTTGATGGAGGTGTGCAACGATGAATACTACGGTCAACAATAGTGGTAAACCCTCTTGTTAAAAAAAGAGTGGTAAACAGAGAACTAAGCGCGACTCGTTGGCACGGGCGGCGTCGGCGCCCGCCCGCCCGCGTTCGAGCGCTGCTCAACGCATGTGTTAGCTGTTTCTTCTTTAATGTAAACCATTTGACCACGAAAAAAGTGGTAAATCAGCGCAACGACGACGGTGACAACCCAATCCTTGCTTAACACGTCCCATGTTCACTTCTTGTAACTTGTTGAGCTCATCAGATACTTGATAGTATTGTCCAAAAAGAATTGAGTGCAGTTTATATGGTTTGATGTACACGTAGTTATGTTAAAACTCATGAGCCTATAGGGCAAAGTACCTAGCAACTAGGGCTATTCATGGTTCGGGCTAACCCGCCGAAGCCGCCAGACCAAACCGTTTAGGCTGTTTTGCGTGGGTCGGGTTGGGTTAACAACCGAACCGTCCAATGTATGCCCGTACAAACCATTGCACCCGTCCCCGTCCCACTTCAAGTCTTTGTTCCCATCCTTGCAAAGATTAAATCTCTGCATTAGCATTCACCAAACTAGAGTTCGCTGCCTACTCCGACTCGATTTCTCCGGCGGCGGTGCTTCTACGGCGGTGGCGACTTCTCCGGTGACAGGATTCTTTGGTTGACAACAACTTCAACATATATGGCGATTTCCCCAACAGTGGCATCTTCTCCAACCACTCAACTGGTAGCGCTTACTTCGTTGGCCATGGCGGCAAGGAGAAGCTTACTTAGGGGGCAATGGCTTCAATTGCAGTGTCGATTTCTCCAACAACATTGGCTTCTCCCGATGGATTTCTTTGTGTACACGAATGCGCGCTGGCGCCCAGTCCAGATGCTGTGCACAGCCGCAACCCTCAGCTCCTCTAACATCCATCAGTTGTGACACTGCGACATCCCGGCGTCGCAGCTCGCGTTTCCGCTGCGAGATCGTCGCCATGTGAGACATCAACATATTCTCGATGTCCATCATGCATGAACAGAGAAGAAAACGAATGGTTATAGGCTTTGATATGCATAATATACTGTCGAATTCACGCCATCACAGAATCACTCCGCAACCCGTGTGACCACATAAACTATTTAACCCAACCCAGCAACCCCGGTGACTTCAACCCTCTTCCAACCCCGCCCAAACCGAGCCAAAAGCTAGTTCTGGAAGAATGTGGAAACGAGTTCAAGGGTGGAGTGACAGACCTTCATCTAGAGCCGGATGGAGGTAATGCTAAAATCTGTTGCCCAAGCTATTCCTACATATGTCATGAGTTGTTTCCATATTCCAATTGGTATATGCGATAGAATGAAATCAATTCTCTCAAATCATTGGCGGGGCTTCGAAAATGGAAAGAAAAAGCTGCAATGGCAGTCTTGGGAATGGTTATCGACACAAAAAGCTTTAGGGGCCATGGGATTTAGAGAGATGGAGATTTTCAACCAAGCATTACTAGCCAAGCAATGCCGGTGATTCGTGACAGTGCCAGATTCCTTGTGTGCTGAAGTGCTTAAAGGAAGATACTTCCCTAATGGCTCGTTCGGGGATGCGAAATGTACCAGAAGTGCTTCATTTACTTGGCGAAGCTTAATGCATGGAAGTGAACTTTTAATTCAAGGTGCCTTATGGAGAGTGGGGGATGGGAAGCCAATTTCTTCAGTAAGGGGTCGGTGGATTCCGAGTGTATCCCATCAGCTCTCCAAACCAATTGTTAATCTCCCAGTAGACCTTAAGAAGAATTTTCTAATTGATGAAGTTGTTGGTGTGGTAAATAAAGCGGTTTTAGCAAATATTCAGAATTAATTCCAGCATAATAAACAATAATTAAAGCATAATTCCAGTAGCATTTAAATGACATAATTAACATGTACACATGTGAATTCTTCAAGTCATTAAAACAGAATAATGTGCTCAACACATACATCATGTGTAAGAATAAAATCAGTATAAAGCTAAGATTTAGAAGATTGAGAATTGCTCTTAGATGGCTAGTTGCACAAGATATAATCTTGGCCATCGTAGCACTTATGTCAATATCTCTTCACTAATCAAATATGACAACCACAATACAGACCTTGAGCTCAAACTAAATCTTTTCTAATATGTCAATTTTATCTCAAAGTAGCAGTTTTAAACTTTCAGTCAACAGAGTATCAATTAAATATCAGTGTGGATGTAATCACACAACAGCAAACAAACTATTCTGTAAACAGTATATCAATGCAATTGTCCACAAACAATTCACAGTGGAACAACAAGTTCACAGAACAAAATGGATAAAACTGGTTACAGCCAGAACTGAACAACAGAAAGAGTAAGAACTACTAGTTAAAACTAGCAATAGAAAACAATCTAGTTTTGGCTCAAGTCTGTTTGTCAATGTTCAATTCAATTTCAGATTTTGACAACCATCACGAAGCTAATTAAAATGAAACATAATCACTAGCAATATCTCCTAGTACTAGCATCAAATCAATTCCAAATTTTTAACCAGTACAATACAACACACACACACACACACATATACATATATATATGCAAAGTGATACTCGACAATTGTCATACAGAAATACTCACCAAGCCGATGGTAATCAAAACCATCGAGATAAAAGTCAGATAAGGCACATCGAAATATGTTGTCTCAGAAAACCAAGCGTCTCGTTGTGCTGCACAAAATAGATGAGGTTGACGGAGATACAATGACGATCTTTGCACTTCCGGACACACCGAAGAACGAAGCCGAGGTACAGGGGATACCGCACAAGAACACCAAGATGCACTAGCCAAGTGCACCCGAGAACACCAAGGATCAACAATCAAATCAAAGGTCTTCTTCTCCCCAAGATCAAGTCCACAGCTGGCCAAAACCGAGCCACCTGAGCGCACAAATTCTCAGTTCCCAAACTCATCACCAACAGAGAGGAGATGGCACTAGAATAGAACCGATGGGATGCACACAATAAGAGGTTCTGAGCTCGCCACCAACGACACCGAGTCACACACCGTAGCGCAGGAGGTCCAATCGCCCAAATCCGAATAACCAAATCGAGAGGAAGAACACAACAAATTTTGGGAGGAACTCACGATTTTTTTAGAGACAACAAAAGGAGCAGGCATCTGCTTAAAGGGAAGAACTGGAGCGGGCCACCCGCGGCTGCTTCCAACGGCAAGCATCGAAGTACCCAGGCCACTAGAGCCTCCCACGTCGCCACCGCCAAGACCATCTACCCACGCCGACAGAGCCAAGCGAGATCGAATCGAGCAAGAGACTAGGTCTCCATCCTTATCCCTTCTTCTCTCCAACCAGTAGGTGGACCCCACTCTTTTCTTTTCTTTTTTATTTCTTCTTTTCTCTATTGAGAAATTGCAAACATGCCATAAAAAATTCAACAGTCCCCACTAATTTATCAATTTGATAAAAGATACTCAAAGTCTTATTTAATATACAGCTGTTCGACGATGGGTACCTTGCAGGTTTGAACCCAAAGCCTAGCAACGAGGACTACGACTCTGCATAGACAAAGGAGGACTTCACCTTGATCCAATGCTTTGGTGTGAGAATTTTCGCCCAAGTTACAATCTGTACTGGGCGGCTTGCCTTTTTCCCTCTCGGATTGGGACGTTACGGTCATGTCCCCGTATCTAGCTCATGAGTACTTAAGAAAGTATACCCTTATCTTTCTTTGATCATGACTTCATAGTCATACTCAAGTAGGTGAATTCTTCAGAGAATCCTGTAGGACGATTCCCGACACCATATAGGTCTCGAATACATTAAGAGCTATTGTTCAACCTTCCATACAGTAGGAGCACTTCATCTAATGGAACCCTTTAGTTGTGCTCTATAATCCCACATAATTTGTTGTCCTAGAACCTAGTTCACGGGATCTCCGATCTACTAGAATAGGTTACCACCATTGTGAGCCTTTACACGGGTATGAGCCCCATTCCCTTTGATGCTGCAAGGATGGCCTTCCTTGCCAATCCTTTGGCGAAAGGATCTGTCAAGTTCCTTTCAATCTGGATGTATTCTACAGTAATTACACCCGTCTCTCTGGCATACTTTACTGACTTAAGTCGACTTTTAATATATTTTGAGAACTTCATATTGTCCTTCCTACTCTTTGCCTTAACCAGAATGGTTTGGTTATCGTAGTAGGTTAATATAGCTGAAATTGGTTTTTTCAGCACAGGTAGGTCAGAAAGGAGTTCTCTAATCTATTCCGCCTCTACAACCGCTGAGTCTAGAGCTACCTGCTCAGCCTCCATGGTGGACTGTGTAAGGATAGTTTGTTTAGAAGACTTACACGAAACAACCCCACCTGCTATAGTGAATACATAGCCACTCGTAGCCTTCATGTCATCTGAGTCACTGATCCAGTTAGTGTCACTAAATCCTTCCAAGAATGTCGGATGTCCAGAATAATGCATTCCCAAGTTAGGGGTCCCCTTTAGGTACCTAAGTACCCTCTCTAGTACTATCAAATGATCATCTCATGCATTAGACGTATAACAACTCAATTTGCTTACAGCATATGAGATGTCAGGTCTCATTGCACTAGTTAGATACACTAAGGATTCAATTATTTGAGAATATTTAAGCTGGTCTTTTCCATGTCCACTGCTTTTATGCAGCTTTACATTTTGATCATAAGGTGTGGCCGCTGATTTACAGTCCATGAATCCAAATCTGGTTAGGACCTTGTCCATATAATGGGATTGTGAAAGAATAACCTCATTCTCACCCTTTATAATCTTGATGTTTAAGATAACATCAGCTTCACCCAGATCTTTCATATCAAAATTCTGAGAGAGGAAAGACTTCGTTCTACTGATTGCATCCATGTTAGTCCCAAAAAGCAATATGTCATCCACGTAAAGACATAGAATGACACCTTTACCCCCACTAAACCGATAGTAGACACATTTATCGGTTTCGTTTACACAAAAGCCGAATGAGGTCATAATACTATCAAATTTCTTATGCCATTACTCGGGTGCTTGCTTTAGGTCATACAAGAATTTAATCAATTGACATACTTTCTTCTCTTGTCCTTCAACCACAAAACTTCAGGATGTTGCATATAAATGTCCTCATCCAACTCTACGTTTAGGAAAGCGGTCTTTACATTCATTTGATGTATTGGGAGTTTATATGCGCCAGCTAGTGTTAAAAGCACCCAAATTGTGAGTAAACGAGCCACATGAGAGTATGTATCAAAATAGTCTTCACCTCTTTTTGCATGAAATCCTTAGCCACTAAATGAGCCTTGTATTTTTTTTATAGTACCATCAGGTCTAAGCTTTCTTTTAAAGATCTATTTGCAGCCCACTCGCTTGTATCCAAATAGGAGGTCCATAATCTCCCACGTTCTGTTAGTTATGATGGAATCCATCTCGCTATGGACTGCTTTCTTCCAGTAGTCCACATCAGGGGGATACGTATGCCTCTGAATGAAGGGTTACGCTAGGCGCTACGATAGCACAAAACAAAAATTACCGCGCAACCAAGGAACCTCCGCAAGTAATAGATCACGAGATTACCACTAGACGCGCCGACTCGTAGCGAAAGTAGAGTCGATGTAGCGAATAGATGCGGTCGTAGTTGTACCCGCCGCGCGACTGCTCCTCTGAGTAGTCGTACTCACTTCGCGTCTGCTCCTCCGAGTAGTCGAACTCGCCTCGTAAGTTGTCGGGACCCAAATATGCAAATCTGGACCCTCTGTGTATTCTGCACTAGTCCAGGATCACGCTAGTGCACACAGTGTCAACATTGATGAAATATCACATCCATACAACGAATATAAGAATAAACGAGTACCTTTGAATAACAATTAACTGTTGGGACCTTACGGTCGAGTTTTACATTTATTAAGCCATGCAAGGCTGACAATAAAGAAATAAACTGCAGCGGAAACGAAATAAACTCCGGTGGCTCCCATCAATTTACCACAGGCAACTGACTGGGATCAAGACCCTAACGCTCAACCTTCGTAGAATTCCTCTTCAAAAGCAGGCGACGACTCCTCCACTTCTGTTAATTTGTTTAGCAAGAGTGAGTACACACCGTACTCGCAAGTCATACCACAGAATGCATTTATATATGATGGCTTATTCCAAAGAAATGGCTTCTGTGGTTACTTTGCAGAAATGCAACATTTGCAATTGAATACAATTAATAGATTGAAAGCGTAATTCAAAACAAATAGTCAATAATAAGTTAACAATTGATTTCACAAAGGACACAGTCTAATCAAGTTCTTTCACACATTTGAACAAGTTATCTCACACGGTGACCCTTCCCAATTGTTTTATGAAAATCTACCACTCGTGTGAAATTTCGAGCATGTCCATAACCGAGGACGCGGCTATTCGAATAGATTGGTTTAAACACTCTGCAGAGGTTGTACACTTTACCCACACGATGAAACCAACCGGATCGAGTTGATCACAACAAAACCTTTCGAGACTTCATCTCAAACAATGACACTCTGGTGTGCTTTCTGCCGTCAATTTGTACACACGGCCCTTGGAACGACACACACCATTGGGCGAGGATGCAATGAACCGTCCGCGATGTGACATATCACACCTCCGGCCCATCACATAGCTTAAATACAACCCGAGTTGTCAATGTCAAGACTCCATAACTTACTAAGTCGCCCACCATACTAGGCATGTGGTCGTGCAAGAAGGCCCAGTTCAATGGCGCACAAAGTTAAGTCCTTAATTGACCAAGGCAAGACTTCCAGCTTTAACCCAAATCACAAAGTTTAATAAGCACACGCTCCACCATTCACACGTAATCCACCACTTGCCTCGGTCTAAATCTTTTCCCACCACGTTGATTAAGTGCAACACATGCCATCAACGAGTAATAGCACACAAGACACACAGATTCATCACACGTTCCATAATCACTTAGTCAAGTTTATAATTGCAACTCTCACATGGAATGATGACTCGTGGCATGGCTAAGCGATCTAATCGTATCTAACCAACCCACGTTGGTGCTACGATAATACCAACTAATTATTAACCAACCTAGGGTGACAAAAGATCATGGTATACAATAGACAAGGTGGCATAACAATTTGGATTAATAACTACACCCAAAAGCATTTAAATAAATACTTGAAATAGAATGCAATACATTGAAACAAAGTATTTTGAAAACTGGTTCAAAATGATCAAAGGTATAACTTGCCTTGGAATAGATCTAGATATTGGTCTTGGTCTTGAGGTGCTCCTTCTTACGCAAAATTCCCAAGTATCGACGTCTACTGCAAAACGAGACAAAAGAAATAAAACAAATAAATAACAGAGGCAAAACAAACTCCAAAAATCAAATAAAATTCACCATTAAATAGATCTGAATTTTATATAAATTTACAAATTTGAATGGGCTCAATTGGACTTCGGATGCAAAAGATATGGGCTTTGGAAGATTGGAAAATCAATTAAACCCTAATTTGGATTTTCTCGAATTTCCCGAATTATTTTTATAAAGGAAAATCGGATTATTGCGCAATGCTTGCGTCAGCCGAGAATTTCCGGAAAAAGAATTATAATTAAAAAGAATTCTGACATGTGGGACCCACTGTCAGTCTCGGGTTCACGGTGGACCGAGTGCACCGAACCGAGGGAGATCTGGCGCGGTGGGCCAAGACACGACGCGCGTGTCGGCGCGATCTGGCGCCACGCGGCCGCCACACCAAAGATCGGTCGACGCTGGCGCCGAGCCTGGCGATAACGGCGGTGGTGGCGCCGGACCCAATGGTCACCGGCGACAGCGGCTCTTCACGGCGGTGAGTGGTACCAACGTAGAGGAGGTTAATGCGCACACATGGGCACCGGTTTGAGCACACAGGGTTGACGGAGATGGCCGTGGCGAGGAAGAAGCGGCGAGAGAGCTCGGGTTTTGTCGGACGGGCGCCCGGCGATGCTCGGCGAGAAGGTGCGCACAAGGTAGCTCGTGACTTGCGATCACAATGGTGCGATCGGTGGAGCAAGGGCGACGACGACGGCGCAAGCAATCCACCGGAGAAGAAGTTGGCCGAAAACCCTAAAGCTTGCAATGCGGCGCTAGAGGCGATCGGCGACGAGTGGCGGTTTAGGGTTGCGAGGTCCAGCGGTGCTAGGGGAGTATTTATAGGCTCTGAGACGCCGAGATTTGAAACCCCAAATCGGGTCCAAAGCGGCCGGTTTTTGAATTCAAAGATTTTCGGAGATTGAAACCGATTCGAGGTTTGATTTGGTTTGGAACGGATAAGGAATAACCGAGACATGATTTGGTGGGGTCGGCACGAAGAATCGAACGAATCGCATTTGTTGGACGCGGCCGAGCTCCAAAGAATGGCGCGAAGGCGCGCGCGAGGAAGAAGAAAGCGGCGGAGACGACGACTTCGGTCGCGGTCCCACTGGCAGCGGCGCGAGGCGCGGCGAGCGAGCGCGCGATGGCGATCCAACGGCGCAGAGCGGCGCGAGCGAGCGAACGAGCGAATCAACGGCGGCCACGGCGACAATCCAACGGGCAAGGCGCGAAAACGCGGCGGCGGCGGCAATGGGCGATGTTGATCCAACTACGGGATTGAGCGGCCGAATAGTCTTTGGCTTCGCCCGAAGATCGTTCAAGGATTTAAAATAGGTTTTCTTTTAAATAAATCCGAGAAAATGCAAATAGCAATTAGAAAATAGCAAATGACTTTGGAAAAATTCCAGAAAATTCTATAAAATATATCCAAGCATATAGAATCTAAATAAAATAGTTTTGACAATTGTTGATGTTGGGATTAAGCACATTAAATCAGTTTGTCCTTAAAGTCCATATTAAGCTTTTTAATTTAATATTCAATTAAATCCAAATAATGAATTTTCTTGCTACCATTATTTAAAAGATTTTCAAGCTCTGAAAATAGGGATGTTACATAAGTTCTCCTCCTGCTCCGGTGATCGTTACGAGTTGCGGATCGTTCTAGTGCTGATGTTTCGCAACAGCACCTCCGAGGTATCCACACATACGGGGTTGGAACACCGCGCGCTGGTGTGCTAGCACCGGCAACGTGGTTGAGGATGGTGTGGCTATTAAGGTTTTGGGAGTTCTTCCAAAAACCGTGCTTCACCCTATGCCACTGCCTCTCTTTATATAGGCATCCATGATGGGTCTCTTACTCGAGGTCCATTAGGAACTTATATCCTATACGAATTCATATCACCATCCAAATCAAATCCCCGGCCCCTTAAGTGTGCGACCCTATAAGTTCTTGTGCGATTAGTTGTGACTCGGAAACTCTTTTTCGACCACTAGTCGTCAGCGGCACCTAACAGCACGTAACGATTCCCAAGTACACAAAGAATATATCAGACGAACCTTAACGTAATATGATCTATGATCATGCCTTCATCACTTACAATCAGTTCGTATCTCTATACGACCAGTCTGTGATTACGTTCGACTAGTCTATGACCGATCGATTCCATACGACCACCAGAATCGATCGAACTAAGTGACCTACTCATTCATTCTCCCTTTGCCTCACGATGTCTGGTTGAACTCCAGGTGAGATATGGTGTCATCCATGGACTGTTCAATACTTTCTCGATCGAGTGTCGGATAACATCATGCGGTCGACACTTCGACCACTAGTGGTATGGCCATGCACTTTCTTTATCCGATCACCACGAGGGGCCCAGAGATATCTCTCCTGTTATGTTAGGAGGGGTAAATCCCATCTCGACCAGTCACATTCCTCCGCATGTTTCATAGCATACCCGAAAGCTACCTTTATAACTACCCAGTTACGGAGTAGTGTTTGGCAACCCCTAAGAGTGCTATTACACATGTAGGAAATCATGCTGATCTCAGGTCTAAGGATTATACATCATCATTACTTGAGACCAACTAATGACACAAAGATTCATAACAATCTCAATAGTGTCTCAATGATGGGTCTATCCAGCTCTATGTTCTCTAACATGTGCTCACATTACTGATTCGATATCTCTATATCTATGACCAGTGAAACATGGCCATCAATCAATACATGTGCTGGTCGTAGAGTCACAGTTGTTCCGACCAGTGACATTTGACCAGTGATACATTTAGAATGATATCATATAAGTTAATGAGTTTCACCAACAAGTCACATACTCATTGATCTATAACTGATGATTCATTCAAGGAACACGATAACATATTATCCAATATCATGAACATAAGGAAATATAATCATCTCTATGATTGCCTCTAGGGCATATTTCCAACATTGAAAGGGTCCGTGGTTCATCATCCAAGACATAGGTGACCTAGGCATCGGCTTAAAAGAGAGGAACTGGAGCAGGCCACCCACGGCTGCTTCCAACGGCTGGCACCAAAGTACTCGGGCCACTGGAGCTTCCCACGCCGCCGCTACCAAGACCATCTCCCCATGCCGAGAGAGCCAAGTGAGCAACCAGATCGGGCTAGAGACTAGGTCTCTAGCCTCATCCCTTCTTCTCTCCCACTGACAGGTGGGGCCCATTCTTTTGTTTTCTTTTTATTTCTTCTTTTCTCTAATTGAGAAATTACGTACATACCCTACAAAAAATCCAACAGCTGGTCGATGGAATTAGGAGCCGGTTCGTGCATGCTACAATGAAGAAGTGGCTAATCTCATATTGAAAATTCCTTTAAGTCTTAGCTCATATTCTAATTTTATAGCTTGGCTTCACACCAAAACATGTATTTTTACTGTGAAATAGCTTTATATGCTTGCAAAATCTAAAGTTTTTTATTTGTCGTCCAGTGTCGATGGCAAGGGAGGAACTTCATTGCAAAAGATCACTAGATATTGGAAAAGGCTATGGAAGATTAATGCCTTGGCAAAGATGAAGATAACACTTTGGAGAATGGCCCATGTCTGCTTACCAATGGGCCAACAATTAGGGAAATAAATTCTATGGAGGGGCCTCAGAGCCATCCATTCGTGAGATGCTCACTGTAGTGCACGTGTGCGGAGGAGGGGATCGGACGGTTTTGGGGGACCATAGAATTTATTTCCAACAATTAGTGTGTCGTCATATGCCAGCCACTCAAGAATGCAGCTACTGCGGAATAGAAGAAATGGTGGAGCTAGGCTGAGACGAAGCTCGATATTAAGCGTAAAATCAAACCCTTTTTATTGGTTAAGCAATGGCTTTTTGACTACTTGGCTACTACATCTAATGAAGAAACGATTATTCTAACCATCACAATCTAGCATATTTGGGAGATGAGGAAGTTAGGCTCAATATTTTCAAGTTGCTAGTATCTTGTAGGATCGTTAATGACAATCAGTTCTCAAATAGGTTCCACCGCCGGTAAATTGGGTTATGGTGAATGATTGTGGAAGATTTTTCGCACCCAAACAATCAACAGTTGGTAGTAGATGAATCATCAAACACCTCCAGCAGCTTTTATGGATTAACTCAATGCCGATCGCCACGCAACACCAAAAGATCCGTACCCCTGATCCGATTTCTCTGTTTACAAGCATGAACAAAACACAAGGCAACCAAAACTAGAGATGGATCAGTAGAGAGCAACGAACATAAGGATAGATGTAACATTAATCAATAGCAACAACGATTCTTTGTCTCATGCTCGGCCAAAAAACACGGCAGCCAAAAGCACATGGCAATCTTCTATTCGCACGCACGCATGCACGTCGCACCGCTCGGGAGGATCAACTCTCGTCAAGTCACATCTGTCTCTCACCAAATCCCATCCAGATCTCACGTACAGAAAACAAGCAGCCACAAGCAATAATCAACCAACAGCTTCATGTCACGCTCGGCAAAATCCATGGTCGCAAAAACACACCGCCGCCGCACCCGACACGTTATGACTTTTGAGCACCGAACTGAAACTCCAGCCGCACGAGAACCGCTAACCTCTCACGTAATCCCCTTTTATACGTCAACACCACCAACCCTAAAATCTTTTGGCATTAGCACCTAATCAACCACGTACATCCCACTAAATGCCTAGGTCCCAATAAGTGGGCTTTTACACCAGATTACAAAACTAATTTTGGACACCCTAAAATTGTCACATGTCGTAGCCTCCAGACCGCACCTCCGTAGCTCCAATATGCATCATCCATCTTTGATCTCTACGCACTCCAACTTGAGCCCAACCGTCTCCTCTAACATTCTCGACCCTTTGGACCATGATTGGACCACGATCGCCTCCGAATTACCCTGCACATACAAGGACCAAAACAAACAATATATTTTCCCGGCACAAGTTCTTCCAATTTGACCGACACAAGTCTACACAATACGACACACTTTAAATAACATCAGTAAATAATATTATCAATTATTCATCAGTTAAATTACTTTAGACCTAGCCACATGGTCTAACATGTCTAGCTTTGATGATTTCTCTTTTGTCTTTGTTAGCTGATGGTGTAACGAGGCAGCTCATGTACTAGCTAGATCAACCAACCAGTATGCTGGTTTGATTTGGATGTTTGAAGTTTCGGAGTTGATCCAGACTCTGATTTGTAACGAACAATTGAGTTAATGAAATGTTGCCTATTGCATCTATCTCTCAAAAAAATGTTCTTGTCATGTCCGAAATTAGATAATCCCAAATTACCCTTCAAAAAGCGAAAAAATGCATGCATCCCGTACCGAACCCTTTCACAATCTCTGATTTTTTTTTGCAGATACAACACCTTTTGACGTTGTATTTGTAGGATTGATCACCGCGGTACCATATTTGCATATTTAGCACCGTTGTTGCATGACCACTGTGCGGAGAGTGCTCCCCGCCCACCACCTCTTCCTGTTGCCGCACGGCCTCCGTGCGGCAATGCCGCCACCGTCGCCACATGCCCCTCCCCCACCCGCCCGCCGCCACATCACCCGTTACCGCACGGCGGCCGTGCGACAACGGTTACCACACATGCCACCACGTGTCACTGTAGGGTTTAGTTAGGGTTTCTGAAATTATGATTTCATGGTTGTTTGTATGAATTTTTAAATATAGCAAACGAGTTCTAAAAACTAAAAAAATATGTGGAGCCTTCTGACACACTTTACTTGCTTGTGTAAATTTTTTATAATTTTATTTCTTCAAAAATTTTATTGCGATTCCATATAAGTGTACTGTTTGTACGAATTTGCAAATATAGAAATTGAGCTCTAAAAATTATGAATTCTATTTTGAAGGCTCATCACACTGTGGACTTGAATGTGTACTGTTTGAAAATTTTGATATGTATTCTGGAATTGCAAAACTTAGAATTTAGGTCGTGAAAATTTGGATTTTAGGTTTCGAAAATTAGGGTATCATGATTTCATGTGACTTAGAATGTATGAAAAAAGCTGCATTGTAACTCCATTCGAGATGTCGATATAAAATATGGCGCATGAGTACACACATAACAATCAAAATACGCGTACAAATATAGGAAAATAAAATATGAATACAAATGTACCCAAACATAATGGCATAACACATGATATACCAAAGAATAGATAATCTTGCGTGTTAACCAGGATGAAGGAGGACATAGTATTATCACATGTAATCCGATAAAATAGGACATTCTTTGTTAATTTAGCAGTCTATTATGGATGATATTCTTTAATATTGTATTGTACCACGGTTTAGATAAACTTGTGCATGAACCAACCGAGGAAAATACATGGCATGCAGATCATATAACGATGTACCGTAACCTTTGACTCGTGTGTGTTTCGAAGGCTACGGTACATCGTTATATGATCTGCACGCCACACATTTCCCTCAGTTGGTTCATGTGCAATGTTATATAGTCTGTGGTACAATACAATATTAAAGAATATCATCTACAAAAACTGATAAATTAACAAAGGGGTCTATAACATAAAAAATAGGTGTCTGCAACTAGTCTTTGCGACAATATCTTTTCTTGGTGAGCTTACCTCATGACACGTTGATGGACAAGGCATCCCATGCTATAGCTTATTGCACAACCACCTTGTTAAGGGAGCACTGCCCAACTAAGAGGGTGTGACATCAAACCCCCATTGGGAGCCTTTTTTTGCGGCAGTACGAGCGAACGCACCGCGATATCATCAAGTCTCGATGCCACGTAAGGCACCTCCGATGACACATTTCCCCCTATTGGACCACCGGCTTGGTGTGCGTCCTCATCGCTACCATCCAAGCTTGGGTCGGCGTTCTCGTCGGACTCCAACCAGAGAGGCTCGTCCGGTAGATATTCGTGGCAGTCGATGCGGGCTGACCACCATATTTTGCCTCCTCATTTGGCACAAAATTAGGCGCAAGACTTCCCTCCTCTGTGCTGTCATCTCCAGGCTCGGACTGCACTTGCCCGCTTGTAGAGGGCCCGACACCATCAGGGTTTCCTAGCACCATTCGTACAAAATTCATATACACCATAGACTTCCCGTGAATGGCCGCCTCAGGCTGGGAGGCAATCTCCATATATTGCCTCCATGTTATGCTTCCATTCACCTTGACGAGCTCCCACACATAATTCGTGCGGTGATCGCCTCGAGTACAACTTTCTTTGTCGTTGCCTCCGCGACGAACTCCTTCCGAATGTAGCTTCGAAGCTCATAAATATTCATCGTGTGGAGCCCCTCCGCCCGGTCCACCTTGCACTGGTATCTCGACAGGTCCAACCCGTCGGGTCCATCCCGTACGAGACCATCGCTGTAAAACACAAACAAGTCTTGCATGTTCAAAAATACCTAAAGCCACAACAACCTCATCCGCTATTACCTAAAACACTAACAAGTCCAACCCATCGGGCCCAACCCATATGTGTAATTAAATACGATAAATTGCATGCAAGTGATGGTAATTAATTACCCTAAACTAATTAATTACCACTAAATAAATTACTAGTAGTTAATTTTCACTAATTTATTAGCACTAAACTAATTTATTACCAGCAAAGTAAGTAATTACCACTAAACTTACTAATTACGACATGCTAATTACCTCTAAACTAACTAATTATGACTGATTAATTACCACTAAAAATATCACTTCATTTCTAATAAGTTGTTTATAACTACGGTAATTAATTACCCTAAACTAATTCATTACTAGCAAACTAATTAATTACCACTAAACTAATTCATTACCAATAAACTAACGAATTATAAATGATTAATTACCCCTAAACTAACTAATTACGACTAGCTGACTAAGACTGATTATTTACGACTATGGTAATAACGATAAAATTATCCAACAAATTACCTACCCTTGGGAAGGAGCAATAAAAAAGGCCAAGCATCGAGAAGCAAGAAAATACTTAATCTCTCAATAAAATTAATTATGTTACGTTATTTGAGTTCACAGCGACGAGCACTAGAACGAGGATCGAAACACAATTAGAGTTCGGTATTTTATAGCCAAGTGAAGGAGGAGTCGCGACGTTGGTGCTAGGAATTTCGTAAGCGTTGATGCCGGAATTTTTGGACGAGGCGACAGATATGCGGAGGAGTGAGGAGGGTCGGTGGAATTAGAGGGAGTGCCCTGGACTTTGGAGCATCTCCCAACGACAGCTACGGGGGAGGGCCACCGCATGACGGCTGTGCGGCAACAAGCGGGGGAGGGCACGCGGCTGCTGCGGTAGGTAATTTATCGGATGGTCACAGACTCATAAATTCGTACATACAATACACTTATATGATATTGTGAGAAAAATTCTAAGGAATAAAATTATAAAAAATTTACACAAACAAGTACACTGTGTCGGGAGGTTTCATATAAAATTTTATAATTTTTAGAACTCGTTTACTATATTTAAAAATTTATACAAATAGCCACGAAACCCTAATTTCAGAAACTCTAACTAAACGCTACGCTGACATGTGACGGCGTGTAAAGCGTTGCCGCATGACCGTTATGCGATAATAGGTGATGTGGCGGCGAGGCTAGACGGAGGAGGGACACGTGACAACGGTGGCGGCGCTGCGGCGGCCATGTGACTGTTGTCACATGGTGGTTTATCGCACGGTAATTACACGATAACAAGATGAGGTGAGGTGGTGGACAAAGAGCGCTCTCCGCGTTGTGATCGTGCGATAACATGCTAAATATGCAAATAGGTGGCCAATCCTACTAATACAAAGTAAAAAAATGCTACATCTACCAAAAATTCGTTCCACAATCTCCCCGGTTTCATCGCACTCCACCAGTCTTCTGTTCCTCCCAGATCTCCTCCTCCCTCCCTGCCCCTCTCGCGGCGATGGCCGACGACGTCCTCGACACGCCGTCGCCGCCCCCGGCGGCCTCTGCCTCCGCCTCCGCCTCCCCGCGCTCCTACGCCCTCGGCGCGAGGCGTTCGAGCACGGCCTCCTGCCCATCCCCAAGCTCATCTTTCCGGAGGGCACGCTGGCACATACCCTCGCCCAGCTCAAGGAGAAGCTGGCACCCGCCGCCGCGGCTGGCGGGGGGCGCGTGGGCGCTGCGGCGCTCGCGGAGGCGCTTCAGATCCCGACCGAGCAGGCGGCGCTCGCGCTCGGCACGCTCGCGGCGGTGCTCCCCGCCGAGGACCCCGCGCTAGGCGCTGATGGCGGCGACCTCCGCGACGTGCTGCTCTTCCTCTACATCCAGTCGTACAAGCGCCTCGTGCCGCGCGCGCACAAGGACTCGCCGGCCGTCGCCGACGTCTGGCCCTCCACCTCCGCGTTCGATGGCTACCTGTCCGCGCTTTCCCCGATCCAGGTCAGGATCAGGCCCCGCTGATTTGATCGCTTTGGTTAGAATTTGTCTGCTCGTAGATTTCTGCTGTAAATACTGATAGGTGATATGTGATATAGAACGCAATATCTAGGGGCTGGAAGAAATTAGACCACTTATGTTCACCAGTTTCTGTTCATTTGTAAGCTCTACTTTGCATCATAGTTCACAATGGGACTGGGGCACCGAACCTAACTTGTACAGTCCTACCTTGCCTTTCCATGAATGAATTATTTGACTGCGCTGAAGTTGTGCTATGCTGGATACCCATGCGTTGCTAATCCCAATGGCCTACAACCTGCCATGGGAAGCCTACTATCAAAATTACTGCTATGTACATCTGCGATGACGAACCTGTCGAAGAGCCTACAGCCCTA
This sequence comes from Hsuehochloa calcarea, assembly GCA_036346395.1. Classification (NCBI taxonomy): domain Eukaryota; kingdom Viridiplantae; phylum Streptophyta; class Magnoliopsida; order Poales; family Poaceae; genus Hsuehochloa; species Hsuehochloa calcarea. The sequence continues at coordinate 9,676,659 of CM070596.1, read as the reverse complement.
CAGTATCCTGTACTAATACGAAGCTGCTGTAGAGAGCCTCCATGCTGGGGACATGACATGTTCCAACATGGAAATTAAGACTTGGAACTTCATGACCTATACTCAGGGACGGAGCGAGAAATTTTTATCCAGGGGGTCATATGGTGAGAACTAAATATTGAAGGGTGCGAAGTATAAATATTTTGCTATTCTACACGAGCAAACTAAGAACTATATAGAGGACTTCATCAACCAAGGGGGCGGCACCAGGGCTCCCACTAGTTCGTCCCTACTTGTACTTTTCGCATTGCAAAGACGATTTTTTTGCGGATACGACACGTTTTCAACTCGTGTTTGCAGAAATGACTACCGAATTCGCGTATTTGCAGAAATAGCAACCGTTGGTGCACGATCACCGTGCGCCAACGGCTTCCGCGCCGCCACATGGCGTTGGCGCACGTGGCGTTGACGCACGTGGCGTTGGCGCACGGTCCGTGCGCCAACGCCTGTCCCGCTCCATGTGGTTGCCACCTCAGCTGGCTCACCATGCGCCAACCGTTGGTGTATGGCCACCACATGTCCTAGGTTAGGTTAGGTTAGGGTTAGTTAGGGTTAGGGTTAATTATGATTAGGGTTTGGCTGAAAATATATCAAATGGGTTAAAAAAATCATGAAATTTTTATGGAATCTCCCGACACCGTCTTGCTTGTGTAAATTTGCTATTATTTTATTTGTTCAGAATTTGTATCGCTATTTTGTATAAGTGCCCTGTTTGTACGAATTTGTAAATATAGAAAATGAGCTCCAAAAATTACACAATTAAGTCCACCGCGTGAGGATCCTTCAAAATAAATTTTATAATTTTTGGAGTTCATTTTATATATTTACAAATTCGTACAAACATGACATTTATACAAAATAGCGATACAAATTCTGAATAAATAAAATAATGACAAATTTACACCAGCAAGTACACGATGTCGGGAGGTTCCACAAAAATTTCATAATTTTTTGAACTCATTTGCTATATTTTCAGCCAAACCCTAACCCTAATTAACCATAACACTAACCTAACCTAGGACACGTGGCGGGCTGAGGGCTGTTGGCGCATGGTGAGCATGCACCAACGAGCTGAGGTGGCGGCGGGGGTCGACCGGGAGTGCCACATGGCGGCGGGACAGGTGTTGGCGCCGAGGGAGCCATTGGCGCACGGTCACCGTGCGCCAACGGTGTTATTTATGCAAATACGCGAATTCAGTGGTCATTTCTGCAAATACGAGTTGAAAACGTGCCGTATTCGCCAAAAATTCCTGCAAAGACTCTGTGTTCAATAAGAGGTATGTTTGCAGTGCTATACATCTAATATGGCTACGCCTGTAGCAATAAGCCAGTAATCTTTGCCTTTGTCTTAACTCTTATATATCGACAATTTGCACCATTGCGACTTTGGGCGAACACCATGATTGATAAAATTCTGAATCTCATCTGTGACAGCAAAGACCGTTGATGTCTCATTGCAACTGCATAGATTTAATTTTGCATCCAATCGGGCATCAAATGGTAAAAAATGATATGTAAATGAGGAGTATGCTGTGGTCACCCTTTCCTCCAGACTGCAGCTGGTGCTGCCGATCATGTGCTGTGCTATCATTGCTTGGCTTCATAATAAAATGGAATTGGGTACTGCCCTATTCTTCTAGAACACCCATTGATCTGTAAACTACTCGAGCTATAGGACATGTGCTACAGTAATTGACACGGGAAGATCCTAGCTCCTGATACTTATTGGATGGTCTGGATATCTACTGGATGCTACTGTATACTGTGCAGACACTTCTTGACTAGAAAATTAAGGAATGAGTGATCGGTTATGTGAATTTTTTGTGTGGAGATTGGAATTGTATGTTAGTAGTTGACCGAAAATCTACACGCTTTACCATAATTAAGTGATCAGTCATAATTGTGATCATCTTTGTTGTAGATTCGGTCAAGTATATGTTTGCTTGTCTGTTACTGCATGATATGCTACTTATATATGTTCTTTTGTACTGAGAGCCGCTTGCAGAGGGCTTGTTCACCTGCATTTTGTATATAAATCTTGTTACAATTGATATTGATTCCAGTTGCATATTTGGTGCTTTTACAGTAGTAACCTTGACTTATGTTAAAAATTGTCGTAGCTTGCAAGATGTTCCATTTTGGGTCAATCATAATCCTTCAAAATGATCCCAATTGTCCCTGGCCCAGACCAAGTATAGCACATAAATACTTAATTGACCTTTTCATGTTGAGATATGGAAGGAAAACACAATATTTGCTTTAGTATGTTCCTTAATATTCATTATTATCTGGAGAACTATTCAGTGCACTTGTACTTTTTGTTCCTTTTGCCAATACAAATAGTTTTTTTATCCACCTTCACTTAGTTGTCCCTATTTATATTGTTTTGCAGTTTGTACGGAGCAATAGCCGTCGGTTTATGCCTTCTCAAGCAGATGAAGAAATTCATCAGTTATCTTATCTGCAAAAGCATATGGCCAATATTCTTACTCTGTTGGCAGATTCCGTTGAGGGCGAGGGTGATGATTCTCTGGTATGCTACCTTTTCTTTCTTTATGTTGCTCAACTTGTTTCTATTGATATATATTTTTTTAAATGCTCTTCACTCTCCACCTTATTGTCCTAGTAGTTAAGCTTTATGTGGGGGAAAAGGGTGATAGAAATAAAGTATTTGACATACTTATAGTGGAGTTCTTTGTAGTTCTATAGCTTGAATACTAGAATGGGCCAGTAAAAGCAGTGGTTGTCTTGCATGCCTGATAGGCCATGATCCTGTAAAATGGTATGTAAAGCTTTCTTTTGGGAGATGCATACCTCCAAATAGATTTTGAGGTACGAATTTTGGCCTGTTAGGTGTTAACTGTATTCAAAAGCGAGAACCACACACAGACAGGTGTGTCTACAACAAATCTTATCAAACAAATGAAGCAAAAATCATGGATTACATGTATTTGATCCAGCTAGATATATATGGCCAAGTGAGGCCTCATCTTTGTGTGTAACTAAGGATAGATGTGACCTTACATTTGTGGACATTCTTTGAAGATAATTGTTTCTTGAAACTTGACATGGCAACTAGTTTGGACTTCTGAGAATAGGTCAGCTCGTTTTTCTTCAATGCAGGAAATATGAAAGATGATCTTGATGTGTATACTGTGTTATGTTCTTCGCTCCATCTACATGATTCCGTGCAGTTGAACAAGATAGACCATCACTTTGCAAATGTATACTCTGTAGATTTTGTAACTGTATTACACCAACCTTTGTGCAGGTATTGACAATGGAGACTTTTGAGCACCTTGGATTTCTAGTGCAGTTCTCAGAAGGAACGTCCTTAAGCCAGGCAGCCTCGTTTTTTGCAAATTCTGATCCAGACATGCCTGCTGCTCCAGTCCCTGCTGCTCAGGTTCATGATTGGATTTTGCAGAATATAGCTTCTTCATTGGAATTTTCTACCGAGAAGTCCACAACAAAGGAAGGCAGCCAGCAGATTGCGTCTGATCTCGATGTGACCATGGCTGATGCCAATACAAGTCATCCAAGGAACAGCACACCGACTGGTACCAATCCTGCATACTACAGAAATACAACATTTGTGGAGGGCTTCTCCAAAACTTCTGTTGTCAAGCATGCATCTGATGTCAAAGGTCATTCAGTGAAGGTATGAATCATAGTCAGTTGCTTATCAATAAATAGTCAACATTTGGATGTTGAAAAAAAAAAGAGATTTGACTATTTTTTGCAGCCAACGTGTTTGCATTACCCATTTACCCCACTGAATATGCAATGTAACATTGATATTCAGCAAACCCTTTATGCAAAATCTAGTTTCATGAGTTGTCGAGTGGTTACATGTGATAACTTGAATTTAGTCAGTTATTCTGGTGCCACTGTAAGCATAGTCAAGAATATTTTGATCACTGAATTTGTAGTTACATTTAATAGCTTGAATTTAGTCAGTTATTCTGGTGCCACTGTAAGCGTAGTCAAGAATGTTTTGATCACTGGATTTGTAGTGGAATATTACTGCCTCTTAGAAGGATAAAAGTCTATGCTAGCCGAACATGGATAATTAAGGAGATGATAATGTGAAGTGTTCTAAAAGGCAGTCGCCTGGCACGCCTAGGCGGCACCTAGGCGCTAGGCGACACCCTTCCGCCTAGCCTGCCTAGCTGATTTATCCCGCCTAGATGGCCGCCCGACCCCGCCAAGGCCCGTCTAATGAGCTATTAGGCGCTAGGCGCTGGTCTGCCTCCTGCCTAGCGCCTAGCGCCTTAGTGAACATTGGTAAACTATGTATTACGTGGGTCAGGACATGTAGAAGGTTAAAGCAGAAGAGAAACATGCAGGCCATTAATCTGATTTGGGAAGGGAGAACCAATATGAAAACCCTCAATTGTGATGAAGACTTTGGCACGTCCTCTAGCTATCTGTGTTGAAATATGTTCTATATTGTTTCAAGGAAATCCCATCTCTCACCTAAAAAAAGGGAACTCCCACCTCTGTGTTGTAATCTCTCATAGCTGCTTTGTCAATTCAACTTTGGAACCCCAGAGCTGGGAATTTTCAGTGTTGTTAACACAAACTACAAAGTGCTTTTGTAGGTTTTGAACTGCCATGATTCTGTTATCTACATATTAGCACCATTGAAGTATGCTACCGTATATGGATGTTCTGATGCTACTGTTGTTCTTGGTGCTATTGGTAAGGTATGCATGTCATTTGATCATTCCTCATTCCCTCTGTTCCCATTGTTGTGGATTCGGTTTTCTTTGTGATTGATCTGCTTTACTGTAATGTAGATTTTTTTCTAGAAAGATTCTACATGCTTTTTCTTTGAGCTAAATGGGCTTTGTTGAGAATCTGCAGTATATGTCTTGGTATCAGCTAAATAGCAGATGACCTGCCATTGATATGGTTATTTGTAAAATGTAATTTGATATGTTCAGATGCAACAAAGATCATGACTGCCTAGGTATTAGTATTATAGATTTGTTGTTCTCAACCACTGGTGAACAGCAGTTTCCATATTCTACTTTACGGTTGCAGTCTTGCAGAAGATAGATTGTAGACGAAATGAGGAGCTGTTCTCATTGTGCCTACAAATTGATGGTAGCCCTACCAGCTAATATAAGATACATGGGTATTAAGTATTTTCCACATACAGAAGAAGATGGTGAGAAAAATAATGGCAATGGAGATTAGAGAGTGGAAACTAACACATATTGTTGTGGGTCTATTCTTATGCAGTCTGCATTCCTGGATTTTTTTTATGAAATATATATGAAGTGCTTCGAGTTGGGTTGTCGAATGTGATCTTAGATATGCTGTATATCAGCAAAGAGGAAAAAGAGAAACTCTCTGATTGAGGGTAGACAATTGTTGTCTTTTTTATCACTTCAGTTTTGCTGTTGTTGCCTCTATTCTTGTAACTGCATTTGATAAATATATACTTCAAATGTTTCGTGTTGTCAGGTTGTGAAAGTGGAGCATTGTGAAAGAGTGCATATTATTGCAGCTACAAAACGAATTTGTATTGCCAACTGTCGCGAGTGCATCTTCTACTTGGGAGTAAATCACCAACCTCTTATTGTTGGGGACAACCATAAATTACAAGTGAGGTTCTGTTGCTCTTTTTGTTGTAAACAGTGTAGTAGAAGGTATACACTCGTTGCACTGACAGGTTACTGACAAGCAATTAATCAGAATTTATTGGACGACTGTCCATTCTTAATAATATATTCACATATATTTAAAATTATTAAAATAATTTATTTATGAGGATTATGATATGTTAATAATACTTTGTATGATTAGTCATAATATATATTCCATGATTCATGCCATTTATGTGGGTACATATTATGTATATCAGACTAATAAACTGTAATTACCAAGTAAAAATAAGTTGTTCCAATTAACTGGGAAAAAGGCTGACTGCTTGTTCAAGACCACTGTACCATCTGAACACACTATGCAAGATGGTTTACTTGTCACCAGTGGGAAGCTAATCAGGTGGTTACATGGGCAGATTAGATGGTACTGAGGTGCCCTGGGATATGCATAACCGACATAATGCTTATCATTAAATTTGAAGTTGTGAAAGTTGTCCTGAGTCCGTTACTTTGATGCACTCATAAAATCAATTAAAAAAACACCCCGCCAAATAAAGGAGAAACAACTCAGGAAGAGATATTTATTTAATCTTATTAACTACATAACAGAGCAGCCTCAAGATGGTTTACTCGTCACCAGTGGGAAGTTAATCAGGTGGTTACATGGGCAGATTAGATGGTACCGAGGTGCCCTGGGATATGCATAACCGACATAATGCTTATCATTAAATTTGAAGTTGTGAAAGTTGTCCTGAGTCCGTTACTTTGATGCACTCATAAAATCAATTAAAAAAACACCCCGCCAAATAAAGGAGAAACAACTCAGGAAGAGATATTTATTTAATCTTATTAACTACATAACAGAGCAGCCTCTCTTTTTACATGTTATATGTACTATGTAGTATTCAGTTTACAACTGGAAAAAGTGTCAAGGTCAATGTTGAACTTATTGATGTGATAGTAATAGTAAATGCTTTGATGTTAACATTTTACTATTGTGAAATTTCTCCTTTCCTGTATCAACAGGTTGCTCCATTTAATACATACTATGCACAATTGGGTGAGCATATGACACAAGTTGGTGTAGACCCCACTGTCAACAAATGGAACCAACCTTTTGTATTGGGAGTGGTTGATCCACACGATTCATTATCCCATCCTGCTGGGGTTTCTGATGTTCAAGCCGAATCAGCTACTTGTCTAGATCCTGATCTATTCACTAACTTTTTGGTACGTCAAGTGTATTGTGAGCTTTTAACTTTGTAAACTATCATGAATACAGAAAAACTGAAAAAGAGACTGACAAATTCAATCAGTGTGCCTCCTTACCATTTTTCATTACCTGTCTTGATGAGATTGTGTTTGGCAACCTGTTGTACATTAAACTCATTCATTCATCTTTCTTGTTGTCACATCCTAGGGATCGTATTGAGTAGTTGTGGGTCGTGGGAGGCTTTGGGCCAGGTTTTCGGCGAGGTGCCGTGATGGAGATAGGTGCTGTGGCGCAGGGCAGCAATGCGCAAGGGGAGGGCGCAAGAATAGGGGTCGACAGAGAAGAGAATTTTAGAGAGAAGATTAGAAAATAACTTCTTGATTGCCTTTCCTGCTAACACATAACATCCTTATATAATGGATGTTGTAGCTAACATGATCTCTTAATAAAACTCTTCCTGAATACTAATCTCTTCTCAAAGCCTAAGTGTCCTGAAGGGACTTAGCTAGCTAACCATGTATCCTGAAGGGGTACCTTAACTCAATTCGAATAGCACTTATAGGTAATCAATCCGTATGCTGTTCGGTTGCACCAAAAGCAATCGAAGTCGGCTGCTGTGGTCGGACTGGTTCCGGATCGGTCAGACCGGCCATTGCGCTGGTCGGATCGGCTGGTGAATCGGTTTTGCCAGTTGGACCAGATGGCCCTGCTTCTATCTCGCATGATTTGCTGCTGTAATACTTACTGTTGTAATACTTACCCCACATGACATCTCTCCCTTTTGAAAAAGCTCATCCTTGAGCTGAAAAGATGGATAACGGTCACGGAATTCTTCCACAGGCTTCCATGATGTGTCCGTTGCCAGAAGCCCTTTCTATTGTACCAACACTTCCCACTTGCCTCTGCTAAGATGTGCGCGAACGATGGAAGAAGGACAAGGACAGACTCAGCTATGTTGTATCTCTGGAAGTGTAGGTGGTGACACGGAGGCTCACCATGGAACGGCTTGAGTTGATTGACATGGAAGACGTCATGAAGACGAGAGCGTGGAGGAAGTTGCAAACGATAAGCCACTGTGCCGATTCGGTCCAATACCTTATATGGTCCATAAAAGCGAGGTGCTAGCTTATTGTTGATGCGAACCACTAGAGATGCTGCATGCCTATGCAATAGCCGAAGCCACACCCAATCTCTCCCATATACCACCTTGAACGGTGTGTCTTTGAGCGAGGTGTGGAATGAGGTGTTGTAACAAAATTCCACCCAAGGAAGCCATTGCAGCCACTGGTGTGGTCTGTTGCCGGTAAGACATCTGAGATACATAGCAATCACCTTATTTACTACCTCCATTTGGCCATCAGACTGAGGATGGAAAGCCGAACTCATATAAAGATTGACTCTTGTCATGTGATTTTTTTTTGCCAAAAAGTGCATGTAAAAATAGGATCGCGGTCGCTTACATTAGACGTCGGCATTCCGTGCAGTCGAACTATCTTGTCAAAAAATGCTCGCACCACGGATCCCGCCGTATACGGATGCCCTAGGATCCCGCCGTATATGGATGCCCTAGGGGAATAAAATGAGCATACTTAGAAAAACGGTCGACGATGGACAGAATCACCGATTTGCCGTGTACCTTTGGCAGAGCTTCTACAAAATCCATTGAGATGCCCACCCAAACCTGATAGGGTACTTCCAACGGTTGCAAGAGATCGACTGGATGTAATTGTTTTGTTTTGTTCTTTTGGCACCTCACATGCGCGCCCAAAGTCCCTGACCACCATACGCATGTTAGGAATATGAAAATCAGCTTTCAATCGATATATTGTCTTCTGAACCCCCCCATGGCCGATGGTATGAGCGCAGATATTATATCTCTGGAAGATGAGAAGATGGGGGTATATATATGCGACCATCATAGAGTAATAGCCTATCACGCCAACTCCAAGGGCCTTCCAATGTCCCAGCATCCAGCTGATCCTTGAGAGCGACCAAAGCTGGATCGCTGTTCGCATCCCACCGGAGATCGTTGAATAAAGAAAATGTCGTCATAGAAAGCGTGAACATCGTTCCGACATCAGCATCTCTCCGCGAGAGGGTGTCAACCACGATATTCTGCCGGCCCGGCCGGTATTCCACACAAAAATCAAGCCCTAGTAGCTTGCTCACCTAGGCATGTTGCGAAATAGTTGAAAGCCTTTGATCCAACAAAAATTTTGGACTATAATGATCTGTACACACCAGGAAAGATGTCCCCACAAGTAGGGTCTCCAATGACGCACCGCTTGCACCAATCAATAAGTTCACGCTCATACGCAACAAGTTTAGCATGCCGAGGGGCAATCGGCTTGCTAAAAATGTGAGTTGTTCGACACCTTGATGAAGTACATCACCAAAACCGGATCCTGATGCATTGCACTCTAAATCTGTGCCAAAATATGGATGTTGGAGAACTGGGGCTGATGTAAGGGCATGTTGATGCGTACGAAAAGCATGCTCGGATTCAGTCGACCATCGGAGCGCTTCCCGCTTAAGTAGCTGAGTGAGAGGATCGGCTAGCACACTGTATCCACGTATGAATCGCCGGTAGGGGCTAGCTAGTCCAAAAAATCCACGTAAAGCGCGCACGGTTTTGGGAATAGGCCAATCCAAAATGGCATGTACCTTCTGTGTATCCATGGCAACGCCATCTTTGGAGATAATATAGACTAAATAAGCCACGGAAGAAACCCCGAAGAAACACTTGCTCCACTTGAGAAAAAATGGTGCTGCCGGAGAAGTGTAAATATTGCTCGTACGTGGCGAAGATGATCAGCCCAAGAGGATAAATCAAGATGTCATCAATGAATACCAGCACGAAACGGAGAACTGCATTCATCAGAGCTTGGATCGTTGCAGGGGCGTTAGTTAGACCGAAAGGCATGACCAGAAATTCAAACAGACCCTGATGTGTACGAAACACCGTCTTCTCCACATTTGATGGATGCATCCGCACTTGATGATAGCCTGACCGAAGATCCAGTTTTGTAAAAAAACTTGGAACCCGGCAGCTCATTAGGTAATTCTTCCACAACTGGAATCGAAAATTTGTCTTTGACTGTCTTCATGTTCAATGCCTGATAATCCACACAACGGCCACGATCCATCGTGCTTCTTGACCAAATGTACTGGAGCTGAAAAAGCAGAAGAGATGCGACGAATAATGCCCTGTTCCAGCTAGTCGGACCGCTGCTGAATCGGTTTTGCCGGTTGGACCGGATGGCCCTGCTGCTATCTCACGTGATCTGCAGCTGTAATACTTACCCCACATGACACTTGTATTGTCCATCTTCTCCATTACACTTGAATAGAGAGGCCATTTTGCAAACACATGTTGATTACTGCCGGTAGTGGCATTATGAAGCATGATGGAATGCTAAAGTCAGGCCTTGGCTGGCTTTTCACAATAGGTCATTAGCTCTTAATGTTTTCTCTGGTACAAAATGTTATAGCATGACTATTTCCTTCTGCAGATCCCTAATTGGTTTGGGGCTGAAGTACAAGCGCCTACGGAATGCAATCCTTTTCCATTGCCTGAAATTTATTGGGCATCCCAAAGCAAAAAGGTATATCAAATGATTAAATTCAATAGAGCTAGACCTTCTCGGAAAGGAGTTTCTATTTCAATTTAATTAATGCTAAAGCTGTCTAGCATGGCTCACGCTACCTGTATGTGCAATACTGGTTTCTGTATACTTGTGTATACTGCTGACCTTATTTTAGAAGGAACCCCTCGAGATACTTTATTCATTTAATTGCAATGTATTGTGTTTGCCTGTTTGGTGCTTACACTCTCTTCATGAGCTTGTGTACCAAATAAAGGATGCCATTGGAACAATCAGGTGCTATTTAATATTTCTACCACAATTGAAAGTGGTAACTTGTAAATGGTTATAGCTGCAGTAGGAGAAAAATCTTGTTTTCTACAACTTCCTACTGCAGCTAGGGATCAAAATCCCGCCGGTTACTGGAATTCCCGGTGGGAACCGGGATCCAAAGCACCGGCTGGAATTCTTCAAATTTAAATTCAAATTCAAAATACCAGCAGTTAGATCCCAAATTCAAATCTCAGTAGTCGAATTTCGAGAGAGTTCATGTTACTAGCCCGGTCGGTAACGGGATAACGGCCTCCGACTGGGATTTGGTCCGTACCAGGTTTTGGATCCTTGGCTATAACCATCTACAAGTTACCACTTTCAAGTGTGGTAGAAATATGATACAGTAGAACACAAGATGTATTATGTGATAAAGTAGGAGAAAATTCGTATCCTGCTGTTTTTACCAGTGACGCTGTGCCCATCTAAAGTGTCCTGGTTCAAGTTAGCGAATGAGACTTGAGATAAACATACATTATCCATTTTTTTTCCTTCAGCAAAGTAGTAAAAACCTTAGGTCATATGCATATTAGGATTCATTTGTTAATGTTGTGTTGTTTGGGTGCAGTTTGTTGACTTCTCTATATTTTACTCTGTTGACTTCTCTATATTTTACTCTGGTGTTCCTAAAAGCTATACATTCCTATATATGTCATTTTTACCTTCAGCATGCTGTTCTGGAAGATATTCAAAAGACTATTCGGGAGCTGCAACTTGATGACAATAGGAAAAAGGAATTGGCTAGTGCCCTTCATGCACAATTCAAAGATTGGTTATACGGTAAGTTTTCATCTGTACATTCAATTGTTACAATGCATCTGTGTCTCTTTTTGCCCCTTCTGTACGCTAATCGTTGGACATTTGGTGCTTTTATATCCGTCAGTTTCAGCAGTTTTATTATTGCAGTTACGTTAGCTTTATTTTTCTCATTGTTATGTTTGTTTCATAAGGTTAACCAATTAACACACGTAATAAGGTCAAACACAAATGATGCTAGCTATTATTTCCAGCACTGTAATCTTGTTCACTGTAAAACTCGGTTTGTTTTAGCTCGAGCTTTGAGTAACTTGAATCATTTTTTGTTCATGCCTTCAGCTTCTGGCAATATCCGCCAGCTCTACTGCCTGCAAGGCGATTGAACATGCGATACACCGCTTTCATAAATGGAAGTGTACACCCGTAAGGCTGTTTATCCTTTGCCAACTTCATGCGACTCAAAACTTTCGACCGCGTCGTCGAAGCTGACCCTACTCCCAGGAGCGGATTCCACCTGCTCTTCCAACCTGTAGTGTTGAAACAAGAATGTAAAGAAGAACATGTATTATCGCCTATTTTTGCAAAGTAGGCCGATCGCCTATTTTTGCAAAGTAGGCCGATCTATTTCCCCCATTTTTCCCCCCATTTTCTTTGCTGTGAGGTCGGTGTTTAGGACGTTGATCTCGGTTTTCCGGTGGTTACACATTTTTGGCCCTTTCATAAGCTCCACGAATATGTAATAGGGGATTAATCGATCAACTTTTAGACAATAAACATTTGATTTCCACTGTCGTGCATGTGCTACAAGCCTAAAAGGGTAGCGGTCGGATCGAGCCTGCCCCGGAGATGCATGGTTGCATACTATCCACTACATATACAGTACAGATTCATGTGCGTTCGTGTATGCACGCAACTGTTCTTCAGCTAGTTTTTGGCTCATTTAGCCCGCAAAACTAGCCCCGTGTTCTGAATGACAAAATTAGCAATCTTACCATGCTAAATTGCTATGGAAATTATTATGAATATTGTATGAATATTCAAGAGGGTTCAATAGGTAATATATATAGGAATGTATAAGGGGGGTTTTCAAATACAGATAATGAAATACAAAAGAGTCTTATTCTAACACCCCTTTTCAAATTCGTAGTGGATCACATACTGAATTTGGAGAGAAAATACAAATGTTGTGCCTTAGTCTGTTGCTTTATGAAGAAGTTAGCAACCTGTAACTCCGATGGCATAAACTGTAAAGCAATTGCTCCCTCCTGCACCTGTGAGTGAGTGTATGAAACATTCACATCAATGTGCTTGGTGAGATCAAGCTTCATTTGGTCTCGGGCGATACTGATAGCACTTGTACTGTCAGACAAAAGAGTCATAGATCTCATCACAGGCACTCCTAAATCTGCAAGTAGCCACCTTAATCAAGTAACATATGTCGTCACTGATGCCATAGCTCTCAACTCAGCCTCTACACTCAAACAGGAAACTGCAGTCTGCTTCTTAGTCTTCCAAGCAATCAGGGAAGAGCCAAGAAAAATACAGTAAACATAAAGAGAATGGCGATCAGAAGGATCACTAGCCCAGGTCGCATCAGAGTACGACTGAAACTGTAGTGTGGTAGAGCTAGAGAAAAACAAACAACGAGAGATAGTCCTACGCAAATAGCAAAGAACACGAAGAATGTGACTATAGTGAAGATGAGTAGGACGAGCCATGAACTGACTCAAGATATGAACATCATAAGCAATATCAGGACGAGTGCTCACAAGGTACACCAAAATTTCAACAAGATGACGATATCGAGTAGGATCCTTAAAAAGATCACCATCAGTGGTACAAAGCTGGAGGGATAACTCCATAGGAGTCTCAGTAGTGCGAGTGTCAGTCAGACCAGACTGGTCAAGAAGATCCTGGATATACTTCTGCTGGGAGAGGTAGTAGCCCTCAGGCATAGAAGAGACCTCGATCCCAAGTACGTAAGAAAACCAAGAATAGTCATCAAAAACTGCTCACTGAGATGCTTCTTTACATACATGATGAATGAGGAATCATCTGTGGATATCATGGGGATATGCTCTAGATCTTAGGATAATGTGATAATTGGCAATGACGTTAATGGTTTGTCGCTTCACGTGTTTTCGGTAAAGAAACAGATCGTTGTGTCTCAATCGGATCGATCGGCTAGGGCGGCCGACCGCTCTCAAGATCGGCTCGACCGGCCCTAGCGGCGGTCGGACTGGCAATGTCAGAAAATGGTAGATTAAGCTGGGCCAAAAATAGAGGGTGTAGGCAAGAGAGGAGATTCTATTGCACTTGGTCTCATAATTTTTGGAGCCTCCAGTCAAAAGTTATTGGTTTGCAATTTTCAGTAGGTTTCGGTTTTCTAGAGAGGAAAAATGATTAAGTCCCAGCTGGCGGTCTGACAGGCCCATAGGTGGCGGTCAGACCGGCCAGGGTGGGCGGTCTAACCAGTTTTTACTTGGTTCGTCGCCCGTCGTGGCAGCGATTCTCGGTTGTTAGGTCAAAGTCATGAGTTTCAGGGTATATATGTTGCATGATGCATGTTTTGACTAACATGGGTCAAGTTGTGAAGAACTTATTCCCAAATTCGGTTTACTTGTCTATTGTTGTGCATGTTGCTTGGTGGTCAACGACGGTCAACGGCGAGGATGATCGGGACTAGGCTTGGAGAGCTGAGGTCCAGAACGATCGACGATGCCGGGTGAGGTCAATGTACTCAAGCATGGTGCAAGATGGACAAGGGTGACCTATTGGCTAATCCGAGGCGCAAGATGGCGCAAGGTGTAGCTAGTTAGGTCAAGAGGTGTTAAAGATGACGCATTAAAATGCGTGCGTATGTGTCTCGTTTGTTTTGGGCCTTAACGGGAGCCCAATTGAGTCAAAATTCTAGAAAGTCTAAGCCTCCACTATAAATAGGAGAGGGAGGTGGCTGCACCTACTCTTCGTCTCTTTTGCTATTTTTGTAAACCCTGATTTTTTAGGTAGAGCTTTTGTGGAGGCTAGGGTTCTTGATAGTTTGATGTGATTTTCGTGCTCTTGGATTGAGCATTGCCCTCCATTGATGGAGAGGTTGTAAGCCCATATCATATCAATCAATCAAAGGAAAGTTTGATTAATGTTTTGTCTCATTGCGTTCTTTCTCTATATTTGATAATTTTGAGTCTTTCTTTGATCCGCGAGTTTTTAATTGAATTCTTCACGTGATCTAGCTTGCTGTGACGTGTGGGAACCTATATAGGATAATCTTGATCATCAATCACCACAAGCAAGATCTTGGATCAAGTTTTCGTTTTGACTCGATTTTGAACCCTTCTTTGATCAAACAGAAAAGGATCTTTATTCTTCCAAGAATTATCACAATCTTCGATTGGAATAGCTTCCTGATATCATAGAGAAGGTGTGTTTCAAGTTTCATCAAGTTTGGAGTTGTATATCAAAAGTTTCATCTATTTGCAACTTCGTCATCTACTGCTTGATCTGCTCGAGACCAATGGTCGATCGCCAAAGATCACCTGGCCGACCGGTGTAAGATCGAGGTGGCCGACTAGAGGGGGGGTGAATAGGCGGTTTTAAAAATCTTTCGCGCTAAACCAATATATAAATGCGGAAGCTAATAGCGAATTGGTTTTGCACAATTAAAACCTAAATCAACTAGGCTCAACTAAGTGCACCGACAATACAAGAGAGCAATCAACAATGATATATAAGCAATTAAAGCATGTAATGTAAATTGCTCAAAGTAAAGCACAAGTAAAAACAAGATGGACACAATTATGTTTTACCATGTTGTTCGGAGACTTGCCGGTCTCCCCTAATCCACGTTGAGGTAAGCCCAACCACGTTGGACCGGCTCCACTAATTAAGCCAACACCTCCGAGGTAAGTCCAACACTTGGACCGGTTCCAAACCGAACCAATACCTCGCTCCACTAGGGTTGCTCTTCCTCCACTCCGGAGATGGCGAGCACCAAACCACTCACAACACGACGGGTCTTCTCACAAGCTTCTTGAGAAGATCACCGGGCACGACGCCTCCACGCCGTCTAGGTGTCGGCAAACACCAAGAGTAACAAGACTCGACGTTCACTTGAACTAATCAAGTGTCAATGCTCAAGTGGAAATCCACTACCTAAGGCAACACATGCACTTAGGGTTTACTCTCCAAGCTCACCAAGTGCAACACATGCACATAAGATAGGAGAGGCTTGCTCTTAGCTCAAAGGATTGAGTATATCACTCACAAGAACACCAGCGACCTCTCCCAACCGGCCAAGGTGGCTATATATAGTCCACACACAAAAACTAGCCGTTGGGAGACAAACCCTTGAAAAATCAGGGAAATCGGAAGTTCCGCCGTTCAAAGTCCGGAACTTCCGCACCTCAGCGACAGGCACAATAACGGCTATATCAGACGAGAAACTAGCCGTTGGAAATTGAGAGCGGAACTTCCGCCAACCAAAATGCGAAAGTTCCTCAAATATCATTGCGGAACTTCCGCACCTCCAGAAATTTGGCTAAATCCCAAAAGGGTGCTTCTCTGGAAAAAAAACGTTCCGCCAAATTTTCAGAACTACCGATAATAGGAAGTTCCGTCCATAACACTGCGAAACTTCCGATAATAGGAAGTTCCTCCCATAACACTGAGGAACTTCTGATAATAGGAAGTTCCGCCCATAGCACTGAGGAACTTCCGATAATAGGAAGTTTCGCCCATAGCACCGCGGAACTTCCTATTATCCTGACAAACACAGCAATGTCTTTTTCAACAACTTCAATTGCAAAACACATTTACCAATTGATAAGCCATGCGACAAGGATCAATAGCAAGATTCCTAGCAAGTTGCAAAACACATTTGCCAACTTTTAGAATCATACCACAAGGAAAAAGATACATGGACTTACACTATTTGCAAAACACATTTGCAAACTTAAGTCACATGCTACAAGAAATCAAACACGAGCATCAACTATTTGCAAAACACATTCGCAAATAATAGCATCATGCCACAAGGCTAAGGTGCATGGACTTCAACCATTTGCAAAACACATTTGCAAAGTATAGTCCCATGCTACAAAGATTAAATGCATGAGCCTCGGCTATTTGCAAAACACATTCGCAAATAATAGCTCCATGCATAGATGAGCTAGAGCAAACATAATGAGCTATCAACACATGACTAACTCATGCTACTAGTCAAGACCACTCTTAATAGTACGACAATCCTATATTAGCAATCCGGTCTTCCAACCAAACACCAAGACCGGTAAAATACTAGGAACACATCCTTAGCCTAACTAGTCATACCTTTGCCTTGCATCTTCTTGAAGCTTGATGACGCACATCAACACTTCAAGTCCGGGTCCTTGACTTTGACAATCAACAACACATGATGATTTCTTCACTTCGGGATCTTGTCTTGAACATCATCAACACATGATGATTTCTTCATCTCGAGTCTTCACATGCATCAACGCATGATGCATTCCTTCACTTGACCTCCATCAACACATGATGGGTCTTTTCTTAACTTGATGTGCATCAACACATGATGCATCCTTCACTTGAATCTAGACTTGATGATCAACTCATGATCATCCCAAGTCTTCATCCTCCTGGAACATAACCTATTCATCCAACTCATGAAAAATGTTAGTTCCGCAATATGATTATCATTAATTACCACACCATACCATTAACTCATAATGGTGGAACAAGAT
Organism: Hsuehochloa calcarea; assembly: GCA_036346395.1. Taxonomy (NCBI): domain Eukaryota; kingdom Viridiplantae; phylum Streptophyta; class Magnoliopsida; order Poales; family Poaceae; genus Hsuehochloa; species Hsuehochloa calcarea. Next base: position 9,659,381 of record CM070596.1, on the reverse strand, counting down.
ACCTCAATCTTTCCCTCTTTGGTAATTGATGATAACTACTTAATTACTCATAAATTGAATGATGATAAATGAGAGAACAAATTGAGTATATATCAACTACACAAGTTATATATATACTCTAACTTGAGTATACAAGAACTACATAAGTTCTATATACTCATAATCATGAGTATACAAGAACTACGCAAGTTTTGTATACTCAAACGGATTTGTTTCAAAGTAAAGATCCCAAATGTATGTGGAGAATGGAATATGAATCAATACTAATGAAACCACAAAATATAGAATAAAACTCCCCCTAGATGTGTGCATACACAAATGTATAATAAGATCATATGCATATATTCAAGTTTAACTTATGGTTGAGTTCAATCCTATATTTTGGATCCGAGGAATGCAACAATATATAAGATTAAGATGTCGATTGCATACCTCATTGAATTTCACCTTTATATCCAAATGAGACTACACAAGATATTACTAGATAAAAGAGTTAGTCTCATATTTGGATTTGTCATTAATCACCAAAACAATCCATTAACTCATAATGGCGGGTCTAGATCTTTCAACCGGCAGAAAATCGGTCTGACCACCCTTGAGCCAGCGGTTCGACCGGCAGTGCACTGAGATTTGTTATCTTGTGTTTGATCTTTTGTAGTATTGCTTAGGGGTTTTATTGATTCAATATTAGTCTTCATTGCATCGATATATCGATCTTCATAGCTTCCATTGCTAAACACCTCAGAGTAAGTCCAACACTTGGACCGGTTCCAAACCGAACCAATACCTCGCTCCACTAGGGTTGCTCTTCCTCCACTCCGGAGATGGCGAGCACCAAACCACTCACAACACGACGGGTCTTCTCACAAGCTTCTTGAGAAGATCACCGGCACTGACACGCCTCCACGCCGTCTAGGTGTCGGCAAACACCAAGAGTAACAAGACTCGGCGTTCACTTGAACTAATCAAGTGTCACGCTCAAGTGGAAATCCACTACCTAAGGCAACACATGCACTTAGGGTTTACTCTCCAAGCTCACCAAGTGCAACACATGCACATAAGATAGGAGAGGCTTGCTCTTAGCTCAAAGGATTGAGTATATCACTCACAAGAACACGGTGACCTCTCCCAACCGGCCAAGGTGGCTATATATAGTCCACACACAAAAACTAGCCGTTGGGAGACAAACCCTGAAAATCGGGGAAATCGGAGTTCAGCCGTTCAAAGTCCGGAACTTCCACCTCAACGACGAGCACAATAACGGCTATATCGGACGAGAAACTAGCCGTTGGAAATTGAGGCGGAACTTAGCCAACCAAAATCACGAAAGTTCCTCAAATATCATTGCGGAACTTCCGCGCCTCGAAAATTGGCTAAATCCCAAAGGGTGCTTCTCGGAAAAAACGTTCCGCCAAATTTTGGAACTACGATAATAGGAAGTTAGTCCATAACAACTGCGAAACTTCCGATAATAGGAAGTTCCTCCCATAACACGAGGAACTTCGATAATAGGAAGTTCGCCCATAGCGAGGAACTTCCGATAATAGGAAGTTTCGCTATAGCACCATGGAACTTCCTATTATCCTGACAAACACAGGCAATGTCTTTTTCAACAACTTCAATTGCAAAACACATTTACCAATTGATAAGCCATGCCGACAAGGATCAATAGCAAGATTCCTAGCAAGTTGCAAAACACATTTGCCAACTTTTAGAATCATACCACAAGGAAAAAGATACATGGACTTACACTATTTGTAAAACACATTTGCAAACTTAAGTCACATGCTACAAGAAATCAAACACGAGCATCAACTATTTGCAAAACACATTCGCAAATAATAGCATCATGCCACAAGGCTAAGGTGCATGGACTTCAACCATTTGCAAAACATATTTGCAAAGTATAGTCCCATGCTACAAAGATTAAATGCATGAGCCTCGGCTATTTGCAAAACACATTCGCAAATAATAGCTCCATGCATAGATGAGCTAGAGCAAACACAATGAGCTATCAACACATGACTAACTCATGCTACTAGTCAAGACCACTCTTAATAGTACGACAATCCTATATTAGCAATCCGGTCTTCCAACCAAACACCAAGACCGGTAAAATACTAGGAACACATCCTTAGCCCTAACTAGTCATACCTTTGCCTTGCATCTTCTTGAAGCTTGATGACGCACATCAACACTTCAAGTCCGGGTCCTTGACTTTGACAATCAACAACACATGATGATTTCTTCACTTCGGGATCTTGTCTTGAACATCATCAACACATGATGATTTCTTCATCTCGAGTCTTCACATGCATCAACGCATGATGCATTCCTTCACTTGACCTCCATCAACACATGATGGGTCTTTTCTTAACTTGATGTGCATCAACACATGATGCATCCTTCACTTGAATCTAGACTTGATGATCAACTCATGATCATCCCAAGTCTTCATCCTCCTGGAACATAACCTATTCATCCAACTCATGGAAAATGTTAGTTCCACAATATGATTATCATTAATTACCACACCATACCATTAACTCATAATAGTGGAACAAGATACCTCAATCTTTCCCTCTTTGGTAATTGATGATAACTACTTAATTACTCATAAATTGAATGATGATAAATGAGAGAACAAATTGAGTATATATCAACTACACAAGTTATATATATACTCTAACTTGAGTATACAAGAACTACATAAGTTCTATATACTCATAATCATGAGTATACAAGAACTACATAAGTTTTGTATACTCAAGCGGATTGTTTCAAAGTAAAGATCCCAAATGTATGTGGAGAATGGAATATGAATCAATACTAATGAAACCACAAAATATAGAATAAAACTCCCCCTAGATGTGTGCATACACAAATGTATAATAAGATCATATGCATATATTCAAGTTTAACCTATGGTTGAGTTCAATCCTATATTTTGGATCCGAGGAATGCAACAATATATAAGATTAAGATGTCGATTGCATACCTCATTGAATTTCACCTTTATATCCAAATGAGACTACACAAGATATTACTAGATAAAAGAGTTAGTCTCATATTTGGATTTGTCATTAATCACCAAAACAATCCATTAACTCATAATGGCGGGTCTAGATCTTTCAACCGGCAGGAAATCGGTCTGACCACCCTTGAGCCAGCGGTTCGACCGGCAGTGCACTGAGATTTGTTATCTTGTGTTTGATCTTTTGTAGTATTGCTTAGGGGTTTTTATTGGATTCAATATTAGTCTTCTGCTGTACTGATATACTGATCTTCATAGCTTCCATTGCTACTGGAGTGAAATTTGTGTTGAATCCATTATTTATGAAAAAGTGAGCGTGCTACTATTCACCCCCCCCTCTAGTCGCCTTTTCGGTCCAACAAGTGGTATCAAAGCCCGGTTAGTTCAATCTTGATCTTAACCGGTCACTGAACTTGGCGATGGATAGATACTCCACAAAGCCGCATATCTTCGATGGGCACAGCTATGCCTATTGGAAGAATCGCATGCGAGTCTTCCTTGAGAGCGAAGGACATGCTATATGGGAGGTTGTTCGAGTCCCGCTCGTTGTGCCCGAAGTTGCTACGCCGGCTTCAGAAGCCCTTTTAGCTAACAACAATAAGGCTAAAAACCTCTTGTATAGTGGACTTGGGAGAAATGAGTATGATCGGATTTGCAATCTTGAGACTGCGCATGAGATTTGGAACACTCTCGAAACCTATCATGAGGGTTCGTCCCAAGTCAAGAGAGTACGCCAAACAGTCTATAAGCGTGAATATAACAAATTCAAGATGCATCCTGTAGAGAGCATCGATGACATTTTCAGTCGCTTTAATAAAGTGATTAATCAGATGAAAGATGTTGGTATTGAATATTCTTTGTCTGAAAATGCCAACCACCTCTTGGCTGCAATCAACACCAAGGAGCGGGAGATAAAGGCCACAGCCATTGAGGAGAATGGAGAATGTCAATCTTTCTGATCTGACTTTGGAGCTGCTCTATAGCAAACTTAAGACTCATGAGATCAAGAGGATTGATCATCCCAAAAAGAAAAACATGGTTTTAGTAGCAGACCGCTCAAGAGAGCTTCTGATGAGTCTTTTGAGTCTTCTTCTGGATTTTCGCTTGCAGGTTTATCAAATCGCCGATCTTATGAATATATGAATGAAAAGAGCAAAATGACGCGTATCTTCTAGAAAGTAGTGAGATTGCTCTTTATTGCTTTGAACTAGCTATTACAATGAGTGTATATAACTTAGACTAAAGACTAATTCGGGAGTACAAGACACTTTCGAGGGTGTTTCCCAAATGATCTTCACTATTCTGGCCTCTCTAATTTCAGTCCACATTCCTCCTTATGTAGTTGATGAAGGGTTGGCGTTGTTTACGGAGGAGGCGTGCATTCGGAAGCAGCAGCGTCTGGTCAAAGATGTGTCGATTGATAATGTATCAAGCTGTTGTGCGATTATATGTCAATGAGTCATGTAGTACTCGATATCGTAGTGTCGCGTGGTATGGAATATATAGCACATGTTCTATTAGTCAAGCGGTAAAGCATATATACGGTCGTAGATCCGGACATCGATTCAAAACCTTGTGAGCATTTGGTGGTGGAGACTAGGTTTGGAACCATATCAGGCAGTTGGGTACTATGTAACCTCTGGAATTCTTACGACCAGTGAGGTCGTTAGCCTTAAGGTTTACGACCATGAAGACGTATGGTCTCTATATACTAAATAATAAATAGAGGTTTTAATCATCGTCAAGTACCGTCAGCGGTCTGAACAGAGATAGGAAAAATAGGAGGTCCTACTGAATTGAGAGATGTGAAGTACGGTGTTATGTGAAAAGAGGCACCAGAATCCAGAACCCAAGAAGTACCTGGAGGAGATGTTTGAGCTAGACTGCGAGAACCTCTCTTGCCGTGTGAGAGGCTGCTGAAGTAGAGCACAGCGTAACGTTGAAGCAGTCACTTATTGAGAAGGTCGACATCTTTGTTCATCCTCCCATCGAGGAAGGGTCTCCCTGCCCCCCTTGGATCGTCCAGCCTCATGCGCCTTGTTCTGCTTTTTTCGCACTGCACAACACTAGTAGTTGTGCCCGAAGTTCTTACAATAATTGCACTGAACCCCAGTTGGTGTAAAAATAGGAGCAGAAATAGACACTTGAGGAAGGACTGCAGTCGAAGAAGAAGGGGTAGCTAGCACGGTTGGAATAAAATATGCTGCTAACCCGCAGTGAGGCTCCTCAGCACGAAGCATCGAATGAGCCTCGGTAACTGTCGGTCATGGTGAGCGGCTCAGCAGTTGAGCCTTTACAGGCTCAAACTCTGGGCGAAGACAGCAGACGAAGTCATAAAGGCAAAGGCGATCACGATCCACCTTCTGCACTTTATGACACTCCTAGCAGAGCGGAGAAGACAGCTCATCCAGCTGGCGTCAGAGACTGGCCAGGGCTCGGAAGAAGTCGTCGATGGAGGAGTCCTCTTGGCGAAGTGTCTCCAACTCACGCTGAAGCAAAAAGAACTGAGTATCGCTGCTCTGCTGTATTGCTCACGCAAGTACTCCCAAATTTGACGAGTGGCACGCAGACCAACAATATCTGACTGGATAGAGTCGTCGACACTGGCCACCAGGATGGCTCGAACACAAGCCTCGTCAGCACACTAGCGCTCAAAAGCGTATATGGCATACTGAAAGGCCTCATCAACAGCGTTAGCAGCAACAATAGCAGCCTTTGCCTCCGTCTTAGCGGCCTCATCTTCTGCAGGAGGGGCCGAAGTAGGCTGTCTGGGAGGATGAACCAGCGACGGCGGACAAGGTCGGGCACCAGTAACATGTCCCCAGAGGCGGAGACCATCGAGCATGATCTCCATGAGTTTAGACCACAACCTGTAGTTCGTCCCATTAAGCTTGGTTCCCGAGAATGGGATCGCAGCTTATGGAATGGAAACTATCGGCAAGCGGCACTGGACGGCGCGGTGACCAAGGCAACAAAGTCTAACAGGTGATGCTGGACGGTGCGACGGTTAGATCAACATTTCTGATTTTTTTTTTCTTGCGGACCAAAACAGCTCACGCTAATAAGGCCTGCGAAGGCTTGCAAAGCAACGAAGGGGCGCGCGGGGGGAACTAGGGGTTCCCCCTCCCTGGGGCGGCGGTGGCGGGAGTGTCAGCGGCGGTGCTCGGCGACGCGTAGACGGTGGAAAGAGCCCGAGCCGTCGCAGCGATGCGGCGACGAAGGCGGCTCGGCGCTGCGAAGCCAAAGCGGTGGTGCTCGCGGCGAGATGGCGGAAGGAGCTGGCCGGCGCTGGTGACAATGCCACAGGCGGCGGAGACCGGTGGGAGCAAGCGACGCACAAGGAGGCTGCTGATCCAAAAAGCGCTTAGGCGTCGGGAAAACAGTCGAGGCGGCGTCGTCGGTGGCGGCAGAGCTGGCTGCGGCGACGAGCGCGCTGGCGCTTAGGGAGGCTGGCGGCGATGGTGGCAACGGAAAGAGCTAGGTTAGTGTCCTAGCTCTGATACCATGTTATGAATATGGTGTGCATATTCAAGAGGACCCAATAGGCAATATATATAGAGATGTATAAGGGGGCTTTCCATATACAGATAAGGAAATACAAAAGAATCATATTCTAACAGAAACCACGTGCTGTGATCCCAGACCACGGCAGGCGACCTGCCACGATCCTAGACCACCGTAGCAAGCGACTTGCCTTGCCGAGGTTTGGGATCATGATGTGTCACTTCCGTGGCAATTTAGCGCAATAGAGATGTCAATTTTGTCATTTTAGACGTGAGGAGTCAGTTTTGCTATTGCAAATAAAAAACGTACCATTTTAGCCGTGATGGAGCCCGGATTTTCATGATGGGGGTGTAAACTCTGTTGGAATATGCAACTTGTATTATCAGGGGCCAATTGGCCAGTATATATACACAATACATGTTACAGATAAGGAAACCAAATCAAATCTAGAGTCCTACTCTAACACAAATATATCTCTAACTATATCTCTAACACCCCCCCTCAAACTCATGGTGGATCAACAACACTGAGTTTGGAGAGGTAGAAGCCGTGCTGTGCTCGAGTCTGGGCCTTCGTGAAGAAATCCGCTATCTGAAGCTCTGAAGGTACATACTGAAGAGCAATCACCTGATCATGCACACAAGACCTCATGAAGGAAGCATCAACACCAATATGCTTGGTGAGCTCATGCTTCCGTGGTCCTGGTATCCGATAGCTTTGTCTTTGTCGATAAGAGAGAGTCGGTGTAATGTGAAACACCAAAATCCTCAAGTAACCACCGTAGACAAGTAATCTCTGTTGTCAAGAGAGCCATAGCTCGCAACTCAGCCTCTGCACTCGAACGGGACACTGCAGTCTGTTTCTTCGTCTTCCGGCAATAAGCGAACCACCAAGAAAAACACGATGTGAGAGATAGGCCGCGATCGGAGGATCGGCCGCCCAAGTAGCATCTGAATAAGCTGAAGGCATAGCAGTGGGCGTGGAAAGAAGAGGCGACAAGAGATAGTCCCACGAAGGTATCGCGAGAACTCGAAGAAGGTGGGCAGAGTGGACTGAGTGGGGCGAAACAGCCCGACTCGAATGTGAACCGGATAAGTGATATCCGGACGAGTAATGACAAGGTAGACAAGACTCCCAACAAGATGGCGATAGCGAGTCGGATCGAAAGAGGCTCGCCATCGGAGGTCGGAGGTGAACATTGAGCTCCATAGGAGTCTCAGCAGAATGTTGTCCGATGAGGGAGGCGCGATCAAGAAGATCTGAATATACTTCTCTTGGGACATAAAGAAACCATGCGGAGTGGAAGTAACCTCAATCCCAAGGAAGTAATGAAGAGGACCATGATCCGACATAAGGCGCTCACTAAGGCGAGCCTTGACAAAGGCAATGTACTCGAGTCATCTCCGTAATGATCATATCATCAGCGTCTGAGAAGAAGAAGAGTCAGACCACGAGGCGAAGTGTGGACAAAGCGCGGGATCATGATCACTTTTTGAAAAACCGGCGGCGATGACCACGAGAGGAGAAGCGCTCAAACCGAGCACGAGGGGCTTGCTTAAGGCCATAGAGAGAGCGGCGAGGCTGACGGACCATGCCCTTAGGAGCAGAATACCCGGGAGGCGGATGCATGTAGACCTCCTCACGCAACTCGCCATTAAGAAAGGCATTCTTGACATCAAGTTGAAAGCAGACCCGATGGCGACAGACGCCACGAAAAAAGAGTGCGGCGGTGGTCATGTGGGCCACAGAGGGCAAAAGTCTCGTCGTAGTCACGACCATGCTCTGCTTGGAAGCCACGAGCAACAAGGCGCACCTTATAGCGCTCAAGAGAGCCATCGAGGCGAGTCTTAATCTTATAGACCCACTTACATGCGATGGGGCGAGTGAGATGGAAAATGAACAAGATCCCAAGTACCGATGCGCTCGAAGGCGGCAATCTCCTCGGCCATGGCATGCCGCCACTCGGGATGAGTATGACATCTGGTAGGAGGCGAGCTCACAAGTAGCTGCGCCCGACAAAGGAAAAGCAGGCGGGGCGAATCATTGGCGATCGCGGAGGCGTAGCGAGGAGAAAACGGCCCATCGGGGAAGATGAAGCATCGAAGAAGATGAAACATCGGAGAAGTGGGCTCATCGGAAGATCCTCAATCTGAGGTCGGCGAGTGTAGACGAGTGTAGTGGGGGAGCTGAGGAGCGCGAGGAGGCGGAAGCAGCCGACAATGGCGGAGAGGCCACAGGAGAAATATGTGGAGATGAGATAGGTGTATCTGGAAAGGTCAAAAATACAGAGACTCCACGAGAGGAAGTCGAAGGAGAGGCAGGGCGTGGGTAGAAGGGGCGAGACTCGTCGAAAGTCACATCGAGAAATCCGCATCCGTCGACCAATAGGATCCAAAGACCGATAGCCCTTGTGCTCGACTGCTTGTACCCAGAAAGACACACTCAATGGGTGGCGGTCGGTTTGGTGCGTTCTCGAGGCGAGGAGAGCGTAGCAAGCGCAAAACAAAGCGACGAAGGCGAGTAGTCGGGAAGGAGACCACAGAGGCGCTCAATAGGGATTGCATACGAAGAAGCGAAGAAAGGTGGATGTTGGCGAGATAGGTGGCGATGGAAGCGACCTCGCCCAAAAGTGAGGTGGAATAGGCGGCAATCATCGGTTGCGAGCCGACTCAAGGAGGTGGCGATGCTTGCGCTCGGCAACACCATTCAGTATGAGCACCGGGACAAGAAGGCGGCGAGAGTGCCACCTCTCAGAAGGAAGCTGCGCAGTGATGAGAGAGGTACTCGCCCGTAGTCGACCACGAAAGACATTAATAGGAGTGGAGAAGCGTGTGTGAACTATAGTAGCAAGCTGTTTATAGATAGACAAGACCTCACTACGAGAAGACATGAAATATATGCAAGTGTGGCGAGAGAAATCATCTATAAATATGATATAGTATCGATGAACCCCTTCGAAGCGAAGGAGCGGGACCCCAAACATCAGAATGAACAAGATCAAATGGGCGTTGAGACAACGACTCACTATGAGGATAAGGAAGTGAAGTGTTTGCCTAACTTACACTACGACTATAGAGACACGTCTCTGAGGCACGAGACCCGAAGACCACGGCGAACTAAAGGCGACAGGCGAGAGCCACACGGATGGCCAAGGCGGTGATGCCATTGTTGGAAAGAGCCGGTGAAGACGGAGTAAGCAGAGGAGAGGCTGGCGCGGCGGTGGCGGTGGAAGGAAGGTGAAGCAGTCAAGCTCCAGAGATCTTTGCGAGTCAAAGCCGAGGGCGAGAACCAACTAGAGCTCTCGTGTGGCGGTCTGAACACAACAAAGTCGAGTCGAGAATGATCCGATAACCAAGGTCGATGTCATCCCCGCAGAAAGAAGTTGCATGGTTAGGCGAGGAACATGAGCAATGAAGGAACATGAAAAGATGAGTTGCTAAGAGGTCCTCGACGGAGACGTAAAGAGAGGTACCATCGGTAAGAACACCGCGGGGAATCAAGAGGTGTAACAAAGATAGAGTGGAAGAATCGGAAGTCATGTGGAAGGATGCTCGGAATCAAGGATCCACGGGAGGTACACATGCGTGTAGGAGGTGGTTTCGGTGCAGAAGAGTCCGCAGAACCTCTGAAACCTGTCGAGGAAGACCACAAGCGGCAGCGATCGTCGAAGTCGGCTATCTCACGCTCGGTGAGAAAGCGAAAGTAGTCGATCTGACGTCGATGTAGAAATCTGGTGCGGTGCTAGGAGAAGAGCGGCGTGAAATATGCATTTGTTTCTTATGCCGAGACTCAATGTGGTGATCTTGTCGCGATGGGAGCGGCGAGGCGACCACCGCCCGGATGGAGGCGGCCACCACCACATGGCGGCCATTGGAGGCAGCGTCTTGAAGCGTGAAGCGGTCGGTAGCGGTGTCTGGCGGCGAGCACGAGAGGAGTGGCATCGGGCCGGCACCACTCGGACGAGTCTCCTCTGCACGTATCTCGGTAAGGGCCTCGGAAGAGTGACACGAGGGTGGCGTGCAAGTAGCTGGGCACACCTCTGCTCGAACTTCGGGGCGAAGGAGAGTAAGGAACTCGTGAACACGGCTGAAACTCGGTCGTACACGGACGACGTAGCGGCATGAGCGAGGCAGCGGCCCGGCGGTGCGAAGAGTCGATTGGCGCTTGACTGCGGAACTCGGCGTGAAAGGCGTCAACGATAGCATCACCACGATGAAGGAGTGCTCTTGACAAACTCTTGACAAGTAGAGGCATCTCGGAGGGTTCGTGGCGTATCGAAGATGAGTCCACATCGGGACGGTAGATGAAAATCCACAATCTCGTAAGAAAACCGAGGTGAACTTTGGCGATGAAGGCGATGGCGACTCGGCGTCGTCGTCACACCCGAGTGTAGGTAGTCAAGCGATCCATGTAGGAGTCGAGCCTCTTGGTAGGCGGACCTTCTCATCAACAAGGCCGGCGGACTCAATAGCGAGCCTTGTCATTTGTCGGGAAGCGCAGCGAGCGTAGGTTTTCGGAGGAGTAGGGCATGGCGGGCGGTGACATCGCCGAGAGGGCGCCCAAAGGCGAAGACCACGCATGTGGATGCGCATGTGGGACACGAAGTCGGTGTAGTTAACACCGTCGAAGATCACCGGAGCGTGAGGAAGGAAAGCGGTACCCATTGGTAGGCGGCTATTGGGCGGTAGCGACCAAGGTAATGTGGTCTAATAGGCGCGCTGAGCGGCGCGACGATCGACCGATGTTTTTTCTCTCTCTCTCTTTTCTTTTAAATCCAGAGCGAGGAGAAAACGGCCCATCGGGGAAGATGAAGCATCGAAGAAGATGAAACATCGGAGAAGTGGGCTCATCGGAAGATCCTCAATACGAGGTCGGCGAGTGTAGGCGAGTGTAGTGGGGAGCTGAGGAGCGCAGGGGCGCAAGCAGCGGCGACAATGGCGGAGAGGCCACAGGAGAAATATGTGGAGATGAGATAGGTGTATCTGGAAAGGTCAAAAATACGAGACTCCACGAGAGGAAGTCGAAGGAGAGGCGGGGCGTGGGTAGAAGGGGCGAGACTCGTCGAAAGTCACATCGAGAAATCCGCATCCGTCGACCAATAGGATCCCAAGACCGATAGCCCTTGTGCTCGACCGCTGTACCCTAGAAAGACACACTCAATGGGTGGCGGTCGGTTTGGTGCGTTCTCGAGGCGAGGAGAGCGTAGCAAGCGACCAAGCGACGAAGGCGAGTAGTCGGAAGGAGACCACAGAGGCGCTCAATAGGGATTGCATACGAAGAAGCGAGAAGAAATTTGGATGTTGGCGAGATAGGTGGCGATGGAAGCGACCTCGCCCAAAAGTGAGGTGGAATAGGCGGCAATCATCGATTGCGAGCCGACTCAAGGAGGTGGCGATGCTTGCGCTCGGCAACACCATTACGAGTATGAGCACCGGGACAAGAGGCGGCGAGAGTGCCCTGCTCGACAAAGGAAGCTGCGCGGTGATGAGAGAGGTACTCGCCCGGTAGTCGACCACGAAAGACATTAATAGGAGTGGAGAAGCGTGTGTGAACTATAGTGGCAAGCTGTTTATAGATAGACAAGACCTCACTACGAGAAGACATGAAATATATGCAAGTGTGGCGAGAGAAATCATCTATAAATATGATATAGTATCGATGAACCCCTTTCGAAGCGAAGGAGCGGGACCCCAAACATCCGAATGAACAAGATCAAATGGGCGTTGAGACAACGACTCACTATGAGGATAAGGAAGTGAAGTTGTTTGCCTAACTTACACTACGACAATGTAGAGACACGTCTCTGAGGCAGACCCGAAGACCACGGCGAACTAAAGGCGGCAGGCGAGAGCCCACAGATGGCCAAGGCGGTGATGCCATTGTTGGAAAGAGCCGGTGAAGCGGAGTGGCGGAGGCGAGAGAGGCGGCGGCGGTGGCGGCGGAAGGAAGGTGAAGCAGTCAAGCTCGAGAGAGCTGCGAGTCAAGGCGCGAGGGCCGAACCAACTAGAGCTCTCGTGTGGCGGTCTGAACACAACAAGAGTCGAGTCGAGAATGATCCGATAACCAAGGTCGATGTCATCCGTGAGAAAGAAGTCGCATGGTTAGGCGAGGAACATGAGCAATGAAGGAACATGAAAAGATGAGTTGCTAAGAGGTCCTCGACCTGGAGAGCAGAAGAGAGGTACCATCGCAGTAAGAACACCGACGGGGAATCAAGAGGTGTAACAAAGATAGAGTGGAAGAATCGGAAGTCATGTGGAAGGATGCTCGGAATCAAGGATCCACGGGAGGTACATGCGTGTAGGAGGTGGTTTCGGTGCAGAAGAGTCGATCGCAGAACCTCTGAACTGTCGAGGAAGACCACAGGCGGCAGCGATCGTCGAGTCGGCTATCTCACGCTCGATGAGAAAACGCGAAAGTAGTCGATCTGACGTCGATGTAGAAATACCGGTGCGGTGCTAGGAGAAGAACGGCGTGAAATATGCATTTGTTTCTTGTAGCATTGAGACTCAATGTGGCGATCTTGTCGCGATAGGAGCGGCGAGGGCGACCACCGCTAGATGGGGCGGCCACCACCACATGGCGGCCCATTGGAGGAAGCGTCTTGAAGCGTGAAGCGGTCGGTGTAGCAGTGTGCGGGCGGCGAGCACAGAGGGAGTGGCATCGGGCCGGCACCACTCGGGCGAGTCTCCTCTGCACGTATCTCGGTAAGGGCCTCGGAAGAGTGACACGAGGGTGGCGTGCAAGTAGCTGGGCACACCTCTGCTCGAACTCGGGGCGAAGGAGAGTAAGGAACTCGTGAACACGCTGAAACTCTGTCGGCAACAGACGTAGCGGCATGAGCGAGAGCAGCGGCCGGCGGTGCGAAGAGAGTCCGATTGGCGCTTGATGCGCGAACTCGGCGTGAGAAGGCGTCAACAGTAGCATCACCCTGATGAAGGGAGTGCTCTTGACAAACTACTGACAAGTAGAGGGCATCTCCAGAGGGTTCGTAGCGCTATCGAAGATGAGTCCACATCGGGACAGCCGATGAAAATCCCACAATCTCGTAAGAAAAGCGAGGTGAACACTGGCGATGAAGGCGATGGCGACTCGGCGTCGTCGTCACACCACTGAGTGTAGGTAGTCAAGCGATCCATGTAGGAGTCCAGAGCCTCTTGGTAGGCAGAGGCAGCCTTCTCATCAACAAGGCCAGCAGACTCAATAGCGGCCTTGTCATTTGTCGGAAGCGCATGAGCGTAGGTTTCGTCGGAGGAGTAGGGCATGGCGGGCAGGTGACATCGCCAGAGAGGACGCCCCAAAGACGAAGACCACGCATGTGGATGCGCATGTGGGACACGAAGTCGGTGTAGTTAACACCGTCGAAGATCACCGGGCAGCGAGGAAGGGAAACGGTACCCATTGGTAGGCGGCGCTGGACGGCGCGGCGACCAAGGTAATGTGGTCTAATAAGCGGCGCTGGACGGCGCGCGATCAGACCGATGTTTTTTTTTCTCTCTCTCTCTCTTTCTTTTAAATCCTTTTAAACCGGCCTGGCCCGAAACCGGCCTGGCCCAAGTAACAATGATTTTAGGCGAAGACTCGTTCTTCACCTCTGTTTTGCCTGCTTGTTTGGTGGTGGGTTCGTGTATGTCTCTGCCGTTGGAGTCGTATCATCTGCCTGCCGTGCTCCATTGTCTGCGTGGTACACGAGCATGGAGGTATGCAGTCTCCTGCTCTCCCTCCCCGCAGCTCTCGACTGGGCAAAAAAAAAACAAGCAAAACCTGACCCTGTAGGCACGTTGTGGGGGGCAGTTTACAGAGCGATCCAAGATGGACAACCACAATGTGGCACCGAGCAAGCAGTAGTGGCGCATGTATGCGTGCAAGGTAGAGTTTCATTTGTTCTTCTTTCCCAAGCAGTTTTAAGCTTTTGAATGCGTGCTACTCAATATGCAATATGGTGGTGTCGGGAGTTCTTAGCTTTTACTGAACCTGGTCGCCTATGCCAAGTCCCAGATTGACGATGAAAGCGAGTGGGCAGAAGTTTACATAACGGCACGTCCAATTTGCCACACACGAGCAGTCGGATGGAAAATTAACGGCGGGGATTAAGCTGCCTATATATGCATTACGCAATTGCCTTTCGACTTTATGGTGGATACCATATCCCTCGGTATCTTTTCTACCTTCCCACGCTTTTCTAGGGAGTGCAAGGTAGATGTACAGACTCGACGCACATTATACTTATATGTGCGTGTGTCTCGTGTACATGCTTGAAATTTATAGAAAACACTTGAGGTTTTACGGAATACGAGCATACGTTTTCCCATCAAACACACACGCGTGTGAGTACTCCTAAAATCAATAAACACCACGTTAAATCTAGGACTTGAACCTAAAGAGGTGAGCATACACCTACATACCTGGCCATCTGCCCGCATACTAGCTTCCTCTAAGCCCAAGCCGTCCAATTTGTAATCGGATGGAGAATTTGACGCTTTGGATTTATACGCCACATCAACTAAGCTCGTTACAGGAAACTATATTACTTCACCCCTTGATTGAGATTTGACTCTGCTCGAGCGCATGCCCCTGTATTATTAGGAGGCTATAAAGGGCAAATCATGGCATTTCCTTCTGTGAAGTAGACACTAAACATATGCCCACGTCTTCGCGTCACTTCAAGCAAGAGCACACTACAGTTGGCCACTAGGCCTTATTTCTTTTCCTACTAATCATGCAGTGTACATGCTACGATTTGGTGTTTAGCCACGCTTTTAGGTTTGTTTAGGCTTTTCTTTCGAGATATGAAAAAGCCGAAATGCTCATGAGGACAAAGGATGGCTTATTTGATGTCGTTTAACTAAATTAACAACATTAAGCGGCATTTAACGACATTTAAGAACATTTAACGTGGGAGAGGTGTTTTTTTAACAATTTGTAAAGCATGTGAAAATAATGCGGACTAGAAGATCGGTCCTTATACATAGTTTAAATTGGCAATACTACATACAAAATCAATATATCTTCCATCTATCCTATCGTCATGCTACCAAAGCTATTGCAATAGCGCCACGGAGGCCGTTCATATCAACATCATCCATAACCATCATCCATAACCGATGTATCATCCCATCCTCGAGGTTAGTGGACATGTCCCGTCTACATAATCATCATTCGCCTCACGAGAAAAATCATTATCAATCAAAGCACTATCTCGAATAAAATTATGCAAAGCCATTGTTGCAATGATAATTTTCTTTTGCTTGTGCTCATTGTAACTTCGAATTTTAAGTAGACTCAATCGAATACGATGGGAAGGCGAGCAGGCAAGATTGCTTTAAATAATAGGTATGAGGTGGGTAATTTCGCGAAGCCGGAGGTATTCTTGGACGGAGGTGGGAATCGTGGGAAGCACCTCAACCCTTCCTTTTTTGGCTTCCATATGTATTATCTTTGAGATGTGAAAGCAAGAAAAAAAGCCAACCGTTTGGCCCCCTCCCTCTCTTTTTCACCCAAAATCAAAGATGTGGTCATGTACCAAGCAGGCCTACATTTGTGTTTTTCACAAGTCTTCCTTCTACTTCACCAAACATATGCCCACGGGCATCCCACTTCAAGCAAGATCCTAACAGTTGGCCACTAGGCCTTATTTCTTTCCTACTAATCATGCGTAC
Source organism: Hsuehochloa calcarea (assembly GCA_036346395.1). Lineage (NCBI taxonomy): Eukaryota > Viridiplantae > Streptophyta > Magnoliopsida > Poales > Poaceae > Hsuehochloa > Hsuehochloa calcarea. The sequence continues at coordinate 9,643,184 of CM070596.1, read as the reverse complement.
ATAAAATCATATCGATTAGGGTTTTGATCGATTTTTGTGTGTGTGTTCTTTAGCTTGTGGAGCTCAAGAACGGTGAGACTTAGCAACTCTTGGTGAACTGCGACCCGTGGATGAACATCCACCTCCGGAGGTTATTTGCACCTCGAAGGTGAAATATTGTGCCACCATATTAGTCTTGTGATGTATTTCATTTTAGTAGCGCAGATTAGTTAAAGGCATTGCTTGGTTACGGGAAACTAGGGCTTTTGTCCTTTGTCTTGAAGGAAGTATGCGAAATTGCAATTTTGATGTGGAGAAAGTAGGATTCTCTTTGAGCTTCTAATGATCTAGCTTTGTTAGTTTGTGAAAATGCCTTTTCTTATGGTTTATGGTTGGGATTGCACTATTGCGAATGGTGATAAGTTTTGGAGGATGCCCGAGTGTTACATTCGTGGGAACACCATCAAGTATCTTAGGGTTCTGATGAGGTATGGATTTCTAACGTGATGAATCTTATTTGCCTCTGTAGTTTGCTTGGTTGTTTAGATCGTCATTGTGTGTTTTTGCATCATCAGCGGTGTATTTCGCTTAGGTTTCATTGTCGAAATGATTTTGAATATCATTGTATGATCATGGCTAGCAAAATCACTATAATGTCATGTAATTCATTGTGGCTATCCTTTAGTTTGAAGTCCGTGTTCTTTTCAAATGTTTTTGGGTGGCTAATCTCCAACATGTGATTATGTATAAGCCATCATGTGCAATTCCAAAATCTTACACAATAACGATATAACACAATCGATAGTGCATTCTTGTTCTAAGGTATATTCATTTGCAGTTTGCGTCAGCATAGCAATCGAGAGGCTAGTGTATGGAGCCAAGCGAAGCGCCATTAAATTGGCTTTGATGACTTCATTGTGATGCTCGAGAGGCACTTGGCTTTGATGACTTCATTGCCGATGCTCGAGAGGCAGGCAGGTATTATCGAAGGCCACATGGAGATCAAGAAGGTGAGGGCAATGGTGCCACGATGGTGAAAGCAAGTCTTTGTGATTTGAGTGTCTGAGAGAAGTGAAACATGTCATACAAGTTACTATGGTATCAATCATGTTGGGAAATGAAGTTGTCGATAGCTGCGCTATTTGTAACATCTCTTGTATAAAATATGCAAAGAAACATGCACATGTTAGTGCTGGAATTATAAGTCTCAAAATGTGATGGCAGTGTGTGACTTCGATATGAGGTTTACCTTTGTTGTTCTTAGGATGGCGGGTTGACACATGACACAAGGATTTTCAATAACACTTTGGACAAGTACTCAAACCGGTTTCCACATCCTCCTGAAGGTACTATGCTTCTTTAATAATATAATTAAATATTATGATAGCCTTCCTATTTTTTAATGTCAATATTTGTGTGTTACATGTATGTAGGAAAAATATTACCTTGTTGATGCGGGTTATCCCAATCGAAAGGGCTATCTAGCTCCTTACAAAGGACAAAAGTATCATCTACCAGAATTTCGCCTTGGTCGACAACCAAGTGGAAAATATGAGGTGTTCAATCACGCTCACTCGTCCATTCGCAATGTGATTGAGCGGTCCTTTGGCGTGTTGAAGATGAAATGAAGAATCTTGTTGGCTTTGCCAAGTTACAAAATGAAGATTCAAACAAAAATAATAATTGCATGTATAGCACTACACAATTTTATCCGAGATAGTGCTTTACGTGATGAGCTTTTCGAGAGATGTGATCTTGATGAAGATTATGACCCAAGCGATACGCAAACTGGTTCATTTGGAGGGCACGGTGTCAATGGATCAACAATCGATGATAGAGATATGGGTGTATTTCGTGACAGCATTTTTAATGGCCTCACGAGAATAAAAAGATTACATTATTATGATATGATCGGATATTATTTAGTTTGGCTGGCTATGTATTTCTATATTAATTTCTTTCATTACGCAATATCCATAATTAATATATGCACGAACAAGCAAAACTCTTTTTGTTTCATATGTACACTTGCACGTATCGTCATAGTTACAAATCCCATGCAAAAATAAGTTTAAATTCATCCTTAAAAACATCCTTCAAACCCTCAAGGGCAATTCAGACTTTTTATCCTTCACACACAACTTCAATAAGCCAACATCCTTAAAAAGCCAGATTACCAAACACCAAAGCTTGGCTTAAAAGCTAGGGGGCTTATAAGCCAATTAAGCCAAAAAGCTGGCTTTAAGCTATAAGCCAAAAAGCCTAAGCCTAAACAAACAGGGCCTTAGCCGAATCACCCTAATATATGTAAAACAAGTTTCACCTTTACTTGTTACTGTTTTGTATATATAGTTTTACTATAATTTGTTGCTTCATTTTACTGCTTGAACAAAACAAAACTCTCAATGTATGTGTGCTTTGTGCTTGACTTTTTAGCGCTTCATTTGTGCATGTTTACTGTCTCCTCACCCATTACAGTACTACCGTTTGCATTAGTGGTTCAACGACTCTCGATCTGGTCATTTACTACTTCTCTAATGTCCATTTGACCTTTCCTTATATGACATTGTCGGGATTCAAAAATACAATTCTGGATCATCTGTGTATACTGTACTAATCCAGGATCACACTAGTACACACAGTATCAACATAGATAAATATCGATCCACGCAAGACAATTAATAAAATAAACGAATAATTTGAATAGCAAATAATGGTTTTGACCTTATGGTCGAGTTTACATTTATTAAGCCTCGCAAGGTTGTCAATAAATAAAATAGCAGTAGCGGAACAAAATTAAACTCCAGCGGAATCCCATCAATTCACCACAAACAACCGACTGGGATCAAGACCCTAACGATCAACACCTTTGTACAACTCCTCAAATGCAGGCGAAGACTCCTCCACTTCTGTTGAATGTTTGCAACAAGTATGAGTACACAACCGTCAATGCAGTGGTCGCAGTTGATCGTTCACTGTAGTCAATCGTCCTCGCAGTCGATCGCCTTCCTTGCAAATTTGTGGATCGTCCTCGAGCGCAACAACAACCGCAGTAGTGCCTCTACGGTATCCACACGTCCAGGGCAGGAACGTCGTACGCCGGTGTGCTAGCACCAAATCGCACGGGAATGCTCTCTCAAGAAGATGGCGGCCGGGGTTTGGAGCAACTCACATGTTGTTTGTTACCTTACCTCCTCTAGCCTCAAGCATCTCCTTATATAGTGCTCATAACAGATCCTATCCGAACACGTTTGACGAATCGTATCCGTACTGGTTTGTTCCAACCCGTTAAGTGTGTGACCCTGTAGGTTCATGTGTAGTTCGGTTGTGACTCAGAAACCTTTTCCAATCACAAGTCGTTAGTGGTACTTAGTAGAACATAACGATTCCTGAATACACACAAATTATATCGGACGAAACTTAATGCAATATGATCTACGACCAGGTCCTATTTGGTCTCAACCAGTTCTTAACTCCTTACGACCAGGTTTCGACCAGCCTACAACCAGCTCATATTTGATCTCAACCAGTTCGTAACTCCTTACGACCAGGTTTCGACCACATAGTGATCATGTTCGACCAGCCTACGACCAGCTCGTATCTCCATACGACTAGTTTGTATCTGATCGAATTGAACAGCCAGCTCGTGTATTCTCCTTTTTACCTCACGATGTCTGGTTGAACTCCAGGTGATATATTATGTCATCCATGGACTGTTCAGTACGTTGTCGATCGAGTGTCAGATAACTTCATGTGGTCAAACTCTTCACCACCAGTGGCATGACCATGCACTTTCTTTATTCGACCACATTGAGGGGCCCAGAGATATCTCTCTTGTTACGTTAGGAGGGGAAAATTCTATATCTGATCAATCATATTCCTTCGTATGTTTCTTAGCATACTCAAAAACTATCTTTATGACTACCCAGTTACGGAGTAGCCTTTGGCAACCCCAAAGTGTACTCTTACACATGTTGAAAACCATGCTGATCTCAGGTCTAAGGATTATACATCATCATTGCTTGAGACTAACTGATGACACATGAAATCATAATAATCTCAGCAGTGTCTCAAGGTGGGTCAATCTAACACTATGTTCTCTAACATGTGTTCGCATTATTGATTCGATATCCCTATATCTATGACCAGTGAAACATGGTCATCAATGAATACATATGCTGGTCGATAGGATCACTGGTGTTCAAAATAATTTCAGTTTTTAGCCGATTTGTTTTGAACGAATTGAACCCTAGAAAACAATAATTTTGGTTACCGTATCGAATACAAGGTAAACCAAGTTGACCAGCAAAGTCCGATTTATTCGATTCGGTGGCGATCTGCACAGCCCTACTTGGGAGCTTGCAAAACTACGAGCACTCGGAGGGCATATGCGGAAGCACTGCACCGAGACGGACGCCGCAACGCTCGCCCCGGTGCCGCATTCCACCCGGCGACTAGGGTCCTTCTGCCCACACCGCCGACCGTCTTGCGGGCGTAGCACGAGTTGGCTGGACAGCAGAGCTCGAGGAAAATCGAGGGTTCGAGACAATGACAAATCACGTGGTGTGTACTGCCGCGCGAGCAAGCTGCAAGCGTGTGTGGAGTGTAAAGTACATGAAGAGAGAGAGAGCTAGACGAAATGGTCGAAACAAGCTAGTCCAGTGACCATTGGTACCACGTAGCCAACAAAACAGGGGCGGAGCTGGGCCTCGGGGCCACTGGGGCAATGACCCGAGGCCCAGGTCAAAATCGCTTGCTGTTTTGTGGCGCTGGATGGCGTGCACACGCTGCAGTGGACCAATCTCTGGCTGGCTACGCCCCTAGGGGCCCGAGGCCCAGTCAGCTACGCCCCTGCAACAAAAGTAAGTGTTTTGTAACCGTACGTATGACTGTACGACGTGCCAGAGGCCCTCTGGTTGACAAAAAAAATTATTTTAAATATTAATATTATCTCTAAAATACAATTTTAACCACTCATTACTATTATAATTATTTATAAAAACTCAACAAAATTATAATATTATGAAAGTATTTTCCGAGACGAATGTACACACATAATTTTTCATATACCTAATTTAAATATTTATAAAAATATCGATAATCAATTTTTTTAAGTTTGACTTCACGTGTTCTAAAACAATTTTTTTTTAACTGGACGAAGTATATACTAGCAGTAGCCAGTAGGTAGCACTAGCTCTTCTAAAAAAACGGGAGACCTGGCCTGACCAGCGTGCAGATGCGTAGTGCAATGCACAGCGCCGGTACACGATCCCCATATCCATCCATTCGACGGATCACGGACCGTTCGTTCGTTGGTCACTGTGCGCTGTACGGCGATGGCGGGTCAAATTTGACTGGACTAGACTAGGCCTAATTATGTAAATTGGATCGAGCTCATAATTTCATACGTCGTGCCGCTTATTTTCAAGTCGATCCAAGATTGTATAAATCACACACCGGTATGAATGGCAACAATCGATTCAACAAAAATTATCCAAAATAAAATGGGAGGTGATCATTGTCATTTTTTAGAAACCAATCAATGCCTTCGTTATGCGTAGCCAAGAGGCTGACAGTGATGAGAGGATTACTAGAGTCATTAATTGTTAGTGGATGGTCACAAATAAATGTTAATGGAGTACTTAAGATCTAGATAGGTAACCGCGGCCAAACTAAGTATACGGTGTAAACATGTACGCAAATTGCTTAGTGCACCATGGCGCCCTTCTTAAAAACAAAACAAAAAAAGCAAAAACAAAACAGGCGTCCTTCCGAACGGAGAGAGAGAGAGAGAAAAAAAAAGAGTGCAACGCAAAGCCAAACGCCACCCCAACGAGAGAGAAAACCCCACCTTCCTTTTCCACTCCTCCTTCCTGCCCCTCTATATATTCTCTCTCCCTTCCTCCTCGCCTCGGTTCCTACTTCCTAGCTGCGCACGCTCTCCTCTCATTCCCTGCTGCTCTTACTCATCACGCGGGCCTCTCCCCGTCTCCCGTGCCCGCCCCAATCCCCGTCGGAGCGTCGCGAGGGACCAGGTAAGCGAGATCCGTCGTCCTCCTTGGATTCTGTCCCTACGTATCGCACGCTCTCCTCTCACCCGCCCGCTGCCCACCCACACCGCCGAAGCTCAAGATACGGGGACCCTGTGTCGATCGCCGGCGGCCGGCGTCGGTAAAGACGGACCAAGTAAGCAAGATACATTCCATCCTCCCGCCTCTTTCATTCCCTGCTACATGTGGTACTACCGTACTAGTACAGGAGAGAGTTCGTGGCAATCTACTTTTCTTTCTGTTGTTCTCATCTCCGCCGGATCACTTTTGCGGTCACTTTTGCTCAAAAGTCGCCTTTTCTTATGGCTCCCAATCCCAACCGTTCTTCTTTTCTCTTTTTTCCTGGAAAAAAAATGTTGCTTTTGCCCCTTCAAATTCCGCACCCATTTCGCTCTGGTGGTTTCGATTCCTTCGTACTGTCTCCAGCTACGTTCATGTACTAGTTTGATCGCCTCTTTTGCAGTACTAGTGGAGTTATGGAGATTAATTAGCAGTAGTAGTTTGCACTTCTACGAGTAGTAGCAGTAGTTCAATAGTAGTATTAAATGCTAGTGTTCTAGAGTATGCTACTGCTAGTAATTGTAGTACTTGGTCAATCCAATCCCCTCTTTACATGTCAATAAGATTAACAATGGGATCAAGCAGAAACTTGAAAAACGTCTGTTTCTTTTGTAAATAAACCCCCTGAAATCTCTAGCCTTTGCAGCAATTGTCATTCTGGATCGGCCTGGTCCAGCCAATTTTGTTGCTGGCTCCCTGCCGGTGCGGGGTTTAGGGGTTCAGAGAGGCCAGAGGCTTCAGATTCTTGACATTCTTGTGGGGTTGGCGTGATCCGTTGTGCTTCTCTTGATTCAATCTGCAGAGGTGTAGGTATCTACTAGCTTGTGTGTTCAGCTTGTGCTGTCTGATGTTGATTGAAGTGTAGGATGGGTTTGTTTGCTAATCATTCTTGTGCCTTTAGTTGACAATAAAATGGAGCTGACCGTTCTGTCTTTTTTTCTTTTTCTTTTCAGGATCTATTTCTGAGAGACCATTCTACTTCTGATTGCTGAAGCTGCATCTTCTACATTACTGTCACGGCTTTGAGAATCAGAGAGTCATGGTTTGGAAGGTACCCGGTTTAAATTCCTTCTTTCGGCTGTTTTCATTTACACTTCATTGGTTTAATGTTTTTGGTGTTATTCAGAACTCTTTTGCCTGAACAGTGATGCCTTTTAGTTTAACTAGTTAGTGTCCATGTGAAATTCATGTTGGCAAAAGAAGACAAAGATCAACTGTAATAAACATATACCAGGCTTTGTGTTTTTTTTTTCAATCATCGTGTTTGTTTTTCAATATTGCTCTAAAAATGTGTATTTTCCAATAAGAGCTAATCAAGTTCTGAAATAAAAAGAATCAAACATGTGACAAAAGAAGAGAGCCATTCAAGACGCTCTTTGTCTCGTAGTCAATACTCATTCCCATAGAGCCATTCATATCACCACACCCCTCCGATGAGTTAACAAGTGCTCTATCAAGGTATAAGAAAATTATGCATATGAACAATTAAGGAATAAGTCTAATTTACCTCTTAAACTATCGGTGCATCTAATCTTTAAGCATATGAACAATTAAGGAATAAGTATAATTTACCCCTTGAACTATCGGTACGTCTGAACTATAAAACCGTCTAAATGAACAATGCGAAATCATGTAAATAATCCACTAACACGGTTTGGGAGACGGTTTTGCCACCGTCGACGTGTCATTAACTCACCAAATCAAAGTTATAAAATTTTCTTACGTTACCAGACTATCAGTGTCTACTCCTTTCTCATTCCTCGATCTCTTCTGTCATCTTCCTCAGATCCAAAACCACACGCACAGGAGCCCGCAGGCCGCCGCGGCTTCTCCCCACCACCGTCCTCCCCGCTGCTTCCACCACGGACACATCTCCCGTGCCCACCACTGTCTTTCTCTCTGCCTCGCAAATCAAGGAACCCCAGCTCAGATCGAACACGAAATTGTTAGAACCCTAACTCGGCAAGCTCTGATACCACTTGTTACAACTTGTACTAGACTAGCTCTCATACCACTTGTTGGGGATAGTAACTCACAAAGAAGCAATGGGACAGGAGACAGATAATAAACAGAGGAGTGCTAACTCGAAACTTCATACTACATTTCATTCACCAGAAGGTTACATACACATACAAGGCCTCAGGTCTACTTATAGTATTAGCTAGTAAGCTTAATAGGCAAATTGACTTCTACTCCTCTACACATACTTTTTTTTTTGTGAAAACACTTTACCCATAGTTTACAGCTCAATACAACTTCACCTCTCTGTATCTTTGACAGAGCAACGAACCGACTTGAACTCGGAAGAAATTCCAGCCCATTCCAAGCATGTAGATGCATCTAAATACAACTAGAGTGTTCCAATGTAGGTAACTTTTAGGCATAATCATCTTTTAAATTTAGAAAATGAATTAGCTATAATAGAAATTTGGTGAGATTTCGAGGTTTTTGCTCTAGTTCTAGCGTTCTGATGCCTATATCTTTGGGGATTATTTTGATTTGGTGTTCTAATCCACGTATTTCGAGATCCCATGCGGTCAGATCTCAAGAAGTTCTTCTTCTTATTTTTGGGTTAGAAGAAGTTGTTCTTCTTTGCAAGAACAGGTGATTGAAGAAAGTGAAGCAAGTCTTTTCTCTTGGATCTTTGGGGAGGTGTTGGGTTTGATGCTGACGTAGAGTTTGTGGAGGGAGATGGGAAGGGGAACAGAGGAGGAAGGTGGAGAGAGAGAAGATATACAGGAGGAAGAAGGATAGCACCCACTGACATATGGGGTCAGTACGTAAGGACTTTTAGTACATCTTATTTGCTGAGTAAGCGCTACGTCTTGTCCACCTCATTGTCCACGGTGGCAAAACTACCCAAAACCCATGAATTGTGTTTTAAAAAATAATCATTTTTTATTCCAAAATATAGTAATATATCGCACTTATTTATTTTACAGAAATAATCCTCTGTCACTCCACCGTTAGGCTAGTTGACTCTAGTCGCTCAACCATTAGGCGATTGATCCAAGTAGCCCAACGGTTGAGTAACACATGGAGTAGTCGCTCGGTGGTTGAGCGACTTGTGATAGTCACTTAACGGTTGAGCGACGCTACTTCCTGCCAAGTCGTCCAACGGTTGAGCGACTAGACGGTTGTATAGAAAAAGCATACTCACGGACTCTTTCGCCATTTCTCTCGAGAGAGAACGAGAGGAGCTCATGAGAGGAGAAAAGGAGAGGGGGAGAAGGAGATGGGAAGTGAAGTGAAGAAAAGAGGGGGAGAAGGTCGGGAGAGGGGGGAAGGAGAGGAGAAGAGAGAATGGCGGGGGGAGAAGCAGAGCAGCTCAGGAGAGGGAGAGAAGGAGAGGAGCTCGGGAGGTAAGAGAGAAAGAAGAAGGAAGCTCGCTATAAGGAGAGAAGTTCTTCGCGTGAAGGTAATAGTCTCATCCATTCTTGTTCTCATCCGAATGTAGGCGACGTGTCACTACTTATTGGTTTGTATTTCTGTCGGACCCGGATTTTGTAAATCCAAATCCTCTGTGAAATCTCTGTGCTATTCCCTGGATCAGTAGATAGCACTCCACAGGTATATTGCTGAATCAAACCATACATGGCGTAACATCATTTCATTCATTAATTTACACATCAGAGTTTACATAGACCGCTTCGGGTCAGTTTTTACAATAAGGGCCAAACAGGCCAAATGAGTACATTACAAAAGATAGCGAGGCGACAGCGGAAGCAAAGGGTGAGGGCACATCTTACCACAGGCAAGTGGTGGGGAACCGTGTACACCCGATATTATCCAAAACCCTCGGACAATATAGGAGGTACACAAGAACCAACTGAGTCGGCTAGGCTGGGTGAGACTAGAACAACTAAGGACTAAACTACGCTCAACGATTCACGGGTCTTGGACTTACGGGTCCTCGTAGTAGTCGTAGTCTTGAGTCTTCCTACTTGAGGAGTTGGGAAAGAGCGAGGATGAGCACAACTACCGTGCTCGCGAGCCCACACAGCAGATGCAATAATATACATGCAAGGTGTAACAAGGTTGGCTCGGGTTCTTTTATTTGCGTAAGCGGTATTTGTAAATCTGAGATATTAGAAAATTTCTATCACTTAGCATTTTAACCAGATTGCATTTTTAAAGAGATTAATTGTGCAGTAGTAATAACAGCAGAGGTTCCCTCCATCGGAAACTCTGTCTCATGCTTCATTTGATTGGAGCTACCTCCATACATTAACAACTTTGGATCGACGATCCGGGGAAAAGTCAAATCTCGAGCCGGCACTGGTTTTCATATCACCCACAAAGGTTTTTCGAAATAGAACTAACTCAAGTTAAGTTCCCATGTCCGCCTTTGACCGTAGGCGCGGCTGTTTAAACAGTTTTGACTCTGCAGAGGTTATACACTTTACCCACAAGAGACAATCATACTCGTTACCCCACATGATTCCGTAGTCATGTAGTTGAGCGATCGTCACAGTAACCTTTCAATCCACTTCGCCCTTTCCATCATCTCACCCATATGGGGTTGCGCCCATAAGTTGTGCGGGATGTTCACCACTCTGACGAGCGTAGTGGCGACCTCACCCGGTGTCCCTTCCGGCTCATGCACCTTTGCCTCTCCTCCACCAGTGAGATGACTTTCAGGGTTCGATAAATTTACTAGGCCAAGTTGCATTTTGCAGACTTGTGGTTGTACTTGTTTTACACGGGAGGTCATGACAAGATTAAGTCCTTAATCCACCCAGACGGTTCATACCACATACCAATCGCTCTCGTGCCCGACGGCACCCACCATTCTCTCCATCCGCCCAGATGTAGTATTAGCAAGTTTTAGGGTTTTGGAGAAGTATAAAACAAATTAACCAACCAGTCCAGTCATTCTCCCTCAATGACTGCCCAAAACATTTGTCATGATTAAAGGATGATGGTTTGGGGTAAAAATACCCCGGTACTTAAACAAGTCTAGCATGGCGTTTAAGTACGACCTATAACTAGTATGTTACCAGATATTTACTAGGGTGACAAGGATAATGGGAGTTAAATTTTCAAGGATATGAGGTACTAAATTATTAATCAACAAGTAGGCATTTAACTATCTTAGGGTGTTTGACATATATTTGCATAGAAATTAGAGCATGCAATTTGATATTTTAAACGAATATAATTTGCATAAAATGTGGGATCAACATGATCAAAGTGTTGACTACTTTGGGATAAAGGTAGAAGGGTCTAGGTATTCTTGAGCTTGTCAGAAGTGGAGGTCTCGCGTCTTGAATCCTACTCGGACGGTCAGCAGGAAAATATACAATAAAGCAAAAGAGAGCAAATAAATACAAATCACCAAGCAAATGAACTCCAAATTAAACAAGACCAGTGCCATTAGCAAGATCTTGATTTTAGAAAATTTTAGGAAAAAGATTCATAATTTTGGAGCTATAATGAGGAAGTTATGGATTTTGAAGTTTTAAGCAGATTTTCAATTGGTGGAAAATCGAAAAATTTGGAAAAGCGTGGAGCGACACGTGGCGGGGTTGCGCAGGTGGTGCCGGTCCCACGCAAGATTGTGGCGTGGGCGAAGGCCAACACGCGCGTCGCCGAGTCCACAGTGCACGTTCCGCAGCGATGCTCGGGCCCATGTCGATCGAAGAAAACAAAAACCGGTGTTAACCCTTGCCATTCTTCATGCGGCGGGCCCACACGTCGATGTCTTAGCCGGAAATCGCGATTAATCCGGCGTTTAACCGAATCTGCCGGTCCCGCGGTCGGCGTCACGAGAGGATTAGCGCCGACTAAACCGTGATTATCCTTTAACACAAGCGATAATTGCGGCAATAACCCGACTGGAACCGGATTCATCCGACAACGGGCGAGAGAGGAAGGCGCGAAGCGGCGCGGCTCGTCGCCGCGGAGGAGGAGGGCGGCGCGCCGCGAACACCAAAAATGGGTTCCTTAAGGCGGCGGTCCGGTGTGATGGCGGCGGCGGAGAGGACGACCGAGCGGCGCGCGGCTTCGAAGCGGCGGGAGCTTCGGAGGCGAAGAAGAAGCTGGCGCGGCGCTTTCGAGAGAGTGGGAGAGCATGGCGTTGGCGAGGTCCTGGGCGCTTACCGCCGACAATGGCGGTGGGGTAGTCAGCGGAGGAGATCGGCGACGAGGAAGGTGTCGGCCGGAGGCGAAGGAGAAGAGTAGTCCGGCGTTGTGGTGGTCGAGGCGATGAGGTAGAGGAAGCTTCTGGGAGGTGGTGGCGCCGCGGTGGACGGGTGGTGGCGCCGAGATCTCGCCGGAGGAGGGGGATCGGTGGTTGGCGGCTCGGTGAAAGGGAGCTCGGGCAATCGGCAATGGCACTTACACAGGAGCAAAGGGGTGGAGCGAGGGGTGAAGGGGCTCCTCTAGGGCTTTTATAGGCGCGGAAGGAAGCAGTGCGGGAGGGGCGGCGACGCGGAGTCCCGAAAGCGGCATGGGCTCTGCAGCGCTTCGGAGGAGCGAGGAAGCGAGGGCATGGGCGCGGGATGGGGTGGCGAGGATGGCGGTGCCTTGAGGCCGGCTGGCCGGGGGGCGATCACGATGGAGGTGACGGAGTCGGTGGGAGAGAAGCAGGGGCCGGTGGAAGCGATCACTGGGAGAGAGAAGGTCACAGAGGCATGGGGGTAGAAGAAGAGAAGCCGGGAGAGAGCTGGGCCGGGAGCTGGGCCAGGCAGTGCAGCAGTGGAGGTGGGGCTCTGGTGGCAGTGCGAGCAAGAGAGAGAGGAGGTTGGGCCAGAGAGAGCAAGCGGCACGGGAGAAGAGTAGGCGGACAGGGAGAAATGGAGGTAGGCTAGCGAGAGAGCCGAGATGAGCGGGCGGTTGGCGGGAAGGCAATAAATGAGCCCAAGGAGAAAAAAAAAGGAAAGGCTAAAATGGGTTAAGGCTCCAAAACCGAAAAGGGAGCTACAAGTTTGAATTCGAAATTTTGAAAACACGGAAAGATTTGAAACACAAACCCGAGCTTATCAAGAAGTTTGAAATCCTTCGAAAATATTACAAATTGAAATCACGAATTGAAAATAAGGATTAAATAGTAAACACTATTTACTAACAGAAAAGCGGGTGTTACAAACCTACCCACCTTAAGCGGAATCTCGTCCCGAGATTGAGCTACTCGGATGAGACAGGAGCGTACCTCTCATTGCTACGAGGCGCTTGGGCTTCTTCGACGGTGACATGGTTGACATGGCCTGGCCTTGGCTTGGCGTGGAAGGCGCTCCGGATGCTGCGAGGTATGATGACTTTGCTTGCCATTGAAGTCGGCCTCGGTGGCGTGGCTCTTAAGTTGTACTCCTCGGGGTGGCGGTTGAGGACATTTTTGCGAAATGCCCCTTTTCTCCATGATTGAAGCAGCGCAGATGACCTATCGGGTTGGGCTGCTGCAGTCATCGATGGATTGAAGAGAGAAACACTCTCACTTGGGAGGCGGGTTACGATTCTGGTCAAGGCTGGCGGGCTTTGACTTGAAGCTCTTGGTGACGGGGCTGACGGCTCAAAAGCAATTGCCGGAAAAGGCGATCTTTGCGAGCTACCTTGTGGTCCTTGAAAGGCCATCCTCCTTTGCGGTGAAATCTGCGGTCCTCTTCTCGTTCTCGGCACTAGGGCTTTATTGATGAGATGGTGGAAGTGGAGTAGTCATGAAGGATGAGTTGGCCCTCATCTCTTCTCGCATGCCTTCAAGGAAGCGATCGATCTTTTCTTCTTCTTACGCTATGTCTTTGGGGCATAGCGAAAGGTGAGTAAACTTAGTAGGTACTCATTCACCGACAAAGTTGCCTTGCTTAAGAGTCCGAATTCGTTTTCTTCAACCTCATTGCGCTCTTGCACAAAGTTGGTTCAAAGTGCTTTGAATTCACCCAAGGTATTGCTTGCCATTAGGTTCTGTTTCCTCTTGGGGTACCTCATTTTTCTCTGTCGCGGTGGGTGCAGTTGATCTCGGTGTAGATGCAACAACCTCGGTTCTGCTTGCCTCTTCTTCTTCTTCGACTCTGCATGGTCGGACTTCAGTGGCAAGATAGTTATCCCACCATGCAGCAAGAGCTCCTTTGAGTTGATAGGTAGCAAAGTCTACCTTGTCTTCCTCGGGGCAACGAGCTAATCTGAGCTTCTTCTCGGTATCTCGGAGCCAGTCTTCTGCTTCAAGAGGCTCACTTGCCGCTGCGAAGGTAAGCGGCCTGGTTCGAAGGAAGTCTGCAAGCTTTGAAGTGCGACCGGCTGATCCGGTCTGCTGATTATTCAGCAGGGCTTGCAGGATCTGGGTTTGCTGAAACATTACTTGCTCCATGGTTGGGTCTGCTGCTGGTGGAGGTGGTAGATCCTGTCCTTGGCCACGACCTAGGCCACTTCCACGGCCTCTTCCACGACCTCTTGCAAAGGTGCCACGAGCTGGGGCGGCGGCTCTTCTGGGCGGCATCTGAAGGAACACTGAAGCTTAGAGCGGGGGTATATATATGAGGGTTACTAGTCCTCTAGTGCACAACAAAAGCAACTTAAAACCATACGAGGAAAACGATCAAACACCATACAAAGCCTAGAATGGCTGCATTATATTAAAAGGGGCTAAGTGTTACATGACTTCTAAAGTACAGCATATAGGCCACCCTAAGCCATGACACAGGATACAGACACAACGTCTACAAAAGAAGAAGACAAAAGCACTTGCAACCAAGGGACTGCTAATGCAAGCACTGCTAGCCAACCTAGACTAGCCTAACTATTCCCATACGATGGCGAGACTTGAGTCGGATTGTCCCTCGGGAGGCAGATAGTAGTAGAGAGGCGATTCCCGCAGAAGATCTATGTGCATCTGGGCCAGGCGTTTGCAGGCGAAGCAGGCTGCGTCTTGAACTGCATCGTCACAGCTGCTGTGAGTAGTCCCGGAGCTGAAGGTGTGAGCGATGAACTCACCCTCTCTAGCATAGAGGAAAACCTCCATGGTCCATGACTCTTGGTCCTGGGTTTGAGTCTTTCGGCCTCTGAAGATAGGCTTGCGGTTGTAGTCCAGGTGGTACATGAGTTGGCGAAGAAGGTCCACGCACTCATCCCCATCTTCTTCGTGAGAAAACAAGTCCCACGGTCCATCGGACGAAGGGGTCGCCATCTACAATGTTTGAAACAAGTGGAGAGTCAGACTGAGTAAAACTCAAGTGAAATCAAAGAAAGTGAAGAACTAAGAAGGGTAAGTCATAGCAAATAATATGTTATATTTTGCCAAAGCTTTTCTTAGGTTTTGAAGATAATACCAAAATCCTTAGGCTCGACCAGTCTATCTAAGATTCCTACAGTCATATGCTCTGATACCAGCTCTGTCGGACCCGGATTTTGTAAATCCAAATCCTCTGTGAAATCTCTGTGCTATTCCCTGGATCAGTAGATAGCACTCCACAGGTATATTGCTGAATCAAACCATACATGGCGTAACATCATTTCATTCATTAATTTACACATCAGAGTTTACATAGACCGCTTCGGGTCAGTTTTTACAATAAGGGCCAAACAGGCCAAATGAGTACATTACAAAAGATAGCAGGCGACAGCGGAAGCAAAAGGGTGAGGGCACATCTTACCACGGGCAAGTGATCGGGGAACAGTGTACACCGATATTATCCAGAAACCCTCGGACAATATAGGAGGTACACAAGAACAAACAGTCGGCTAGGCTAGAGGTGAGACTAGAACAACTAAGGACTAAACTACGCTCAACGATTCACGGTCTTGGACTTACGGGTCCTCGTAGTAGTCGTAGTCTTGTGTCTTCCTACTCGAGGAGTTGGGAAAGAGCGAGGATGAGCACAACTACCGTGCTCGCGAGCCCACACAACAGATGCAATAATATACATGCAAGGTGTAACAAGGTTGGCTCGGGTTCTTTTATTTGCGTAAAGCGATTTGTAAATACAGATATTAGAAAATTTCTATCACTTAGCATTTTAACAGATTGCATTTTTAAAGAGATTAATTGTGCAAGAGTAGTAATATGCAGAGGTTCCCTCCATGAAACTCGTCTCATGCTTCATTTGATTGGAGCTACCTCATACATTAACAACACCGATCGACGATCCGGGGAAAAGTCAAATCTCGAGCCCGGCACGGTTTTCATATCACCCACAAAGGTTTTTGAAATAGAACTAACTCAAGTTAAGTTCCCATGTCCGCCTTTGACCGTAGGCGCTTTATTTAAGCGATTTGACTCGCAGAGGTTATACACTTTACCCACAAGAGACAATCATACTCGTTACCCCACATGATTCCGTAGTCATGTAGTTGAGCGATCGTCACAGTAACCTTTCAATCCACTTCGCCTTTCCATCATCTCACCCATATGGGGTTGCGCCCATAAGTTGTGCGGGATGTTCACCACTACGACGAGCGTGGTGGCGACCTCACCTTCGGTGTCCTTCCGGCTCATGCACCTGCTTGCCTCTCCTCCACGCGGTGAGATGACTTTGGGGTTCGATAAATTTACTAGGCCAAGTTGCATTTTGCGGACTTGTGGTTGTACTTGTTTTACGGAGGTCATGACAAGATTAAGTCCTTAATCCACCCTGACAGTTCATACCACATACCAATCGCTCTCGTGCTGCGGCGGCACCACCATTCTCTCCATCCGCCTGATGTAGTATTAGCAAGTTTTAGGGTTTTGGAAGTATAAAACAAATTAACCAACCAGATCCAGTCATTCTCCTCAATGACTGCCCAAAACATTTGTCATGATTAAAGGATGATGATTTGGGGTAAAAATACCCTGCACTTAAACAAGTCTAGCATGGCGTTTAAGTACGACCTATAACTAGTATGTTACCAGATATTTACTAGGGTGACAAGGATAATGGGAGTTAAATTTTCAAGGATATGAGGTACTAAATTATTAATCAACAAGTAGGCATTTAACTATCTTAGGGTGTTTGACATATATTTGCATAGAAATTAGAGCATGCAATTTGATATTTTAAACGAATATAATTTGCATAAAATGTGGGATCAACATGATCAAAGTGTTGACTCGCCTGGGATAAAGGTAGAAGGGTCTAGGTATTCTTGAGCTTGTCCGAAGTGGAGGTCTCCCGCGTCTTCGAATCCTACTCGGACGGTCGCACCGGAAAATATACAACAGCAAAAGAGAGCAAATAAATACAAATCACCAAGCAAATGAACTCCAAATTAAACAAGACCAGTGCCATTAGCAAGATCTTGATTTTAGAAAATTTTAGGAAAAAGATTCATAATTTTTGGAGCTATAATGAGGAAGTTATGGATTTTGAAGTTTTAAGCAGATTTTCAATTGGTGGAAAATCGAAAAGGTTGGAAAACGTGGAGCGACACGTGGCGGGGTTGCGCTTGATGGTGCGGTCCACGCAAGATCGTGGCGTGGGCGAAGGCCAACACAGCGTCGCGCCGAGTCCACGGTGCACGTTCACTAACGATACTCGGGCCCACATGTCGATCGAAGAAAACAAAACCGGTGTTAACCCTTGCCATTCTTTGCGGCCGGGCCCTGCGTGATGTCTTAGCTGGAAATCGCGATTAATCCGGCGTTTAACCAACTGCCGGTCCGCGATCGGCGTCCACAGAGGGATTAGCGCCGACTAAACCGTGATTATCCTTTAACACAAACAGTAATTGCCGGCAATAACCCGGCCAGAGCCATTGGATTCATCCGACAACGGCGAGAGGAAGGAGCGAGGGCGGCGCGCTCGTCGCCGCGGAGGGAGGCGGCGGCGCCGTGAACACCAAAAATGGGTTCCTTAAAGCGGCGGTCCCGGTGTGATGGCGGCGCCGAGGAGGGCGACCGAGCGGCGCAGCTTCGAAGCGGCGGGGAGCTCGGCGAGGCGAAGAAGAAGCTGGCGCGGCCTTTCGAGAGGAGTGGGAGAGCATGGCGTTGGCGAGTCCTTGGGCGCCACCGCCGACAATGGCGGTGGGGTAGTCAGCGGAGGAGATCGGCGACGAGAAGGTGTCGGCCGGAGGCGAAGGAGAAGGAGTAGTCCGCGTTGTGGTGGTCCAGAGGCGATGAGGGTAGAGGAAGCTTCTGGGAGGTGGTGGCGACGGTGTGGGGTGGCGGGCCGAGATCTCGCCGAGGAGGAGGATCGGTGGTTGGCTGGCTCGGTGAAGGGGAGCTCGGGCAATCGGCAATGGCACTTACACAGGAGCAAAGGGGTGGGCGAGGGGGTGAAGGGGGCTCCTCTAGGGCTTTATAGGCGCGGAAGGGGAAGCGAGTGCGGGAGGGGCCCGGCGGCGGAGTCCCGAGAAGCGGCATGGGCTCTGCGCTCGGAGGAGCAGGGGAGCGGGGCATGGGCGCGGGATGGGGTGGCGAGGATGGCGGTGCCGCGAGGCCGGCGGGCGCCGGCCGATCCTGATGGAGGTGACGGAGTCGGTGGGAGAGGAAGCGGCGGGGCCGGTGGAAGCGATCCTGGAGAGAGAAGGTCGGCAGGCATGGGGTAGAAGAAGGGAGAAGCCGGGAGAGGGCTGGGCGGGCGCTGAGCGGAAGCAGTGCAGTAGGGGTGGGGCTCTGGTGCCTGGTGCAGCAAAGAGGGAGAGGGGAGGCTGGGCCAAGAGAGAGCAAGCGGCCTGGGAGAAGAGTAGGCCGGACCAGGGGAGAAATGGAGGTAGGCTAGCCGGGAGAGGCCGAGATGAGCGGGCCGGTTGGCCAGGAAGGCAATGGGCTGAGCCCAAGGAGAAAAAAAAAGGAAAGGCTAAAATGGGTTAAGGCTCCAAAACCGAAAAGGGAGCTACAAGTTTGAATTCGAAATTTTGAAAACACGGAAAGATTTGAAACACAAACCCGAGCTTATCAAGAAGTTTGAAATCCTTCGAAAATATTACAAATTGAAATCACGAATTGAAAATAAGGATTAAATAGTAAACACTATTTACTAACCGAAAAACGGGGTGTTACAATTTCATGAATGTATGTTGACAATGACTAGTTGCAATGTTCGAAATATTTACAGTGAGAAATTAGTCATGTTGGAGCCCACAAGATTAAAAATACATCATGGTGTTGGCATGATTCTTTGGTTCCCGCAAGTCAGTATGGTATACCCGGACGCGGAGAATGCTCGAATCGGAGATGTCCTGCGCTGGATCACCTGCAACTTCTCCTTGGACCCCGAGGTGTGTAGTGTAGTCCTACATGGGCTTTGGAGTCGGTCTGCCACGCACATTCGGTGGGAGTTGAACAGACTAATGCGCACGGTTGCATAGAAGGGCTTTGTGGAAGGCTACCGACGCCGTGAATACGAGTGCGTGCTACTCGTGCAAGCATGTCCGAAGGGAGTTGAACGAGGCCCTACCGATGGCTATCATCCGGTTGGTGGAAGCAGCTTGGGCGCGCAGGCAGAAGAGGAAGATCATCCGGTTCATGAAGAGTAGCAGTGGCTGATGTTGCGGAAGATCGTCCGGTTGGTGGGAGCAATTGCAGCTCTACAACTACTGTAGCTTCTACAGCCACTGTAGCTTCTACAGCCACGATCACTGTAGCTCCCACGACCACTGTAGCATCTACGACCACGATCACTGTAGCTGATATGACCACGATCACTGCAGCATCTACGACCACTGTAGCTTCTACGACTACGACCACTTCAGCCTCTACGACCACCATAGCATCTACGACCATTGTAACTTCTATGACCGCAGCCACTGCAGCTTCTACGACCACTACCACTCAGGCTGCGGCCCTTTGCACATTGCAGATATTGGCGCCTCCATCCAATCACTTCTCACGGCTCAGCATGCACTCCGGCTCAACACTCCATACTTGTACGTATTACACGTATTGTCGTGCGCTTCTTCTGGTGCCACACACTACTACCATGCAAAGACCTATATAGGACGATCACTATACGCAAAAGACCAAAGTAAATATGCAGATACAAACTTTGTTAAGATTAGTATCTAACAGGATGGTGGCATTGGTGAGCCGACGATGCATTGAGGGAGATAGAGGTAGCACCGCGTGAGAACAAAGCGACGAATCCAACGGTGGTGGTGGCTCAAACAGAGGACCTTCTATGGCGACGCAGTCTAGCGGAGAAGGGATTTCGGCAACGCACGGTCGCCGACGAAATCTGGGCAAACGGGGAGGGGTTAGAGAGTGGGGTTGGCGGCGATTTGGAGAGGGAGGCTGGGAGCACACTGTTCTCACTTATATAGGCGAAGGTGGCACACGGTTCGACGAGGAACACGAGCGGGATTCGCAGCGCCGTACGTGGTCGACTGCGCACGGGGCTCCGGCGAACCGACTTTGCTTCGAAGAAAAGGAAGGGAGCATGACGTAGAACATCATGAGGAGAATCCAATGGTGGTGATGATGTCGCCGGGGGATCAACGACGGCGGCGGAGCGCGAGGAAGAAGGAGCTTCGCCCGGCAGCGGAAAAGCTCTGTTTGCTGCGAGGAGAGAGCAAGAGAGAAGGGCGAACTCTGGGGATAGGAAGAGGAAGTCGAGAGGCACACCGTGACATGGTTGGCGCAACAAGGCGATGTCCGGGGAGGGAGAGCAAGGAGGTGGTGCTCATAGTCGGTTGGCGAAGAAAGAAATGCTTGTTGGCAATGCTTCGGTGGAGCTTGGGGAGGAAGAAGAGAGGAAAGGAGGAGGGAGGGGGCTGCTGGCTGTTCATAAAAAGAGAAGTGGGGACAAGGAGGCGGTCGTCTTGGCGTGATCGTGGCCGGCGTGGGTCTTGGCGTGGGAGGCGCATCGCGGGTCGAGTGCGTGCGTGGGGGTGGCGTGGCGGCTGAGTGGCCTTACTGGGAAGCGGCGAGAGCGAGAGGCGAGACGAGTGGGAGCGGCGCTCACAGGGGTTGTCGGGGGACAGAGAAAAGAATACATCAATGGGAGGTCGAAGAAAGAGAAGAGAGACAAGGAGAAAAAGAAAGAAAAATGAGGAAAAGAAAATAAATCCAAAAAAATTTATAAAATACTTTGGAACCTGAAAAGATCAAATAAAATAGTTTTGGATTTAATTGAAGTATATTTTAATTATTTAAAATGTTTTCCATTCAGAAATTCAATTTAAGCTTTATTTAATTAGATAAAATGCAAAAACTCCAAAAGAAATCCTTGTTGTTAAAATAATTAATTAAAATTAAAATTTGCAACCGAGAAAATGAATTTTTGGAAATACAGAAAAGGAAACAATTTAAATTGAACTCCCAAAAAATAGTAAAAGAAAATCCAAGAAAGTCTAGAAAATCCAATAAACTATTTTTGATTTTAATTGAAGTTTGATTTATTCATATTAAATAGTTTCAATCTTTGAGAATCTCACATTAAGCTTTTAACAAATGAAGATAAATCACATGGTTCCTTTTTAATTTTTAAAGCTTCAAAAAGGCCCTGAAAATTGGGATTTTATTTTTTGGAACTTAATAGGATTACCCTAACTTAAAGTTGGCCTTTACTTTTGCACATAAAGTATTTTTAATTTTGGAAGATAGGAAAAACCCTATTTTATACCAGAAGATTCGAGAAGTTAATTAAGTTTTCCTTTTTAACTTTAAATCTAAGAAAACCCCAGAAAGCTTAATAAATTTTATTTTTGTCTTTTAAACACCAGGGAATTCAAGAAAAGCAATAAAACTATTTTAAAACTCATAAAATTAATAAAATAATGATTTTATTAATTATAATTTTGGTAACAGAACTTTAAAATGTTACAAACTCCTACTCAGCTAATACTCTACTTCGGACTCAAACTAAAACAAAAAAGGAAACACTGAAATAACAGCTGTCGGTTTGTTTCGGAGATGACGACGAATACATGTATAACCTGAGGTTGGCACCTCTTCTATCACGTGGGTTTCGGAATAAGCTTTCTAACAAGTACTCTTGCATCCAATTATTCTAAATTAAATCGGTTATCTCCTGCCTTTTCTTGAGCGCCTGCAGTGCAACACCTTCCTTCTTTCTCACGGCTCTCCATGCAGCGTTGGTGCTTTCCTTCTCTCACACATGTGCATGCATCATGCATTATATTCTTTACTTATATAGCTACAAGCACATCACCTGCATGCATGCATTGATTCTATGCGGCCAGCACATGCACACCGGCAGAAATCTTCCCTTCTTAAGGCCCTAGCGTCCACCTTCACCCTCGACCTTCTCTTGCTCTTCAACTTATACTGTTCTGATGTATTTGATGAATTAAAAATACTATATAGAACAACATAGTTAAAGACACCTGTATTATATTTTTGGTGTAGATTTTTTTCCCTCTTATTAATATAGAAATTTCTAGTCATTGAGAGCTAATGTGGTGGCTCCTTTTGCCTTTGTTTGAATAATGTAGTATTTTTTTTGTCATTTGCAGATTTAAGTAAACAACAAATTCAAATCACTGTAAAAGAAATTAGCCCTGAACAAAAATTGTCACCCAACTAAAACACAACAACAAAATACATCTATTGACCATACTCAGCAGAAACCACTTTAATATCTTTCCGTTTAAACATACAGCCTTAGTCAAATTGACCAAGGATATCGGGTCTAAACGATATTAATCTACTTGGGATTCAAATGGACATTCATACACCAGATCCTGATGCACATGACCAAAAAGAAGGTTAGTAAAATCTGAAGCACCCCTTATATTGTGTTAGGTAATATTTGTCTTGTCTGTTTCTGTTTAAAAGTCCGAGTCCGAACCACTATTGCAAACAGAGCCGGATTACTGTAGCAGTTCTAGTCCGAGTACTGTAGCAGTAGTTGTGACTATAAAAGGGGGTCATATGTAATCAGATTTAGTAAGAAGATTGAGGGTCAAAGCAATATAAAGGTTGACTTGTGCAGCACCAAATTATCTCTTGTCTTTCTTGAATACGCGTGTTTCTTTCGCAGGCAAGTTTTTCTTCGGTTTGTTCTAACAATTGGTACCAGAGCTTCAGGTTCGATAACCTAGCTGCTGCCTCGGGAGGGATGATCTCAACTCCCGGGGTGGCATATGTGGCGGGAGTGCGCACGCGGCGGATCCCGGTGGCGCATCAGACATGACAGCGCCGAAGCGCACGGCGGGACGCGGCGGCGAGACCGATGCATTGTACGGTGCATTCGGCTCCATGACGAGGAGGAGCCTGAGTTTTTGATTTGTGCCATGATTATGTCGCGTTCTCCGGGGAGTGGTGTCACCGGTGACAAGGCAACGTCGATGCTCTTCCTACTGGGGGAAAAGGAGACTGCTAAAGCTGCGTGGAAGGCGTTGAAGACAATGTATCTTGGTGCCAATCATCAAAAGGTGAAGGTGAGGGACGTTGAGAAGATGTGTTCGCTGTCCTGAGTCAAGTAAGTAGTGTTAAGTCTGGGACATCGAGGAGATGTGTTCGTCGTCCTGAGTCGAGTTCGTGTGTTACTCAAGTTGAAGTCATGGCCAACTTGAAGTTCGAGTACGAGTTGAACAAGTCGTAGATGAGACCGACTGCCTCAATGAGTAAGCGTCCAAGACGTGTTCGAGTTGTGCCACTGTCTTCGGCCAAGTGTATGGGAGTCATGTTGAAGTTGAGTCCAACTGGCAGCACATGAAATATAATAAGTACAACAAATATTAGGGAGTGATTGTTAGGCAATATTTGTTGTGTCCGTTTCTGTGTAGAAGTCCGAGTCCGAACCACTGTTGCAAACAGAGCTGAATTACTGTAGCAGTCCTAATCCGAGTACTGTAGCAGTAGTTGTGACTATAAAATGGGGTCATATGTAATCAGATTTAGTAAGAAGATCGAGAGTCAAAGCAATAGAAAAGCTGACTTGTCCAGCACTAAATTATCTCTTATCTTTCTTGAATACGTGTGTTTCTTTCGAGGGCAAGTTTTTCTTCGATTTGTTCTAATATATTGAACATTACTATTATATAGACTTACTGCATTTATATGTGGCAACTTTGAAACTATTAATCTTACAACGGAGCAGATATCTAGTTGTTCTTCTCTATGTTAGCTTGTATATACCAATCCAGACAGGTCCTTTCTTAAACACACACACACACACACACACACAATTGATATAAACCCTGAATAATTATCTGAATCTGTTATCTGAACAATGACGCCTTTTAGTTTAACTTTCCTGTCATTTTCCAGGGTATCTTTTGCCTGTTCACCCTACTTCTCTGCTTCATCCCTAGCTATGCTTTGGCGGAATCTGAGATAAAGAATCTATTTACTCTGAGGGATGCAGTCACTGAAGGAAAGGGTCTCCTTCGCAACTGGTTTGATTCAGGAACTCCCCCATGCAGTTGGTCAGGTATAACTTGTGTGGGACATACTGTTGTGGTCATAGACATGGCCTCTGTGCCACTCTATGCTCCTTTCCCATCATGTATCGGGGCATTCGAGTCGCTTGTTCGGCTCAACTTGAGTGGATGTGGGTTCTCCGGTGAGCTTCCAGAAGCCTTGGGGAATTTGCGGCATCTCCAGTACCTAGACTTGAGCAATAACCAGCTATCTGGGCCCTTACCCCTCTCATTATTTGACTTGACGATGCTGAAAGAAATGGTGCTTGACAACAACTTATTTTCCGGGCAACTGAGCACTGCCATTGCTCAGGTTCAGCACCTCACTAGGTTATCCATATCCATGAATTCCATCTCCGGAGGCCTTCCTCTAGAGCTGGGCAGTCTGCAGAATCTGGAGTTCCTGGACCTTGACATGAACGCGTTCAATGGGTCGATACCGGCATCTTTCGGTAACCTATCTCGGCTCTCATACCTTGATGCAAGCAATAATAACCTCACTGGATCAATATTCCCGGGAATAAGCGCAATGGTGAGCCTGTCGACACTTGATTTATCGTCAAACGGTTTAGCGGGGCCAATACCTAGGGAGATTGGTCAACTGGGAAATCTGGAAAGGTTAAGTTTAGGGGGCAACGATTTCACTGGGAGCATTCCAGAAGAGATTGGTAACCTGAAGCGGCTAGAAGTACTTGAACTCCTCAAATGCAAGTTGACAGGCACCATCCCTTGGTCAATCGGTGGTCTTAAAAGCTTGACGCGACTTGATATATCAGTTAACAATTTCAATGGTGAACTCCCAACGTCTGTCGGTGAGCTGAGCAACCTAACAAAGCTGATTGCAAATAGTGCTGGGCTCACTGGGAGCATACCAAAAGAACTTGGTAACTGCAAGAATCTTAGTAATATAGCGCTGTCGTTCAATAACTTCACTGGCTCTATCCCTCAAGAACTTGCAGGTTTAGAAGCTATTACCATGTTTAACGTGGAAGGGAACAAATTGTCAGGTCATATTCCAGATTGGGTTCAGAAATGGAGGAATGCTGTAGCTATAACGCTGTCGCAGAACAAGTTCGATGGATTTCTGCCAGTACTGCCATTGCAGCATCTGGTTAGTTTCTCTGCAGAAACCAACCTGCTCTCGGGTCCTATCCCTGCTGAAATATGTGAAGCCACCTCTCTGCAAATACTAGGACTGCATCATAACAATCTGACAGGGAGTATCGAGGAGACATTTCAAGGATGCAGGAACCTCACTGACCTGAACTTGCTAGATAACAATCTTCATGGCGAGATACCGGACTACTTGGCTGAGCTACCGCTAGTAACACTGGAACTGTCCCAAAACAATTTCAGGGGGATGCTGCCTGACAAGCTGTGGGAGTCATCAACCATTGGGCATATCTCTCTCAGCGATAATCAGCTTACCGGCCCGATCCCTGATAGAATTGGTAGGCTGTCGAGCTTGCGCATCTTGCAGATTGACAAAAACTACTTGGAAGGACCTATCCCACGGTCGGTCGGCGCTCTAAGTAATCTGACAACATTGTCTCTGCAGGGCAATAGGCTATCTGGGAACATCCCACTGGAGCTCTTCAACTGCACAAACCTCGTCACGCTAGACCTGAGCTCTAATAATCTGACCGGACAAATCCCGAGGGCCATATCTCAGTTGACATTGCTCAATACCTTGGTTTTGTCTGATAATCAGCTGTCTGGTGCTATCCCTTCCGAGATATGTGCGGGATTCGCTCATGAGTGTCACTCTGATTCGGAATTTGTTCAGCACCAGGGCTTGCTTAATCTGTCATACAACCGATTGACCGGTCCGATCCCGACGGCGATCAAGAACTGTGCTATAATGGTGGAGCTATACCTGCAAGGTAACTTGCTGAGTGGCACTGTTCCTGCAGAGCTTGGTGAGCTGTCAAATCTTGCAACCATTGATCTGTCTTTCAATGCATTAGTTGGACCTGTGATGCCTTGGTCTGCACCATTGGTATGCCTTCAAGGCCTTCTTCTGTCTAATAACCACCTGAATGGCTCCATTCCTGCTGAAATAGGCCGCATTCTTCCCCAAATTACTACTCTGGACGTGTCCGGTAATGCGCTTACTGGCACTCTACCCCGGTCTTTACTCTGCAACAAGAGCCCAGCCCATCTGGATGTCAGTAACAACAACCTCTTTGGACAAATCCCATTCTCTTGTCCTGAGGACAAAGAATCCTCGAGGACACTGATCTTCTTCAATGCAAGCAGTAACCATTTCTCCGGGGGCCTAGATGAGTCTATCTCCAACTTCACAAAACTGACCTATCTTGATATCCACAACAACAGCCTCACTGGAAGCCTGCCTTCAGCGATCTCCGATCTCAGTTCTTTGTACTATCTTGACCTCTCAAGCAACGATTTCAGTGGCACCATCCCATGCGGTATCTGCGATATATTTGGCCTCACGTTTGCGAACTTCTCTGGTAACCACATTGGTACGTACAGCTTAGCAGGTTGTGCTGCAGCAAGCATTTGCGCCGCTAATAGTATCGATCGAAAGGCGGATCATCCATCTAATCTTGTTCGAAGAGCAGCAACCATTTGTGGCATTGCACTCGCCATTGTCTTTGTGTTGGTTCTTGTGGTGGTTTATCTGATATGGAAGTCATGGAGAAGCAGGCCATCATTGGCTCTTGTACCTGCCAGTAAGGCCAAGGCTGCCCATGAGCCAACCTTAAGCGACGAACTGCTGGGAAAGAAGCCGCGGGAGCCTCCGAGTATCAATCTTGCAACATTTGAGCATGCGCCGATGAGGGTCACCGCAGATGATATCCTGAAAGCCACCGAGAATTTCAGTAATGTGCACATCATAGGCGCCGGCGGATTTGGCACTGTGTACAGGGCAGCGCTCGTCGGAGGCCGGAGAGTCGCAGTCAAGAGGCTCCATGGTGACCATCAGTTCCAAGGTGACCGTGAGTTCCATGCCGAGATGGAGACAATCGGGAAGGTGAAGCACCCGAACCTTGTCCCCCTGCTCGGCTACTGCGCCTGCGGCGACGAGCGGTTCCTGATCTACGAGTACATGGAGCATGGGAGCCTTGAGACGTGTCTGAGGAGCCGAGAAGACGCGGTTGCAGCGCTTGGATGGCCGGACCGTCTCAAGATCTGCCTCGGCTCCGCCCGTGGGCTCGCATTCCTGCACCACGGCTTCGTGCCGCACATCATCCACCGGGACATGAAGTCGAGCAACATCCTCCTGGACGAGAACCTGGAGCCGAGGGTCTCCGACTTCGGCCTCGCGAGGATAATCAGCGCGTGCGAGACCCACGTGAGCACCGACATCGCCGGCACGTTCGGCTACATCCCCCCGGAGTACGCGCTGTCGATGAAATCCACCGCGAAGGGCGACGTCTACAGCTTCGGCGTCGTCATGCTGGAGTTGCTCACCGGGCGGCCACCTACGGGGCAGGAGGTAGAGGAAGGGGGCGGGAACCTCGTCGGTTGGGTGCGGTGGATGGTCGCGCGCGGCCAGGAGAGCGAGTTGTTTGACCCTTGCCTACCGGTCTCAGGCGCGTGTCGGGAGCAGATGGCGCGCGTGCTCGCCATTGCTCGTGACTGCACCGCCGACGAACCGTGGAGGAGGCCGACCATGCTGGAGGTGGTGAAGGGCCTCAAGGTGACCCAGACGATCGAGTGCGGGCCCCTGGTGAAGACAGTCTCCAGGGATGTCATGTAATGCAGGCAGCAGATCTTGGCATGCACACTACAGTGCAACTCGGAGATTACAAATAATTTTTTTATAAAAAAAAATTATGATTCATTTTACTGGTAGTATATGATGATAGTATAAATCAAACTAGCAGAGTGACCTATGTATTTATACGGTTAGGTTTGTTTCGAAGTTTGTATAAGTATTTGAGAATATATTTATGTGTCTTGTAGGCTATTTAGAATTTCAAGATATCTTAAATATTGCAAATGACAATAGAAGTATTAAGGAAATTACAACCCGAGGAATGTAATTGAAATATGTGCTTTGATGGAAGAAAATCATTGAGTATAATAAATTATTGTAGTTCTTACAAACTAATCACTCTTCATCGCGCATAGATCATGTAGCTGCATGTCCCTATTCTTACTCTATTAGTTATTTTTTTTCAAATTATATGCATACACATGTACCTCTATTTAATCTCAAATAATACATTGATTATGTGTGCTGTAAATTTTCTTATTAGTTTACATGGTATAATATATTATAGTACCTTGCTCACGCATACACTGATACACTATGGGTGGTCTACCTTGAACTTATCTTCCCTCACACGCCGGTTGCCTCACTAAACTGTGTGGTTTC
Source organism: Hsuehochloa calcarea (assembly GCA_036346395.1). NCBI lineage: Eukaryota > Viridiplantae > Streptophyta > Magnoliopsida > Poales > Poaceae > Hsuehochloa > Hsuehochloa calcarea. The sequence continues at coordinate 9,614,513 of CM070596.1, read as the reverse complement.
TATCTCTTCTCGATGTCATAACTTTTTTGCTTCAACCTCCAATAGTAAGCCCAAATTTTGATTGATCCCTCTCAGCTGCTACCCCTTCCAATACAATACTTTACCACATAATTATCTTCTACTTCTCCTCAATTATTGCTTAATGCTAACCATTACGACATCAATGTGTATACACATGCAACTGTCGGTGATCCCAGCTGGGGATACGTGTCACGCTCTCTCCGGTGATCCTAAGCATATTCCCTATGGCTGCATCATCTCTACTACAAGCTTTTTTTTTCTCATTTGCCTTGTACACCCACGCTTTTATTCATACGGATGCATCCATGTACATATGCATACATGATCTTATACATGCTCGACATCATCTTCTCTCGTGTCGTTCGCTTCTCTTTGACGTTGGCCAAGTAGCTTCCTCACTAATTGTGGCGACAACCAATCTTCACTAATATCGATATATCTACTTTAGTCGTTGTCTAACAATATGGATAATCTTTTTGTCATCACCGACGACGACATGCGCTCACCATCGATGACATGCTCTTAGCTACCCAATGACCTCATATCATCCATGGATAATCTTCAATGCAAAGCTTCATCTCCGCTCTACTAGGGTTTCCCCAATCATCGAGCTTCTTTGGTCACTAACTTCTTTAACAATGTCGACGTTCACCAGTTGTCACCGCGGCCCTTGGCTCCTTCAATACTGAACTTTCTCTTCAATAGCTTTGGTGAGCAGCACAACATTGTCATCATCTCCGTTGCTGCCTTGGCACTTCACTTCCCCGTGGGTCAATGTCTTCTTGCAAGACATATCGATGTCATTGCATGCTTTCGTGGTCTCCTCCGACACCATTCGTCCTATCCTCATTATAACTTGTATTTTAAATCAAAATTTTAGTTTTTTATTCCATAGGAAGCAACAATAGAAACACGTGACCTTGAGAGCGAACATGGTGGTTTCTTTTGTATCTTCTCTGACACCATTCGTATCATACTCGTTATAACTTTTATTTTTATTCAATATTTCATATATTTTTATTGGAGTTCGTATACAAATCAAATTGCTAAATTTATTTAATTTATTCCAAATTGTAGTTAGTGTGGGATTTTATTTTGGAATTTGTATTGAAATCAAATTGTAAATTTTCTTTTATTTTTCATTCATAATTTCAGTTCTTTTTTCTTCGAATTCGTTTCCAAATCTAATTGCTAATTTTTTAAATTTTTATTTCAAATTATAGTTATTTAGAGATTTTACTTTGGAATTCGTATTGAAATCAAATTGCTAATTTTATTTTGTTTTGTTTTTATTCCTAGTTTCAGTTTTTTTTGTTGTATTTTGTATACAAATCTAGGTATTATTGGAATTCCGAATTATAATTATTGGAATTCACATCGAAATCAATTTGCTTATTAAATTTTGAATGTAAGTTTTTTTGTTGGATTTTGTATACAAATCTAATCTGTATTTTTTATTCTAAATTATAATTATTTAGGGACACGCAATTGTGCAGCTAGTTTATATATATAATTTGGAATCATTATTCTCTATTCAATATTAATACTATATAATTGAAACGCTTCAAGTGATAATCTTACAAAATTCAGATTAGATGGTAAGTATAATATTTTGTTATTCCTAGTTAATTTGCAACGATTGCTTCAGTTGACTCGTGCAAACCTGAAAATTCTAAAGATATGGCACAAACAGGCGCTAAAAAACACTGATCATCCTATATGGAGAATCTTGCTTTTGCAAAAAGAAAAAAAAAGATTGGTAGCCAATCTTTCAAAATTGACAATATTGAAAAATAATGCAAATTCATGTAACTTGCGTCTAGAAATATACACCTGGGAATCACCTCTTGGTTGGTGATACAGTTGTGGGTGTACGACTTCATCCACCAGTGTTCAAATTCTGGTGTCCACTTTTACGCACACGCGAGTGAGCTTCAGTAGGAACTTTGTGAGGTCACATACCTATTTCTGGCTTCCGTATTTATATGTGTGTGCTAAGGAGACGCACTTATGTGTGTGTGATAGTGTGTGTGGGTGTATATCTACCTTGTAATCGCAAAAAATAAATATACAAAACTCAACCTTGCAGATGACATCTTAACCCTTTGGGTTTGCCAAGTGTTAAAAATTAGATGTACAAAAGATCAAAATGTCATATTGTTTCAGATATGCACAAAATTACCTTTTTTCACGGAAAACAATAGGGAACCCTACATTTGCACCAAAATGTTCGTGTCTTAGGCTGACAGTATTGAACAACGACTCTGCGAGTCTATCAGAGAGCCAATTCAAATTTACTGCATATTCTTTCGTGCTGCATCCATCCGATCGTGTTGTAATTAGAACTATTCACATTGCCCTGATATACATCATCGTCAGTCTATACAAATGCGGGGCCTACATCATCACAAAAGTGAGAAAGCTACTGAGTTGAACGTATGGATCAATAAAAGGAACCGAGCTAGGTGTGGGCATACACCACGTACCAACACATATGTCCGGAGTTCTCTTCAGGTTCGAAATTAAGTGTCTTTCTTTTTCTTAATGAGAAAAGATACATGGTTCCTCTCGTATGTAATCTTATTTTTAACACATGAAATAAACAAACCACCAAATTAATTATACTCTATGCACTTGGCAACAGCCTGCTTAATCATCTCGAGCAGTGCATCAAGTGCGTCTCCTTTGAGATTTCAGTCGAAGACTTGCACTTCGAAGTTTTTTTTATAGTTGATTTGGAGACAACAAAAAGGACAATTGATGTAGGATTGCCGGCATTTTAATTGGTACTCGTTAGGTTTGTACATGCCGTATTACGACTAATTCTATCTGTCACCAGATAATCATTTGCTACATAAAGTTACAGTCTTCCCCTTCAATAGTGCATCAAGCCATGGTTGCAGCAAACAGTATAGGAGGCGAGTGGAGAGGCCACGACGTCGGGTCGGTCATGCATGATGCTTGGCGAGGATGGAACTTCTTTGAACTTTTGTATGTCGAAGCTTCTTTTTAGTCCAGGTTCATATTTAACTCTACTTGAACTTTTTTTTTTTAAGAAAAAAAACTCAACTTGTACTTGATCATAAGGAAGAATCATGATAACTCTGTTGAAGACCGTCTAATGCCACGTAAAGGTATTAGAAATCCTAATTCTACATGGCTGCATGCACCCGAACTGCTTTTAGGTGTCCTAATTGACTTTGAAAATTTTAGGTGTCCTACTTGGCGAAAACTCATCGATAAATCCACGTCGTTATAATTTAGACTCACCATGATCGACGGTGTGGATTTTTATCTTTTTTCACAAATTAATGTAAAAAAATTTAACCTTTGAGAGCGAACGTGATGGCTTATTTTGATTCTTCTTTAATAAGATAAATAATATATCTGACCGTTGATTTGTTAAGGACATAATAAACTTTTCTTTGTATTTTTTCGTGAGGGTATTATAGACTTTTTCAATTAGTGTTTAAAATATTAATATTATGCCATGTGATCTTTCTACGGGCGATTACAATTATACCCCTCTTGAAATTCTACTACCCATACTACTGGGTCTAGTATTACTAAATTCTAACTAATTTGAACCATAGAATCTAAAAGAATGAACGTACGATCTGTATTAAATTGAATGTACCATAAGAGGATTCTTTTTTTTAAGGTAACACTAAAGGTTGCTCTTGCTACTGGTAAAAATGCAATGCAGGCTAATGGTAACTTAATTGTAGCAATAGAATAACCAATCAGGAGACTGTAACGAGAGGAACTAATGTTGTGGCCTTTTTATCTAAATCCATATACTTTGTATTGTCTCCTCTGGAAGTAGAGTTCTTATGGCAACGTGATTATTTGCGTGTTTTGCAAGCTCAGAAGATGCATCGACTGAATATATATACATAGAGAGACAAGTAGAGAGGAAGTTTTTTCCTTACTCTTGGGAGTACATACACTTACTTCTAATATACCACTTAAATAAATATATTATACTTCTTTATTATTTTTAATATACTTAAATACTAATTACAAGATACTCTAATACAATTTGATTGAAAAAATATCATTGGAGCCATTTATTTTTACTATATACCATTTTTCATATATTGTCCATGAATTACCATCGATCTTATAAAAGTAAATGCGGGAATACGACTCTCGAGATCACGTAGGAAGACACGATGTGTTTTTAGACAGGTTCAGCTCTTCTATGAAGAGAATAATAACATTACTCATATGTTCTTGAATTACGCAGGATACAATGCACAATGTGCACAACATGTTTTTAAAACCGGAAACAGCGGGTGGTCCCACATGTGAGTGACTCATGTTCTAAATATATTTAAAATTAGATTTATACTTACCATTTCAACCGGTCCCACTTGTCATACACTCACTAACTTTAAGCACTGTCATTAGCGCTAACCAATACTTAATCTTGTGGATCCCAAAAGTCAGAGAGATAGGAAAGGAGGAGAGAAGGGGGGCGCGGCTACGAGGAGGAGGAGCTCGGCAACAGCGAAGCGTGCGCGGAAAAGCTTAGGGGGGCTCGGAAATGGAAAGAGGGAGTCATTGCGACACTAGGGGAGGTGAAGGTGGCTAGAGAGGTGGACGATGTCTAGGGATGGCAATTGTGCCCGATTACCCGCGTGCCTGCGGGCGAATACCCTAATGGAGGCGGGTATGTGCGTTTTTCTTTGCCCACGGGTATGAAAACGGGCACAATTTCTTACCCATCGGGTAAACGGGTATGGGCATGGGTAACTCCACCGCACCGCTTCGCCGATACCGTGATCTACCCACATGTGTAAGAAACTATGTCAATTTATATTTGTATTTTATTTGTTAAACTTGATTAGTTGTTTTGTCGAACATGATATGTGAATTGTGATGAACTTTATTAGTTGTTGAATGTGTGATGCACCATTGATGTGTGAATTATGATGAACTTGATGTATGCATTGCTCATGGGTAACGAGCATGTCTGTGGCGATGGGTACCTACTGGCGCGATGCATTATTCGCGGTAAGCGGGTAACGGGTATGCCGTGGGCGGCGGGTATGGGCGAGGTTTTTCGCCGTCGTCCTTCAGCGGTATACCAGTGGGGAATTCGGGGTCGCGGGTACGGGTATGGGCGAGCACTACCCGTACCCGCTGCGCCCGATTGCCATCCCTAACGACGTCGTCGCAGCGGTGAGAGGCAGCGGAAAGTCCCAGGTCAGCATGGCATTTGCGCTAGGGGCAAAGACAAGGCGGGCTTGAAGCTCAAATATGCTCAGGGTGCTATCGTAAGGTTAACTACCGTGGCTCAGGGCCCTATGGTCGCCTGAGGTGAGCCGGCGGCAATATCTCGTGGTGGCGCCATGAGCTCCACTAGTGATTACGACGCAAACGCTATACACTATCAAAATTGAAGGAGGCTTATGCCTGAGTTGCTCACCACGATCACGAGGAAGCTGATAGTGAGGTTGGAGAAGGGCTGAGATGGTTTGACGGCGATGAACAGAGGCTGCAACAAGCTTAATGGTGATGGGTCATCTCGATGGAAATCAGCTGAAATGAAGGGGTGGAGGAATTGACCTCGATGGGTCAAGAACTCATCGGAGAAGGGTTGGCGTTGATGGCGGCGGCGGAGTCAAAGAGGTTCATGGTGACGGCTCGGTGTGGGCAAAGCTAGCTAAAATGGACTGCACGAGAAGGTTCAGTGATGCGAGGCAATGCTCAAACTGAACACGGAGTGGCTAGGGACTCACTGGGCATGGAGACCTCCCACGACTACTATAGCACCGGGGATGAGGAAGAAGACTTAATTGCAGAGCTACACTGCAATAGAAGAACAGGGAAGTGAGGAGGTGAATGAGTGAGCGAAATGTCGTATGCTGACGTGCACGTCCATCGCTTGGCTCACTAGGACACGCTTGCGGTTCTGCGGAGCGCGTGCACTGGAGCTCGGGACGACGACGTGTTCTGGGCGTTATGGTGTAAGAAACTTACCAAGGAGGGGGGAATGGAAATGACGTTGAAGGTTTAGGGTTTTTGCACAGAAAGAGGGGCATCAAGTAGTGAGATGATGGTGAGAATGATGGCGGGAAAATGGTAGGCGACTCTGGTTTTTGCGAGTTTCTCGTGCAGCGACGAGACCTAGGCAGAGCGAAACGGTGGGCAGAGCAGGTGGGACCAGACGACCGTGATCCTCTCCCATGGGCGCTCGAGGGTGACGATAGCGACAACATGGGCAAGTCTCCAATGAGCTAGGGGGGAGATGGGCTGCGCGAGGTGGAAGAAGCAGTCTGACGTGCAGGCCTAGCACGTCAGTGAGAGGGGGAGAGGGAGGCTGATGCGGGATGATGTGCTACGCGAGAGGAGTTGGGCCAGCAGATTCGGCCCATTCACCCGGCGGGAATTCAAAATAGGTTTTTGAATTTTCAAGCTGGCTGATTGTTATTCTAATTTCTAAACATAGTAAGTGGGCTCCAAAATCTATAAAAAATTTGTGGAGGCTACTAACACAGTATGGTTATTTGTGGAGCCCTCCTCCTCCTTTGTTGTGACGCTGCTTCTTCACGAACATCGATCACCATTCACCTTCCCTCCAACCGCCTGTCGCCGTCCTCACCTCGCCTGTCGGTCCCCGGGGCGTTAAATACCTGAAAACCTTATGTGTATACCGTACGAGTCCCATGATCAGTGGATGGTACACACAATCATAACATTGGTATTCACATCCATATATTCATGTATACAAAATAAAGCAATTGGAGGTACTTAACTTAAATGATTAGAAGTTATTATATCACAGGCCGACCATCCAAATAAAAACTATTATCAACAGAGTAGCAAAAGTAGTAGCGGAAGTAGAAGTGACAAAAGTAGATAAATTCTAACGGCATGCCCATCCAAACCCTCTGGCAACCGACAAGAGACAAAGCCTAGGTGGACCTGTCACCGAACCCTCCGGTTCTGGGTGCGAAGAGTGTATCGTCGGGAGTTGGCTCATCCTCATAATCTAAACAATAATTTAAGCAAGATTGAGTACAATGCGTACTCAGTAAGTGTGGATATAATGGGGATATGCTCCAGATCTTAGGATGATGTGACAATTGGCAATGGCGTTAATGGTTTATGGTTTCACGTGTTTTCGGCAAAAAGCAGTCTTTGTCGAGCAGCGGTCGGCCCGCCTATGCGTGGTCGGACCGACCTAAGATCGGTCCGGACTGGCAATGTCAGAAAGTGATGGATTGAGCTGGGCCAAAAATAGAGGTAGCAGGCAACAGAGGGGATTCTATTGCACTTGGTCTCATAATTTTTGGAGTCTCCAGTCAAAAGTTCTATTGGATTGAAATTTTCAGTAGGTTTCGGTTTTCAGAGGTTGAAAATCGACTAAGTCGTCTTGGCGGTCCGACCGCCAATGGGTGGCGATCGGGCCGGCTAGGATGGGCGATCGACCGCCCTAGGGCGATCGACCGGTTTTCACTTGGATCGTCGCCCGTCGTGGCGGCGATATTCGGTTGTTAGGTCAAAGTCATGAGTTTCAGGGCATATATGTTGCATGATACATGTTTTGACTAACATAGGTCAAGTTGTGAAGAACTTATTCCCAAATTCGGTTTACTTGTCTATTGTTGTGCAGGTTGCTTGGTGGTTAACGACGGTCAACGGCGAGGATGGTCGGGACTAGGCTTGGAGAGCTGAGGTATAGAACGATCGACGATGCCGGGTGAGGTCAATGAACTCAAGCGTGGTGCAAGATGGACAAAGATGACCTATTAGCTAATTCGAGGTTCAAGATGGCGCAAGGTGTAGCTAGTTAGGTCAAGAGGTGTTAAAGACGGTGCATTAAAATACGTGCGTATGTGTCCCGTTTGTTTTGGGCCTTAACGGGAGTCCAATAGAGTCAAACTTCTAGAAGGTCTAAGCCTCCACTATAAATAGGAGAGGGAGGTGGTTGCACCTCCTCTTCGTCTCTTTTTTGTTATTCTTGCAAACCTTAATTTTCTTAGGGAAAGCTTTTGTGGAGGCTAGGGTTCTTGATAGTTTCATGTGATTTTCGTGCTCTTGGATTGAACATTGTCCTCCATTGATGGAGAGGTTGTAAGACAATATCATATCAATCAATCAAAGGAAAGTTTGATCAATGTTTTGTCTCATTGCGTTCTTTCTCTTTATTTGATGATTTTGAGTCTTTCTTTGATCCGCGAGTTTTTGATTGAATTCTTCATGTGATCTAGCTTGCTATGATGTGTGGAAACCTATCTAGGATCATCTTGATCATCAATCACCCACGAGCAAGATTTTGGATCAAGTTTTTGTTTTGACCCGGTTTTGAACCCTTCTTTGATCAAACGGAAAATGATCGTTATTCTTCCTAGAATTATCACAATCTTCGATTGGAATAGGTTCCTGACATCATTGAGAAGGTGTGTTCCAAGTTTCATCAAGTTTGGAGTTGTAGATCAAAAGTTTTATCTATTTGCAACTTCGTCATTTGGTCATTTTGATCATTACGGATCCGGTAGTTAGGCCGCCGAGTCACCGGTCATACCGTGATCCAATCGGTCAAACCGTCCGACCGGCAGTGCTTTGATTTGCTTGAATCTTTATTGATTTTGTCGTATTGCTTAGGGGTTTATATTGGATTCAATATTAGTCTTTCGTTGTACTGATATACTGATCGTCATAGCTTCCATAGCTACTGGAGTGAAATTTGTGTTGAATTCATTATTTGTGAAAAAGTGAGCGTGCTCCTATTCACCCTCTAGTCGCCTTTTCGGTTCAACAGTAAGACTTGCAACGTATCGCAAAATTTATATAAATGCAAGGATAACAAGAGATGAGACTCTAAGCTACAAGTTATTTTGCATTAGGTGATTTTTATTTGTAATATCAATACATAGTATTTTTACAATTAAAGTTTAGAAGTGTGGTTAAATGCATAGAGGGCATTTAGTAAAAAAAATGGTATAAATGACAACACTCGCAACCCTCCTCGGTTGTAGGAAACATTTTATTTTCCACCATAGACATGGCATTCAACTTAAATATAGACCCGCAATTCATTTCCCATGTTTCCAACAAAATCATTTTTTGTGAAAATCGAGACTATACCTGATGTGACCGTACTAGGTACGCTCATAACCGCAAGCATGACTTTTTAAATATATTTACACTCTGTAGAGGGGGACAACTTTACCCACAACACACGAATTCTCCTGTTTTCTTTGGCATCCGTCGATACCACTGCTCACTACCTTTGGTAAGCAGTCTAGAGCACATGTCGAAACCTTTACATCATCTAGTCCTATCCTTGCACTATCCCAATGAATTAATACCCTCACTTCACCCAGGTACACCCCCGTCTCAATGAGACATTCGCCATTGTGTGAGAAGGCTTTGTGCCCAACGCCTCGGTGAAGGGAGTCCCTTCGAACATGTCTACATCCGGCCATGCCCACACTACTACGGCCTGCCAACGTGTAGGACTAGTTTTCAATGACTTAATTAGCTAAGGCCGTCCCATACCGTCACATATGATTTTACGCTTAGGTTTAGATTGATGGCACCGGTGTTCGGTCCTTAATTGACCTGGGTGAGAATCTCCCTCTATTTACTAGTGAGGTACACCCCTCACTCTTCTCAAAATATAATATAACTCGTCTGTGTCGAAAACTAGTGTTTGCATTTTTATTTTTGTACAAAATAACATAGCTACACCCCTCTATATATTTTTCATAAATCTTTCAAATTCAAGTTTATCATATTGCCCTTTTATAACTTCTAGGAAAAACTACCGGTCTATTAAGTATTTGTGTGATATTCGCACTCAAAACTCCCAATTTTACATTATATATTGCCTAATCCATATCATAATAGCTACAACAGTAAGGGTATCAATATTTCAAGGAGATACATGCATCGAATAGGATTTACAACTACCGATATCCCAAATATAGCAATTTCATATCAACATACACGCATGCATAATAGATTTATCAAAATAAAGTATAATAGTTAAAATAATAGGATCAATATGATCAAAAGGGGTGCTTGCCTTGCTCTGATTGTTCCGAATAGGAGGATAGAGGGTCTTCAAAAATATCGTTCGAACAATCGACGTCTAATCAGAAGAGCCGGAAACAAATCAAATAAGGCACCCGGGCGCGAACCGCCGCCGCCATCTCCACGCCCGAACACCTCCGCGTCGGGCCATCGCTGCCACCTCCTCCGTCACAGGCTGTGCGTTGTGTCGTATCAGGTCGGCCCGCTGGGCTGGGGTGCCGACCTAAGCACAGCACGGCATGGCCGATGGATCCGTGTGGGTCATGTCGTGCCCGTGCCGGGAGGCACAGCTAGGGGCGTAGCCACCAGGGGGCTTTCGTTGGGATCGAGTATGTAAGCGAGGAAAGTAACGCTATCTTTGATTGTTGAAATCAGAGTGCATGAGTTACACATATATAGACTACAGCTATCATGTAAACACGTATAGTTATCATGTGAATGTGTGATCCCTCGGAAGAGAAGGTGTCATGCATGTAGGAAGCCGAGGCACCATCCTGTCTAACACGCCTCCGTAGTCAGAACGTCGCCAAGGTGGACATTCAGACTGGACCTAAATTCGGTGAAGACGGAAGTCTCACGGACAAAGGTCCGGCGATGATGATGATGATGAAGGTAGACGGGGCGCTCGGAAGGCCGTGGAGGGAGGGCCGTGTTGACGAGCGCGCCGCGTCACGCCACGACATCATCGGAAGAGAAGAGGCGCCGGAGAGGTCGGAGCCGAGGAACGTCGACGAGTCGGCAGGGCGATGGAAACCGATCTATGATCGAAAAAATAGAGAAAACCCGATTTGAAGATGACCGGGGAAAACTCTAATTGGTAGCCGATTGGATGATCGATGACAAACTATGGGTTGCGCAGCCCCCGGGAGAGATCATGGAGATGAGATCATCTCTCAGGGGCGGCACGGCGGAAGCTGTGGAGGCGGCGGCTCAGGAGCGCACCGCTCTGATACCATGTAAGCGAAAAAAGTAATGCTATCTTTGATTGTTGAAATTAGAGTACATGAGTTACACATATATAGACTACAGCTATCATATGAACGTGTACAGCTATCATGTGAACGCATGATCCCTCGAAAGAGAAGGCATCATGCATGTAGGAAGCTGAAGCACCATCCTGTCTAACATGTTAGTAAGGAAAGTAACGTTATCTTTGATTGTTGAAATCAGAGTACATGAGTTACACATATATAGACTACAACTATCATATGAACGTGTACAGCTATCATGTGAACGCGTACAACTATCATGTGAATGTGTGATCCCTTAGAAGAGAAGGCGTCATGCATGTAGGAAGCTGAGGCACCATCCTGTCTAACACACCCCCGCAGTCGGAACGTCGCCAAGGCGGACATTCAGACTAGACCTAAATTCGGTGAAGACGGAAGTCTCACGGACGACGGTCCGGCGATAATTATCTGGCGTGATGACAATGGTAGATGGGCGCTCGGAAGGCTGTGGAGGGAGGGTCGTGTCGACGAGCACACCGTGTCACGCCACGACGTCATCGGAAGAGAGGAGGCATCGGAGAGGTTGAAGCCGAAGCGGTGAAGTCCGGAGTCGAGGAACGTCGACGGGACGGCAGGGCGACGCAAACCGATCTATGATCGAAAAAAAATAGAGAAAACCCGATTTAAAGATGACCAGGGGAAACTATAATTGGTAGCCGATCGGATGATCGATGACACGACTTAAACTTTGGGTTGCACAGCCCCCGAGAGAGATCATGGAGATGGGATCATCTCCCAGGGGCGGCGCGGCGGAAGCTGTGGAGGCGACAGCTCAGGAATGGCACCACTCTGATACCATGTAAGCGAGGAAAGTGACGCTATCTTTGATTGTTGAAATCAAAGTACATGAGTTACACATATATAGACTACAGCTATCATGTGAATGCATACAGCTATTATGTGAATGCGTGATCCCTCGGAAGAGAAGGCATCATACATGTAGGAAGCCAAGGCACCATCCTGTCTAACAAAGTCCACCCTCCACCAGTGTCGGTAACCCTACGTGAGGTACCTTCATTGCATTTTGTTTTTTTATTTGCTTCTCTTATATTCATATATATCAATTTGGATCGCACAAGACTATGTTTTGTCTCAATTTAGCTTAGTCCTCTTCGATTTCTAGTAAAAAAATAACTTAGTCCTTTGAGCCTCCTTCCATTTTCATTCAGGCTTCACCACTGCAGTGTAGCACGTTAAAAATATGCGAGAGGAACTAGTTACTATAGCCCTCGATTTGCACTGCACCGTTCGTTTCAAATCTAACTACCCATATTCACTGTAAGTAACCCACCATTCATGCAAAGGTAGACGATACGCTTCTTATGAAGATGGATGCTTCTATAATCTACACTCCACAGATAGATATCATGTACTGTAGTACTAGATCCCATGGGAGAATCCATTGGGGGCTTCGTTAGACCCCCACCCCCACCCCCTACCCAGCAGTGCGGCGGCGGCGGCCAATGGACCTTGGATACAAGAGCTAAAGGTTGAGAGAGGAAGAGATTAGAAGTCATACGAAGATGAACCATTTCTGTAACATCCCAATTTTCGGATCGTTTTGAAATTTTCAAAATAAAAGAAACCAACTAGTTGAATTTTCTTGATTTGTTTAAAGCTTAAATTGAAATTTAAAAAATTAAAACAATTTAATATGAATAAATCAAACTTCAATTAATTCAAAAGTTAGTTTATTTGATTTTATGGGTTTTCTTGGATTTCTCCCGGTTCTTTTGTTATTTCTTGGAGTTTCTGTTTATTTAATTTCTTTTTTGTTTTCCCAAAAATTCTTTTCTTTCTTGTAAAATTTAATTTAAATTAATTATTTCAAAGTGTCACCTTTTAATTTGGAATTCTTTCTTATATAAATATTATTTGAATCAAATCCCAAATCTGAGTTCAACTCAAAATCAAGATCCAAATTCCATTTCTCAACTCATATATTTGTTCCAAAATCTAATCTTTTTTCAACCAATTCTGAATTCAATTTTTCATTTTGAATTCATCTCAACTGGAAATCTCAACTGAAATTTCAAAATTCAAATTTATATTTGAATTTTCTCTGAATGTAATCTCAAAATTTCATTTCATTTTTCTTGGGCTGAAAATCTTTTTCTTTTTTTCCTTTTTCCTTTCCCCCCTTCTTTTTCCTTCCTTTTTCCTTCCTCTTTCTTTTTCTTCCCTTTCTTTTATTTCTTTCTTCTCTGCCTTTGCCTCGCTCTGCCCTGTCCCAAACGTGTCGCCCACGTCATCAATGCGCCATGTGCGTGTGCGCTCCCTCGTTCCCGCTCGCGCCTGCGTTGCCTCTGCTCACGCCGGTGCTGCCCCTCTGCTCTGGCTTCCTCCTCGGCACGACCGCGTGCGCCGCACTTGCACCGCCCTACGCCCAGGCGACGCCATGCGCGCCGTTTGGGTCGCCTTCGTCGCCGCGCCGCACGTTCCCGCCATCTCTACGTGCATTCAATCCCATCTCTGCGTGCATTCAATCCAGCCATCACCGCAATCAACGGCTCTGTCGTTTCTGTTGTCGTCGCGCCATCAACGCCCCAAACTGCCGTTGTAAATTCCGTCGTGTCCACCGTCGAGAATCCCGCTCGCGTTCCCCATTGCTTCACTCCCTGGCCTAGACTATAAATGTGATCATCTTGACCTTCGTCCATTCTTTTCGCTCCCCTCAAAACCTCAAAACCTCTGGAGTTGCACCACCGCCCCATGGGTCTTCTTTCCGAGTGCAGGCCGCCACCCCCAATTTTTGCACCCGTCGCTCCGGTGAGATTTTCAAACCCTGAACCGTGTCACGTCGTGTTCTTAAGCACAGTGAAAATTTCCTCTCAAATAACTTCGTCTTTCGTGCAGTTCTTCACCAGAATTTTGTCATTTCTTCCTTAAGGCCGAATTCACCTCCATCAATCAATCTTCTTCTCCGGTGAGTTTTTCTCCCATTTTGACCATGTCACCATGCGTTCCCGGTCACCCTCCACCTTTTCCTCCTCTCAATTCGTTCGATTTGTGTCGTGGAGCACCGCCGCTGCGAGCCCATTTTCTCCATCGCCGGCCACCGTCGTGCCGCCTCCACAGACCGCCTTCGGCATCCCTGAGTGTTGCTACACCTTCCCCATGCCCGGGCACTACCCATGCTCACACCATTTTCCCTAGGGCACCGCCACACCGTTGTCTTCACCGCACGCTCCTTGCGCCGCTGTCACTGCCTTGAGTCGTCGCCGCTACCCATGGGACCCCATCCTTTTGGGGTTCCATTTTTTCGGTGCCACCACCGCTGGAGCCATTCTCTGTTTCCTGCTCTATGAAATGCTCTCTGTGCTTGGCTTTCTCTCTATGACATGTTGGGGCCATATGCCATTGGCTTTTTCCTTTCCCCCCTTTCTCTCTTTGTATCACTTGCAAGTAGGTCCTAGACGTCATAGATAGTTTATTTGCATGTTAAAAATCAGAAAGCATCTCCCGGGGAATATTCTTTTCTTTGGAGAATTTTCATCATTTTATGTGAAAATCAAACTTCTGAATGTTCGTTCTCCTTCATACGAACCCCGATTCCGTCAATTATTGTTCCTAAATTTATCTAAATTCATAATATCTCTAATAGTACTAATTTTATAATTTTTGGATTTTATTTGGATTTATCTTTATCTATTTGTCTCGCTTTGCGTGTATAGAATCCGGCGTTTCCGTAGTTAGCTTGGACCAGGCTGCCAAAGTTTCACTATTCTTCAACGAAGGTAGGTTGTAGATCTTTGATCATTTTGTACCCAATTTTACAAAATTATATTGTTTTATTTCAAAATGCATTGCTAATTTTATATCAACTGTTTTCAGGAGTAGCAAAATACCTATTCGACAGTATGACACCTTGATAATTTGGGAATGTCATATTTCCTTTTAAACCCTAGAAATGGATACTTTTAGTTGGACATATTTTATTATCAAATATGGGAAAAACGTAAATACTCTTAGTCATGCTTTAGTTGTACAATGGGTTCCTTCATAATGATTTATCATGAAATTTTAACTTAATGAAACATGGAATTGTGACATGACCACTGCTATTAAAATTTGTTGTGCCATGGCAAGGGTTACCATTTGGCCTTGTTGAAAAAATATAGTTTCATATTCAGGCGAATGATCGTGCAATAAAGGAGATGTATTTTGGATGTGGTTGCCCCGCCTCAGTAGTCACTAAGGACTTAACTTTATACGTCATTGATCTAGGCCATACCGCACAACTACATGTCCAGGATGGGATGGATCTTACTAATTAATTAGTAATATTTTGATTTGGTTCTGTTTGGGTTGAAGTGCTTGGCGCAAGAGGGGGCCGGTCGATGGCGAAACCTTAGCGAGTAGAACTGGGTCAAAACACAGCTTTGTAATAGGTTTGTGATCATCTTTAGTCGCATACATTCGGAAGTGTGTCAGACGGACATTATAAACTGATTATCTCTTATGGGTCAAGTTGTACAACCTCTGCAGAGTGTTAAAAACTATTCAAATAGCCGTGTCCTCGGTTATGGACAATGACTAGTGATTTCACACGAGGGGTAGCTTTTCTTAAAAATGTTGGAACGGTGGTTTGGTTGGGATTTGAGTAGTTAGTTCTGGTGGATTGGTTGGAAAATAAACGAGTAGTTTACTAGTTATTTCAAAGAACTTTTTACTTATATATTTAATCTTTTAGATTATGTTTTCCCAATATATTTATTGTATTTACTGTCAATACTACTTTCTGCAAAAATAATCATACAATTATTCCTTGTTCAAAGCTTTTCATAAATACTATTTGCATACATTTCTCTACGACTTGCCGAGTACTTTATGTACTCACAGCTTTGCACCTTTGTTGATCAGTCGCTGAGAAAGAATCAGGGAACATAGAGTTCCATGAGGAGTACTTCGAGGACTATACGAACTAGGATGCGCTCCCAACTCGATTGCCTGTGGGTATGTCGGATGGCTACCATGAGTTATTTTCTTCCGCTGCAAGTTTAATTATTTGTCGTTAAGCCCTGCGTGGTAAACTTTGTAAAACCTTGCCATAAGGTCTGTTGATTCCATTTAATAATATTTGGCTTACTTTTTAGCTATTTCGTTGTATGGATGTAATTTTATCAATGTTGTCACTGTGTGAACTAGATACTGATAATAGGACTGTTCAGAATACAGAGAGGGCACAGATTCATAAATTCGGTCCTAACAATTTCTCAGCAGTTGGCCCACAACTGAACGGGCAACTAGCAACCACACCACCAGATCAAACAAGTGTGGCATTCCTGAGCATGCACTAGACAGAGTTGAAACCCTAGCGAAGTAGCAACGGTTGAAGGGTTGTGGTAGGCTGGCGGACACACGGGGAACTAGGGAAACCGGGACGGTGGCATGAGGAGGAGTGACCCAGCAGACGGTAAGAGGCCATGTGGTGTGCAGGAAAGCTCTAGCCTGCAGCCTAGGGCGGCGGGTGGTGACACGATGAGCTGGACCCGGGGAGGGGGACAGAGAAGCAAAGGAGAGGAGGGGATTTGCCATGATGCATCATGATGAGCTGGAGCCCGGGTGGGGGAGACGAGGAGGGGAGGAGATCTGCCGGTGTCAAGCACCGCCGCGATGAGCCGCTGTGGCGGGACTAGAGGGCAGAGGCCAAGGAGCAGAGGAGGCGAGGACAAAGCCACAAAGGAGAGCTCACCTAGTCGAGCTGTCGATACCTTCATTGTACTCATCTTTGTTTTCTTTACTTCTCTTTTATTCATGTATGAACTTGAATTGTGTAAGAGTAAAAGACGATGTTTGTGTTAATTTAGTTTAGTCCTTTAAAACCACTCTTCATTTTCACCCTAACTTCGCCATTGGATACGGTCCAATGGACAGCTATAGACGAGATATTTGATTTTGTTCTTAAGGATAAAAATCGTGTTCAATGGAAAGCTGTAGATGATACATTCGGTTTCGTTCTTAAGGATAAAAATGGACTTCTGTGATACTTAAGGGTCTAATATAAACTTTTTATCCCGCAAAAAAAAACTTTTTTGAAACCTAAACTAGAAAGAGGTTTGGTTAAAGTGTAAAACAGAGCGGCGCAACTGCAACATCTCGGTGTGGACTCAGCTCTCGAGCCAAGAGGAGCTGGGGGAGCGGGAAGCCACGACGCCGCAGCGACCCCACCCCTCTCCTCCTGTGTCTCCAAACCGCAAGGAGTTGACGCCGAGCAGATCTCCAGGAGAGAGTGGTCTCAGCTCTCGAGCCAAGAGGAACTGGGAGAGCGGGAGGCCGCGACGCCGCACCGACCCTAGCTGCCGCCATAGAAGACGAGCAAAAAGGTAAACGCATTCTCCTCAACATTTTAAGATCCAGATATCTCGGATCTTTCTCTTTCCTTTTCCCTCTTTTTGCCTTCCTCTCATCTTGTTTCAAGAAGGGGAGATTGTTCTGTTAGGATGAGCGAATCATATGGGCTGTAGTTTCAGACTCTGTTCTTGGTACAGATGAATTAGTGCTGCTCAGATCTCTCTGCGTTGTTTGATCAGAGATTGCAAATTCACAATCTGTGCAATGTTATGCATTTTTATTTTTATTTATACTTTTAAAGAAACAATGCGATGTTACCTTATGGTCAGATAAGAACCAATGTTAGCTATATTGGATGTCTTGCTAGGATGTTTCAAGGGAGTTCTGGATTAGCGTGTTTGTTTCTCGGGGAAAGAAGTTTTGGGTTAGTGTGTGCAGATCTGAGGAGGGTCCGGTGTATTGAAAATTAGGTAGTCTCGGAGGATTCTATAGTTCATGAGAACAATTAACTGTAGGAACATTGAGACTGACCAAAATCATCCATAGCAAATTGATGTAAATCTTATTAAGTTATTGGGGTTGGAGATTTGGAGTTGGCCGCAGGGGAAGCAATCAGTGATGGGGGAGCTTGGCACCGCTGAAGATCGCCGTGAGTCAGGTGGGATGGGGATGCAGCGAGGCCCAGATCGTGCAGCGCGGTATGGAGAACAGATGAAGGATAGTGGCCACGTGTGGGTGGGTGAGGGCTCGATGGGTGTAAAGCTGATGTCTATGAGGGAGGGTGGGGAAAAGATTTGATGCTTATCGTCTGGTGGGCTGAAATGATTAGTGGCAAGCATTTTGCTGATGGTGCAAGGAGGAAGGATTGGGAGGCCGGATTGAAAGAAAGAAAGAAAGGTTTTTTAACATCTGATGGGATCGAGACAAAAAATGCAGGGGGGGGCACTTCTAGTTCTGTTCTCAATGAATCCTTAAAGGGTGGAGGATCCTGTTGACATAGGCACTTAAGTGCTGGATAGTCCTTAAATGGTGGTGTAAAGTGCATGATCGGTTAGGTTAAAGACAATTTGCAATTTCTCGAATCTAGGGCTAGAGACTCTAGATTGCCATTGGTTTGATTGTATCATGCTAGCTGCCCTGCATTTGTCAGTTTATTTTAAGAATGCGTTCTGAATAGCAGTGTCAATAATAATTTATACTGCATTGGATGGTTGTTTCTTTTTTTATTATTATAAAGTTCAAGACTAGAATGTCCTGAAATCAAGACCATAGTAATTTGACGTAGGTCCAAAGTGTCTTTGGCCAAGAAAAGTCTGAATGGCATAAAATTCCAACTAATGCTATTTCAGGAGCACCAGTTTCCGCCTTGCCTTATCTGTGGAATGTTATTTTTCTCCCCTACAGGCAAGAGACTGCACCATTCAAGATGAGATGTAATGATGTGTATTACCTGTTTTTATGTTGCTTTCTGTTGTTTTTCCCTTTTCTTGAGACCATCAATGAATTTGGTGTTTGATATATTATGATTATTGACTATTTTGTTGCAAAATACTTGTGAGTACAGGTTGTTTTGGGTTATTTTGTTGTGAATGCGTTGTTCTCTGACTGCTATGTTATTCAGTTGCTACATTCAGTCACCATGGCAGCAATGAACAGTGATCTGGGAGGCTTAGCTGGTAGGCCTGCAAATTCCCAACCAAATCCTTTTGAAAGTGCCTTGTATGGTGCTGGACCCGGACTGATCCGTACTGGACTAGGAGCATACGGGGAGAAGTTTTTGGGTTCGAGTTCTGAGTTTATGCAGAGCAATGTAAGTTTTTATACAAGTTTCTTTTGTGGAGATCTATGTATACTATCTAGAAACTAGAGAATCTAAACCTTACTCGATTGTGTTAGATTACTCAATATTTGTCCGACCCTCAATACTACTTTCAAGTCAACAGCCAGTATGTCAGGAACAAACTGAAGGTCATCTTGTTCCCTTTCTTCCACAGGGTAAGAGATGTTGACGATTATTGTTCTTTTCTGCAAGATTTGCATACTGTGAAGTCTCATAATATGCATATTGCCTTTATTGTCTTCCTTAAGGGTCACTGGACAAGAATAACTGAACCAGTAGGAGGAAGGCTATCCTACAAACCTCCAATTCAGGATATCAATGCACCAGACCTATACATCCCTTTGATGGCGTTTGGCACCTACATTGTAACTGCTGGATATGCCTTGGGAGTTCTTGGAAGGTAAATACAATATGAACCACTTCATGTATTCTATCTAAAAGTAGAGAAGAATTTGTACTAGCAGTGCAAAGACCACTGCATTTTACATGATTAATTCATCTTGAAGTGCACTGTTCCATTATGCAGGTTTACCCCTGAGGCACTGACCCTACAGTTCACAAAAGGACTACTTGGCTGGTTTCTACAAGTCATCCTCATCAAAGGCTTGCTGTACTCCCTGGGCAGTGGTGAAGCGCCATTGCTGGACATCGTGGCGTACGCTGGATATGGATTTGCCGGCACATCTCTTGCTATGCTGGCCCGCATCTTCTGGAGCTTCTTGTACTATTTCATTATGCCATGGTTCTGTATCTGCACTGGAGTGTTCCTTGTGAAGACCATGAAGAGGGTTCTTCTGGGTGGGCCAAGGAGTTACGAGAGACATCCGAGCCGAAACCACTATTTTCTGCTCTTCCTAGCGGTTGTGCAGTTCCCAATGCTGTTCTGGCTTGGCAACATCAGCGGTTGATTTTTCATCTGATGGTCGAGCTGGGCAACGCAAATCATTTTCGAGAGGCTGCTGTGTGAGACAAACTTAAACTCTTGCTGATGAACTTCATAGTAGTTTACGTAATGCTTAGGCTATTATGAAGATGGTATAGATCTCTGGATAAACGGATGAAAGCACATGTAACTACTGCTTTTCTTTTCTGTTAGAGGTGAACTATGATAACTTGGGACAGGATGGTGATGAACTGCTACATGTATGCCCTTTGAATCCTACCGTGTATCACGGTCTCATTTCAACTTGTTTTGATGATCTGATTACTTTTTTTTTTGCAAATCTGATCCGATTTGATCAATATGGACTTGTAGCCCCCTTGATGTATGTCCGAAACTACTGCCGTTTGGGTGACCAAATATGATAACTATATTCGTGTTTCCAGTTTCCTACAAACTAGCTCGAGTTCCTTGGCAATACCCAGGGCATTACTATAAATTTGTGATTCATAAGCAATGGCACTATTTAATTAAAGAGGGAGTTGTTATTAGAAAGGATAAGTAGAAAATACTTGTTCCACCAAGTCTCAAGCAATGACAGTATGACACCCTGCATGATAGTTGTAGAACTGCTTTACACAAATGCGCTACTTCACTCAAACTGGCAACAGTGGGGCAAGAAACCCAAACATGCCGCATACAGGAAAATGATAGCAATTAGCACAAAGTTATGCATTGATCTCATCGCTAGGATGACACATCGCTACAATGATCTCTAAGCTTTGCCCAAGCACGGCACAATCGTAGCAAAAGAGCCGATATTTTTGTTTATAAGCCAAATAATTGTGTTAATGAAATAAATAAGCTGTGTAGCAGAATTTACAAAAGTAAGTACTTCTCTACCATGGTCAGCGAATAGACAAAAACTAACCTTTAACCAGGATAACGCTCACCGCTCAGTTGTTTCATTGATCTATAAGAGTTTGTTTGGATGCATTATGATCCAACTCAATTTCTTCAGATTGACTCGAATTTTTAACTAAAATCTCTTCCAATTGAAAGGATTAGTTATAATACTTCCCTATCAAAAAAAAGCCTTAAAGTGGACTGAGGTTAGTGTTTTCCCATTGAGCCATCCTCTGCTAACGATTGTGTAACTTATTTTAACTAGAGATTGTGTGTCATTCAACGTGCTGCTTTTGAAACGTAGAAAACATCAATGAGCTCCGTTCTCTTGTACGGCTCATCAACGTAGTACTACTTGAACTCACCATATTCTAAAATTTCTCAAAGTTTGCTATATTCACTAGCACTTATACAGCTCAAAAGAGGATTTATTATATAATGAAAGCCGATGACATGTCATCTACAGCTGCTAAGAAAAAGAAGAAGAAAAATATGCTAGAAAATTTCTAAAAAAAGAAAATATATCTAGCCCTTGATTTGGTGGAGAATAATTTTAAAGGGTTAGATTTGATAGTTGGCTCGGAGACGTAAGAATTTGAAATAGTTTTCACAAAAGATAAAAACACGTGACCCTTAATTTGATGGACCATAATTTTGAAGGCTTAGATTTGATAGTTGGCTTAGAGATAAAATAATTTTAAAAAATAAAAATAGATAAATATCACTACCTACAATTTAAAGATTGAGAGTGTATATAATTTACTAAACAGACCCACCTCCCAATCTTCTCTTCACATGGGGGAAGAGAGATTTCAAAATAATAAAGCACGCTAATTGAATATGAAATTAAATATTATAATGCATTTTGTTTGTGAAATATGAATTTCAACATTTGGATGTGCAAAGAAAATGTTACCTTCTACTGAACCGTGTAATTTCGCGGGCCAATCGGGTGGTTACTTATCATTTTCCATAGTAATAAAAATGCTCTAGAATTCACCGTCTTTTTTATTGATTTTTTTTCTTGAGAAGTGTGCAATGTGTAATCACTCATCGGTATATGATACCAGGTAACTAAATCTATACGACTTGGTAGTAGCAAACCCGACTGGGGAATGCATGAACCTCTAACGAGGATAGCGGCCTGCACCTGTTAATTGACCTCTGACGCAGATAGCGGTGTTTACCGCTGGCCGCTAACATGGATAGAGAAGAGCTTACTTTAAAAATATCGTCAAAGCTAGCTTAATTGTCTCATTGCTTTGCCCATTTGGCTTATTGATAAATAAAAAATCAGGCAAGAGTGGCAGCACAGAAACATAGTTGCAGACTCTGATCTGGAAGAAGAGAAGAACAACAGCATTATGATGCTGCAGCGGAAATGATCCTGATGTGAAGCATCTCAACAGTTGCCTTCTCCTCCAACTGCCTTTGCAGTTCGTAGAATTTTCCAACGTCATCATCTTTCGAGATCCTGATGTGAAGCATCTCAAGATCACTGGTTAGAGCTGATGCCAGTTCCAGCTTTTCAGTCTGTTTCTTTTCCATGGACAATTGGACACCTGACTTTATCTCTTGTTTTCTGCATACAACTACGGAAGCACAGCAGTTTATGTTATGCAGTTGTTAACTGTGCACATCATCATAGAGGGAGATGGTAGAGGGGTGCAAGATTTTACCTTCCCTTGATCCAAAGTAAGCATGGCCAAATTACTGACGTTTCAGAGTAGCATTATGGAATACGGAACACATATAGATGTCATATAATAGCAATAGGAGGTGCAGAAAGATCCTTTTCAACACACATAAGGTATCAAATGATGGTTGACACAAAAGACATGCTTCTGAATTATGCTTCACATTATTAATATTGAACGGAAGTATGTACCCGGGCGACCAAGTTAGATCTGGATATCTCCAAATGCTGAACATTGCAGAGAGCTGCAATAAGATCATATCCACCCCTAGTAAGATGATATAATCCTTCGCCACAAAAATAGGCCCAAGCATTGGCTAGAGATGGCATGTCGTCCAGCACAACTGGTGATGAAACCGTTAATACCAGGGCTGTAAAATTAGGGCAAGAAACATGGATCGTCCAGAGATTACAGGAAATGATGGACAAACTCCTCAGTCTTGGACGATATCCTACAGTAGGAGGCTAACCCTGTGGAGCACTGCTGCAAATGCAACTCTTCAAGTGATGGGCACCCAGAGATTAATTTGTCCGTTCTTGTGGTGTACAAATTCACATAACCAAGATGCAACTTTTGTAGGCCTGGAAGACAAACAGACTTTGGTTGAATGACCTGGCGAACCCTACTAGCCGACACATCGATCTCCTACACGCAGTTGGGCACCGGGAATTGGCGCTGGCCCTGGAGCTCGATTCTCAAGACGAGGGGGTTGTGGCTGACAGCATGGCGCAGCCACCTGCACTCATGTCTGCAATCATGTATCCTGTATGCTGTCATTCGGCTGCCGGCTGTAAAGCCGGAGCGTGCGCAGCTTTGGGCACTCATGGAGGAGGAACAAGTTGCCCAACTCTTATCGTACGCCTGGCTGCTCTGGCCCGGGGAGCTACGCAAGGCGGACGCCCACACGTGGCGCGACACGATGCTCAGCTGCGCGGCCTGCCGCGCGTCAGAGAAGGACAGCTCGAGGTGGAGGAGGTCGTCGGGCAGTGCGCTCGGCCTGTCGCGCGGCGGTGGCTTCGCCTGCTGCGCCATGCCCCTGCCTGCCTGCCTCCTCCGGGTATCCGCCTACGCCGCTCCCAGCCGCCTCTCGCGCATTCCGTCAAGCAGGTGGTGCGCTGCCGCCGCTGCCCCCTGCGTGGATCTCGGAAGCATTTCGCCGAGCGGCATGCGATATACGAGAAACGAAAGCGAAGCGAGGGCCAAGAAGGCCGCAGAATCGCGAGGCAATTCAGGGGACAAAGATTCTACCTTTCGGAGGCGGTGGCCGTGCTCAGACGGGGATGAAGACGGCCAAGTGTAAAAAATCGTGCGCGTTCCGGTTTCAGCTTTGCCATTAGGTTTCTTTCCCACTTACTGGATATCGTCCCATTGTTTTCTTCATACTAATATGGAAGCACACAAATTTGTTCGGAAGTTCTAGAGCCATACGCTACAATTGTATATGCAGATGGTAGAATGCAAGAGCTTACCTCCCATTGATCCAAAGTAAGAATGGCCAAATTAGGAGCACGCTGAAGGAAGTACGCAAGCGGTCATGAGTAGAAATCAGAGACCAGCCATTCTCCAAGATACAGTCTCTTCAATTTGGTAAATGTTAGGGCCTCAGTAGCTTCAATGTTTTAGACGAACAGGGCATCAAAACTGATGCCCCAGTCCCGATAATATTGAAAATGAGTTTTCAGTAGCTTCAATCATTCAGATTCCATAAATAAAATAAAATAAAGTTTTCCTACCAATGCGTTTGGATTGTCCATAGACACATTGCTGTAACGCTGCCCCGTAAATCGAATGCGTTTCTGAATACAGACGGGTGATTCCGGACGCTCATCGTGGTTACGTCCGGGGGGTTTCTAGCACCATCTCGATCGCCTCTTTCATGGACCAAAACGACGGGAGAAGAGGGTGGCGCAACATCGTGCGAAATTTCAGGCTCGATTTATATCGATCACTCGGTCAGTAGAGGCCGGGGGAAACGGAAAGGAGAGACTTCAGATGAATAGGAGCATGCATATGCAGCTGATGCGCATCAGCATACTGCAGGGGAAATGACCACCAAAAGTAAAACCGTACCACCACCGTCTCTTTAGGTTTTGTCTTCTTCAACAACCTTCGCAGTTTGCGGGATTCTGCAGCGTCATCGCCTTTCGAGACTCTTGAGACGAAGCATCTCAAGGTGGCTGGATTGAGCGGATACGAGTTCCAGCTTGTCACTAGGTTTCTTTCGCACGGACACCTTACTGGATACCTTCCCACCGTTTTCTTCATACGACTATGGAAGCAGAGAAAATCCTTTGTAAGCTCTTTAGCCATGCACTACAATTGTACTTGCAGATTATAGATATGTAAGGGATTACCTTCAATTGATCCGGAGTAAGAGTGGCCAAATTAGGAGCAGAATTAAGGAAATAAGCAAATGGCCAGTAGAAATCAGCGACCAACCATTCTCCAAGATACAAGTTCTACAATTTGCTAAATGTCAGGCCCTCAGTAATTGACTTCTCCATCATATCCTTTACACGCAACAATCAACACAAATTCGAGCAAGGTAAATAACTTTAGTTTGACAGTAGCATTGCAATATTGAAAAGAGCATTTCACCTGGAGAAGCAAATCAAATCTAATTAAATAGCTCAAGATGCTGAGCATTGCAAAGAGCACCAACAAGATCATATCCACCCACTGACCCGCAGCAAGGTGTTTTACTCCATCATCACAAACATATACCCAAGCACTCCATAGAGATGGCATGCCATCCATCTTAACTCTTCCCGAAACAGCTAACCTCAGGGAAGCGACGCGACGTTAGGAGCAGAAACATGAATCTCCTCGTAATCGCAGGCGGTAATAGACAAAGTTTTCAGAACGTCAGACGATAGCCTGAAGAAATCAAGTGGGCACCGAGACAAATCCAGGTGTTCAAGTGCTGGCCACCCAGAGTTGAGTTTGTCAACTACAGATGAATCAGACAAACGCACGAAGTCTAGATGCAGTTTCTTTAGGCGTGAGACAAACAGACCTGGGCGCGATGACCTGCCGAACCGAAGTGGCCGATAGAATGATTTCCTCGAGCGTTGCGCAACTGAACACGCCATCAGGCTGCCAGAAATGATAGCCGCTGCTGATAGTAAGTTCAAGCACGCGGAGGCCATGGCTCGCCACATGGCGCAGCCATCTGCGCTGTGCAGGCAGAACTTGTGCAGCTTCGCGTCCTCGCGGAGGGTTTCCAAACTTGTCGGATCCGCGGCTGGACAGGGCGGCGCAGGGCGTGGACGCCCACACGTGCCGCCACCGGCGCGACAGGAGGCTGAGGGTGCCCACGGCCACGGCCTGGCGCGCGTCCAAGGAGAGCAGGACGCGGTGCAGGAGGTCGCGTCGGGCAGTGCGCTTAGCCTGTCGCGCTTCGCGGCCTCCCGCGCCGACATGGACCTCGTCGCCCGGGCTCTCCTTGCCTCTCAGGTGGTGCGCGCGCCGCGCCCCTGCGAAAATCACAGGCGCGTTACGTCAAACAGATGGTGAGCGCTGAAACAAAGGAAACCAAACATGAAGAGGCAAGTTCTTGCAGACTGAGCAAGGAATCGTTGGGATCAGGGGCGGAACAGGACTAGATTTTAGATACAGCCGACTCAGCAACTCACAGCAATTCGCTCCTAGCCCCCTAGCTGGTGGCCGCGCGCCTGCCTCGCCTTGCCGGCTCAACGCGGGCCCGACGGCCCTCGCCCTTGCCCATGGCCGCCGCGCGCACAGCCCTAGTCCCCTTCGTTAGGGTTAGGGTTAGAAGAGGATTGAGGAGGGAGGCCGTGAGGCGTGAGCTCGCGAGGAAAATGAGGTACCGGCTGCCTTTGTCTAATGGGTCACATAAGTCTAACCAGGTCGCTGCCTTTAGTTGATAGCCAAGGTGGTGTTATTAATACTTTGGCTGATATCAACCGTGCTAATCTTTGTATGGAGGTAAACACATAATGCTCACAACTTACCTCTAGACCTAGTTGCTCTTGATGTTCCATCTCTTAATGGATATGGTTTTTCTGCCAACATATATCAATTTTTGAAGGAAAGCAAGATATTGGGTATTTCTTTTATACATATATATTTTGAATCTTTCTATTTTGAATTCAGTACGAGCGTCCGGCCCTAGTCGAGATGATCAGAAACATGTTCTCTGTTCTGTAGATTGAAACCCTATAATTTTTTAGCAAACAAAAAGTGCACAAAAAGGCATCCGTCGACGCATTTAGCTTAAGCATCGCGTGATAATCTCTTTTTGCCCAGTGGCAGATTAACTGATTAGGTGTTCAAGTAACCGTGGATACAAAATTCTACCGTCCGAGAGCATCTAGCTCCAGTTATTGGCTAGGAAAAAAGAAGGTAGAATGAGGCTAAGCCTGCCTAATTCTGTTCAATTATTAACATCAAGCAGCCTTTCTGCAGTGGTTCTCCAGCCACTCCATGGTAACACTCTTCGGCCTTTCAAGTGGGAGGCCAAGGGCACGGTCCCAAATGAGCTGTGTTGCAAATAATTGATCAGAATTAGCAGATAAAAGATCCAAAGAAAGAAGCATCTCAAAGTGAAAGGGGGAAGTCAGACCTGAGACCCTATTCCAATGCTCCTTGAGACGCCGAACAAGACAGTGAAATACCTACAGAATTAGACAAGACGGTCCATAAGTACTCATTTTGAACTATATTTACTACAGCATCATAAGTCATAAATTCAAGATTAAATTAATAACTAAATAATTTAATCAAGACAGATGAACATACCTTGCTTCAGATAATCCAAAGTGGTTCAGCAAGACTCCACTGTGAGCATCAACGTTAGGCCATGGATTTTTTACCTGAAAATACATAGACGAAGGATGATGTCCATAACCAGAAAGCTGAACTTTACCTTGCCTAACTCAGTGAGGATCGGAGGCACAACTTCATACAACTTGGAGACCTGAAAGGAAATATTATATCCCATTGAGATATATGAACTGAAGAGAAACCATGCGCTTAGATGGGGATTTTAGACTGACCAGTTGGAAAAGTGGGTCCTCAGGTAAATACTTCAAGGCAAACTCCCTTTGACATGTGTATCGTGGATCCGTCTTACGTAGAACTCCATGACCAAAGCCAGGAACAACCTAAGAATGAATGCAACCAGCCATAGTAAATACCAGAGATGTAGATCATCAGAGATGGTGCATTTGCATAACCAGCTCAAGAGAACGGATCCAATAGAAGGCAATTATCTTAGATCTACTGCATAGCATTCAACTTTCAGAACAGCTGAGTTTTAGCATAGTAAACTTCCCGTGAAAAAAAGAAAAACCTTCCATTTGTACATGGTCATAAACACTAGTGTTCGCTCATTGAATAGATATAACTCTTGAGATAAGCTACCTTTCCACTCTTTAGTGTCTTCCATACATAATCTTTGAGTTGATCAGTAGTAATGTTACTCCCAGTCACGTCCATTACTGATTTGATCCATAGCAAGACTTCCTGCAGTATATGGTGACTACGGTCAACTCATGCACATTAAAATAGTAAATTAGTAAGTACATAAATTTAGAAATGACAGAAACACATGTTTCTTCTTTTTAAGAACATGCACAATATGTATTGAGCAAGTGGTCTAATAAATAGTATAATGAGCGCTTTCAATTTATTCCAGGTGACATCATTTGGCAAACACAAGTGAAGCAGGATGTGACAGAGAAGATCCAACGCATCAAACTGAGCATACCTGATTAGCCAGGCCGTGTAGAGGCCCGGCTAAACCATTGAGTGCAGCTGCAAACGAAAGGTAAGGATCTGAC
Organism: Hsuehochloa calcarea; assembly: GCA_036346395.1. Taxonomy (NCBI): domain Eukaryota; kingdom Viridiplantae; phylum Streptophyta; class Magnoliopsida; order Poales; family Poaceae; genus Hsuehochloa; species Hsuehochloa calcarea. The sequence continues at coordinate 9,586,011 of CM070596.1, read as the reverse complement.
AGAGCACTTCCAACCTGTGATTGAATAAATTTCATGAGTGCCGGATAAAGAGGTCAGTGCCCGTAGAGGAGATTAAATAGGAAATGGCAACAAAGGACAATATCCAGTAGATCATAAGCAATAAACCAAGGACTTGAAAGGACCTGTATGGAACAACAAAAAAATTCTCTTCAAATTAGCAGATCGCAAAGTTGCTCCACTCCAAGCTAGGTGCTTAAAAAATTGCTCCACTACAAATTAGGAGGCTACCTTATAATTTCCTTAGTCCTTACTATTTTAATTCTTCACCAAGAAGGCCACATTGACACGCATGGATTTTTCTAGATGTACAATAGCTCATCCAGCAGACATAGATAAATAGATAATCTTAAGAACAGACCTCTACTACTGTTAGAACCATTAATTATATTCTCACTACTATGCATTTCAAAGGAGTAAGGAGTCAGCAGATCCTTCAAAATCACAGTTCAACAAACAAAGAACTAAGCTAACACCATTGATCTTAGTTCTGTTCCGAATTCCTACTAGAGTAATACTATGTTTAAAACCATTGCTCTTGGTTATGTTCAAAAATTCCTACTACAGTAATACTATGTTTATCCTGAACTTGTTAAAAAGATCCTCCCTGATTATCCCTGATTACTAATTTGATTTATCAGTGCATACTAAACAGATACATAATAGTCACATTGCAGCAAACCAGACACAAGCAGTGATATCAGCGGTCATCCTTTGGCAGGTACAGAACAATGGTGGCAACACTAACAAGAAAAATGATTGAAATCAAAGAAACATATATTACCAGATGGCCAGTGTGAGCACTGACATTCCCACCTTCGTGATCACTGAAAGAAACAAGGCGGTGGTATGAGGGGAAAATCATCCTAAGTCCTTCAGAAACAAAATAGAAATAGAAACAAGGTTGGATAAAATTACGCATGAATTGTCACATATAGACGCATCAACTCAAGCATTTTGGGGTCGTCAAAACCAAGCATGTGTGAAAAATTCGCTGCGTAGTCAAGTGCGCTATCAGCTGATAGAGTTTTCCCATCCTTGAAAATCCTTCAGAGAACCAGACAAATAGGATTATTGCTATTGCAGTAAACAGAAGTTACAGACCATGTATAATTAATTTAACAAAAACCTTCATTGACTGATGGCATGTTCTAGTTAGTGTATTAAAAGATGATGTATGTGATGGAACAAAAGCTACCTCCGGTAAACATATGAAGCCACTGGTGGAAGCCGAGCAATCAAATTTAAGCAATCTTCATAAGTAGGCTCCCAGAACCTATACAAAATAGCAATAATAAATGCCGTGCAAAACCACCATTGAACAAATAAAGCAATTTTCAGTAAGTATAAAGCCAAAGTGTACTTTGATTTTGGCATTCCTTTGTCATAAGCTTTTTGAAATTCACTCTCAACCTGAAACAGTGTTAGATATGAAAAGCTATATTAACTCACTTTGGAGGCTCTTAAAAAGAATTACAAACACCAGAAAAAAAATGAAAAATTTATTAAAATGATTTCAAGGAAATTTTGAATTTTCTTAATTTCTTTCTACTGGCACCAGTCCTGCACTCAATACACCTCAAATAAGTGGCAACGAAATGTGTTTTTAGTTCAGAAGGGTGATATGCTACAAAAATTAAAACAAGACCAAATGAAAAGAGCTTACCTGAAGTGCCATCACTCCAGTGGTAAACTGTGTCATTGGATGAGCAGTTACAGGGAGAGCATCTATTGCCTTATAGACATGACCTGCATCCACATCAAATTTCAGCTTCTTGAGAGCAAAGTGAAAGTGGGAAACAGAGAGTATATTTGTAGTAGTACAGTATTCAGTGCCAAAAAAAATCGAAGCTGGAATACTCAACAAACTCAAATCAATTTTTCAAAGCTGAAGACTCAAATGAGTTATATTTTTATACTAGGAAGGATTAAGAAAACTACCGGAGGCAACATAGTATACAAGAAATTTGGTATGCTTTGATGCTTTCTGTGTACTTGCAGAATAAAATTTGATAGAAACACTACCAAAATCTCTCTATTCATCTGTGGCTACATTTGAATTTTAAAACAAAGAGAAATTAAATAATGATATTCATTTTAAAACAATAATGCAATTAGCCAGCACCCAGCAGGGACAGAAAGGGACCTGGGACATTCGAACGGCTAAGCAATTCCTTTGATAGAGCATCAACTTGCTCCCTGGTTGGCACCTGAAACAAATAAAAACCAATCAGCCCACACTAATGGCTAAATACTAAAAGCTGATAAAAAATAGGGTGAGAACGGGGCAACATCGAAAAAGATTATAGGAATAGCAGAAAAGTCAACAAGAAACTTTTGTTCCTTACTGAATCAACAACAAAATATTCTTCCTATTTTTGGAAAGAACTTTCTTGACAAACCACCAAACTATACTTGAGTACGTGTTTTGTAAGAAGGCAAACCTTTCCGGTCAAAAGAAGCCAAAGGAGACCCTCAGGCAAAGGTTCTCCATCTTTAACTGCTGCTGGCAGTACTTTCTGGCACTCTGGTATAGAGAGCCCCCTGAAACGAATACCCTGGATAGAAAAGATACGTTGATTACATCCAAGAACAATGAGATATAGTGATGCACATTTAAATTTGGTAAAATCAAACTTAGTTTTATTTCTATCATACATGTGCAATGAAGCCCTCATGCTAAAAGAAAAGAATCATAAATGCATTATGCTAAAATAAACAATTATTACTGTGCAGGAACAGATTAGTATAGACACTCGATTGGAGATTTCATGGATAAAAACAGTGATTCATTTTTTAGTCCATTGCACGTTTCAAGATATACATATACCAATATGCTAGTTCCCCTTATATTACAGTACAATAGCACCATTTAGTGGAAGAATACAAGGATACCTCCTCCGGGTCAAGTAACGATGTTTCCCAAAGCATTCCAATCATCCCTCTCATCCCACCAAGGACCTGGAGAAACACGATTCATGATTTTGGCCGAAAAAAGTTTAAAAAAAGTACCCTATAAAAAGTAAGAGTTGTCCATAGGTAATTGTTACTAAATGCATACCATATCCACAGTTATATTTCCAAGCTGGACCTTTCCATGCTCCGACTTAAGCTTCTTTAAGCGATCCTGTAACAAAACGGTAGAGTAAGTTGAGCTCTGCCGTCCTGATATTTGAGGACATGTAAGTCAATACCCCTTGGCAGTTGAGGTGTTGGGTTTAGGAGGTTGTAAAAGACAATGAGCAAGGCATGATGGTTCATAGATGCAGTTTAGGTGATGTAATTTTAAATTAATCATGCATACTCTTTCATAAAGACAAGTGGTTAAAGCAGTGAACCACCTTCCAAGCAGATTCTTCAACAATACCGATTCTGAATATTTTGATTAGCCAGGTGCAAAACTAAAGCTGTGAACAAAATGGTAGCCTAATAGTCCAATCTTTCATTGTATTTTTCCAGCCAGGGAACACAAGATAGTGCAACTCAAACATTGCATACTAGTTTCTGATTCGTTGAAACCATGTATAAAATGCTACTTTCAGAGAATTATTTGCTTGCACGTTCCAACACAGCGTTTGTGAGCACAAAGCATTTTACTACATTTGGAAGCAGGAATTAAGTATGCTCACACACAGTATTACATGAAATATATAAAAAAAAAAGGCGAACAGTATTGGCTAAAAAGAAGATAATGAATCAGATACCACAAAATCTTTTCAACTTTATAAGATTTATTAGATGCACTAGTGAGTTACAAACCTGTTGTTCGGGAATCAGTTCCTGCAGCTGGGACCTAAGATCCTGCATTTTCAGAAACACATTCAACATCATGTTCAGCGCACACCAAAATTCCCCTCAAGAAAAAATCCAGCCAAAAAAACTATCACAGCGGCTAGCAGTTTCCAATCTCACACAATCATGTACACCTTTCAGCACAAGATAGAACAGTGAGATAACCATCTTACGAGATCGGAAGCGCTCTGCATCTGCAGCCATCTCACACCACCAAGCGTGGTAGCCTCCTGCGTCTGGCGACACAAGCAACAAAAACTCAGCACACAAGCGCATCACCACGAAATGAGACATGGAAAACGGGTCAACTCACCACACGGGATCGCAGCCTCGAGACCGCGGCGAGGCCCCGGAAGAACGCCATGGCCGGAGCGCGTGGCTACCGCGGCTGAGACGAACAAAAACAGGCGATTTTCAATCAAAATAGATCGTTGCATTGGTTCCTAACGTCCTCCTTAATCGGGAAAAAAAAAGAGGAACCCCAAACCAGAACGGATCCGTGATTGATCCGAAAAGAACCGCCGAAAAATCAAGGTAAAACTAGGAGAGGTTTGTAGAATTCACGCAAAAAAAAAATCGGGAGAAAAGATACTACACGGCGAATCAAAAATGAAAAAAAAAATTGAATCGAGGGAACCTTACGCGTGGGGAGGGGAAGGGGAAGGGGAGGCGAATCGAGGAGAGGAGAGGGGAGCGACTGTTCAAAGAGTCTCCAGAAGCGGAGGAGGGTAGAGGACAACGGAAATAAATCCCTCCCGCAGAGAATCTATTTCCGAGAGAATAAATCCCCTCCAGGCGCGCAGGCCGAGGGGGGATCGAACGGTGCTGGGAGGGGAGGGCCTCTTCCCCAGAGAATTTATTTCCGAGTACGACGGCGGGAGCCAAGCCAGCAATTTGGAGTTGCCATCCAAATGTTTATTTTACACTCGTACAGGGAATTGTATCCCTCACGGTCACAGTACCACAAGTTTGGTGAGTTTGGCAAAACGGAGAGAAGTGATCTGCCTCACTGCTCTCTGTATAAAGATGCTACAGTGCATAGACACCATGAGTATCCCCACCGCCCATCGAGAAGCAAAGGCGAGACCCATCGCTACCGTGTTTCGCTACGGTAGAATCGCTACAACCCTTTTCCGTTGTTGCTACGGTATTTCATCTACAGCGTCTCCAGAGGATCTGGATTCTGGCAAAATTGGATCGTGTGATTCACGACACGAAGACAAATTAGATACAAACTATCCTTTTCACGTGCTCCCGTCTGATTCCACATGTAGGTTGTTTTGGATGCTGGTACGGTCTCCGAGATGACACTTTGACCGTCAACATCTATGAAAATATGTTATTTCAAATAAAATAATTATGCATTATGAAAGTATATTTTATTGTGGATCTAGTAATACCAATTTCATGTTGTTAATCTTGGTAACTCTTTATATATTGATGGTCAAATAATTTTAGGTTTAACGGACACATATTCTAAAATAACTTACTTTTGGGATCAAAAGTAGTAGCGATTATCGTAAAGGTGTTCTTATAGCATCCACGGAAGCTTCTAGTGTTAGCCAATGCAAAGATAGCCTCAGAAAGAGTTCCCAAGAAAGAGTTTTTTTATTAAAATAACATTATTGGTGTGTGCAACAGCAAAACTAGCCCTCCACGTACATCAAAGTCAAAAATGGCACATTGGCCATGTCCCAAAGGACCGGATTTTCCGAGGACGCGATACATCGCGAATCCGACCCCTAGGGGCACAAAAATGCCTCGCCCAGCCCCCAAGGGTGCAGATTCTCTCTCCTCCAAAAAAGTATTATTCGTAGAAATTTCTAAATATAACAAATGACCTCCAAATTATCAAATGTTTTGTGGAGGCTCTTGATATAGTTTACTTGCTTTTGTAATTTTTATAGAATTTTATATGTTCTGTATTTTTCTTAAAAATTCTTTTAAGGATACTTTTTATAGGAATTCTAAATATGGAAAATGAGCTCCAAAAATTATGAATTTTTTGTGAAGGCTCTTGATATAGTTTACTTACTTGTGTAATTTTAAAAGAAATTTATATATTTTGCATTTTTCTCTAAAGTTCCTTTAAGGCTATTGTTTGTATGCACACAAAAAAACGATTTGAGGACAATTTTAAAAATATGCTTGTCGACGAGCAAATCGCCGATCTTATGAATGTATGAAGAAAAAGAGAAAAATAGCACGTATCTTCTGGAAAGTAATGAGACTGCTCTTTATTGCTGTGAACTGGCTATTACAATGGGTGTATGTAACCTAGACTGAAGATTAACTCGGGAATACAATGCTCTTCTGAGAGTGTTTCCCAATCTATCTTCACTGTCCCCCCCCCTCCACTTCGGTTCGCAGTCCTCCTTATGTAGTCGATGAAACATTGGCAGTTATCTCTGGGAGAGACGCCTGTTGGAGAAGCAACGCGTCTGGTCGAAGAGAGGCGTCAGTTGACAATGGGTCAACTATCGTACGGTTATATGTCAGTAAGCCATTAACCGTATTCTTGTGTCTTAGAGTTACGTATCATCGCGTGGTATGGAATATACAGCATATGTTCCATTCTTCACACGGTAGAGGATATATCTGTCGCTAGATCCAGATATCAGTTCAAGGCTTTGTGAGTTTTTGACTGGTCGGAGACAAGGTTGGGAACCTTCTCCGACCAAGTTAGATATTATGTAACCTCTGGAATCCTCACGACCAGTGAGGTCGTTAGCCTTAGGGGTTACGACCACGAAGTCATATGGTCCTTTATCTATTAAATAATAAATAGAGATTTTAATTCTCGTCAATGCTCAAAATACTTTCCATAACATGCCGAATCCCATTATCGCCATTGTATTGCTCGGTGACAACACTGTCACATCCCTAGGGAGTGATCAGATCAGACAAAACAGAAAATCGTAGATAGTAAAAGTAGTAGTACGATTAGTGCTACTCGGAGCATGAAAAAAAAATAGTATTGATACCCGAAGTTGACAGGGACGTAGAGGAAATCGTAGTACGACTTCACGGCAACATTTTGATACAGTTTTTATCTTCTTTATGGAGAAGACTATGAGAATGGGGTAAAGGTGAATGTAAAGAAGAAGAAAAGGAAGAAGAAAATATCATCACATGTATAAAAAATTTCATTCCATATTTTTTCACCTGGTCGGCTGCCTAGCCCGCCCCTGTTGATCAGATCAAACCTTCGTTGTCGCATACCGGCCAAGATGCCACAAAATCAATCAAACAAAAATTTCATATGAAATCATGTAGTTTCATTCCAAAAATGTATTATCACATGTACAAAAAATTCCATAAATTTTTACACATAAAATCATGGTATAGCACAGGCGGAGGAGGGGGCATTATCACATATACCCTGATCAAATAGGACATTCTTTATTAATTTATTAGTTTAATGTGGATGATATTATTTAAAATTGTATAGTACCACATGCTATATAAGCTTCAAAGACACCCGATCAAATAGGCATATTTTAATTCGCGACTCATGCTATCCTCTCCTCATGTGCACTCTCTTCCTGAGCGTCCGATTCTCGCCTACATACGACACCCTTCAGAGACACAATATAAGTTTTTGGCTAAAATGTCATTGTTTTGAAGTGAAATAACAAAATTAGTTCCCATGAACGAATTGGCAAAAATAACACCGGTTCCGTCGCTGAAAAATTATGAAAGGTAGCAAACATATATATTAGCCATTTAGCTAGTCATTTCTGTATGCATGGATCAGCTAAGCTTAGGCCTAGCTAGCTAGCTCGATCGTGCGGGCATACGTGTGTGCAGCTACCTAACACTAGATAAAAAGTAGGGTTTATTTTGGAGGTGCAAGACACAGTGCATGCCTAGCTACTTTGGACTTTGGAGTGGCTCAGGTGTGATTTGGAAATTGGACATCATCAAGTGATTAAAGAAAAGAGTGGCAGCATGCATGCAGTACAATGACGATTGCATTGCATATATAGGACTGTGCATGTAGTACAATGATGATTGCACTGCATACATATGACTGTGTACGCAGTACAATGACGATTGCATTGCATATATGACGGTTTTTATCTTCTTTACTGAGGTAAAAAAAGAAGTAAATATTATCGTATGTACTAAAATTTTCGTTTCAAAATTTGTTCACATGGTCGGCCGCCTAACCTGCCCCTACTGATTAGATCAAACTTTGTTGCCCCTACTGATTAGATCAAACTTTTGTTGTCGGGGGAGGGGGTATTATCACATGTGATAAAATTATATAAACAATATTTTTTAGATTTTAGCGAGAATCTGGGGATGCTGAAAGTAATATTTTAGTTTTTTTAAGGTGGGGGCTACCGCACCCCTAGGCCCTAGGGGTTAGGACGAGGCAAATCCGGCCCAGAGGGGTTAGAAATTTCAAAACAAATATAAACTTGGGGTAATTATACTGAGAATAAATGTGGAAAGTATTTTGAGTATGTTTTTAAAATTTTCCTCAAATCGATTATTTTATTTGCATACAAACAATGGCTTTAAATGAATTTATATAAAAAATGCAGAACATATAAAATTCTGTAAAAATTACACAAGCAATTAAGTTGTGTCAGGAGGCTTCATAAAAAAATTGTAATTTTTAGAGCTCATTTGCTATATGTAAATTTCTATAAAAATCATCATTGAAGGAATTTTTGAGAAAAATACATAACATATAAAATTCAAGAAAAATACACAGATAGTTACACAATGTCAGGAGCCTCCGCAAAAAAGTTCATAATGTTTGGAACTTATTTTCTATATTTAGAAATTCCCACAAACAATTCTTTTTTAGAGGAGAGATAATACACGCCCCTAGGGCCCAAACGAGAGTAATTTCGTACCCCTGAGACTGGACGAGTGTATTTATGCGGCCCTGGGGGCCGTACATGGTATTTTCGTGCCCCTGGCAGCCGGATTCACTATATGTCGTGTCCTTGGCAAATCCGATCCTCAGAGGTACGGACAAGGTGTCATTTTCGCCTTTGATGCACGCGGGGAGCTAGCTTTGCTATTGAGCACGCCAACGACGCTGTTTTAGCCAAAAACTCCTCAAGAAAATCTACAATGCATATGGGGGCTCGAGACGCACGATTTAATTGAGGCTACATTACTCCTCCCGTTCAGAAATATACGACGTTTTTGCAACTCATACTTCTCGTCTTTTATTTATATATATATATATATATATATATATATATATATATATATATATATATATATATATATTAGTGGTCAAAGTTAAGAAATTTTGATATTAAAATTAATATATTGACGTTTTAAAGTCTGGAGTTGCAACTAATACTTATCGTCTTTTTTAAACTGATATCTAGGTTAATGACATAGTTTTCATATTAAATTTATTTTTGTTGGGAGGGTCCACTACAATGGTTTGAAATGCAGTCCGGGACCGTCGCACCCCGACCAAAACTCGAATCAAGTTTGTGCATGTAGAATTAGGGACGTCCAATTAAATAGATGTACTGTTTTTTTCAAGATGCCCTACTTTGGGCCTGATTGGTACCACGCTAAATCTACTACTATGTCACCTCTCTCTATATATTGACCGTTCTCTCTACATTCTACACACGCAGATGGCAGAACACTGCGCAACACTAGCCGTGGACAAGGGATCTCGCACGATATCAAAGGCGAGGAGGCCCAAGATAAAGATCATCCACATCATTGCGCTGGAGATCATCAAGACGGACATACACAGCTTCCGCGGCCTCGTGCAGCAGCTCACCGGGAAGCCCGATCGCATCGCGGCGATCATGGCAGCGGCGGAAGGTAAGAAGATGACGTGGTAGTCATCGCCGTCGCCGACTGTGGCGGCCGAGAGTGACACGATGGTTGTGCGACCACACGAGAAGAAGAAGGAGATCAAGCACGCGATGAAGGCGGAGGAGGTGGTGGTGAGGGATGTTGATCGTCGTGCGATGCCAATGGACTCGGATTCCGGTGGTTTCTTGGGCTTCTCGGAGGAGGGAGACGGAGTACCTGGGGTGGTCTCTTGTAGTAGCTTACCTAATATGCAATTGAAAAACTACTCTTTTCTTGGGTGCCACCGATGAAGTTTCTGTTGGAATTGGGCCTATTTGTATAAATGCTTATTCATTCCTTATATTTCAAAGCATGCAAATCCTTAGACCAGAAGTCTTAGACCAAGGTGGTCTAAATCTTAGACTAGAGTGGTTGAAGTCTTAGACCATGGGTTTTAGACCAGGTTGGTCGAAGCCTTAGACCAGTGTGGTCAAAGGCATAGACTACTATAGTCGAAATAATCTGATCGAAGTCTTAGACCAGTGTGGTTAAAGGTATATACTAATATTGTCGAAATAATCTGGTCGAAACCATAGACCAGTGTGGTCAAAATCCTAGACCAGTATGATCGAAATAATCTGGTCAAAATTATAGATCATTATGATCGAAGGCATAGACCAGTATGGTCGAATTAATCTAGTCATATCCTTAAGATAGTGTGGTCGTAATACACTAGTCGAAATTGTAGACCAGTGGTCGAAGTTTTAGACTAGTGTACAATCAGGATCAATAAACACTGCTTAATAACTATTAATTGGCTTTGAATTAGCAGTTAACAGTGGTTTATTATGATAGTTACTAGAGAGTAATTGTCTCGGCCATAAATAGGATCTGGAGACGTCCAGACAAAAGTAGACGATTCATTCTATTTTTTCCATCTTCCTCTCCGATCAACTGTGCTGAAGAATTGAACTGTCGAACCAAGTCATCTCTTCTCCTCGGCGTACACCGGGAAGTAGAGTGAGAGTATCTCTCCAAACTATTGTCGCATAGTTCACCTGCACGGGGCGGCAATAAGGTTTCTGGGCAGCGTATCCGTGCGACCACTCGCTGTGCTGCATCATCTACGATCTCATCCGCGGCGGCGTTGCTCTGCACGGTGTCCACGCTGAACAGGTTGTCCAGGGACTCGTACACGCTTCCATTGAAGTATGCGAACTGGTTAGCGAACAGAAGCGCGTCGAACAGCGCGTCGTCGGAGTCTGCACTGCATCATCTTCGACCACTGCTTCAAGTATGCACTGCATCATCTACGATCTGCACTGCTTCAACCACTACTCCGAGTCTGCGCTGCTACTGTTCTTCATCAAGCACGACTGTAAGTTAGTCGTACGACTAGTTTTCTTCTATAATCATTTTGTTGAGTATGTTTAGAAGTGCAATGAGTCGTCTGTTGTTAGTATCGATTTATGTATCTCTAGTTATTTGTGATCTTTACCTCATAATTAAATCTGAAATTAAAATGTTGTCCACATTTTCAACAATCCATAAACCTTATTGTGGATATTTTTATAATTCAGCAATGGTGGTGCTTCTGATACTATGAAACCTGAGAGGTTTTCTAGTCATAACTTTCGTAGATGGTATACAAGGGTCAAATTTTGACTCATGTCTTTGGGGTTGTGGTGGAGGATCTCATTGCTACCCTTGATGTGGAAGAAAATGCAAGAACAAAAGATGCACCAAGCACTTCCAATCAAAACAATCAAATCAATACAAATGTCATATAAAAGATATGTGGCAAGAATAACAAAAGCTTTAAATCAAACAAGACAACTAGCTTCAAGAAGAAAAATGAGAAAAGGGATATGAGGAACATCACCTGCTTTGTGTGTGGAAAAAAACAGTCATATGGCGACGGGCAAATGTTGCTCAGTCAATAGTATACTACCGTCAGCGCTCTGACAGTGTGTTTGAATAAAAATAGAAAAAATATTATTGTATGGTAAAAGACTCTTAAGCATGAGGTAAGTAGAGTTCCACCTTAGCTCTATGTCCAAATCGATCTTTCTTGGACATACACCCATCGCCCTGCAGAAGTTATTATATTGTGCTATTCTTACGTTATAATTATTCAAGAAAGAAATTGCATCACAAAAAACTTTAATATACAAACTCAACATCTTTAAATCACATTGGACTATAAGGTTGATAGTATGATAAACGCATCATTGATGTAGCAAGAAGGAATCGGCGTATGTACTCAACATTGTAGTAAGAATGTCCATGGACCTAGAGTTTAAAGCGGCGTTGTCTAAAGTAATTTGGAATATTTTATCTGTAAGACCAAAGTCTTCCACGACTATGATAATACAGTTCATAGAATTCTCACCCGTGTGTGCTACATCAATTAATTTCAAACATATAATCTTTTTCTCCATTACCCAGTCATTTTTAACATAATGTGCAACCACACTAAGGTAATCCTTCCTAGCCTGACCACTCCATATGTTCGAGGTCGGGGCCACAAAAAATGTGAACGTAGTAAATAATTCCTTTATTGTATTACGTCGTTCATTATAGTATTTTATTAGATTCCTAGTTGTTATCTGTCTAGAAACGGAAGAAAATCTAGGATTATGCACAATTCTAATGTAATTTTGGAAACAAGTAGGCTAGCCAAAGCCCAACGGTAAATCCTCATAAGCAATTAAACGACAGAGGGATTGGCGGACTACCTGAGGATCGTAGTCCCAGCTACATACCGTACTATCGAGGTTGTATTGCAGCTGTGCCTGCCTCATCACCAATCCTTGCTTCACCTTACATCTTGTAGCATGTCTTTGCAAGTACCTCGTTCCACTTGTAGACTTTGCAGACAATTCATTGTGATAAATTTTACAAATAACATATGGTACCTCATTTCTCGATGTGTCTTGCTTGGTTGTCCTGTCAAAATTCTCTCATACTCTCGATGTAGACTGTCTCGAGTTCTTTGCTCCGGTTACCGTGGAGCCTGATGACAGAACTTTCGGTGAAACCTTCGGTTGGCTTGAGGCAGTCGCAGCCGCCTCCATGGGCACAATTTCCTCCAGTGAAAGTCTGTAATCACCAAGAGAAAAGCTGTCGTAAGGACTGTCCATAACGAAAACTACAAAATCGAAACTAACACTATTACTACTTTCATCTTAGCATAACAAACACTAACAATAAAAGTATGCAAAAAATAGTATTATACCTCTTTTGCTGACTTGCTACCAAAAATTGAATTTTTCAAATTTTGGCATAATTTTTTTGAATTTTTAGCTCAACACGAATTTGAATTTGCACAACAGAATTACAAAGAGAGAATGGAGAATGAAGGGGTGCTGAATGAGGGGGGTATGGTGGCTATTTATAGAAAAAAATCATGATTTTATAATTTTTTTTCCTATTTTTAAAGACCCCAATGGTAAAAATGGTAAAAAATGGCTAAAATCCCCCAACGGCCGGATTTTTTTGGGCCGTGCCATGCCAGGAATGGCCCATGAGCACACCACGCCCTGCCCCTTCCCGCCACGCCTGCTGCGCCTCCCTTCTTCCCGCCTCGCCCGCGTGTTGCGCAATGACGCGACGACGACTCAGCCTCCTCGCCGCGAAGCCGCCTCCTCGCCGCCGAGCCGCCTCCTCGCTGCACCGGCCGCAGCCCCGCACCACCTCCTTGTTTGCACTGACCGCACCACTGATCCGCCTCTCCTCGCCTACTCGTCCGCAACGGCGCAACACCGATGGCCCGACGCTGAGCCGCCTCCTCAATCCTCGTCCGCAATGCCGACGGCCCGACACCGAGCCGCCTCCTCGTCTACACCGCCTCCTCGCCTCCTGGTCCGCAATGCTGACGCCAAGCTACCTCCACGTCTCATATGCACCGCCGTACCACCGGCACCGAGCCGCCACCTCGCCTCCCCGGCTCTCTCTCTTCTCTCTCCGTTCTGGCCTCCTCCCGCGTCGCCGACCGTTCTTCCTCTCCTCCTCCTCCCGAACCTCCAGGCTCCCTCCTGGCTCCCACACTGCCCCCGCCCTTCTTCCTCCGCGTTGTGACTGCCTGGCACGGCCTGACACTGTTCGTGCCCTGCCAGTCCGGCCCACCATGCCGATGTGGCGGCCCAGGCACGGCCTGGGCTCACAATTTATGTATCTCTAGTTTTTTTTGTGATCTTTGCCTCATAATCAAATGCAGAATTAAAATGGTGTCCACATTTCCAACAATCCATAAACCTTATTGTGGATTTTTTTTGTGATTCAGCAATGACTGGTGCTTCTGATGCTATGAAACCTGAGAGGTTTTCTGCTCAGAACTTTCGTAGATGGTAGACAAGGGTGAAGTTTTGACTCGTGTCTTTGGGGCTGTGGTGGAGGATCTTATTGCTGCCCTTGATGTGGGAGAAAAAGCAAGAGCAAAAGATGCACCAAGCACTTTCAGTCAAAACAATCAAATCAATGCAAAATATCATAGAGAAGAGATATATCAAGAATAATAAATGCTTTAAACCAAACAAGATAACTAGCTTCGAGAAGAAAACTGAGAAAAAGGATATGAGGAACATCACCTGCTTTGTGTGTGGGAAAAACGGTCATATGACGAAAGACTGTCATTTCCGCAAGAGCAAGGATAGTGTACAGCCAGTGAAAAAGGTTGTCAACGCGGTCATAGGCGAGGCCTCAACAGTAGGGTATGGTAATCCACCTGTTGTATTTTTAGCATGTCAATCCACTGATTGGTGTGTTGATACTGGAGTTAATGTTCACGTATGTTATGATATTTCCTTGTTTTCTTCTTATCAGACAGCCGGGGCTTCCTCCGTCCTAATAGAGAACGGGTCGCATGCTTCTGTTCTTGTGTTTGCACGGTGGATCTGAAACTTTCTTCAAGAAGGATTGTCCACTCGAAGAACGTGCAACATGCGCCAACAATAAACAAGAACCTCGTTAGTGGTTCTCTCCTATGTAGGGATGGTTCTAAGCTAGTATTTGAGTTAAATAAAATTGTAATGTCTAAGTTTGGTAACTTTGTTGGTAAAGGCTATGAGAGCGGAGGCGTGTTCCGCATAAGTACTTTAGAGTACTGTCATAGTCTGAATGTTGTAATTGGTTTGAATAAATGCGAGTCCAATATATGTCATTCTCGGTTTTGATAGTATTGCTAGAATGTCCAGATTAGATTTAATTTTAAAATGTAAAATTGTCAAAAGATCAAAGTGCCAAACTTGTGTGCAAGCAAAACAACCTTGAAAACCCTTTAAGTGGTTACAGGAGGAAAAGAACTTTATACCTTTAGATCTAGTCCATTCTGACTTGTGTGAGATGAATGAATTGTTGACCAAAGGATGCAAAAGATATTTTATAACTCTTATTGATGATGCATCTCGATATTGTTATGTGTATCTATTGAAAATAAAAGATGTAGCTTTAAATTACTTTAAAATTTATAAGACCGAGGTTGAGAACCAACTAGAAATAAAAATTAAAAGACTAAGATCTGATCGTGGAGGAGAGTATATCTCCCATGAATTCTCTCAATTATGTGTTGAACATAGAATAGTCCATGAAGTTACAACACCATACTCACCTCAATCAAATAGGGTGACCGAGAGGAAAAATCGGACACTAACAAACTTGGTGAATGCCATGTTGGAGAGTGCTGGTATACCTAAGATATGGTCGTGACCCAAGAAGCAGGAGCTCTGTAACTTGTCCCAGAAAATTATAAATGAAAAATAGCAAGAGTTATGTGTGAACAGACAAGATACCAACACAGGGCTCTGCAGATCACACAAGTCAGAAAAACATCAACAGTTCAGAAATTTCAGTGACAAGTTGGGGGGGGTTGCTTCGATGATGCCATTAGAGCATATTTCCAAGAGAGAAATAGCTTCGATGATGCCATTAGAGTACATTTCTAATAGAGAAACACCCATAAGTTGACAAGTTAGCAACAAATAAGAAGTAATAGGATGGCATTGTCACTCAAATGGAGCTCCTTTAGGATTCAAATAACCTAGCAAAGAGATTGGATTGGCATGGCTAGCCTCTTAAGTCTACAGAATTTGGCATTTTTTTAATATGACATGGTCTGCACTATTGCTGAATCATTCACACTGCAGCACAAGAAGGAATGCAAAACAGATGAGAGATAAAACAGATGATTTATCAGGCTGTGCTTCTAATTGAGGGCTGCAGCGCCTTTTTTTTCTTCAAATAACTTAGGGCTGCAGGAAACTGACAGGAGAAGAATGAAGAATTACTTGTAAAACCCTGTTTCATTTTTCAACAAAAAACAATCAAGTTACAAAATAAATATGGGCGATTCAACATAAGTTGGTACACCAAAAGCTCAATCCAGCTTTGCTCTTCAAAAACATTTCAAAAGAAGTCAAATAAAAATCGTCATGATAACTACCTAGCAAAACATACGGAGACACATCAGCATATTATCCTCACCAAAAAAAAAAAAAGATTAAATAATAGAGAAGAAGAAATCGCAAAACGTGGAGCTAAACTAGTCAGAATTATAACTTCAAAATTTCCAAACGGCGCGGCGCTGCGATGGGGTGGTGAGGGCCGGAGGAGGGGAGACGCCGGAGAGAGGTAGCGGTGAACGCGCTGGTATTTCCCACACACCTCTTGCCTCCTTTTCCACTCGACTCTGACGAAGACCATTCATCGTTAGTACCAGATTCAGACTACTGGGGTTACCTCAATCCGGTCCGGTCGCACCGCAGCGCACACGGTCGCTTTAAGCTTTCTCCCTCGCCACTCGCTCGACCCGCCCCTCTTTCGTTCGCGAGCCTCCCGTGCCGTCCTGATACGCACCAGCACCACCCTCCTCGCCGCAGCGAACCCTAACCGAGCTCCACGCGGGGCCGGCGCCGCGCGCGCAGCTATGGAAGGCGGCGGCCGCAAGAGGGGCAAGCCGGACGGCGCCAACGGCGCCTCCGCCGGCGGGAAGCGCGCGCGAGGTGAGTCGAGCGGAGCCCTCTCGCACTTGCTCTGGCCTTGTTTAATCTTCTTCCTCCCTGGGGGGGCTCGTCGGTCCGTGCTTGTTTCCTGGACGAATCTTGGGGCCTAGCGTATTGGAGGTGCTGGGGTGCTGCCTGTACTGTTGCTCGGTAAGGGTTTAGGGATTTAAGGGGAAGCTACGTGGAGCGGTGATCTGATGGGATCTGTGGTTCTTGATGAGTAAATATGAGGGGTTTGGGGGGATTAGAAGCTCGCAAATTGCCTAAGTTTCGTCAATTCTCTGTGATTTTTATCGGAGATTGGCAATCTTGCGAATTCTTGCGTACTTTTTCTCGGAGGTTGTCACTACTTTATTTTCTGTTTGAATTATTTGGTTTAATGAATTTAATTAATGATGCCTTGAGATGCCCTTTACCCACTCAATAATTTGCCAAGAACTTGGAAGGAAGCTCTGGGTAGTGGGTACAAGATGAATTGAGTGTGGTTTATGCTTTCATTAATGCACTATGTTGTTGTAGTCTTTAGTAAACGGCGTATTAATGTTCTTTTGTGTACCAAGATTAGTAAATCAACACAGTATTAACTTGGCGCACATAATTAATTTGGTGTAACAGAATCGGAGTCATTTCAAACCGGTGTAGGAAGCAAATCGAAGCCATGCACCAAATTTTTCAGGTTATAATCCAACTTAAAATGAACTCCACCTGGTAACATTTATTCTGCATAGCTGTTATTTCATTAAAACTTTACTTTTATTTCTGAAAGAATGTCTTGTTGCTAACAAATCAGTCAAGCAAGATTGTGCTACAGGTTCTTCCTAATCCAAGCTTAAGAACACTCACTGGAGTAAAATTGGAATGCGCACAGTTGTGCGAAATCACTTTGAATCTGTGAAAGATGCAACAACAGTATAAGGATATGTAACTCCTTTTGAGATGAACAATCAGTCAGTAATACCATGATGCAGCCTCATCTGTTCAAATTGAGAAAAGAAGATTGAATACATGACTTGGGACCTGCAATTGAACTCCCATCTTGAAATTCTGCCACCTATATCCTTAGTAACGTATAATATTTACCCTAACATTTGGTACATGCAGGGACAATTTTACTACTATATGGTTTGAATTATACTTCCATCAATAGTTGCTTTATGAAATCTTCACTCTCAAGCACCATAGGCTTACGATGTTTAACCATGAGGCAGTAGCAAAATTTGTGCCTATGATCTACTTCATTTATTAGCAACAAGACATTCCTAAGCTTAACATTTGAAACGTAGCTTATTCTCATTTATTTCAGAATATGGTGGCCATTTCAGAAATTTTCTTCAGTCCATTCTGATTGTAGTCCATGTTGCATCTTAAGTTCAGCAAAGTTCGTCCTAGAACAACAAATTTTTTTCTTTGGATGCTATCATCACTTGACTTGTAATCATAGTTAATGAGGCTTTGGCCTTTTAAGTTCTCATGACAGAATCTTGCAATTCAGCATCAGCTGCATTTACAATGAATAGCTTTGCTACCCAGTTCTGCAATTAGGACATCTTATTTTGCTACTTCAGTTACTTACCCACATGATATTCTCATTGTGCAGTACCTCTGGTTGTCCCTTTGGTGAGGGTTGCCATTTCCTCCATTACTTCCCTGGTGGCTACCAGGCTGTTGCAAAGATGACCAACCTGGGTGGCCCAGCTCTTGCACCTCCTCCAGTAAGAATGCCAATGGGACCTGCTGTTCCTGATGGGCCACCTACACCCACTGTCAAGACTCGCTTGTGCAACAAGTATAACACTGCAGAGGGATGCAAATGGGGGGACAAGTGCCACTTTGCACACGGTGAGAGGGAGATCGGCAAGCATATGTTGATGGACAGCTCAATGCCACCCCCCATGGGACCAAGGCCCACCGGTCACTTTGCACCTCAGCCAATGCCCAACCCTGGCATGGCCACTCCAGCAAGCTTTGGCGCTTCTGCCACAGCCAAGATAAGTGTTGATGCATCCCTTGCAGGTGCCATCATCGGCAGGGGTGGAGTTAACACAAAGCAGATATCCCGAGTCACCGGTGCCAAGCTGGCCATCCGGGATCACGAATCAGACACCAGCTTGAAAAACATTGAGCTTGAGGGCACATTTGATCAGATCAAGAATGCTAGCACTCTGGTCAGGGAGCTGATTGTCAGCATCAGTGGCAATGCCCCTCCACCGGCCAAGAACCCTGCTGGAGGATCTCACCGTGGTGGAGGGCCAGGAAGCAACTTCAAGACCAAGCTGTGTGAGAACTTCACCAAAGGATCATGCACTTTCGGTGACAGATGCCACTTTGCCCATGGTGAAAATGAGCTGCGCAAGTCAGCTGCTGCTTGAGATCCATGTTGTTTGTAGCGAATAGTCAATGTAACTCTAAACTTGAGGGCTGATGAATTTTCTGACTGTGTTTAGGCTTACGCCATCGATTTTACCACTGGATTTCATATTGCATTCTACGTTGTGCTTTGTTTCTCAGGCTGGGTAGTTCTGTTATCCTTTTCACCTGTGAGGCCACTATGGTTTGTGCTGCTGCTTTGCCTAAAATATCTGTGGATTATGAGTTTCTTACAATCTCACGTCGGTTGTTTGAAATGCCTAAACAGAAATGCTCTCCATTTCCTGGTGGTGAACTGATATTTTCTCGTCTATTCCTGTTGAAAACGTGAAATTCAACCATTTTCAGTTGAAGGGAGGTATTTCGTAAAGGTTTTACCCCCCTTAAAGTCGACTGTTCTAAGAAAATTATTATATTGCGTATTCTCTGTAGACGAGACGATTAGTAAGATGATTAAAATGGACTTTAATTGCCGTAGCTCTCGAACGCCTGTTAATTGTTCGAGCCATCACAATTCACAAGACATCAGAACATATTCTCCTATTTGAAACAAACATTTTTTCTTCTTCTCAACAAGCAAACTCTTGTGAGCGTCATCATACGAGTCTGATCCAGGAACATTATGAGCCGCCTGATCCAAAGAGATCGAAACAATAGGTTGGGATTTAGTTACATGCCTACTGCACTAAGAATTAGCACAAGCAGTGCTATAGCACACCTACTGTTCTACAAAGGATAAGTTAATCGGGCCATATTTCTACATACAAACACACACATGCCAAGCAGGCAAGGTCACTCCTGGTCTATGAAAAGATGCCTGCGCTTGGAAGTTTGCTTCTCCTCGGGTGTGTCCGCGACAACCATCTGATCCTGCAGAACCAAACCTCGGTTCCGGGAAAGTTTCCTGATCGGCGTTGGTTGCGCGCATGGTTCCGGCCCTCCATTTTCTTCAGTGCAGGGCATGCTCTGAGGGGTCCTGTGTGGCATCAGTTCTTCCCCATCCGCGACGACCTCTTTCATAAGCTAGAAACGGATAAAAAGAAAAGAGATAGGGTCAGATTATTTGAAAGAGTACTAACTCCCACACCATGAATAGGTAAGAGAATTTTGATCCTGTGCATATTTATCTTGTCCAGAAGGGGTAAGTGAAAAGAGAAAACGAGCAATGTTTTAAGTCAATAAAGGATCCATTTCTCTTGCAAACGCAGGATGGCATGCAGGTGGATTAAAGGTGATAAACTAAATAAATGAAAAATGAATATTTTCTAGTTTAAGTTACAAAGCTACTCTTGTAAAAGCAGCATCCCCAAATAGGATGGCAGTGGTACTCAAATCAAATAGGAAGCCTGTTTCTACTTATCAAGTTCTGCTGTTAACTGAATTTTGTACAGTTCTCTTGCATGAACTCACTCCCAACATTGAGGTTGATTGTCCAGATCAAATGTAGAAAGATTTATCAATAAAACAAAAAAAGAATCTACGAGCAGAAACTGTACCTTCCAGTCTCTAAAATCAAATCTGAAAACAAAATGGCTGTAGGAGACTTCTCCTGAGGCAATGGCACTAGCAGCAGGTGCATTTCTTGGATCTGTGCAAGGCCAGTACAATTATATTAGATACATAAGCAACCATCTCTATAGTATTATTAAAGCACAAAAGAAACCAAATAACACAGTCCTTACAGACTATATGATGCCCATTGTCATCTACGTTTATTGCCACCCTGCCATCTTTCACTAGGAAAGACAGTGCAAAAATATTCTCAACCGTTTGGGCAAATGAAAGTCTGTTCAAGACAAGGTTCTCCAGCTTTGCGCTCTTCCTCCTCCTCAGGATATCAAATACAACAGACACGTTCCTGTCAGTGTCTGTCTTTAATCCCTCTGAGGAATCAGCAAGCTGCATATTAAAGAGCATCATATGAACCCATCGTTCAAGGTGATGAAACAGCCTGCAAGCCTAGTGATTATACACATATGACAAAAAACTATGGGAAAGAAGAGAAGTCGTTCTGTCAGGCAAAAAATTGATAGCAGACAAAGGAAGATTGTGAGAATATGAATAGTACCATCCCAAATATTTCTTTAAAGAAAAAATGCTCGAATAATCTAAACATGTATACACAATGGGGTCTAATAAGACAGATAGATCAAGCTAAGTTGCCAATCAATGACATGAATAATGGCAAAGCAGTAAAGCACCACATCTGCTGACTTCTACCAACCTCACAGTATGTTGGATTGAAACAGAAGGCAAACGGAGGGGGGAAACAAAACATGAAAAAATGTACAAATGGATGTCATTGCTTCATTAACATCTACTATACCCTCTCCGTTCTTTTTTAAGTTAAGTTTTTTATTTTTCACGTTTTACGAGATGGAACTTTGACCATTACTTTTTGAAACTTTATCTTATTATATACTAATAAAATTACAATATTATGAAAGTATTTTCAACGACAAATCTAATGATATAGTTTTCATGTGGTCAATCTAGAAAATTTTAAACATATTAGTAGTCAACCTTTTGAAAGTTTGATGGCATTGATTGTAGGGTGTCGCTTCAAAAAGAACGGAGAGAGTATCATTTATAATATACAGAAGCATGTGGCTACCTCTTCAGGACGAGTATTTTCAGTTGGCCTGGCAGTTCGTTTTCTATTAACAACCGGAACCTTCCGCTGCTTTACTTCTGTATTCATGGGTCCAAGCCTGTAAAGTTTACGAGCATGCATGCTTTAAGTCATTTACCAAGCAGACACTAAGCAGAAAATATTAAAAAATAAAGACGAAGGAGCTTCATTACATGGTGCAGCATCCAGGCACAGCCCTGAAAACATGGGAGGCGGAAAGCCCAACATCACCCCAGTGCAATGAGACAGCATCAGCATCAAGGCTCCCTTGCTGCCCAAATTTCTTCAGCAATGCTGTTACGAAATCAGAAGGTGTGATTCCTTCACTTGACTGGGACCTTACAGATGTTACCAAAGTGTTTGCAATGTCCAGCAGAGCTTCTGCGTCAGCTATTTGCTCCCTAGGTCTCTGCACTGCAGTGAGGAAGGACACACCCGTTATGTGTTTTTCATATAACATTAATACTCCAGAAGTTCAAACAAGCAAAACATATCAGAAGATGGGCAATTGTTTCCACAGTAAGTAACCCATCTTGGCATGCAACAGCGAGCTCTAATATGTTGTCTGGCATGCTTATAGTACACCCATGTTTGCCAGAAAATGCAATCATGCGGAGAAAAAAACTGCCAAGTGTTGAACAACTAAATCAATGTGCCACATCAGCATGGAAGAACATGCCAACACAGTCAAATCCACAGTCCATATATGAAGCATATTCAACTGCACTTTACTGTATGATACAGAAAATATTTCAGGACTCTCTCTCCAAATAGTTTCTGTGAAAATGAACTTTTGCTAATGCCAGGGAGAGGCATCAAAAGTCTACAAACACACATTTATAGACTTCATTCGATAGTTTACTGCTAGAGCTGTATCCTGGTGTTGGCTTAACAATTTGCAGTAAAACATCAACAGCTAGATGAAATATGAATAGGAATGTTTTTTTTTAACAATAAAATCCATTAATTAGATGAGCTAGCTAAATCACTAGCCATCAAGTCTGATACAAACTCAGGAAATCCTTCAAGCCAGACCTGATGGCATTCCGAATCCAGAGCCGCGCCAAACTGAGCGAGTTCATGCGCAACTTTATTACAACCTCTAGGACAATACATCACTTGAGATACATCAAAATAAATAAATAAATAAAACAGACTAGATTTGGCTTCCCTACTGACCGTAGCATTTATAGTTTTATACCACCATCAAGGTCATGATCTGTAAGAGCTGAGACGAGAAGTTCAGAATCAGACTCCAAGATCACGCTTCCCATCCCAAGTTCTTCGGCTAAACTCAAAGCCTGAATGCAAGCCAGCACTTCTGCATGCAGGGCATCCTGAACACACAGAATATTACCAGCCGCCATCACTTTAGGATGTCCCATTTTGTCTCTGACAACAGCACCCCATCCACCACTCGAAGAGGCCATGAAGAAGGAACCATCAATATTGATTTTCAGAATTTCATCTTCAGGTGGTTTCCATTTCATCGAAGCAGCAGTCAAGTCCTTCCCATCATTCCTTTTGAATAGGAATGATGATACAAAAATACCTATATTATCCCCTAGGTGAATTTCTTTCTTAGACCATTTGTGATTTTTATGCACACAGATTTAAGTATTTATGTGTTCTATCCACTCGAATCCAGAAACTAAAAACTCTCAGGCCCTCACAGTCTCACCTCTTGGAGATTAAGCCCTCTAAATTGCAGCTGGTTTGGACAGAGTGACAGACACAGTTGGAAGTGTTAAGGTTTTGTTGAAGTCTGGTTTTACTATGTCCATTGGTTTTCGTTTTCATTTTTTGGTAACACTATTGATTTAGTTGTCAAGATCTAGCATGCCAATTAACCTGGACTTAACATAGCCTGATGGGTTGGACTATAAAATCCGACATGACACTTTGTGCAACATGTAATGATCAGAACTTCATTTACCCAACAATAATTCGCTTCATCAATATAACAAACTGACAGCTGCGTTCAGGACTTCAAATTATTTCTAATTCAGCCTATGCTCGTAAAATTGCTGATAACACAAACGGCACTTCATGGTTGGGGAACAAGCTTTATGAAGCATTAGAGTAGAGTGAAACCATCTGTACGCTGAGTAGGAGGATTTGAACCCAAGTAAACTATTTTATCAATACTGCCAGATTCAACTGAGCTTTATTATACACACAACGCAAGCGCACCTCTTCCAAACTAACAATAGCTGAACCCGTTGATTGATGATAGTATCACAGAAAGTAGTTCACTTCTATTGGGAGCCATTTCGTACCTTTATTGTGTTATATAATACTGATATCCTTGTTTCTGAACCTACTTGAAGCGCCCCGGCAACCACAACTAGTAGTAGGCTAAGTAGACATTTCAAATGCTACAAGCCTACAACCTCTTTTAACTTGTAAGCTCACATACAGCACAAGTTGGAAACAGCAATTCCAAACAAAACCACCTCAGGCCTCTTCAAAGCTCAAACTACAATCTCAAACAAATCAATGCATCTATTTTTGGGGAGAGAAAAAAGTGGTTCGCAAAGCGAGAGATGATGATTCGTACCGAGCTCGTGCAAGCTCTCCACCTGCGTGATGACGGACGCGAACCTTTCCGAATCCGCCTTCGCCATTTCCTCCTTCTCATCTGCGGCGCGGACACAAATCACACACACACACACACACACCCCGACTCAAATCACACCGCGCCCAATCCGGAAATCCAAAACGCAAACCAGAAGCGGAGGGTGCGGAGGCCTACCGCTGATGAGGTTCTTCACGGCGAGGTACCGCGACCGGAGCAACCGCCGCTCTGCCATCCCCTGCTGCTGCCGCCCACCGCCCTCCGCCCCCGCCGCCGCAGCCATCAGGATCTAGAGCTCTAAACCCTAAGCCCAAAATCCCAACCCTAGGCACGCAGTCGAGAGCGATCGGGGTAAGGGAAACGCGCGAGAGGTGGAAATTTCGCCAAATTTTGGAGGCGGGGGAAGAAGAATAGGAGTGGAGGAGAGGCGGAGATTTGAAAGCTCGCAGCGGAGGGAGCCTTCCCGAGGAAGCTTTGCGGCTTCCGCCTCCGAGCCCGTGACCGTGACCGTGTCGCGTTTTTTTTTTTTCCCCGATGCTAAAAACATGCTACGGGAGGTCGTTGGGCCCACTCTGCAGTGATGGGGGAGGGCGGACGTAGGTGGTGGAGTTTTTTTTTATTACCTTAGGGCCCGCTTGTCAGTGAGTCCGCGCTCGCTTCGGCGTTGGGTGAGCCCGCGGTGCGTGCGTGTGCGATGGTGCGTCGGGTGTGTGGATGATGTCCATGGAGCTGGTTCGCTGGGCTATATTCGTGTGACTGTGGGTGGGGCCATTCTGTCAGGGGGACTGGTTTATGGACCGTTTCTATTTGATATTTGAGCATTCAGAGGATCCGACTCCCGCTCGCGATTTCGGTCTGGGGCGCTCGCAGCGGGTTTTGGCCCGACAAATTTAGGGAACTATTCGGCACTTCGCACGTACAACACTGCACGTTAACTGGGTGTCCTATATATTTACGTCGGTATCGGGCTTCCAGCTCAGGACAAATCGTGTGCTTGTAGACTGTCGGGGCGGCATGCAAAGTTCGCGGACTAACGTCAGAGGAACTCACTTGAAACAACGTGTTGTGGCGAAGGCGTGCCTCCCATCACGCATTTTTTTCCCGGGATCGATCACGCCAACGTGTGTGTGTGCAATCTCCTGGGACCACGAAACATCGTTAAGGGAAGACAGAGACAACTGGGACGGCGACAACGACCGGATATGGACGCCGGTGGCCAGATTCGGCAGGACGACAGAGAGCGCTGGACGGAGGCGGACGATGATGGCCGGATCTGAGAGAGGTGAGGGCGACGACGGTAAGATTCGGTGACGTAACATCTTAAAAATTCACCTTTTAGGAATGCATAGTATAATTAAAAAGGGAAAGTAATTATGAGATTATATGAAAGATTTGCTCTGCGTCATCTACAAACTTTGCATAAAGTAAATCATGAAATCAAATTAAACATGCACCTAAAGGAATTTTTAAGGAAACAGAATAAAAATAGGTAAGAGAATTATTTTGGGCATATTTGCTCAGAGAAAAATTATTAAACAATATTTATATATTTTTCATCAAGGGAAAACAATGCAATTATATGAAAACAGAAGCTTGTAAGATTTTTTGTGAAAATCATAAACAATATGAAGTTCTAAAAAATTTACATAAGAAACTATACCAAGTCAGGAGCCCTCACAAAATTTTCATACAATTTGGGCCTTATTTGCTTGATACAAAAATTCAGCAAAGCATCAGCCTTTTAAATCCAAAAACCTGATTTAAACTTCTCTCTCTCCTCTCACTGACGCGTGGGACCCACGTGTTAGAACCCTTCGTCCACCTCTGCTCGCCCTCGATAGCGCACGCTCGCGCAAGCTCCGCCCCATCCGCCCATGGATTTCCGTTGATTTCTACCGTTTTGGACCCCCCACAACTACTCTTGTCGTCTGGCCTGGCTCCGCCCATGCTCAGCTACCTCATAATGGCGCTCACCTTCCCACTCTGGTGGATACGACGAAGAGGGTCACGAGATTCTCGCCACAGCCACCACGTTCTTGTCGCGTTTCTCGCGCTCTTCTCACCCGCACTTAAACCCTCGATCGTGTCACGATGATTCTAGCTCGCCACTCTCGCTCCTCGCACAGAATCAGCCACCTCATGCCTTGATTCTCTGGGAATGAGTGCGTCGTTCTCGACGCCGGTGAGCAAGCTCTACAACGTAATTTCCTCGGGGTGAGCTTCTGTGGCCTCGCCAACTGCGTCATCATATGTCCCTTACCTCACTGATATTCTTTGTGCTTGATGTAGCTCTGGGGTATTCTCTTTGTGCTTGATGTAGCTCTGGGAACCCCATAGCTCTCGCAAGTCACCATCTTCCTCACCTTCGGCTCGCACCCGTTTTGGAGCATCATTGTTTTTGGCAATCGGGTGAGCTTGAACCTCCCCTTTCCACGTCATATCGTGTCTTATACACCACTCATGTTTTTCCCTCTGTTAATGAAGCTTCAACCGAGAAGAATCATCTGGATTGATCTTCTTTCCCATTTTCGACCGCCGCAACTATTTTTTGGTTAGCCGCCAACTCGGTGAGTCCCCTGTCGATTCCTTCGGTATTTACCATCCTCATGGTGCTAGAAAGCTAATGCGCAGCTTCTTGTAGTATCTCCATCGCTGAATCACACTGTCGACGGGAGCCCCCTTTGCGCCGTCGTTGTTCATCGTCGCCACGCCGCTCTTGTCGTCCTCCAGCACCCTCAAAGCCTCGGGTGAGCTTCTAGTAGTCCCCTAGAGCTTTTGCGCTCGTTAGATCATAGGATTAGCAATTGTAGCATAGGTTTCATGGTAGTCGATCATGGCGCCACCATGGAAGCCCTTGTTGCTGCCGCTCCGGTAACCATTGGTCCCCGAGCCACTGCTGACAGCATCGCAATAGCACCCTGAAGTTAATTCACCCACTCACTTACCACCGATTTGGCTCAAACGTGAGAACCATGTTGAGCCCGAGGAGCTCCGCCACTCTTCTTCGGCGTAGCGCCAACTCCGGTCACCTCTCCGACCTCCACCACAACCCGGTGGCGTCACCATCGAGAGGGGATTCCATTTTGCCCATGCCCCGAACCTTCCCGTGCCTACATCGCCGACGATAAGCACCATCGAGAGCCCCTGCCCTCACTGCTCTGCTTGTCCAAAAACGGATCAACACTATAGCTAGGTCGTTAAGACCAAATCGGTGTCATTGGGACAAAGAATTAATTTGTGTTGAGTTAAATACATGTTTTTTTCAAGATTTTTTAAACTGGACCAAATTGAAACCTTAAAAACATTTGTATAAAACACTTCAAATGAGATGATTATTTTTTATAAATTCATCTATAATCATGTTGTACCTAAATATGCAAAAAAAAATGGTTTTGGTCATGGCACGATCTTATTAGTTATAGCTGGGTCGCCGTGTCGAGTGGGTCATTTGGACACCGCTAGTCTTGTACCTAATTTTTTTTAAATCGGATCAGAATAAACCCCTAATCCTTGTTTAAATTGTGGTTCTGGACTTCTGGTGACGCGAGCGGTTTTGCGTAAACCTTATTAGCTAAAGGACTGCCATGTTACTAGGAATTCCGATCGAACTTCATGCCACCATGCCAAAGGCCCAAAGCTACCATCGCAACACATGGCGTCAGCTCATGAAATGGCTATGTCAACACAAAACTAGGATTGCATGGCAAAAGCATCACGAAGAGAAGGGTATAGATGATTGCTGTTTATAACATCCTTCATATTATATATATAGATAAAACGAAAGATAACTCCAATAATGGGTTATCTCCGATTTACCTATAAGAGATTCACAATTTATGCGCGCCGTACATAAAATGAGGTCATATAAAATATAGGATACATGCGACACAGATACAACTATAGAAAAGAACGTCTATAAGGGAGAGATCGTTTGTTGCATGCCAGATACCTTCTTCCTCTCTCATCTCTCATTCATATAATAAAAATCTAATCTTAATTATAGACAGCTAACGACACTCCACTCCACTCCATTGTACGTGCCTTAAGAGGTTATTTTATTCGGTTTCAAAAATTTAAATGATCACGTTGGCATAAAGCTAAGATTTTGTAACTAAAAGATCATAGAACAAGGACGAGGGAGTTATTTGATCCAGTTTCAGTAGTTTTGAGTTATTTGATCCGATTTCACTAGTTTTAAGGGATGGGAGGGTGAAAAATGGACAAATTTGTGATAATCCAAGAGACATGTACCTTATGGTTTTGCCACTTTCGCTGTTACAGTTAAATTTGACAGGGTTTTTTTTCGTAGTGTCCGAATCAGCAACTTGGAAATGTTTATATCACGGTACCGTACGTGTTTACGACCAAATTGTTATAATATAGTTGTTTCTGTTGTAATTTGCATGTACTGAAGTAGCATATGCAGACTTGTGATACATACCTTCGATGCTGACATCTGAATGCTTCTGATGCAAATCTTGAAATAATACACGTAGCCCGGCATTTTCAAACTTGAACAAGAATATCATTTTCATTACGTAGACTGTAAAGGAACTAATCAAACATCATTCATACAACAGCTGATGCAGCCACACACAAACTGAATATACTAATTCTTGAGCCAGAAAAAGGAAAAAAAAATAGCGTCCATCACAGGACTGCATCACATTGATGCCCTGGTTGAGATGTGAGGACCTAAGTTCCAATTCTCACATCAAACCCATGCTAGAGCAAATGACGAAGCTCGATTTCGATCAGCTTATGCTGAGACAGGTTTTGGATTCTCGTCGTCCTTGCACTGGATAACCGCTAGTTGATTGGAGAAAAGCAATTCCCTTAAATAATGGAGCTGCCGCCGCTCTTTCTCCATCACCAGCTCTTTCCGCTCAAAACGGCATATTTTATCCTGGATTTCCTTCATCTGAAAAGATTTTGTAACAAGAGATGATAGAAACAATAAGTCAATATAAATACCAATTTTTTTAAGTAGTATTATCTCAGAGTTCTAGTTTTGGTACCTGGACATCCACTATGTTGGATAAAGATTGCTCTATATCCTTCCGTTCCTTCTCAAGTTGCACTTGTGCATTAGCAGATGCCTCTTTGAGTAAATCGTTGGCTAAAAATCCATTTGTGCAAGGAGATTCTGCTGAGGACAATGATTTAGCAAAGAGATCTTTTGAAAATCTTGCAAGAAGTATTCTTAGAAATCAGTGATGAGCTAAGTATCATGATAAGCATTCAGATTTCAGAAAGCAGCAGCAAGAATTTTAAGTTGATTATTATTCACAGTATATGTGTTTGTGCAACCTCTGTACGAAGTTCATCAAACTTTTACCCACTACTGCGGTTCTGCCACATACGCAGTGATCCCCTAGGCGGGCGCCTAGGCCGCCTAGGCGGCGCCTAGGCACTGGGCGTGGCCACACCGCCGCGATCTACTGCTAATCGGAGACCTAGGCGTGCGAGCGCCTAGCCGAAGCTGGGCGGCGCTAGGCGGTCGCAGGCGGCCCGAGGCGGTCAAAGGCGGCGCGGGGCTGGGCGGAACTGGGCGGCCCGAGGCGGATCTGGGCTGCTGGAGGCGGAGGTTGGCGCGGCGGGAAGAAGAACAGTAAGCGGGAAAGAGGGAAGGAAGTGGCGGGAAGAAGAAAAACAGTACAATGACCAAGGTACGCACCTGGCTTTCGGTCAGAAACCTATTGCTCGGCTCGGCTGCTCCCCTCGCGGTCGCACGCCGCCACCTCCTCTAGTTCTTCATCGCCGTCGCGCACCGCCACCTCCTCTGGTTCTCCGTCGCCGTGCCGCTGCTCCTCCCGGCTCCACATCTCCGTCGCGCATCTCCTCCCGGCTCCCCATCGCCGTCGCGCATCTCCTCCCGGCTCCACATCTCCGTCGCGCATCTCCTCCCGGCTCCCCGTCGTCGTCGCGTCTCAGGTCAGCCGCCTCCGTCCCCCCTCTGGCCCTCGCCTCCCCCCGCGCCGCCTCTTGTGCTCCTCGCCTCCCCCTCTCTGCGCCACGCCACCGCCTCTTGTGCGCCCCCTCTCTCTGGCCCTCACCTCCCCCTGCGCCTCCTCTCGCTGGCGCGCTGTTGGATCTGCGCCACGCAAGGCGCCCTCTCGGCTTGCGCCTTATGAGTCCGTCCGTCGACGATTCGGCGCAGAAGCATGGGGGCTGTGGGAGTTGTCGGTGGACGGGTGGAATGAATCAAATGCTAATAGTTGTCGGTGGAATGAATTGGATGATTAGCATTCGGTTAAGTTAAGTAGGCAGCGAAGATATTTAGTGATTTACCGATTGGCGAACCGGATAAGGAGACTAATCAAGATATCGACTTGACTTCTTTTTTCTTGATTTATTACTATTGCTATTTTCTTTGTATTCTTTGATTTCTTTGTAGAATGATTAGTATTCTTGTATTGTCGACTTCTTTGTAGAATGATTAGACAGATTAATATTATTGTATTGCTAGTCTTATTAATTATTAGTACTTAGTAGTACATACACTAGTAGTCTAGTACTGTTAGTCTATTACTGTGGCAGTACTGTTGTTGTAGCATTGATTGCATTGTAGCAATTATGATTGTAAGTTTGTAACAATTATTTATCAATGTTTATGAATTGTAGGATGTCATCCGTTGCGTCTGCCACGGTGGAGGTGACTACGGATAGCCTTAAGAGGAAATCCGAAGACATAGGGTGGGAGTATGGAGTGTTGGTTGATCCGAACAATCTGGATAAAGTAAAATGCAAGTTGTGCAACAAAATTGTTTCCGGAGGAGTGTATAGGATAAAGCAACATATTGCTCACATTAGGGGCAATGTTGCTAAATGCCCGTTGTCCACAAAAGAAGATCAAGAGAAGTGCATAAAATCAATTGAGGAGGCACAACATAAGAGGAAAACCAGAAAAGATAAAGAACAAGAAGTTAGAAATGAAGTTACTATTGATGAGGATGTCACCAATGATGTTAATGAAGATCTTGAACTTGAAGATGTAGGATGCTCGGCACGTCGGAAGTTGGGGCCCATGGATAAGTTTGCAATGCCTATTGATCCTAGTACATTGAGCTCCAAAGAACTACGACAACAAGCAATTAGTGCCACCATATGGAAAGAAAGACTCCATAAAGTGAGGCAATATGTTGCTAGGTGGATTTATGAATCAGGTAATAACTTGCAACTCTTGTAATGTCTACTAATAAATAATAATATACCGAATGACATCCTTGTGTTGTTTACTAACATAAGTACTATTGTATAATTATTGCATATTTTAGGTGTACCTTTCAACTCCATCAACAATGATGCCTTTGCGCAAATGTGTGAAGCCATTGGCCGCTTTGGGCCTGGCTTTATTCGCCCTTCTCAACACGATGTGCGGGAGAAGTTGTTATATGAGGAAGTGGATAGAACCAAGGGGTTATTGAGGGACCATGAAGAAGAGAGGGCCAAGACAGGGTGCTCTATTATGGTGATGCATGGGTGATCGAAAAGGAGGAGCATTATGAACATGTGTGTGCATTGTAGCCTGGGGTCATGTTTCCTAGAATCAAAGGAGGCATCTGATGAGTCACACACTGGAGAGCTCATCTTTCAATATGTGGATTCTTGCATTGAAAAAATAGGTGCGTCCCATGTTGTCCAAGTTGTCACCGATAATGCTTCAAACAACATGGCAGCGAAGGCATTATTGAAGGACAAAAGGCCTAACATATTTTGGAGCTCATGTGCAACCCACACTATCAACTTGATGCTACAAGGAATTGGGAGCATTGCAAGGTTCAAGAAGACACTTGATCAAGCCAAGTCACTAACCATTTTTATCTATTCGCACCATAAGACATTAGCCTTGATGAGAAAATTTACAAAGAAGAGGGATATAATAAGGCCCGGGGTGACTAGGTTTGCTTCCTCTTTTCTCACTTTGCAAAGCTTGCTTGAGAAGAAACTCCAACTAAGGTCGATGGCGCTTAGCCAAGAATGGGAAAATTGCATCCATTGTAAAAAAGGCAAAGGCAAGGCATCCTTTGCTATATTGGTTAGTAGAGCCTTTTGGAATGGTGTTTCTATTTGCTTGAGGGTATTTGAGCCATTAGTAAAGGTTCTTGAATGGTTGATGGGGATGTGAAGCCTTCTATGGCCTTTCTTTATGGAGAAATTCGAAAGGCAAAGAAAGAAATTATGGAAGCTATGAACAATATAGAGAACAACTACAACCCTATCATAGATATTATTGACAAGAAGATGAAAGATAGGCTTGATTCTCCATTGCACTTGACGGCATACTTCTTGAATCCATATTATAGTTATTGTGATAGCTCTATTTTTTTGGATGATGTTGTTATGGATGGGGTATTCACTTGTGTGGAGACTTTTACCATGGTGACGACGACAAGCAAAGTCAATTGCTAAATGTCGAGTTGGGTACATTCAAAGATCACGAAGGCCACTTTGGGAAAGCGGCAAAGAAAGGGTTGCAAAGACTATGAATTTAATCCGTGTTTAATAATTACTAGTCAATGTAAATACATGCATAATTGTAAATTTGTCTTGTACTAATTATTTTCTTGTTCCTAATATGCAGCTAAATGGTGGTCTACTTATGGATGTAAAGTTCCCGTATTACAAAAAATGGCCATAAGGATCCTCTCATTGACATCTAGTTCATCCGGTTGTGAAAGAAATTGGAGCACTTTTGAAGGGTTAGTTAGTCTCTAAACTTCTCTAAAGAATAAAGAGTTAAGTTTGAATTCTCAATATCTACATTAGAACGTTACATTTAGCTAACTGTACTTTACTTTGCATTTCGTAGATACATACAAAGAAAAGAAATAAATTAGATATTGACCGCCTTTAACCATCTAGTCTATGTTCAATACAATGCCAAATTGAGGAACAAAAAAGAGAAGAGAGAGAAGAAGAACATAGATCCTATTATAGGTTTCGAAGCTAATGAAGCTCAAGGGTGGTTAATTGAAGGTGGAGATGATGATCAAGATGTTGAGCCCGCTCTGAGGCTTACATGGAAGGTAATTGAAGAAGCATGTGGGGCTAATGAGGTCTTAGAACTTCGTAAGAGCGCAAGAGTGAGACAACTTCATGAAGAAGATTTCAAGTCCGATACCGAAGAGGAGGAGGTCAATGAGGAGGAAATTGAGTATGAGTCCGACCAAGAAGAAGTGATTCCAACCAAAAATTATGAGGAAGAAGATGACTAGTCATTCACTCATTTGATCATCAATTTATCATACAACTCTATTTATATTTCTCTTACTTGTTTTATTTGTGAGAACTTATGGACTATTTATTGCATCAAGTCATCAATTGACAACTCATGAAGGTCACTACATCAAGTCTTCAAAATTCAAATATATTTGCATCACCAAGTTACCAAGGTAACATTTCTTCTTACATAATTACACATATACATACATACATGTAAGTATGTAACATATACATAAGCTTGAACTGATGCTTGCTATTTTGTGTTCATCCCGCTTACTTGGCTTGCAATTCTGTTCGCCCGCCTAGGCCCCGCCTAGGCGCCCTAGGCGCTAGGCAGCCACCCACCGCCCGCCTAGCGCCTAGCGCCTAAGTGAACATTGCACATACGAAACTTGGATACACGTCCATATATTATTCTTTGTAGATGCACCTATGTTATAATACTAGGCATGCATGATCGAGCTTATTGCTCCCTGCAGCACATTATTTGCACACTGATGCTGTTATAACACTCACCCATCGCCATTTTTTACAGTGACAAGCAAAGCTACATGTTTAGCAACAATGCAACATCAATATGACAGAAGCTGTCAAAGAACATATCAAACAGGAAGTTTAAAGAGCAGGGCACCTACCTTCTTCCTTGGTCCTGTTGATTGAAGAATCAATCCCGCTGTCATTTACATCAACCTGGGGCTGTGTAGAAATAGCTGCTTGAGCTGCACCTGCAGC
Source organism: Hsuehochloa calcarea (assembly GCA_036346395.1). Taxonomy (NCBI): domain Eukaryota; kingdom Viridiplantae; phylum Streptophyta; class Magnoliopsida; order Poales; family Poaceae; genus Hsuehochloa; species Hsuehochloa calcarea. The sequence goes on along the minus strand of CM070596.1, from coordinate 9,551,879 downwards.
AACATTTGAACCCACAATGGCCGACAAAAACGCAACCTGGGAGAACAGTGGGAATTGCTCAGTTTGCACTTTGCACCATCAATCATTCTCCATATCCAAGCTAAACAGCCATATAAGGCAACTATTGAAACACGGAAGCCACCAGCGTGTACACAGCAGGCCTGTGCAACACATGTGTGCACAAATCCTCTGTGTACCGAAGTCAGAATTATGTTTCATGTCAAATGCGAGGAAGTGAGGCTATCTGAGTAAGCACAGTGTTTTTCATCTATTTACACCAATGTTATATTAAATGTAATGTCCTACCCCAGGTGACATTCTTCGTAATGTCACAGTTCTTTTAGTTACGATTTATTTTCTCGGCAACTATGATTGCAGTCTTTGCTTCAAGTAGGAGACTACAAGTGGATGGCATACACAAGATATACTAACATTAATCTTGTATGCAGAATTGATGATACCAATCAAGGGAGTTAGCAGCTACCACCAAGGTAAAATCAAAGATACACTGATACAGACCTGAGCCATAATTGGATTGCTTGCATCTGCCAGTGGTGTGAGACGTAGTCGTTTTGAAGTCTCTGCTCCAGATTCATCGTCAATGTTGTCATCACTCTCAAACTGCATTATGTCCTCCTTGGGTCCCATGAACTGTTCTCCAAAAGGCAATCGGATGAATCTAGCAGTGCAGTCTTTCTCTGATCGACTCCCAACATGTTCAGACACCTTTTTCCAATCTTCTCCATAATGCAAGACAGCCTCAAGAAGGTGAAGAGTTTCTTTGTCTGTCCAATCTGATTTTGCGTCTTCACTAATTTCAACTCTCTTGAAGTCTGCTGAAGTAAGACCCGGCCGGTAGTTGGCACGTACATAGCATCTAGCACAGAGGCTTATATCCGCCTGATCATAACAACATAACCAGAAGTTAAAGAGGGAAATTAGTTTCAGCAAATATACAAGGATGGCACATGATGACAGTTCAACATGAATTCTGAAGTCTTTCTCAGCAAATCTTTATTGCAAGTCTTTTTAATGGCAAAAAATGACTGCAAAGAGTATGATAGTTCAACATGAATTCTGAAGTGACTCTGCTAAACTGAATTCATTCACAAGCACTCCAAAAGCAGCAATGAGTCCATGAGGTTACAACAAAGGCTTGGCAATGCCAGCCAGATTCATTGTTATTCCAGCACGAAGATCAAGCTCTAGACTACAGAGAATAAGGGCATGTCAGAATTAATTGAACTCCAATTGTCTGGTGTAAGCCATGAGTTCTACAAAAACATACCTGTTTGGTTTGTTACCAACGTGAAACAAACCAAATTTTGGTAACCCCAATGAAAATTAGCTATTATTTGGTTTGCTATAAATATTTGGTAATGCCAACAAAAAATTGGTAATGCCAACAAAATCCAATGTCACACGCGGACAATCCGAGGGTGAGAAAATCACTCACCAAAATTTTGGTAACGCTAAAATTTGGCTTGGCCGAAATCCAAACAACGTTCTTTTTGCTAAATTTTGGCTTTGCCCAAGTTTTAACCAAACAACCCCTACTTCAATAGGTGCAGATAATTTTGTGCACACAAGTTCTATTACCCTCTCAATTAAATTTATACGAAACTAAATAAGACAATTCCCATAACAAAATATGCATCATCAAGCATTTGTCAATAATCTTGTTTGCTCATCAGTCCAAATGCCCTTTCTATGGGGCATATCAAACCAGCTAAACTAAAACTATTGATCAACCAGGAATATCTCCAATCCCACCAAACGAATTGCTTAATACACGGGCAAAACTGCAAAACTAGTGCTCCTCCCGTTACATACCATATGAAGCTAAACATCCGTATCATTGCGGCTCCATGTACATTGATGGAAAACTTATTTACCAGCAAGACAAGTGTTTTCTACACTGCCACCAAACTGATTGGCAATTTGGCATAGTCCATCGGAAATAGTCGCATAAATGAGCTGATATAGTTCTACCCAGATACAAATGATGCACAAATATTAACGCAAATCTGTAGGGCAAGTTTACACAGAACTACACAAATATCTCGTTCACAAGGGCAAAGCACTCACCTTCTCGCAGGAGAAGTACGCAAGCCCGCACACAGTGCGGCACCCAGTGCAAAGCTTCCTGGGTATTGTTGCCCCAGCAGGCAACGAAAACTGTGATGGCGCCACCTCCTCCCTCTTATCTCTCCCCTGCTTCGCCCCCGTTGGCGAAGCACCATAGTTGATGAGCCCCCACTCCTCAAGGAAGTCGAACACACGGTGCACAGAGCCGACATCGCCGACGAGGCCTCGCCTGGATTCGGTGAGCGTGAGCCGCCGCCCCGGCCTCGCCCGGAACCTCCTCACGAGGGTGTCGCGGTAGTACTTGTACGCGTCCGGGCCCCGGGACCCAGACGCCGCCGCGGCCTCCCCTTCGAAGAAATCCGGCAAGAGGCGGCGCTCCGTGTCGTGGATGGCGTCGTACGAGAACCACGCTGCGAACGGAACCCTCGGTTAGGGTTCTAGGTCTTAGCAATTGCAAGAGATGGGGTGCTGGGGTGCGGGCGCAGGGGGGTTACCTGAGTAGCTTGGGACGGTGATGGTGTAGGATGAGTCCTCAGCTCCGGCGGTGGAGGTCGAGGTTGGGGTGGGAGGGGCCTCCGTCTTGACGGTGCCGGCAGTGGAGGGGGGCTGGGAAAAGGGAGGTGCCGTCAGAGGCGCCTGTGTAGGTGTTTGCGCGGAGTTGGCAGTGACCGCCGGCGCCGGCAACGACGGTGTGGCCATCGGAGGCGGAGGCGGTCGAGTTTATGGTTTGTTTGGTCCGTGTGGGTAACTGGGTATGCTCGCGTGTTCTGGGCTTTACTCGTAGCGAAGCCGTTGCAGTTTGGGCCTCATGAATTTGCTGTGCTATGTAAAGAGCCCAGCTACGCAGATAGGATATCCTGCGATTTTAGTACCACATCGCCAGCTCTGAGCCCGAGTATCCAATGGATCTTCTTTCATATACAAAGTCACAAGTGCTAAATGAGGATATTCAATATACAATACCGCAAACTCATGGGGTGCCACGAGTAAACCTCTTTCTTTACTAGTTAAGATAATCAAGTTAATATCTATATTTTTACCTCCACTATCAGGGTCACACCCCATTTGTTTAGTTGGCTTGCATAATTCTCTCTAGGTAAGGTTGAAACATAATAAACAAACAGTTACAAGCCAGAATATCCAGAAAGCCGGTAGCTAGTTGTTTCTTGGAGCACGTACAGACTCTTCCGACCCAAACCCTCTTAAGGCCTTGTTTGGCTATTAGGAAAATTTATACAAGGGAGAAACAATCCAAGAGGATTAGGTGAATCCTCTCCTCCACCCAATCCTCCCACCTTGGATTTAATCCTCCCACCTTGGATCTAATCCCTTGATTTGTTTGGATGAATGGTTGGATCAATAGGGATTGCAAATATTGAAAAATCTGAAAACAAAAATAATATATAAAATTTTGAAAACAATATTAAAAATTTCCAAAACCAAACCAAAATTTCAAAAAATAGGAGGGTGGAAGCTCACGGCATAACCATGGCGATCGTGATTCGTGAGTATATCAATGTACATGAAAAGGGACTATAAGATGCTCAAAGATGCAAGAAAACAGAGTGGTGCGTCTTGGGATGACAAACGTTGCATGATAGTTGCTGATCCACCTATTTGGGCAAACATCATCATGGTAATATATTTACACAAATTTTTGTCGTTCACTATTAAATTGGTGAGCAATGTGCTAATGTCATTTCGTACATTCTGCAGTCATATCCTAGAGCTAAGAAGTTCCGTAGTAAACCTTTCCCTCTATTCGATGCTTTGGGAGATCTATATGATGGTAAACTTTATTGCGAAACATATTCCTATTAGTTTAAACTAAGAAATTCTGTATTAGTGAACTTTAACTTTCTTTCAGAGGACAAGCAAATTGAGGGTAGCATGAACTTCACATCTCTTGAGCCATCACAACATGTTATTCTCACACAAGTAGACAATGTTGATGATTATGTTGAAAGCGAGAACCTTTTTAGGACTTGCATTATGATGAGTGCAATAACATGAGTTCACCAAGTCAACATACGGTGAGTGCAATACCTCGGAGAGTAATGCTATCTCGGAGATAAAGGGAAAAGGCTACGAAGAAGACTAATGCTAACTCAAGAGATAAAGGAGAAAAGGTCTGAAAAGCGTAAGCAAGATGAGAATGTAAATGATATGATGGGAAAGTACCTAGAGATAAGAACAAAGCAAGTCGAGGAGGAAGCGATGAGAGCTAGCCATGGAGCGAGTCGCTGCAAGACGTGTTGATGATTTCTCCATCAAGAGTTGCATTAGTGTTTTGAACACAATGGAAGATCTATCAAATGAAGAGAAAGTCAAAGCCTTTGGTGTATTCAAGGATGCTCAAAATAGAGAGATTTTCATTAGTGCAGAACCGTTACTCGTCTCTTGTGGTTGAGAAGTGTCATGGTAAGTGGATAACTTGTTATTTCTTGGTATCCTTAGGATTGCACTCTGCTTTGCTTATACCGCATGTTATCATGTAATGCTTCATATTATGTTTTCTCACTTCTCCATCACCGTACGTCCTGAGGAAAACCGGCCACGGGGCGCAGCTCAAGGTCGCACTCGCACATGTAGCTTGTTAGAGTTTAATCATTGTTTATTATTCCTTTTTTTTTCTGTTTGCCGTATCCGAGACCGTCGCGTACGAGAAGAAACCGAGTTGCATTCAAAGTCCATGTACTCCTCACGTGGTTGAGCGGTTTGGAGCGGTGTCGAACTCGAGAGCGAAAGATTCTGAATTATGTGTGTTTTACACATTAGTTCAGAAATTACTAGTATACACAGTCGAACAAAAGCAGCAATATCGACCACACGATTCGCCACAAGCAATTGTCTGAGGGCGCAGTCTAGTCGTCCAAACTCTCGATCTCCTCGTAGCACTCCTCTCTTGCTCAACAAGGTATTAAGCAAGGTGAGTAGTATAAATAATTGTGCTCGTAAGTTACACCTAGTGACAGATTATAATGCATGTAAGGATTGATCAAAGGGAAGCTTGTACAGCTTAGTTTGCATAAAGTGATATTTTCCATTCATATACTCATACTAAGCCAACGGGTGGGCGAGGAAGTGCGCCCGGGTAGGCCACGACCTTGAGAAGCCAACGGCAAGGACCACGTCGGCGGAGAAGCTTTGACGACAGTGCTAGCTCCGGCCGGCGGTGGCGAAACTTGAAGCACGGCGAAACGAGGGAGAGGGAGAGAGGGCGAGAGAGTTGAGGGGAAAACAAAGGAGGGCAAAAGGGGCTCCTTGGTACTCCATTTATAGAAGTTGAGGAGGAGGAGGAGGAGGGAGAGGGATTTTGACGGCATAGACGCCTGGGCAAGGACAATACGGGAGCAGGTGGGGAGGAGAAAGAACAGAGGGGGTTGGTGCGGTAAAGGACAGGCAATAAAAGACACATGCTGCCGAGGAAGACGGGGGAGAGAATCGCGCCGGGGGTGACGACTTAATAGCGGAGGTGACGGCATTTAATGCGCGAGGACTTTTGCGACGTCCGTGATGGTGCCCAGGCGAGGAGGAGGCTGACAGGCGAGGCTGGTCGAGACCAAGAGGTTGGTCAAGGCCAAGAAGGTGGTCGACAACAAGAAGGTGGTCGACAACAGGAAGGGTGGAGCGGGGAGAGAAAAAGAGATGGGCTCAGGTGAAAATCAGAATAACAGAGAATAAAACTAAATTTTAAATTAGTTGTAGTTTAATTAATTCATATTAAATTATTTTTAATTTTCAAAATTTCAAGTTAAGCTATAGAAATTCAACAAAACCAAATGGTTACTTTTATTTTGAAAATTTTCAAAAAACATGAAAAATGGGATGTTACAATCAGTCGCCCAATAGTTGGCGATTTGATAGTAAGTACAGTCTCCGTGTCGCTGAACCATTGGGCCACTCTCTGCAAAGCAGAATGTGACCACGCTCTGCAAAGCAGAACGTGACCACTCTAACGTGACCACTCTCTGCAAAACAGAATATGACCCAATGATGCGGTTTTGCGCAGCGACGTAACCCAACGAGGTAGCTTTGCGCAGCGACTTGACCCAACGCCGCAACAAGATTCCTCCTCGCGGACGCGAATTTGCTTCAACCGAATTGCACTTCGCCGCTATAGAGCCGCTACAGCTGCGTCCGCTCCCACTATAAATAGAGCGCTACTCGACCGGGAACTCCACATCAACAACACTACCTACATAATATGGACAAGGAGAAGGAATAGGAGAACATCTGCGAGCTTTTGAAGGACTACGTGTCTCCCTAGGAGACCGACGCTCGCCAAAGGGTGTTTAGTCAGCAGCCTCACACTCAACACCCACCTCCAGAGCTCGTCGATCTAAGGAGGCTACCTCGCAGTACGTCCAACAATTTCGGGTTGAGCCACACCCTCCCTCCTATGCCCGCTGAACGCCCTCAAGAAGGGCCTCCGCAGGGGGTGGCGCCACCCCTTTGCTGGTGTGAGGACACTTGCATGTGTGACAAATCAACCGACGAGTGGACCATTGGGCAGCGCTATTTGGTGTTGCCAAAACTTCTGCACGGACTACCCCGACCGCAGATTTGACACGCCAAGCCACAGGCAACCGGTAATGAAATCGTATTTCAGTGCAAACTACTATTTTACTTCCCGTTACACTGTAACTACATTTCTCCTCCCACCGCAGTCTCTGCCACGCCTATGCGACTTCAGCCAGTGGATCAACGACAAGATCCACCCCTACGACATATGGATGCTGCTGACACGGAAGAGCTAGGCCAGGGAGGACTGCGAGGGCTATGAAAGGCGCCTTGAAGAGCTGTAGACTGAGATGGACGAGAAGAAGAGGCGGGAGAAGCTTCACGAGGAGCAGGAGCACGAGCATGCCAGACGACGCGAGCCCGAGAAGGCGCGGAAGAGGACCATCGCGGCAAAAGCTAAGTAGCAAGGTGAGTAGTACAACACCGAGCTAGGCCACAAGGGCAAATGATCACATTCCACGCAATAGTTCGACCCTCTTCGTCCATATGTCCCATGTATTTCTAATTTCTTAAAGGTATGCATGTACCATCCTTGGTTTGTCAGCCTGCGTGCCATTTAACCTCATTGTTGGATCAAACCTCATTGTTGGATCAACTATTGTGTTGTTATCGTTGCGTCATTTCTTCAAAGTTCTTCACCGTGTATGAATCCCCTAGCGCATCATAAAAATCACTTACCTTCGTACTTACGACTCATTGCTACCTTTATCGTTCTTACAAAATTCTTTAGAAATTTACCGCACTACAACAACATACGACGATTACAAAGTGTTATTGCGAATCTAACAGATTTCGTACCCTTGAGATTCTACGAAAATCACAAACGGACCAATCAACCTTGTCACCACCCTTTTATTAAAAAAAACAACCTACAAACAATATTTGCTAAATGTATTACTTACAAAATTTTACATTATTCCCACACAATTATTTCCAGTGGATTAATAACATAATACTGTTATATTTAAAATCGTCCAGCGATCGAGCGACTACCATAAGTCGCTCAACCACCGGACGACTTGGGTCCGGTAGCTCCACCGTTGAGCGACAAGACCACGTGTCACTCGACGGTTGGACGACTTTTACCAGTCGCTTAATGGTTGCGCGACTAGATCCAAGTCATCCAACGGGGGAGCGATATAATATTATTTATGTAAAATAAAAAACAGGTCAGTTACTGTATTTTGGAATAAAATAATCATTATTTTTTTTAAAAAAAATTCTACAATACCAGATAGTCAACTGATTTGTATAGAAAAGCATGGCATACAATCCTCAGACAAGAACGATATAAAAGATTACAAGGTTTTAGCACCACCCCTTGACATGAGGGAGGCAGCTGCAGCTCCAGCAGTTGGGACGATTCCAATTGAATTACCTGGTTTAGAGAGATGCAGCAGTCTGCAGAGCGTTTTGCAGTCTTATGTGAGTAAAGATTATTAAAAGAAGGTTGATGTTTAATCCATTCAAATATGTCACTCAACTGGAGTCTTGAAAATTAAGCTAAGGGGTACTTACGGTGCTAGATATTCACAGAACGCAGTGACAGCTGACACAACATCGTTGTAATTGTCTGCCGCAGCAGGAGCCGTGATTTCCACTAGCTGTATTCCAGGAGTGACCGGCACAGCTTCATCGGTCGCATGGAGTTTTGGCATCTTGTTAGCGGAAGTAACAGTCACGGTGATCTGGGCACCTCGGTGGAAACGAAATGCAAAACCCACTTTCAAAAGTTCATGGTCTAGCTTGTACCCTATACCAAAGAAGTAGCGCAAGACATTGTTGCTGGCTTTGCTCTCTACAATTGTCCGCACAAGAACTGAGATTTGCTCTGCACCAGCACCTCTCATTGCACCACCAACATGTCTTATGGTCCTACATGAAAATTACCAGCTGCAGATTAGTGTCAAAACAATAACAAAAAGACAGAGCAAATTTCAGCAGCTTAACACAATCAGTTACCAGGATGGGGTGGGCTGAGCCAAGTCACACAATAAACGAACCTCTGATGGCACAACTCCTGTATGATTCAAAGATGCCAATGAATTTAACAACTGCATATAACCCCAAGAACAGAGAAATCAGAAACTAACCTAGATTTGGTCCACTTTTAAGACAGAGCTCATGCACCCTGACACGCTCTTTTGGGACACCAGAGAGACCCTGGAGAAGAACCTCAAGAGCTTCAACATGCTTCATAGCGGGAAGATCAATCAAAACTTACGGTAATGCAAAGCAATAAAAACTAAATGAAGGTTACGTGATATTCTAAGCACAACACATTGACTAGAATATACAATATATAAATTATATTGTTCCTCCAACTGTATCTTAAATATTATTATTGTATCAACATGCTGAGCAGATTAAGTAAACAAAACTTCACGTGGCAGAAGTAGTGCCCTCAAAGTGGAGAAAAATGGTTGACAGATAGTGGTCAGCATGATCTATCTATCAATTTTGCAAAATATTTTTTTATATTCTTAAGTATAATGTTGATTCATGCTGAGAGAGTAAACAATAAGTGACTAACAACTTGTCATGGAGGCAATAAATCAATGATAAACTCTAGCATCAATTATTATTCTCTATGGACGTAAAGTTTTGATACCACATCATGCTTATGGAAGAAATGACAAGGCATTTATCTTATTAAGTAGGACTACGGAGAGTTAATTCAGCTTTGACCTCTGCAGTTGATGGATGTTTACAGGTAATTCAACATTAGGAGGACCACCAAATATGGTTGACTGAACCAGTTAGGGGCGGACGGAGAGGGGGGCCTGCCCTCATGCTTCGACAAATTTGCACTGTAACCTTGCATATTTTGAGAAATATTATTGTCGTTAGTGCTATTTGACCCCCCTTATCAAATGAAATTACACTGTATAGTTTATTTGACACCCTCTCATCCTTAAATCCTAGCTCCGCCCTTGGTCAGCCAGTGATAGCATAAGTGTTACCTTTTATAAGGTTTATCACAAATACAGTTATAGAGACCCCTCTTCATCAGTAGGCAATTGATAAACTAGTGTTGTAAGATATTTATGCTGAAAGTTCCAACAACAAAATCAATATCCTTAATCAACTAATAGAAGCTTCATTTGGATAAGGTTGTTACGACAGTCTGAAGGGCCAAAGAGCCCTGTGCCAAAATTCTTATCAAATACAGATACAAGCAGCGATCAAACTTGGTACATGGCAACAGAGGCTACACTGATGGCCAAGAAAGGCCTTCCATGCTACAAAAATTTAGAACGCATAAAGAATATCACATAAACCATCATTCCGACCTGCATTATGACACATGACTTTCCTGGTAATTGTTCAAATCAATCGTGTGTATCACAGCATAAGTTGACAAGTCGGTTTCACATTATTCAACGTATATTGTGCATAACTAGAGTTCACTTGAACTATCCTCACAGGTCACAGCATGGATAACCACTGCACATATCACTCACTACAAAATACAAAGAAGCCCAATAATACCTGGGTCTCGATGATCCCCTGCACAACGCACTCCATCGGTCTACTGCTTCCTGCTAGGGCCAGACTGAAAGAGACCAAGAAACCACGATCCTGTACTCTTCCCACCAGCTATCCTGTCACAAAAACACGAATTTTCAACCACTGGTTGCGGCATTCCGTCGAACAGATGCCTTGTAGCAACAGGAAGAATTCACCTTTGGTCCAACAGCAGCAATCTGCGGCGCTGCGGCGAAGGCGGAGGTGGCGGCGAGGAAGGATATGAGGTGTAGTCTGCTCCGTCGCAGACCTCGTGGCCTCGAGGCGAGCTGGTCCTGCGCTGGGTTGAACTGCGGTCGAGCGCTCGAGCTAACAGGTAACAGCCAGGGCAGGCCTTAGAGCAATTGTGATGATCAGAATGCTGAAAAGTAGAGGGAGCAAAGTGATAAAATCGCCGTTCGACAACTCGTAACGCCCGCCCAGTCCCACGGCCACGTTTGTATTTCACCCCCTCACAACATTAAAATCCCAGTCCTACACGTCCACCATTCTTCCATAAAGATCTCTTCCGCACCCGTCACCTCCCAGCCTCCCTCCTCCCATTCCCATTCTTCCACCCCGCGTCCTCTCTCAGATCTCTTCCACCTACAATGACCACGATCACGACGGCGACGACCACCGCTTAGCCGCCTCCCCTCAGCCCCCCGCACCCGCCATGGCGTCCCCCACGGCAACGCTCGGCGGCGCGTCCCCGTCGGGCCGCGTGCTCGGCCCAGCGCTGGACCACATCATAAAAAACGCGGCGTGGCGGAAGCACTCGGGACTCGTCGCGGCCGCCAAGTCGGCGCTCGACCTCCTCTCCTCGTCGGCCTACCGGCCGCCCGACCCCACCTCGCCGCACCCCTCGCCGCTCCTCGGCCTGCCCACCGCCGCCGCCGACGCCTCCCTCCATGCGCTACTCCTCGCCCTCGAGTCCGCCTCCCCCAAGGTCGTCGACCCCGCCCTCGACTGCGTCGCCAAGCTCCTCTACCACCGCCTCCTCCTCGGCGACCTCGGCGCCGCCAGCGACGACTCCCCCGCCTCCAAGCTCCTCGCCGCCGTCCTCTCCTGCGGCGCGCTCGCCGACGACGCCATGGAGCTCGCCACCCTCCGCGTACTCGTCGCCGCCGCGCGGTGCCCCTCCGTTGCCATCCGCGGCGAGGGCCTCGGCCAGATGCTCAAGACCTGTTATAATATCTACCTCAGCAGCAGCAGCAGCGCCAACCAGCTCTGCGCGAAGCTTGCGCTCGCGCAGGTGCTGGTGATCGTGTTTGCGCGCGTGGAGGTGGACTCCATGGACGTGCGCGTCCGGACCGTATCGATCGCGGACATGATGGACGTGTCTGATCGCAGCCTAAACGACTCCAGCATCGTGCAGGTGGCACAGGGGTTTATAAATGAGGCAATGGAGGGGAGCGACGTCCCGGAGCCAGGGACTCATGTAGCACTGGCTGAGGTGGATGGGAAGGAGGATGCCGGGATGAGCAAGATCAGGGAGGATGGGCTCGCTCTGTTCAAGAACCTGTGCAAGCTGTCAATGAAGTTCTCGACGCCAGATAACCCCGAGGACCAGGTGCTGCTGCGGGGGAAATTCTTGTCTCTTGAGTTGCTCAAGATGGTTGTCGACAATGCTGGGTCATTCTGGAGATCAAATGATAAGTATGATCTCATAGTTGCTGTTGTTTCAGTTTTATGCATTTAAGTAATTCAACCTGTTGCATTGCCTATCTGTATAAATATTATTGCAGTGAGTTAGAAGAATGCAGATGGCTTAAATGACTATGGGAAGGAAGAAATAAAATGGACAATGTAGAATTGGATATGGAGCCTTCATTTTGCCCAACTCTGAGAAGCATACACTAATAGAAGCACATAAATTATGGATACACACTTTTTCTGCTATTAGTGTATGTTATTTTCTCGATCCAGATGAGCATTGCTAATGTCTCCTCGCATGTTTTAACATGTTTGGTATGAGTTTTTGGGATGTTTTATGACACACGACAATGTGACATGGGAAGGAAGTGATGATACAAATCTATGGTTGTCGATACATGTTTTGGGGCTCAACAAGATTTTATTCTATATCCTAGCTGACAAAGTAAAAGATCACTGCTTTCGGGGTTCAACAAGATTTTATTCTACATTATGAATGAGAAGTATCGAAATGAAAAGAACTAAGCAAACAATATCAATGGAATAGCCGAATAGATGATATTAACTATTTGTTAGAAACCAGTGTGTATTTGTATTGCCATCAACCAGCTACCGACAAACATTTTAGAATGGTCCAAATGATGTCCTGATGATAGTCTGTATTTGAATGTTGTTATCATAACATGTGGCTGTTTCTTCACTAAAAGGCCAAAGAAAATAAATAAGTAATGAATCACTAGTACACTGAAAAGGCCCAAAAGGGTATAAAACATGATGGTATTATTGCTTGACATGCAGATGTGATGATGGTCAGAAGAGGGAGGCAGAGTGAATGCTACTGTATTTATAATAAGGGTGATTAGAAGTCTAGAACTTCATACTATTTTTCAAAAAATGTTCATCATTTGCCACAAGGTAGAAATGGTAATGGTGAAAATATGCTCATTATTCTGCAAACTTCTTGCAAGAATATACATACAGCTTTGAGACTGTATGAAGCTTTCTTTAGGATATTCCATAAAGGAACATTCAATTTAGTGTGATCTTGACAAAGAATTGAACTCTTATACTAAGGTTTTTCTTTTTATGCAGGTACCTTGGAGCAATCAAGCAGTACCTTTGTTTGTCCTTGTTGAAGAACAGTGCGTTGTCAGCAATGAGTATTTTCCAGCTGTTGTGTTCCATATTTGTGGGTTTGCTGTCAAGGTTTAGATCTGGGCTGAAAGAGGAAATTGGAATATTTTTTCCCATGCTTGTCCTAAGGGTTCTTGAGAATGTCCATCAGCCTAGCTTTCTGCAGAAAATGACAGTTCTAAACTTGCTGGAGAAGATCTGTAAAGAACCTCAGGTTATTGTTGATATCTTTGTGAACTATGATTGTGATGTTGATGCACCAAATATCTTCGAAAGGTATGTAATTCTGTTCTTGATGAATAGTCATCTTCAGTTTTGTTGTCAGAAATGCAAAACAATAGCAGCTGGTCTGTAATTCTATAGAGGCACTAAGTCACGTACAGTGTAGGTATTGATGCATTGAGCTGAGCAAAGTCCTACGAAAATTGTAGTTCACTCTCTTTTAATCATAATATGATATAATAAAGCACTTTTAATTTCAGCAGATCTTTGCAGGATTGTCAATGGTCTTTTAAAGACTGCTCTAGGGGTTCCTCCTGGGTCTACAACAACATTAACCACAGCCCAAGACCAAACATTTCGAATTGAGTCAGTCAAGTGCCTTGGAACCATAATCAAATCAATGGGTTCATGGATGGACCAACAGTTGAGAATTGGTGAATTTTCACCCAAACTTTCTGAAGCTTCTTTAAATTCTATAGACAATACGAACATCCTTATTGGAGAAGATGGGAGTGGAATTGATTATGAACTGCAATCTGACTCTGGTAGCCCAGACATATCTGGTGCTTCCTCACTTGAGCAGCGTCGTGCTTATAAAATAGAACTTCAGGTATGTAAATATTTGCATTCTTGGTTTATATTCTCTCCATTGTTAAACTGTTTTTAGGGGGTTTCACGTTTGGATTACTGAAGTATAAACTTCCTTCTGCAGAAAGGAATTTCCTTGTTTAACAGAAAACCTTCCAAGGGTATTGATTTCCTCATTAAAAGCAAGAAGATAGGTCATTCCCCAGAAGATGTTGCTTCTTTCTTGAGAAACACTGCTGGTTTAAATGCAACAATGATTGGGGACTATTTGGGCGAAAGAGATGAATTTCCTATCAAAGTTATGCATGCATATGTTAATGCACTGAACTTCGAAGGTATGGACTTTGGTGAAGCCATTAGATATTACTTGCGAGGATTCAGGTTGCCCGGGGAAGCACAGAAAATTGATCGGATCATGGAAAAGTTTGCTGAACGATTCTGCAAATGCAATCCAAATTCTTTTACCAGTGCAGATACTGCATATGTCCTTGCTTATTCTGTAATCATGCTCAATACTGACGCTCATAATACGATGGTCAAAGATAAGGTTAGCCAAATGATTATTTGCCTCTGTTATCAATAACAGAAGGTTTGCTCATTAATGGAATTTTCCTTGTGCAGATGTCTAAGTCTGACTTCATTCGCAATAACCAAGGAATTGATGATGGGAAGGATTTACCTGAAGTTTATCTGAGTACATTGTATGACCAAATTGTCAAAAATGAGATCAAAATGAGTGCCGATTCATCAGTTCCACAAAACAAGCAACCTAGTAGTGTAATTAAGCTCTTGGGCTTAGACAATATTATCAGCCTTGTCAACTGGAAACAGGCTGAAGACAGGGCACTTGGAGCAAATGACTTGCTCATCAAGAACATACAAGAGAAATTCAAAGCAAAGAGTGGAAAATCAGAGTAAGACCATTACAACTATTTATAGACAATATTTTTGCATTCACTGATACTTTATAATGAATTCAAGCTTGTGCCTTATGCAGGTCTGTATTTTATGTTATCACCGATACAACCATTTTAAGATTCATGATGGAGGTTTGTTGGGCCCCTATGATGGCTGCATTCAGTGTGACACTTGACCAAAGTGATGATAAGGCTGCCACGTCGCAGTGTTTGCTGGGATTTAGATCTGCAGTGCATGTCACCTCTGTAATGTGCATGCAGACGCAGAGAGATGCCTTTGTGACATCTGTAGCCAAATTCACATACCTCCATTGTGCTGCTGACATGAAACAAAAGAATGTGGATGCTGTTAAGGTAGGAACTTGGAAAGCCAAACATGATACTTTTTTTAAAAGATTCCAATTAATGCATCTCATGATTAGAAGGACCTTGTCATTCAAGGCATCTCAAATACTACAATAGTTTAAGAATCTATATTCTAACTTGTTTCTTGCATATGCATTATGCTTAGTTTTTCCATTCTTTAGTTCTTTTTTCACAAATTTGCTGTGCGCCTATATGTTTTCCATATCTTGCACTTTTATATGAAATTCTTTATAGCAAATTCCTTATGTCTGTGTAGTCTCTTAATTTATCTACTGCAAAGAGACTTAGATAGTTAGATGACTTCAACAGCACTTAGGAGCTTGGACTATCCAAAGTGTTGTACACTTGTACTGTATTATAGTCCTTTATCCTATCATTTATCATCACCATATGAATTAATTAAATATTTTAATATATTGTTAGTTATACCTATTTGTCCATTTTATAACAAGTCGTATTGTTTTTTACTTTATGTTTTTCGACAGGCTATAATATCCATTGCAATCGAAGATGGTGATTATTTGCAGGAAGCTTGGGAGCATGTACTAACATGCCTTTCACGGTTTGAGCATTTACATCTTCTCGGAGAGGGGGCACCTACCGATGCTTCATTTTTGACAGTACCTCTGGTTGAGTCAGAAGAAAAAGCACAGAAGTCAAGTACCACTACAGCTTCAAAACGAACTAATGCTCTTCAGAATCCAGCTGTAATGGCTGCTGTTAGAGGGGGTTCTTATGACAGCACAACAGCAAAAAATAATGCATCACCATTGGTTACTCCTGAACAGATTAATAATTTCATATCAAACATAAATTTGTTAGACCAGATTGGCATTTTTGAGCTAAATCATATATTTGCTCATAGCCAAAGGTTAAACAGTGACGCCATTGTTGCTTTTGTCAAAGCTCTTTGCAAAGTCTCAATAACAGAGTTGCAGTCACCTACAGATCCACGTATCTTCTGTCTAACAAAGATAGTGGAGATCGCGTAAGACTTTTGCGTCATCACATCTAGTCTAGTAACCTATTTCCAGATACATGAATTGTCATAGAAAGCAGCTATGATCAATAATTTTATAAGTGATCTAACTCGGAGATTCATTCGTGTAGGCATTACAATATGAACCGCATACGTTTGGTGTGGTCTCGTATTTGGAAAGTTCTATCAGACTTCTTTGTGTCTGTTGGGTTGTCAGAAAATCTTTCTGTTGCAATATTTGTTATGGACTCTTTGAGGCAGCTAGCCATGAAGTTTCTGGAAAGACAGGAACTGGCAAATTATAATTTCCAAAATGAATTCCTGCGACCTTTTGCTGTTGTTATGCAGAAGAGCAATGCTTCAGAAGTACGGGAACTTATAGTTCGATGTGTCTCCCAAATGGTTTTGAGTCGTGTTAACAATATAAAATCTGGATGGAAAAGTGTCTTTACGGTATGTATGGTCTTCTATGGTAGTTTTAATGTGTCTTGATTATCTTAGCATAACCTCATGTAGGATGTAGTTCCCGGGAAACAAACTAGAGGAACACTCCTACATCAATACTCAATATCTACGGCATTTCATCGTCTTACAGGTTTTTACTGCCGCTGCTGCTGATGATCGAAAAAGTATTGTTCTGTTGGCATTTGAGACAATGGAAAAGATTGTTCGGGATTATTTTCCATACATAACTGAGACTGAAACCACGACATTTACCGATTGCGTTACATGTCTTATTGCATTCACAAGTAGTAAATTTAGCAGCGATGCCAGTCTCAATGCTATTGCATTTCTTCGGTTCTGTGCCGTTAAACTTGCCGAAGAAGGATTTGTTTGTCATGATAAGGATACTGACCATCAACCAAATAATTTAGATTCTTCAGACGGGAATGCCACAGTGCACAAGGATGATCATGTTTACTTCTGGGTTCCTTTGCTTGCTGGTATGTTACTTTTTATTTCGCAAAATTACATGTGTCTTTTTTGGATCAATTTGGAAATGCATCACATTTGTAGCGTGGTTCTTGTTTGAATTTTCTATTCTTCAGGTCTAGCTAGATTGACAACTGACACAAGACCAACTATCAGAAAAGGTGCAGTAGAAGTACTCTTTGACATTTTAAAGGATCATGGGCACCTCTTCTCGCAGTCCTTCTGGACCAATATCTTTGAATCTGTTATTTATCCTCTATTTAGCGGTGAAAGCTCTACACCCAATGGCTGGATTAGTAGCACTGAGGATGATTCTTGGAATTATGAAACTAAAACAGTGGCAGTGAAGTGTCTAGTGGATTTGTACATTACCTTTTTTGATGTGATGCAGCCAGAACTCGCTAGAGTTACTTCTGTTGTTACAAATTTTATCAGAAGTCCTTACAAACAATCTGCTAGCACAGGTATATCTGTTTTTCAGCGTTTAACAGAAGGACTTGCAAGCAAACTCTCTGAGGAGGAGTGGAAAGAGATCTTGTTGTGTTTTAAAGAATCAGCAGCACATACGTTTGTTGTGTTTGACAAAGTAATTAGGATGATGCAAGATATCGAAATTCCAGACAGAAATGAATCGTATTCTGAAGCTGAGCAATATTCAGATCATGACATATACAATGATGATGAAGAGGAAGCTAATATGGAAACAGCATCTTATGCTATTGTCAAAATGAAGAATCATATGGCTCTGCAACTCTTAGTTGTTCAGGTACTTTAATCTTTTTGTTAGTTCAGTTTGTTTGTAATCCACTTGGTAGCATGTCCTGCTTCGTAGATTTAATTTCACACTACGCTTTGCTTTGTGCACCCAACTAAAACAGGAATTAGAAGTGATTTAGAACAATACTCTCTCCAGTTACAAAAGGAAGTCGTTTTTTACCTTTCAAAGTCAACAAGATGTCACTTTAACCGCTGAATTTTATCATCATATTTTTTTAAAAAGTTATAAAAGTGTAATGTTATGAAAGTATTTTTCGTGACAATTATTTGTACCGTTTTTGTACATCCAAACTACATATTTTATATAATATCTTTGGTTAAAATTGATACGATTTGATTGCACACATTCTAGGATGAGTTCCTTTCGTGATTGGAGGAGTATAAAATAAAAAGAAGTCTGACTGCATGTTCAACATGCCAACAATCATAGTCAGATTACACTCACAATTTCCTGGCTTCTTTCCAGGGCATTATTAAATTGTATGAGACACTCAGGAGGTCTTTGTGTGCTGAGCATATGGGCATAATGTTGGAGATTCTGGCAGCCATTGCGTCACATGCAGGTGAAGTGAGCTCTGAATCTGCCTTGCACATGAAATTCCACAAAGCCTGTTCCCTTTTGGAGGTATCTGAGCCAGCTGTCATCCATTTCGAGAATGAGTCTTACCAGAGCTACCTCAAACTTCTGCAAGCTTTGCTTCATGACAACCCATCATTGTCGGAAGATATGAACATCGAGTCACAAATTATGCTTGTTTCTGAGAAAATACTACGGACGTATCTGAACTGTGCAGGGCATGAACCATCTAATGATGCTTCTCGTGGAGATCCAGCCTTACACTGGATACTACCTTTGGGCACTGCTAAGAAAGAGGAACTGTCTGCTAGAACTTCGTTGGTCCTTCATGTAATGCGGTTATTGGGTGGCCTAGAGGGGGATTGCTTTAGGAGAAACTTGCCCCTCTTTTTCCCCTTATTGGCTAATCTCATTCGCTGCGAGCATAGCTCTGGAGAAGTTCAACTTGCTCTGTATGATATCTTCCAGTCATCAATAGGCCCTATAATAGTATAGTATATATTATTTGTTCAGCAGTTGTACAATTTTGTCACTCCAGTTTCATAAGGTAGCTTATCGGTAGTGGTTACATGGGAATATCAATATATGGGATAAGAAAACAGTACAGCTTGACACTACGTTAAATGATTGAAACCTGTTCCTTCCGAATTCTGGTGTCGAAGGTGAAATCGCTTTCTGGTTCTTGGCAACTTACATGTTCAAATTTCAACATAATTGGGGGGTTAATCTGCTTGTGCCATATTTTGCAGCATCATTTAATATCGATCCAGATGCCTGGAAGAGGCCTTTTGAGGGGCATTTGCCATTCGTTCCTAACATTCATTTCAATTGGTGGGTTATCGTCGGCACGTCGAAGGAAGCTAATTATTGGAACAAGTCTTTTTCTGACTTCCAGCTCCTGCATCAACAGCTCTGAAGTTCCAGAAACCAGTGACCGAAATTTTGGCATGCAGCCTTTTTCCCCTTGTGTTATTTGCCTTGTATTGGAATTAGGGATCAAAATCCCCCCGGTTACCGGTCGGTAACTGGGGGTTACCAGATTTCCCGTTGGCTACCGAGATGAACAGTACCAGTCGAAATTTTTAAATTCAAATATGAATTTATGACTGTATTATACACTTCATAGGGTGCTAGATTATATATTGTATGAGTTAAATATGATTGAATTATTGTATGAGCAAGTCCTGGGCGATTTTTTGTATTTTAAAAGCACATTGGATACTCTTTCTAGGCATATCTGGATTTATGGATGTCAAGATGCTAACTTATTAACTTTTAGTGATGATTCTCATTTGTCCTGGGCCTTAGAGAGTGAAGCTAGCAAGGACCGGTAACCGGTTTTCCCTGCCTTAGAACACTTGAATTCACATTTTTAATTAATATTTACATTATTTTAATTGCTAATTATCTATAACCGGTTTTCTCTATTTTTTCGGTTTTGATCCAGGTTTTTCAGCCAGTTTTGGGGGGCGGTAACCCGGTTACTGGTTTTGAAAAATCATAAATTCAAAATTCAGTTTTTGAAATTCACCTGAGATTTCCGGTAATCAGCTGGTTACCGTTACCACCCTCCAGCCGGGGTTTTCTCCGGTACCGGGATGCTGATCCTTGATTGGAATTACTATCATTGTGTCTACAATGCAGTCAATGTGTATTTTTTTTTCATTCTTACTAGAAATGGATGGATAATAAAGTGGAAGTCGATGCCGGGTGGGTCTATACTCTTATACCAGGCTCAGAAGCCAGTCCCCCTCCCCTCCCAATTCAGATAACAATGGGATAAAAACTAGAAGCGATTACAGTTGTGTTGGTATAGAAGTTGATTTGAAAGGGAGGCCACTAGAGGGTGAATCGGCCGAACCGAACCGAACCGAGCCTGTGTTAGAAAAAAAAGGGCCAGCCCACAAAAATCATAAAACTTGTAATGGACCAACCCGTCCCGTCGCAGGATTAATCCATAATTCAAACCAAAACATGCCTCATCAGAGTTTAGGCTTTCAGAGCCAGTCAAGAATTCCCAAAATACAAACGGCAAAAATAAAAAGGACGGTGACCAGTTCTGAAAAGTCAGTATTGAGTATGACACAAGAAGCCCCCCATCATCTAGTTTGTTTGCAGTATGCAAGGGCCAACTGCTCTGGAAAACAAAGCTTGAATACTTCGAAGTCACCATCCATGACACAGCTTCACCCAATCCCTAGTTGAAAACTACCGCCCATGAAAGCATCAACCACACATGTTCTTGGCGTGAGAATGGCCTTTCAGTGGCCATTGACCAGTAGCAACTAGCAACACGCGCTTTTGTTTACAACTTTTGTTCATCCTTGACGAATTCTTGACGACAAATAGCAACAGCCAGCGAAACTGAGATGTACAGAGTATAGCTACACAGCGCAACATGGGTAACTGGTTAGCTACTAGTTACTAGCAAGCAGTCCTATGATCATCATCCTGCACAGGTAGGTAGGATCTCTTGATGAACTCCAGGCAGTCAGCAATGGCCTCTGCGTGGAAAGAGCTATCCCTCTCCGCCGGCCCAGGCCGGCGACACCTGCCGGCCTGTCTCGGCTTCTGTGCTCTCGCGGTCGCCGGCGACCACCTCCTGGGGCAGCAGTTGAGCTCCTCCAGGCACCGGACAAGCATCCCGACGAGGCCGAACAGCCGCAGCCGCAGCCGCAGCCGCAGCCGGAGCAGCGAGCCGAGCCGGACATGGCGCACCCGGCGGCCTCGCCGGCCGTGCCTGCAGCTGATCGCCTGATGGTGATGGACCATTCCCACTTCAGAGAAACTACACCCTTTTACTGCACTGATCAATGGAGCAAGCACATGTTTGTATGTCTAGTGCTCGTCATGTGTGTGACCTCTTTATATAGCAGTGTGTAACTACTGGGCTCAGCCGGTCAGGTCATACATTAAGGCGTGATGAAATGCAAAGATACAGAAGGTGTGGGCCAGTGTAGCCAGCCACTGTTTTAATACATTATCACCTACAGAAACTACCTTATCACCAGGAGAGACTTCTTGGCTCCACCTGCTTTTGGAATGCTTTCTCCTAACTGATGTCCTAACTGATGTGTACCAAACTTGATCAAAACCTGTGTGCCCTCCACGGTTTCTCACATTGTTAATTCAACAAAATGGAGAATAGAATGGTAAGATAAGAGCCCAACCACACGGAGTTTTGTTCAAATGTTTACCAAACTTGATGTGCTTAATTTGGAAGATAATTCGCATCTGAATTCTGAACACTTGAACTTGTGAGTGGTGTGAGTGTGTGACCTGTCAGATCTCTCCTCTGTTGCATCAAGATCCTTCTGGAAATGAGGTCGAAATTAATGGCAATGATCGTTCCGATTTCGTCTTGTTGTACTGCACCCTGTGGTGGCCATGGGACCTTGACAGGACCTGAGAAAGTTTTCAGCAATGGAATTCCATGGCAAACATGTTTTTATTGCCCTATGAGCAAACAAGGTTATGCAAACTGTTGCCGTGACTAAAATACTTGATCCGATGTGTCATGTATCCACTTGCATTACAGATTTCAATTACGTTTTGTTGGTTATGGCTTTATGGGCTGAATTGGCTTTATCTCTTAGTTGCATTCGGTTAGGATAAATATCGGCCAGCTAGCATAGCTATTAATAGGGATGCTTGTATTCTTGAGTCAGCAAGCTACAATGAATAAACTTTACAAACATATTCCTACCCCAATTCGTGTCCTCTTTCATCTCGCGTCGTTCTATTTCAAGTCATCATCGACTGACCTCCTTCTGATGGGTGTTTACCTTCCAGATGTACTAGCATATATGATATTTGGTATCAGAGTAGTCGATCTCTTCCCACAACTTCTACTACCATGGCTATGGCTTCCGATCCAATCATACGACTTGTTTCTGAGTCGTTGGCCATGATAAATGCTAACGCTAGCAAGATGGTCATTGGTAACAACAACAACAACAATAAGATAATGACTCATCTTCATCGACATTCATACCATTTTAGAGAAGATGATCGTGGATCAAAAGGAGAAGAAGGCGCAACAAGAGGCGGTGGTGGTGTTGTTTCTAGCAGCCGCTGCAACAGTACTGGGACCTGCCACAGTGCTACTGCATCCTGTCGTGGTAGCGCAGATCCTACCGTGGTAGCCACAGCCCTGCCGAAGCCTGTCGTGATCACCATATGGCACTGTCGGGGTCTGCCGTGACAGTGACAAAACCTGTCGTCGTGCTGACGTGGTTGTTGCGGCCTGCAAAGGTGAGGCCAAAACTTGCTAAGGCGCTGCCTTGGCTGCTGCCATGCTTGCCGCAACGAGGTGGCAACGGTCTCTATGGAATCACATCGGCATAGCAACTTCTCGTAGAAGTGGGGCTTTCAAACCGTGGCCGCCACCACAGCTCGAGGAAGAGCTATCGCGACGGGGGGCTTTCAAATCGTGGTACGTGGGTAACTGTAGCACCACGAGCTGTTCATGGCAGGGCCCGTAGGTGCATTAGTAGTTGGGAAATAGAGATAAAAATGGTTAGTTTTCTTGTTAGTTGAGTTTACTTCCTTATAGAGATATTCCATCTGTTAGAGATAGGTTTTTCTTAGAAATAGAGATTGTTTTTAGGGCTCAAATCGATTAATCAAACAAGAAATATGAATTAATCTAGTCTCCCTACCAAGGTTCTATTATCCCAGCCTATAGTCTAATCTCTTATCCCATTAAACCTATGTCATCCAACCTTCTTCCCAGCGGTGTTTATCTCGTTCGTGACAATGTAATTCATGAACATCCAACCAAAGCAGTGGATATTGCATTTTGATAATACTGAAGGTTTATCCAATCCTCAGTGAGGATTAATCAACCAAATTAGTGTACACGATCACAACACTCAAACAAGCCTCGTTGCTTGTATAAGCTTCAGAGGCTAAAGCTTATTTGGGCATAAAGGCACAACATTCAAACAACAAACCAACAATGGAAATACTACACTGAATTAAATAAATGTTGATTAACTAAGGCTGCTCAGAGGGAAGTTGCGCAATGTCGGACCTGGATTTTCTTAATCCAGAATCCTCTGTGATTAGCCTGCGCTACTCCCTGGATCAGTAGGTAGCGCTCACAGTTCACATTACTGGATCATTTCATACATCGCGGAACATTCCAAACATGATATTACAACCACACGGTTAAATAGACCACGTCGGGTCGAGTTTTACAAAAGTGGGCCGACCAGGCCAAATAAGTTCATTACATAACTTAAAGAGACAGGCGCGGAAGCAAAAGGGGCAACACGACTCCCCGCAGGCAAGCGACTGCGGCACCTTGTGTACCACCGATATTATCCAAGGACTTGGGGAATATTGGCTATACACATGTGCCAGCGGAGCCAACTAGACTGTGGCGAGCCCTAGCCTACGAAACTAACTACTCCTCGCCCTAGCCTTGACCGTCGAACTCTTGCTCCTCGTAGTAGGCGTAATCGCCCTGCTCAGCGGATTTTGAGGTTTGGGGGAAAGAGCGAGAATGAGCACAACAACCGTGCTCGCGAGCCAACACAACAGATGCAATAATATACATGCAAGGCTAAATAAAGATGGCTCGGGTTCTTTTATTTGCGCAAAGCAATATTTATAAATATCATAATTACAAATTCCTATGACTTAGCATTTTAAAAAAATTGTATTTTTTTAGGAAAGATAATTACAATATTAAATAACAGTAGAGATTCCCTCCATCGGAGACTCTACAAATGCTTACTTTAATTGGAGCTACCTCCAAACATTAACCACACTGGATACGACAATCCAGGGAAAATACCAAACCTCAGGCTAGATGAGCCGACCTGGTTTTTCATTCCACCCACCAAGATTTTTAAAATAGAACTACCTCAAGTTAAGTTCACATGTCCGCCTTTGACCGTAGGCGCGGCTGTTTAAACAGTTTTTGACTCTGCAGAGTTTGTACACTGTACCCACAAGAGACAATCATACTCGTTACTCTACATGATTCCGTAGTCATGTAGTTGAGCGATCGTCGCTAGTAACCTTTCAATCTATCTCGCCTCTTCCGTCATTTCACCCATATGGGGTTACGCCCATATGTTGTGCGGAATGTTCACCTCATCGATTGTAGTAGTTGAACACGGAGTCAACCTACCCCTCAGTGACTGGCAAACTTCACCTTTCCTCGGTGTCCCTTTCAAGCCGGAACGCATCCTGCCACTTGCACATTCCTTCTCTCCCACCATGCGAGATGACATTCAGAGTTTGATAATTTTACTAAGCCAAGTTGCACTTTGCATACTTGTGGTTGTACTTGTTTTACACGGGAGGTCATAACAAGATTAAGTCCTTAATCCATCCGGGCGGTTCATACCACATACCAACCACTCTCGTGCACGACGGCACCCACCACTCCTACCATCCGCCCAGATGTGGTATTAGCAAGTTTTAGGGTTTTGGAGAAGTGTAAAACAAATTAACTCAACCCTTTCAGTCATTTACCCCAATGACTGGCCAAAACAATCTTTATGCTTAAAGGATGATGATTGGGGTGGTTAGCACCCCGATACTCAAGCAAGCCTAGCATGGCACTTGAGTACAGACTACAACCAGTAAGTTACCATATTACTAGGGTGACAAGGATCAGGGAATTCAATTATCAAGGACAAGGTATAAAAATTACTTAACAATCAAGCTAGCATTTAGCTACCTTAGGACCATTTAACATACATTTGCATAAAAATTAAAGCATGCAGTTTGTTATTTTAAAGGAACATAATTTGCATAAAATGTAGGTTCAACATGGTCAAAGTGTTGACTCGTCTGGGTCAAAGGTTGAAGAATCTAGGTATTCTTGAGCGTGGTCGAAGTTGGGGTCACCGGCTTCTTCGTACTCTACTCGGGCGATCGCACCGGAAATAAAAGACAAGCAAACAAGGTAAATAAATACAACATCCATAATAAATTAATTCAAATATAAATCAAACCAGTACCATAATATATGTTTTGAAATTATAATTTTTTGGGCACAAGTTTCATAATTTTTGAAGTTATAATGAAAAAGATATGAAATTTTGAAACTTTAAACCGAATTATCCATTAAAGAGAAAATCAGAAAACCCAGAAATTCCACACACCGACACGTGGCCTCCGGTCCACAAAGACGCGGCGTGGACCGGTCCACGCATGGACTTGGTCCATGAAATGATGACCGGGGCCCACTTGTCAGCCGCGCGGGTGACACTACGCGTGGGGCCCACCCGTCAGCGCCCGCGTGCATGGATAAGGCCGGGGCGACGCGTTCTTTTGAACGCGTCGCCTCGTCTTCTCCATCGTGCAGAGAAGGCGAGGAGACGGGGCGGCGGGGAAAACGGGGAGAGAGAGGGGGAGAAAGGGAGAGAGGGGGAAAAGGGAGCGCGCGGGCGGGAGCTGGGAGGAGGGAGAGGAGGGGGGTGGAGCGAGGGAGGGTGGCGGAGGCGGGCGGGGAGGAAGGCGGGCGGGGAGGCCGAGGCGGCGATGGCTTGGGAAGCGAGCGGTGGCGACGAGACGAGCGGAGGGAGGCGGGCGGGAGATGAAGGCGGGGTGGCTTAAATAGCGGCGGGAGAGAGAGTGGAGGAGGTGGCCTCGGGGGACCGGATGGCGAGCAACAGGGGATGGGCGGCGGGGAGATGGGCGGGGGGAGAGTCCGAGGTGCGAGAGAGGCGCGCTGCGCGAGGAGGAGGCGTGGTGCCGCGGGCAGGGGCAAAGCCGGAGATGGGCGCCTGCGCGAGGAGGAGCGGGCGTCTACGAGGATGCGCGGCCGGGCATGCAGCGCCACATGGGATGGACACGCAGCGGGGCGGCCGGAGCGAGGCGGGGAGCGGCGACCAAGGCGCGGGCCGGAGGAAGACCGGGCTGAGCGGGGCCCCAAGTCCAGGTAAGAACCCTAAACCGAAGTTCCAAATTTTTGAAATAGAATAATTAGATTTTTTTTTGAAGTTTTGAAATTGGAACTAATTGTTTTTGAATTAAAGAAAATGGATGTTACACGCAGCGGATTCTCCATAAGAAATTCGGTTTCCCTGTTCAAAGAAAACAGGCGTTGTTAAACATTGACAAACAAAACAGGACAGATGGTTTTGGACTCTTTGTCACTTGAGGAGCTGGTTCCCTAAAATGAATTGAAAGGAAATTTTACAAAGGCTTTCTGTTTGTATGGTGATTCTTATTAAAGCACTCTTCAAAATTGATAGCTTAAGGATGCCATATATAACATACTTGGCACATTCTTCCTCTACGAAGACCTCAATGGAGCTGACCCGAGTTGACTGAACCGCCCCTCTCGCTCCTACCTTCTGTGGAATCTGTTCAATGCCAATGTTATCATCAGTTCATTACTGAAAGGATATTCCTCGAGACAAGTATCGCAAGGGTCATTTTGAAGAATTCTAGTGGCTTGAGAAAAATTACCTTGTGTGATGTCCATTTAGCAGGCATCATGTTATTTTATTTGTTTCTATCTGCTTGTGTTCCAAGGGTGTGCCAGGCCCTATCG
Organism: Hsuehochloa calcarea; assembly: GCA_036346395.1. Classification (NCBI taxonomy): domain Eukaryota; kingdom Viridiplantae; phylum Streptophyta; class Magnoliopsida; order Poales; family Poaceae; genus Hsuehochloa; species Hsuehochloa calcarea. The sequence continues at coordinate 9,525,090 of CM070596.1, read as the reverse complement.
TTGCTCCTGGTTCTTCTGTCAAGGCCCTGACTTAGTATTGAGTTCTCATCTTTGTTTCTATCTGAAAGTGGCCTGTTAACATCGACTCTGATAATGCGCAAATGCATCAATACTAGTGAAAAACCTCCAGGTTCAGCTAGATAACAAATCTAGACTCCAGGATTTGCTGTATCATCCTGTTGTTACAAAAGATGAATAAAATTTATGCAGTCGAGAGTGGAGTCTGGATAACAAAGTGCTGCCATCATTTAAATAATACACCTCAGAGTGTTCCTTCTTTCCGGTTGATCTCCAAAGAAATGTCCTGTATGTAGTTTCCAACTTCTCCACAGGCTTTGCTTTCCTGATGGAAAAAACAAACAACCCGAAGATAAGAAATTTCACCGCCTTATATGCATTAATCAAGTATTATAAACCAGTACATAACTAGCCAAAGAAAGGTAAAGTGACAAGTCATTTCTGTATATTTCAGGAATAATTGTGTGCAGTCCTACAGGACCACCACACCCTTTATTATAGTCTCGAGATACAATTAGACTCTAATACAACTTCTATATTTGACTCAAACACAAACTTTCTCTTTAATGAAAAACCTATCAATCTCAACGTGTTTGGTAAGATCATGCTGTACTAGATTGTTAGCAATGTTGATTGTAGATTTATTGTCACAATACAACACCAATATATTATTCCTCCATACTCGAAACTCAGACAATAAACTCTTCATCCATATCATTTCACTCATACTCAGTGCCATTGCTCTATACTCTGCTTCTGCAATAACCGAGCCACAACCTCTTGCTTCTTGTTTCTCCATGACACAAGGTTACCTCCCACGAAGATACAATATCCAGAAGTAGACCTCCTGTCATCTACACTGCTCTCCCAATTAGCATCGCAATACCCTTCCACATTCATATGTTGATTCTTCCTGAACCAAAGGTCTTTCCCAGGGCTACTCTTCAAATACCGCATGATTCGATAAACAACATCCATGTGTCATGTTCTAGGATCATACATATATCGACTAACCACATTCACTGCATATGAAATATCAGGTCTTGTATGACACAGATAAATGAGACCCCCAACAAGCCTTTGATAAGCTTCCTTATTAACTGGATCTCCCGACTCAGCACATAGCTTATGATTCCTATCAATAGGTGAAACAATAGGGCGACACCCAAGCATACTTATTTCTGCCAAGGACATACTTCCTCTGGGAGAGAACTATACCATTCGAAGAACGAACAATCTCAATCCCAAGAAAGTATCAAAGAGGTCCAAAATCTTTCACCTCAAATGCCTCTCCCAGTTTTTTCTTCAAGGACTTGATTTCCTCAGCATCATCTCCGGTAATCACAATATCATCAACATAGTCGGCTAATATGGTGATGTGTGATCCTCTATGTCTATAAAACACAGTATGATCTCCATTGCACTGAGAATAGCACATACTACAAACTACAAGCCTGAATCTATCAAACCACGCCCTTAGTGACTACTTCAGACCATATAAAGACTTCTTGAGTTTACACACCTTCCTCTCAGTCTACCTGTTCTCAAAACTTGAAGGAATCTCTATGTATATCTCCTCTTGTAAATCACCATGTAGAAAAACATTCTTCACATCTAACTGATGTAGGGCTATCCAAAGTTAGTTGCACAGGAGATCAATGTTTTCACTGTACTCATCTTCGCCACTGGTGCAAAGGTCTTAGCATAGTCTATCTCATATATTTGACTATAACCTTTTGTAACCAACCGTGCCTTGTATCTCTCTATCTTTCCTTCAAGAGTTTGCTTAATCGTAAACACACATTTGCATCCTATTGCCCTTTTTCCTGCTGGAAGTAGAACAAGATCCCATGTCTTGTTCTTATGAAGTGCACTAAGTTCCTCCCTCATGCCATCCTTCTACTTAGGATCCTGCTTAGCACATCGCCAATCCTTTGGAACATGCACCGTCTGAAAAGATGCAATGAATGCTTTGTATGCAGGTGAGATCTGGGAATATGAGATGAAATTTGTAATGTCATGCTCAAAGTCATACCGGACTGGAGGCTTTCATGCATTAGCTCTAGTTTCTCTACTTTGTGCAAGTGGTAACTCTAGATGGGAGTGATTAGAATGAACATTATCACTCGCCCCAAGAGGAGGCAAGGAACTTGATGGAGAGAGACCCGAGAAGGTATTTGGGACTGGATCAACTGGCAAGGCCGGCTGTTCATGCTGTGGCTATTCCGGTTCCTGTTGTTCTAAAAACTCCGTTGATGGCTCAGGTGCTGACTACTTGTCTCTCTGCTTCTCCCCCTGTTTCCCAAAGCTTCTTCGCTGATACACCTTCAATTCTTTTGGGGCTATCACATCTCTTGCATATTATTTTGTCAGGTTTGGGCACGAAATTATCCCCATAACTCTCCTTGTTCTCTCCATCTCGACTGTCACTCTCAGTGATAGGAGAGAACTCCAAATACTGACCACGATTACCTCCACTCGTGTAATAAGGCTCAAACTCCCAGAATATCACATACATACTCACGAACAACCTTCGTTCAACTGGATTCCAGCATATATAGCCCTTTTGACTTGATGAATAGCCTATAAAGATACATTTCAATACTTGTGGATCCAATTTTCCAACTGTTGGTCTGTGATCTTGAACAAAACACACACAAACAAACACATTGGGAGACACCTTGAACTCCTGCTGACCCAAAAGAAGTTCAGCTGGAGACCTCATCCCAAGTATTCGATACGGCGTGCGATTGATGAGATACGCTGCCGTCACCATTGCCTCGCTCCACAATCCTTTTGGCATATTCATTTGAAACGTGAGTGAACGTGCTACCTCCAGCAAATGTATATTCTTCCTTTCAGCCACTCCATTTTGAGGTGGGGTTTCTGGACAAGTAGTCTAATGAAGTATCCCCTTTTTTAAGAGATACGCTTTAAACTCTTGGTTAACATACTCAGTTCCATTATCTGTTTGAAGAATCCGAACCTTTGCATCAAACTGAGTAGCAATCATCCTATGGACGAACAAGGTTTTTGGGAGTGTTCGCGCGACTGCTCGCTGTTTCCTCTTCATTCGATTCTTTGCTACATCTATATCAATTGCACGACTACTACCACAACGTCTACTATGCCATGACGAACGACGACCTCACCAAAACTCCTCCTGCTGCTGCTTCTTCCACTGGATCAGGTTATGCCTATCTCACACTTGTTGTTTGGTTAGTTTTATTATCTGTTGTTGCTTTGAACACTGAGATAGGAATGTTAGTTTCTGTCCTTCTAGAAATTTGTATAACTATAGTATTCTTGGTTACCTGCTTTATAAAAAAGGCAAAAATTCTTTCCATGATTCATCTAGTTTATTTATGGATTAAAATAATTCGAAAAATACTCATACATTTAACATTCCCAGCCTGCAAACCAAATTGGAAATCAAACATGCATGTCTCCACATGACAAGTATAGATAGATCAAGCTGATATTCAGCAACTCACATATTCTAGCCACACTTTGAGGTACTGGAGATCGACCTTGTACCGCTCGTCGTGTCAGAAGGCACGCACACACTGCTCGTACATCACCACCAGACCCGAGCACTCCCCGCCGGTCGGGAACAACTCCTGAACCCATTTGATGCAGCTGCGCGCAGATGAAGCAGAGAAGACCTACTCGTCGATTGCCTCTATCATCCTCCTGGACCAGCCAATCCATCAAACAAGGAACAAACAAGAACATCAGAGACTTGTCCCCAGATCAAGAAACCCAGACAAAACCAAAGCAAACCCAATAACCAAGAAAAGGCCTTGCCGGGGGCGGGATTGCCGTACCTCTGTTCGGTGAGGAGAGTGGCGCGCTGGGCGAGGTCGGTGTGCGCCTTGAGGGCGCGGTTTAGGAGGCCGACTTTGCGCCCGCGCTTCAGCGGCCGCACGTTCTACTTGAACGTCTCCCACTAGGTTCCCACCGCCACCAACGCCGCAACGGCGTCGCTCGCCATCAGAGCAAGCATCTCCTCGTCGAGCACCGCCAGCACTTCCGCCGCCATGTGAGGTGGATCTGGGTGCCGCTCCGAAGCCGACCGTTGGGAGAGGGGAGGATTCGAATTCGAGGGATGTGACCGTTGAGTTGAGGAGCGGACGCTGCCCCGGGTTGGGTTTTTGTAAAAGGATTGGGCTTATGTTGATTTGGGCTTAAAAAACTGTGTGGGCCCGGATCCACGAGGCCACAGTGTGATCATCTCTAATCTTGTGTAGTTTAATTATTTTGATAGTTTTTGGCTCATTTGCTAATTCTAGCTCCCCGGAGTGGCACAACAGTGGCAGCAACACATGCTCTATCGCGTCCACACTGCTCGGATGAGTCGTATCCCCCTCGCAGTATGGGCCCTGTCGTGTCCCCACTGTTCGGATACCCTCGCGGCACGGTAGCAGGGAAAACCAAAAAGTTGGGGTGTACAATAGTGACACTATTTATACAATCAAGCGGCGTTTTTCCGATTCCGTCCTGTGGTGGCGTGGATTCATGCACTGTAGAATATGTTTTTCACCAATTCCATACGGTGGTCGTGTGGTAAGTCTGCTGCCGCGTGATAGGGGCACAACAGAGGGAATCCAAGTAGTGGGGACGCGACAGTGGGTATATGTCACCTGTCGGCATGTCTATGATGCTATTTTTGCTCATTCTCTTGCGAAAAGGACTATTTTTACTATTTTGTTGCGCAACAATACAATTTTAGCCAATAACTCGTTATTCTTCGTGCAGCAAAAAATACTATACTATGCAGAACAATGGTAGGTGAATGCTAAAACTGCCGCTTCGAAACAACATTTTTCTTCCAAACCTCAAATTGCTGACCAATTACTAGATTTGATGACCAGCAGACTCCAGAGTTGAAATCACCCTATGCTCACTACATCAGCTGATCTCAACATGGACAGCACAGATATGAGATAACCTCACCCAGATCAATTTTATTTTTTGATAAGTGAAAAAGGTCAAAAGTGGTTCTGAGAAATGAGCAATTCTCTAAATATGTGTTACCAAACGTAGAACATAAAATGAAAGCAGTATATCCCTGTAAAAATACAGTAGCATCATACCATAACAGTTTCAATGTTCATGATTGTGTGAGCAGTCTACTGAACGAAAGTACATCTAATGAAGCACAGAAAATTTTCATATGAACGAATAGTCTTGGTTTATCAAATCACATGAATATCTTCCACGAGAAATATCAACCAAATAGAGTATAAATTATCTAGATCATGCTTTTCCATAATTCATACATCATGAACTCAACTTAAGGATAATTCATACATCATGAACTCAACATAAGGCAAGCTTCATAAGCACTGAACTTCCACTCGCAACAAAATTTCAATCGAACTTATCACGCTCTTTGTTGCATCTAGAAGCATTTATCTAAGAGTAATCAAATTTCCATAACACCTGATATAATAGGTTTTTGCCATACCATTACAACTGGTTAAAAATAGTAACAACTACCGGTTGCTGAATTAGACTATGAACAGACAATGGTCTAGCATAAAACGCCTCATGGCCTTCTTTGTGACTGCAGCCGCGAAGGGTCCACAAGGCCTTCCAAGACAACAAGCTGATCAAGCAGCGCAAACTTTTCCTCCTCAAGAGTTTTCACTTCCTCTTCTGCCATGCCCAATTGTTTGTCCAATGTGAAGCTTTCTTCCTCCAAAAGCAGGTACTTCCTCCGTAACGCCCGATATTCATCAGCATCAGCAGGACCAGAATCTGGAAGGGAACCTGGTGTTCCTCTATCAGCTTGTGACGTGGGAAGCCATGGTTCATTCTTGAAGCTTCTTTTAGGTGGCTTCTGTACCTTGCCCGATGAATGTGGAACCTCCTTCCGCAGCAGTTCAGGTTCAGCTTTTAGCTGACCTGAAGGCAAAGGTCGATACACAACCTTCCTCTTATGTGTCTTTGGGGTGGAGAACTCCTCTCGTGGCATACCTCTAGGGTCTTGCATTCTCTCAGGCCACGCCTCCTCACCTGATGAATACAACTCAAGTCAACAACTACTAAAACAGTAATATAAATTGATAAATAATAGGAATAAGTCCATTTGAGACCCTTCAACTATTGCTTAAGTCTAGAAATCAACCTCTAACTACAAAACCAGGTAACTTACCCCCTCAACTATCGAAACTGGGCACTTTTCAGCCCTAGGCTGATTTCGTCTGTGGTTTTTGCCATGCTTTCAGCCACGTCACTGGTTTCTGACTGACATGGCAGTCCGATTAGCAAATAAATTAAAAAACGATGATGGCCCAACCGTCAGCCCCTATCTCTCCTATTTTCCATTCCTCTTCTTCCCTCTCTTCTCTCCCTCTCCCTCTCAACTGCTGCCATGGCTGCTTCTCCTCCACGCCTCTCCACCACCTCTAGCCCTCCTCCACCACTCCTTCCCACCTCCTCCTCCATGGCTGGTGGCCATGAGTGTCGCTGCCACCCACAGCCCACCCAAAACAGCCGCTGCCAGAGCTCATAAGGTTAGAGTTGGTGCCGCCGCCAAAGAAGACAGTGTGGTCGAGATCGAGGTTCTTGGCAGCGCTTAAGGGCGGAAACTGGACGCCCACGACCCGGGTCGTAGGAGTTGAAGACAATGCCGGATTGCCTGTACTGCGCCATTAGAGGTGGTGCTTGTGCTCATGCTAGACCACCATGGACGGAAGGGAGGGAGAGGAATGCTTACATGGCAGGAGCGGTGACATGTACCTTATCCTCTCCCTAGATGAGGACGACGGTGTTCACGCCATGTTCTGGTTGGTTTGAGCAATTCGTCGAGCATGTGGTGAATGGCCTGGAGAACAACACCTCCTCCATTGACATGGACTTCAGTGACAGCAACGGCGGGGACTGTGCCTCGGCAGATGGGTGGACGGCCGAGCAGAGAATGAGGCTGCGGTGAAGCAGCGTGTCGCTGATCTTGGTCGGCGCCAAAGACGAGCTTGATTTGTGCAAGGATGGTGAATGCCGCCCGCGCCAGCGACAAGACAGCGGCATCGAAGGTGCAGCCCAGAGGGACATCTGCTTGAGGTGCTTCACCTCCTACTTCTTCGAAAATATCAGCTGCTGCTGCTCAGCCGCCACCGAGATCTTGCTCGCTGAGAGGCTACGGCGATGGTATCCGCCGCTGCCGCCGCATTGGAGTAGCTTCTGGAGACCGTACTCGGCCTCTGCTAGCTCCTCTGAGGCTCAGCGGAGCACGGTGGTACTAGCCAATTGCTTGTCCATCTTTTGAGCCCTCATGTCCATCTCCTTCCATGTCGCCGCCCAGTGGCGACGGTCACAGCCAGTGTCAACGAAGTCCAAGAAGGCGTCTCTGAACTTGCAAAGGCAGGGATTAGCGCAGCACGCAGCGACGGACTCGAACGCCACGCGGAGCGCGTCCACGAGCTCAACACACGCGAGGCCGAGGAAGGTGTCGTCGTCGGAGACGACCTTGCGGACGCTGTCAAGCTCATGCTTAGCTCCAGCGACCACGTGCACCTGCGCTGTCATGCAGCTTGTGCACGTGTAGGGTCACCGAGGGTCCAATGTGGGCTGCCACTCGTGCAGCATGTGCATCGAGGCTGGTCTTCGCCGTCGACTCCAGCCACTAATACCATCAGCGATGAGGGAGGCAGAAAGCAGAGAGAGAAAGCGGAGGAGGAAGAAGGGTGATGTATCAAAACCACTTACACGTATGCGCCACGTCATGCCAAAACCAGGGTTGGATGGGTCGGGGGTCGGTTGCACTGGTTTCAATAGTTGGAGGTCCCAAATCAAATAGTTTTACAGGGTGGAAAACTGAACTTTTTCCTAAATAATATAGCAGGCGATTTGATAGGATTAAACAGCATTCAGCACTATGTGGAACACTTCTATTTCAGGTGTCCCTCGAACAGCTCAGCTTTTTGTTACATTCTACGATCAGCACGACAAGGTATGCCCAAACGCACAAAAGTAAATCTTCAGAAACTATGAGCCAGGGAACGAATCCTGTGAAGTGAAACCACATAATATCATCATATCATCCCCGTTCAATAGGAGAAGTGAAGGGCTTCGTTATTTACTATTTGTTCTTATTCAATCTGTTAACTTTCTGATGTTTTTTTCCTTGAAAAAAAAAACCTTTCATCATCATATCATCCCCGTTCAATAGGAGAAGTGAAGGGCTTCGTTATTTACTCTTTGTTCTTATTCAATCTGTTAACTTTCTGATGTTTTTTCCTTGCAAAAAAAAAAACTTTCTGATGTTTTCCTACTCATCCACGATTCAAGTTCGTAGCTTCATCGGCACCAAATCGCGGAATTTCACGGCAACATGTGCGACAGATGCCGGCTTGAAACAACCTCGAGCGGCGTCGAACGCACTAGGGGAGGGCACGAGATTTCTACCACATTCATCTATATGAAGATAAAATCCGCCGAAATCAACCGAAGTTGGGGAAGGGAGCAGACCGGAAGGCGGCAATACACCACGAATCCACCGCTCTGTACTCTACGCCAGAGGAAATCTGGAACGAGATGGGGGAGACGGAAAAGGTTGCTTACTTGTGCTCGTCCTTCTAGGGCACGGGGATCCGGGAACAGAGGAGAAGCCCTGGTCCCGGCTGCTCGCGGCGGACGGACTCCGAAGGGATGGCGGGTGCCGGCCTTGCGCGCGCGGAGGAGGGTCGCCGATCTGGCGCGTCGGCTCGGCCGGCGCACGCGTTGCGGTGCGGTGGAAGGGACGAAGGCCCGGAAGGAGAAGAGTTGTTGGCGGTGGGTGGGGGCAGTAGAGGAGGCGCCGTACGGGGGCAGACCGTGAGAAGGAAGGAACTGTGGCCTCGCAGGCCGGCGGAGTACGCGCGGCCCGCAGTTGGATGGTTAAGTGATATCTTGGCCGTTTGGTTCATGTCATATATTCTGGTGTTAGTAAAATTTTGTAAGCGATTTCCTCGTCCTTAATTTTTGGTGTGCGTGTGATATTAAATTTTGTTTGTATTACTAAATTTTTATTAATATTACTAAATATTAATAGTACATGAAATGAAATAATAGTTAAATCATTTGTATTATCAAAATTTTGTTAACACGAAACGGTAATCCATTTTTATTAGTACAGACGCTTGTCCAGCCCCACGTGCCGGGCTCGTCGGTTGGGACGTGCCGAGGTGGGGAACGACGTGGCGGGCCTGTGCGCTCCCCACGTCGGTGGCGGAAGAAACAATCTCTGCGCCTGCGTTTCGCGCACCACCGGGTTTTGTGTTGTGCCAGTCCGGTCCCTCCTACAGCTGACACGTCCTCACGTCGGTGGCATCGATTTGCGCTGGGCCTGGCACTAGCTTGGACTTTTCCCCTTGCGAGATGGATCCGACCCGTGTATATACGACAGGACCAAACAGTAAAAAAAGAAGAAGAAGAGAACTCCGATCACCATAAGGAGGAATGACCGGTATCAAAAGAAGTTAGTGTGTATTAATTGTCATGAAAAAATTCTTCTGATTATATAGGGGTGGCTATTTATAACCTTCCGACCGGCGTACATAAGATTATAAGTCTACTCTTAAAAAGACCCTATGTCTATAGAGGCCACGGGGGCTTTTTTTTTCCTACACGTAGCCTTAGGTCTATGGTGAACCCTCCTGATCTTAGTCCGTCAGCCTGGTACACTCGGTCCACTGGTGCTCTTCTCCCTTCGCACCGTGCAAGGTGCCACAGGCCGAGGGGTCCTGGGCACCCTTCGGCGCCCACGAGGTGACCCTAGGGGTCTCCTCATTCCTGGATCTATGGTGTTCGACAGCCTTCAGGTGGCCTTCATTCCTACTCTGGTGCCCTCCGAGGGCCGATTGTGGGCCCTCGTGAGCCTCCTGGTGGTTTTCGCGCGCCATTCGTCCCCCAAGGTGTACTAAGTACACTCGGGAGCCCCTGGCCGCACCTCCAGCTCATCCCTCTTAGGCCTCCTAGTGGCATTCGCTCGCCTTTCGGCTGTCGGCCCTCGTGGGTCTCCTGGTGGTCTTCCCGTGCACTTCGGGGCCCTCCCGAAGGCCTGCTTAGTACCCTCAGGGGGGAAGGGGCCTTGTCGCACCATCGACCCATGGCCCTCGGGGAGGCCTTCTTGCGGTCTTCGCTGGGTCGTTGGGGCTGGTGGACCACCCCTATGACAAGCTCCTCGCAGTCGAGGCCCTGCTTTGTCATGGCTGAAACCGTGCCTTTTTCCTAAAGGGTCCACACACACCGTCCCCTTCGGTCTGGTGAAGCGTGCTTTGTGCGGACCCTCCTGCAATGCGCGAGCCGCTCCTGTTGGTATGATGGCGCATTGGTGCCGCGCACCATGATACCGGTAGTTGGCAGTAATGGCATTTCTTTGAACCGTGTGAGCAGCGGTTGCTTGGCGTGCGCCATAATGCCAGTGGGTGGCAATAATGGTGCCCCTCGGACCGCATGACAGTTGAGGGGGGATGTTGTGCGCGGACGTGTCACCAGCTAACTAGCTCGTGTCTCTTTGGCTTCCACCCCTTGTCCCCTTGCGGTCCTGGCAATTATAAAAAGGGGGTTGTCGGTGTATTAGAACCGATCTTACGTAAAGATTATTTGATTCGGGGGGTCTCCTAGAGATGAAATCACGCAGAGTAGTTGACACGGGATGTTTAGACAGGTTCAGGCCTTCTCCGGAGAGAATAATAACCCTAATCCTGTGTGGTGTGGTATTCTTTAATGATCGAGTAAGAAGCTAAGACTATTACAGAGAATCGAACCCCCTTCTCTACTCGCCCTTGATGCCCTTATATAGTCGTGAAGGAGTAGCCGTTTTGCCCTGCGGAAGAGGCGCCTTAATTGAGCCGAGAATGGGCGTGTGATGGCGAATTACTGGCGCATTGGCTTCCACGCCGTCCGCCATTATCATTCAAAGATAATGGGGTATTTAAGCACAATTACTACGCGGGATAGTAGTGCGTGCGCACTGCTCGATTCCTTAATCAATTGGACCCACTCACTGTAGGTTTGATTATAAGGTGGTCGTAGTTTACCCGGTCGTAGAAGGACTTACGACCGGCAGCGATCGTAGAAGGACTTGCGACTATGTAGTGGTCGAGAAAGACTTACGACCATGTAGTGGTCGAGAAAGACTTACGACCACAATATAGTCGTAGCAAGACTTACGACTATAGGGGTGATTGTAGAAGATCTTACAATCATTTGGTAGGCCTCTCCTTATAGATATAAGGGTACTTCTGGGACTATGTGACATCATATTTACCCATAATAAGAATTATAGATAAAAGATAAAATGAGGATTATTAGATCCTCGCCATCTAGCCCCACTTCAAGTGAAAGTAACTTACTTGGTAAAGGTTTCAGAATGGACTTACGACCATGAGAATGTCGTAGAATGATAGTCGAAGGAAAAACTCCTCGACATTTGAGTCTTTGCTTTGACCAGAATTTGCTTGGTCGGGAAGGTTGTTTACGACTATCAAAAAGTCATAAAACCCTACGACCGTCGGTGGTCGTAGTAGGGAATCGGAGAAAAACTCTTCCGATTGATACTTCCTTCGACTAGAAAGACTTGGTCAAGAATGTAATTTCGCTTGGAGGTGACAATACGCACCTATTTTTCTCGAACGGACCATCCGGGAATTGCAACCGCTCTCATAGACTTGTCCGATGAAGCGGTTCCTCGGCTGTACAACCATCTCTCATAGACCTATAGCCGAGACGGTTTCCAAGCGGCGAGATCGTGGTTATAAAACTTACCAGAGGTAGACTTGGATTTTTACCTTTCCCCAAATCACTCCATTGTTCTTCGAGCTCTTGCTTTCTCCATCCTCGACTAGGTTTCATCTTCTCGCCGCTAACCCAATTAAAAACTTCTTGCTTCGGTTTAAATGGCCAAGAGAGTTTCGAATGGGAGGAATCGGAGATGGATGCGCTAAGATCAAGATCTTGGTCGATGTCGGAAGATTCGAGAAGGCTCGTGAAGTGGATTCCAACTATCGGGCAAGACGGCCATCGGGGAAAATGGGCAAACCGCCTTCCAAGCGTATTGTGAGTGCGGCCTTCGATTGCTCGCCCACCCTTTCTTCTGTAGTACTCGAACACTTTGGGGTGGAACCGGTGAACTTAGGTCCCAATTCCATTACCATGTTGAGTGTGTTCGTATATCATGCGAGGCGCACTGGGATTCCGACGGATCTCGAAATGTTTCAATATTATTATGAGATGGCTCGACAAACCGAAATCGCGGAAGTGCGATTCAAGCTCCACGACTCAAGTCGAAGGAGTATATTCAGAGTTTCACCCGGTCTTCGTGGCGGGTGGAGGAAGAGGTGGTTCTCTACCGAAGGTCACCTCGAAGACACCTTTCTTTCGCGGAAGGTCGCTGAAAAGAAATCTTCATGGGACTCAACCTCGAAGATATCAATGGATTAGCCCTTATATTCAAGCTATTAAGGACTTGAAGGAAGAAGGGCTGACCGGATGGCATGTGGTGAAGGATTTCATCACACGCCGAATTAGTCCTCTGAAGAAACGAGCATCTCCTATGTGGAGGTACTCGGGAAGAGGAGACCCCACCAGAGACTACGAGGAGGGTAAGTAATTGTCGACTTAGCTCTCGGTTTGGTCTTTCTCAACCTTGTCTAATGTTCTTATCTGTTTAAACAGATCTTTCACAGGCTGAGGTTGACTCTAGAGTCAGACTCATCTGCGAGAAGTCTCCACCACTCCGAGGGGAGGTTCCTCAAGTCATTGCGGCTTTGTCCGCAGATGAAAGGATAGAGCGCCTAAAGGTAATCAAAAAGTTGATTCTTTCTTTAGGACTTTATAGTCGTAGAAGATACTTACGACTAAAGATGATCGTAGAATATCTTACGATCAGGAAAGAGTCGTAGAAAAACTTACGACTTGGTACTTGTCGTAGAAAAACTTACGACTAATTAGTCATTCTTCTTTTACGCTTTGCTTTACGTAAAGTAGGCATGGAAAATCGTCGGTGACGACGAAGAAGTCGATCTTGATGACTATTGGCTTTGGGTTGTCGAAGACAAAGGCTCGGCCTCCTCCAAGAGACGCCGACTTGTAAAATCTGCCGACAAAGGGGAGCAAGCTCAAGCTCTGGTCTTTCGACTGCACCCTCTACAGACTGCGCGGTGTAGTCAGATATCTGCCGAGGCCGCAGCCTATCGGGCCGAGGAGGTTGAGGCGGTGAATCTCTTAAGCGCAAACCTCGCAAGGCTAAGGTATCCTTCGTTATGACAAAGAATCTTTCGCAGCTTCGCCACTCCTAGTTTTGTTAGGCAACCGAAAAGGAGAATTGGAAAGATTTTGTGTTTTTATGAAGGACGATGTCGCATCAAGACAACTCGCAATCGAGGGCGATCTTGCTTTTGGAATGGTCGAGACTGATTTCGGCCATCCAGAGAAACAGGAAACCAGAGCTCTGGTTCCTGTCCAAACTCTGACTGGGCGTGTCGTAAATCGAGCCGATTGTTGAACCTCGACCAGACGTGGTCGTGGAGAAGAAAAGGTCCTCCGTTGGGAGGATTGCCCCAAAATTCTGGTTAAGACCGAGTGCGAGGTATGTGAAATTTACTAAAGTGTAAGAACGACATTTACCTTTTCTTTTCACAACCTCGATTTGCTTTTCTTTATTTCACCGACTTCTTGGTCCGGGAATGCTTAGTTGATAAGTCCATTGCCATCCCTTCACTCATCGAGGAGGTGGCAATGGAGGTGGTCAAGCATCACCCTTGGCCCAGGTGGCCGATGAAGTCGAGACTCCCAGAGTGACTCCCACATCTGCTGAAGTTGTAGCTACGACCCTTGAAGTAGCGGCTGTTACCGTTGAGGTGACCGCTACGACTGCTGAGGTCGTAGAAACAACAAGGGCAGCTGTGGAAGCCTCTGGTCAAGGCGGTGACCAGCTTGTGCACCGCTTTGGGAAGGAAATTGTAGGAGACGTTCCTTCCCCTACCCAAAGGGAAGTTAGAGAACCAGAAGGAGAAAATTTCAACTTCTGTGGTGACTTCTTTGGGCCTGCCTCCGTCGTAGGGTCCTCTGCTTACAGATCTCGTGACCGAGTCCCCCATCCCAAAGATATTCCCAATACGGAGAATACTTTTGATAACGAGCGCCTCGAGAAGGTGTGGTGGGACAAAGTCGCGAGGATAGATAAGCTGCAGAACCCGAACCTTGTATATTCGATGTTTGCTAGGACGACTATGAATGTAAGTATCTTCAAAATACTTATATATGTGACTTTCCTTCTCTTCTCACTGTTTTCTTTTTGCAGAAAGCTCTAGAGCAAATTGCTGTTGTCGGTGAGTATCATCGACAACTTTTAGAGCTAAGACAGGAGAAAGAACTACTCTGTGCAGAGGCAGAGAGATGGTAAGTCATTTATCATTCATAATTGTTTTCGACTTAAATACTCGTATAATGTTTTACGAGAATAGTCATGGAAGAAACTCATGACAAAGTACTAGTCGTAAAAGCTTACGACTACTTACAACCTGTAGTGGTCGAGAAAGACTTACAACCATATCGTAGTCGTAGAAAAACTTACGACTAGGTCAAGAGTTGTAGAAGTACTTACAACCATTGGTGATGTTTATCTTCGTTCTCGTTCTTTGTAGGTTAAGCGGTGATACGAAGACCTTAGTGACTCACTCAACTATGAAAAAGAAGAGTCGAGGAGGCTAAGGAACGAAGTATTAGTCCTCTCTGATAGACTTCGAGACTCTCTGCATCTAAAAGATTGCAGGAAAAAATAAACGAGAAGTTCGAACTTAAGACTGCTTTTGATCTTTAACCTTTACCCGACTCTCCTTTCTTCTCCAGATAAAGAAAAAGAGATGCGGAAGCTTCAGACCGAAGTTCAAGAAAAAGCTTTGGTCATTCAGGAGTTTTCCCGTATTACCGCGAATAAGGATCAAGAACTCGAGGGTCTTAGAACTCAATTAACAGGTAAGTAATTCTTTACCTGTTATCCTTTTTGAGTATTTTCCCTTTTCTAATGCCAATTTCTTGTTTAGAAATTGCTGTCCAATTGAGAAGCCTCGAGGCTGAAATCCAAGAAAAAACCTTGATCTACAATGAGTCCATCCGCATCGCTAAGATGAATGCAGAGGACATCAGAGCATGGGAGAAAAAGCACACTGAAACCATTGCTTCCCATCGAGAAGAGGTTAAGAAACTGGATTCTCAATTAGTAGGTAAGAAATGCTTTTACCTATAATTATCTTTGTGTTATCTTCCTCCATAAGTTTATTTTCGTTTGACCGATTTTATTCTTTCGTAACAAGTGGTGAAAACAAGAAACTTGCGAGGCTTCGACTTGTACCCAACAGAGATGGAGTCGATGAAGACTAGTCTTCAAGGCAACATCACTCTCTGAACAATGTGCTTAGTGAGCTACATTCGAGGGAAAACTCCTCGAGAAGATACCATAGCCGCCACACAAGTACCATTGGGGAACAAGTCAAAAATTGCAAGAAATGGTGACCACTCAAGACTAATCTGTCAATCAATAAGGAGGCAATCGAAGTCGCAGTAAGTTACGCTTTGGCGAAACTTAAAGCTCAAGACCCCGCCTTAATGTTAAACCAATCGGCCGACTTCGATATCCCGAATCGAGGCAAGTCGTTTGATTGAGGAAATCGTCGATTGGCAAAAGGTGGCGGAGGAAATGCAACTAGGCTCTCCCCTTGAGTAATCTTGTAACTACCTTGTAAGGCGCACAATTTACATTGATGAGTAATATATGATCCATCTTATTTCCTGAAAATCATCTTGTCGAGTAGTTAGTAACTCAAAAGATAATAAACGAATGAAAGACTAAGAATTGAAGTCAAATTAATAACTTTATCCTAGCCCCCGACTATTTGCTTAGATTGTTTAGACAATCTAAGTAAATAGTGTTTGAAATGGGGTTTCTGAAAACAAAGAGAGGTTTGTTTAACTTATAGTTTTTGTTATGGTTGTCAAGCACTTGGTCGAAAGAGTAGAAACGACTCGACACTAGGAAGTTCTTTCTAGTGGGCAAGACCACGTGCAGAGAGAAAAGGCTTCGACTAGGTGATGTTACCATCTCCGACTAGTTTAATCAAACCAAGAACAGCAACTTGAGTTAAGCAAACGTCTAGAGGACTTTAATAATTCGTTCGCCCTTTTCTGATGGACTCGATAAGTCTTTTCCAGTAGCAAAAAGTAGGAGACTGAGCAGCGCTAGGAAGTTCCTTCTAGTGGGCAGGACCACATGCAGAGAGGAAAAACTTCGACTAGGTGTGTCTCTTCCTTCGACCAGTTCAAACGAAACGAGTACATCAAAGGTGGTCGAATAAATATATCAAGTGTACTCTTCTTAGAATATTTTTTGAAAATCACTGAAAAAATAAACTAAGATTGAGAGAGTTGGCTCTGAGAACATTTCGACTGGATAAAACCCGAGCTCTTTGTATTGGCTGAAAAATGAGTAACGAGTCGATGCTAGGAAATTCCTTCTAGTGGGCAGAACCACATGCAGATAGGAGAAGTTTCGACTAGATGATGTTACTTGTTTTTCGACCAGTGTAAAGAAAACTAGGTGTTTTTGTATCATAGTCGAAAGATTAAAAAAGCACTACTCAAAAAATAAGGCAAGAGAAGTAGAAAGAACCTGGACTTTTATTGCCTGAGAAATTGGTCACACATAGAATTTGCGTAACTGGTCGATGTTCCAAGAGTTTGAGAGAACCTGTCCATCTTCCATCGCTAGTCGTACCGACCCTGGCCGGGTTACTTCGACCACTGTGTAAGGACTTTCCCATTTGGGGGAAAGTTTATTCCGATTAGTCTTGGATTGGGAGAGCCTCAATACCAAGTCACCTACAGCAAGGCTGCGAGGTTGGACCTTACGATCATAGTATCTCGCGCAGGCTTGTTGGTAGGCGCCGAACGGATTAAGGCTAGGTTTCTCCTTTCTTGAGTAGGTTAATGTCATCCGCTCGAAGTTGTTCTGATCCGAGTTGTTGAAAGTTTCAACTCGTGTCGACTGTAATTTTAGCTCCGAGGAAGCATGGCTTCGCCCAAACACTAGAAAAATGGTGTTTCTCCTGTTGCTCGATTGGTGGTCGCATTTAACCGCCCATAACACGGAGGGTAATTCTTGTACCCAAGCCCCCGAGCGCTTAATAAGCTGGTCGAAGACTCGGG
Organism: Hsuehochloa calcarea; assembly: GCA_036346395.1. Classification (NCBI taxonomy): domain Eukaryota; kingdom Viridiplantae; phylum Streptophyta; class Magnoliopsida; order Poales; family Poaceae; genus Hsuehochloa; species Hsuehochloa calcarea. Next base: position 9,507,882 of record CM070596.1, on the reverse strand, counting down.
TTTTAATTCCTCGCATTATTTGGCCGTTTGCACGTTCGACCGCCCCGTTGCTTTGAGGATGTGCAACAGAAGCATAACATAATTTGGTACCCAACTCGTCGCAAAATTTCGAAATTTTGCACTTGCGAATTGTTTACCATTATGCGTAATTATCCGACTTAACTCCAAATCGGCTAATTACGCATCTCATCATGAACCTTTTGTCGCTTCCGATGTTATCCGATTCTGAGTTCACTTCAATCCATTTTGTGAACGTGTCAATAGCCACAAAAAGGAATTCGAAACCTCCTGGAGCTTTGGGAAACGGTCCTAGGATATCGAGACCCAGTCGCAAAAGGCCAAGAAAGAGGTATTATGCGTAATGCTTGATTTGGTTGGTGTATTTGTCTACCATGAAATTGGCACTTGAACACACTTTTTAACCACCTCTTTAGCATCATACAGGGCTGTAGGCCAGTAAAAACCTTGTCGAAAGGCTTTACCAACCAAGGTTCTGTAGGAAGCATGTGTCCCACAGATGCCCTTGTGTATATCATGAAGGAGTGTTATTCCTTCGTTTTATGGAATGCATCGCATGAGTATCCCTTGGGTTCCTCGTTTGTAGAGGACTCCTTCGACCAAAGTATACGTTTTGGCTTTTCGGGATAAACGATCTGCCTCAAGATCATCTTCGGGTACGGAACCCTTGCGAAGATACTCGTAGATGGGAGTCATCCAGATATCCTCGTAGTCTAATGAGGCCATCTCAATAGGAGGTGTCTCTGGTTCTTCGACCAGAGACGGCTTTTGGAGTTGCTCCAAGAAAACCCCTTTTGGTACCGTAGATCGGGAAGAAGCCATCCGAGCAAGTTGGTGCATGAGGAAATTATCCTTCGAGGATGAATTGTACCTCGAAACCTAAAAATGCTTTTCTAGCTTGCGAACTTCCGATAAGTATTGAGACATTGTCGAGCTAGAGCACCGGTACTCTTTCCGACTTGATTCACGACTAGTTGAGAGTCTCCTCTCACGAGTAGTCGATTTAATTGAGAGTGCTTTCGCACTCGTATGCCGCCTAGCAAACCTTCGTACTCGCCACATTATTAGTGGCACGAAAGTTTAATTGTATGTCATACTTTAAGGTTTCTCGGTAGGAGATACCAGACCACCTGACCCGAGCCACTTAAAGTAAGTGACCCGTCAAAGTACATCATCCATTGGTCGTGGGAATCGTCTTCGGGATCTGAGCAGTTCAGATTTGTCCATTCGGCGACAAAGTCCGCCAAGATCCGGGATTTTATGGCGTTCGGGACACGAATGGAGGTCGAACTCCCAAGTTCGATCGACCATTTTGCCATGCGCCCCATTGTTTCCTTATTATGGAGGATTGCTCCCAAAGGAAACTCGGACGACCTGACTATTTTGTGCTTTGAAAATAATGCCGCATTTTCTCAAGACATGAGGAGGGCATATAGAAGTTTTGGACCCGAGGTAACGCTCCTTAGGCCCGTGTAAAACTTCGCTAACGTAGTAAACCGGTCGTTATGCGTTTTCTACGACTAGTATCTGCGTTCTTCGCCTGTGGCGTGGCGACTAGGTAAATTAAGAGCGTCTCTTCCGGCTTTGGAGAAACCGAGCAGAGCACTCGAAAGATACCTCTTGACATCCTCAAAGCGCTGTTTGCCTCATTCGACCACTCAAAACCTTCATGTCTCCGAGAAGTTTAAAGAAAGGTAGTCCTTTTCTCCTAGTCGTGCGATGAAACGACTTAAAGCCGCCATGCACCCAAGTGAGTTTCGGACTTCCTTTTTGTGTTTGGAGGACGATCGGAGGATGGCCTTTATTTTTTCAGATTTGCTTGATTCCTCGTTCGGATACTAGGAATCCAAGCAATTTTCTCAAGAAATTCCAAAACACACTTCTCTGGATTGAGTTTTTAGCGGTGCTTTCGAGGTTGTCGAATGTTTCTTGTAGGTCGCTGATATGATTAAGTCTCTTAATGCTTTTACGACTAGATCATCAACATAGGCTTCCAAATTCGGCCTAATTGAGATGAAAAAGTCGATTGCATTAGGCGTTGAAAGAAGCACCGACATTCTTTAGACCAAATGGCATTTTGACATAGCAAAAGGTACCAAATGGAGTAATGAATGCGGTCTTTTCTTCATCGTTTAAACACATATTGATCTGGTGGTATCCAGAATATGCATCTAAAAAACTTAATATCTCACAACTTGCAGTAGAATCAACCAGCTGATCGATACGAGGTAAAGGAAAATCATCTTTTGGACAAGCTTTATTAAGATCAAGAAAGTCCACGCATACGCCATTTGCCGCTTGACTTTTTGACCATTACAGGTTAGCCAACCACGGGTGGTTGACTTCTCTTATAAAGCCTGCTTTAAGTAGCTTATCCAACTCTGATTTAATAGCATCTCGTCGATCAGGGGCAAATCTCCGTAATTTTTGTTTTACAGGTACTTTATCAGGCCGTAAAGCTAGCCTGTGCTCGATCACCTCCACGGGACTCGGGCATGTTGGATGCTTGCCACGCAAAGACATCTGCGTTAGCTCGGAGGAAGGTAATGAGGGCGTCTTCCTATTTGGGGTCGGAAGTCTCCCGATGAGCGATCTTCGAGGGCTCTTTGCGTCGGAGGAACCTCTTTGACTTGGTCGTTCGGCTTTGGTGTAGCTTTTAGGCTTCGACTTGCTAGTCGGTCGACTTTCATCTCGAGTTGGTATTTGACCAACCATCTCGAGGATCGACGGCCGTCATGACTATACGCCATCTTTTGTCACATCGAATGGTGATCACTCCTTTGGGACTGGCATCTTAAGACATTGATACCCGTAATGAGTAGCCATTAAGAATTTTGCCAAAGTTGGTCGTCCGAGTATGGCGTTATATGCCGATCGAAATCGACCACATCAAAGGAGACTTTCTACGTCACGAAATTACTTGGTGAGCCAAATGTTAAAGGAAGAGAAACTTGGCCAATAGGTTTGGTGAAGACCCGATGCGATTCCATGAAAGGAGTATCGCATCGCCTTACCTTTGTCCACGGGTACTTGCATCTCGTCTAGGGCATTAGTAAATAATATGTTCAAAGAATCGCCACCATCAACCAACACTCGATTGACCCGACGGTTGTTGATGGTGGGTTCACCACAATCGGATATCGACTGATCGACTCGTAGTGATTGGGCGATCATCCTTCTCAAAAGAGATGGTAACTTAGACCACTTGGTAACTTATTGTGAGAGGAGTATGTATGGAATTTACCTCTCGTCCGTGACTTTAAGTTGTCGCTTGGAGTCGTATCTCGATGATCCTCCGTAGATGTGCTCAACGGTATGTTGCGGATCTTGAACAGCATCTCCTCATCATCCGACGACTTTTGGCCACTCGTATGTCCTACCCGCCGAGAGTAGGGAGTGGTGCTTTGTCGTTGTAGTAGTCCTCGAGCTTTCTTTGGAAAACTTCGGCGATTCTGAGAGGTCATGTCCTTCCTTTTATAAAAAGGACACCACCTTGGTTTGTCGCTCCTACGATCGGGCGCTTACCTTTGCCTTGATCGAGTACGACTTGGTGGTTTGGGGCTCTCCATCTTTCACGGCGGAACCTCCTTGGAACCACCGGTTTGTGGTTTTTGACTTTTATTTTCTTTTGGACTTTTTGCTTTTTATCCTTACCAACTTCACGGCTCTCGAGGAGTATATGTTTCTCGATCGATAGTGTTGTTCCACTGACCGCCTCGTAAGCGATTGCATATCGATCGCCATCTCAAGAGTTCTAACATGATGTTGGGAGGATTCAAAGCAATATCCTCCGTTATTCTTCTCTGCGGACTCCTTGCTTAAAAGCCACGATCACGGAGGAATCAGAAATTTCCGGATTGAGTTACGAACGACTAAAGCGTTTGATGAATTGACGCAAAGTCTCGTTGTTGTTCGCTTATCCGGCAAGTCGTCTTCTTTTCGGGACGGTTGTATGTGCCTTGGAAATTCGCTTTGTAGAAGATCGCAGAGGTGTTGCTAAGAGTAGATCGACTCGAGTGGTTGGTTTAATAACCACGATCGGCGGATCCTTCGAGTCTGATCGGAAGGTAATTCGCCATTACATGCTCTCCTCCTCCTGCTGCTCGGACAGCTGTTGTATAGATCTGAAGAAATTCGATGGGATTTTGAGATCCATCAAATTTCTCCATGTTCACTGGCCGAAAATGAGGTGGCCAGCGAACTGCTCGAAGGTCAGGCGAAAATGCCCGGCATCCGGTAATCACTTCTTGACGCCTTCTTTGTAGGAAAGAAGGGTTAATGTCACCAGGTGATCGTATACGACGATACCCGTGAACAGTGACTGCTACGTAGTAGGTCTCAGTTCTACGAGGAGAATACTCCTCGTATTCCACTCGTTGTGAATTTCTTTGTCGAAGTGGTGAATGATCACCTCTCCGAGGGGCTTCTTGATCTTCAGCTGATCGAAAGGTATTTCTCCGAATAGGGGATCGATTCGACTTATGGCCGTGTCGATTCCTACGAGAAAATATTCGATTGGTAGTAGCCGAGGAAGTCGTATTCTCGCGACTACCGAATGTTGTCGATGAGGTACCTCCGATCTTGTCATCACGGTTCAAGTCTTTGCGTAATCTCTTCAAAGAAAGAGATCGTACCTCGCGCTCGAGCAAGCTCTTGGTTTGGGATTCTCGAGTAGGTCGTTGATGTCCCGGAGTTCTTGTACCTCCTCCGATCGATGTTGAATGCGCCAGTGCAGTTCTTACGATCGCAATTTTCTTTCTTCGACGACATCAAAATCCTCCTCATCGGTCTTTGAGGCCTTCTTAGTGAAGTGCGAGAATGTCGAGGATTTCCCTCACGCTCATCGAGTGTTGGTTCTCTCGCCAACGGCGGTGCCCTTGCCATTACCACGAGGGGCGCGCGGTGTGATCTTCGGGAGTGTTCTTATCTCGGCCTCCATGAGGTGACCTCGATTGGGGAAGGACGAAGACCTCCGCTGATGATTCTCACTTGCGCCGAGGCCTCCCGCTTGAGGAGTGCTCGAGAGACACCATCTGGCGACTTGGAGTAATCCTCGGTAGGGGAACTCCGGTTATAATTATCTCCGCTCGCAAATGAGATCTGCGGGGAGACGGCCGAATTTTGCAGAAAAGCATGCTTGATCCCACCCTCTCCGGAGTTACCCGAGAGAGAGGATCACTAGATGCCGTGGAGTCTGGAATGGTGGCTCCTGTAACTTGACTTACCAAGTCGGACCGCCTTAAGGGGACTTGAACACTTGGAGAAAAAACGTCGTCGTGTTGTGAGTCCTCCCGGAGCGGTCTGGTCGGATTGACCCTTGTCATTTGAGGGAATTGGCTCCTCTGTTGGACGTATTGTTGTGGGGATAAGGATCCTCCTCAACTCCATTAATGGGATGGTTTCTGGAGAATAATCTCCGAGGCAACATCACCATCGGCGGATGCATCACTCGGCTCGTAGTCGAAACCGCATCCATGTCGACGTCTGCGTGTCCGCCAAGTCAAACCAGTTCTCCTCGTTCCATTCTCCCGCCATGATTGCATGAGATTGGAAAAAGAGAGTATGTTGACAAGAGATTACCGGAAGATCCCCACGGACGGCGCCAACTGTCGGTGTATTAGAACCGATCTTACGTAAAGATTATTTGATTCGGGGGGTCTCCTAGAGATGAAATCACGCAGAGTAGTTGACACGGATGTTTAGACAGTTCAGCCTTCTCCGAGAGAATAATAACCCTAATCCTGTGTGGTGTGGTATTCTTTAATGATAGTAGTGCGTGAAGGAGTAGCCGTTTTGCCCTGCGGAAGAGGCGCCTTAATTGAGCCAGTAATGGGCGTGTGATGGCAGTAATTACCGGCGCATTGGCTTCTCCACGCCGTCTGGCCATTATCATTCAAAGATAATGGGGTATTTAAGCACAATTACTACGCGGGATAGTAGTGCGTGCGGACCGCTCGATTCCTTAATCAATTGGACCCACTACCGTAGGTTTGATTATAAGGTGGTCGTAGTTTACCCGGTCGTAGAAGGACTTACGACCGGTGCGAGCAATGAGAAGGACTTGCGACTATGTAGTGGTCGTAGAAAGACTTACGACCATGTAGTGGTCGTAGAAAGACTTACGACCACAATATAGTCGTAGCAAGACTTACGACTATAGGGGTGATTGTAGAAGATCTTACAATCATTTGGTAGGCCTCTCCCTTATAGATATAAGGGGTACTTCTGGGGACTATGTGACATCATATTTACCCATAATAAGAATTATAGATAAAAGATAAAATGAGGATTATTAGATCCTCGTCAGGGGTGACCCTTAGTCATTTTCTTATTTCACACTTGAAAACCCTAGCTTCCCCCTTTCGCAGTTTCGTGCTTTTTTGTCCTTTCAGGCTGTGAGCCGGACCTTCGAGGCTCGAGTGGCGAGCCCTTCGAAGCTTCGATATGGCGAAGTGCAACAAAGAGGGAGATGACAACGTGGTCTACACCAACAACCTCGACTGATCTACCATGATGGAGTGGGTTCTCCATGCCCTTGTGTACGAGGGGAAGCTGGAGAGCCTCGAGAAGGTGTGAGTCCCCGGGGCGGAGGCGGTACCGTCGCCTCGATCGGACGATGCTGTGGTCTTTGCCGCCTTCTTCGATGCTAGCCTTCGGATTCCTTCCGTGCCGCTGGTCGCGCGGGTCCTTCATCTGTACAGGGTGGAGTTGGCGCAGCTGACGCCCAACTCCCTCGTGACGCTGGCCATCTTCGAGTGGATTATGCGATCCGCCGGGACGAATGGGGAGGGGCACCTATTTGCATATCTGCACGACATACGCTACCAGCCGAAGAAGAAGAAGAAGAAGTGCACCGGCGAGAATTTGAACTTCGGTAGCGTCAACTTCCAGCCGAAGGAGCGGTGCCAGATGTACGCACTTACGCACGGAATTGGTTGGACACCGACTGGACCCAGAGGTGGTTTTACCACCTTTCTCCGGTGGGCGATGGTCTTCACTCCAGCGGAGGGCTGATCCAACTGGCCGCCACCCCGGACATCGTGCTCACTTCCCGGGAGGAGGCCCTCGCTTTTTAGTGTGACCCCGCGCTTCGTGCATACCCTATTGCTATCGCACGCACTTGAGGGCGATGTCTTGTGCGGTTTTGACGAGATCCAGAAACGGGTCGACTCGGAGCATGCGTGGAGCGAGTCCCTATGGGCGAAGCGCGAAGCCCTAGCTGACAAGGCGAAGGCCCTGGAAGTAGGGGTGAAAACGGATCGGATAATGACTCTGCCATATTTGTTTTCATTTTTTTCCGGATCCGGATACGAATACGGATACGAATAATATCGAATACGAATACGGAGCGAATACAAATTGAAACGAATACGGTCACAGATATTTTTTGGAACATGAAAACCCGTTAAATTGTATGCCAGAAATTAACGAAAACATATAACTAGTTTATTTGATGCAAATATTCATGAATTGTTCATATTTTCAGCAACCACACATAACATTGGCACCAGCAAGTTGTATTAACTAGTTCATCATAAATATAACACTTAGTTTACCATATTTAGCTGATAAATCATAACTCGCAAAGTCACAAGTCATCACACATTCACACTTAGTTCATCACATATACAAAACTTAGTTCACACTAACATTGATCAGCCTAGATGGTTAATCTATACACAAATGACTGTAACATCCCAAAGTATGTTACCAAAAATAAAATTAATAAAGTTATTATTTTATTGGATTTTCTGATATTTAAAAGAGTTTTCTTGGTTAAAAAGGAAAAATAATAAAATAAAGTAACCTATTTAATTTCTCAGTTTTCAATGTTAAAAAAATTTATTGAGATTTCTGGGATTTTATTGTATTTAAAGTGAAAATAAAAAATAATAATTTCTTGAATTTTCTGGATTTCAAAAAAGTTGTTCATATTTTTCAGAAATTAAAAATAATTTATGTGCAAAAATAAAAATCAACTTTAACTTGGAATTAATTTTATTAAGTTCAAAATAATTTAAGGAATTTTTGTGATTTTTTTCTAGAATTTGTTTAACTCTATTTGCTATTTTCTAAAAGGCTATTTGATTTGTTGCATTTTCTGAAATTCGAAAATCAATTAAAATCTTATTTTCTCTTTTGGGCTGAAATAATCTTCTATTGGGCCGAAATCCGGATATTCGGACTTGGTCTTATCCGGATAATCTGCATCCGTATCCGTCAGATAGCATGCCTACCGTATTCGTTTCCGTTTCCGATAAAAAAATCCGAATCCATTTTCGATCCGAAAATTATCCGAGAAAAATCTGATCCGAGACAACCCAAATCCGTTTCCGTCCGGATCGGTCGGAAACTATCCGATTCGTTTTCATCCCTACCTGGAAGCAAGGGTGGGGGAGCTGGAGGGGGAGACACGTGGTTTGTTGGAGGATATGTGGACACTTCGTGGCATCCATGCCGGCCTCGAGATGGAGATTTGGGCGGAGCGGGAGCTCTCGCACTCTGTGACGCAGGCAACCTAGGAGGCAATGGAGACCTTGGAGGGCACGGTGGAAGACCTCGGCGCCATGCACGAAGGTAGCCTAGACGACGGCCTTTGCTACCTTACAAAAGGTTGGGTGCGGGCATGTTGATGCCCTCACTACCCGCTCCATGCCGATGGCTACCGCGGAGGAAGTTGCCGTCGGGCACCTCCAAAGGCGGAAGGCGAGCAATGTCTTCGTCTAGGACTTCTAGGTGCCGCACGGACGTGATGCGGCGATGGACTCCCTCCGGGTGGTACAAGTCCAGGAGAAGAAGGGCAAGGCTCCAGCGGATGACCAGAAGGCTGGCGAGCAGGGGCGCACCACCGGAGACAAGGTGTGACCCTCCGCTCGCTCCGAGTGGCCCGAATCCTTTATATTTTTGTAACTAGGTCTTAGCGAAACCATTTTTGTTCTCTCTTTTTTTCTCTTTAGGGCTCCACCCCCTTCGGGGCACGTGCACCAAAGGGGTTGAGATGGGGGTTCATCTCTTTTTGTAAAGACCTCCACTTTTGAATGGAAAAGATGTTTGGAAAATCGATTTGTTTGTGAGGTTCGGTGTGGTTCGCTTTGTGTGCTTTGCGGTTGTGCATTCTGAATTAATGCTTTTTGCATAGTGATTCATCGTAACTTCGATGCACTGTTGGCCGGGGGGTCTGGCCATTTGAGGGGCGCATGACGAAGGTAACTGCCCCTCGCCGCGAGCCGAAGGCGGAGCGCTGCATTCGCTCTGTTTGGCCACTGCAGCTGTGCTACCAGGGCATCGTGCACCATGGTGCGAAGGGCAACGTTGGCACTTGGCGAACCTGGGTGGGACCATGGAGGAGTTCGGACTGTTTCGCCAGCACAAGGCCACCACGACGCGCGGCAAGATCACAATCTTTTGTGATCAGCGAGGCTACGCGGCACCCGAAGAAGGCCCTTCGGCCTCGTGCACCTAACTTTTTTGTGAGGGAGAGGTGAAGCCTAGCGCCGCGCCCTATACTCTTTTAGATAGGGTTCCAGGGGCTCCCTAACTTTTTTTTGCGAGGTTGAGGCGAAGCTTAGTGCCGTCCCCTATACTCTTTTAGATAGGGCTGGGAAACCCTGGTTGGTGATATGCCCTAGAGGCAATCATAGAGATAATTGTATCACATCTATGTTTATGAGTTATTGAATAAATATTATTCTGTTCCTTGAATGAATTACCAATTATAAAAGATTAACGAGTATGTGACTTGTTGGTGAAGCTATTTTAACTTATGATGTCATTCTAAATGTATCACTGGTCGAAAGTCACTGGTCGAAACACTAGTGACTCTATCGTCCAGCACATGTATTGATTGATGATCATGTTTTACTGGTTATGGATATAGGGATATCAAATCAATAATGTGAACACATGTTAGAGAACATGGTGTTGGATTGACCCACCCTGAGACACTGCTGAGATTGTTATGATTTCACGTGTCTTCGGTTGGTCTCAAGCAATAATGATGTATAATCCTTAGACCTGAGATCAACATGGTTTCCTACATGTGTAAGAGTACACTTTGGGGTTGCCAAAGGCTACTCTGTAGCCGAGTAGTCATAAAGGTAGCTTTCGAGTATGCTATGAAACATGCGGAAGAATGTGACTGATCGGATATGAGATTTGCCCCTCCTAACATAACAGGAGAGATATCTCTGGGCCCCTCGATGTGGTCGGATAAAGAAAGTGCATGGCCATGCCACTGGTAGTCGAAGAGTTCAACCACATGAAGTTATCTAACATTTGGTCGATAAAGTATTGAACAATCTATGAATGACATAATATCTCACTTAGAGTTCAACCAGATATCGTGAGGCAAAGGAAGAATACACGAGTAGGTCGCTTAGTTCGATCAGTTATTGACTGGTCGTATGGAGATACGAGCTAGTCGTAGACTGGTTGAACGTAATCACAGAGTGGTCGAAACCTGGTCGTAAGGAGTTACGAACTAGTCATGACTAAATACGAACTGGTCGTATAGAGATATGAGATGGTCGTAAGTGATGAGGACCTGGTCGTAGATCATATTGCATTAAGGTTAGTCTGATATAATTCGTGTGTATTTGGGAATCATTATGTGCTGCTAGGTGCCACTGACGACTTGTAATCGAAAAGGAGTTTCCGATTCACAATCGATTATGCATGAACCTACAGGGTTACACACTTAACGGGTTAGAACAAACAAGTACAGATACGATTTGTCAAACGTGTTCGGATAGGATCCGTCACGGGTACTATTTAAGGAGATGCTTGAGGCTGTTGGGATATATACGATACAGAGTAGACACACGGCAAGAGTTGATGTGCCCTAGCAGCCATCTTCTTGAGAGAGCCTTCCCGTGCGACTTGGTGATAGCACACTAGCGTACGGTGTTTCTGCCCTGGACGTGTGGATACCGTAGAGGCGCTACTGCGGTTGCTGTTGCGCTAGAGAACGATCCACGACATTGCAAAGAAAGCGATTGGTTGCTGGAGCAGACGATAGGCGACGACTACGCTGGACGTTCGACTGCGAGGACGATCGACTATGTCGGACGATCGACTACAACCATTACTTGGACGCGCTCTTCGTTGGACCAGGCTGCTCCAACTCTTCTTCTGTTGTATTGCGCGTCTGGTGGTAACGATCTGTGATCTCTTGCTTGCATGACATCCTGGTTCACGTGGTAGATTTTTGAATTGTAAGCTAGTGTGGCCTACCCGTATCCCTTCAACCCTAACTTTTTACGAGGGGGAGGTGAAGTCTAGTGCCGCCTCTCGTACTTTTTTAGATAGAACTCCAAGGGAGCCTTAACTTTTTTGCGAAGGGGAGGCGGAGCCTAGTGCCGTTCCTATACTTTTTTTTAGATAAGGCTCTTGGGAACCCTAACTTTTTTTTTTGCCAGGGAGAGGCTAATCCTAGCGCCGTCCCCATAATTTTTTAGATAGGGCTACTTGGGAGCCCTAACTTTTTTTTGCGGGAGGGAGGCGAAGCCTAGCACCGTCCCCATACTTTTTTAGATAGGGCTCCGGGGGAGCTCTAACTTTTTTTTTGCAAGGTGTTGTTTCATGCCTCTTTGCCTGTGAAGGGCATCGGTGTGTACCGAGCTGTTGAGCCATACGCGGTGTCATGTTTATATATGCGTGCCTGAGGCGGGTATCGGTGTGCACCAGGGCTGTTGAGCCATACACGATGTCTTGTTTATACACGTGTGCTTGTGAAGGGTATCGGTGTGCACTGGGAATGTTGAGCCATACACGGTGTCTTGTTTGTATACGCGTGCTCGCGAAGGGCATCAGTGTGCACTGCGGCTGTTGGGCCATACGCGGTGTGTTGTTTGTACACACGTGCCTGCGGAGGGTATCGGTGCGCACTGCGGCTGTTGGGCTATACGCGATGTGTTTTTATACACATGTGTCTACAGAAGGCATCGATGTGCACTGGCGCTGTTGAATCATGTGCGGTGTCTGATTCGGTTGTCCTGTTATTTGCCTTTGCAGGTGCGGTGTTTCCTGTAAAAATTATGCAATATTCTTTAGAAATTGAACTGTTTCATGTAAAATTTTTGTTCGAGGTTTTGGTAAGGATTATAACTACTGAACTTAGCAACTTCTTGCGATTGTCCTCGTTAAGGATCTCTCTCTCCCTCTGAGTCAAGATTGTCCTTACGGTGCTACCTTTTCATCAAGACAACAAAATGATTTGCCGCCATTACAGGTTCGCCAAAGTTGTGTTTCATGCCTTTAATCACTCGTTTAGGATTGAAGTACCCGTTGTTGAATTGGTTGCCCCTATAGTTGTCCTGAAATGTCCGATGCACTTTCTTCCTTTTCTTCTGATTGACCTTCGATGTCATGTCCTCTGTAGCTGCTCTTTTCAACATATTAGTACTCTTTTTAAGGCCTATCAGCTGTATCCTATGTAATCATAATCAGAAACATGCTTACAAAATCTTCTGCTTGCAATTTGACATCATCTTTCAATCTGCTAATGTTTCACTTCCCATCTCTGTCGAGCTCTGCCTAGTGCTGCACCACACTTTGACACTGTTAGGATGTCAAAACTTGGCATGATTTGCACTAACCTATCAAGTCTGTCAGTTGTTGGGCAATCAAAATCCACCTCGTTCTCCTGTAAGCACAGAACTTCGCTCACTTCCAACACCCTTCCTTTTCCATCACTTTGTTCTGCAATGGTATTGCTAATGGCCTGTCACAGAAAGAAGATTTTGCTTTCATCTGCATTAAAAAAAGAAGTCCGATTGACCAACACACACCATGAACGAGTTGATGATTTCGTTCTGTAAAAACCGATGATTTTACATGGCTTTGATCTAAATGCAGAGAAAATGACCATGCATGGTTAGCCCAGGTTTGGCGGCCGGGAAGGATGGAAAGCTTTATACCGTTACTCCGAGATGCGACTGGAAACCAAACGAATGAACAGTGGCATTATAACATTATAGGCGTAATGTACCATCTTTAATAATTGGCTACTAGTATAGTTGGTAGAATGGTAGGATTTCAAGGCGTCTATGGACTAAACGCCACGACCGGCGCCGACGCCGACCAAGGCGATCGAGTTGAGACGCGAGAGGACGGTGCGAGACGAGCCACCCGCCCCAACGGAAGGGAAGGCCACCAAATGCTGACAAAGCGGTCAGGTTACAAGCCGCGCGCCCACTCCTCTCAGAATCCGCGAAAGCTTCTTGCGCTGCAGCGTCAGCCATGAGGAAGGACGCGGCCGGCCGCAAGCCCGCAGCAGCCGGCATTACGGCGAACGCATGGCTGCAGGTTGCCAGATTCGATCTGAAGCCGTTCGTCGCGGCGCTGACGGCGCTGGCGCTCGTTATGGTCGTCTGGCACCTGCAGCCGCGCCGGTCCGCGCTGTTCTACTCCACCGCCGTGTGCGCGCAGCCCGCGCAAGAAACGCCGGCTCGGCCCTTTGCCGCCCACGCCAAGAGCTCGTCCAACTTCATGCTGGCGCGGGATCCGAACAAGCGGGAGTTCCGTGCAGTGGGCAGCGCTGCGGCGCTGTTCGTGCAGATGGGCGCGTACCGCGGCGGGCCCTACACGTTCGCGGTCACCGGGCTGGCGTCCAAGCCGACGCACGTGTACGGAAAGCCGTGGTTCCGGTGCGAGTGGGTGCCCAGCTCCAACGCCTCCTCGTCGTCGGCGCCGGCGCGGCCCATGCGTGCGGCCAAGACGTACCACATGCTCCCAGACTGGGGCTACGGCCGCGTGTACACCGTGGTCGTCGTGAACTGCACCTTCGCGCGCGCGCCCAACGCCGACAACGCCGGCGGCGAGCTCGTGCTGTACGCGTACTACTCGCCGTTGCCGGACCGGTACGAGCGGATCGTCGCGCTGAAGGAGGACGCCGGCTCGTACGACGAATCTAGGTTCCGGCCGCCGTACAAATACGAGTACCTCTACTGCGGCTCGTCGCTGTACGGCAACCTGAGCGCGGCCCGCGTGCGGGAGTGGATAGCGTACCACGCGTGGTTCTTTGGCCCCAGCTCCCACTTCGTGTTCCACGACGCCGGCGGCGTGAGCCCCGCCGTGCGCGCCGCGCTCGCGCCCTGGGTGCGCGCCGGCGCGCCACGGTCCAGGACATCCGCGCGCAGGCCGAGTATGACGGCTACTACTACAACCAGTTCTTGGTCGTCAACGACTGCCTGCACAGGTACCGGCTGTTAGCATTAATCTTGACTAGTAATTATTTTAGTTACCTGCATGCAGGAAGGAATAAGTCTATTGCATGCTTGTTAGTTTGTGTGGCGCAAGAATAGGTCATGGATCAGTTAGTGCTTGCATGCAGATACCGAGTCTTCAGGAATTGTTGAGGCTATTACGGTGTAGTGGCGCAAGAAATGGTCTCCATCTGAGATTGTAGGAGTGAGTCATTAGCATGTGTATTTAAGGGCTAAAGCAGGCCGTGTGATCTGTGGAGTGAAAAACGAAAGAAGTCACATGTTTGCGCTCTGTTCCTTCTTCAGTGTTATTCATCTCCTCCACCTGTTTGTGTGTGTGCTCTCATTTCCAGAAAAAACAGTGTGTGTGAGTCCATCCATTCTCCAGTTGTGTACTCCTTCGTTGAGTATTTTGTGAAAGTGTGAGTAGCTCCTGGGAGCTCCAACAATTGGTATCAGAGCTTGTGTTTGTGTACACCTTCATCCATGTCGTCTTCGAGCTCGTCGAGAAACGTCACCGCCGATGGGGGCGTTCAGAAGATCGGCGATGGGAGCGTGCCGAAGACGTCGGCACGCGAGGGCAGCATTTCCCTCCCGTATCCCATGCTCACGAGGAGCAACTACACGACTTGGGCCGTGAAGATGAAGGTGTTTATGCGCGCTCAAGGCGTGTGGAACGCAATCGTGGATGAAGAGGTGAATGAGCGGCAAGATCAAATGGCGCTCGCGGCAATCTTCCTCGCGGTGCCGGAAGACGTGCTGCTGCTCCTAGCTGAGAAGGAGACCGCAAAGGAGGCCTGGAACACCTTGAAGGTAATGCATCTCGGTGCCGATCGCGTCAAGGAGGCGCGTGTACAAAACCTCAAAAGCGAGTTTGAAAACTTGCGCATGAGGGACACCGAACAGATCGATGACTTCGCGATGAGGTTGACGACAATCGTCAGCAAGATACGAGGTCTAGGCGACAAGATGGAAGAGGCCTACATCGTGCGGAAGTTTCTTCGTGCTGTGCCCAAGAAATTCTCCCCCGTCGTCACCACGATTGAGCAATTCGGCGACATAAAAAATATGTCGATCGAAGAGCTAATCGGGCGCTGAAGACGCAGAAGAGGAGATCGTCGCTACGGCAACGACGATGGAGACGAGGAGCACTTGCTCCTGACGCGCGCAGAGTGGGAGGCCCGATCGTCGAAGCATGAAGGTGAAGGCTCCTCAGGTGGTTTTGGTGGCGGCGGTGGACGTCGGTACCGACGAATTGACAAGGCAAAAGTACGGTGTTTTAATTGTAATGATTATGGACACTTTGCTTCAGAATGCCAGAAGCCGAATAAGAGGGAGAAAGTGCAGGCATATCTTATCGAGGCGGATGCCGACGAAGAACCGGCGCTACTTTGAGGCTTGGCGAGAAGGTACTCAAATAAACGGAAGTCAAGATTAGGGGGGAATTTGTTAGCATTAATCTTGACTAGTAATTATTTTAGTTACCTGCATGCAGGAAGGAATAAGTCTATTGCATGCTTGTTAGTTTGTGGCGCAAGAATAGGTCATGGATCAGTTAGTGCTTGCATGCAGATACCGAGTCTTCAGGAATTGTTGAGGCTATTACGGTGTAGTGGCGCAAGAAATGGTCTCCATCTGAGATTGTAGGAGTGAGTCATTAGCATGTGTATTTAAGGGCTAAAGCAGGCCGTGTGATCTGTGGAGTGAAAAACAAAAGAAGTCACATGTTTGCGCTCTGTTCCTTCTTCAGTGTTATTCATCTCCTCCACATATTTGTGTGCGTGCTCTCATTTATCAGAAAAAACAGTGTGTGTGAGTCCATCGATTCTCCAGTTGTGTACTCCTTCAATTGAGTATTTTGTGAAAGTGTGAGTAGCTCCTGGGAGCTCCAACACCGGCTCGCCGCCAACTGGACCTTCTTCTTCGACGTCGACGAGTACATCTTCCTCCCCGACGGTCACACGCTCGACGCCGTCCTAGGCGAGCTCAGCCCCTACACGCAGTTCACCATCGAGCAGAACCCCATGTCCAGCAAGCTGTGCGTGCAGGACCCCAAGGCTGACTACTCCAAGTAAGCGTACACGAAGAAATTCTTGATTCCTCTCGTCGCTGCAACGTTCTAACATTGACGAGAGATGTTGTGAAGGCAATGGGGGTTCGAGAAGCTGGTGTTCCGGAACTGGATCACCGGCGTGCGGCGCGACCGGAAGTACGCGATCCAGGCGAGGAACGCGTACGCAACGGGGGTGCACATGTCGGAGAACGTGATCGGGAACACGACGCACAAGACGGAGCACCTCATCCGGTACTACCACTACCACAACACCATCAACGTACCCGGCGAGGTGTGCCGCGAGCTCGTCCCCGCCGTGCCGCCCGACGGGAACGTCACCTGGTCCGACAAGGCGCCGTGGTACCACGACGACAGCATGAGGCGCCTCGCCGGCGCCGTCCGAGAGTCCGAGAGGCGCGCCATTGGCAACGTCCAGGTGTGACACGACCACGTATAGCCACGTGAAACAACTATGTATAGTCCTACCATCTATATATACATATACATATACACACCCTCCTTGGATGAGGCTGAGAACTGTGAAGAAAGCAAATTTCAGCACGCTGCAGCGTGTGTGAATTTTATGAGCTACGAAGTGGAAATTACCAAACGAACGAGGTGCAAGTCTCACTGTTTCATTTTTGACCATACAAAGCGCTCTCTGGCTTCTTCCATGCTCTCCAATATGTTCGGATGCATTTGCAGAATACAAAGGAGGAAGAGCTCTAACTTGTTGCTCATGGCGTTGCCACTTGACCTACTGTGCCGTACAGGGACCCGGCCTTCGTCTCCAGTTGCTGCCGTCGTCGTCGTGGGTCTCATGGCATTTGCTGCCTTGCTTGCTGTTTGGTACGCCGAAATTCTCATGCTAGATCATCTTCGCATGTTATCTACCTAAGAACCGTTGAAAATATAGATAATATTTTAATTTCAGATTTTATTATGAGTCAAAAATCATATAAAACTAGAGATACGTAAAGCAATACTACCAACAAACAACTCATTGCACTTCTAAATATACACAATAATAGGATTATAACATAATAGTTTGGTCATACAACCAACTTACAGTCGGACGTGATGAAGAACAGGAAGCAGAGTAGACTCGAAGTAGTACAGAATGTAGATTGCGACGCCCCGTGTCATTACCCCAAGGGTAATCACACTTAGGCATACAGATTACTATTCGTTTGCTCAGTAGAATACTGCTCCAACGAATAGTAAGCCTTTATCAGAGTTACGTAGCAGAACGATAAGATAGAAACTGTATATCTTTATCATAACAACAGCCATGCATGGCTATGGTATTTACAACTAGTAATTTACAACTTCGAAATGGGACTGGGTCTCATTGCTTGCCTCTCCTGCTTCTCCGATCGTCTACTCGTCCCACGCGTCGAAAGGAGCACCTATCTCGCCCTGGTCTTCATAGCCCATGCCCTCGTCGTCTGCGGTCTCGTCGGTACCTGCATGTCCATCGTCCCACGCGGGATAGTTCCCGGTCGAACTAGGATCTACAAAGGAGAAATCTAACAAGATTGAGTACAAAAGTACTCAGCAAGCATTAATAGCAAAAGATGTATTGTATGACTCATCTCTGGTGGCATTACATTTTCTAGCTCATCTCTGTTCTGAAAATAACAACTCATTAAAAATGTGGCATATTTTAATACTGAAAAGACTAGTTGTCACTCGAATAGGGGATAGACCCCTGGCGGTTCCCGTAGACTCCAATCCAGGAGACTGGCATGAATTCATGATTTGTATAGCACTGCGCAGGCTTGTACCACTTTACCCATAGCTATTCTGAACTCTAAAGGAGCCAGGTCCCCAGCATTCCTTTGATGCGGGTTCAAGTTCAGATAGAGTTTTCACAAAACCCACCAAAACCACTTTGCAATTTCTCCCAGTACTAGAGATTGACAATCACAGGATGAAAGAATCACTAGCACAACACAAATGCAAAGGGACAAAGCAAGATAAGCCACAATACTCACAGAGCCGATGGTACTTGAAACCACCGAGAAGATAAACAGACTAGGCACGTCACAAGGACGCTGCCCCAGAAAACCTAGTGCCCCGCTATGTGTAACATCCCAACTTTTGAGCTTTTGAAAATCTTTTATTTATTTGCTAGTTGAAAATCTCATCATCTGCATTTTATTTGAATTTATATTAAAAGCTTAATATGGACTTTAAGGACAAAATAATTTAATATGATTAATTCCAACATCAACAATTGTCAAAACTATTTTATTCAGATTCTATATGCTTTGATATATTTTCTAGAATTTTTCCAAGATCATTTGCTATTTGCATTTTATGGAGTTTCTAAAAAAGAAAAATCAAATTTGATTCTTCAGAACAGTGTTGGGCCAAAGCCCAACACTATTCCCGCGCGCCAGCCCATCTCCACGCTCGCCTGCGTCCTCGTCCATTGGATGCAGGATGCGTGCCCCTCATTTCGATCGAACGCCCGCGCTCAACCCCGTGTTCCTCCGTTGGATGTTCGCCGCGTGGCCTCGCCCGCTGATCTCGCCCGCTCACTCGCCCGCGCCTTGCTGCCACTGCCAGGTGGGACCGCCACGGGGTCGTCGTCTTCGCGGAGTCTTCTTCCTCCTCGCGCCCGCACCCTCTCCCGCCATTATCGCTCGCGGAAGCTTCGTCCGACAAATGCGATTATGTTGTTGATTCTTCGCGCCGACCCCACCAAATCCCGACCTTCTCTCTACCTTATCTATTCCCAACCGAATCAAACTCCGAATCTCTCTCAATCTCTGAGAATCAAGGATTCCAAAATCCCGACCGTTTCGGACTCGAATTGGGGGTTTCCAATTCCGGCGTCCCCCGGGCCTATAAATACCCCCCTTAGGATCGCCCGGTCCGCCGCAACCCAGAGCCGCCACCCTCATCTACCCGGTCGTTCTAGCGCTGCCGTAATCCAAGATTTAGGGTTTTTGGCCAAGCTTCTTCTCTGGTGAATTGCGCCGCCGTCGTTGTCGCCCTTGCCCCACCGACTGCACCACTGTGTTCAGCAAGTCCCAGGCTACCCCGTGCGCCCCTCCTCGTCGCCGGAGCATCACCGGAGCACACTTCCGACAAAACCTGAAGCTCCACCGCCGCTTCTTCCTCGCCACGGCCGCCACTGTCGCTGCAATCATTGTAAGAGCACCGGCCAAAGCGCAATAACATGGGAAGCTCTCGTACCTTTTCGCCGATGACTCGCCGCCAAAGGCCGGTGACCATCGGGTCCTGAGCGCCACCGCCGCCGTCGTCGTCCAGCTCAGCGCCAGCATTAGCCTCGGTGCTGGTGTGGCAGCCGTGTGGCGCCAAATCAGCGCCAGCACACGCGTGCATGGCCCAGTCCACCGCGTCAACTCTCCCGAGGCTCGGTGCACTCAGTCCACCGTGAGCTAGAGACTGACATGTGGGGTCCACATGTCAGATTTCTTTTAAAATATATTTCTTTCTCCGGAAATTCTCGGCTGACGCAAGCATTGCGCAATAATCTTATTTTCCTTTATAAAAATAATTCGGGAAATCAAATTAAAATCCAAATTAGGGTTTTAATTATTTTCCAATCTTCCAAAGCCCATAACTTTTACATCCGACCTCCGATTGAGCCCATTCAAATTTGTAAATTCATATAAAATCAAGATATATTTAATGGTAAATTTTATTTAATTTTTGGAGTTTATTTTGCCCATGTTATTTATTTGATTTTGTTTCTTTTGTCTCGTTTGCGAGTAGACGTCGATACTTGGGGAAATTTTGGAGAAGAAGGAGCACCTCAAGATCAAGACCAGTACCTAGACCTATTCCAAGGCAAGTTGTACCTTTGATCATGTTGCACCCCGTTTTCAAAATACTTTGTTTCAATATATTGCATTCTAATTCAAGTATTTATTTAAATGCTTTTGGGATAGTTATTAATCCAATTTGTTATATCCACCTTGTCTATTGTATGCGATGATCTTTTGTCACCCTAGGTTGGTTCATTATTAGTTGGTATTATCGTAACATCAACGTGAGTTGGTTAGATACTAGTAGATTGCTTAGCCATGCCACGAGTCATCATTTCATGTGAGTTGCAATTATAAACTTGACTAAGTGATTATGGAACTGTGTGATGAAACTGTATGTGCTGTGTGCTATTACTCGTTGATGGCATGTGTTGCACTTAATCAACAGGGTGGGAAAATATTTAGACTGTGGCAAGTGGTGGATCTGTGTGAATGGTGGAGCTGTGTGCTTATTAAACTTTGTGATTTGGGTAAAACTGGAAGTCATGGCTTGGTCAATTAAGGACTTATCTTTGTGCGCCATTGAACTGTGCCTTACTGTACGACTACATGCCTAGTATGGGCTGGGCCTAACTTAGTAAGTTATGGAATCTTGATATTAACAACTCAGGTTGTATTTAAACTGTGTGATGGGCTGGAGGTGTGATATATCACATCGCGGGACGGTTCGCTGCATCCTTTCTAACGATGTGTGTCGTAACCAAACGCTGTGTGTATCGGTTGGCCGGCAGGAAAGCACATCGGGAGTGTCATTGCTTGAGATGAAGTCTCTGAAAGGTTTTGTTGTGATCAAGTATGATCCGGCTGATTTCATCGTGTGGGTAAAGTGTACAACTGAAAGCATCTAGGCCCCTAAAAATTGTATTTTGGTAATTAATGACATTATGTGAATATGGGACTAACATGTTTGTTGAAGTGATTACAAGGCATAGTCCCAAATGACAAAGTGAAACCAAGGAGCTGCATGTGAAAGAATGTTGAAAAGACGGAGTTGATCTCAAAGACAAGGTACAAATAGACTAGGACCCCTTTGAATTTTACCGGTCTTTGGAGTATGGAGGAAGACCGGATTATAGGATAAAAGTCGTACTATTAAGGGGGAGCTTGTCTAGTAGCTTGAAAGCATCTCATTATGCCTTTGGATCAACTTAGGATCATGCATGTTCTTTTGGTTTGGTTTAAAAAGAAAAATCTTTTTCTCAGAACACAATCGGAAGTTCCGGCATGTGAACTGCGGAACTTCCACTGTGCGGTTGCTCCGAAATATGTGCGGCTTGATTTTTCCAGAGAGCATCCGTTTTAGGGACTTAGCCGATTTCTCAAGCGCGGAAGTTCCGCAATGATATGAGCGGAAGTTCCGATTAATCGGTTGCTCCGGAAAATGTGCGGTTGATTTTTTCCAGAGAGCACCCTTTTTAAGGACTTAGCCGTTTTCGCGAGTGCGGTAGTTCCGCTGTGTAAAAAGCGGATCTTCCGATTAATCGGAAGAACCGAAATCTTGTTGGCGGAAGTTCCGCACATAAATCCAACGGCTAGTTCAGAGCATTTAATGCTCACTGTAATGACCGTTACAGTGCACTCGAGTGAAGGGCGGAAGTTCCGCACTTTGTACTGCGGAAGTTCCGATTTCCCTGAGTTTTGCCTGATTTTCTGCATAACGGCATAACGGTCATATTTGGTTGTGGGGGGTATAAATACACCCCCACTAGCTCAAGGACGTGTTGTTGAGCATTCATTCAATTCATTTAAGCCTTGAGCACTCCTCTCACTCCTCATTTACTCTCTTTGCACACTTTTGTGAGGTAGTGAGTAAGAACAAGAGCATTGCATTATTAGTTGATCCTTTGGCTCTTGTTTGCCGTCAAGTGAAGGTCAAGTTCTATTCTCTTGGTGCTTGTCGGCACCTAGACGACTTGGCGGAGGTTGCTCGGTGATCTCTTCAAAGAAGCTTGTGAAGAGACCCGTTGCCGTTTGTGATTGGTTGGTGTTCACCAACTCCGGAGAGGAGGAAGAACAACCTAGTGATCGAGGGTAGGCTTAATTTGTGGAGCCGGCTTGAGTGATCAAGCTTCCTCAACGTGGACTAGTGAAGATCGACAAATCTTCGACACCACGGGAAAAACCCCCTTGTTCTTGTGTGGTTAATTCTTGTCTTTACTTATTGCACTTATTTTTGTAGCTCATAGATTGTGATAAATATCTTTGATTAGAGTATCTTGCTAATTTGGGTAATTTGATTAAGAAAATTTAGAAACCTCATATTCACCCCCCTCTAGTCGGTTATCCTTGATCCTACAACAACCTCTGCAGAGTGTTAAACCAATCTATTTGAATAGCCGCGTCCTCGGTTATGGACATGCTCGGGAATTTCACACGAGGGGTCGATTTTCATAAAGACATTTGGGAAGGGTCAGCTGTGTGAATAACTTGATTAGACTGTGTGTTCTTTGTGAAATCAAATGTTAAATTAGTATTCTCTATTTGTTTTCAATTACGTTTCAATCTATTATCTGTATTCAATTGCAAATGTTGCATTTCTGTAAATTAACCACAGAAGTCATTCCTTTGGAATAAGCCATCATGTATAATTGCATTCTGTGGTATGACTTGCGAGCACGGTGTGTACTCACTCTTGCTAAACAAATCAACAGAAGTGGAGGAGTCGTAACCAGCTTTTGAAGAGGAATTCTATGAAGGTTGATCGTTAGGGTCTTGATCCCAGTCAGTTGCCTGTGGTAAATTGATGGGAGCCCGCTGGAGTTTACTTTGTTTCCGCTGCAGTTTATTTCATTATTGTCAGCCTTGCATGGCTTAATAATTGTAAAACTCGACCTTAAGGTCACAACAGTTATTTGTTATTCAAATTACTCGTGTATTTAATATTTCGTTGTATGGAGTTGATATTTAATCGATGTTGATACTGTGTGCACTAGCGTGATCTTGTACTAGTGCAGAATACACAGAGGATCCAGATTTGCATCTTTGGGTCCCGACACTGTGCCACGGAGAGAAGCGAGGTCGTCGGAGATACATGGTGTCACTTCACTCTTTGGGACACCCCAAAGATGAAGTTGAGGGACAGGAAAGTTGCTGCACAAGTTCTCTAAGGTAATACTTTGGCCAAAGCAAGACACAGAGCACCAAAAATCAAACCAAAACAACCTTTTTTTTCTTCTAAATTTCAGAACCAGAAAGCTCTTCCAGAGAGCTCCCTTGGTAGAGATTCTACCCAACTCCCTAAGTAATCCTCACCGAGCCCAATAAGAGAAAGAGCTCCCAAGGAACCAGCCTAGAGAGCCAAGAAAAGAATCACCTCCTCACCACCGAGTCAAGAATCCCACTCGATGCTCTAGGGACACCCAAAACCAGAACTCAAATCGAAAAGGAAGCTTAGATCAAAATAGGGAACTCGCTTTTGTTCTTCGGGTAAGATCCACCAATCAGGGGACTTACCTGGTTGGGACTTTATCGACGATCAAATCGCCGATCTTATGAAAGTATATAAAAATAGAGGAAAATGATGCGTATCTCCTGGAAGAGAATGGGGTCGCTATTTACTACTATGAACTTGTTGTTTACAAGGAATGCCTACGATCAGGCAAAGGACTAATCCTAATTACACTGAGTATGATGTTGGGTATACCCTTGTCTTCTTTGCCTCCCAGAGTCTTTGTGGATATTGTGGGGATATGTGCATGATCTTAGGATGATGAATCAATTGGCAGTGGCGTTGTTGGTTTGACGAATCTCGTATTTTCGAAAAAGCTCATGTCTTTGTTTCGACATCGGTGATCATCGGCGGCATTGGCGGTCGATCAGCTTGTGGATCGGATCGACCGTGCGATCTTGGTCCGGCCGTGTGGCAGTCCGACCGGCTATGTGCGGCGGTCCGATCGGCCAGAACTTTTTGTGGAGTTTGGGGCTAGGCCAAAAATAGAGTGTGTCGGCAAGAGAGGGGAGTCTCCTACACTTGGTCTCATATTTTTTGGAGCTTCCAGTCAAAAGTTCTATTCAATTGAAAATTCCAGAGAGTTTCGGATTTTCACGATGGATTTTTGGCTAAGTCATTTTGGGCGGTCCGACCGGAGTTATAAAATCGGTCAGACCGGTTTGATATCGGTCAGACCGACATGGTATGGCGGTCAGATCGGATTCCACTTGTTCGTCAGCCTTCTTGTCGACGTTGTGTTTTGGTTATGTCTAGTGCATGAGTTTCAATGATTTAATGTTGCATATTGCATGGTTGAACTAACGTGGGTCAAGTTGTGAAGAATTTATTTCGGAAACGATTTCTTTGTCTATGTTGTGCAGGTGGCTTGCAGGTCAACGATGGTCAACGTTGAGGAGGATTGGGACTAAGTTTGGAGAGCTGAGGTCCAGAACGATCATGGATGTCGGGTGAGGTCGTGTGACTCAAGCATGGCGCAGAATGGACAAGATGGTTCGAACGGGCAGTTCGTTGCAGCTGGTTGGATCAAGCGGCGTGGGGGTCGGTGCAAGTGCCTTGGAGGTTCCGATGGGATTCGGATGGGAGAGACTTGCCGACATGATGAGAGCCGCTAATCAGCCTACACGTGGTGAAGCAGGCGATTGCTTCGACTGTAATGTGTGTGTTTGTGTCCCGTGTGTTTTGGGCCTTAACGGGAGCCCATTAAGTGAACTCTCTCTAAACCCTAGGCCTCACTATAAGTAGAAAGGGGGAGTTGGAAAACCCTCCAAAGCATTTCATTTGTAAAAACCCTAGTTAGGGTTAGGGTTTGGAGAGGAGAGGAGAGACTAGGCTCTAGAGAGGAGATTTGTGTGTGTGCTCTTGGATTGAGCTCTTGTCCTCCTTGAGGGAGTGGCTTTACAAGCAACATCTTGAATCAATCAATGGATGTTTGTTCAAAGATGAGGTCTCATTTGTTTTCCTCTCTCTTTTGATGATTTTGGTGCTTCCTTGATCCGGTTGTTTTTGGTTGGTCTCTTGACCTCTTTTACCTTGCTATGATGTGTGGGAATACTCCTAGAACCATCTAAATCATCAATCTTCCACGAGCAAGATTTGGATCAAGTTTTTCATTTTGCTAGGTTTTGGACACTCCTCTGGTAACACCTGAAAAGATCAATTCTTTGACGTGGATCTGGACGATCGTCGCTAGGAATAGGCTCCAAATATCCTTAGGGAGGTGTGTTCCAAATTTGGTCAAGTTTCATCGGTTGAATCAAAAGTTGGACCAATTTTCGTTTAGGTTTCGGGTGGTCTGCAGTGGTTCTGGACTGAATCAGTCCGACCGATTCCACAACGGCGGTCAAACTGCCAGCTATTCGGACCGCCAGTTGGCCGTCGGTCAGACCGCCAGCTTTCAGACCGCCAGTTGGCCGTCGATCAGACCGGTCTACCTGAGATCAAATCTCCATTGTTGAGTCTTGTGGTTAAGGGGGTAATCGGATTCAGCACAAGGCTTGCTCTTTGCAGTTACTGATCTTCTTAGCTTTCATAGCTATAGGAGAAAAGTGCGTGTTGAATTAGATTAACGCGAAAATTAAGAAAGCGTCTATTCACCCCCCCTCTAGTCGCCTTTCCGGTCCTACAGTCTTATCGTATGTCTCGCTTTTTTCGCCTCCCCTGATCCTTCCATGCTCCATCTTTAAATAGCTTCCAAAGAGGAGACAGTTGTTTTCTGGAGAAGACGCCTGTGCAAAGTGTTGCGTCTGGTCAGAGGGAGGTGGCAGTTGATTAAAATATCAACTGTTGTGCGGTTAAATATCGGTGAAGCATTCAACCATTAGTCAGTGTCTTAGGATTATGTAACATCGCGTAGTATGGAGTATACAACACATGTTCCATTCATCACACGGTAAAGGATATACCTGAATTTGGATCCAAATATCAGTTCATAGCTTTATGAGCGGTTAACTAGTCGGGGACTAGGTACGAGACTCCGACCCGGGTATTTATTATGTAACCTCTGGAATCTTTAAGACCAGTGAGGTCGTTAGCCTTAGGGGTTATGACCACGGAGATATATGGTCTTTTCTATGTATTAAAGTAATACATAGAGGTTTTAATCCTCGTTAGGTAACCCCCGAACTTTAACTGAATGGGTCGTGTGTAAACACTTTCTTCCGACGAAATCGTATCGGGTAGACCCCCATTAAATGTTGTGATATTCGAAGTGGTCTGTATTCATTTTAAAGTTGAGAAACTACCTTGGGACTTGAGAAGCTTTTCTGTCCGTTGGTCAAAAAGATTTTGTCCTTTGGACTTCTCTTAACCCCCGGATGTGGTTAGAGAATTGCGGCTATAAAAACCCCTTTGCACTGGATGTTAGGGTTTTCACGCCTTCTGCTTCCTCTTCGTTTTTCAAAAAGGAAAACATTGCTTCTGACCACCTGTGACTTCTTCATCCAAAAGAATCCGTCATGTCGGATCTCATCACCAACTAGTCGGTTTCTGATCTGAGTGAGAAGGAGCTAGAAAGTCTGGAGAAAATTGGGTTGCTACCAGATAGGAATCTGACTGATTGCAGATCAGCTATCGGGAGCATTCTCCGAGCGGTGAAGACGGAGAAATTCATGTTTTCCTCGCATACATCGAATGTGGCTTTAGGTTCCCAGTTCACTCCTTCTTTTCCCAAGTTTTGGAGTATTATAGAGTGGAACTGGTTAATCTGCCCCCTAATGCCATCGACAACCTTAGTATCTTTGTCTACCTCTGCGAAGCGTACTTGGGGATTCCCGTAACCATGGATCTTTTCAAGTACTACTACAGAATGGCGAATACGAAGAAGGCGACCGATACACCCGGAGAGTGCACCTTGCGCCTCTATGACGGAAAAGCTAATGAGTACATTCCCATGTACTCAAAATCTTCATGATCGTCATGGAAGAAAAGTTTATTTTATATGAAGATCACGCAGCAAGATTGCCTTTATTACAATAGTAAAAAGACGGCCGAGAATCCGCGATGGCACTCCTCAAAGGAGGAAAAAATAGGAAGATGGGTTGAAGCCATCGAACTGCTTAATGTCAGGGCTTTAACCTCCTGGTATGTGGTGAGGGACTTTTCCATGCGCCGGATTAGTCCATTGAAGGCTAGAGCTCATGCGATGTTCTGGTATATTGGTCGTGACGATGCGACCAATGACTCCAGGGAAGGTAAATTCCAATGGATTTCGACCAGTTTGCTTTACTTGTTGATTACTTTCGTAATCCTAAAGTCTCTCATTCATTGTTATAGCCTTATCTCCTGATGATATCAGAAGCCGGATCAAGATGATCTGCGCCAGAGAGCCTGGCAAAAAGGCTGGCTTCCCCCTGATCTTAGCGGTCGTTACCACAGAAGAGAGGGTTGAGAGACTCAGGGTAAAAATATAAACTACTTTTCATCTTTCCAATATTTTTCGATCGGTTTTTTCCTAAAACCTTCTTTGATATGTAGTCGGTCGGGCTTAGGATCGATGAGGCCACTGAAACATGTGAGCCAATTGATGATTCGACAATTCCTACGATCACTCAAGATCGTGGTCTCATAGAGGTAGGTAATCAAAAAATATTTATTATCAGATAAAGCATGTTCATTGCCTGACTAACTTTGTTTGTTGATCTAGGCGGTAATCGTTGAGTCCCATGCAGTCGCTCAA
Organism: Hsuehochloa calcarea; assembly: GCA_036346395.1. NCBI lineage: Eukaryota > Viridiplantae > Streptophyta > Magnoliopsida > Poales > Poaceae > Hsuehochloa > Hsuehochloa calcarea. The sequence continues at coordinate 9,480,179 of CM070596.1, read as the reverse complement.
GACTTGCCAATTGCTATTGAAGCAACTATTTTAGAGACCAACGAGTCTACACCCTCCGATCCAATGATCATGAGCTTTATTCTTAACCAACTGGTCGAGAATATTACTCCTGATCTACTGTTGGAAAATGTAAAGGGTACAACCAACCCTACCAGTTCATAACTAGTGAAATCGGTTGAAAAGAAGAGGAAGGCGAATGCTACAAATTTTAAACCGGCGCGCTTCAGGGTCAAGACCAAAAAATTGACTAGGTATGTAAAAATAAAGTAGTCATATGAGTGCATACCTTATATGTCTTTGGTGATCTTGAACTCCTAAATTTTCTCTCTTCATTTTGTGTAGATCTTCTGGTGTTCCAGTTGTTTCTGACCAGGATATACCGGAAGATCAAGTGGTCGAAGAAGTCCTCGACCAGAACTTCCCTCAGGTTAGAGTTCCTAGGGAGAAAGTGGTCGAGGAAGCCCACGAGCAGGGGTAAGGTCCAGAACTTGTTCCGGATTCTATGGTGATCATAACTGCGTATCGAGGATAAGGAGCTTTATGCCGTTTGGGAGCAAATATCGGATTGTCAAGCCAACACGAGTCCTGATAATATTTTTACCGAATATAATAACGTGGCAATTCAGGTAAGTATCTGCTACCATTTCACTAGTTTCTCTTAAATTTTTATAGAAAACATAAGGAAGAATGCTATCTATGTAGCACATGGTCGAGAACTTTGCTATGGTCGGAGGACTGACCCAGCAAATAAATACCCTGGAGCAAAAACACTTCGAATTAGAAAGTAAGAACTTTCTACTTAACTTGTTTTCTTTTTCGTGACTTTGTTTTTCTTCTTTTAATTATTCTCCCTTCTCATATTTGATAGATTTGAAGAAAATAAAAGAAGAAGTCGTGGCTAAAGAAGCCAGAATATCCAAGCTTGAAGAAGAATGCCAAGCTAAAGATCGATCGATCGCATTCATGACGACCAGGCACAAACAAGTTTTGGAAACTTGTGAAAAGAAGATTGAAGGGAACTAGTCACAAACTTGACTTAGTATTTTGTTTCTTCTAATCATTCTTCCTTAACACTTGTTTTGTTTATGTAGAACAAAATCAAGCGCCTACTAGAGCGAAAAAGGCTCTGGAATTTGAGCAAGACAAGTGATGAGGATATCACTTCTACTGATATGAACACTCCCCTTCCTACTACTTTGAATGATGTGCAAGGTCCAATTACTCGGGCACGTGCTCGTCAACTTAATTATCAGGTAAATTCGTTTCTAGGGCTGAGTGTATTATTTGAGAACTCTATGATGCTGTCTAACGGAGATGATTTACTTGTACTTAGGAATCTAGGACTACGGCCAGTTCAAGAAGGTCTACGACCAGTTCCGCGGGGTCTACGACCACTTCAAGAAGGCATACGACCAGTTTCACAAGTACTCGCGAGCCCAGTACTTGTTGGACACAATCTACGACCAAAGATAGCATGGACTCATCAAGACCACCCAGGACCAGTCCTACGACCAGGTCTTCGACCAGAGATACACGACATGAATAGTGAATAAGGTGTTGCGTCACCGTTTTAGACTTAATAGGGCATTGTAAGTGTATCGAGGTCGGAGTCCAGGTTGTGTACGCCTCTTCCCACGGCCGCACAACCCCAGGTCGACCTCCTCATGTCCCCCTATATATATATATATATATATATATATATATATATATATATATATATATATATATATATATATATATATATATATATAGTAGCCGTCATAGTTTAGGGTGGGTTTTTCTTTGAGATTATTACCTTAGCGCCTCGCCAAGACGTTCGGTTGAGGAACCCCACATTGTGAGCTTCATATATATTCGCAATACAATATCAGATTGTATCTTCTACTTTCTTGCTTGTGTTCTCGATTCGCATGCAGGAGATAGCCTTCTTGGCGAGGTCAACCGCGTTCGGCACGGTTGATAACCATCGGAGCAGTGGTGTAGTGATTGCGAGGGATTTGATTTGTTCTGGTCAGAGCCTTCGGATCATCAACGTCGAGTTCTCCACAATCGACTTATCAGTACCTTTCGGAAGATCGGGCCACTGTCACATCAACAAGGAGACAACTCTTGTGTGTAATCTTGATCAAAAGATAACTTCACTTAATAAGATGATCTTCGATATGGGATCAGGATCGCACTTGCCTACCTTGAGAGATCTAATGGAGAAGATGAACTACCTGGGACAACTTCTGGAGGATTTCAATAGCTTGCTCAAGGCTACTTGAGAAAATTACTCCCGATCAATGAAGAAATCTATAGCGAGAGGAGTTAGTTTTGCTTTGGCAAAACTGAAGGCTACCAACCCCTCCACCAATCTTCAAGCTGTTGATGAGGATTTTAATTGCTTGCCTGAAGAGGCGACAAAGTTTTTCAAGGAAGTAAGATCTCTTGGAGACAACGTTGTAGAGGAAATGGAGGTCGAATCTTCGTCAAGCAGCGATTAGCCGAGAGATCTCTAGAAATAGGAAATTATAATGTAAGATTTATGAAAATATAAAACTTACATTTCCTTCATCAATGAAGTCTTTTGTTTATCCGGTCAACTTATGAAATTTTCATATATTACCTAGCCCCCGACTATTTTATAGTAGAAGATCTTTACTATATAAGCAGTAGGCCAAGAATATGAACTTAAGTCTCAACCATTGTTTGAAAGTACGTACTGATTGTTTGAAAAACTGATCGTAGCAATACTAGGAAACCTTTTTGGTCGGAACCAGTGTCAGGTTTCAACTAGTTGTAAATCTGTTTTTCATAATCAAAGTACCTACTAAAACAATATATGGTCGGAAGAAAAAGACTTTCTTTGATGATAAATAAAATATGAAAACAAGAGAGTATGCAATAAACGATAAGTGGTTTATTTATATGTAGTAACCAACACTGGTCGGAAGGACTGCTAAGAAATGAAGATATAACACATATTTTGCAATACATGCTCATGCTCTAGTCCGACAGGCAGCGAGGATCGTAGGAAAAGGATCGTCGCTAGGAAGCTCCTTCTAGTGGGCAGAACCACGTGTAGAGAAGGAGAGACTTCAACTAGGAGGTTTTTCGTGTCCCAACCAGTAGCCAAATGAGAGTATAACATAATTTTGAAATGAATAAATATAATCTTCATAATCTTAAGCATATGAATCGCTAGACGACCAGAGTATAGGTACAGACATATAGACAACATCACTCGTCGTGAGAAATTAAAGGAATGACTAAAGAATAATGGAAATGAAATGAAATAAAATTTAAACAAAAAACTTACGCAATTGATCAATATTCCAAGAATTAGACAAAACCCTTCCATCAGTCATGGCTAATCGTACCGAGGCTGGTCAGGTGACTTCGACCACAATGTATGGATCTTCCCACTTGGGAGAAAGCTTGTTGCGATTTGCCTGGTTCTGAATTTTTTTGAGAACTAGATCACCCACAGCTAAGCTGTGAGGTTGCACCTTACGACTGTGGTACCTTCGTATGGCTTGTTGATAGATTATCGAACATATTAAGGCTTGGTTTCGTCATTCTTCAAGGAAATTGATATCATCAAGTCGTCATTCATCTTGATCATTTACATTGAAACAATCGATTCGAGCATAGCCAAGTTTTAGTTCTGGAGGAAGCATGGCTTCAACTCCATAAACTAAGAAGAATGGTGTTTCACCGGTCGCACGACTGGTCGTGGTTCGAACAACCCATAGAACAGAAGGAAGTTCTTGAACCAATCTCCTGACCGTTTTATCAACTGCTCCATTGCTCTGTGGGTGAGCAACATAAGCGAAATAGACTTTAATACCAAGTTCATCGCATAATTCCTGGAAATTACTGCTTGAAAACTGGGTATCGTTGTCTGTGATTATACGACTAGGTACACCAAATCGTGTGATCACATTTTTTGTAAGAAATCTCTTAGCGGTCTCAGTTGTAGTTTTAACAACTGGCTCGGCCTCGATCCATTTTGTAAACGTGTCAATCATGACGAAAAGAAATTAGAAGCCCCCGAGTGCTCTTGGGAAAGGTCCCAGAATGTCTAGTCCCCACGTTGCAAAAGGCCAAGAAAGAGGAATTGTTTGCAAAGCTTGTGCCAGCTGATGTACTTGTCTGCTATGAAACTGACATTGTACGTACTTTGTCACGAGGCTTTACCGACTAGTGTTCTGTTGGAATGATGTGCTCTATAGACTCCTCCATGAATTTCGGTTAGCAACTTAATGCCATCCGATTGAGATATGCGTCTCATCAACACTCCATGAGATCCTCGTTTATACAACGTATGTTCAATTATAGTGTATGATTTGGATTTTTGAACTATACGATCAGCATCTACATCATCTTCAGGAATTTTATCATGCTGAAGATAATTATAGATCGATGTCATCCAATCTCTACCATGATAGTCACCGATCTATGGAGCATATATGTTATCAGAATATATTTGTACGACCTGATGTGAAATATTTATATCCTCGAAATGCTTGACCACCGAGAGTGAATCGAGTTGCTCGAGAAAAAACTTCGGGCGGGACGGTGGACCTGGTGGAGGCCATCTGTGCCAACTGGTCTGCCAGAAAGTGTTCCTTTCTAGGAATATGTTGGATCTGAAAATCGAAGAAGTGTTTTTCGAGTTTCCGTACTTCCGCCAGATAAGATGACATCTTAGTACTTGAGCATTGATACTCTTTCCCCACTTGATTAGCTACTAGTTGAGAATCGCCTTTTAGTAGTAATTTGTGAATCCCGAGCGAACGAGCTGCTCGAAGTCCTGCCAGTAAACCTTCTTATTCTGCTACATTTTTTGTAGCAGGAAAGTTAAACTAGATGGCGTACTTGAGGTATTCGTTAGTAGGGGATATCAAGACAACTCCAGCCCCCGATCCTTTGAGCATCAAGGAACCGTCAAAGTACATTGTCCACTCATCGTGGTGTTCATACTTGGGTTCTTGCTTGGGTTCAGGGTTTGTCCATTCGGCAACTAAATTCTGTTATTGCCTGGGACTTTATTGTTGTTCGTGAAATGAAATGGAGGTTGAATGTCCCTAGTTCAACTGCCCATTTGCTATTCGTCCTGACGATTCCCTATTTCCAAGGACTTGACCAAGGGGATATCCGTAAGTACGACCACTTTGTGGGCCTGAAAGTAATACCTTAGTTTCCTTGAAGCCATAAGGAGACCATAGAGCAGCTTTTGTACCTATGGGTATCTTTCCTATGGTCCATGCAAGACTTCGCTTACATAATATACTGGTCGTTGGACATTTTCACATTCTACGACTAGTACACCGCTGATAGCTTGTGGCATTGCAGCCACGTAAATCAGCAATGGTTCTTCCGGTCTTGGAGAAACTAAGAGCGGGGTACTCGTAAGGTACTCTTTAAGTTTTTCAAAGGCATCGTTTGCTTTCTTAGTCCATTCGAAACTTCCATGTTTCCAAAGAATTTTAAAGAAAGGTAATCCTTTTCAACCTAACCTTGCTATGAAATGACTTAGCGCTGCCATACAACCGGTTAGTTTTTGGACTTTTTTGTGGTCGGAGGGCGCATCTGGTCGATGGCCGCTATTTTCGCTGGATTTGCTTCGAAACCTCTAGCCGAAACTAGGAAACCGAGAAGTTTTCTAGCGGAAACTCCGAACACACATTTTTTTCGTATTTAACTTGAGGTTATGCCTTCTCAAGTTATTGAAAGTCTCTTGTAAGTCGAGAATGTGATCGCCAATATTGATACTCTTCGCAACCAAATCATCAATATTGGCTTCTAGATTTTGACCTATATGTGTATTAAAGGTTTTCTGCATCAACATTTGAAAAGTTGCACCAGCATTTTTTAGACCAAAAGGCATCTTAACATAGCAGTAAGTGCCATATGGAGTGATAACGGAAGTTTTCTCCATATCTTCTTTACTCATACTAATCTGGTGGTACCCTGAATACGCATCTAAAAAACTTAATAACTCACACCAGGAAGTAGAGTCTACAAGTTGGTCAATGCGGGAAAGGGGAAAATCATCCTTCGGACAAGTTTTATTAAGATATGTGAATCAATACACATTCGTCACTTCCCATTACTCTTTCTAACTATTACAGGGTTAGCGAGCCACTGAGGGTGGTTGACTTCACGAATAAACCCGACCTTGAGGAGCTTGTCAATCTCCGACTGGATTGGTTCCTTCTGGTCGGGTGCAAAACGCCTTAGCTTCTGATTGTCTAGTTTTTTGTCAAGCTGGAGAGCTAGCATGTGCTCGATCACCTACCTGGGAACTCCGAGCATGTCGAACGTCCACCAGGCGAATACGTCCTGGTTTGCTCGGAGGAAGGAGATGATCGACTCTTCCTATTTGAGGTTGAGCCCTTCTCCAACCAGCACCTTTGGGACAAACACATCAATGTTTCCTGACCCATGTGGCGACTTGGTGTTTTTCAAAGAAATGCCTTTATCAAGTGGTACCTCCTCTGTCTGGTCGGATGGTTTTGGTGTCATCTTTGGTCTGGAGTGCTTGACCAGTTTTTCTGGTCGGGAGTTCATCGACCAGTTCAAAAGACTTTCGATCGCATGCATAAGCCATTTTTGGATCTCCTCGAATCATGATGACTCCTTTTGGGCCTAGCATCTTTAGACTCTGATAACCGTAATGCGTGGCTATCAGGAACTTTGCTAGAGCTGGACGACCAAGAATTCCATTATATGCAGTTTCAAAATCGACCACATCAAATGAAACCTTCTCTGTTCGGAAGTTATCAAGCCTTCCGAACGTAACCGGTAAGGACACCTGTCCTATCGGTTTTGCGGTACAACCAGGGACTATACCGTGGAAAGTATACTTCACTGGTTTTACCTTAGATCTGGGAACCTGCATTTCCTCTAATGCTTCCGCAAATAAAATATTTAAAGAACTACCTCCATCTATTAAGACTCGATTGACTTTGCATAGTAGGTTCAACTATAATAGGGAACTTACCTGGCCGAGCCAACGGGATGGGCCAGTCTTCTTTGCTGAAGGAGATTATTGTTTCCGACCACCTTGATGGCTTGATGGCGATCGGGGGCTCTACAAGGTTGACCTCTCGCTCTACGGCCTTCAGGTGACGTTGTGAATCATACGAGTAGGATCCTCCGAAGATCATGTTAACCGTATGTTGAGGCTCCTGGTACTCCATCTCATTGTCACCATCCTTGTCCTTCTTAGAACTCGCTTCCCCGAGTTCTCGCTTTTTTGCCTCCTTTGATCCTTCCATGCTCCATCTTTAAATAGCTTCCGAAGATGTGACAGTTGTTTTCTTGAGAAGACACATGCGAAGCGTTGCGTCTGGTCAGAGGGGGTGGCAGTTGATTAAAGTATCAAATGCTGTGCGGTTAAATGTCGGTGAAACATTCAACCATTAGTTAGTGTCTTATGATTATGTAACGTCACATGGTATGAAGTATACAACACATGTTCCATTCATCACATGGTAAAGGATAAACCTGGATTTGGATCCATATATCATTTCATAGCTTTATGAGCGGTTAACTGGTCGGGGACAAGGTACGGGACCTTGTCCAACCAGGGTATTTATTATGTAACCTCTGGAATCCTTACGACCAGTGAGGTCATTAGCCTTAGGGGTTACAACCACATATGGTATTTTCTATGTATTAAAGTAATACATAGAGGTTTTAATCCTTGTCAGACTTAAAGGAGAAGAGAAGAGTCAGCCACTCGGTTGCTCAAACGACCAGCAACAAAGTCGCCGAGCCGCCCGAGCCATCCAGAGCTGCCATCGCCTCCAGTCCCTCTCCTAACCGAAAGAAATGGGAATGAAAACCCTACACCACACGCTCTTCACCAAGCCGGAGGAGATAAGGTGTAAGGTCGAGGAGGCCGACTAGAGGGGGGGTGAATAGGAGGTTTTAAAAAACTCTTTGGTTAAAACCAATATAAAATGCGGAAGATAATAACAATATGGTTTTGCACAATTAAAACCTAAATCAACTAGGCTCCACTAAGTGCACCAACAATATGAATACAATTCAATGAGAGTAATCATACAAAGATATATAAGCAATTAAATTAAGTAATGTAAATTGCTCAAAGTAAAGCACCAGAACAAACTAAGATGACATAATTTTGTTTTACCGTGGTATTCGGAGACTTGTCGGTCTCTCCTAATCCACGTTGAGATAAGCCCAAACGAATTGGACCGGCTCCACGAATTAAGCCAACACCTCTGAGGTAAGTCCAACCACTTGGACTGGTTCCAACACGAACCAACACCTCGATCCATTCGAGTTGCTTTTCCTCCACACCGGAGATGGTGAGCACCAAACCACGCCGGGCCTTCTCACAAGCTTCTTGAGAAGATCACCGGTCACGACGCCTCCACGCCGTCTAGGTGTCGGCAAACATTAAGAGTAATAAGTCTCAACTCTCACTTGAACTAATCAAGTGTCTAAGCTCAAGTGGATACACAATCCACTACCTAAGGCAACACATGCACTTAGGGTTTGCTCTCAAATGTCACTAAGCGCAACACATGCATATAAGAGATGGGAGGCTTGCTTTTAGCTCACGGAATGAATATGGCACCAGCAACAACCTCCTCCAACCAGCCAAGGTGGGTATTTATAGCCCACACACAAAAACTAGCCGTTGGAGAAGATTCTGCTAAAAAATCAGCACAAGCGGTACTACTGCCGTTCTATGGCGGTACTACTGAACCTAAACGACAGGCACAGTAACGGCTATATCAGACGAGAAACTAGCCTTTGAAAAGTAAAATCTGGTACTACCGCCAACCAACTAGCGGTAGTTCCGCACTCCGGTAGTTCTGTTTCTGATGGGTGGTAGCACCGCTTCCACTCAGGTCCAACACATAGTACCTTTTGGAAAAAAAACGTACCGCGCTCATTTTCGGAAGCACCGAGCTGCGGTAGTTTCGTGCCTAACACAGAGATACTACCGCTCTTCCAGATAAGCAAAGAATTCTCAAAGAGGTGTCTCTTTGGAAAAAATGTACCGCCGGATTTTTAGACTTACCAGCATGCTGTAGTTCCGCTCTCAACATGCCGGTACTACCGCACAGTGGTAGTTTCGCAGTTATAACGCCGGAACTACCTGAGAAAAACAGCACTTGCTTTCACAACAGTTTCAATTACAAAACACATTTGCCAATTGATAAGCCATGCCAACAAAGATCACAGGTAAGATTCCCAACAAGTTGCAAAATACATTTGTCAATTTTTAGAATCACACCACAAGGAATAAGATACATGGACTCAAACCATTTGCAAACTCAAGTCACATGACACAAGAATCATGCATGAGCATCAACTATTTGCAAAACACATTCGCAAATAATAGCATCATGCCACAAGGCTAAGGTGCATGGACTTCGACCATTTGCAAAACACATTTGTAAATTATAGTCTCATGCTACAAAGATTAAATGCACGAGCCTCGGCTATTTGCAAAACACATTCGTAAATAATAGCTCCATGCATAGATGAGCTAGAGCAAGCATAATGAGCTATCAACACATGATTAACTCATGCTACTAGTCAAGAGCCCTCTTAATAGTACGACAACCTATACTAGCAATTCGGTCTTCCAACCAAACACCAAGACCGGTAAAAGACTAGGAACACATTCTTAGCCCTAGCTAGTCATACCTTTGCCTTACATCTTCTTGAAGTTTGATGACACACATCATTACTTCAAGTCCGGGTCCTTGACTTTGATAATCATCAACACATGATGATCTCCTTTTCTTCAAGTTCTTGTCTTGAATATGTATCAACTCATGATGCATTCTTCACTTGACCTCCATCAACACATGATGGGTCTTCTCTTGACTTAATGATCCACTCATGATCATCTCCTCTTCTTGATACGCATCAACACATGATGCATCCTTCACTAGACCTTCATCAACACATGAAGGGTCTACTCTTTGAACATCATCGACACACGATGATTCTCATTTCTTCAAGCTCTTCATATGCATCAACACATGATGCATCTTCTTCTTACACCTTGACTTGATGACGATCAACTCATGATGTCATCCTAAGTCTTCATCACCCTGGAACATAACCTATTCATCCAACTAATGGAAAATATTAGTTCCACAATATGATTTTCATTAATTACCACATCATACCATTAACTCATAATAGTGGGACAAGATACTTCAATATTTCCTTCTTTGGTAATTGATGATAACCACTTCAATTGCACATGAATTGAATGTAGATAATTGAAAGTAACACAACATGAGTATATATGAACTACATAAGTTTTATATACCCACAACATGAGTATACAAGAACTACACAAGTTTTATATACTCAAGACATGAGTATACAAGAACTACAAAAGTTTTATATACTCAAAAGGATATGTTTCAAAGTAGAGATCTAAATATATGCAGAAAACTGAATATGGATCAATACTAATAAAAATACAAAATATAGAGTAAACTCCCCCTAAATGTGTGCATACACAAATGTGTAATAGGAACATATGCACATATTCAAGTTATACTTATGGTGGGGTTCAACCTATATTTTGTATCCGATGAATGCAATAATATATAAGAAATATGATATCGAATGTATACCTCGTTGAATTTCACCTTTATATCCAAATGAGACTATACACTAGATATAACAATAAAATGTTAGTCTCACAAATAGATTTATCATTAATCACCAAAACACTCCATTAACTCATAACGGCGGGTCTAGATCCTTCATAAGGCCTATCTCCTCACAGCAAACCGACAGGTGGGATCCACCAACCAAAAACCTTTTCCAAATAATATTTTCTCTTACCGAGACATTACTGAAAAGCCCTCAAGAATAACACCGTCGTCTTCATGTAGCCTTTACTCCCCTTCTCCGACTGCTCTCTTTGTGGTTGGTCCTTGGCGATTGTGGTGTTGTGATGCTTGGTTTGGGCTTTGCTTGGCTATGCCATTTGGATGGCAGTAGGACGGTAGTGGGTTTTGTTTGCTTGTTCTTGCTTTGCTTGGGTTGCTCTCGGCTAGAAAGAAGTAGAATGGTGTGTTGGCTTCTGTTGTGCTTGAGAAAAGAGGGAAGGCTTGAGAGGCTTGACTGGGGGAGACTTATCTGGGGAAGTAGTGCATTCGGCTACCTCTCTCTTGTACTATGCAAAGCCCTATCCCTTCCCTTCTCACATGGGACTATTGAGGTATGGACCTTTGGTCCAAAGGGTGTTTCAACCACTATACTCTAGATTTTCTGTGGTTCAGGTAAGTCGGTACGACGTGTGTGTCGGATTTTAATAAATGTCGGGTGATGAAACCAACTGAAGTGCGATTGTGCCGACTAACCTAGGTTGGTTTGGGAACCTTGAAGATCCTTATGGTGATCTGACGGCAACCTTTTATACACTTCCATTTATTGTTTTCGATTTGCTACTGATCTTTTGTGTTATTGGCGGTCGATGAAAGTGTGGATCGAGGAAGGGTTCGACTACTGACGATAGATGGTCGGGATTGCAAGGAAGCCTTCGATGACATGTCATGCAAGATTTTTATTTTAATCTTTTGTACTCGAAGCTTGTAATTTATATTGTGGTCTAATGTAAATAATTCTTGTAATTAATTTAGCGATTGGATTATTTTTTATTCAGCTTGTAATGAATATTTGTAAATGACTCTAAGATTAATCGATGATTTATTCTTGTTGCAATAATTCATGATGTGATTTGTGTTGATTAATTCTTGATGATATAATTCTTGTATGAAATTGTTTGACAATGTGTCTGATACTAATATGAAATCATGTCTTGTTCTTTCTTAAATGAATTTTTATTTACTGCTAATTACCGCTTAGCGTTAGTTAAATTAGTTTAATTTGTCGGGTTCTCACATCCTCCCCTCCTTAAGAAAATTACGTCCCCAAAATTGAGATATCACTTGGTTCCTCCTCGTTCTCCCATGTGGCTTCACTAATGGTGTGGTTCTTCCACTGAACCTTACATGAACGTATGGTACAGTTTCTTAAATTTCGGTCTTCTGTCGCTAGAATCTTCACTAGGTGTTCTTCGTAGGTTAGATTATCTTGCAGTGGTATATCGAGATTGGTTAAATGATGTAAGGGTTCCCTCAGGCATTTTCTGAGTTGTGAGACATGGAAGATGTCGTGGATTCCTTATAAATGAATAGGTAATTCTAATTTATACGCTAGGGTGCCTTTACGCTCTAATATATGAAATGGTCCAACATACAGTGGACTTAGTTTCCCGTTTAATCTGAATCGGCACACCCCGCGCATAGGTGATACCTTTAGATACACATAATCTCCGACTTTGAATTCTAAGTCTCTCCTATGCTTATCTGCGTAGCTCTTCTGCCTAGTTTGAGCAATTATGAGACGTTCTCGGATTAGCTGGATTTTCTCGTCGTTCTCCCGTACGAGTTCAAGGGCCAATAATAGTCTTTCACTGACTTCGTACCAACATATGGGTGATCTGCACTTTCTGCCGTAGAGGGTTTCGTACGGTGACATATGAATACTGGACTGATAGCTATTATTGTACGCGAACTCTACCAAGGCTAAGTGTTTTTCCCAAGAATCTCCAAAGTTCATTAGACATGCTCGTAGCATCCTCTGGGATCTAGTTTACTCTTTTAGTCTGGCCATCAGTTTGTGGGTGATAGGTCGTGCTGAAATTGAGGTTGGTGCCCAAGGCGTTGTGTAAGCTTTTCCAAAATCCCGAGGTAAACATTGATCCTCTGTCGGACGTGATAGTCTTTGGTACCCCATGTAGAGTGACTATTCTTTCTATGTAGAGCTCAACTAATTTGTTGATCGAGTATTTCTGGTTGGTGGCAATAAAGTGGGCCGATTTGGTGAGACAATCCACAATTACCCAAATCACATCTTTCTTTTTTACGGTAAGGGAAGACCTGTTATGAAATCCATACAGATATCCTTCCATTTCCATTCAGGTATTTCCAATGGTTTTAACAGTCCTGCTAGGCGTTGGTGTTCTGCCTTAACCTTTTGACAGGTATCACATTGACTTACGTATTCAACTATTTTTCTTTTCATGTTTGGCCACCAAAATTTTTCTCTTAAATCTTGGTACATTTTTGTGCTGCCCGAATTGATTGTGTACTAGGTATCATGTGCTTCGTGTAGAATGGCTTCTTGAATTTGTGGGCGGTCGGGAACACAAATTCGTACCTGTCACCATAGGACTCTAGAATCATCTATATTGAATTCCGAGGATTATCCTGACTTAATCCTTTGGATTTCTTCTATGATGAAGGGGTCTAAAAGTTGTTGTTCTTGGATTTGGTCACGAAAAGTAGGATAAAATACCATTGTTGCAATGGTAGCTTCTGAGGTGGTAGTCTTTACTTCTATTTTCATTTTGGCCAAGGCTTCAATTAGATCCGATGTATGACTTTCGGCAGGAAGGTGATGGCATTGCGATCTTCCACTGAGGGCATCGGCTACCACATTGGCTTTCTCTGGATGGTAATTTATGGTTAGATCATAATCTTTGATTAATTCTAACCATATTCTTTGCCTCATATTCAATTCTTTCTGGGTAAAGATGTATTTGAGGCTTTTATGGTCGATATACAATGTACACTTCGATCCATAGAGATAGTGTCGCTAGATCTTTAGGGCAAACACTACGGCTCCCAATTCCAGATCATGTGTGGGATAATTCATCTTGTGGGGCCTCAATTGTCTAGAAGCATATGCGATGACTCTCTCATCATGCATTAGTACACATCCTAATCCATATTTCGAGGCATCACAATATACAACATAGTCAATTCCGTCTTTAGGCAGGGATAGGATTGATGCAGTGGTTAAGCGTTGCTTTAGCTCCTGGAAGCTCTTCTCACATAAGTCTGTCCATACATACTTAGCGTCTTTCTTTAGGAGTTTTCTGAGGGGTGAGGTGATTTGGGAAAATCCTTTTATGAACCTCTTATAATATCACGCGAATCCCAGGAAACTCTGAATTCCTGTAGTATTCTTTGGACGCTTCCATGAGGTGACAGTGTCAATTTTGAAAGGATCTACTTCTATTCCTCTCCCATATATAATTTGTCCCAAGAATGCTACTTGGTCTAGCCAGAATTCATATTTACTAAATTTGGCATAAAGTTGGTTTTCCCGGAGGATCTCCAAGGCAATAGTGAGGTGTGGTATATGTTATTCCTCACTTTTAGAGTAGATCAATATGTTGTCGATAAAGACAATGATGAATTTTTCCAGATATTCCATGAATAATTTATTCATTAAATTCGTGAACAGAGCAGGGCCATTGGTCATTTCGAATGGTACTACTGTGTACTCGTGATGCCCATACTGAGAGACAAAAGCTGTCTTATTGATGTCTATGGGGTTAACTTTGATCTGATGGTATCCGGATCTTAAGTCAATCTTCAAAAATACACGGGCTCCTTTCATTTGGTCAAAAAGGTCATCTATTCGGGGTAACGTGTATTTATTCTTTATGGTGACATTATTTAGCTCCCAGTAATCCGTACATAACCTCACTCCTCTGTCTTTCTTCTTCGCGAACAATACCAGGGCTCCCCAAGGTGAGGTACTTTCTCTGATAAATCCCTTGGCTCCAAGTTCATCCAGTTGCTTCTTTAGTTCTACCAATTCCTTCGCATTCATTCTGTAGGGTCTCTTAGAAATTGGCGTTGTTCTCGGAATTAGGTTGATAACAAGTTCTATCTCCCTATCCGGGGGCATACCGGGTAAATCCTCAGGGAATACGTCTGGAAAATCTTTTACTACTGGTATATCTTTTACTTATTTGCTGGAAGGTTGGCCAAGCTAAGGTCAGCTGGTTTCTATCGGGTTCTAATTCCGAGGTATTGCAGTCGTGTTCCGTTGGGTTTTCTGATAGACGCTTGTTTGGTTTCGCAATCTATATTTATTCCATGGGCGGATAACTAGTGTGTACCCAGGATTACTTCTAAGCCACTTAAGTTGATTATAAAGAGGTCTGCTAGGAACTTGGTATTGTGGATTATGATAGTCTGATCCTTTCTAATTGACGCCACTTCCAGAGTTCCAGCAGGTGTGCTAACCCCCATAGACTTTTCCAACGGTTCAGATGTTAGATTGTGTTCTGCTAGGAACTTACAGGATATAAATGAGTGTGTTGCTCCAGGGTCAAATAGAACAATACCAATAGAGGGTGGAATTAATAGCTTATCTGTGATTCCTTCTTGCTATGGAGGGTGAAATTAACGTGCACATTTTTGGTAGCGCTGACCTCAGACATATGGAGTGGTCGGGATAGGGAGGATTATCTTAGTGTAGTTGCTCATTATGGTGATGACAACTGTATAATAGAGAAAAGAAGTATAGATTTCAAATTAATTGATGTAGTACACACGGGTGAGAATATTGCAAACTATATTATGAAAGTTGTGGAAGACTTTGGTCTTACAGACAAAATATTCTCAATTACTTTAGACAATGCCGCTTCTAACTCTAGGGTCATGGATATTTTTATTCCAGTGTTGAGTATGTATGCCGATTCCTTCTTGCTACAGCGATGATGCGCTTGTCATATTATTAACCTTATAGTCAAATGTGGTTTGAATAGGTTGAATTCGTATATTAGAGCTTTTTGCGATGTGGTATCTTACTTGAATAATTCTAACGTAAGAATAGCTGCATATAAGAACATCTACAGGGCGATGGTGTACGTCCAAGAAAGTTCGGTTTGGATATGCCGGTAAGATGGCACTCTACTTACCAGATGCTTAAGAGTCTTTTACCATATAAGAGCAATTTTCTATTTTTATTCAAACGCACTATCAGAACACTGACGGTAGTATACTATTGACTGAGCAACATTGGTTCGCTGCTGAGAAGATACTTCAGTTTTTAGAAAAAATTTATGAGGTCACTATTACTTTGTCTACTGTCTATTATCCAACATATCCTATTATTGTGCATAGTATTTTACAGATTGCTAGTCATTTAAAAAACAATGAAAATAACACAGTTTTAAGGGAGGCTATTGTTGCTATGAAAACTAAATACCTTAAATATTGGACAGAAATCCCTTTCCTATATGCATTTGCATTTATTTCAGATCCTAGAGCTAAAATTGACAGATTTGCTAATGTTCTTAATTTTCTAAGGGATGCCACATGGCTATACTATTCCAACTATTTTGTTAATGTTCGTTCTCGATTACATGAGGTTTTCCAAAGGTACGCAAATAAGTTCCAGGGAGTCTGCTTACAACGACCTCCAGTACCATCCACCTCAAGTAACAAGACAAATCTACAGGGCAAGATCTCGGGTGCAGGCTCTTTCTCCAGGTCCAGGTCTTCTTCTTCTACAGCAGCACCTTCTCATCAACCTCCAAGACCAACCTCTCACCCTCTCACTCAAGGAGTGGGGAACTATCCACCTTTCTGGACAATGATATGGTGGATTTCAACTCAGAGAACTTTAAAATTTTGCACTAGTGGCATGACCATAAGTTTGCATATCATGTGCTATCGATACTTGTACTTGATGTGTTAACTGTTCCTGTCTCGATAGTTTCATCCGAGTTTGCTTTCAATCTTTGTGGAAGAATATTGGAGGAGAGAAGAACATGTCTCACAAGTGAGATGGTGGAGATATTTCTAACTGTGAATGATTGGGAATAAGTTGATTCACGAACACAATACTCTGGAAAATTCAGAGTTGTTAGAGGTGTTGAAAATTTATACCTAGATAACGACACGTAGAATAAGGTGTATGTAGAGCTATAGGATGTACTTTTTTTTTCTTTGCCAGTGTTTTCTTTTGTTAAGTTTTTATTTGACAAATGTTTTAACGAGGCAACCATTTGAACATTAATAAAGTTATTTGTTATATTTTCAATATGCTTGACTCATTTTTTATAATTCTCATATCTTTTTCTGAATTCTACGGCATGACCCATCTGTTTCGCGGGCTAGGATGGGTTGTGCCGAGATGGGCCTGGCCGGCTCGTGCCCATGCCATGCCGCCCATATGGCCACTACTAAGTACTACTTCATATCAAACACAACATGGCAATTGAATCTGTCTTCCCAGAAAGTTACACACTTTTTGCACCATCAGATTGTGACGGGATTTGTGCAAACCCTAATATCTCTCTCACTCTCTCCGCCACCACGCTCGCCCCACCCACCGCTTTGCGAACACGCCCTATAAAAGGATGTGGGACCTAGCTAGTGCTCCATATCAAACACAACGGGGGCAATTGAATCCGCCTCCCTAGAAAGTCACACACCTTTTGCACCATCAGATTGTGTCGAGATTTTTGCAAACCCTAATATCTCTCTCTCCCTCTCTCCGCCGCCACGCTCGCCCCACCCACGGCCTCGCGAACGCGCACTATAAAAGGATGTGGTACCCTACTAGCTAGTACTCCATATCAAACACAATGGGGCAATTGAAAGGTGGTCTTATGCTATTTCCACCGCCACCAGATACACTCGTGTCGCCCCTATCTCATGCAACAATTTGTCTCCCTACTTAGTCCCCTATGCCTTGATCTTCTCGCTGCTCCACCTCCTATGCCCTACCCCGCTACCACCAGCCTCCATCTAGAAGGGTGTCTCCCTTATGGCCTCTGTCGCCGTCATTACGGTGTCCTCCAGCATCACCTCTCCTCCGTTGAACAAACCTACGACCGGCGGCGTCCTCACTACATCATCATAGGCCATGCGGTAAGCTATGATCTCGTACCTGCAAACTGTGTAGAGGTGACTAATCTAATTAAGCCGACGACTATCCTCCACTTTTGTGTCCGACAGGCATTCACCAAAAAAATATTTTCTCTCTCTCTCTCTCTCTCTCTCTCTCTGATGATTCATTGCCAAAAAGATGTTGACCGGAGTTAGTCCGAGGAAAATGGGGAAAAAAACCATGAAGATACCTCTTTGGAGCTCTAGCTATCCATGGAAAGAAACGCAACTCGCCTCCTCCCGTGTAAACCAGCCGCTGTACAGGCCTGAGGCCCTCCACCGTTTTCTTTCCTTTTACGTTCCCTCCCCCTCCCGTCAAATAGAGCAAATCCTTCTCTCTCACTCCGCGAGTCTCATTTCGTTCCTTAGATCTGTAGCGGCGTCGTCTCTCTCCCCACCGGCCGACCAGGTAAGCAGCAGCAATCGCCTGTGTGATCCTACATTTTCCCCTGCGTTTCCTTCGCCTCGATCTTGTGAAGTTGACGTGTTTGTTTGTGCCGCATTTTGCTCGTGGAATGCGCAGAGACGATGTTCCCGGAGCCGATGGACATGGAGGAGGAGGAGCGCGCGCGGTTCGGCCCGGCGTGGCTGCGGTCGCTGCTCGGCGCGAAGTTCTTCGACGACCCGTGCACCGCGCACCTTGGCCAGACCAAGAACGAGTGCAACCACTACTGCCTCGACTGCACCGGCTTCCCGCTCTGCTCCTCGTGCCTCCCCGACCACCGCGACCACCTCATCGTCCAGGTTCGCACGCGCGCGCATAGTCACACGCATATCTAGGTAAACTCACACGCGCGATGGGCCAGCTAGCGGGTAACAATGTGCATGTCATGTGTGCGCAGATACGGCGGTCGTCGTACCACAGCGTGATCCGGCTGATGGAGCTGGAGAAGCTGCTGGACGTCTCGTTCGTGCAGACCTACTTGATCAACGCGGAGAGGGTGGTGTTCCTGAACAAGCGGCCGCAGGCGCCGAAGCACGACAAGTGCGTCGCCGCCGCCGGCCGGTGCGAGGAGTGCGGCCGGGGCCTCCTCGACGCCGCCTTCCGCTTCTGCTGCCTCAGCTGCAAGGTGCCCGTTTCTTTCCTTGTTTGGTTTCCGCCGCCTCCTGCCGTTTCTGGCATGTTTTTTTTTGTTTGAGTGGACCACGTGGGCGAACACGATTCAACGCGCACAGAATCTTGTGCACGAGTGGGGAAGGTGGCTGTATCCTATTAAGGAAGGTTGGCGAGAGGACTTATTTTGTTTTTCCGTAGAGATAATTCAGGTTCAGGTTTTGGACTCTGCGCCTCATCTAAACCGTCGAGTTGTGCATGAACGATCCCGATCTAAGCTTTAGGTTTAGGTTTGGAAAAATTAGGAGGCGTTTTCTCCCTTTTTACTTTTAGCCTAGGCTTGACCGTTCATGTCCGGATCCAAGGGCCGATATTGCTTGCAGTCGTCCATTACAGTTCTAGTCGGGATCTATAGCTTTGTGATTGGTAAGCATTGTCAGATTACACCGTTATATGAGGTGTTGCGGCGCTACTTTCTGCTATTATTTTGTACTACATGATATGGCGGATTCAAAACTAAAATTTAAAGAGTGCTAATGGAATTTGCTCACTTATTTATAGCTTTGTCGAATGTCAAGTTACTAGCTAGCAGTAGTTTGACTGAGCATAACTAAACTAGAGGTGTTAAAAGATTCACCACGAGCCGATCATCTGTACAATGGTGCCAACCCCGGCTACCCCTTGGTCCGCCCCTGACTCCATGAACCTGGATGTGCATTCATCGTATTGAGGAAACGATGGCTACCTGTATATTGCACATGATTCTAGGAGACTCACTGTCAACATGAATCTTTATATAGAGTAGTACTAATAGATTGGGATGGGTAGGTTGGTGTCAGTGTTGGTTAGGCACACTAGCGACATTCTCTTGGAATCTTCCAATGGTAACATTAGTACACTTGTCTCTGTTTTTCTTTTTCGTGAGGAGCTAATATACTTTTCTGAACTGAGCAGAAAGATGTACTAATTAATGCGATGCAAAACTTGGTTTCCTGCAACTTATCCAAGAGATTTACGATTTTTACTGGGATTTCACGATGAAGGCCATTTGGATTGGTGTTCGAGTTTACCCTGTTAGAGATATGTTAGAATAGGAGTTAGAATAAGGACTTTTATATGCCTTATCTATATATAGTATATACATCTTGTACTCATATATATATCATCCATTGGGCATTTTCAATATATACACAATATTCCTAACATGGTATCAGAGCGGGTTGCGAAACCCTAGCTACCGTCTACTCATCTTCCGCCGCCGCTGCCCCCGGGAGGAGCAATCTCCGCTCCCAGGGGCGGCCTTCGAGCAGCAGCAGCCGGGTTGCTGCGCCTTCCTCGTTGTCGTCGCCGACCGTCGGCTCCAGCCAGATCGCCTTCGAGTAGGAGCATCCGGGTCGCCGTCCCCGATGAGCTTTGTTCACCGCCGAGCTTGGTCCTTGTCTTCATCACCTGGTCGTCCGCGTGAACCACCTCGACTCGTCTTCTTCGACGCCGACACCGACCCCGGTCCGCCCCGACATCTCCTCTGCTGCATTCGAGAGGAGGGAGAAGGGGGAGGAGAGCACCTCGTGTGAAGTCGATCCAGATCCGTACTGGATCCGGTGGCCAGAGGCGGGCGCGCCGATCGGAGCCGCCGCGCCACCTCTGATCCTCCGCATCTCTCCCACGCCGTCGCCGTTGGCTCGGATCCGCCGTCGCCGGTCCCGATGCATCGCCGGCGCGCCCCCGAGGGCCCCGGATATGGCGTCACCGCTCCGGATCTGCAGTTGAGAGCCCACTCACGCGTCTTCCTCTGTTCGGGCTGCACCGCCACGTTTACCTCTGTTCGGTGCGCCGCGCTCCTGCCGTCGCGCCCGAGCCGTCGCCGACGTCTCGCCACCCGACGTCATCGTCGCCTTCCTCTCGATGGCTCCCTTGCCTAGATCGGTCGGCCGGGGGCATGGAGCCGCGGTCGGCGGCACCGCAGCCGAACGCCGGCCGCTCTGCGCAGAAGCGCCGCAGCCAGTCTGTTGGCGCCGCCGCTAATGCTGCGCCACGACTCTCCTCAACGTGGCCGCCATCGTCGATGTCTTAATGGGCTATGAGCCTATGACTAATAAAGAAGCAGAGGAGTTGGGGGAAGTATGGAGATAGAATACTACTCCTGTCGGTGGAAACATGCTATTGTGGGGGCTGGTGCTTATGGTCCTTGCTTGGCCCGATTGGGATGATAGAAGACTTGAGGCTTCTCATTTGTCTTCTGCTGGTGTTGCTAGTATCTACTGTTAGCTTAGCTATCCTTTGAGTCTTTTCTCCTGCTGCGTCCATCCAAATCCGTAACACTCAATTTTTTAGTTCGTCTAAGCCATGCGAGTCCACAAATTTATTATCAGTCATAGAAGCATAGGAATTGCCTTATGCATGGTAGCAACCGCCGCTCCCGCAGTGTGGAAGATCCGCCGCCCCAAGCTTTCAAGGCCGCCGCGCTTCTTCCACACTGCGTCTTCGTTGTATTTCTTGTGCATTGTGTCGCGCTTCTTCCGCACTGCGTCTTCATTGTACTTCTTGTGCATTGTGACGTGCTTGTTCTGCACTGCGCCTCTGTTGCGCTTATTGTGTATTGTGTTGCGCTTCTTTTGTACTGTGCATTCGTTGCGCTTCTTGTGCACTGCGCCGCCGCTATCTTGGGCTACGATCTGCGTCGTCATGCTTCCACCTATTCCTATTCGACTTGATTTGACAGCTCTCTCTATTCATGTCGGTTTCATCGTCTTCTTCGACCTGTTGCCACGGTCGACTTTGCTCCCGCACATTGTGCTTTATGAGCCGTCGCACGACACCGGATGGGAGGATGTCTTTTGATACTCGATATATTTTCCAAGAGCCGCATGCTACGACGACATTATCAAGACTCGGACTTTGGATTTTCCATATTTT
The DNA here is from genome assembly GCA_036346395.1 of Hsuehochloa calcarea. Lineage (NCBI taxonomy): Eukaryota > Viridiplantae > Streptophyta > Magnoliopsida > Poales > Poaceae > Hsuehochloa > Hsuehochloa calcarea. The sequence goes on along the minus strand of CM070596.1, from coordinate 9,458,444 downwards.
TGTATCAACCTTTTTCAAATGCAATACTATTACATACGCCATGCATTTAAGAGGGGTGTTAGAGATATGTTAGAATAAGAGTTAGAATAGAGACTCTTATATGCCTTATCTATATATGGCATATACCTCTTGTACTCCTATATATATCGTCTATTGGGCATCTTCAATATATACACAATATCCCTAACATACCCTACCATTTTTTATAGCGCCATAATATTTTGGGTAGCATTTAGAACTTGGGTGGCGACCAAAATTCTGTGAGCCGCGTTGATTTGGTGAGATTCTTACCCACTTTTTGGCCTAAATTAGATAGCAAAATTCTTGACCGGGTTTTTTTAGCCAAATTCCTCTGATCCTTTCTCTGTAAAATACAAAAAAGGAAAAGCTGACAGGTGTTAGTGAATCAACGGGGTTGCATTTGTAGCCTACATCATGATAATGCTGCGAATGTTACCGTCCAGGCCGGCATTTGATAGTCTGAAGATTTATGAGAGCAGGGAAATTTGCTGAATCTGTTGCTAACGTTGATCCCTCCAATTTAGCAAATTTTATAACTCCATCGATATCTGTAATATCTTTGCAGTAGTTGTGAGTACATGTTCTGATGAGTTTTGCTTGCTAGTTGCTACCTGTGTACTTACTGTCTTACTGATTCCTTTATTTTCCTGCTGATGCAGCTTAAAAGACTGAAGTGCGATCCCAACCTGACATTCATCGTCGATCCGGAACGCAGCTGGGAACTAGGAGAGGGGTCAGGATCAGTTGACTATTCACTCAGGACAACCAAGATCCAGAAGATCGGATCGCAGTTTGAGAGAGGAAAGCAAGGCACCCAGTCCGGCGCCGCACTGCCCGCTCCGGCTCCGATCAGCTACCGGCGTCGCTCGAGAAAGGGCGTCCACCGCATCCCCGAACGCGCGCCCTTGTCTTGACACTGATCGACTGCTATTGGTTGGTTCAGCTTTGCACAATAAGACCGTGTTTGGAACCTAGGAATTTCATAGAGTACGTTCCTGCATGAATTATACCATTTCCTATGTTCCAAACAGGCCCCTAAGCCTCTGGACATCGATCGAGAAAAACGGCTTCGTAGTCTTTTTATCTCGTTAATTTGGATAGGTCAAGACTGATAGCGTCGGTTCGTTCTAGTATTAAGCATGCATTGAGTTTCTTGACATGGTGGTGTGTAGTCCTTCAGAAATTTTCATGCATGAGTACTGTTTGCTAAAAAGACACTCCAAAATAGTTTGTTTCGAAGACTCTGGATGTAAGGTTGATATGGAAGCTATCGGATGATACTTTAGGCCTGGAACGACTATTTGTTTTTATCGTTGGACTTCAAACTTTAGGATGATTTAGAAGGGCTTCAGATGATCCGGAAGGTGCCAATTTCTAATGAAATTGAGTGTAACTGCTAGTTTCTTTAAGGGGGATATAAATACTTGGTATGGACGTTTTTGTTATTACTCTTGGCCACTCTACAGGTTCACCTCAAACCAAGGGAAAATCAAAAGTACTCAAGAGCATTCAAGAGCATATTTTAAAAGGTTTGAGAGGTAGCATAGGGCTCTAGTGTGCATCTCTTTAGTTGCTTGACCTTTCTAGGTTCAACTGATGGTCTAGGTTTGTTACCTTTGGAGATCGGCGTCTCTTAGATGGCTTGGAGGCGTGGTTCTCGGTGACCTTCCAAGGAGGAGCTTGTAGAAGGCATCGTGAAGGTTGTGAAGGTTCGAAGTCCACCTATTCGGAGCGGAGAAGGACTACCACGAGTGGAAGGCTTGATTCCTTGCACGGTTTCAAGTCGGAGCAATACTCTTACGAGAGTGCTCCAACGAGGAGTTGGGGAGATCGCCGAATCTCTGAGACATCCGTAAAACTATTGGTTGTGCCTCTTGTCTATTTTACGTTTCCACATTTACTTTCTTGTCCTTTCAGATTCCTAGATTCTAGATTTGTGTAGGATTGAAACCTAGGTTCAAAATTTGACTAGAGTTGTGTAGTAGTTGTTTAGCCCACACTAGAAACCATAGACATATAAGTTGGGTTAGAAAAGATTATATTTTTAAATTAACTATTAGCAAAAAGAATACCAATTTACCCCTCTTAGGCATCCGATCCACTTCACGTCGCCGTCGGTTCGACGGACCGACGGCACAACCTCACCACCACAAGTCAGGAGCTCCGCGGGGCCACCAACAACGTGGTCACCACCCCCCGGCTGCTGGGCAATCGGCTTGGGGAAACTCGTGATGGAGATGGACGACGCCGTGGATAGCTATTGCACGATAATGTGAGCAACCAGGGGCAGATCACTACCGGAGACGGCTTCTTTGCCGAGTGCCCCAGCCTTTGCCGAGTTCTTTTTCTCGGGCACTCGGCAAAGAGTCTATTTGCCGAGTGCCAGATAGAAAGCACTCGGCAAACAATTACACTCGGCAAACACAAGGTTTGCCGAGTGTCGGGAACTCGGCAAACAAAAACACTCGGCAAATGACAGCTCCGTTAACGGCCTGTGCCGCCGTTAACTCTTTGCCGAGTGTCTTATCCTGACACTCGGCAAATAGGCTCCTTTGCCGAGTGTCATGTGTGGACACTCGGCAAAGAGGTTTTTTTGCCGAGTGTCAGGATAAGACACTCGGCACAAAAATACAAACATTTTCCTTTCCTACCTTTCAAACTTTTTCTACTCTCCACATACAACATATGGTACTCCATATTAAAATTTGGTATATTTTTATATTTGTTTGCTATAATTAACTAATTAATTGCTTTTCAAGCAATTTTTTGAATCAAGTCAAATTTGAACTGCAATTGATTCAAATAATAGGAAAAAATGAGTAGAAAAATGATATTCATGTTATTCAGCCCGGTTTGAGGCCTTACCTATGAAATGAAAAGGAATTTCGAACATCTTGTTTAGGAAACACGACCACGAACGTTTGGCCGAATGGTTTATAAATTTTTAAAAAAGCAAACAAAGTCTGAAAATCATGAGATTTATCAAGATGTCATGATATCATACGTGGAGGTGTGGTTAAAAATTTATAAGATTTCGCATGAGTTGTCACGTCGATGCTTACAAACCGAAGCATTTACAAGAAGAAGCGTAGAGTCGAGAAGGATTGGTAAGATTTGGAGTCAAAGTGATGGTCGAATTGTGGTTTGACTACAAAAGTTTTTGTATAGGCAATAGACAAAAGAGATTGTTTCATGTGAAATTTTGGTAATTTTTCGGATCCGTTTGATAATTTTAATTTTTAAACTGCAATTATAGAATTTTAAATGATATAAATTGAATTTGAGCTATAACTGCATGAAATAATGGTCTAATGTTCGTAGAAGCATCGAATATGCATTGTTGAGTGAATTTGACAAGGTATTTTCGAAGTACATTCGAACAAATTTGTAAAACACGTTATGGAAAAGAAAGAGAGGAAGGAAGTTTTATTAAAAAAAAATTGTTTGCCGAGTGCCTTGCGGGCGACACTCGGCAAATCAGGTGTTTGCCGAGTGCTTTGTGGGGGACACTCGGCAAAGGAGAGGGCTTTGCCGAGTGTCAGATCGGGGCACTCGGCAAATAAGGTGTTTGCCGAGTGCTTTGTGGGAGACACTCGGCAAAGGAGGCGGCTTTGCCGAGTGCCAGATCGGGGCACTCGGCAAACAAACCACATAACAGAGCGCGGTCGCGCGGGCCGCACTCACACACGCAACATCACACACGCAACATCACCGCCCGCGCCGCGGCCGCGCGCCGCCGCCGGCGCATCACGCGAAGACGCCGCTTCACGCCGCCCCACGCGCGCCGCGCCGGCGCCTTGCCGCGTGCGCCGCGCCCGCCCACACGCGCTTGCCGCCGCCCCACGCGCCTCGCCCGACGCGCCCGTCGCCCGCCCAACCGCTCGGCTCGGGGCGGGACTCGGCGACGACAGAAGACCGCCTCGTCCTCGTCGCGACGGCGAGAAGCTCCTCGGCGCCCTCTAGTGTTATAGCTATAGATTAGGCCACGGTGAGATTTTGTTAGCATTTGATTCATCATTTTTGTCCGGTGTGCATCTGAAGTGATTGATTGTAAGATTTGCATTTATGAACTGGTGTTACCGTGCCAACAAGGAAGGTAAGCAATTCAAATTGCGATGCATACTAAATCGAATAGTATGTGACATCATTGCCAAGAAGCCCTGTTTCTCTTGTTGAGGCAATGGAGCGACCCGGTGGAGAATGACGAAGAAATTTGGCGCTTTTTCCGAATGCTTAATTAGGGTAAATGAGTAATGTGGGGTTGAACTTGTAGAGATCTTAATGTCATCAATAATGTGTATCTTTGCAATGAGCTATCCCTTAGTTGAATGCCTCTATGAGCATTGCATTGTTGTTTAGCAATAGGTAAAGTGCAATCCTAAGCCCAGGAAAATGATAAACCGGAGGGCAATGGCTCCAGAATTTTGGATTTATTAGGCTAAATAAGGTGTGACAGAAATAGAACAATGTTACCGTTATATTAGTAATCGTGCATATTCTAGGCAAAGAGTTCAGGAGACGTTTTCCTCGGGATGCATGATGTAGGCATGCCATCTGTTTTTATTATCCCAGGTGTCGGTATTTTAAAAGAAACAGAAAGGCAGCATGTGCATCTTGATATATATTGATGTGGTGATAGTGTGGTAGAGTGCTGGTGTTTTAGGAAAACTAGTTGAGTGGCCCACACAATTGTGTGGCTAGTCCTACTATATTTTTATTTTTATTTCTATATTCATTCTACTTATGGTTCAGAATTTTGACATTCATGTTTTAATCAAGACTTTTATTTTACACAACAATGGGTTATGTATAAGTAGGTAGTTTGAAGACTTCATCTTGTCTTCTTTGTTTTTTTTTCCTTTCCCCAGCTAGCAACCATTAGCAGACAAATAAAGCACACAATCCATCCTCACCTTTTGCAGCCAGTGGCTCACACAGCAATAAGCAAACACTATGCAAAGGGTAAGAACAAAAGCTGCTGCAATATCACATGAATTATTCTATGCACAAGCCAATCCTCACCTCTCTGCTGACACAACACATGCAGAAACAAACAACCCCTGCTGCAAACGGTCTCCCTCCAATCATGCATACATTATTTCATGTTCCATGCAGATTACTGTCAAAAGCTTAGCTTTTGGGCAAGCAAAGTGAATCAGTCACATTAGTTGTTAAACACATCAGGAGGGAGTTAAGATATGATGCTGATCATTTAAACTGAACATTTAAGCTTACATATCACCTATATATCTCATCAATTCTTGATTTTGGTTGATAACTGTTAGTTAGTGATGAACTAGACTTGGTATATTTCTCAATTAACTGAGAATTAATCCAGAGTATCATTTTCTTCTAATATCCTAGTTCATACATGCGCATATACTCTTGAATGGTTCGCATCCAACCAGAGGAGTCAAGCTTTCTGCATATCAGCGCCGCTGTGACTTATCTCATTTCTGCATATCAGCTTTCCCGGACGAGTGGTCCGTGGCACTCCGAGCGTGTAGCTCTGGCGTACCCAGGAGCGAAATCCTGAGCGTACTCAAGAATAAACCCTGAGCAGTCCCAAATATGTGATTTGGGTGGACTCGAGCGGATCTCGGCGTGCACGGGCGTGTGGATCCAGGATAGATGTAGGTTCGCACTCAGAGGCAAGCTCTGAGCAGTCCCAAACCTGTGGATTTGGGCGGTCTCGAGAACGGGATCTCGAGCGTGACTGAGCACGATAGACTCAGGTAGTATAGGATTTGGATCTTTTTGCATCTCTTTGTTTCTTGGTGTTATTTGCTTACTGTGTATGGCATAACAACTCACCCTCGGGTTAGTCTCTGTTAGATAAATATGATACACTCTTGGTTGGAGATGCTACTTAAGAATGCAAATGAGTATTAATATGAATAGTACTCCTTATAGTACTGATACTTGAACATCACAAAACGGTGTCTTTACAGTACTCATACTCAACTCGTTGCATACTAGGCAAGCTACATGTATGAAATTTTATGGTACCATGCATCATATCCCTCCCTTCATAGTTTATTCATAGTAATGTTCATTAGAATATTTTCCTGACCAAGTTATGTTTGGTGCTAGAATGCGAAGGTGAAATAAACATTCCCTTAATGCAACTTGTGCTTATATTTCATATATTTATAAAAGATTACTTCATTGTTAGAACCTTGTTATATATTAAGGGGGGATGAGTGCTTATTATTTGAGTTCCACATGTGCATGTCGGCCATCGTGCCGTTGGTTTTCTTGCAGGTTTTGGAAACCTCACCGTGCAGGGGAGGTGCTGCCGAAATTTTGTATTGATAGTTTTATGTTTCTTTTTTTGCAGAGAAGAGCCAGTCGGAGCGGCGCCGGAGTACCTCACGGCAGAGGAATGAGGCCGAGCGGCAGAGGAATGAGGCCGAGCGGCAGAGGATGGAGCAGATGTTTCAGTGGATGCAAAGTCTTGGCGAGAGGATGGGTCAACCTCTGCCACTGGAGCTATTCCCTCCTCCACCTCCTCCTGCAACTACTCCTGTGAGTTTGCCTTCTCTACCTTGAGCTCTTTACTTACCATGTTTATTGCTTTCGCTTGTGCTTTGCTTTACCTTAAATCTTGTCTCACACATGCAATCTCTTCTCCTTTGTGCAGAATCAATCGGCGGCTTCAAATGATGTGCCTCGTGACTCATCACATCAGTCGGGGTGGCCAACTTGGTGAATCATGTGCCTCGTGACTATATGTGATATATTGTGACTTGTGATATGTGATATATTGTGACGTGTGGTGATATATGTGATATATTGTGACTTGTGGTGATATATGTGATATATTGTGACTTGTGATGATATATGTGATATATTGTGGACTATATGTGATTACTTGTGGTGATTACTTGTTGATATATCTGTGATATTGTGACTTGTTTGAGTGGGGTGCAATAAACAATTAAAATTGTCAGTTTTTGGCCACTTTGCCGAGTGTCATGGTAAAAATACTCGGCAAAGTAGTGGTTCTGAGCATTCTGGGAAATTAGGTTGCCGAGTGTTTAATCTTTGCCGAGTGTCATGGTAAAAACACTCGGCAAAGTGATAGTATTTTGCCGAGTGTTTTTACCATGACACTCGGCAAAATATTACTATTTGCCGAGTGTCATGATAATGACACTCGGCAAAGTCTATCGCTTGCCGAGTGTCATGGTAATGACACTCGGCAAAGCGATAGTTCTGCTGCCGAGTGTCATTATCATGACACTCGGCAAAGCTTGTCCTTTGCCGAGTGCCATTCCGTCCTGCCACTCGGCAAATCACGCCGTCACCGTGTTCTCACCGTCCACCTCCTTTTTTTTGCCGAGTGTCGCTTCGGCACTCGGCAAATTCTTTGCCGAGTGCTCGATGAAAAGCACTCGGCAAAGAGCTTTTTGCCGTCAGAAACTATGCCGTGTGATCTATGCCGTGGGTGGCACTCGGCAAAGCCTTTGCCGAGTGTTTCTCGTGCTTTGCCGAGTGCCACCGGCACTCGGCAAAGCTGCTGAGCCCGGTAGTGGATTCAACATGTAAGCATTGGGGTCATGTGACCCAAATGATTTCTTGCTAAGCCAGATACAAAATTCCCTTTGGAGATAACAAATAACACTTATAAACAGGCAATGTGACATCATTATGCTTAGAAGAGTGATCCCGATTATATTTTTTCCATGATCCGCCCTGTGAGCAGGTGATGTGTACATTCATCTCTGGGGTGTCTTGCTTTCATAACCAAAATTGTGGTATTTCATATGTGCACTATATCTGTATTTTCATAAAATTTTGGGCTCTAGTGCAAACGTTGCATGTAACTGTCAGCAACAACTACTGACATTTTTACAAAATTCTTTATTTGTATTTCAGAAAATATTGATACATAAATAGTACTTGATCTGTCTATGCATGGGTGAGGATTTATAGGGCTAAATTAAGAGGGCCATGGCCCCTTCTCCCGAGAAAGCTAAAGAAGTAATTAGTTGCACCACTAATTAAGTGCTAACATAATACTAACTATATAAGAATTAAGGTGTCACCAAGTAGCACCCAGTCTCCATCCTTGTCTTCATAAGTCACCAAATATATGCCATCCTTAATTGCGGCTCTCAAATAAACCCTTCTTGCCTAACATGGCACATACAAATTAATCTGTTTCGCCAATTAAAAACAGAAGAGAACCTCTGCTTGTACTAAACTTTCTATTGAGAAAACATGCACCTCAATTTCTATTGAAAAAACATGCACCTCATTCTCACTTCTGCATGATTCTACAAAATTGACGAACACTAAGGGGGGATATCTACTATATGTAAGTACCAGCATTTATCGCCATTAATTTTTAGGGGGCCATGAACACCGTCGAAAATGGGCCGATGTATCTAGGGGTACCATGATATGGCGGCCAAAGCCGGCGTGCTAGCCCCCCTCGCGCCCCTGGTGCATCCGCCACTGTGTAGGGGTGAGGATTTATAGGACTAATTAAAGGGGTACATACTTAGTTATACCACTTAAAGCTAGCATAACACTAATTAAACTAGCCATTCTTTGTAAAAAGAATTAAAAACAACCATTTCTTCTTTAGTTATATAAGCATATTAACCTATGATCGATGAGATGAATGCCTTGTTTCTACTTCCCTTGCTTTGCTCCTTCCGGACAGGGGCGGCAAGTGCATTAGCACATGGCTTGGGAAAGAAAAGAGAAATAAGAGAGGAGGTTTGAGCTCACCTAGAACCGAATGCCAAGCGGTTCCAAGTTGATCAGTGAGCTCTATTTATAGATGAGGGTGTTCATATGAACCATAAAAAAAACATTGGATTTTCTTTTGAAAAATGAAAATTCTCGTTGAAGGTAGTCTTGCCACCTAGAAGGAAACTTGTTACTATGGGCATTTTTAGTAAAATCAACTGCATGACATTTTCAAAGTTTTTTTGTAAACTTGAGGCTAGATTTGTTGATGATGACACTATTTGAATTTCTATTTTTATAAATCTAAAACCATCCTGTCATGGAGACCTTTACTTTTCAATTTTATCGGTTTTATAAAAAGAAAAGTACTATTTTAAAAATTGTGCAAAGCACAAGGCTCTTTTTCCAAAGTGGCCTAGCTGGACCTTTATGTAAAAATGTTTTCTGAAAGCATTTTCAAAAGCTCAAAAATGCTTCTTTTTCCATATTTGCATGGAATGCTCTTTCTGCTAGAATTGTGCCGAAATTTTAGTAGTTTGCAGGAATCTAGGGAACAAATTAATTCACAAAACAAAACTTTTCCTTCCTACAGAAAAATGTGCATTTAAAGAGTGCACAGACATTTTCTTTTTAAAAGACCGTCTTCAAAACTTTGCTTACCTGAACAAGGCTGATGCAAAAATGCAATTGATACCAGCGAAGAGAGTTTCTACAAGAATTTGGGGTTTCCAGTATCATCACCGAGGAAAGAATATACTGTTGTGGAACGAAAAACATAAAACATATACACTTTAGGTCTTAGCCGACACCGCGACATGACTAACATGTTGGCTCAACAGCCTGAGCCTATAGTGTAGCTTAGCCAGCACCGTGGCTGAGTCGACCGAAAGTACCAGATATTACATTGCCATCTTGAATTTGGTAATTAGTTGTGGAACGTATCAAGCACTATGTTCACTATTTTTCCAAATCTTTTTTTTAAAAAAAAATGTTACGGCACTCTGCACAAATTTACCTAGGATTGGTACTTCGCACTGCATGTGCATGGACCAACCCCTTGTTTCTCGTAGCTTTTTTCCGTATATTTATGTACTTACAAGCAAAACTTTTTATCCTTTTTACATCAGGATTTGTGCTGTGTTTTCTGTTACATTTTCATGTTAACAGAAGCGCCTGCCTGTTATGTATATAGCAGCATATGTCGCATACGTAGGGAACGATTGGCACGTGTAAATACTTGTGAAATATTGGGCCTTAAACACCGAGTTGCCCGGCAGAAATATGTGGATTCAGAGAAGTTCATCAGATTTCTTGCAACCGACCGAAGTGCTCGATTGATTCCAAGTTGAAGGCAACGGAGCAATCGTGCATGATTCTGGCGAGATGTAAGCCGCTGGTTTAAGTTGCATGGCGCGCCTGAGCAAGTCACATCCCTGTGCTGCAAGTCGCGCGTCTATGCTTTCTGCGCAAGAAAGAAGAAACGCTCTGAGGCCTGAAGGAGAAGAAAAGTCGCAAGAGCTAGCAGTCAGTCATGCCACGGTGTGTGTCCAACCAGGAGTCCAGGAGGATAGATAAGTTTTTGTGTTGGATCGCGAAGAATCGATGATCAGCTAGCGTGCCGGGTGAGGCAGGATACGCGGTGAAGATTAATCAATTAGTTGGTACAGTCAGGGTCCGGGGTGAGTGAGCATTGTCCTGTCAGTCACTTGGTCAGCAATTCGTCCCCAGATAATTAATCTGGCGAGGTTAATTATAGTATTTGTTTCTCATTCAGCTAGAGCGGCGCGAATTTTTGGCGATCCGTTTGCTATTTGTATTTGAAGTTTTGAATACCGTATGTATATGTATTTATAAATTTAGCATCGTTATCGTACAATGATCGTACATCGTTATCACATCCCTGTGCTGCAAGTCGTCTATGCTTTCTGCCCAAGAAAGAAGAAACGCTGAGGCCTGAAAGACTGCTTCGGCATGCATGCCACGGTGTGTGTCCAACCAGGAGTCCAGGAGGATAGATAAGTTTTTGTGTTGGATCGCGAAGAATCGATGATCAGCTAGCGTGCCGGGTGAGGCAGGATACGCGGTGAAGATTAATCAATTAGTTGGTACAGTCAAGGTCCGGGGTGAGTGAGCATTGTCCTGTCAGTCACTTGGTCAGCAATTCGTCCCCAGATAATTAATCTGGCGAGGTTAATTATAGTACTTGTTTCTCATTCAGCTAGAGCGGCGCGAATTTTTGACGATCCGTTTGCGATTTGTATTTGAAGTTTTGAATACCGTGTGTGTGTGTGTGTATAAATTTAGCATCGTTGTCGTACAGTGATCGCACAACAACGGCTCTAGCGCCGCCACATGACCCTCCCCGCCCTTCCGCCACGCCACCTCACCCATTGCCGTACAGTGATCGTGCGGCAACGGCCCACACGTCGCCACGTGGCTCCCCTCCCCTCCGCACCGTCGGGTTTAGGGTTTGGAAATTTTGGGTTTGTTCGTTGTTTGTAGAAACTATAAAATATAGCAAACGAGTTCTAAAAATTATATAATTTTATGTGGGGCCTTCCGACACAGTGTACTATATGGTGTAATTTTTTTATAATTTTATTCCTTCAGAATTTTACTCGCAATTTCATATAAGTGTACTTTTTGTACGAATTTATAAATATAGGAATTGAGCTCTAAAAATTATGAATTTTATTTTAAAGGCTCATTAGGCAGTGGACTTAATTGTGTACTATTTGGACAATTTGATATGTGATCTGGAATTACCTCAAAAATTTAGAATTTAGGTCGTGAAAATTTGGATTTTAGGTTTCAGAAATTAGGGTTTCATGATTTCATGTGACTTGGAATGTATGAAAAAAGCTACATTGCAACTCCATTCGAGATATCGGTATACAATATGGCACTGGAGTCCACACATAACAACCAAAATACGCGTACAAATATAGGAAAATAAAATATGGATACAAATATACCCAAACATAATAGCATAACACGGGATATACCAAAGTCTAGATAAGCTTGTGCATGAACCGGGATGAAGGAGGACGGGGTATTATCACATGTAACTCGATGAAAAATGACACTCTTTGTTAATTTATTAGTCTACTGTTGATGATATTATTTTAATATTGTACTGTACCACAGGCTAGATAAGCTTGTGCATGAACCAACTGAGGGAAATATGTGGCATGCAGTTCATAATAATGATGTATCGTAACCTCCGACTCGTGTGCGTTTCAAAAGCTACAGTACATCGTTATATGATCTGCACACCACACATTTCCCTCAGTTGGTTCATGCACAAACTTACATAGCCTGCGGTACAATACAGTATTAAAGAATATCATCTACAGTAGACTGCTAAATTAACAAATAATGTCCTATAGCATTAAAAAATAGGTGTCTGCAAATAGTCTCCGCGACAATCTCTTTTCTTAGTAAGATCACCACATCGCATAGTAGCACCTTCGATGTATGTTGATTGGTGTTTGCAGTCTTTTCAAGCTAGTAGCACCTTCGTTGTCTTCCAATATTCTACATTTTCTAGACACATTACTTTCTCTACAGGAATATTTGTCTCGAGGCTGTTATTTAACGATGTGAGTAACTAGTCTCTGCGGTGCCATTGCGAGTGCCCCTTGCCTCGGGGTTGCCCACGGTGGCGGCGAGTGTCGAAGTCATCTATATCCTGCGATTCCATGATGTAAGTGGATGGTACAGTAAGAAACATAACAAGGATGTAAATTGTATATAACTCACATCTTCGATACGGAGTGCGCCCGATCGGCCGGTCTCGGTAGAAGGAGCCTTCCCCTTATCGCGGGGCTCTCCACGTCAGGCTGGTATGCCGAAGTCGTCCATGTCCTGCGATTCCATGATGTAAGTGAACCGTACAGTAAAAAACGTAACAAAAATGTAAATTCTTCATAACTCATGTCGTCGATATGGATTATGGCGAGCAACCAGATACGCTACATCGGCCGGGCTCAGCCGCATGAGCCTTTCCCTTCCCCTTGTCACGGGGCTCTTCAGGTTCGGGCTGCGCTTGCCCGCTTGTAGAGGCCCTGGAATCATCAGGCCATCCCGGCGCCCTTCATACGAAATTCACGTACACCATTGGTTTCCGTGAATGGCCGTCTCGGGTTGGGAGGTAATCTCCATGTAGTTCCTCCATGCTATGCTTTCATTCACATTGACGAGCTCCCACACATAATTCGTGCAGGTGATCGCCTTAGTCACAACTTTCTTCGCTGTTGCCTCCATGACGAACTCCCTTCGGATGCAGCTTCAAAGCTCGTGAATATTCATCGCATGGAGCCACTCCGCCCGGACCACCTTGCACTGGCATCTCGATAGGTCCAACCCATTGGGATCGGCTCATACGAGACCATCGCTGTAAAACACTAACAAATCTTGCATGTTTAGAAATATCTAAAGCCACAACAACCACACCCACAATTACCTAAAACACTAACAGGTTCAACCCATCGGGTCCAACCCATATGTGTAATTAAATACGACAAATTACATACAAGTGATGGTAATTAATTACCCGTAAACTAAATAATTACCAGTAAATAAATTACAAGTTTATTAGCACTAAACTAATTTATTACCATCAAAGTAAGTAATTACCACTAAACTTACTAATTATGACTGTTTTTTACCTCTAAACTAACTAATTACAACTAGCTGACTAAGACTGATTATTTACAACTACGGTAATAACGGCAAAAGCATCCGACAAATTACATACCCTTCAGGGGAAGGCAATCAAAAAGGCCAAGCGATGAGAAGTAATAAAAATACTTAATCTCCTAATAAAATTATTTATGTTACGTTCTCCGAGTTATCAGCGACGAGCGCCTGAATGAGAATCGAACGCAATTGAGATGATCAAAGAGTGACTGCGTGGGTTTAGTATTTATAGCTAAGCGAAGGAGGAGCTGCGGCGTTAGAGCTGGGAATTTCGTAAGCATTAGCGCCATAATTTCTGGACGAGACAACAGATGTGTGGAAGAGGGAGGAGGGATGGTGGAATTAGGGGGAGGGGCCAAGTCTTCGGAGCATCTCCCAATGACAGCTACGAGGGAGGGCCACCGACAATGGGCGGGGGAGGGCACGCGGCTGTTGCGGTAGGTAATTTATCGGATGGTTACATTTACAAATTCGTACAAATAGTACACTTATACGAAATTGTGAGAAATTTTTTGAAGGAATAAAATTATGAAAAATTTACACCGTATAGTACACTGTGTCGGGAGGCTCCACATAAAATTTTTTGTTTTTTGGAACTTGTTTACTATATTTTAGAATTTCTACAAACAGCGACGAAACCCGAATTTTTCAAACCCTAAACCTGGCGGTGCGGAGGGGAGTTGGGCCACGTGGCAGCGTGTGGGCCGTTGCGGCAATCGTTGGGCGGGCAGGGAGGGCCACGTGGCGGCGGCGGTGCCATTGTCGCACAGTGACCTTGCGGCAACGGGTGAGCTAGTGGGGTGGGCGGGCGGGGAGGGCCACGTGGTGGTGCTGGAGCCATTGCTGCACGGTGACGGGCGAGCGGGGAGGGCCACGTGGTGGAGTTGGAGCCGTTGCCGCACAGTCACCGTGCGGCAACGGTGACAAATTTGCAAATACATGTGTGCGGTGGTCAAAAATACAAATACGGATCGCAAACGGGCCGTATCTACCAAAAATTCGAGCGACGCTCGATGCCCTACACCGTATCATAACTAACCAATACTCCTGCTTCTGTTGATTTTTTTTACGCATACAACAAGTTTTGAAGTGTTATTTGCATTATTGACCATAGCGGCACTGTATTTCTAAATCTAACACCGTTGTCGCATGGCCGCCGTGCAGAATCGCTGTCCGCCCACCACCTGGCCCTCCCCGCCTGCCCGCCGCCACGTCGCCACCCGCCCCAATGGTTCATGCACAAGCTTATCTAGCATGCGGTACAATACATATTAACAAAGAGTGTCCTATTTCATCGGGTTACATGTGATAATACCCCATTCTCCTTCATCCCGGTTCATGCACAAGCTTATCTAGACTTTGGTATATCCTGTGTAATGCCATTATGTTTGGGTACATTTGTATTCATATTTTGTTTTTAATATTTGTACGCATATTTTGGTTGTTATGTGTGTACTCCTGCTATATTGTGTATCGACATCTCGAATGGAGTTGCAATGTAGTTTTTTTCCACACATTCTAAGTCATATGAAATCATGAAAATCTAATTTTTGAAACCTAAAATCAAATTTTCACGACCTAAATCTTCAATTTTACAATTCCAGAATACATATCAAATTGTACAAACAGTACGCATTCAAGTCCACTGCATGAGCAACCTTCAAAATAGAATTCATAATTTTTGAAGCTTGATTTCTATATTTGCAAATTTGTACAAATAATGCACTTATATGAAATTGTGAGAAACAATCTGAAGGAATAAAATTATGAAAAATTTACACAAGCAAGTATACTATGTCGGGAGGCTCCACATAAATTTGTGTGATTTTTGGAATTCGTTTACTATATTTAAAAATTCATAGAAACAGACATGAAACCCTAATTTCAAAAACGGACTAAACCCTAACCGATTATACGTGGCAGGGCGTTGCTGTGGATTTCATGGGGATATGTTCCAGATCTTAGGATGATGTGACAATTGGCAATGGCGTTTACGGTTTGTAGTTTCACGTGTTTTCGACAAAGCTACAGGTATTCTGGACAGGGGCGGTCCGACCGGTCCTTGCATCGGCGTCCGACCGGTCCCAAATCGGTCGGACCGGCCATGTGGGGCGATCGGACCGTGCGGTGACCTAAAAGTGTTCAAAACGAGTGGGCCAAAAATAGGTGTTGTAGGCAAGTGAGGGATCCCAATGCACTTGGTCTCATAATTTTGGAGTCTCGGAAGAAGTTCTATTCGTTTTAATTTCCGAAGGTTCGTCGCTCACCGGAGCGGTCGGACCGGTAATAACTTGAACATCGGCCAACCGTTGGCGATGTTGTTTTGTTAGTCAAAGTCATTGGTTTCATGGCATATGATTTGCATGATGCATGTTTTGACTAACATGGGTCAAGTTGTGAAGAACTTGTTCGAATTCGTGTTTGCTTATGCGTGGTTGTGCGGGTTGCTTGGTGATCAACGACGGTCAACGGCGAGGAGGATCGGGACTAGACTTGAAGAGTTGAGGTGAGCGTGACACAAGATGCAAATCCATGGCGCATGGTGAAGCGGTTTAGGTCAAAGGTTAAAACGGCGTTTTGCGAGCGTGCGTGTGTGCAACCCTAGGAGTCTAGGCCTCCACTATAAATAGGGGAGGTGGTGGTTGCACCATCTAGCTCTTTTCTCTCTCGCCTTTTTATGGAGGGCTCTTGATGGTTTGTGGTGATGTGGTGTTCAGCGATCCATGATGGTGTGGGTAATCCGCATCAATCACGAAATCAATCTATGCAAGGTTTGCTTGAGATAAGTCCTTTTCGTTCTTGCTTTCAATTTCGTGTTTTTAGGGCTTTCTTTGATCCACGAGTTTGTGATTGATTCTTTCACGTGAATTAGCTTGCTGTGATATGTGTGAATCTATCTAGCATCATCTTGCTCTCACGAACAAGCTTTATGATCAACGGTTTTAGACCTTACGTTAATCAATTGGCAATTGCTCAAGATCGTCCAAGAATTATCATAATATTCGATTGGAATAGGTCCTCAATAGCAATGGTGCTAAGTTTGCAAATACGATCGGTTACGAGTCGGCGGTCGCTATGGTCGGATATCGCAAATTCAACCGCGTCTTTGTGAGTCTTTGCAAAAGTTGTTATATGCACATTGTCTTGGTATAATTCATAGTTTCATCATAGCTATTGGAGTGAAATTGTGTTGCTAGGCTATTTCTACCTTTACGGTCCAAAGTCCGACGGCCATGTGCAAGTGGGGAGGATGATGGCGGCGGACGATATGGATGGTGCTAAGTTTGCAAATACACGGCCGCTATGGTTAATACTGCAAATTCAACTTCGAAAGTTGTTATATGCCGCTAGGAGAAGGCCCGATATGGATCCTCTGCAATGCTGCAGAGAACCAGTAAGCAAACAATAATTTTATTTATGTGAATAGAGATTTACAGAGGCACCGTAGCGTTTCCCCTGTGGATAGATCAGTGCACAAAAATACAATAATAGAACACTGTTTAGATTGAACTGTAGTGATCAGTTTCGTCCGCCTATTTTCCATCTACCGGTTGAGAAGCGTTAATGCAGACAACACTGTGCACCTTTGCTACCTATGTGTTCATCAATAGTTTGCAGTAGCACCTTTCCTTGTAGATCACTATACCAAACATTGTAGCAGATGCTGTTTAGATTGTGCTGTAGCAATCAATCACATCCGTCCGCGCTCCGTCTAACGGCTGAGGACTGGGGCGGAGCCAGGATTTAAAGACGAGGGGGCCAATTTCATCTGATGAGGAGATCAAATAGTACTAATAATATTTTTCAAAATATACAAGGCTACAAGCCTACAATGCAAATTTGTTGAAGCATGCGAGAGGCCCGGCCTCTGCCACCCGCCTCCCTCCTCCCCTGGCTGAGGAACGTTAATGCAGATAGTACTGCCGTTGCTAGTTGCAACGACAAAGTATCCGATCCATACGGCTACGTTGCTAATTGCTAGTTGGCTATTTTGCCGTACGTTAAGTCAGTCAGAAGTGGAACGTGTAAACACTCCCCAAGGCACGAACCGAGAGCACTGAATAAATTAGTTGTATTAGCACTTCACTGCCGAGTCTGAAAGCGCATGTTCCCTGCCAATCTGTTAATGATCACATCTTATTTAAATCGTATCTTCTGTGCTCTTTTTTTTTTTTTGGAAATTGGCTAGCAATTCTAGCATTCAGTATCAGGAGTGAGCAGCTCGATTCAAACTCGAGTGGACGGGGTGTTCGACGCCGGAGGGTCTCACCCCTGGCCCTTGGATCACCGGGGGTGATGCGATGGACGGTGAAGGAGGAGGGGGCCTCCCCACAGACCCTCTTATAGGATTTTTTTTTTTTCGAAAGTGCTAATCCTGAATGGGAAGAAAAAGAAACCGATCGAGAGCCGGGCTGGTGGGAAGAAAGAAGAAGAAAATCGGGAGCTGGGCCTGCTCGGTGTGTCGGTGGAAAAGAAAGAAGGAAGAAGGGGGGCTTAGTTCGGTAAGGTAAGAAATTTTTTATGTTACCGGTCTGCGTGATTTGGATAATCGTGAAGGCAATCATCGAGGTTTGACATAATATTAATGCGTGAAGAATTGTCGTGATTGTGGGAGATACGCGCGACATATCTTGGTAGTAATAGGCATTACTATGGTTGATTGGGAAGATGACCACTGAGGAGATTGAGGCTGTGAGGAAGGAGGAGGAGGAAGCTGCAATGAGGGCGGTAGAAGAGAAAAGGAAGACAGTTGTTGAGACTACTTTCCTGCTGGTAACTCAAGGTGACATGAGAAGCATGTTACAAGATCTCTTCGCACGGGTATGATAGGTCCGAGGGTTGGTGCAGGGTCATTTGACTTAAAGCTAGAGCTAATGCCGAATGATGTAAAGTTGGAAAGAAATAAGAATTACCTGAGTTGGTCTAGAGAGGCTCAGCTAATTCTGAGGACGAAGGGGGTGGAGCACTACCTACGGGAGGCTTGTGTTGAGCCTACAGATAAGGCGAGCATAGATTGAAGGATGTGGAACACTACCAACTCTATGGTGGTAGCTTGGTTGCTAACTTCGATGTCTCCATCCATCGCTCGAATGGTAGAGATGATGCAGAGTGCACTAGCGATGTGGAAGACACTAAGCAACATGTACTCCGGGGCAGAAAATGTGATGATGGTGGAGGTCTATGGCAAGGTGGAGGCCATGAAACAAGCGGATAATACCGTTCAGGAGTATGCTAGTGAACTGCAGCAACTGTGGGCAGATTTAGATCACTATGGTCCACTGCAGTTAATATGTGCTGGTGATATTGAGGCTGGCAGGGTGTGGTTGCAACGCAGATGAATTACACACTTTTTAAGGGATTGAACCCAAAGTTTGAGAGTAGAAGGGCTGCCATATTTCACTTGGCAAACCTGCCTACTATGGAGGAGGTTATTTCGGCTATGGTACAGCAGGAGGTTCGATTACGAGTAATGGGGGATAACAACCCTGTCAAATCGGCGTACGCTATACCAGATGATAGGGAGTGCTACAACCGTGGGATGAGAGGATATCTGAGTTGTGTTTGCCCTTCTCCACAGTATGGAGGTCTAGGTGAGGTGGAGGTCGAGGTGGAGATTATCGAGACCAAGGTGGAGATCGTGGTGGTTGTGGAGGTGGAGGTCGAGGAAGGGGCCGAGTTGGCCCTAAGGCTAATGTGGCCCTAACAGAGGAGATCACGTCTGTTACTCTGACAGGCGAACAAGCTGTGCAGTGGGAGAAGTGATAGCAGGGAAAGACATTAGAGACTTGGAGAAGTGACAGCAGGGAAAGATATTAGAGACTTTGTAACATCCCAAATCTGGAATTGAGCTTCAAGTGTAAGAAAATCAGGAGGAATTAAAACTTTTCTTGCATCTTGAAACCCCTGGTCATTTTTGTAATTCTTTTAAAAAGAATTGTGGAAGATCAAATTCAAATCCTCATTCGACGCTAATCAAAAACCTCCTTGTCATAGACCTTGTGCCAAACCCTTGGAGATATTTCTCTCGAGTTCTAGGGAGGCTTGGCAACACCTCTGAATTATCTCATGACTTTTAGAAATTATTTGGTAATTCTTGGAGGCAAATCAAATTCGGTCAAACCCTATTTCTCCTCTTCTGAAATTTCTGGAGGAAGATTCAGTGGGTGAGAACCTCTGAAAATTTTATGAGAGGTTCCTCCGGTTGTCGGCAATCTCCAGTTAAAATTTTGTGAATTTTGGAGCTTGCTTGATACCTTAAAGGATCCCTCAAAAATCAGTTGTTCCAGTTCAAACCCTAACTGGTTTGTACTGTTCCGTAGGTTCGAATCGGGCTCGGGCTCGAGCCACTTGACCCGGTCCCGCCCACTAGCTGTACCGACCTGGTCGTTCGGGCGCTGGGGTCGTGAGCCGTCGGATCGGCATCGATCGGTCTTCGACCAGTCGAACGATGGAGTCGTCGTAGACCACTCGATCTAGCTCAGCCTTCCGATTCCAATCCGACGACCAACGAGTCGTCCCCTTCCTCTGTCCGCGCGCGCGTGAGCTCTGCCATGGCGTGCGCAGAGGAGCAAAGCAGTGGCGTGCAGTCCACTCTATGTCCACCTTTAAACGGCTAGCTCTGAGCGCATTAAATGCATATCGCGCTCATCCCTCAGAGGGCCATGACTCAACTGCTCCCATCGCTCTCAAGTGCTCTCATGGCAGTGTTGACCCGACTGGAAAAATCCGGCCGTTGCTCTCTGCCAGCGCTCTATTTAAACTCCCTTGGTTCACCCTAAGTTTCCTTTAGCACTTTCGCAACTCCAGCTAGCACTCACCCTCTTGCTTGAGCTGCAGTCCCTCGCACTCTCTTCGACCGACATTGTTGAGTGTGGAGCTTCGGTGAGGCGGTGCGTGGGGTTTTCTTCTTCAAGTCTTCGCCCCTCGCTTCTCCTTTACTATTTGGAGCTTAACTCACGCGGTTTGGTTCTCTCTGTGCCTGTGTCGCTGTGGCCTAGCGAGAACCTTACCACCGCTGTTCGGATACTGTCGCGGAGCCACTCAGTGGGTCTCGGTCGTTCTTCGGCTCAAGTAAGTCCGTATTGCCCTGTAGGAGCTCAGGCGTGTTTTCGTTTTTCTTTTGGTGTGGTTCGTTCGGGAGTCCTCCCGGGCCATACCTTCTCGGTCGCACTCCGTGGTCGTACCACCGTAGCAGCTATACTCCGACCAATACTGGCCGCCGGTCGAACCCTTCAACTTTTGGGACACTCATCCACGCCCTTGGTGGGCGCCACGTGGTCGGAGATCGCTGCCGAGCCACTGGCAAAGCGTGCGGGAGGCGTTACCTAGTGGTCGGATTTCCGACCAGTTACCCTAGCTTAGTCGTAAGCTCTACTACGATGCATAAATGATCGTAGGTCTTACTACGACTATGCCAGGGGCATGAGTCCTTCTACGACTAGCACCTAGTCGTAAGTTCCATTACGACTTGTGCCTAGTCGTAAGTTCTTCTACGACCCTTAACTGGTCGCAAGTTCTTCTACGACTGGAACTTGGTCGTAAGACTTGCTACGACTACGTCATAGTCGTAGGTTTCTTTTACGACCACTACCTGGTCGTAAGACCTTCTTTCGGTCGTAGTTTTGGCATTAAGAATCCAAATCAATTGGTTCTTGTTGCTAAATTCTTTATAAATCAGTGTCTTGCTTCGGTAAGGTTTTCAGAATTTTTGGAAAAAGTTGGCTGTTGAGTCCTTGCATTTTATTCGTTCTTATCGATTGCTTTTCGCTTTCTCGTTAGGACCCGAAGAGCACATCGACAATATTGTTGATCCCCAGCAACATCTTGACCCACAGCAAGCAGGCAAGCAGTTTGATCATGTTAATCCTATTATTTTACAAGTCTAATATATTGATTTCCAACTCGTATGTATGCATTGCTATTTTGTTGTTAAATTATGGTTAGTATCCTATAGTTGCATAATCTGTAGGACTCGTTTATCCTCTACTACCATGAGCTTAGGTGATTTGCTGTGGTCGGAGTCCGATGGAGGGACTTGGATCACTTAGTAGCTTCCGATTGGAAAATGCTTAGCCATGCGTAGTCGGTAGCTTTGGGCGACCACCGGCTTAGTCGATGGTCTTGATCACACAAAATCTATTATTCTTCCATTATGTCCAGCACTTTGTGCTCTGTTAATTTTGCAAATCAAAAACTGAAAAATGAAAACGGATTTGGACTTGGGCATAATGGTATGTTGGTGTGGTGTTTTTGGGTGTGATCGGAATGGTGCCCAGGTCATCAAGGACCGAACATCTTGTTACACTAAACCAAGCACTATTGCGTACTAACCACATGAGGGTTATATGGGACCCCTCTTGACTTAGTACTTTGGCGTGTGTTATCTCCGAGTCGCAGGAGGAAAGGTTTTTGTGTGTGTGTCGTGGGAAACATGGTGTGTGTTCTGGTGTGTGTGTTGGGTGTGCGGTGGTGGGGATTGCCGGGAAGGTTCTCCACCTCGAGGGCGTCATGATTGTCCAAGGCTTTACCCGTGACGGGTAGTTGTCGAAGTGGGCCACGACCCGACACAACGTATGGGTTTCTATCCATACGGCGACTCGAGTTAATACATAATATTGGAAACGTCTGTAGGACTTAGCCGTCTTAGGCATACCTAAGGCGATGTGCTTAATCATGTGGCAAAAGGCGGTCCGACATGTGGGTAAGTTGGTACACCCTGCAGGGATAAAACTATTCGAATAGCCTCGTCCTAGGTTATGGACACGCTTGGGGAGGTCTTCCAAGAGTTAGACTACAACCTTTGTTTTCAAACTTAAAACTGGTCGTGGGTGGTATGAATGGGTAATTCATGCTATGGTCGTGGTGACTGACGGGCTAGTCACTTCCAGGATTGTTGTTGTCATCTATCTACTGCTATATCGTTGTCATTTGCCATTATTTGAACATTAAAAACAGATTTGTTAAATCGCTTTCAATCTATTACATTATTGCAAATGGAAACTTGCTTTGTGCTAAAATGAAACATACAGCCTCCACTTCAATGAGCTTGCATGTAGCATATGTACAGGTTTGTTACACCATCTGTAAGTCTTGCGAGTACATTCAAAGTACTCACCGGCTTTTGCCGGCTGCTTTTGTTTGCAGGGGAAGGAGGTGAGCCCCAAGGGCCTCACTTCTGTGAGATGTGCTTCGGGTTTGGCGACTAGCTTGGCGGTCCGGTCGGTTGCCTTGTGGGTTAAAGGCACACTGATTGGCTCTTTTGTTGTAGCCATCTTATGGCACTTTTGCTTCCGCTGTTTAATTATTGTTGTCTCTTTGGTTGTTGGCCGGTTGGCCTCTCTTTTGTAATGACTCCGTTTAATATTATTAATACTTCTATTCTGTTCTGTGTTTTGGTTCTATGTGGATGAATGGAATTGATGCATGAACTTTGTAAAGAGGTGTGTATACTGCATTTCTGGGAAGTATACATGTCTCGAGTCTCGGATTATCTGCTTTGTGATGCTATGACCGAATGGATGGTTAAGCATTACAAGCCGGATAAACCGGGGTCTCACAGACTTCTCATGATTCCACATCCTTTGGTAACTTTGCAAACTATGCCCACGTGGGCGAAGGTACTCAGGCACATGCACTTGCATCCACATATAAGCACTCTCATATTGATTGGATCATAGATTCAGGGGCATCCAAGCATGTTACGGGTTCACTTAGTGCTTTCACATCTTACACCCCATATACTCATTCTGAAATTGTCCAAACAGCTGATGGAACCTCCCAGCTTATTCAGGGTGTAGGATCTATAGAGTGCACATCATCCATTGCTTTATCATCCGTTTTGCATGTCCCCTCATTTCCAGTCAACCTGTAGGACCTGTAGAGTGCACACCATCCATTGCTTTATCATCTGTTTTGCATGTTCCCTCATTTCCAGTCAACCTGTAGGATTTGTAGAGTGCACACCATCCATTGCTTTATCATCTGTTTTGCATGTTCCCTCATTTCCAGCCAGCATTCTTTCAGTCAGTTCTATCATTGACCAATTCAAATACACTGCCACATTTGATGAGGATTTGTGTTTGTTGCAGGAGAAGTTAACTGGGAAGAGGATTGGGACTGGCAAAAGGTGTAATGGGTTGTGGTACATTAATCAGGTTGATGCTGCATTGGCTGCGGCTATAGGAGGAATCGAGAGAGAAGTT
The DNA here is from genome assembly GCA_036346395.1 of Hsuehochloa calcarea. Taxonomy (NCBI): domain Eukaryota; kingdom Viridiplantae; phylum Streptophyta; class Magnoliopsida; order Poales; family Poaceae; genus Hsuehochloa; species Hsuehochloa calcarea. The sequence continues at coordinate 9,434,817 of CM070596.1, read as the reverse complement.
TTATTGCATCATCGTCGCTTAGGACATCTATCATTTGAGAATTTAAGTCAGTTATATCCTGATTTGTTCAAAAGGGTAGACAAGAGTAAACTTGTGTGTGATGCTTGTGAGTTTGGAAAGCATACACGGTCTACATATAGTATTATTGGTCTTCGAAGTTATGAGCCTTTTATATTAGTACTTTGGATGTTTGGGGTCCGTGCTTAGTTACTTCTGTGGGTGGTTTTAAGTGGTTTGTCATATTTATTGATTACTATACTCGTATAACTTGGATTTATATGATGAAACACAAGAGCGAGGTCCTTCGATGTTTTTAGGACTTTCATAGGATGGTTGCTACTCAGTTTGACGCAAAGGTTCGGATTATTCGATCAGATAATGGAACTATGTATGTTAATAAGGAGTTTGCAGCGTATCTATCAGAAGAGGGGATACTTCATCAGACTACTTGTCCAAGAACCCCACCTCAGAATGGAGTAGCTGAAAGGAAGAATTGACATTTGTTGGAGGTAGCACGTTCACTCATGTTTTAGATGAATGTTCCAAAGGGAGTGTGGAGCGAGGCAGTAATGACGACAGTGTATCTCATCAATCGCATGTCGTCTCGAATATTTGGAATGAGGTGTCCAGCTGAACTTCTTTTGGGTCAGCAGGAGTTCAAGGTGCCTCCCAAGGTGTTTGATTGTGTGTGTTTTGTACGAGATCACCGACTAGTGGTTGGCAAACTAGATCCACAGGAATTCAAATGTATCTTTATATGCTATTCATCAAGTTAAAAGGGCTATAGATGTTGGAACCTAGTTGAACGAAAGTTTTTCATGAGTATGGATGTGATATTCTGGGAGTTTGAGCCTTACTACACGAGTGGAGTTACTCTTGATTAGTTTTTGGAGTTCTCTCCTATCATTGAGGGTGACAGTCGAGAGGGGGAGAACAAGGAGAGTCAACGAGAAGTAGAAGTCATTATGGGGACACTTCCGTGCCTAAACCTAACGGAATATGCGAGAGATGCTCTGATACGCTGGTACTGTTCATCGATCTCATACCAGTACCCGGTACCGGTACGGCTTGGGTACTGCTCGGGTACGGCACCCAGAAGTATAGGGGGGTTTTCGAATTAAAAAAAGAAAACAAAATCCGGTACGACTGGGTACTGTTAGGTGCTGGTACGACCCAGTCTAATGAATACAAAGCCCAGCCCATGAAGGCCCATGAATGGCTGCCTCTGCTAGCTATGAAAGGAAACCTAGCCAGCACATCCCTCATTTCTCTCAGCCGCCAGGAGCTAGGAGAGAGCAGCAAAACAACACAGCTTGATTCGTACTGAAGAAGCTCCGGCAAGGATCCGGCGAGGATCCGGCGAGGCTCCGGCGAGGTACTTCCTCTTCTGCCCTCTTCGTGTTCCCTTCTTGGCTTCGGTTTCTCACATTCTGGTTGGCCTCTTGTTCCTCTTGGTTTCTCTGTTTCTCACCTCTTCCTCTTGGCGATTTCTTGCTTCCCCAGTTTGCCAGCAGCCCAGAACCCATGAGTGGTACAAGTTTAGAAGGAAGTTCTTCATCCCATTGAGTGCAACAAATAGTTGGCGAGTCTAAACCTCTATGGAATCATGTTCAATGCTTTGAGAGGCCTAGGGGTGCTAGCGGAGGAAATGCTAAATCAAAATGCCGCTACTGTGGCACTATCATCAGTGGAAGCTACTCAAGAGTTAAGGCACATTTGTTGAAGATTTCTGGTTTTGGTATCAAGCCCTGCCCAAAGGTACGTGCTTTCTGGTTATGGTAATTAGTCACTTATTATTCAATACTAGTCAATACTCATTAGTGTTACACTGTTACTTTGCTCATCAGTTGTGCAAGCATCATATCTGTCATCTGATTCGGTATGTGCATTTGTGCAAACATCAAAGGTGACAGTGCCAATTCTTGAAGAACTCCGTGAGGAAGTTGCAACAGCAGAGGCAACCATTGCAAGGGCCGGTACAAGAAGAATTCCCTTGCCAGGGGAGAATGCCGCAAGCACTGAAGAATCATCCGAACAAACAGCTCTTGGTCTAAAGAAAAGGAAGGTAACAACTGCTATTGAGAGGAGCTTTCATCTGGGACTTCGTTCCCAAATGGATGCTCTTGTTGAAAGATCTTTTTATACTGCTGGCTTGCCTTTCAATCTTGCGAGAAACCCATATTGGCGAGAAATGATTATGTTTGCTTGCAACAACAACCTTGGTGGATATGCCCCTCCTGCATACAACAAACTGAGGGCAACCCTTCTTCAACAAGAGAAGACACATGTGGAGACGATGCTAGAACCAATTAAGACAGCATGGGGCACAAAGGGAGTGACTATTGCTTCTGATGGTTGGTTTGATGCACAGAGGCGTCCACTAATTAATTTTCTAGCTGTAACAGAGGGAGGACCTATGTTCCTGCGAGCTATCAACACTGAAGGTGAGGTGAAGAAGGAGTATATCGCTGACAAGATTATTGCTGTAGTTGAAGAAATTAGAGCAAAGAATGTGGTCCAAGTGGTCACAGACAATGCTCCAGTTTGCAAAGCTGCAGGTATGATCATTGAGCAGAAGTATAATAATATTTTCTGGACGCCATGTGTTGTTCATACATTAAACTTAGCATTGAAGAACATATGTGCGGGAAAGAGCCCAAGTGATGTACTATTCATGAAGAATGCGAATGGATTGGTGAGATTGCAACAGATGCTAGCATTATGAAGAATTTCATCATGAATCACAGCATGAGGTTGGCCATGTTTAATGAGTTAAGTAAATTGAAGATGCTTGCTATTGCCGAAACAAGATTTGCATCTGTCATTATCATGTTGAAGAGGTTTTATCACATCAGGGCAGCTCTTAAACAAATGGTCATATGTGATATGTGGGAGAGTTATAGGGATGATAATGTGGGCACATCATAGTTTGTAAAAGAGAAAGCTCTTGATGACATATGGTGGGACAAGGTCCGATACCTTATTGAATTCACTGATCCCATATATTTGATGCTACGCCAAGTCGACATTAACAAGCCCTGCCTACATTTGGTCTACGAGATGTGGGATACCATGATAGAGAAGGTTAAAGATGTCATTTATAAATGGGAAGGAAAGGAGGCCAATGAGGCATCTGAGATCTACTCTATTGTACATGGCATTTTAGTAGATCGATGGGCAAAGAGCAACACCCCACTCCATTGTATGGCACACGCATTAAATCCAAGGTAAATAGTCGTTGACTCCTGACTTCTATTCTTATGTTCTTATGTTCTTGTTTGGGCTTTGGTAGATACTACAGTGAGGCTTGGATTCATGGAGTTCCTAACCGTCAAGCCCCCCATGATGACAATGAAATTAATCAACAGGTGTTGAAATGCTTGAGGAAGTTCTATCCGGTTGGTGAAGAATACAGAAAAGATTTCTCTCAGTTTGGGGAAGGATTTGATTCATTTGAATCAATTGAGGATAGAGCTCATTTAAAACCTAAGCAGTGGTGGGGCATGCATGGAGGAGAGGCTCCAGAGCTGAGAGCATTGGCTTTGAAGTTACTTGGACAACCATCATCATCTTCATGTTGTGAAAGGAATTGGAGTATCTATGGTTTCATCCATAGCATGAAGAGAAACAAACTCACTCCTCAGCGTGCCAAAGATTTGGTATTTGTTTACACCAACATGCGTCTTCTTTCAAGAAAATCAGAAAAATATCTACATGGACCAACAATGATGTGGGATGTTGGAGCAGATAGCCATGAAAGTTTTACTACAGGTGTGGGCGTCCTTGAGAATGAGATTGCTAATCTCTCACTTGATGAGCCAGAGTTGGAGATGGAGTTGTGCGAAGATGGAGAACAAGAAGATGATAGGCCGACTAGGGAGCATACCCAAGTAGAGGGATCGTTTTAGTAGGACATTTTAGTCATACTGGTTATGTACTAAGTTAATGTGTGTCCTATTGTTATGGTCTTATGGACCTTATTTCTCTATGTTTGCATATGTTATGGACCGTATTGTTGTTGAACTGAGTTGTACGTCGACCTTATTATGTACTACTAGTATTTATGTGTGTCTTATGACTATGAGTTTATCAATTATCTTTTACATTATATATTTTTATTACTTTTATTATATATATACCGCATGCATGCAAGCGTCGGAGTTTTTAGGAAATACCGTATCGCCGCATGCGGCGTGCATCTGCATGCCGTCGGTATCACGTGCAGTGTATCATAGGAGAGATGTGATAACCCAAAAAGAATTAAAGGTTTATCGGCGAATACACTTTGGGAAACAGGGGGAGAAGCCGAGGGACAAGTAGTTAGCACCTAAGCCACCAACGTCGGAGCTTTCTGAACAGCCGGCATTGCCACAACCAAAACAGCCTTCTGAACATCCAGCCTTACCAGTTGATCCAGTCCCAAATCCCTCCTCGAGTCTCTCTCCATCAAGTTATAGGCATAGAGGATCACATATCACTATTTTATAGGAATAGATGATCACATATCACTATATTGACAGTCTATGTTGATGATATTGTGATCACTGGAGATGATGCCGAGGAAATCATATCCTTGAAGAAAAGACTGGGAGAGGCATTTGAGGTGAAAGATCTTGGAGCTCTTCGATACTTTCTTGGAATCGAGATTGCTCGTTCTTCGAAGGGTATAGTTCTCTCTCAGAGGAAATATGTTCTTGATCTGCTGGCAGAAACAGGTATGCTTGGGTGTTGCCCTATTGCCTCACCTATTGATGGGAATCACAAGCTATGTGCTGAGTCGGGAGATCCAGTTGACAAGGAAGATTATCAAATGCTTGTTGGGCGTCTTATCTATTTATGTCATACAAGACCTGATATTTCATATGTAGTAAGCGTGGTTAGTCGATATATGCATGATCCCAGAACAGGACACATGGATTTTGTCTATCGAATTCTACGATATTTGAATAGTAGTCCTGGGAAAGGCCTTTAGTTTAGGAAGAATCAACATATGAATATGGAAGGGTATTGCGATGCTGATTGAGCAAGCAGTGTGGATGACAGGAGGTTTACCTCTGGATGTTGCATCTTTGTGGGAGGTAACCTTGTATCATGGAGAAGCAAGAAGCAGGAGGTTGTGGCTCGCTCTACTGCAGAGGCAGAGTACAGAGCAATGACATTGAGTGTGAGTGAAATGATATGGATGAAGGGTTTATGGCTCGCTCTACTGCAGAGGCAGAGTACAGAGCAATGACATTGAGTGTGAGTGAAATGATATGGATGAAGGGTTTATCGTCTGAGCTTCGGGTATGAAGGAATAATCTCTTGGTGTTGCATTGTGACAATAAATCTGCAATCAACATTGCTAACAACCCAGTTCAACATGATTGTACCAAGCATGTTGAGATTGATAGATTTTTCATCGAAGAAAAGCTTGATGACAGAATATTGAAGTTGGAGTATGTTAAGTCTGGTGAATAATTGGTTGACTGTTTTACTAAAATGTTAGATTTTAGTGAGTGTACTACAATATGTAATAAGATGGACATGATTGATATCTTCGACCCATTTTGAGTGGGAGTGTTGGAGAGTTCGTATTAGATCTAAATAACGAGTTGTATTAGAGTTGAACTCTATTTTGAGACTATAAATAAAGAGTACGAGATCCTATGGGATACCCACAATAATTAATCCCTGAAAGTAAACAATACGTGATTTCCTGTTCTGAATTCCAAATTAGTTGCGTCATGTACTTGGACTTTTTGGATTTAGTTATTCTGCTATGCTACTTTATTTTATCTCCATACAGTAGAACATTATTATGGTCTTATGCATCATGTGCTACTGAAACATATGTTCCTCCTCCCTGTGCTAAAGAACAACTGTTGGTAGTGTGTCACCTTCGGTCATGAATGTTTGAATTTTATGTTAAATTGGTTGCTCTCCCATTTTTAATCTTCTAGTATGGAAATATGTGACCATATTGAGTAGTTCTTGGGATGCTGTGGAACTGTCCTCTGTTTTGCTTTCATTTAATGGAAACAGTGGGTCAACCTCGTTCGAGAAAAATATTGAGTAGTTATCATGCAGAATTTTATATGGATAAGGTATCATGTAAAGATTAGAGAATCCCATGTAGCTGGTGATATATCCCTGATTTGTTAGAAGTGTTCTCTGTTCTGAACGTTCATATTGTCTCTTAAGATTTGTTCTATGTTGCGCTAGTTAACATCATTTTGAAAATTTTGGTTTTATGCTCACCGCAGCTCCCTCTGTTTCTAGAAAAATGGGACTGACGAGTAACGAGTAAGGAACTAAAGACTGATGGACGTATTTTTTGTTTCATGCTAACCGCAGCTCTTCACGGGTGCTGGCCAGTATGCAATTCGATTTGGTGATGCCGGACATAGCCGTAAATTTGGTCTCGTTGCAGATGTAAGTGTTCTCACTTTACACACACTAACGCATCTGCCTCAATGTATCTGTGCCTGCCTTGCCCATTTAACTGCTCTTTACGTTGATTTCAAATTCACGTCTGTTTCCAGATCGAGGAACTACACATTGTTTGCCAGCTGACTTTACCGGAAAGGGCTGTGGCTGACTTTTCTCTGGATTGGCTAGTGTGAGGAAAAGTCATAAATGAGGTCTACTCAACAAGAGAATGAGTGTGATGCAGGATGAGGTAGTAAGGGAAAGACATCGAGAGAAAGATTAAAGTGCAGCTAGTCGAGCTCTCAAAGACGTTGTAAATCACAGCTTCTAGCGCTAATACCAAGTGACTATGCTTACATTTAGAGATGTCGTTCTGAGCATGAGCACCAGGACAAGAGTACTAGAATTAGCATGGAAAACATGAATGACCGAATCAAATTGAGTGCGAACTATAGTGGCAAGTATATGATAAATAGAGAGAACCTGACTGTCAGAGAATATAAAGTAGATCCAAATATAATGATAATAATCATCAATAAAGATCACACAGTATTAATGCGGTCCTAGACACAACAAGGGGTGGCGGTGTCGCCAAGCTTGCAAGCTATACAATGTAGAGGTATCACCAGAAACAGACCCAAAAACACTATAACCTACTAGTGACGATAAACGCGATCCACAGATATAATGAAGGTGCCATTGAACGAATGAAGTAGTAGAGGACGCAACCAAGAACGGTGGTAGTGGAACAGCGATAGTCGTGATTACTTCTAGCGCTAGTACCAAGCAGAGTCCCCATGCGGTGGTCCTAGACACAACAAGAGCCAAGAACACATGAGCTACATAGTACATAGTAAGCTTGAGAACATGAGATACTATAGGAACATGAAATTTAGAAGTGGAAATGGTGTCTTGGCCTGCAATAGGAAGATAGGTACCATATGGAGTCTGAACAGAGGAAGGAAGAGATGTGGGACTCATAGAAGTGAGGTGAGTAGAACCTGGTGTCATGTGAAAAGAAGTATCAGAGTCCAAGATCCACGGATACAAGATACCTGACAAGAGAGGTGGCGGAGGCGAGGAAGGCTACTGAGAAGTAAGAGTCAGACGAGCAGAGTCCGAGGAGTCTTAGAATAAGCCAACACCGAGGCTCTAGAGCAAAGAGAGGAGCCGTTGTGTGGCATTGGGAGAGGGAGTTCAAGGCAGGAGCTTGGGATAGGGGAGATGACGACGGAGCTACTATGTGGCATCACCGAAAGAGCCCTGACAAGAGTCGCCAGCTCCTGAGTGGAAAGAACCTCTAGAGCCCTTCGGTGGATGTCCCCCTCCTCTTGTAGTAGTCTTGGTACCTGTGGCCGTCACGCTGGCAGTAGGTGGAGTAGAGACTAGTAGGAGAAACATCAACCACTGGTGCCGCGGGAGTTGGAGGGACTAAGGTCGGTGATGAAGGAACAAACTCTAAAGCATATAAGACAGCCTGCATCTGAGCCCCACCAAGAAGACGAGTCTCCTCAGCATGAAAACCCGTGAGGGCCTCCACCAAGGTCGAGCGCAGGTGGAGAGTCAGGAGCTCAGCACGCATGGTCTCGAACTCAGGCTAGTGACATGCTAGCAAGTCATAGAGATGATGAGTCTCCTGGTGAGCACCAAGCTACACACAACAGGGATTGGTCCGGCAGACATCAGGTCACAGAGAGTCGAGCTAACGCCAAACCGCAAACATATGCTGGTGGAACTCATCCAAAGTGGCATAAAGTTGCTGAAGCGAGTGTGTTTGGTGCACGACAGAGAGGTACATAGCATCACTCGTTAGCTGGTAGTGAGCTCGGAGGAGGTCCCACATTAGTTGAGTCATTGGCAGCTCTGCCACATCCATGGAGATGGCCACGGGCATGCTGCCCACCATGATGGTGATAGCATGAGCTTCGGCATCCCACCATCTCTCATAGGCATGCAGATTAGACTGGTAGAGCTCTAGAGACTCCTCTAAAGCAACAGTGGCGGCCTCGTGAGCAGTATGATTCACACTAGCAGGAAGAGCAGGCAGAACTGACAGCGTAGGGCGAGGCGGACAGGGTTGCTCACCGTGAGGTGACCCTAGAGGCGCTGACTGTTGAGGTGAATCCTCAGGTGAACAACCCACTCCCGGAAGTTCGCCCCGTCGAACCGAACATGGGGGGGAGCGGGGTGGCGAAGGAGCCACCAGCGGTAGCCATCAGAGAAGATGGGCGATGGCTCGTGGAGTAGCTCAGGATGGCCTGGATCTGGAGCAGAGGGGCGGCCCAGAGTTGGCAGCGGCCTGGAGAAAAGGGGCGACTCGAAGTCGGCGGTGGTCCGGATCTATGGCACGGATCCAGAGCAGAGGATGGCAGGAGCCGAAGCGATGGCCTGGATCCAGAGTAGAGGGAGGTATGAGCCAAGGCGGCGGTGATATCCGGGGAAGAGGGAGGCGGGAGCCAAGACAACGACGGGATCCAAGGTGTGGATCCGGGAGCCGAGGCGCGGCGGGATCCGGTGATTCATATTAGAGCTGGGCGGAGCTCGAGCAGCCGGTGGTGGGGTCGAGCTTGACGGCACCCCAACAGAAGCAACTGGGCGAAAGCAAAGCACAGCTAGGCGGAGCATAGGAGCGGAGACGATGGCGATGCAGGGAAGGATCCAGACGGCAGACGGCAGCAGCGTCGGCGGTCACGTAAGAAGAAGAGGAGAGGCTAGGGTTAGGTTTTTTGTGGGGAGAGAGTCATGGGCTCTGATAGTATATTGGAATGAACCATTCATCTATTCGGAATCTATTTCAATAAGCCAAAGACCAATATAAATTTGTTATAGGTGTAGGTAAATATGCAAATAAAACCCTATACAAGAGATATATATATATAACAGTATTAACCCGACAACATTGCACTATTTTCTCAGCAATGAATAAGTATTTGCCAACCATCCACTGGTAGTACGAAGCGTAGATATCAAATAACACATCCAAATTTTCAGTCAACTTAGTAAGCAAAACTTAGCTTAATAGAAGAACATAAACTCTTGGTGTAAAAAGGCATTGACAGGGCTAAATTACCCCTACCTAGCCTACTAGTGTTTGGCATATTTAGCCCCTACCCCACTTCTTAACAATGAACTAAAAAAGCCTAAGGCAGTAGGTAGCAGGCATTGTACTCATGTTGCAGTTGTATATAGCTGGATTGAACTCCTTGATCTTTCGATTTCTGTCTGGTATAAATTCATTATAATCAGTTAATCACACAAGATTTTCAGGATCGCGATTCTAGGTAGAATTGTTTTTCGCGTTGGTAGGATAGTGATTGCATGACCGAATAGCCTTGATCATACATATGTAACTTGCCAAATTGATCAAACTGTTCAACAGTTGGAAGTTCCACAGCAATTTCCAGATTCTGGGGTCTTACTCCAAGTTCGTTCGTCAATTGCACCGGAAGGAAGGCAACGAAACGGCCGCAATTCCGGGGAAACCTTAGGAGGAAGGATTGTTGAAAGGAGCTTGCGCTTTACTGCCCAAGAATTAAAAACCGATCAATGGGCGATTAGGATGACAGAAACGTCAACGTGAGAAGCAGAGAGGAAGCTGTTACGGTCAAGGACAGCGTTAAGCAATGACAAGTAGTGCTGCTGATTCGCTTATCTTCCATTGACTCGCCGGCAGTTAACTACGTCCCCGGATCGTCTCTCAGTGTAATGCTTGTTTGGCAGTACGTGATCGATCGAGGTGAGATCGATGGATTGCTGTTCAAATAGAGCGTCCAGCTCGACGCGGATCGATGCTGCAGCTAGAATTAAAACAGTTGAAATTCTCATTACAATATGGCAACGTCTCTCTTCTCCTCTCAAGAGTGATGAATGATTAAGGTAGCAGATGAGTCTGAAAGAGAGCGTTCGATTGGTCATTGCCTCATTTGGACACATACACATTCTGTGACGACGACTCGGCTGGGGGGAATGCTGAAAAATCCACGGCAAGGCTGAAGAACGTACGCGCTTGTGTACCAGTCAGACTGAAATGCGCTGAACTGTTGATTAGTATATCGTATAGCAGTTGATTAGATAAGGCTGCAGCAGCTAATTCAGCATACTAAGTAAGTGCGTATGTACATGCAAGCCGCTGTTCCAAGATTTCCGTATACGACTAATCATAAACTCACCGCCCATGCATCCATCTGATCGATCGGGCAGGGCAGGGCATGTATGCGATTTGCTGGTAAATATAGATACTAATCGGGGACTTCTCTAGGAGCCTCTGTGTTAATCATACGAGGTGAAAAGACTATAGATTACCATACTAATAAAAAAAATGCTAAAATTTCACATGTTAATCGGAGAAAAAAAATAACCATCCGCATATAGTTGTACTACTATTTCAATAGCTTAGATTTATTGATTGGATGCATTAAACATATTATATTTGGAAGCTAGGAAACATAAAGCACTTCGGATTGGACTCCAGTTTTTGGTACGAATACATGTTATAGTTTCCTTTTGATTGTTCCGATTAAAAAAAGAAGAGAAAGAAGTATCCAGCGTTTCTCTCACAAGTTATGAAGGGATTAATACAAGCCAAGATGGCTATGGCAGGAAGTGCCAAGAAGTTAGTTATCTAGGTGTTCATAAATTGTGTACGTTTGAAAGATGCCCTTGGAGTAATATAATGAGAGAGAGAGAGAGAGAGAGAGAGATATTGGGGAAAAAAGTCGCCAAGAGTAGAGATATTGGGGGGGAAATTTACCCGGAAGAAGTTATATTTGGGGGAAAATGAGTAACGTTGGAAAAAAATTGAAATGTTAGGAATATAAATTCAAATAGATAAGACGTTTGATATTTAATCTGTAATATATATAAATTAAAATTTGAAAATATAGTTAAAATCGGAATATCTGAATATTCAAATCCAAGTTAAAATTCAAATTCGTAATATATATACTGAAATTTAGGAATAAGTTTAAATTTGTAACTGTAATTAAATCCGAATTAAAATAATATTACACGGAAATATAACTCCCAAAATTTAATTCGAAAATTGTTGGAAGTTGAAATTGTATCCGTAATATACCTTTTACCTAAATATCCGTAATACACCTTAACATAAACTTTAAAGTAAATCCTGGAATTGTATACTAATTTTAAATTAGTATAGAAATTAAATTCAAACCATATGCATGATCAAGTTCCATAGTAAATTCAATTTTGGAATATATATATATATATATATAATGTGAATTCGAATTGAAAAATGTGAATGTTTGATTCCTCAAAATATGAGAACTTATATGATACACCAAAACACCGGTTTGGAATTTAGAACTCCTATAACACCAGGACATCGTTCAAACCTATATAGGTGTGGGTGCACGGATTGATGACTAGTATAGAGTAATTTATTTGCATGCTTATGTACTCAGAAATTCAGAATCCATCAACCAACTCTAGAAGCAATTTTAGTTGCACATGTTTCCGTGAGATCAACGAGGTCTAAAGGCGGTGAGATCCGTCACATGGGCCGGTGCTGCTATAAGTTGCACACGTTTCCTTCATTTCCCCATAGTGACCGACAGGTGGACCCCGTCGAAGAATGCCTTTTAGTGGTTGATGTGGTTAGTGATGAGGCACAACCTGAATGTTCTGATTTCGCACGTCAGCGCTCACACACACCAGACCAGGCTACTATCAGGTTCCTGCTGCTGAAGAATGCAGCCTTGTGGCACGGCCCATGTCTTTACAAGCATTCAGCAAGTGATTTATTCTTCTATGGAGGAATGTAATACAAATGAAGATAAACTTCTTACACCAGTATGGCAACACGCTAGTGCAGCTCGAATCATGCAGTTTACCGTGTCGATTGCAACTTCGGATTACCAAGTCCGTATTTGCATCTTCACTGTGGCAACACGAATAGATCATACACCAAGTCTCAAAACTATGACACAATTCGACCCCAAATTATCCACATTCTCTTCACCTATGAAAAATGCGATCTTTTCAGCCTAAATGCTACTACCTCCCAGCAATCGAAGAGCCGGAGTTGCCGTAATCCGAGGGATCCCAATCCAGCGTCGAGTTGTACACCGCCGAGAGCGAGACGAACACCTCATCCATGGCCGGCCGCGCCTGGGGCTCCCTTGCCACGCACCGCAGCGCCAGCGACGCCACGGCGAAGGCGAGGTCGAACGGGTAGTCGCCGTGCATCCGCGGGTCCATGAACGCGCGCACCTTGCCCCGCGCGTCCTCGCCGTCGACCAGCCCCTCCGCCGACTCCCACAGCAGCGTCTCCCCCTTGTCGCCGTCGAACGCCGCGTCCTTCCCGGACAGCAGCTCGAGCAGTATGACGCCGAAGGCGAACACGTCGAGCTTGCACGTGATGAGGCCGTGCTCGAGGTACTCGGGCGCCAGGTACCCCTGCGTGCCCACGACGTGGCGCGTGAGCTGCGCGCCGCCGCCGTCGTCGGCCGCGGTGACAACGCGCGCCAGCCCAAAGCTTGACACCTTGGCGCGGAGGTCGGCGTCGAGGAGGACGTTGCTGCTCTTGAGGTTCTTGTGCACGCACGGTGGGTTGGTGTAGTGGTGGAGGTAGTTGAGGCCGTCGGCGACGTCGAACGCCGCCTGGACACGCTGCTTCCATCCGAGGCCGCCGCCGCCGCCGCCGCCGTGGAGCCAGTCGCTGAGCGCGCCGTTCTCCGCGTATTCGAAGACGAGGTAGGTGTCGCCGCGGTGGACGCAGAGGCCGGAGAGGCGGACGAGGCTGGAGTGGTTCACGCGCTTAAGGATGCCGACCTCGCCGCTCACGTCGCCGGCCACCCGTTTCACCGCCGCCGCGTCGCCGTTGATCACTGCGCGGTACACCGACGTGGTCGCCACCCTCCGCTCCTCCGAGAAGCCCGCCGTCGCCTTCTCCAGCTCCGAGTACTTGTACACCGTCAGCGACTCTACCGCCACGCGCGCATCGCTGGCCACCAGCGGCCTCGTCGCCGCCGCCGACGACGAGGTCGTCGTGCCCGTCGTCTGCTTCCCCGACGCCAAGGCTCCGTACTCTGCCGACGAGGATACATCGAGAACCACCTTCCCCGGGCGGCCGCTTTCAGCAACGCCGCGCCGCCGCCGCCGGACCCACAGGAACATCAGGCCAATAACGCCCGCTAACGCAAGAATGCCGCAACCGACACCGACCCCAATTGCGATCCCCTGCCTGCCGCTGCCCGACGCCGCCGGCGGAGCCTGCTGCGGCGGCGTCGGCGCGGGGGGCGGCGCCGGAGAGGCGAGCATGCCCGGCGTGGGCGGGCTCTTGAGCGGGATCAGCAGCGTGGTGAAGGGGTATACGGTGTCGTCCTTGGTGAGGCTGTTGGCGTCGAGAACCGCCTGCGCGTCGACGCGGAACCGCGCGGCGATGGCGGAGACGCTGTCGCCCCACATGACGAGGTAGGTGAGCAGGTGCCTGACCCCCGCGGCGGCCTGCGCCGGCGATGGGCAGGCGCAGCGGAGCGGCACGGTGAGGTTGTCGCCGGCGACGAGGCGGCGGCTGTCGAGGGAGGGGTTCTGGGCGATGAGTGCCTGGCAGGTGGAGAGGCCCTGGTAGGTGAGGTTGGCGATGATGAAGTAGGTCTCGCCGAGGAACTGGATGGTGTAGGAGGCGTTGTGCTGGTAGTAGCCGCCCGGCGCGCAGGCGCAGGGGACGGGCGCGAGGACGAGGCGCGAGGCGTCGACTGGGGAGACGGTGGTCACCGCGTTGGCGTCCGCGACGGCAGCGGGGGAGGAGTTGATGAGGTAGGAGATGGAGACGACCGAGGCGTAGAGCGGCGGTGACGAGCGGAAGACGAGGTAGGCGTCGCAGGGCGCGGCGGCGGTGGCGTTGCAGGTGTAGCCGAGGACGGAGCTGCCGTTGGTGCCGTAGCAGTTGTTCTGCGCGTTGGCCTCGTACTGCTGCTGCGCCCGCGCGACGCGGCACTGAGGCGCCGCGACGGCGAGCAGGAGGAGCGCGAGCGCCGCCGCGAGTCCGCCTTGGCGTGGCGAAGCAGCCATTTGCTTTGGTTGTTGCCGGAACGGACGTGGTTTGGGTAGCGTGTGTTGGGGCATGTGAGCCTGTGAGAAGTGGACGCAGTCAAGGTTACTTTTCCCGTAGCGGCGGCTGCTGCAGGTTGCGGCTGGAGCAACCTGCAGGAAGGAAACAATAGTCAGCACCAACCGAAGCCCCACATAAGAATTCAACTCACAGCCAAGCACCTCAGTATCCTCCAACCAATACACTATCTCTCAAAATCAAATCAGATAAAAAAAATAAAAAAATAGAGAAAAAGAATGAGGAATGAGAAAAGAATAGTACAGCTAGAGGAGCAACTGTGTTGCAAGAGAAATAATAGGATGGTAGAGGGTGCCCTTGGTAGGAAAGAGAGGGAACAGATGAGACCCTTTTACATATGGATAATATATAAGGATCAACAAAACTCCCACTTAGATAAGAGGTCGTATTTAAGTGCCACTATTTTTCTGTTTTGGTGGGTAGAAAATGCTAACTTGTTATGCTATTATACTTCCACATGGGGTAAGTAATATAGTGCGAGTGTGATGGTGGAACCCAGGATCGGTAGGAAAAGTTCGAAAGTGAGGGATCCAAGGCGCTATAGTAGCTCAAGTGGGAAATCGGTAGAGGACTGGGTGAGCGCCCCAGGACACCGACGGAAAATAATGGGTGGAGACTTAATAACATAACTTAGAAAACGTTCCATACTCTGAACTTGATACCACATCAAAGGAAATGCAGGAGACTTAGTGTAAAGAAAACTCAGAGTAACTATGGGTAAAGTGATACGAAGCCTCCGCAGTGCTATATAAAAAACATGAATTCATACATATCTCTTGGATTGGAGTCTACGGTGACCGCTAGGAGTCTATCTTCTCTCGAGTGATAAGTAGTCTTTTCAGAATTAAATCTGTCACTTAAATCTTAGTAAATTATTTTGCAGAAAAAAATGAGTTAGAAAATATGATTATCAACAGAGAAGAGTCACACAGTACATTATTGCTAATAAATGCTTGCTGAGTACACTAGTATTCATTTTTGCTATTATTCTCCTTTATTAGATCCCAGTCCAACCGGGGATTACCCTGAGTGGGATGAAGAATACACAGGTACCGAGGAGGCCACAGGAGGCGAGAGTGCTTACTATAAGGGCCAGAGTGAGGTGGACACTCTATTTGGCGCGTGGGACGAGTAGGTGTCCAATGGAGCAGAGCAGGCAAGCGAGGGGATTTGTCATGTCTTCAGTTATAATTAAATAATATTTTAAAGACTATAGTTTTGCGTGGCTACCAGCTGTAATAAAAATACAGTTTTCATCTTATTATTCTGATACGTTAACTTTGGTAAAACTTATTATTCCTTGGAGTGGTGGTCTACCAGACAAACAAATAATAATCGATATACCTAAGTGTGATTACTCTCAAGGTAATGACACGGGGCGCCGCACAAGCAGGTGGAAAGGGGGGCCGTCGGGCGTGGTTCAGGCGGAGGTGCATGGTGAGTGGAGCGGGCCGGCGCATTAATGGTGAGGCAGAGTTTATCGGCGAGGTGGCGCAAGAGGTGGTGGCTACTGGCACAAGTTTAGCGCGGAGCGGAGGCGGCAAGGGGAAGATGTTTTTAACAGAGAAAAACAAGAATGGCAAAAGGAGTAAACGGATTTGTGTTTAGAATTCCGAATTGAAAAAGGAATTCAAATTTGAACCAAAGACTTCAAAAAAACATTTTTTTCTCTGAAATTCGATTTATTTCTGCGTCGGCCCGTGATACGGAACGAACGCGGTCGACCGATGTAATCCAGACGAGCCATGGGGCCAGTCGTGTCCCCATCGCGGAACCTGATTGGCTGCTCCCGTCAACGTCCTGTTCAAGAATTTCAGAATTGGGCTGAATTAACTAGGAAATGCCAAGCTGATTTGGGCTAAACTTAACTAGGAATTAAGCCCAATAGCACCATCCAGGCCCAATATCTCTATCTTCAACACCGCTGGACGTCCACCCGTTCCGAACCGAACCAACGAACCAAATCCCGCTACTTCCTATCGCGCCTCGGTCTCACCTCTCACGCAGCCCTCCAGCCCCATCCACTTCCCAAAGCCAGCAACGGATAGCATTTCCTCGAACTCCCTCCTCGTCTCCATGGCCACCGCAGCTCTCTCAACCCTCTCCTCGGCCGCCACCGCCGGCAAGCGCTTTGTACTCTCCGCCCCGTCGCTATCCTTCTCCTCCCGCCGCCTCTCCGCCCCCGCCTACCTCCGCTTCGCCGCGGTGCCAAGGACAAGGAGAGCGGCGTCGGCGTCCCCAGTCGTGGCGGCCATCTCTGTCGGGGACAAGCTCCCGGACGCCACGCTCTCCTACTTCGACCCGGCCGACGGGGAGCTGAAGACGGTGACCATCGCGGAGCTCACGGCGGGCAAGAAAGCCGTCCTCTTCGCGGTCCCGGGCGCCTTCACGCCGACGTGCTCGCAGAAGCACCTGCCGGGGTTCGTGGCCAAAGCCGGGGAGCTCCGCACCAAGGGGGTGGACATCATCGCGTGCGTGTCGGTGAACGACGCGTTCGTGATGCGCGCGTGGAAGGAGAACCTGGGCCTCGGCGACGAGGTGCTGCTGCTGTCGGACGGCAATCTCGAGCTGACGCGCGCACTCGGTGTCGACATGGACCTCTCCGACAAGCCCATGGGGCTCGGCGTGCGGTCCCGGCGGTACGCGCTCCTCGCCGAGGACGGCGTCGTCAAGGTGCTCAACCTCGAGGAGGGCGGCGCCTTCACCACCAGCAGCGCCGAGGAGATGCTCAAGGCGCTCTAATCTGAGGCTGCTCTTCTTGCTTGACCTCTTCTTCTCATGGTCGCTGCTTCGATGCGAGTGTAATGTCGTCGTTCTGGAGAGGAATTTTTGTTCAACATTGCATGCTATTCATGTGCTTGATGTACCTTGAGACTTCCATACCGTTGTGTTTTCTTTTTTTTTTTTTCTGTTTGAAAATGTGAATTGCATATGTGCCACCGCAAAAGCCGGAAAATTTTATTGAATATTTTCCAAGCATTGTATACAAAATCACATCGCAATTCGATCGATCGGAAGCAGCTCGCACTACACCATGGTATATTATTAAGGGCAATGAAACTGCCGCAAAAAAGTGCTATGTGCGGCAACTTATCTGCCGACAATAACTTTTCCCGGCACTTGGTGCTGCACTGTAAAATGTCGCCGAAAAACTTTCGGCAGATATTTGTATTCGGCGATTAATCGCCTAGAAAAATTATTTTGTCCGCGATTATAGATTCCCGGCGATTCGTTTTCCGGCGATTGGAGTTTCTCGTGATTATACTTATTGCCGGCAGTTAACCCGCCCTTACCTGTCTGTTTTTCCGAACAGTTATGCGCCCTAGATAAGCTGGTTTTCCCCGGCAGTTGGAGTTTCTCCGGCAGTTATACTTATTGCCGCAGCGATTAATCCGCCTTAATTGGTATTTTCCCAACGATTATCGCCCTAGATATGCTAGTTTTCCCCGGCAATTGGAGTTTCTCGTGATTATACTTATTGCCGTGATTAACCCGCCCTTAATTATCATTTTCCGACGAGCTTATCGCCCTAGATAAGTTTGGTTTTCCCGTGATTGGAGTTTCTCCGGCAGTTATACTTATTGCCGGCAGTTAACCTGCCCTCGATTGTCTATTTTCCCAACAATTTGCACCATTCAATCCGAATTTAAAAGTACATCACATAGATGAAATTCAAATGATGCAAAATATATAAACCTGAAATATGAAATTACTGATAAGCACAACAGTACATCTGCCACCATACACATGCAATTTCAGAATTCTGAGCATTCTAATATAGGCATAGTCTTCTTGTCATTTACAAAACATCCATACAAAAGAAGTTGACAATACTATTCTATCCTTAACACATGTAAATACTATAACCCCTTGTACCACAGTACTAGTCTATCCTTAGCATATACAAAACATCTATGCAAAAGAAGTCGACAATGAAGATGTCCACATAATGAAATCACCACGCTATCATCATTTGCAAAATAAGGACGATCACTCCATCAGCAAACAACAACTTCAACAACCTTTATGTTTTGTACCTGAAAAGAAATTCGATAAGTCAATAACCACAAACCATATCATGCATTTTAATTAGAAAAGCCCAAAAAACGGGGAAAGAATGTGGTTACAAAAAATGGAACAATGGGCACAGGCGACCTTAATTTGTTCAATGGAACTGCAGCTGGGACTTAAGGGTGCAGTGCGTCAATGCCACCGAAAGAAAACTAAGCTAAAAAAAACAGGCATACAACAATAGGGTGTAGGTTATAAAATGCAGGCTGCACACATATAAGATTTATATTCATTTATCCAGTTCTTGGGTGCGAACACTTACTGGCGAAACCTAAGTGAAACTCTACACACTTGCATTTGACGTACGGCATGCAACTATATTTCCTGTGACAACAGTTACTGCCCC
The DNA here is from genome assembly GCA_036346395.1 of Hsuehochloa calcarea. Taxonomy (NCBI): domain Eukaryota; kingdom Viridiplantae; phylum Streptophyta; class Magnoliopsida; order Poales; family Poaceae; genus Hsuehochloa; species Hsuehochloa calcarea. The sequence continues at coordinate 9,415,897 of CM070596.1, read as the reverse complement.
AAGCATGAATGAAAAAAGCTACGGGGAAATTGGTTTAAAATATAGGATAAATCATTTCGCAAAAAGAAAAATAAACCATGCCTTCGAGCTAGCAGCAGCACATGCATTGAGTTTTAATTGGTTGCTGACATATGAAAGTACACATGCAAATGAAGCACTTACCATTAATATTGGTAGGTTGAATGATATGCATAAACCACATGGGAATCAAGTAATTAGTTTTTGAAGTGTAAAGTAGGGTATAAAATCGTGAACTACAAATAACTATATATAAGCGATGAAGGATTTCCCTACGAATTATTGAGCTAAGAAAGCGATAAAACACAGGCACGTGTCATAGATCTTGGTTTAACCAGGACCAGGGCATGCAAACTTGGATTGAAATGTGAGGATGTGATTATGCGAACATGTTTATACCTCGTGTTCGCCCAGCTTGTTGTGATGGCCCCACTGACTTTCGATCTTCTTTTATCTGCAGAATACAATAGATGCAAGTGCATTAATTGAGAAAATAAATTATAGGTGGATACAATAGATCGATGCTTACATCTTGATGTGGCCATGCAATAGATCTCCCACAAGCATCGACCATGGCGCTCATATCTCCATAAGGGCGAGGCAATTGGCGACCCTTTTTAGCACATGATTAACGACAACTTCACAATATTCAACACCCAACAGAGTACCACCCACTACTGTCCTCCGATCCGTTGATATAACAGTAGCCTTTGCAACAGGGATATCATGTGGCCCAATCACAGAGTACAAGATAACTTATTTTCGGTGAAACATGTCATCATTGAATATGTCGATTCAAGTCTAGTCAAATAAATTGCAAAATGGTAAGGAGCAAACCAACAAATAGTGAGATATGAAATCTTACTCCATTTCCATTTTGTGAAGAAACTCCACGCCTATTCAATGTCTACAAGTGCAAAAGGAGAAATCATTACATTAGATATGAACTACAGTATGACAATGGTGAAGAATCTATTTTGTTATGAGCAGTATGTACCTCATCATACAACATGTTTTCTATGGCATTAGACTCCACGTCAACATTGTCACTTTGGGCATGCCGATCCTATAGGGCAATAAAAATAAAAGTGGAAACAAACTTCATTCTTCTATACCAACTAATTAATTACAAAAAATTGTATTGTACGTTACCTCATGTATAGGTGAATTTGATGCATATCGTGGACTGATCTGTACATGTCTTCCTACATGAGAATTAGTAAGTAGCAATTCCCTCATCTCCGCCATTTCTTGCTGAGGCGTCAATTTTTCTATCACTTTCTGCTTGCATTGTTTCAATGCACCCTAGTAGGAATTCTTTGTCCAAGTCAGCTTGTCGACGCCCTTCAACAGCCATTTGGAGCTTGGTTGATCTATACTTAAACTTTCCAGGCATCTCCAAATCTCCTGGAGTTGGTCCCTTACCTATAGAACGCACATACCCATTCCTATCAGGACCTAAAACGCGTGATAGGAGGTCACCTTGCTTTATGGATTTCTCTATCCACTCTGGATGATCTGTGACTGCGTCCTCAAGTGCTTTCTGCAAATATGGAATATTAGCCAACCAAATGAGACTATCATAATCCACGACACATCGAGCCCTTAGACATCAAATGTAATGATTTAATATACTTACAATTTTATGTGCTGCTTCTTGTGAAGGAAGGCCATTTTTATGAGTGTGTGTTTTAATAAACAACTCATCTCTACGAGGCACGACACCATTATCCATGTGCTGCATGGAAACAGATAGAAAATAGAACATCAATAAAAAATAGTGTACAACATAAGTTATATTTGAGATATTATATTAGAAAGGCATTTATATACCATTTCATGTCCAACACGAGCATGACTCTTGCTGCCGCTTGTATGCAGCCCGGACATCTTTGCACGATTAGCTTTTCCTATGTCACTACGAGCCTATAACAATGGAAGCAATAAATAAAAGAGAAATGCCAATATAACAAGTATTGTTTTTTTATGTTTGGCTTACTTTGGCCAAGGGACTTCTCCAATGTTTGATTAGCCATTTCCAGTCATTTTGATTAACTCTATTATCACAGGCAGCAAGAAGTTCCTTATCGGTCTTTGTCTCATCAAAATGTCTTGCTTTCAAATCCGCCTTGAAATCCCTCCATATCTTATTCTTGTCCCCATAACCCAATCCTGGACACTTTCATCTAACTCGTAGAATAACTAGTTGCAAAAGAGATGCACAATTAAACCCAAACGAAAATTGTAGAAATGAAGCATGTTAATTGGATTCAGATATTACCTTTAAATATTTCCACAACTTCAACTTCTGTGTTGGGTCAACCAACCTCCAATCCTTATGTGCAAGTGATATATCCTTAGATTTCACAATTGTAGCTATGAAGTTAGCTAATTCTTTAGCATTTTCGCCAATAGGTTGTCCATACTCATTGAGCTCTAATTGGATTGGAGGTGTATCTCCCCTAGACCAAATGTTGTGCTTTTTAGTGCAGCCCCTACCATTTCTTTTCTTTGCTTGCCCATCATTTAAATTATTATCTATATTATAAATAAATTGCAGCGAATAAGCACAAAGTATTAATTTGAACATGTCAAGCATGAAGCTAACTATTATTTTCGCACTCTAAATTTTCATTTTGTATTTCATCCATATCATAGAAGTCTCGTGACTTTGACTGAATAACAGCACACCAATCATTGTCAATAGGATCTTCAACATAGTATACTTGGGTTGCTTGAGATGCCAAAATGAAAGGTTCATCATTTAGCTTTGCACCTGTATTGAATAAATGCTTCAAGTTCACATCTGTGATGCCAAATTTATCAACCTTAACCCACTTATCTTGTGCACGATTGTCCACCCAGTCACATTTGAATAGCACAATACTTCCTTTATGCCTATAGTCCAATTCAAGAATTTCAGTAATAACACCATAATAATTCTTATTTCCTACCATTGGATTATTATTTCCACTTAAGAAGGATGAGGTTTGTGCAACTAGAGCCACTCCTTTGCATTGGACGGACCTACCCTCATCATAGGACTTTGTGTGGAAATTGTGTCCATTTATGGTATAACTATTGTACTTTGTTGCAACCATCAAAGGCTCATTAGCTAATGTTTCAATCTCTTGAAACATTTTCACCATTTTGTAGTAAGCGTGCCACATGCAACCTAAACCATTCATGGAACTTCTCATGATGAATCGATTGATTTCTCTTCCATTTTGTGACCAAGTGAGGATAGGTAGTCCACATGTTTTCTCGCAATGGTTAAACTTTAATTTTCAGTGTGTGAATTGACAAAAAAAGCATATAGTAATAAATCAGTTAGCATAACTTACCTCAAGTACGTCTCTATATGGTCATAATTAAATAAAATATATCTATGTGCTTGGAGCCATGTTTTGTAATCTAAGGTAACAATACACTTGCCAGCCAAATCTCGACCCAAGTTGCAAAAGAATGGCATGGTGCTAGATATAGCTTGAGGATTAGCTTCATCATTTCGACCTTTTCGATTAAATCTACTTTCACAGCCTTCTAAATAACGAGAGCAAAATGTAAGACTCTCGTCAAACACATAGCTCTCTGCGATTGACCCCTCAGGATGACTCTTGGTGCGTACATATCCCTTTAGCCTCATTAAAAACCTACATAGAATTGACACTAGCTAAATCAGATTACAAATAGATTAAATATAATATGACAGTAGTATTTTGATTTTGAAGATCACCTTTCTATTGGATACATGTTGCGGTAATGTACTGGGCCAGCAAGCCTCGCTTGGGCAGGAAGATGTACCATTAGATGAACCATAATATCAAAAAAGGATGGTAGAAATATAGTCTCAAGAAGGCTTAATGTCTCAGCAATTTCTGCCTCTAACTTTTCCATATCACTAACACGAATAACAGGAGAATAAATTTGCTTGAAGAAGTTGCTCACCCGAATCAATGCTGCACTTACTCTATCCGGCAATGTCTTTCGTACTGATAGTGGAAGTAAGTGCTGCAAGAGGATATGGTTGTCATGGCTCTTTAGTCCAATTATCCTTTTATCCTTAACATGTATGTGGTGACGTATATCAGATGCATAACATTTGGAAATCTAACTTGTTTCAAAACTTCACAAAACAATCTCTTCTCTTGAACTCATTGAGTAAGCCGCAGGAGGCAAATAAAATGAATCTCCTACTTCAATAGGATGAAGATCTCTTCGTATATCTAGAAGTTGGAGATCCAATCGAGCATTCAAATTATCTTTCGATTTCCCATCGGTACCCAAAAGTGTATTAATTATGTTGTCACACACATTCTTCTCAATGTGCATCACATCAAAATTATGTGGAAGCAACAAGTCTTTCCAATATGACAATTTAAACCAAATAGATCTCCTATTCCAAATTATTTCTTTCTCTTTGCCCATACCCTTACGATTTCTCTTTGATTTTTTCTTGTTTGGGTCTTTCCCAAAATCTATAGGAAGATATTGTGTTTGTTCCAAAACCTCTTCTCCAGTTAGCGGCTTTGGTGCTGTCCTCAACTCTGTAGCACCATCAAATGATGTCACATCTAACCTAAATTTATGATTTGCATCTAAGAACCTCGATGACCCATGTAACAAGACTTGCTTGCCATTCTTCAAGCGTAGAGAACAAGTATGTGAGTTGCGGTGAGGACAAGCTAGTTTGCCTGAAGTAACACATGCAGACACATATCCTAAGCCTGGGAAATCAGTAATGGTTGACAAGATGGCAGCACGCAATTGGAAGTACTCATCCCTGGAAGCATCGTATGTTCTAATACCGTCCTCAAACATTGATATCAAATCATCCACTAGTGGTTCTAAATAAACATCCATATCCTTCCCAGGTGAATTTCGACCAGGAATTAACAAGGACAGTATGAAATTTGATTGCTTCATACACATCCAAGGTGGTAGATTCAATGGAATAAGAATAACAGGCCAAATGCTATAGCTACAGTTCATTGATCTAAATGGATTAAAGCCATCGGTAGCTAAGCGAGCACGATATTGCAGCTCTCTCCACCAAATTCTGGATGTTTGCAATCAAAATCTTTCCAAACTGGAGAATCTGCTGGATGCCTTAATAATCCATCCTTCAGACGCCCTTCAATGTGCCACCATGCATCACTTGCGCCTTTGGAGACATGTACAATTTTGAAGTCTCTTCTTTATTGGAAAATAGCGAAGAACCTTTTGGGAACTTTGTGCACGTTTCCCATCAAGATTCATCTTCTCTGTTTTCCAACGAAGTCGACATTTCGGACAAAAATCGCCTTTTCATCTGCTTCCAAAATAGTACGTGATCGTTCTTGCATGCATGAATACTGACATATCCGAGTCCAAAGCATCTAACCATTTTCTTAGCTTCATTAAAGTTTGTAGGTATCGTTGAGCCCTTCGGAAAAGCTTCTGTAAGAAGTTTTAGTAGCATGTCAAAACTTCTATCGCTCCAACCTCCAAGGAATTTGATGTGGAGCAATTTGACAACAAAGCGTAGCTTTGAGAAGCTTTTACACCCTGGATAAAGCTCTTGATTGGCATCACCTACTAAATGGTAAAAATCTTCAGCACCTTCACATGGATCGTCCTCAAGACTATCCTTATTTTTACCTAAATCCCCCATTCCATCTAACCCATGCGCTACATCGCGAAGCATATCAAACATCTCATCACCTTCCTCAAAATTGTCCTCTACTTGAACCTCAGCATACACATTTTGTTGTGCAAAACAAGATGACGCCTCTCCATGAAAAATCCATCTATTGTACCCTTCTAAAAACCCATCACATATTAAATGCACACGGACAACGCTAGCTTCTTTCCAGCAACTATTCACACATTTCCTACAAGGGCATAATATTGTATTTGCTTTTGCCGATCGGGCAAAAGCATACTGTACAAATTCTTCGACCCCTTGTACATATTCAGACGTGTGCCTACAATTAATTACTTATTATAAGAATGGACGTGAGAAAGTACTAGAAAATAAATTTATATTGTAAGCTTATGTTGTACCTAGGTAGATCCATCCATCTCTTATCCATACCTGCTATGTACTATCAAATGTACAAAACATCTACGCAAAAGATTTCCCCCAATACAATTATTAGTGAAGTGCCTAAAGAAACAACTTGCTTAATGGAATCTTTGAGATCATAATGTCTTAAGCAGAGAGAATGAAGCCTACCAGAGCCTATTAGCAGTCCTTAATTGTTTTGATGTACCACTGCATGTAGGCAGCACAGCTCTATCTGAGACCTAAGTAGCCATCAAACAACATCATATTATCATCCACAGAAAGGAAAAAATGGCTAAGTAACCAACTACAATCAAAGATGCCGAGCAAAATAGTACTCACCAGAAACACAGGGGACTTGTCTTCTAGGAAGAGCTCCTCCTGCATTTCTTAAGGAATCAGAACAAAAGAAAAAACCACAGGATGCAGAACCACAGCAAATATATGACCAAACAGAAGCATACAAGTGAAAAAGGGTTCTATTCTCTATTACAGAAGCAATTGTCCTCTATTACAGAAGCAAATATATGACCAAACAGAATGGAAGGAAAAAACTCGTTCCAACATGGAGATCCATCCAACAAGCAATACGCATATATCATGCATGCATATGTAGGGAAAGGTGAAGGCTACAATTGCTAATTCTACTTCTCATGCGCATTGTATGTATCAGCAAGCAACAAGCATACATCATGGAGATCCAGGCCATTGGCCAGCTTTCAATTTGTCCCTAACTTCTCATCAAACAACATAATATAATTCTGTCTTTGAGACGATGTAAACTACATGTTGGGGATATTAACCAGTTTAGTGACCTACGTAAGAAATACTAGCTAGGACAGAACAAAACAAAGTACAATCAATGCCACGTCAAGTATAGAGAATGCATGTCCTGTAACTTTGATCAGTATTTGACACACCTCATACACATTTTGAATACAACGTTCGAGGACAAGTCAATCAACTGGGATTATTAATATCATATTATTGTTTTGAATTAACACTAGTTGATAATTTTCAACAAATAAATCGTTTACTAGTATTCAAGTGCGAACTAATATCAACTTATGTGTTTGCAATACGAGCAAGCTTCAGTCGGACCACGATATTTTCTTCCAAAATCCTTGCTACAACCTACAATTGCATTTGTTGCGCTCAATGAAGTTGTTCTTCAATCATTTTTTTTGTCATGCGAGATAGTCTTTGCGTGCTTTGTCGAGTTCATCTTTCAAAGACTTTAGGTATGCAGTGGTCTCTTTCAGATTCCAAATCTGTTGCACAATTGTGTTTATAAAGAAGAAATTGAACCAAAGAAGGTGTCATTCAATTTGGATAGAACATGTAAGATTGCTTTGGAGATGCGACTTTAGACTTTCCTTGCACGGCAATCGTTTCCCTGTTACAGTGTATTTTATAATGTCCCATGCTCTACACTAATGTGTGGATCTTACGAATTTCATAGTTTAGTGTTGTGATTGTGTTATAGGATCGATTTAATAAGCACGGTAAGCTAGTAGTCTTATGATGGCATTTGCTCCTTTTAACTCATTGATGGATTTATTTAGGCATTTATTAAATCTTTAGTGGTACGAGGACAAAGCATATATATTCCAAACAGCCACGACCAATACTCATGTTTTTATGGTAGGAATTATATGGGTGTATTCACACTTTCACGATGTCAAACAAAGTCCAAAAAAATCATGGTTATTTTGAAATGAAGGGGCAATTGGATACAGGAATATATCATTTAAGCTGTATGTATAACATGTTAAAAAAATACTTGGCATATTTGGAGTTAAGATAGTACATTGGTGTGCCACTTTGTACCTCTTCGTCTTCTCTAGATATGTTCAACACACAAATATGCACCTTTATTACGTAGCAAAACTTAAATCGAAGAATGACAAGGTATGAGGCAAAAGTTTGTTAACAAGCGGCAATTTTGAACTATGGTGCGCTTTCCATGATTAAATTTCGCATGAACTATTATTCTTTCTTACAGATCCAGTTTCCCATCCTTTTGACTTCTAGGCATGAAAGCAGATGGTCGTGTCATCATTGCGAATTTGAATCATTCTGTTACTAAACACATATGCTCCAAACAATGGGTGGAAGGAGGAGGAAAATTCATTTCAAAGAAGAAGAAAGTGGGATAAAGAATGTTGGAGTTTGTTCAACGGTAGACAAACCCTTAATCTGGTGTGGAGACTTGAATGTTAGGTAATTAAGAACCTTTTGTTGATTCTTTTGCATACGCCTTCTTACATCATGCGATTACATCTTCATGTATCACCTTTACTAGTATTTAAATTCAATCTGGTGTAAGAATTATCTTGGTGTATAGCATAAAACCAGTACCACCAAAAGCTTACGAACAATTTTACATCATGGTTACGCATCTCGATGGTGCATGGTATTATGGTAACTAATTACGTACACATAATCGGATGTGATATGTATTGCATTACGAAAAATGATAATATATATAATATAATGTAATATTCATGAGGTATTGCAAGATAAATTGTGCAGGACAATCTCTCTTATTTCCAATAGTGTTTTGACTTTGCACTCTTGCATCCATCTACTTCCATGATTTGTTTTCCAAGTTTGGCTTCCACTAAACAACAAAGCGGTTAACAATCATGTTTTCAAAATTTTAGCGAGGTCATGACGGTTCCCTCCTCCTGCATGGATCAAAATCGTCTGTACCAATCAGACGGTAATAACAAATCATATAGTGCTATGCAGTATATGAGCAAGTAAGATACTGGTTTGAAGATATCATTGTCTTGTGTGATTCATGATACAGATCTGGATCGGTTGACACAGAGACAGTTTTACCAAAGTTGCCATTGGGAATTTCTATTAGCATATCAGCAGTAATGAGTCATAGGTAATACCTGATGATTATTGGTGGCGGCCGGGGAGGAGGGGAGGTGCAGGGAGGGTGGTGGCGGGGAGGAGGCGGTCTTTGGGAGGGTGGCGAAGGGGGGCGTTGGGACGAAGGAGGCGACGGCTGGGAACCGGGAGGAAGGGGGCTGGGATGAAGGAGGCGCGCTGGGAGCTGGGAGGAAGAGGCGCGCAGGACGAAGGAGGGCGGCTGGGAAGCGGGAGGAAGGGCGGCGTTAGGGAACCGGGAGGAAGGGCGCTGGGGGTGTGGCCGGGGAGGAGGGGAGGCGCGGGAGGGTGGCGGCGGGGAGGAAGGGGGGCGCTGGGCCCGGGAGGAAGGCCAGACTGGGACGAAGGAGGGCGTGGGAGACTGGAGGAAGGGCGGCCCTGGGGGGGTGGCGGCGGGAGGAGGGGAGGCCTTGGAGGGTGGCGGCCGGGAGGACAGGAGGCGTGGGAGGAGGGGGCGGCGCGGGAGGAAGAGGCGGCCCAGGGAGGGTAGTGGCGGGGGAGGGGCAGCGGCGGGAGGGTGGCGGACGGGAGGCGCTTGAGGGAGGCGCGGCCGGGAGAGATCGAAGAGTCGGCGGATTGGGAGGTTCTGGATGGGGTGAGGGAGCGAGGTTAGAGGATGGGGTGAGGAGGAACGAGATAAGGTGGAGAGAGACAGTTTTTATTGGCGCTTTTTTCCCTATCAGAAATATTTGGCGCTAATTTTTTCATCTCCCGCCTAGTATTTTTCCCGGCAGTTATGTTGACCTAGTTTATTTTTTCTACGGCAGATATGTTGTAGCTAAAATATAAATATACCCGGCAGATAAGTTGTTCTACATAATAGTTATTGCCGGCAGATAATAAGACCCGTAATATCTTCAACATTGCCGGCATATAATTTGCCTCTCACCTAATTCTTTCCCAGCAGATTATTGCCCTTAATACTATGTCATGGTGTAGTATCGCTCAGCACGGATGAATGATGTATATATCCAAATTCTTTTCATGAATCGTTCGTCGAAAAACTGTTTTTTTCCCCCGAGTAAACGGCAAGATTGCCCTTATTGCATTGAAGAAGGTGTATAAACAAATTACAAAAGATGTTTTGCTCGCAGAAGCACCTGCCGGGGTTCGTGGCCAAAGCCGGGGAGCTCCGCACCAAGGGGGTGGACATCATCGCGTGCGTGTCGGTGAACGACGCGTTCGTGATGCGCGCGTGGAAGGAGAACCTGGGCCTCGGCGACGAGGTGCTGCTTCTGTCGGACGGCAATCTCGAGCTGACGCGCGCACTCGGTGTCGACATGGACCTATCCGACAAGCCCATGGGGCTCGGCGTGCGGTCCCGGCGGTACGCGCTCCTCGCCGAGGACGGCGTCGTCAAGGTGCTCAACCTCGAGGAGGGCGGCGCTTTCACCACCAGCAGCGCCGAGGAGATGCTCAAGGCGCTCTAATCTGAGGCTGCTCTTCTTGCTTGACCTCTTCTTCTCATGGTCGCTGCTTCGATGCGAGTGTAATGTCGTCGTTCTGGAGAGGAATTTTTGTTCAACATTGCATGCTATTCATGTGCTTGATGTACCTTGAGACTTCCATACCGTTGTGTTTTTTTTTTCTGTTTGAAAATGTGAATTGCATATGTGCCACCGCAAAAGCCGGAAAATTTTATTGAATATTTTCCAAGCATTGTATACAAAATCACATCGCAATTCGATCGGAAGCAGCTCGCTCAGCACGGATGAATGATGTATCCAAATTCTTTTCATGAATCGTTCGTCGAAAAACTGTTTTTTCCCCCCGAGTAAACGGCAAGATTGCCCTTATTGCATTGAAGAAGGTGTATAATAAACAAATTACAAAAGATGTTTTGCCCAGCAAGACCGGCTGAAAGGGGAGAAAACAACTGGAAAAGAAGGAGCACGTCAAACGCTAAGGCCTGTGACGGTCTGCAAGCTGAAAACCACGAACAGTAGGCTGAAGACTGACTGAAAACTGAAAACTGAAAACTGAAAACTGAAAACTGAAAACTGATCAGCCAGCAGTGGCCGTCGCATTATCGCATCGCCCTTCTCCATGCCTAGCGGGGTTGCCGCTTCGTCGGGGTTGGACATGTGCACTCTTTCCTCCTGAGCTGTTGCGGTTGCGGTCGGGGGTCTCGGAGATCTTCATGTGTAAACGCATACCTGATACATACATACATCAGGCAAACTTCTCTGAACTTTCGCTCCAGAAGGTCCTCGCCATCCAGTAATTTCGAATGATAGTACATGATTGCATCTGGGAGTTCCATCCGCCCGAGGAGATCCCCGTCCGGCTTTGAAGGGCCTGTGACGGGACACTGACGGCCCTGCATCTGAATTTCACACCCCTCCCGGCTCGGTTCTCCCTGCGAGGTTGTGCGTTGGATCGAACTCTGGTCGCATGCCTAAGTCTAATCGGGTTTACTTCCAAGGTCACAGGTCCAAACAGGCTAAACACAACTAAACTCACAGCCTACCACATGCAAACCCTATAGTAACAACATTATAAGTGATACTGGGTCTTCTCTCTCTCTCCAAAAGATCAGTCCAATGTGTGAGGTCTCTCATATTTATAAGTTGTGCTTTTTTCTTTCTCACAACCAACGTAGGACTATTCCCGACATTCTCCTCCTTACACATCGGCTATGTACATATGCAACTATGAAGTCTAAGGAGATGTTAGACGCCTGGGCTCGGAAACCAATTGTTGGATCGGACCCTAGCCATATGCCTAGATCCAACCGAGTTTACTTCCCGAGCCACATGCCAAACGGGTTGAGCACAACTAAGCCCACCGGTTGCCGCATGCAAGCCCTATAGCAACAAACTTATAAGTGGTATTGGGCCTCCCACCTAAAGACTAGTCCAATGGGTGAGCTCTCCCTCATATTTATAAGTCGTTAGGGTTCAACTAGGTTAGGCTAATACAAGTCTTGGTTATATGATTTTTTTTTTGTGTATTGTTGTTTTTATTGTTAATGGCATCATGTCCTTTCCATGCTGTATATTTGCCAATTTTCAAAAGTTATAGCACTGGTTACCATTTTTTAATGACCATATGAAACCTAGAAATTCATATCCAACTATCATTTAATCATTCAATTAGTTATAATATTTGCACATAAAAACATGCAAACAAATTCATTTTAGTGTGTAGTCGCTTGATACATGCAATTTCAGTAATAGTAGAGTGCAATTTCAGTTTTATGCCATGGTTCATCAAGTTTACTGTTATTTTTTGTGTAGGTTTGGAACAATTTTTTAATTTTAGTTTTATGTAAGGGTTCATCAAGCTTACCGTTATTTTATCTAGGTTAGAATAATTCTTTTGTTTCAGTATATTTTGTTTCTTTTTTCTATTTGGATCACCATCCGATGATCCATAAAAAAGTTATGCGTTTTGTAGGGGCTCACCGGGACTAAGTTTGTCTTTTGTCCATTATAGAATTTTTTGTATATATCTTTTTGTCTTAGTATTCTCTTATTCTCTTATCTCTATGAGTTAATGAAAGTGTTTGTGCCACAGGATCCCCCACCCAGGCCCGCCCCCCGCTCACATGGCGCATCCTCCCCTCCTTCCTCCTTGGTCTCACCAAGGTTAGGGTAATTTTGTTTGCTTAGATTTTTTTTGTTATATCTTGGGGTTCACCAAGGTTAGAATAATTTTGTTTAGGCTAGAATTATGTTTTGTTTATGTAGTTCTTTATGTACTAGATTGTCATTTAGAGGATCGACTCATGTAGCTTTTCTGTTTTCCAAGTTATAATGAGCTACTTGTCTTTTATTTATTTATTTAATGACATGGTAAAGGTAGTTGTACAAGAATTGTTATATTTATTTGGGTGCAAGTTTGTCGTCAAACCTATTTTTGCTGCTGCATCTGTCAAGAATTTATATCAGAAGTCTTTTTTATTATTTGGATCTGTGTTTTAATGCCTTTCCATATGAGTAAATTTAGAGATGTTTTGGAAGATAAAATCACAAAATTTCTTAGATGCTATGGAAGTAACCGCCACATGAAAAATTGAACAATACCTTAGGCTAAAATTGCAGCCATATGTAATATGCAATTTCAGAAAAAGCATTGTTGTAATTTTCTGTTAGCTCTTTTAAGTTGTTCTTGATTTGCGATTTCTCTTTGAGTTTCATTATTGAAAATCTGTAATTTCCCTCACCTTTAGCCTTTTATATTTCAGGCTAAAATACCAACTACTTGCCTTTCTCTTTTCTTTTAGTCCGTGATGTAGTATTCTTCCTTCTCCAAGTTTTTAAACCCGTCATGTGATTGGTAATAAATTGCACCAAACTTACCTAAATTTTGTAGTCTTATGTGAGGTGCAATTTCAATTAATTTTATCTGTAAACCTATCTTGGTTAATTCTTTACATGTATAGGTCAGAATAAGTTTCTATCTCTGTTTTTATGGGGTTTACCCACCATTAATTTTTTTTTTGTCAAGTTCAGATTAAATTTATGTCTCTGTTTATGAAGGGGTTCACAAATCATATCTTTTTTTTTGTCTAGGTTAGATTAATTCTTTTTGTTTGTATCTTAGTTTTTGTTTTTTAGATAATGCTTAGTTGTGGGACCGAAAAGAATTTTTTGAATTTTGTTTAGTATATAACATGTATCAAACTACCTTGTTAACTAATTTAAGTTGTTCTACTAGCTTCTTGACCAAACTAAGTTGAAACCAATATGTGCACTCAACATTGATTACAATTGAGTCATATGTGCAGTTGTTTTCATTTTATGTTTTGAAAAGTTTATGTATAGTACCCAAAATGTGTTTTAGTGCATTTAGTTGGCTAATGCGTGCCACATGGAAAATGACATAATATTTCAGCTAAAACGGTAGTGCTAAGTATTGTGTAGTTTTAGAAAAGTTCTACCACAATTTGTATTCATTGTACAAAGTGTTCTTGAGTTTTGTAATGCTCTTGTTTCTGTAGTAGTAATGGTTTCATTTTCAATCCATCTCTATGCCTTTTTTGGAGTTCTCAAAGCCTAACATAATTTTACCTAACTTACAATTATTTGTTTTGTTTGTGTTTTGTATGGGGTCACCAAGGTTAGTATAATTTTGTCGGGTTAGAATAAATTCTTGTGACTCTATGTTCTGATATTTGATATCACATATTATGAGTTTTCTTTGTTGCATTGTATCGCGCCATTTTGTCAATACTTTACCTAGTTCAAGATTGTTTATCTCCATGGTATAGCAGTTTAGTTATATCTCAACAAGAATTTGAGTCCCTACTTTGTGTGTTACAATGTGAGCATCTGTGCATTGGGGTAGTCTCTTGGTTGATTAAAGAATTTATTAGGTAGATCAGTAAATGTGTTGAACATTTGAAACTAGGGCTAAACTTTCTTCATGAACCAGAGCCAGTCAAAAGTCTATTATGGTTACTGAGGAATCTATGTTTGGTTTAGAACCTATACGAATTCTTGAAGTCTTATTTGAATTGTGAATTTCGAAATAGATGTATTCAAATAAGTTTTAGTGTGTTTTTAAGAATATATTTTCTCCTGTTGTTTAGTAAGAATCGCGTTTAAGGATATGTTATTGGCAAGTACAAGTTATGATTTATGTTTTTGCGTATTGTGATGAACAAAACCCGTTTATGGAAAATCTCTTGTTTTAGTTTAGAGAAAACTCATTTTGTTGTACATGTTTTCTTAAGCAATGAAACAAGATTTGTTGGTAGTTAGGAATCAAATCTACTATAATGAATTCATGTTTTCTTAAATTTCAAAGGCCAAACAACTCCTAAATGTGTTTGATAGTTTAATTTGTAAAAGTGCGTTGGTTGCATGGTTATCTCAACAAGTTTGTTTGGAGTTTGACAAGGCGACAAGCTATTGCATATAAATTTATGTGCTGGTAGAACAAAAGTCTTATTAATTTTCATTCATTTTTTATTGTGTTGAGCTGAAAATAAATTGGAAATGTAGTAACTTTTTTGTTTACCTAGGAATTCTATGCTTTGTCTGGTGTAGTACGTAATAGATAGCCATGAAATAAATTCAATTGCTAGTTGCAACTATCAACCTTATGGGACACATCATGAAGTTTTGCATTGATAGGCTAGAAAGAACAAAACATTGATGGTTTATCTGTTTGGTAGGAAGCTGTAACAGAAATTGATCCTATGGGTGACCGCAACATTGAGGCAGAGAAAAAACTTGGTCGGCTTGTTAAGGAGAAGTATGTATTTGTGTACTCTATTATTCCTTTTTCTTGGTGTTGTTACATCCTTAGATGCCAGATAAAATTGAAAATAGTATGTTAATTACAATTGCAGTGGTAGGTAATGTGCAATTTTAGAAGGCCTTTCCTGTTATTTTTATTTTATAAATGGATTGGTTTTTTGTGAGTCATAACAATTGATTTAAAGCCTTAGCTAATTTAGTTATTTCTTTGTGTTCTGTTTTATGTAATTAACACATATACTTTACTTTGTAATATATTAGGAATTTTCATATTCTTATACCTATCAAATATGGAAAAGTAGCACAATTGCTATTAGATTTTTTAGACCTGCTATTAAGTGGTACTTACCTTTGTGTTTTCAATGTGCTATCAAGTATTGTACTTAACTTCAATTGCACACCCTTTTCACTGAACATTCAGTTACATCCAATGTGCAATTTTAGTTCTTTGCCGCCGCAACTCATCATTTATTGCTCTTTTATTTTGTTTCCTTTGAAATGGGTTGTAGTCCTATCCTGTAGTATAATTCTCTTAGTATGTTTTAATTATATTTTTGATCTCCTTTGGTACTAACTAGTACACCTAACACCTATGTAACATCTTTTCTAACTTTGAAGAAGATATATATTTGACCAGTATGTTTTAATTACCCAGTCTTAAAGAAATTGGTGATGCTTTTGTTTGTTCATCTTTTTTGTCTATGTATTGCATGGCCAATTGCAGTGAAGTTGTATTAATATTGCAATGCTTAATGATGTGCAATTTAGTAGTAATTTGAATGCATTTTTGTTTTGAAAGTTTGTATGGAAGATTTTACGGTTTTCTATGTGTGGTTGTGTATTGCCAAATGAATTGTTCGTACCAATCAAAGTTTCGTCTTCCTTTCCATGGTATGCAACACAACCTACTTTTTCCATCTTGATTGGAACTTGCAGATCAACATTTTGTAGCTCATTTGATAGTTTGTTCTCCATGGATTTAACATATTAATAGAAACATGTACATAATATATACAAATAACCTTCAATAATAAAAGTTGCATTTCCTTTTGACTAAAATTACAGTTATAGTCATTTTGCAATTTAGTTGATTGTATATGCAATTTTGTTTTTAGTTGTTTCCTAATGGGTTATTGTGTCTGTTTTTCAATTCATTTTATGTTTTTTGTTTTGTAAGGGTTCACTTAGTTCAGAACATTTTTGTCATTCCTAGAATAATTTTGTGTTCTTCAGTTTTTGACATTTTCTCTATGCAAGGTTTCTACTAGACTAGGTCATTAGTGTTTGTTGCGGTTCAGCAAGGTTTTTTTGTCTACCTTATGAATTTTTTTTATGTTTTGTTCTTTAAACCTGATAAATTTTTTGACTTTTTTTGGATTATCCTTAAGGAGAGGGAGATTTATTAACCATTATAATTGTTAGTTCCTACAGGCCGCTTAGCAATTTTTTATTTCTATTTTTCTAGGGTTGTAGATTTGTGTTCATGTGGTTACACTGAATTTTGGTTGTTAGTTTTCAGATTGGGAACTTGCTTGTATACTGACTTTGGGCTGAGCTGCAAGTTCCTATGGGCCGCTAACCAACCCAACTTAGCTCAGCCCAAAGTTAGACAACACAATATAGCTCGGCCTTTAACTTGCAGCCCATAACACAAGCATGCCCTTAACGGGTCGGTGGAGAATAAATCATACACACTAAGCATCATATTTACCCCAGTTGGAATACAACAAAAGCCCACAACTGAATAAAAATAGAAGAAAACAGATAAATAACATAAGCCATAGGATGGTGATCCAATGGCTTAAAAAAGTGATTGTGTTTTTAGTAGGTTTCAGTCACCTAGGCTATAGTCGGCCCCATTGAAAAATTGTTTTTCAAGAAGAAGAAAAACTTGGATGTAGCAACGTCTTATATTGCAAGGGGGCGATGGGCCTATATATACAAGTACACAGCAAGTGCAATATGTAGGAAACACCCTAAACTAGGAAACAATAACACATCATATGTATACATCTAACACCCCCCTCAAACTCATGGTGGATCAACAATCTGAGTTTGGAGGGGAAAAGGCTATGCTGAGCTCGTGTCTGGGCCTTCGTGAAGAAGTCAGCTAGCTGAAACTCCGAATGCACGTACTAAAGAACCATGACTTGGGCTTGCACCTACGATCTCATATAGGAAGCATCAACTCTAATATGCTTGGTGGGTTCATACTTACTGGATCTCGTGCAATACTAATCGCACCAGTGCTGTCAAACAAAAGAGGGGCCGGAGTCGTAACAGAGACACCAAATTCCTGAAGGAGCCACTGTAACCAAGTAACCTCAGCTGTCAACGACGCCATAGCCCTCAACTCAGCCTCCTCACTCGAGTGGGAAACTGTTGTATGTTTTTTTGGTCTTCCAGGCAATCAGAGGGGATCCAAGGAAAACACAGTAAGCAGAAAGAGATCAACGATCGAAGTGATCACTAGCCCAAATCACATCAGAGTACACCTTGAGCTGCAAGGAGCTGGAGCGAGGGAAGAAAAGGCGACGAGAAATGGTGCCACGAAGATATCGAAGGACATAGAGAATGTGACTATATTGAAGCTGAGTGGGAGTCGAAACAAATTGACTTAGAATGTGAACAGGGTGAGAGATGTCAGGTCAAGTGATCCCAAGATAGACAAGACTACCAACAAGGTGACGGTAGCGAGTGGGATCCTCAAGGAGATCTCCATCATTGAGTCTAAGGTGAACTCCAAGCTCCATGGAAGTATCCACTGTGCGCTGATCAGTGAGACAAGCGCGAGCAAGATGGTCCTGAATGTACTTCTCCTAGGAGAGGTATTAGCCCTCAGGTGTAGAAGTGATCTCAATCTCAAGGAAGTAGCGAAGTAGACCCATATCAGACATCAAGAACTTGTCATTGAGATGCTTCTTCACAAAATCGATGTATTGAGGATCATCACCTGTAATAATCATATCATCAACATACAAAAGAAGAAGAGTCTGACCACGAGGAGAGGTGTGAACAAAAATAGCAGGATCATGGTCACTGACGGTGAAACCAGCCTCATTGACAATAGAGGAGAAGCGCTTAAACCAGGCTCGAGGAGCTTGCTTGAGCCCGTAGAAAGAGCGACGAAGACGACACACCATGCCGTCACGGACAGAATACCTAGAGGGCGGCGGCATGTAGACCTCCTCACGTAGCTCGCCATTGAGGAAGGCATTCTTGACGTCTAGCTGAGAAATGGACCACTGGCGAATGGAAACAACCGCTAGAAGTGTCTGAACTGTGGTCATGTGAGCAACAGGTGCAAAAGTCTCATCGAAGTCACGACCATGCTTTTGCTAAAAACCACGAGCCACAAAACGAGCCTTGTAGCACTCAAGAGAGCCATCGGAGCGAGACTTAATCTTGTAGACCCACTTGCACATGATTAGAGTAACACGAGCAGGTAGGGGAACAAGATCCCATGTCCTGGTATGCTCCAGGGCAGCATTCTCCTTAACCATCGCCTGCTGCCACTTTGGATGGGCAACAGACCGATGATAAGTCGTAGGCTCAACAAGAGTAGCGGCCGCAAAGCCGTAACGCTCAAGAGGCCTGACAGTCAAACGATCACAAAGATCATACTTGGGAGGCAATGCTTGATCAGGACCGAGCAAGGACGAGGAAATGAAAGGAGTAGAAGGCTCAACTAGAGGAGTAGGAAGCCATGGATGGCGAGAGTAGTGCAGCGGAAAAGGAGGGATCTCAACAGGAGAGCTGGTAGTAACCTTCGAACGAGGTGAGGAAACCGGAGAAGACGGGAGAGATTGTGGGGAAGAAGACTATGGTGGAGGAGACGATGGGGATTGAGATGAGAGTGTAAGACTCGAACTGGAGGAGCTTTCTTGAGCCTGTAGAGAGAGCGACTCAGCGGAAGCAGAGCTGGTGGCAGAAGAACAAGGATATTAAGGATGAGACTCATCAAAAGTGACGTCTCGAGAGATCCTCATTGTAATATTCCAAATTTCGTTAGGGAGGATTTGTATTCGGGAGAGAGTTTTATTTTAAAATTTCGGAGTTTGTCGGGAAATTCTTTGGCCCGGGCCTCGGCCAGGCTAGTGACCTCTGGCATGGCCTTGGCTGGCCTCAAAGTGGGCCAGGGGGAGACCGCACCGGGCCAAGGCCCATGCCCTCCCTCTCAACCCTAGCCGTGGCCCCTCCCCTCTTCCCTCTCCTCCACTTCTCCCCTAGGCGCCGCCACCTCCACCTTCCCTCCACCAATCCACGCCCCTTCAGCCACAGCGCCGCCTCCTCCCCAGGAATAGCCCTTGGTGTTTCCCAAGTCGCACTCAAGATCCCCAAGCAATCTCCTCGATTCTCTCTTCACCGCCATTGTTTTCCTCCGCGTGCTCGCTGCGGTGGTGGCGGCCAATGGAGGAAGAGAAGAACCGGGAGGTTGATCTTCGTCATTCTACGGGTCTTCAAGGGTAGCGAAGGTTCCGATTCGCTGTTTGTATTAGTTTTGTTGCTCTTTTGTTCGTTTGGATTGGTTTAGTCGCGAATCCAGATCTGTCAGAATAGAGCAGTAGGTTGCACGGCAGATTGAAGGCCTTTAGAGGCCAAATCTGGGGTTTTGCCCTTCTAGAGTTTTATTTCTGGGAACGTTAGCTTTCTTTTGGCACCAAGATCAGGAAAATCCGATCTGTAGTTTGGGAGATATGAATTTTTGATTGCGATCTGTTCAGTCTGCTGGAAACTGGGGTCGATGGGTTTGTCCTCGATTTTGTTCAAATTAGGGGCGAATTAGAACCTTCACCCAACTAAGTTATTGTATTTCTCGAATTTATATTTCCAAGTTGATAAGGATCATTCTCATTGGATCAGTAGGCTAAAAGTTCGCCGTTTTCTTTATTCTTGATCGTATTACGGACAAGCGTAGATGGGTTATGTTTAACGATAATTAGCCCTCTGTTTTGGCGAATCGAGGGATTCCGTCAACTAATGTTTTGTAGCCTGATCAGTTAATAATCAGTGAGCACTGATTTCATGTCTTTAGAGTTCTGAGACAATTAATGGTGAATTTTCTCGTCGATTGCCGAAGTTAGGTGTCTGGACTTTTTGTGTAGAGGATCAAATTGAACCTTTTGTTTGGTTGGTTTGGTTAGAGATTGTGGGAGGCACGTGTAGCCTTTGTCTTACTCGGTTGTCCTCATATCGATCATTTTATATTGTAGGCGGTGAAGCGGTGAGTGGAGGGTATCTCGGTTGCCTCCCAAACCGTCATGTGCGAGCAAATAACTTGTATACTATGATTGATGCATTATGTGATGTGTGAATGAATGATTATATTTGTTCGTATTTGTAGATGAATGTCATGTGTATCTTTTCATTTATGAGTACTATTCAATCTTGCCGTGGGATCACATCATGACATGCATAAATTACCTTTGTAAGACCCATCAATTCGGTATGGGCACTTGAAAATCCCATCAATTCGAATGGAGTGCGTGAGTCCACCATTCCAATGTGGGCCACGTTACGTGAGTCCACCATTCAATGTGGGCCACGTTGAACGGCCGTATGAAACGTTCTTCATACGGTTACTTTAAGTGAACACCGACGGTGCTTCACTCGCTATACCGATATATCTTTGCGATATGTACAATTCCTTCAATGCATCATTTCACTTCATCCATTCATAAAGCTGTTTTCAATCAATGTTCAAGTTATGATTGTGATAAATTGTTCATGGTATGTTTGATTGTTACATACAAGTACTTGCTGAGTCTTTGGCTCATTCTTGCTTTGTTGTTTTATTTAGGTAAATGACAAGGAAGAATGATCTCGTGGAGGGTAGTTCAACACGATGCACTCACTACCATAATCCAAATATTTTGAGAACTTTTATTGTCGTTATTTATGTCTTGTGTTGAATTGTAATAAGCTATTTTGGTCATAACTACCGTATCCCTCTGAATTGTTTATTTCCATTCCGTTGATTAAACTTGATGATGAATTCTTGTTTCCGTATATCCTTATTAATTCCTTCACCTTGTCATGCGTTTTGATGTTATTATTCTAAAGAGTAGTGATTGTAGGTGACATCTTGACTTCCTTATAGTCAGGGTGTTACACTCATTCATCGAGCAATAAGACCATAGCAACGATAACCCTTATGCTCAGAGTTGTAGCCAAGAAAGATGCACTCAACTGACTGAGCAGTCTGCTTGGTTCGTTCACGAGGTGGAAGAAACACATAGCAAACACAACCAAAACAACGAAGGTGACTGTACTGGGATGTCTATCCAGTGGGATGTTCAAAAGGGGTGCATCCCTTGAGAGCAGAAGAGGGTTGCCGATTGATAAGAAAAGCAGCGATAGAGACAACTTCAACCCAAAAATGAGGTGGGACATGAGCAATCAGCATAAGAGCATGAACTGTCTCAAGAAGATGACTGTGCTTGCGCTCAGTGACACCATTGACTGTGCTTGCGCTCAGTGACACCATTCTGAGCATGAGTTCAGTACAAGAATACTGAGGGAGAGTGTCATGCTCAGCAAGAAAATGACGAAGTGAAGTGGAGAGATATTCACTAGCAGAATCTGCATAGAAAATACAAATAGTAGAATCAAACTGAGTGCAAACCATGGTGGTAAATTGCTGGTGAATGAAAAGAACCTAACTGCGAGAAGACATGAAATAGAGCCAATTGTATATCGAATAATCATCAATAAAGATCACATAATAGGTATGACCCCCTTTCGAAGTGAAGGGAGCCGACCCCCAAACATCAGGGTGAATAAAATCAAAAGGACACTGAGACTCAGAATCACTAGAGCGATAAGGGAGTTGCAATTACTTGCCAAGCTTGCAACCCGTACAATATAAAGTAGTATCACCAGAAACAGAACCTAGAACACCACTCCCTACTAGTGATGAAAGACAAAAACCACCAATGTGACCTAACCGTTAGTGCCGCTAGACAAAAGTGGTGGTGGAAGAAGCAGCGTAAGTTGATGCTATGGTACTAGCAGACTGGTTGGTGGAGACAACAGAAGGAATATCTGACCGGTCGAGCTCAAAAGGCGGCGAGAATCATAGCGCCTAGGACCAGTCACAACCAAAATCCCCGTATGACAATCCTGAACACAACAATAGTCAAAATCAAGAATGATACGACAGCCATGATCAATGATCTGACCAGCAGACATAAGCTGCACAGTAAGACTAGGAGCATGAGATACAGTAGGAACACAAAAAACATGAAGTGGAAAGGTGCCTCTTCCTACAACGGAAGAGATGTGCCATCCATGATTTGAGCTGTAAGAGGAAGATTAGGTGGTCTCACGGCCCTTCTAGAGTTTTATTTCGGGACGTTAGCTTTCTTTTGGCACCAAGATCAGGAAAATCCGATCTGTAGTTTGGGAGATATGAATTTTGATTGCGATCTTGTCTGCAACGGCGAGGTTTGTCCTCGATTTTGTTCAAATTAGGCGAATTAGAACCTTCACCCAACTAAGTTATTGTATTTCTCAATTTATATTTCCAAGTTGATAAGGATCATTCTCATTGGATCGTGCTAAATTCGCGTTTTTTTATTCTGATCGTATCGGACAACGATGGGTTATGTTTACGATAATTAGCCCTCTGTTTGGCGAATCGGATTCCGCAACTAATGTTTTGTAGCCTGATCGTTAATAATCAGTGACACTGATTTCATGTCTTTAGATTCGACAATTAATGGTGAATTTTCGTCTGCGAGTTAGTATCTGGACTTTTTGTAGAGGATCAAATTGAACCTTTTGTTTGGTTGGTTTGGTTAGAGATTGTGGGGGCGTAGCTGTCTTACCCTCATTCATCGAGCAATAAGACCATAGCGATAACCCTTATGCTCAGAGTTGTAGCCAAGAAAGATGCACTCAACTGACTGAGCAGTCTGCTTGGTTCGTTCACGAGGTGGAAGAAACACATAGCAAACACAAACAAAACAACGAAGGTGACTGTACTGGGATGTCGATCCAGTGGGATGTTCAAAAGGGGTGCATCCCTTGAGAGCAGAAGAGGGTTGCCGATTGATAAGAAAAGCAGCGATAGAGACAACTTCAACCCAAAAATGAGGTGGGACATGAGCAATCAGCATAAGATCATGAGCTGTCTCAAGAAGATGACTGTGCTTGCGCTCAGTGACACCATTCTGAGCATGAGTTCAGGACAAGAATACTGAGGGAGAGTGTCATGCTCAGCAAGAAAACGACGAAGTGAAGTGGAGAGATATTCACTAGCAGAATCTGCATAGAAAATACAAATGGTAACTCAAACTGAGTGCAAACCATGGTGGTAAATTGCTGATAAATGAAAAGAACCTAACTGCGAGAAGATATAAAATAGAGCCAATTGTATATCGAATAATCATCAATAAAGATCACATAATAGGTATGACCCCTTTCAAGTGAAGGGCCACCCCCAAACATCGGGGTGAATAAAATCAAAGGACATCGAGACTCGAGAATCACTAGAGCGATAAGGGAGCTGCAATTACTTGCCAAGCTTGCAACCCGTACAATATAAAGTAGTATCACCAGAAACAGAACCTAGAACACCACTCCCTACTAGTGATGAAAGACAAAAACCACCAATGTGACCTAACCGTTAGTGCCGCTAGACAAAAGTGGTGGTGGAAGAAGCAGCGTAAGTTGATGCTATGGTACTAGCAGACTGGTTGGTGGAGACAACAGAAGGAATATGCAGCCAGTCGAGCTCCAAAAGACGCTGAGAATCATAGCGCCTAGGACCAGTCCCAACCAAAATCCCCGTATGACAATCCTGAACACAACAATAGTCAAAATCAAGAATGATACGACAGCCATGATCAATGATCTGACCAGCAGACATAAGCTGCATAGTAAGACTAGGAGCATGAGATACAGTAGGAACACAAAAAACATGAAGTGGAAAGGGTGCCTCTTCCTACAACAGGAAGAGATGTGCCATCCGCAGTTTGAACTGTAAGAGGAAGATTAGGTGGTCTCACAGAAGAAAGATGAGTGGAGTCCGATGTCATGTGGAAAGAGACACTGGAATCTAGAATCCAATGAGATGAGATACCTGAAGAAGGAGGTGGTGGCGTAAGACTAGAAGACCTAGCAGCAGAACCTGGTGTAGGAGCAGAAACAACAAAGCGTCGAAGTAGCTTGAGAATCTCTTGGTGCGTCTGCTCCAAGGAACTTTAGCGTGAACTGGACTGGGAGGATCTAGCTCCACCCTTCGAAGTGTGGCCACTCCGGCGAGACTTCTGCTTCTAGTGACAGTGCTGGACAGTGTGCCCAGAACGGTCACAGTAGTCGTAGTGAAGACCAGTGGGAGCAATAGCAGCGGCCATAGGGGCAGGGGCAGGCATAGGCACCAATGCTGCTGGGGTGTGAACAAACAAGACTGAAGAGGACGGCTGTAGAATCCCTGCTACGCAAAGACGAGCCTCCTCAGCTCAAATAGCAGTGTGAGCGTCCAATATGGAGGGAAGGGGTATCAGCATCTGGGGGTGAGCCACCTCATACTCCGAACGAAGGCGGGTGTTGAACTCGTGGAGGTGATGAGTCTCCAAGTGAGCTTGCTGACGCACACAGCAGGTGTAGGACCGACAGACATCCGACCCCAAAGAGTCGAGCTGATGCCAAACCTCAGCCAACTACTGGTAGAAGGCATCCACGGTGGCAGCCTGCTACTCGAGAGACTGCTCCTCCCTAAGAGCGAGAGAGATACAATGCCTCGCTCTTTGGCTCGTAGTGGGCACAAAGACGATTCCACATATCCTTGTCCGTAGAAAAACCAAGCACATCGGATGCATGATCGGGCTCAATGCTAGCCACCACGATGGCGGAGGCCTTAGCATCCGCATCGTGCCACACCTCATAGGCATGGAGCTGCGTCTGGTACTTCTCGAGCGCTTCCTCAAAGGCGGCAATCGTAGCTCTCTTAACATCCTTAGTAGCATCATCAGGGAAAATGGGCTCGGTAAGCGGAACGGGGTAGGGTGGGCAAGGCTGCTCACCGGTGAGGTAGACCCATAGGTGTCGTCCCCACATGCGAATCCTCATGTGCTGGACAAACTCTCGGTAGTTGATGCCATTGAAGGTGACCGATGGCTTCGGAATCGAGACAGTACCCATACTCGAGGTTCCGAAGGGTGACATCTTGTGTGATGGCTGCTGCACACCTGAGTGGCACGAGAAGGGGCTGTCCACAACACTCAGGGTAGCAGCTAGGGAAGATGAGGACGAGGCTGAGGCATCGCTGCTGATGGGAGCAGTCGGAGAAGGGGCAGCGACGTCGGGAAGAGGATCCACGATGACCTCGTGGTTGCCGCAGCTCCAGGAAGGCAGCAGCAAGAAGAGGACGTCGGGCCTGGGGAGCAGATCAACTCAGCGTCGACAGCAGGGGTGCTCTGCAGCGGCGTCACGAGCAGAGGAAATCGGGGCGATACCACAAGCAGAGGACTCGGTGTCGGGTGGCATCGGGGAGCCAGAGTTGGGTGGGAGTTGCAACTGCGTGCGAGCTCAGGTGCCGGCGGCAGCTCAGCGGCCGCTCGAGGGAAGAGAGCTCGGGCAGCGTCGAATCTAGGCAGTAGAGAGCTCAGGACAGCTCGGGCGATGCCACAAGTAGAGGATCCGGGTGGGAGAGAGCTCGGGGCGGTGTCAGGGAGCCAGATCTGGCCGGGGGGGAGCAGGGGAGGGCCGGCATCGCCTCGTGGGAGCAAGGGAGAGGCGCCTCACGGAAGAGAGGAAGTAGCGGCAGTGAAACAGGAGTTGGGTAGGTGAGAGAGAAACCCTAACCCTAACCTATATGATACCATATTGGAAATAGACTTCTTGTATTGCAAGGGGAGCCAATGGACCTATATACACAAGTACTCAACAAGTGCAATATGTAGGAAACACCCTAAACTAGGAAACAATAACACATCATATGTATACATCTAATAGTTTTATGTTCGACGAGCGTGAGCTGAAGATTGGATCACAAGAATAGAAGTGTATATCACATGCATTTTTTTATAACTTTCTTCTCATGTATGTAACACATTTTCGTCGTTGTGGCAACCAACAATTCTACAGTACATAGCATAAAAGGAAAAAAAATTAGCGCTGGTTCTCATTCATTATCATGCGAAGAACCAAACCTAGAATCGATGGAGCACGTATGAATCATGCTCAACTGCTGATCAATGACTCGGTGATAAAGGCCTTGTTTGTTTAGGCTTTTTCTTTAGCTTAAAAGCAAAAAGGCTAAGCTTAAATAAATGGGCGACTTTTTCATCCAGCTTATAAAAAGTTTAAGCCATTTTAAGTCTAAAAGTCATAAACCATTGCAGAGGTGTTTTTTTTCGCTTTTGTAGAATGGAATAACCCTTTGCCACTGAAGTTCCCTAAAATTACCCATAAAATACCATTGTATATAAGTGCAAATCGTTTCATTTTTTTATCTTCCTTCCTCCTCTCCACCCGTTTTCCCTACTTCCCATTCGGTTCCCGCTGCCGCTGCCTCCCCTCCCCTCCCCCGACGCTGCCACCTCCAAGCTGCGCGTCTAGAACCCCGACGCCGCCTCCCTACATCGCCTCCCGACACCGCCGCCTCCTCCCCTACCCCAATGCCACTGCCTCCCGTCCCCTCTCCTGCCCCGACGATGCCTCTCGATGCCGCCGCCTCCCCTTCCCTCCCGTACCCGAACGCCGCCGCCTCCCTCCCCTCAGACGACGCCGTTGCCTCCCCCGCCCTGCTGCCGCTGCCTCCAAACCCCAAATTGCTAATTGTCAGTTGTCACCATTTCATGCCTCAAGCGAATTCTATTTTGTTAAAACAAGAATAATTTGTTGGCTACAGGAAGCATCATTCCTTTGCTTGGCTGTATGTAACATTTGTAGTTTCTGTTCTTGCACATAATAGATGGCTTGAAATGCCCGTCTGTCTCTTATGGTAGCAATATTGCGTAATTAGTCAGCCTCATTTTGGTTACTCTAAACAGTAAAAATCTCTTTGGCATTGAGAGGCGATTATGTTGGCAATTTGCATTGGCGCTATGGTTGGAGCTAGGAAGTATCTCTGTGGTTTGTGAACTTGTGATTGTTCGTAAGTCGTAACAATTTAGTGCGAAGCAGAATGTACTACGAATGATGTGGTCTGAAATTGGTAAATGATAGTGCTTTAGTTGTTTGGAACATGGTTAGCACAAGATTAGCTAGGACGTCGCTTGGTTGCTCAATATTTGGCCATGATGGTTGAGAGATGATGAGACAATTTCCTCACCCCATTCTATGCATCAGAGAGTTTATTTTTTTGCTTTTCTGTGAATGGTGCAAATAAACTGACTAGGAATGACAACTGAAATTGAGAATTTTGTTTTCTTGTTATTGAGCTCATACCACACATGTCTTTGGTTCTTTGCTACATGAAACCTAATATTGTCTAAATGTCTAGTGTTCTTTTTATGTTCCATACATGCACATCTTTGCATATGAACTATCCAGATTTATTGAACTTCTGTTGGCAAGAAAATAGTTGGTTACAAACTTTCATTAGTCAAATATAAGGAGCCACTAATGGTATTAGCTATTGAGATTTGTTTTGAGCTTCCAGTGGTTCCCTTAGTACTTGTAGTTAATGAGTGTTTTCCCAGTTAAAAAATGTTACTAACTGTTTTTTTGTCTGTTGTGACATTTTCAGCATTTTTGAAGGAATGTGTCAAAAAGCGTTGTGATGTCTGTCAAGAACAACCCCTACTACTCGGATACAGCTGCAAAAGATGCAATTGAGGTTGTGTAGGATATGCATAAACTGCAGCGTGCTACTGAACTATTCTCCTTGAATTAAGAGCTCAAGCAAGGAAGGAAAGTTTTTGATGTGAATGAAGAGACACTGGCAACTAATGAGTAACACCACTTTAAGAAGCCCCAGAAGCCAATGAGTTATCTGCATATTCCAGTAACTGGTCATACAATGCACATTGCTTATGTGGGGTGCTATTCAGCATCAATTTGTATTCTGTAGTGGTGAAGAAATTAGTTTCCTGTAAAGTTGGTTTTATGTAACACGGGCTGCTTGAATGGTGGTACATGATCATTTGGGGTGGGGGATCAACAATTGATGATGGAGACATGAGTGTCTTTTGTGATAGTATTGCTATTTCTTTAATGGTCGCAAGAAGATAAATAGATCATATTAGTATGATATGTACATGTTGCAGTGACAAGATAATTGCATCGAATAATGTTTTATTATTGTGTTATTTTGTTTGGTTGGCTAATATTTGTCTTTCTAAATTGATTTCTTTCGTTACGTAATGTTCAAAATTAATACATGCATGCATGTACGAGCGATATCTTATTATGAATAAGTTGTCTGTAATACTCCGGTCTTCTTAGATATACATCTCCAATAGATGTCAAGATTTGCAATTTATTTGGATATGCCACACGCATGCACGTACGAGCGAAATCTATTTTGTTTCATATTTACACTTGCACGTATCGTCATATTTTCAAACTCTACGCAAAAATAAGTTTAAATACATGCTTAAAAATTCCCTTTAAACTCTCAAGGGAAATTCAAACTTTTTTCCTTCACACACAACTCAATAAGCTAACATCCTATAAAAAACTAGATTACCAAACACCAAAGTTTGACTAAAAAACTAAAGAGCTTATAAACTGATTAAACAAAAAAAAAAAACTGGCTTTAAATTATAAACCAAAAAAACTAAATCTAAACAAACAGTATCAAAATAATTGAACCAATTCTGTGTGATCTCGGAGTAGGCGATCGAGGAAATGGTGGAGCAATGCGTGAACCGTAGTGGGCATAAGGCCAGTATCTCCCAACACACCTGATTAGCCAAAGATGACGACCTGACAGGCATGCTCAGGCTAATTAGCGACGTGATCTGATATGTGCTTCGATTCCTTGCCTTCGGCAGCGGCGGCGTCACACCAACGGCGAGCCGGCGTTGCTTGCTTAAGCCGGGGACTTGCTGCCGCGTTGTCCCCGACCTAATTAAATGGCCTGTCAGATACAGACTTCGCCGCTAACTATGCCTCCGAGCAAGTAATTAGGCTCGTCGAAATGACCGTTCAGCACGTCGCTCGTGTGTAGAAAAATAGACGGCTACGCGGATAGCCGAGCGGCATGGTCGGGTGGTTATCTATGTGGATTTTCTAAAATGATTTTTCGGATTTATTTAAACCCATAACATGTAGACTGTAAGTTTTAAGTTGATTATACTAACTAGTTATTTCCACCATTTCAACAAAGAAAAAAGAAAAAGGCTAGCCACGCGGTGAAGTAATAAGAAGAGCAATCTGCTCGAGAGGCTCGAATAAATAAACTGGAGTACTGTTCCATCTTTTCAGACACGGTAAATGGCTTGTCATGGAAAGAAAACCGACATGGGTTGTCCCAGATTTTTTTATTCACAAAATGGCATTAAACTGTAGTATTGTATAGATCAATGGCGAGTAGAAACACATGGAGTAGGCTGATTGGCTGAACAATCTGCTCGAAAGACACTCGGTAGATAAAACCATTAATCTGTGATGGTTCGAGCGGTTCTAACCACGAACCGTCGTGATACGCACCCGCCTCCTACCCCAATGCCACTGCCTCGTCCCTCTCCCGCGATGCCTCCGATGCGCCTCCTCTCCTGCACGCCTCCCCTCGGCCGCCGTTGCCTCCCCCTCTGCGCTGCCTCCAAACCCCAAATTGCTAATTGTCAGTTGTCACCATTTCATGCCTCAAGCGAATTCTATTTTGTTAAAACAAGAATAATTTGTTGGCTACAGGAAGCATCATTCCTTTGCTTGGCTGTATGTAACATTTGTAGTTTCTGTTCTTGCACATAATAGATGGCTTGAAATGCCCGTCTGTCTCTTATGGTAGCAATA
This sequence comes from Hsuehochloa calcarea, assembly GCA_036346395.1. Taxonomy (NCBI): domain Eukaryota; kingdom Viridiplantae; phylum Streptophyta; class Magnoliopsida; order Poales; family Poaceae; genus Hsuehochloa; species Hsuehochloa calcarea. The sequence continues at coordinate 9,385,810 of CM070596.1, read as the reverse complement.
TTGCGTAATTAGTCAGCCTCATTTTGGTTACTCTAAACAGTAAAAATCTCTTTGGCATTGAGAGGCGATTATGTTGGCAATTTGCATTGGCGCTATGGTTGGAGCTAGGAGTATCTCTGTGGTTTGTGAACTTGTGATTGTTCGTAAGTCGTAACAATTTAGTGCGAAGCAGAATGTACTACGAATGATGTGGTCTGAAATTGGTAAATGATAGTGCTTTAGTTGTTTGGAACATGGTTAGCACAAGATTAGCTAGGACGTCGCTTGGTTGCTCAATATTTGGCCATGATGGTTGAGAGATGATGAGACAATTTCCTCACCCCATTCTATGCATCAGAGAGTTTATTTTTTTGCTTTTCTGTGAATGGTGCAAATAAACTGACTAGGAATGACAACTGAAATTGAGAATTTTGTTTTCTTGTTATTGAGCTCATACCACACATGTCTTTGGTTCTTTGCTACATGAAACCTAATATTGTCTAAATGTCTAGTGTTTTTTTATGTTCCATACATGCACATCTTTGCATATGAACTATCCATATTTATTGAACTTCTGTTGGCAAGAAAATAGTTGGTTACAAACTTTCATTAGTCAAATATAAGGAGCCACTAATGGTATTAGCTATTGAGATTTGTTTTGAGCTTCCAGTGGTTCCCTTAGTACTTGTAGCTAATGAGTGTTTTCCCAGTTAAAAATGTTACTAACTGTTTTTTTGTTGTTGTGACATTTAGCATTTTTGAAGGAATGTGTCAAAAGCGTTGTGATGCCTGTCAAAAAACCCCTACTCGGATACAGCTGCAAAAGATGCAATTGAGGTTGTGTAGGATATGCATAAACTGCAGCGTGCTACTGAACTATTCTCTGAATTAAGAGCTCAAGCAAGGAAGGAAAGTTTGATGTGAATGAAGAGACACTGGCAACTAATGAGTAACACCACTTTAAAAGCCCCAGAAGCCAATGAGTTATCTGCATATTCCAGTAACTGGTCATACAATGCACATTGCTTATGTGGGGTGCTATTCAGCATCAATTTGTATTCTGTAGTGGTGAAGAAATTAGTTTCCTGTAAAGTTGGTTTTATGTAACACGGGCTGCTTGAATGGTGGTACATGATCATTTGGGGTGGGGGATCAACAATTGATGATGGAGACATGAGTGTCTTTTGTGATAGTATTGCTATTTCTTTAATGGCCGCAAGAAGATAAATAGATCATATTAGTATGATATGTACATGTTGCAGTGACAAGATAATTGCATCGAATAATGTTTTATTATTGTGTTATTTTGTTTGGTTGGCTAATATTTGTCTTTCTAAATTAATTTCTTTCGTTACGTAATGTTCAAAATTAATATATGCATGTATGTACGAGCGATATCTTGCTATGAATAAGTTGTCTGTAATACTCCGGTCTTCTTAGATATACATCTCCAATAGATGTCAAGATTTGCAATTTATTTGGATATGCCACACGCATGCACGTACGAGCGAAATCTATTTTGTTTCATATTTACACTTGCACGTATCGTCATATTTTCAAACTCTACGCAAAAATAAGTTTAAATACATGCTTAAAAATTTCATTTAAACTCTCAAAAGCAATTCAGACTTTTTTCCTTCACACACAACTCAATAAGTTAACATCCTATAAAAACTAGATTACAAACACCAAAGTTTGACTAAAAACTAAAGAGCTTATAAACTGATTAAACAAAAAAAACTGGCTTTAAATTATAAACCAAAAAAACTAAATCTAAACAAACAGTATCAAAATAATTGAACCAATTCTGTGTGAACTCGGAGTAGGCGATCGAGGAAATGGTGGAGCAATGCGTGAACCGTAGTAGGCATAAGGCTAGTATCTCCCAACACACCTGATTAGCCAAAGATGACGACCTGACAGGCATGCTCAGGCTAATTAGCGACGTGATCTGATATGTGCTTCGATTCCTTGCCTTCGGCAGCGGCGGCGTCACACCAACGGCGAGCCGGCGTTGCTTGCTTAAGCCGGGGACTTGCTGCCGCGTTGTCCCCGACCTAATTAAATGGCCTGTCAGATACAGACTTCGCCGCTAACTATGCCTCCGAGCAAGTAATTAGGCTCGTCGAAATGACCGTTCAGCACGTCGCTCGTGTGTAGAAAAATAGACTGCTACGCGGATAGCCGAGCGGCATGGTCGGGTGGTTATCTATGTGGATTTTCTAAAATGATTTTTCGGATTTTAAACCCATAACATGTAGACTGTAAGTTTTAAGTTGATTATACTAACTAGTTATTTCCACCATTTCAACAAAGAAAAAAGAAAAAGGCTAGCCACGCGGTGAAGTAATAAGAAGAGCAATCTGCTCGAGAGGCTCGAATAAATAAACTGGAGTACTGTTCCATCTTTTCAGACACGGTAAATGGCTTGTCATGGAAAGAAAACCGACATGGGTTGTCCCAGATTTTTTTATTCACAAAATGGCATTAAACTGTAGTATTGTATAGATCAATGGCGAGTAGAAACACATGGAGTAGGCTGATTGGCTGAACAATCTGCTCGAAAGACACTCGGTAGATAAAACCATTAATCTGTGATGGTTCACAGACGGTTCTAACCACGAACCGTCTGTGATATGTAGATATCACAGAACCGTCTGTGATAGTGATATACCACAGACGATTCGTCTTGGAATCATCTGTGATAACTTTATCACAGACGGTTTCTAAGAACCGTCTGTGATGAAGCGTTTTCTATGGCCTATTTTATTTTATTTTATAATATATTCATTCCAGCATTTATTTTATAATTGTTTATTTATTTGATTTTATGTTATTTATTTATCTCATTTCGCGCGTGTAGAGTCCAACACCGTTGAAGTCAATTTGGATCAACTGGACGTCGTGACCTCAACCTTTGACGAAGGCGAGTCTCCTTTAACCATTTTCTACCTATGATTTTTAAATCATGTTTTCTATTTTAAAAGTATTATGCATTGCTATTTCTCATAAAATGACAAGTTCAATTTGTAGGTTGTTAGTTAAACCTAAAAGTTGTTAATGTCTAAAGTTGTTAATGTCTTCCTTTGATATTGCTATCCTAATCCATTATCACCCTAGCATAGCAAATCCACTATATTGATTACAACATTGTGGAATAGTTAAACACGGTAGAACTACTTAGACATGCTTATCAGTCTGGATCACCCATTGGGAGGAAACCCTCATTACCTTCTATGCAAATCCTTTTGAGAAATGTATGACATTAAGTAATGTCAGTATTTGGAAAAAATGGTGAAAACTTATTTTAGACTTGGGCGGGTGGTAAGATCGGGCAGGCGTAGCTAGAGCACGAGAACGTGGAAGGTGGTAAGTTCCGCTCAAGTCATATTAAGGACCGAAGCTTATGACTATCCAAACTGAGCAATACTGTACAACCACATGTCTGGTTATGGGAAGGATTCGGCCAACTAATTTATCGAGTCCAAGCATTAAGCTCGTAGGCTGTAGTTATAGGTGTCTCTTGATAATGGTAAATGAACTTCTATATTTTGGGTCGTGCAGCATGGTAAATGAACCTCTATGTCTCGGGGCTTGCGTCGGCGATGAGACAATTTCTCACCCCATTCTATGCATCAGAGAGTTTATTTTTTTGCTTTTCTGTGAATGGTGCAAATAAACTGACTAGGAATGACAACTGAAATTGAGAATTTTGTTTTCTTGTTATTGAGCTCATACCACACATGTCTTTGGTTCTTTGCTACATGAAACCTAATATTGTCTAAATGTCTAGTGTTTTTTTATGTTCCATACATGCACATCTTTGCATATGAACTATCCATATTTATTGAACTTCTGTTGGCAAGAAAATAGTTGGTTACAAACTTTCATTAGTCAAATATAAGGAGCCACTAATGGTATTAGCTATTGAGATTTGTTTTGAGCTTCCAGTGGTTCCCTTAGTACTTGTAGTTAATGAGTGTTTTCCCAGTTAAAAATGTTACTAACTGTTTTTTTGTTGTTGTGACATTTAGCATTTTTGAAGGAATGTGTCAAAAGCGTTGTGATGCCTGTCAAAAAACCCCTACTCGGATACAGCTGCAAAAGATGCAATTGAGGTTGTGTAGGATATGCATAAACTGCAGCGTGCTACTGAACTATTCTCTGAATTAAGAGCTCAAGCAAGGAAGGAAAGTTTGATGTGAATGAAGAGACACTGGCAACTAATGAGTAACACCACTTTAAAAGCCCCAGAAGCCAATGAGTTATCTGCATATTCCAGTAACTGGTCATACAATGCACATTGCTTATGTGGGGTGCTATTCAGCATCAATTTGTATTCTGTAGTGGTGAAGAAATTAGTTTCCTGTAAAGTTGGTTTTATGTAACACGGGCTGCTTGAATGGTGGTACATGATCATTTGGGGTGGGGATCAACAATTGATGATGGAGACATGAGTGTCTTTTGTGATAGTATTGCTATTTCTTTAATGGCAAGAAGATAAATAGATCATATTAGTATGATATGTACATTTCGGACAAGATAATTGCATCGAATAATGTTTTATTATTGTGTTATTTTGTTTGGTTGGCTAATATTTGTCTTTCTAAATTAATTTCTTGTTCGTAATGTTCAAAATTAATATATGCATGTATGTGCGATATCTTGCTATGAATAAGTTTCTATACCCGTCTTCTTAGATATACATCTCAATAGATGTCAAGATTTGCAATTTATTTGGATATCCACGATCGCTGAAATCTATTTTGTTTCATATTTACACTTGCACGTATCGTCATATTTTCAAACTCTACGCAAAAATAAGTTTAAATACATGCTTAAAAATTTCATTTAAACTCTCAAAAGCAATTCAGACTTTTTTCCTTCACACACAACTCAATAAGTTAACATCCTATAAAAAAACCAGATTAACAAACACCAAAGTTTAACTTAAAAGTTAAGGGGCTTATAAGCTGATTAAACAAAAAAACTGGCTTTAAGCTATAAATAAATAAAAAACTAAGTTTAAACAAACAGTATCAAAATAATTGAACCAATTCTGTGTGAACTCGGAGTAGGCGATCGAGGAAATGGTGGAGCAATGCGTGAACCGTAGTAGGCATAAGGCTAGTATCTCCCAACACACCTGATTAGCCAAAGATGACGACCTGACAGGCATGCTCAGGCTAATTAGCGACGTGATCTGATATGTGCTTCGATTCCTTGCCTTCGGCAGCGGCGGCGTCACACCAACGGCGAGCCGGCGTTGCTTGCTACCGGGGACTTGCTGCCGCGTTGTCCCCGACCTAATTAAATGGCCTGTCAGATACAGACTTCGCCGCTAACTATGCCTCCGAGCAAGTAATTAGGCTCGTCGAAATGACCGTTCAGCACGTCGCTCGTGTGTAGAAAAATAGACTGCTACGCGGATAGCCGAGCGGCATGGTCGGGTGGTTATCTATGTGGATTTTCTAAAATGATTTTTCGGATTTTAAACCCATAACATGTAGACTGTAAGTTTTAAGTTGATTATACTAACTAGTTATTTCCACCATTTCAACAAAGAAAAAAGAAAAAGGCTAGCCACGCGGTGAAGTAATAAGAAGAGCAATCTGCTCGAGAGGCTCGAATAAATAAACTGGAGTACTGTTCCATCTTTTCAGACACGGTAAATGGCTTGTCATGGAAAGAAAACCGACATGGGTTGTCCCAGATTTTTTTATTCACAAAATGGCATTAAACTGTAGTATTGTATAGATCAATGGCGAGTAGAAACACATGGAGTAGGCTGATTGGCTGAACAATCTGCTCGAAAGACACTCGGTAGATAAAACCATTAATCGTGATGGTTCACGACGGTTCTAACCACGAACCGCTCGTGATATGTAGATATCACGAACCGTCGTGATAGTGATATACCACAGGCGATTCATCTTGGAATCATCTGTGATAACTTTATCACAGACGGTTTCTAAGAACCGTCTGTGATGAAGCGTTTTCTATGGCCTATTTTATTTTATTTTATAATATATTCATTCCAGCATTTATTTTATAATTGTTTATTTATTTGATTTTATGTTATTTATTTATCTCATTTCGCGCGTGTAGAGTCCAACACCGTTGAAGTCAATTTGGATCAACTGGACGTCGTGACCTCAACCTTTGACGAAGGCGAGTCTCCTTTAACCATTTTCTACCTATGATTTTTAAATCATGTTTTCTATTTTAAAAGTATTATGCATTGCTATTTCTCATAAAATGACAAGTTCAATTTGTAGGTTGTTAGTTAAACCTAAAAGTTGTTAATGTCTAAAGTTGTTAATGTCTTCCTTTGATATTGCTATCCTAATCCATTATCACCCTAGCATAGCAAATCCACTATATTGATTACAACATTGTGGAATAGTTAAACACGGTAGAACTACTTAGACATGCTTATCAGTCTGGATCACCCATTGGGAGGAAACCCTCATTACCTTCTATGCAAATCCTTTTGAGAAATGTATGACATTAAGTAATGTCAGTATTTGGAAAAAATGGTGAAAACTTATTTTAGACTTGGGCGGGTGGTAAGATCGGGCGGGCGTAGCTAGAGCACGAGAACGTGGAAGGTGGTAAGTTCCGCTCAAGTCATATTAAGGACCGAAGCTTATGACTATCCAAACTGAGCAATACTGTACAACCACATGTCTGGTTATGGGAAGGATTCGGCCAACTAATTTATCGAGTCCAAGCATTAAGCTCGTAGGCTGTAGTTATAGGTGTCTCTTGATAATGGTAAATGAACTTCTATATTTTGGGTCGTGCAGCATGGTAAATGAACCTCTATGTCTGTCAGGGCTTGCGTCGGGCGATGGTAAACGAACCTCCACGTTCAGGCAGGTTATCCCCCACAACGGTGAGCTCCGAGCCAATGGTAAATGAACTTCCATGACTTGGGGTTAAGCTCATCGGGCGAGCTAATATGAGGATAAAGTATTATAAAAGTCTTGTGATAATCTCTTAGTCGCTCACCTTCAGAAATGTGTGAGCGGACAGTATAAGCTGACTATCTCGTGTGGGTCAAGCTGTACAATCTCTGCATAGTATAAAACTATTTGAATAGCCGTGCCCACAGTCAAGGGTGGGCAAGGTGCGTTTTCACATGGTAGATTTTGGTTTTTATTTCAAAAGAGTAAATTTTGGAAACCGGGAGCAGTGGGGACTCTCGGGTAGTTTTCTGGCAGCTAGAGCCCTATCCTTTGAACCTTGGTAGCTAGAGCCTTGATACTAGTGGTTAGTATCTAGAACCTCAACTAGGGATATAGTTAATTTATTTATCGAAACTGTTTTTTGTCAATTGTGCTTTATGAAAAACTGTTGAAACTTAAAATATTGCTTTGTGCAAAAGAACAATATAAGCCTCATTTGTTAAAGCTATGCATATGCATATTTAACAAAACTTGCGGAGTACTTTATGTACTCACATACTACACTCTAAACAAATCTCGGAAGCCTTCGAAGTTGCCAAGGAGTACTTTGAAGACCATACAAACTAGGGTGCGCTAACCCACTCGATTGCCTGTGAGCATATGGATATGCCATCACTTGGAGTAAGCTCCGACCTTAAAGTCATTACTCTTTTGTACTATATTATGCAATAGTTTGACGTCTGCAAGATATGTGTTGATATTCAACAATGTAACTGTGTGCACTAGCTACTGATTTAGTAACTAGTGCAGATATACATAGAGGGGTTCGGATTCGGAAATCTGGGTCCCCACATATAATTATAATTATATATTATTATATTAAACTCTAGAACAGTACACCGGTATATGACAGTACCAGAATGTACCATTTAAGAGGCCACTGGAATGATATGGACGAGTATGCTCAAAACCATCTCCAACCCACTGTTTAACCGTGTAACCCTCAAAAACAAAGATTTTTTAAAATAATTTTATTTTAAAATATAATTGCACAAATAAATAGTCAATTTTTTTTTACAAAAGTAGGTTCCTATCACCATTTGAAATGGAATGGCGACAAGCTCCTATCGCCATTATAATTGGCGACAGGGACCATATCACCAATTAGAACAGTAGGGGAGGTTCTTGTCACCAGTTCAATTGGCAACAGGACCTTGTCGCTGTTTGAATTAGCGACAGGACTCCTGTCGCAAGTTGAACTGACGATATGATGGTTCTGTGTTATTTATTTATTTATGTGTAGAAGATTTTTTTAATTTTATTTTTAAAATTTGGTAATAAGTTGAAGAGTTTACAAAGTTCAGAATGCAAAATCAAAGAAGAAAATGTAATATGAAGTAGAGAATGGATAAAATATTTGGGTTTAGGGTTTCTATGCGCGATGTTGTCCCGATATTTGGGAAAAAGAGATATAATTTGTTGCATAAGATAGGTGGTGCTCGTCGTCACTTAGGGGGTCGAAGAATATTTAGTGCCTACTTCCAGAACACGCCTTTTGTACCTTTATTTTTATGTTGTTCCCTACCCTACTACACCAAGAATTGAATACCAAAAGAGAACGAGATTTGAAGTCAGTTTTACAACGCAGTTGCGAATTAAATAGACTTTATAATAAAGTTGTGAATTACAGGGCGCACAGGGTTTGGTTATGTGCATAAGGAACGACCACATGCATGATACAATAAATTGAAATACGTCTACGATACATATACGCCTTTTTGGAATAAAAAAATCGATTGCAACAAAGATCATTAGTTTCGGTGGTCCATCGCTCCGTTCCCCTTGTCTCCTTGCTACCCACGGCGGCGGGCGGTACTTCTGCTAGATGAACACCATATCGTACATCTCCGGATCATCGATCTATTGGAAGAAGTTGCATTGCAGCTCTAACTGCCATTTTGCGCGTGTGTAATCAGGGATTTGTGGAATAGAATGTACGATGTGAAAAATCTTTGTGTGTGCAAGATACGCTTACGAGGTGGTGGCCGCACGTGTAGTACGCCCTAGCAGATGTCGTTGGGTGTGTGTGACTGGGTGATCTTTGCCGGTTGTTCACACACACATTGTGGGCGTTGGAACTCCAGTGGTACCGACACATTCTTCATAGACTTATCTGGGTAGGGTTTAGCCCTCTCAATCCTCTTGTACATGTTCGTCGAGTCATCCATCCCCTTCCTCTTAGTTGTGTTAACCAAGCTCTGGTGTAGTGTTGGGTTTAGTGGTTTAATGTTATCCCACAGCTATCTTCTCCTCCACTACTCTTCTCCCTCCTTTTATACATGGATTTTTCGGCATGAAACGGGGGCTGGCAATGTGTTGTCAAGTCGTAATGCAAGAGTAGTAGCGTGTAGCGTGACACCGTGTGGTCTTTTAAGTCTGAAATGGTGTCGTGACGGAGTGTGATCTTGTCGTTCTAAAAATTTAGTGTCGCAGTGTGTTGTCATACTGATCTGCAAAAGTGGTAACGTGTGGTGTGACATGGGTCAGTCTTTACGGTCTTAAAAGGTGGCGTGACAGGGTGCGGTCTTTTAGGTCTAAAAAGGTGTCATGGCGGAGTGTGGTCATTTTGAAAAGGTGGCATGGCAGAGTAAAGGCTAGAAACATGGTGGTGTGGGGTGTCCCGATGCTTACTCCCTCACATAGTCGCGGTGTGCATGCAAGAAAAAAAATATCGAAACACGAGACAACCATAAGTAGTAAAGAAATCAATATTTATATGGCATGGCTGATATTTATAAGAACAAATATCGACTCGCGACCCCTCTTAGGGTGTACCCCATGTATCGCCCCTGGCCTCGGGTGCTGTTGCGAGTATGTAAAAGGCTAAGACGACTGAGGTAACCGACCGGCTGGCTCGGTCCAAGCACGTCGTGCAGCTGTGAAGGCCCCATGGAGGCATGTCTGCCATCCTGGGTGAACTCGCAGTCCCCGAAGCATGACTCCTCATGCGACACCACCAACTTGTACCAAAGCGGTGCAAGACCTGTGAAAAATTACATTATGCATGTAACCTTGGCGAAAACCCTGAAATAGTATGATATACATGCAAGCAAGATAGTCATACCTTGTTGCATGACGCGAGAGGATGACTCTGTGTACACCTGCCCTGTGTATGGGTGGAACTCAGGACCTATTAGAGAACATTATCGTTAGTAACTACTGGAGTTTGAAATAAAGAACCGGACATGAGTAGATTTTGGTTTTTATTTCAAAAGAGTAAATTTTGGAAACCGGGAGCAGTGGGGACTCTCGGGTAGTTTTCTGGCAGCTAGAGCCCTATCCTTTGAACCTTGGTAGCTAGAGCCTTGATACTAGTGGTTAGTATCTAGAACCTCAACTAGGGATATAGTTAATTTATTTATCGAAACTGTTTTTTGTCAATTGTGCTTTATGAAAAACTGTTGAAACTTAAAATATTGCTTTGTGCAAAAGAACAATATAAGCCTCATTTGTTAAAGCTATGCATATGCATATTTAACAAAACTTGCGGAGTACTTTATGTACTCACATACTACACTCTAAACAAATCTCGGAAGCCTTCGAAGTTGCCAAGGAGTACTTTGAAGACCATACAAACTAGGGTGCGCTAACCCACTCGATTGCCTGTGAGCATATGGATATGCCATCACTTGGAGTAAGCTCCGACCTTAAAGTCATTACTCTTTTGTACTATATTATGCAATAGTTTGACGTCTGCAAGATATGTGTTGATATTCAACAATGTAACTGTGTGCACTAGCTACTGATTTAGTAACTAGTGCAGATATACATAGAGGGGTTCGGATTCGGAAATCTGGGTCCCCACATATAATTATAATTATATATTATTATATTAAACTCTAGAACAGTACGCGTATATGCAATGCGAATGTACCATTTAAGAGGCCACTGGAATGATATGGACGAGTATGCTCAAAACCATCTCCAACCCACTGTTTAACCGTGTAACCCTCAAAAACAAAGATTTTTTAAAATAATTTTATTTTAAAATATAATTGCACAAATAAATAGTCAATTTTTTTTTTACAAAAGTAGGTTCCTATCACCATTTGAAATGGAATGGCGACAAGCTCCTATCGCCATTATAATTGGCGGCAGGACCATATCACCAATTAGAAACGATGAGGAGGTTCTTGTCACAGTTCAATTGGCAGCAGGACCTTGTCATTTGTTTGAATTAGCGACAGGACTCACTGCAAGTTGAACGACGATATGATGGTTCGTGTTATTTATTTATTTATGTGTAGAAGATTTTTTAATTTTATTTTTAAAATTTGGTAATAAGTTGAAGAGTTTACAAAGTTGAATGCAAAATCAAAGAAGAAAATGTAATATGAAGTAGAGAATGGATAAAATATTTGGGTTTAGGGTTTCTATCGCGATGTTGTCCCGATATTTGGGAAAAAGAGATATAATTTGTTGCATAAGATAGGTGGTGCTAAATGCGTCACTTAGGGGTCGAAGAATATTTAGTGCCTACTTCGAACACGCCTTTTGTACCTTTATTTTTATGTTGTTCCCTACCCTACTACACCAAGAATTGAATACCAAAAGAGAACGAGATTTGAAGTCGGTTTACAACGCGATTCTGAATTAAATAGACTTTATAATAAAGTTGTGAATTCAGGCATACGGGGTTTGGTTATGTGCATAAGGCGACCACATGCATGATACAATAAATTGAAATCGTCTACGATACATATCGCCTTTTGGAATAAAAAATCGATTGCAACAAAGATCATTAGTTTGGTGGTCCATCGCTCCGTTCCCCTTGTCTCCTTGCTACCCGGCGGGGCGGTATACGCTAGATGAACACCATATCGTACATCTCCGGATCATCGATCTATTGGAAGAAGTTGCATTGCGCTCTAATCGCCATTTTGGCGTGTGTAATCGAGGATTTGTGGAATAGAATGTACGATGTGAAAAATCTTTGTGTGTGCAAGATACGCTTACGAGGTGGTGGCCGCACGTGTAGTACGCCCTAGCAGATGTCGTTGGGTGTGTGTGACTGGGTGATCTTTGCCGGTTGTTCACACACACATTGTGGGCGTTGGAACTCCAGTGGTACCGACACATTCTTCATAGACTTATCTGGGTAGGGTTTAGCCCTCTCAATCCTCTTGTACATGTTCGTCGAGTCATCCATCCCCTTCCTCTTAGTTGTGTTAACCAAGCTCTGGTGTAGTGTTGGGTTTAGTGGTTTAATGTTATCCCACAGCTATCTTCTCCTCCACTACTCTTCTCCCTCCTTTTATACATGGATTTTTCAGCATGAAACGGGGGCTGGCAATGTGTTGTCAAGTCGTAATGCAAGAGTAGTAGCGTGTAGCGTGACACCGTGTGGTCTTTTAAGTCTGAAATGGTGTCGTGACGGAGTGTGATCTTGTCGTTCTAAAAATTTAGTGTCGCAGTGTGTTGTCATACTGATCTGCAAAAGTGGTAACGTGTGGTGTGACATGGGTCAGTCTTTACGGTCTTAAAAGGTGGCGTGACAGGGTGCGGTCTTTTAGGTCTAAAAAGGTGTCATGGCGGAGTGTGGTCATTTTGAAAAGGTGGCATGGCAGAGTAAAGGCTAGAAACATGGTGGTGTGGGGTGTCCCGATGCTTACTCCCTCACATAGTCGCGGTGTGCATGCAAGAAAAAAAATATCGAAACACGAGACAACCATAAGTAGTAAAGAAATCAATATTTATATGGCATGGCTGATATTTATAAGAACAAATATCGACTCGCGACCCCTCTTAGGGTGTACCCCATGTATCGCCCCTGGCCTCGGGTGCTGTTGCGAGTATGTAAAAGGCTAAGACGACTGAGGTAACCACCGTGGCTCGGTCCAAGCACGTCGGTACCGTGAAGGCCCCATGGAGGCATGTCTGCCATCCTCGGTGAACTCGCAGTCCCCGAAGCATGACTCCTCATGCGACACCACCAACTTGTACCAAAGCGGTGCAAGACCTGTGAAAAATTACATTATGCATGTAACCTTGGCGAAAACCCTGAAATAGTATGATATACATGCAAGCAAGATAGTCATACCTTGTTGCATGACGCGAGAGGATGACTCTGTGTACACCTGCCCTGTGTATGGGTGGAACTCAGGACCTATTAGAGAACATTATCGTTAGTAACTACTGGAGTTTGAAATAAAGAACCGGACATGAGTATTTCATGTCGACCCGCTCGCCACGTCCGAGTGAGGACTCCTGGAGCGTGATACACCAAGGCTCACCCCGTCCACCCACAGGTGGGTCCACCAGGTCCCTCGGCATACGACAGGTCGCGATCTCTATCCCCCATCTTGCCATCTTGACTTCTCGAGGAACTATGCCATGACCGCTTTGATGTCCTACGCCGTCATGTTGAAGTGCTCCCCGAGCGTCAACTGATGCATGAAGGCCGCCAACTCGTGCACCTCTCAGTGCAGATCGACCTGTACACATAATTAACAAGTTAGAAACTGATATCTTGTGAAGCAAATAAGAAGTACATTACAAAAATAATAATAATAAATATTCAGGAAACTCACCCATCGACGGTACCATACCGTACCCATGGTCGGCCAGTCCACGTCGTCGTCCTCGATGTACATGTTGACTGTGTAAGCTCGCAAGTCCAGTTGTGGTTGTTCGATCTGGAAACACTCGAAAGACCACAACTGAAGGAGCAACATGCATCCTCCAAGGATGGAGCTCTCTCGTGTACGATGGGGCGTGTCGCACAAGGCGCGGTACATCACGCACAGATCGCGCACCAGCGTAGGGTTGATTTCCTCCACCGCCGATCCGCCACCAAGTAAGCATCTGATCATGTGCTTGTCGACGCTGTTGCTATGGGACTTCGAGAACAACACCCACTCGAACAACCACAACAAGTAGGCCTCGAAGTGCCTCCTCACCGTGTTGTTAGGTGCATGCCACACCATACGCTCAGGCTGCAAGAAATCATATACACATCAGTAAGGTGCACAAATCAATTGATACGAGAGGACAAGAGTATCGAAGACTTACATAGAACTGGCAGATCCACTTCAGCGTTGGCCCATGGGTGCTGCTGAACTCCCTGTAGTCGCTATCCGATGGCAGCACCCCCTGGAACCTCGCCAGGAACTCCATGCTCCACGTGGCCAGGATGTCGTACGTCGCCATGTGCAAGGCACAGGCAACCGGCCAGAAACTCATATCCTCAGAGCGCGGCGCATCTCCCGCATGTAAGGTGAAACATGTGTGTCTCCGGCTCCACTGATCAAACAGAGCCGTCCGGAGGTACTAATCGTACGAAAAGCGTCAGACATACGCTCACCGCTCGCGCGGTCCTGGTCGTTCAACCACGTCGCCTCAACCACCCTCGCTAGTGGAAGAAGGCCTGCCTGTCTCAAACTGCGTCGGAAAAGATTAAAAACAAACGTTAGTCCACACAAAGTAGTCATGCTGCAAATGAGTACACGAAGGTCGCAACTGCACGTACTTGGGAACCCAACGTGGGTCCACCCTCCATGCCCTCATGGGCGTGCACAGCCGCAACACATCAAGCTCAATCGCTGCCTCGCCTTCCTGGGAGAGGATGGTACTGAGACGGCTATGATGATGCGCATCAATAATAGGGTCAAGCCACCATACGGTCACTACGCAGCGTATCTTGGGTCCGCCATACCTGAAAATTCATTGCATACATTGTAAAAACTATAAAACATATACATAAAGTAATAAGAAGGGGCATTAACAAAATAATTACCGTGCACAAATAGAAACCAAATTTAAGTTGGGATTATTTTGGTTAAGCTATACAAACTCTACTAACCTACTCTGCAATGTTTATGAATATTTTATAGGAATGTTGATATTTTCCTAATTTAAAAAGTACTTTTGACACTAACAGAGTAATTACTGCGCACAAACGACAATCATAATTATGTTGGGATTATTTCGATTAGGCTTTACAAACACTACTAAGCTGCTTTACATTTTTTTTTACAGATTTTCAATACGTATCTTGCTACTTTCCTTGCATAAAAAGTGTCTCCGGCATTTTTTAAATAATTACCATGGCAAATAAAAACAATATATAAAGTTCATAATATTTTAATTCAGCTCTATGTAACCTATGTAGCAACTCTGAATTTTCTTTACAATTTTAAGATGTGTCATGCTATTTTCCTCGTTTGAAAAGTATTTTCGGCAATAACAAAATAATTACATAGCACAAACGAAAATCAAAATTATGTTAGGATTATTTCAATTGGGCTCTACAACCATACTAATAGGTATCTTGCTACTTTCCTTGTTTAAAAAGTGTCTCTATTTTTTTTTTAAATAATCACTGTGTGCAAATGAAATAAAAAACATATATCACAATATTTTGCTAAAACTATAATTAACTACTCTGCAATTTTTACAGATTTATTCTACATCGTTCGAGAACTGCAACACAAATAATATCTACACGATGAACTAAACTATACACAACTCAAATGATGTACTACATGAAACAACTAAAATTATTTAATCTATTGAATTCTATATGCTATTTTTATTTACTAACCGACAAGGCTTCAAAATAACGTACGAATTTTGCAAAAATATGTACATGCAAAATAGCCGACCAGATCTGATGCTCCATCTGTCTCTCCTCCGCTACGAACTGTCAGGGCTTTGGCGCGTATCTTCTTCCCTATCCTCCTCTCTCTTCTCCTTCTCTTCTTTTTTTTCTGGAATTAAAATGACAGTTCCACCGATTTTTAGGCTTTAAGTATAGAGTTCTTGTCGTCAATTGACAGAAACTCGTGGTTTCATGTCGTCAGTTCAACTAACGATAGAAACACTGTTCACTTCCTGCCGTCACTTTCTGCCGTCAGTCCAAATAGCGGCAGAAAGTTGGACTGGCGACAAACAGTCAACAGGGTTCCTGTCCCCAATCCAAATGACGACAGGAGCCTGTCGCCATTCTAAATGGTCGTAGAACCTATTTTTATTTTTAAAAATCAATTATTTATTTTTATAATTATCTTTTAAAATAATATTATTTAAAAACTCCAAATACAAACATCACGAAGGCCGCTACCCACTGGGCGACTGGCCCCACGCTGTCAGAAACGGCCGTCCCTCGCCACGCCACCGACGCCTCCAGCTGGAGCCCATGCCCCTACCGGCCAAATACCCGTCGCCCTTTTAAGCACCCCGCGCGCACTCACACTCCCACACCACCCTCCTCTCCGTTCCAGTTCCGACGTCTCCAGCCACTGTCGCCGCCGTGCTCTGAGATGGAGGTTGCGCTGCCGGACGCGTGGGAGCAGGTGCGGGCGCCGGTGGTCGTGCCGCTGCTGCGGGCGGCGGTGGCCGTGTGCCTCGCCATGTCGGTCATGCTGTTCGCGGAGAGGGTGTACATGGCGGTGGTCATCGCGGCGGTGAGGCTGCTCGGGCGCCGGCCGGAGCGGCGGTACCGGTGGGAGTCCTTGCGCGACGACGACCCCGAGCTCGGCAACGCCGCCTACCCCATGGTGCTCGTGCAGATCCCAATGTACAACGAGCGGGAGGTACGTACACGCATTGCATCTACGCCATTAATTGTTAAGCTCAAGCTTTTCCTTGTCGATTCTTGTTTCTCGCAGGGGTTTCGATCGAGTGTGTTTTTGCATTTTAATGTTCTTTTCTGGGCTTTGTGCGCGACATACATACGTGTAGGTGTACCAGCTGTCGATCGGAGCGGCGTGCGGGCTGTCGTGGCCGTCGGATCGCATCGTGGTGCAGGTGCTGGACGACTCCACGGACCCCGTCACCAAGGTAACTAATTAATTAAGCTCGAGCAGGTACCAGTTTTAGTCCCTATATTGATTGACCCGCTTATGTTTAGGGGGAGTATTGCTGCTAGCTAGTACTGTACCAGTACTAGTACCATGTGTTGCTATGGAATTCGTGTCGATTTTAACTGTTGCAACGCAAGCAACCTAGGAATTCAGCTGGAATTAACCGTTGCAACTGCACGCGCGCAGGAGCTGGTGCGATCGGAGTGTGAGCGGTGGGCGAGCAAGGGTGTGAGCATCAGGTACGAGGTGCGGGAGAACCGCAAGGGGTACAAGGCCGGCGCGCTCAAGGAGGGCATGAAGCGCGGCTACGTGCGCGGCTGCGACTTCGCGGCCATCTTCGACGCCGACTTCCAGCCGGACCCCGACTTCCTCCGCCGCACCGTCCCCTTCCTCCTCCGCAACCCGGAGATCGCCCTCGTCCAGGCGCGCTGGAGGTTCGGTACGGTCTCGTATGCACACGCTCATTCTTATGTTCGCGCGTTTGCATTTTTTTCTCCCTAAAACCAGAAGCTGGGAATTGGTGCACTGGGTTTGGGAATGTGGAATCATCCTGGTTTTCAGTACACTCGAGGCGGATCAACTTAGTACTGGCTCACCATTCATCCGAATGATTTGAGATCCAGCTCTATTGTGATTTAGGCTCCGTTTGGTATATGGAATGCAGCAACTTATCGATTTTCATACGTGAATTGAACTGTTTTACATGAAATACCCGTAGAATTCCTACTTTCCAAACGAGGCCTTAAGATCAAGGGCAGTTTGGTTTGCTATTCTTGCAAACCAAACCAAATATTTATAATGCCAATGAAAATTGAGTGATGTTTGATTTGCTATCAAAATTTGGTAATATCTACAAAAATTTGGTAACACCAGTTAAATACAATGTCACACACGATCAATCCGAGAGTGAAGAAATCACTCACCAAAAAAATTGGTAACACCAACATTTGGCTTGGCCACGATCTAAACAATGTTCTTTTGTCAATATTTAACTTTGACTAGATTTTAATTATGCCAAAATTTTGGTCCGCGTCATTACTTCATTCCTTCCTAACGAGGCCTCGTTTGAAAATCGAGAATTTTTCTCATATTTCCGCGGGACTGGAAAATTGCTGTGATCCGAACAGTCCATGAATTTAGTAATCCATGGGGGTTATTTCGAAGGATAAACATTGCCTTGATTTTCTATCAATAACTCGGTCGTTGCTTGTTTCTGACCTGGGGTTAAAGGTCTTGTTTGTTTAGGTTTATTTATTTTTTTGGCAAATAGCTTAAAGACAACCCTTTAACTTAATCACCTTATAAGCCTCTTAGCTTTTAAGCAGAGGGTGTACATGGCGGTGGTCATCGCGGCGGTGAGGCTGCTCGGGCGCCGGCCGGAGCGGCGGTACCGGTGGGAGTCCTTGCGCGACGACGACCCCGAGCTCGGCAACGCCGCCTACCCCATGGTGCTCGTGCAGATCCCAATGTACAACGAGCGGGAGGTACGTAGTACACGCATTGCATCTACGCCATTGTTAAGCTCAAGCTTTTCCTTGTCGATTCTTGTTTCTCGCAGGGGTTTCGATCGAGTGTGTTTTTGCATTTTAATGTTCTTTTCTGGGCTTTGTGCGCGACATACATACGTGTAGGTGTACCAGCTGTCGATCGGAGCGGCGTGCGGGCT
The DNA here is from genome assembly GCA_036346395.1 of Hsuehochloa calcarea. Lineage (NCBI taxonomy): Eukaryota > Viridiplantae > Streptophyta > Magnoliopsida > Poales > Poaceae > Hsuehochloa > Hsuehochloa calcarea. The sequence continues at coordinate 9,367,391 of CM070596.1, read as the reverse complement.
GTCGTGGCCGTCGGATCGCATCGTGGTGCAGGTGCTGGACGACTCCACGGACCCCGTCACCAAGGTAACTAATTAATTAATTAAGCTCGAGCAGGTACCAGTTTTAGTCCCTATATTGATTGACCCGCTTATGTTTAGGGGGAGTATTGCTGCTAGCTAGTACTGTACCAGTACTAGTACCATGTGTTGCTATGGAATTCGTGTCGATTTTAACTGTTGCAACGCAAGCAACCTAGGAATTCAGCTGGAATTAACCGTTGCAACTGCACGCGCGCAGGAGCTGGTGCGATCGGAGTGTGAGCGGTGGGCGAGCAAGGGTGTGAGCATCAGGTACGAGGTGCGGGAGAACCGCAAGGGGTACAAGGCCGGCGCGCTCAAGGAGGGCATGAAGCGCGGCTACGTGCGCGGCTGCGACTTCGCGGCCATCTTCGACGCCGACTTCCAGCCGGACCCCGACTTCCTCCGCCGCACCGTCCCCTTCCTCCTCCGCAACCCGGAGATCGCCCTCGTCCAGGCGCGCTGGAGGTTCGGTACGGTCTCGTATGCACACGCTCATTCTTATGTTCGCGCGTTTGCATTTTTTTCTCCCTAAAACCAGAAGCTGGGAATTGGTGCACTGGGTTTGGGAATGTGGAATCATCCTGGTTTTCAGTACACTCGAGGCGGATCAACTCAGTACTGGCTCACCATTCATCCGAATGATTTGAGATCCAGCTCTATTGTGATTTAGGCTCCGTTTGGTATATGGAATGCAGCAACTTATCGATTTTCATACGTGAATTGAACTGTTTTACATGAAATACCCGTAGAATTCCTACTTTCCAAACGAGGCCTTAAGATCAAGGGCAGTTTGGTTTGCTATTCTTGCAAACCAAACCAAATATTTATAATGCCAATGAAAATTGAGTGATGTTTGATTTGCTATCAAAATTTGGTAATATCTACAAAAATTTGGTAACACCAGTTAAATACAATATAATGTCACACACGATCAATCCGAGAGTGAAGAAATCACTCACCAAAAAAATTGGTAACACCAACATTTGGCTTGGCCACGATCTAAACAATGTTCTTTTGTCAATATTTAACTTTGACTAGATTTTAATTATGCCAAAATTTTGGTCCGCGTCATTACTTCATTCCTTCCTAACGAGGCCTCGTTTGAAAATCGAGAATTTTTCTCATATTTCCGCGGGAACTGGAAAATTCCTGTGATCCGAACAGTCCATGAATTTAGTAATCCATGGGGGTTATTTCGAAGGATAAACATTGCCTTGATTTTCTATCAATAACTCGGTCGTTGCTTGTTTCTGACCTGGGGTTAAAGGTCTTGTTTGTTTAGGTTTATTTTTTTTTTGGCAAATAGCTTAAAGACAACCCTTTAACTTAATCACCTTATAAGCCTCTTAGCTTTTAAGCTAAGCTTTAATATTTCGTATTCTGGTTTTTTATAGGATGTTAGCTTATTGAGTTGTGTGTGAAGGATAAAAGGTCTGAATTGACCTTTAGGGTTTAAAGGACCCTTTTAAGCATGTATTTAAACTTATTTTTACATGGGATTTATAAATATGACAATACATGCAGGTGTATATATGAAAAAAAATAGATTTCACAATGTCTAATGAAAATTCTATTGTACAAATGAAATTTGAAACAATAATGCTTGAGCGGCTCAGCTATCAAACAGGAAACTTGTGTTCTTCATAAAATTTCATGCATATAGAGATTAAGTGGCTTTGGAACTTGACATTGACAAGAATGAATATCTATACAGCTCAATTTACACCTGACCATGCAAGATGCTGAATTTATAGATTGCCATCAGCTTTAAACTACATGCCAAATCAAAGCACAATTGATCGCTGCTGAAGTCTCACACACAAGTATGCTAATCCGGCAAACAGAAATGCTTTACATTACAATCAGTTCTTTGGCTAATTTTACAGGGTACTACTTAATTGGATGTTGGATCCGCTGTTTGCATCTTTGTTTATTACCTGTAAAAATCAAACAATGGCTTACAAATTTCAGTTCAAGAACCTAATAAGCCATAGGTTACTCTATGGATGAATAACACTAAATGAAAGTGAAGTGCAAAAATAATTTCAGGATGGGGATGATAGCAAACTGGAGGCTCAGTGATGATGAAATTTACAGGATTGATAGTGATGCTCCAGTAATACTTGCATCTTGCTCACGATCAAAGTAGAGCATTCTGGCTATTTTACAGCAAGGCTTGCTCACATTTAGTTGAATGAAGCTAGCAAATGGAGATATTAACACATTCAAGTCTGAATCTACCACCTACAAGGTTGAGTGAAGCATATAACATACAACTCAAAATAAGTTGGCTATTTATGTCTCATTATCCATGTTAAGGGATGTATATTCTTTAGAGGATGGCCATATTATGCTACTGATTTCAATGTCCAAATATCAGAAGTGGATGTAGTGATATGTTTTATGTTCCAATGCTTGCATCTTGCTCAAGATCAAAGTGAGGAGACAAAGACTCATTGGGGGAGGTGGCATAGGACGGGGAAGGGCCGGCGTCGGGTCGTTGGGAGGAGGCGGCAGGCCAGGAGAGGCGGTGTCGGACGAGGAAGGACCGGCGTCAGGGTCGTCCGAGGGGAGGCGGCATCGGACGAGGAAGGGCCAGCGTCGTCCAAGGGGGGGGCGGCGTCTTCCTTGCGGGGGCGACGGCGTTGGGGGAGAGGAGGCGGCGGTGTAGGGGGAGGGGAGCGGCCCTGTGGGGGGAGGGGAGCAGCGAAGTGGGGGGAGGGGGCGACTGTAACACCCTAACTATTCAGAAGTCAAGATGTCACTCAATCTTAGTCAAAACACTAGGAAACAACGTAATTATACGAATAGCAATGAATATCTAACAGTTCTTCATACGAAACCAATGCTAAGTATCAAATCCAGTGAAAGACATGGAACAAATATTTAAAACATGAGAATAAGATAATCGTAACCAAGTTGGCTTATTACAATTCAAAATTTATCAAATAGTCATTATGAAATGGAAATAATCATTAATTTCTGATTTGATATAAGTGGCGTGCATCGTGCTGGACTAATCCCTCTCAAGACTTGTCTTCTTCATTATTTACCTAAATTAAACAAAACAAGCAAGAATAAGCCAAAGACTCAACAAGTACAATATTATTTTAACATAGTATGACGGAACGAATCAGGAATTACACTTGTCATACACAAAACTCTTTATAAATGCGGCGATGGAAGGAATGAATGCATGCACTGCAAGGAGAAGGACTACTCAACTGCTTATACCGGTATAGCGAGTGATACATCCGTCGATGTTCACTTATGCACGTACTTAACAAAGTCTGGGGACCCAAATACCGTATGAAGAACGTTTCATACGGTTGTCCGAAACCGCCCACATTGGAATGGTGGGTCTTACGTGCCCATACTGGAATTGATGGGACATAGCAAAATTCCACTTACGTATACAGAAATTGAAATATGTATGAATGGAATGAAACAACTACATTGAATGCTATTTCTTTAAACACAAGAATTATCTGCTTGAAACGAAATAAACATCATGATGAATATCATTGGCATTCACGTATATAACCCAACCTCATGTAAAGAATTGAAAACAACACATAGTAGCATAGGGTACTTGCCTTCCGCGATTGGCCGAACTAGGTGGCACAAAAGGTGCACCTACACTCGCCGCCTCACCGCCTACACCAGAAACAATTGAAATAAGAATGACACGATACGACGACACTACCGGTAATCTACAATGACTCCCGGACTACCCGACATAATTCGCGAACACAACGATGGGACAAGCGTTTCCCCTGTTTCCTACCGTTCCAGACAGCAGCACGGAAAAATTCATAACTATTAATCTGGAACTCCAACGACCTGAGACTAGTGCCAAGACAAACTTAACAGATAAACCTTCAAAACACTAGAAGACAAGATTTTCTAATTATGCCCACACATAAGTCTAATCTGCAGTTAAAAGTGCCTGATAGATAAATAGCCCGACAGCAAACCAGTAGCAAAAATATAGCATAACTTTTAATCTATAAATCCAAATTGAATGATATTTATCAATATGGAATCATAGTGAAATTATCTACAAAAACCGTTTTGGGTGGCTGTCCTGAATCTGACTCTAACTAGATCAAAACCGAGGAACAAACCGACAGTCCTCAGTTCTCAGACAGACAGAACAGTGTGCGGTTAAAAATTCATATCTCCTAAACCGTAAGGCGGAATCTCGTAATCTCAGTGCGAAAAGAAAGCTAACGAACTCAGGAACAAAACTCTAGGAGACAAAAACCTGAGATTTGGATTCTAAAGACCCTCAATTTTCTATACAACAATCTGACCTAATCTGGAACTACTGGAACAGTAATCTGATTCGAATCTATTGATCAATTTCGCATCTAAAACAAATCAAACAACGAGTAGACTCAATCGTTACCCTTAAAGACTCGCTGGGGGATGAAGATCAAGCTCCCACCGAAACCCCCCTTTCTCCCTCTCCCTTCCTTCCTTGGATCGGTCACCAAAACCGAAGGAAGGAGGAGGGACCGGTTGGGAGGAGCAGCTTGGGGCTTGGGAGTCGACGACGGCGATCACCGGAGACCAGCATCGAGGGGAGGAGGAGGCGCTGGTTGGGGAGGAAAGGGGTGGAGGGGGGTGGCGGCTCAAGGGTGGAGAGGGGGAGAGGGTCGGCCCCATAGGGTTAAGAGGGAATTGGGGGGAGCATAGGCCATGGGCTGGTGCGGCCTTCCCCCCTCTTGGCCCACTACTGGCCGGCCAACAGGCCTGCCAGGGCAGCACTAGCCTGGGCCGGAGGCCCAGGGTCCAAAAGTTCCCGAAAATCCAAAATTTTAAAATAAAACTCTCTCCCGAAGAAATTCCTAACGACGAAACTTAGAATATTACATGTAATACCCCAGCCTGCTCGTAGCGTGGCCATGTGGCCCATGAGGACTTGTGTGGTGGGATTAGTCCTACACTACTTGTCTCAAGTGAGTTGTGGTAGTATATAATGCCTGTTGGATCCAAACGTAGCACCTCCGGGTTAACCCTTTTACACGAAGCGAGAACGAAAGTGTAAGTGAGGTGCTATGTGTGGGCGGGTCCTCCCCACGTTGGGCTGGGCATTGAGCCAATTTTGGATCAGGGTGTTACAGATGGTATCAGAGCATCAACTTTCGCTGCACGGGCGCGTGCGGAACAGGGGCGCGGGCGTATGACGCATGACACATGTGGGTCCGGAGTGTACACATGGCATGGCATATGTGCCGACACTGGACGCACGGACGTGTACCGAGGGGTAGTTCTGCGCATTTGCCGTGTATGCGGTATGCTGCCGAGGGCGTCAGCCCTTGAGGGGGTGAATGTAATACCCAAGCCTGCTCGTAGCGTGGTCATGTGGCCCATGAGGAGTTGTGTGGCGGGATTAGTCCCACATTACTTGTCTCAAGTGAGTTGTAGTAGTATATAATGCCTGTTGGATCCAAACGTAGCACCTCTGGGTTAACCCTTTTACACGAAGCGAGGACGAAAGTGTAAGTGAGGTGCTATGTGTGGGCGGATCCGCCCAACAGTGGGCTGGGCATTGAGCCGATTTTGGGTCAGGGTGTTACAGCGACGACATTGGGGGAGGGGAGGGGAGGCGGCGGTGTAGGGGGAGGGGAGCGGCGCCGTGGGGGAGGGGAGGAGAGGCGACAGTGTAGGGGGAGGGGAGCGGCGCTGTGGGGGGAGGGGAGGGGAGGCGGCGGTGTAGGGAGAGGGGAGCGGCGTCATGTGGGGAGGGGATTTGAGGCAGCGGCGTGGGAAACTGAAAGATTTGAGGAAAGAGGACGATGGAAGAGCAAAAAAACAGAACAATTTGTATTTATATGCAATGGTATTTTGTGGGTAATTTCAGCGAACTTTAATAGCAATCGGTTATTCCATTTCGCAAAAAAAAAAAAAACCATCTTCCTTTGCTTATGGCTTTTAAGCTTAAAATAACTTAAACTTTTTATAAATCAGATAAAAAAAACACTCTTTTATTTAAATTTAGATTTTTTTTGCTTTTAAGTCAGACAAAAAATCTAAACAAACATGACCAAAGAAGAATACTATTATAGGCTTTTAAGAGGGAACCAATGATTGCAAGCGAGTGACATGGCAGAAGACTAACATACCAACCCCACAGGCCAAATCCAATAGAGTAGTATTTGTTAACCTTCTAAGCTACTCATCGCAATCAGCTCCATCTCAGTCTCTACTAGTACTACTAATAGATGATGTGCGATCACTTTTGCTTTGAAGTTCGTCTGGGCCAAAGTAATACAACGAAGAAACACTAGTCATTATCAGTTCTCTCTCTGTTAGGAGCGAACTAACTTCTCTAGAACAGTTAGACAGTATCAAATATGTGTAATTGTACCACTTTAATCCTTGGAATTTTGTATATATGTTCGTGGAAGTCCGGTCCATGAAGTGTGGCCTCGCTACCAGTCTGTCTTGCAAGATCCTGAAACATAGGCAATAGCTTTACATGGGCCATGGATTCTCATAGATGGAAGAGGTCTTTATTAAAAATCAAAACCATGAACTTGCCCCAGTACAAATTAAACCAGCATGACCTCTCGTATAACAGGATCGGACAATCTTAAGTACAGAGGTGTTACTTCATTACTCAGATTAGACAATCTCAAGTACAGAGGTTTTACTCCATTCCTCATTGGACAATCCTAAGTACAGAGCTGTTGCTTCATGGAAGAGGTGAAGTGAGATGGAAAACTGGGATGGGACCAAACTGGCATGTGATGCCAACTATGCAACACTGCCTCGCTCTGCGCTTGGCATTTGGCATCCGGAACCTGTGCCTCCATGTGCCATGATTCCTTCTCTTTCTGCATTCTCTGAAACTTGAGTTAATTTCAAGTCTTAATGTGACCACGTACAGTACTGTTTGGTCCAACTGGTCACCGCCCATGCTACTCTTATATATCTTACAACACAAGTTACAGAACAAAAGATGCAGATGAGGACCATTAGACTCACTCTACAGCAGTGTAGGTCAGGTGTACTAGTAAAAATATTTCAGGCTCATTTGGTATGCAGGAATTTCGTACGAAAGGAAGCATCCAATCTCATTGGGTGCGGGGTTTTCTACGAAATTCATATAGAAATCACGTGCTCTAAACGGGCCTAGTCTGATTAATTGAACAGTATAGGAAATTTTTAGTGTCAGTAATAGAATAGCTTGAATTAGAAGTTTAGAACCTAACCTGTGATTTATTTTCTTGATTCTTCAGATGAGGACCATGCATCATGAGCTTTTAGCAATAGTACTAGATAGTTTTAGTTGCCACTTGTTTTCCTAGTTACTACCATGCTTGATGACGATGATGAATTGATGATGTGTTTGTTATTTCTATTGGCAATCAGTGAATGCAGATGAATGCTTGATGACAAGAATGCAGGAGATGTCTTTGGATTATCATTTCACAGTGGAGCAAGAAGTGGGCTCCTCCACTTATGCCTTTTTCGGCTTTAACGGTAAGCTTCAGCCGCAGTTCTTCTCTCCCTTTTCGTTCACGTGACATAAAGCTCTTTACTAAGTTTTTATTGTTTCAGCTTTTAGTATAGCACCGGCGTTCGGCATTCAGATCTTATTCAAAACATGTATCTTCCTTTGCAACCAGGAACTGCCGGTGTATGGCGCATTTCTGCTCTGAATGAGGCAGGAGGCTGGAAGGACCGAACCACAGTGGAAGACATGGATTTGGCTGTCCGGGCGAGTCTCAAGGGATGGAAGTTTGTTTACCTCGGTGACGTTGAGGTACATATATATGAACTGCATTGTCAATTTGAGACAACACATTAACATCCGACGCATATATTTTGTATCGCCCTCGAAGAAAATGCAGACGGTGGCATGTAGCTAACCAAGACGTGTGCCTTTTCAGGTGAAAAATGAACTCCCGAGTACTTTGAAAGCTTACCGATATCAGCAACACAGATGGTCGTGTGGGCCTGCCAACCTGTTCAGGAAAATGCTGATGGAAATCGTGAGAAATAAGGTCAGCAAATATATAGAGCAGTCCATCATTTTCTGAATTTTAGACAAACAGCAAGTGTTGCTAATGTTTACATACATGCTCTTGATTTTGCTGCAGAAGGTAACAGTTTGGAAGAAAATCCATGTCATCTACAACTTCTTCTTTTTGCGCAAGATCGTCGCACACATTGTGACCTTTGTGTTCTACTGCCTGATCATCCCGGCAACTGTCTTGGTCCCTGAGGTCCAGATACCAAAGTGGGGCTGTGTCTACATTCCCACAATCATCACCCTTCTGAATGTTGTTGGAACACCAAGGTGCAAGTCTATTCAAAGACTTTGCAATGCTCGTGAAATATGAATGTCAACTGATACCCCGTCTGATCTTTAAAAAAAATACTGCCTGATGATTGGGGAATGACACACCAAGCTGAATTGTAAATTAACACAAAGGCGTCACTTTTTGTAGGTCTCTTCACTTGCTTGTCTTTTGGATCCTCTTCGAGAACGTCATGTCACTGCATAGAACAAAGGCAACATTCATCGGTTTGTTGGAGGCGGGCAGGGTGAATGAATGGGTCGTGACAGAAAAGCTCGGCGACGCTCTGAAGATGAAGGTGGCTAACAAAGCAGTGAAGAAAGCACGGATGAAGATAGGGGAGAGGTACATAATCAAAATGTGGACTTCTTTCCAGTGTACTTTCTCAACAATTATACTAATCTTCAAGAACAAAATCCAGGCTACATGTTTTGGAGCTCGGCGTCGGAGCCTTCCTCTTCTTCTGTGGATGCTATGACGCTGCATTTGGGAACAACCATTACTTCATATACCTCTTCTTCCAATCAATGGCTTTCTTCATCGTCGGTATCGGTTATGTTGGCACATTCGTCCCTCACTCGTAGCAGAAGAGCAGAAGCATGCCAAGGGCATACGCCTTCGATTCGCAATGTCTTGAGCTCAGTCCAATTCAAGAGTGTGCATAACCAATTTATCAGTTAAGATCAAGCAGCCTTGTCTTATTCTTTGCACTATTGTCAGAAGATCACTGCAAAAAAAAAAAGTTAGACATGTGAGTCATCTGAGCATGTTTGGCTGCTTGGAAGTGGTATGTCGCGCAAGTTATTGGTGACGATCAAGCAAGCAGTACGTAGTAGCAGAAAAAACTACCCAATACTTTGAAAAAAATCATTCATTCGTGTAAACAGAAAAAAGAGAAGCCCTTGTTTGTTCATTCTTTGCAACATTTTCGTTTGTTTTTTGAAAAGCAGATAAAGGTATCATTGTCTGAAGTTGAACCGCCGGATATAGCAAAATGGTATGAAGAAGTTCTGCAACTCTCTGTGTCTCGTATTGCTTTCTTTCGTTGTGCTCTGTCCGTGTAACCACGATCAACGCATTGGAAATCTACAGAGGCGAGTAGAACGAAAATAAGGTGACGAATAATCTCTTGTTGGATCTTTGAGGGCAATTTGGTAATTTCACAGTTTGAGAAAAGTAGAAAAGGAGAAGGAAAATAGAATGGGGCCCACCTATCGGTTTGAGAGAGGGACCAACCTTATCCTGGCGGCAGCATGTGGGGGGCTTAGATCTCCCGAGCGAGGCAGCAGCGCTGGAGGTGCGAACTAGCTCAGACGCTGCGGGCGCCGGCCGTTGGCAGCCATCACGTCACCCACTCCTCCTCTCCTCTTCTTAAGGTGGCCGACTTCTCCTTCTTCACCGTGAAAAAAATTGAGATTTCTCCTTTTGAGTGCTTCTTCTTCTTCTCCGATTTTGGGCTTCGGTTTTGGGGGTTTTGGAGCTCTTGCGCCGCCGTGGTCGACGCAGCTCGTCAGTGGTGAGATCAGTACCTTTTTCTGTGCGCATCTCGTTGGTTTCCGTCCCGCACCTTATCCTCTGTGGGTGTTCGGTAGGAACTTGGCACTTGCGCGATTGGAGCTCGTGTTAGTCGACATTGGCCTGATCTTGAGGTGGAAGGAGCATTCGATTTTTCTGGTGATTGGTGCTCCTTGGTTGCATTCAACCGGTGCACTGTGATTCGGTCTTGTGAGGCATTGTCTATATCTCGTCTTCGCACACTGGTGTGTCCGGTTTGTGAAGTTGGCATTGTATCTCCGTCAACCTCGCTTGGTATTCATAGCACAGCGGGGCGATCGATTTTCTGAGACAGCGCAATTCGTGTGCCTAGTTCGGTTCTACTCGGTGGCTTCGAGTGCCATCCGCTTCCTGGGTTTTCTGGTTTTCCATTTTGCTCATCACTCTACATATGTGTTGTGCCAGTTTAAATATGAAATTATGATTAATTGGATTGATACTAGTACTAGGAGATATTGTTTAGTGATACTGTGGGCTCGGTTTAAATGCTCAATGAGGATAATCGTCATATACTCAAATTGAATTGATAGCTAGTTCAGATTTGAGCTCTAATTGTGTTGCTTAATGTTGTCATTTGATTTCTAGCTATTCAGTCGGTTACTTTCGGTTGTGCTTAGTTGAATTAGATCATCTTGTATTGTGATCCTGATTGCTCATCTGTTAGCCGAAAGGCTTTAGTGCTGACCTTGGGATCTCCTTTGCATTGTGAATTTATTAGTGTTCTGTTAGCCAATAGACTGAAGTGTTGATTCCGTGATCCTTTTACATTAATGATCTTCTGTTGGCCGAAAGGATAAGTTGTTGCCTATTGTTTATGAGATCAAATTTTGACATATTGGTAAAGTATTCTTTAGAGCTCAAAGTCTGATTTTTTATTGTCATATCTAATTTATGAAGAGTATAGGCAATAGTGGTGAGGAGGCCAAGATCTTATCTTGTGCAGCCCAACATCTGAGAGCAAAACTAAAACAAATTAAATATGAGCATTATGTTGATTTCTTTTGTTGCCAAGTTCTATCTTTTGAGCATTTTATTCTATTTAAATGACATGAAGATAATACATGATTTTATGTTATTTTTGTCATTTAAATGCTGCTGTAAATATGCTTTAATTATAATAATTTTTGCTGAAATTAATTCTAAATATTTGCTAAAATCGCTAATTTTACAACAATTCAGAAAACCAATATTTGAAGAAATGGCTTCCTCGTCTAATATCGTTAAGCCGGAAGTATTTGACGGTGCCAACTTTAAATGTTGGCAGTCTAAAACAAAACTATGGCTAGCTGACCTTAGACTTTTCTGGGTCATTTCAAATCCTGCAATGTTTCCATTGGAAACCGTTGCTATGACACGGTGGGAGGATGCGAACAATTTGATCTTAGCTCATTTGTTGGCCATCCTATCCAACCTGTTGTTCGACATGTACGTTAACTTCGAAGATGCAAAGCAACTCTGGGACGAACTTGATGAGAAATATTCAGAAGGGGATAATGGGAATGAGTCATTCATAACTGCTACATACTTGAACTTTAAGATGGTTGAGGGGCGGTCAGTGATGGAGTAGCTTCATGAGCTACAACTCTATGTATGTGACTTAAGTTAGTACGATTGTGTCCTACAAAAAAGTTTCAAGTGAATGTCACCCTAGCTAAGTTACCGCCCTCGTGGTGTGACTTTGTGACCGCTCGTAGACATATAAAGAAGCGCTTGACTCTCAATGAGTTGTCAGCTGCTATTAATATTGAAGAGCGTGTACGAGCCGGTGACAGTACAGGGAAGGCTAAAGTTCAAGCTCATCAGGGTGGAGGCCAAGAATGTTGGAGGCTTTGGGAAACATAAGTTCAAGAATCAGCCCCAGAACAAGCTCAAAGGAAAGAAAATGAAGAAGAAAGAGAAAATTGTATGTTTTGTTTGTGAAGTGGTTAGTCGTAAAGCCAACCATTGTCACAATCGTAAGGGCAATGGTCATTCTCTTCGTTAGCATAAGGCTGATGTGAATATCGCACTGGCTATTTCCAGTTCAGAAGGGTATGTACCTCAGGCCTTTATGGAAAGTCCATCTATTGATTAGTGGATTGATACATGTGTAAGATCGAGGAGGCCAAGTAGAGGGGGTTCAATAGGCGGTTTTCAAAATCTTTTGGCTAAAACCGATTTCTAATGCGGAAGAGTAAGTCAAATTGGTTTTACACAATTAAGGCATAAATCAACTAGTCTCACCAAGTATGCCAACAATATAAGACTATGTCAATGATAACAAATATACAAAGACATGTAAGCAATTTAATTCTAGAAATGTAAATTGCACAAAGGAAATCACTAGAGAACAAACCACAATGACACAACGATATTTTACCGTGGTGTTCGAAGACTTGCCAGTCTCCCCTAATCCACGTTGAGGTAAGCCCAAACAAATTGAACTGGCTCCACAAATTAAGCCAAACACCTCTGAGGTAAGTCCAACCACTTGGACCGGCTCCAACACAAACCAACACCTCGATCCACTCGGGGTTGCTCTTCCTCCACTCTGGAAATGGTGAGCACCAAACCACTCACAACTACCCGGGTCTTCTCACAACCTTCTTTGAGAAGCTCACTGGCACAACATCTTCAAGCCATCTAGGTGTCGGCAAACACCAAGAGTAACAAGTCAGAGACGCTCACTTGAACGAATCAAGTGTCCTAGCTCAATGGAGACACAATCCACTACCTAATGCAACACACGCACTTAGGGTATGCTCTCTGTAACACTCTTGTTTTTGAATAGTGAATAGTGTTTACTATTCAACTTCTATTTTTCGATTCGTAATTTCCATTTGCAGTATTTTCAGAAATTTTTCAAAATTTTTTCTAGCTCGGGTTTGTGTTTCAAACCTTCTCGCATTTTCAAATTTTCAAATTCAAATTCTTTACCTCCTTTTCGGTTCTGGAGCTCCTGTCCATTTTTGGCAATCGCTCTTTTTCCCCCATCTGGGCTCAGCCTTTTCTCCCCGTGGGCTAGCCGGCCGGCCTCTCCCTCCCCTTGGCCCAACCGACCCTTTTCCCCCGGCCTACTACGTTTTCTCTTCCCCCCTTTCTTCTTCACCCGAGCTCGGGCCGGCCTGTCACCCTTTTCCCCCGGCCTGCTGCGTGCCCGCTTCTCCTTCCCCGGGCTTCGGCCTGCTGCTCCCGCTCCCCCGACTCGGTCTCGACCCAGCACACCCCTTCTCCCTCCCGAACCTTCCCCCCTTCTTCTTCATCTCCCCAGAGGACCCCACCGCCGGTTTTTCTCTCTCGTGCAGTGCCGACGCCAGCACTGCTCCCTCCTGCCACCACAAGCTCTGACCGGCTGCAGTGCCACCTGCTCTCGCCAGGGCCATCCCTCGCCCACGCCGCAGTACAACGCCCTCCCTCCGCCCGGTCCAAGCGCCGCCGCTCACGCCAACATCTGCCCGCCGTCGCCAGCATCGCGTAAGCGAGCTCCCAAGGTCTTCGCCGCACCATGCCGCTGCTTCACTTGCCTCTTCCCGTCTCCTCCGAGTGCTGCCGCCCAAACCGCCTTCTCGGGCTCGGCGCCACCCGAGCCCCTCCAGCGTCTACCCCTCCCCGTCCAGCTGCCTATAAAAGCCCAGGAGCTCCTTCCACCTCCCCATTCCACCCCCTAGCTTCCAGGTAAGTGCCACCACAATTTGCCTTGTCACCGAAGCTCCTTGATTGGCCGAAGGACCTCCAACGCCGATCTCCCTCCACCGGCGATCTTCCGGCGCCGCCACCCCGTCACCGTGCGCCACCACCACCCAGGAAGCTTCCCCTCCAACCCCGTCGCCTCTAGACCACCATAGCGCCGGGACCACATCTTCTCCCTCGCTTCCGGCTGCCTCCCTCTCTGCCTCCGTTCTCCCTCGACCGCTTGTCAATTGTAAATCCTGTTAAAAGCTTCAAAAATCCATAACTTCCTCATTATAGCTCTAAAAATTATGAATCTTTTTCCTGAAATTTTCTAAAATCAAGATCTTTCTAATGGCACTGGTCTTGTTTAATTTGGAGTTCATCTGATTGGTGATTTGTATTTATTTGCTCTCTTTTGATGTTGTGACTTTTGATGTTGGGGCTCACCTAGCCCTCGAATTGGATTTTTCCTGGGTAATCCTGCCCAGCGTTGATAATTGGTGGGTGTAACCACCATCAAAATAAGCATGAAGGTAGAGGTAGCCTCTGTTGTTATTAATTATTACACAACTAATTTATTTACAAATGCAATTTGGTTAAAATGCTAAGTGTTAGGATTTTCAAATATCTGTATTTATAAATGTTGCTTTACGCAAATAAAAGAAACCGAGCCATCCTTGATAAACTGTGCATGTATATTATTGCATCTGTTGTGTTGGCTCGTGAGCACGGTAGTTGTGCTCACCCTTGCTCTTCCCAAACCCTTCAGATGATTTGGATCAAGGAGACTACGCCTATTATGAGGATCCCGAAGTCGACGGGCCAAGGTGTGATGAAGAATAGTGTAGCTCTGTAGTATATGCCTCACCTCAGTCTAGTGGACTTGCCGGTGCTTGCGTATAACTAATATTAACTAAACCCTTGGATAATATTAGTCGTACACAAGACACCCCGGTCGCTGCCTATGGAGACACGAGCCCCATCACCTTTTGCTTCCACTGTAGCCACGATCTTTTGTGATGTAATATATTTGCCCTGACGGCCCTGCTGTAAAAACTTGACCCGATGTGGTCTATGTTACTCTGTTGCTTGTAATATATGTGTTGGTTTTATTCCATACTTGTATGAGATGAGCCAGTAATGTACCTGTGAGTGGTACCTACTGATCCAGGGAATAGCACAGTGTTCCACAGAGGATTCAGATTTACGAAATTCCGGGTCCGACACTCTCTAAGCTCACTAAGTGAAACACATGCACATAAGAGTGTAAAGGGCTTGCTCTTTGCTCAAGGGAATGAATATGGTATCAACAACCATTTTTCACAACTGTCCACAAGGGGGTATTTATACGCACACAAAGAAAACTAGCCGTTGGAAAAGAATATTTAGACAACCCGGGAAAACCGGTCAGATCGCCAACCAATGGCCGGTCAGACTGCCCTAGCTTCAATGGCTATAAAACTTGCCGTTGGACACGCTGCCGGATCGACCACCCTCACAAGGGTCGGTCGGACCGGACCCAATCAGTCAGACCGCCAGAGGGGAGGTCAGACCGCTAAACAGAAAATGGTCCAGCATCAGAAAAACACCTTCTTTGAAAAAGCCTTACCGCCAACAAAAATTGGTACTACCGTCTTGCGGTAATACCGTTGAACAAATGTGGCCATACCGTTTTTGGGATCAAGATAAACTCCCAAAAACACCTTCTTTGAATAAAAACATACCGCACGAAACAAGTGGTCTTACCGCGGACCGACCGGTCCGACCGGCCAACACATAGCGGTCAGACCGATACCCCTCCGGTTAGACCGACTGACATGGGCAGTCAGACCACCCACTGTCCACAAGGCTGAAAACAGATTGCACACTTTGTTTTAACTCAATTTGTAAAACACATTTGCTGATTGACGCAAGATGCACACAAGGGGTGAAGGCAACTTTCTCAATAAGTTACAAAACACATTTGCCAACTTTTAGAATCAACGCTACAAGGAATAAGGTACATGGACTTAAACCTTTCGCAAAACACATTCGCAAACTAAAGTCACATGCTACAAGGATTATGCATGAGCATCAAATATTTGCAAAATACATTCGCAAATATTGGCAACATGCTAACAAGTGCTAGGGAAAGCACAACGAGCTATCAACACATGACAAATTCAAGTTACTAGTCAAGACCCCCCTTAATAGTACGACAACCTATACTAGTAATCCGGTCTCCCAACCAAACACCGAGACCGGTAAAAGACTAGGAACGCATCCTTAGCACTAGCTAGTCATACATTTGCCTTGCACATGCTCTTAAAGCTTGATGACACACATCTTCACTTCAAGTCCAGGTTCTTGACTTTAATATCATCAACACATGAAGATCTTCTTCACTTCGGGATCTTGTCTTGGTGCTCATCAACACATAATGACATCATTCACTTGACTTTCATCAACACATGATGGATCTTCTCTTGATTTGATGATCAACTCATAATCATCTTCTCTTCGAGATTTTGATGTGCATCAACACATGATGCATCCTCTTCTTAAACCTTGGCTTGATGATAATCGACTCATGATGTCATCCCAAGTTATCATCATCATGGAACTCAACCTATTTCACAAACTCATGGAAAATGTTAGTCCCATAACGTGATTGTCATTAATTACCACAACATATCATTAACTCACAATGGTAGGGTCAAGATACTCTAATCTTTCCCTCTTTGGTAATTGATGACAACCATCACGATTGCAAATAATTGAATATAATGACATATGAGTATAAGTGAACTACACAAGTTTTCTATACCCATTTGATATGTTTCAATGAGAGATCCTCAATATAAGTGGATAAAGGAATATGGATCAATACTAATGAAATCATAAAATATAGAGTGAACTCCCCCTAAATGTGTGCATACACAAATGTGTAATAAAAACATATGCACATATTCAAGTTACATTTTTAGTGAAGTTCAACCTATATTTTGAATCCGATGAATACAACAATGTACAGGAATGTGATATCGAATGCACACCTCTTTGATTTTCACATTTTCATCAAAATAAGACAACACGATAGGTATATCAATAGAAGTGTTAGTCTCACAAATAGATTTATCATTAATCATCAAAATACTCTATGAACTCATAATTGTAGGTCTAGATTCTTCAATCTCTCCCTTTTTGGTGATTGATGACAAATCCTTTATCAATAGCAATATTTGGATACAAATCAACATAAGATAAGAATTTCTATATCTATGCATGTCATTAACCAATTTAAGACTTATGCATATAATGTATTCTTAGGCATATAAATGAGACATGCATGAAAAGGTGAAATCACAAGAGATAATATTATACTCATCCAAATGTATTTATTGATCGTATAAAAAATCTCCCCCTTTTGGCATAAATCATCAAAAATCCAAACCAAATCTAAACCAATATAGAGTTTTGGCAAAACAGTGAGCTTGGCAAATGAACTCATTTTATTTTGATATGGTCACGAAGAGTATGAAATAGATACATATGACCAATATGGGAGTTTGATTTCAAAATTTTTGAAGAAAACCTTAGTAAGACACAAACTCCCTCTTTATGGCCAAAAAAAGCAAAACAACTTGAAATAAGGTCATATTTTGAGTTAACCAAATAAGAGAAAATGATATTTGAATTGATTGCATAGCAAGAATCATATAGACAAAACTCCCCCTTAATATATGCATATAGAGATTCGAATCGAAGTCCATGCACATATGAAAATTTTAAGAGATTTTGACGAAGTTTCCTCTATATGGTGTATTCAAGGAAGTACGACACGAGAAAGATAATGTAATACCCCGAAATTTATTCGGGCGAATAGGAGAGTATTCGGGAGAAAGAGTTAAACAAGGATTACAATTTTTAGTGATCTCAAGGGGGTTTCCGTGAATTCCCGACAACTTGGGCATTGGGCCACGGCCCATGTGGCCCAAGAGGGGGCTGGCCAAAGGGGCGATAACCTTCCCCCAAAAACCCTAAACCCCTTCCCCTTCCCCCTTTCCCCCACTTGGAACCACACCCTCCTCCCTGCCGTGCGCCACTTTCTCCTTCCCCCTGCGGCAGATTTGTTCATCAGATTTGGGTAAGTTCCGTATATTTTCTGATCTGTCCACCTCTTAGAAAGTTGTAGCCCTTGGTCTTATCATTCTTTAGGCACTGAGATCATCTGATTTGGAGTTACGGTTTAGGAGATATAACCATTTTTGTGCGACTGTTCAGGAGAGCTGACGGGATTTGGCAGTTTGCTTGTCTGGCCATTATGAATTATTTAGAGGCTGAATCAGAAAGTCTACCCAAAATTAATATTGTAGATAATTCAGTAAGATTTCCAAGTTGATAAATAACACAATTTTTAGAGTTGGCAATCAAAAGTTATGGAATTTTAACCGCGCGCTGTTCTGTCTGTCTGAGAATTGGGGACTGTCGGTTTGTTCCTCGGTTTTGATCTAGTTAGAGTCAGATCCAGGACGGCCACCTCAAACGGTTTTTGAAGATAATTTCACCATGATTCCAGATTGATAAAGATCACCTCCATTGGATCTGTAGAATGAAAGTTAGTGCATTTTTCCTTGCTGCTGTTCTGTAGTCTGGTCAGATGTCTGTCAAGCACTTTCAATTGTAGATTAACCTTATGTATGGGTATAATTAGGAAATCTTGTCTTCTAGTTTTTTGAAGGTTTATCTGTTAAGTTTCATTGGGCACTGGTTTCATGTTGTTTCGAGTCCCAAATAATTAATAATGATTTTTCTTGTACTGCTGTCCAGTAGGATGGGCAGGTGGCTGAATAGTGTAATATCAGTTTAACTCCGTTAATTGTGTTGATTAGTCGGAGGTTTAGTGTAGGTCTCCTGTAGCTAAGTCGTGCCACGTTATCCTTATTCCAAATATGTACTTGTGTAGGCGGCGAGACATCGCGTGTGGGAACACCTTCGTTGCTTGCTAACGCGTCGCGACGTGAAAGGCAAGTACATTGAAATTCTTTACATTGATGAATGATGTGTGTTTGTGTTCATGCTAATATTTCTATGATCCCTGTTTTCAATCAAAGATGTTAATCAATATTCATATTCCATTACATGCAATTCCAATGTGTTAAGATATATTGATTTCTATGGAACGCTCGCTGTTGGTAGTTGTGCTGATGAGTTGATGATCCATGTTCATATTCCATGATGTACATTCTGTTCCTATTTGATAATCTATGAGGAAGAAAGTGATAGAATTCATTGCATATGTTCATTCAATTCATGTGTTGTTCATATGCATTCCACGGGAGTGGATTTGTAAAGACCCATCAACTCCAGTATGAGCATGTAAGACCCACCATTCCAATGTGGGCAGTTTCGGACACCCGTATGAAACGTTCTTCATATGGTAATTTGGTCCCTGGACTTTGTTAAGTACGGGCTTAAGTGAACACCGACGGGTGTCTCACTCGCTATACCGGTATGAGCATGTGTTAGTCCATTCCTTTCAATGCATCCATTCATTCCATTCATATACATAAGTTTTCAGAGATTAATTCGTAATATGACTGACTTATTCATAACCTGGTATGTTCAATTGTTTATTGTACTTACTGAGTTTCGACTCACCCTTGTTTTTCTGTGTTTATTTAGGTGAACCTTGTTGATGATAATGTTAATGTGTAACACCCCAGCCCAACACTGAGCCTAGAATGCCACCACACTACTCTTTCAACTGATAATTATCGACACACTATAAAATTACATTAAGGAAACAATGATAATCATATCAATGGATCACAAACGAACATGTATAATTATGGATCAAGCGACAATAAATAAGCAATGGGAAATTATAACCAGGCAAATAATCCAAAGCAGCATCAACCAATGAATCCAAATTAATAAAGCAAATAGTCTAGTCCAAATGATATCCTAAACATTATTCAATAACTAACATGTCCAAGTGTAAATCAATATTGAATGAAAAGATTGTCATGGCGAATGATCATGTGATGCCCATGTGCTCTACTCGCTCTCAATTACGGCATCCTCGAAGATCACCTAAAAACAACAATAGAGCAAGGGTGAGTCCACGACTCAGCAATTACATCGATATACAACGATAATAATAAATCGTGACAATCAATAACTTCATTATCATCACATGCACTTCTATTAACATTCTCATTCATTAATCTCAACTATCAATGCAACTCTAATCTATATGTCCACATGCACTTCTTTCGCGTATACCGGTATAGCGTGAGTGAATGCTCGCGACAACATTCACTCTCAAGCCCGCTCCTCCTCAAGGATCGGGGACCTCCTCCACTCCCGTGGAGTTGTGATCAATAATGATCACCTTCTCTTATGCAAAGATGCTTATGAATGCAAACATGCAAACTCCATCATAAACATCATATCCAACTTTTCATCATGTCCATTAACAATATAAATCCATACCATTCCATTGCTTGCAATTAAACAAAATAAAAGCACAACAATAATGGTAATAGAAGATAAAGAAAACAGTGATCGATCATTGATCGCTGTCTACCATGCACTTGCCTTTACTAGTTGCGACGCACAATCTGGCTAGCAGACGGCAACAAGCACGACGCCTCTCCTACATTAAATGCACAAATCTCAATACAAGCTACAGCAACATAAGAACCACAATCAAACGACATCGCTCCTACACGTCCCCAAATACACCACATTACTCCGGTACCGAAAAGTTACCCATAGCTGTCTCGGTACTAAAACGAACGTAACTTTTGATTCGAAAGTCCGATCACCACAAACCAACCCATTCTGGATTCTTTATAAAATTATCCACCTTTTCTTAGATTACACCGACTTCTAATTAAATCATCTAACCCTCCGTATTTAGCCCAGAAAGCCGATCTGTCCGCTTCGGAACAGCAGCCTTCCAAATTTCATAACTTTTGATTTACTCAACCGAAATGCGTGTTCTCAGATCCTACGGAACCATTGGACAATTATCTACAACTTTCATGTAGATCAAAAACTCTAATTAAGCTATTTACTATTTTTACTCTACAGTCTACCAAAACAGCGCCGAAAGGCGACAACCCTAAAAACAGCGGCCTTCCGAAAATCATAACTCAAATTATACTAGTCCGATTGACATGATAAAATATGTTATAGAAAGATATCGAAATTATCTACAATTAACTAGTAGATGAGATTTCCAAAATTTGCCATTAAGATGCCCGAATAAATCGTACAACCGAGCAGCATAATAAACAAATCTATTAGTCGATACTTTGACTAAAAACTATAGAACCTCTCTAATTAATCTAGAAAAACAGAGAATACAAAATTTCAGATTGTCACCGACAAGAAATCGGATCTCTACTTATTTTATCATGCACGTACAAATATTCTACGGCCAAACTAATCAACCACTAATTAGTATTATCTAATTGATCTTCCATCAAAACCAAGACAGCATGCATCTCATAGAATAAGTCTGGAACTCAAAAGCACCTAATCAAATTGCCGGCCGAAGCTTGTGCAGCCTGATCTCCACGCGATGACGGGGCTTACACGGCCACTGCGGCTGTTAAAGAGTGGTATCAGCGAGGGCTCGGCACCGCACTGAAGCGGCAAGAATTCCAGTAGCGCGGCGCTTCGGCGCTACCGGCTCGCTGCTTGGGTGAAACAAAGAAGAACGCAGAGATGGCTTTGGCTGGACAAAGTCAAGCATAAGCAAAGAACGCCGAACGCACACACTGCTTTGCTTCCACTCGCAGCGCATGCAATAGCCGAATCCACGCAAGAACGCAGCAAAGACTCCACGCACGTGACGGCAAGACAAAGAAGGCAATTCGGCAGAGCGCAAGAAGAAAACGTGAGCGAAGGCGACGGCAAAGCGGCCGAAAGGAAGTGCAGCGCAGATTGGGAAAAATGGCTGGCGGTGGCGGCTTGGAAAATAGGATTAGGGTTTCTAAAAAAAAGATCAAAGATCTATTTATATAGCTCATATAAAATTCCGAAATAATCTATTTTCACAAATCCCTTTTATTTAATTACGCATAAGCCCTAAAGACGTTTTTAATTAATTATTTATTGATACTATTTAACTAATTACTCTCCGACCCCCTTAAGACGCGATTATTAATATTTATTTATTTTTCGGAGTATTACATAATGGGAGGGAGTAGACCAGCACGTTCCACACAGTTCATTACATTATATTTTCATTCATGGATTCAACTATGTTAATCTTTGATGAGATATGAACTGTAATAAGTAATGTTTAGACTTCATGTCATGTCATTCCATGATTAGTTCCTTGATTATTCACCATTGATGAATTGGTTATTTTCACCTCGTTACCATGGTATTGTTGTCTGATTAGAGGCATATTGAACCTTATTCCGTAATTTGATAGTATGTTGTATCTTTAGGTAGCATCTTGGCTTCCGAATAGCCAGGGTGTTACAGATAATGTCATGTTGACCAAATTTGGTAATTTTGTGGGCAATGGCTATTGTAGAGGAGGCATGTTCCACTTGTCTATTCCTGATTTCAATAATGTAAACATTTTAAATGTTTCCTATTGCAATAAAATTCATGATGTTTGGCATTTTCGTTTATGTCATATTAACTTTGAAGCCATTATGCGGTTAAGCAAAATGAGTTTACTTCAAAGTTATAATTATGAGAATGGTTCTAAGTGTAAAGTGTGTGTGCAAGCAAAGCAACCCGAAAACTTTTCATAGCGTTGAAGGGCGAAGCCCTTCTCCACTTGAGCTAATTCATTCTGATCATTTTGAGATGAATAGAATATTGACTAAAGGTGACAAACGATATTTTTAAACTCTCATAGATGATACGACTAAGAATTGCTACATTTACTTACTTAAGTTGAAACAAGAAGCACTAGAACATTTTAAAATCTTTAAAGCCAAAGTGAAAAATCAACTAGAAAAGAAAATCAAACGGTTAAGGTCGAACCGAGGTAGTGAATACGTCTCAAATGAATTGTCACAATACCGTAAACAAAATGGGATAATTCATAAAATTACTCCACTATACTCACCCCAATGGAATGGAATAGCCGAAAGGAAGAACTGAACTTTTGTGACTTAGTTAATGCCATGCTACAAAGTTCTGGTATGTCGGATAATTGTTGGGGTAAAGCAGTTCTCACAACTAATTATATCCTTAATAGGGTTCCGCCTAGCAATCAAGAGGAAACACCTTATGAAGGATGGAAGGGGAGAAAACTAACTTATCATTTCTTCGAACTTGGGGATGCCTTGCAAAAGTGCATGTGCCGTTACCGAAGAAAAGAAAACTTGTTCCGAAGACTGTTGATTGTGTCTTTCTAGGGTATGCTAAAAAATAGTACAGCTTATATATTTCAAGTGGTCAAATCCGAGGTGAGTGACATCGCTACAAATGTAATGATGGAATCCCGTAATGTGACTTTCTTTGAACATGTGTTCCCTATGAGACCAAATGAAGTCATTGATCCTAATGGTTCAGACGAACACTCTATTCTTCCCCAGAATTGGAGTTGAGGAGTAAGAAGCAGATGACTGAAAAGTCTCTTAGCGATGACTATGTCACTGTCGGGATCAAAAAATGCAATTCTGGACCCTCTATGTATAATTCACTAGTCTAAGATCAAGCTAGTACACATAGTGTCAACATAGATCAATATCATTCCACATAAGATAAATATAAGAATAAACAACTAATTTGATTAAATAAATAGCAATTGTGACTTTATGGCGGAATTTACAATTATTAAATCGCGCAAGACTGATAGTTAATAAAGAAACGATAGTGGAACGAAAGCAACCATTTCAGAGGCATATGCATCCCCGAATGTGGATTACTTGAAGGAGACAGTCCGCAGCGAGATAGATTCCATCATAGCTAACGGAATATGGAAGGTTATAGACCCCCCCCCCTATCTGGATACAAGGCAGTAAAGAAAGCGAAGACCTGATTGTACTATAGAAAAGTACAAGGCCCGTTTAGTGGCTAAGAGTTTCACAAAAAAAAGAGGGTGAATACTACTTTGACACATACTCTTCTGTGGCTCGTTTGCCCACAATTCAGGTGCTTTCAGCACTAGCTGCTGCATACAAACTCCAAGTATATCAAATGGATGTAAAGTTCGCTTTCCTAAATGAAGAGTTAGATGAGGAGATTTATATACAGCGGCCCGATGGTTTTGTGGTTGAAAGGCAAGAGAAGAAAGTATGTCGAT
The DNA here is from genome assembly GCA_036346395.1 of Hsuehochloa calcarea. Classification (NCBI taxonomy): domain Eukaryota; kingdom Viridiplantae; phylum Streptophyta; class Magnoliopsida; order Poales; family Poaceae; genus Hsuehochloa; species Hsuehochloa calcarea. The sequence continues at coordinate 9,343,544 of CM070596.1, read as the reverse complement.
TGATTAAATCCTTGTATGGTCTAAAGCAAGCTCTCAAGCAATGGCTTGAGAATTTTGATAGTACTATGACATCGGCCGATTTTTTTTGTGTAAACGAAGCTGATAAATGTGTCTACTATCGGTGGGGGGGGAAGGTGTCATTCTATGTCATACGTAGATGACATATTGCTTCTTGGGACCAACATAGATGCAATCAATAAAACAAAGTCTTCCCTCTCCCAGAATTTTGATATGAAAGACCTGGGTGAAGTTGATGTTATCTTAAACATCAAGCTGCTAAAGGATGAGAATGAGATCATTCTTTCACAATCCCATTATATGAAAAGGTCCTAACCATATTTGAATTCATAGACTGTAAGTCAGTGGCTACACCCTATTATCCAAATGTTAAGCTACATAAAAACACTAGACATGAAAAAGACTAACTTAAATATTCTTCAATAATTAGATCCTTAATGTATCTAACTAGTGCAACGAGACCTGACATCTTATATGTTGTAAGCAGATTGAGTTGTTATACGTCCAATCCAGGAGAAGATCATAGGATAGCACTAGAGAGGGTACTTAGGTATCTAAAGGGGATCACAAACTTGGGAATACATTATTCTGGTCATCAGGCAGTCTTGGAAGGATTCGGTGATTTTAACTGGATTAGTGACTCAGATGACATGAAGGCTACGAGTGGCTATGTTTTCGCTATAGCAGGTGGGGCTATTTCGTGGAAGTCTTCTAAACAGACTATCCTTACACGGTCCACCATGGAGGCTGAGTTGGTAGCACTTGACTCAGCGACTGTAGAGGCAAAATGGATTAGAGAACTACTTTCTGACCTACCTGTACTGGAAAAGTTAATTCCAGCTGTATTAACCTACTGTGATAACCAAATCATTTTGGTTAAGACGAAGAGCAGGAAGGACAATATGAAGCCCTTAAAACATATAAAGAGACGACTTAAGTCAGTAAGGCATGCAGAGAGATGGCGTTAATTTTGTGGAATACATCCAGTCTGAAAGGAACTTGGCATATCCTTTCACCAAAGGAATAGCGCGGAAGGCCATCTTTGCAGCATCAAAGGGAATGGGGCTCATACCCTTGTAAAGGCCCACATTGGTGGTAACCTATCCTAGTATATTGTAGATCATGTTAACTAAGATATAGGACAACAAATTATGTGGGATTAGAGAGCACATCTAAGGGTCCTATTAGTTGCAGTGCTCTTTCTGTATGGGAGATTGAGCAATAGCTCTGAATGAATTCGATACCTATATGGCATCGGGAATCGTCCTACAGGATTCCTTGAAGAATTCATCTACTTCAGTATGATCGTGATGTCACAATCAAAGGAAGATAATGGTACATTTTCTTAAATAATCATGAGCTAGATACGGGAATATGACTGTAATGTCCCAACCCGAGTGGGAAAAGGGCAAGCCTCCCAGTACAGATTGTAACTTGGGCAAAAACCCACACACCAAGGCATTGGATCAAGGTGAAGTCCTCCTTTGTCTGTGCGGAGTCGTATTACTTGTTGCTAGGCTTTAGGTTCAAACCCGCAAGGTACCTATCGTCGAACAGCTATATATTAAACAAGACTTTTGACCATCTTTTATTAAATTGATAAATTGGTGCAATTGTTGGATCTTTAAGGGCTATTTGGTAATCTCTCATTTTGAGAAAAGAAGAAATGGAAAAGGAAAAGGAAAATAGAGAGTGGGGCCCACCTGTTGGTTTGAGAAAGGGAGATATAAGGTTGGAGACTTTGTCTCCAACCCTATCCTGGCGGTAGCGTGGGGGGGGGCTTGGAGCTCCCGAGTGAGGCGGTGGCGTTGGAGGAGCGACTTGGCCCGAGATCTTCGGGCGTCGGCCGTTCGCAGCCACCGCGTCGCCCACTCCTCCTCTCCTCTTCTTAAGGTGGCCGACTTCTCCTCCTTCTTCACCTCGAAAAAATTGAGATTTCCCCTTTTGAGTGCTTCTTCTTCTCCAATTTTGGGCCTTGGTTTTGGGGGTTTTGGAGCTCTTGCGTCGCCGTGGTTGACGTGGCTCCGTCGGTGGTGAGCTCAGGACTTTCTTCTGTGCACATCCCACCGGTTTCCTTCTTGCACCCTATCCTCTATGGGTGTTCAGTGGGAACTTGGCACTTGTGTGATTGGAGCTCGTGTTGGTCAGCTTTGGCCTGATCTTGAGGTGCAAGGAGCATTTTATTTTCTGGTGATTAGTGCTCCCTGATTGCATTCGGACGGCGCACTGTGATTCGGTCTTATGCGGCATTCTCTGTACCTCATCTTCGCACACTGGTGTGTCTCGGTTTGTGAAGTTGGCATTGTATCTCCATCAACCTCGTCTGGTATTCGCAGCACAGCAGGGCGATTGGTTTTATGAGACAACGCAATCCACGTGCCTAGCCCGGTTCTACTCAGTGGCTTCGACTGCCATCCGCTTCTTGAGTTTTCTGGTTTTCTATTTTGCGCATCACTCTGCATATGTGTTGTACTAGTTGAAATCTAAAATTGTGATTAATTGGATTGATACTAGAACTGGAAGATATTGCTTAGTGATAATGTGCGCTCGGTTTAAATGCTCAATGAGGATAATCATCATATGCTAAAATTGGATTGATAGCTAGTTCAGAATTAAGCTCTAATTGTGTTGCTTACTGCTGTCATTTGATCTCTAGCTATTCAGTCTGTTACTTTTGGTTGTACTTAGTTGAACTAGATCATCTTGTATTGTGATCCTGATTTCTCATATGTTAGCCAAAAGGCTTTAGTGCTGACCTTGTGATCTCCTTTGCACTGTGAATTTATTAGTGTTTTGTTGGCTAATAGACTGAAATGTTGATTCTGTGATCCTTTTACATTGATGATCTTCTATTGACCGAAAGTATAAGTTGTTGTCTATTGTTTATGAGATCAAATTTGGATATGTTAATAAAGCATTCTTAAGAGCTCAAAGTTTGATTTTTTATTGTCATATCTAATTTGTGAAGAGTATATACAATAGCGGCGAGGAGGCCAAGATCTTATCTTATGCAGCCTGACATCTGAGAGCAAAACTAAAACAAATTAAATGTGAGTATTATTCTGATTTCTTTTGTTGTCAAGTTCTATCTTTTGAGCATTTTATTCTATTTAAATGATATGAAGATAATACATGCTTTTATGTTATTTTTATCATTTAAATGCTGCTAGAAATATGCTTTAATTTTGATAATTGTTGCTGGAATAAATTTTGAATTTTTGCTAAAACCGCTAATTTTACAACATCTCTTAGGGCTTGTTTGGGTGATGGGGGAGGAAACTCAGGGAATATTTCTCCTTGGAGGGATTTTGAAGGTAGATGGTGTTGTGGGCTTTGGTTAGGTACGGGTTCGAGGACCATAGGTAGGGCACTCGCCCTTGAACGGTTGGTCATACCACCGCTATGGCTCTGAGGTTTTGTTGAAGAGGAAGGTGAGAGACTAAAAACTTTTGTATTGATAATGTATATATTCTATCCCTTTTATAGGAGCGATTCGACTTGATCCGTAAGAAATAATCTATAAGAAAACTTATTAAACCAATAACATCTTTCCAACTATTGAAATAACATTCCTAATAGATAAGATATCATCCATAACAATAACTTGATAGATAAGTAATTTAACTATCTATCGGTGTGCTACAACTACTATGTGGATTCTATGGATACTATTCGCACACCTGCTAGCGCCCCACTAGGATCTTTGTCTATAACAGATGGAATTCCTCTCAAACCCATGGGGGCAATTTCCCTACCACCATTTGAAAGCGACAGTGATAAAAATCACTAACATTAAAAAAAAAAACAATAACAAAAATATTCAAGAAAAATCATAAATTAGAGACACCAACTTTTATAGCCAGGCCATGGCTTACCGGCCGAGCCTGACCCCAGATGCTGCAGTACTGCTAGTATGGAGATACAGTCAAATATGCTGGCCGGGTTGCTCACTTCGACCGCGCGCGCGCCTAGATCGATCGGGCGGGCTGTCCCTTCGCTGCTACCATACCAGGTAGTACAAAAAAAAAAAGTCGCTTCAATTAACAACTCGGCGCCGTCGCGGCGTCGTGGTTAATTAGTGGTCAATTAGTCCTCGTTGGATCGCGTTGTACTTTAGCAAAGCCACCTTTGAATGTACTATTATACTGTGCATTACGGCTGATAAAACTAGTAGTGTCGAGATTAAGCCGCATGTGGCGGACTGGCCGGAGGAAACAGCTCCTTCCTTAATGCCCTGTCTCGTGGATGATGCGGCCTTAAAGCAATGCAGTGATTCGCTTTCTGTGCTAAAAAAAAGGGGGGCTCTCCTTGATCCTGTTTCACTGAGCATGGGTCGAGAAATTTGCAACTTGTAAGGTTACTTCTATCGGCTTAATTGTAAGGTTGCACCATTTGACTCTCTCTCAACTTGCAAATTTAAACTGGTAATGGTAAGGCTATATCGCTTACTTCTTCTCATGTTCCTGAACTTGCACTTGTTAGCCTCTAATTGCTGCCTTTCTCCTGCACATCGGTGTCCCTTGGGGTCGCCGCAGCCTGCTACTCCTCTGCCCGTTTCCCGCTCGGTTCAACCTATCCTCGTGTGTCCTCCTTCTGTCCATGTCATCGGTGATGGAGCTTGAGCAAAAACTCGAGGGTGACCAAATATTAAAGCAAATTCAGAAGCACAATGCTGATCATTAAGTCCTGTGTGATGTACAGACTTGGCTCTTCGAGAGTCGGTTGTGCATCTATCGTCACCGCCGAACCCGGCCACGGTAAGCTCATGACGCACCAGCGTCTCGTCGCCTTGTCTGCTGCTTCCATACTTCACCGCCACATGATTAAAGTCGCTGCCTCGCTAAGTAATATCGTAACTAGTAGCAGGCAGCAACAATGAGCCTTCTAGATGGATTTGACCTAACTAAATTGGGCCAGATGTGAACTACATACATACTGTTAATTTTTTCTTCTGAAATGCTAGGGGGAAGGGGGAGGCACGGCCAGTTGGCCGATGCCATCCTCCATCCCTGCATGTCACCACCATGTGCACCCTGTGCAGCAGCAACTTCACCGTTCTCTTAGGGCATGTACAATAAGGTGACATTAGCCGTCTATAATTCTTGCTATGTAAGATTTTTATGATGTAGATGAGAGAGAAAGAAACCGTCTAGTATGCAACAAACTGACGAAGACTAAAATCTCTATTTATTACTTTAAATACATAATTAAAAGACCATATGTCTTCATGTCTGTAAACCCTAAGATTGACGACCCCCGTGGTCGTAAGTGTCGTAAACCCTAAGGCCAACGACCCCCGTGGTCGTAAGAGTCGTAACCCCTGAAGCTAATGACCTCTGTGATCATAAGGGTTCCAGATGTTACTAATGGGTACCCTGATCAGACAAGGTCCTGTACCTAGTTCTCGACCAGATAACTGCCCGTACAAGCAAAGAACTGACATCTATATTCAGCTCTAAGCACATCCCTTACCGTGTGATGAATAGAGCACATGTCATATTGGCTCCATACCACGCGACGCTTTATAATCCTAAGACACTAGCAACAAACTACCTTGCGGTTTAGTGTCTCACAGACATCAACCGCCGAATGGTTGATGCTTCGTCAACCATTGCCTCGCTCCGGCCAGTTGCAACACTTCCAACATACGTCTTCTCCAGGAGTAACTACTGCCCTTCAAAGGTTATTTAAGGGTGGAGCACGGAGGAACGGAGAGAGGAGATTGGAGCACAGCAATCAGTGTTAGATTCATGTTCCAAGTCTGATTCAATAGCATAGCAAGCATTGCGCTCAGTGTAATTAGGATTAGTCCACTGTCTTATCAAGGGCACCCCCTGTAAATGATCCAATTCATAGCAATAAAGAGCAATCTCATCATCTTCCTAGAACTCCTTGTCATTTTTCTCTGTTTTATTTTATAAGATCGGCGACTCGATCGTCAACACAGACGATCTATAAAACCCTTATAGACAATACAAAACACCATTGTATAAGTTGTTGTCTATAACAAATAATTTTTTAAGCAAAAATTAAAAGATTATGCCGTCTCGTATGGACAACTTAATAAACAACTCATTGTACGAGCTATTTCAGCCCTTCCACTACATTAAAAACAAGCCTATCTTACTGTATCTAGGAACTTGGCTCGTCTATTTTCGTCCTTTTCCCTTTGCTTTTGTGCTTCTTTTGGCTAAAGCCAATCCCCAAAAAACTGTCATTCCCCACGACCAAAGCCAACCCAGCTCACTGGCCTGTTTCTAACACCCCCAGCCAGCACCACCGACACCTCTCGCCGGCCCCATTTGCCGCACCCGACAATGATGGGCTCATACCACACTCCGCACTGTTAATCCTTCCATATCTCTTACCATGCATGGCATCCTACACCAATAATTCCGTTCTTTTTAACTGTCCTTGGGATTAGTCCAGCTTTGACATGGATGGTTTAGTTTTTAACCGGAGAATTCATTGCGTACGTAGTGCATCCAAAACCCTACATGTGCCTCGCCTCCTTTTATAAACCCCTTCTCACTCACACACACTCACTCCAGTCCACCCCCAAAGCTAGCTAGCTAGCTCCCAGCTTGCTTAGCACCGGCCAGTAGCTAGCATTGCCTCATCCGGCCCGGGAATCGATTCGATGGATGCGGCGCTGCCGGAGGCGTGGTCGCAGGTGCGGGCGCCGGTGATCGTGCCGCTGCTGCGGGTGGCGGTGGCGGTGTGCCTAGGCATGTCGGTGCTGCTGTTCGTGGAGCGGCTGTACATGGCGGTGGTCATCACCGGGGTGAAGCTGCTCGGCCGCCGGCCGGAGCGCCGGTACAGGTGCGACCCCATCGGCGACGACGACCCCGAGCTCGGCAGCGCCGCCTTCCCCGTCGTCCTCGTGCAGATCCCGATGTTCAACGAGCGGGAGGTAGTCACATTCCACTCCATTGCCAGGCTCTAGCTCTCTTCTTGGTTCTGGCAGGGTTTAGAGTGTTTTTTTTTTAATGTGCGCGCGGCATGCATACGTGTAGGTTTATCAGCTGTCGATCGGGGCGGTGTGCGGGCTGTCGTGGCCGTCGGATCGGCTGGTGGTGCAGGTGCTGGACGACTCCACGGACCCTGTCATTAAGGTAGGATCCATCTTGTTCTTGGTTGTTGTGGAGTTAATAGTCGTGTACTAGCTAGGCTAGTAATTATATATGCGTAGGGCTGCGTGCTCAAGCTCGTTTCAACAGTCGACCACGAGCCAGGAGGACGGCTTGGCTCAAAAGACTGTTCGAGTCAGCTCGCGAGTCAGGAGCAGGCGGTATTCATTCATTCTGCATTCATTCACAAGACAATTTACTATTCATCACATAACATCTACAAAAACTGCATTCATTTACAAGACAATCCAATCCTCACAACCAAAGAGTATTCGCCAACCAAATCCATCCTTGAATAGTGGATGAATCGGATCTGGGGTGGGGCAAGAGGATGCGGATTGCACGGCCATGGAAGAAGCAAAAGGGCGCTGCTGGGGTGAGGTGCAGGCGGAGGAGAGCAGGGATCTCGCCGGCGTCGGGGCAGCTCTGCGAGGCGACGGTGTGGTCAGAACTCGGAGGCGGCGGCGAGGGCGTCGGGCACTCCGCGAGGCGACATCATGGTCGAAGGCGGCGGCGAGGGCGTCGAGGCAGCTCCGCGAGGCGACGACGTGGGCGGAGACGGCAGCAAGGGTAGCCCCGCGAAGGTATCGGGAACGGAAGGATGGGGTGGGGAAAGAGGGTCGGCCGATCGGGATGGATGGGGTGGGGTGGGGAAATTGGAATTGGGTATTGGGAGCAGGTGGGAGGTGGGGAATTTTGGGGATGGATGGGGAATGACCGAATGGGCTTAGCGACTGCGTAGTCAACACTCAGAAGGTACAAACCAAGTTGGCTCACGGGCCGGCTCAAGATCGGCTCGATTTTTTCCCGAGCCAAATATGAGGCTCGGCTCGGATCGAAATTTCACGAACTCGAGGCGAGACGGCTCGCGAACCTCGAGCTATTTATTCAATCCTATATATACGTGGCCTCATGTTTACCCCTCTCTGTTAAAAAAATTATTTACCTGTCGATCTCCCTCTTAAAAGAATATTTACTGTTGGTGGCAATGTAGTACGTCATCCATACGCACTTCGTACGTAGATAGCACCGGGCTAGCTTTCTCTTTCTTTTTTTTTTTTACTTTTCTTTCTTCTTTTGTTCCAAGAGAGATAGCCGTGACACCGGGCATTCTGCTCTGCCAGACTCCGACCAGGCTTATCTTTTGGGCACGTTACAAGCGCACGCCGTACAGGGGTAGGTTCCTGCCGGCCCCCCCAGCCACAACCGACAAGTGGATAACCGTGCCTTCTTCTGCTCCATCTTGGCCTTGCTTATTAGACTTTGGTGATTAGTATTGCTGCGGTTTTAGCATAAGCATTTCTAATCTGAGAAAATGAAGGATTTTCGTTGGCGCTTCAGATTCTCTTGCACATGGCCCAGCGAGACATCGAGCGGTAAATTCTGAAATGCCAACGAATAAAGCGGCAAATTCTGAATCGGACTATAATTTTTGCTACTTTCGTAGTAGTACTAGATAGGCAAAATACAGCAGGGAGTAGAAAGTTAATTTTGTTGCACCGTCCATTCCGCGACTGTAGCAGTGAAAACTCGCCTGTTGTCAGCGTTAGGCCCCCGGGACCGATGGGAGCTGAAGCTGTTACAGTAGTAAAATCTTATCGGCTGTCAGAGTTAGCGGCGAGATCAGTGGGAGCAAGGTGTCGGCTGTCCCTAGGAGCATGTGCGGGGGGAGGTGCAAGCCACGTTATAAATGACTATTTAAGCTGGTCTCGCAATAAAAAAACATCGCGCGTGAAGCAACGCTTGGACGAACGAAAGTCGTCGTCGAGCTAGCCTAGAGAAACACTGAACTCGGTGTCATTAATCTGGGCTAGCTAGGCCCAGGCTAGGCCACTGGTCTAGTTCTTATTTTGTTAGTTTTTTTTTTGGGTAGGGTGTGGTAATCAACGAGGCTTCAATATAAAAACGTGCATAGCACTCTCTCCTGTTTCTAATATAGTGATAAGTTTTGATCGTTGACCAGGTTTTTATAATTATACATTATATACCAATTTCGTGCTGCAGACCTTGATATCTCTCTACATATTTATGGGCTAAACTTAAAAGAATGTTTGACCGACGCAAATTCTAAAACGATTAATTTGCATTTGAAGCTACTAATCATGCATGTTTTACTACATCATACGAAGTGTTTTTCGGTGGCTATATATGTATACTTGAAAATTAAGCTAGAGTTTAGCCACAATTTACAGCCGACGACCAGCTAGTCATTCAGGATTATGCATGCTTATCGATGATCCACGACAATTGACTAGTCCGCCGGTTTGCATGTAGGAGCTGGTGCGGATGGAGTGCGAGCGGTGGGCGCACAAGGGGCTGAACATCACGTACCAGATCCGGGAGAACCGCAAGGGGTACAAGGCCGGCGCGCTCAAGGAGGGCATGAAGCACGGCTACGTGCGCGGCTGCGACTTCGCGGCCATCTTCGACGCCGACTTCCAGCCGGACCCCGACTTCCTCCGCCGCACCATCCCCTTCCTCATGCACAACCCGGAGATCGCCCTCGTCCAGGCGCGCTGGAGGTTCGGTAAGCGCCCTATGCGTATGAGCATATAAAACATCTTCTACCTAATTTTTATTTTTATTTTTTGGGCCTGTGATTACCGGGAAGGCGTAGACACACCACCAGCACGCGCATCGCACACGTGTCTCCTTACCGCACGCGGACCTAGGATAAATTTACAACTTTACAGAATTCCTACTGGAATGGTACCTTAGCGAGAGGGTGATCGATCCGTCCTCTTGGATTTAGGTTATATGTAGAGAAAATGTTTTGTTTTCTTCTGCCAAGACAAAGAGGGTTTTAGTCTAGGAATCAGGATTCCTAGTTCCCATGTTTGGAAGCGAGCGAGCTTAGCGTGTTTGGAAGCGAGCGAGCTTAATTAGGATGCGTCCGAGTCCAACCGACCCATCTCTTGTCTCGAACAAAGCAAAGCAAAAAAAAACACTGGAAATCGGACAGCTGAGGTTTGGATTTGGATCGGATCTTTATAGTGATATGAACCACCCAGTCCGGATCTAGACCATTTAAAGCTGGTTGTAGCGGCTGGGATCGATGTTAGGATATGCAAATTAAGCCGTCGTCGTACGTGTAACACGCGGCATGAGATGGTCGAGATGAATGAATGAATGAATGAATAAAGCCCTCCTGACGGGACACACGCTAGTACCTTGCACGGCTTCTCGTTGATCGAGGTTCGCTCGTCCGGTCGCACGCGCAATCTTCGTTACTCGACCAGCTGGTACATGCAATCTCCACGGCCGTCGTCGGCCGGATGGATGCAGTAGCTGCAGCGCCGGCTCCGCGCGAGAGCGTGCTGGATGCGGATGATGTCTTCACCGTCGGCACGGGCGCGCTTGCCGGAAGGAGGTGATCCCACCGCTGTCGTCGTCGGTCGTCGGTGACACCGGATGGATCGGCCTGGACGTCGTCGGTGATCTGCAGCAATTATGTGTGGCTTCTGCTCTTTGGCTTGCTGAATTTCTGCAGTTTTTTTGCCCCCTCCTTAAAGCGGGACAGTGTTGGCTAGTGTAGCCTTACAGTTACACCTACGCGATCAGATCCTAAAAATTCGTAATGAAAAATCTGTAGAATCAGCCTAGCTAATCCTGTGGTTGGTAAGAGTCGAACTCTAGCCACCATCTGCGATACCAAGATGCCATGTCGGTTGATCAAACGGTTGGCCTATGGTTACTATTTTGTCGATACGCTGCATTTGATTGAAAATATCGTCTACACCAGAAAACACTATTATATGTACTATGAAATATCTCTAGAATAATTGACCAGTAAACACGAGAAACATGGCAAGAGCTTAACTTACTAACTCCATAATATATGTCCAATTCCAATCATACGCGGAATCTGTCCCAAAACTCCAGAAGCTGTGTCCTGATCCTGACTCCGCGGTAACAGTAGGCTAGCTCACGGTTATGTGGGCCACCAGACTCGCTCGGCAAATTTTCGCGTCCACGTGGTGTGGCCCGCCGGTGCATGACTTGTGGGCCCAATGCCGGTGATCCAGAAACGTAGGCGTGGGCCCCACTGGCCATGACTTGCTGTCACTGCTGCAGTGCAAGTGCAGGCCTTGCCTTTGATGATGTGCCCTAAAGCTCAAGCTTGGCCCTCTCGAACAATAATTGAAAAATAGCAAACTATAGTCATGGAGCTGCAATCATCAGTGGAGTATCTGAGATTCTCAAGAGTTTACATGCTGCCATGCATCCGTGACCTCTTTGGCGTATTTGTGAGGAGGTAGCCGGGGGGGTTCGATGTATGGTGGAGAACCGAAGATATAATAGCTCCGGCTCGCTTGAAGTCTCTAAGTCTGTTGGAACGACTTTATATACGAGGAGAAGTGTCGATATCTGAATGGGATGTCGGAAGCCTTAGCTAATATTTTAAAACTTCGAGGTAAACTGGTAGATGTGCAAGTCAAGCGCATCGATTTGGAAATCTGGAATGGAACCAAATTAGCAGAACGTGACTCCAATTCTGACTCAGCTTGTCATCCGGTGCCTGTGCTTCATTGTGCCATGATCCCTTTCTCTGGCTGCATTCTCTGTAACTTCAAGATTTACTTTTCAAGCGTCAGTGTGCCCACATTGTTTGGTCCATTTGCTTATTGGGCACTGCCCAAGGCCCCCAAGCTACTGTTATGTCTCGTAGTACAAGTAAGAGAACAAAACCTGTTTAAAATGTGTTCTAAAAAAATGTTGAAAATGATAGGAAAAAATACAGAGTACCACGCACAGTTGGACACTTCCTCCTCCACAACAGTGTAGCTATATAGGTCAAGTGCAGCAGTAAAATATTACTCTGGTTAACCGAACTGTATATGAAGTTTTTAGCAACTCTCCGTATTTTTACCAAACTTTTTTTCATGGGTTAGAGCATGGCTATGTGATCTATCTGTGAATATTCTTTCCTGTTCTCTTTCTTGTAAATTTCTAATGATAGACAGTTTAGTTGTCACATGTTTTCGTGGTAACTATCATGATGATGATGTTGTCTTTGCCGTTGTGTTGGTGGTGATCAGTGAATGCAGATGAATGCTTGATGACAAGGATGCAGGAGATGTCCTTGGATTACCACTTCACAGTGGAGCAAGAAGTGAGCTCCTCCGTTTGTGCATTCTTCGGCTTCAATGGTAAGCTTCACCCAGTTCTTCACAGTTCTTTACTAAGGTTTCTGGTTTCAGCTTCTAGCATAGCACCGGCATTCGGCATTTGAATTTTATCCATAACATCTGATTCAATACTTCTTCACGCAGGAACTGCCGGTGTGTGGCGCATTTCTGCGGTGAATGAAGCAGGAGGCTGGAAGGACAGGACCACAGTGGAAGACATGGATCTGGCTATCCGGGCGAGCCTCAAGGGATGGAAGTTTGTCTACCTCGGTGACGTTCAGGTACATATCAATCATACATATCAATCACGCACGCCATCAATTTCAGATAGCATCCAATGCATCCTTTTTGCAGATAGCATCAAGGCATCCTTTTTGTTAGAATAGGAGTTAGAATAGATATTCTTTTGTATTTTCATATCTGCCTTTTGTATTGCTTTATTTGTATATGGTATGCACTTCTTGTACTCCTATATATATTGCTCATTGTGTCTCTTCAATATACATAAAATATTTATAACATGGTATCAGAGTAAAGTTAAGGTTTCTTACCGTAGCCGCCGCCTCTTAGCCTCTACTTGCCTCCGCTGCCACTGCCCCTGGGAGGACCGATCTCTGTCAGCGTTGGCTTCTTAGTGCTGAAGCCTCCGCATCCTCCGCCGCCGCGTTGCCTATCTCTCTGGTTCAATCTGGATTTCCACCTCGCCGACGACTCCAAGCTCTCCCTCGCACCGTTGGGGCCGCCACCATCCCGATCCGATCTGGATCGGGCCGGCCAACACTTGCGCTACCTCCCGTGCTTCAAGCTGTCTCTGGATCCACGCCGCTGCTCCAGACCTGGCCGCCTCGGCTCCCCTTGATCGGGCCGCCACTGCCTCGGACTTCCTGCCGCCGAGGAGCACGTCGGGGATGACTTTGAGCTCCTTGCGCTTCTTGGACTTGGTGATCTTCTGGATCGTCTTGGGGTTGGTGACCCGCTGGAGCTTGGTGGTGCCCGTGTGCATCACGTTCTTCTTCTTGCGCTTCTCCCGCTGCTTCCGCTTCGTGAGCACCATGCCGGATCTCCTCCTTGAGCTCCGCCACGCGCATCTGGTAGGCACGCTTCAGGGACATTTCCCGCGCGCGCTGCTTCAGCGGGGTCGGCGGGTGCTGCTTTTGCCAGAGGCGCTAGCGCTGTTATCAAATCGAAGAGACGTTGTTGTGCTACTTGGAGCATCATGTGAAGTCAAGAAGACCAGGGTGCTGCTGTTCTGCACCCACATGAAGATAACAGGAGCAGCTTTGCCTTCGTGCGTGATGATTGCTCCAGGAAAGTCATGTCGAATCACGTTAAGAACAGGGACAGAGAGTCCCACGGAGAAAGCAACGTCGATACGCAAAGATCAACGGGTCTCATGGCACAAGCGATTTTTTCTCTGTAGCTTCTCTAGAGAAACAAAGAATGGGTCTTCTGCTGCTGCCAGTATTTGCTGCTAATTAGTCTTTTATCTTATTTTGTATTATTTCTTCCGCTGCGTCCATCCAAGTTAGTACCACTCTATCTTTGAGTTTGTCTAAGCCATGCAGTCCACAAATTTATTGTCAGTCATAGAAGTATAGGAATTCCCTTATGCATGGCAACAGTTGACCCGCTCGCCTTCTTTCTGAGTCGCGTGCAGATCATAGAAGTCATTATGATGCCGCCGCTTCTCTTTTAGCTGCCGCCCCAAGCTTCTAAGGCCGCCACGCTTCTTCTGCGCCGTCGTCATTTTGGGCTTCGATCTGCGTTGTCATGTTTTCACCTATTCCTATTCGGTTTGATTTGACAGCTCTCTCTATTCATATCGGTTTCTTCTTCTTCTTCGTCGTGTTGCTGCGGTCGACTTTCTCAGCCCCTTGCACCTTGTACTTTATGGGTTGTTGCACGACCCTACATGGGAGAAGATATTTTGATACTCGATATATTTTCCAAGAGCTGCATGCTACGACGACATTATCAAGACTCGGACTTTGGATTTTTTTTTCTCTCCATATTTTAGTGTTAACTCTTTTCCAAATGCAATGTTATTGCATAAGCCTTGCATTTGAGGGGGGTGTTAGAATAGGAGTTAGAATAGGGATTGTTTTGTATTTCCTTATCTACCTTTTGTATTGTCTTATCTGTATATGACAAACTCCTCTTGTACTACTATATATATTGCTCATTGGTCATCTTCAATATATACACAATATTCATTACACTTTTGAACTACTCTTACATTACATTCTTCTTTTGAGACAATAATACATTCATACTGCCCAAGAGAAAAATGAAGTTAACCAACAGGTGTGACGTTTTCAGGTTAAAAGTGAACTGCCGAGTACTTTCAAAGCTTTTCGGTTTCAGCAGCACAGGTGGTCATGTGGACCGGCAAACCTATTCAGGAAAATGCTGATGGAGATTGTCAGAAATAAGGTCTCTCCAAACATAGTGCAGTCGATCAAATTCACAAAATTCAGTTAAGTAGCAAGTGTTGCTAACTCGCATACTATTGATCCTGGTGCAGAAAGTGACAATCTGGAAGAAAATTCATGTCATCTACAACTTCTTCTTGGTGCGCAAGATTGTTGCGCACATTGTGACCTTCACGTTCTACTGCATAGTTATCCCAGCAACTATCTTTGTCCCTGAGGTGAAGATACCAAAGTGGGGTTGTGTCTACATTCCCACAATCATCACCCTTCTCAATTCTGTCGGAACTCCCAGGTGAAAATCTAGTAAACTTCCCAATGCCAATGAAATATGATCCTCTAGTAATTCTCCTTTGGTGATCAATGATATATGATCAAACTGCGTGTTTACTTAACCCAAAGGCATCAATTTTTGCAGGTCTTTTCACTTGCTTTTCTTCTGGATCCTCTTTGAGAATGTCATGTCGCTACATAGAACAAAGGCCACATTGATTGGCTTGTTAGAGGCAGGCAGGGCGAACGAATGGGTCGTCACAGAGAAGCTCGGCAACGCTCTGAAGATGAAATCGTCTGGTAAAGCAGCCAAGAAATCATTCATGAGGATATGGGAGAGGTACTGAACAAACAAAATATATTCTGCAATCTTCACACTATTTCTCAACTCTTGTAACTAATTCACAGTAACAAATCTCAGGTTAAACGTTACGGAGCTCGGTGTGGGAGCCTTCCTCTTCTCCTGTGGATGGTACGAACTTGCGTTTGGGAAGGACCATTTCTTCATATACCTCTTCTTCCAGTCAATGGCGTTCTTCATCGTTGGTATCGGCTATGTTGGCACAATCGTCCCTCAGTCATAACAGAAGCATATATGTTGAGTTCATCCGCCTTCAATTCGCAATGTCTTTATCCGTTTTTTAAAAATCGCAATGTCTTCAGAAAGTGTAGTACTGCATAACAAGTTTGAAGTAAAGATCATGCAGTCTTTTCTCATTTCTCTCTCTGTTTTTTCTTTCTTTTTGGGGAGACTGATCATGCAGCCTTCTCTTGTATGTGCTACTGTAAAAAAAAGCGCAGTGTAAGGTCGCTGCAGGAAGCCTAGACATTGGTGTCATCTGGGCAGGAATATTGTGGTGTTTTTTGCTTGTAGCAATTAAGTGCCGTGATTAAGGGGAGCAGGATGACTGCTTCCAAGTTCAATGTTATAACATACAAAACAAAAAAGAGGTTCAGACATGTGTTGAACAAAATCAAAATTCTCAGCCTTCTCTTGTATGCCACTACTTTTGACATGTGCTGAATGAACAAAGTTCCCTCATGCCACTACATTAGACTTGGAAAATGAACCCAGTGCTAGAACTAGCGTTGAATGAACAAAGTTCTCTCTCTTTCTCCTCTTCCTCTCCCTCTCGGCGGCTCATCCTCCCGAGCCTCGCCGCGCCGCTGCACCGGAGTCCAGAGAGAGAGAGAGAGAGAGAGGAGGAGGAGGAGGAGGAGGAGGAGAGTACATGTAGCTGCATGCATTCGTAGCTTTGCATTTTCGGTATTTACGCCACAACTATCCCAAGAAAAAGTGGGCGAGGACAGGATGAGCGGTGGACTCTCGAGATAGTTGAAGGGGGTAATTAATACAGTTATTTACCCCAAGAAAATAAATACCCAATGCGCATATGCAGATCTAGTTCGTGTACGGAATGCTCTCGCGCTCTACTACTTTTGAGGACCGAGATAATTTTGTCCAGCTTTATTAGGAAGGAATCAATCTTTCAGCCTACTGGGACGCTGGGATACCAGTAATTAGCTACCTCGGAACTATAATCCCAGCTATGTATCGTACCGTCGGGATTGTACTACGGTTGTGTCTGCCTCATGATCAATCCTCGTCTTGCTTTACATCTTGCAGCATGTCTAATCAAGTACCCCAGTCCACCTGAACTCCATTTTCATCTACCTTGGATTTCTTATCGAAATCTGTCCAAACTCCCGATGTACTAGACCTAGATATCTTTGCTTCGGTGCTTGCATACGCAGAGGCATTCGTAGAGCCTGATGATGGTATAGCTTGCTCTCCCATTTGAGTTGGAGGCACAACATTCTCGAAGAATGCAAGATCCTCTAGTGAAATTCCAAAACCAGCAATAGAAAAATTATCGTAATTTTCCATATAAAAAACGGCATATCGAAAATTATACTATTATTTATTTCACCTTAGCATAACAAATAAGAACAATAAAATCTACAAAAAAAACAATATTGTTACCTCTTTTCTTGAATGCATCTGGACTTCGAAGTTTTGAATATTTGGCAAAAAAAAAAATTCAAATTTTGCTAAATTACCACAAAAGAGATCTAAATTTTCACAATAGAATTCAGAGAAGAGAATGAAGGTTGGATGGTGGACAAATGAGGGTGGGTATGCTGCCTATTTATAAAAAATATTTTAAGATTTTTTTTTATTTCCTTGTATTTCTTAAACCCCCTAACGGCTAAAAGCGACTACAAAATCAAAATTCGATCGTTACCGTGCCTAACGGTCCTAACAGTGCTTAACAGGCCTAATACTGCCTAACGAGTCATGTCGTGTCGTGTTATGCCTATTGTTTGATGCGGCTCAAGACCCTACTACCACATTAATTGATTTGTATGAACGGATCAGAACTACTACTGATGTTATTTCTAATTTAATTGAAGAAAAGAGATAGAGAGGAAAAGAGTTGAGTTATGAATTGAAAACACGTGTGTGTTTCGGCCGTGTGCTCTTAGGGTTTATCCCTGTATCGTGAGTGTTCTTGAGGAATTCATCGAGGGTTCTACTTCAGATGCGTGGGATTCAGCTGTGGTGTCGATTTTCATCTGCTGGATCAATTGATCATATATCTTTCGTCCACGTGCTATGGTGTACATGGGTAGAGGAATTCTATCTAGGGTTTCGGTTCTAAGCTACCAAAACCATCTATCAGAATTTATATGATTCGATCTTCTAATTCGTGATCAATCCCTTCTTCACTATTTGGGAGAGTCCGGCTGATCGCTTCTACTTCGGGGTCCTGCTAATCTAGGGTGATTCAATCACTTATCAAGCTCGTTACTATGCTACGAAAGTTGTGTTACTGCACGAAAGACGTAACGTTACTAATCCATAGCCAGAGTATTACTGCACGCTAGTCGGAGTGTTACTACACGCAAGACATTGTGTTACTACATGAACGCATGAGTGTTACTGCACTTTTACTGTTGTTCCACTGCGAAAGATCGGGCAACCTACAAGATTTAATCTCATCTTGAGGTTCGATCTACATTAGTTAGTATTAGAGCTTTTGTTGCTCACAACTAGAGGATGATGATGATGATGCTAGATGATAGGCGGTGTTGAGGCTATTGGCGCGCATCCTGTTGCTATTTGTCGAGAGCACTCTGAAGGATTACTGGAAGTGGGTGGAAGATCTGGAAGACTTTTTCCAGGGCTGGAACCTCTCTTCTAGTAAGAAGATGAGACTAACCAAGACGGCGATGATCGACGACGCTACAATGGTGGATTGACATGAAATGGAATCAGGGTCGACAAGGCGAACTGTTCGCACCACGTGGGAAGAGATGAAGGTGTTGACGCAATGTCAATTCACACATCATTGTAATACCCCGGAAGTGAATTGGCTTATTAGAAGAAGTTTCGGAAGAGGGAGCTAATCGGAAAATCAGAATTTATCTTTTCTCGGAGAGTTTTCTGTGTTTTCACGGCAACCTGGGCTTTGGGCCACAGCCAAAGTGGCCCAAGGAGGGCCAGCCAGGGGGGTGCCTTCCCCCCCCCCAAACCCTAGCCGCCACCCCCCTCCTCTCCTCCCCTCTCATTCCAAGCTGCCACCCCCTCCACTCCCTCCCCTTTGGCCGCCACTTCCTCCTCCTCCAACCGGCGCCATTGCTGCTCCTTGACACCATCTCACTGCTGTGGTGCCGCCTCCAGTGTTCCTCGGTGGTGCTTCTCAAGGATCCCTCCGAAGTTGCCTCCTCCCACCGTCGTCACCGGCCGATCGTCGTCGTCGTTCTTGGCCGGCCTTGGAAGAGAGGAAGAAGGGGAAGGGAGGGAGGTCTTCGGGAGGCGGTTCAACGTCCTCCTACGGGTCTACAAGGGTAACGAGGACTCCCATTTGCTGTTTGATTCATGAAGGATGAGCAATCGATTCGATTTGTTTGGATAGTTTTGCCTCTGTTATTAGATCTATTTTGTCCAGTGGGTTGTGCGCCCCGTTTCGGTATCTTAGAAGAAGAATCTGGTATTTTCATCTCCTAAAGTATTGTATCCCTGGTTTTTATCTTTCCATAGCCACTGAGATCACGAGATTCCGCTTTACGGTTTAGGAGATATGAATTATTATTTGCGCGATGTTCTGTCTGTCTGACGAGAAGGAACTGTCTGTTTGTTCCTTTATTTTGACCTAGTTAATGTAAGATTCAGGACTTCCACCCAACTAGGTTTTTGTAGAATTTTTAATAATATTTCCAGATTCATAAATAACACCTCCATTGGATCTGTATAGTGAACGTTATGCCATGTTCTTTACTACTGATCTATAGTCTGGACAGATGTCTGTAATACGTTTTCAACTGCTGGTTAGCCGATTGTCTTGGCAGAATTAGTGAACCTTGTCAACTACAGTTTCGTAGCCTAGTTCGTTAAGATTCATTGAGCACTGGTTTCACGTCATTCCGAGTTACAGATATTTAATTATGATTTTTCTCGTACTGCTGCCCAGTAAAGCTGTAAGTTGGCTGAATAGTTTTATTGTCTGTTTGATCCCGTTGATTATATTGGATGATTAGAGGGTTAGGGTAAGACACTTGTGGCTATGTCAACCCTTGTTATCCTTATTCCGAATATATGTTTGTGTAGGCGGTGAGGCGGTGAGTGGAGGCGCACGTTCGTTGCCTTCGAACACGTCACAGCGCGAAAGGCAAGTACCTTGTTTGATTCTATTGAATGTTGATAATTGAATGTGGATGTAATGCTAGACTTGCTAGTCATATTCATATGCTGAGTATTATTCTTCCTTTTCATGTGATAAAAGCTCATTTCATGTCATCCATTCTATTCGTGCCATGTTTTCGTTGTGACCACGGGAGTGGAAATCATAAGACCTATCAATTCCAGAATGGGCATGTAAGTTCCACCACTCCAATATGGGCAATCTTGGACACCCGTATGAAACGTTCTTCATACGGTATTTGGGTCCCCGGACTTTGTTTAGTACGGGCTTAAGTGAACACCGACGGGTGTATCACTCGTTATACCGGTATAAGTTGTTGAGCAGTCCATTCCTTTCAATGCACCCATTCATTCCATTCATACTCATAAGTGTTTAGAGATAAGTTCATCCTTTGTATTGAGATTGAATAGTTCATAACCTTGAATGTTCAATTGTTTACTGTACTTGCTGAGTTTCGACTCATTCTTGTTTTCTTTATTTATTTAGGTGATCGTTGATGATGACTCTATTGGGAGGGAATAGACCTGCACGTACCACACAGTTCACTACAATTTACTTTCATTAATAGTGTCGAGTATGTCTTTCAGTTGTTAATTGAGGAACTGTAATAAATAAGTTTACTACTGCATGATATTTATCTCCACGTTATGTTTTCTTATTAAATGATGCCAGTGGATCACTTGAATTATTTATTGATTATGTTTGATGAATTCATCTTTATTCCTGCCATGCTACTATTAAAGTTGGTCCCTTTAGGTACTTAGACGAGTTTAAGTTTAAATTCTTCCACAATTTGGTTGTATGTTAGTCCTTTAGGTAACATCTTGGCTTCCAAATAGCCAGGGTGTTTCAGTTGGTATCAGAGCGGGCTTTAGGTCCGTGGATAATTCAAATATCTTAAAGTTGACATATTGTGCACAGTAGGAGGGGTTGGGTAATTCAATGCTTCCGTATTTCTATTGATGTGACTCGATTAACGAGCCGTTGTTGAATTATTTTATGCTATATTGTTGTTAGTCTATGATCTGCTATGATCTACTACACCTATGAATATACTCTATGATTACTATGTGATGACCTTATATTCAAAATTGATTATCTTGGCTATGCGTATTGGTAGCGGACGTTGAGAAGTTGAGTTCGTGGTTGTTGTCCTGGGTTTTGCCCGGCTACACCACTGTTCGTGGCATGAAAATAGAGAATTTCTTACCCCTGTTCCATAGTTCTGTGTTGAGCATGAGTTCTTCGATGAAGTTGTTGTCGTCCTTGAGCTTGTATTTGGTCTCTGGGTTGTAGTTCCTTTGCAGTTGATGAACTTCTTTTGAACGGTGGTTATAATGAAGTGGGCAAGCTCCATTTGGTCTCTATTTGTTCTTTGGAATAAATATTGTTCTTCCAACTAATGTGATATTTCTGCTACTTGTGAATGTAGTTAATTTGTAGGACTGATCTTTTCACGGAAATTCTGTTTTATCCTCTGTTGGGAGATGCAACGCATTTGTTCGCTTGGAATTTTGGGCAGTGGAAGGTTTCTTTTGCAGGTTCTTTATTAAGTGGGTGCTTTGACCTTGCATATTTCTTTTGGGTTAATTTGAGAGATTAAGTTTAATGCCTCTCTTATGAGCAAGAATATGTTAAAAACATGTAGTGATGTATTGTCATTCTTATCCAAGAGGTTTAAATTAAAAGAATTATTTGGTATGGTAGGAATTATCAGTTTGGGTTAATAGCTTGGTGCAAACCAATGATTCTTAGTTAATGTTTTCAAAAGTGAAGTTAATTTTGCCTTGGTAAATATTAATCTTGAATCTGTCTCCTATTTGGATACCTGAAGAATTTGTACAAATGCTAGATTCATCTGATTTTGCCATGCTAAATTGTTGTTATATGTATGAAGAAATGGACGAGGATTATTCTATTGACTTACCAAAAATCTTGTCCTATAAGTATTCCATTGTTGAAGTTTAAAGATATTTCATTCTAATTTCTGAACAAAGGTAGTACTATGAATGCTTCCATGATTAGATAATCATCGGTTGTTAGTAGTAATGGTTAGAGTGCTTTTGGCATGTGCTAAATTGGTGTTGAGCGTCAGTAATGGTTAAATGGGCGAAATCTCTTAAGTGACTTAAACTACTGTGCTTTATGAGATTGTCTCAACTTTGTGGCTTTCGCACTAGGTTTCTTTTCTAGAATGAATTGTTATTACCATCTTACATGATGATGGAAATGGTATGACACGATTTGTTGTGTTTCTTTTGGAAGATTTATTGATGTTGGTTCTTCTATAGAGAAAGGGTTTCTATCGCTTCTCATGATATCTCTTAAATGAAAATATTTCAAAAGTTGCATTCATTATACCTTGGTGTTCAAGATTTATGTGGTAATTGGAGGTTATCGAGTAAAGCGACATGTTGCAAGGTTCTGTTGGTTCTTAAGTGATTCAAGTGATTTGATCCTGAATACTCGTTTGCTCTTAACTGTTAAGGATTGATATTCTCTTGTTGTGAGGCCTATGCTTTCAAGTGTGGACTCCCCTTATATTTTCTGAGTTCATTGCCTAATTGGTTTTCCCTTTAGTCCTATGATCATTGCGAGTGGTAAAAGATTTTCTAGTTAGCCAAAAATCAGTTTCATGTGCTTCTTCTTTTGAGAAAGGTTCAACCCATTATTTTCGCATGGGTCTTTCGAAATGTTTTGTAATTGTTGTTGTGAGATTGATGTTGATACTTGTAGTAATTCGATCGCTTTTGGTGATATCGTTCAAATGAGAATATTTCTAGTTTAGCTTTCGTGATATTTGGAGCTCATGAATCATCTGGTAGTTAAAATTATTTTGAATAAATTGAGATATCATATTGTCTTGTTGCTCCTCAAGATATTCGTATTATTTTAATATTAAAGGCTCTTTGGTCTGAGAAGGCAACGTGAGTTTGCAATCAAAGAAATTTATGTTGGTTCCTTTTAGAGTAGTATAATCTGCTTGTTTTTCGTGAAAACCCGTAAATGAAAAATGTTTCGAGTTAGGTGGCTGAGATCATTTGGATCTCATGTTTCATGTGTAGTTGAACTGTTCTGAGCAAATATGACGTGTTGAAGAGTTTTATTGAGTCTCAATTAGGTCTTGTGGTTTGGACTGAAGACCTTATCTGGTTCGTTTTGACAAGGTGTTGTTAGTCAAATGATTAATTTAAGTGTTAAAGGAAAGAGTGCAGTAGGAATATTTGAGAATTGGAGTCAAGTTTTATAACCTGTGGTTATTTGAATCGTGCCTAAACTTTCTGCTCTTTCCACACAAGAGATGTTGAGTTTCAATCGCAATGTCATTTTCTTATCAGCTGTTATTTGCTATTCCCTTTTTAGGATGTGTGCCCTCATCTGTGAACTCAACTTTCGTTTTCCAGGATCATCATTATCAAATCATTTCTTTTGGTTTCGTGCTCGCTGTGAGGAGCAACGTTTTCCTGCGTGACGAAACATGCTCTTGTTCGCCTCTTTCTTTTGAGAAAGGAACCACAGTTCTGTGTTGCAAAGTTTTACAAGGTGTAAATTAGCAACTGTTTGGTGATGGTTAAATAATTGTAGCGGTGAGATTTTGCTACCAAGCTATTGGAGGGATAGTAGAAGATGAATTGGTTTTGATCTACACCTCTTGGAGGAAATTTGATTCACATGGAACGTTTGGCTTCGAAGTAAATCTAAATAGTGTTACAACTGAGTAGAAACCATGGTATAGAGAAATTCCAGAACTTCAGTTCATGTTAAAAGGTTGGGGATTATCGAAGGTGTGGAAACCTTGATTAATTTTATAGAGTAACGCAATTGGATAGTATTGTGAGATTATGTGGATAATTTCTGATGATGTCAATGAGTGAGTATGTTAGAATTGTGGGAATATTAGAGATTTAATTCGATGATTTTCCTATCTGTTATAATAGAAATTTGTTGTAGAGGTCTTGCAGGTTAAATCTGGCTTTGCATTTTTATGCTAGACTTTTGGTCACACAATGATTGGGTGTAGAGAAAGTGGAATAATGGAGTTTTCTGAGCAGTGGAATGATAATTGATAGAACCCTTCTGATGTAGTACATGAACATACGTACTAAGGATTTTGAGTTGTTGTTCTTGAAAATTGGAGGTAAGGTGATGGCATGGGACCTATTTGGTGGTGCTTTGGGTGCCTTCTATCAAAGTAATTTTGTTAGTAGAATGAGTGGCCTAGAGTATTCGATGGATTCAATAGAGTCTCTCCACAATGGTGTGGATGATGTATTTCAGTTGAGCATAACTCGAGGATATTTAATTAAGAGGTTTAAGCTCATGTGGTATGCGATGAATTCGAATTTGAAGGTCCGAGATGAGTTTTTTTTTCCTAAGAGAAAAACTGAGAAAAAGGATGTCCCCTCGGATAGTGAATCGTTTTCTTGATTCTCGTTTGAGTTTTGTGTTGTTGACTGGTGTCATTTGCATTTTGAGTTGGCGCTGTGTTGGCATGACTGATTCTTTCCAATTCAGACAAGCCAAAAGAAGTTTTGGTTTGGGCATACGAGTGATTTCTCCTTTGGTTGTCGTGGTATTCATTTGTAATATGCCTATTTAGAAAATAGATTTATTTTCATGAGGAATTGTCAAATTTGGGATTTAACCCTTTTGGTGGAGAGTTAGTATTGCGTGGATGCGATGAGGACTCTTTATTTCCAGTTGGATTCTCTTTGTGAGTCAGTGGTTTAAGAACCAGTTCTGTTGTGCATTCTTGTTTAAAGGAGGTGTCCCTTGTTAGATGAAGAGTTCGATTTTGAGCATGTTGTAAGCTTTGGTACCAACGGGGAAGGTGGCCCAGGTACATTTGTTCGTTTTCGACAGTTGTAGATATTAGGAAGTTGGCATATCGCTTTGACCGTCTCGGGTACATACACGAAGTACGCAACGTCTGGTGTGTTCTGGTGCTGAGTGAGCAGCTGAGCTATTCAAATTTTGAAGTTTTAGTTAGAGGCGTTGACCATCGAGTAAGGTCATACCTTCGATCCTCTTCTGACGAGTGTACCTAGACAGTTCAGGTTGAGTGTTAGGTCAGACGTCGTTTTACGTCTTTGTGCTGTGGGTTCTCTAGTCCAAGAGAGAGGCCACTTGGGAGCTAGAGTCCCGCATGCGCGAGCAGTATCCAGACCTGTTCGTTTCTGGTGCGTGTTTGTCACTGATAAGTTCCAGTTGCAGTTTTCTTTCGAGTAGATTGGTGTGTAGATTAGAGGTCGATTCCTGTTAAGGGGTAGAATGTAATACCCCGAAAGTGAATCGGCTTATTAGAAGAAGTTTCGGAAGAGGGAGCTAATCGGAAAATCAGAATTTATCTTTTCTCGGAGAGTTTTCTGTGTTTTCACGGCAACCTGGGCTTTGGGCCTGACCCAAGTGGCCCAAGGGGCTGACCAAGGGGTGCCTTCCCCCAAACCCTAGCCGCCACCCCCCTCCTCTCCTCCCCTCTCATTCCAAGCCGCCACCCCCTCCACTCCCTCCCCTTTGGCCGCCACTTCCTCCTCCTCCAACCGGTGCCATTGCTGCTCCTTGACACCATCTCGCTGCTGTGGTGCCGCGTCCAGTATTCCTCGGTGGTGCTTCTCAAGGATCCCTCCGAAGTTGCCTCCTCCCACCGTCGTCATCGGCCAATCGTCGTCGTCGTTCTTGGCCGGCCTTGGAAGAGAGGAAGAAGGGGAAGGGAGGGAGGTCTTCGGGAGGCGGATCAACGTCCTCCTACGGGTCTACAAGGGTAACGAGGACTCCCATTCACTGTTTGATTCATGAAGGATGAGCAATCGATTCGATTTGTTTGGATAGTTTTGCATCTGTTATTAGATCTATTCTGTCCAGTGGGATGTGCACCCCATTTCGGTATCTTAGAAGCAGAATATGGTATTTTTGTTTCTAGAGTTTTGTAGCCCTGGTTTTATCTTTCCATATGTAACACCCTGACTATAAGGAAGTCAAGATGTCACCTACAATCTCTACTCTTCAAATGAATATCATCAAGTAGCATAACAAAAAGAAGCGATTATTGTGAATATATGAAAACAAGCATTCATCCTCCAGTCTTAATCAACGAAATGGAAGTAAACAGTTCAGCAAGATAAGTAATCAAGGCCATGTGGGCTTATTACATTGCAACACAATTCATAATTAATGATAATAAAAGTCATCAAATTGTTTGATAAATGATAGTGAGTGCATCGTGATGAACTACCCTCCATAAGGTCATTCTTCCTCGTCATTTACCTAAATAAGACAGTAAAGCAAGAATGAGCCAATAGACTCAAACAAGTAATCAGATGTAACAATCAAACATACAATGAGCCATATATCACAAACACAATTTGAACATATCTTTGGAAACGAATGTATGAATGAATGAAGTGGAATGGTGCATTGAAGGAAATGGACATATTGTAGCATATACCGGATAGCGAGTGAAGCACCGTCGGTGTTCACTTAAAGTATTCGATGAAGAACGTTTCATACGATCGTCCAACGTGGCCCACATTGGAATGGTGGACTCACGTAACGTGGCCCACATTGGAATGGTGGACTCACGCACCCATCTTGGAATTGATGGGATTTCAAGTGCCCATCTTTGGAATTGATGGGTCTTACCAAAATATTGTATGCATGTCATGATGATCACATGTCAATATGGAATAGTATTCATAAATGAAAAGAACACATGGCATTCATCTACATATACGAACAAATGTAAACATTCATTCACACATCATACGTGACATCAAACATGGAATACAAATTACTTGCTCGCCGCTACATTAACGGGTTGGGAGGTAATTGTGATACCCTCCACTCACCGCTTCACCGCCTACAATAAAATATAATCGAAATGAGGGCAACGAATATTGCGATGCTACACGTGTCCTCCCTCAATCTTCTAGCCAAACTAACCAAATAAAAGTCAATTTGATCAATTTACCCAACCATTTTAATTAACCCTAATCTGGCAGTTTTACTAGAAAATTCACCAATAAAAAACCGTAAGTCCAAAAGACCTGAAACCAGTGCTCAAATTTTCTTAACTTAACTGGCTACAAAACTCTAGTTGAGGGTGAACTCTAATTCGGCCATTACAGGGGTCTAACCATCCATTGAAAAACTACAACTGCAGTCTGCCCAGAAATCTGATCAGCCCTAAAGAAATTGCTCTAACTTTTAAACCACTGATCCAAATAAAGTGATTTTTATCATCCTGGAAACATGGTGAAATTATCTTCAAAAACCTAGTTGGGTGGCCGACCTGATTCTGACTCTAACTAGATCAAAACCTAGGTGCAACTCACTATACCCATCAGTTCTGACAGACAGACCAGCGCGTAGTAAAACAGCCATAACTTTTAATCTACTGGGTCAAAATTCGTGATCCAGGTGCCAAAAGAAAGCTAATGAAATAAGGAACAAAACTCTAGAAGGCGAAATCATCCAATTCTGCCTCTAAGGCACCCAAAACCGAGTTGCAACCTACTGTACAGAACCGATCTACTAACATAAATTACGCAATACTATCAAAAACATGGAATCGACAACTCTAACGCAATCAAACAGCGATGGGGTCTCTCGTTACCCTTGTAGACCAAGAACGATGAGGAACAACTTCCCAAAGCCTTCCCTCTCCTTCTTTGGCCAGCCCCAAATCAGCGAACCCAGTGGATGCAAACGCCGGGGAAGAATCAAGAAGAACGCGTTGAAGACCGGTGTGCAGCTCGGGATCTCCAATGGCAGCCACCAATGGAGAGGGAGGCGCCTAGGAGGAGGGGAGGAAGAAAGGGCGGCTCCAAGGGGAGGAGGTGGGGCTTTAGGGTTTGGGGGAAGTGGTGCCCCCTTTTGGCCTTTGGCGGCCCTACATGGGCCGCCGGCCTCATGGGCCACTGGTCGCGAATCGGCCCAGTTGTCTGGCAATAACATTTACCCTCAAGATTTGGATTTTTCGACGAAAAACGATTTCTTTTACTCTCCCGACCTCTTTCTTTCTAAGAACCGATTAGGAAAGTTGAAAATTTCGTTTTGAATAGAATTCCATACCAATAAAACGATACAACCTAACCGGATAAATGAGGTATTACACTCTATCCCCTTAGAAAAGATTCGACCTCGAATCTACGCACCAAACTACTCGAGAGGAAAGCTGCGTGCGGAATGAAACAACGATAATTCAAGCTTGAATTGCTCGATACTCGCTAACACTCGTGCACACCGCACGATGCGCACCTCGCGATAAGGATCCGGGACGATCAACGCGATAAGCCAACGCCCTAATTCTTACAACTTTCAAAAACGAAGAGAATCCAACTAGAAATAGAGAGTCCTCATCGTATCCACGTAATGCTAACTCTCACCAAAAGGTTAGATTCCAAATTTGACAATTCATCTCGAAAACAAATCCATTTTACAACCAAAGGAGAAATTACTGGAACACCCAAACCAAACACTTGCGCTTGTCCGAATTGGAAAGAATATACTTGCCAACACAGCCTCAACTCAAATTGCAGAAAACACCGGTCAACACAACAACTCAAACGAGAATCAAGAAAACACTTCATTATCCGATGAACATACCTTTCCACAGCTTCTCTCCTCCAGGAATAAAATTTCTCTAATTTGAATTCATCGCATACCACATGAGATTAAACCTCTTAATTGAACATTATCAAATTATGATCAAACTGAAGGACATCATCCACTCAATTGTGGAGAGGCTAAATTGAATCCACCGAATACTCTAGGCAATTCATTCTACTAACCAAAAATCGATTTAATAGAAGGCGTTCAAGGCACCACGTAAAAGGCTCCATACCATCACATTACCTCCAATTTCCAAGAACAACAACTCGTAATCCTTAACCCGCACAATCATGTACTACATCAAAAGGGTTCTATCAAATATCATTTACCGATCAGAAACTCCATTATTCCACTTTCTACACATAATCATTGTGTGACCAAAGGTCTAACATAATAATGCAAACCTAAATTTAACTTCCAAAACCTCTACAACCGATTGTTCTTATAATCGATAGTGAAATCATCGAATTAAATCTCCAATAGCACCACCATTCTAACATACTCACTCAATGACATCATCGAAATCACCCACACCATCTCGCAATGCTATCCAATTGCGTTACTCTAAAAATTCAATGAAGGTTTCCATACCTCCGATAATCACTAACTTTTCAATCTCGAATTGAAGTTCTAGAATTTCACTATACCGTGTTATTCAGTAGAACACTATTCGGACTTACTTCAAGTCAAACATTTCTGTGAATCAATTTCCTCCTGTGGATACAGATTCAAAATCATTTCACATTCTACTACTCCTCCGATAACTTGGTAGCAAGATATCATCACTACGATTATTCATCCACCACCAAACAATTGCCAAACTTATCCTTTGCAAACACTTTGCAACCCAAAAGCGTGATCCTTTCTCAAATGGAAGAGGCGAACAAAGATAAGTTTATTCACACAGAAAGACGTTGCTCATCACTACGAAAGCAGAAACCAAAAGAAATATTTCGATAAAGGTGATCTTGGAAAACGAAAGATGAGTTCATAATTGAGACACACATCCTCAAAAGAGAATAGCAAATAACAAAATTACACGAAAGAAAGATAATACGCTTGAAATTCGCCATCTCTTGAGCGGAAAGAGCAATGATTTAGGAACAATGCAAATAATCACAAGTTACGTAAACTTGACTCAAATTATCAAATACTCTCCTGCACTCTTTCCTTTAACACAACAATTAGTTCTTGAACTAATAACACCAGGCCACCTGAACAAAGTAAGTTCTTTAGTTCAACCCACGGAACTACTTAAGAACAAATAAAATTTTTCAACACGCCAAATTTGTTCGAAACAGTTCATTTACTCATGAAACACGTAATCCAAATGACCTCACCACAAAACAAGCATTTTCCTTTACAGACTTCACTAAAGCAAACGGACTCTCAACGAAAGCGATTTAAAATTTCCTTTGATTGCAACCTCACTTTGCGAACTCAAACCAAGGAACCTTTAGGGCTAAATCACACAAAACTCTTAAGAAGCAATAGGATATCTCCATGCACCATTTCATTTAAAACAATTTCAGTTACCAGAATATTCACGAACTCCAAAAGGTTACGGAACTAGACTTGAAGTATTCTCATTTAGGTGGTAACACGAGGTGATTATTTTACTACAAGTTTCAACATCAATCTCACAACGTCAATTAGAAAACACCTCGAAAGACTCATGTGAAAAGAATGGGTCGAATATTTACAAAAGAAGAGGCACATGACCATGATTCTCACCAACTAGAAAATCATTTACCACTCGCCACAAACAGGACCAAGGAGAAAACCAATTAAGCAATGAACTCATTGAACATAAGGGAGTTCACGATTGAATGCATAAGCTTCAAAAGAAGAGAATGTCCGACTCAAGAGATAAGAACAACGAGCATTCAATATCAAAGCGCTCGAATCATCAAGAACCATTATAACTCGCAACAAATCGCTTTACGTGGCAAACTTCGCTTATCATAATTAATCGGGACCTCCAATAGGTCATGAACACAAAACTCGAAATTGGATCATTTTGGAAACATCAAGAAAGGTGGTCAAACTTCTTTCTCTATAAAAGAATCAACCTTACTCTCATATTACTGATCGTGTCAATAAACCTTCTAAAGGGAACATGACAAATCGGATCATAAAAATTTTCGGCATCAAATGGAATTGTAATAACAACTTATTCTAGAAAAGAATTCTGGTACAAAAACCACAAAGTTGAACAAACGTCACACCCAGCACTACAAAACTCTAGAGAAAGGGGGTTTCGACACTTTTCTTTTCAAAGGAGGTTCTAAACTCCAACACTCCAAATATTCCAAAGAAATGAACATAGTCGAAATTTTCTTCAATGAACTTTGTGAAAGGAAATTTTCATTCTCCGAACTGTTAAACGGATAACCGAGCTGCCCTTATCAACAAGAGAGATAGGGATAACATAAAGAGAACGATCTTGTCAAGAATAACGTTCACAAACAGCAATGAGAGCTCCGCGACGTAAAGGTAAGAAACTATTTTTTGAAAAACAATTAGGGTCTAATAGAAACCCGTAGCCCACGATCTTTGTTTGGGTGCAACCCCCGACTTAAGCATAACCAAGCACTCCAAAAGGGTTTTAACGCTTTTCTTCATAAAAGAGATGCATCAAATTTCAACAAGCAGACGGTTTCAAAAGGAATACGTTGAGCCAATGCTTTCTCGTGTTAACGATCTAGCAACAAGAATTCTCATTAGGCAAACCATCAAACAAGTAAATGAGTCGCTCTTTTCCAATGAGAAAGAAAGAACAACCATGGAAATATCAATGTTGCCAATTTACAAAGATCATTCGTAGTAAAAGCAATTCGACAATCGAAAAAAACAATAATGTTTTCGGAGTACCATTAAAGGCCTTTTTAAACTCGTCTATGAAAATCATGAACCCAAGAGAAATTCATCAATCGCCACCGGACAAGAATTTGTCAAATTCGAAAATCAAGGAAGAGAACGACTTACTATAGCAGCTCAAAAGAAATATGCAAGATCAATACACACTTAATAAAGAACTTGCAAAAGAAGTCTTCCAATACCGAGATTCCAAACGAACGAATGAGTTAAATTTCCCAACAGGTAAAACAAGTCTTTTACAAAAGAGAAATCTTGCATTTGAGCTATGCTCACGTGGAGCAGAAATATCACAATAGTCGAAAGGGCAATATTTGTTTTAAAGAACGAATCAGAGAACTGATGGAGCTTGCCTTCTTCATTAAAACCCCAATTTCAAAAGAAGTCACGAACTGCCAGGAACCACAACCAGGAAACAAGATATCAGTTCGAGAAAGGTAACAAGTTCATCAATGAGCTCATGCTCAATACAGAACTTATAGAACAGAGGTAAGAAGTTCTCTAATATCATACTACAAACAGTGGTGTAGCCTGGCAAAACCCAGGACATCAACCACGAACTCAACTGATCAACGCCCGCTAGCGAAACGCATAACTAATGCAATCAATTATGAATATATATATATATTATATCGGATCATCTCTTGACGATCATAAAATTAATCCATATATATATATATATATAGGATAACACATCATATCATAATTTAACACATCACAGCACAAAACAACTCAACAACGACTCATTAATCGAGTCACAACAATTGAAATGCGAAAGCAACTGTTTACCCAATCCCCTCCTAATGTGCACAGTGTGTCAATTTAATATGTTTGAATGAACCACGGACCTAAAGCCCGCTCTGATACCAACTGTAACACCCTGACTATAAGGAAGTCAAGATGTCACCTACAATCTCTACTCTTCAAATGAATATCATCAAGTAGCATAACAAAAAGAAGCGATTATTGTGAATATATGAAAACAAGCATTCATCCTCCAGTCTTAATCAACGAAATGGAAGTAAACGATTCAAAGAAGATAAGTAATCAAGGCCATGTGGGCTTATTACATTGCAACACAATTCATAATTAATGATAATAAAAGTCCTCAAATTGTTTGATAAATGATAGTGAGTGCATCGTGATGAACTACCCTCCATAAGGTCATTCTTCCTCGTCATTTACCTAAATAAGACAGTAAAGCAAGAATGAGCCAATAGACTCAAACAAGTAATCAGATGTAACAATCAAACATACAATGAGCCATATATCACAAACACAATTTGAACATATACTGGAAACGAATGTATGAATGAATGAAGTGGAATGGTGCATTGAAGGAAATGGACATATTGTAGCATATACCGGTATAGCGAGTGAAGCACCCGTCGGTGTTCACTTAAAGTATTCGTATGAAGAACGTTTCATACGACTGTCCAACGTGGCCCACATTGGAATGGTGGACTCACGTAACGTGGCCCACATTGGAATGGTGGACTCACGCATCCATCTTGGAATTGATGGGATTTCAAGTGCCCATCTTGGAATTGATGGGTCTTACCAAAATATTGTATGCATGTCATGATGATCACATGTCAATATGGAATAGTATTCATAAATGAAAAGAACACATGGCATTCATCTACATATACGAACAAATGTAAACATTCATTCACACATCATACGTGACATCAAACATGGAATACAAATTACTTGCCTGCCGCGCTGCAACGGGTTGGGAGGTAATTGTGATACCCCTCCACTCACCGCTTCACCGCCTACAATAAAATATAATCGAAATGAGGGCAACGAATATTGCGATGCTACACGTGTCCTCCCTCAATCTTCTAGCCAAACTAACCAAATAAAAGTCAATTTGATCAATTTACCCAACCATTTTAATTAACCCTAATCTGGCAGTTTTACTAGAAAATTCACCAATAAAAAACCGTAAGTCCAAAAGACCTGAAACCAGTGCTCAAATTTTCTTAACTTAACTGGCTACAAAACTCTAGTTGAGGGTGAACTCTAATTCGGCCATTACAGGGGTCTAACCATCCATTGAAAAACTACAACTGCAGTCTGCCCAGAAATCTGATCAGCCCTAAAGAAATTGCTCTAACTTTTAAACCACTGATCCAAATAAAGTGATTTTTATCATCCTGGAAACATGGTGAAATTATCTTCAAAAACCTAGTTGGGTGGCCGACCTGATTCTGACTCTAACTAGATCAAAACCTAGGTGCAACTCACTATACCCATCAGTTCTGACAGACAGACCAGCGCGTAGTAAAACAGCCATAACTTTTAATCTACTGGGTCAAAATTCGTGATCCAGGTGCCAAAAGAAAGCTAATGAAATAAGGAACAAAACTCTAGAAGGCGAAATCATCCAATTCTGCCTCTAAGGCACCCAAAACCGAGTTGCAACCTACTGTACAGAACCGATCTACTAACATAAATTACGCAATACTATCAAAAACATGGAATCGACAACTCTAACGCAATCAAACAGCGATGGGGTCTCTCGTTACCCTTGTAGACCCGAAGAACGATGAGGAACAACTTCCCAAAGCCTTCCCCTCTCCTTCTTTGGCCAGCCCCAAATCAGCGAACCCGAGTGGATGCAAACGCCCGGCGGGGGAAGAATCGAAGAAGAACGCGTTGAAGACCGGGTGTGCAGCTCCGGGGATCTCCAATGGCAGCCACCAATGGAGAGGGAGGCGCCTAGGAGGAGGGGAGGAAGAAAGGGGGCGGCTCCAAGGGGGAGGAGGTGGGGGCTTTAGGGTTTGGGGGGGAAGTGGTGCCCCCTTTGGCCTTTGGGCGGCCCTACATGGGCCGGCCGCCTCATGGGCCACCTGGTCGCGAATGCGGCCCAGTTGTCCGCAATAACATTTACCCTCAAGATTTGGATTTTCCGATTTAAAAACGATTTCTTTTACTCTCCCCGACCTCTTTCTTTCTACCGAACCGATTCCGGAAAGTTGAAAATTTCGTTTTCGAATAGAATTCCCATACCAATAAAACGATACAACCTAACCGGATAAATGAGGTATTACACCATAGCCACCGAGATCACGAGATTCCGCCTTACGGTTTAGGAGATATGAATTATTATTTGCGCGCTGTTCTGTCTATCTGACGAGAAGGAACTCTCTGTTTGTTCCTTTGTTTTGACCTTGTTAATGTAAGATTCAGGACTTCTACCCAACTAGGTTTTTGTAGAATTTTTAATAATCTTTTCATATTGATAAATAACACTTCCATTGGATCTGTATAGTGAAAGTTATGACATGTTCTTTACTACTGATCTGTAGTCTGGACAGATGTCTGTAATACATTTTCAACTGCTGGTTAGCCGATTGTCTTGGCAGAATTAGTGAACCTTGTCAACTACAGTTTCGTAGCCTAATTCGTTAAGATTCATTCAGCACTGGTTTCACGTCATTCTGAGTTACAGATCTTTAATTATAATTTTTTCTCGTACCGCTGCCTAGTAAAGTTGTAAGCTGGCTGAATAGTTTTATTGTCGGTTTGATCCCGTTGATTATATTGGATGGTTAGAGGGTTTGGGTAAGACACTTGTATATGTGCCAACCCTTGTTATCCTTATTCCGAATATATGTTTGTGTAGGCGGTGAGTAGAGGCATACGTTCGTTGCCTCCGAACACGTCACAGCGTGGAAGGCAAGTACCTTGTTTGATTCTATTGAATGTGGATGTAATGCTAGACTTGCTAGTCATATTCATATGTGAGTATTATTCTTCCTTTTCATGTGATAAAAGTTCATTTCATGTCATCCATTCTATTCATGCCATGTTTTCGTTGTGACCACAGGAGTGGAAATCATAAGACCCATCAATCCCAGAATGGGCATTTAAGTCCCACCACTTCAATATGGGCAATCTTGGACACTCGTATGAATCGTTCTTCATACGGTATTTGGGTCCCGAACTTTGTTAAGTACGGGCTTAAATGAACACCGACGTGTGTATCACTCGTTATACCGGTATAAGTTGTTGAGCAGTCCATTCTTTTCAATGCACCCATTCATTCCATTCATACTCATAAGTGTTCAGAGATAAGTTCATCCTTTGTATTGAGATTGAATATGATATGGATCCACCTAGTTGATTAGATGAATCCTGATTGTTGGCCCAATCTTTCACGGTACACTCGAAGATCAGTAGCAATCTCACAAACCAATTCGGTGAATTGAATTGTAAGAAAATCAATATACTCACAAACCAATCTAATAGATTGAATTGCAAGTTGTAGCGTTAGGTGAATAGTACTTTAAAACAAGAGATAGATATCTTGATCTTGCTCTCAATCTTTCTCCCTCAATCTCTCCAACTCATATCACGACTCAAGAACACACGATATGCGCCAAAACGGCTTTTCTGATTTTTATTATCTAAATCATAACTTGTCCCCTCTATGGTGCGGCCATGGGGGGTTTATATAGCCTCCCACGCAAGCACAAAAATCGAATGAACGAAGCAGAGTTACTACAAGAATCCGTGCACTGATTACTATTCACATAAACAAGATGTCGAGGCGCCATCGCTCACATGAACAAGAAACCTAACCAAAAATACTTTCTTTAATTAGAATTTAAACTATTCTAGTTTTGGAATAAAATATTAATCACCAATTGGCTGTCTGAATTGGATCCAAACTGAACCAATCCACATGCCATGTTCCTAGCGTCCTCTCCATGCATGGCCAAATCTCCCTCTTGGTTTCCCTTGTGTTGTGGACTTTCCTTCTCTTAGCTTCTTGCACGAACTTGTTCCATGCACTTGATACTTCTTCTGACGCCAATGCAACCCTTGCTGCCATACCACCATATGTCTTTCTTGACTGCACGCACGCGCTAGGGTTTTATCTCGAGAGAACGTCCCCTCTCGTTGGCCAGCATCCCCATCCACCCTATCGGCCTTCACAACATTTTGTTTTACCTTTTGCAATGCTTTGGTTGTTGATATGGCCGTATCAGAATAGTTCATAACCTTGAATGTTCAATTCTTTACTGTACTTGCTGAATTTCGACTCATTCTTGTTTTCTTTATTTATTTAGGTGATCGTTGATGATGACTCTATTGGGAGGAATAGACTCGCACGCGTACCACGATTCACTACAATTTACTTTCATTAATAGTGTCGAGTATGTCTTTCAGTTGTTAATTGAGGAACTGTAATAAATAAGTTTACTACTGCATGATATTTATCTCCACGTTATGTTTTCTTATTAAATGATGCCAGTGGATCACTTGAATTATTTATTGATTATGTTTGATGAATTCAGTCTTTATTCCTGCCATGCTACTATTAAAGTTGGTCCCTTTAGGTACTTAGACGAGTTTAAGTTTAAATTCTTCTGCAATTTGGTGGTATGTTAGTCCTTTAGGTAACATCTTGGCTTCGAATAGCCATGGTGTTTCAATCATCACGCAAGCCCACGAGAAAAGAGAAAAAGGAGGCCGATGCTGCTGAAATTTTTTTGGCCCTCGTACAAGTTGCAGATGACGACTCAAAGATGAGCTCGAAACCGAGGATGGTTTTGCTTGAAGGAGGGGAGGAGGATGCGACTCAAGACCCCACTACCGTATTAAATGATTCATATGAACTGATCAGTTCTACTATTGATGTTGTTTCTAGTTTAATTGATGAAAAGAGTTATATAGGAGAAGAGTTGAGTTATGAATTGAAAACACGTGTGTGCTTCGACCATGTGTCGTTAGAGTTTATTCATGTATCATCAGTATTCTTGAGGAATTCATCAAGGGTTCTTCTTCGGGTGCATGGGATTCGGTTGTGGTGTCTATTTTCATCTGCTGGATCAATTGATCCTATATCTTTCGTTGACGTGATGTGGTGTGCGTAGGTAGAGGAATTCTATCTAGGGTTCCGGTTGCAAGCTATTGAAACCATATATCGGAATCTATATGCTTTAGTCTTCTACTTCGTGATCAATCCCTCGTTCACGATTTGAGAGACTACGGTTGATTGTTTCTACTTCGGGTCCTGCTGATCTAGGGCGATTCAACCACTTATCAAGCTCGTTACTACGCTATAAAAATCATGTTACCGCACGAAATAGGTAGCGTCACCGCACCATTGGAGTATTACTAGACGCTAGCCGGAGTGTTACTGAACTACAGTGTCCTACTTCAGGCCGGCTCGACAAATACGACCCATTTGTACATGCCTACTTCTATGCAGCATTTTGCATCTACTTACCTCAAATAAAGCTACTAACAAATCAAGCTAGCATAACCAAAAAGTTAAAAAAATGGATCAATCTGATTGAGTGATAGAAAACCATATAGAAGCACATATCCATAACAATAAAGTGCAATGTGCTGAAAATACACTTATAATTTTCTGATACACATTGCATGATACATTCAAACAACATATTTTTTAAAATAATATTATTTAAAAAGATCATTACAAAATTAAATGGTCGAATTTTTTTACAAAAGTAGGTGTATGTTGCCATTTGGAATGACGATAGGTTCCTATTGTCATTCCAATTGGCGATAATGACCCTGTATACTTCCTGTGGCCAGTCCACCTTCCTATCATAATTTCAACTCGCAATTGGCAGTGAACAATGTTTATGTCGCTAGTTCAACTAGCGACAAGAACTATCTATTTAAACCCCAAAAAACGGTGGAATCATTTTAATTCCAAAAAAAAAGATAAGAGAGGGAGGAGAGGAGAGAAGAGACGTAGCGAAGTCCTGTCAGTTCGTAGCGGAGGAGAGAGAGAGACAGAGCATCAGATCTGGCCGGCTATTTTGCAGGTACATATTTTTGCAACTTCGTATATTATTTCAAAATCTTGTAGTTAGCAAATAAAAATAGCGACATATAATTCAATAGATTATATGATTTTAGTTGTTTTATGTAGTACATTATTTGAACTATGTATAGTTTAGTTCATCATGCAGATATTATTTATGTTGCAGTACTCGAACGATTTAGAATAAATATGCAAAAATAGGAAGACGGCTATTAAAAATATATAAAAATTGTAGAGTAGCTAAGTAGGGTAGGTAGAGCTTAATCAAAATAATCACAGCTTAATTTTGGTTTCCATTTCTGTGTGGTAATTCTTCTGTTAATGCCAAAATTTCTTTTTAAACTAGAAAAATAGCATGGCACATCTTAAATTGTAAAAATAATAATAATATAAAGTGCTATTTAGGTTACGTAGAGACGAATTAAAATATTGTGATCTTTATTTTTTATTTCTATTTGCACATGGTAAATATTTTTTAAAAAAAATACTAGAGACATTTTTTAAATAAGGAAAGTAGCAAGATACACATTGAAAATATGTATAAATTGCATAGTAGCTTAGTACAGTTTGTAGAGCCTAATTGAAATAATCCCAACATAATTTTTAATTCTGTTTGTGCACGGTAATTATTTTGTTAGTGTCGAAAATACTTTTTAAACTAGGAAAATAACATGAAACATTTTAAAATTGTAAAAACAAAAAATCAGTAGTTGCCACATAGGTTATGTAGAGCTGAATTAAAATATTATGAACTTTATTTATTATTTTTTTGCACACGGTAAATATTTAAAAAATGATGGACACACTTTTTAAATAACAAAAGTAGCAAGATAGCTATTAAAAATATGTAAAAATTACATGGTAGCTTAGTAGGGTTGGTAAAGCCTAATCGAAATAATCTCAACATAATTATAATTTTTGTTTGTCCACAATAGTTATTTTGTTAGTGCCTAAAATACTTTTTAAACTAGAAAAATAGCACCATTCCCATAAAATATATGTAAAAATTACAGAGTAGGTTAATAGGATTTGCATAGCTTAATCAAAACAATCCCAACTTAAATTTGGTTTCTATTTGTGAATAATAATTATTTTTTAATATCGCTTCTTATTACTTTATGTATATGTTTCGTAGTTTTCACAATGTATGCACTAAATTTTTAAATATGGCGGACCCAGAACACGCTGCGTAGTGGCCGTACGAGTTGCTTGACCCGGTCACTGATGCACATCATCGTAGCCGTCTCAGTGCCATCCCCCCAGGAGGGTGAGGCGGCGATTAAGCTTTGTGTAGTACGGATCCTCAGTGGCCGTACGAGTTGCTAGACCCGCCATTATGGGTTAATGGAATGTTTTGGTGATTAATGATAAATCTAAATATGAGACTAACTCTCTTGTCTAGTATTATTTTGTGTAGTCTAATTTGGATATAAAGGTGAAATTAAACGAGGTATGCAATCGACATCTTAATCTTATATATTGTTGCATTCCTCGAATCCAAAATATAGGTTGAACTCAACCATAAGTTTAACTTGAATATATGCATATGATTCTTATTACACATTTGTATATGCACACATTTAGGGGGAGTTCACTCTATATTTTGTGGTTTCATAAGTATTGATCCATATTCCATTCTCCACGTATACTGAGGATATTTACTTTGAAACAATTCCTTTGAGTATATAAAACTTGTGTAGTTCATATATACTCATGGTTGTGTTACATTCTGGTTTTAAAGTCAAATCAAATTTTCAGTGCACAATCAGTAGTTCCGACGTTATAACTGCGGAACTACCGCTGGGTGGAACTTCCGAAAAATATGCGGGCCATTTTTTCAGAGTGCATCCTTTTCTGGACTTAGCTGATTTTCTTGAAGTGCGGTAGTACCGCCATGATAGGAGCGGAACTACCGCAGCGCATTTTCGCGCGGAACATTTTTTTTCAGAAAGGGTGTTTTTGTGCTTCACCAAAAACGGTAGTACCTCAATGTAGACTAGGGGAGACCGGCAAGTCTCCGAACACCACGGTAAAGCATCATTGTGTCTATTGTGGTTTGTTCTTGTGCTTTACTTTGAGCAATTTACATTACTTGCTTTAATTGCTTATATATCTTTGTATGAGTGCTCTCATTCAATTGTATTCATATTGTTGGTGCACTTAGTCAAGCCTAGTTGATTTAGGTTTTAATTGTGCAAAACCAAATTGTTATTAGCTTCCGCATTAAAAATTGGTTTTAGCCAAAGTGATTTTTAAAACCGCCTATTCACCCCCCTCTAGTCGGCCTCCTCGATCTTACAATAGGTCACTTACACGCCAATCACTACGTACGGATCCTACTCAGACTAAGTTGCGATGTTCGATCAGCTGACGAATGACCGTGTCATCTAAACACCATACACTCCCGAAAGGGTGTATGCGCACACGCCCCAAGGCCTGTCGGGCCTGTGCACGCGAGACTACGAGTACTAGTACACGCGGAGGTGCTTGGTGCACGACGTCTTCGTGGATGAGTACCACGTGCAGTGGGTCATGCGCCAGTTCGGTCTACGATAGGAGGTCCCAGCTCCCTGGGGTAGCGGTTACAAACAAACGTCCATGGGTAAGTTCTCGCTTTATTTCGATCATACCATTTGCGTTACGTACCTATGAAATAATCATTTTACCTTCTATAGGTACACTAGGAAGGGAGTATCTGCTACGACTTCCTGGGCGGAGAGGATATTCCCTTGGGTTTAGGGCTGGATCAGCGCCTTTGCTAACATCGTCCAGGAGTATGCACCCTACGACCCCGGGACGCACACGGAGTACATCGAGTAGTACTCCAATCGAACGAGGGTTCGCTGCATTAGGGTCGTGGACAACCCATCACGATACGAGGCTGCAATGTCCGACACGTACCCCACCCAGCCGAACTCTGCATTCCATCGCGTGGTACGTATTGAACGATCTATACTTCTTATTTGTTTTGCAAGATTTCAGTTTCTAACTTGTTAATTATGTGTATATATAGATCTGCAATGGGAGGTGCACAAGTTGGCGGCCTCCGTGCATCAGTTAAAGCTCAGGGAGCGCTTCAGCATGACGGCGTGGGACATCACAGCGGTCATCGAAAGGTTCATCGAGAAGACGAGACTAGGGATCCATATCACGTCTTGTCGTATGCCGAGGGACCTGGTGGACCCACCTATGCGTGGACAGGAGGGGGTGAGCCACGATGCCTCACACCCCAAGACTCCTCACCTAGAACTGGTGAGCGGGTCCTCGTGGCACCGTGTTGGTAGTACCCTAGCATAGTTTGCAGGTCAGCATGAAATATTCACGTCCGGTTATTTATTTCGAACTCCACTTGTTACTAATGATAATTTTCTCTCACAGGTCCTGAGTTCCACCCGTACACGTGGCAGGTGTACGCGAAGACGTCCTCTGGCCTTGTGTGACGAGGTATGACTTTCTTGCTTGCATGCATAACGTATTATTTCATGTTTTTTTACCATGTTTACATGCACAACGTAATATTTCACGCTTTGGGACGAGCCGGTGGTATCGCACAAGTAGTCACGCTTCGGGAACTTTGACTTTGACCAACGTGGCAGCCAAGTCACTGTGGGGGGCTTCACAGCTGCACGATGCGTCGGACCAAGAAAACTGACGCAGGACCCCCTCGTGACACCCCCTCAAACTACTCGCATCAGTCGGATAGCTCGGCCGCCTGAGCCTTTGACATACTCGCACCAGCGCCTGCAGCTACCGGACGAGGCCAGGGCGACACGCAGGGTGCGCCCTAAGAGGGGCCCCGAGTAGATGTTTGTTCTTGTAAATATCAGCCATGCCGTATAAATATTGATTTCTGTACAACTTATATTATGCTAGTTTTGTGTTTCGATATTTATTTTTACGTGCACACCACGACCATGTAAGGAAGCCAACATCACGACCCCCACACCACCCTATTTCTAGCCTTTACACCACCACATCTTCTCCGACCGAAAAGACCGTGCCCTGTCAAGCCACACGCTGCCACTTTGCAGGTCGATATGACAACACACTGCAACGCTAACTTTTCAGACCGACAAGACCACACTCCGCCACGCCACCTTTTCAGACCGAAAAGACCGCACCCTGTCATGCCACACGCTGCCACTTTTGCAAATCGATATGACAACACACTATGACGCTAACTTTTCAAAATGACAAGACCACACTCCGCCACGCCACCTTTTCAGACCGAAAAGACTGCACCCTGTCACACACACACTGCCACTTTTGTAGACCGAGATGACAACACACTGCGACACCACCTTTTTAGATCGAAAAGACCACACTAGGCCACCCCCTTGAGGCCAAAAAATCCCATTATAAAAGGAAGGAGAAGAGAAGTGGAGAAGAAGAGAGCTGCAGGATAATACTACACCACCACACCCAACACTACACTAAAACTTGGTTCACACAACTGACAGGGAGGAGATGGAGGACTCAGTGAGCTTCTATGCGAGAATACTGCAGAAGCGCAAGTGGCTTGCTGAAAGGGCTAAACTACACCTGCATAATTCTATGAAGGATGTGCTGGTACTACTAGAGTTTTCACTCCCGCAATGTGTGTACGAAGAACCGAAAAAGATCATCCAGTCCACACACCCGACGACAGCCGCTCGGGCGTATTACACGTGCGGCCAGCACCTCGTAAGTGTATCTTGTACATACATAGATTTTTCACATCTTAAGTTCCATTATACAAATCTCTAACTACACCCGCACATAATGGCAACTGGAGATGTGATGCAACTTCTTCTAATGGATCGACGGCCTGGACATATATACGATAGGTCGTTCATCCAACAGAAGTATAAGCTGAACTATGTGATGCGAGTCGAGACCTTCAAACACTGAAAACCTTACGTACCCGACCCCAACCCTACTGAAAAGACACTGAGGAGCCCGAGCGCCCGACGCACAAGGGGAAGGCTCGTGATAATGAGACCAGCAGCCGTGCTAGCGCTCCCCATCGCCCGGGTGCAGTCCGGATCGAAGAGGTAAGTTATACTCAATTTGCATCATGATTATTAATTTGTCACTACGTTGTGCTATGCTAATATCATTTGATCGTTCAACCCGTCTCGCAGAATATGGCTAACTTCGATACTAGCCATCGACGTAGGCATACCAGAGATAAGGGGAAGGGACTGATGGGCAACCACGACTGATCGATTTTTGTTCCAATTAACCTTTTTGAATTCCAAAAAGGCGCACATGTATCGTATGTGTATTTTGGTTTGTTGATTCATGCATGTTGGTGTTTCAAATGTACGTAATCAAACCCTACGCACCATGTATTTCACAATTAAAGTATGAACTCTTTCGAACTTACATCTCTTTTTTCCAAATATTTTAACTGTTAGATATTACACGATCTTTTTCCGAAGGAATCGATTCCACGAACAATGCAATCGGGACAACATCGCGCAGAGCAACCCTAAATCCAATTTTTTTTTCATTTCGCTCGAAGAGGGCTATTTGTGTCATTACGCTGTCGAAATGTTATTCTCTACTTCACGTTACATTTCCGTCTCCAATTTTGCATTCCAAACTACGCGGATACTTCAACGTATTACCAAAAAAATTAAAAAAATCTAGACATAAAAAAATGACAGAGCCCTCTTGTCACTAGTTTAAATGGCGAGAGGAACCTTCCCCATTGTT
The DNA here is from genome assembly GCA_036346395.1 of Hsuehochloa calcarea. NCBI lineage: Eukaryota > Viridiplantae > Streptophyta > Magnoliopsida > Poales > Poaceae > Hsuehochloa > Hsuehochloa calcarea. The sequence continues at coordinate 9,299,858 of CM070596.1, read as the reverse complement.
CTAATTGACGACATGGTCCCATTGCTATTTGGAATGGCGATATACACCTACTTTTGTAATTTTTTCCTGACTATTTAATTTTGTAATATATTTTTAAATAATATTTTTAAAAAAAAACTTTAAACAACTACAAGCTTCAGGAGTACGTCCAAGTTTAGTTCATTCGACGAAGGGGAGGGAGACCACTGCAGACAGCGTTGGGACGAGTAAGCCGATGGCGAGCGGCCATCGTGCACTCCGGCCTCACCGCCGCGCACTCCGGCTGGCCGCTCGCCTCCACGCCTCTAGGTTAGGGTTAAGGCTAGAGGAGAGGAACAGTTTGGGAATGGGTCGGGTCGGGAGCATATGATGTGTGTCGTCCGGTCGGGAGCAGGATAATGGATCTAACTTGACCGATTCGTAGAGGGGCAGAAGTGTCATTTCATGCTAGATTTAGGTGCAAACAAAAATAAAAAGATACATGAATATGTTCACAGCGGCAAATCTGAGGTATTTGGTTCTTAGAAGTGATAAATTGTTAAGAAAAAAAAATAAAAGTGGCAAATGCTAAATCAAAGTGCTTCAATGACAAATCTACAATTTTTCTAAAAATTAATGAGAAATGACGGACTATACGTACCTCTATTATATGATATACTATAATCACTTAACATCTTATAAACTATTTAAGCAGGAGTAGAGAATGTAAACAGTATAGTACCTACACTTTTGATTTCCTCGATAGACAAACAATTTGGACTTTCGAGACCGTGAACAAACGTTGTGTAATGGAGGGAGAAGTTAAAACTCGAAGAATTAAACATCTAAGCGGGATATAAATGCATCGTCCCCACACACGAGAGAGATTTATTTTCATTTTTCATTATTGATTTCAGTTTAGTTACAACCAAAGTTACATCTGTTGAGAGTAAGACCCGATTCCAATTAGATGTTGCAAGGGCATCCATCAATGCAATGCCCAGTACCAAAAACATCCACTACCCACTGCAGCTAATAAAATCAAGGTGGGTAGAAACGGCGCAGATCCTCAAGCCAGACATGTCTCATCTATATATCCCAGAACAGATTAGCCCAATAGACAAGTCGCTCTAGCTGCTGCTCCTGGCGGAAAAAGATTAAACGCCAGCACTTGCTGGTGCCATCCTTCAAACAATTTACACAGCAGCGTCAAGGGCAAATGTTAGCAGATACTATCATTCCTTTTTCCTGGCCCTAAATAACAACAGAAGGCGCACAACGGTGGGCTGGTAATTATGATGAAGAAGAAATGGTCAAGGTACACCAGAATCAAAGCTACCGTGCTACCTTAAGGGACCACATTTCCGAAGACTTGGTATTATCTATCATCGATCTACTTGACAGCAGCGTTACATTCGTGTGCTGCCTGAGCAACTTCTGAATTTGGAGTCTACAACGGAGCGTCCTACATTATGACGCTGATGGTTCTGGCTCTTTCCTCCTCCTCCCCCCCTTGTTTACAGCCCTGGTATTGTCAGCCAGCTCAATGTTTGGAACAAGATCCTTAGCGTAGATGATACAGCCATCAAGAGTACTGTACATCCTGAGCGTGAGCGAAGATACAGTTGATATCTTCATAGCTGCCGTGAAGGAGGACCAGTACCACCAATCATTCTTCAAGAACTAAGCTTTTGTAAATGCTCTCCAACAAGTTGGTCGCCAATACCATCTAAAAGAACCATGGATATTATGTTGGCTTTGCCCAAGAGAACACTCGCTCATGGTTTTGAACACACACTTGCACGGTGGAGAGGATGAACACGGTAGAACAACTGAGCACAAATGCTTGTTCTATTAGTTACTCGACTCAACGAATACAATGACTAGGTACATATTTATACACATACTAGGCGCACATGCAGCCATGAAGTCATATCTCCCACTAACTTCCTCGACTTCCCATCATGGAGCTTCAGACCACAGTTACCTGTGATTCTGCCATGCTTTCTCATCCCGTAGTAATACTGGAAGAGCTCCAAATCTGGGAGAATCCCGATAGGCTTCACACAGGTAGACTAATACACTCAACATTGTGATGAAATCGGAACAAGATTCACCAATTCCACCCCAAAGTGTTGAAATACGAGTGTGAAGAAAGAATGAACGAACAATCGAAATCTATATTCACAGTATGATTGGAATACAAGAATGGTGCCCTCTTCACCCGAGGGCCAATCTTGTCCTACAGCTTCAGTCCATTTCATGTAGGCTCGCTTCGGATCTTCTCGACTGTGACCAAAGCCTTCATATTCTCCACATCTATGTCTGATCTTTCCCACTTAGAGATGGCTTTGGTCATATTTTTCAAGTAGGATTGATTTGGATTTGGAAGGTTTCTGGAAAAGATTGTGATTTGGTTAGCGGCGGAGAGAACAAGAACTCGAAGCACAGTCGAAACAAATGTGGAAAGTTAAAAAAAAAAACCTAAGTTACACATGTTGTAGATTTTTATAGCCGTGCACTTGAGTTAGAGATCGTGGGAACCCAACAATTACAGATAAACAATATAATTAATTGAGGATTATTAGACCCTCATCGTAAATCTATAGGATAGGGAAACAAATGAGCTTTAAATATGCAATTCCACGAAAATTATGCCAATATAACTACACGTGAAATTTACTAAAAATAAGGAAATTTGTAGTTTCTTCCTCAAAGAGGTCAGTTTTTTATTTGTGAGTAAATTTTGCAAACTATATGTAAGTTGTCAAAACTATCCAAAAACTACACATTTTAGCTCTACTAGTAGAATGCTCGTGGGTTGCAACGAAAACACAAACTGCGCGGGGGTAAACTCCTTTTATTAGTAGTGAAAAGACCATTGCACCCGACTCCAAAATAGTCCAAATAATATCAGATAAGGCTGAAGAATGGTGCTATATAACTGAAATAGATTGAACTCTATAATAATCAAGCGTTTGTTTTAAAAAATCACTTGCAAATGCCAGTATCTTGGCATTATTGAACCATCATTAATATATATGTTTCAGCAAACATGAGACTACGACAGAACACATGGAATTTAATTACAGTAAAGTGCAAATATTTTAAGGGTACAGATCTGGAATAGGTTTCTAACATGGATAAAAAATGCATTCCATTGACAGTGAAGTGCACAAACCTGAACCAAAGCATCCATAGTGAAATACAGAAGGGTGACAACTCCTTAATTATGAGTAGCTAGCATATAGAAACAGAGCATGCATAGTGAATAGCCATCTCTAATTCATAGAGAACTGTAGGGTGTAGACACAAACTCACTCTAATTGAATACTGAAGTTACTACACTCGACACTTCAATGAAGACATGCAAAATGCTAGATTTCAGTCCTACTCATAGGCACATTAGAATAGCATTAGCAATTTGTTTCCAATTAAGTATGTTCCAACATGTGTGGAAGAAACAATGGTCAAATGATAAAAGGACTGTGTACTGATGCATTAGTGCAGAGAAGTATGTTCGCACAATTAGCAGGCTAGATGTAAGCAAATAGAGGGTTGTTTTGCTTCAGTAACTTGCATTGTAGTAATTCTTAATGTAGTATAAATTTCAGGAAGCAAGTGCAAGTTATATTATCGATTGAGATGTTTTACCACCCAGTACAGTATCAAGCTCTCCTTGTGTTGTATTGGTGCAACTGGACTTTCACAGCTCATGGTCATCAGTTTTTTCCATAGTAACATTAGTACCTGTTATCATTAAAGATGCATAAGTAAAGAAGAACATAGTGTTAATAAAGAAATGGCTTATCAACAATAAATAGTGGTTGTCTGAAAAAACATGTTTTACTTCAGAAAATATAAGATTATTTTAACATCAGTAACTTGCTTTGTGTACTAAGAAAGCTAAAAATAATTCAATGTAGTGGAACTATAATTCCAGTTCCTAGGTTACTATCCAAAACAATGCAATAATAGCTGCTCTATTTGGCTTGATGTACCTATAAAGTCAAGTACCAATTTTTTAGAATGCTATGCGACAATGTTCCTCACACCAATAAATGAATATATACTTGCTAACTCTGTTAATAAGGATTACTGAAGTCTGAAGAGACAATCTATTTATACTAAAGAATGGTGCTATACTATGTTGTCGAATTTGCAAAAGAAAGGATCTGGATGCCAGGAAAAAATTCACCAACAGCTGTTGCCGTGTCTCATGTAGATCTCTTCCTAGGACCAACCTGTGCAATACTCTTACACACACATATACGACAACTTGTTGTTTTAATTCCTATCAAATCATCTGCCTTCTGTAGATTTTTTTGTCATGTCAAGTTCACTGTATTTGTATAATTAAGAACTTTAAAAGCAGCAGGAACAACAAAATAGCATACTTTATACTACAGATGTCTCTAGCCGATTTGAGAAATAGCAAACATTATAGTCAAGTTCTATACCGAGGAGCTGCATGAATGGCTTGACAAATCAATGATTCGGTGAAGCTCCAGAGCCCAGCCAATTGACATATGGTGCTCTGCTTCCTTCAGCACAAGAGAAGCGGTCAACTTGACTTAATTTATCTTTCTGCGAATATCACATAACTTTAGTAGAAAGGAATAATCAAAACTGATAGAACTATATCCCGGAGCTGACAAGTGAAAGGACCTCAGGGAAGCAAAAAAGAAAATCCTATAGCCCTGGAGCAGTTGCCTCCTAGAAAAAGACTTACAAGCGAGCCAACTGTAAATCATCCACCAGTATAATAGGGAAAATAGACATGCCCTATTTATAAGTAGCAAAGGGCAAAAGGAGGAGAAAATAAACAAAATGAAAATCTTAGATTGTTGTTTCTTAAGATCATTGAATTATCTATGCACATCTTAGTGGACCAAAACCAGTTCACTAAAGCTCAAATTTAGGCATCAAAGGTAAGAATCAGAGAAAAGCAATAAGCAAATTGTGCTCTGACTGCACTGTGTTGTACATGCGGAAATAAAGCATCATGCTACCTTGTGCAGAAATGCTTGCCAAACATACGCATGCAGTTATAGACCTAAAAATTACAAGAAAAACAATGGTGATCGAGAATATCTTACGATCAATAAAAAGTCGAGAAAAACTTACGACTTGGTACTAGTCGTGAGAAAACTTACGACTAATTAGTGATTCTTCTTTCGCTTGCTTTACGTAAAGTAGGCATGGAAAATCGCCAGATCGACAAAGAAGTCGCTCGATGACTATTGGCGCCGGGTTGTCGAAGACAAAGACTCGCCTCCTCAAGAGACGTCGACTTGTAAAATCACAAGCTGGGGGAGCAAGTTCGAGTTCCGTCTCTTCGACCAAACTCCTTCTAGACCGCGGCAAATGTAGTTGTATCCGGCCGAGGTCACACTGTCGGGCCGAGGAGGTTGAAGCAGCTTGAACCTCTCAAGCGCAAACCTCAAGGCTAAGGTACCCTTCTATTATGACACTAATCTTTCGCAGCTTGGTGCCACTCCTAGTTTTATTAAACAACCGGAAAGGAGAACTGGAAGGATTTTATGTCTTTATGAAGGACGATGCCGACAAGACAACCTCGCAATCGAGGGCGTTGTCGCTCGGAATGGTCGAGACACCTCTCGTCCATCCAAGATCAGAAACCGTAGCTCGTTCTGTTTCAAACTCACGACCGTAGGGTCGTAAATGAGCCAAATGTTGAACCTCGACCTGACGTGGTCGTGGAGAAGAAGAGGTCCTCCGCTGGGAGGATTGCTCAAAATTCCTCGTTAAGACCAGTGCGAGGTATGTGAAATGTAATCAAGTGTAAGAAGGACATTTACCTTTTTCTTTTCACAACTCGATTTGGTTTTCTTATTTTATTTCAAACCAATTCTTCAAAATTTCACGAAGTCCATTGCTATCCCTTCACCACTGGAGAGGTAGCAACGAGGTGGTCGAAGCATCACCCTTGGCCCAGTGGTCGATGAAGTCGAGACTCGTGAGTGTCTCCCACATCCGCCAGTCAGAATTCACGACTCTTGAGGTGCCGTTATCGTTGAGGTATCGAAGTCGAGAAACAACAGAGGCAACAGTGGAAGCCTCTCGTCAAGGCGGTGACTGACCACAGACCGCCTGGGAAGGAAATCGTGAGGAGCCAACTGTAAATCATCCACCAGTATAATAGGAAAATAGACATGCCCTATTTATAAGTAGCAAAGGGCAAAAGGAGGAGAAAATAAACAAAATGAAAATCTTAGATTGTTGTTTCTTAAGATCATTGAATTATCTATGCACATCTTAGTGGACCAAAACCAGTTCACTAAAGCTCAAATTTAGGCATCAAAGGTAAGAATCAGAGAAAAGCAATAAGCAAATTGTGCTCTGACTGCACTGTGTTGTACATGCGGAAATAAAGCATCATGCTACCTTGTGCAGAAATGCTTGCCAAACATACGCATGCAGTTATAGACCTAAAAATTACAAGAAAAACAAAAGACTAACTATGATTACAAAGTGTCACATACGAAAGCCCTATAACTTAATCAACTGATGACTGATGAGCTAATAAGCCCGCCTCACCAATAAGTCAAATTCGTGCAAAATACATCAAACTCCCGATTTTGTCCAAACATTGGTTCCAAAGAGCAAAAGTAGGAGACTCGAAAGCAATATTAGGAAGTTTCTTCTAGCGGGCAGGACTATGCATGTGGGAGGAAAGACTTCGACTAGGTGTGTTTCTTCCTTCGACCGCTAAAAACAAATCGAGTACATCAAAGGTGGTCTAACAAATGTAAGAAAGTGTACTCTACTTAGAATATTTTTGAATTGATCAAAAATAGACTAAGATTGAGAGAGTTGGCTTAGAGAACATTCCGATCGGATAGAACCCGGCTCTTGTACCGGCAAAGAAAATGAGTAACGAGTCAATGCTTGAAATTCCTTCTAGCGGGCGTAACTACATGCAGAGAGGAGAAGTCATGTGTATGACGCTTTCGCCGCCAAAAGAAGAAATCGGTGCTTTCATCATAGTCGAAAGATTAAAAAAGCACTACTCAAAATAAGGCAAAAAGAGGTAGAAAGAACTCGACTTTTATTGCCCGAGAAACCGTCACACATAGAATTTATGTGAATCGGGTCGATGTTCCAAGAGTTTGAGAGAACTCGCCCATCTTCCATTGCTAGTCGTGATCGACTCGCCGAAAGTCACTTCGACCATCGTAAGGACCTTCCCATTTAGGGAAAGTTTATTCGATTAGACTTGGATTGGCGAGCCTCAATACTAAGTCACCTACAAAGAAGGTCATGCAGGTTGACCTACGATTATAGTATCGCGCAGGCTTGTTGGTACACCGCGAACGGATTAAGGCTAGGTTTCTCCTCTCTTCGTGCAGGTTAATGTCATCCGCCGAAGTTGTTCCCGGTCCGAGTTGTTGAAGGTTTCAACTCGTGGTCGACCGCAATTTTAGCTCCGGAGGAAGCATGGCTTCGCCCAAAACTAGAAAAATGGTGTTTCTCCGTTGTTGCCGCATCGTCGTATTTAATCGCCCATAATATGGAGGGTAATTTGTACCCAAGCCCCGAGCGCTAACAAGTCGGGTCGAAGACTCGAGTTTTAATTCCGCATTATTTGGCCGCTTGCACGCTCGACCGCCCCATTGTTGGGATGTGCAATGTAAGCATAGCATAGCTTGGTACCTCAACTCGTCGCGCAAAATTCCTCAAATTTTGCACTTGCGAATTGTTTATTATCTGTAATTATCCGACTTTAACTCCAAATCGACTAATTACGCTTCTCATCATGAACCTTTTGTTGCTCGCTGTTATCCCAATGATGTGTTCACCTTCGATCCATTTTGTGAACGTGTCAATAGCCACAAAAGGAATTCAAACCTCCCCGAGCTTTGGGAAACGGTCCTAGGATGTCAAGCCCCGTGTCGCAAAAAGGCCAAGAAAGAGGTATTGTTTGTAATGCTTGAGCCGGTCGGGTGTATCCGCTCTACCATGGAATTGGCACTGACACACTTTTTAACCACCTCCATAGCATCGAGATATCGTAGGCCAAGAAACCTTGTCGAAAGGCTTTACCAACCAATGTTCTCAGAGGAGGTACGCGTCCCACAGATGCCAATCGTATATCGTGAAGGAGTGTTATTCCTCTTTGCGGAATGCATCGCATGAGTATCCCTGGGTTCCTCGCTTATAGAGGACTCCTTCAACCAAAGTATACATTTTGGCTTTTCGGATAATCGACCGCTTCAAGATCATCTTCTGCACGAAACCCTTGCAAAGATACTTGTAGATGGGAGTCATCCGTATCCTCGTAATCTAATGAGGCCATCTCAAGAGGAGGTGTCTCCGGTTCTTCACCTGTAGACGCTTTTTGGAGTTGCTCCAAGAAAACTCCTTTTGGTATTATGGATCGGGAAGAAGCCATCCGAGCAAGTTGGTCTCATGAGGAAATTATCCTTTCGAGGGATAAATTGTACCTCGAAACCTAAAAATGTTTTTCTAGCTTACGTATTGATAAGTACCGAGCCATTGTTGAGTTAGAGCATTGGTACTCTTTCCCAATTTGATTCACGACTAGTTGAGAGTCTCCTCTCAACGAGTAGTCGACGAATCGAGAGTGCTTTCCGCTCGTATGCCGCCTAGCAACCTTCAGACTCGCCACATTGTTAGTGGCCCTCAAAGTTTAATTGTATGGCATACTTAAGGTTTCTCTGTGAGGAGATACCAGACCACTCACCCCTTGAGCCACTTAAAGTAAGTGACCGTCAAAGTACATCATCCAATCGGTCGTGGGAATCAGATCGGGATCCCGAACGTGTTCAGGATTTGTCCATTCGCGCAAAGTCCGCCAAGATCCGAGATTTATGGCGTTCGGGACACGAAATGGAGGTCGAACTCCAAGTTCGATCGACCATTTTGCCGCGCGTCTTGCCTTATTATGGAGGATTGCTCCCAAAGGAAACTCGACGCAACAAATACTATTTTGTGCGCCAAAATAATGCCGCAGCTTCTCAAGACATGAGGAGGGCATATAAAGTTTTTGAACTCGAGGGTAACGCCCTTAGGCCCGCGGTAAAACTTGGCCGACGAGTAAACCTGGCCGTTGTATCGCCACGCTCTACGACCAAGATCGCGCTTCTTCGCTCGTGGCGCGGCAAACAGGTAAATTAAGAGCGCCTCTTCCCGCTTTGGAGAAACCGTAATCAGAGCACTCAAAGATACCTCGACATCCTCGAAGGCAATGTTTGCCTCGCTCGACCACTCAAAACCTTCATGTCTCCGAGAAGTTTAAAGAAAGGTAGTCCTTTTCTCCTAGTCGCATCGATGAAACGACTTAAAGCCGCCATGCACCCAAAGTGAGTTTCGATTCCTTTGTGTTTGGAGGTCGATCCGAGGATGGCCTTTTTTTTTCAGATTTGCTTCGATTCCTCGTTCGTATACTAGGAATCCAAGCAATTTTCCCAAGAAATTCCAAACACACACTTCTACGGATTAAGTTTTAAATGGTGCTCGAGGTTGTCGAATGTTTCTTGTAGGTCGCTGATATGATTAAGTCTCTTAATGCTTTTTACGACTAGGTCATCAACATAGGCTTCCAAATTCTACTAATTGAGATGAAAAGTCGATTGCATTAAGCGCTGAAGAAGCACCTAAGATTCTTTAGACCAAATGGCATTTTGATATAACAAAAGGTACCAAACGGAGTAATGAACGCGGTCTTCTTCATCGCTTAGACACATATTGATCCGTGATATCGCAATATGCATCTAAAAACTTAATATTTCACAACCCGCATGAGAATCAACCACAAATGATCAATACGAGGTAAAGGAAATCATCTTTGGACAAGCTTTATTAAGATCAAGAAAGTTCACGCACATACGCCCATTTGCCGCTTGACTTTTTGACCATTACAGGTTAGCCAACCACGGGTGATTGACTTCTCTTATAAAGCCCGCCTTAAGTAGCTTATCCACTCGATTTAATAGCATCTCGCCGATCGGGGCAAATCTCGTAATTTTTGTTTTACGGTACTTTATCGTGCCAGTAAAGCTAGCCTCGTGCTCGATCACCTCCCTGGGACTCCGGCATGTTTGATGCTTGCCAAGACATCCGCTAGCTCGGAGGAAGGTAATGAGGGCGCCTTCCTATTTGGGATCTGAGTCTCCCAATGCGAATAGTCCGAGGGTTTCTTCAGGCCCGTCGGAGGAACCTCTTTGACTTGGTCGCTCTGGCTTTGGTGCAGTACTTTAGGCTCGACTTGCTAGTCGGTCGACTTTCATCTCGAAGTTGGTATTTGACCAACCATCTCGAGGATCGATCACTACCCTGTTTATACGCCATCTTTTGTCACATTGAATTGTGATCACCTTTGGGACTCGCATCTTAAGACATTGATACCCATAATGAGTAGCCATTAAGAATTTTGCCAAAGTTGGTCGTCCGAGTATGGCGTTATATGCCGATCGAAATCGACTACATCAAAGGAGACTTTCTCCGATCTGAAATTACTTAAGTGAGCCAAATGTTAAAGGAAGAGAAACTTGGCCAATGGGTTTGGTCAAGACCCGCAGACGATTCCATGAAAGGAATATCGCACGCCTTTACCTTTGTCCCGGTACTTGCATCTCGTCCGGGGCTTTAGTAAATAATATGTTTAAAGAACTACCACCATCAACTAACACTCGATTGACCCGACAATTGTTGATGGTGGGTTCGACCACAATCGAAATCGACTGATCGACTCATAGTGATCGGGCAATCGTCCTTCTCAAAAGAGATGGTAACTTCCACCACTTCGTAATTTATTGACAAGAGGAGTATGTATGGAATTTACCTCTCGTCCGCAGACTTTTTGTTGTCGCTTGGAGTCGATGTCGATGATCCTCCATAGATATGCTCAACGGTATGGTGCGGATCTTGGAATGGCATCTCCTCATCATCCGACGACTTTGACCACTCGTATGTCCCACCCGCCGAGTAGGGAGCGGTGCTTTGCCGCTAGTAGTCCTCGAGCTTTCTTTGGAAAACTTCGGCAATTATGAGGTCATGTCCTTCCTTTTTATGAAAGTGGACACCATCTTGGTTTGTCGCTCCTACGATCGGGCGCTTACCTTTGCCTTGATCGTGGTTCGACTTGGTGTTTAGGGCTCTTTCTATCTTTACTACTAAGACCTCCTTGAAACCACTAGTTTGTGGTTTTGACTTTTATTTTCTTCTTGACTTTTTGCTTTTTGTCCTTACTAACCTCACCCGCTCTCTAAGAGCGTGTGTTTCTCGATCGATAGTGTTATTCCACCATCGCCTCGAAGGCGCTTGCATATCGATCGCCATCTCAAAGAGCTCTAAGAATCTGTTGGGAGGATTTAGCAATATCCTCTCGTTATTCTTCTACGGACTGACTTTGCTTAAAAGCCCCGATCACGGAGGAGTCGAAATTTCCTAATTGAGTTACTTAACCCGACTAAAGCGCTTGATGAATTGACGCAAAGTCTCGTTGTTGTTCGCTTGATCCGGCAAGTCGCCTTCCTTTCCGTATGGTTGTATGTGCCTTGAAATTTGCTGTAGAAGATCACAGAGGTGTTGCCAAGAGTAGATCGACTCGAGCGGTTGGTTTAATAACCACGATCGAGCGGATCCTTCGAGCACGATTGAAGGTAATTCGCCATTACGCGCTCTCCTCCTCCGCCGCTTCTGACAACGTTGTATAGATCTCAAGAAACTCGATGGGATTTTGAGATCCATCAAATTTCTCCATGTTCACCGGTCGAAATGAGGTACGCCGAATCGCTCAAGGTCGCTAAAATTTAAATCCAGTAATTACTTCTGACGCCTTCTTTGTAGGAAGAAGGGTTAATGTCGCCAGTGATCGATACGACGATACGACTAAGAACAGTCGAATTGCTCACTGTAGGTCTCGGCCGAGGAATACTCGTAATCCACCCGCATAGAATTTCTTTCTTAGGAGTAGTGATTGATCACCTCCTGAGGGCTACTTGATCATCACCGATTGAAAAGTATTCTCCGAATAGGAGATCGATGTGACTTATGACCGTGGTCGATTCCTACGCAGAAATATTCGATTGATTGTAGTCAAGAAGTCGCATTGCTACGACTACACCGAATGTTGTTGACGAGGTACTTCCACCTTGTCATCACAGTCAAGCCTTTGCGCAATCTCCTCACAAAGAAAGAGATCGTATCTGGCGCTCGAGCAAGCTCTTGATTGGGATTCTCAAGCAAGTCGTTGATGTCCCGGAGTTCTTGTACCTGATCGATATTGAATGCGCCAGTTGTTCTTAAGGTCGCAATTTTCTTTCTTCTGATGACCTCAAAATCCTCCCGCCGATCTTTGAGGCCTTCTCGGTGGAGTGCGAGAATGTCGAGGATTTCTCTCGCTCATCGTGAGTGTTGGTTCTCTCTGTCGCCGCTGGTTCCCTTGCCATTACTACGAGGAGGCGCAGGCGTGATCTTCGTAGAGGTTCTCATTTCGACCTCCACGAGGTTGACTCCGATTGGAGGAAGGACGAAGACCTCCGCTGATGATTCTCACTTGCGCTTGAGGCCTCCCGCTTGAGGAGTGCTCGAGAGACACCATCTGGCGACTTGAGTAATCCTCCGTAGGGAACTCGGGTTATAATCGCCTCCGTCCGCAAATGAGATCTCGCGAGAGACGGTCAGATTGTAGGAAAAGCATGCTTGATCCCACTATCTCCGGAGTTACCCCGAGAGATAGGATCACAAGACAAAGCGGAGTCCTCGAATTGTGGCTTCCAGGACTTGTCTCACCAGTCGGACCGCCTTAGGGAACTTGGACACTTAGAGGAAAAACTCTCATTGTGTCGTGAGTCCTCCCCGGTACGGCTCGGGTCGGATTGACCCTTGTCCTTGGAGGAATTGGCCTCCTGTTGGACGTATCATGGGGATAAGGATCCTCCTCAACTCCATTGACGGGATGGTTTCTCGAGAATAATCTCCGAGGAACATCACCATCGCCGGATGCATCACTTACTCGTGAGTCAAAACCCAGATCCATGTCGACGTCACAGACCGCCAAGTCGAACCGCTCTCCTCGCTCCATTCTCCCGCCATGCTAGCATGAGATTTTAATAAGCCCGCCTCACCAATAAGTCAAATTCGTGCAAAATACATCAAACTCCCGATTTTGTCCAAACATTGGCATTAACCCTCTCTAGAATTACATAAACATCTAAACTAAGGAATCAAATTAGAACCTGAGTTATCATTTCTGAGAGCAAATGTTTCCTTGTATTAAATCCCCAATAGGCACCCCTTTAATAATCCTAATGCATGAATTAATTTTAACCATGATTCATAATTTCACTACCAACCATCTAGAATTGCACTCAAACAAGACCTAAAAATGTCACCTCAAATGAAGCCAAAATTTACAACCCCAAATGCAATTTGGGAACAGCTAGAAGATAAAACCTTAAAATTCCAAGTCAAATTTGTTAGAGAGTGTGCGAAATAAGGAGTTCACGAAGAGTGGAAGGGGAGATCCGTGCAACGATGACTCGATGAGACGCTTCATGCACAAGCCACTGCCAATGAGATGCCCGTAGTAGCCTCACAACCGTGATTGTGGGTGAATGCTGTTGAGTAGGTGGCTGGTGTCGTGGCTATGGAGGAGAAAGTCAGCAGCTGCGTAGTGAGCGAGTGAGCCACCGAAGTTGACGAGCTCCCCTGTCGCATCATCGTCGAACAATAACCCATGCTATGCCACGATCTCCAGATCCATCAAGGACTTGCAAACAAGGTGTCAGAGTTGAGGTGATGGAATTGACAACGAACGGGGCATGACCGCATTGGTAGGAGGTAGCGGCCATGGAAGTGGAATTGGGGATTTAGGGTTTGATATTTTTAGCACGGGGACATGGATTTGGAGGAGATGTAGGGTTGTGGATTTGGGGAGGAGTGATTAGGGTTGTGGTTGCAGGGCTGGATAGCAAGTCAGGCAGCGACGTCGACGAGCGAGAAGAGCCACGGTTGCAGGGCTGCGCACGCGGAGAGCACAGCGTCGTTGACGAGGTTGGCGAGGTGGGGATCGATACACGGATACAATAGTAGAGAATGGGGGAACAATGAAGGTCATGAGGGGAGGGGAAGGTGGTTGGGATCGGGAAGACATCCCGATGGATGAAGAGGTAAGAGGTGGTGGTGATGGTGATGGTTTCTCATCGGCATGAATTTTTTTCAACGTGATGCGTGAACGATTATTTCGCTGGGTGAGAGTATATTTATTTATTTTTATTTGTTTAGATAAGAAAATTATATACATCAATTTTATAAAATTGGTACCACTAGCCAAACCTGTCACATTCAAGTAGTCTACACCTAGAACTGAGACTTGGGCCGTGCTTTTTGGCCACCAAACCCGATCGATGACAAGACGGTTTAAGACGACATCAAGACAAAGACGTGATGAAATTACGGGACAGCACGCAAGACGAATATGAGCCTGACCGGCTCGAGAATGCGGCTCGTTAGGCGACACGACACGCAAGACGATCGGTCTGGGTGCGTGTTTGGTGACTGACACAAAATAGGCTCAACCTTCCCGTTCTTGCTTAATTCCTCCCTCAGCATGACCCAATCACTCCCCCACACCGGCCTAGCCCAACCAATCATTCCCTTCTGTCACCCGGTCTAGTCCACAGGTGTTTTTATCTTCCTGGACGGTGGAGGCGGCGGTTGTCGTCTTCTCGACGCCTATAATTCTTAAATCGGGTTTAGCCAAGACAAGACGATCTCGATGGGCTTTGGACCGTGCTTGGGCTAATCGAGCGAGACGGACCGAAGACGACGACACAAGACGGGTGGCCGATCGGGCCGAACTGACACGACACGAAGCGGCCCAAGCACGACGGACCTAGGCCGTGGCCCAATACCCTCCTCTACCTATACCGTCCTCCACTGTCACAAGTGCCGACCTTCGCAACGAAACGACGAACAAACAAATTCTCCGAAACCCTAGAAAAAAAAAAAACACCAGACCGCCTCCTCTCGACGCGCCTCCGCCGAGGCGCCGACCACCGCGAGGTACGCCTCCTCCTCCTCGCCCCGGCGCGCCTCAATTCCGCTGCTTCACTTGTCCTTAATCAATCCGTTCCATGTCCCGATCCTTTTAGGCTTTAGTTAGCGAAATCAAGTACTCGTTCGTGTGTGCGCTGGTAGCTAATTGCGAAGCGGCGGTTGCTGTAGTTGTGATTCGCCATGGGGAGCAAGGGGCGCATGCCTCCTTACCACCGCCGGCCGCTCCCCGGCCCCGGCCCTGGCCCTGCGCACGGCGTGATGCACCGGGACCCGTACGCCCCGGGCATGCACCCGCCGCCGGCGCCGGGGCCATTCCCCTACGACATGCTGCCCCCGCCGGAGATCCTGGAGCAGAAGCTCGTGGCGCAGCGTGGGGAGATGCAGAAGCTGGCACTGGAGAATGACCGGCTCGCCGCGAGCCACGTGTCGCTGAGGAAGGAGCTGGCCGCCTCTCAGCAGGAGCTGCAGAGGCTGCAGGCGCAGGGGGAGGCGGCGAGGGCCTCCCAGGATCAGGAGATGAGGGGGCTTCTCGATAAGGTTGCGAAGATGGAGGCCGATCTAAAGTCTTGCAAGTCCGTGAAGGCGGACCTGCAGCAGGTGCACACGGAGGCGCAGAACCTGGTGGCGTTGAGGCAGCATCTGGCGGCAGACGCACAGAAGCTGAGCAAGGACCTGCAGAGGAACATCAGTGAGGCACAGCAGCTTCCGACACTCAGCTATGAGCGTGATGCCGCTAGACAGGAATATCAGCACCTCAGGTGTGTTGCCGTGCACTGCAATTGTTCTCTAGCATGTCTTTTATTCAATTTGTGACTGATCTCAAGTCTCAACTTTGCGTGCCCTATATATATTTCAGGGCTACGTACGAGTATGAAAGGAAACTCAGGGTGGACCACTCCGAGTCGTTGCAGACAATGAAGAGAAATTATGACTCCATGGTTACGGAGCTAGAAAAGCTTCGTGCTGAGTTGACAAACACAGCTAATCTTGGCAAAAGTGGTATATCGTTATCTGTTATTTCAATTTTATTACTCTGTACTGTAGATTGATATATGTAGAAACCTACATTTGCAGTTGCACTTTTTTAATCCATAATATATCTTTTATATGTAGGAACTCAGTACAATCCTAATATTGCTCAAAAGGATGATGGTAGCCGTCATTCTGTTGGACAAATTGCTTATGACGGTACCTATGGGGGTGCACAGGTGAACAGCTTTACTTCCTGCTAAATGGATACCTCACAAGTTGTGACATTTATTATTTTCTGAAGCGTGTTTTATCTAGATGATGGGTCACATCTCTGCCACCATAAGGCAACCATTACTTCAATTTTGCCTCAACTTGAGAATTTGTCTTTCAATTGGCAGTTGAGCCTTTTTGTTGTATATACCTTCATGGGTTAGTCTCATGAAACACGCTTAACATGAAGTTAAGAATTTTGTCTCACATGATAAGACTCATTTGGGCCATATTTTGAAGAGACGAAATGATGAAACACCAACCAAACATCACCTTAACTCTCAAAAGGCACAACTGAGGTGGGTTTTGTGAGGCTACGGACCTAACTATCAAACAATTCATGCCCGCAGAGACTAGATTTAGGAACATATGGACTAGGTCTGACTAATAACATGAAATGTTTGGTAGAAGTTTAGTATATCTGAGGAGAAAGGAATAAAAAATGCAGCATTTATGTTTATTCATTTATCTGCTAAGTTACAATATGCAGGCCAATACCTCACTAAATAGCAAGAACATAAGACTTTGTCCCATTAGTTCCAATTTCGTCTGATCCTAATCATAACTTTAAATGTTTCAAGCATTTTTTTTTCCTTTTGGTAACTTTTGTAGGTATTATTTTACTCATACAATTGCCATGTATATTTTTCAGACTTCTCAGATATTAAGTTCTTAATTCATAATATACAATTGCCATGTATAGTTTTCAGACTTCTCATGCTTGTTTGGTTTGAAAATTTGAGACTCGAAGTATGGCACTGAGTTTCGACATACTATTCCAGTTAATTTTTAAAAAAGCCATGCACCCACATATAAATATTTCATAACCTAGATGCTGTTTAATCAAAGATCTGTCTCAACCCCTGTTCCCCCTGGAAGAGAATAACGTAAATGAAAGCTGGACTAGCTAGTTGGCTACTTTAGTTTGTCCTTGATTCCTTTTGTTCTTTCTTTCTTTTTCTGGCTTGAAGTTAATGGATGCTTATCTTGCTATGCAAAATGGATCATAAAGTAGTTATTCTACTTTTTTCCCCCATAGCAATGATAATGTGAATTTTGTCTTCAGCTTTTTAACTAGGTGCTGGAGTAATTTTTGTTTATTAATAACAACATAATTTTTTTATGTTAATTCAGGCAAGGACACCCCCTACTGGTCTGGCAGACCCTTTAAACGGAAGCCCAGCTGGCACTGCTCCTCGTTCAGGATTTGATCCATCAAGAGGTAATACATATGACACTTCTCGTCTTGGTAGCTTCAGTTCTTCGAAAGCTGGAGGCCATGATGCATCAAGGGGTGCCACTGGCTATGACTCTTCGAAAGGTGCTGGATATGATGCTTCTAAAGCACCTGCACTCGGAGCACAGGCAGCAGCTGGAGCTGCTTATGGGAGTACTGCTGGTTACTATGGATCAAGTCAGGCCACACCACCTTCATATGCATGGGCCCCAGCTGCATCCACCTATGGATCAGTACAGGTGCCACCATCATATGCATCTGGGTCAGTCCCGTCTTCATCCTACGGCGCAACAACAGCGCACCCCTATGGCTCGGCTCAGGCACTACCATCATATGGACAAACACAGGTGCCATCTTCATATGGACACACACAGCTACCATCATCCTATGGTCTAGCACAGGCACCATCTCCCTTTGCCCCAGCACAGGGGGTGTCACCCTATGGGTTGGCTGCACAGCCTCCGGCCTATGGATCTGGGCAAGCAACAACTAATGTTGGCAGTGCTTATCAAACTCATGGACTAAAATAATTGGCGACAAGTGTCTACTGATGGGGTCTTATTGGCAAAAGAGACCCGGCGCTGCTTTGCCCACAAGAGTTCAATTTCCTTTCTGCAGCTACCCAAGTACCAAACTGTTGTTGTTTAACTGATCTGAGAAGAATCTTCCTTACAATCGGTAAGACATAATCTGTGCAAACACATATTATCTGAGATGGTGACGCTTCTATAAACATTGGTTGTGCCACTTTTAAATCATTTTCTATGAAATGGTGAATGGTGATGCCTCAAGGTTAGGCGAGTAACAGTAGTGTAAATTTGACTAGTGCTGTACTGTTGATTGGCACTCTTGAGTTATCAAGCGATATTCATTGGTTGCGAGTTGAGTTGTCGCATGTATGATAATGAGATGCACACTGCTAGTACTGGGGCTAAATATTTGGCTGTTGCTGGAGCCCCCTACCATACCCTGTCTATTTGTCTTATCCAGTAACTGTAGCTGTCTCAGATGTTTGATGACAGCTTCAATGGCATGGTAGGAACTGATGCCAGACGTGTAGATTTGCATTCGGATAAAACTTTGCCTTTTCTGAACTGGGTCGCAGCTTCCTGTTGTGCAAGCAACCATCAAAAGTCTGAAGAACTCCGTATCAGTCAAGTTGCTTTTCCTGCTGCGCAACAATCGTTCCAAGTTTATTTAGAAACTGAAATCACAAATTTTATAAGCCAGCTCACATACATAAGGACTTGAGTGCGTTTGGTTGAGTGAATCAGGGTGAATGGGATGGGATGGGATGGGATGTGATGGTACAGGATAGTTGGGATAATTCTGAATGAGATGATACAAGTATGTTGTTTGGTTGGTGGAATAGGATAATACATGATTTTGTTTGGTTGCTTGGATAGGATGATCTTGGATGGTTCAAGATGGTGTTTAGTTTGAAATTTTAAAAAAATATATATAAAAATTTAATAAAATATTTTTAAATTTATTGAAGTTTATTTTATTCATTTAAAATATTTGGATTCTATACAAAAACAAAAACAATATCGAGAAAAACATAAAAATTCAAAATACTCAAAAATGCATAAATTTTCTACAGTAACTAGATGATGATTTTAGATGAATTTAAGTGAAAGAATTATTCCATTTGGAGTTAGCAAGTGAAAGTTGTTGTAGTTAGCAAAACGCTGAACCGCATGGTTCGATCTTTTTTATCGAATGGAATGATACAGAATAAAAGTGAAATATTCTCTCATATAGAACTATGTCGTATCGTTTGATTTCATTTATCCAATCAAATACGAGGGTGACCTCATATTCTGAACGAAATCATCTCATCTCATTCAGCCCGCATATTACGAACCAAACGCAACCCTCGATGTGTCGGCATAAATATCAGTATTTGATAACTTAGATGCAAAGACAGTTAGATGCAAAGACAGACAGGTCGTGTTCTGTGCATTTAACTCTCTAGCCAGCACCGTACTCGAGGAACAGCAGCTAGCAAGAGATGAGATGCATGCCCGTCCTGAAACTTCTCTCAGTGTAGGACAGACCGTGAAAACGCATAATAGCCACTCGTTCACCAGTTACAGCAGAATGACAGACTGAACAGAACATTTTATACCCCCATTTGCTGACAATACACCATGAATCCAGTTTAGCGCAGTGTATCAGGGGAAAAGCGCAGGAAAAATCCATGGCGACGTCTCGCGAACCTGCATTTCAGTCGTCAAATTCCAGCCGAAATTCTTGGTGCGCACTAGGATATGGATGGTTCTAAGCCTCTAACTGGACTTGAGCAGAATAAGTTCATGCAACCTTTACAGAAAGCGGTACACAAAAAGACTGGAATGGTTCCAACTCTACACACTGGGGGAATATATTAGGGCCCTGTACTGTCTCAAGTTTAAACTTGGTAAAAACAAGATGTCATGATCAGTAGAGGATAAAAATGTAAAGAAAAGAAGCTTTTCCAGGGCAGGTAGAAGTGAAGTTCTGAAGGTAATTGGAAGATGAAAAAAGCTCAGTGCCTAACTCGTTTTTGTGTGAGGGGTGCTTTATTCATAAAGGCAATCTTCTTGCAACATAAATGGCTGATAGTGATAAGGTATCATGTTACTGTGGGAGTTTATTCAACTTGCGTCAAATCACTCGTTTCATCTGTTTGAAAGCGCGATAGCTTTAAGCAAAGCCCGTCCATTAAACCACTTGATCATATAGCTGTTTGAAAAATGACTTATATTATTATACTTTTGTGCTGATGCCAGTCAAAATCTATGTTGCCTGCCTACATATTAGATATTGTCGTTTTTTTTAATAATATATTTTTAATTAGAATTACAAAAATAAATGATCATTTAATACAATTAAAAAAATACGCATTGTCGCCATTCCAAATGGCGAAATAGCGACAGGAGCCCTGTCACCAGCAAAACAATGTTAAATGTTTCTGTAGCCATTTGGAATGATGACATAAATCAAATCACCACTTGAAATGGCAACAAATTCATGTTGCCAATTCAAATGGCGTCAGGGGCTGTTGTTTATTTTATTTTTTGTTGGCACATAATGAAGCCTCAAATCTTACATGACTTGACTCGGTTTTTTGGTAATATCTCTGAGTGTGTGACCAACCGATTATTTTCAAAAAAGAGAAAAAAAATTAAATAAAGAACAATTTAGGAGTTAAATTTAAAAGATGAGATTTCAACCGTGGCAATAAGACTTTGCAATGTACTTGTCAATTACATGGCGCATACGATTTGGTTACGTGCATTACAAACGACAGCATGCGCAAATCAATAGCCCAATCTACACCTAGAATACATGTGCGCCTTTTGGAATATAAAAAACTGGTTAATGGGAACAAAGTCAGTCTTGACGGTCCTTCAACGCCTTCCCCTTGCCTACTACGCACTGTAGATCTGCGGGCATGGCTAGTCCTGAAGGTAGTCCTGTACTGTGAGACGGGTTGGTAGATGCAACAATGTTAGCAAAACGTAAGGCGAAATTAATAATAAGGATGCAAATTGAACATAACGTATTTCTTCGATCCGAAGTGCGCTTAGGCAACGGTGAGCGCTAGGACGGTCACTGGACTCACTAGCAGGAGCCTTCCCCTTGTCCGTCGCGCGCTTGGCCTGACCGTCCTTAGCTTGTTGTTCGGCGCTCTTGGGCTCCATCACCGCGTTTCACTTGTCTTCCCCACTCTCGGGTACTTAAGGTTTCCAGCACTTGTATTGCTCGGGTGACAACGCGTAGTTGAACATGTACTTTTGCTCGATGGACACCCTGATGTACTTGTTCAGGCCGTCAATCCATCGGAAGAAATAGCAACGCATCTCCGGCTATCATTATGAACGGATGAAGTTAGCGATATGTGGAATGCAACGTAAGATGTGAAAAATCGATGTGTGTGTAAGATTCTCTTACGAGGATATTCCCGCATGTGTGGTACGCCCGGGCGGCGATCGCCGGGTGTATGGATTGAATGATCCAAGCTGTCTTTTTGCAGTCGCACTACGGGCGTGGAAACTCTTGTGGTACAAGTGCATCCTTCATCAAACAATTCAGGTAAGTTTTAGTCTTCCTAGCAAGCCACTTGCGCTTCCGCGGTATCTCCGCATGGCTCTACATAATCTTCTCTCTCCTTCCTCTCTAATCTACAGAACAAGTTAGAGTGGAGTGTTGGCTGTGGTGGTGTAGTATTCTCCTCAAGCTCTCTTCCCCGTCCTTTTATAAGCGGATATGGTGTAGTTATGGTGGCTGGTGAGCTGGTCCCGGTTGTTGTTTCTCTCTAAAATGGTGACATGGCAGTGTGTGTTCTTTTCAGTCTGAAAAGGTGGCGTGGGAGAGTGTGTCCATTTCGATCTAAAAAGGTGACAGTGTGTGGCGTGGCATGGTATGGTCTTTTCTATCTAAAAAAAATGGCAGTATGTGGCGTGGCATGATGTGGTCTTTTCTGTCTAAAAAGTGGCAGTGTGTGGCGTGGCATGGTGTGGTCTTTTCTGTTGAAAAAGTGATAGTGTGTGGTTTGGTAGCGTGTGGTTATATATGTATGAAAAAGTGGTAGTGTGTGGCGTGGTCTTTTTTGTGTGAAAAAGTGATAGTGTGTGGAGTGACATTGTATGGTCATTTCTGTCTGAAAAGTGGTAGTGTGTGGTATGACATAGTGTAGTCATTTCGGTCCAAAAAAGTGACAGGGTGTGGTCTTTGCGGTCTGAAAAGGTAACTAGGTGTGGTCTTTTTGTCTAAAAAGGCGGTGTGGTAGAGTGTGATCATTTCGGTCTGAAAAGGTGACATGTTGTTGACAATTTAGTCTGAAAAGATTGCTTAGAGCATATGGTCATTTTTGTCTAAAAAGGTGCCAATGTGTAGCGTGACAAGATGTGATCCTTTCTATCTCAAAAGGTGGCGTGCGTGACAGTGTGTGGTCACTTCGGTCAGAAATGAACCTGGCTACGTAGTTTGATTTCATTGCGGAATTGTCGTGTGATGGTACTTAGTATTATGATGTTATGCATATATTCTAAATGTTGTAATGCAATTGTCCCTTGTCATATTAAATTTATACAGATCCAGTAGGCAAAAGTTAAAGACATCTTGCAATTCATAAACATGCACATAACATCCTGGATACATGAATCCCTTATGTAGATAATAAAAACTACTTCATACATATTGCACGCGCCATACCTAAATAGTGTGAAATAGTAAAGCAATGCTTACATTGTTATTAATAAGAAACATAAATAGAAAAAAATAAACAATATTAACGGTAATGCCAAGTCAATCGCCATTCCAAATGGTGGCAAAGGTATCTGGTGGTGACAAGTAGACCTGTTCAAACGCTGGGCCTAGTCGAGCCTAAAAAGCCCAATCTTGAACGGACATGCCCAAACCCGGCTCGACCGAAAATTGAATTTTTGATTTAAAAACTATTATTTTAGTTCTTTTAGGAATAAAAATAAATATTTAATTCATTTCCAGAATAAAAATTAGATTTTCATTTTCATTACATTTACTAGGTTTTTCGGGCTTTCAGGCCGGGATTTCGGGCCGAAAATCAAGTCCCAAGCCCAGCCCAAAATAGGCTGGGTCGTCCGTGAACAGGTCTAATGACAAGGCTGTTGTAGCCAATCCAACCGGTGATAGGGGCATATCGCCAATCGGAACGGTGACAGTGCTATGTCGCTATTTCAAAAGGCGACATAAGCCCATTTTTCAAAAATTATTAAATGTGCATTCATTTATATAGTTCTATTAAAAAGTATTATTAAAATAGAAACATTAACGACATATCTACAACTAAACTACACACTTAAAAAGAATTAATAGACTACAAAACATAAATCTCAAACTATCTAATCCATTTAATTACTTGACCATAAAAAAATATCTACATGATTAACAACATATCTACAACTAAACTACACACACCTAAATTTTTTTACTACAACGAACTAAACGACGTAACCTTACATCTAAAACTATCTAAACCTTTCAAATGCTACAACATAAATAAAATCTCTACGCCTAACCATATTTCCATAACTAAACTACACACACATAAAAATATGTACTACACCGAACTACACTACATAACAATACATCTATAACTATCTAATATATTAAATTACAGATCTACTAGTTTCAGTTGCTAACCTAGCAAAGTTTTGAATTTAAATGTAAAGTTACAAAAAATACATGCAATGTGGGCGACCAAATCTGCTTCCTCTCTCTACTACTAGGTTACAGACGGGTAGGACTTTGCTACCTCTCCCTCCTCTCCCCTTTTTTTCCTTTTTCCGGATTAAAAGTGAATTATGCCCCATTTTTTGGACCCTTTTATAGTGACAGAGGCCCCACATCCTCCCATCGCTATTTGAAATGACGATTTGGATGTCGATCGCCATTTAGAATAACGACAGGGACATTTACTCTAGGTTGGTTGGCGACAGTGCCATTTCGCCATTTGGAACGACGACAGAGACGTATTTTGGTAATTTTATTAAATACACATTTTTTTTTGTAATTCTAATTAAAAATGTATTATTAAAAAAAATCAGGTATCGTCTATATAACTAGATTGCACTGCAACAACTACTGTTGAAGTACTAGCAAACTATTATATCAAAAGAAATCTTAAAGTAGATTAACATTTACCAAATCTGGCAGTTGATTAAAGTAAACTTCATCAAATCGATCGCTAACTTTGCACAATGCTTTTCTCATAGAACCGCACATCCGCACCGCACCACGAGATATTTCTTGCTTTCTGTCTTCTAAATAGAGATATCACTTGCTTTCTAGGTTCTTTAAGTAGTTACTACCATTTGTAAGATTCTATTATTCTTCGTTTGTTTGGCACACACAAAAGGAAAGTAGGTGATAAATTAGTACTAGTTTGATCAAAAGGGCTATACTTTGCCTTAAATTATCTCAGCTGTAAAGATGAGAAATGTCTTAATCTCTTCTCTTTTCTATTATTGCAATCTTTCTTTGGAAGCCATGAACTCTCCTGTGTCGAGATTCATCTCTAGCTACCCCTTCCAATGCCAACTGGACACACAAAGACATACATATGGTTCAGCTTTACTGCATGGAGAATCCAATTAATCTAACAGAGATTAGGACATGAACATATCTATATATCTAAATGCGTAGCTTACACCTAACAACTCTGGACCTCTGCCCATCATTAGGATTCTGCCTAAAATTCGTTATTATGAGCAAGCGCGCATTACATGTACGGTGGGGACTAAATTAAGTAATGAGCCAAAGGGCTAAAAGTGGAGAGATATTGGATTTTGCAGCTTCCCTGCTCATCTGAACTAGGCAAACTCAGCTGTGGAATGCAGGAGACAGTTGTAGGCAGCACAGCTTGCACTGTGCATTGTTCTTGGTGATATCTTTTGATGATTCGAGTCATTTACATGGAATAATTCCCTTTTTGGCTGGTCATTCTCAGCAGTCAGTAATATTGAACCATGCTGTCAGATCGATATACACAAATATACGTGGTATAGGTAAAGGGTGTAGGAATAATTTGCTGAAACCTCTGCCTGTCTACTTGTTATGCACCGAACATGGTAGAGAATTGGAGTAATGTGAATGCTACCTTTTTCAGTATTTTTTGGAATTTTGATTGTTGGTGCGAGATTACGGAATTGCGTGCTAATCAAGATTTGTTCCTCTGAGGTTCTTCTAAACAGGAAGCTGTACTATTGGTTCTGAGGTAGAGAGGTAGACCAAATCTTGGCCAAGTCTGATTATAAAATGGCCCTGAAGTGACTAAACGTATTAGTGACTAAGATGCTGGCTTATCGCCATAAACTTCCTTATCTGAACTACCCCTCCCTCCCTTCCTTATCTGAATTTACTTTCAGCAATGTTCTACCAGATGATGCACAAGTCACTACTGTGGAAGCTCAACTGGGATTTTGCTCCTATGATTAGCAGTTATATATTCAGGACATTTCAAATCTGAGGAAGAATGCATTGTTGCACAGCTAGATTTGTTCAGGAAACAACTGTAATGGAAGTCTGAAGAATCCTTTTGCCCATTGAGATTTTTACAGTGTAATATGTGTATCACACTTCAGCTCCTCATTAATTCAACTAGGATGATAGCACACGCTACGCCTTGCATGCACTGTAGGCATGTTTTTGGACGGTACAGAATGAACCAGATACTGTAGGCTACAATGAGTCTTCGTTGGCCTATCTTGGAAAATTATCTGAGAGAAGCAAGGTCCCAGTCCAGCTACTATCTGGTTAGGCATTTGACTTAAAGAGAAGGGAATACCATCTACTATCTGGTTAACTGTTGGCACTACGCGTTGATCACTTCAAAAACACAGTTTAACTGTTCAAGATTGTGTTGGGATTTACCAGTTGCACGACAAATGGTTGAAATCGTCAAAACAAAGAGAGCTCACATGGTTACATCTGCCATTGGTTCTTTCTTTGGTCTTCTCTCGCCACAGCCAGCAGAGGCCGGTTTGAGCTCTTCAAGACAAACAAATGACTACGATAAGTATGACTCAACAACTGTTCGCCCAAATTTCTGCTCGACATCCTTCGGCGTTTCAATCTGCAAAAAAGGGGAAAAAAGATGTCAATTTTTTAAAAAAGGGGGAAGAAATAAAAGTTGCAAAAAATGTTGTAACGGAAAAAGATTAAGAGGGGCAAATATATTTTGAGTAATGGCACGCACAGCAATTAATGCTATGAAGAAAGCTTTCATAACATTAAGTGGGTTCCTCCATCCAATAATCTGCGATGAAAACATAGAATTTTTTTTTTACCATCTTGCAAATGCAAATGGAGAGATAAAGTGGTTGTGTATACTATAGCAGAAGCACACCTTTGATTTGACGTTTGCTGAAACCAGCTGAACAGAACACAGCACAGTTTCAACAGTCCTACCAGCAACACAAATTCCACTTCTCACAGGTCTAGGCCAGAGGTATATCTTTACAAACACAAGTAGCAATCATGTCCACAAAAGTTCGTACAAAACCACTGATAAAAATAAGAGGAGCGATTTGATGCTCGGATGTGTTTACCTTTGTTTTCTTGTATTCAGCCTGAATCGCATGAGCAATTGTGTGGTCCTCATATCGCTCCATATAGTGGAGGTTCTAGCAGCATTTCTCGTATGCCTGGAAACAAAAGAAGATGTACATTTCCTTCAAGAGGAACTTTTCGGTAGAGGTATTGAATTCCAACTGAAGCATAAAAGTAGTAACTCAGGTATCAAGCATACGAGAGAAATTTCTATCCACGGCATTACTCAGATGGCCAGACCTAGGATTGAGGATTAGATGAACCAAATGTCGTACAATCGTATGATCAGTTGATTACCCAGTCTACCAGATTTAGTAAATGCCTAACCAAACAATATGCACACATCAAGCTTTCTATCAAAATAGTTTCATAAACGAAATAACATAGAATAGTTCTAGTTTTGCTAAAACGACAGCACTATTACCAATAGTGCCAAAAAAAACTTTTGTACAGAATGAAACCAAAACTGTAGTAATGGAATATATTGTTAACTTGTAAATTTATTTAAAGAAAACTCACGTTGGATGCGTCAGGTTTATGCGAAAACCCCAATGATCAAGGCCGCGACGAGCAATTCCCGGTAAAGTATAAAGTACTAAAATAAGAAATATATAGCTGTCTTGGTGCATAAAAACGAAGAGACTAATCTATCTTTAGAATTGCTAGACTAATTTCCGTTTCCACCACGCTATTAATTTCTCAATGTGATGGCAATGTCTGGTGCCCCTACATGCACGTACATGGTTGACTTGGGGTACTTGAATAGCAATATTGATAGATTCAGTCAAGTCGATCTCTTGCATCATATATGCTGAGGGTATGAAATCAAATAGCTGCTGATAGTTTTTATTTACAGAGGGCTTGGTGGTGATTTTCCTATCTACTAAGTCAGGGAGTTTTGGAGGCTCACTGGGTTATTTTTAAGTTCTGCAATTTGTACAATTCATGGGACTGTGATTACGTGGAAAAACATTACATACTACGTACCACCGTGCTCCAACAAGAAATCGATTACCGGGATAATGCCGAGGCGACGCCGCCAAACAACAAAGAATCAATTTTGGTGCGCCTAACTTTTTGGTCTATGTGTAGTTACTGCTGCTCCATACCACTTTTTGGTGCGCGCACACATACATGAAACGGGGGAGCATAACAGGAAATCAACCAATGCCGAGATAGACAAAATGCCAGAAATATCTCGAAGTCATATAGTTACTGGATAGACCAATGCCGAGAATGCCAAAGAATCAATTACCAGTGTAACGCTAGGTACTTATTGGATCGGGTCTCTCTCCTATTTTCAGATCCGTTAAGCTCGAAAAGACGTATGGATCTCATCAAGGATTGATCTATCAGTGATTTTCAGATCCATACTCTTTGAATATACCACTTAAATAAATATATTATACTTCTTTATCATTTTCAAGATACTTAAATACCAATTATAAGATACTCCAATGCGATTTGATTGAAAATTTTCATTGAGTCCTTTATTTTGCTATATACCTTTTTCATACATAAAAGAAGTATATACACAAATTTAGCTATAAAAGGTGGACTTTAATGATTTTTTCATAGAACTCACTTTGGAGTATCTTATAATCATCATTGGAGTATACTCAAATAGATAAAGAGGTATTATCATCGATTTAAGTGGTATATTGAAGGATACATACTCGAGTATAAACCATTTTTATATATATATATATATATATATATATATATATATATATATATATATATATATATATATATGTTTTATTAATTTTATTTATAAATCAGAGGGGTTCCACGTGTTATAGACTTATTATTATTAACTAAATGACTAAACCTGGTTTTGATTTTAATTATCTAACAGCTGGGTCCACATGTCAGTCTCTTGGGTTTTAAAACGTGTTTTAAAATTGAGAATAGTGTGTGGTCCCACATGTTAGTGACATATTTACTAAAAACGTTTGAAATTAGATTTTTGTTAACTTTTTTGACTAGTCTCACCTGTCATACACTTATTACACTGAACCACTAATACTCAACGCTAATTAGTCCTTAATGACATGGGTCTCACTTGGCAGAGAGAGAAAGTGTAAGGACTCGGGATTAACACTCCCAAATCCCCATGTGTATTACTGAACTAGTCCCATGATCATTGGCTAGCTCACACAGTAAATAAATATGGTAACATCCATAATTGCAAAATTTTATTAATAAATATCAGAGTTGATTACAAGAAAAGCTTACGAGCCAATAATAAAGAACACAGCGGAAAACGAAGAAGAAGTAGTAGAGTCCAGCTAATCTGCCACAAGCAATCGATTGGGGTAGCGGCCTAGTCATCGAGATCTTCAGCAGTTGCAAAGTCTTTATCCTTTGAATAATATTTTATTAAGCAAGAGTGAGCACAAATAACCGTGCTCCACAAGTTACACCCAATAACAGAATTATAATTAATGTATGTAGGGATATATATCAATGGAAAGCTTATAAGGTTGAATTTGCATAAAATAATATTTTCTTTTTAAATATATGTACTAAATTTCAAAGCAGTTATTCCATAACTAAAATTCGATTTTCTAAATTCTCAAGTTTTACAGTAAGATAACATTCATTCAAGAGTAGTGAAGGATACCTTCCAATCACATGGCAAACCGCCTAATTTCCCAGTTGGATAAAATATCCAAAATCATTTTATAAAGTATTTTGAAAATAAAACTAAAATCTAACTTTGCTTTGGTTTTGCTAAGCATGTCCATGACCATAGACACGACTATTCTAAATAGTTTTACCATCTACATAAGTTGTACAACTTTACTCACAAGAGATAATCATCTTATACTGTCCGCTCACACACTTCTGAAGGTGTGCGACTAAGAGATTATCACAAGGCTTTTACAATGCACCATCCCACCGTAGTCTCACATCGCTAAGGTTTCGCTTCCTTTGGATGGAAACCCGCTGGATTTAAGCCCCCTCTCGCGCCATGTGGGAATACATAAAAAATAGGTCACTTAGACACCCATGCAACCGGATGGCATAACCACGGTAGAATGTTGCAAATTAGTTAGCCAAGTCATGCCTATTTCTCAACTTGTGGTAGTACGCTGGGGCTTCGCAAGATGCAGCTTGAAGACCGGTTCTTAATTGACTTGGGTGACTTTATAAAGTAACCCCTATGCCTCGATCATAGAAATAACTCGATCCCATGCATCAACGTGCACCATCCAAATATCCATTTCGCCCAAGTCCAAACCAAATTTTACTTTATTTTATTTTTCCAAGTTAAATCATTTTCCAAAATTTCCATGGTAAAAGCAATACCATAGCATCATGTTAAATCATAGTTGATTATTTTGCTAAATTCTCCAAATTAAACATTTTTTGTCTAAGAATAAAGTCTTGCAACAAAGTATCTTGTTAATACTATTGTATTAACTAGAGTTTTATCTAAGGCGGCAAGGGGTAAGGGTTTGATGTCCAAGAATTGTCAACTCCAAGACCAGTAAGTAAACCATCAATATTGAAATCATAATCCAATCTCCAACAAATATATAACCCTATAATCCAATATCAGTTTATTTTTATGATTCGACTGCCATCGATCCAACATTCAACAATACTCTAATTCTATAATTTTACATCCATCAATCCATTATTTCTCAGTAAATTATTTCTAATAATTCAACATCCATCAATCCAATGATTATGTAATCCTAAAATCTAATTTCCTACAATCCGATATCCAATAATTATCTATTTCTATAATCCAATCTCTGAGAATCCAATATCAACTATTATCTACTTCTAGAATTCGATATCCAACTATTCGATGTCCAACAATAATCTACTTCTAGAATCTGATATCCAACAATCATGTATTTCTAATAACCCAATATCCAACGATAACATTTTTGTCCAATCCAATATCCAACATTAATGTGGTCCTATAATCCAATATCCAACATTAATGTAGTCCCATAATTCAATATTCAACAATTACACAATTCTATGATCCAACACAAATCAATCATGTGATCCCATGATCCACTATCCACTAATAAGGTATTATTATAATCAAACGTCCAATAGTCTAATATCTATTAACAATCTATTTCTATAATCCATATCCAATATCCCACAATAATCCACTTCTATCATCAAACATCCATCAACAATCTACTTTTGTCATCCAATCTCCAATAAATATAATGCTATAATTCACTCCAACAATATATTGCTATAATTCATTCTTCGACAATTCCATCTTTTCAATATTCATCAATAGTCTATTCTTATAATCTGAAATCCAACAAATGTATTTCTATCATCCAACAATAATATATTTCCAATAATCCGATCATGATATAATACTATGATCCAACAATGTTGTAATCCAATAATCCAATCTCCAATAATTATATGATATTATAATCCAACAATAGTCTAATTCTATTATCTAATCTCCAATAGAATGTATTTCTACAATCCGATATTCAACAAACACCCAATATTTTCCATTTCTAATTTCCAAAATATATCTTACGCAGAGTGATTCTCCATACCATGTATCTTGACAATAAATGACTATACATGTGGAATTGGGGATGACTATAAAGTTTAAAAACATGAATTTAAATTACTTAAATATAAATACGTATGCAATAATAATTTAAAATATAATTTAAATATTTTAAAATACTGGGATTCAAATATGATCAAAAGATGTAACTTGTCTTACTTATTTAGTTGTTATTCTTTAACGGCGTCGAAATCTACATGTGAAAATAAATCAAATTTAAATAAAACTCAAATAAACTAGAAATTAAATATTTTTGGTTCTGAGAGGTATATATTGAATTTAGAAATTTGAATCACTTGAATCGGAGCTCGAACGAAGGAGAATGGGCTCTCGAAAGTTTGAAAATACATGAAATGCTGAAATTAAGGATTTTTGAAATTAATTTTATAGAGTAAAATCAATTATTGTGTCACGATGATGTCAGCAGGGGAATTTTGAATTTCGACTGGAATTATTTTTCAAAGGAAAAAAAGGTTGAGCCACTGACATGTGGGCTTGAGTCCACGAAAATTGCTTTGGACCACTGTGGACCGGCCTATGGAATAGTGTCAACCACGCAAGCATGACACACAAGCGTACACGCGGGCTTGGGCGTTGAGGTGGGCATGACATGGTTGTGATGTGACGCTGCCATATGAGCACGGTACCAGAGGCGCTTTGGGACCGAGGCTCACCGGCGCTACACGTCGTGGCGAGGTCCGGCGAGGGCACCAGAGGAGAGAGGGAAAGAAGGCCAGTTCAGGGCTCTCCTCCGTGGTTGTAGGCGGCACTAGGGCTCCAGTGGAGCTCCAACGAGGAAAAGAGAAGCACCGGGTAGAAC
This sequence comes from Hsuehochloa calcarea, assembly GCA_036346395.1. Classification (NCBI taxonomy): domain Eukaryota; kingdom Viridiplantae; phylum Streptophyta; class Magnoliopsida; order Poales; family Poaceae; genus Hsuehochloa; species Hsuehochloa calcarea. The sequence goes on along the minus strand of CM070596.1, from coordinate 9,267,902 downwards.
ACGACCTTGCGATGCCGTTGGTGAAGACCATGGTGGAGGACGACCTTTGCCGACGGCGCAATCGCCAATGGGATGAGCTTCGGCCAGCGGGCTTGAAGCTAAAAAATCCAGCGAAAGAGGGCAAGGGAGAAGGGGAGAGTCGGGGGAAAAGGGAGAGGAGGTGGAGCGGCTCACGGTGCTCTCTTTTATAGGGTAAGGGGTGGAGAGAGGAAGGAGATTGACAGCATGGGCACGCAGCGACGCTGACGGGAGCGTGGCATGGGCGTCATGCATTCCGATATGACAGGGGCATGTGGGGTGGGGAAAATGGGAGGAGTGGGTGCGGCGGAAGACTAGACATTTAATGTGCATGCTCGCGGGGAGAAGAAGGGGAGGAAAACGTGGGACGTGATGGATCTCGCGTTAGCGGCAATGACGGCATGAGCGGCCTGCACATGGGGAAGAAAGGGGGAGATGACGCTGGCTCGTAGGTCCAGCTGGCAGCGAGACAAGAAGAAGGGAGGAAAGAGGAGGCCGGGTGCGGGAGGCTGGGCCAGCGGAAGCGGGCTGAGTAGAGGAAAGAAATGGGTTAGGAGCAAGGCTTTCGGCCCAAAGGGTTTTTCAGAATTTTGAAGGATTTAACAATTTCAGAAATTGTGACAAATGAATTAGGTTTTTTAGAAAATAGCAAAAAGAGTTAAAAATTCTAGAAAACTACACAGAAATTCCTTGAATTATTTTGAACTTAAAAAAAATATTTACAACTTAAAGTTGGCTTTTATTTTTGCAAATAAATTATTTTTAGTTTTGGAAAATAGGAAAAACCTTTTTAAAATCCAAAAAATTCAATAATCAATTAAATTTTCTTTTTAAACTTTAAACCCAATAAAAACCCAGTAAACTCAATAAATTTTTTTTGATTTTGAAATATATAAAATCGAGAAAAACAATAAAACTCCTTTAAAACTCAAGAAATCCAAAATAATAATAATAATATAATTTTAAATTTGGTAACAGAACTTTGGAATGTTACAGAAAGGGAGGAGCAGTAGAGCCGTGTGCGGCCGAGCACCATGGCGAGCTCGCCGGCGGTGATGAAAGCTTGGGGAATGGACAAAATGGGTTCCCCTCTCGACGGCGATCCCACCGGGTGGTGGTGGGGGCCGGAGAGATGGTCAAAGGTGGTGCTACGATGACGAGAAGCATCAAGGTGCTTCAGGTCCAACATGGTTTTCATGCCTAGAGGAATTAAATCGGCAGCTTATGGTGTTGTGCATTGTCTTTAGGGGATGACTACGATGCTATAGGTAGCGGCTTGGGTACCAATAGTCATCGGAGTGGTGGTGATACCCTTTCCCGCGGTGGTGCCATGGGCTGCCACGGTGAAGTCTATGCTACGCTAGCTAATCTTGCGATCTAACACGTATAGAGGCATCAGGGGACTACTAGGAGCTCACTAAGGGTGTAGATGACATCGAGGGAACGCCGGAGAAGCGTCTCGACATTGAACAGTGGCGGCGCAGAGGTGGCTCACGATGATGGCGTGTTACGACGTTGGAGATGCTTCGAGAAGTAGTGCATTAGATCCCTAGGGGTCCTAAAGATGGTATAGGAGCGAGGAATTGAACAGGGACTCACCGGAGTGACGGTGAACAGAAAAGGAATTGGCGGTGGCCAGATTTGGGGAAGAGCCAGTTTCCAGTGATTCCCTAAGTTTGGGTCCACATTGACCAAGGAAGGAGCATCAGTGGAGAACGGAATGCTATATGACGTGGTTAGATGAGGTTCAAGCTCACTATAGCGTCGGAAACGCGAAGGCCCGAATCGAGGTGTGCACAGGAGGTGAGGAAGATGACGGTGCGATCAAGCTACGGGGTTCCTAGAGCTACATCAAGCAAAGAGGGAGTATCAGTGAGGTAAGGGACATACGGTGATGCAGATGGCGAGGGCAAGGAAGCTTACTAGAGGCAGCAACAGTGTAGAGCTTGCTCACCGGCATCAAGAACGACGCTCTTGTTCCTGGTGAACCAAGGAGCGAGAACCTCGGGTTCTTAGAGGGAGGCGAGAATGGCAAGCTAGGGTGTTCGTGATGCGGTCAGAAGCTTATGTACGACTGAGATTGGCGAAAATGGCAGTTGCGTGAGAACTCGTGGACCTGCTCGGGCGCCTCCGCCAGCGCGGGAAAAAGGCGGCGTCATGGGCGGTGGGAGGCATGAGCGCGGTGATGTACGGCGTAGGCAAACGTGATGGGGACAGGTGGAGTGTGAAACGGTGGGCGGTGGTCATGAACGAGGGCGGAGTAGGTGCGACGCGGGCGTGCTGGCGCACGAGCGTGACGAGAGGTGGATGAAGACCTCTGACGGGTGAGGTCACACTGTCATCGATAGAGGAGCAGGGCTGGAGCGAGTGTTAACGCAGTTGGGCCGAGTTGGGTTTCAGCCTAATGTCTAGTGAGAAATTTGATTTAGGCTTTTGAATTTTCCCAAAACTGGCTGAGTTGTTTCTGAATTTTTGTACTAAGCAAACGGAGTCCAAAATGTATGAAAATGTTTGTGAGGCTTCCTGACCCAGTATAGTTTCTTGTGTAAATTTTTTATAATTTTATATGCTCTGTGTTTTTCTCAAAATTTCCTACAAGTTGTTGTTTGCATGTGATCTCACTATTTGATTTATGCAAATGCTCAAAATCCATGCTAAAATAGTTTTTCATGCAAAAGCATGCTCAGAATTATTCTCCCATTTATTTCCTTTACCCTTTCCTAAAATTAGAATTTTTGGGATGTTACAGGCGCGGGGGAAGAGGAAGCGTGCGGTGGGAGAGAGGGAGACGATGTCGTGGGGTAGGGGGAGGCAGCGGTGCGGAGAGGGGAGCAGATGGCGGCAGGGCAGGGGCAAAGGGAGCGGCGGCGCTGCGAAGAGGAGTCGCAATTGGGAGGGAGTCGACGGAGGGGAAGGGAGGGGAGAATTCGGGAGGCCTCAATCCGTGCGGAGAGAGCAATAGAAGGAGAAGCGAGGAGAGACGTCAGCTGACATTCGACGGGATCTAACGGCCAGGAAGGCCCTCGGACATGCCTACACGTCATTGGTGCAAAATCGCCTGAACGACTACGTGGATGGCCTGGGAGGCCGCCGATCTGACGTAGGTGCTGCACGGAGGAGAGGAAAAAAAGTTGGCGGAGGCCCGCACAATAGGTATGTGGTGCGGGAGGCTTCACAGCAATAGAGGCAATTAATGCAGGTGCGTTGCTGGAGATCTATCGAAGGGTGAATCGTAAGCAAAGCCCGCGACAAGTGTCGCCACGCGACTAGAGCAAAATCAGGCCAAAGCGCTGAGGGGCACGATTACTAGACTCTATAATAACTTTATAATATTTTCAACTGACAGTCAAAAGATTAAAAAGATCCCCGCTTGGCCAGGCAAAGAAAGGGGGTGGTTGCCATTGGATAGAGTTAAAAATTATGCCAGGCTATGTGCTTTCCCTATACAAGGCTTAAGAGGTCCAATAATTTGAGTGCTAGGGATTTGTTATTCGTGCGGCCACCTGTCAGATTTTGGAGCGGGTCTCATATGACGGGATTTAAGGGCTGTCTTGAGAAACATTTTTCTTCCCGGATTAACACAAGTGAATGTTGTCGTTCAGTAATTTAAATTCCTTCAGCAAAATCCCCACAACTGGGAGCTCAAGAAAAAGATTATTGGTAAGAACTCAGAAGCTCTCACTTGAGCAGAATTCAGAACTCTCATTTGAACAGCCGCTCCATTACCTGAATTTGCTACTTAAAAACTCAATTAGCCCTATAACCCAATATACTCCACATACACCAGCGAGTGATAATAGACTAATAGCATTGCAAATTTGCAGGTCCATGAAGAAAAAGAATGGCCGCAGCAACGCTGCTCATCTCTTCCCAGCTAGCCAGATGGTTCAGTGAACAACTGGATCGTCCTCCTGAAGAACTTCTGGTAACCTAAGCCCTCACACACCGTTGCGTACGTGTGCGCATTATATGCGCGCTACTGTCTAATCGCACGTTTTCCCTGGACCAACCCTGACCGTCGAAACCGCGCTGCAATTTGCAGGGAATAACCGTGCAGATTCTGCTTGAATCCCACTCCCACAGCGCTGCTTCAGAAACTGGTAGAGAACTAAGCTTCAGCGCTGCTTCCCTCCCTCACCAACGCCCTCCGCTATAAATTGCGCCCCCTTACCTGCCATTCGAAGCTAAGCAACAACAGCTTCAATTCCTAGCTAGCTCCTGCGCTCACAGGCGTGTCAGTGTCCAGAAGCTAGCTAGCCTAGGAGCAGACACACAAAGGCTCATACAATGGGAGGGTGCTTCTCTTCCGGGTCGTACGAGGAGGTCGGGTGCCGGCCGCCGAGGGTGCGACCGAGCGATGAGGACGGCATGTGGCCGTGCGTCGGCGAGCGAGACGTGGATAGCAAGGCGGGGGTCTACATCGCCAACTTCCACCGAAACCAGTCCGGCTGCACCGAGGTGCCGCCGACGCCGGCCCCGGCCCCGGCCGCGGCCTGATGTGATATATTGTGATCGAGCATGCATACATATGGCTGAGGCTGTGTGCTGCGTGGGTTGGGTGACCCCGAGCCTAGCTGGAGGCAAGATGATCAAGAATGGTTTGGTTCTATACTATTATCGCGTCGCGTTCTTTCGCTTCCTTTGTTTAGGCCACGGCTAAATCTAAGGGTGAGCTACTAATGAATAAGATATATATCGGTGTTAGCTAGTGTATGTATGTACGTAGTATATGTAAATTTGTTCAAGATAGGCTATGGTTTTGGAAATTGGAATGCAGTATCTCTTCAAATGATTACTCTGAGATGTTAGTACTTTGTGGTAGTGTAGTACACAATATGCAGTTTTCTTTGACCTGAATGTGTAAGCAGTACTTCCAAGTTCCAACATATATACGGATCGATCGGAGAGGAGAAGCAACAAAGTCACATTCTGGTGGTTATAATTTCATGTGTAAATTGCATGCATGGTATACAGATCAGCAGTGAAACTGGCTATCTAGTATTCTCACTCGGGTCAAGTGATTGATGCATTATTGCTTGCTGATTCAGACATTCAGATAGGCAGGTTGCACATTAGCCTCTTCTGTACTGAAAGTAGTACACATGATGCATGCGATATCTTCTATCGAAAGAACCGCTCATCGTGCACCATGTTTCAACAGAGCATTGTCACCGGTGATTTCACTCACCAAGTGAAAATATCTTTTTTTTCAGTTCAGTTATCTGCTGTAACTCTGAAGATAAACACTCTTCAGTAACCGGAGAACTTATGGGAAGCCAGACAAGAACTAGGCTAACTCCAACGAGATCCAGGAGTAACCATGTTGCCCCTTTCATTAACTGAACAAGCTAGATTCAGTTCGTACGTGACCTGCGTGTGGCCTAAGGAAAGCACTTCCGGTAATAAAATTTTATCGGAGGATACCTAGCGATACAACCGGTTTTCGCCGGTTACCAAAAATTTTGGACGAAACTTTTTTGAATTTTTATGTAAAGATAAAATTTATCTAAATTTTGAATTGAAAATTGAATTTGGATGAAAAATAAATAAATCCAAATTTGTTTGCCCAATATAAAAATATATTTATCGCACCCACCGGTAACCACCCCGGTTACCGGTGAAATTTTGGCGTTATATTTTTCAGTCTGTAGCCTTCCTATCGAATGTATAATTAATTTACATGCGAAGCACGGTTTGTTCACCTGATCAAAGTGCCAGTTGCACGGCACTTGCGCAAAAGGCAACGAAAAGGGAAGAAACCGAGTGGGATCAAGCGCGCTCTCGATCGTCGGCTGTATGCATGAATCTGCCTTCAAAATTTTGCCATCTAATGCAGCCAAAGTCCCACATTTGTGTAGGAGCTAGTTGGAATCCTCTCACAAATCTCTCACCCCTAGAAACTCTGATAGTGTAGATTTAGACGGCTATTTCAAGTCTCAACCTTATCCATCAATCAGAGCCATTTCAAGCTTCAGCCTTATGCAAAAGCCAAAGGGTAGTCATTTCGAGTTTTTGATCGGTCTTATCCTGTTATCAAGCTAGTTATGCCATGCCACAAATTTGCTATAGTGGAAGATCATGATTCGCTATACCTAGAGGCTAGAATAGTGTTTCTTGGTACTACTTACGATGAGTCAAAACTACTGTGTGATTTAATCATAGTGAGTGAAAATAATCTTCTTTTTATCACCGCCTGGTATCTAACATCAAACATCCACTAAGCAAGATGAGTAGACGACAGCTGCTTTACCATGATAATTATTCATATTTTTATCATACAACTAACTTAGCAATTATTTCTGCCTGAAAATGGTGTGGCATTCCCTGCTTGTCATGTCCTTTTCGCGGTAATAAACTTGTTTGAGAAACGATCATTTGAAATCTAGACTCCCTAGAACCAAAGGTGACCTATAGGATTCAAATTTTCCCCGCAAACTGTAAGGATCACATGAACTTGTCTCTAAACTCTCATCCTTTCTTTCCCTCGTACGTGCTCTGAAAAAATTCCCTATGGGGGCAGGGCATCACATCCTCCCGGCAAATAGCCTTCCCTTTCATTCCTTTTCCTTCGTGGTGAATGCCACTTTTTAATAGTGTTTTAAATAGAGAGCTATAACGGTTTCCCCCCTAGAACGCTAAGCTATAGCTCAACTTAGTGCTATGACAGCTACTACGTACTGCTATAGCGGCGGTTCACGGATAGCGGAAATAGCGGCCGCTATGCTTCATTTTGTAGATTTTTAGGCTAGTGAAGAATTATTTAGTACGTTAATGGTATGGTTTTTACTAACTCGTATTAGTTATTTTGATAGAAAGAATTGCAAGAAATGGGTTTTAATATGTTTATCTAAATTTTGAATTTGAATATATGATTATGCTATTTAACACAAAAAAAACTAAAATAGTTATATTTTTAGAACATTTGGATTCAAATACTATATATTTGAATTCAATTATAAAATTTTGGGTATTTTTATGTTTAATATTCCATTTTAAGAAATTTGAAATTTCTTGTATGTGTTTTAAAACATCAATGTATACATTGAACACCTTATAAATATTTGCACTAAAAAATTATCTTTATATTCTTGATAAATTGGTTTCACAAAAATCAAGATAGGCTATATTATTATGTTTTTTACTGTACATACCATAAAAATAATGAAACATCAATCTTTTAATTTTATTTATTTACTTTTATGATGGCCATTTTTTGTTACAAGTTTTTCATGTTCATATAGTACAATACATAACATAAAAATATATATAATTAACATTATTCAATAAGACCACGACGTGGGATAGCCTCCGCAATAGCTTTTTTAGCCACGTCACAGCGATACCGCGATAATTGGATTTAAAAATATTGCTTTTGATAGATAAGAACAAGCCAATGATGTCTGACAATTCATTCGATCTGGTATTTTTTTGAACGATTTGGACCTGGTATTTGGAAACAAGATAGTCGCCTTGCGCCAGTTGCTCGGAATCATCTGCCGCTTTATACTGCTCAGATTCTTGAACTAGTGATGCATTCCATAGCTTTCATAGCACTCACTAGTGGCAGCATATATGTGATGTGTTTAGGCTGATTTGTGTGTGTGTTTTTGACTGTCCAATCCATAGATTTTACCAAAACAGTGAAGGCTAGCGAATCTGAATGTTCTCCGAGAAATGGCCGAAATGACGTTCAGGAAAGAAATCGAGGTTCCACTGGCATATGCTAGTCCCTTTCATCTTCTGCTGCGCAGGCAAGAGATATTTTGTTTGCAATTGCAAGCCTCTGTATACGTCTGAAGAACAGTAGCACAGGGATTGTAATTATGCCATGATTTCGCAGATCATGTGATGATTCCCTCGAACCTAATTGTGGCCGAAGTGGCAAGTGCTCGATGATCGAATAAAACATCTTACTGCAGAAAGATATTCTCTTGAGGCTACTTAACACAATAATTCCATCTTATCTCCTAAGCTTCCAATTTGCAATGGCATCCTGCTCGTGGAATTTTTTTACAAGCTAAATATATTTTTCCCATGCACATGCTACCAACTCCCAACTCTCCTGAGTTCACACTTGACACCTTTTTAAGCCTAAGTTCCCAGTAACTTCATCAATGAGTGCTTTCCGTAAGGAATTTGACAAGCTAATTAGTCACAGAATGCAGACGGTAAGATGATCCTGACTTCAGGAATCACACACACTTGCAAGGGCCCCTATTGCGCGACACATTTTCCAAGCTTCAGTTTCTAACAGCCGCTGCGACATCTTTCCCAGCTCTTTTCCGGAGTGGAGCGGGGAACAAGACGAGACAGAGAAAATTATGTTGACACTTTAGAGCTTAGACAACATTGGACGGAGGAGAGCAGTCTGCGGACTGTTACAGAGCTGTGAAGGACTGAAGATCTCTGGCCCCTAAGACATGGTCCCTTTTTTTTGTACTCGGAAAGTACTACTTTTTTTCCCCTCTTTTAAAATGCTCACAGGGCTTGTCGAGTAATCGTTGTTTGATATGTATTGTATAAAGAGTTATTTGTATATATATCATATATATACTTGTATATATATTAACTTATTGACCTCGTAATAAATACAAACGATATTTATAACATGATATGAGAGCGAGGTTAGGGTTAGGGTTTTACCTGTTGCCGCCGGATGTCGCCGCCGCCGCCGCCCTCTCCGTGTCCTCTGCGCTTGTCGTCACCCCGATTGGTACCTATCTGCCGCCGCTCCGGGAGTCACCGCTGTCGCTTCGGGAAGCCACCGTCGTCACGTGCTCAGTATCGTCTTCCTCGGCGTCGTCTTACTCGACTTTTGCAGGTCTTCCTCGCCCGTTGCCAGAGACGCCTGTCCCGTCGCTGCTGGGGAGCTGTTTTAGCTCCACCCTGTCGCCGCCGGGGAACTGTTGCATCATGCAGCCTCGCCATCCGGTCCACTGAGCACACACCGACGCCCGGACGTTGTGCCTCGCCACTCGGTCCACTGAGCCGAGCCGGCCTCTGCCGCCGACGTCGCCGCCGGCGTCTCGCCTCCGCCGCCGCCGCCCCCACGGTACCGGTTGCATGGGTCGTCGTAGCGCTTGTGCCCGGGAGGGCTCCAGCTGTACCTCCGGCGCAGGTTGTAGCTCCGGTTGCGGCTGTGGTACCCGGCCATCATTGTGGAGGCACCGTCGCGCCTGAGAGCAACCGGGGCACCACCGCGGCGCCCGCGCCGTTGTTGGGCTATGGTAACAGGCCGAAGGCCGAAGCTTTTAGTCGGCCGAGCGAAGAAAAAAGAAATTCAATACGTCGTTCTAACCGTCGCGTCGTCCAGCGCCACCTGTTAGACTTCGTTGTCATTGGTCGCCGCGCCGTCCAGCGCCATCTACCAATGGCCACTGTTTCTGTTCCTCGCTGCCCGGTGATCTTCGATGGTCTCAATTATCGGGACTGGTTTCAGCGCATGCGTCTTCACATGTGTGGTCAAGGTCTTTGGGAGTTTTTTACTGACGAGTTGCCTTGTCCTCCTCGCCCTGCTCCACCTGTTGAGTTTGTGCTCCCGAAGACTACTTTCAAAGACGCTCATAAGGAGGCAACTGACGCTTTTGAGGATGCTATGGAGACTTTTTAGACTCAGTATGCTGCCTACAAGACATGGATTGATGAGGATACTTCTGGTTGCTAACATAGAAGTGAAATTCACTGGGATGTGGTTGGTTTGGCTTCAGCACAGTTGATATGAACGCATCTGTGCAACCGTTACGAGTTGTCTGGTGATTCCTTATATCTTTCTATTGTGCGTCAGGAGCAGTCACTGCAATAGGGCCACTATGGACAAGTTCTATGCCCAATTGTTTGCAGTATAGTATCAGATTGACTCTTTGGGACCGAATGTTTGCCACACTTGTCAATGTTGTCAGCGTTAGCAGTTTGACCTGGAGCTTCGTCGCATCTATGACTTCTTGACACGTCTTTAGGCTGAATATGAGCAGACTCGTGATCAGTAGCTAGCACGACACCCTCGTGCGGCTTTGTTGGAGGCCCATGCAGCTGTCCGTGCTGAGGAGATTCGCCTTTGTGTTGCGGGTCTGCTGCCGTTTCAGTTGTCTCTTCCGGTTCTGGCAGCTCTTCCAGCTTCTACACCTGCTACAACTACTCCATCACCAGTTGTGTCTTCACCAGTGACAGCTACTATTGGTAGGGGACTACATTGCACTTACTGCAATAAGGATGGACATGTACAACAGACCTACTACAAGAAGAAGAAGGATTTACGTCGTGGTGGCCGGCCTCCACAGGGAACTGGTGGTTCCTCCTCTCAGAGGAGCTCTGATGCTTCTGATTCTCAGGAGTTTCTCACACTGCTGCGTCGCATGGCTGCTCTTGCACCGTCTGGTTCTGTTGGTTCTACTGCACAGTCGTCTAGTGAGAGACCACTTTCTATTTCTTCCTCAGGTATATCACCTTGGATTCTTAACTCTAGTGCTTCCTTTCTCTATGACATATAATTCCACCAATGTCACTTCCCTTCGTCTTTTAGCTGCTCCTATCACTGTTCAGATAGCAGATGGTACCTCTCTTTCTGTCGCAGGACGAGACACTCTTTCGAATTCCTCTTTTCGTATTCCTAATGTTTCTCATGTTCCCAAACTAACTATACAGCTCATATCTACTGTTCAGCTCACTGATCATGGTTGTCGTGTCATCTTTGATTCTGATTCTTATTGTGTTTAGGATCGACGCACGAGGACTCTAGTTGGTACTGATCCTCTCCACCGTGACTCACAACGTCTCTGGGAGCTTGACTGGCTCCACCTTCCTTCCGCTGCCCCTGCCAGTCTTGTTACCTCCACCGTCGCCGCCGCTTCTGCTGCATCCTCCACTGTGTCTTTTGCTCAGTAGTATCATCGTTTGGGACATCTTTGCGGGTCGCGTCTATCTTCTTTACTTCGTCACGGTCTTTTAAGGTATATGTTTGGTGATACTTCTCTAAATTATCAGGGTTGTAAGCTTGGTAAACAGCTTCAACTTCTCTATCCTTCCAGTGAGTCAGTGTCACAGCGTCCTTTTGATCTTGTTCATTCTGATGTATGGGGTCCGGCTCCTTTCATTTCGAAAGGAGGTCATCGATATTATATAATTTTTATTTATGACTTTTCTCGCCACACATGGATATACTTTATGTCATCTCGTAGTGATGTTTTATCCATCTACAAGACTTTTGCCGTCATGATCCGTACTCAGTTTGATTCTCTTATTCGTGTTTTTCTTGCTGACTCTGCAGGGGAATACTTGTTAGGAGTTCTTCGTGGTTTTCTTGCTGAGCAGGGCACTCTCTCTTAGTTTTCTAGCCCTAGTGCTTATGCCCAGAACGGTGTAGCTGAACGGAAGTATCGTCATCTTCTTGAGACAGCTTGTGCTCTTATGCTTGCTTCTGCTGTCCCACCACACTTCTGGGCTGAGATTTTTTCTACTTCCACTTTCCTAATTAACATTCATCCTTCTTCTGCTCTTCAGGGTGGGATCCTAGTTGAGCGTCTCTGTGGCAAGTCTCTTGACTATTCCAGTCTTCGCTTCTTTGGGTGTGTGCTATGTTCTGCTTGCCCCTCGTGAATGCACCAAGTTGACCGCTCAGTCCGTGGAGTGCGTTTTTCTATGCTGTAGCGCTGAGTATAAGGGATATCGTTGTTGGGATCCTATTGACCGACGGATGCATGTTTCTAAGGACGTCACCTTTGATGAATCTCGTCCTTTCTACCCTCGTGTTTCTCCTTCCACCACTCCAGCATCTCTTGTCGAGTCTCTTTTTTTCCTAACTTTTCCTGCCACTCCCATAATCACCACACCTCCATCATAGCCTTTGGCCTCTCCGGTACCTCCTCCACCGTCTCCTTCGCCACTACCACCCTCTCCAGAGACTCCTCCTAGTCTTTTTCCTTCTGTAAGATCGAGGAGGCCGACTAGAGGGGGTGAATAGGCGGTTTTAAAAACTTCTTTGGCTAAAATTAATTTATAATGCGGAAGCTAATAACAATTAGTTTTGCACAATAAAAACATAAATCAACTAGGCTTCACTAAGTGCACCAACAATATGAATACAATTGAATGAGAGCAATCATACAAAGATATATAAGCAATTAAAGCAAGTAATATAAATTGCTCAAAGTAAAGCACAAGATCAAACCACAATGGACACAATGATGTTTTACCGTGGTGATCGGAGACTTGCCGGTCTCCCCTAGTCCACGTTGAGGTAAGCCCAAACGAATTGGGCCGGCTCCACGAATTAAGCTAACACCTCCGAGGTAAGTCCAACCACTTGGACCGGTTCCAACACGAACCAACACCTCGCTCACTCAGGTTGCTCTTCCTCCACTCCGAAGATGGTGAGCACCAAACCACTCACAACCACGCTAGGCCTTCTCATAAGCTTCTTGAGAAGATCACCGGTCCACGACGCCTCCACGTCGTCTAGGTGTCGGCAAACACCAAGAGTAACAAATCTTAACTTTCACTTGAACTAATCAAGTGTCTAAGCTCAAGTGGATACACAATCCACTACCTACGGCAACACATGCACTTAGAGTTTGCTCTCCAAGTTCACTAAGTGCAACACATGCACATAAGAGATGTGATGCTTGCTCTTTGCTCAAAGAATGCATATAGGCACCAGCAACAACTACCTCCAACCAGCCAAGGTGGGTATTTATAGCCCACACACAAAAACTAACTATTGGAGAAGATTTTGTTGAAAAATCAGCACAGGCGGTACTACCACCGTTCTACGGCCGGTACTACCGCACCTACACGACAAGCGCAGTAACAGCTATATCAGACGAGAAACTAGTCGTTGAAAAGTAAAATCTGGAACTACCGACGTTCAACTACCGGTAGTTCCACACCGGTCGTCCGTTTCTGAATGACGGTACTACCGCTTCCACTTAGGTCCAACACATGGCACCTACTGGAAAAAAACGTACTGCGCCATCTTTCAAGAAATACCAAGTCACGGTAGTTCCGCTCCCAACACGCCGGTACTACCCCATTTCTAAGAGAGCAAATCGAACTCAAAAGGTGTCTCTCTCGAAAAAATGCAGCGCTGGATTTTCGGACAAGCCGGTATGCTGTAGTTCTGCTCTCAACATGCCGGTACTACCGCACAGCGGTAGTTCCGCAGTTATAATGCCGGAACTACCGATCTTCCTGAGAAAAACAGTATTGGCTTCACAACAATCTCAATTGCAAAACACATTTGCCAATTGATGAGCTATCCCAACAAAGATCACGGGCAAGATTTCTAACAAGTTACAAAATACATTTGCCAACTTTTAGAATCATACCACAAGGAATAAAGTACATTGACTCAAATCATTTGCAAAACACATTTGCAAACTTAAGTCACATGCTACAAGAATCATCCATGGGCATCAACTATTTACAAAATACATTCGCAAATAATAGCATCATGCCACAAGGTAAAGGTGCATGGACTTCAATAATTTGCAAAACATATTTGCAAATTATAGTCCCATGCTACAAGAATTAAATGCATGAGCATCAATTATTTACAAAACACATTCGCAAATAATAGCATCATGCATAGATGAGCTAGAGCAAGCACAATGAGCTATCAACACATGACTAACTCAAGCTACTAGTTAAGACCCCTCTTAATAGTACGACAACCTATACTAATAATCCGGTCTTCCAACCAAACACCGAAACCGATAAAAGACTAGGAACATATCCTTAGCCCTAACTAGTCGTACCTTTGCCTTGCATCTTCTCGAAGCTTGATGACGCACATCATCACTTTAAGTTCGGGTCATTGACTTGATAATCATCAACACATGATGATCTTCTTCACTTCAAGATCTTGTCTTGAACATCATCAACACATGATGATTTCTTCATCCCAAGTCTTGACATGCATCAATACATGATGCATTCTTTCACTTGACCTCCATCAACACATGATGGGTCTTCTTTTGACCTGATGTGCATCAACACATGATGCATCCTTTTCTCCAAGTCTTGATATGCATCAACGCATGATGCATCCTTCATTAGACCTCCATCAACACATGATGGGTCTTCTCTTGACTTGATGATCAACTCATGATCATCTAATCTTCTTGAACGTCTTCGACACACGATGATTTCCTTTTCTTCAAACTCTTCATATGCATCAACACATGATGCATCCTTTACTAGAATATTGACTTGATGATCAACTCATGATCATCCCAGGTCTTCATCACCTTGGAACATAACCTATTCAACCAACTCATGGGAAATGTTAGTTCCACAATATGATTATCATTAATTACCACACCATACCATTAACTCATAATGGTGGGATAAGATACTTCAATCTTTCCCTCTTTGGTAATTGATGATAACCACTTCAATTACACATAAATTGAATGTAGATAATTTAATGTAACACAACATGAGTATATATGAACTACACAAGTTATATATACTCACAACATGGGTATACAAGAACTACACAAGTTTTATATACTCAAAACATGAGTATACAAGAACTACACAAGTTTTGAATACTCAAAAGGATATGTTTCAAAGTAAAAATCCCAAATATATGTGGAAAACGGAATATGGATCAATACTAATGAAACCACAAAATATAGAGTGAACTCTCCCTAAATGTGTGCATACACAAATGTGTAAATAGAAACATATACACATATTCAAATTATACTTATGGCGGAGTTCATCCTATACTTTGGATCCGAGGAATGCAACAATATATAAAAGTATTAGTCGAATGCATACCTCGTTGAATTTCACCTTTATATCCAAATGAGACTACACACAAGATATTACAATAAAAATGTTAGTCTCAGAAATAGATTTGTCATTAATCACCAAAACACTCTATTAACTCATAATGGCAGGTTTAGATCCTTCACCTTCTTATCCTCCCTACTACACTCGTCGTCCGTGAGTTGAGGATTCTCCTGATGCGCCAACTTCTTCTGATGGGTCATCTTCTTTGGTCTCTCCTCCTCGATATGCTCTTCGTGGTCGTCAGTCTATTCGACCTCCTGCGCTTTTGTTTAGTGGCTCTTGTTGAACCGACTTCTTATCGTGATGCTGCTATTCATCAGGAGTGGCAGCATGCGACGGCAGGGGAGATTGCTTCCCTTGAGCGTACTGGCACGTAAGATCTTATCCCTCTTCCCGCGCGTGTTACTCCTATCACGTGCAAATGGGTCTACAAGATTAAGACTCACTCTAATGGTTCTCTTGAGTGCTGCAAGGCTCATCTCGTGGCATGTAGTTTTCAGGAGGAGCATGGTAGTAATTATGATGAGACATTTGCTCATGTGGCTCACATGACCACCGTACGCACTCTTCTTGCTGTGGCGTCTGTTCGGGCATGGTCCATCTCTCAGCTTGATGTCAAGAATACATTTCTCAATGGTGAGCTGCGTGAGGAGGTTTATATGCAGCCACCACCGGGGTATTCTGTTCTTGAGGGTATGGTTTGTCGCCTTCGCCGATCTCTTTACGGCCTCAAGCAAGTTCCTCACGCTTGGTTTGATCGTTTATCTTCTATTGTCACTGTAGCTGGTTTCTCTACCAGTGCACATGATCCTGCTCTTTTTATTCACACTTCGCCTCGTGGTCGGACGCTTCTCCTTTTATATGTTGATGATATGATCATTACTGCAGATGATTCTCAGTACATTGCTTTTGTCAAGGAGCGTTTTAATGAGCAGTTTCTCATGTCTGATCTGGGTTCTCTTCGTTACTTTCTTAGGATTGAGGTTATTTCTGCGCCTGAGGGTTTCTATCTGTCCCAAGAAAAGTATATTCATGATCTTCTTGATCGTGCTTCTCTTACGGATCAGCACATCGCTGAGACTACCGTGGACCTTAATGTTCATCTTCGGCCCACTGATGGTGAGCCTTTTACTGATCCTACTCGCTATCGTTACCTTGTTGGGAGTCTTATTTATCTGGGTGTCACTCGTCCTGACATTTCGTACCCTGTGCATATCTTGAGTCAGTTTGTTTCTGCTCTCACTCAGCTCCACTATAGTCATCTTCTTCGTGTTATATGGTATCTTCGTGGAACCGTCACTCATCGTCTGTTTTTCCCTTGTTCTAGCTCTTTACAGCTCCAAGCATATTCTGATGCTATCTAGACTAGTGATCACTCTGGTCGCTGGTCTCTTTCTGCGTATTGTGTTTTTCTTGGTGGCTCTCTCGTTATTTGGAAGAGTAAGAAGCAGACAGCAGTTTCTCGTTTGAGTGCTAAGGCAGAGTTGAGAGCTATGACTTTATTGCTGCGGAGGTTACTTGGCTACTGTGGTTACTTGAGGATTTTAGTGTTTCTGTTTCAGCACCCACTCCTCTTTCGTCTGACAGTACAGGTGCTATTAGCATTGCTACAAACCGGTGAAGCATGAGCTTACAAAACATATTAGTGTTGATGCTTTCTACATGCGGACCCAAGTGCAGGACCAGATTGTTGCCCTTTAGTATATGCCTTCAGAACTTCAGGTAGCAGACTTCTTCACAAAGGCGCAAACCAGAGCTCAGCATAGCTTCTATCCTTCCAAACTTAATGCTATTGATCCACCATAAATTTGAGGGGGTGGGGGTGTTAGATGTGTATTGTACAAGGGGTTATTTGCATATATACCATACATATACTTGTATATATATTGGTATATTGACCTCATAATAAATACAAGCGTTATTCATAACCTTCATCATGTCAGTAAAACATGTTCAATTACTTAGTGATTCTAGCAGTAAAACTGTTAGACCATGTGGCTAAGTCTAATATAATTTAGCTGGTGAATAATTGACAATGTTATTTACTGATATTATTTGGGGTGTGTCGGGGTGTGTGGACTTATGTCGGCCAAGTTGGGAAGAACTTATGCTGGGAAAATATGTTGCTTTTGCCTTTGCATGTGCAGGGCAACTCGGAGGCGATCGTGGTCTACGGCGGTGATCAGGAGATGGCTTAGTGTGAAGTCATAGTCAAGAGGGTTGAGGATGCTGGATGAGACAATCGGGCTCGAGTTGGGGTGCGTGGAGATCAAAGATGGTTAATACGTGTTGGAGCTATGGATGTACAGTCTGGAGGCTACGACTTGTGACAATTTTGAGGTGTCCAAAATTAGTTTTGTAATCTGGTGTAAAAATCCACATATTTGGCCCTAGGACTATTGGGTTGTATATAGGTGTTTAGGTGTCAACGTTGGAATGTATAAATTACCGGCTATTAGGGTTTTGTAGCGTGGGGTTGATAGAATTTTTTTAGCCACTATTACGTGCTGGCGGCGGCTGGACTTTTGATGTAGAAGCGTGATCTCCAAAATCAATAGGGAGGCCGGCACTTCTTTGGAGGATGAGTTTTTTTTCCTGTGCATGACGTGAGAGATGTTTAGCAATTTGGCATGGAGTTAATCCAAAAGATGTGCTGAGACGATGGCTTCGTTAACTTCAAGTTGTGGAAGAAAAACTCGGTTTTGCATTGAGTGATCTCCAAAACCAAAACACGTGAGGCCTTTTCGTCCATGTGTGACACGCAGGAGGCTGGGATCCTGTTGGCGCATGCGCTGTTGGCGTGCACGAAAGGAGAACTTGACGGCTATCTTCCTCTCTCGGCGGTGGGGGTGCTAGGAGCTCTGTGGTGGAGGCAGCTCCGCCGGCGACGCGAGCATCCACAGCGGCCAACGCACCAGCGGTGCCGGTTGTGGTCGTGGACGTCGCAGGTGGGAGGACCAAGGCAAGGTGTTACTTTGCTAGGCGTAGTTTGATTCTCTTCATGCAAATCAAGTCCAAGACGGAGTGTTGTAGATTCATTACGTTAGTTTCTTGATTAACTGGTTCAACTCACGGCCAAAATTGAAATGGTAAGAAAAATCGTACACAATCATTCACACCATTTAATTATCATTAACGATCCTACGAAAACAAATCTAGATATCGTAACGATCACGGTTCACCGAACAGGATTTTAGAAGCTAATACTGGTGCAATTGTTGAAACTGCTAAGCGAGAGAATCCGACGGACCATACAGAGAAGAAGATTCTTGGTTCTGAAAGTAGTAGTTGCACAATAGACCTTTGGAGCATAGCAAATTATGTCTCTTGATTTTGTCATTGTTAGCAAGCAATAATACTGCTCACTGAACCTAGCCTGAGGGCACAATTCCCATCTGATTTTAGAACATCTTCAGAGGGAAGATTTTGTATTTACCAAAGGCCATTGCCTGAGAGGAAACTTCAGTGCAGCCAACCACTAACCTAGATTTTTCAGTGACCTCAAGCTGTTCTCCACAGAATCTAGAAAAAGGAAGGCAGGAGGAGATCGGAAGAGCGGAGCCTTAACTTGATATGTCAAAAGTGTGGGACTAGACTGAGCGAGCGCCACTGCATTCTGCACTGACAAATTTAGAGTGCAATGTTCTGGGTTTGAAGTCAGACATGCAACACAGCCCTCACAAGCGGGGAAAGGTGGCCAAAGGGGGGCATCAATGCTTTGCTAACCGCTACTCGACTACACAAGAGAAGTTGGTGGTAGCTTGCCCGTGGGTCTCTTATCGTGTCTGGACTCTGAACCTTCCCTGCTGCTTCTTTCTGAACAGATCAGGACGTCCAAATACGCTGGTATGTTGGCACATTCGATTATTCGTACGGAAGGGAGTCGGCTAGTACATCGACAAGGGCTATCATTTTGATATGGATATGACATTTTCATCATCAGATACGCACTCAGCTTCTGCACTAATAAATTATAGTGTTCATCTATGATCTAGATTTATATGTGTTTAAATCAAATATTGGCTCTCAGTTTTAATTAACAATTAAGGTACCCCCTGTTTTTCAAGGAATATTTTTTCTGATTGTAGAGTGCTTAGAGTGGTTAAATCGATAGAATTGGATTAGACGAGCTGGCATTTTCCCCCCCTGAGGTGGAACTTGACGGACTTGACTGCACGAGAGTACGAAACTGAGCAGTAGAGCTGAACAAACAAACCACTTTCTGCCATACGGGCTCCCACGCGCGAAATCGCAAAAGAAGATAAAGTAGGCGCTCAGTTTCGCCGCGACACTTTCGCAGGTCCTGGAAGCATCAGAGAAGTGAGCCGAACCAACCGACCGAGACTATATGATCCCTCTTCCTGGCCGGCACCGGCACGGCGGCACCGTGGACCGCATCGTCACCCCAACCGCGCGTCCCTTTCCGCTTCTGGTCGAGCAGCGGGGCGCGGCATCCGTGTGGCCCGCCCGCGCACCAGCCGAGCCACGCGCGGATTCATCGTCTCCACATCTTTCACGCGCATGGGCCTCGAGATCCCCACCGCTGCAGCCTTCCTGCTCGGCCGGTGCCCGCCAGGGCCGCGCGCGCGGAGTCGGCCGCGCCTCCTGCCTCTAGTACCGCTAGTCACCTTGCGGCCCGGGGGAGCAGACTCTGACAGACGCCCATGCAACCCACCACTAGCCCGCGCCTGCGCGCGCGTGACATGGCCGCCTCGCTTGGTTCACCATCTCGCCACGGACGCAAGCAAACGGCTGGGCCGCGAGGGCGTTGCTGACGCGCCTCGGCACATGGTTTCTGATGGGCCGCGCCGAGCAGCTGACGAGCTGCTTGGGTTCGTAGCGGCTACGGCCTCCGGGGTCGGCGAGCATTCTCACGTCGACAAAAATCATCATCCTTCCTGTAGCCGTCTAGCGTGAACGTGGAATCACAGGCCGGGTCGACATTGCCAGGGCCGTACCTCAGAACTGGGGCATATGTTAAACTTAAGGTTTAGCACCTGCCGAGGATTAATTTTTTTAATACTCTTCTTTAAATTAAAAACTTTATAATCGTAACCCTTAAGGTTTAAGACCCCTATGACCACGAGAATCCCGGAAGTTGCTCTACGAGTACCCTGGTTGGAAGAAGTCTTGTACTTATTGTCCGACTAGTAAATCACTCATAGTTTTAGAACTGATACTTGGATCCGATTCCAGGTATATCTTTTCTGTAAGATGAATGAAACATGTGTCTTATTCGCTCCAAATCACACAACGCTTTTCAGCCCTAAGTTACTAATGATAACCACTGAACAATTTTTTCCATGTTCGTCCTCAACTGACAACAACTGCCTCCCCGACCAGACACGTCACTTCCAGAAGGTGTCTTCTCCATGAGTAACTATCACATCTTCACTAACTATTTAAGACATGATCGGGAGGGGGAAAGACAAGAGGATCAAAGATTTGAAGCCAATTGATCGAAGCACATGCATTTGGTATTCGATCTAAAGACAACTGAAGCATAGCCAGTGAGATACTCATTATAATTAGGGTTAGATTGCTGCATTACGAATGCCCTCCCTGTAAAGATCCAGTTCATCGCAATAAAGAGTAATTACATTTTTCTCCAAGAACTCTTAGCCATTTCCTTATTTCATTTCGTAAGAACGGTGACTTAATTGTCGACAGCTGGCGCCGTCCGTGGGGTTAGAATGCGCTTACTTGTTGAAGCTTTCTTCGCTCAACAATCCTCATTCAATCTCCCTTCGCTTCATTGTCGCTTATACGACCATGGCAGGGACATGGGATGATAAAAAACCGGTTCAACTTGGTGGACTATTCCGACCTTGACATGGACGCATGCATCTGTGCCATGAAACACAATGCAATGTCATCATCTTCCTCTTCCGTCGCAGGTTCTCTGCTCGCTGAGACCAGAGAGATTGGCCGGATGGAAGAAGATTTACCGCTACCATCAGTGGCGCTCCCAGAGGATTCGGTCATTTCGACCAGTTCGGAATGGTCGAACGCCCCTGCCAACCTAGACTTTCCGATCAGCAAAAACGGCGACAAACACCCAATGTTGTAATCGAAGGATCAGCGTACTCTCGATACAGTCATGGTTGACCAATATTCGCTAACGGGTCCTACGTATTTCGGGGATCAGAGAGGAAGTTGGAAAAATGGAATGAATCGTCAACTTTCGTCTGGACGTTTTCGGATCCTATTTATGGTCGAGACAATTACTCTCTAGTAACTATCATAATAAACTACTAGCAACTGCTAATTCAAAACCAATTAATGGTCATTAAGTAGTGTTTATTGATTATAATTGTACACTAGTCTACAGCTTCGACCATTGATCTACAAGTTCGACCAGTATATTACGACCACGCTGGTCTAAGGATCCGACCACTATTTTTGACCACACTAGTCTATACCTTTGACCATAATGATATATGGTTTTGACCAGATTATTTCAACCATACTGGTTTAGGCCTTCGACCACACTGGTCTATGGCTTCAACTAGATTATTTTGACCATACTAGTCTATACCTTCGACCACACTGGTCTAATATTTCGACCAGATTATTTCGACTATATTAGTCTATGCCTTCGACCACACTGGTCTAAAGCTTCGACCAACCTGGTCTAAGACCCCTGGTCTGAGACTTCACCCACCCTAGTCTAAGACTTTGACCACACTGGTATAAGACTTCGACCACCCTGGTCTAAGATTTCGACTACACTGATCTAAGACTTATGGTATAAAGCTTCGACCATCCTGGTCTAAGACTTCGACTATATTAGTCTAAGAATTTGCATGCTTTGAAATTTTAAGAATGAATTGGACTTTACACGTTTGTGCCCAATTCCAACAAATACTCCAGTGTTGACCATAGGAGAAGGGGACAAGGAAATTATAGAAGTGTGGATATCGTGGGGATATATGCATGATCTTAGGATGATGAGTCAATTGGCAATGGCATTGTTGGTTTGCAAAATCTCGCGTTTTGGGTTGCTTCAGTTCTGTCAGACCACAGGCGGTCTGACCGGTGGCATTGGCGGTCAAACCGCCCGTGGAGCGGTCCGACCGGCAGTGCTTGCCGGTCCGACCGGGAATGGTTCAATTTGGATTTTGAAGCTGAGCCAAAAATAGGTTGTGTAGGCAAGTGAGGGGAGTCTCCTGGATGTGGTCATATTATTTTTGGAGCTCCCAGTCAAAAGATGTATTCATTTGAAAATTCCAGAAGGTTTCGGATTTTCGAGATGAAAATTTGCCTAAGTCTTTTCGGGCGGTCCGATCGCCGTTGTGGAATCGGTCGGACCGGCCTGAAATCGGTCGGACCGGCCTGAAATCGGTCGGACCGGCCGTTTGTGGCGGTCAGACCGCCAATCACTTGGAGGTTAGCCTTTTTGGCATTGTTGTGTTTGGAATGTGTTTAATGTATGAATTTCAATGCTTTATTGTTGCATATTGCATTGTTGAACTAACGTGGGTCAAGTTGTGAAGAACTTGTTCCCGGAGACGATTTCTTTGTCTATTGCAGTGCATGTGGTTTGTAGGTCAACGACGTCAACGGTGAGGTGGATCGGGACTACGCTTGGAGAGCTGAGGTCCAGAACGATCATGGATGCCGGGTGAGGTCGTATGACTCAAGCATGGTGCAGAATGGGTAAGATGGATCGAACGAGCAGTTCATTGCAGCTGGTTGGATCAGGCGGTGCGGAAGTCGGTGCAAGTCCCTGGGAGGTTCCGATGGGTTTCGGACGGAAGAGACTTGCCGACATGATGAGAGCCGCTGATCAACCTACACGTGGTGAAGCAGGCGATTGCTTCAACAGATGTGTGTGAGTGGGTCCCATGTGTGTGTGTGGGTCCCATGTGTGAAACCCTAACTCTCCATATAAATAGAAGGGGTGAGATGTAAAAGCCCCCAAGCATTCATTTGGACACTCTAAGTCTTTTTCTAGGGTTTGGAGAGAAGAGGAGAGGAGAGGCTAGGGTTTGGAGAAATTTGTATGTGTGCTCTTTGATTGAGCTCTTGTCCTTCATGTTGGAGTGGCTTTGACAAGCATCACATTGAATCAATCAATTCATGAATGCTTGTTCTTTGGTGAAGTCTCATTTGCTTTCTTCTCTCTTTTGATGATTGTGGTGCTTCCTTGATCCGGTTGATTTTGGTTGGTCTCTCGACCTCATTTACCTTGCTTTGATGTGTGGGAATACTCCTAGAACCATCTAGATCTTCAATCCCCCACAAGCAAGTTGTGGATCAAGTTTTTCATATTTCTAGGGTTTGAGCACTTCTTTGGTAAAACCTAAAGAGATTGTTTATTTGAAGTGGATATGAACGATCGTCGCTAGAAATAGGACTCAGATATCCTCAGGGAGGTGTGCTCCAAATTTCGTCAAGTTTCATTGGTTGAATTAAAAGTTGGACCAATTTTCGTTTTGGAGTTGGGCTTTGTGTTTTGGTACTGGACTAAATCGGTCCGACCGATTTAGCAACGGCGGTTAGACCGCCAGCCTTCGGACCGCCTGTTTTCCACCGGTCGAACCGATTTCCAGCGGTCGGACCGCTCTTTGGCCGCCGGTCGAACCGCCAGTGTCCAGACCAGCCCAGTGAGATCAATTCTCAACATTTGTGTATTGTGGTTAAGGGGGTAATCGAATTCAGCACAAGGCTTCCTCTGTGCATTCATTGATCTTCTCAGCTTTCATAGCTAAAGGAGTAAAGTGCGTGTTGAATTTGATTAAGGCAAAAAATCGAGAAAGCGTCTATTCACCCCCCCTCTAGTCGCCTTTACGGTCCTACAAGTGGTATCAGAGTCGGTTAGCTCTTCTCATAGATCTTAACCGGTCTTTGGAGCCATGGCGACTGACAGATATTCAACCAGACCACATGTTTTTGATGGAGTTGATTTTGCGTATTGGAAGGCCCGAATGCAGGCCTACATCGAGGCTCAAGGGCACGCAATTTGGCTTAAGGTAAAAAACCCTTATGTCGTGCCAGCCGATGACAATGTGATCACTCCAGATGTGGAGGCAAACAGCAGGGCTCGGAATTTTTTGATCCAAGGCCTTAGTCGATCGGAGTTTGAGCGTGTCGCTCATTTGCGGTCTGCTCATGAGATCTGGCGGACTCTCTGTGATTATCACGAGGGTTCCACTGCGATCAAGGAAGTGAGACAGAACCAGCTCAAGAAAGTATACTCTAAGATCGAGCAAAGGCCTGGTGAGTCTTTAGACGAGCTGTGGGGAAAATTTTCTAAGATTCTTCATGATCTCCGCGCTGTTGACCTGGTCTTTTATGAGTCAGAAAATACACGCCAGCTTTTGGGTGCTCTTGATGTGAAGGTCTCGAATGAAGATCACTTCCATCAATGACAACACTGTCACGAGTGAGCTTACCATGGATAAGCTATACTCGAGGTTGAAGACGCATGAGATTGATTTTATCTCACGTCTCTCCAAGACAGAGTCGATGGCTTTAGTGGTCGACAAATCCAAGGGTAGTTCTTCTGATTCTCTGGATTGTAGCTCATCTGGTCTTTCTTTATCAGCGTTGCATTCTTTGAGCGATGAGCAACTTGAGAGACTATCCGAGGATAATTTAGCCCTCCTATCCACCAAATTCATGAGAGCTTACAACAAGGTGAGGAATAGGAGGAGAGGTGGACCTATCACATGCTTCGAATGTGGTGAGCCAAACCACATTCGCTCCAGGTGCCCTAAGCTGAAGGGCAAGGAGGAGAAGGAGTCACAAAGGCATCCTCAAGAGAGGGATGCTAAACCCAAGAAGACAAACTATCGCAAGTTTGTTAGCCGGGTCCTTGACACTCTAGAGAATGTGAGCATGAGCGATGTGGATTCGGAGGCGGAGGACGACGAGAGTGTCTCCTGTGGCAAGAAGAAGGCTCGTGATTTCACGGGCATGTGTTTCATTGCCAAGAACAGCCACGAGAGCGACTCCTCCAACGACGAGGATCCTTTTAGTGATCCCGATGAGGTATGCCCTTCACTTGCTGACATGAAAAGGGTTTTGGTGCTTGCTGAACAAAAATTGCATAAGTATGCAAAACTGATTAAGAAACATGATACTATGATTGATAATTTGAACCTAGAAGTTGTTAGGCTCAAATCCATTAATCCTGACGATATTTGTGCTTCATGCTCTAGCTTGCTTAATGAATTGACAAGTTTAAAATCTGCTCATTCCTCTGTTGTAATCAATTAAAAGATGCTCTTGATGAACTAGAATCTCTCAAGTCTAGTTCTGTTTGCATGGATGTCATTTCTCTTGATGTGACTGCTTTGGATGCTATTCCTTTAACTTGCTCAAATTGTGCTTTGCTTGAATTAAAATTGGATAGATCCTTGAAAGAATTGCAAAAATTTGATGCTAGTCACACTTGCTCTCATTGTAAGAATAATAGGATTAAAATGCAAGAGATGACAGAAATGGTTGTGTACTCTAGAGCTGCTTCTTGTGAAAATTGTCCTAAGCTTACAATTGAGATTGAAGCTCTAAACAAGACTCTAGAAGAGAAAGCTAAAATTGAAAAATCCATATCTCTTACTGCTTCCAAGAATGTTATTGACTCTACCTCTTGTGTTTTGAATGCTGAAGTTGAAACAATTATTGGTGAGATTCAAGAGGCTTTTAGAGTTAAATTTAAGGAGCAGTTGAATAGGATTAAGGATTCCTATTGTGTGTCTTGTGAGGCCTTTAAAGTGGAATTGGCTTTTCTTAAGAGCAAACATGATGAGGCAATCAAGTCTAGAGAGTGCGCTAGATGTGAAGTTTTAGCCAAAGAGAATGATTCCCTCAAAGTGACTCTTGAGAGATTTTCTGGTGGGAAAAAGAAACTCAACATGATTCTTGATCAATCTAAAGTGAGTGTGAAAAACAGTGGCCTATGTTTTAATCCCCTAGAGCATTCCAAGAATCATCCACCAAAGATTGCTAGAGTTGTGAAAAGTGGTCTGTTTGAGGTAGAACCTCCTAAGCCTTGTAAGGTTGTTTTCAAATCTGCAGGTTCTGCTCAAACTCTTTCTAGCAAGAAAGGTGCTTCTGCTTCACCAGTACAGACCCCTCAAAAGGTGAAGTATCATTGCACTTTCTGCAAGAAAGATGACCACACTGTTGAGTTCTGCTTCCGGAGAGCAAAAATTAAGAGAAAAGAGAGGATGAGCGCTTTGAGATCCATCAGAGGAGTCCCTTCACCTGCTGTAGTCTCTAGAGCCAGGCAACCTATTCATCGTACCACATATAGGCCTAGGTTTGTAGAGAATCTTGTTGACTCTTTTGGTGGGTCAAGGCAGCATTTTGGTTTAGGATATCGTGGGGAGAGACCACGGGTAGCACCTAGACAGGGGGAGTATCGATCTTTTGGTAGATCATTTCGGAGAGGTCCAGGTGGTTCTCGTGTGCATTCTTATGATTTTGTTCCTAATCATTTTATTGCTGCTTCTTCTGTTATTCCCAGGCATCGTGCGTCTCAGTACTGGACTCCAAGATCGTTTATCTCTAACCCCAGTACTGAGGCATGGATGTTTTGAAGGGAATTTGCTCTTTTTGCATTCATTGTATCATAATGCATTTTACAATTCAAATATCTTGCATTGTATAATAAAACTTATGGAGCTTTGATTATTAGTCTTGTATGGCTTGATTTCATACTCTCTACCTTGTCATGTCAAGTGATAGTCAGCTATACTTCTTTTATGGCTCTTCGTGTTTTAGCTTAGCTTTTGCCTTGCTAGCTTTTTATCTGTGAGCAAATTGAATCAAATCATATCTTGTTGGATCTTGTGACTAGTTTTGCGCTAGTGATCCTCTTATGATTCATGCCATGTCTTATAGGTGATGTAAAACGAGCTTTGTTAATTCTTAAGTCAAGCAAATGAAGAATGAGATTTTCTGTGCGAAAAAACTGATCTCACCAATCTTTTCTCATGAGACTGCTTGCCATTGCACTAGGCATGAACTCAGGGGGAGTTTTGGATGACCTAGACCACTATTTTAAGCTTCATGCTTGAGATGGTCGCGGCAAGACTTGAGATCTAGCACAATGAAAAAAAAATCCTTTTTGAAAAATGCTCAAAATGCTAATGCTTCAGTTCCAGTTTTGAGTCTCTTTTTACTTATAGATATGGCTTGGCTCATTTTTGGATGCTTTTAGTGAAACTATGATATTGAGCAACTTTTCATGGTATTAATTCTTTTAATATCAGATTACTGCTATTTTGGTCTTAGCTTTGCTGTACATGTTTTGCCATGATTGAATATAGTTTCTTCACTTAATATGGCTTGGTATAATACTTGTACTGTCTACATGGATAATGGTCATGGCTCCTTTTTGCTAAATTTTAAAAATAAAGTCATTCCTTCATACTCTATCTTTTGCCATGCATCTTGATGAATTCATTGTCAAAGGGGGAGAAAGATTGAGAAAAATGTTGTTTTAGAGCTTTTGGATTCATAAAGGAAAAATGAATCTTCTGGAAATTTGTGATCATAGTGAGTTGAGTCTCTTGGTTTTATTGCCTTTTCTGATTATATTTGTAATTCTATAAGACTCACAATGATCAAAGGTCAAATAGAACATTTGTCTTTCATATGGACCTAAGTGGGATTTTTGGCTACTTTCTGGAAATTAAAGTTTTTTGTGCTCTCATTGCCTTATCTCACTTGCTTATGCTATTCTGAAGCCAGCTTGGTCGTTTTCTAGGCTTTTTCTTGCTTATGGATCAAGTTGTGCCTTTGCGCGAAAACTACGAATTTTTTACTTTTCAAACCGTAAAACTACATTTTCTGGGAAATTGCCAATGTGTTCATCAAGGGGGAGATTGTTGATATCGTGGGGATATATGCATGATCTTAGGATGATGAGTCAATTGGCACTGGCATTGTTGGTTTGCAAAATCTCGCGTTTTCGGGGTTGCTTCAGTTCTGTCAGACCACAGGCGGTCTGACCGGTGGCATTGGCGGTCAGACCGCCCGTGGAGCGGTCCGATCGGCAGTGCTTGCCGGTCCGACCGAATGGTTCAATTTGGATTTTGAAGCTGAGCCAAAAATAGGTTGTGTAGGCAAGTGAGGGGAAACTCCTGGATGTGGTCACATTATTTTTGGAGCTCCCAGTCAAAAAATGTATTCATTTGAAAATTCCAGAAGGTTTCGGATTTTCGAGATGAAAATTTGGCTAAGTCTTTTCGGGCGGTCCGATCGCTGTTATGGAATCGGTGCGACCGGCCTGAAATCGGTCCGACCGGCCGTTTGGGGCGGTCAGACCGCCAATCACTTGGAGGTTAGCCTTTTTGGCATTGTTGTGTTTGGAATGTGTTTAATGTATGAATTTCAATACTTTATTGTTGCATATTGCATTGTTGAACTAACGTAGGTCAAGTTGTGAAGAACTTGTTCCCGGAGACGATTTCTTTGTCTATTGCAGTGCATGTGGCTTGTTGGTCAACGACGTCAACGGTGAGGTGGATCGGGACTACGCTTGGAGAGCTGAGGTCCAGAACGATCATGGATGCCAGGTGAGGTCGTGTGACTCAAGCATGGTGCCGAATGGGCAAGATGGATCGAACGGGCAGTTCGTTGCACCTGGTTGGATCAGGCGGTGCAGAAGTCGGTGCAAGTCCCTGGGAGGTTCCGATGGGTTTCGGACGGGAGAGACTTGCCGACATGATGAGAGCCACTGATCAACCTACACGTGGTGAAGCAGGCGATTGCTTCAACAGATGTGTGTGAGTGGGTCCCATGTGTGTGTGGGGTCCCATGTGTGAAACCCTAACTCTCCATATAAATAGAAGGGGTGAGATGTAAAAGCCCCCAAGCATTCATTTGGACACTCCAAGTCTTTTTCTAGGGTTTGGAGAGAAGAGGAGAGGAGAGGCTAGGGTTTGGAGAAATTTGTATGTGTGCTCTTTGATTGAGCTCTTGTCCTCCATGTTGGAGTGGCTTTGACAAGCATCACATTGAATCAATTAATTCATGAATGCTTGTTCTTTGGTGAAGTCTCATTTGCTTTCTTCTCTCTTTTGATGATTGTGGTGCTTCCTTGATCCGGTTGATTTTGGTTGGTCTCTCGACCTCATTTACCTTGCTTTGATGTGTGGGAATACTCCTAGAACCATCTAGATCTTCAATCCCCCACAAGCAAGTTGTGGATCAAGTTTTTCATATTTCTAGGGTTTGAGCACTTCTTTGGTAAAACCTAAAGTGATTGTTTATTTGAAGTGGATATGAACGATCGTCGCTAGAAATAGGACTCAGATATCCTCAGGGAGGTGTGCTCCAAATTTGGTCAAGTTTCATTGGTTGAATTAAAAGTTGGACCAATTTTCGTTTTGGAGTTGGGCTTTGTGTTTTGGTACTGGACTAAATCGGTCCGACCGATTTAGCAACGGCGGTCAGACCGCAAGCCTTCGAACCGCCCGTTTTCCACCGGTCGAACCGCCCTTTGGCCGCCGGTCGAACCGCCAGTGTCCAGACCAGCCCAGTGAGATCAATTCTCCACATTTGTGTATTGTGGTTAAGGGGGTAATCGGATTCAGCAGAAGGCTTCCTCTGTGCATTCACTGATCTTCTTAACTTTCATAGCTAAAGCAGTAAAGTGCATGTTGAATTTGATTAAGGCGAAAAATCGAGAAAGCGCTTATTCACCCCCCCTCTAGTCGCCTTTACGGTCCTACAAGAAGGATCGCCTCGGTTCTCTTCCTCACCAAACTCTATTCCTTCCCCCTTCAACTTCATTCTCTGATTTCCCAGCCCAAATTGCTCCTCCTTCCCAACCTGATTTGCTCCTCCCAGACTTTGCTTCCTATTCTCTCCAATTTGCATCTTCAAGTACTTATACCCAGTGTTTAGATTGGGAAACTTGCTCTTGTATTGGTGTTGATTTGTGTCATCAAGTGGGATCGTAACAAACCCCTCCTCGCACTTTAGAGCGGGTAGTACATGGTGTTAAGCTGTTAATCCCTCTTTTACAGTCGGGTAGGTGTCCCCCAGTTATTGAGCCATGCAAAGGAATATGTGTCTGCCAAACAATATGCATGCATTGCCAATATTTTTCTTCTTCTGAGAGCTTGCTTGTGGTATCATTGAATTATACATATTTAAGTGGCCTTATTTTTTTCCACTACAACTTTTAATAAGCAAAGATGTATTTTTATGAAGTTAAAAAAAATTCAGCTGGTTTTGTACATTAACAAGCCCCAAATCCTATATGCATGCAATTTAAAAGCATGACGAAAAAAAGGCTTCACAAACCACCATGACCATGCCATCCAACACTGAAGAAACCTTGTGTGATCAAAATGGTTTTCACAAAACAATGAACAGAACTGCTAGCCCACGCTATACCGTTGTAATACATTTCCAACAGTATAACAGTTTCATGCAATTTCGTTTGCTTAAAAATTTTAGATTTTCAGTTTGAAGTTTTGACTAGGTTTTAATGCGTTTCGTGGAAAGTTTCAAAAATATTTTAGGTTACGAGTTTGATATTTCAAGCATGTTTTAGCGTGTTTTGTGAAAGTTTCAAAATCTCTCAGCGTTTTTCATAAAGTTTGAGAAATATTTTAAGTAAGTTTCATAAATTTTTTTGCAAGTTTTAAGAAATTTTTTAAAACTGTTCCAAAGAAGTTTCAGTCGTGAATGATACAGGATGAAACTTTCGAGTTTCAATCAAGCTTCATAAGTATTCAAAAGTTCGAAAAAATGAAGCTTAAATTTTCGTATGGGTTTCAGGTTAAACTTCAAGTTTCATATCCAAAACTTTATATTTTAAAGGTGGCCTCAAGTTTCAATGGTTTTCATATCCAAAACTTTAAATTTCAAAGGTGACCTCAAGTTTCAATGGTTTAAACTGTTACAAATCTAAAATAAAAGCCGCATGTATCATAGAGTTTCATCAACAAAATTAGGTGTTCCCTAATCCGCAAGTATCGTAGAGTTTCATCAACTAATTTGGGTTTCCTAAAATCGGCAAGTATCATAGAGTTTCAAAAAAATGGAAGGTTCCACAGCCATCTAACAAAGAGTTTCACACAAATTTTGAGGTTCTAAAGTCGTAAGTATCATAAAGCTTCATCACCAAAATTGAGGTTCCTAAAGCCTCAAGTTTCATAGTTTCATCAACAAATTTGGGGTTCCTAAAATCCGAAAGTATCATAGAGTTTCAGAAATTTTTGGAAGGTTCCAGTTAAGTAACAAAAGAGTTTCACACAAATTTTGGAGGTTCTAAAAGCCAAGCATCATAGAGTTTCAACAAAACCTGGAGGTTCTAAAGCCAAGTATCGTAGAGTTTCAACAAATTTTGATGTTCTACTGCCAAGTATCATAGAGTCTTGGCTTGCATGAAGTTTTGGGCAACTTCCAAATATTGAAAAGTGTGTTTCAAAACAAATTTCAGAAAAGTTTCATAAAAAGATTCAAAATTCAATCAAAATTCACAAAAAAAGAGCAAGTTTCACATGCTTGCTATTCACGGCTCCGCTCAACGTTGGACCTCTATGCCTTCGTGGCCGTAGAGCTCGCCACGCCCACGAGCCACCTCGCCGCTCCTATTTGTAGCCGCAAACCAGCACGACTCCCTGTGGCCACAGGCTGCATCGCCATGCCTGTGCGCTCCCTCGCCTCACCCGCTTGCTAACCGAATCCTCACTGCCTTGCATGCCCATGTACCGTCGCTCGTTGTGACGCCTTCTCTGCCCGTGGCGACCGTCGTGTTGCCTTGCATGTTGTCGCTCATCTCTACTCAAATGGCACGGAGGAGGCCCCATCGGCTGATTGATGTATAGATTTGCACCCAACGCTGCTTGATTTTGGGAATGAGTTGAGGATCGAGGGATTCAAGAGAGAGATTATGGAGAAGAGGAAGAGGAAAGTGTGCGGAGAGTTGGGAAAAAGAAGCTCCGGGTTACTAGGTGCATGTGGATGAGATCAAGTGGTTGGGTTAATTAGATCAAATGGCTCAGAGCTATCCTGTTGAGAAAGACGCAAAAGTATACTGTTTCGTAGTTTTAAAAGCCAATGAATCTAGCTAGTTCCATCATTAAACATACAAAAACAAGCTCCAAACTGTAATACCACAGCATCATCGTTCCCATCTATAACATACTCCAATTAATATCCTATCTACCACAAACAAATTAATTAAACGTACACAATCTCGCATCCACTAGGTCTATTACCAAAGCAACCCTACCAAAATATCAAATCCATCAGCCCAAGCGATCCATGCATCAGCTTGATAGATTACTGGTGGGCACAAACCTAGGGACGCACAGGTTATAGCAACAGAGTGACCCACTCCCATGCATTCTCTACCTCCTATATAAATCAACCACCTTCGCCCTAGCCTTGCACACACCACACACCACCACCCTTTGCAATGGACGGTGGCAGCGGCGCGTGGGACGGCTCTTCGCCATCGATGCTGACGGCTTACCGCGTCGTCGTTCCTCACCACGCCATGCCGTTCGCCTTCGTCGATGTGGCCAAGGTGCAGCAGCCATACCCGTACGCCGGTGGCAAGGACACCGACGCCGTGTAGCTAGCTCGCGCCGGCATGCCGTGCATGTGTCAATTTAAATGGGAGGAGCAATTTTGTTAGAGATTTAACTTCCTTTTCTCTTTTCTAGTTTTTTTTTCAAGGATGTGTAAAAACTTTGCATATCATTCTATTAAGTTGAGAAAGAAACCAAACACAAACTGCAGTTATAGGTTAGGACACATACATATGAAATGTACAGACAGAATCAATAATCCATTCACCATTGGTCTTAGCACATCCAGCAAAGGCAACAAAAATTTCTCCATCAGTACTATCATCAACAACAAGAGATGGTTTACCTTTTGGTTTATAATAGTCGGCTCTCTTTTCTTTATTATGTAGTTTTCAGCATTCAGAGATGTCGTGCCCACTTTTCTTGCAATATTTGCATGTCTTGTACTTGCCTCTTGATTTCGACCGGTTCTTGTAGCCGTTCAAACTTTTGCCTCGAGATCCATTGTTTGAGTTCTTCTCCTTTTGTCTGCTATGAATAAGCAAGCATTCTCCTTACGAGCTTGAATTTTCAGAAGGTATCATCTGTTTCATCTTCTCCTCAGCACGCAAAGCATCATAAACTTTATTAAGCGTGAGAGTATCTCTACTATATAATATGGTATCTCTGAAATTTAAAAAAGAACTCGGCAGTGAACACAAAATAATAAGATCCAAATCCTCATCATCATATTTTACCTCCATCGACTCTAGGTCGGCAACAATCTCTTTAAATACCGAAAGATGATCAAGCACAGATCTTCCTTCTTGTAATTTGTGAGAGTACAATTTCTACTTGAGATGCATCTTGCTAGTGAGATCCTTTATCATGCAAATTTATTCCAACTTCAGTCATAATGCAGCAGATGCATTCTGCTTCAAAACATCCCGCAAAATATCATTTGATAAATGAATGTGAATCTGAGATAAAGCCTTATGATTTTTACGTTTCTCATCTGCGGTCCATACGATAGGTTGTTTCTCAAAATCTTCTAATGCATCATCCAAATCCATCTGTACCAACACAACACTCATCTTGACTTGCCACAGCGAAAATCTTGTATCTCGACTCAGGAGTGGAAGATCATACTTCAAAGTCGCCATGAGGAATAAAACCTGAAATTTGTTGGTACTGATCTGTGTAAACCTAGCAAAAAATCACAACCTCTTTAATACACCTTTTGTGTACGCGATAAAAAGATTTTTGAAATCTCCTGATATGTTTCTTGGGTGGACAAAGCAAAATTGGTCGAAATTGATTTCCTCCACGTGATTCAACAAGAGGCTTGTTTGGTGAACTAGATTAAAGAAAAGGGATTTGCTCGGGACCTGTGCTGCTGGGGATTAATGCGCTGCTGGGGATTAATGCGTGCGGCTTCTTTCGCTTTTGGTTTGGTCTTCAATCGGCTGTGATGCTGTCGATGACACACCGAGTTAATGCGAGGAAAACACACGTTGGACGAAGGACGGAAAGACGTTGCTGGCATCGCTACTCGCTTGTACCGAGGCGACAATGCGAACGCAGCGGATGAAGCCTTGAGCGCTAATGCTCCGATGCAGCGGATGACGAAGACGCGTCGCTTGACGAGAGACGACGCGTGTGACGGTAGCGGCTGGATTGATCTGCTATATTTTTTTCTCGTGTCTCTCCTCAAAACCCTAATCTTCTAGGCTATGATACCATTTGTTAGAAAATAGAGACAAAAGGGAGACACAAATTTTTACGTGAAAAATCTTTGCCCAAAAAAACCACAGGCGCCAACCGGGGATGATCATTATATGAAGAGTATTTACAAATTGCATAGTATTACAATGAGATGTCAACTCTTCCGTGCGGCTTACAAGAGGTATATACAGGGGTAAAAGGCTTAGAGTCCAAGTAGGAAGCTTATCCGCTAATATGAAAACTAATCTGAACTCTTCCATATTAGACAATTCGGATCACAATATCAACAGAGGAGGCGGCGGCGATGGGGCTGATGTCCGTGCAGGTGCTGGTACCGCTGGACAGTGAGGGGCCCAAGGTAGGTGGTGGTCGTGATGGCCGGGGACGACGCGCCGTCTTTCCTCGCCAGCGTCACGCCGCTCGCCTTCGCCGAGGTGGCCAAGGTGCAGCAGTCGTACCCGTACACCGGTGGCAAGGACGCCGACGCCGTGTAGCTAGCTCGCGTCGGCATGCCGTGCATGTGTCAATTTAAACGGAAGGAGCAATTTTGTTAGAGATTTAACTTCCTTTTCTCTTTTCTAGTTTTTTTTTTCAAAGATGTGTAAAAACTTTGCAGATCATTCAATAGAGTTGAGAAAGAAACCAAACATAAACTGCAGTTACAGGTTACATTAGCCCAGAGGGGAGGTGAGAGCCGGGCAGAATAGAAGAAAGGAGCAAGGAACCCTTAAAACGTACTATGGGGAACAGTGAAATGATGCAAGTGCAGATATGCTAATTTGGTCGCATTATTTCCTGCTTTATAAAGGGGGTTTGCAAGGTCCTGAGATGGCCCCGTCTGGAATTGTCTGGAATTCGATAATTTTCTCAAACATGTTCTTGTGAAGTTTCCGTGCTCTAAATGTACGAGATCACACACACACACACATATAGATCGGCTAATTATGAGTTTAGACGAGCACTTCAGAATTTTGTTATTCTTAAGCTAGTTTTAACATTAACCTGGAAGCTCTGTAAATAGTTTCGAGCTCATCATCAATTTGCAAGTGATCACATTATCTCAGTCGCCTTCCTCTCTTTTTTTTCTTTGCTTTTAAAGAGAAGGAAAGCTCTGTGTGTGTCTCTCTCCCTCTGCCTATTGAGTCACCAAGCAGGCAAGCACTACCGCATCCGTTCCCGTCCGAAATTCCGAATCCAAAGAAAGAACATGTGTGTGTATATATATATATATATATATAAAATGTGCATCCACTCGCTAGTGACTAGTGTCAAAGCTAGCTTGCTAAAAGAGCACCAAGTTTTGCCTTACGGTAGAAACGCCTTTTTCTGAATTTGGCTCCGTCTACAACGTAGTACTACTAGTACCAGCAAGAAATGGAAATTGGGGCACACTGTAATTCCTGTCAGTTTCCCGGTACCTCTTAACAGTCGTACGGCAGCCCAAGTGCGTATATGTATCCACTCGACCAATCGTACGTACTATACGTGCTCGTCATGCCCTAGGTTGTTATACCCTACTTGTTAAAGTTGTCACATCCAAAAATTCTTCCACATGCCGAGCTAATGGATCCACAGCAGTCCAATTAATTGTAGCGAAAAGTACCCCCTTTTTTCTTTGTCCATTCGAAGAACACAACCCTGTGAACTTTTTTTTATATCAAACTGGTTGTTCGTGCATGCAAAAGTCAGAGGCCACAGCTGTGCTCACGAGGCAGAGCCAGTGGCGAATCCGCCGAGTGGGTTTCGTCAGGTTGAAGTCCACTCTCTACCGACGGCGGTAGAACACCCCCCTTCCAGTGGCGAATCCACCGGGTGGGCTTCGTCAGGCTGAAGCCCACCCTCCACCGGCGGCGGCAGAACCCCCCGCCTGCAACTCCAGCTCTCGGACGCCGCAAGAAAGAATCAATCAAGCAAATGTGTTGGGCCTGGCCTTTGCCGAAGCCCAGGCCCAACTCACATCCACAGGTTCCCCCATCCACATTCAATCGATTCCCCAATCCACATTCAAGACGCACCTGATCTAGAAGGAGCTGGGGAGGCCGACTGTCGGTGCCGCCGTGCCGGAGGAGGCCGACTGGCTGAGGACGAGGAGGGAGGCCGTCGGGCGTCGTCTCGAGGCGAGGAGCCGTGGCGGCGGCCGGGGGGGAGGGGCCGAGGCGATCTGGTGGCCGAGGCAGAGGCAAGGAGCCGTGGCCGGGGGGGAGGCCGGAGGCGGATCTAGGCGACCGGGCCGAGACAAGGAGCCGCCGGTGGTCGGGTTGGGGAGGGGAAGCTCAAGAGCTGGAGACGGAGGCGGATCTGGCCGGCCGGGTGGGGGAGGGCCGCCGGAGGGGGCGGAGACGGATCTGGCCATCTGGGCGACCACCGAGAAAACGGGAGGAGGGAGGAGCTGGACTGCCGGAGAACGGGAGGAGGGAGGAGGAGCCAAAGGACGGGAGTCGGGAGGAGTGAAGAAGAAGAACTGAAGACCGAAGTGGAGTCTGCTGCTGACCTGTTGTATTAATATATTGTGATTTGGCCATTTGGGGGAACAGACGAACAGTGCCAATTGCCGAAGGCCCGAAGCCGATTGGGATTTGGGGTACAGACTACAGCATATAGTGCCGAAGTCGATTGGGATTTGGAGGTACAGTACAGTGCCGAAGTTGAACTGCCGATTGAGCCTTGAGGAACAGTAGAACAGTGCTGAGGCTGAGCTACTCATATTTGGGAATTGGGCTGGTAATTTGGTATATATTCATTGCCCATTGCTTAATTATCAATTAATTCGTAGGTTTGTAATAATGGAGAAACAAACTTTGCGTAATTATTTCACAAGCAATTCAAGTAGTACTCCCCCAACCGATGAGAGCGCAACTCAACCAAAGAAGCATCGACTAGAATTTAATTCGGATGAAATTATTGCCGATCCGGCGTATCGCATACTAATGGAAGATTTTGCCAATAAAATTAGAGATGAAATGAGGAGGTCATATTTGTTAAATGGTCCAACTCGAGCAATTGGGCATGCCTTTCCAAAGACATTGGATGGCAAAGTGTGGAGATCCTTTCAAGAATCATGGTATAATAAGTTTGATTGGTTAGAATATAGTATGGAAAAAGATGCCGCTTTTTGTTTCTATTGTTTTCTTTTCAAGAAACCGTCACAACCCAACACATTTGGCAATGATGTATTTACAAAAGTTGGGTTCTCTCATTGGAAGACGACTATAGATGCTTTTAATAAACATATTGGTGGTCCAAATAGTTTTCACAACATCGCAAGGGGTGAGTGCGATGACTTCAAGAATCAACGGTCAAGTGTATCTAGTAAAATAGCACTTACTATAAGGAGGCCGAAATTGCATACAAAATTCGTTTAACTGCATCTTTAGATTGTGCAAGATATCTCATAGCGCAAGGTGAAGCTTTTCATGGACATGACGAATCCTCCACTTCCAACAACAAAGGTAATTTCAAAGAGTTGTTGGATTGGTACAAGCATAAGAAGGAGGAAGTGAAGTGTGCATTTGATATAGCTCCCGGGCATGCAGTTTTGACTTGTGCAGATATTCAAAAAGAGCTTTCCAAAGCTTGCGCACAAGAGGTCACGAAAGTGATTAAGGGTGAGATTGGAGATAGAAATTTTGCAGTGCTTATTGATGAGTCTCGAGATTGTGGATATCATGGGGATATGCTCCAGGTCTTAGGATGATGTGACAATTGGTAATAACGTTAATGGTTTATCGTTTCACGAGTTTTCGGCAAAGTTGGTATCTTTGTCGGGCGTAATCGATTTGACCGACCAGGTGGCTTGGCCCGACCGGCCTTTGGTGGCGATTGGACCGACCGATTCTGAAAGTGAGAATTGATCTGGGCCAAAAATAGAGTGTGTAGGCAAGAGAGGGAATTCTATTGCACTT
This sequence comes from Hsuehochloa calcarea, assembly GCA_036346395.1. Lineage (NCBI taxonomy): Eukaryota > Viridiplantae > Streptophyta > Magnoliopsida > Poales > Poaceae > Hsuehochloa > Hsuehochloa calcarea. Next base: position 9,229,978 of record CM070596.1, on the reverse strand, counting down.
GGTCTCATAATTTTTGGAGTCTCCAGTCAAAAGTTCTATTGGTTTGAAAATTCCAGTAGGTTTCGGTTTTACAGAGAGTAAAAATGGCTAAGTCCCAGTTAGCGGTCTGACCGGCCCATAGGTGGCGGTCGGGCCGCCAGGGTGATCGACCGCCCTGGGGCGATCGACCGGTTTTCACTTGATCGTCGGTTTTCGAGGCGGCGATATTCGTTTGTTAGGTCAAAGTTATGAGTTTCAGGGCATATATGTTGCATGATGCATGTTTTGACTAACATAGGTCAAGTTGTGATGAATTTGTTTCTAAATTCGGTTTACTTGTCTATTATTGTGCAGGTTGCTTGGTGGTCAACGATGGTCAACGACGAGGATGATCGGGACTAGGCTTGGAGAGCTGAGGTCCAGAACGATCGACGATGCCAGGTGAGGTCAATGTACTCAAGCGAGGTGCAAGATGGACAAGGATGATCTATTAGCTAATCCAAGGCGCAAGATGGCGCAATGTGTAGCTAGTTAGGTCAAGAGGAGATAAAGATGACGCTTTAAAATACGTGTGTATGTGTCCCGTCTGTTTTGGACCTTAACGGGAGCCCAATAGGATCAAACTTCTAGAAGGTCTAAGCCTCCACTATAAATAGGAGAAGGAGGTGGTTGCACCTTCCCCTTCGCCTCTTTTGCAATTCTTGTAAACCCTAATTTTCTTAGGGAGAGCTTTTGTGGAGGCTAGGGTTCTTGATGTTTGATGTAATTTTTGTGCTCTTGGATTGAGCATTGTCCTCCATTGATGGAGTGGCTGTAAGCCCTGATCATATCAATCAATCAAAGGAAAGTTTGATCAATGTTTTGTCTCATTGTGTTCTTTCTCTCTATTTGATGATTTTAGGTCTTTCTTTGATCCGTGAGTTTTTGCTTGTTTTTTCACGTGATCTAGCTTGCTGTGACATGTGGGAATCTATCTAGAATCATCATGATCATCAATCACCCATGGGCAAGAGGTTTGACATAGTTTTCGTTTTGACCCGTTTTTGAACCATTCTTTGATCAGACGGAATGATCTTGATTCCTCCAAGCATTATCATAATCTTCGATTGGAATAGGTCCCTGATATCATAGAGAAGGTGTGTTCCAAGTTTCATCAAGTTTGGATTAGTAGATCAAAAGTTTCATCTATTTGCATCTTCGTCATCGGGTTTTTCAATATGTTCTGGAGGCCGGTGGTCAGACCGCCCGTGGCCACCGGTCAGACCGGCCGGAAATTGATCCGACCGCCTAAGGCCAGCGGTCCGACTGGCAGCGCATTGATGTGCTTTAATCTTTGTTGTTTTTGTCGCTTTGCTTAGGGGTTTATATTGGATTCAATATTAGTCTTCCGTTGTACTGATATACTGATCTTCATAGCTTCCATAGCTACTGGAGTAAAACATTATGGAATCCATTATTTGTGAAAAAGTGAGCGTGCTCCTATTCACCCCCCTCTAGTCGCCTTTTCGGTCCAACAGAGATGTATCAATAGGAGCAAATGTCTGTGATTGTGAGGTTTGTTGTATATGTTTTTTTTTAGTCATACAATTTTTACATTGTTGTATTATACTATTATTCTAATTTTGCAAATTTATGGTATGCAAATTTGTGAACAATCAAGTGAAGGTGTGGATATCGTGAGGATATGTGCACGATCTCCGGATGATGAGTCAATTGGCAATGACGTTGTTGGTTTGCAAAATCTCGCGTTTTCGGGTTTGCTCCAGGGCTGTCAGACCACAGGCGGTCTGACCGGTGGTGTCGAGCGGTCGACCGCCCGTGGAGGAGTCCGACCGGCCATGGTGGCGGTCCGACCATAAAATGTTTTTAGGTTTTGGAGTGGACCAAAAATAGGTTGTGTAGGCAAGTGAGGAGTCTCCGGATGTGGTCCCATCATTTTGGAGCTCGATCAAAGTTCTATTGAGTTGAAAATTCCGAAGGTTTGGATTTTCACGCTTGATTTTTAGCTAAGTCTTTTGGCCGGTCGGACCGCCGTTGTGGGAGCGGTCCGACCGACTGAATCGGTCGGACCGCCTTGTGGGGCGATCGGGCCGTGATGACTTGGAGGTTAGCCAAGTTTGCATTGAGTTGATTTGATTGTGTTTCATGTATGGTTATCAATGCTTTATTGATGTATATTGCATTTGAGCTAACGTGGGTCAAGTTGTGAAGAACTTGTTCCGGAAGCGATTTGTTTGTCTATTCTTGTGCATGTGGCTTGCGTGTCAACGGCGTCAGCGGTGAGTGGATCGGGACTACGCTTGGAGAGCCGAGGTCCGAGCGATCGGGGATCTGGGTGAGGTCGTGTGACACAAGCATGGTGAGAATGGGCAAGATGGATCGAGCAGGTGGTTCGTTCAATTTGGTTGGATCGGTGGTGCGGATATCGGTGCAATTCTCGGGAGGTTCCGATGGGATTGGACAGAGAGGCTTGGCGACGTGATGAGAACCCCGATCAACCTACACGTGGTGAAGCGAGCGATTGCTTCAATAGTTATGTGTGTGGGTCCCATGTGTAAGTGGTCCCAAAAGTGAAACCCTAGCTCTCTAGTATAAATAGAAAGGGGAGATGGAAAACCCCTAAGCACTCATTTGGCATTCTTCCTCATTTCCTAGGGTTTGGAGGAGAGGAGAGAGAACTAGGGTTTGGAGTGTGCTCCTTGTATGAGCTCTTGCCCTCCTTGTTGGAGAGGCTTTGTAAGCATCTAGTGTGATCAAACAATCTTGTGATGCTTAATTGAAAGATCATTTGCTCCTTTGTGTTCTTCTCCTTTTTGGATGAATTTGGTGCTTCCTTGATTCAAAGGTTTTGCTTGGTCCTTGGACTAATTTATCTTGCTTTGTTGTGTGGGGATACTCCTAGAGTCATCTAGATCATCAACCTCGATGAGCAAGTCTTGAATCAAGAGTTTCATATTTCTAGGGTTTGTGCACTGAAGGTCATGGAAATGTTTCTTACTATTAAGCATATCACAAGTTGTACATCTGCGATATTGAAGGATGCTTTAGTTGGTTTGCCTGATCTTCATCGTTTACCTATTTCTAGGCTTCGTGGGCAGGGTTACGATGGAGCTTCAAATATGATAGGGGAATTTAATGTCTTGCAAAAACTTATTCGAGATGAGAATTCAAATGCTTTCTATGTCCATTGTTTCGCTCACCAGTTACAATTGGTGGTTGTCACTGTTGTAAGTTGTAGTAGAGTTATTGCTGATTTCTTCAACTATGTTCCCCTAATAGTTACGACTGTTAGTGCATCTTGTAAGAGAAAAGATGTGTTGATTGAAAAGCATCATGATATCTTGTTGGAGAAGTTGGAGAATGATTTGATATCTGCTGGGAGAGGGTTGCATCAGGAATCTAGTCTAACTGGACTTGGAGATACTCGATGGGGCACACATCTCAAAACTTTGCTTCGTATATACCAAATATGGGAGATAATTGTGGATGTGCTTGGAACTTATAAGTGAAGATGCTTGTCAAAACACAAGTCATGGTGGAGCAACAGGTTTAATGAAAAATATGGAATCCTTTCAATTTGTATTCATCATGCATTTTTTGATAACATTGTTGAGCATAACAAATGAGCTATCACTTGCTTTACAAAGAAAGCATCAAAACATCGTTGAAGTTATGGGCTTGATACAGGATGTGAAAGAACGTTTGCAACATATGAGGGATAATGGGTGAGAACCATTGTTCGACCAAGTCAAAAGATTTTGTGAGGCATATGGAATTTTTGTGCCAAATATGAATGATGTTATTGAAGTTATGGGTAAATCTGTACGTCGAAAGTATACAGTAACTCAATATTACTATTACAAAGTTGACATTTTCAATGCTGATCTTGATGCAACTATGAATGAGATGAATCATCGCTTCAACGAAGTTTCCTCGGAGTTATTGGTATGCATGTCTTGTCTTGATCCAAGCGACTCGTTCTCTAAATTTAATGTTAATAAGTTTATTCGACTTGCTGAGATTTATGCTGATGATTTCACGGTGGCTGATCGATTCTTGTTAAGAAGCCAACTTCAAACTTTCATTCTCAACATTAGGAGAAGTGAGGAATTTCATGGATGTCGTGATATTTCAAAACTTGCTCAATTGATGGTTGAAACAAAAAAGATAGAACTTTTCCGTTGATATATCGCCTCATCGAACTGATATTGATCCTTCCAGTGGCAACGACATCTGTTGAGAGAATATTTTCGGCAATGAATATTATCAAAGCAGAGTTGCGCAACAAGGTATCGGATGGGTGGCTGAATGATTTGATGGTGTGCTATACCGAGCGAGACATATTTAAATCCATTGATGATGATAGAATCATAAGATTCTTCCAAGACATGAAATCTCGCAGAATGAATTTACCTTGTAAAAGTCGTGATTCAAGCTAGTGTCTTAGTGGTATGGTTCTTTTATTTTGAATGTTCATGATCATTTTAAGTACAATTTGCTATTGTATCATTAATTTTCTAATATTAATGTACCTGTTGTTACCTACTGAAACAATATTTACATGTTTTGGGATGTACTTTCCATCAGCGAGATACATTAATTGTATTTTTCTTTTTTCTCTGCTTTCATTTATGTTTGAATTTGATTGTGCAATAATATAATACTATATTTGTTACAAATTAGTTTAGTCATTTAAAACTTTAAGCCCACCCTTATTTTTCATCCTGAATTCGCCACTGGGCAGAGCCATAGGGGCGGACCGGGGTACAAGTCAATGATTCGAGATCTAAGATCAAAAGTCTATAAAAATTATCTTAGTAAATTAATAAAAAATTAAATTCAATCTAAAAACAGTTAACCCAGTCCGAGACTTAGGCCATCCTGGTGCCGCCCGAGTGTGCTGCAAGTTAAAACAACCTCCAATTGCAAAGGGAATCAATCGTTCACTTTGCTTCATCAAGTGTAACTCCCCTGCTAGCAGTTGAAAACCAATGTTCTTTTTAATTAAAAAAAATGAATGACCCACGAAACTTCTGTGTGTTCTCGAAAAAAAAAACTAGTAGACATGAGTTCCGTGTTCCATCGGTAGAGGTATGCACATATTTTTCGTCCGTTCCCGATTAATCCCGGTAGGTTTCGATGGAAAGGGAGCAAAGCAGATCATCCGGACACGCACAAGAGTTTGCGCGGGCGTATGAGCAGAGGATGTGCTTCCCTTGCCACCTGCTCTGCTTGTACGCACGGAAGTCCGTTTGAGCGGGCGCGGCCCATCGTACTCGAACGTGCGACGCCTCTTTGCGCAAGTTCGCCAGGGTGCTAGTGCTAGTAGTAGTATTTATACACGTGTAGGGCGGTCATTCAAATTTCAGTTTTTAGAGTAGCAGTTCAATATATGATCAATTGTACCTTCACGTAGTCCGTTAGAGATATCCCGATAGCTCACTTATGCCCGCCGCTTATTTTTTTTTGTACCTGGTTTCGCACTGTATATGTGGACATAAAAATATAATATCTAGCAGAAAGAGAGGAGAATGAATGTGAGTAAAAGGTATGTTTTGGTTTGACCCTTCCCCTCACCATCTTCTCCTCTTCTCTATCGGCCTCGAGCCCATCTCGCTCCGCAGCCGTTGCTGGTGAGCTCTAGTGTACAATTGATTTGCTGTCGCCTGTTGCCTTTCCCGATCCAAAGCCGAAGCCACCGTCTTGGAGCGTCGCGCCTGTGGGAGCTCGCAGCATCCGTCTTCGTCGCCGTCACGTCCCATCACCGCGAGGCATGGGAGCAGGCGACTCGGACTCGGAGGGCGGGAATTTTGACTTACTTTTCTCCCTTAAACAATTATAAATATTATAATAGTCCGGTGTCCATCGCAATTCACAAGGAAAAAGGAGAGAGACACAAAAGTCTCCGTCAACGAATTTGCTATTCTGCGAACGTTTATTTCGGTCTTCTCTCATAGCTGCTAGCTAAATAACCTTTTCAGGACAACTTAGGGTCTCGCGATGCAATATAAGTTGAACTATATAAAAATAACTACATCACTGGATTTGTACTGCAAAATACGTGGATGCATGGCGGCGCGAGCTTATCGGTGGCCTCGAGCCCTACCTCCTCTCCCCTCCGTCCACCCTTCTCTCCGTCGCGTTTGCCCTATTTATGGTTGGGCTTCCGCCATTCTTCGCTTCTCCTTTCCCAAATCTGTCACCACCCCTACGAAGAAGAAAACCAGGTGATCATTAAAATTAGCCCCGTCCGGTTCATTGCATCTCTTAATTCCACTAGTGAGCCACCGCATCTGGATCCTTATTAAGATGGTACGTGACTGTATCTTTATTTATTTATTTTCACTTGTGTGCTTCATGAGCCTTGTAAATATGCCTACAATAGCCTTATATCAACTATGTATAGTCTCTGTCGATTTAAGTAGATATGGATGAAAGATAATAAAGAGAAAAAATATATTATCTATAATTATAATTATGTACCAATCACCAGAACTAAAGAGAAAATGTCTCGAGTCCAAAAAAGTGTTAAAAGTTTATATCATCTATAAAGATAAGTGAAAAAGATAACTCATTGTATGAGTTGTCTATAGTGTTATCTACAGATGATATAAAAAGTTATCATAGACAGTAATTGTTTGTACTATTATACATACTTTGTATCGCTAATTACAGGACCGCAGGTCTTAAAAAAAGCATGTTTGTTTGGCTGGTCGTCACAATTTTTGCATAATGCTAGTCACGATGCGTAGTGTACAATATGATTTATTTAAACGGGAGATCTGAGACCCGTGGCATCTCTCTACTTTTAAGTTAGCGTTGAGTTGACCCGCGCAATATGGTCTCTGCCGCAGCCGATCGGTCGGATGGACGGCAGGGATGGCGCCAATATTGGTGAGGCCATCCGTTAACTAGTCTTCCCTCGCGCCGCCGCCGCCCTCGTCGCGCCACGCGCCTGACTTCCAAAGGGCGACGCGAATTCCGCCCGCTTGACGAGAGAGCGTTGCGCCGCTCGGACGGATCGGATCGAGCGAGTAAGGGATGGAGGCGGCCGCGGATCTGAGCGCCGCGGCGGTGGCGCTGCAGGTGGACCTCCTGCAGCTGCCGCCGGAGATCCCCGCGCCGGGGGCGCCCGCGCTCCGCGGCGTCCTCGACCGCCTCTTCGAGCACTGGCTCTCCCTCCCCGACACCGTCGCGCTCGTCAGCTGCCTCGTACAGAAGGCCAAGGCGAGCGGCGGGGGTGGGGGGCCGGGCGTCGCGGGGAGTGCGATGCTGCCGTCGATGATGCTGCAGGGGGGCGCCTCCGTGCCGCCGCTTTCGCCGAGGTCGCCGCGCCTCGCGAGGAGGCCCAGCGGCGTGGGCGCCGGCCAGCCCAACCGCTCCGCGTCCCCGCTCCGGCCGGCCGCCGAACGCGCCGTCAAGGAGGTCATACCGCAGGTACAAACGTTTCCACGATCCATCGATCAGTCGAGGGAAACACCATCACCTTTGTTGAGTGAGATAATCGTGCTGTCCATGTTGTTTGGCAGTTTTATTTTCAAGATGGGCGCCCACCGCCATATGAGCTGAAGAAGCAATGCATATCTTTAGTTGATCAGCTCTTCGCCGGACACTCCAATGGCCTTGGGATTCAAGGTGCGTCAAATGGGATGCGTCTTCGTGCTAATTTTGACAAATATGAACTGAAAAATTTCCTCTGTTTCACAAGATAAGATGAATTTTTTTGGAAGCAATTCTAATTAGATAAGTGACAGATTCTAGGATAGATTGATTTGGTCCTTGCTATTTTGATCTGATCGTATTTTCTTTCAAATTTGTGCCCAAGTTTCTTATTTGGAATGGCTTAAAGCGCAACCACAAATGGGCGTTAAATTGTCGATTATCTTGATCACGCCAGATTGTTCGTGAGAGACTGTCAACTAATATCTGTCCGTGTGTGTTTTTTTTTTTGGTTGTATCTTTTCATTCCACAATAGAATTTCGGATGGTTACCAGGGAGCTCTGCAAACTGCCGTCCTTCTTTACCACTGTACTTTTTGGAAAGATCGACAAGCAGAACACCGGATTCGTCAAAAGGTAGTTGACCACTTGTAATAGTATGCAGAACACAAAAAAAAAAATCTGTTAAATTTTGCATTATGGTATTTGCTTCCAGGGATGCCTTTATGGATTTCTGGGTGAATAGCAATATGATGAATATGGACAGTGCAACCCGAGTATTCACAATCTTGAAGCAACAGAATCATGATTACCTCACAAAGGTATTTCTCCTTTACCAAAACATAAGTCTGGAGTGAAAGGCTTCAGAAATGGATGAATTCAACAAAGCATATGGCTGGTTCATCACAGATGTCCTTCTCTAATCAATGTTCCATAATAATTTAGGAGGATTTCAAACCGATTCTTCGAGACCTTTTGGACAACCATCCTGGCCTGGAGTTCTTAAAGAGCACACCGGAATTTCAAGAAAGATATGGTAAAGCTATCCATGGCATACCGTCATCATTTAAATGAAATATTGAACCTCATACTGTATTTTCTTATACTTATACAACATTATTTGTCAGCTGAGACTGTCGTACATAGGATATTTTATTGCTTGAATCGAATTGGAAGTGGCCATCTTACGCTAAGGGAGCTAAAGCGTGGAAATCTACTTGATTCGCTGCGGCACGCCGACGATGAAGAGGATATTAATAAAGTTTTAAGGTGACATGTTCAAATCAAAATTTCAACATTTTTTGCTTCTCTTTCTATAGAATTTTCTTGGTCTACAACAAGTGCAACATTAAACTTTCTTTATTTTATGTAGGTATTTCTCGTATGAGCATTTCTATGTGATATATTGCAAGTTCTGGGAGCTGGACACAGACCACGATTTCTTTATTGATAAAGAAAATCTTATTAAGTACGGAAACCATGCATTGACATATAGGATTGTAGATAGAATTTTCTCAGAGGTTTGTATCCATTTTGTTTTACTAATTTCATATTGCTCACTTAAAACTGAGTTTGTGCTGACAATTTTCAATTGATTTATAGGTTCCTAGGAAATTTACCAGCAAGGTTGAAGGGAAAATGGGTTATGAAGATTTTGTTCATTTTATATTGTCTGAAGAGGACAAATCATCAGAACCAAGCCAGGAATATTGGTAGGTCCAACTTTCAGTTTTCCTGATGTTTGGCCTAATACCTCAATTGAGCGATGCTCATGCTCCAGCTATTGTCTATACTACTGTAATGTTTATTGTTTTGTCTCACTTCCTATTGCGCATCAGTACCTCATCCAGAAAAACCATTTGAGTTTATGCATTTTCTACAATGTTATGATCCTTCAAGTTTATACCTCTTATATAAACATCGGAACCATTTCTCTACAACACTGCTAATACTTCCTTTCTGAGAAACATTTAGCAGAACATGGGCCAGAAAGGTAGCTTTATTACAACAGGACTTTCTAGCTTTTTTTGGTTATGGGATATGGAAATAATGCTATAGTGTTGAGCAACTTGAGCTTGTTATTATACCTCAATCTGATGTCCAACTTAGTAGCCTTCATCGGAAGAAATGTCACATTCCTATATCCAAGATAGCAGAATTATTGATTAGTGGTCCCCTTGTCAAAGGCTTCCTTTGCTACTAATCATACAATTAACAAATGAATGTGTGGTTTTGGAGATGGTCATTGATTATTATTTTTTGTACATCCTAATACCCTAATCATGCTGAGAACATATAAAGGTCCTAGGAAAAATCATTCCTGATGACTAGGAGGTCTTAAAGGAGACTTGTCTTGCAAATAGCATTTAGTGCTCAGCCTAAATGATTGTGTCACTTATTTTGAGCTTCTTTGAGCGTCGAATATTCTAAAAGTCCCTCATATTTATGCTTCCTATTATCCTCTCTTCAGGTTCAAATGTATAGATTTGGATGGCAACGGTATACTCACACATAATGAACTACAGTTCTTTTTTGAGGAGCAACTTCATCGCATGGAATGCATGTCCCAGGAACCTGTATTATTTGAGGACATCTTGTGTCAACTAATCGATATGATTGGACCCGAGGTCACTATGCCTTTTCTATATTTTTGTGCAGTTCTTAAGTTCCTACACTTTTTAAACTGGCTTATACATTGATTTTATTACAGGATGAGAGATTTTTTACATTAAAAGACTTCCGAAGGTGCAAATTGTCTGGGCATTTCTTCAATATTCTGTTCAACCTGAACAAGTTCATGGCCTTCGAAGCTCGGGATCCCTTCCTCATCCGCCAAGTGAGAAAGTGCCCATTCATATTCTGATAACATCCACTGATATTTTTGGTTTGTTTCACGCTGGTAAGTGGTAACAATATATGCTTTCCCAATGCAAGTGCAGATGCGTGAAGAGCCATCTTTGACAGACTGGGATCGTTTTGCTCGGAGAGAGTATGTAAGATTGGCAATGGAAGAAGATGGTGAAGATGCTTCCAACGCAAGTGGAGATGTTTGGGACGAGTCACTTGAATCTCCTTTCTAAATTGACGGTGTGGAAGAATTTGGCAGGACACAGAACATTCGCATACAGCTCTAATAATCTCAAAATGAAACTCTGTTGAGGTGAAATATTGAACAGACATTTGATATCCCATATCTCTACAGAAACTACAGTTGAGGCAGCCGTCCACTTGTTGGCATCATCTAACTTTTGACAAAGTTTGTTGCGAAGTGCCAATCCAATTGTAGAGACAAATACTTCCATCTAGTTTCTTGCAGAGTGCCAATTTTGGTTCTTGATGAGAGTGAGTTTCAATGGCGATTGCATTCATGATTCTCGATGGATTTGGTCTGGTATTGCTGTTACACTTTGCTCGATTTATTCATGGCTACAACAAGCGCAAGGCACCTTGTGATTATTCTGAAGCCCCCATCCATAGTCAGGTGACAAATAAGAAAGGTGCATGGGTTCTGGTAGAGGACACAATCATTGTATGTTCGATTGTGCATTGGCTGGCAGTACAACCTACTTTGTCTTGTAGTGTTGGTTAGACATCTTTTCTTTCTTTTTTCAATAATGACATCTGGAAGATCATTTACTTGTTTATTTTGTATCTATATTTTGTTTTAGTCACATGAACAGTGAGTTGTAATTATACAGGATTTATCGTTATTTGCCTAATGCATAAATGATTAAGGGCTGAAATAGATCGATCTTGTACAAATGCCGGCATCGTCAACCAACGTCAGATACTGATCTTGAGAGTAGATTCACTATTTTGGGAGAATTTGGGTCATTTTTGTGCTGAATGGATGTGCATTTCTGTAGAAAGACGGAACAGCCAAGAAGCAAAGCTGTTTTTGATGATCTAGACAAAAACAATGTCACCTAGCAGTAGACAAAGCAGCTGGTATTTTGACCAGTATTTTCAGAGCCGTAAAATTGCATCAAAGCTACTTAACTAGCACCTTCTTTTTTGCTTTAATAAACTATTAACTTGAGTAAAGCTTTTGTTAGACCAGTCAATCTGTATGTAGATATATTTACATATTTGCATCAGTGCATTTTGAGGGAGAAAGAGGAGATAAAGACCCTCGCCCGAGTGGCTGGGCTGCTGAGCTTCCTGCTAAGAGCATGCCTTTGCTTTTGTTGCTCCACCAATGATTGCCTCCTCAAATGAACATCTGGGGCCAGCAGGAGAGACAGGCACAGAGAGAAAAGAGTATACTGTGCTATGCTCCTGGCCATCTTTTGAAGCGAAGCAAAAGTGCAATACTCTGATTTATTTAAAAAAAGAAAGTGTTCAAAAGAGAAATTAGACATAACAAAAAGGGAGTTCCTACAGTTCTTCGGCAACCTAGACATCGGGCCGAGGCCCATGAGGGGCCGGTCACCTATAAAAGGAGGGAAAACCCTAGCCTGTTACTATAGCTACAGTAACACCTGTAACACCCCAGCCCAACACTGAGCCTGGAATGCCACTAAACTATCCTCACTACTAATAATTATCGACACACTAGCAAGAAAACAATGATAATCATAGTCATGGACCACAAATGAGCAATGCATAATTATGGATCAAGTGGTAATAAATAAGCAATGGGAATTATAACCAGGTAAATAATCCAAAGTAGCATCAACCAATGAATCCAAATTAATAAAGCAAATAGTCTAGTCCAAATGATGTCCTAAACTTTATTCAACCGCTAACATGTCCAAGTATAAACCAATATTGAATGAAAAGATTATTATGGCGAATGATCAAGTGTTGTCCATGTGCTCTACTCGCTCTCAGTTACGGCCTCCTCGAAGATCACCTAAAGACAACAATAGAGCAAGGGTGAGTCCACGACTCAGCAAACACATCCATAAACAACGAACAATAATAAATCCACAGCATTCAATAGCTTCATTATCATCACAGGTACTTCTATTTGATTCACATCCATTAATCTCATGTATCAATGCAATTCTAATCTACATGTCCACATGCACTTCTTTCGCGTATACCGGTATAGCGTGAGTGAATGCTCGCGACAACATTCACTCTCAAGCCCGTTCCTCCATAAGGATCGGGGACCTCCTCCACTCCCGTGGAGTTGTGATCATTCATGATCACCTTCTCTTATGCAAAGATGCTTATGTATGAATATGCAAACTCCATCATAAACATCATATCCAACTTTTCATCATGTCCATAAACAATATAAACATACCAATTATTTGTTTGCAATTAAACAGAATAAAAGCACAACAATAATGGTAATAGAAGATAAAGAAAACAGTGATCGATCATTGATCGCTGTCTACCATGCACTTGCCTTTACTAGTTGCGACGCACAATTTGGCTAGCAGACGGCAACAAGTACGACACCTCTCCTACATTAAATACACAAACTTCAATACAAGCTACAGCAACAAGAATAGCAATCAATATACTTCGCTCCTACACGTCCCCAAATATACCACGTTACGCCGGTACCGAAAAGTTACCCATAGCTGTCCGGTTACTAAAAAAACGTAACTTTTGACTCGAAAGTCCAATCACAACAAACCACCCCATTCTGGATTTTTCATAAAATTATCCACATTTTCTTAGATTACAAAGACTTCTAATTAAATCATCTAACCCTCCGTATTTAGCCCAGAAAGCCGGTCTGTCCGCTTCGGAACAGCAGCCTTACTAAATTCATAACTTTTGTTTTACTCAACCAAAATGCGCGTTCTCAGATTCTACAGAACCATTGGAAAATTATCTACAACTTTCATGTAGATCAAAAACTCTAATTATGCTATTTACTATTTTTAATAACCGATCTACCAAAACAGCGCCGAAAGACGACAACCGTAAAAACAGCGGTCTTCCGAAAATCATAACTCGAATTATACTTGTCCGATTGACATGATAAAATATGCTATAGAAAGATATCGAAATTATCTACAATTAACTAGTAGATGATATTTTCACAATTCGCCATTAAGGTATCCGAATAAAGCGTACAACCGAACAGCAGGTTAACCAAATTCATTAATCGGCATTTCGTCTACAAATTAAAGAATCCTCTCTAATTAATCTAAATTCTAATCTCTAAATAAACAGCGAAACAGAGACGGAACGAAATTATGGATCGTTACCCACAAGAAATCGGATCTCGCGATCGTGGCGCAGACGATCAAGAATCGGCTCGGCGGCGAAATTTTTGGCGCCGCTCAGCTGCATCCCACGCAAGAAGAAGACGGCCGGCATGCAACACAAGAAGACGGCCAAGACAATCGGACGGCTCCACTCGCAGCGACACGGCAGCTCGGCGGCGGCGAATCTAGGAAGAAAAAGCAGCAGACAAACGAAACAAAATGGCCGGCGGAAGCACAAGAAGCGGATGGAAAATCGCCAAGACAAGAATCGCCTTCACGCTGTCGCAAGACCAAAGACGCAGCGATCTTAGTGGCGTCCGCGCGGCGGCAGTGCGGCGGCCGGCTCGGCGAGTTCCAGCGGCAGCGTGATGCGGTGGATCGCCAGACACGCAAAGACAAACGACCTCGGCGTTCGGCAATAAGACGACTTTGGCTCGGCGTCGGTGGCGTCACAGATCGCAATTGGATGGCGCAGACAAGCAAAAATCAAGCTGGCGGCTCGTGGAATAGAAAAGCTAGGGTTTCTAAAATTCCCACAACCTATTTATATAGCTCATAAAAAATCCTGAAATAATCTATTTTTTCACAAATTCTTTTTATTTAATTACGCACAAGCCCTTAAGACGCTAATAATATTTATTTATTGTTACTATTTAATTAATTACTCTCCGACCCTTAAGACGCGATTATTAATATTATTATTATTTTTCAGAGTATTACAACACCGACCTGCACAGTGCCTGCTACAGTAGAGATTCCCCCTTTGCATTCCATTGTCTTTCCCATCCCTCTTGGTAGTGCTCTCTCATTGATGTCGGTCAAGGAGAGAGGAGGAGAAGAGAGGAGGAGAAGAGGGGAGGAGCGCCTCGTGGGGAATTCAGTGGGCTCACGTGTCTTCAAGGGTAACGATTGTCTCCCCGCTGTTTGGATCTAGTTGGATCCTTAATTGCTATCGATTAGAGAATCGTTGAACTGGTGTGACTAGAATCAATAATCTGCTCCCTGTCGGACGGCAGATTTCGTGTAGTTAAAGCTATAATTTGAGGTTAGGCTCTCCTAGAGAGTTGTGGGGCTTGTCGTCAGGTTTCTATAGGCATTGAGATCACCTAATTCGGAGTTGTATCTTGGGAGATACGTTAGTTTCTTTACTGCTGTCTAGAAATCCTGACGAGATTATAACAATCGTCTTGTTTAAGAATAAAGATTCTGTTAATGGCCGATTCAGGGAGGTCTCCCAACACAACTTTCGTAAGAAATTTTTCTTAAGCTTTCCATATTGATAAAAATCATGAATTTTGGTTCAGCCATTCAAAATATATGAATTTTTGAACTTAATGTTGTAGTATGTCTTTCTGTTGTAGACAGTAGAGAAAGACAGGACTGTTGCAACCTTTGTTGCACAATGGAGATAATTGTAATAAATTTATTAAGGAATCTAGTTTTCTTTAGTTTCCAAAATGTCTTAGAACATTGAATTTGGATGTACCAAATTAAAGTTACGAAATTCCCAAGTCAGTAGTATCGAAGATGACAGAACGGTCTTTGGGATTAAAAACAAAGGCTTAGATGGGATAATTTGATCTTTCGGTCACCTGAGAAGTTGTAACTATGCTTGTGTAGATTACAGAAAATTTGGATTCATAACTTTTGGAGTTTTGGTTCAAAAGTTATGGATTTTCCTTTGATAGCTGTCTGTTTGGGCAGATTGGGATTTGTGAGTGTATCGGTTAAGTTTCGGGTTGTGATTAAGAGGGATTGATTTTATTTTGTTCTATTTCTATGTTGTGCACTTTTGAATGATATATTTAGTATACTTTACGATTGCCAGGTGGTGGTGAGCACCGGGGTTAAAGTCCTCCTGTCGTCGTCTTCCGTCTCACAGTTGAGGCAAAGTGCAAATAGTATAGAATGAATTGGGATGCAATATTCATGATAAATGCCATGGTTCATTTATAAGTTTATTTCTATGCTATTGTCGCGGGATGCTATTTCTCTCACGTTAGAATGAGATTATGAAATTCATTTGCATCATGGTATTCATTTCTGATTCTTGGACTACTTGGTAGCCAAGTCTTGTTTCTTTTGAAGTCCCCGTCATACATTGGATGGGCATGAGGTCCCATTGGACGAGCATGGGTCTCCACACTCGTGGAGTGTGAGCATGAGATCCCTGTGCCTGAGGGCACATGCTTGAGTATGCATCGACAAATGCGCTACTCGGCACTACCGGTAATTGCAAAGAAGAAAGATAGAACATTCTTGTCATATGCATTGCATTCAAGTATAAGAGATTTATTTATGGTTCCTTACTGATGTTCATGTGATGACTTGATATCCCCATTGGCTACTCATGATGCTTGGTTTATTATCTCTGTTGTACTTTGCTGAGTCATGGACTCACACTTGTTGTTCTTCTTCTTCTTTTAAGTGCCTCTCGAGGCAACGTCATGCATGGTGTGAGGTAGCATTGATCCCAATCGGTTGCATGTGGTGAATTGATGAGATTTCGCTGAAGTTTATTTGTTTCGTTGTTTATTTAATTATTGTTAGTCCTGCGAGACTTAATAAATATAAACTCGACCATAAGGTCAAAACCCTTATCTGTTATTCAAATTAATCATTTATACTATTATTCGTCTTGTATGGGTCGATATTTATCTATGTTGACACTGTATGCACTAGCGTGATTCTGGTCTAGTGCATAATACACAGAAGGTACAAAAATACATTTTTGGGTCCCGGCAGAGGTGGTATCATAGCCAGGTTGACTATAGGTCTTGACCTTAGTTAGATCAGCCGTCTTTAGAGTGTCCAAATTATTTTCTAAAGTAAAAATTAACTTGCAAGATTAATGGACTGCTTAACTTCTTATATGTCTCTCTCAACTCAACTATTGCTGAATCTTCTCTCCCCGCTGTTTTAAATTGGTTCTTACCTCCTTGTCTGTCTTGACAGATGCCTCGTCTTCAGAACTATGGTGAGCGTCAGGGAGGACTTGTTGCAGAACTGTGAAAGCTTCTACAAGTGCTCGGATGTTTTGATTGACCGATGCACTGAGGCACCAACTGGGTGGTGAACGGTCGAAACTGTCGAGTGATTTGTCGTTTGACCATCTAAGCTCGGAAGGACACCAAAGCCAACCGGCCTTTGAACATCTTAGTCCGAAGAATCGTGTGGACCGAAGGAGTTCAAGAGTCGTCATGCCTTTGCCATCTTGAGTATCTGCAACATTTGCACTCGTGAGCTTAAGGATATAGTCTTATGCTACCATCCCCGTGCTTCTTTCGTGGACCTTCCTGCACGATACCAGTCTACAGATGGAGGGAGCAACGCCACTGTAATGCACCTTACTCAGTTCGCTGCCACCCAGGAGTCTTTGGAGCTAGCCGCCACATAGTTGGAGTGTGTCTACGAGACCCTGGAGATGGCAGAAGAAAGAATCGCAACGCTGGAGCAAGCACTGTACAGCCGGCATAAGCACGAGAAAGAGCTAGAAGAACCTGAGGACCCGAAAGAAGAAGATCCAAAAGAAGACTCGGAAGAAGCCGAGGAACCAACAGAGCCAGAGGAGCCAGTTGTGCCTGCACCAGGGAAGCATGTTCCTACTGCACTAGTCCCAGGGCACCAAGACTAGTTCGCAAGGATGTCAGTGCAGTTCCAAGTCTACAACATGCAGGAGCACCGTCGTAGTTGTGGAGGCTACCCCATCGAGTAGTTCGCTAAAGTTTTTAGACTTATCCAGTTTAAGATTAGGAGTGTCGTCCTTTAGGCGGTAGTTTATGTGTTAGATTTGCGTTTGTTTTCTTGCGTGTAGTATGAGCTGCAAAGGCTCTTATGCATTTGCTGCAGCCATGCTAAGACCTCTATTAATATAAGTATTTTAGTTGATTTCTTGAAGCTGTGTTTGTTGGATTTAATCTACCCCTTCGATTAGGTCTTAATTTATCTTGTGCTTGCTACCTTATCCAATCTAAGGAGCTTCACCAGATGGTTCAGACTCGCAACGCCGCCGGTGGTTCTGGAACCAATGGGTTAGAAGGGAATGAACAGACACCTGCAAGAGCAGTCCTGCCACAAGAACACCCAATTGATATGTAAAACTTTAGAGCTTTTATGGTAGCTCAAATGCAGATGATGAACAAGATGCTGAATATAAGCAACAAACAGAACAACAACAACAATGGGACACCAACCACTCACAATCACCATGGACTGTCCAAGTTGGCGGAGTTCATGAGGACTCGCCCACCAACGTTCTCTAGGAATGTTTCATCAGTTGAAGCTGACGATTGGCTTCACGACATCGAGAGGAAGTTGTTGATCACCCAATGTAGCGATCATAAGAAAGTTCTATACACCACTCATCAGATGGAAGACATTGCCGCTAAATGGTGGGAGAACTCCTGTGCCGCACATGAGACGCCACATAATATTAGTTGGGAAGAGTTCTCAACAGCTTTTCGCTAGTATCATGTGCCAGAAGGAATTATGGATCTGAAGAAGGATGAATTTCGTGCGCTTAAGCAAGGAGGCATGTTAGTGACTGGCTATCTTAACAAATTTTCTCAGCTCACCCGTTATGCTGCAAAAGATATCGCAACTGACAAGGCTCGTCAGAGTCGTTTCTTAAAAGGACTGAATGCCGGACTGTAAGTCGGTTTAATTACTCATACCTTTCCAGATTTTCAAGAGCTAGTGCTTTAATCCTTGAGGATAAGTGCAAAGAATTGGAGGACAACCAGAAGCGCAGAATGGCTTAGTAAGGAAGCCATCATCTATAAATTGTATTTTGTAGTATGACTTACGAGTACGGTTGTGTACTCATACTTGCTATAATCAATCAATAGAAGTGGAGGAGTCTTCGCCTGCCTTTGAGGAAGAGTTCTACGAAGGTGCTGATTGTTAGGTCTTGATCCCAGTTGGTTGCCTGTGGTGAATTGATGGGATTCCGCTGAAGTTTATTTGTTCCGCTACTTATTTAATCATTGCTAACCCTGCGGGGCTTAATAAATGTAAACTCGACCATAAGGTCAAAACTCTTATTTGTTATTCTAATTAACCGTTTATGCTATTATTCGTCTTGTGTGGGTCGATATTTATCTATGTTAACACTGTGTGCACTAGCGTTATCCTGAACTAGTGAAGAATACACAAAGAGTCCAGAATTATATTTTTGGGTCTCGACAGTTGCCGCCACACCTCATGCTTGCGCAAGCTGCCCAACAGGCTTAAGCCTATGCCCGCACGCTGGTCGCGACGCTAGTCACTAGGGTTTACCATAATGCCCGATGAATAAGAGTGCTAAGGGTATCCATAGTTCGACCGACTGACCGTAGGGGGTGCTATGGCCCCTTAGCCCCTTTTGGGTCCGCCACTATGTGAATAGTCTAATTAAATGCCACACCTTGTAATGTTACAACGCAAAAGGTACGCATCAATGTTGAGACTTAAATGGATTACTTCCTGAACTTGATGCATCTGGAAAAGTTTTATCAAATGAGGAAAGCAAATTTCAATCTCCAGGCAGCTGCTAGTTGATAAGATCGGCCCCACGCAATAAAGCTTAATTTGTGGCACCCAAACTCTGCAAATTTCTCTTACCTGATTTCTGATATATATCCTAAAGAGCAAGGTGTGCCACGCTACAGTTGAGCAGTTCGCAGAATTATAACATATACTTGTGTTTCTTGCTGTCAGTGGGGAAGCATGTTTTCTCTTGCAGCAGCCAACTAGTAATCGTAACGTATGATTGATGTTTTTTTTTGGGGGTAAAAAGAAAGCGAGTTTGTGTTTTGTCCACACCAATTAGAAGCCATCAACCAATATAACACCATGTTGCGAGGTTACTGTTCGATTTTTGTCGAATATATGTTTGGTAGATAATAGATACACCTGTTTTGTGCTAAAGAAAGATATACCTGTTTTATCCATAATTTCGTCACGTAATCTTCGTTGCTGAGCCTTACGACAACTCCACTAGAAAAGTTGGAAATTGTCAGCTGGATAAGCGTGCAATGTTGCACCCGACCAGCTAGCACGAAAGAAAGTCCTGCCACCGACATGGAGCACTGAGGGCGACTATCAATCCGTTCACTACTACAGAAAATCTTATCATAGACGGTTCGAAACCGTTTGAACCGTTTGAATTTTTATGTCTGTGATAACAGGCGGTTATCACAGACGGTTTTTCAACCGTCTGTGATAAGTTTAACACAGACGGTTTTTTAATAGAACCGTCTGTGATACTGAAGTATCACAGACGGTTCTATTACCAAACCGTCTGTGAATCTGAAGTATCACCGACGGTTCTATTACCAAACCGTCTGTGATACTTCATAATCAGAGATGACTTTAATAAAAAACCGTCTGTGATACTACATAATCACAGACGGTTTGAGCTAAGAACCGTCTGTGAGGCTTGCATATCACAGACGGTTCTTGGTTTAAACCGTCTATGATATGTCCTTCCACTAACTAGTTTTTGTCGTATTTTCAGCTAGCCTCAGGAATTGCTAGCCATGCCCTCTGAAAACAAACAAGCGTAAACAAAGAACATCACGATTATTGTTGACAACTCAAAGTGATCATTTAACTCAAAATCAATTACAAACGAATAAGTAGAAACAGCTACATCACAGATTATTGTTGACAACTCAAAGTGTTCATTTAACTCAAAATCAATTAAAAAAGAATATTTGAAGTATTGTCGCTAGAGTTACAAATTGAATTATAACTAGTCAAAGTGAGTTACAATATTGAATCAATTACAACTAGTCGACGACGTGAAACTCTCCGTCGGGGTTAACGATTTCTGACTTGATGAAGCTGCAGAGCAACCCTCGAACATGTGTGACCTCGTTCTTACGGAGTGCTTTTAACTCTAGGTTCAAGTCCCGCCGCTAGCAAGAGTAAAGTAGTAAGAATATATATTTAAATTTATAATTAGAAAATAACTATAGCGAGATTGTCCTACACGGGATCGTGTGTCGTGGAATTAATCAATAGCCGCATATGATGGCATACGTAGAATGCGCATAGGTGATCTTGTTTTTGCTGGTGGCACCAATGCAAAAATGGATATACATATATAGGTACAGTCAGTTCGAGACGCAATATTTACGGAGTATGATATATTATTATTGTGTTGTATCGCGTACCGGAAATCGCATCTTGTGGGTTAGTGTGGCGCTCGTTCCTTGTATAAACCTCCCTCAGCAACATAGCCGATGAACGCCCTACATGATTCCAAAAGTTATCCTCGTCCATTTCAAATGAAGGAAGACTACAATACAATTATGTGCGGAGGAAATGATCGTACCTTTCGAGTATTCCTTTAAGAAGGGTGAAGTCATGGTTTTTGTTGAGTAGAGAATCAAGGTACAATACCATGTTCCTCTTTGGCACAATAATCACAAGAATCCAATGGAACCTACTCATGTATGTCGCTATAGTCATAAACCTATATATGTTCAAACGAATTTTGTGTAGCAAGTAGTGAAGCACTTACTTCTGGTTGTACGGCACCATTATGTACTCCTTGCCGCTACGAGCAAGCAATCCCATTTTATGTAATTCTCGACGTAGGATGCGTCTTGGTTTATTGTTTGCTCGAGATCACGTATGGTCGAGGAAACCCACCGGTTCGTTGATTCGACGGGCACATTTCATAATGTATCTATCGTAAGGAATGAGTTGTGATATTTATCGCTATCACGTGAGTGTAGAAATTGATTGTACACACTTACGATGTCCAACATCGTAGAAGTGAGGCGTCGAGGCGCTTAGGTTGTATAGGTCGAATAAGTCCTCGAAGCCCACGACGAAGCGGCCCACCTCGTGATGAAAATGCTCGCTCCGTGATCGACGCGATTCAAAGATGGCTCCCTCCTCTTGGGTCTTGCGCATGTACCACTCATGCAAAGATTGACAAGCTAGTCCCGAGCCGGTTAGTTCTTTGTCGAGACCAACGGATATCCAAGGGAGTATTGCGGGCTTGGCGGCGCTGAATCTTCTTCGATATCGATTTGCGTAATGAGACGCTGCGACGCGTCTTCTCCGGAGATGACTCGTGGACCGATATGGTGACACGCTTGTCTTGTCCCTTCGGCGTCTTCTCGACGGGAACCGATGAGGCGGGCTTCTGAAGCGAAGGCTGGGGCGGACTCATCGAGGGTCCTATTGGAGAGGCAGGCGGGTCGTGACGATATCGCGCCACTGCAGGGTCCAGGGCGATGTCCTTCTTGGTCCACTGGATAAAAGTGTGCACGGCATCCCCTAGTGTTGTGATTTCTTCGTTCGGGAATTTCGGTAGGATGACCATGAAATTGTCATGTACCATGTCCACCGCACCTGGCGTAACCTGCGCGCCACCGGGCACCGTGTCGATCGCTTCTTCTGGTATGGATACACCATACCCGCCACCTCAATAGCAATCGACCCAACCATCCTCACTTGGAGCTTGCAGGGCGTCGGCTCCTACAAAACGGTACACAATTAGCTAAGGCGTCCTATATGTCTATATTTGGAGCATTCCAGAGATGTACATTACCTCGATGTCGTCGATCGGTAATTGCACGTCGTCATGTCCAGAATTATGTGTGGACGCGACGCTACTCCGATATTGAGGAGGACTTGCTCCCAAATTAACAGGGGCGGCTTGCGCCCTTATGAGTTCATTTACTTGGTTCTATAAACTTGTTATTTGTCCTTGAAATTTTTCAATAATGACATGTTCCAGCCGAGCGTCGTGCTGGTCCTTGGATCTCTTCCTACTCCTATATGTGGCGGAGTCGTGTGGGAATCCATCCCTCCAAGGTACGTAAACCCTAACGCCTCGCGTGCGACCCGGGTGCTCCTTGTTTCCCAGGGCCGTAGATAGTACATCCTTCTCCCTGTCCACTTCGAGGGAATCTTGGGAAGATGCGGAAGTCAATGCTTCCTGCAAGAGGACATCATGTTATTATAGACACCATGAAGTTATGGACTTATTAACAACTAAGTGGTTCGACATATTTACGAGCGTTGGGACACCGCCTCGCCTCGCTGGTTTGCGAAAGAGATCTCGCCTCAAGACGTGGGCGATGCCCTCGCTCTTAACTGTGCTCGCGCGCTCGTCGAGATCCCGACAAACGGTCGGCGGCGGTCTTGTCCTCCACCGCCACTTCATTGGCTTTACCCGCGCACCCAGCGGTGCCAAGTTTGTGGGGGTGATTGTTTTGGGTCTGGAGAGCTCTGTGCGCCGCACTTTGCTCCTGAAATTCGGCCGTCGTCTTCATCTGCACGAAGGCATCCCATGTATCCCGCGACAAGAAAAGATACTTCGTGAAGGGCGTCCGACCGGTGTTCACATATCGCGTGACAAGCGTGCTCTTGAAGGTCCTCCACGCGTGGCACATCGCGAGCAGCGCGTGCCATCGCACACGTGTCTGGTCTGCTTCAGGGAAAGTGAACGAGGCAGAAAGCTCAGTCCACAACTGGTCTCTCTGTACATCCGTCAGACACTTCCAGGTTAGGGTGGTTATGGGGACCCGTTCCCTTACAAGTACCCGCAGACGGTCCGAATCTCACACCGCTTTCTTGGGACTCGGCGGGATCCCGACGCCATCGACCTCCGTGATCGCCATGGCCCAAGGGCAATTTGGATATTCCTCGCCTTCTCGCTGCGTACCACCTTGATCGGAGATCCAGACGCATTTGGCGGCGTCGATGACGGCGGCGAAGACGGTGCCTCCGCCATCTCGCTTACTTGCTATCTATATAAGTTACGTGCACGCAATTATTACATAGTATATAATATATGGGAAATTGCACAAAAATATAAACAAATATAATCAACGCTTGCCATCTCGAGTAAAATAAAATAAATTGCCGTCGTGTACCATAAGAATCATCACGGTTCCTGTGTTTACCAGCATTAGTCGGCACCTAAGTATCGAGACTACCCACACCAACCTAGGTTAACCAAGCATCTTGGTTTTTCAAGTCACCTAGGCTAACCTGCATTAGTCGACACCGGATACCCATGATACCTAGGCCAACCTAGTAAATCGGCACCGTCTTACTTCCATAGGTTTTCATCATTCTAAGACTATACCTCAAGTTTCAGATGCGAAAATTAATTAAGAAAACACAACCACGCTACCAACTAGATCAGATCGATGTTTATTAAGAAAACATAGTAAAATGTTGATCAAGAACCGACAACTACAAGAGAGATTTTTCTTAATAAATGCGAAAAGTGAATGAAATGAAATACAACAGATTATAAACTAAAATTCTCACCTCTATGACAATAGTAAACCTCTTGTTAGAGCTCGTTGCTCAAGAATCGATTCAATCACTTGAAGAACCGAATCTAAAACACAAAAATCCAATAAATAGCAAGAAAATACGGAAGAGCAAACATAAAAAATGCATGATCAATGTCTTAATGCATACTTAACAACATGCTTAAGTTATACCTTACTCAAGGACAATACCCCATATATAATATTTGCTACCACATGATAATGTAATTTAATGGTTTAGTAAAGCATTTCAATTTCAGATTTTGAACTCAAGCCGAATGGACTAAGTGAACTCATCACCGCAGATGAAAAAAATTATATTACTCAAGTCTCACTAAGTCATTTGGGATAGTGACCTAACTTATCCCTTACTCCCTACTAGAAGGAATAAAGGAGTAAAGACACAGATTAATGAGCCATGATTTTAAGCAAAATGATATCATTGATTAATTCATGGCTAAATGAGTAATAATTAAAGTTCATCTCAACACTTACCACCAGCTAGCAAGCATTGACCATTCGGTTAAAACATGGCTACTGATGTCGATTTGTAACCAAAACCGAAATGCGGATGATTAGAGAATGAATGCTTGTTGATTCACTAAACCATGATAAATGAACATTTCTAATGAGGTTATAGCTAGATGAGTAGTAGTTAAAGTTTAACTCATCATTAATCATTAGATAACACTCAAGAATGATTTGGTTTGATCGACTTAGAGATTACATCCTCAAACGAAACATGACAGATTAAAGATAAAAGATTTAATGCTCCAATAGACTATCACAAAATGGTATACTTGATGGAGCTACAGCTAGATAAGTACAACTACAAGTCTAACTTATCACTTAACATTTGCTAACACTAAAATCAAATTTTTGTTTGAACTGAAACTGCAGTTTTCAGATTTGGAAAAACAAAAAAGAAAGCGAGTTCACAACAAGAAGCTTCTTCGCTATGTTGGGTTATGAGAAAATGATATTTGGATTAAGTTACGATTAAAGGAGTATAATTTAAAGTCTAATTCCTCACCAAAATTAGCTAGCACTTATTAACAGATTTCGGTTCACACAGAATTATAGTTTTCAGAATTCTGAAACTGACTCTCCAATGGAGCTAAAGCTAAACCTGGGAGTAGAGAATACCTAGACCTACCCTTGCTAACACTAAAAGATCCAAGTAGCAGAAAAAGAACAGGCTAAAACTTTTGTCGGTTCACTCCTTTGAAATGACAAGACATTGAATTTTTGCCCAAACCGATTTGGAGACAATAAGAATCAAAAGCATTGCGACTTATGATAATAGGGTTTAGTTAAAGCCTAAATAAGCTGAAAAGATGACAAGAGAAACTCGGGTCGGCTTACCTTCGTGGTGCTTGGGAGGAGCTCGGGGAGGAGGTGGCGCCGGGGTCGGGAGAGGAGGTGGCACCGGGGCCGGGGTCGTGGAGGAGCTCGGAGAGGAGGCGCGGGGTCGGGAGGGGCAGAGGTCGGGAGGCGCGCAGAGGTCGGGGAGGCGGCGCCGAGGTCGGGAGGCGCGCGAGGTCGGGATGGCGCGAAGGCGGGCGAAAGATCGCGCGGCGAAAGATCGCGCGAGACCTAAGGGCGCGGTGAGGTGAAACCCTATCGGTTGCTCCTTTAAAGAACAACATCACGTAAAGGTTATCCGAGGGAACCGTCTGTGATAAGTAATCCTGACGGTTCCTCGAGAGAACCGCTCGTGATGTTGTTCTTTAAAGGAGCAACCGATAGGTTTCGGGTTTAGGTTTAGGTATAGCCAAAGATTTCTGGAGAATGGTATAGCCAAAGATTTACGTTCCCTATATATGGAACATGCAAACATGGTATAGCCAAAGATTATTTACTGTTCCATACTTCTAATCATACGATTATTGATGATATATAGTGATAAAGAGTTGCTCCGTGCCATCATAATCGTTGTGGAGTCGGCAAATGCCATCACAATCGGACCTCATGATTTGACTTTGTATTTAACTTTGTGAAATCAAAGCTCCATAAACTCATTTTGTTGATTTGAGCATTACAATGAACATCAACTCCAAATGAAGTGAAACCAATTTAATTTGATACTCCGTACATTACAATGAACATCCACATTGTCATCAATATTAAAGATCATAAGTCCATAACACATTAACACATGGCAATGGAATAAATTAGTTAATTACAATGGAGTAAATTCTTAATTAAAATATAGCCCTTCATGATGATCGACGCGCATATAGCTAGCTTCCTCACTTGGTTCTTCCTCGAGCCTGATGCCGTCTCCGAAAGGTGGCAACTCGTCAAATTGATTGTATTCTTCCTCGTCCACTACATTCTCAACTCCGACAATCCTCCTTTTTTTCATGAAGAACTACGTGGCGCTTCTTATTTGCCGGGTCGGTTACATAGAAGACTTGAACAACTTGGTTAGCCAGTACGAATGGTTCGTCTTTGTATCCGACACGTTCGAGGTCCACGGTAGTGACGCCTGCATTTGTCGACCTTCACCGTGGGAGATGGACCCAACGGCACCGAAATAGGGGGATCTTGAAAAGCACGTAGTCGATCTCCCATATCTCCTCTATTTGCCCATAGTACGAGCTCCTCACCATCGGTCATCGAATGCATCTATCACGGACACTGCTCAGATCGTGCTCTTCCTATCCCGAGTGCCAGATAAAATGTGTACCCATTTATGTCGTATCCTTGCCATATGACAATTGTAAAATGTGGCCCTCTTGCCAACCATAGCGTATCATCACTTGATGACCTCCGAGTGATTCGCACCTTTAACCATTCGTTGAACCGACGGTTGTGTTCTCTCGTGATCCAAACCTCCGACCGGTCCGGATTCTGTTGGCGTACCATGTCTTTGTGCTCGTCGATGTACGGGGACACTTGGGTCATGTGTTGCAAGACCGTGAAATGGGCTTGAGCGTACGTATCCAGATCGGGAGTGATTGATTTCCTTCCGATGGTCCCGATACCATCCGGTCTCCCCTCATGACGAGATAGAGGCACACCAATCGGATCCACGAGCCATGTAGTCGACGCAGAACTCAATGACCTCTTCCGTTGCATAACCTTCGATGATGTCGCCTCCGGTCGAGATCGATTCCGACGTAGGACTTGAGAATTCCCATGTACCTCTCGAACGGGTACATATGACGTAGAAACACATGGCCGCATATCTTTATCTCTTTCACAAGGTGAACAATGAGATGGACCATGATATCGAAAAATGACGGAGGGAAATACATCTCAAGATGACACAGAGTCGTCACTACCTCGTCCTGCAGAGCATCTAGTCCTTGGGGATCGATGACCTTCGAGCAATTAAGTTGAAGAAATAACACAGCCTCAAGATTGCCACTCGGACCTTGTTCGGCAAGATACTCCTAATTGCAACAGGAAGTATTTGTGTCATCAGCACACGACAATCATGCGACTTCATACCAATTAATTTCAAAACTTGCATAGAAACAAGTTTCTTAATGTTAGCGGAGTAACCAGACGGACTTTCACACCGCAAGCTCGCACGATTCATTTCTCTCGGCCTTGGACAGAGTGTAGCAAGTCGGGGAAGGTACGTTCGTCTCAGATCGGTCTCTTTCGGTGCTAACTCGGTCCTTATGTTCATATCGACCAAGTCACACCGCATGCGTTAACACCATCCTTTGTTTTTCCACTAATGTTCAAAGAAGAGACCAATCAAGCTATCACATACATTCTTCTCTACGTGCATAACGTCGATGCGATGGCGAACTTCTAAGTACTCCCAATAAGGCAAGTCCCAAAAATTGATCGCTTCTTCCGGATGTTCTTCTCACGGGTTCTTAATTTACGTCCCTTCCCAAGCACAACATCGATATCCTTAACCATATCATAGACCTCTTTCCCACTAAAAGCCCTTGAAGTCGAACCGCCTTCCTTATTTCCGTCGAATTATTTCTTCATCTTGCGGTATGGGTGACTCCTCGGAAGGAACCTACGGTGGCGATATATACGCTTTCTTGCGAGTTGTTCACCATATACTCTCCGTAGCATCTAAGCAAAGTCAGATGAGCTTTGGCTCCTTTTGTATCAAGCTTGACAGTTACCAAGGGCGAAAAATCATTGATGGTGCGAGAACAACATGGCGCGTAAAGTGAAGTTCTTTCGTTTGTACGCATCCCATACTGCACCCATTCGCTCCACAAGTGTCACAAGATCTTCCAAAGAATGGTGCTAGGTACACATCAATATCATTCCCGTGTTGCTTGACCCTTGGATAAGTAGTGACATCAAAATGTACTTCCGCTTCATACAGAGCCAAGGAGGAAGGTTGTACATACATAGATTCACGGGCAGTGCTATGTCACGCTCATGTTACCGAAAGGATTCATTCCATCCGTACTCAACCCTAACATTATGTTCCTCGGTTCCGCATCAACTCTTCAAGCTCGATCGAAGTTTCTCCACCGCGTAATCGCAGGTGTCTTAACTTTTCATCTCTCTTACGCTCCTCGAGTGCCAACACAGCAATCTTGCCTCCTTTGGGTTCGCAAATAAACGCTTCAAACGTGGGATTACTGCATGATACCACAACATCTTAGCAGAGGTCCTTGCTTCACCTTAGCGAGATTTTGACGCTTGTATCGGGATGCTTTGCACACGGACAATAATGCATGTCTGCATACTCTTTACTGTAGAGGATACAATCGTTCGGACATGCATGTATTCTTTTACTTCCATTCCCAATGGGCAAATAACCTTCTTTGCTTGATAGGTGGTCTTTGGGCAACACGTTTCCCTCCGGAAGGATGTCCGCTAGAGACCTAACAACGCCGTGAAACTCTTATCGGACCAACTATTGCTTGCCTTCAATTTTAGCAGTTCAAGCATGGTTGACAACCTTGTGTATTCCGGCTTGCAGCCAGGGAACAAAGGTCTCACCGAGTCCTCCCTTAAGCCCTCGAATTTACAAAACTCTCTCTCACTGTAGTTCTCTTCTGCATCGCGTAGCATCTGATCCAGATTGTCATCGTGCCCCCTATCCTCATCAAAAGCACACCACATCCGCAAATCGTTGACTTCCTCGGCGATGTCGTCATTATTAACTTCGTATAATCGCTCTTCACCGTGGATGGTCCAACATGTATATCCTTTTTGAAACCCTTCAATCAAGTGCGCTTCGATCTGCGCGCGTTGTTAAACATCTTGATTACGCAATCAATGCACCTGACAAGACATAAAATTTATCCCTTCTTCAACATATCCTGCTCAGCGGCTCTTCTAAAAGCAACCACGCCATTAATGTAATCTTGACTCACACGGTTCACACCGTACATCCAGTTTCGATCCATCTACACTACGCATGTAACAAATTAGTGTCAAATTGATTAGCGATTAATTTATAGCAAACATAAAGGGTTATAGATCGTTACCCTCGGAGCTCACGAAGAAAATATCTAATATCTCTCGATAATCCCTACCTCTCGACACCGATATCTATCTCAATTGAACAATCATGCAACCCAAATATAGGCATCATCTCATACAACACTTATTAACCTAAAATACCGAACCAGTAAATGCAATATTGCTTGACCCAAACCCCACCGTCATCGTGAAGGTGTGTAAATTTTATTTTTTTAAGCCAATTAATTATCCTAACTCAAATTTTAGTGATTATTAGACCTAATTCAGTTTTATTAAGTTACCACTCCTAAGTCAAATTTTAGTTCATTAGTTATAAGGGAAACCATTATTCAAAACTAAGATTTGCGTGGCTTCTCAATATTAATTCACGTTAGCATGTACACTATGTTTTCTCCTTTCTTTTAGTCAATGCATTAACACACAATACAATGCCAAGTCCACAAGCAGATTGGAGGAGCTCATACCAAGATTAGAGGAGGAGCCGCAGTTGGAGGAGTTAGGCAGGAAGTGGCGCTGAGCGGTACAATGCCAAGTCCACAAGCAGATTGGAGGAGCTCATACCAAGATTAGAGGAGGAGCCGCAGTTGGAAGAGCTAGGGAGGAAGTGGCGCTGGAGCGGTGAGACACAGTGCAAGTCTGCGGTGAGGATGTCTCGGCTACCAATTTATATGAAGCACAGAAATTATGAGGCGGTTCTATTTGTAACCGTCTATGATAGTAAATTATCGCGAGCGGTTACGAAATAGAACCGCTCAGTGATAGGCTCGCTGCGCTAAAACAAAACCAGAAGACCCAACCGCACAGTTCCTTTCGTAATGCATGATAGGCTCGGTTGCGCTAAAACAAAACCAGACAGAAACACGCGGTTCCAAAGGAATCGTCTGTGATGGGCCATCTGCTATAGCCTCTTTTGTAGTAGTGGTTACTATAGCATTTGTCATTCCTCCGAATAGTTCATCACTTCTAGAATTCAGAGGCAAACAACATGAGAGAGAGAAAACAAAATGTTTGACCGACAAAAGCCAGAGATGGATCTTATCCACCAATAATGTTAGGGTCCATTTGTGGTTGATACGATGTATTACGCTGAAATTTAGTTAGCTACGAGAATCTTTATTGTAGTAACTAGTTCTTTCGAGTAGTTATTGCATCCTCAATCACAAATAGAAAGTGATTTTAAAAAGCTACCCTGGCGGATTTTTTTAGGGGAAAACTACTGCATAGCTTAAAGTAACTTCAATGAAAAAAATTTTGTGCGGCAACCTTTAGGGGTGGAAAAAGAGTTTGTTAGTAGGGCTCGTTGGTTCGGTTCAAAATTGTTATAATTACACTCGTTAACTAGTTAAACATTGAATTGAATCAGATTCTAATGAAATCACTCTAGCTCGGTTCCGCTCGTTAATTCGATTCTAAAAATATTTTCAAACTATAAATCAAGTAATATTAAATTAAACTATATCAATTTCGAAATCACAGGGAAAGAAAGGCATATCCACACCTATTTTCCCAATGCAAGATTTTGTGCATTATTGCCTATTGTACGGAGCACATATTAGATTCTGAAAGCCTACCCTTTGGAGGTTAGGCCCGGCCTAGCTGACAGCGAAGCCGAGACAAAGCCCAACTCCCACAGTCCGAACACCTAGCTCCGATCCGAGGCAGTGCACGGGGCGGGAGTAATCGCCGGCGATGTCGGCCCCGGCTCCGGAGGCGTCGGGCGAGCGAGACGAGCTCGCGGAGGCGCTCGCCGAGCTCTTCACCAACGTCTCCCTCATGGTCCGCGGCGAGCTCCAGGTTCGTTCCCCCGACTCGACTCGAACCCCCTCACGCCCTCGCGACTTCCGCGCTGTTTTTTCTAGCTTCAGGTAGCAAGTCGTTGTCATGTGGTGGTTCTCTGATTGCTTGCAGTTGTGCGATAGGCCGCAGGGAAAGAGCGATTTGACGCATGGTTAGATCGATGGCTGTTTCATGGCAGTTTAGCTTAAAGTTCATGGTTAGATCGATGCATGTATCGGCCAGGTATATGCTAAATTTGACGCGTTACAACCATTCGTTTCCTAATTCTAAGGATGGGTAGCAGCTCCAACCCTCTTGGTGTTCGGATTCAAGTAACCAACATAGTTTAGGTATTAAAGAGGCCAATGCATCACTTGGATGCCGGTCCGTTGCATCCATTTGGCACTGTTCACTGCTGCTTACATGCCAGTTTCCTGAATTGTTTCACATTTATGCATTAAGGCTCACAACTCGGCTGGGTTTATGGTCACCTCAACCGGGCCTGCATTCAGAATCTGAAACCTCGCTCAGTTTCGTTGCTTCTTGAGAGATTGAGTACTTTTTAGTGGCCAAAATTGCAACGCACCTTAAATTGTTTGTAGCACACAACTTTAGAAAGAAAGACTGATTGTTTCATTTAATGTGGCAATGTATGGCTGTGCAAGCGCATGAACTAACTACTAAGATTGGGAGAAGTCACATCTCACATAACATTGATTTGCTCTTCTTTGACATGCTGGATCAAAACAAGAAAAGCAGATCAATGATATTTAGAGGCGTTTGCAGAAAATAGAGGCAATTCACCTGTTGGTGTGGTGTTTTGTGTTATTGGGAACAGTACTAGGCCATATCCCAAACATCTCTTCGGTACTGTACCTCTATGTTGCTCCAATACGTGATACCGGTACGGCGATACCGTGATACGCAATTTTCTAAAAACAAGGATACGTTGATACGGCGAGTAAACATGTATTTAAAAATTAGAAAAATGTAAAGAGGTTACGAGAGATTGAGACGACGAGATTACATTGATGAAAACTATGTATTCCTATTCCTCGCCAATAGCCATTTTTCGGGCCAGTCAAGCTCCCCAATTCCTCCTCAATCCTCAGTCCATGCAAATAAATCATGTAGACAATATTGTTACTAATCATTAAATGTCAAAATGTGACTTGACCTCAGATCCTTGAATGAATCCTTGACACTACACAGTAACCTTCAATGCAACATTACCTTGTTCGAAACAGTCCCTCACACTTGTTTTTATAAAAGAACAAAAGAGAAAGTATTTTTCATGCGACAGCAGGAAATCAAAAGACCAGCACGTGCTTCCGCCAGTTCACAACGCCTAGGTGCCAACAGCCACGCCTTGCTCCCTTCCTCCTGCTCCCTCTTCCTCGGCACTTCACTCCGTCCCTCGAGTCCGCCGCCGCCTCCTTCTCCTCCTACCCCTTCGGCCCCTGCCCTCCCCGCTCTCCTCCTCGGCCTCCCCTTCGTGCTCTAGGACTAGGACGTTGGCCCCGCCCCCGCCACCCGCCTCCTCGCGCCCCTCGTACGCCGCGACTTCCTCGCATTCAACGCCCCCGTCCGCCTCCTCCCCAAGCGCAAGTGCGCCGTCTGAGGTGACGACAACTGAGAGAGGAAGGGCAACGGCCCAGTGAGGAGGCGTTGGCGGAGGTGACGGCGGCCGAGAAGGAGGAGGGGCAACAGTTGAGAGAGGAGAGGAGGCGTTGGTGCAATGCCAACCCTCGATGGATTAGGGTTAGAGTGCTGGTTGTTGGGCCTAGGAGGGGCGGTATTGAATTGGGCTTTTGTTGGGCTTCAAAAGTAGTGGTGTTTGGCCTGGCGTATTGGAGGCATATCATGAAGTATCGGAGACGTATCGGGATTTTATTTATTTATTTTGGAAGATGAATTTCACCGATACGGCACGGTACTGTATCGCTGTACCGGATATGTATCGCGTACGGGAACGGCTGCTGAACGAAGCATCAGAGTATCATAGCTGTACCTCTCAAGTAGTGAGATTATTTTCACATCTGCCAACATACTGTTACCATGATTTGAGCAATAAATGAAGTGTACCTACTTTTAAGTTTTGACAGAGAAGTGCTTTGGCAGCTTAAGAGTACGTAAACAGAATGTAAATAATTTCACCAAACCATATAGATTCATTCTAAGATATTATTAACTTTGCTTAATCTGGACCTTGAAGTGAAAGATGATAGCTTTTATTTTTCTAAAATATGAACCCTCGCTCGTTAATGTTTATTGATAGGGTGATATAATGACTGAGATTTGTTGGTTAGGTTGTACATTTGCTGTGATCAGCATTTGTTCTTTCATTTTGTTATACATCATCAGTTTTTTTAAAGATGGATCTCATTATTTTCAGGGGACTAACAACCAGCTAGCATTACTTGAAAAGATGAATCACCGTGTAGCAGAGGAGTACAATAACTATGGAGATGTTGCATCTGGTCTGCGAGTCTTTGTAGAGCAACTGAATGAGAAAAATCAAAGCTTCGATGAGTACGTGTCGCAAATTGATGCAATAGACCAACAGGTGACTGAGTTTGAGGCAGTGGTGTCAATGCTTGATAAGCATGTCTCCCTCCTGGAAAAGAAAGTGAAGTCTGCCTATTGCATTGCTCCTACCCAATGATTCCTCTCCAGAACATGTTGTAAATATTTTCCTGTTTATTTTTTTTCTTTAAGTGAAAAAAAATTGTGCATGAGAAACTTATGCTGTAGAGTGTAGACCTAATATTTCCATTTTCTAACTTTGATGTAGTGCAATTGGATGGCCAAGTTGTGCTGTAACTTTCAGGCATTTGTTGCTACAATGGTGACAAATAGTCAGCTGTGTAATATTTTGTTCTCATTTGTGCTTCCTGTAATCGTTACGAATGTTAGGAAATTGATGTTTGGGATCAGATTTACGAACTCTAATAATGCAGATTGCCTCAACTGTTTTGCAAGAAACCTGCCTCTGTTGTGTTGTAGCTTTAAAGCAATTGGATGGACTGGTCATTGACATGTGGAGGCAGTGGAGTCGAAGTCTCTGCCATTAAAATTCTTGAGTTACATGCAACTTGGTATCCAATGCTTCTTATTATTGCAATTGTAACGGACTGACTTTCAATTGCAAGTTTGTCTTTGTCCTGAACCTGTACTTGCCCACATCGAACTCCAGATTGCTCTTCTCGTTGAACCTTTCGATAGATGGTTATGAGATGCATCATTGCTGTACAAACCATTTGGAAGGGAACTTAATTTAATCTTCTATTCTTTTTGAAAGCTAGCAAGGATTGTATTACAAAGGACAGGAAGAACTGCGGCAGAGTGGATTGTAATTTTTCCAATCGTCAACTGATACCGTAAATTCGAGTAGTCAACGCCTTGAGCCACTGAAAAGATGTAATCTGATCGTCCATCTGGAGAGATGAGTTTACACTCCACTGTCACAAGAGTTTACTAATGGCAACTGATGGCAAGGATTTGGTTGGACTGAGCTTAGAACAGCATATTCCAGCCATGAAGAAAAACAAAATCGTCACTCATCAGATAGCAGAATAATTAG
Organism: Hsuehochloa calcarea; assembly: GCA_036346395.1. Taxonomy (NCBI): domain Eukaryota; kingdom Viridiplantae; phylum Streptophyta; class Magnoliopsida; order Poales; family Poaceae; genus Hsuehochloa; species Hsuehochloa calcarea. Next base: position 9,195,317 of record CM070596.1, on the reverse strand, counting down.
CAGTTCCCTCAAGAAAGGCACCTACTCCATTTATTTTTCTGCATTTTTTTATCTCGTCTATGCTCAGCCAAGACCACGATATATCAATATCTTCCACCAGAAGAACGATCTAGACTAACAACCATTTGATAAAATCACACATGCTGTAGCATTTTCCCCTTCTTTCGACAACACACAGGAGAGCTGCGTATCGTCGACGTTAAGAAGGGGGAGCCTGGTTGTGAGTTGCCGTGGCAGTACCCTCCGGCACGGGAGCCTATGCTGAGGAACACAACGACATGCATGAGCTCGTTCTCTCTATCGTTCGATACAAAAACGGATTAGATAGAGTGTTACAGTACTCTAAGAATGCAGTAGTTACTACAGTAATTGTTGTTTGTTCCTATACTGTTACTATGTTAATTGTTGTTTACACAGTGATTCTCTACGGTGAGCTGCGGATCCGGATGCCACCGGCAAACCGTCGATTTGACCTGGTGTCGCCTGCCCAAATGTCAAACCGGAGGATTAAACTAAGCGTGTTTAGGTGAGACCGTTCTTCTAAAACGACACTTGCCCGTTCGAGAAGTTAACAAAGATAAAGAGAGGAAAGCGATTGATTTAAGCTTAACCCGACCATACGATGTACTAGCAACTCCATCGACACCTCCCTCTCTGGTTTTACTCCCACTGAGAGTGGGCCCAAGCACAAGTGTGGCCCCATTTGTCAGACCGGGATGGAATCCAGTTAAGCGGATTAATAAGCAAAGAAAAGCATCTCTTTGTCGAAAATAATGACGTCCCAACAGGCCATGGTACTACTAAGCTGCCTTCCATCTTATCCAGCGCATCTCGTCAAGGTTGTTGCAGGTTGGCCCCTCAACTTTTGCGATATTGCATGATGGGGTTGGGCTTCTGCTGCTTATGAACACAAAATTATACTCAATTTAGTTTAAAAAAATACATATTAAAAAAATGGGGAGCATGGATTCTTGTGTTAGTTGTGGTATAGGGAACGGTCCTACCAACAATAACCTAAGATAAATCTTAATTTTTGAAACATTTAGTACCGGGCAAATTTTGGAGGCAAGATTGAGTTAAAAACGGATTTAGTATATATCTTGTGTGACCTAAAAAAGAACTAGACACCAACCTTTCTTTCACATAAACTATGAAAAGAGAAAACGCTTCTTGCAGTATATTTGCTACTCTTAGCTCCTGTTGGAGATATTAGAGATAAGGTAAGAGTCCAAATCGTGTTAGAGTCGAACTGTAATATTCGGTATTATAAATAAAGGATGTAGCGATCCCAAGAGGATACACACAATTATTCTCTAAAGTTCAACAGCTCCCTTCTAAATGGTCACGTTGCAAAAGCCACTGCAACTCATACAACAATGACCTCATCAAGCCGAAACAAAGGCAACTTTGAATTCTAACTTAAATAAATAAACTATTCTAAATCCCAAAAATAAACTTAAATCTTTAAGTTTTGGAGGAGTAAAAATTAATAAGCACACTTTATTACATAGAATTAGAGTCCAGTTTCATAAAAGCAACACTAACTCTATAACATACTAATATATATCGTAAATAATAAGCCCACGTAAGTCGCGTGCCAAAAAATTGCAAAGCCATTTATGCATAACCATCTCATTTTGTAAACTGGTTTTCTTCTGGGGTTTGTTGGGCGACTAGTTTGTTTTAGGGCCTGTTTGGCATGGCTCTAACTCCAGTTGGAGCAGCTCCACTCCAGAACTCCAGGTGGAGCTGGCTCTGAGTGGAGTTGGAGCTGTCTGTATGGAGTGTTTGGCTAGAAGGGTACTCTCAGCTCCAGAATTGTGGTTTGTCTGTGTGGATTGCCCACTTTGCCCTTGGTTGACATGAGTGGAGTTCAATGATGCGTGCAGCAGCATAATAGTAACACGTATGTTCTCATGTATCGCTTAGCTAAACTGTATGAATCCGAGATACAAGTCCGACAAGCATGTAAATAAATTAAAGTACCAACATATATCAAGATAATCATGTCCAACCAAATTATCCAAGATACAAGTCCATAGTTTCAAAATACAATTACATTAATTCCAAGCTAAGGCAACGGATGTAGCCAAACTATCACGAAATGAGTCCATAGTCACAAAGCTTGATTCCGAAGTGGATCCATCAGAGGCATGTTGAGACACATCATATTTGTTGTACCTTTCAGGGATAGTAGACACATAGTTCGGATCTCGATCGAAATTCGCAAAGTCCACATCCCCACTAGCATGCTCACGTATGAAATTGTGGAGAACCATGGTAGCAGCTACAATCTTTTTTTGTGTGAGCATGGAATATGGATGCATCTTATAAAGAATTTGCCACTTCATTTTTAATAGTCCAAATGAACGTTCAATAACATTACGAACAGATGAATGGATCCGGTTGAACTTCTCTTTTGGAGTGTTTGGTTCCATACCTCGATGCCACTCGGTAAATGATACCTTTCACCCTTGTATGGAGCTAGGTAACACGGACGATTAGGATAGCCGCGTCCACAACATAGTACTTGCCTACACATGTGAAAAGAAAATAAGAATTGCATGGTGCAGTACACATTTGAGGACAAAATGGAGCTGGATAAAATATTTTTACCTTGTGGAGGATGTGGGAAGACTTCGCATCCACTTCCATTGCATGGTACAAGACACTAGTGTCATGCAAAGCTCCAGTGACCATGACCACATATGTGAATCGCATATCAAAATCACAAACAGCAAGCACATTTTGAGTAGCAATTCTGCCTTACCAATGTACCTCACTTGTTCCTCGGTGAAAGAGAAACACGAATATGAGTTCCATCTAGTGCTCCTATGCAATCCCTAAAGTGTGGATATGCTCTTTTGTCATCCCTTATTCTTTTGTGAACTGTCCAAAATTAGGATCAGTTGGTCTCAAATAATCTTGACCATTGCAACCACACTATCAAGAACTTCATGGAATTTCCTACTAATGGTTTCACAGAGTGCTTAAACCTATTTTGCCCTCTTCTATTTGACTCACATCCACCACATGTGAATAGAAAACTTGCAAGCATTTCGTAGGTATTCATGTGTTTTGTGGTCTCAAACCATACCTCTCAACCAAAGACATCATGCAGATCCAAAAGATATCCTTGTTCATCCAAGCATTGTGTGGCATTCCCTGAGTGTTTAGGGTCTCATCCACCCATCCCATTCCACTGAAGTGTGAGGTCCTTGGCGGTGCCTTGTCCATACAAATGTGAACATAAGCTTCTACAAGTTTAGCACCACCTTGAATGAGAGAAAAAAATTGATGATCATCATCGCTATTTTCATCACTCTCACTTGTAGACATCTGTAAAATAAAATGGTATAGCAAATTATAAAATGCGTTCATACAAATGTAAAGCATAATATAAAATGAGTTCATAAAATGAGTTCATACAAATGTCAAGCATATTATTACAAGTCTTCAATCATAGGAAAATAAAACATATTGCAGGATACAAGAGACAAGCCATAGGAAGCACTCCTACTTTCCATGCTTGTCATTATATTTCCTACTAAGCCACTTGAACCTAATGTCATCAGTAGGCAAGGTCATAAACATCTCCCTTTGCTCCTTCTTCACAAACAATTGGTGGCCATGTAGTGTTCATTAGTTTCATAATCGGCACCACAAGCAATCACAGCCTCCATCACTTGATCAATAGTGAATTTTCCTTCTTTCTTGGAAGCATATTCATTTGCTGAACTAGCCATACTAGTGACAGCTTCTTGAATGAGGACTGCATTCGCTGTCTTAGCTTTCTTGCCTGTATCTTGGACAGGCCTTGCCGCTCTTTTGGCACTACCAGGGGAAGGGGTACCCTCCTCTACCTCCTCACCTTGAGCCAAACCTTCACAGACATTCTCAGCACCTTCCTCACCTTGTGCCGGTTCTTGTGTCGCACTATCAAGCTGTAGGTGTTGCATTGCCGCCACAAGGGGACCAATGGTCAACACCAATATTAACGATGCCTTGAAAACAAGTCGTCAACTCATCTTCATTTTGAAGGGGTTGCTTCCTAAACTTCCCGCAGCCTGGAATGTCCTGAAAATATCCAAGAGAGCAACACATATTAGTACAAATAATAACAGCAACTAATTTAAAAGGTAACATTCCTATAAATACATATAACACTTACAGCTCTAGCTTTCTTCCACCATTCATCGTCCATATCAATAGTGCCATTATTACGGTTCCAACCGGTTCTGTTTGCCTCATCTTAAGCTTTTCCATGCCTTGAAATCTTCCTTCAATTTATCCCATTTGTTCTTGATTTGCGCCTTGGTTAATTCAATAGTCCTATCTTTGAATCCTTTTTCAATGCAAAGATAACCAACTGAATTCAAGAATGTATTTGGCCGATTTCCTTTCTCAACTTGTTCGGCCATCAAACCACATAGGATCCGAGTGTTCTCTACGTTCCAATCAATTTCCGGCATCTATAGCAACTCAAAGCACGAGCTTTCAGAACATACACAGGTTGCTAACATGAACATGATCCCCATGAGAGAAACAAATACATGTTTAATCGCACAATTAATTTAAAAGGAGACATCACACCATTGTCACATAGGTGAGCAGTGGATGGCGCGGCGTACTGGGCTCTTCATATGTTTAGGCACCTAAAAGGCATACAAAAAACCAGTTAGTTCATTGTAAAGTCAAAAGAGGTAAAGAGACGAAAGGTTTGATCTTAATAGCATGAGTAAAAGTAAGGCCAACCATCGGATGTACTAAGCGAGATAAATCCACATTTTCATTTCACACACATTCGGTGTTCTCGTGCTGCTTTGTCGATGATTGGAATTCTAAATGAATCCAACCTTGTCATCCATGGGCACACAACCTTTATCATAAGCTTACCGAGGAGGCCCCTTTTTTTGCGCTCTATCTCTGTCTCTATCTAAACCGTGATAATGTGATAATGATGCCGATAACCCTACCAAAGATCGTAGACAGGTACGGGAGCGGGAGGCAATCGCACGAAGATTGCGACACTTTCGGTTGAGACACCAACCTAATCGCGTGCAGAAGCAATTTCCTTGGCGAACGAACTCTACAATTTCAATGAGGGGCATGGCATACAAGAGTCGATGGAACCAAAGAAATTCTTGAGGATTGGACGCAATAAGGTGGATTGGATTATCATAAGCTTATCGGAGGCCCCAATCACCTATGCGGTGGGGAGGAGGAGGTGAGGTGTGGGTGGTGGCGAAGGCGGTTTGGTGGGTGGTGGGCGAAGGCGGTCATATAAACCACATCGGAGCAAGTAGGAGTGGGAAGGACATGAGAAAGAAGAAGCACGAACCGTGCAAAGTGAGCACGCGAGCGAAGAGGGCAAGCGTGGCGAGGAGGCGAACCAATCGCTATCGCACGGGGCGGCTCACCGGGAGGACCACGCACCAACGCTATGTCCGGGAGGACGGCACCACCACAATCGAGAGAGAGGCAGGACAGGCAGCAAGTGGGGAGGCGGCGGGCGAAGCGGGCGGCAAGGCATGCGTGGGCAGCGGCAAGGCGGCGCGAGGCGGCGAATGGCAAGGCGGAGTGGGTGGCAAGAAAGGCGTGCGTGGGGCGATGGGGAATGGAGGATGGGACTGGCGGTGGGTAGGATAGAGAAAAACGATTCGTTGGGCTGAGTGTAATCGATGGCAAAGGTGGGTAATTTCTTTGAAACTCCAGTATGCAGATCTATTTCAGATGATTGTAGAGTTGGAAAATAGGTGCTTCCAAGAGAATGAACTAGAGCTCCAAAACTCTATGGAGTTAATTGCTGCTCCAATTTTTTTTTGGAGTTAGGGTGTTTTGGCTAGTTTTACCCAAATTTCAAGCGCAGGTTGGGCTCTAGAGCCATGCCAAACACCCCCTTAGTCCAAGTGAAATAAATGCAGCTGGCCCTATTATGCAAAACCACTAGAGCTTAGGGTTGTTTTGATTCATGTCACACTTTATCCTACCAAATATTTGGTAGCAAATCAAACACCGGCCAAAACTTTAGCAAGCCAAAATTTGGTATCAAACCAAGTGAAAACCAGAATGCAAGAGTATTACCAATTTTTGGGTAAGATTTGCTTCGGCATGTAGCCAAACAGCACCTTGAGTGACCACCCAAACCACAATTCCAACGACAACCTCCGCACCTGTCTCCTTTCCCTTCCCTTCCAACGAAACCAAACGAAACGGAAGCACCCGACCCGAGGCGCTCCTCCTCGTCGTCTTCCTCCCCCCATCCCCTCCCCTCCCCGCCGCCGCCTCCTCCCTCGCGAACCAAACCCTAGCCCTAGACCTCCGCCCGGATGGGCGCCGTCACCTCGACGGTGGCGGCCCGCTTCGCCTTCTTCCCGCCGAGCCCGCCGTCGTACGGCATCGAGCCCCCGGCCGCGGCGGGGGCCGGGGAGGGGGCGGGGAAGGAGAAGGAGGACGGGGTGGTGGAGCTCACCGGCGTGACGCGGAGGGGCAACGTGGAGGCGCGGCGGCTGCGGACGAAGCGGGGCACGGAGGTGGTCGCGATGTACGTGCGGCAGACCGGCGCGCAGCTCACGCTGCTCTACTCCCACGGCAACGCGGCCGACCTGGGCCAGATGTACGAGCTCTTCGCCGAGCTCAGCGCCCACCTCAACGTCAACCTCATGGGGTACGCACGCACGCACGCACTCCTGGATTGGGTTCGGATTGGTTTAGATTGGGATACTGTGCTGCTCAGATGTTGGATTCGAGGATAATCTTGGATCTTCCGGGACGTATTTCTCTGGATCAAAGTTGAACTTTTTCCCGGGGCCGGTTCATAAATGGAACTCGTCTGGGTTAGTAGGAAGCGTTCGTATTTTTGGGTGCAGATCAGTAGGATGGTTGCCTTGTAGTTTCGATGAAAGATGCGATCTTCTGTTCAGGGCTTGTCTGATTGGGTTGTGGATTTGGTATTAGTATGAAGCTTTGCTAATCTTGGAACAGTACTCGGTGCTGTTGGATTCGCTAGTTGTAGTCTCGGTAGAAGTTTCTAGTATGCTGTGCGGAGCTTGTCGGGTTTGATGCAAAGTTTGATTCTTGAGCTCGCGTATGCTGTTGGTTGGGTACGTTGCATCTTGGCATGGAAGTGTTGTGTTTGACACTGTTTGGTTTGCTAATGGGTGGCTAGGATAATTTTGCTTTTCCTCAAAGCTGTTTTTAGTTATGATTGATTGGAATAAACTTCTGATCTTTGAAATGTTTTCTGGGTGCTGTAGATTGCTGGGCATGTCTGTTTTAGGTGACTGCTAGAAGTAACTGGTATTTGTTCATTCTTGGGTAGAAAGATGGATATTTAGATTTCAGTATCTGGTTGCAGTTGTATATTTCATGATTCAGTTGATTCTATGGGAGGTGGACAGGTGGTGGAGGGCCTGGTGTTGTTTGTTTGCCACTATCTTTGGCCAGGCTTGGGTAATTTTTTTTCAAATTAGTTATTAGATATTACCACCTACCAGAGTTCCTTTTTACTGGTCCACGGTTCTACAGAAACGTGTGTGGAGAAAAATAGATGTTTATAATGAAGTTTTGGCTGAATTGTTATGTACATGAAATTGTATACCTCACCAATGAAGTGTGGTGAGTAGAGCCAATACTTAAATCAAGATTTTCGCTAAATTATTACATGCATGCGGTTTTGTCCCTTCCGTAGCTCTTATAAAAGTGTGAATATCAAAATAGGTGATCAAAGTTGTTGCAAATCTTCGGTCATGGATTCTCAGAGGAAACGTTTGAACAGTTGAGTAACTTTTGTCAGTACTATTGGGTATCCTTCCCGAAGTGGAGGAGAGGAAATATGATTGTCAATCATTCTATTGGTTCAATTTTCTTCTTTGGTCAAAATTTTAGCCCTTTGGCCTTTCCTGATGGCTGACGCATTAGATGAAGTAACCTTTCTTTTTAATCTCCATTCCAAACTACAATTTTAGAGGGGCATATTTTAGGGGAGGAAGTTTTGGTCTAATGAATCTGTTGATGGATGAGTGGTCTGGCGGTTGAGTTGCTGATGGGAGAATCATTGATTGATTCAGTGGATCTAGAAACTCTAGCTAATTTTAAATTGTGGTTTGGTGTGATTGGCTTGTCCTTCGCCCCTTTTAACTCTAAGATTTATGTTTGTTTCCTAGCTTGGTTACTAATGTAATCATTGTTTGTTTATCTTTGTGATATAGCTCTGCCCTTTGATCCTAGTTTCGTCCTTTATGTGGTCATCAATTTTGACACAAGTCGTTGTAATGTTGAGTGATTACATTATTACTAGGTACTAGTGTTTGACTCAGTAATAATGTAACTTCAGTGTCATAGAGGACTCCTGCTGACATGGCCCATAGGGTTTTTTGTGCCCAGATTGGATATAGTGACAATTTATTGCGTGATTGTTGTGTATCATACATAACCTAGGCCTCAGCCGCCCTTGCTAATGTGTAGTGATACAATGCCTTCTTAAAATGCAACTTAGCAAACTGAAATGTATTTGCATAACCTTACTTAGATATGTTATCTGCTGAGATTAAGGTGACTCAAAACGGAAAGTGACTCTAAGAAGCACCTTGAACACTATGGATAAACCCTTCATGAAATTTTACCATAGAAATATGCTAATTGCTATTATTATAGAATATAAACCCATGAATGACTGCATTAAGATGCCAAATTTCCATATAGGGAAACTAGTCAATGCCCACTTTAGTCTTCCTCTTCTGAAAATGATGACTAGCTAGATATAAACTAACAAATAACTATCCTAAACATCCGTGGTCTTATGATACAATGAGGTGATGCAGTTTGAACTTTCAAGTGATCAATCTGTTCCTTGCCAGTTTACATTGTTGAGTGTTGCAACCAAGCTTTGATACAATGCCTTCTTAAAATGCAACTTAGCAAATTGAATGTATTTTTATGACCTTATTTAGATATGTTATCTGCTGAGATTAAGGTGACTCAAAACGGAAAGTGGCTCTAAGAAGCACCTTGAACACTATGGATAAACCCTTCATGAAATTTTACCATAGAAATATGCTAATTGCTATTATTATAGAATATAAACCCATGAATGACTGCATTAAGATGCCAAATTTCCATATAGGGAAACTAGTCAATGCCCATTTTAGTCTTCCTCTTCTGAAAATGATGACTAGCTAGATATAAACTAACAAATAACTATCCTAAACATCCGTGGTCTTATGATACAATGAGGTGATGCAGTTTGAACTTTCAAGTTTCAAGTGGTCAATCTGTTCCTTGCCAGTTTACATTGTTGAGTGTTGCAACCGAGCTTTATTCGTCCCGTGATATTAGAGCCTTACAATCTGAAGGTTTAATAATCCATAATTAAGAAAATATATCAAATGAAGTCACCTCCTTACAAACCACTTGATGAATTTATTTTTGTGTCTTTTGGGCCTATTCTGATGGAATATTAATTGGTTTTCTACCTTTATTATGCAGCTATGACTATTCTGGTTATGGACAATCTTCTGGGAAGGTTCAGAGCTATTTCTGTATTCTTTTACTTCTTTTTTTTTGTATTTAATCTCCTCAGCATGCATAACACACCTTTATTTTTATCTAATGCTGCAGCCCAGTGAGCAAAACACTTATGCTGATATAGAGGCTGCTTACAGATGTCTCGTAGAAAACTATGGAGCTTCTGTGGAAAACATCATTCTTTATGGTCAATCAGTGGGCAGTGGTCCTACTTTAGATTTGGCCTCCCGTTTGCCTCGTTTGAGAGCAGTTGTTCTACATAGCCCAATTTTGTCTGGCTTAAGAGTGATGTATCCTGTAAAACATACATACTGGTTTGACATATATAAGGTAAAGTTACATTTTGTGTCAATCTTATTTAGCGTTTACCTGCATCTAATTTCATCTTATATCTGCAGAACATAGACAAAATTCCATTGGTCAGGTGTCCTGTGCTAGTAATACATGTGAGTATCTTTTCATTCTTACAGCTAATCCTATTATATATAGTTTTTCTTTAGCGTGCATGCGCGTGCTTGGTGCCCTTTTCTGTGCGGGCATACATGTACATTCTGATATAATATGTTGCATCAGTGAACTTACACAAGCTTTATAGTGATTGGGTTACTTAGTGTAGAGAAGGTCAAGCAAGTGTGATCATGTGAATGTCTACAATGGTTAATTTTGTGGCAAACTGTGGTTTATGGTCCTACATACTATTTTCGTAGGACCCTACAACTCCCATTTTAGGTCATCCATTATAAGGCATTTTATTTTGTTGCACTTGTATTCAGTAGCGGATGTCTCACCATGTGTTAACTAGTTTCCAAAAAGCATGGCATTAATTGCATTATCCTCTATAATTGTCTTACCGTACAGCGTACAATTCATCCAACTGAGCATTTGCCAAGAGGAAGAAACTTATGACATTGTGGCCTCTCATGATTATTTTGGCTTTGTCACCAATAAATATATTATATGTGCCTACTTACCATTGACACTATAGGTAGAGTTTTGAGAAACTTGCTAAAATCCTTATGTGAATATAAAGCATAGGGCTATCAATGCTATTGTTTCTGGCACAAAGACTAAATAATGCTAATGTTAGTAAAATTTCTAGGTTCACTGAGATAAAAAGAAGAGCGGCACTTGATAATAGCATACCCTGGAAACATGGGACAAGTATCCCGTTAGCAGGCACAGCTTTATCTTGAATTTTGTACTATTGGTGTGATCCTTGCTTTAATAACTTGGTCTTATGAGGTTATACAACCTATTCATTCTAGTGATCTAGTCAAGATGTAGAAGAAAGTTGATACTGAATCATTGTTGTACCTTTTTGCGCATGTTCATGGTGCTAATGTAATCCCTTCTCTCAGGGTACAGCTGATGAGGTTGTTGACTGTTCCCATGGGAGGGCATTGTGGGAACTCGCTAAAGTAAAGTATGAGCCTCTATGGGTCAAAGGAGGAAATCACTGTGATTTGGAACTCTACTCAGAGTACATTAAGCATCTAAAAAAGTTTGTTGGAGCCATAGAGAAATCGCCACCCCCAGATGATGAATCTCCAGAGAGCTCAGGTCCACCAGATCGTACTCAAGCAGAACCTGAAGGTACTGAGGACTCAGGGAAAAGCACAGACTACAGGGAGAATACAAGGCCAAGCATTGATCATAGACATAGCACAGATCGTCGGGAGAAACCAAGGGGCAGTACAGATAGGAGGGACAAAAGCAGAAAGAGTGTAGACCATCCTCAGAAACCGCGGGCTAGTGTTGATCAATCCGATAGGCCAAGGAAAAGCATTGACCGGTATGGTTGACCTTAATAACCTACCACATATTTCCTTTTAACAGCATGATGTGTATGTGTTTAACTATTTCTACAGCTGCTTGATTTCTGTTACAAGTAAAACCTGTTTTCAGTTTTCTTGACTAATGTGATCAAATGGCGCAACAGCTTTGGAGGGATGATGAAGTCCGTCAGGTTGTGCAATATCGACTGTTTCAAAGTAACAACAGCTTCTGGGAACTGAAAAATACCAAAAGGTTAGTGTTGGGGCTCGTCTGTATGTATTCCATTTGTATAACTTAATTCGGTTGGGTGATTGGTTCGGTTGTAGGTGTATTCCATACAATGGGGGCTTGTATTGTTTCCGTTGAGTTTTCTTTTTTTGAGACGAAATAATAATTTGTTCATAACCAGTTCAACTCTTTTTTTTTTCAAGTGACTGCTTTGATAATAGATGCCCCTGCGGAAAAGTAAGCCATCCGTGACAAGTAACTCTTTTGGTTGCTTTTAGCATGTGATATTATTAGCATTGGGTAAAGACATTTAGACTGTTTTAGCTGGTTGCAGTTGTGGAACTCCAGAGTGGTGAGGCTAGGGGTGTCAACGGATCGAATACGAATCGAATAGTGGTCTTTCCGTATTTGTATTCGTATTTTCTATTCGAATCGAATTGAATTCGAATATTGTCGAATACGAATCGAATGTTGTAACGAATAAGAATCAAATACCTACTCATTTCGGTGGGATTCGGATATCTTTGTAACTTACGTAATTACAAGATATTCATGATACTTTATTCTTGTATATAGTACACCAAATCTGATACGGCGCCAAATACAAGCCCGACATGGAAGAAAATAGAAGTGGCCGAGAGCGAGAGATGTAGCCGGCCATGGTGTAAATAAGCCAGGAAGATGGCGTGCGCAAGGAAGCAGAAAAGGAAGTCCAAGGATTCTACTTGGGTTCTCATCTTATTCCAATTAATTGAGTCAAATTCTTGCTGTTTATTAAAGATAGTTTTCCTTTTAATCCGATTAGGAGTCTAGCTTTTATTAGAGATAGAGTATGAGTTAGAGATTAAATCTTTTGAAACGTGTCCATGTTGGACTTTAGGTGTGTGTGAGTTGGCTTCGGCCAGGAGGTGGTGTACGTGAGTATTGGGGATATAACCCCAAGGCTTTGGCCATTGTAGGGTGGTTTTAGTCTGGGAGTTATCCAGAAACAGAAAAACGCCAGGTTCTTGGCGGCCATCATGGTGTTCATGTTCGTGTGAATTCTAAGCTGCGAATTCGCCATCATGGTGTTCATGTTCGTGTGAATTCTAAGCTGCGAATTCATCTTGGCGTGTGCAATCTGATTGCGGAGTTGGATTTTATTCGCTGGATCCTCGATCCATCTTCTCTCGTTTGCGCATTGAGCTGTGTGCAAGTGGGAAGAATTATATCTAGGGTTTTTGTTTGCTGCGCACAAGTTGGGGCTGCCGTCATCAATTTTGCTGGAACCCTTGCGGTTCAATCTTACAGTTCAATTGATCTGATTGGTTTGTAAGTCTTCGATCTCTTTACTGTTCTTGCGCATCTATTGTTGATCAAGTTCAGTTGGGAAATCGAGTTATCCATCTACCAGAACTGCTGTTCGTTGAGTCCATATTGCATCTGAACTGAGTCCATTAATTACTTGGTGCTGCTGTTCTTTACCGAACTGAGAAGAGAGTTTCTGTTGTTCTTTTACTTGGTTCGAGAGATATTATTATTGTTACTGCTATTGTTCTTTGTTGTTTTAGTGGAGACCGAGGGTTGTCAACTGTGATTACTGATTTGTACCTTGTACCATGAAAGATTGGGTCGTCGTTTACGCTGCTGCAGCTAAATTACTACTTGGGCCGTATCATAATCTTTCTAGTTTATCTATTCCTAAAATATGAATTCATATTAAACTAAATATACACCTCCAACTACTATAATGTAATAAAATATGTATATTATTTTATTGAATTCAAATACGGATAAACTAACATTTCGGATGGCAAAAGCTCGTACTATATTCGTATCTATTTTTTTAACTAGAATACGAATACAAATATAGAAGAAATTGTTAATCAGATGAAAAAATTCAAACTATATTTGGTACTAACCGAATTCAAATGTTGGATAAAATAGATAATTTGAATTCGATTGACACACAGATGAAGTTTGGTGAAGCCAACTTGTTAAACTCCAGTGGCATTTGGTGCTTGATCCATAGTTTTCCTTACTGGGGGCTAGTATCAGTGTATCAGCACGCAGCACAGTTCCCTTGAAATGTTGAGCCACGGGCATCTAGGCGCACACCACCTGACCCACCTACCTTACCCGTGCGGCCGCGACGCAAAGGTCCAGAAATCTGCCGCCACACCACACGGTCAGCTTCACCGTAAGGGGTCGTTTGTGTTGGAAAATACGGGATGGCCTAGTTAGCAGTTGGTTTATATACTAGTGTTCTATTTTAAACTCTAACAGAGGTTTGTAGATTATAAATAGAAGGTACTAATTATTGTAAAAGATTGATCGTATGAAGAGTAATAAAGAGAATAAGAATCTTTCTATATCTCTATGTTCAATCTACTATTCTGATATTGTGTTTTTATATTGTTTGATGTAATTCTATGTTTGTCTACGAGGTTATCGTTCGGACTGGACTTGCCAGCGACGGTTTCTCAACACGTTATTAGCACGATCGACTCTCCTCGATCGAAAGGTAACCGTCGTAGTACGACGCTCGTAGATCGAATTGTATTTTCTAGATTGCTTTCAATTATGTAAATTTGGCTTTCTAGATTGGTTCTTCTCTACAGTGCAAATCCGCTCTAATCTACTGCGAGCCGACTTGAAGTCGTTGGCACAATGTCGATCGGTAGATTGCATAGAAAAGTGGATGTTGATTGTATCGTAGATTGGAATTTACAAATCCGTTCTAATCTACCGCGAGTCGACTTGAAGTCATTGGCCAAGCCGATCGGAGGATTGCGAATAAACAGTAATCGCACAGTAACCGCAATGAACAGTAATTACATAGTAATTATAATGAACAGTACACACAAAAATAATTGGGCGACACATAGCCTGGAGCTGTGCACCACCGCTGTTTTGCCGTCGACCTCCGTCGGTTAGCGCCGCCCCACACGGGCCCTCCCCGGCTAGAAGTCATCACCACCGTCGTTCGGCGTCCCCCTGTACAAGCGGAGCATCACAGAAAAAAAGGGAAGGGAGAAGATGACACCGGCGCCGTTAGTCCCGCCCGAAGCGCGCCGCCACACCGGTCGTCCTCCCTCCCGAAGCCACCTCCTGCAGAGACAGGCGCCATCGCACCTAAAGGATTTAGACCCACCATTATGAGTTAATAGAATATTTTAGTGATTAATGACAAATCTAAATATGAGACTAACTCTCTTGTCTAGTATTATTTTGTGTAGTCTCATTTGGATATAAAGGTAACATTCAACGAGGTATGCAATCGTCATCTTAATCTTATATATTGTTGCATTCCTCGGATCCAAAATATATGTTGAACTCAACCATAAGTTTAACTTGAATATGTGCATATGATCTTATTACACATTTGTGTATGCACACATTTAGGGAGAGTTTATTCTATATTTTGTAGTTTCATTAGTATTGATCCATATTTCATTCTCCACATATATTAAGGATCTTTACTTTGAAACATATTCTTTTGAGTATACAAAACTTGTATAGTTCTTGTATACTCATGTTGGAGTATATATATATAACTTGTGTAGTTCATATATACTCATGTTCTGTTATATTAAATCATCTACATTCAATTCATATGCAATTGAAGTGATTATCATTAATTACCAATGAGGGAAAGATTGAAGTATCTTGTCCCACCATTATGTGATAATGGTTTGTTATGGTAACTAATGGTAATCACATTATGGAACTAATATTTTCCATGAGTTGGATGAATAGGTTATGTTCCAGGGTGATGAAGACTTTGGATGTCATCATGTGTCAATGATATTAAAATCAAGAGCTTGGTGTAAAGGATGCATCATGAGTTGATGCTTTTCAATAAGAAGAGATGATCATGAGTTGATCGTCAAGACAAGAGAAGACCCATCATGTGTTGATGGAGGTCAAGCAAAGGATGCATCATAAGTTGATGCATATCAAGTAAATGACCCGAACTTGAAGTAATGATGTGCGTCATCAAGCTTCAAGAAGATGTAAGGCAAAGGTATGACTAGCTAGGACTAAGAATGTGTTCCTAGTATTTTACCGGTCTTGGTGTTTGGTTGGAAGACCGGATTGCTAGTATAGGTTATCGTACTATTAAGAGGGGTCTTAACTAGTAGCTTGAGTTAGTCATGTGTTGATAGCTCATTGTGTTTGCTCTAGCTCATCTAGGCATGATGCTATTATTTGCGAATGTGTTTTGCAAATAGTTGAGACTCATGCATAACCCTCGTAACATGTGACTTTAGTTTGCACATATATTTTGCAAATGGTGTAAGTCCATGTACCTTATTTCTTGTGATGTTGATTCTAAAAGTTGGCAAATGTGTTTTACAACTTGTTGAGAATATCACCTATATCTCTTGTTGAATTTGCACTCAAATGGGTAAATGTGTTTTGCCATTTGAGCAAAGTAAAAGTGCAAAACTTCTGTGGTCTAACGGTCGCTATGGACCGACCCGATGGTAAATCGGTCGGACCGTCATGTGTTCTGGACCGTAGCCTTTGTGCCAATGCGGGTACCGCGTTAAATCGGTCGGACCGTCATGTGTTCCAAGTATTCATGATATATCTAAAGGTTGGAGCACGAGCAAAAGAACTAGAACTTGTTCTTTCGAGTAAGCCAATTCTAGTGTTTTGTGTATACTTAGATATAAAGAGGAAGGCGGAACCAAAGCACTAGAATCGCTCAACCTTTCATTGGGAATTGGAAGCGCGATAGGACTTCGCTTGGTGGTCGTGAAGTCTGACGCGTGTGTTCTTGCGAATTAAAGAGTGTTCGTTCTTGCATTGGCAACGGAGGATCACTACGATTCGAGAGGCTACACGTGAGTATATTGATCCTACGTCGAGAAGATCGGGCGACCGTATCATCCGTATCAGAGCGCGGTTGACTCGATAGGACTTCGCTTGGTGGTCGTGAAGTCTGACGCGTGTGTTCTTGCGAATTAAAGAGTGTTCGTTCTTGCATTGGCAACGGAGGATCACTACGATTCGAGAGGCTACACGTGAGTATATTGATCCTACGTCGAGAAGATCGGGCGACCCCGTATCATCTGGTATCAGAGCGCGGTTGACTCGGTAGGATTACTTATCCCTAGATTAGATTGATTTTATTTGCTGTTCTTAATACCTAGAGTCCATAAACCGAAAATTGCAATACAAAAATTCCAAACCCTAGTTTTGCATCTGTTTTTTTTTGTGAGTTTAGTTAGGTTTTAGTCCATTAGAATTTTTATTTAGTGCTGATCGTCGTGTTCTTTTGCGTAACTTAATCGTTGTGTCCACGTAAACCAAAAAAAAAAAATTGCATCTATTGTTGTTCTATTAAGACGCTTTCTTGTGGGTTGGCACATCACCGAACCGATCTGTGTTTGGCCGAAAGAAAACTTTCACTGATTGTCTTTGTTTGATTTGACATCACACCAACTCCTTTGTGCTGCTGACCAGAAGGTGTTTGGTTGGATTAAATCACACAACTCCTTTTGTGCTGTTAGTCCAGAGCATTGCACCACGTATAATCTAGTTGCAATCACAAGTCACACCGGCTGAACAGCTATCTGCTACTTGGCCATAACCTCTGTGTTTGTCCATGAATTGCTGTACGCTTGTTGCTTGTGATGTCGGTGCCCTCAAGTGGTCTTCTGTTTCTCGTTGGAACCTTCAAAATTGCTGCATCACTGGAAACAGAGTCTTGTTAGTGAGCCTCACTTATATCTTTTATTCATCTTGAGACTAATCTTGATAATTGCTTTAAAAGGGCTGCTCTTATAAGTATTTGCGCTTTCTGAAAGTTTGGCGTTTGGAGTGAAAGAGAAGAAAATCCATTTTTGTTCAACGGGCCAAAAAAAAAAAAAAAAAAAGAAGAAGGCTGCCACCAGTCAACAAAAGCCGTGGTTTCACATATAAAAAAAAAAACAAACAAAAGCAACTGAATTACTCCTTTCGGTTGGCAATAATAAAAATATATATATATATACACTCGGTTACTGTGTCTGAACAAGCATTGCAAATTCTCTAGCCAACCAAATTTTCAGACTGTGTACTTACATATTTTGAGCAATCTTGTGCCTTTATATTCATATTATTGCAATTGGCTAGCGTCTCTCCTAGTGCTTGGTGCAAAACGAGCTAGTTTTTATCTTAATTTCAGATTGTATCTCACTAGCTCATTCCTTTGTTTGCATTGAGTCACATTAATCTTTGCGTGTGCGTTCATATACTTCACTTAAACCTTTTAGATCAGCACTTAGGCAAAATATTCTAGCTTGGATTATTACGTAGCTTTACAACAGCAAGAATTTCAGTTTGCTAGGATATACACCTCCATACCAAGCTCCACTAAATAACCGTTGTTGTGCAATTGTGAACACTCTCAAATTCGCCTGATCATCACTTTGCTATTGTAGCTTCCACCAAGTGTAAGTTTCTTTTGGCCTTAATTCACATCGGAAGGGTAAGAACTTTACTTGGGAGAGAAACGAGAGATTGAGTGAATTTTTACTAATCCATATACATTCTTGCTGTTTGTGTTTTCTTTTGCACAACCTAACCATGTCAGGTGAAGAAGATAACTATGGTGAGGAGCATGCTGTTGATCTTAATGCCCCGGTGACTCGCTTCCAACATCAGGCATTGAGAAGTACATTGCAACAAGAATTTGTAGCTGGCACCACTGCAATGGGGGAACAACTCAAGGCGGATATGCAGGATCTCCGCATTGACCTCAATCAACAAATGAACGTGTTACGTACGAGCATCGTGAATGATGTTGTACGGGCACTTCGTCAACAACCAGAAGAAGATAGTGTGCATCTACCGGCTCACATACCTCCGCGAGATGAGGAGGTCGCTGCACGAGTCGTCCAGGATGCTCGACAACAGCGAGACCGTGTGGTGGCACAAGCCATACGGCCACCTCCACCTGGGAGAGGTGGTGGGGGAGGCGCCCAAGGACCCGGGAGGGGCCGTGGGCATGGAGGCCGAGGTGGGGGAGCACCTCACTTCGACGACGACGACTTGTACCACTACGATGATGGATACCATCGCCAACACCGCCACGGCAATGAACGACCTCATGAAGAGAAATTTGGTAAGCTTAAATTTACTATGCCAACATTTTCAGGTACACATGATCCCGAAGATTACCTCACTTGGGAGCTCAAGGTGGACAAGGTGTTTCGTATGCACAACTACTCTGAGGCGAAGAAAATACACATGGCTGCACTTGAATTTGACAAATATGCACTCATATGGTGGGAACAAGTTCAAAATCAAAGGAGAGAATACAACGAACCTCCCATCGCTACATGGGAAGAGATGAAGTATCACATGAGAGCGAGGTTTGTTCCTAAACATTACAAACGTGATTTATTTGATAAATTGCAGCAAATGAAGCAAGGAACTCTCACGGTGGAGGACTATTATAAAGAGATGGAGATGGCCATGATTCGAGCTAATATATTTGAGCAAGAAGAACAAACAATGGCTCGTTTCCTTGCTGGTTTGCACCCTTCCATCAAGCGCATCACCGAATTTCAGCCCTATAACAACATGGTGGAGTTGGTGCATCAAGCAACCAAGGCTGAAAGGCAAGTGCAACAAGATATGAGAGCAACAAGATCATCATCATATACACCCCGTTCAGCACCTACAGGAGGTAAACCTACATTCCGTTTCAATTCTTTTAAAACTAATCAATCTAGTGGAAGCTTTGCTCCTAGTACCAGTGCTGCACCAGGCGGGAAACATGCAACAACACCCATTGCCAAGAAAAATCAAGCACCTTCTACCTCGTCTTCAGTGGGTTCTACAGCAAGAAGTAGTGCCATCCAATGTTTCAAATGCCTTGGACGAGGTCACATACAAAGGGATTGTCCAAATAACAAGGTTATGTTGTTAATGGAGAATGGAGAGTATGACTCTACTAGCGAAGGGGAAGGTGAGGCCCTTGCTGATTTTAGAAGCTTTGGAGATGTACATGAGACAAGACAAGGGGAGGAGGCACATGAAGATGATTATTGTGACCCCGAGGCTGGTCCTAGCCTTGTGTGTGCACCGACGGTGTTGAGCGTGCAAGCAAAATCCACTCATGTGCAGCATTGCAATCTTTTCCAAACACGGGCTCAGGTGAGTAAGGATGGTAAGTGTTGCAAAGTTATTATTGATGGTGGTAGTTGCTACAATTTAGCTAGTAAAGAACTTTGCACTAAACTTGGGTTGAAATACAAGAAACATCCACATCCATATCAAATTCAATGGTTGAATAATGATGGTTCTATGAATGTTGGATACACTGTTGATGTTAGTTTTCAGATTGGGAATTACCGCGATACTGTGGAGTGTGATGTTGTTTCCATGGATGTTTGTCACTTACTTTTAGGAAGACCATGGCAATATGATAGATCTGTGATTCATGATGGTAGAACAAATCATTATAAGTTCATGTGGAATAACAAAGAAATAACATTGCGACCTTTGACTCCTTCTCAAATTGTGAATGATAACATGCAAAAGATTGAGGTGAACGTAGAGAATGAGAGAGGGAAGGAGCAAAAGAGTGTGATTCCACAAAATGCGAATGAGAATCACAAGTTAAAACTGAGTGGAAAAAGAAAGGATGAGGGAGAGAAAAGGTTAGTCATGGTAGCCACTAAATCTGATTTGAGAGAGATACAAGATGATCCCACTTTGATGCACTTTGTATTGCTGTACAAAGATGTTTTGCTTTCTACTAATGACTTAACCTCCCTTCCTAGTGTGGTTTCTCAAGTTTTGCAGGCTTATGAGGATGTCTTTCCGAGGACGTACCATTGGTCTACCACCCATTCGAGGCATTGAACATCAAATTGACTTGGTACAGGAGCTCCACTTCCCAACCGCTGCCGTCTGCACAAACCCGGAGGAGACAAAAGAAATTCATGCAAGTGCAAGCGCTCATGGAAAAAGGGTATGTCTGCGAAAGTCTTAGTCCTTGTGCCGTTCCTGTCATTCTTGTTCCTAAGAAAGATGGTACATGGAGAATGTGCGTGGACTGTAGAGCTATCAACAATATTACCATTCGTTATCGTCATCCTATTCCTAGGTTAGATGATATACTTGATGAATTGAGTGGTTCTACTATCTTTTCTAAGATTGATTTGCGTAGTGGATACCATCAAATTAGAATGAAACATGGTGATGAGTGGAAGACAGCTTTTAAAACAAAATTTGGCTTGTATGAATGGTTAGTGATGCCTTTTGGTTTATCTAATGCTCCTAGTACATTCATGCGATTAATGAACCATGTTTTGAGACATTTCATTGGCAAATTTGTGGTAGTCTATTTTGATGACATCTTGATATATAGCCGCTCATTGGAAGAACATGTTGAACACGTTAAACAAGTGCTAGAAGTACTACTGGTGAACAATTGTATGCCAATCTTGAGAAGTGTACTTTTGCACAAACAAAGTGGTGTTCTTAGGCTATGTTGTTTCACTCATGGAATTGAAGTAGATGACTCTAAAGTTGAAGCTATTCAAATTGGCCTACTCACGTTAATGTTAGTCAAATTCGTAGCTTTCATGGGCTTCTTGGTTTTTATCGACGTTTTGTGAAAGATTTCAGCACCATTGTCGCCCCATTAAATGAATTAACTAAAAAGGCGTTGCTTTTGAATGGGAGAATCACAAGATAAAGCCTTTCTTGACTTGAAGCGATGTTTGTGGAAGCACCATTGCTTGTTTTACCTGATTTCACTAAAACTTTTGAGATTGAATGTGATGCTAGTGGAATAGGTATTGGTGGTGTTTTGATGCAAGAAAGAAAACCTGTTGCATACTTTAGTGAGAAACTTAACGGTGCACAATTGAATTATCCTGTTTATGACAAAGAATTATATGCTCTTGTGCGTGCTTTAGAGACTTGGCAACATTATCTTTGGCCTAAGGAATTCATCATTCATTCTGATCATGAAGCTTTGAAATACTTGAAAGGCCAAGCTAAACTGAATCGTAGACATGCTAAGTGGGTTGAATTCATTGAGACTTTTCCCTACATTATTAAATACAAGAAAGGCAAAGAGAATGTGGTAGCTGATGCATTGTCTAGAAAGAATGTGCTTTTAAATCAATTGGAAGTTAAGGTTCCCGGATTAGAGAGTTTGAAAGCATTATATGCTTCTGATCATGAATTTTCAGCACCATATTCTAAATGCAAAGATGGGAAAGGATGGGACAAGTATCATATCCATGATGGTTTTCTATTTGAACTAACAAGTTATGTGTTCCAGATTCTTCCGTGCGTTTGCTATTATTGCGGGAATCTCATGCGGGTGATGGGACATTTTGGTCGGAGAAGACCTTCATGATGTTGGCGATCACTTTTATTGGCCAAAGATGAGGCGAGATGTTGAGAGGTTTGTTTCAATTGTGTTACATGCCATAAAGCTAAGTCTAAACTCAATCCACATGGTTTGTATACTCCACTTCCAGTTCCTAGTGCTCCTTGGGAAGATATTAGCATGGACTTTGTCTTGGGATTGCCTAGGACTAAGAGAATTCGGGATTCTATTTTTGTAGTTGTGGATAGATTTTCTAAGATGGCACACTTTATTCCTTGTCATAAAGCGACGATCGTCGCATGTAGTGACTTGTTTTTTGGAAATTGTGAGATTGCATGGCGTGCCTCGCACCATTGTTTGAGATCGTGATGTAAAGTTTATGAGCTATTTCGGAAGACTTTGTGGGCTAAGCTTGGGACAAAGCTACTCTTTTCGACAACTTGTCACCCACTGGCGATGGACAAGCAGAGGTGGTGAACCGTACACTCTCCATGTTCTTTGCGGACAATGATTAAAAGAACCTAAAAGAGTGGGAGGACTGTTTGCGCATGTGGAATTTGCTTATAATCGAGCGGTGCATTCCACTACTCAATTGTGTCCATTTGAGGTGGTGTATGGCTTCAAACCAATCACGCCACTTGATTTGATGCCACTTCCTTACAAGAACGTGCTAATATGGAGGCTTCTAAGCGTCTTGATTTTGTAAAGAAACTTCATGAAAAGACTAAAGAGGTAATTGAGGCGAAGATGCGTTCTTATGCTTCTAAAGCTAACAAAACTAGAAAGAAAATGATATTCGAACCAGGTGATTTAGTATGGGTTCATCTTCGCAAAGAACGCTTTCCAGAGAAGCGTAAATCAAAATTGATGCCCCGTGGTGATGGTCCTTTTAAAGTGCTTGCCAAGATCAACGATAATGCTTACAAGATTGAGCTTCGAGAGACGACTATGCAAATAAGTACCACTTTTAATGTTCTTTGATTTATCACCGTTTTTGGGCAAGGCGATCTGAGTCGAGGACGACTCCTTTTCAAGAGGGGAGGATGATGAGGACATCCCTACTCCAAGTATTCATGATATATCTAAAGGTCCCATGACAAGAGCACGAGCAAAAGAACTACAACAACAGGTGAACTTGTTCTTTAACGAGCATAATTTTAATAAGAATTGGCTACTGCCTAATTCTAGTGTTTTGTGTATACTTAGATATAAAGAGGAAGGAACCGTAACCAAAGCACTAGAGGAGCACCGTGCTAGCACAAGAAGACATTCATTTGGTGATTCACGCGGCAAGAAGAAGAATTCCAAAACCATGCGGTGGTAGAAGGCCATGCAACCAAGGAAAATCCCACACATGCATGCACATGAAAAGGGACTTCACGATCAAGAACCACTTGGTGAATCTCACGCATGCATACATACACATGAAAAGGAAGCCTTGTATTTAATCAAGTATTAGTTATTGACAAGTTAATTTGAACAGTGTAAAGCAAGAGAGTCCACATTGTTTAGAGATAAGAATAGGGAGAGGAGCCGTGTGGTGTTTGACCGGCTGGAGTTGAATACGGTTATGGCTTGACCGAGACCACCACTAGCCGCCCTAGGCCCAGCCGTGCGGCGTTATGTGGAGGAGCGCCCATAAGTACGTCGGTTCTTCCTTTGTAACGGGGACGATAATTTGAGATTAAACACAGCAAATTGCTTTCTTCTTCTTGATGGCCAATGCATCAATAGGGGAAATTGAGAGTTCTTATTAATTGAGATCGTTCAACCTTTCCGCTGGGAATTGGAAGCGCGATAGGACTTCGCTTGGTGGTCGTGAAGTCTGACGCGTGTGTTCTTGCGAATTAAAGAGTGTTCGTTCTTGCATTGGCAACGGAGGATCACTACGATTCGAGAGGCTACACGTGAGTATATTGATCCTACGTCGAGAAGATCGGGCGACCCCGTATCACGTTTTTTCCAGAGAAGCACCATTCTGGATGCTGCAATTTTTCCTTTAGCGGTCGGACGCCCACCCTTGATCGGCCGATATTGCGGCGTCCGTCGGTCGACAGATTGGCGATCGGCCGTGAGTCCAACGGCTAGTTTTATAGCCGTTGGCGCATGGGCGGTCCGACCGGCCATTAGTTGGCGGTCAGATCGGCCCTTGTCAGATTCGATGGAATCTTTCCTCCAACTGCTAGTTTTTACGTGTGGGGTATAAATACTCACCTTGACTGGTTGGAGGAAGTGGTTGCTGCCATTGCAAAGTGTGCTAGTGCTGTGAGATATTCTTTTGAGCTAAAAGCAAACCATCTCTTCTTTTTGGTGCATGTGTTGCACTTAGTGAAATTTGAGAGCAAACCCTAAGTGCATGTGTTGCCTTAGGTTGTGGATTGAGTATCTACTGAGCTTAGACACTTGATTTGTTCAAGTGAGAGTTGAGCCTTGTTACTCTTGGTGTTTGCCGACACCTAGATGACGTGGAGGCGTCGTGTCCAGTGATCTTCTCAAGAAGCTTGTGAGAAGACCCGACGTGTTGTGATTAGTTTGGTGCTCGCCATCTCCGGAGTGGAGGAAGAGCAACCCTAGTGGAGCGAGGTGTTGGTTCGTGTTGGAACCGGTCCAAGTGGTTGGACTTACATCGGAGGTGTTGGCTCATTTGAGGAGTCGATCCAACTCTGTTGGGGAGACCGGCAAGTCTCCGAACACCACGATAAAACATCGTCGTGTCTATTGTGGTTTGATCCTCTTGTGCTTTACTATTACAATTTACATTCCTTGTATTAATTGCTTGTATATTCGTGTAATTGCAATCCTTATCAATTGCCATATATTGTTGGTGCACTTAGGGAGCCTAGTTTATTTTGGTTTTAATTGTACAAAAATGTAATTCTATGTTTGTCTCGAGGTTATCGTTGGACCGACTTGCGTGACGGTTTCTCAACACGTTATTAGCACGATCGACTCTCCTCGATCGAAGGTAATCGTAATGCACGCTCGTAGATCGAATTGTATTTTCTAGATTGCTTTCAATTACGTAAATTTGGCTTTCTAGATTGGTTCTTCTCACTGAAGCAAATCCGCTCTAATCTACTCGTGGCCGACTTGAAGTCGTTGGCACAATGTCGATCGGTAGATTGCATAGAAAAGTGGATGTTGATTGTACCGTAGATTGGAATTTACAAATCCGTTCTAATCTACGCGAGTCGACTTGAAGTCATTGGCCAAGCCGATCGGAGGATTGCGATATAAGCGATGTCGCACAAGAATAACCGCAATGAACGATAATTACATAGTAATTATAATGAACGATACACACCAAAAATAATTGGGCGACGCATAGCCCGAGTCAGGCACCACCGCTGCTTTTGCCGCCGACCTCGTCGGTTAGCGCCGCCCCACAGCCCTCCCCGGCTAGAAGTCGTCACCACCGTCGTTCGGCGTCCCCCTGTACAAGCGGAGCATCACAGAAAAAAGGGAAGGGGAGAAGATGACACCGCGCGTGATCTGGCCCCGCTCAAGCGCGCACGGCCGTCCTCCCTCCCGAAGCCACCTCTGCAGAGAGCGCCATCGCACCTAAAGGATTTAGACCCACCATTATGAGTTAATAGAATATTTTGGTGATTAATGACAAATCTAAATATGAGACTAACTCTCTTGTCTAGTATTATTTTGTGTAGTCTCATTTGGATATAAAGGTAACATTCAACGAGGTATGCAATCGTCATCTTAATCTTATATATTGTTGCATTCCTCGGATCCAAAATATATGTTGAACTCAACCATAAGTTTAACTTGAATATGTGCATATGATCTTATTACACATTTGTGTATGCACACATTTAGGGAGAGTTTATTCTATATTTTGTAGTTTCATTAGTATTGATCCATATTTCATTCTCCACATATATTAAGGATCTTTACTTTGAAACATATTCTTTTGAGTATACAAAACTTGTATAGTTCTTGTATACTCATGTTGGAGTATATATATATAACTTGTGTAGTTCATATATACTCATGTTGTGTTATATTAAATCATCTACATTCAATTCATATGCAATTGAAGTGATTATCATTAATTACCAATGAGGGAAAGATTGAAGTATCTTGTCCCACCATTATGTGGTAATGGTTTGTTATGGTAACTAATGGTAATCACATTATGGAACTAATATTTTCCATGAGTTTGATGAATAGGTTATGTTCCAGGGTGATGAAGACTTTGGATGTCATCATGTGTCAATGATATTAAAGTCAAGAGCTTGGTGTAAAGGATGCATCATGAGTTGATGCTTTTCAAGAAGAAGAGATGATCATGAGTTAATCGTCAAGACAAGAGAAGACCCATCATGTGTTGATGGAGGTCAAGCAAAGGATGCATCATAAGTTGATGCATATCAAGTAAATGACCCAAACTTGAAGTAATGATGTGCGTCATCAAGCTTCAAGAAGATGCAAGGCAAATGTATGACTAGTTAGGACTAAGAATGTGTTCCTAGTATTTTACCAGTCTTGGTGTTAGGTTGGAAGACCGGATTGATAGTATAGGTTGTCGTACTATTATGAGGGGTCTTAACTAGTAGCTTGAGTTAGTCATGTGTTGATAGCTCATTGTGTTTGCTCTAGCTCATCTAGGCATGATGCCATTATTTGCGAATGTGTTTTGCAAATAGTCGAGACTCATGCATAACCCTTGTAACATGTGACTTTAGTTTGCACATATATTTTGCAAATGGTGTAAGTCCATGTACCTTATTTCTTGTGATGTTGATTCTAAAAGTTGGCAAATGTGTTTTACAACTTATTGAGAATATCACATATATCTCTTGTTGAATTTGCACTCAAATGGGCAAATGTGTTTTGCCATTTGAGCAAAGTAAAAGTGCAAAACTTCTTTGGTCTAACGGTCAGACCGCCGCTGTGGACCAGTCTAACCAGTGGTAAATCGGTCGGACCGTCATGTGTTGGGCGGTTGGACCGGTAGCCTTTCGTGCCAATTCTCTGTGCGGTAGTACCGCTGTTAAATAAATCCAGTACTACGGAGAGGCGAAGTACTGAGTTTTCGCGTGTGCGTTTTTCGAGAAGCACCATTCGATGGTGCAATTTTTCCTTTGCGGCTTGGATGCCCACCTTTGACGGATCGACCGATATTATGCAATGGTCCGACGGTCGGTAGTTGGCGGTCCGACCGGCCATGAGTCCAACGGCTAGTTTTATAGCCGTTGGCGCATGGGCGGTCCGACCGGCCATTAGTTGGCGGTCAGACCGGCCCTTGTCAGATTCGATGGAATCTTTCCTCCAACGGCTAGTTTTTACGTGTGGGGTATAAATACTCACCTTGACTGGTTGGAGGAAGTGGTTGCTGCCATTGCAAAGTGTGCTAGTGCTGTGAGACATTCTTTTGAGCTAAAAGCAAACCCTCTCTTCTTTTTGGTGCATGTGTTGCACTTAGTGAAATTTGAGAGCAAACCCTAAGTGCATGTGTTGCCTTAGGTTGTGGATTGAGTATCTACTGAGCTTAGACACTTGATTTGTTCAAGTGAGAGTTGAATCTTGTTACTCTTGGTGTTTGTCGACACCTAGATGACGTGGAGGCGTCGTGTCCAGTGATCTTCTCAAGAAGCTTGTGAGAAGACCCGACGTGTTGTGAGTAGTTTGGTGCTCGCCATCTCCGGAGTGGAGGAAGAGCAACCCTAGTGGAGCGAGGTGTTGGTTCGTGTTGGAACCGGTCCAAGTGGTTGGACTTACATCGGAGGTATTGGCTCATTTGAGGAGTCGATCCAATGCTGTTGGGGAGACCGGCAAGTCTCCGAACACCACGGTAAAACATCGTCGTGTCTATTGTGGTTTGATCCTCTTGTGCTTTACTATTACAATTTACATTCCTTGTATTAATTGCTTGTATATTCGTATAATTGCAATCCTTATCAATTGCCATATATTGTTGGTGCACTTAGGGGAGCCTAGTTGATTTTGGTTTTAATTGTACAAAACCAATTTGTTATTAACTTCCGCATTAGATATTGGTTTTAGCCGAAATTTTTTTAAAAACAGACTATTCACCCCCTCTAGTCGGCCTCCTCGATCTTACAAAGACCTGCGCGCCTTCCCGCCTGCCGCCTCGCATGGTCGCCTCGCGACACGCCGCTGCCGGCCAAGACGGGAGCAGCGACGCTTGAAGCGCCACCACTCGGTCTCCACAAGGCCGGCCACCTCCGCCTGTAGCGGCGCTACCACCCTGCGCTCGTAGTGCCACCGGCTTGATGAGGACATGACCCCTACAGATAAAACCATATTTGTTATGTTTACTGTTCCAATTACAAGAGCTTCTACGCTTCACTTAAATTATCAGGTGAGCTCGTTTTTAGGAGCGCTTTTATATTATATAAACTATATGATGCTACCTAATGATGAAAATATGTATTTGTGCAGCACCGCATCACTTTTTGTCCAAACCAAGTAAGAGTTCGAGTTGAACACGTTTTGGAATCCAATTATGCCTCTGGAGACAACAATAACTTCAAACGTGTATAACTTTCACATATGGAGTCCGTTGGAGCTACACGAGTACTTGATGGAAAGCTTATCTCGTCCTCTTTCCAACGGATCTAGCTTCACCCTCAAGTTCCTTATGTGCGCATCACAATTGTCAAAAGAAGGTGTTGTGTCACCTATTCAGGCCAAATTGGGCATTATAATGCTTGGGCCCAAGGGAAGGCGCCACCCTAGGCGGTTCGTACTGTTTATGAGGCACTATTCATGCATGAACAATGCTATAAATAGTCTCACCCCCTATTTTCTTAGCTATGTGCGGCCCCCTACCTTATTTAAGGACGCCGCACCCCTCTAGTTTACTTGGATTTTGTTTAGTTAAAAATTAGCTTCATTGCAACTTCGTGTATTAGCTTGTGTCGATTAGATCAACCATAATACCACTACATAATCCCAACTTTATCAAATATTTCAATCTAATTTGCAATTTCAGATTGCTTATTATCTTATTTTTGTGTGTTCTTCGATTGCATGCAGGAATAGGCATTCGTGGTCAAGTTGATCGTGCTTCTAGCTCGGAGTTGGTTCAGCGATTGCCGGATATATTGGTCATGTGTGATTGGTAGCCGAATCGTGAGAGTCGTCTCCACCAAAACCAAGTTATCCTTCTCACCGAAAGATCGGGACACCCATTGCCGCATCACGCCCGATCGCCGTCGCTGCCGCTTGCTCCTCGCCGGCCCATGAGAGGCTACCGTGACGGCACCAACGCCGCCTAAAGCACACTGCTGCTTGTCGCCAAAGCCCATCACCACGCGCACCGCATGTGCGCCACCATTGGATCCTCACTACCGGCCAAGACTAGCCACAATGCGCGCGGGAGCTGCCACCACCACAAACGCTACCGAGTAGGGGAACCTAATCCTCCCTAAGATTATTTGTACCAGCCGATGGGCCAGAACTGCCCGGAAAAGGGGCCATGGAGAAAAGAAAATCCCAAAATTTGCAAAAAGATCCCCCGGGAATTCTGAAAATTGTGTGGAAAATTTTTCTCATAACAAAAAATTAGCGGTTTAGCCCTTGAAAATTGTAAAATTCACCAAAAATTCACATTCTAGTAAAAAGGGGCTCGAGAATTCAATTTTTGAATCGGTTTTAGCATTTTAAGCATGTTTAACTTTGTTATTATTATTTCTATGTAGTTTATTTATTGTATTTACTGTTTTGCTTATCTATGATTGTTTATATTGCTTTTAATGACTGAAAATAGCAGTAAATCATAAAAAAAATGCATAGAAATATATGAGATCATGAACCTGGAGTTCGAAGAATGTTATGGGAATTTTGTAATCATTTTATGCAAATTACCAATGGTAATCTTATGAACTTTTTGAATGAACATGTAGATGACTGGCATCACGACCAGAAGTTCGAAAAAGTTGGCCCATCATGGTTAGAATTTGTACAATCTTGAACTCTATGGTAAGGTAATAACAGATGAGCGGAAGATTGAGAAGACTCTCTCTACCTTTCACCCAAATGCGGTGCAATCCGCATGCAACGATCGTCAAGATGGCTACAAGGAGTATGCCGAATCAATTGACATCATGCAAGTTGCGGAAGCTCAAGAGGATGTTCTAAGGAAGAACTACATCTCACAGCCACCTAGTAGCGATGTTGGCAATGAAGCCAATGCTTGTAGCTATAAAGTTATGAAGCCTCTCACGAAGGAGAGGGGCAAGAAGGGTAAGGTCGTGGGTCACACGTTATTGATACTTTTCAGTCTAAGAAGAAGGGCAAAGGATAGTATGAGGCACACCTCGCCATTGCAGGCACAGAGGATCCAAAGCTATCAGTTGCACTCATGGATGTGGACAGCCAAGTAGAAACCCCAATCACTCCTCATTTGGACATCGCAGAGGCCGCAGTCATAGTGGAGCATATTCAGACAGAAGTTACTACATACTTCGCTGATTCAATCTGGTGCACGCATCACACTTAGATATTTTTACAGTCACTTATAGTTTGTGATTGTGATAGAATGTTGAATAATAGTTGTAAGCTCTATGAGAGCAAAACATTAAAATTCTTATGATGAGTCCTGCAAGGATTATTTTCCTGTTTTTATAATAGCAAGTTATGTTCTGATATCGGGAGTATTTTATTTAAGTGTTGCTTGCTTCCTGCTGCATATTAATAAAATACCTTATATTAGAACGCATGTGGCGTCCTATGGAGAAAGTGTGCTTAATAGGTAGCGGCACAATGAATACCACCTTGAGAGAGACGGAAATTTTCAGTCGATCAGCAAGAATGCTGGTGGTCTTACGACAATCGCAGGCAGTGATACTTGTATAATCGGCTCAGGAAAGGCCATAATTATACTCCTAATGAGCACAAATTTGATCATTAAAGGAGCCTTGTTGTACCCAGAATCGACTAGAACTCTCAAGGATATTCACTAACGGTTTCCACGTAGAGACTGAAGAAGAGTATGGTAAGAAATACCTACTCATTACAAAGCGTGAAGAAAGTGAAAAAGTGTATTACAATGACTTCCTTCATATGAAACTGGGTTATACTACATAAATATACTTCCTTCATATGAAACTGGGTTATACTGCCCTGAAAACCGTATTTAGATGCTCTGAACTTTTCTATCTTTAGCATGATAGATTATGCCGTCTAGGTCTTAGGATGATGATAAATATAATTAACAATTCACAGAGATATAATATCAATGTAAAGACGTTCCCGAATCAGAAAGATTTTGTGTGCCCCACATATGCCACCAGAAAATTAATTACTAGACCTTCGACTCTGAAAGCGAATGATGAAGTCCTTGCATTCTTTGACCGTATCCAGGGAGACTTTTGTGGTCCTATATAGCCCTTTAAGGGCTATTTAGGTATTTTATAGTACTCATCGATACTTTCTCGAAATGGTCGCACATACGTTTATTGTCTACGAGAAATCACGCTTCTGTAAAACTAATCTAGCAGATAATTAACATTAAGAATAATTTCCCTGATCATCATCATGTGAAGTCCACCAGAATGGACAACGCTAGAGAAATTACTTCGAAGGCTTTTGATGATTATTGCATGAAAATGAGAATTAAAGTTGAGCATTCCATACCACATGTCCACACACAGAATGAATTAGCATAATTTTGAAAATTTGTAATTTACCAACTACATGTTGGGGACACGCAATCCTGCCCGCAACAACTCTCACCAATTTTAGACCGTCAGCATATAACATACATTCACCTATGCAACTAGTGCAAGAGTCAGCATCGAAAATTTCTCATCTTCGCAGATTTGGTTGTAAAGTTTATGTACCTATACCACCATCGCAGTGAATTGCAATGGGCCATCTCGAAAAGTCTGGGATATACGTTGATTACGAGACAACATCCATAATCAGGTATTTATACCACATGGCTATAGATTTGCATGCAGCCCGTTTCGCTGATAGCATATTAGATGAGGATTATTTCCCATCATTAGGGGGGAGGAAATCAACCATTGATGAAAAATATCGGAAAATAGAGAAGTTCAGAAGATAATTGAAGTCCAGAAGATAATTGAATTGAAGTCTAGAAGATAATTGAAATTCATGCACATGAGCCGCACACTAGTGAAGCAAATAGAAAAGTCTAGAAGATAATTGAAGTCCAAAAGATAATTGAAATCTAGAAGATAATTGATTTGTAAGCATTAGCGAATCAATTGTCTGTCCACTTTAGTGATTTGAAGAGTACGACCAAGTCGCATATGCCTGTACGGAATGCACCGGAGAGGGTTGAAATACCGATGAAGGTATCCCTAATTCTGTCCTAAGGCCTCAGAAAGGACGAGAACTCCGGCCCCTCGAATCCAAAGTAACCGGGGACGCCTGGTGAAAAAGGATAAGAAGGACTTAATATAGCCGATCACCAAAGTTCCTTAGAACTAGAAGGGGAGCCAGTTGAGACCTGGCACCAGTATAATACCTTCAGAAAAGACATACTAGAATTGAACATCCCTATGAAGGGAGATACCATCATGGATGTGTGCGCACACCTCAGAGTTGAAAAAAACTAAAGGTACTTGCCCCGCAATTGGAAGCAGCGGTGAGCAAGTTGAAGCATTAGAAGAATCGCCCTTTGAAGAAATAGTTATAAACTTTGTGACCATGGAAAAATCTATGAATAAGACAACAGCCAATGTCGACATTGATTTTGCAAAGAAAATTACCACAACCATCGATCTTGATCTAGAGCCTGCATCACTCACTGAATGTAAGAAAAGATTAGATTGAGAAGATTGGAAGAATGCAATAGAAGCAAAATTATTATCTCTAAATAAAACAGAGGTTTTGGGCATGTAAGCCACACACCTCCCCATGTGCACCCTCTAGGACATAAGTGAGTATTTGTTTGAAAGAGAAATAAAAATAATGAAGTAAAACAAGGCTTGTTGCATAAGGTTTAACTCAACGTCCAGGAGTTGTTCATGAAGAAACATATTCCCCGGTCATGGGCGGAACCACCCTTTAGATATTTAATCTCAATGGCATCCAACTTGAATTTAGAAATGAAATAGATGGATGTGGTAACTGCATACCTTTACAGAAATTTGGATTTGGACATTTATATGGAGGTACCTGAATGTATCCCTGTCCCAAACCAAGACAGAGCAAATAGAAAATGTGACAATGGAAAATCGAAAGTCATGTATGACTTAAACAACCAAAAGGTGATGTAGTATAATTGCTTGAAGCAACTTTCTATGCAAGAAAGGCTACACGAACAATGAGAATTGTATCTGTGTATTTATACGATGATCCCAGGATTGATTTTGTATAATCTTAGTGTATGAAGATGATTTGAATATCATCGGAACCTTGAAAGAAATTAAGGAAGCAAACTCTTACTTGGAGTCGGAGTTTGTCGACGATCAAATCGTCGATCTTATGAATATATAAAAACAGAGGAAAATAGTGCGTATCTCCTGGAATAGAATAGAGTAACTATTTATTGCTATGAACTGGCTATTACAAGGAATGCTTGTGATCAAACAAAAGGCTAATTCTAATTACACTGGAGCGCAATGCTTGCTATGGTGTTGTAATCAAATCGACTGCTAATCTTCTCAATTGCCTTCGATCCCCTCTCCCCTCCATCTTCCGCGGTCCTCCTTAAGTAGTTAATGAAGCGGTGGCAGTTATCATTTAGAGAGACATCTGTTGGGAAGTAACGCATCTGGTCAGAGAGAGGTGTTAGTTGATAAGGTATCAACTGATGTGCGGTTATATGCGATGAGACATTCAACCGTAGTCCAGTGTCTTAGAATTATGTAACGTCACGTGGTATGGAATATATAGCACATGTTCCATTCATCACACGGTAAGGGATATACTTGGATTCAGGTCCAGATGATACCTGTTCATAGCCTTACGAGTAATTGGCTGGTCAGAGACTAGGTTCGGGACCTGACGAGGATCTGATAATCCTCATTTTATATTTTATCTATAATTCTTATTATGGGTAAATATGATGTCACGTAGTCCCCAGAAGTACCCCTTATATTTATAAGGGAGAGGCCTATCAAGTGATTGTAAGTTCTCCTACAATCACCCCCATAGTCGTAAGTCTTACTACGACTATGTCATGTTCGTAAGTCCTTCTACGACCACTACCTGGTCGTAAGTCCTTCTACGACCATTACTCGGTCGTAAGTCCTCCTACGACCATTACCCAATCGTAAGTCCTTCTACGACTATTGTCCAGTCGTAAATCCTTCTACGACTATTGTCCAGTCGTAAGTTCTGCTACGACCTGTACCTAGTCGTAAGTCCTTCTACGACTATTATCCAGTCGTAAGTTCTACTACGACTTGTACCCAATCGTAAGTCCCGCTACTGACCAAGTCAACCACGACCACCTTATAATCAATAAAACCTATGCGAGTGGGTCCAATTGATTAAGGAATCCAGACGGTCCACATGCACTATTATTCGCAGAGTAATAGTGCTTCTCTACTAGCGAAGGGAAGGTGAGGCCCTTGCTGATTTTAGAAGCTTTGGAGATGTACATGAGACAAGACAAGGAGGAGGCACATGAAGATGATTATTGTGACCAGAGGTGGTCCTAGCCTTGTGTGTGCACCGCGGTGTTGAGCGTGCAAGCAAAATCCACTCATGTGCAGCATTGCAATCTTTTCCAAACACGGGCTCAGGTGAGTAAGGATGGTAAGTGTTGCAAAGTTATTATTGATGGTGGTAGTTGCTACAATTTAGCTAGTAAAGAACTTTGCACTAAACTTGGGTTGAAATACAAGAAACATCCACATCCATATCAAATTCAATGGTTGAATAATGATGGTTCTATGAATGTTGGATACTTGTTGATGTTAGTTTTCAGATTGGGAATTACCGCGATACTGTGGAGTGTGATGTTGTTTCCATGGATGTTTGTCACTTACTTTTAGGAAGACCATGGCAATATGATAGATCTGTGATTCATGATGGTAGAACAAATCATTATAAGTTCATGTGGAATAACAAAGAAATAACATTGCGACCTTTGACTCCTTCTCAAATTGTGAATGATAACATGCAAAAGATTGAGGTGAGCGTAGAGAATGAGAGAGGAAGGAGCAAAAGTGTGATTCCACAAAATGCGAATGAGAATCACAAGTTAAAGCGAGTGGAAAAAGAAAGGATGAGGGAGAGAAAAGGTTAGTCATGGTAGCCACTAAATCTGATTTGAGAGAGATACAAGATGATCCCACTTTGATGCACTTTGTATTGCTGTACAAAGATGTTTTGCTTTCTACTAATGACTTAACCTCCCTTCCTAGTGTGGTTTCTCAAGTTTTGCGAGGCTTATGAGGATGTCTTTCCGAGGACGCGTACCGGGTCTACCACCCATTCGAGGCATTGAACATCAAATTGACTTGGTACAGGAGCTCCACTTCCCAACCGGTGCATCTGCACAAACCGGAGGAGACAAAAGAAATTCAGCGGCAAGTGCAAGCGCTCATGGAAAAAGGGTATGTACGCGAAAGTCTTAGTCCTTGTGCCGTTCCTGTCATTCTTGTTCCTAAGAAAGATGGTACATGGAGAATGTGCGTGGACTGTAGAGCTATCAACAATATTACCATTCGTTATCGTCATCCTATTCCTAGGTTAGATGATATACTTGATGAATTGAGTGGTTCTACTATCTTTTCTAAGATTGATTTGCGTAGTGGATACCATCAAATTAGAATGAAACATGGTGATGAGTGGAAGACAGCTTTTAAAACAAAATTTGGCTTGTATGAATGGTTAGTGATGCCTTTTGGTTTATCTAATGCTCCTAGTACATTCATGCGATTAATGAACCATGTTTTGAGACATTTCATTGGCAAATTTGTGGTAGTCTATTTTGATGACATCTTGATATATAGCCGCTCATTGGAAGAACATGTTGAACACGTTAAACAAGTGCTAGAAGTACTACGAACTGAACAATTGTATGCCAATCTTGAGAAGTGTACTTTTTGCACAAACAAAGTGGTGTTCTTAGGCTATGTTGTTTCAGCTCATGGAATTGAAGTAGATGACTCTAAAGTTGAAGCTATTCAAATTGGCCTACTCTCGTTAATGTTAGTCAAATTCGTAGCTTTCATGGGCTTCTTGGTTTTATCGGCGTTTTGTGAAAGATTTCAGCACCATTCTTGCCCCATTAAATGAATTAACTAAAAGGCGTTGCTTTTGAATGGGGAGAATCACAAGATAAAGCCTTTGCTGACTTGAAGCGATGTTTGACTGGAAGCACCATTGCTTGTTTTACCTGATTTCACTAAAACTTTTGAGATTGAATGTGATGCTAGTGGAATAGGTATTGGTGGTGTTTTGATGCAAGAAAGAAAACTTGCATACTTTAGTGAGAAACTTAACGGTGCACAATTGAATTATCCTGTTTATGACAAAGAATTATATGCTCTTGTCGTGCTTTAGAGACTTGGCAACATTATCTTTGGCCTAAGGAATTCATCATTCATTAC
Source organism: Hsuehochloa calcarea (assembly GCA_036346395.1). Taxonomy (NCBI): domain Eukaryota; kingdom Viridiplantae; phylum Streptophyta; class Magnoliopsida; order Poales; family Poaceae; genus Hsuehochloa; species Hsuehochloa calcarea. The sequence goes on along the minus strand of CM070596.1, from coordinate 9,158,942 downwards.
GATCATGAAGCTTTGAAATACTTGAAAGGCCAAGCTAAACTGAATCGTAGACATGCTAAGTGGGTTGAATTCATTGAGACTTTTCCTACATTATTAAATACAAGAAAGGCAAAGAGAATGTGGTAGCTGATGCATTGTCTAGAAAGAATGTGCTTTTAAATCAATTGGAAGTTAAGGTTCCCGGATTAGAGAGTTTGAAAGCATTATATGCTTCTGATCATGAATTTTCAGCACCATATTCTAAATGCAAAGATGGGAAAGGATGGGACAAGTATCATATCCATGATGGTTTTCTATTTGAACTAACAAGTTATGTGTTCCGATTCTTAGTGCGTTTGCTATTATTGCGAGAATCTCATGCGGGGTGATGGGACATTTTGGTGGGAGAAGACCTTCATGATGTTGGCGATCACTTTTATTGGCCAAAGATGAGGCGAGATGTTGAGAGGTTTGTTTATTGTGTTACATGCCATAAAGCTAAGTCTAAACTCAATCCACATGGTTTGTATACTCCACTTCCAGTTCCTAGTGCTCCTTGGGAAGATATTAGCATGGACTTTGTCTTGGGATTGCCTAGGACTAAGAGGGGTCGGGATTCTATTTTTGTAGTTGTGGATAGATTTTCTAAGATGGCACACTTTATTCCTTGTCATAAAAGCGACGATGCGTCGCATGTAGCTGACTTGTTTTTCAGGGAAATTGTGAGATTGCATGGCGTGCCTCGCACCATTGTTTCAGATCGTGATGTAAAGTTTATGAGCTATTTCTGGAAGACTTTGTGGGCTAAGCTTGGGACAAAGCTACTCTTTTCGACAACTTGTCACCCACAAGCGATGGACAAGCAGAGGTGGTGAACCGTACACTCTCCATGTTCTGCGGACAATGATTAAAAGAACCTAAAAGAGTGGGAGGACTGTTTGCCGCATGTGGAATTTGCTTATAATCGGGCGGTGCATTCCACTACTCAATTGTGTCCATTTGAGGTGGTGTATGGCTTCAAACCAATCACGCCACTTGATTTGATGCCACTTCCCTTACAAGAACGTGCTAATATGGAGGCTTCTAAGCGTGCTGATTTTGTAAAGAAACTTCATGAAAAGACTAAAGAGGTAATTGAGGCGAAGATGCGTTCTTATGCTTCTAAAGCTAACAAAACTAGAAAGAAAATGATATTCGAACCGGTGATTTAGTATGGGTTCATCTTCGCAAAGAACGCTTTCGAGAAGCGTAAATCAAAATTGATGCCCGTGGTGATGGTCCTTTTAAAGTGCTTGCCAAGATCAGCGATAATGCTTACAAGATTGAGCTTCCGAGAGACGACTATGCGAGAAGTACCACTTTTAATGTTCTTTGATTTATCACCGTTTTTGGGCAAGGCGATCTGCAGTCGAGGGCGACTCCTTTTCAAGAGGGGGAGGATGATGAGGACATCCCTACTCCAAGTATTCATGATATATCTAAAGGTCCCATGACAAGAGCACGAGCAAAAGAACTACAACAACAGGTGAACTTGTTCTTTAACGAGCATAATTTTAATAAGAATTGGCTACTGCCTAATTCTAGTGTTTTGTGTATACTTAGATATAAAGAGGAAGGAACCAGAACCAAAGCACTAGAGGAGCACCAGGCTAGCACGCAAGAAGACATTCATTTGGCTGATTCACGCGGCAAGAAGAAGAATTCCAAAACCATGCAGCTGGTAGAAGGCCATGCAACCAAGGAAAATCCCACACATGCATGCACATGAAAAGGGACTTCACGTATGCAGCAACCACTTGGTGAATCTCACGCATGCATACATACACATGAAAAGGAAGCCTTGTATTTAATCAAGTATTAGTTATTCAGCAAGTTGGGCTGAACCGTGTAAAGCAAGAGAGTCCACATTGTTTAGAGATAAGAATAGGGAGAGGAGCCAGGTGGTGTTTGACCGAACTGGAGTTGAATACGGTTATGGCTTGACCGAGACCACCACTAGCCGCCCTAGGCCCAGCCGTCTTGGCGTTATGTGGAGGGGCGCGCCATAAATCGTCGGTTCTTCCTTTGTATGGGACGATAATTTGAGATTAAACACAGCAAATTGCTTTCTTCTTCTTGATGGCCAATGCATCAATAGGGGAAATTGAGAGTTCTTATTAATTGAGATCGTTCAACCTTTCCGCTGGGAATTGGAAGCGCGATAGGACTTCGCTTGGTGGTCGTGAAGTCTGACGCGTGTGTTCTTGCGAATTAAAGAGTGTTCGTTCTTGCATTGGCAACGGAGGATCACTACGATTCGAGAGGCTACACGTGAGTATATTGATCCTACGTCGAGAAGATCGGGCGACCCCGTATCACGTTTTTTCCAGAGAAGCACCATTCTGGATGCTGCAATTTTTCCTTTGGCGGTCGGACTGCCCACCCTTGACGGTCTGACCGATATTGCGGCGGTCCGATCGGTCGACAGTTGGCGGTCTGACCGGCCGTGAGTCCAACGGCTAGTTTTATAGCCGTTGGCGCATGAAAGCGATCCGACCGCCATTAGTTGGATCGGATCGGCCCTTGTCGATTCGATGGAATCTTTCCTCCAACTGCTAGTTTTTACGTGTGGGGTATAAATACTCACCTTGACTGGTTGGAGGAAGTGGTTGCTGCCATTGCAAAGTGTGCTAGTGCTGTGAGATATTCTTTTGAGCTAAAAGCAAACCATCTCTTCTTTTTGGTGCATGTGTTGCACTTAGTGAAATTTGAGAGCAAACCCTAAGTGCATGTGTTGCCTTAGGTTGTGGATTGAGTATCTACTGAGCTTAGACACTTGATTTGTTCAAGTGAGAGTTGAGCCTTGTTACTCTTGGTGTTTGCCGACACCTAGATGACGTGGAGGCGTCGTGTCCAGTGATCTTCTCAAGAAGCTTGTGAGAAGACCCGACGTGTTGTGATTAGTTTGGTGCTCGCCATCTCCGGAGTGGAGGAAGAGCAACCCTAGTGGAGCGAGGTGTTGGTTCGTGTTGGAACCGGTCCAAGTGGTTGGACTTACATCGGAGGTGTTGGCTCATTTGAGGAGTCGATCCAACTCTGTTGGGGAGACCGGCAAGTCTCCGAACACCACGATAAAACATCGTCGTGTCTATTGTGGTTTGATCCTCTTGTGCTTTACTATTACAATTTACATTCCTTGTATTAATTGCTTGTATATTCGTGTAATTGCAATCCTTATCAATTGCCATATATTGTTGGTGCACTTAGGGGAGCCTAGTTTATTTTGGTTTTAATTGTACAAAACCAATTTGTTATTAACTTCCGCATTAGATATTGGTTTTAGCCGAAAGAATTTTAAAAACCGACTATTCACCCCCTCTAGTCGGCCTCCTCGATCTTCTGACCGCGCCTTCCTGCTCGCGTGTCGCCTGCATGTTGCCTCCGCACACGCTTCTGCCGCAGACGGAGCGCCGGCAGCGCTTGAAGCGCCACCACTCGGTCTCCACAAGGCCGGCCACCTCCGCCTGTAGCGGCGCTGCCACCCTGTGCTCGTAGTGCCACCGGCTTGATGAGGACATGACCCCTACAGATAAAACCATATTTGTTATGTTTACTGTTCCAATTACAAGAGCTTCTACGCTTCACTTAAATTATCAGATGAGCTCGTTTTTAGGAGCGCTTTTATATTATATAAACTATATGATGCTACCTAATGATGAAAATATGTATTTGTGCAGCACCGCATCACTTTTTGTCCAAACCAAGCAAGAGTTCGAGTTGGACACGTTTTGGAATTCAATTATGCCTCTGGAGACAACAATGACTTCAAACGTGTATAACTTTCACATACGGAGTCCGTTGGAGCTCCACGAGTACTTGATGGAAAGCTTATCTCGTCCTCTTTCCAACGGATCTAGCTTCACCCTCAAATTCCTTATGTGCACATCACAATCGTCAAAAGAAGGTGTTGTGTCACCTATTCGGGCCAAATTGGGCATTATAATGCTTGGGCCCAAGGGAAGGCGCCACCCTAGGCGGCTCGTACTGTTTATGAGGTACTATTTATGCATAAACAATGCTATAAATAATCTCACCCCCTATTTTCTTAGCTATGTGCGGCCCCCTACCTTATTTAAGGACGCCACACCCCTCTAGTTTACTTGGATTTTGTTTAGTTAAAAATTAGCTTCATTGCAACTTCGTGTATTGGCTTGTGTCGATTAGACCAACCATAATACCACTACAGAATCCCAATTTTATCAAATATTTCAATCTTATTTGCAATTTCAGATTGCTTATTATCTTATTTTTGTGCGTTCTTCGATTGCATGCAGGAATAGACCTTCGTAGTCAAGTTGATTGTGCTTCTAGCAAGGTTGATAACGATCTCAGAGTTGGTTCAGCGATTGCCGGACATATTGGTCATGTGTGATTGGTAGCCGAATCGTGAGAGTCGTCTCCACCAAAATCGAGTTATCTTTCTCACCGAAAGATCGGGACACCCATTGCCGCATCACGGCCCGTCACCGTCGCGCGACATCTCCTCGTCGGCCCCGCAAGGCTACCGCACGGGCACCAACGCGCCGCCCAAAGCACGCCTGCTTGTCGCTAGCCGCCGGCCCATCACCCGCGCACCCGCATGCGCCACCGCTGGATCCCCCCTCGCGTCGGCGCACTAGCCACAATGCGCGCGGGAGCTGCCACCACCACAAACGCGCTGAGTAGGGGGGAACCCAAATCCCCTCCCCGGCGTTATTTGTACCAGGCCGATGGGCCAGCAGAACGGGCCCGGGAAAAGGGGCCATGGAGAAAAGAAAATCCCAAAATTTGCAAAAAGACCCCCCGAGAATTCTAAAAATTGTGTGGAAAATTTTCTCATAACAGAAAATTAGCGGTTTAGTCCCTGAAAATTACAAAATTCACCAAAAATTCACATTCTAGTAAAAAAAAGGGGCTCGAGAATTCAATTTTTGAATCGATTTTAGCATTTTAAGTATGTTTAACTTTGTTATTATTATTTCTATGTAGTTTATTTATTGTATTTACTGTTTTGCTTATCTATGATTGTTTATATTGCTTTTAATCACTGAAAATAGCAGTAAATCATAAAAAAATGCATAGAAATATATGGGATCATGAGCCTGGAGTTCGAAGAATGTTATGGGAACTTTGCAACCATTTTATGCAAATTACCAGCGGTAATCTTATGAACTTTTTGAATGAACATGTTGATGACTGGCATCATGACCAGAAGTTCGAAAAAGCTGGCCCATCATGGTTAGAATTTGTACAATCTTGAACTCTATGGTAAGGTAATCACGGATGAGCGGAAAATTGAGAAGACTCTCTCTACCTTTCACCCAAATGCGGTGTAATCCGCATGCAACTATCGTCAAGATGGCTACAAGGAGTATGCCGAATCAATTGACATCATGCAAGTTGTGGAAGCTCAAGACGATGTTCTAAGGAAGAACTACATCTCACAGCCACCTAGTGGCGATGTTGGCAATGAAGCCAATGCTAGTAGCTATAAAGTGATGAAGCCTCTCACGAAGGAGAGGGGCAAAAAGGGTAAGGTCGTGGGTCGCACGTTATTGATACTTTTCAGTCTAAGAAGAAGGGCAAAGGATAGCATGAGGCACACCTCGCCATTGCAGGCACAGAGGATCCAAAGCTATCAGTTGCACTCATGGATGTGGACAGCCAAGTAGAAACCCCAATCACTCCTCATTTGGACGTCGCAGAGGCCGCAGTCATAGTCGCTGAAGAGGAGAAGATCGCCTTGGAGCATATTCAGACAGAAGTTACTACATACTTCGCTGATTCAATCTGGTGCACGCATCGCACTTAGATATTTTTACAGTCACTTGTAGTTTGTGATTGTGATAGAATGTTGAATAATAGTTGTAAGCTCTAGGAGAGCAAAACATTAAAATTCTTATGATGAGTCCTGCAAGGATTATTTTCCTGTTTTTATAATAGCAAGTTATGTTCTGATATCAGGAGTATTTTATTTAAGTGTTGCTTGCTTCCTGCTGCATATTAATAAAGTACCTTATATTAGAATGCATGTGGCGTCCTATGGAGAAAGTGTGCTTAATAGGTAGCGGCACAATGAATACCACCTTGAGAGAGACAAAAATTTTCAGTCGATCAGCAAGAATGCTGGTGGTCTTACGACAATCGCAGTCAGCGATACTTGTATAATCGGCTCAGGAAAGGCCATAATTATACTCCTAATGAGCACAAATTTGATCATTAAAGAAGCCTTGTTGTACCCAGAATCGACTAGAACTCTCAAGGATATTCGCTAACGGTTTCCACGTAGAGACTGAAGAAGAGTATGGTAAGAAATACCTACTCATTACAAAGCGTGAAGAGAGTGAAAAAGTGTATTACAACGACTTCCTTCATATGAAACTGGGTTATACTACATAAATATACTTCCATCATATGAAACTGGGTTATACTGCCCTGAAAACTGTATTTAGATGCTCTGAACTTTTGTATCTTTGGCATGATAGATTATGCCGTCTAGGTCTTAGGATGATGATAAATATAATTAACAATTCACAGAGATATAATATCAATGTAAAGACTTTCCCGAATCAGAAAGATTTTGTGTGCCCCGCATATGCCACCAGGAAATTAATTACTAGACCTTCGACTCTGAAAGCGAAGGATGAAGTCCTTGTATTCTTTGACCGTATCCAGGGAGATTTTTGTGGTCCTATATAGCCCTTTAAGGGCTATTTAGGTATTTTATAGTGTTCATCGATACTTCCTCGAAATGGTCGCACATACGTTTATTGTCTACGAGAAACCACGCTTCTGTAAAACTAATCTAGCAGATAATTAACATTAAGAATAATTTCCCTGATCATCATCATGTGAAGTCCACCAGAATGGACAACGCTAGAGAAATTACTTCGAAGGCTTTTGATGATTATTGCATGAAAATGAGAATTAAAGTTGAGCATTCCATACCACATGTCCACACACAGAATGGATTAACATAATTTTGAAAAATTGTAATTTACCAACTACATGTTGGGGACACGCAATCCTGCCCGCAACAACTCTCACCAATTTTAGACCGTCAATATATAACATACATTCACCTATGCAACTAGCGCAAGGGTCAGCATCGAAAATTTCTCATCTTCGCAGATTTGGTTGTAAGGTTTATGTACCTATACCACCATCGCAGTGAATTGTAATGGGCCATCTCCAAAAGTCTGGGATATACGTTGATTACGAGACAACATCCATAATCAGGTATTTGTACCACATGGCTAGAGATTTGCATGCAGTCCGTTTCGCTGATAGCATATTAGATGAGGATTATTTCCCATCAGTAGGGGGAGGAAATCAACCATTGATGAAAAATATCGGGAAATATAGAAGTTCAGAAGATAATTGAAGTCCAGCAGATAATTGAATTGAAGTCTAGAAGATAATTGAAATTCATGCACATGAGCCGCACACTAGTGAAGCAAATAGAAAAGTCTAGAAGATAATTGAAGTCCAGAAGATAATTAAAATCTAGAAGATAATTGATTTGTAAGCATTAGCGAATCAACTGTCTGTCCACTTTAGTGATTTGAAGAGTACGACCAAGTCGCATATGCCTGTACGGAATGCACCAGAGAGGGTTGAAATACCGATGAAGGTATCCCTAATTCTGTCCTAAGGCCTCAGAAAGGATGAGAACTCCGGCCCCTCGAATCCAAAGTAACCGGGGACGCCTGGTGAAAAAGGATAAGAAGGACTTGACATAGCCGATCACCAAAGTTCCCTAGAACTAGAAGGGGAGCCAGTTGAGACCTGGCACCAATATAATACCTTCAGAAAAGACATACTAGAATTGAACATCCCTATGAAGGGAGATACCATCATGGATGTGTGCGCACACCTCAGAGTTGAAAAAAACTAAAGGTACTTGCCCCCGCAATTGGAAGCAGCAGTGTGCAAGTTGAAGCATTAGAAGAATCGCCCTTTGAAGAAATAGCTATAAATTTTGTGACCATGGAAAAATCTATGAATAAGACAACAACCAATGTCGATATTGATTTTGCAAAGAAAATTACCACAACCATCGATCTTGATCTAGAGCCTGCATCACTCACTGAATGTAAGAAAAGATTAGATTGAGAAGATTGGAAGAATGCAATAGAACCAAAATTATTATCTCTGAATAAAACAGAGGTTTTGGGCATGTAAGCCACACACCTCCCCATGTGCACCCTCTAGGGCATAAGTGAGTATTTGTTTGAAAGAGAAATAAAAATAATGAAGTAAAACAAGGCTTGTTGCATAAGGTTTCACTCAACGTCCAGTAGTTGTTCATGAAGAAACATATTTTCCGGTCATGGGCGGAACCACCCTTTAGATATTTAATCTCAATGGCATCCAACTTGAATTTAGAAATAAAATTGATGGATGTGGTAACTGCATACCTTTACAGAAATTTGGATTTGGACATTTATATGGAGGTACCTGAATGTATCCCTGTGCCAAACCAAGACAGAGCAAATAGAAATCTGCACAGCGTGAAAATAAGAAAGTCACTGTACGGACTTAAACAACCAGGCAGGATGTAGTATAATTGCTTGAAGTAACTTTCTATGCAAGAAAGGCTACACGAACAATGATGATTGTATCTGTGTATTTATACAATGATCCCAGGATTGATTTTGTATAATCTTAGTGTATGAAGATGATTTGAATATCATCGGAACATTGAAAGAAATTAAGGAAGCAAACTCTTACTTGGAGTCGGAGTTTGTCGACGATCAAATCGCCGATCTTATGAATATATAAAAACAGAGGAAAATAGTGCGTATCTCCTGGAATAGAATAGAGTCACTATTTATTGCTATGAACTGGCTATTACAAGGAATACCTGTGATCAAACAAAAGGCTAATTCTAATTACACTGGAGCGCAATGCTTGCTATGGTGTTGTAATCAAATCGACTGCTAATCTTCTCAATTGCCTTCGATCCCCTCTCCCCTCCATCTTCCGCGGTCCTCCTTAAGTAGTTAATGAAGCGGTGGCAGTTATCATTTAGAGAGACACCTGTTGGGAAGTAACGCGTCTGGTCAGATAGAGGTGTTAGTTGATAAGTTATCAACTGATGTGCGGTTATATGCGATGAGACATTCAACCGTAGTCCAGTGTCTTAGAATTATGTAACGTCGCGTGGTATGGAATATATAGCACATGTTCCATTCATCACATGGTAAGGGATATACTTAGATTCAGGTCCAGATGATACCAGTTCATAGCCTTACGAGTAATTGGTTGGTCGGAGACTAGGTTCGGGACCTTATCCGACCAGGGTATTTGTTATATAACCTATGGAATTCTTACGACCAGTAAGGTCGTTAATCTTAGGGGTTACTACCATGAAGACGTATGATCTTCTCTTATGTATTAAAATAATACATCGAGGTTTTAATCCTCGTCAGAGTTCGAAATAAAAGATTTGGGTAAAACCAAATATTGCCTAGACTTGCAGCTTGAGTATGCCCCTGAAGAGATATTAGTGCACCAGTCAACCTACATTCAGAAGGTGTTAGAAAGGTTTAATTTTGAAAGGCATACCATTCGAAAGTACCGATGGTCGGGAGTTCCTTGCAGCAAGACAAGGACTAGTACAGACCTAGAGAAGAGGGGAAGGAAGTCCTGGGATCAGAATTTTCATACTTAAGTGCAATAGAAGCACTCATGTACTTAGAAAATTGTACTAGATCGGACATTGCATTTACCGTGAACCTATTAGCAAGGTATAGTGCAGAACCTACCAAAAGGCATTGGCAGAGAATGAAAGACATCTTCTGATACCTCAAAGGAAGCAAAGTGTTCTACAGAAAGAACCAAGACCTGTCTATAAATGGCTATGTCGGGTAACTATCGAACCCCATACAGCTAAGTCGCAAATATGCTATGTATTCCTGTGTGGTGGAACTGTAATTCCATGAAAATTGTCTAAGCAAAGTCTTGTATCAACTTCGCCGAACCACTCAGAAAACATAGCACTGTACGAGGCCTCACAAGAATATGCTTGTCTTCGGCGGATGATTCACCACATCCGGCAGCTATGTGGATTGAATACCAAGCAAACCTTACTATTATCTATGAAGATAATGCAGCTTGTATTGCACAAGTGCGGATGGGTTATGTGAAGAGTCTCCTCACAAAGCATATCAACCCCAAGTTCTTCTATGCTCATGAGTTGCAAAAGATGGACAAAATTAAAGTATTGCATACTAAGTCATGTGAAAATCTTGCAGATGTATTCACTAAGTCACTTCCAGTATCTAGTTTTGAAAGTTGCATACGTGGAATTGGAATGATAAGACTTAGAGAAGTGCAGAATTCAGAGGGGAATCTTCACGAACTCATTATTGAAACTTTATCACGAAGATCGAGTACCCAACGAGTAAATCATGGAGATTAAATGAAATTGGGTGGATTGTACTTTTTTTTCCCTTTACGAGTTTTCTTGAAGTTTTTCGGCTAAGGTTTTTAACGAGGCAATTCGTGCAACACAGCAGAACGTGTGTCATGTACTCTTTCTCTAATTTTTTCAATGGGTTTTATTGAGTTTTGACGAGGTAGGAACATGTGAGGATGGGTGCCCAAGGGGAAGTGTTGGGAAACTATGGGCATGGCCCAGCAGCCGACTCATGTATAGGCGCTTCATCCCAAACCCTAGCAGAGTCTGTAGACTAATAATAGAGGGGTACTAGTCATTGTAAAATACCGATTGTACGAAGAGCAATAAAGAGAAGCAAGAAGTCCCTACATCTCTGTGTTCAATCTACTATTATGTTCTTGTGTTCTTGCATTGTTTGATGTGATTCTATGTTTACCTACGAGGTTATTGTTCGGACTGGACTCGCCAACGACGGTTCCTCAACAGTTTATTAGGCTTAATCTCGGTCGAAATCCTCGCCCAAACCCGGGGAAAATGTGGCCTGTGAAAGAATTACCAACCTCGGCCAGACGGGTGTTTGGATCAGATCGAGGGAGGGGAAAATACTGGCCAAATCCCTGGGACAAAAAGTACTATTGAGGTCAAGAATCTTTCCACTCACGCGACACCGCCTCAGCTCCTTGCCTTCATGACTTCCGTCGCCCAACCTTCCCGACACAACCCATCCAGCCCTCCTCCTCCCACTTATCGCCGCCGACGCTGTCGCATTGGAGGAAGTGATAGAGGGTGCAAGAGGAGGCGGTGAAGAGGTACCAGATCTTGCGCCAGTGGCTCCCCGCCGGTGAACTCCAGCAACAATGAGACACGGTGCGTGGAGAGATACAAGACACTTGTCGATCGTCCTCGAGTCCAGTGACCAAAACTCTGCCACCGCCACCTCAATCAGATCCGGTCCTACCTGCCTTCCTTCTCGGCGTGGGGGTATGGGACTCCACCAACTTGGTCGGCCCGGCCGGACGTCGACGTGTGCTGTGTGCACCTACGCTACGTACCCGCCTACCGACGCCATGTGGGACGCGCGGGTGCGGTGCGTCGGCCGGCTCGTGCGGTAAAGGTGACGAGCATATCTGCATCCTGTTTCGCTCTACAGCCACTGGCTGTACGCGTAAAATGGGCATGCTACGACTAGATCGAATATACGAATGCAGAAGCGTGTGATGTGGAAACGAAGCAACGCGTGGTGCTCTCGAGTCAGGTAGCCCTTCAGTTGCAAAGGCAGAAACCAGGACCAACCGCTGCGTTTTCAACTTGGAATTCCTTCAGGAAGACCGAGTTGACTGCCTGTCTGAATACGCCAGTATCGATTCTTCAGAGTTCGGAACCTCGCCTCGCTGGTTACAAACACACACTCAAACTTTGACTAATCGTGTGCCTATCAAGCCCTATGAAATCAGCTCTGTCTTTTCACTCTTGCTTTCTCGGTTTCTCCTTTCCCTCTTAACATACACTAGTATACCTGAAGTCAGATTCAGAGATTCAGAGTTTGGTAGTTTAGTTATGCAAAACGGTGTGAGCTTGTTGCTCCTCCTGGGCATCCTGTTGGCTGCACTCAGTCCTTTGGCTGCCACTGCTCACAGAGGTACACGCAGATGCTAAATCCTTCCATCATAACCTTACACATTTTAAGCAAGGTTGTCTGTTCTATTCAATCTCAGTTGCTTCTTGCTGGAAATGTGACGCGTGACATTGTCACTGTCTCTTTAATTTCAGAGCTGCCAATGGCAACCAACCGCGAGAAAGAAGCTGACCAGACCATGTCAGTAAGAGCTGTAAACACAATGTCATCTTGTGCAATGTGCTACTCCTGTATCCTTGAGAGCCACAACTAAATATAAAGCTTCTTGTGGTATGTAGGATCAAGGTATTGGTGTCGGTGGAATCAGATCGAAACCGGAAATGGCGGTGAAGGATGCAGAGGAGGAGGTGATCAGGAGGAGTAAGGATGAGAGGATGAACTGCAATTTCAGAACCAGAAAGCTCCCTTCGGATGCCAAAATCCAGTTTGATGGCCGCATGCCCTTCACTACCGATTACCATTCAGTCCATAGGCACCCGCCCAAGCACAACTAGAAGAAGCCACTAGCTAGCTAGTTGCTTGCTTAGAACACAGAAGCTTACAAGTAACAATTACTAGCTTTATATATAGTCTGCAACATTTCCTCTTTTCTTTTCTTTTTTTTGGTTGGCCGTTCTACTCTCAGTTTATCAGTTATGACCAGGGAAAACACTACCGGTTACCGGGTTTTTCGGAATTTTTTCGGCCGAAATTTTCAAATTGAACTTTGAAATTCTGTTTTTAAACGCCTGCAACCAACCGAGAAATCACCAAAATTTCGCCGAAATTTGGCAAAAATTTCGGCGAAAATTTTAAGAAATATGATTAACACAAGACCAAGCAATGGCATATTATCAGAAAAAGAAACCGAAGCTCAACTGCTCAAGCCTCACTCTCATAATGCCAAACAGGCAAGTTATTGCACCTAAATCTGCAAACATTATGACATCACACCAAAGCGCAAATGTATATATAGCAAGTAAAAATAATAACAGATATCGAACACTGTTCGATAATAATAGACCTAGTTACCAATTCAGAACTGCTTGTTCTATTTAAGACGGTGGCTAAACATACATGCTGCATGAAGCTATTATCTCAAAATAAGCTTTTTGGTTCAATGGGATGCGATTTTCCTTCATGAATTCCATCAACTGAAGGACCCTTTCAGGTTGGCTTCCCTTATTCAATGCTTCCATGAGGGATGAGCATATAATGGCATCTGGCTGTATAGCATTTCCTTCCATCTCTTTGAATAGGTACCACGCACTCATGATGAAACAAAATAAGGCCATGACACCAGCAACTGAACACTGGAAAGTTAACTATATTGTTAATCAATACAACAGTCCTGCCAAAGATGGGTAGGATCAAACTCGAGATATTACTTCAGGCACTAACCCAAATCCTCCACAATGAAAATTCAAGCAATAACTTCTCATGTAGTCCCTTACGTCTTGGGTTAGGAAGCTACAATTTTTCACCTCGGCCGTGGTTGTGAGCCCATCCCATATAAAGTCCATAGGCGTGTCCTTCGTTCACCTTGGCGCTCGATTGACTATGCATTTACCGTTCGTGCTTTACTTGATCGGAGATCCCGTGACTTAGATAATTTAAAAAAATATTTGAATAAGAGAGTACATTTTTAAATATATGTACCCATGTCCTAATAGATAGAGTACTCTCATCTGCATGGAAGGGTGACTTAAAGCCTTAATGTATTCAGTATGCAATGAGGGAAAAAGGTATTAGCCTACAGGGTACCTAAAATGAATACACCTACTTGAGCTTAACCGTGAGGTCGCAGTTCACGAGAATAGAGCATTCTCTAGAAAGCTCATGAGCAAATAAGGGAGTATGACCAAACAATGCTCCATTTAAGCGAGATTCTTTGACAGACTAGTATCAGTTGAGATTTCAAGTGAAATCTAATCACGAAAAGCTGTGAATTCAAGGCATAGTCCATTCACTAGCTGTGAGAAGATGAATCTTGTCATTCTAGGTGCAAGTTCAGCCTGTACGAGACTTACACTAAAAGACTGGTATATTAGCAATACTTCAACACAATATCTTTGATATCTTTTTGTTTCTTGCTTTGAAATGGGTGGTGGATTGTTGGAAATAGACCCATATGAGTGAGGTCCATTTTCTATAATTCCAAAGCATGTATGGTTTAGTATCATATTGCTAAGGTAAGGTGGAGGTGACTAATATACAAAGTAGAGTCCTTGCTACTCTTTGAAACATGTGACACATGGATGAGGGTAACACGAGGAGGGCTTTGGCTAAACACATGCGCGTGCGTGCGCATTCGCGTATTTTCGCGTGAAAAATCGCGTGACTTGTGACTTGTGACCGTGCCGTGACGTGGCACACCACTTGGCAGACCAGACCAACCTTATTTTTGCTGAACCATGCATCTCTCTTTGTTTGAATGAGATTTAAATGTTTGAATTTGAGGTTCTATTGGGTTATGATGACAGACAGTTACCAGTGGGTAAATGCCTGGTTAAGTGTGTCAGTTACCAGTGGGTAAATGGTTATTTAATAAGTCAGTTCACAGTCTTCATCTCTATATATATGCTGGAGACGCGTTGAGCATTGCGCGAATACGAACTGCCTCTATTCCTTCTCTTCTTTCTCTGAAAACTTGTGCTGTGGGATTGTGCTGTCTGAACCTCGTCGACCCTTCTTCTCGGTGTGCACTGTGAAGAAAGGGAGCGGTATCTCCGAGCCGTTGCTGCCGCGAGAACCTGCACGGGCGACAATAAGGTTTCTGGGCAGCACATATCTGCACGTCCGCTCGTGTTACTCATTCATCATCGAGTTTGCACTACATCGAGTATGGCTCTGCGCTGTTTTTTGTTTCTCATCGAACTCATCAGTAAGTCTTTCGTGTGACAGATTGACTTGTTTACATTTTGTTTTTGCATATTATGAAGTACAATGAATTGTATGCTGTTAATACTGATTTATACATCATTAATCTTTTATAATATTTATATTTTATTAAAATATAAAAATAAAATATTACCCAAGTAGCTGGGCGGCTAGGCTCGGGAGTAACGAACGCGTCTTCCTTCTCCCTCCACCTGTTTGTCCCTACCTTCAAAGGGCTTCACAGGATCTACCGGTGGAATCCACAGGCATCCACCACAAAATACAAATCGGCAGTGGTGCCCCCACCAGGGCACTGACTGAGTGCCCGAGCTGAGCTCTCCTCTCCCTCTCCGCACCCAAACCCGCGGCCACCTCAATAAGAAGCTTATCACCTCAGGATTGCACGACACCACGGCGCAACAAATCCCCACCTCCCATGGCCACCGCCCTCCTCCTCCGCACGCACCACCCCGCCGCGCCCTGCAAGCCGGCGCTGCCTCCGCCGCCGCGCGCGGCCGTCGTCTGCCGGGCCACGGCGGCGTCGGCCGCGTCGGCGGCCGAGGCGCTGCGCTCGTTGGCCCCGCCGACGCGGCCCGAGCTGCTCTCCCTCGACCTGCCCCGCTACGACCCGGCGCGCTCCAGGCCCGTCGACCTCGCCGTCGTGGGCGGCGGGCCCGCGGGGCTCGCCGTGGCTCAGCGCGTCGCGGAGGCGGGCCTCTCCGTCTGCGCCATCGACCCCTCCCCGGCGCTCGTTTGGCCCAACAACTACGGCGTCTGGGTCGACGAGTTCGACGCCATGGGCCTCTCCCACTGCCTCGACGCCGTCTGGCCCTCCGCCTCCGTCTTCATCGACGACCGCCGCGTCAAGTCGCTCGACCGCCCCTACGCCCGCGTCGCGCGCCGCAAGCTCAAGTCCACCATGATGGACCGCTGCGTTGCCCACGGCGTCCGCTTCCACCAGGCCAAGGTCGTCAAGGTCGTCCACAACGAGGCTTCCTCCCTCCTCATCTGCGACGACGGCGTCGCCGTCCCGGCCACCGTCGTCCTTGACGCCACCGGCTTCTCCCGATGCCTCGTGCAGTACGACAAGCCCTACAACCCCGGCTACCAGGTCGCCTACGGCATCCTCGCCGAGGTCGACGAGCACCCGTTCGACCTCGACAAGATGCTCTTCATGGACTGGCGCGAGTCCCACCTCCCCGAGGGCTCCGAGATCAAGGAGCGGAACCGCCGCGTGCCCACCTTCCTCTACGCCATGCCCTTCTCGCCGACGAGGATCTTCCTCGAGGAGACCTCGCTGGTCGCGCGCCCGGGGCTCGCCATGGACGACATCCAGGAGCGCATGGCCGCGCGGCTGAGGCACCTGGGGATACGCGTCCGAAGCGTCGAGGAGGACGAGCGCTGCGTGATACCCATGGGCGGGCCACTGCCCGTGCTGCCGCAGAGGGTGGTTGGCATCGGCGGCACGGCCGGGATGGTGCACCCGTCCACGGGGTACATGGTGGCTCGCACGCTGGCGACCGCGCCCATCGTGGCGGAGTCCATCGTGCGATTTCTTGATTCCGGCAACAATGGCATTGACAGCATCGCCGGGGATGCGCTCTCGGCCGAGGTGTGGAAGGAGCTTTGGCCGGCAGACAGGAGGCGGCAGAGGGAGTTCTTCTGCTTCGGCATGGACATCCTGCTCAAGCTGGACCTCGACGGGACACGGCGGTTCTTCGACGCCTTCTTCGACCTCGAACCGCACTATTGGCATGGCTTCCTGTCGTCGAGGCTGTTCCTGCCGGAGCTCGTGAAGTTCGGGCTCTCACTGTTTGCACACGCATCAAACCCGTCGAGGCTGGAGATCATGGCCAAGGGCACTGTGCCTCTTGCCAAGATGATTGGCAACTTGATACAGGACAGAGAGAGGTGAGGATTTAGGAGGGTATGTACCTGCATTTCTCATCTAAAGATCTTCATGGGATCTCTGATTTTGGCATTGCTGCTGTCCATTGTATGTATGATTTGCAAAGAGGATTTACAAAACACCATTAGCGACAGCAGTTTAGGACCTTCTGGGAGATGTAACAGTTGCTACTGCAACATTCTCTTAGTTTGGTGGTCACATTGAGAACTGTATGGTTCATATTGAGGTATGGTGTGTTACTCCATGTATTACATGTAATGATGTCTAAACAGTCTTAACACAGATTAAAATTTCCCACAAACATGACTTTTCACCTACATAGCAAAGAACAAGAGAGGTAGGATGGAGTGACCTGCCAAGGTGAAGATACATACCTGAGATCAAAGAAGGTTATCCTGTAGGTGAATGGCTGTAGTTAGGTGTAAGAGCTTTGCAGCATTAACACTTAACAGAGCTGACCATGAACTCATGTTACATTTCTTTTCCTTCTTTTCTCTACCAGTGACCAACATGCTATACATGCCATCGATTACAGCCTCAGTTTAACTGTAAGCACACTGCCCAGGAAAACAAAAAATGGGGAAGAATGAACAAAATTGAGCAGTGAAGTAACAAAATTATCTTCTCAAATTCAATGGATCTTCGATTGTTCCGATCAGCGCATGTATGTTCTCCAGTTCATACGCGTTCTTCAGTTCCTGTCCTTGCAAAGTGCACCTCCAAGCTTCTTGGTGCTTGTGTCAGAAGGAATTGCTCAGAATGAAATGTCTCTCATGTCCCCTTCGCGTTCAGCGGCTCGATATGAAAACCCTAGTTCTTCGCCTGATTGTCGCCTTACTATGCTAGCCCTCTGCATCAGGCGCACAAGTTGCTGGACAACCTCAGACACTGGAGGACGGAACTCTGGCTCCGGCTGCGCAAACAAATCACATAAAGCATTCTTAGGACATGCTCCTGACAGGAAACACATTGAGCCAATAAAACTGAAGATCTATTGCAAAGCACTAAACGTACCAGAACACAGAGCGCAATTATGTCTGCAAAACGGGAGAGTGATTTAGCTGGGTACATTCCATTTAATGCTGGATCAACCATCTTAGCAAGTGCATCGATATCGTGAAGCTGAGGGGTAGCCCATCTAACAAGAGACTGTTCCGACCGCTCTCTAGAACTGTAATATCCATCCAAAGGTCCTTTCAACTTATTATAGGATGCAATGCACCAGAATCAAAATAGAAGCTAGATGACAATATGGCATACCTGTCCAGTGGTTTCCGCCCTGTCAATAGCTCTAACATCACTACTCCAAAACTGTACACATCACTCTTTACAGTAAAAATTCCTGACATGGCAAACTCTGGGGCACTATATCCAAATGAACCGACCACTTCAGTCGAAACCTGAATAACAAGCCAAGCATAGACGCATAGTTACCCATTGACAAAGAAACATCTACAGGAGCCAAACTAGGCTATACAAAAACAACTTCAGTACTTGTTAACTCTGGTGGTGTGTTACTTACCTGCCTCTCGGTATTGGGTGTCAAGGCAGCAAGCCCACAGTCAGATAAATGTGGATTATGCTCCTCATCAAGTAGGATGTTTGAAGACTTAAAGTTTCTATGAACAACAGATGGCAAGCACACCTCATGCAGGTACCTACAAGAGGTTTGAAAGACATCATATGTGTCTCTACTACCATAACCTTTAGAAAGAACAAAACTGCTGTATGATTCAAGTAACTTACTCTAATGCTCGAGCAGTGCCTAGTGCTATCCTTACACGGATGTTCCATGTAAGCTTCCTGCTCATCTCATCAGAGAAGTGTAGCATATCATGCAGCGTTCCATTTCCAATGTACTCATAAACAAGAAGCCTTTGCCCATGCTCAACACAGTAACCCGCAAGTGGCACAATGTTTGGATGCCTAAGTCGTGACATGCTTGATACAGCCTCAAGGAAATTGTCTTCTTCCTGCAAGGAAAGGGCAGCACTATCTATCTTCTTAACTGCAAGAACCTGCAACCATAACACACAACTCAGCTGCAGTGCACAGCATTACAAAGAAAAAATTTATGGCGAAAGGGATATAAAAATCTCATATATTCTTACATTTGCTGCCTTTAATAGCGAACAAGCAAAAAAAAGGGACCTAGACTTCGTAGGTTGTAACCTGTGTTATCCTATGAACAATGGTAAAAGCAAATAATCTGCTATCTTGGTAATCCTCAAGTTCACAATGCACAAATAATTTTGCACTCCGAATTGGCAAAAATGGAAATAAAGATGATTCAGCCACCGACTAACTTGAAGGTTATGAGTGTTAACAAGAAAGGCACTGTTACAATCCACCCAATGTATAGATCCCATTTAAGACAAGAAGCATATTTTACCTTTCCATTGGGGAAATCAGCCTTGTAAACACGACCAAGTGAGCCCTCGCCTAGATGGGAATCTTGACAGAAGCTATTAGTGGCGACTTGGAGAGCAGCAACGGTATAAGGTGTCGCAGTTATGGGGACCTTTGTCTTTTTCATAGAACCATTTTTACCATAAACCCTCTCAGGAGTCATTTTCTCAGCAGGTGGGAGTTTCATAGTTGCTACAGAGGTATTTTCAAGACTCTGCTCTGGGATTTCCCTGTTAGAAGCTACAAAACCAAAACGCACAGGAGTGGAAATCTGAATTATGACTGACAAGTGTGTAACACAATTGAGCTACAGAATTGCTAAAGATTATCAAATGAGATGATTTTTTTTTTTGGGGGTTCCATTGTTACACTTTCAGAACAGCAAACATAAAATCCCCATTCCATTTAGCTCAAACAGGCCATTAGGTATATTGAGTGCATGCTATCCAAGATTTCGAGTTTTCCACTACTACATTTAGTCTGTCCTAACTAAAAACTAGTGTGAAACTATACCGATCTTGAGGTCAAGGCTATGCATGCAAAGGCTGCAAATGCCACCAAAGTGCCCTGTATTGGAGGTTGCATCATGAATCATAATGCCTTGTCAGCGGAGTCTATGCATGCAAAGGCAGCATACTGATGGTCACCTCTCAATTGTCTTATATGCTTTATCATTACCGACACCTACATTGTGCGGTTTCCAGACCAATCAAACAGTACTCAAGTTCAAGGTTACCTTATAGACTACGGTATCTCAGCTAACTGAAAATAATATAAGATCACACAAGAGAAATACCGCAACAAGAAAACATGCCAGCATAAGAAGAACAAGAGAAGTACCTCTCTCTATGTTTACTGATAGAGGACCTACAAAATCTTTTGATTCGCTGCTGGTATCATCCTTTCTTTTCCGAACACTGCGAATGCATAATACCAAAACAAGTACACAAAAGGCAGCAAGTATTGAGCCAACGACTATCCCCACAAGCGGACCTGTCTGCAGACCTTTCTTCTTGTCACCTTGATCAGTGGGGCTCTCAGAACCTTTTGGAGCATTTCCACTTCCCTGAGGATGGTCAGGACGATTACGTGGCCCTCTGGGGGGTAGTGGCATAAAAGGTGGTGGTGGGGGAACAGGTCCATTGGCGAATGAGTTTCCTCCAAGTCTATGGTTGTGATTGCAACAAGTCATTAGAATGTTTGAACGATGTTTTCCATAGAGAAAGGGCAGTAAAACATTTTTGCACATACTTTAGATCTGGGATGGAGCTGAATTCCTGTGGTATCCAGCCACTGAAATTGTTGTTTGCAATGTTTCTGTTTTAAAAAATATTAGTTAGCATTTTATCAAGCAAGCAGCAATAGCAGTAAAATTATTGCCTGAAAAGTCACTTACAGTGTAGTAAGCCTTAGACCACTGAGCACATTGACAGAGCCTGTCAATTGATTGCTTTGCATATAACTGCAAAATGGGTTAGAAACTTAGAACGCAGCAACCAGAGCTGGAAAGTTAAGCACGAAAGTTCAAAATTTTCTTTTAAGAAAATTACTGAATACTTACAGACTAGAAAGATTTGACAGAGAGCCAAGAGAATTGGGAAGATCCCCTGTCAATTTGTTGAAAGATACATCTCTGCCAAGGAGTATAAATAGCATAAGATGGATCTATGAAACCATGGGAGGAGTATGTAAGTCAGTATCAATTAAAAGGTAACATTTTATGGCCATTACACAAAGGGTACAACTGCATGTGAAAACTCAAAATATATAACAAGTTTTGACACCGCTCTTTCTAAATTTAATCCTCAGCTGTGGGAAGAGATGCTTAGCTTGCACTGGAAGTATCATACTTCAGGGGGCTAATAGTTCTCAGGCACTCCTCTAAAAAATAATCAAGATTATGAAACAGTGTTTACTAATTTGAGGGGGAAAATACTCGAAGCAGATTTTATAGCATACTAATAGTATGAAACAACACAAAAATCCGATTCCAAGCATCATGCTGGTTGGTCCTTTCCTTTCCATGTCTGATGGAGATGACAGCATTTGGATTAGTCAGTAGAAACACAACTAATGAATTTCTAGTTTTCTACATCTTACTTCACCATATGATGGAGATGACAGCATTTGGATTAGTCGGTAGAAACACAACTAATAACGATTTTCTACATCTTACTCCACCATATGAACTGTCAAGCAGGCAAGCATTTTATGGAATTTCACATTAGGCATTATAAGAATAAAATTTGGACTACATGGTTTCCAAAAGTCATAAAGGTCATGTTGCAGAAAAGGTATCCCAAGCAGGGTTAAAAAAACCGGTACCGGCGCAATTGCCGGCCGGCGGCCGGTACCGGTAGCCGGTTACCGGTTTTTCCCGGTTGAATTTCGTTAAATTTTGCTTAAAAATCAATCGAAATTCGAAATTCGAAATTTGAATTTGCAAACTCCGGAAAAACCGGCCGGGATTTCAAATCCCGGCCCCCACCGGTAAACCGGTTACCGGCCGGTATTTCAATCCATGATCCCAAGTGCATGAATAGCAAAACTGCCTAATCACATAAAATCCAATTTAAGGTTTGGAAATAAAGAACAAAGTTTCAAGATGCCTTACAACTCTGAAAGTGAATTGAGGCTTCCAAATAGACCACCCATTTGCTGAGACAGTGAATTGTGGCTGAGATTGCTGCATAGAAATGTTGACTGCAATCACATTTTGCCAGCAAAATTTAACGCTAACACATTAATACTTGTGCATACAAAACGTAGAAAAGTTGTGATAGGCATAAGCTTACAGGTACTCAAGTGAAACCATGTTGGATATAGAGTATGGAAGATTGCCAGAGAAATTGTTGGTTGCCAGATTCCTGCATCGCCGTTTAGAGTGAAACTACAAACAACAATAACTACAGAACAAATTATACTGGGTGGGACACATACAAATATGTGAGATTCAGTGGCAGCTGGTAGGGTATTGAACCATGCAAGTTGTTGTTGCTCAAATCCCTGCGAGTAATGAAATGGGAGATCAAAATAATGCATAAAACATGATAAGAGTAGCCAAGTTGTGAGCTCTCACAATGTTTTCAGTGAGAATAGATTGGAGAGTTGGTATCCCAAAGTACCATCCAGCCCCGTCCCAGGAAGCTTACTATAGAATATGAGAGACGAACAATGAGTGTGAGTAGTTTCATTTCAGGAATTTCCATAGTCACACAAGTAAATAAAGGACACAAAATTAAGGATCATGTATGCTCCAAAGTGAACTTTCTGTTTTTTCCACACTATTATTAACAATCTTGGTACCAGGAGTCAAGACACAAATGAACAAAATTGCCAGGACTGGAGCGAGCGAAATAGGAACAACCATGAAAAACAGCAGTCACTTTCCACAGCATGGAAAACAAGGGTTTTTCCCTCTCTTTTTTTATGCTGGTGGATGATTTTGGGAAATCCTACAACTATATCAGACATCAATTAAGATTGTGGCATCACAGCAGGTGCTTCCCAAATACTACACATCTCTATAACTTCCATAAACTTCGAATGTAGTAAAAATCAAACATCAGTCAACAAAGCAGTCGTCATCTCCGTAAAAAACTAAACAAACAATCAATCGCTACAGCCATGCGAGGATCTTTACATTCCAGTGACGCCTGAGCCGGAGCAGAAGATGCCCTGCCACGCCGCGCCGCAGGGGTCGCCGCCGCCGGCCGACCAGCCAGCCAGCTGCGACGGGCTGCTCCAGGAGGTGTAGAGATTCCCCAGAGCCGCAGCTGCAAGAACAGGAGCATCAATCACACACAAGAAAAGGAAAGGAAATCATAACATTCCAAGAAACGGAAACCAAGAACCCGGAATCGGGAGTGCGGAGCCGGCCTAAGGTTATTACCGTCGGAGGAGTCTGTGGTGGCTCCCGCCGGGGCCGCCACGAGGGCAAGAAGAAGGCCGGCCATTGCGGCGACCAGTGCCGCCATTCTTGGCCCCCCACTCCTCCCCAACACCGATTCCTACTCCCTTTCTTGTTTCTTTCCTCGCCCCCAACAAAAACACGAGTTTGTAGGGCTTCTTGGTTGCTTCTCCCCTAGGACACGGCCACGGCCCACGGGGATCACCATGGGCGTGGCCAATGGGCTACGCTTCTTCTCTCTCCTCCTCCTCCCACTCACTCAATCTACCAACGACAGCTATTGTGCGCGGCGAAACAGCTAAAAAGAAAGGAGAGAAAAATGCCGGATGCCAAGCTTGCTTCCGGCAGGAGATTTGGGTGCGGCATGGTACCGTTGTGTCGATAAAGATTTTAAATTTCTCTCTCCTCTCCTCTCCTCTCCTCTCCTCTCCCTCGTGCCTTAAATTTTGTTGGGTTTTGGGTAGTTCTTGGCTTCTCTCTCCTACTCTTGAAGTGCTTTTGATTTGATTAATAACGGGGGAATAATGGGAGCAGGTGATTGTGAAAGGTGAGGTGATGCTGCAGAAGGTAGGAACTAGGAAGGAGGAAGCAAAGCTGGTGCTTTCGTTGATGGTATGAAAATTTAATAGTTCAATGGCTTTTGCTTGTGTTTAACTGAGGGCTCCTAACCAGAGGTGAATACGGATCGGATAGAGATGGATAATGATTCTGTTATATTTTTTTGGATTTAGATACGAATATGAATACAAATACAAATATAAATACAGAGCAAATACGAATTGAAACGAATACGGTTGCGGATATTTTTCGGAACATAAAAACTCCTTAAATTGTATGTTAGAAATAAACGAAAACATATAACTAGTTTATTTGATGTAAATATTCATGAATTGTTCATATTTTCAGCAACTACACATAACATTGGCACTAGCAAGCTGCATTAACTAGTTCATCACAAACATAACACTTAGTTTAACATATGTAATTTATAAGTCATAACTCACAAAGGCAAAAGTCATCACACATTCACACTTAGTTCATTACATACATAAAACTTAGTTTACACTAACATTGATCAGGCTGTATGGTTAATTTATATACAAATGATTGTAGCATCCCAAAGTATGTTACCAAAAATAATATTAATAAAGTTATTATTTTATTGGATTTTTTGAGATTTAAAAGAGTTTTCTTGGTTAAAAAGAAAAAAAAGATAAAGTCAATAATTTAATTTCCTAGTTTTGAATGTCAAAAATAAAATTTAGTGAGATTTCTTGGATTTTATTTGAATTAAAGTGAAAATGAAAAAATAATTAATTTCTTGAATTTCTGGATTAAAAAAGGTTTATCCTATTTTTCAAAATTTAAAATAATTTATGTGCAAAAATAAAAACCAACTTTAACTTGGAATTAATTTTATTAAGTTCAAAAAAATTCAAAGAATTTTTTTTGATTTTTTCTAGAATTTTTTTTAACTCTATTTGCTATTTTCTAAAAGGCTATTTGATTTGTTGCATTTTCTGAAATTCGAAAATCAATTAAAATCAATTTTTCTCTTTTGGGCCGAAATCTGGATATCTGAACTTGGTCTTATCCGGATAATCCGTATCCGTATCTGCCGGATAGCATGCCTATCGTATTCGTTTCCGTTTACGATAAAAAAATCCGAATTCGTTTCCGATCCAAAAATTATATGAGAAAAATCCGATATGAGACAATCCAAATTTGTTTTTGTCTAAATCGGTCGGAAACTATCTGATCCGTTTTCATCCCTACTCCTAACTCAGGGCTCCTAACTCAAGTGATTCCTCCTCTCCTTTCCCTTCCCTTCTAAGTACTCAGCTTTGTTTAGTTCCAACTTCCAATCCTCTTTGACTCCAGCTCTATTCCTTATACCTTATTGTTGGATGCAATTAGGTGGGCACCTTTGTTTTATATACAAATGTTGTTGTATAATCTGATGTAATTAATGTAACTTTTTATTACAATATTTTCAAATAATTATTGCAACAAGCTTACGATACTAAGGGGGAAAAAGAGTTGATGCATCCGATTTTTAGTATTGACCTATCTTTTCAGCCGTTTCATCATGCCATGAATAGCTAAACATTGAGGTAGGGGATAGTTCTTGGATTGAATCGCTCTTTGTTGTGTATAAGTTGAGAGCAATGCAAGAAACACAGATCTGTCGGTCTCGAAGAAAAACAATCTGCCAAGTTACAATTATAGGTGTATACAATATGATATAAACGGAACATATGTAATAAAAAAAAAGGTTTTGCTGTTTGTAAGTTGTGTGTGTCTGTGTTTTTCTTAATTAAGTTCAAGCCATTTTCCATAGCCATTGGATTTATATGGAGATTGATGTACCGTAGGATTGGATGTTGATCCATGGATAAAAAATGTGATTTATGCTTAAGAAAAAATTTAGTCACCTTACAATTAAACAACCACATTTAAAAAAAGTAGACATGCAAAGGTAACTTAATTTGTAGTCTTTTTTGTTGAAGAATGTGGATGAGCTACCGAGTGATAAGCATTGTGCTTAAAAATGATAAACATCTTGTTAATAAAAAAGTAGTTTGTTAAATCAGCTCTAAAAAAACTTACTATGCTACCTCAGCTTATTATCTGGCTGAGATTGATGTACATGCTGAAGACATTTGTCTCCTTCTAAATTCCAAACTTTGTTTGGTAGAGCATGCCGAATTCAAGTTGGGTGCTGACGATTGAGTGATTGACCAAGCATTTGAGTAATTGAGTTGCCCGTTAGCACTCACTAGACACTAGTACTCCTACAAGCTTAGTCTTTGTTATTTTATTTTAATTTTCAATCTATAGGTGTGGTGGACCTAATTAACTATGTCATCAAGAACATGAGTACTAAACTACTAATGAATGCATGTGGCGAGTTGAAAAAAATACACTAGATGCCATCATTTTTTTGTTTAATTTAACTGTATTTAAGATGTGGCAGGAGGATGCCATGCTAGTTAATTTGTGAAGTAGTAATAAACTTGTAGTACAAAAAATCTTAACATGTCCTCTCCAACGATTAATTGGATCGGTATTTGCAGTTCCTGACGAACGAAAATGGCTGTTTGACAGCTCGAAAGGGAAAAAATAAAAGCAACCGCGCAAGTCAATGAAATAGTAGTATTATTGTTAGTGAACCATTTTTAAGTCGTTGCAAAACATGGTAAGATTGAGTGGAAAACAATTGATTCAATGATTGACATCTTGATAATTGTGTCATCTATAAGCGAAGAAAGAAGGCGAAAAAAAGATTATATTCAACTGTTTGGTAGAATGTTGGGAAGCCCTTGCTAAGTCAAATTCAGCCGGATTCGAATTTTTCAGCGATGGAAGAAGAGAACATGACAATGCTAGGCAGCAGATAGAAAGGAAAGTCGGCAGCTGTAGCTAGACCAACTGGCATGACATCTACCATCTAGTAGTAGTACGACCTCATGAACATCGGAGCCAGGCCAGTTCCTGCCAGTTTTCTGATCCCCAAGTCCAAGAAGATCATTGTACTCGCCCATTCGATCACCAAAGCAAACAACAAACAACAACAACAACAACAACAACAACATTCAGCTCGGCCAAATTTAAAACCTGAATTAATCCTGAAGCAATTAACCACATCATGCACGGCATGTGACAATGTTGCATGCACCATGATCTGTTGGCCCTGTGACTTGTGCAATACTACTACACATTTACAGCCTTTCATCAGCCTTTGTTGTCGAGCTCCCATGCCTTTCTGCTCGTGCATTCCCAGTCCAGACTGGAGAGGCTAACTCCTATGCAGTTGCAGCCTTCATTATTACTCCTTATTCTGCATGGTTTGGACTATGCATGATTCAGAGTCTAATTAACACATATTCTGCACGGTTTGGACTATGCATGATTCAGAATCTCTGGCTAGATTAACACATTTTTGAATTATAATAGCAAAAATAGCATCCGCTCGTAAAAATTTGCAAAAATGGCATAGCGATAGGCATCTTCCACCATCCACATGCGTGGCAGTCACCTTCAGCGATCCCCGTGCGCGCTAGGCACCTGTCACGCCCCCAGTCTGTAGTAGGAACGTGCCTGCCCACGTTGCCTACGTGCGTATACCATCCTGTCGCACACAGGAATTGCAGAAGGTACCCTGCCGTGCACGGGTATTACAGAAGGTGGCTTCTACAGGCTGAGAGCGCGGTAGGGAACACGTGCCGCTTGCCTAACCTGCCGTGCACGGGGATCACGGAAGGTGGCTTTTGCGAACTGAGAGCGCGGTAGGGAACACGTGCCGCTTGCCTAACCTGCAGCGGTGTCATTTTTGTTATTTCGGATGCGAGGGGTTAGATTTGCTATTTGGTTTGAAAAGTGGCCAAATGAGCTA
Source organism: Hsuehochloa calcarea (assembly GCA_036346395.1). NCBI lineage: Eukaryota > Viridiplantae > Streptophyta > Magnoliopsida > Poales > Poaceae > Hsuehochloa > Hsuehochloa calcarea. Next base: position 9,131,421 of record CM070596.1, on the reverse strand, counting down.
AAAACTCGCATGATTCATCCATCCAGATGGGGCCTGGCCTGATGTGATGATCTCCATGCATCTAGCTTACTCACCTACAAAACTTGAACCCAAAATCATTGCAGTTTGAAGCCGAGAAAAGGAATACAAGATGGCTCAATGGTTCATGGCTTCTTGCAGCTGTTCACCTTCACCTACCTGTGGTTGGACCAGCAGGTTCGTTCAGCGAATTATTCTGAGTTCCTGTTCAGTACTTCAGTCCAGTTTGGAAAAATAAAAAGCCAATGCATGATGAGATCACATGGTAATTGGGGTGAGTGGATCCAGTCAGCTGGCAGCAACATGCATGCAACTAGCTAGGATGCAAATGCTGTCCTGGTCCCTTGTAATAACCTGATCCAATGATCAAACCATGGCACCTTGTTTGTACCATGCATCCTGGAGCGTTCTGAACCCATGGTGTGCTCACTATACAGTGTTCACATGTTCAGTGTTGGTCAATTTCTACAGAAATGCATGGCAATCTCTCCAAGAGGATCTGATCTGACACACCAGATCCAAGGAAAAACTGAATATTGTGCTACAATTTACTCCCCCCCCACCCTCAGAAATATATGACATTTTAGAAAGCTTGCGGTCAAACTTCTCTAATTTTGACTAATAATATATGAAAAACTATTTAAATTGATCGTGAAAGAATAATATCATTAGATTTGTAATGGATAAATATTATTTTTATAATATAATAATTTTGCAATTTTCCACTAACATAATCAATAAAAAGTAATGATCAAAGCCGTTATATATTATTAAACAGAGGGAACATGTGTTTCTCCATCCTTGCCAACATTTGTCCTTCACAGCTAGCAACGGTGATACTGCGGTAAGAACAAGGCCTTTTACAAATTTTGTGAAATGGCATTTGCCTGAACAAATTTAGAAGTTGGTTGTCTGGTTGCAATCAGTGTCGCGCCATTTTGCTTTCGATCTTCTCGGTACAAAAACTGGTTCAAAGTGGTAGTATCCCTCTGCTGTCTGCGGCAACATGGTGACAGACATTGCATTGCAGCACTAAGAACAGGAGGACAATGTACTGCAGCCTTTGTACCCCCACTAGTATTTGCACTTACTAATCAAGGAGATGCCAACAAAATAAAAAGGAAAAAAATGTTTCACATGATTTATAAGGATCATTTATTTGACAAATGTACAGTAAAAGTGGTATCGACGAGTACGTGAGTCAATCTACAGCGTTGATTTCTGATCGAATGATGGTCGCGGATAGTTAGTTACTCTAGAACCCCCCCCAAAAAAAAAGATATGTCCATTTCTTCCACTAGTCTGGAATTAGGCTGACCATTTATTTCGGCCCAGCCCAGCCTAGAAACAAGTCACCATGATAATTACAAACCAAACATCAACGTTAGACATGTCTGAGAGACTAATGGGCCTGATATGTGCTGTGGGCTTCGAATGTTACTGCATCTAAACAAAATTGTACTAAAAAAGATCCTCTAGTACTATTGTCCAAGTCTTATAGAGCTAGGTTTTTCTGGACTTACTTGCATTTTTTTTAAGTACAAAGCGGATGTACATACTCAACATATCACTCAGACCACCCCCACGGACACCATCGATGCTTTCCTAATGAATGTGCATACGTATACGTATATGTACTCTTAAAATCGATGAACACCATCGTTAAGTTTGGAACTTGAACACCGGTGGGTTACGTGTACACCCTCTCGTCTAGCTATCTAGTCCCAGGTCAGCTTTCCACTTGCTTGCGTTTTAGCATTAGGTCAATCACGGGAGGACAAGGCTTGCACATTCTTTTTCCATGTCTCCATCCATGTTTCTTGCAGTAAACCATATAAACACCTCAATCTACATCGAATTCATATTGACCCATACACTAGGCATAATCGGAGACGTGAATTATTGGGTATGTACATGAAAGCCGAGTCCATGATGGGATACTGGGTTGCAATGATAGGGTAGTCTGGGTGTGTGGCACTGCTTTCCAGTCGTGTGGAGCAGTCTCCCCATCCCTTTTGTTCTAGTGGTGGACATCTGCAACTGCAAAAGATTAAAGATGGTGTATGGCGAGTGTTGTGTGTGTACGTGTATATCTCGTAGCTTTGCCCGTGAAGTGTCAACCTCGTATCAACGTCTAGCAACACGAGCGCGCACACACACCGCACATGTACACAACACGCGCGCGCACACTCTTAGCGCATCACTAGGAAGACGGAGGCTAGGAATAATCCACGACCTTACCAAATTTTCACTGAAATGCATTTGCATTTACGTAAAGGTAACTATTAGGATTTGAACTCTGGTGGGCGGAGTCATACACCCATAACTCCACTGCCCTACTAAGAGGTAGTTCCCAATTGGTAACTTCATTTGATGGATTGTAAATATAACCTATTTTGGACAATGGCACAATATCTAATGTATACCACTTTGACCGGTGATTTCTTATCATAATATGTCGTTACAAATATAAAATAACTATATGTTACATATGAAAATATGTTTTACGATGTATTCAAACCTAGAAATATTTTACCAACATGGATTCTAAAAACGAACTTAATGGTTATTAACTCACACTACTACAAAAGAGTCTATAGCAGACGGCCCATCATAGACGGTTCCTAAGGAACCGTGCGTGTTGGGCCGATGCGGGCTTTGTTTTAGCTAGCTGGCCTATCACGACGGTTATATTTCGTAACCGTGCTGTGATAATCAATTATCTGAGCGGTTACGAAATCAAATAGAATGCAGTGATGTTACACGCACGGTTCTATTTAAGAACCGTGCGCGATATCACAAACGGTTCTTAAATAGAACCGTGCAGCGATTTCTGTGCTTCATATAAATTGAGCCGAGATATCCTCACCGCATCAAGGCTGTGTCTACCGCTCCAGCGCTATTTCCTGCGCCTAGCTCCTCAACTGCGTTGTGTCTACCGCTCCAGCGCCACTTCCTGCCCTAGCTCCTCCAACCTGTGCCACTTCCCTGCCCTAGCTCCTCACTGCGCTGTGTCTACCACTCCAGCGCCACTTCCCCGCCCTAGCTCCTCCAACTGCGGCTCCTCCTCTAATCTTGGTATGAGCACATGATCGATCTTGCCGTCAATGTTGGAATAAATAATATTAGCCCCGCAAATCTTAGTTTTGAATAATGATTTCCTTATAACTAATGAACTAAAATTTAACTTAGGAGTGGTAACTTAATAAAATTGAATTAGGTCTAATAATCACTAAAATTTGAGTTAGGATAATTAATTGGCTTAAAAAATAAAATTTACACAGGTTCACGAAGACGGTGGGGTTTGGGGTCAAGCAATATTGCATTTGCGGTTCCGGTATTTTAGGTTAATAAGTGTTGTATGAGATGATGCCTATATTTGGGTTGCATGATTGTTCAATTGAGATAGATATCGATTGTCGAGAGGTAGGGATCATGGTTGTGGCCGTAGGCATGGCTACGCTATGCCACCGCGTGTGGTACTTAACTAGTGAAGACTTTTCTTTCAATAACCTTAGATGCAAATGTTGGAGAATGAGTTTATATTGCACATTTTCGTTTGCTATAAATTAATCGCTAATCAATTTGACACTAATTTGTTACATGCGTAGTGTAGATGGATCGGCTGGATGTACGGTGTGAACCGTGTGAGTCAAGATTACATTAATGGCGTGGTTGCTTTTAGAAGAGCATTGGCGGGATATGTTGAAGAAGGGATAAATTTTATGTCTTGTCAGGTGCATTGATTGCGTAATCTGAAGATGTTTAACAACGCGGCGCAGATCGAAGCGCTTGATTGAAGGGTTTCAAAAAGGGTATACATGTTGGACCGATCCACGGTGAAGAGTAGATTATACGAAGTTAATAATGGCGACATCGCAGGAAGTCAACGATTTGCGGATGTGGTGTGCTTTTGATGAGGATAGGGGCACGATGACAACTGGATCGGATGCTACGCGATGCGAAGAGAACTACTGATGAGAGAGAGTTTTGTAAATTCGAGGGCTTAAGGGAGGACTCGGTGAGACCTTTGTTCCTGGCCGCAAGCGGAATACACAAGGTTGTCAACCGTGCTTGAACTGCTGAAATTGAAGGCAAGCAATAGTTGGTCCGATAAGAGTTTCACGGCGTTGTTAGGTCTCCTAGCGGACATCCTTCCGAGAGAAGCGTGTTGCCCAAAGCACCACCTATCAAGCAAAGAAGGTTATTTGCCCATTGGGAATGGAAGTAGAAAGAATACATGCATGTCCGAACGATTGTATCCTCTACCGTAAAGAGTATGCGGACATGCATTATTATCCGTGTGCAAAGCATTCCGATACAAGCGTCAAAATATCGCTAAGGTGAAGCAAGGACCTCTGCTAAGATGTTGTGGTATCGCCTATAATCCCACGTTTGAAAGCGTTTATTTGCGAACCCAAAGGAGGCAAGATTGCTGCGTTGGCACTCGGAGGAGCGTAAGAGAGATGGAAAGCTAAGACACCTGCTGATTACGCGGTGGAGAAACTTGATCGGAGCTTGAAGAGTTCGGTGCGGAGCAGGAACATAAGGTTAGGGTTGAGTACGGATGGAATGAATCCTTTCGGTAACATGAGCGTGAGACATAGCACTGGCCGTGAATCTATGTATGTATAACCTTCCTCCTTGGCTCTGTATGAAGCGGAAGTACATTTTGATGTCACTACTTATCCAAGGGCGAAGCAACACAGGAATGATATTGATGTGTAACTAGCACCATTCTTTGGAAGATCTTGTGACCTTTGTGGAGCGAAGGAGTGCAGGTATGGGATGCGTACAAGCGAGAGAACTTCACTTCGCGCCATGTTGTTACGCACCATCAATGATTTTCCTGCCCTTGGTAACCTGTCAGGCTTCAATACAAAAGGAGCCAAAGCCTGTCCGTACTGCTTAGATGCTACGGAGAGTGTATGGCTGAACAACTCGCGCAAAACTGTGTATATGCGTCACCGTAGGTTCCTTCCGAGGAGTCACCCATACCGCAAGATGAAGAAACAATTCGACGGAAATAAGGAAGAGGTTCGACTTCAAGGGCTTTTAGTGGGAAAGAGGTCTATGATATGGTTAAGGATATCGATGTTGTGCTTGGGAAGGGCGTAAATTAAGAACCCGTGAGAAGAACATCCGGAAGAAGCGGTCAATTTTTGGGACTTGCCTTATTGGGAGTACTTAGAAGTTCGCCATCTGCATCGACGTTATGCGAGAGAAGAATGTATGTGATAGCTTGATTGGTCTCTTCTTTGAACATTAGTGGCAAAACAAAGGATGGTGTTAACACACGGCGTGACTTGGTCGATATGAACATAAGGACCGAGTTAGCACCGAAAGAGACCGATCTGGAGACGAACGTACCTTCCCCGACTTGCTACACTCTGTCCAAGGCGAGAGAAATGAAGCGTGCGAGCTTGCGGTGTGAATGTCCGTCTGGTTACTCCGCTAACATTAAGAAACTTGTTTCTATGCAAGATTTGAAATTAATTGGTATGAAGTCGCATGATTGTCGTGTCTTGATGACACAAATGCTTCTGTTGCAATTAGGAGTATCTTGCGAACAAGGTCCAGTGGCAATCTTGAGGTCGTGTTATTTCTTCAACTCAATTGCTCGAGAAGGTCATCGATCCCCAAGGACTAGATGCTCTGCAGCCGAGGTAGTGGCGACTCTGTGTCATCTTGAGATGTATTTCCCTCCGTCATTTTTCGATATCATGGTCCATCTCATTGTTCACCTTGTGAAAGAGATAAAGATATGCGACCTGTGTTTCTCGTCATATGTACCCGTTCGAGAGGTACATGGGAATTCTCAAGTCCTACGTGACGGAATCGATCTCGGCCAGGAGGCGATATCATCGAAGGTTATGCAGCGGAAGAGGTAATTGAGTTCTGCGTCGACTACATGGCTCAGGTGGATCCGATTGGTGTGCCTCTATCTCGTCATGAGGGGAGACTAGATGGTATCGGGACCATCGGAAGGAAATCAATCACTCCCGATCTGGATACGTACGCTCAAGCCCATTTCACGGTCTCGCAACACATGACCCAAGTGTCCCGTACATCGACGAGCACAAAGACATGGTACATGTGAGAATCCGGACCGGTCGGAGGTTTGGATCACGAGAGAGCACAACCGTCGGTTCAATGAATGGTTAAAGGCGCGAATCACTCGGAGGTCATCAAGTGATGATACACTGCTATGGTTGGCAAGAGGGCCACAGTTTACAATTATCACATGACAAGAATACGACATAAATGGGTACACATTTTATCGGCACTCGGGATAGGAAGAGCACGGTCTGAGAACAACGGTGTCGCATAGATGCATTCGATGCCGATGTAAATTTGAGGAGCTCGTACTATGGGCAAATAGAGGAGATATGGGAGATCGACTCGTGATTTTCAAGATCCCCTATTTGGTGCCGTTGGGTCCATCTCCACAGGTGAAGGTCGACAAGTGCGGCGTCACTACCGTGGACCTCGAGCGTGTCGGATACAAAGGCGAACCATTCGATCTTGGCTAACCAAGTTGTTCAAGTCTTCTATGTAACCGACCGGCAAATAAGAAGCGCCACGTAGTTCTTCATGGAAAAGGAGGATTGTCGGAGTTGAGAATGTAGTGGGCGAGGAAGAATACAATCAATTTGACGAGTTGCCACCTTTCGGAGACGGCATCGGGCTCGAGGAAGAACCCGGTGAGGAAGCTAGCTATATCGCGTCGATCATCATGAAGGGCTGTATTTTAATTAAGAATTTAATTACTCCATTGTAATTAATTTATTTATTCCATTGTCATGTGTTAATGTGTTATGGACTTGTGATCTTTAATATTGATGTCAATGTGGATATTCATGGTAATGTTGAGTTGAATTAGATATGAACTTTTGAACTCAAACTTGTCATCATCTTGCTTATCCAACAGTTCATACATCTTTGTTGTGATATGCACACATCACGAGCGGTTCTAAGATAGAAGCAAATGCGTGATGGTGCACATCCTGAGCAGTTCTAAGATAGAACCGTGCGTGATATACACACATCACGAGCGGTTCTATATTAGAACCGTCGTGATGTGTGCATATCACGACGGCTCTATCTTAGAACCGCTGTGATGATGCACACCATCACGAGCGGTTCTATATTAGAACCGCTCGTGATATTAATATCACAGACGGTTCTACGAAAGAACCGTCTGTGATGTTATTTTTATAAGGCCGGGACCGCTAGGGTTTTGCTCTTACTCTTCACCTCTCACGCGCCCCTTATTTGTCCGTGCATTGCTCGCCTCCGGTTCCTCGGTCTTTGCTCCTGCGCCTCGGCCCGCCTCGGTCCGCCTCGGCCCGCTGCGTCGCCTCCACTTGCCTCGGCCGCCTCGGCCGTTCGCTCGCTCCGGCCCGGCTCGGTGCCTCTGCTGCGCCGACCTCGCTCGCTTCTGCCCGGCACCGCCGGCGTCGCCTCTACTCCACCGGCTCGCCCTCGGTGCTCTGCCCGATCCCCTACCGTGGTACTCCTAAATCTACCTTCTTTTAAGTTTCGAACTAAAAACAAATTACGGTATTCTGACCTACTTGGTAGTGTTGTGTTGGTTCTGACAAGTTCATCATTTTTCTTTATTAGCAAATTGTACAAAATCATCGGTTTTGTTATATACATTAAATATTGCATGGTGCAGTTTAGTGGCAATCAACCACGCATACTTGTCATGTACTTTGCTCATGGATGGAAATGTTGTCATAGAGGTCGAGACCAAAGCTGTCTTTGCAATAGAAACACTGAAGCCAAATATCCCAAGTCTAAGTGCAAGATAGGCGGCTTACCACTCCAAGTCCAAGCAACGAGTATGTTGTCAAGCCAAATCCAAACAAAGCATCCTTGAAAGCACCTGTTGAACATATCGGGGAACTTTAGACTTTGCAAATTATATACATTAAATATTACTTAGATGAGCATCTTTAAGTAAACCATATCCCCCACGCAAATTGTCTCTCTAGTCTCTTCAAATCCATACTTTTTCATCCTTTCTTGAGCTTGGTGCAAACTCTCCGCATTAATATTACTTTGTTTGCTTCATTAGCTTCTTTGTTGTATGGATATGATAACATCATTGTTGCAAGCGTGTGTGCTAGCTAGTTTTGGTGAGAATTAGACTTTAAATTATACTCCTTTAAGCGTAACTTAATCCGAAATATCATTTTCTCATAACCCAACATAGCGACAAGCTTCTTGTTGTGAACACCTTTGTTTTTGGTTTTGCAAATCAAAAAGCTAGTTTCAATTCAAACTAAAATTTGATTTTAGTGTTAGCAAATGTTAAGTGATAAGTTAGACTTGTAGTTGTACTTATCTAGTGTAGCTCCATCAAGTATACCATTTTGTGATAGTCTATTGGAGCATTAAATCTTTTATCTTTAATCATCTGTTTGGTTTGAGGATGTAATCTCTAAGTCGATCAAGCTGAAATCTGTTCTTGAGTGTTATCTAATGATTAATGATGAGTTAAACTTTAACTACTACTCATCTAGCTATAACCTCATTAGAAATGTTCATTTATCATGGTTTAGTGAATCAACAAGTATTCATTCTCTAATCTGTCCGATTTGGTTTTGGTTACAAATCGATCATCGTAGCCATGTCAATTGAGTTGTTGTGTCATAGAGGTTGCGATCAATCGTTATTCATCTGTTTGAATTGTCATAGAGGTGAGAATTTTAGTTTATAAGCTGTTGTATTTCATTTCATTCACTTTTACGCATATATTAAGAAAAATCTCTCTTGTAGTTGTCGGTTCTTGATCAACATTTTACTATGTTTTCTTAATAAACATCGATCTGATCTAGTTGGTAGCGTGGTTGTGTTTTCTTAATTAATTTTATCATCGAAACTTGAGGTATAGTAGAATGATGAAAACCTATGGAAGTAAGGCGGTGCCGATTTACTAGGTTGGCCTAGGTATCATGGGTATCCGGTGCCGACTAATGCAGGTTAGCCTAGGTGACTTGAAAAACCAAGATGCCGGTTAACCTAGGTTGGTGTGGGTAGTCTCGATACTTAGGGTGCCGACTAACTGGTAAACACGAGAACCGTGATGATTCTTATGGTACACCGACGGCAATTTATTTTATTTTACTCGAGATGGCAAACGTTGATTATATTTATTTATATTTTTGTGCAATTTCCCATATATTATATACTATGTAATAATTGCGTCGTAACTTATATAGATAGCAAGTAAGCGAGATGGCAGAGGCACCGTCTTCGCGCCGTCATCGGCGTCGCCAAATGCGTCTGGATCTCCGATCAAGGTGGTACGCGGAGAAGGCGAGGAATATCCAAATTGCCCTCGGGCGCATGACGATCACGGAGGTCGATGGCGTCGGGATCCCGCCGAGTCCCAAGAAAGCGGTGCGAGATTTCGGACCGTCTGCGGGGTACTTGTAAGAGGCAGGTCCCCATAACCACGCCAACACGGAAGTGTCGGCGGATGTCTGAGAGACCGGTTGTGGGTGAGCTTTACGCCTCGTTCACTTTCCTGAAGCGGACCGGACACGTGTGCGATGGCGCGCGCTTTCGCGATGTGCCGCGCGTGGAGGACCTTCAAGAGCACGCTTGTCATGCGGTTTGTGAACACCGGTGGACGCCCTTCACGAAGTATCCTTTCTTGTCGCGGGATACATGGGATGCCTTCGTGCGAGATGAAGGCGACGACCAATTTCAGGAGCAAAGTGCGGCGCCTGAGCTCTCGGGCCCAAAACACTCACCCCACAAACTTCGGCATCACTGGTGCGCGGGTAAAGCCACGAAGTGGGCGGCGGAGGGCGAGACCATTGCCCGACCGTTTCTTTGGGATCTCGGACAAGCGCGCTCGAGCACAGTTAAGAGCGAGGGCATCACCACGTCTTGGGCGACATCTCTTTCGCAAACCAGGCAGACGAGGCAGTGTCCCAAACGCTGGTAAATATGTCGAACCACTTAGTTGTTAATAAGTCCATAACTTCATGGTGTCTATAATAACATGATGTCCTCTTGCAGGAAGCATTGACTTCCGCATCTTCCCAAGGTTCCTCGAAGTGGGCGGGGAGAAGGATGTACTATCTACGTACGGGAAACAAGGAGCACCGGGTCGCACGCGAGGCGTTGGGGTTTCACGTACCTTGGAGGATGGATTCCCACATGACTCCGCCACATATAGGAGTAGGAAGAGATCCAAGGACCAACACGACGCTCGGTTGGAACATGTCATTATTGAAAAATTTCAAGGACAAATAACAAGTTTACAGAACCAAGTAAATGAACTCATGAGGGCGCAAGCCACCCCTATTAATTTGGGAGCAAGTCCTCCTCAACATCGAGATGGCGTCGCGTCCACACATAATCTGGACATGATGGCGTGCAATTACCGATCGGCGACATCGAGGTAATGTACATCTCGGAATGCTCCAAATATAGACATATAGGGCGCCTTAGCTAATTGTGTACCGTTTTGTAGGAGCCGACGCCCGCAAGCTCAAGTGAGGATGGTTGGGTCGATTGCTATTGAGATCGGGCGGGGTATGGTGTATCCATACCGGGAAGAAGCGATGCGACACGGTGCCCGGTGGCGCGAGATTACGCCGAGTGCGGTGGACATGGTACATGACAATTTCATGGCCATCGTGGAAATTCCCGAACGAAGAAATCACAACACTAGGGCATGCCGTGCACACTTTTATCCGATGGCCCAAGAAGGACATCGCCATACGACCTGCGGATGAAGCGATATCGTCACGACGCTTTGCCTCTCCAATAGGACCCTCGATGAGTCCGCCCCAGCCTTCGCTTCAGAAGCCCGCCTCATCGGTTCCCGTCAAGAAGACGCCGAAGGGACAAGACAAGCGTGTCACCATATCAGTCCCTGAGTCATCTCCAGAGAAGACGTACCGCAGGCGTCTCATTACGGGCAAATCGATATCGAAGAAGATTCAAGCGCCGCCAAGCCGGACAATACTCCCTTGGATATCCGTTGGTCTCTGACAAAGAACTAACCGACTCGGGACTAGCTTGTCAATCTTTGCATGAGTGGTACATGCGCAAGACCCAAGAGGAGGGGAGCCATACTGGAATCAGCGTCAAATACGGGAGCGAGCATTTTCATCACGAGGCGGGCCACTTCGTCGTGGGCTTCGAGGACTTATTCGACCTATACAACCTAAGCGCCTCGGCGCCTCACTTCTATGATGTTGGACCTTTGTAAGTGTGTACAATCAATTTCTACACTCACGTGATAGCGATAAATATCACAACTCATTCCTTACGTCGGATACATTATGAAATGTGCCCTTGAATCAACGAACCGGTGGGTTTCCTCGACCCGCACGTGATCTCGAGCAAACAATAAACCAAGGCGCATCCTCGCCGAGAATTACATAAAAATGGGATTGCTTGCTCGAGCGGCAAGGAGTACATAATGGTGCCGTATAACCGAGTAAGTGCTTCACTACTTGCTACACAAAATTCGTTTGAACATATATAGGTTTATGACTATAGCGACATACATGAGTAGGTTCCCTTTGGATTCTTGTGATTATTGTGCCAAAGAGGAACATGGTTTTGTACCTTGATTCTCTACTCAACAAAAACCATGACTTCACTCTTCTTAAAGGAATACTCGAAAGATACGATCATTTCCTCGCTTTATAATTGTATTGTAGTCTTCCTTCATTTGAAATGGACGAGGATAACTTTTGGAATCATGTAGGCGTTCATCGGCTATGTTCTTTGAGGAGGTTTATACAAGGAACGAGCGCCACACTAATCCACAAGATGCGATTTCGATGCAGCGATACAACACAATAATAATATATCATACTTCGTAAATATTGCGTCTCGTATTGTACCTATATATGTATATCCATTTTTGCGGTCTGCTTGAAGAAAAACAAGATCACCTATCGCATTCTCGTATGCCATCATATGCGGCTATTGATTAATTCCACGACACACGATCCCAGGTAGGTCAATCTCGCTATAGTTATTTTATAATTATAAATTTAAATATATATTCTTACTACTTTACTCTTGCTAGCGGCGGGACTTGAACCTAGAGTTAAAAGCACTCCGAAGAACGAGGTCACACATGTTCGAGGGTTGCTCTGCGACTTCATCAAGTCGGAAATCGTTAACCCGACGGAGAGTTTCACGTCGTCGACTAGTTGTAATTGATTCAATATTGTAACTCACTTTGACTAGTTGTAATTCAATTTGTAACTCTAGCGACAATACTTCAAACATTCTTTTTAATTGATTTTGAGTTAAATGAACACTTTGAGTTGTCAACAATAATCGTGATGTAGTCATTTACGCTTGTTTGTTTTGGAGGGCATGGCTAGCAATTCCGAGGCTAGCTGAAAATACGACAAAAACTAGTTAGTAGAAGGATATATCACATACGGTTTTTTAATAGAACCGTCTGTGATACTTCAGTCACAGACGGTTTAAACCAAGAACCGTCTGTGATACTTACGTATCACAGACGGGTCTATTAAAAAACCGTCTGTGATAAACTTATCACAGACGGTTGAAAAACCGTCTGTGATAACCGCCTGTTATCACAGACATAAAAATTCAGACGGTTCAAAAACCGTCTGTGATGACGGTTCCGAACCGTCTGTGATAAGATTTTCTGTAGTAGTGTCAGAACCGTCTGTGATAGTTGACTATCACAGATGGTTTGTAGATGAAATCGTCTGTGATAGCTGATGTATCACAGTTGGTTTATCCCAAGGAACCGTTTGTGATGGCTGATGTATCACAGACGGTTTGTCCTAAGGAACCGTTTGTGATATTCTTTTGTATTGCTAATTCTATTTTTGTTTATTGGCTAGCCTCTGAAAATGTTAGCCATGCCCTCTGAAACAAGCAAAAACATAACAAGTACATGTATACATCCAATTCACATTCATTTCATAAATAAGCATATCCATTTCACAAATCAATTAACTCAAATGAACTAAAATTAATCATTCATGAACAAATACACACATGTACCATTAAGTTCAATCTTATCCCAATCAAATTCAATCTACATTGTGGAACTCCTCTTTTCGGTTTATGACCCCTAGACAACAAGAAGTATGCAAACTCTTCTAGAATCTTTTCGAACTTGGCCTGTTCCAACGCAGTTGTAGCGATCCTTGCAACCTGTCGCTAGAAAGATTAAAGTCACACACACACACACACACACACACACACACATATGAAATAATTATTGCAAGATTGACAAACCAAAGGGTCATTGGTCATCGCAGAACCGAGGAGTAGTTGCATGTTGTGGCAAATATAGTATCCACAGGTGTTGCCTGGCGGCTGCAGGTGGCACTGCAAAAATAGAATTGGTTAGTTCGAGAGATATTACTACAAAGTGTTATATAGGATTAACATGTACTAGTGAATACCAAGAAATTTATATCGTGTCCCAAGGCGCTGATCCCTCCCTTGGGTCTCCCTCCAGTAGCAACATACGCGACGAATAACCTACGTGATTCCAAAAAGTTAGCCTTAGCCATTGCAAAGGAAGGAAAGACTACAATAGAGTTATCTACAGAGGAAATGTGTTTACCTGTCGATTAATTATCAGACAACTGTAAAGTCGTGTTTGGCCCTCTTTAGGGAATCAAGGTATATTACCTTATTCCATTTTGGTATAGTTACAATTAGAAACCAGTGGAACCTACACAGGTATGTCGGCGTGGTCATTAAACTTAAGTTTGTGTTGCTTATAAAGTACAAATCAACAAGTATAGCCACTAATGCAACACTTACCTCTCATTGTAGGGTAAAAGTATGGATTCTTTGTTGCGGTGAGCCAACAATGATGTCGTCGTGTAATCCTTAACGAAGGATGCATTATCCTGGATGTTTTGCATGGAGACCAAGTGTAGGTCGAGGAAACCTACCTGTAATTTCCTTGATCTGGTTTCTCCGATCATGTATCTATATATATGTACAAAAGTAAGGAGTTATAAATGACATTTATCGATATTACACAAACATAGACCGTGATTGTACACACTTACAGTGTCCAGCATCGCATGAGTGAGGCATCGAGGGCGTCGAGATTGAAGAGTACGAATAAGTCATCAAAGGTCACTGTGAAGACACAGTTTTGAACCTCGTGGTTAAAATGATGCGGCCTGAACTTGACGTTGACACCCGAGCGCCGTTGTCTATCCGTCTTGTTGGCATTTTCCATGTACCATGCATGCAATCTCGTACAAGCCATTCCTAGGCGCTCTACCGTCTCGACCAATGGCTCATCTTGTACAAATTTCTGGGCCAAAAGCAAGAAGGGGATATAATCGGGCTTCTTCGATTTGCCCTTGCCACCTCGCTTTTTAGAGGTCAACTTCACGGGAGTCGACCCGAGCACGAGGAGTAGATGAATCTGATGCACCGGACCCTTATCGCGTCGGTGCAGGTAGCTCTGGTGTTGATACCTCTCGTGGACTTAGCACCATTGCAGGACTTTCCCTGTGAAGTTAACACCGGTGTAGGTAACTCTAGTGCAGGTAGCTCCGGTGCAGATAGCTCCGTGGTTGTGACACCGTTGCAGGACTTTCCCGTGAAGTTGACACCGGTGCAGGTATCTCCAGGCAGATGTCCCTCTTGGGTCATTGGATGAATGTTCCAATGGCTTACCCTAGAGTCACGACCTCGTTGTTTGGGGGCATCTGCAGTGGGATGACCTTAAAATTAGCATGAACACTATCCACATTCACTTTTGCAAAACCTAACGCTAGATTTACACCGTGCACCAAGGCCTAGGTACCGGATGGATATGCCTGATCCCAAGCAGCGTCCAAGGCAATGGAGGCATATCTCACTTGGAGCTTGCACTTCGTAGCCACCTACATAATGATACAAAATTAGCTACTCTAACAGGCCTATCAATGGATCGAGCATTCCAGAGATAATAATTATTACCAGGATGTCATCGACAGGAAATTTGTCGTCGCTTTCTGAGCTAGGGTTGGACGTGCAGCTACTCCGATGGTTGGGGGCTGACTAGCACAATAGTGACGGGGACTTGCAACTGATTTCCCCTAAGATTTTCCTCAATGTTGTATATCTCCTATCGCATCTCATCTCTGATGGCATCAGCGATCTCCTCTTTGAGGGATCACGAATGTCCTCTTGTAGTCGTGCATCGCACCCGGCTTTGGCTCTCTTCCTACTCCGGTATGCTTCGGAGTCCTTTGAGAATCCATGTTTCCATGGAATATAAAGACCAAGGGCTCTCGTGGGACCCGGGTGCTCCTAGTTTCCTAGGGCCGCGGAGAGTATATCTCTCTACTTGACTGACTGGAATGAGTTTTGGGAAGATTGTGCACTTTGCGCTTCCTGCAAGAGCCCGACATGTTATTTTCACTTCCTATAAAGTTATAGAGTAATTACAAACTAGGTAGTTCGATAGCTTACCAGGTGCTGAGACACTTCCTCGTCTGCGGGGTTTGGAAAGGATATGGCCCCCGAAGACATGGTAGATGACCTCGCTCTTATTAAGTTTCGGGCGTGCTCATCAGGGATCCTGGCAAATGGCGGGAAGGCCTCCCACAGGGTTGCCTGCTCATCCTCCTTCCTCCATTGCACGATTTTACCTGCATATCCAGCGGTGCCAAGTCTGTGGGGGGTGCATGTTTTTTTGCCTGGAGGACCCTGTGCGCCGCACTTTCACTCCTAAAATTATCTACCATCTTCTTCGCCACAAAGTCTTGGGAGTACGGTTCCACGAACGGATACTTCTGGAAGGGCGTCAGATCCTTCTCCCCGTATTGCTTGATAAGCGTGCTATTGAAGTTCTCCCATGCTTTGCACGCTGCTATCAATGCGTGTCGTCGCACGGAGGCCTAGTGTTCTTCCGGTATCTCGAACGATTGAAAATTTTTGTCACTAGCGTAACTTTATGAGCTTCGGTCAAATCGTTCCACGAATCGTAGGTGATCTTGACCCGTTCTCGTGCAACTATTCTGACCATTCTCCGGGATGCGGACGCTGCTCGGTGAGGATTAAGAGGGGTCCCAGACACATCGATATTTGTGATGGTAAATCGAACATCGGGCCTTTTCAATATTCCTCTTCTATCGCGCTTGGATTTTCCAGAGGACGGCGCATCAGACGCATGAGGCGACGATGACGGAGAATGAGCGGATAACATCTTCACAAGAAATAGAAGTTCTGACATGCATGAACATATTGTCATAAGATTCTCTATGTTATATAATTATTTATTATACATGCATGCTACATATAGAAGATGATAAATTTGTACAGTTATATAATTACTTATTATACTTGAAATATAATATCTCAAATATAAGTATGCAATGTTCAGCAATTCAACATCCTAGGAAACTATTTCAAATGAATGACATAGTTGCAGTAAATATGAATGCATGGGAGAAATGACCGTTAGGGTAATAAGCATGTGAATCCTTCAAGTCATTTAAAAGGAAAAATATGCTCAACACACACAATATGTGCACAATAAAAATTAGCATAAATCTAAGATTTAGAAGATTGATTATTGCTCTAAGAAGACTAGTTGCACAAGATTTAAACTTGGCCATCATAGCACTCATGCCAAATGTAATCACAAATTGAATATGACACTTTAAAGATTAGACCTTGAGCTCAAAATAAAACACAACTACAGAGAGGGTCATCACAGACGGCTCTAAACCGTCATCACAGACGGTTTTTGAACCGTCTGAATCTATGTGTCTATGATAACAGGCGGTTATCACATACGGTTTTTGAGCCGTCTATGAAAATTCATATCACAAATGGTTTTTGGTGAAAATCGTCTGTGATAGTAGGACTTCATAGACGATTTCAATAAAAAACCGTCTGTGAAGTCCTATCACAGACGGTTTATACCAAAAACCATCTGTGATAGTATGCCTTCACAGATGTTTTTTGATAGTTGTCGTGTGTGATATTTGACATATCACACACGGTTATTGGTGGTAGCCATCTGTGATCGGATATATATCACAGACGGGTGTTAGTAGTAGTCGTCTGTGATTGTATACATATTATAGACGGTTGTTAGTAGTAGCCGTCTGTGAGTATCATTCACAGACGGTTTATTTCACAAAACCGTCTCTGATAGTTCATTTTATACCTAAATATATTTTGATTTTTGGCTAGCTTCAGGTAATGCTAGTCATGCCCTCTGAAAACATGTAAGCAAAAATAAATACATCACAATGTATTTGATATAAAACAACTCAAAGTGATTTACAAACCCAATATCAATTACAAAGTCACTTTAATGATCTAATTACAAAGTGATTTGATTACATCTCAAAGTGAATTACAATAAATCAGAGTCGTCGGGGGTGAAACTCTCCACTCTCGTTAATGATCTCCCCCGTTATGAAGGTGGTGAGCCATCCTCAAACTTCCACGAGTAAGTCCAGATCGAAGCTACCTTCTGGTATTTTCATGTCTTGTCGCTAACAAGAATAAAGTAGTAGGCATATATATATGTAAATTCATAATTACAAAACATTTATTAAGAGATTGACCTATGGATCCTTCGGCTTAGCATCCGTGATTTCTAGCATATGACGACAAACATAGAATGCACATATGTTGCCTCGACGTAGTTGCTGGTGGTACTGCAAAAATAGAAGTGTGATATAGGATATAGGTATAGTAAGTTCGAGGGGCTAGGTTACGAAGTGTGAGCAGGTACCGAAAATCATGTCCTGTGTTGCAGTTTGGCGCCTGGTTCATTGTGTGTCCCTCCTTCGGCCACATAGGCGCTAAACGACCTATGTGATTCCAAAAAGTTATCCTTGGACATTTCAAATGAACGAAGACTGCAATGGAGTTGCGTATGGAGGAAATGAGTATACCTGTCGAGTACTTTTTGCACAAGGGTGAAGTCGTGCTTGTTATTGACTAGAGAATCATGGTTATTATATTGTTCCACTTTGGTATAATGACTAGAAGGACCCAGTGCCACCTACTCATGTATGTCGCTTTAGTCATTAAACCTAACTTTGTGTTGCATATAAAAAACAAATGAAATTTGTATAGCAACTAGTGAAGCACTTACCCCTAATTGTAGTGCGCTAGTATGTAGTCCTTGTCACTATGAGTATGCAATCACTTCGTTATGTACTTCTCGACATAGTTTGCGTCTTCGCAGATGCATTGCTCTGGGATCAAATGTGGGTCGAGGAAACCCACCGGTTGTCGCCATCGTCGGTATTGTTGCATCATGTATCTACATATAAGCAACAAGTTATGATATTTATTGGTATTGCGTGAATGTAGAACTTGATTGTACACACTTACAGTGTCCAGCATTGTAGAAGTGAGACGTCGAGGGCGTCGAGGTTGAATAGATCAAATAAGTCTTTAAAGCACACGACGAAGTAACCTAGCTTGTAGTGGAAATGGTTCTCATTGTAGCTGACAGTGAATCTGGTAGGCCTATCTTCCCTCGCCTCGTCGGTCTGCCGCATATACCAGTCATGCAAAGTCTGACAAGCCAAATCGATGTTGTGCAATGTTGTACGGGAGACCAATGACATTCCGAGGGAGAACATGCCGAGCTTGTGAGGCGTCCCAATATTTTTCGATTTGGCCTTAGCGCCTCGCGTGTTAGTTGTTTTCCTAGAAGACGACTCGATAACCTTTTCTTGTTTCTTCGGTGCCATCTCCACGGGTGTCGTCTTCATGATACGGGATACGGAGGCCTTCTGAAGCGGCACTGCAGGGTCCAGGGCGATGTCCCTCTCGGGCCACTGGACAAAAGTGTGCACGGCATCCCCTAGTGTTATGATGTCATCGTTCGGGCACTTCTAGAGCGGGATGGACATCAAATTATCATGTACCATGTCCACCTGGACCTTAGCGTAACCCTTCACCGGCTGGGCACCATGCACCACTATCTCTTCGTGGCATGAAAACACCACCCCCGCCCATCCTCAACATGAATGGACCCAACCAACACTTGGATCCTGCAGGGCATAGGCACCTACAAAACGATACACAATTAGATAAGACGTCCCATAGGTGTATCTTTAGAGCATCCCAGAGATGTACATTACATGGATGAGGTCGATAGGTAATTGGGCGTCGCCAAGTTCAGGAAGTGCAGGCGTGGACGCGACGCTACTCCGATGTTGAGGGGGACTGGCTACCAAAATCACAGTGGCGTCTTGAGGTCGGTTAAGGATTTGATTCATTTGTTCCTGCAATACTGTTATCTGTGCTTGAAATTGTGTAGTAATCTATTCTTTAAACTCTGCTTTCCACTGTTATTCACGCTCGGCCTTGTATCTCTTTCGACTCCTATACGCCTCGGAGTCGTGTGGGAATCTTTGCTTCCAAGGTACGTAAACCCCAAGGCCCCAAGTGCGACCCTGGTGCTTCTTGTTTTCCAAGGCCGTAGATAGTATATCCTTCTCCCTGACTGGTTCGAAGGAGCCTTGGGATGATTCGGTACTTAATGTTTGCTGCAGGTGGCCATCATGTCATATTAGACCCTACAAAGTTATGGACTTATTAAAAATAAGGCAGTTCGACATATCTTACCATGCATTGGCACACTTCCTCATCTGTCGGGTTTGTGAAAGAGATGGCGCCCGACGACATGGCTTTGGCCCTCGCTCTTAACCAGTTTCGGGCGCGCTCGCCTGTGATCTCGGCAAATGGCGGGGAGACCTCCCATTGGATTGCCAGATCGTCCTCACGCATCCATTCCAAGATTTTACCTGCGTACCCAGCGGTGCCGAGTATGTAGGGGTTAATGTTTTGTGCCTGGATAGCCTTGTGCGTAGTACTTTGCTGCTGAAATTTATCCGTTGTCTTCATGTGCACAAAAGGTGTCCCATGTATCCGACGATACGAAACTATACTTCGCGCAGGGCGTTTGATCCTTGTTCACGTACTACGTGACAAGCTTGCTCTTGAAGGTCTTCCAAGCGTGTGCCAACATGAGGAACACATGTCGTCGCACGAGTTCAGAGAATTATGGTGGGATCTCAAACGACGTTGTAATTTCAGTCCACAGCTACGCTTTCTCTTCGTCCGTCACATCCGTCACACCCGTTCCCTTGCAAGTATACCGTAGATGGTACGAAATGTTGTTGCTGCTTTCTATGGAAGCGGAGGGACCCTAGAGGGACTGACGACCGTGATGGTCATTCGGCCCATAATCATTTTTGATATTCCTCTGGCATGTCGCTTTGGTACCACTTTCCTCGGAGATCCTGACGCATTCGGTGACGCCATATCGTTTACTTGCTATCTCGCAAGATTAATAAATCAATATTTTCTTAGGGTCAAGCAAAATAGCACAATTTGAAAGTTCTTCTAGCACAATTCAAAGCGGTGATCGTAGATTGACGGGAGGCGTGGACGAAGAGGTAGTCGAGGTCGGGGGAACGAGGCATCGTCGAGGTCAGGGGCATCGTTGTCGAAGTCATAGAGGGTTGACACCGGTTAGGTGAGGAGGTCGAGGGTCGCTAAGGGATAACGCCGGTGTGTGGAGGAGGTCGATCGGAGGTCGCAGAGTAGCTCCGTGGAGTAATGACACAAACCCAGAGAGTAGCTCCGAGGAGTAAGGACGCAAACCCTAGCGGAGCCCCCATTTATAAATGTATATTAAAGAACCGTCTGTGATATGCTTACAAATACTTGGTGGGTGGTCGTAGTAAAGTAGCTTATCACAGACGGTTCTATTATAGAGCCGTCTGCCATAAGCTCTAGGCAAGTTACGACCACCCCACAGCTTATCACAGACGGTTCTATTATATAACCGTCTGTGATAATCTCCGTGGTCGTAGGCAAGCTACGACCACCCCCTGGTCGTAGGCATACCACAGATGCTTCTATTCCAGGACTGTCTGCGATAAGCGAGTATATCCCAGACGGTTATGTTTAAGAACCGTATGTGATAAGTATCACAGACAGTTCTACTACGGAACCAGCTGTGATGCTCAGTGCGAGAAATTTTGGACGTGTGCGCGAGAGGCAAAATTTTTTGGCTCCTTAATTAGGAATCGTTGTGCTACATATATCACAGACGGTGTGTTACACTAAATCGCCTATGACAGTTCCTTCTATATCATAAAAAAATACTATTCTGTTTTTCGGCTAGCCTCAGGAAATGCTAGCCATACCCTCTGAAAATAAGAAAGTATATACAATCACAGATGGAATAATTTCTTAATTAGTGAATCAATTATAATAGAATAATTCCTTAATTACATGCGCTGAGTTTCTTAATTACAATGGAGCAATTTTCTAAATAGGTATTCATTACACTTGGTTATTTTGTTTTAAAAAATAGCTATTCACAATGATCGAACCGCATATAGCTAACTTCCCCCTCAGTTCTTTCTCGAGCCTGATGCCATCTCCGAAAGGAGGTAACTCATCAAATTGATTATACTATTCATCATCCACGATATTCTCAACTCAAATAATTCTTCTTTTTCCATGAAGAACTACGTGGCGGTTCTTATTTGTCAGGTCCTTTACATAAAAAATTTGAACAACTTGCTTAGCGAGTACGAATGGTTCGTCCTTGTATCCGACACATTCGAGGTCCACATAGTGACGCCGTACTTGTCAACCTTCACACCCTGTGGAAGTTTGACCCAATAACACCGAAACAAGGGGATCTTGAAAAGTACATAGTCGAGCTCTCAAATCTCCTCTACGAACCCATATTAGGAGCTCAACCCAGAAGTATTGAACTGCTAGTGAAATGCATCTATGCGGACACCGCTATTTTGGACTATGCTCTTCATATCCTGAGCTTTCGTATAAAATGTGTACCAATTTATGTTGTATCCTTGCCTAGTCACAATTGTAAATTTTTTACCTTTTGCCAACCATGGTAGCATATCATCACTTGATGTCGGCCTCCCAGTTAATCGCACCTTTAACCATTGGTTGAACCGGTGGTTGTGCTCTCTCGCGATCCAAACCTCCGACCGGCCTGGATTCTGTTGGTGTAGTATGTCTTTGTACTCATTGATGTATGGAGACACTTGGGTCATGTGTTGCAAGACCGTGAAATGGGCTTGAGGGTACACGTCGAAATCGGGAGTGATTGCTTTCCTTCCAATGGTTCTGATACCCTGCAGCGTCCCCTCGTGACGAGATAGAGGCACACCTATCGGTTTCACCTGAGCCATGTAGTCGACGCAGAACTCAATGACCTTTTCAGTTGCATAACCTTTGATGATGCTGCCCTCGGGCCGAGATCGATTCCGTATATAGGACTTGTGAATTCCCATGTACCTCTCGAACGAGTACATATGGCGTAGGAACATAGGGTCATATATCTTTGTCTCTTTCACAAGGTGAATAATGAGATGTACCATTATATAGAAATATGACAGAGGAAAATACATCTCAAGATGACATAGAGTCGTCACCACCTCGGCCTGCAGAGCATCTAGTACTTTGGGATTGATGACCTTTTGAGCAATTGAGTTAAAGAAATAACATAGCCTCATGATTGCCACTCGGAAATTATTCGGTAAAATACTTCTAATTGCAACAAGAAGCATTTGTGTCATCAGCACATGACAATCATGAGTCTTCATACCAATTAATTTCAAATCTTCCATAGAAATAAGTTTCTTCATGCTGGCGGAGTAACCGGGTGAAGCTTTCACATCATGTAAGCTTTGGCATAATTCCTTTCTCTTGGCCTTGGACAGAGTGTAGCAAGCTAGGGAAAGGTACGTTCGTCCTTTATCGGTATCTTCCGGTACTAACTCGATCCTTATGTTCATATCAACCAAGTCACACCGTGCGTTGACACCATCCTTTATTTTGTCACGAATGTTTAGTAAGAGACTAATCAAGCTATCATATACATTCTTCTCCACATGCGTGATGTCGATGCAGCGGCGAACTTCTAAGTGCTCCGAATAAGGTAAGTTCCGAGAAATTGATCGCTTCTTCCGGATGTTCTTCTGATGGGTCCTCAATTTATGTCCCTTTTCAAGCACAACATCGATATCCTTAACCATATCATAGACCTCTTTCACTTTAAAAGCCCTTAGAGGTGAACTGTCCTCCTTATTTCTATCGAATTTTTCTTCATCTTGCGGTATGGGTGATACCTGAGAATGAACCTACAGTGATGCATGTGCACAGTTTTACGTGAGTTGTTCAGTCACACACTCTCGATATCATGTAAGCAGTGTGGGTATGCCTTTGCTCCTTTTGTACTAAACCCCGACAGGTTACCAAGGGCAGGAAAATCATTGATGGTGCAGAACAACATGGCGCGTAAAGTAAAGTTCTCTCATTTGTACGCATCCCATACTTGTACCCCTTCATTCAACAATGTCACAAGACCTTCTAGTAATGATGCTAGGTACACATCAATATCGTTCCCAAGTTGCTTCGGCCCTTGGATAAGCAGTGACATCAAAATGTACTTCCGCTTCATACACAGCCAAGGGGGAATGTTGTACATACATAGATTCACGGGCCAGATGTTATGTCGGCTGCTCATGTTACTGAAAGAATTCATTCCATTTGTACTCAACTCAAACCTTATATTCCTCGGTTTCACAGAAAAGTCTTCGAAGCTCCTATCAAATTTCTCCACTGGGCAGAATCAATAGGCTGTCTTATCTTTCTATCTTTCTTACGCTCCTCCGAGTGCCAACACAACAATCTCGCATTCTTTCAGTTCGCAAATAAACGCTTCAAACGGAGAATTATAGGCAGACACCACAACACCTTAGCAGGAGGTCCTTGCTTCACCTCGATGCTCTTGCCATCATCGGAGTGATTCTTACACTTGTATCGAGATGCTTTGCACACCGGGCATACATGCATGTCTACATACTCTTTACGGTAGATGATACAATCTTTAGGCATGCATGTATTCTTTCTATTTCCATTCCCAATGGACAAAGAACCTTCTTAGCTTGGTAGTTGGTTCTGGGCAACATGTTTCCCTCTGGAAGGATGTCCACTAGGAGACCTAGTAACGCCGTGAAACTCTTGTCAGACCAACCATTGTTTGCCTTTAATTTAAGCAATTCAAGCACGGACGACAGCCTTGTGTATTCCAACTTGCAGCCCGGGAACAAAGGTTTCGCTGAGTCCTCCATTAAGCCCTCGAATTTACCAAACTCTCTCTCACTATAGTCCCCTTCTGCATCGCGTAGCATCTGATCTAGATTGGCATCGTGCGACCTACCCTCATCGAAAGCACAATCCACATCCGGTGGCATATCGTTGTCTCTTACTTCCTTCGGTATAATCTGCTCTTCACCGTGACTGGCCCAACATGTTTACTCCTTTTTGAAACCCCTTCGAATTAAGTGCCCTTCGATATGCGTCGGGTTGGTAAACATCTTTAGATTATAGCAATCAATGCATGGATAGTATATGAATTTTATCCCCATCTTCAACATATCCTACTCAGCAGCTCTTCTAAAAGCAGACACACCATCAATGTACTCTTCACTCACACGGTTCTCAACGTACATCCAGCTTCGATTTATCTACGCTACGCACGTAACCAACTATAGATTAATGCACACAACTACACAATATAGGGCAAGTCAATGTATATATACATGCTGCTCGATCATTGTTCTATATATTGTAAATCTTAACTGCGAATTAATAACCCCTCCTTGGATGATAAAACTAGATTATATAATGCACATAATTAGAAGCAAATACTAACATTAGATCACAAAGAATAAATAGATCTACAAGCATAAACTTGCAAATCTACTGTATTTAATTCTTTTACCGAATGCCCCAGTGTTGGTTGCCTCCTTCAAAGCAGCCGCGCGCGCAGACGGTTCTGTCTGGAGTCACTATAGACATATCTGTCTAGAGTCGATCAGGACGACCAGATATTTAATTGCGCATATCGCAGACCATTCTTAAAAAGAAATGTCTGTGATACGTATCACAGATGGTTTTAAATAATAACCGTCTGTGATAATCATAGGTCTCACAGACAGTTATTGTTACGGACCGTCTGTGATATGCGTCTTTAAATATATGATTGTCTACTCAGATCTAGATCTATATGTAATGAGAAATGTCTCTGATATATATGCGGCTGCTTTGAAGGAGGCGGTGGCTGACTCTGGGGCGCGTTTTGTGAAAGAAATACCATAGATTTTCAAGTGTACTTGTAGATCTATTTGTTCTTAGTGTTCTAAGATTAGTATTCCCTTGTCTCTGATGCAGCTGCTTTGAAGAAGACGACGAGTACACCTAAGAAAGCAACCAATCCCACCACGAAGTATGATCTTTTTTCGGTTGTCGTCCACCCACTATGAGTTGATGAGATGGTAGCCACAACCTACTTCATTGATCCTGACTCACTCTCCTAGCAAGTTCACGATGACCAGTACCAAGATCTATTCCAAGAGAATGCTAATGAAGTAAGAGTGTGCCAAGTCGAAATACAATCACGGTATGACTAGCCCCTACAAGTTCAAGAAGCATGCATGGCTGTCAGTAGAGTGTGTCAGGTTCGATGAAGTAGGCCATGGCTAGGTGGACGACTATGAGAAAAAAAGATCATTCTTCGTGGTGGGTTTGGTTGCTTTCTTAGGTGTACTCGCCGTCTTCTTCAAAGCAGACGTGCTTATCAGAGACGGCTCTTGTATATAACCATCTATGATACACATCACAGAGTTTTTCAATTACAAACCGTCTGTGATAAGTAAACATCACAGACGGTTCTTGGTAATAACCGTCTGTGATAATTACATATCACAGACTGTTGTAGTTTATAATTTGCTGTGATACGTATCACAGACGGTTTATCCTACTAAACCGCTTATGATATGCACTATTAAATATCTGGTCGTCCACTCAGATCTAGATCTATATGTAGTGAGAAATTTCTATGACATTCCAAGACCGTCGGTTCAAAACTGTCACCTGTATACATATCACAGACGGTTCTTAACAAGAAATTGTCTGTGATATGCGCCTTTATATATCTCATCGTCATTTAGATCTATATGTAGGGAGAAATGTCTCTGATATATATGCAGCTTTTTTGAAGGAGGCGACGGCTGGCTCTGGTGCGCGTTTGGAGAAAGAAATATTATAGATTTTCAAGTGTGCTTATAGATCTATTTGTTCTTGGTGTTCTAAGGTTAGTATTTCTTTATCTCTGATGTGACTGCTTTTTTCAGTGCTCGTCCACGTAGCATGAGGATGAGACAGCAGTCACACCAACTTCATCAAGCCTGCAAGTTCAAGAAGCATGGCTGCCAGGAGAGCGTATGAAGAGGCTATTTCACTAGCATTCTTCCCGACACAACTGTAGGTCTCGAATGTGCCACACAGTATGTAGAATTCACCTCCTCATGCTGCTTGGGGATATCCGAGGCCTGCAGTTTTGTCTAAAGGAATGCCAAGGAAATAGCCTCTTCATGCGATCTCCTGGAAGCCGTACTTCTTGAACTGCAGGCTTGATGAAGTTGGTGTGGCTGCTGTCTCCTCCTCATGCTGCGTTGATGACCACCGAAAAAAACTGCCGCATCAGAGACGGTTCTTGTTAATAACCGTCTGTGATAAACATCACAGACAGTTCCAATTACAAACCGTCTGTGATAAGCAAACATCACAGACTTATAACTGGTTGTGACACGTATAACAAACGGTTTATCCCACTAAACCACCTGTGATATGCGCCTTTAAATATTTGGTCGTCCACTCAGATGTAGATCTATATGTAGTGAGAAATGTCTATGACATTCCAAGACCGTCGGTTCAAAAATGTTACTGTAGGTTCTTAACAAGAACCGGCAGTGATATGTGCCATTAAATATTAGGTCGTCCCCTCAGAACTAGATCTATCTGTAGTGAGAAATGTGATATATATGCGGCTACTTTTTGAAGGAGGCGGTTGGCTCTGGGGCGCATTGGTGAAAGAAATACCTTATATTTTGAAGTGTGCTAGATCTGCTATTTGTTCTTGGTGATCTAAGGTTAGTACTCCTTTGTCTCTGATGCAGCTGCTTTTTTCGGCGGTTGTCCGCGCAGCATGAGGAGGATGAGACAGCAACCACGCCAACCTCATCGATCAAGCCTGCAAGTTCAAGAAGCATAGTTGTCAGGAGAGCGCATGAAGAGGCTACTTCACTATCATTCCTCCAGACACAACTGCGGGCCTCGGATGTGCCATGCACGCAGCATGTACAATCCTCCTTCTCATGCTGCTTGGGCACCTCTGAGGCCTGCAGTTGTGTCTGGAGGAATGCAAGCGAAATAGCCTCTTCATGCGCTCTACTGGCAGCCACACTTCTTGAACTTGCAGGCTTGATGAAGTTGGCGTGGCCGCTATCTCATACTCTTCATGCTGCGTGGACGATAGCCAAAAAAATGATTATCAGAGACGGTTCTTGTTAATAACCATCTGTGATAAACATCGGAGACGATTCTATTTACAAACTGTCTGTGATAAATACATATCACAGACAGTTCTTATTAATAATCATATGTCACTATTACAGAAAAGCTCATCACAGACGGTTCGTAACAGTCATCACAGACGGTTTTTGAACCGTCTGAAATTTTATATGCGTGATAGCGAGTGGTTATCACGAGCGGTTCCAACCACGAAGCTATGCGTGATTACGTAGTATCACAGACGGTTCATGGTTGGAACCGTCTGTGATAAGTCTTTAGACCTAATTAATTTTTATCGTATTTTCAGCTAGCCTCAGGAATTGCTAGCCATGCCCTCTGAAAACTAGCAAGCAGAAACATATCACAGATAATTGTTGACAACTCAAAGTGATCATTTAACTCAAAATCAATTACAAAAGAATGTTTCAAGTATATATTGTCGCTAGAGTTATAAATTGAATTACAACCAGTCAAAGTGAATTACAATATTGAATCAATTGTTTCAAGGTCGTTCATCGGTGTCGACGGTGTGAAACTCTCCGGTGGTATTAACTATGTCTGTCTTGATGAAGACACAGAGCTCCCCTCGAACGTGCGTGACCTGGTCCATCTCGAGTGCATTTAACTCTATGTTCAAACCCTATCGCTAGCAGGAGTAAAGTAGTAATCATATATATTTAAATTTATAATTAGGAAATAATTATTACGAGATTGACAAACCTAGGGATCGTGCATCCTAGAAGCAATCAATAGCTGCATATGGTGGCATACGTAGAATGCGCATAGGTGATCTCGTTTTTGCTGGCGGCACTGCAAAAATAGAATTACATATATATGTGCAGTCAGTTCGAGATGCAATATTACGGAGTATGATATATGATTATTGTATTGTAGCGCGTACCGAAAATCGCATCCTGTGAGTCAGTGTGGCGCTCGTTCCCTTGTATAAACCTCCTTCGGCAACATAGCCGATGAACGCCCTATATGATTCAAAAAAGTTATCCTTGTCCATTTCAAACGAAGGAAGACTACAATAGAGTTATGTGCGGAGGAAATGAACATACCTGTCGAGTATTCCTTTAAGAAGGGTGAAGTCGTGATTTTTGTTGAGTAGAGAATCAAGGTACAATACCATGTTCCTCTTTGGCACAAGAATCAGAAGAATCAAGTGGAACCTACTCATGTATGTCGCTATAGTCATAAACCTATGGTGAAACGTAATTTGTATAGCAAATATTGAAGCACTTACTTCTAGTTGTAGGGCACCATTATGTAGTCCTTGTCGTCCAGAGCAAGCAATCCTATTTTTATGTAATTCTCGACGTATGATGCGCCTTGGTTGATTGTTTGCTCAGAGACCACGTGTGGGTTCTCTGATTCGACGGGCACATTTCATAATGTATATGTACATAAGCAACGAGTTATGATATTTATCGGTATCACGTGAGTGTAGAAATTGATTATACACACTTATAGTGTCCAGCATCGTAGAAGTGAGGCGTCGAGGGCAGTTAGGTTGTATATGTCAAATAAGTCTTCGAAGCCCACGACGAAGTGGCCAGGCTCGTGGAGAAAATGCTCCCTCCCGTATCTGACGGTGATTCTAGTATGGCCCCCTCCTCTCGGGTCTTGCGCAAGTACCAATCATGCAAAGCTTGACAAGCTAGTCCTGGGCTCTTTATTTCTGCGTCGGAGACCAACGGACTTCCGATGGAGTATTTCACGGGTTTGGGAGGTGCCTTAATGTTCTTCGATTTCGATTTCTCCTTAACGAGGAGGTTGAGGGCGTCTTCCCGTGAGACTCCTCAGAGACCGATATGGTGACATGATTTTCTTGTCCCTTCGCCGTCTTCTCGAAGGGAAGCGATGTGGCGGCCTTCTGAAGCTTTGGTTGAGGCGGACTCATCGAGGGTCATATTGGAGAGGCAGGGTCCTGTCGATATCGCGTCACTGAAGGGTCCAGTGCGATGTCCTTCTTGGGTCACTGGATAAAAGTGTGTGTGGCATCTCCTAGTGTTCTGATTTCTTCGTTCGGGGGAATCTCCAGTGGGATGACCATGAAATTATCATGTACTGTAACAGCCCAAAATTTCAATTTCAGTTAAAAATAAGACTTTATTAATTTTTGTGGATTTTCTGGAATTTTTAAAAACTTTTCCCTAAAGTATATTAAGGCTAAAAGAATTTATGTGCAAAATCTATTACCAACTAAAAGTTGGAATTAATTTATTTAAGTCCAGAATGCCTCATAGAATTTCTGTGAATTTTCTCAAAATTTTGGACTTCATTTACTATTTTCTAAAGCCTATTTGAATTTCTGGAATTAAATCAATTGAAAAAGAATTTAAAATTCTTCCCTTTCTGATCTTGGGCGAAGCCCGACCTTTGCGCGTCTCGACCCAACTCTCCCGCGCTTGAACGCTGGGCCGTCCGATCAAAATCGGACGGCCAGGCAATCAATCCGCCGCGCCTCTCTCCGCTCTGTCTCGGCGGCGGGTGGGCCGCTTGCCACGACATCTTCTTGCCCGCCCCCTTCTTCTCCCATGAGCTCGTCGCTCTCCGCCGCCATTACCGCTCTTTGGAGCTCATCAAGCCGTGATTCCCTCCCTCTCTTTCCTCGCATTCATCGCATTGATTCGGCGTTCACCCCGCGCACTCGTCTCGGCCATTACCCCGTCCATAACTCATTTATGCGCCGCCGCCCTCACCTCCATAAGCAACGTTGCCACCTCGCGCCACGATCATCATCTCCGGCCTCGCCCTCGCCCTATAAAGGAGCACCAGTGCGCCTCTCCTCCTCAAGCTTTGCCCCGGCTCCTCGCCTCCCTCGCCCCAATCGCCGTATTTGGTCTCTCTCTCGCCGGCCGAGTGTGCTCCATGCCTCTAGCGCCGCCACGGTGAACCTCGGCGCCTCGGCCGCACCACCGCCGCCACAAGACCGCGGACTGAGTGCGCACCTCCGCCCTCGGGCGTCGCGGAGCTCCTTCGCCGCCAACGGCCGAACCTCGCGCCGCCTCGCCGTCGCCGACCATCTTCCGCCACGCCCTCGCGTCGCCGGTGGCGCATCACACTCAAGCATCATCCCTCGAACCTTTTGCGCGCCGCGGAGCTTCGCCGCCGCCGCCGTGCGCTGCACCCTCGGTTCCGGCGCCTCCTCTCCGGCGCCGACATGGTCGACCACCTCGGCGCCACCTCACGTTTCGGCGTGCGTGGCGGCCAAATCGGCGCCGCGTGGCTGCCGCGGCCTTGTGGCGCCACGCCAAAGACAGTTGCCCCTTCCGCCTTTATTGCGTGCCGAGTCCACCGTGGACTTGCGCCTCGGCGTGGACTCGATCCATCTGTGCGGGCCCACATGTCGATCTCGATGCAAGATCTGGCGGCGTCGGTGGCGCAATAAATAGAATTTTTTTAGAAATTTAATTGGGAAAATCGGAAATTCGATTTTAGGATTTAATTTAGGTTTTAAACTTCGAGAGCTCGTATTTCTTCATACAAACTCCGATTTAGGTGATTCAAATTTCTAAATTTGTATAAAATCAAGATCTAGCTAACTAAACCAAAATTATTTAATTTGGAATTAATTTGAATTTTCATTTAAATTTATTTGTGTTCATTTGAATTCTGTTTGAATTTGGAATATTTTCGCGTATAGATTTTGGCGACTCAGGAGAGCTTGACCCTATTGAAGAAGTAGAATACCGGGAATTTGAACAAGGCAAGTTACACCATTGACCATTTTGCCCCAATATTTAAAATTATTTAATTCTGTTTTAAATTATTATTGCATGCATAATTGTATTTAATTATTTTAAATTCCTGTTTTAAATACTTAATTATTCCAATTCCTTTGTATAGCCAAATTTGATTGTTGTATTATCAATTCCTTGTAACCTTAGTCAAATGAATTTAAAAATAAATGTATGCATAGCAAATGCTTAGACCATAAAATATTTGACTTTGGGAGAATTTAGCCAAAATTTCATAAATTGATAAAAAGCCTATGACATTGCTTTGTCATGGTGGACTTTTGCAAATGTCTTTGAAAATTATAAAATAAAAGAAAATGGTTTGTACTTGGGCAAACATGGACCGTTGGTGGGTGCGAGTTTATGCACGGGCACTGTCAGTTAGGGTGAGACCCGTGGTTTTTATTGAAAGTTGCCCAAGTAGATTAAGGACCGGCCTTTGAGCCGCATCTTGCAAAAGCTCCACCGTACTACCACATGTTCTGTATGGGCAGAACCAGGCTTAATAATTTGTATTACCTCATTATTGTTTATGCCATTTTTGTTGTGTGGGTGTCGGTTAGACTTTATTCCCACTTGGCGCAAGAGGGGGTTTCCGGCAGGTGGTTAGCCTAATGGAAGTGAAACCTTAGCGGGCATATTGGTATTGAGGTAATGCATTGGAAACGCCTTGTGATAATTGCCTAGTCACACGCCTAAGGAAGCGTGCATTGGCCGACATAACTGCAAATTATCTCGTGTGGGTAAAGTTGTACCACCTCTGCGAGTGTAAATCTATTCGAATAGCCGTGTCCACGGTCATGGACATGCTGAGCAAAGCCACTCTAAGTTAGATTTGTTTTGGTTTTAAAATAACTTTGGACATGATTTGAGGATGGTTAATCCTTGTGGTAAATTTGGGTGGGTAGCCTTGTGATAGGAGGGTATCCTTCACCATGTTTCATATGGAGGTTATCCACTATAAAATGATAAATTTTAAATCGATTTTAGCTATGTAATGAAAATGTGCCTTGAAACTTAGTATAACTATTTAAACCAAAAATCTTTGATTTATGCAAATAAACCCTACAACCTTCCTTTGAATAACTTATGCATGCATTCTAAATTACAGTATTGGGTGTAATTTGCGAGCACGGTTGTAGTGCTCACTCTTCTTGAATATTATTATTCGGGAGAAGGCGCTATCCGGAAGGTGAGGAGGCGGGGCGATTAGGCGGCGACCTCGAGGCGATTGCTGTGGCGTGTCGTGTGGCTTACCATTATTATTTGCTTCCGCTTAATGTTTTATTTGGCCTCGGCCCGGTTGTAATAAACTTTATGCTTATTAAATATACAGCTGGATATGTTTGTGATAACATTTTTGTGATTTGTGTACTTTGGAAATCTGGACTAGTGTATGAACACGAGAATTCGGGATCCTTCGTTCCGGGTTCGACAAAAGTGGTATCGAGCCATATCGATTGTAGGTCGTGACCTAGAAGGAAATCAAACCCTTAAGGATTTATTTTGAAAATTAAAAATACCTTGGTCTTACAGAGTCATTCCTCAACTTTTCTCTTGAAAAATTATTTACTAACTCATCTCCTTTTCAAAAATTGTAGATGGTGAAGTTAGAATGCCATTTCCCATGGAGTCTTCTTTGGTCATTGGGCCGCCATTCTCACGGAAGATGATGCGACACTTGGACTTTGAAGAAAGACCGACGTATCAAGGATACAAGTATAAGGTGGAAAATCGAGAGCGGTGGAGAGTAGAGGTGATCCTCTACTCCAATCTATCGCCGAACAGAGACTTCCACGTCTTGATGCCCCAATGCGACGAGACACCTTCGCGAAGGCATCGAGATGCTGCCAGGAAGCAACCCGAGACTTCGCTACATCTCGATCACCGCCTCAACGGCCTTTGGGTTCCACTATTACCCAATGCACATCCCAACCGGCATGGCGGTGCTTTTCGCTCAACTAGAGATGAAAGGCGTCCGATCTCACTCATCGTGGATCGGCGAGCCATGGATTATGCCTACGGGAATACACTAGATGAGTGTCTCTCCTGCAAGTGAAATTACAAGATGCGAAGAAAAGTTGAAGATCGAGAAAAGAAGCGGCCTCCTACAAGGAAGGCGAGGCTAGTTCTAGTGAGCCAGATTATACCCCAATAACACCATAGATTTGACCTTAAATTTTTCCTTTAGTTGCGAATTATGAGCTACAAAACCTTTGTAGTAGCCATAATGAATTAATAAAATAAAAATAAATTATTTTGCCGAAATGTTCTTGCCTTGTGTTTGTTGAATTTGGGCTAATTTAGATCTATACTCTTATAATTCCTGTCTCTCTTGTCTAATCTGTGAAGAGTTCATCAGATGGTGACCACCCGCACCGGAAGTGTCAGTGCCAGAGGGCAAGGAAATGAGAATGCGGATTATCAAGAAAACCCAGTTCAACAGCCACCACCTCCTCCAACTGAAGCTCCTGACTGGCGCCAAATGATGGCCAATCAGACTCATCTGATTGAGTTGCTAGCCCGATCCCTTCACAAACAACGAATACCCAAGCGTCGTGACCTATCATGCTCCTCCACCTCCCGCAAGAGTGACTTTGTCGAGTTCATGAGGATGCGTCGCCAGCGTTTTCTAGTAAGCACGGAACCCATGGGCGCTTGAGATGATTGGCTCGGGGTCATTGGAAAGAAGCTGGATATTGCTCAATGCACGATCGTGAGAGAGTTTTGTTTGCCTCTCATCCGTTGATTGGTCCCGCATCCAGAATGGTGGGATAATTTCGGCATGTCCCATGCTAATGCCCAAGAAATCACTTGGGATGAGTTCATGCAAGCTTTCGCCGATCTCACATTCCATCGGCATGATTACCTTGAAAAGAAGGAGTTTCGCTTCGCTACGCCAAGGAAACCGTTCGATCGGCGAGTATCGCATAAGTTTAACCAACTTGCTCGCTATGCCCCGAGGATGTAGCAAGAGATGAAGAGCGAGCAAGAGCGATTTACGGAAGGGTTAAGCAGCGAACTCTCTGTTCGTTTGATTTCTCGAGATTTTACCGACTTTCAGCGGTTGGTAAATAAGGCCATCGCCGGGAAGGCAAACATCAAGAAATGGAGAATGCATAGCGGAGGATGGCGGCTCGAAGTTTAACTCAGGAGGACTGCCCAAGCCTCGTTTCTCTCAGTCTCAGCCACCTCAGCGTGGGAGATTCCAGTCTACTACACCAAGAGTTCAAGCTCTAGTTCCGCGCCCAAATACTTCCGGATTCCGTAGTAGTTCACCTGGAGGTCAGTTCCAGTGACTTGACTATTTCCACGGCGGGAATCACTTGCTTTCATCTGCAGCGAGTTGGGTCACTATGCCAATAAGTGTCCCAAGAAGCGTGATCATCACCCCGTCAAGCCAACTCCCGGAGTTTCAGTCTCCGGCGGTCCCTCAAGACCAGCCGGTCAGTTCATGAAGGGACGTGTGAATCACGTCACCGCAGAGGAAGCCTATGCAGCACCAGATGTTGTTCTTGGTACGTTCCTTGTCAACTCAGTACCAAAGATCGTTTTATTTGATTAGGAGCTTCGCATTCTTTTGTGTCAAATAAGTTTGTGGAAAAGTATGGGTTATCTATCTCCCCCTTAGTTAAGCCCATGTTAATCCATTCCCCGGGCTCAGAAATGAGGGCTAGTTTCTTTTGCCCAAATCTTACCTTTGAAATCTCTGGAGTAACTTTCTCGGCAAACTTAATAGTCTTGCGTTCGCAAGGATTGGACGTAATTCTTGGAATGGACTGGCTTGCCAAAAATCAAGGCGAGGATAGATTGTGCTAGTAGATCTATCAACCTCACCAATGAACAAGGGATTTGGTGAGAGTTCCAACCCAAGACTTCTACGGAAAGAAGTCCTATCTTGACCGGTTTAAAGGAAGTAAAGCGGAAGATATACCGTGGTACAAGAATATCGAGATGTTTTTCGGAGGACTTACAGTATGCCACCGGACCGGGACATAATGTTCTTAATTGACTTAGTCCTGGGTGCTCCAATTTTAAGCGACCCTACGAGAATCTTGGCAAATGATCTAGCGAGTTGAAGAAGCGGTCGAAGAACTACTGAGTAAAGGTTACATTCAAGCGAGTTCATCGCCTTGGGAGCTCGGTACTATTTGTCAAAAGAAAGACAATAGTATGAGAATGTGTGTGGACTATAGATCACTCAACGAGGTAACAATCAAAAACAAGTACCGTTACCTAGGATAGATGATCTGTTTGATCAACTTAAAGGAGCAGTGTTTTCTCCAAGATTGATTTGAGGTCGGGCTACCATCGGTTAAAAATCAGGAGGAAGATATTAGAAGGCGACCTTCACAACAAGATATGGGTATATGAGTTCACGGTGATGTCATTTGGACTAACAAATGCCCTGCTTATTTCATGAATATGATGAACAAAGTGTTCATGGAATTCCTAGATAAGTTTGTGGTGGTATTCATAGATGATATTCTCATCTACTCAAGAGATGTGGAAGAGCATGAAAAACATCTCAGAATTATTTTGGACAAACTCCGAGAACACCAGCTTTATGCCAAACTTAGCAAAAGTGAATTTTGGCTCAGTCAAGTGGCTTTTCTTGGACACATTGTGTCAGCAGGAGGAGTTGCAGTAGACCCCTCAAAGGTTGAAGCTGTAATGGATTGGAAGCAACCCAAGTCTGTCACAGAAGTGAGAAGTTTTCTCGGATTAGCTGGGTACTACCGCAAATTCATTGAAAATTTCTCCAAGATCGCCAACCCATGACTCAACTTCTGAAGAAGGAAAAGAAATTTGAATGGACAAGTGCTTGTGAACATAGTTTCCAAGAGCTGAAGAAAAGATTAGTCTCTGCACCCGTGCTAGTCTTACGGATATCGTAAGGATTTTGAAGTTTTACGTGGCGCATCACTTGAGAACTAGGATGTGTTGATGCAGGAAGGAAAGGTCGTGGCTTATGCATCTCGTCAGTTAAGGCCACATGAAGGAAATTATCCAACTCATGATTTAGAGTTAGCGGCAATTGTGCATGCTTTGAAAATCTGGCGGCATTATCTCATTGGTAACATTGTGAGATTTTCACGAGATCATAAGAGTCTCAAATATATCTTCACCCGAATGATCTTAATCTCGGGCAAAGAAGATGGTTAGAGCCGATAAAGGATTATGACCTTGGAATTCATTATCACGGGTAAAGCCAGCGTGGTAGCGGATGCTCACGAGTAGGAAGGCATCTTGCAACACGGTGTTAGTTCAAGAAAATCAACGAGTTGTATGAAGAACTAAAGCATCCGAAACGGAAATTGTCGGTCAAGGTCAGTATCAACACGGTGGAAGTCAACCAACCATACAAAGTCGGATCGAGAGAAAAACAACTAGAAAGCGAAGACATCAAAGAAATCATGAAGAACATGAGAAGAGGCAAAGCCCGAGATTTTACGAAGGCGAAGCGAGGGCCGCAGTATGGTTTGGCAACGCATCGTGTACCTAAACATCATGAAACCGGACAATTGATTACGAAAGAAGCTCATGAATCACCTTACTCTATCCATCCCGGAGTACCAAGATGTACCGGGATCGAAGGAAAAGTATTGGTGGGTTAGTATGAAGCGAGAGATCGTGAGTTTGTTGCGTTGTGATGTATGTCAGCGTGTTAAGCGAGAACATCGAGACTGCGGATTGTTACAACCATTACCAATTCCCAGTGGAAATGGGAGGAGATTGGTATGGATTTTATCACTGGACTACCTAGGACCCAATCGGGTTGTGATTCCATTTGGGTAATAATTGACCGATTAACAAAAGTGGCTCATTTTATTCGATCAAGACCACTTACGAAGCAATAAGTTAGCGAGAATTGTACATGGCGAGGATCGATGCATCTACATGGTATACCCAAGAAAATTATATGCGCGAGAGGTTCGCGATTCACTTCAAAATTTTGGCGAGTCTACATGAAGCTTTGGGAACAGACTCAACTTCAAAGACTGACATATCATCCCCAAGCAGATGGCGGTGAGCGTGTAAATCGGTCCTAGAAGACATGCTTGAGCTTGTGCTATAGATTATGGAAGAAAGTGGGATAAGAGTTTGCCCTATCAGAATTTTCCTACAACAACGACTTTCAAGCTAGCCTCTGAGATGTCGCCATTTGAAGCATTGTATGGAAGAAAGTGTAGAACCCTCTCCTTTGGGATCAAGTAGGAGAGCACCAATTCTTGGACGAGAATTGATAAAAGAAAGTGAAAGTAAGGTAAAAGCAATAAGAGAGCGTCTCGAAAGTAGCTCAAACCCGACAAAAGAGTTATGCAGATAATCGTCGGAGAGAACTATCCTTCGAGATGGGAGATTTTGTCTATCTCGGGGTAACTCCACTCAGGAGTGAAGAGATTTTTGACTAAAGGAAAACTCGCACCTGATTTGTCGGACCCTATAAGATTTTGGCAAAAGAGGTGAAGTTGCTTATCGCTTGGAACTACCGACATCTCTGTCATTTATTCACAATGTCTTCCATGTATCGATTAAAGAAATGTCTCAGAGTACCAACGGAAGAAACAGCTCTGAGAGCATCGATCTTGAGGAAGATCTCACCTATGTGGAACAACCAATCAAAATTCTCGATGTGGCGAGCAGCGTCACGAAGCAAAGTCATTCGTTCTTGTAAGGTTCGATTGGAGCAATCATTCGAAGAAGAAGCTACACGGGAGCGAGAAGAAGTTTTGAGAGCCGAGTATCCCTACCTTTTTGTTGACCAAGTGCGAATCTCTGGTCGAGATTCCCTTTAAAGGGTAGGTTTGTAATGACCAAAATTTCAATTTCGATTAAAAATAAGACTTTATTAATTTTTGTGGATTTTACGAATTTTTAAAAACTTTTCCTAAAGTATATTAAGGCTAAAAGAATTTATGTGCAAAATCTATTACCAACTAAAAGTTGGAATTAATTTATTTAAGTCGAGAATGCCTCATAGAATTTACGTGAATTTTCTCAAAATTTTGGGCTTCATTTACTATTTTCTAAAGCCTATTTGAATTTCAGAATTAAATCAATTGAAAAAGAATTTAAAATTCTACTTGCTTTCTGATCTTGGGCGAAGCCCGGCCTTTGTCATGGCGTCTCGCCCAACTCTCCCCCACGCTTGAAATGTAACGTGGCCGTCGATCAAAATCGGACGGTAGACAATCAATCGCCCGCGCCTCTCTCCAGCTCTGTCTCTTGACGGGTGGGCCCTTTGCACAACATCTTCTTCCCGCCCCTTCTTCTCCCCATACGCCCGTCGCTCGCCGCCATTACCGCTCGCTGGAGCTCATCAAGCCCGTGATTCCTCCTCTCTTTCCTCGCATTCATCGCATTGATTCGGCCGTTCACCCGCACTCGTCTCGGCCATTACCCCGTCCATAACTTCATTTAACGCCGCCCTCACCTCCATAAGCGGCCGTTGCCACCTCGCCACGATCTTCATCTCCGGCCTCGCCTCGCCCTATAAAAGGAGCACCGGTGCGCCTCTCCTCCTCAAGCTTTTGCCCAGCTCCTCGCCTCCCGCCCCAAATCGCCGTATTTGGTCTCTCTCTCGCCGGCCGAGTGTGCTCCATTGCCTCTAGCGCCACCACCGGTGAACCTCCGGCCGCCTCGACCGCACCACAAGCCGCCTCGGCACCCGCGGACTGGTGCGCGCCTCCGCGCCCTCGGGCGTCGCCGGAGCTCCTTCGCCGTAACGACCGAACCTCGCCGCCGCCTCTCGCCGTCGCCGACCATCTTGAGCCACGCCCTCGCGTCGCCAGTGGCGCATCACACTCGGCATCATCCCTGAACCTTCTGCGCGCCTTCGGAGCTCGCCGCGCCGCCGCAGGCGCTGCACCCTCGGTTCGGCGCCTCCCCTCTCCGCGGCCGGCGTGGTCACCACCTCGGCGCCACATCACCGTGCCAGCGTGCGTGGCGGCCAAGTTAGCGCCCGCGTGGGGAGTGCAACAAATGGCATGCGTGGCGCCAAAGTTACCGCCCCCTTTGATCATTGCGTGCACCGAGTCCACCGTGGACTTGCGCCTCATTGTGGACTCGATCCATCTTGTGCGGGCCCACATGTCGATCTCGATTGAGCGATCTGCTGGCGTCGGTGGCGCAATAAATAGAATTTCCTTTAGAAATTTAATTGGGAAAATCGGAAATTTGATTTTAGGATTTAATTTAGGTTTTAAACTTCCGAGAGCTCGTATTTCTTCATACAAACTCCGATTTAGGTGATTCAAATTTCTAAATTTGTATAAAATCAAGATCTAGCTAACTAAACTAAAATTATTTAATTTGGAATTAATTTGAATTTTCATTTGAATTTATTTGTGTTCATTTGAATTCTGTTTGAATTTGGAATATTTTCACGTATAGATTTTGGCGACTCAGGAGAGCTTGACCCTATTGAAGAAGTAGAATACAGGAATTTGAACAAGGCAAGTTACACCATTGACCATTTTGCCCCAATATTTAAAATTATTTAATTCCTGTTTTAAATTATTATTGCATGCATAATTGTATTTAATTATTTTAAATTCCTGTTTTAAATACTTAATTATTCCAATTCCTTTGTATAGCCAAATTTGATTGTTGTATTATCAATTCCTTGTAACCTTAGTCAAATGAATTTAAAATAAATATATGCATAGCAAATGCTTAGACCATAAAATATTTGACTTTGGGAGAATTTAGCCAAAATTTCATAAATTGATAAAAAGCCTATGACATTGCTTTGTCATGGTGGACTTTTGCAAATGTCTTTGAAAATTATAAAATAAAAGAAAATGGTTTGTACTTGGGCAAACATGGACCGTTGGTGGGTGCAGGTTTATGCAGGCTGTCTCAGTTAGGAGCCCGAGACCTGGGTTTTTATTGAAAGTTGCCCAAGTAGATTAAGGACCGGCCTTTGAGCGCATCTTGCAAAAGCTCCACCGTACTACCACATGTTACGTATGGGCGAGAACCGGGCTTAATAATTTGTATTACCTCATTATTGTTTATGCCATTTTTGTTGTGTGGGTGTCGGTTAGACTTTATTCCCACTTGGCGCAAGAGGGGGTTTCCGGCAGGTGGTTAGCCTAATGGAAGTGAAACCTTAGCGGGCATATTGGTATTGAGGTAATGCATTGGAAACGCCTTGTGATAATTGCCTAGTCACACGCCTAAGAAGCGTGCATTGGCCGACATAGCTGCAAATTATCTCGTGTGGGTAAAGTTGTACCACCTCTGCAGAGTGTAAATCTATTCGAATAGCCGTGTCCACGGTCATGGACATGCTGAGCAAAGCCACTCTAAGTTAGATTTGTTTTGGTTTTAAAATAACTTTGGACATGATTTGAGGATGGTTAATCCTTGTGGTAAATTTGGGCGGGTAGCCTTGTGATAGGAGGGTATCCTTCACCATGTTTCATATGGAGGTTATCCACTATAAAATGATAAATTTTAAATCTGATTTTAGCTATGTATTGAAAATGTGCCTTGAAACTTAGTATAACTATTTAAACAAAAAATGCTGATCTATGCAAATAAACCCTACAACCTTCCTTTGAATAACTTATGCATGCATTCTAAATTCTGTATTGGGTGTAATTTGCGACACGATTGTAGTGCTCACTCTTCTTTGAATATTATTATTCAGAGAAAGGCGCTATCCGGAAGGTGAGGAGCGGGGCGATTAGGCGGCGACCTCCGGGCGATTACTGTGGCGATCGTGTGGCTTACCATTATTATTTGCTTCCGCTTAATGTTTTATTTGGCCTCATTTGATTGTAATAAACTTTATGCTTATTAAATATACACACTGGATATGTTTGTGATAACATTTTTGTGACTGTGTACACTGGAAATCCTGGACTAGTGTATGAACACAGAGAATTCGGGATCCTTCGTTCCCGGGTTCGACATGTACCATGTTCACCTACACCCTGGCGTAACCTTGTGCCAGCTGGGCACCGTGCTGCACTGCCCCTTTCTGGTATGGATACACCATACCCCGCCCAGCCTCAATAGGAATCGAACCAACCATCCTCACTTGGAGCTTGCAGGGCGTAGGCCCCTACAAAATGGTACACAATTAGCTATAGCGTTCTATAGGTCTATCTTTGGAGCATTCGAGAGATGTACATTACCTCGATGTCGTCGATCGGTAATTGCACGTCGTCATGTCCAGAATTATGTGTGGACGCGACACTACTCCGATGTCGAGCAGGACTTGCTCCCAATTTTACAGGGGCGGCTTGCGCCTGCATGATTTGATTTACTTGGTTTTGCATGTTTGTTATTTGTTCTTGAAATTTTTCAATAATCACATGTTCCAACCGAGCGTCGTGTTGGTCCTTGGATCTCTTCCTACTCCTATATGTGTCGGAGTTGTGTGGGAATCCATCCCTCCAAGGTACGTAAACCCGAACGCCTCGTGTGAGACCCGGGTGCTCCTTGTTTCCCAGGGCCGTAGACAGTACATCCTTCTCCCTGTCTACTTCGAAGGAACCTTGGGAAGATGCGAAAGTCAATGCTTCCTGCAAGAGGACATCATGTTATTGTAGACACCATGAAGTTATGGACTTATTAACAATTAAGTGGTTCGACAAATTTACCAGGCGTTGAGACACTGCCTCGTCTGCCGGGTTTGTGAAAGAGATGCTGTCCGAAGACGTGGCTGATGCCCTCGCTCTTAACCAGGCTCGAGCGCGCTCGTCTGAGATCTCAGCAAACGGTCGGTCAGCGGTCTCGTCCTCCGCCGCCCATTGCGTGGCTTTACCCGCATACCCAACGGTGCCGAGTCTGTGGGGTGAGTGTTTTGTGCCTGAATATCTATGTGCGCTGCACTTTGCTCCTGAAATTCGGCCGTCGTCTTCATCTGCACGAATGCGTCCCATGTATCCCGCGATAAAAATTAATACGTCGTGAAGGGCGTCCGACCCGTGTTCATGTACTGCGTGACAAGTAGGCTCTTGAAGGTCCTCCACGCGTGGGACATCAGAGCGGCGGCGTGCCATCGCACTGCGATGCTGGTCCGATTCGAGGAAAGTGAGCGAGGCGAAAGTTCGATCCTGGCCCGGTCTCTGTACATCCGTCAGAGACTTCCAGGATGTGGTGGTGATGGGGACCCGTTCCCTTGCAAGTACCCCGCAGACGGTCCAGAATCTCGCAGCTGCTTTCTTGGGACTCCGCGGGATCCCGACGTCACTGACCTCTTTGATCGTGATGCGGCCCGAGGGTAATTTGGAGATTCCTCTGCCTTCTCGCCTGCGTACCACCTTGATCGGAGATCCAGACGCATTTGGCGACGTCGCTGACGGCGGCGAAGACGGTGCCTCTGCCATCTATATAAGTTACATACGCAATGATTACATAATCAAATAGAAGTTACCCATTGAACCTAAATATATGATACGCAGTAAATAAAATATATGAAATTGCACAAAAAAATACAAAGGAGGAAATATTGCAAACAAACAAACACACATCCATGACTCAAAAACATACAAAATTAGCATAATGCTCAAATTTAAATATTTGTTTATTTGCTCTCAGATATCGGGCTGCTCGAGATGAAATCTTGGCCTCCTAAATGTCAAAAGTTAATCTCTTATATAACAAGTTATTCTATCAGCCAATAGAGAATTGAATTTGCTTAATAGTGCAATTAATTTCAGAATCAAAACTATAGCATTTCAGTCAACAGAGAAGTAAATGACTAACAGAGCTAAAGTATCACAAATCAGAACATGGTCAGAGCATGGAAAATTACTGGCTTCATATGCCAGACTTTGAAAATTTAGTAATTCAAAGCTGGACACGAGGGACTAGAAACTTGGCTAGTGTCTCCATAGCCAATCTCAAGCTGAGACGACTATGGGCAAAAATCTCGCCGGAGCAGAGGCGGCGTTAGGTGGTGCGATCGGGAAGTCGGTGTTGGGTATGGATTTCATGGGGATATGCTCGGATCTTAGGATGATGTGACAATTGGCAATGGCGTTTACGGTTTGTCGTTTCACGCGTTTTCGACAAAGTTCTGAGCTTCTTGCTCGGGCGGTCCGGCCGGTCCTTGCAGCGGTCCGACCGGTCCCATATCGGTCGGACCGGCCATCTGAAGCGATCGGACGGCGATGACCAAAGTGTTCAAATCAGTGGGCCAAAAATAGGTGTTGTAGACAAGTAAGGGATCCCAATGCACTTGGTCTCATGATTTTTGGAGTCTCGGTGAAAAGTTCTATTGGTTTAAAGTTTCCGAAGGTTTGGATTTTGGGAGCTTGAATTTGGCTAAGTCCTAAAGGCGGTCCGGCCGGCTCACGAGGAGGCGGTCCGGCCGGCCATGGGGCGATCGGCCAAGCTCACTGGGCGGTCGGGCCGGTAACTACTGAGCGTCGGCCAACCGTGGCGATGTTGTTTTGTTAGGTCAAAGTCATTGGTTTCATGGCATATGATTTGCATGATGCATGTTTTGACTAACATGGGTCAAGTTGTGAAGAACTTGTTCCCGAATCGTGTTTTCTTATGCGTGGTTGTGCGGGTAGCTTGGTGGTCAGCGACGGTCAGCGGCGAGGAGAATCGGGACTAGACTTGAAGAGTTGAGGTCGAGCGATCGGCGATGCGGGTGAGTCAACGACTCAAGCGTGACACAAGATGGACAAGGGTGACCTATTGGCGAATCCATGGCGCATGGTGAAGCGGTTTAGGTCAAAAGGTTAAAACGGCGCTTGCGAAGCGTGCGTGTGTGACCCGTTTGTTAGTGGGCCTTAGCGGGAGCCCAATTAAGTCAAACCCTAAGAGTTTTAGGCCTCCACTATAAATAGGAGGAGATGGTGGCTGCACCTCTCTCTCTCTCGCCTTTTATGTTTCAAAACCTAATTGTCTTTAGGGAGTTGAGGTGGAGGCTAGGGCTCTTGATGGTTTGTGGTGAATTTCGTGATCCTTGATTGTCTCTTGATCCATGATGGTGTGGATGTAATCCGGCTTCAATCACGAAATCAATCTATGCAAGGTTTGCTTGAGATAAGTCTCTTTTCGTTCTTGCTTTCAATTTGGTGATTTTAGGGCTTTCTT
The DNA here is from genome assembly GCA_036346395.1 of Hsuehochloa calcarea. Lineage (NCBI taxonomy): Eukaryota > Viridiplantae > Streptophyta > Magnoliopsida > Poales > Poaceae > Hsuehochloa > Hsuehochloa calcarea. Next base: position 9,087,151 of record CM070596.1, on the reverse strand, counting down.
TGATCCACGAGTTTGTGATTGATTCTTTCCGTGAATTAGCTTGCTGTGATATGTGTGAATCTATCTAGCATCATCTTGATCATCAATCTCTCACGAACAAGCTTTAGGATCAAGTTTTCGTTCTTGCGGTTTTAGACCTTACATTAATCAATTGACAATTGCTCAAGATCGTTCCAAGAATTATCATAATATTCGATTGGAATAGGTCCTCAATAGCATATAGAAGGTGTGTGCAAAGTTTCATAAAGATTGGAGTTGAGAATCAAAAGTTTCACCTAATTGCAACCGTCATCGGGTGATTTTCTTGTTGCGGATCGGTTACGAGTCGGCGGTCGGACCGCCCGTCATCACCGGTCGGACCGATTTTGGGCGGTCCGACCGCCTTGACTAGCGCCGGTCGGACCGCGACAATCGGTCCGACCGGTTGAGTATATGAGTCGGACCGCGCGTCTTTGTGAGTCTTGGTAATCTTAGTTGATTTTGTTATATTGCTTAGGGGTTTAATTGGATTCAATACTAGTCTTCATTTGTCTTGGTATATTGATCTTCATAGCTTTCTAATAGCTCTTGGAGTGAAATTGTATTGAGTTCATAATTTGTGAAAAAGTGGCGTGCTCCTATTCACCCCCTCTAGTCGCCTTTACGGTCCAACAAGTGGTATCGAGCCGGTTAGTTCAATCTTGATCTTAACAGGTCCTTTGAACTTTGGCGATGGATAAGTTTTCTACTAAACCGCATATCTTGATGGGCACGACTATGCCTATTGGAAGAATCGTATCGCGTCTTTCTTGAGCGAGGACAAGCTATTTGGGATGTTGTTAGAGCCCATTGGTTATTCTGAAATTGCTACACATACGCAATTCTTTTGGCTAACAACAATAAGGCTAAGAATCTTTTATATGGTGCACTTGGTAGACAAGAATATGATAGAATTTGCAATCTTTCAAGCTGCGCATGAAATTTGGAACACTCTCGAAACATATCATGAGGTTCGTCCCAAATCAAAAGGTCGTAAGCTGTTTACAAGCGTGAGTACAATAAATTCGAGATCGTCTGGAGAGAGCATCGATGACATTTCGATCGCTTTAATAAAGTAATTAATCAAATGAAAATTTGTTGATATTGAATATTCTCAATCTGAAAATGCCACCCATCTCTTGGTGCAATCAACACCAAGGAGTGGGAGATGAAAGCTCTTGCTATAGAAGAAAATGTTGATCTTTCAAGTCTTACTTTAGAATTGCTTTATAGTAAACTCAAGACTCATGAAATTAAAAGAGTTGATCATCCTAAGAAAGATAATTTAGCTTTGGTAGCAGATCCTCTCAAAAGGCTTTTGATGACTCTTGTGAATCTTCTTACGGATTTTCATTTGCTTGTTTATCTGCTATTCATGAAGAGGAGCTTGAAAGTATTCTGAAGCGAGTTAGCTCTTCTAGCTAAGAAATTCACGGGCCTACAATAATGTGAGAAACAAAAGAGAGGTGGTCGGTAACATGCTATGAATGTGGTGAGCTCAATCATATCAAGACAAATTGCCCCAAGTGAAAGGTAAGAGCAATCATAAGGAAGGAAAGCCGACTTGGAAGAAGCCTCCTTTCAACAAATCAAGGTATGAGGCAAATAAGCTTGTGAAGGTGCTCACAGGGTCCTTGCAGCTTTTGAGGATCAATCCTTGAGCGATGTGGATCTGGGAGTGAGGAGGACAAGGAGGAGGAGATCCCTCAAGGTAAAAAGAAAGGGAAGGCCAAAGACTTCAGCGGCATGTGCTTCATGGTGACACGGACGACATTGATGATAATGAGGTATCTTTTTCTTATGATGAGCTTTACGCTAAATATGATTCTATAGTTGAGCAATTGCTTAGTCAAGATGAAGCGCTTGAATTTGTTATGACAAAAATAAGAAATTAGAGTCAAAAATTAGCAAAGCTGAAAGTAGAGCTTAAAGCTGCTAAGACTCTTGAACTGATGAATGTTTATCTTGTCATGCTATGCATTCGAAATTACCAAGTTACAATCTGCTCATAATATTTGTGTACAACAACTTGAGAATGCTAAATCTGAACTAAATGAAATTAAAAGTGCTCCTTGTGAAAAATGTTTAGAATCTAGTAAATTGATTGCTTTTGATGTTTTTGATTCTAGCCCTTGCACTTCATGCTTAGAAAAGAGCGTGAAATCAAAGATATCTTAGAAGTTGCTAGAGTCAAATATGCTAAGCTTAAGGACAATATTGAAAATACTACTTGTGCTTCATGTTCCACTCTTAAGCTTGAAATTGCTTTGTATAAGGAAAAATCTATGGATAAAACTTGTGATTCTTGTGTTAACTTGAGAAAAGAAAATGCTTACCTTCATGATACATTAGAAATTTTCTAAAGGTAAGAAACAATTAAACATGATTCTTGACAAGTCTAAAACTCCTTATAAGAAGCAAGGTTTAGGATTCAATTCTTTTCAAGACAATTCAAACCCAAAAGTCATTCAAGTCTTGGAAAAGGTTTAATTGAATTCAAAACCCAACTGCAAAAACATCTTTTAAATCTGCGAGGTTTTGCCCAACCTTGTATTAATTCAAATGGTGCTTCTTCTAGTGGTACCAAGTACCATTGCACTTATTGCAAAAAGGTGGACATTTGATTGAATCTTTGTTGGCGTAGGTTGAAAAATGATAGGAAAAATTTTGATAGAATTTCATTCATGCAACCTAGAGCTTCTATGAGACATGGTAACACTTGAAAAGAATAAACACGGATTAGGATTTTTATCTCATGCAAATCATTATGTTTCTAGACATCCTAATTCTAATGTGTATCAATTTGGCGGTCGGCCATTTGGTGCTCACCGGTCGACCGTTTTGGTCACCGATCGACCGCCTTGACAAAGCCGTCGAGACAGCCCATGGACGATTCAAGTCTCATTTTAATTTAAACATTGCTCATAACCGAATGTTAAATGAAATCAAGGATAGTACTTACGGTTTGTATACTCCTTGCGGGCGTGTGTCTCGATCTTGGATTCCTAAATCTTGTTTATCTAATCCCGATATTGAGACACATCGTTCTTTGCTCCTTGATTTTTAGGATTATCGCGGAAAGGGAAGAACACGTGGTTCGTTGACTCGGATGTTCACGCCACATGACCAGGGAACTCAAAATGGTTCACCTCTTTCACGCGAGCAACGGTGATGACTTCATCACCTTTGGAGATGATACACAAGGCGAATTGAAGAGCAGGATCAATTAGGGTAAACAACAAATTCATTCTAAAGGATGTCGCTCTTGTGGACAAGCTTAGGTATAATCTCCTTTACATTTCTCGACTTCTTGATGATGGTTATGAGGCATTTTTAAGAAAAATGCTTGTCGTGTGCTTGATTCTCTTGGTGAGCTTGTGTTTGGAATCTCTAGAGTTGGTAGAATTTTTGGGTGACTTTTGAGAATCTCTTCTTTGGATCTCTTAAATGTTTGCTTACATCTTCTTGATTTTTGGCTTTGGCATCGGCGTTTGGGGCACATTGGTTTTGATCATTTGACGCGAGTTAGCAACCTTGATCTCATGAGAGGTTTGCCTAAGCTCAAAGTTGTCAAAGATCTTTGTATGTGCACCTTGTAGGCATGGCAAACAAGTTGCCGCCTCACACCCTTACTGTGACTATGGTTATGGTAGCGGACCGGGACGGTTGCTTCATATGGATCTTGTTGGTCTGCTAGAGTCCGATCGATCGGTGGAAAATGGTATATTCTTGTCATAGTCGATGATCTTTCTAGATATACTTGGGTGTTCTTTCTTACTTCAAAGGATGAAGCTTTTGGTTATTTTCATGATCTTGTTCTTCGTTTGGCTTACGAGCTTCTGGTGCTTTGAGGCGATTCGCGATGATAATGTACGGAGTTCAAAAATGCTTCTTTGCTTCTTTTTGTCTTTGGCGTGGTATTGAGCATCAGTTCTCCTCTCCACCGTCCCTCAACAAAATGGCGTGGTGGAAAGGAAGAATAGGACCTTAGTCGAAATGGCTAGGGCGATGCTAGATGAGTATAGCACACCTAGGAGATTTTGGGCGAAGCTATTGCTCTTGCTTGCCATATTGCCAATCGTGTCTTTTGAGACCTTCTTTAGGCAAGACTCCTTATGAGCTTCGTTTTGGTAGAAAACCCTCTGTTTCGCATTTTGAGTTTTGGATCAAAATGTTTTATTCTTAAGACAGGCAACTTAGATAAATTTGAATCAAGAACTTTTGATGGGATATTTACAGGTTATCTGCTCATTCGAGGGTTTTCGAGTTTTTAATCTTGAGACTAACATTATTGGGAGACTTGTAATGTCACTTTTGATGAGACTAGCCACAGGCTAGATCAATTACTCTGAGATGATTCTGGTGTGAGAGAGCATTTTTGTGGAGGAAGATGAGGGCGAAGCTAATGTCATTCCCTCATCTGCTGCTGCGAGGCGCCCATATTGATACAAGAACACCGCTCGTCTACTTCACCTTGATTGAGGCTCTGTTGCATCATCATCATCGCGATACTGCGGAGGTCGAAAAGCGACATCTCACCGGCGCTCCGCCGCATTGAGGCGGCATCCTCGGAGCAGATAATAGGTAATCTACATGGCGAGTCACTCGCTCGGTATAATGATCCAAATCTCTACTCTCATTCGGCTTTTGTTGCTTCTTTTGAACCCGCGATATATCACATGCTTTATCGATTCTATTTGGGTAAATGCCATGCATGAGGAGTTAGAGAATTTTGAAAGAAACAAAGTTTGGAACCTAGTAGAACCTCCTAGTGGTCATAATGTTATAGGAACCCGTTGGGTGTTTAAGAATAAACAAGGTGAGGATGGTTACGTGGTTAGAAATAAGGCAGATTAGTAGCTCGGGGTTTGACCAAGTTGAGGGTTAGATTTTGATGAGACATTTGCTCTGTTGCTAGACTAGAAGCCATTCGCATTACCTTGCATTTCTTTGCATCAAAGGTTTTAAATTATATCGGATGGATGTTAAAAGTGCCTTTTAAATGGTTTCATAGATGAGGAAGTGTATGTTAAGCAACCCCTGGTTTTGAGGATCCTAAATATCCAAATCGTGTTTTCAAGCTATCTAAAGCATTGTATGGTCTTAAACAAGCCCCTAGAGCACAGTATGATAGACTTAAGACCTTCTTGCTTAAAAATAATTTTGAGATGGGTAAAGTGGATAAAACTCTATTCATTCTTAGGCGTGACAATGACTTCTGCTTGCTCAAATTTATGTGGATGATATTATCTTTGGTGGTTCCTCTAATGCTCTTGTTTCGACTTTTACGACACTATGTCTAGGGAATTTGAGATGAGTATGATGGGAGAGCTTAATTACTTTTGGGACTTCAAATCAAGCAATGCAAGGAAGGAACTTTCATCCATCGGACGAAGTACACTAAAGATCTTCTCAAGCGCTTCAACATGGGTATTTGCAAGCCAATTTCCACTCCCATGGCAGGAAGGTTTTGGATCGGATGAGGAAGGAGAAGTCGTGGATCAGCAGTCTGCATGACATGATCGGCTCCTTACGTATTTGTGGCCTCGAGGCCGGACATTCACTTCACGGTATGCCTTTGTGCAAGATTTGAGCGTCTCGAGAACTTCCCATCGCCAAGCCGTTAAGCGCATATTCGGTATTTACACTCTACCCTCTTATATGGCATTTGGTATTCTGCTCTTGACTTTGTCCATTAGAGGTTTTGATTCGATTTTGCGGTGTCGGTTAGATAGGAAGAGTACCTCGAGCACTGTCACTTTCTAGGCACTTCTCTTGTATCTTGGTCTTCTAAGCGGTCTTACATTGCACAATCCCTTCTTTGGCGGAGTATGTCTTCTTTGCTAGTTCTTTGTAGCTTGATTTTGTGGATAGCGTCCACTTTGAAAGATTATGGGTTAAACTTTGCTAGTGTTCCTCTTTTACGTGATAACATACGCTATTAATATTGCTAAAACCCGATTGCAACATTCTAGGACTAAGCACATAGACATTCGCTTTCACTTCCTTAAAGATCATGTTGAAAAAGGTGATATTGTGATGCACTTTGTAGAGTCAGAAGCTCAATTGGCGGATATTCTTACCAAGCCTTTAGATCAAACAGATTTTCCTCCTTAAGAAGTGAGTTAGGGTAATTTATCCTTATGGGTTGGTTTGAGGGGAGTTTGATCTTTTCTTATCTTTCCTTGTTCTTTTGATCTTTTATTGTTCTTTTTACGAACTTAGTGATCTTTTGAACTTTTTAGATTTTTAGGCCTTTTAATTGCATCTCATTGTGTCATATTGCATTCATATGAAAAATACAACAAGTGGTATGAAAAATTCAAAAAAATGCATTGTAATATAAGATTTTACCTTATCTTTTAAAATTGATGAAGCTTTGCCTATTACCCTTTAGAGCTTTTGTATTTCAATTCTTGCTCAATGTCATGTCTAGTTCTTTGACTTGCTAGAATTATCATGCTTTTACATGTGTAGCTAAGTCTTTGCTATATGAGCTAGAACCTTTTAAACAACTCAAACTAAGAAATTGCAATTTGTGGATGTTTTAGCGAGTTGCGTAATTAGTGCTCCTCTTGTGACATTGGCCTGTCGAATTGCTTTGTTAGCTCTTTGATCTAAAATTGACCATTACTTGAGCTTTTGTGTTCTTGAGATTCTAAAAGCTGCTCTTGTGAAAAATGAAAATCAAGATTGTCTTATGCTTAAATTGTGCCAAACTATTCTTACGAGGCCTTGTCAAATGACATGAACTTGGAGATAGTTTGATGAACGAACGATCTCATGGGGATTGCTTGTCGAAATGACATGAACCTCAAGATTTGTCGCCCGGTAGAAGCTTAGAAAGAGTTTGTGGATGGCTCCTAGTCGGGATCTTCTTTACTAAGATATACCTTTAATCAACTTTTGGTGAAGCTTAGGATGAGTTTGTGGATGGCTCCTAGTCGAGGATCTTGTCACTAAGTTAGATCATTAGTCAACTTCAATATTCAATGCAAATGAGAAAAATGTTGACAAATGGCGTTTACAAAATATTGAGCAAAATGATTCAATACGGGACTTGATTGACTCTTAATGTGGTCTTTGTTAGATTTTGATCTCACTTTGACATTTGACATGGCCAATTTCACTTTAGGATCCTGTTGATGAACTTCTTTGAATTTGAGCGTTGCTTAAATTGATCAAATCTAATGCTTTACTTTTGAGCCTTTGTGCTTAGCTTTGATATATATGTCTTACCATGATCTTGCTAGCGTTGTCGGGCTTGATATCTTTGTTTGTGCAATATTAGAGATACTAGCTTGTTCTTTTGGGTAATCTCCAAAGCTTCTTAATCAAAAATTGAAAAATACAAAAATTGAAGCCACTCCATTGCACTTCATGCATATTCCTCTTTATGCTTCTTTTGTTTACGCTTCTTTCTTTATTCTCTATTTGTTATTCTGGATGAGAGGAAGGCGTGATTCCTTGATGAATCCATTGTCAAAGGGGAGAAGATGTGTTAAATGAAAAGATATTTCTTTGGGAGAAGATGTGTAATATTTCTTTGCTACTCTTATTTGGAGAAGATGTGTTAATGAGAAGATTGGGGAGAAGTTTATACAAAGGGGCGAAAATTTGAAATTTGATGATCATAGTGAGGGGAGTTCTTGAGTTGCATTCTTATTGTCTTATTGAATATTACGAACTTGAATTGCATTCTTTTATACTCACAATGATCATAGGTCAATTGAACAATTGTTCTTTCATATGGACCTCATGTGAGAATTTTGACCCTTTTAAAATCAAAGTTTTTATGCTTTCTTTTGCCTTGTCTCACATGCCTATACTATTACGATGCCGGCTTGGTCATTTCATTGCTTTTTCTTGCTTATGGACCAAGTTGTGCCTTTGTCTGCTGCTGAGTAAACTTCGTTTTCAAACCTCTTACTTACATTTTACGGATAATTGCCAATGTGTTCATCAAGGGGAGATTGTGGATTTCATGGGGATATGCTCGGATCTTAGGATGATGTGACAATTGGCAATGGCGTTTACGGTTTGTCGTTTCACGCGTTTTCGACAAAGTTCTGAGCTTCTTGCTCGAGGCGGTCCGGCCGGTCCTTGCCGCAATGATCCGCCGGTCCCATATCGGTCGGACCCGGCCATGAAAGCGATCGGACGGCGATGACCAAAAGTGTTCAAATCAGTGGGCCAAAAATAGGTGTTGTAGACAAGTAAGGGGATCCCAATGCACTTGGTCTCATGATTTTGGAGTCTCGGTGAAAAGTTCTATTGGTTTAAAGTTTCGAAGGTTTGGATTTTGGGAGCTTGAATTTGGCTAAGTCCTAAAGGCGGTCCGGCCAGCTCCGAGGCGGTCCGGCCGGCCATGAAGCGATCGGCCAAGCTCACTGGGCGGTCGGGCCGGTAACTACTGAGCGTCGGCCAACCGTGGCGATGTTGTTTTGTTAGGTCAAAGTCATTGGTTTCATGGCATATGATTTGCATGATGCATGTTTTGACTAACATGGGTCAAGTTGTGAAGAACTTGTTCCCGAATCGTGTTTTCTTATGCGTGGTTGTGCGGGTAGCTTGGTGGTCAGCGACGGTCAGCGGCGAGGAGAATCGGGACTAGACTTGAAGAGTTGAGGTCGAGCGATCGGCGATGCGGGTGAGTCAACGACTCAAGCGTGACACAAGATGGACAAGGGTGACCTATTGGCGAATCCATGGCGCATGGTGAAGCGGTTTAGGTCAAAAGGTTAAAGGCGGCGCTTGCGAAGCGTGCGTGTGTGACCCGTTTGTTAGTGGGCCTTGCGGAGCCCAATTAAGTCAAACCCTAAGAGTTTTAGGCCTCCACTATAAATAGGAGGAGATGGTGGCTGCACTCTCTCTCTCTCTCGCCTTTTATGTTTCAAAACCCTAATTGTCTTTAGGGAGTTGAGGTGGAGGCTAGGGCTCTTGATGGTTTGTGGTGAATTTCGTGATCCTTGATTGTTTCTTGATCCATGATGGTGTGGATGTAATCCGGCTTCAATCACGAAATCAATCTATGCAAGGTTTGCTTGAGATAAGTCTCTTTTCGTTCTTGCTTTCAATTTGGTGATTTTAGGGCTTTCTTTGATCCACGAGTTTGTGATTGATTCTTTCCGTGAATTAGCTTCTTTGTGATATGTGTGAATCTATCTAGCATCATCTTGATCATCAATCTCTCACGAACAAGCTTTAGGATCAAGTTTTCGTTCTTGCGGTTTTAGACCTTACATTAATCAATTGACAATTGCTCAAGATCGTTCAAGAATTATCATAATATTCGATTGGAATAGGTCCTCAATAGCATATAGAAGGTGTGTGCAAAGTTTCATAAAGATTGGAGTTGAGAATCAAAAGTTTCACCTAATTGCAACCGTCATCGGGCTGATTTCTTTGTTGTAGATCGGTTACGGAGTCGGCCGGTCGGACCGCCCGTCATCACCGGTCGAGACCGATTTTGGATCCGAGCGGTCCGACCGCCCGACCGGTCCGACCGGTTGACTAACGCCGGTCGGACCTTTGTCGTGAGTCAATCGGTTATATTGCTTAGGGTTGATTCAATACTAGTCTTCCATTGTCGTATATTGATCTTCATAGCGTCTAATTGTGAAAGTCTTGAGTTCATAATCTTAGTTGATTTTGTTATATTGCTTAGGGGTTTAATTGGATTCAATACTAGTCTTCATTTGTCTTGGTATATTGATCTTCATAGCTTTCTAATAGCTCTTTTGGAGTGAAATTGTATTGAGTTCATAATTTGTGAAAAAGTGGCGTGCTCCTATTCACCCCCTCTAGTCGCCGGTTTACGGTCCAACAGGGTTTGAGCACGAGGAGCGGTGATTTATCACGAGCGGTTCTATTACAGAACCGTGCAGTGATAAACTATAACATCACGAGCGGTTCTATTAAAGAACCGTGCGTGATAACCTAAACATCACGACGGTTCTTTAATGGAGTAAAATGCGTGATGTAGTGATCAATCCAGGCCGTTGATATCCAAATCGGACAGCTCAAGTGAACGGGGCGATCGGCCACTCAATCCAGGCTGTTGATATCAAAATCGGACAGTTCAAGTGAAAGGGGCGATCGGCCGGTCCGATCGGCCACTCAATCCAGGCCGTGATCTTCAAATCGGAGGGCTCGGATCCAGGAGCGCGAAGGCCCGAGTGGTCCGAACGGGTACGAGATCTGCACCGGAGGATCTCCATCGGACGGCTCACACACGAGGCGGTTAGGCGGTTGAGCTGAACCGCGAGACTCGGGTCGGAGTCTGACTCGGGTTCGAGCCCGAGGAACAGTGATTCCAGATTTTGATCAATTGAAAGGTTGAGATGATTTGGGAATTTCCAGAGGTAGCTCCACAGCTCCAAAAATTCTAATTTTTTACTGAGTGATCCTGACTTCAAGATCAAATGTGTATGAATTTTCCAGAATTTCTCATGCAGTACATTGCCCGCTAGAAAATTCACAAGCTGCTGGACAGGGGGTTTGACCAGGGAGACAACAGGTTTGACCAGCCCTTAAGAAATAGCAAATAATTTTTAAAAATTATGAAATTTCTCAGGGAGGTTACCCAGATGATCAAGCATTTAGGAAAAATATTTTCCGAGAATGATCACAAGGTTTGACTAGAAGACCTTGAATTGCAACACTTCGAGTCAATAACCTTAATTGAATTTGAAGTCCACATTTCAAGGAGATAAATTCTAGAGAATTCAAATGACAACATGGATGCATCCAAAAGTTTTAATTTATCCTCATTTTCATACATTTGAAACACAACTAATTGCCGACCAGACCGCAAGGCCACAGAAGCAATGCACTTTTAACTTTGCTCAAATGACAAAACACATTTGCCCATTTGTGTGTATTTCCAATAAAGTTTCAAAGATGATATTCTCAATAAGTTGATAACTCTAACAAGTCCGCATTAACATCAACATTAGAGATAACAAGTCCATAACACATGTTACCATCAAATTATAATGGAATACATGCTTAATTGAAATATATTCCATCATGATGATCGACGCGCATATAGCTAGCTTCCTCACTGGGTTCTTCCTCCAGTCTGATGCCGTCTCCGAAAGGAGGCAACTCGTCAAATTGATTGTGCTCTTCCTCATCCACGACATTCTCAACTCCGACAATCCTTCTTTTCCCATTAAGAACTACGTGACAGTTCTTATTTGTTGGGTCCGTTACATAAAAAACTTAAACAACTTGCTTAGCGAGTACGAATGGTTCGTCCTTGTATCCGACACGTTTGAGGTCCACAGTAGTGACGCCGTACTTGTCTACCTTCACGCCCTGCGGAAATTTAACCCAATGACATCGAAACAGGGGGATCTTGAAAAGTACATAGTCGAGCTCCCAAATCTCCTCTACGAACCCATAGTACGAGTTCAACCCGCGTGCCCCGCGGTATTGAACCCCTCGTGAAATGCATCTATGCGGACACCGCTGTTCTGGACTATGCTCTTCCTATCATGAGCTGCCGTATAAAACATGTACCCATTTATGTCGTATCCTTGCCATGTCACAATTGTAAATTTTGGTCCTTTGGCCAACCATAGCAGCGTTTCATCACTTGATGACCTCCAAGTGAATCGCATCTTTAACCATTCGTTGAACCGATGGTTGTGCTCTCTCGTTATCCAAACCTCCGACCAGATGCGGATTACATTGGCGTACCATGTCTTTGTGCTCGTCGATGTACGGGGACACTTGGGTCATTTGTTGCAAGACTGTGAAATGGGCCTGCGCGTATGTATCTAGATCGGAAGTGATTGCTTTCCTCCTGATAGTCCCTATACCCTCCAGTCTCCCCTCGTGACGAGATAGAGGCACACCTATCGTTTCCACCTGAGCCATGTAGTCGACGCAGAACTCAATGACCTCTTTGGTTGCATAACCTTCGATGATACTGCCCTCCGACCGAGATCGATTCCGTACGTAGGACTTCAGAATTCCCATGTATCTCTCGAAAGGGTACATTTGACGTAGGAACACAGAGCCGCATATCTTTATCTCTTTCACAAGGTGAACAATGAGATGGACCATGATATCAAAAAATAATGGAGGAAAATACATCTCAAGATGACATAGAGTCGTCACCACCTCGGCCTGCAGAGCGTCGAGTCCTTCGGGGTCGATGACCTTCTGAGCAATTGAGTTAAAGAAATAACATAGCCTAAAGATTGCCACTCGGACCATGTTTGGCAAGATACTCCTGATTGCAACAAGAAGCATCTGTGTCATCAGTACATGACAATCATGAGACTTCATACCAATTAATTTCAAATCTTTCATGGAAACAAGTTTCTTAATATTGGCGGAGTAACCGGACGGAACTTTCACACCATGCAAGCTTTGACACAGTTCATTTCTCTCGGCCTTGGACAAAGTGTAGCAAGTTGGGGAAGGTGCGTTAAATCCTTTATCGGTCTCTTTCGGTGCTAACTCGGTTCTTATGTTCATATCAACCAAGTCACGCCGTGCGTTAACACCGTCTTTTGTTTTGCCACTAATGTTCAGTAAGAGACCAATCAAGCTATTACATACATTCTTCTCCACGTGCATGACGTCGATGCAGTGACGAACTTCTAAGTGCTCCCAATAAGGCAAGTCCCAAAAAAATGACCACTTCTTCCAGATGTTTTTCTGAGGGATCCTTAATTTACGTCCCTTTCCAAGCACAACATCGATATCCTTAACCATATCATAGACTATTTTCCCTCTAAAAGCCCTTGGAGCTGAACTGTCCTCCTTATTTCCGTCGAATTGTTTCTTCAACTTGCGGTATGGGTGAATCCTGGGAAGGAACCTACGGTGACGCATATACACAGTTTTGCGTGAGTTGTTCAGCCATACACTCTCGGTACCATCTAAGCGGTCTTGGATGGGCTTTGGCTCCTTTTGTCTTTGAACAGCCGAGCAAAGTTACCAAGGGCAGAAAAATCATTGATGGTGCAGAATAACATGGTGCGTAAAGTGAAGTTCTCTCGTTTGTACACATCCCATACTTGTACCCCTTCGTTCCATAGTGTCACAAGATCTTCCAGCAATGGTGCTAGGTACACATCAATATCGTTCCCAGGTTGCTTCGGCCCTTGGATAAGTAGTGACATCAAAATATATTTTCACTTCATACACAGCCAAGGAGGAAGGTTGTACATACATAGATTCACGGGCCAGGTGCTATGTCACCTGCTCATGTTACCGAAAGGATTCATTCCGTCCGTACTCAACCCTAACCTTATGTTCCTCGGTTCCGCACCGAACTCTTCAAAGCTCCAATCGAAGTTTCTCCACTGGGCAGAATCAGCAGGGTGTCTGAGCTTCCCATCTTTCTTACGCTCCTCCGAGTGCCAACGCATCAATCTTGCCTCCTTTCGGTTCGCAAATAAACGCTTCAAACGTGGGATCACAGGTAGATACCACAACATCTTAGCAGGAGGTCCTTGCTTCGTCTTAGCAGTATTCTTACGCTTGTATCGGGATGCTTTGCACACGGGACATACATGCATGTCTGCATACTATTTACGGTGGAGGATACAATCGTTCGGACATGCATGTATTCTTTTTACTTTCATTCCCAATGGATAAATAATCTTCTTAGCTTGGTAGGTCGTGCTGGGCAACATGTTTCCCTCTGGAAGGATGTCAGCTAAGAGACCTAACAACGCCCTAAAACTCTTGTCAGACCAACCATTGCTTGCCTTAAATTTCAGCAGTTCAAGCACGGTTGACAACCTTGTGTATTCCGGCTTGCAGCCAGGGAACAAAGGTTTCCCCGAGTCCTCCATTAAGCCCTCGAATTTACAAAACTCTCTCTCACCGTAGTTCCCTTCTGCATCACGTAGCATCTGATCAAGATTGTCATCATGCGACCTATCCTCATCAAAAGCACATTCCATACCCTGCATATCGTTGACTTCCTCAACGATGTCGTCATTACTGACTTCCGGTATAATCTGCTCTACACCGTGACTGCTCCAACATGTATATCCTTTTTTGAAACCCCTTCGTATTAAGTGAGTTTCGATCTGCGCCGGGTTGTTAAACATTTTCATATTACTGCAATCAATGCATGGACAGTACATAAATTTTATCCCCTTCTTCAACATATCACTGCTTTCGCGGCTCTTCTAAAAGCAAACACACCATTAATATACTCTTCACTCACACGGTTCTCAATGTACATCCAGTTTCGGTCCATCTACATATATACACACGTAACAAATTAATTAGTGTTAAATTATATTAATAAACCGCAAGTACCCTTCATAATGACCAAACACATTAGTGATTAGTCTAGAGAAAATATAAAGCGTTACAGATCGTTACACATTAGTGATTAGTCTAGAGTAAAAATAAAGGGTTACCGATCGTTACCCTTCTCTCCAAGGTGGCGCAATGTGGGAGGAGGCAGCAGAGGTGCCGCAATGGGGGAGGAGGAGGCAGGGGTAACAGCCCAAAACGAAATGGGCAGCAATGTGCATGGAAGGAGGCAGCAGCAGCAGGGTGGCGCAACGGGGGAGGAGGCAGCGGCAGCAGCAGGGTGGCCAATGGGGAGGAGGCAGCAGCAGCAGGGTTGCGGCGCCTCAAATGGAATGGAAAGGGGGCCTGTCGGGAGCATCTATTTATAGTGCTTGTATATCACAGACGGTTCTTGTAAAGAACCGTCTGTGATAGGTATGTATCACAGACGGTTCGTATAAAGAACTATCTGTGATACTTATTTATCACAGACGGTTAACGAAGAACAAATGCAGTGATAATTTATCTGAGCATATTCCAAAGGAACCGTATGTGATGGGGTGTCTAGTATAACATGTTTTGTAGTAGTGTGTGATAAATACACATCATATATTGTTGTAGTTTATAACCACATATGATATGTATCACAGACGGTTTATCCCACTAAACGCCTATGATAGTTCCTTCTATATCTAAAAAACGTTCTATTTTTCGGCTGCTAGAATCAGGAGTATCACTAAGAAACCGATAATTTTACAAGTAGTTCAACACCTGTGCAAAGAACTTAGCGTACTCATGTTTAATCCTACAGTCGTCGTTGCAGAAGACGACGTAGTCGTCCAACCCTTCTGTCACGCTGCAGCCGGTGCTCGTGTGCTAGTGGCCGTCCTCCGACAGCGCCCACACCCAACCCGGCGGCCCAGCCATCTTCCACATCGCCGCCTGGACCGCATCCGCAGCAAGCCTTCGACACCGCTTGCACTCCCGGTTGGTCCTCTTGGTCGTCTTGCACCCGCCCGCCGGCTCGCCCTCGACCTGGCTGATGTATTGCTTCCAAACGTCGCGCGCCTCGCCAGCCATGTAGAGGAAGAGGCCGTGCACGTAGGCAGCGGCCTTGTCGCCGGCGACGGCCCCCCGTTCGAGGAACACGAGGCCGCACTGCATGTCCTAGTACGCGAAGATGAGCGTGAAGTCGATGATGAAGTAGGCCTCTGGGTTGATAGCACCAGCCAGGTGGTTGACGATGGCGAGGTAGCGGTCATTGTTTAGCCACTTCATTGCCTCCTCCCGCTCCAGCGCCACGCGCCTCCCCACGGCGACTTGTACATGGTCTTGCAACTTTAATAAACATACACAATTCAAGACATCAGAATTACTTCGTAAGAGATAATTAAAATTAAGGGTGTTGTTGCTAGTCAGATTAGTGACATGTTTCTCTAGTCAAATTAAAAGGCTAACACGTATGCATGCATGGATTGGTTGCAACAACAAACAGTATAGTATGTGGCTCGTAGGCTGCACAGAGGTCAGCCATGGGCTGAGGAGAGCTCGCGGCCACGAGGCCAACGATGTTGACGACGACATCGTGAGGAAGAACGGCGATCGCCGACCTCCTCGCCTTGGGCCTCACCGTCATGCTCCGTGTGCTCACCATGACGCGCGTCGTACGGTCTGTGAGTTTTCAATACCGTAGTGATCGAGTTTTTTTAACTCTACTGGTTGTTGATGGAGGGTGCGAAAGTCATGATCATTCTTTTAAAACGTATCACAAAACGAGACGAATCGTAATGTCAGCGTATGAGACGAAGAGACGCATCATAACATCGGCGCACGAGACGGAGAGATACATCATAACGTCGGCGCAGGAGAAGAAGAGACGCATCGCGCGGGAATTCGTGGTAAATACACATCACAGACGGTTCCAATTAGAAACTGTCTATGATAAATACACATCACAGACGGTCCTTGTTAATAACCGTTTGTGATAAATAGTATATCATAGACGGTTATTGTTGAGAGCCGTCTATGAAGTTTACACTATCACAGACGGTTATTGTTGAAAACCGTCTGTGATAATGCACAGACGGATTTATTTAATAACCGTTTATGACGTATGCGATTTTCACAGACGGTTATGATTCAGAACCGTCTGTGAATTATCACAGACAGTTCTATTTACAGACCGTCTATGATACTTACGTATCACTGACGGTTCCTTTGGAACTGTCTGTGATAAAGCGTTTATGATAGCCTATTTTATACTAGTGAAACTTGCTAATCTATTCAGACTAGTTCAAGCAAATCATCCAAAATTAACTTAACTATTCACAGGAACAAAATCTATCAAGATACTATCAGTTGTGATGTAGATCAGTGATTGTAAATAATCACAGAAGAACATACTGGAAGATTGAAACTTCTACATGACAATAAGTATTAGTTGATTGAAAAAGCTCAAAGGACAACAAGTATATCAGAATGCCTAAATTGCTCGAAACAATAGATAACAGCAGATAATCTAACAGCTCAAGCCACAATCTATACACAATATCACAACCAATTGCATTTGTGATATCAATTCATCATAGAGCAATTCATCGAGCCCACAAAAAATCACTTTATAATATCTCCTAGTGTGAGGCACATACAAATCACACAGATTGAATATATCCAATAGCACAACACATAAGCAAGGTGATATGAAAAAATTGAGATGTCTCAGGGGTGGTTGGCTTACCTTGGTAGTGCTTGGGATCGAGGCACTCGGGGAAGGAGGCGCGCTGGGCTCGAGGAGGAGGCAACGCGTGCTCGGGGGAGGGGAAGAGTTGGGCTCGGGGGAGGAGGGGCGCCGGGCTCGGGGAGGTGGTGGTGGGCTCGGGGGAGGAGGCGACGTCGAGGACGGTGGAAATGGGCTCGGGGGAGGAGAAACTTAATCGTTTGAGTGGGGGGAGTGGGCAAACCCTAAAGTCCGAATATAAATAGGGTTGGACATCACATACGGTTTTAAGAAAAAAATCGTCTGTGATATTTAGTAATATCACAGACGGCTTTTGTTTCGAATCGTCTGTGATACTTCACAGACGGTTTTCAACATGAACCGTCTGTAATATTACCTCTTCACAGATGGTTTTTAGCACAGTAGTAACCCAGACGGTCGCTAACCAAAACCGTATGTGATTGTATTTAATACTGACATTTTGATCAATTGTCTGCGATAAGGCGTCCAGTATTAGCCTTTTTGTAGTAGTGTAAACAGACGAAGTACCCAACGCCTTATCATACATTTCCAATAATTAAGTTTTAAGAACAATTATCGAGGCATGTCAATTTGCCCTGCCATTGACATAAATTAATTATTACCCATCTGTTCAAGAATATAGGACGTCCTGGACATCGGTACGGTCTCCAACATACAACTTTAACCATTACTTTTTATATGAATATATTCATAAAGTACTATAAAATCATTATATTATGATAATAGTTTTCATGGCTAATCTAATGATACTATTTTCACATGACCAATATAAATAATTATATATATATATATTAGTGATCATAGCTAAGAAAGTTTAACTTCACGTTTTTTAAAATATCATATATTTACGAACGAAAGAAAGTAATTACACTACTACAAAAGAGGCTATAGCAGACGGCCCATCACAGACAGTTCCTTTGGAACCGTCTGTGTTGGGTCTGTCTGTCAAGCTTTATTTTAGCGGCGGGCCTATGATGACGGTTCTATTTGAACCGTGCATGATAAACAATTATCCTGACAGTTACGAAATAGAACCGACCGTGATTTCTGGCTTCATATAAATTGGCCGAGACATCCCTCGGCCGCGACTTCGCTGTGTCTACCACTTCCTTCCCGCCCTAGCTCCTCAACTGCCATTTGTGTCTACGCTCCAGCGCCACTTCCCGCCCTAGCTCCTCCAACTGCGCCACTTCCTCGCCTAGCTCCTCACTGCTTATTTGTGTCTACCGCTCCAGCGCCACTTCCTGCCCTAGCTCCTCCAACTGCGGCTCCTCCTCTATCTTGGTATGAGCACATGATCGATCTTGCATCGTCAATGTTGGAATAAATAATATTAGCCCTGCAAATCTTAATTTTGAATAATGGTTTCCCTTATAACTAATGAACTAAAATTTGACTTAGGAGTGGTAACTTAATAAAATTGAATTAGGTCTAATAATCACTAAAATTTGAGTTAGGATAATTAATTGGCTTAAAAAAATAAAATTTACACACGGTTCACGATGCGGTGGGGTTTGGGTCAAGCAATATTGCATTTACGGTTCCGGTATTTTAGGTTAATAAGTGTTGTATGAGATGATGCCTATATTTGGGTTGCATGATTGTTCAATTGAGATAGATATCGGTGTCGAGAGGTAGGGATCATGGTTGTGGCCGTAGGCATGGCTACGCTAGGCCACCGCGTGTGGTACATAACTAGAGAAGAGTTTTCTTTCAATAACCTTAGATGCAAATGTTGGAGAATGAGTTTATATTGCACATTTTCGTTTGCTATAAATTAATCACTAATCAATTTGACACTAATTTGTTACATGCGTAGTGTAGATGGATCGGCTGGATGTGCAGTGTGAACCGTGTGAGTCAAGATTACATTAATGGCGTGGTTGCTTTTAGAAGAGCATTTGGCGAGGATATGTTGAAGAAGGGGATAAATTTTATGTCTTGTCAGGTGCATTGATTGCGGTAATCGAAGATGTTTAACAACGCGCAGATCGAAGCGCACTTGATTGAAGGGTTTCAAAAAGGGTATACATGTTGGACCGATCACGGTGAAGAGCGATTATACGAAGTTAATAATGGCGACATCGCCGAGGAAGTCAACGATTTTCCGGATGTGGTGTGCTTTTGATGAGGATAGGGGCACGATGACAATCTGGATCGGATGCTCTGCGATGCGAAGAGAACTACTGATGAGAGAGAGTTTTGTAAATTCGAGGGCTTAAGGGAGGACTCGGTGAGACCTTTGTTCCCTGGCGCAAGCCGGAATACACAAGGTTGTCAACCGTGCTTGAGCTGCTGAAATTGAAGGCAAGCAATAGTTGGTCCGATAAGAGTTTCACGGCGTTGTTAGGTCTCTAGCGGACATCCTTCCGGAGAAACGTGTTGCCCAAACACCACCTATCAAGCAAAGAAGGTTATTTGCCCATTGGGAATGGAAGTAGAAAGAATACATGCATGTCCGAGCGATTGTATCCTCTACCGTAAAGAGTATGCAGACATGCATTATTGTCCGTGTGCAAAGCATCCGATACAAGCGTCAAAATCTGCTAAGGTGAAGCAAGGACCTCCTGCTAAGATGTTGTGGTATCGCACTGTAATCCCACGTTTGAAGCGTTTATTTGCGAACCCAAAGGAGGCAAGATTGCTGCGTTGGCACTCGGAGGAGCGTAAGAGAGATGGAAAGCTAAGACACCTGCGATTACGCGGTGGAGAAACTTGATCGGAGCTTGAAGAGTTCGGTCGGAACCGAGGAACATAAGGTTAGGGTTGAGTACGGATGGAATGAATCCTTTCGGTAACATGAAGCACCGACATAGCACTTGGCCCGTGAATCTATGTACAACCTTCCTCCTTGGCTCTGTATGAAGCGGAAGTACATTTTGATGTCACTACTTATCCAAGGGTCGAAGCAACACAGGGAATGATATTGATGTGTACCTATCACCATTGCTAGAAGATCTTGTGACTTTGTGGAGCGAAGGGTGCAGGTATGGGATGCGTACAAGCGAGAGAACTTCACTTTACGCGCCATGTTGTTACGCACCATCAATGATTTTCCCGCCCTTGGTAACTGTCAAGACTTCGGTACAAAAGGAGCCAAAGCCTGTCCGCATTGCTTAGATGCTACGGAGAGTGTATGGCTGAACAACTCGCGTAAAACTGTGTATATGCGTCACCGTAGGTTCCTTCCGAGGAGTCACCCATACCGCAAGATGAAGAAACAATTCGACGGAAATAAGGAAGGCGGTTCGACTTCAAGGGCTTTTAGTGGGAAAGAGGTCTATGATATGGTTAAGGATATCGATGTTGTGCTTGGGAAGGGGCGTAAATTAAGAACCCGTGAGAAGAACATCTGGAAGAAGCGGTCAATTTTTGGGACTTGCCTTATTGGGAGTACTTAGAAGTTCGCCACTGCATCGACGTTATGCACGTAGAGAAGAATGTATGTGATAGCTTGATTGGTCTCTTGCTGAACATTAGTGGCAAAACAAAGGATGGTGTTAACGCACGGCGTGACTTGGTCGATATGAACATAAGGACCGAGTTAGCACCGAAAGAGACCGATACAGGACGAACGTACCTTCCCCCAGCTTGCTACACTCTGTCCAAGGCGAGAGAAATGAACTGTGCCAGAGCTTGCACGGTGTGAAAGTCCCGTTTGGTTACTCCGCTAACATTAAGAAACTTGTTTCTATGCAAGATTTGAAATTAATTGGTATGAAGTCGCATGATTGTCGTGTCTTGATGACACAAATACTTCTGTTGCAATTAGGAGTATCTTGCGAACAAGGTCAAGTGGCAATCTTGAGGTCGTGTTATTTCTTCAACTCAATTGCTCGAAGGTCATCGATCCCCAAGGACTAGATGCTCTGCAGTCGAGGTAGTGACGACTCGTGTCATATTGAGATGTATTTCCCTCCGTTATTTTTCGATATCATGGTCCATCTCATTGTTCACCTTGTGAAAGAGATAAAGATATGCGACCTGTGTTTCTCGTCATATGTACCGTTCGAGAGGTACATGGGAATTCTCAAGTCCTCGACGGAATCGATCTCGACCGAGGGCGACATCATCGAAGGTTATGCAGCGGAAGAGGTCATTGAGTTCTGCGTCGACTACATGGCTCGGTGGATCCGATTGGTGTGCCTCTATCTCGTCATGAGGGGAGACTGGATGGTATCGGGACCATCGGAAGGAAATCAATCACTCCGATCTGGATCGTGCGCTCAAGCCCATTTCACGGTCTTGCAACACATGACCCAAGTGTCCCGTACATCGGCGAGCACAAAGACATGGTACGCCAGAATCGCACCGGTCGGAGGTTTGGATCACGAGAGAGCACAACCGTCGGTTCAACGAATGGTTAAAGGTGCGAATCACTCGGAGGTCATCAAGTGATGATGATACGCTATTGTTGGCAAGAGGGCCACATTTTACAATTGTCACATGGCAAGGATATGACATAAATGGGTACACATTTTATACGGCTCGGGATAGGAAGAGCCAAAGGCGTAACAGCGGTGTCGCATAGATGCATTCGAGATCGATGGGGTGAGGAGCTCGTACTATGGGCAAATAGAGGAGATATGGGAGATCGACTCGTGCTTTTCAAGATCCCCTATTTTGGTGCCGTTGGGTCCATCTCCACAGTGAAGGTCGACAAATGCACGGCGTCACTACCGTGGACCTCGAGCGTGTCGGATACAAAGACGAACCATTCGTACTGGCTAACCAAGTTGTTCAAGTCTTCTATGTAACCGACCCGGCAAATAAGAAGCGTCACGTAGTTCTTAATGGAAAAAGGAGGATTGTCGGAGTTGAGAATGTAGTGGACGAGGAAGAATACAATCAATTTGACGAGTTGCCACCTTTCGGAGACGGCATCAGGCTCGAGGAAGAACCCAGTGAGGAAGCTAGCTATATGCGCGTCGATCATCATGAAGGGCTATATTTTAATTAAGAATTTACTCCATTGTAATTAACTAATTTATTCCATTGTCATGTGTTAATGTGTTATGGACTTATGATCTTTAAATTGATGACAAAATGTGGATGTTCCTTGGTTCGAGTGATACAGTCGACTACAGGATTGTAGATATCACATTTCTTTCTTTTTATTCTTTTTCGAGTGATACAGTCGACTATAGACAGATAATGTAAATTTATTGTACATGATCTAAGTCTAGCATAATTTTATTGTGTGTATAAAGGCTACTAGTACATCGTGTGATCCTGCTTATGCTGCTCTCTTCGTAGAGACAAGGCATGAGGCACGATCATTTTGGGGTACCTCTGAGAATGAGCACGAAACATGTATAATTTTGTCGATTGAAAATGAGAAGATCGCGTGTGATCCGTAGAAGTAATTTAGACCTTGTACCCTCCACCAGCTATCGATGGTATTCTGAGTTTAACTACGCCACATTCTTCATAGCGATTGATTAATATTCTGTAGCCCATCAAAGAATTGAAGCAGACGGTTTCAACATCACGCAGTTCGGAAGAACCGTCTGTGATGTCGAGTTTCTTATAAGGTAGAACCGTCGGGATTCTCTGATGGCTCTAACCCTACCCCGACCTGCGCGCCTCCTCCCGAGGCCGGCGCCTCCCCGAACCCGGCGCCTCCCAGGCCCGGCCACCTCCGCCACGGCGCCTCCTCCCCGACGCCTCCCGACCCGGCCACCTCCGCCACCGGCGCCCCTCCTCCCCCGGCCCCGGCGCCTCCCCCGACCCCGGCCACCTCCGCCACCGCCACCTGCTCGGGTAAGTCGTCCCATCCCCCTCCGGACCCGCCGCACCTGTCTTGCTCGTGATCTGGCCCTTCTGTGTAGTAGTAATCTATTCTCTGGTGCCATGCATGTTTACTTGTGAGTAATCCTTTGACTTGGGAGATTGGTTGAAGTCAAGTGCTTATTGTTAGATTGGTACATTACTTTGCGCGATGCTATGTTGTTTTTATCCGACATCAGTGAAGATTATGTTGATGTACTCCACATACTACAGCACATCGGTTTTTAGCACAACTGAAGTTAGAGATTAATGTAGTATACTAGTCGTTGGATTGTATGCATTCGCAGTTTTTGTCCTTGTATCGTGCAAAATTAACAATGTTATCGTCCCTGGAATTGGATTGTGAGTGTGTAAAAATTGATCCCGTGGTGTTAAGATTAAACTTTGAAGGTGTTGTTATCCTGTCAATTTTAGTTTGACAAATAGTATAGGTGTTTCTTTGTATATCTTTCTGTGTAAGTGCATTAGAGATTGTGCAATGCTCTTCTGTTTGACTACATTTAGGTTATTTTTTATATCTATTATAGACGTATTTGCTTGGAAGTTCAATGTCTACAAACATCTTGAAACTCAACATGACAGGCAAGCTCTTGGGCTTCCCTAGTTGGCTAGTTCACCCAGCTCACTTGCCAATTGGTTTTACGATATTCATTCACATGCATAAAAGCACATGCTTTCAAGCACATCTTGTCTTAAGCTGATTGGAAAATCATTATGTTATTATTGGACAGCTAATTGTCCATAAGAGTGTATTATCCGAGATTCTAATATGCTTTTCCTCATGGTATGCACATCATGTTATTTTATAAATGATCATACGATGATAAGTGTGTACTTTGCATGCTTATGGACATATATGGACAAAATTAGTAGATTCTTAGGCCATGTTTGGTAGGACTCCGCTCCTTATTTTTCAGCTCCCAACTCCTGATTCTCAGAGGATCCACTCCTCTTAAGAATTTGGAGCTAATTGAGGGAAGTGTTTGGCAGGATATTGGCTCCCAAAACCCTGAAAGAGATGATTGGAGGCATATTTTGCACCGCCTTTTTAGAAAAGAGAACGACGAAGTAGTATATATCACCGTATCATTTTTTTGGTATATGAGAATAGTATTCTAGCTTCTTAAACAACATCATTAGAAAGATTGGTGCATTTTGATTTATTAATTCTAGGATGCCATATATATCTTATTAATTATGTAACGCATATTCTTTTGGACTGTTAATTCTAGGATGCCATATATATCAGATTAGATAGCAAGTAAGCGAGATGGCAGAGGCGCCGTCTTCGCCGCCGTCACCGACGCCGGACATGGCAGAGGCGCCGTCTTCGCCGCCGTCACCGACGCCGCAGATACGTAAGCGAGATGGCAGAGGAATATCGAAATTGCCTGCTGGCCGACTGACCATCACGGAGGTCGGTGGCGTTGGGGTCCTCTCGAGTCCCCGGCATCGTGGCGAGATTCGGACTATCTGCGGGATACTTGCAAGGAAAAGGTCCTATCACCACACCAAAGTGGAAGTCTCGACAAAAGATCGAGAGCGCGTCTTTGTGGGAAGACCTTTCAGCGGGTTCACTATCGAAGCAGGACATGAAGCGCGTCGAGCGGCATGCCTTGCTCTCCATGTGTCACGCGTGGAGGACCTTCAAGAGCGTTCTTGTCACGCGATGCGTGAACAAGAGTGAGGCGCCCTTCACGAAGTTTCCATTCTTGGCGCTGGAAACATGGAGCGCCTTTGTGGCTATGAAGGCGGCGGATGAATTTAAGGAGCAAAGTGCGGCGCACAAAGCAATCCAGCACGAAACACTCACCCCACGGACTCGGCACCGCTGGTGCACGCGGCTAAATCCAGCGCAATGGGAGGCGGAGGAGGAGAATCTATTTCCGATATCACACACCGCGTTCCGTGCACGGTTAAAAGCGAGGGCAAAAGTCTCGTCTGATGGCAGCGTCACTTTCCCAAACCCGGCGGACCAGGAAGTGTCCCAACGTGTGGTAAATATGTCGAACTACCTACTTGTTTATAAGTCCATAACTTCATAGTGACTATAATAACATGATGACCTCTTGCAGCGTGAATTGATTGCCCAAACTTCCGAAGGCTCCTTCCAAGAACACAGGGAGAAGGATATACTATCTACGGCCCTAGGAAACAAGGAGCACCAGTGCACGCGAGGCAAGGGGTTAACGTACCTTGGGTACATGGATTATGACGACTACTTCATGTATAGAAGTAGGAAGAGATCCAAGGCCGAGTACGACAATCAGTTGGAACTGCTTAAGGCAGAATTTCAAGGACAGATAGCAAGTTTGCAGGATCAATTGAATCAAGTACTCCGCAACCAGTCGCAAGCCGCCCCTGTTATTGCGGGAACAAGTCCTCGACATCGGAGTAGTGTCGCGTCCACGCATAATTTTGAACATGACGACCAATTACCGATAGACCGCATCAAGGTAATGTACATCTATGGAATGCACCAAAGATAGACCTATAGGACGCCTTAGCTAATTGCGTATCGTTTTGTAGGAGCCGACGGCCTGCAAGCTCCAACTGAGGTTAGTTGGGTCCATTCCTATTGAGGCTGGGCGGGGGATGGTGCATCCATACCAGGAAGGAGCAGTGCAGCACGGTGTCCAAGTGGCGCATGGTTACGCAAGGGTGGAGGTGGACATGGTACATCAACATTTCATGGCCGTCCCGCTGGACATTCGCCCGAACGAAGAGATCACAACACTAGGGGATGCCGTGCACAGTTTTATCCAGTGGCCCAAGACGGACATCGTTCTGGACCCAACAGTGCCGCAATCTCGACAGGACCATTCCTCTCCAACGGGACCCTCCATGACTCCACCTCATATTTCGCCTCAGAAGGCCACCTCATCGGTTCCCGTGGAGAAGACGTCGAAGGAACAACAAAAGCGTGCTACCGTGTCGGTTCCGAGTCGTCTCGCAGAAGACGCGCCAATCGTTAAGGCCAAATCGAAATCGGCGAACATTAAAGCGCCTCCCAAGTCCCGAAGCACGGAAGTACTCCATCGAAAACCGTTGTACCCTAACGCACAATTAGCCCACGCTGGATTTGCTTGTCGGGCTTTGCATGCACGTACTGCGAATACCGCAAAGAAGGGGTGCGATCATGGAATCACCGTCGCATACAAGGATGAGCATTTCTTCAACGGGCCGCAACCGTGGTGGGCTTCAACGACTTATTCAACCTATTCAATCTCGAAGCCCTCGGCGCCTCGCTTCTACGATGTTGGACATCGTAAGTGTGTACAATCAAGTTCTACATTCATGTAATACCGATAAATATCGCAACTCATTGCTTATGTATAGATACATGATGAAAAATGCGGGAAGGGCGAGAACCGTGGGTTTCCTCGACCCACACGTGGTATCTATGCAAACCATCCAAGCGACGCGACCTTCGTCGAGAACTATATAACGACGGCATTGCTTCTTCGAATCGCAAGGACTACATCGGTGCCCTACAACCGGGGTAAGTGCTTCACTATTTGCTATTCAAATTTCATTTGTACTTAGGTTTAATAGTTATAGCGACATACATGAGTAGGTACCACTTGGATCCTTTTAGTCATTATACCCAAGAGG
Source organism: Hsuehochloa calcarea (assembly GCA_036346395.1). Classification (NCBI taxonomy): domain Eukaryota; kingdom Viridiplantae; phylum Streptophyta; class Magnoliopsida; order Poales; family Poaceae; genus Hsuehochloa; species Hsuehochloa calcarea. The sequence goes on along the minus strand of CM070596.1, from coordinate 9,060,696 downwards.
AACACGTGATATATCTTGATTCCTAGTCGAAACAATCACGACTTGACGTGCAAGGAATACTCGACAAGTATGATCATTTCCTCCATACATAACTCTATTGTAGTCTTCCTTCGTTTGAAATGCCCGAGGATAACTTTTTCAATTATGTAGTTCGTTCATCTCCTATGTTAGCCAACAAGGAAGATCTGATGGATCCAAATACCAACTAACACACGGGACAGAAATTTCGTGCGCTACAACACAATAATCCTATATATATCATACTTCATAAAATGTGTCTTCAATGACTATACGTACATATGTAATTCTATTTTTGCGGTCTGTGACAAAAAATGATGAGCTATGTGCATTCTCGTTTGCCATCATATGCGACAAATCATTAGTGCTAAGATGAAGAATCGGAGGTTTGTCGATCTCGAGATAATTTTTTGTAATTGTAAATTCAAATATATATCCTTACCATTTTTTCTTGACCTAGCGGCGGGGTTTGATAATAGATTTATATGGACTCGTTGCGCAAGAGCTCGTGGAAGTTCGAGGCAGCTATGCACCTTTATCATGACGAAATAGTTAACAAAGGAGACTTTCACTCCATCGCAGACCAGAGATTCACGCAAACAATTGACTTAATTGTAATCCAATTGTACAACTATAGCAAAAATACTTCAACAAATTCGATCTTTATTAATTTATTTTGAGTAATGATCAATTTGAGTTGTCAACAATTGATTATCTGCGATGTATCTGCTTTTTGTACATGCTTGTTTTAGAGGGCATGGCTAGCAATTCGAGGTGGCCAAAAAGCGACAAACAATGTAGCTAGGATCGCCAAGTACCACGAGCGGTTTTATGTTGAAACCGTGCATGAAGAAACTATTACGCGAGCGGTTTCAACATAAAACCGTCGTGGTAATAGTTTTCTGACGATTTTAAAGTAAACCGTCGTGATATAGACATATCACGCACGGTTTACTCTAAAACCGTGCGTGATAAAATGATTATCTGAGACGGTTTTAGAGTAAACCGTCGTGATATGTCTAGTATCGCAGACGGTTTACTCTAAAACCGTCTCGTGATAAGTGAATTATCCTGACGGTTTTAAAGTAAACCGTCCGTGATAAGTGGTTATCACGCAGGCGGTTTACGTTAAAAACCGTCGTGATAGCCGCTGTTATCACAGACGAATAAATATAGGCGGTTCGAAACCAAATGTGATTTACGATTCGAACCGTGCGTGATGACATGTTCTGTAGTAGTATTAGTTATTGAATTCGTAGTCTACGTATCGAGGAGTGGATGGATAGGAAGCTACGTGACTAATTATGTCATGCATGACATTATTCGGTAGATTGCATCTTAAAATAAGATTAAATTCTTGTTTTAAGTATCAACTAGCCATCTTAAAATAAGATCACAGGTAGATGTTTACTCGGGGGTATGTATGCCAAACATGGAGATGACTGCCGCAACACTTTTTTTTCCCCCCCGAATGGACGTTATCATAGTCATCATTAAAGCATAGCAACAAAAAGATCGCCGAGATCAAATATCGAAATAAAACCACATCTAACGGTGTAGTTAATGGTACTCGAATCGTAACCATTAATACAGTTCGAGGCACAGATCAAAATATAAACATGCACGTAGCCATCTTATATTTTTAAAGATTCCTTTTGCTAGATATTAGTAGTCTGAATTTTTTTTTTAAACCTAGTCCGATTGCACAATACTAAGTCTAAAATTACATTATCAAGTGACGTGTAATTTTAGCACGACTTTACTGTAACTTTTAGTTCTATTTATTTTTGTATTTGTAGGGTCCATCTAGATTTACTTTTGTCTAGTTTAGAATTTTTTTTGTTTTGTTTTTGTATTTGTAGAGTTCATCTAGATTTATTTTTTCCTAATTTAGAATTTTTTTAATATAAAAGATAAAAACTATTAAACGATGATCCAACGTAATGAAAGTGACTGAAATCAGAGGACCGTAACTTAGTCGCACCTTTAAAGATGAACTTAATATGCAGTGCCAATTCTTGATCCGGTGTACAGCTGCAGCAAATCCGTGTCCTTGTAAGATGCCAGAGCTGTCTTACATACAGGTGGCAGGGATGGTTTTGTTTTGTTTTGTTTTGTTTTGTTTTAAACCAAAAAAATAAACACTGTCAGCTTCTAGAAGCTGACTCAGACATGTGAATGGCGTCAGCATGTGAATTTTGTAAGGGTTGTCAGTGATAATGTTTTATTAGTAGAGTAGTGCTGTTCCGATTAAATTAAGAGCACCATTAATTGAGATGTCGGAACGTACTTGTCCCTCCAAATCCCTTGATTAGTTTTTAAATTGGGGGATGACAGAAGAGCTAGCTAGAAAGTGATTTGTGGCCGTCGAGTTCCATGGTTGTGCATCGTGTTTTGCAAGGGAGCAGTTCTAAAATATTTCCATCAAATCCCTCGAGATTGTAGAAATCAAGAACTCAACCAGCAGTGCCGCAAGATCGATCCTAATGCTGGCTAGTGTTCAAATTGCATTATGGATGCACTCATGTACCTGGCAATTAACTTTCGCAAGAAGATTATACCAACATTTATACAGTATATTTCCATCGAAAAATATATATTCTCGTCGTTCCGGCCCCTCTGTCGTCGAATTTTTATTATTATTTAATATATTATTAATTTTATTTTAAAGTTAACTCCCACAAATTTATTTCTAATTCTGAACTTTTTTATTACACCACCAAATGTGACGTGACAAAACAACAATGGCATGTCAGTCCGTATCTGGGCAAACGCTTGTCATACAGTGTTTGTTTGATCACTCACACCACCAGTGGTGTGACAAAAAATGCTATTTTAGCGGACTTATTCTATGGTGTGATAATGTTGTTTTGTCAAACTATGGATGATAGCGTGGCCAAAGAGGTCAGAATTGGAAATAAAGTTCGTATAAGGTTAACTTTAAAATAAGATATTTAAAAAGGGTTAATTAATATTTAAAAAATTTCTCTATCCTCTCATGATACAGTACATTTTAGGATCTTTTTTTGACTTGTAGAATGGATTATGCGTGCCCTTTTCCATGAGAATAACCTCATCCCAATGCATCGTGTGCTGATGCTCTGAATTAATCGGATATATAGCTACCAGAATATAGATAAGCAGTCACAATGTGAAATGAACCGCGCCCAACTGATTCTAAGAAAGAAATATATGCACCAAAAAAAACCCCCCTAATACCAACAAGAAGAGAGATATCAATCTTGTTTGGGAACATTTCATAGGATAAATCATATTGGGAGATCGATGCCACATGAACATGATGCACAAGTAGGAAACCCTAGCTAGTAGCATGTACATGTACTTAACTAGCTTCCTCTCATATAAAGCAGGACAACACGCACTTGATTAGTTTTGTCATAGTAAGGGAACTACACACAGATTAAGACATTAGCAGAAGAAATTAATTAATCTCATGATCAGACCCAGGAAAAGGAAAACCTCCCTGGCTAATAGCATATCCATTTTCCCCTTTTGGTGCATGCATGCATGTTGCGAGGCCAAGTGTGGCCAAGAATGCTACCTTGGCAAGGCTTTCTTTTTGCCGAGCGCTCTCTTTTGCTTTTGCCACTTCAAAGGTCCTGATTTACACATAGATATCGTCAAAGTAGCAGGCAAGAAAAAAAAGGGAAGGAATAGTGGGCTGATTATATGTTCATGTTCAGCTTTTCTCCATGCTAAAAGGGATGGATCGATGATCAAAGAAGCCCTTTTTGTACAGTATCCATGAAACTTTTCTCATGCATGTATATCCTGTTTTTTTTTTGTGTAATCTGAAGATAGCCTTTGGACCTAACAACGAGCGGTCTTAGCAGCTAAATAGCGACGTAATTTTCTCGTTCCAATCGGTTAATGTTTTCGTACATGCTTTCAAGTGTGCTACAACATTTTTGAAATTTCAGCCCATCGTCTTTCTTTCTTCTTCTTCTTACTACGAGGAAAGTTCTTGCCCTGGCTTGCTTGTCGACCAGCACATGTGATGCGAGAATGAAATGGGCAAACTAAAGCTTTACAGGTTGCAGGTTACATCAACCGTTGAACCATCGCCATTTCGTGGCTACTTTCCATTCTCCTTTCTGCTGGGAGCCGTTGATACGAGTTCTCCGTTCTCCCACGTCACTCAAAATAGCAGAACAACTGGACACGAAATTGCAGGCTAACTAATGGTGGTGATCGAATTTTCTGAGTGTGACATATACGCGTAATGCATGCATCGTACTTGAGAGCATTCCATGGTGAATGTTCTTCCTCCCAGACGTGGCCCGGCTTGCAACATCTCAAACTCCACGCTTTTACCTTAGACGCCACACTTTGTGGCCATTGTTTTTTTTCATCACACGTCAAATCATATTTAGTCGTGCCAAACTATGGATGTGAGTCGGACGCGTAATACCCACACACGCACACGCACACGCACACGCACACGCACACGCACACGGTAAGAGCCCGAAAAATTCAGATTTGCTTGAATTTTGCTCAAATCTGATCTTTCTAAATTTAAAATCTGAAGAAAAAAAAAATCAAATTTGTAACCGGTTTATTACTAGAGCTAATTAGTCCCAAGAATCAATCACCAGAAATTGTAAGAAATTACTACTACTAAGAAGGGGGAGGAAAAGGAGGCAGTGCATGGCATTTCCTTTCGTTTCAGTCAGACCTGAGTGACTCCTGATCGGACTAGACAGGAGGAGGATAAGCCGATGTGTGCTGTTCCAGTAGCAGTAGAAAGCATGAGGTTCCAATCTTTCACTTTTGCAATCTGCATTAAGGGGAAAAAAAATAATCTCCCAAGTTGGGGAGAAGGAGAATCTGCACAGAACATGCACTTTTGTGCATGAATTAGGTAGGATCTATTCTTCTCTTCGGTTCACCTTTCTATCACCTCTTTATGCATTTCAATGCTCTGTGTGCCTCTCTTTTGGCAAGGTGCGTAATTAACGCCTGCATGTAGCATCTGACCTATTGTAGTTTCTTAACCATAGGTGTGTCGTGTGTGTGCTCAAAAGTGCTGCCTATAGCTACTCCTCCCCCAGAAGTGTCATTTGAAAGTTTTGATATTTTCTGTAAAGCTTGTGTCGAAATGGTGTGGTAAGTTCTAAGAATAGGTTCCTAAAAATATGCTCCGTCCGTTTTCAAGTAGATGTCGTCTTAGAATATATATGTGCAATCAAAATTTTAAAATTTTGAGCATTTAGTACACACAAAACTATTTCGCTTTGTTGTATGGAAATGATGTTATAGTAGTTTGTAATCAAAAGCACTTCCATATCATTATATTTTTGTTATTTTTCCAAAGGTACAATTATGAAAAGTAATGGTTAAATACTAAATGTGTGTATTGGAGACCATGTCAATATAAAAAATGATAAGTAATAGAGAATGGAGCACAAATTTATTTTTTTACTTAAAACTAGCACTTCCTCCTATCACAAAAGAGTGATGTTTTGGACATGGGCACGGGAGTTTTTTTTGGCTAAAATAGCGATGTTGGCGTGCGAAATAACAAATCTAGCCCCCCAACCTGTGCGTGCATCAAGGGCAAAAATAATACCTTGTACGTGCCCCAGAGGACCAGATTTATCATGCGGGCGACACAAGATCTCATCCGGCCCCACGGATGCGGATTCCCCCTCCTTTAGAAAAGGCTGAGATTTGTACAAATTTCTAAATATAGCAAATGAGCTCCTAAAATTATGATTTTTTTATGAAGACTTCTGACACGGTGTACTTACTGGTGTAATTTTTCCTAAATTTTATCTATTCTAAATTTTTCTCAAAAATTCCTTTAAGGCTACTATTTGTATGCAAATGAAATAATCGATTTGAGAAAAATTTCAAAAACATGCTCAAAATACTTTCCACATTTATTCTTAGTATAATTATCCCAAATTTACATTTCATTTGAAAATTTCTAACCCCTGAGGGCCGGATTTGCCTCGTCCTAACCCCCGGGACCCCTAGCGGTCCGGTAGCCCCTCACACTTTGTTTTTATTTTTTATTTTTTTTAAACTAAAATCTTGCTTTCAGCTTCCCTGGATTCTCGCTAAAATATAAAAAAATTATTTGATATGATTTTATCACATGTGATAATACCCCCTCCCACAACAATGAAAGTTTGATTTGATCAGTAGGGGCGGGACATGCGTCCGACCACGTGAAAAAAATTGCGGAATAATTTTTTTGGTACATATGATAATGTTTATTTCTTTTTTTTTATCCGTAAAGAAGACAAAAACCATATCAGAATGTTGCCGTGAAGTCGGAGTACGATTTCCTCTATGTCCCGGTTGACTTTGGGTATCAACGTTATTTTCCTTTGTGCTCCGAGTACTACTAACCGTACTACTACTTTTACTATGCATGATTTTTGGTTTTTCAGATATGATCACTCGATTCATGGACTTTTACTACCCACGTCCAAGTGCAAGGTAAAAAGAAGAAGAGGGGAAGACCGAGCCATGGGATCACATAGAGAGTTTTTTTTGTCTAAAATAGAACAGTTGCCGTGCGAAATAACAAATCTAGCCCCCCGGCATCAAAGACAAAAATGGCACTACGAAACCCGATTTTGCAAGACGGGCTGGAAGATTGAATATTTTGTTGTAGCTCATAGAACAAGCGTGAGTCAGCTTGGAACAGATAAGGTTAATTAGAAATTAATTACGACTAATTAGTTATGGTTTATTGATTACAACTATTTTAATTAATACAACTAACTACGACTTCTTAATTAAGCCTTGTTAATTACAACTAAATAATTAATAATATTTAATCTAGCCTAATTAACTACTTTCAATTAATTACTATTAAAAATTTAGGATAAATAAACTTCGACTAATTTATTACGACCAATTAACTACCAATACATGGTTAGTATTAACTAAAATAGTCATATTTAATTAAACATGATTAATTAGGACTAACTAATTACAATTGATTACTTACGATTATTTTAGTTAATACTAACTAAGAATGACTTTCTAATTAAACTAGCTAATTAATTAATACTATTCAATGAAGCCTAATTAATTATGATTAAATTATTACATTAATTAAATACGACTATTTTAGATACAAATTTTAATTACAATTAACAAACAACGAGTAATTATTTACGACTAACTAATTGCGAGTGAAAAATTATGACTAACTAACTACGACTAATTATGACTCATTTAATAATAATAAATTTAATTAACCTAATTAAATAGGACTAATTAATCAAGGTTGATTTTTTAATTAAGACTAATTAATTATGGCTCACTAATAAATTACAACATCATTAAATACAACTAACTAATTTGCAAAGTAAAATGCGGCTAATTAATTGCAACAATCTGGTACAGGTGATAATACATTTTTAGAATCACTACTACAGAAAAGCTCATCACAGACGGTTCTAAACCATCATCACAGACGGTTTTTGAACCGTCTGAATTTTTGTGTCTGTGATGACACGAGGTCATCACATACGGTTTTTTAATCGTCTGTGAAAAATGCTATCACAGACGGTTCTATTCACGAACCGTCTGTGATAGCGACTATCACAGACGGTTCTATTCTCGAACCGTCTGTGATAGTCTACTATCACAGACGGTTCGTGAATAGAACCGTCGTGATATTCTATTTTCATAGACGGTTCTTGTTTAGAACCGTCTGTGATAGTTTTTCTATGGCAAAAAAACGAAACGGATTTTCACCGTATGGAGCCTCCGAGCCTCACGAATGAATCGATATTGATTTTGGATTTCGCTAGCTTTCCGACAATAGCGAGCATCACAAGAGCATCAACTCAATCCATTCACGAGCACTAAAAACAACACGACATGCATCACCCACATCACGGTAGCATCAACTCAAACAATTCACGAGCACTAACACATCACAAGAGTAATCTACATCACAGAGCAAAAGGGGGAGTAGAGAGTGAGGTCGTGGGAGGTGGGGTGACGAGGTCATGGAGGCCGGCGACGATGAGGCCGGGCAAGGTGGAGGAGGCCGCAGCAGAACTCTGGGAGGAGGCCGGGCGGGCGGCAGTGAGGCCGGGGCGACGAGGTCATGGGAGGCCCGGCGACGAGGTCGGGCGAGGTAGAGGAGGTGGAGGAGGCGCGGGAGGGAGGCCAGAGGAGAAATGACAGAGGAGGAGAAATGGCAAAGGAGGAGATGGAGATGGCAAAGGGGGAGATGAATGACTCTGTTAATATAGAGAGATTTTCGGGAGCCCGCCATTATGTGCAAATTTTCATTTTCTCGCCTAACGAAACCAAAGTATCACAGACGGTTTTATACAAAAACCGTCTGTGATGTCTGTGATGAGTATCTCATCACAGACAGTTCTAACCACGAGCCGTCTGTGATGAGATACTCATCACAGACGGTTCGTGGTTAGAACCGTCTGTGATTTTAGGGTTTTACCATGGTTTGAATTTTTACCATGGTAAAATCTCTAGAACCGTCTGTGATAGTGACATACCACAGACGGTTCGTCTTGGAACCGTCTGTGATTACTTTATCACAGACGGTTTTCAAGAACCGTCTGTGATGAGGCATCTTCTATGGCCTATTTTTTAGTAGTGAATGAAATTAGGTGATTTCATTTGAAAAATATTGTTTTATATGATTTTGTCACATGTGATAATACCCTCTCCCTCGACAACGAAAGTTTGATATGATCGGCAGGGGCCAGCCAGGCGGCCGACCACATGAAAAAAATTTGTGGAATGAAATTTTTGGTACATATGATAATATTAACTTACCGTATCGGAATGTTGCCGTGAAGTCGGAGTACGATTTCCTCTACGTCCCGGTCTACTTCGGGTACCTATACTATTTTCCTTCGTGCTCTGAGTAGTGTTAATCATACTACTACTTTTACTGTCTATGATTTTTTATTTTGTCTAATTAGTTCACTCGATTCGTGGACTTTTACTACCGAAGTCCAAATGCATGGTCAAAAAAAGAAGGGGTGACCGAGCCATGGGGGACAGATGGAGTTTTTGGCTAAAATAGAATGGTTGGCGTGCAAAATAACAAACCCACCCCGACTCCCTCGCGCATCAAATGAAAAATGCCATCGCGAAGCCCTAATCTGCGAGACAGGTTGGAAGATTGAATGTTTTCTTGTAGCTCATAGAACAGGGGCTAGTTAGTTTGGAATACAATATGGTTAGTTAGTAATTAATTACGAATAATTAGTCTTGAATTATTAATTACAACTATTTAATTAATACAACTAACTACGACTTCTTAATTAAGCCTAGTTAATTATGACTAAATAATTAATAGTACTTAATCTAGCCTAATTAATTACAGTTAAAAAATAGGATGAATAAATTGAAACTAATTTAATACGACAAATTAACTACCACTACATAGTTAGGATTAACTAAAATAGTTGTACTTAATTAACCCAAATTAACTAGGACTAATTAATTATGATTGATTAATTACGACTATTTTATTTAATACTAACTAACAATGACTTTCTAATTAAACTGACTAATTAATTTATACTATTTAATGAAGCCTACTTAAATTATTACATTAATTAAATACAACTATTTTATTTACGAATTTTAATTACGACTAACAAACTGTGATTAATTAATTACAACTAACTAAATGCGAGTGAAAATTTATGACTAACCAACTACGACTTATTAGTATTGATTTAATAAAAATAAATTTGATTGACCCTAATTAGTTAGGACTAATTAATTACAATTGTTTAATTTGGACTAATTAATTACTACCAACTAATAAATTATGACTTCATTAAATATAACTAACTAATTTGCAAAGTAAAATACTTCTAATTAAATGAGAGTAAATAATTACAACTATTTGGTACATGAGATAATACATTTCTGGAATGAAATTAGTTGATTTCATCTGAAAAATATTGTTTGATATAATTTCGTCACATATGATAATACCCCTCTCCCATGACAACGAAAGTTTGATCTGATCAGCATGTGCGGACCAGGCGACTGACCAGGTAAAAAAATCTAGAATGAAATTTTTGGTACATGTGATAATATTTACTTTATTTTTTACCTCCTTAAAGAAGATAAAAACCGTATCAGAATGTTGCCGTGCAGTCGGAGACTATTTTCTTAACATCCCGGTTGACTTCGGGTACCAATACTATTTTCCTTTGTGCTTCGAGTAGTACTAATCGTAGCGCTACTTTTAGGGCATGTTTGGTAGAGCTCCGCTCCTCATTTTTCAGCTCCCAACTCCTGATTTTCAGAGCATTGACTCCTCTGATAATCTGGAGCTTACTGACAGAAGCGTTTGGTTGGAGGTTGGCTCCCAAAACTCTGAAAGTGGGGATTTGAGGCAAAAAGGCCATGCTACCCCTTTTTTTAACACTTAAGTCTATTTGTATCGTACTCCTTTCTACTTATGCACAAATTTCAGAAATCTTCTTTTAAAATTTCCTAGGACTAATTCAATATGAATGTGATACCCTATTCAGATACATTAGTTCATGACAAAAACATTTTCCTTTGTAGAGACGTCTTAAGAAATAATGTCGAAACTCCGAAGCAACATTTGTACTGCACAAAACCTTTTCTACCAAAATTTTGTATCATAGAAATAAATGCAACAGCTGCGGATCATTTCATCAATTTGTTAACATATTTCAAACATTAAATTCACACAACATATCCATACGAAGAATTGAGCTTTTACATGTACTAAACCTTTGGTAGAATCCATACAATTGCTCCGATTGCTAATTCTCCATGGATATACTTGGCAAATTGCTAATTCGGACAATGCCAAAATACTTGGCATGATTGTTCATGAATCATTGTACAAGCTGACCAATCTTCATTTATCTTGGTTAGGCATATGGTTTTGTATCAATATATTATGTACAACTGCACTTCAGAAGATCAATCATGAACATAACAACTACAGCTCCACAGAACAATTTTCCAAAATTTGCAGCTCTCTTCACGATTGAACTAACACCAGCCAACTGAAGTGGCTTCATCCTCATGGCCTTCTAAAATTATAGGGCCACTCTAAGTTTGATCCACCTATGTCAGTGAAAAAGTATTAGCATGAATAGAATGTAAGGGTGCTGATTCTATTCATCGTCGGAGGCATCCTCGCCATCCCCACGAGAGCTGGCAGTGTGTGATCGATGGGTAGCATCCTCAGTCCTGCCTCTAGTAGACTGACTAGGATCTGAGGGGTGGGTGAAGACCTCCTGAATATTATCTCCACTTGCGCTTAAGGCCTCCTGGCTTGAAGAGTAGTCGAACGACAATGCCTCACCACTTGGAGCAAGCCCCTCCAAGAATGGGAATTCCGAGTTATAACCATCTCCATCCGGAGGTGAGCCCTGCGAGGGTATGGTCGAATTCGTAGGAAAAGCGTGCTCAACCATATCCTTTGTGGGGGTAACTGAAGAGTGACGACCACCAGATGCTGATGGACTCCTAGAACGATGGCTTCCAGAACTTATTGTGCCAGGTCGGACGGTCTCAGATGGACTCGAACATTTGGAGGGGGAACTCTCACCATGTTCTCAGCCTGCCTTGGTGCAGTCCTGATTGTGGTCTGATAGATCCTTGCCCTTTGAGGAATCTGGTCCCTCATTTAGACGCAATGTTGTGGGGGAAAGGATCCCTCCTCAACTTTGTTTGCGGTATGGTCTCCTGGATCTGGTGAAAGATCTCTGGAGGTGATATTACCATCAGACGAAATAATACTCTGCTCATATTCATAGTAGGCATCCATGTCAAGTTCTGCGTAGTCGGTCAAGTCGAACCAATTCTCCTCGTTCCACTCTCCTGCCATGGAAGCATCTGAGTTGAGAAAATAAAGAGAACTAGTCGAAAAGGAATCACCGGAAGTTCCCCATGGTCGGTGCCAGCTGTCGATGTTTTACTATCAATCTTACGAATGGATATTTGGGGGGTCTCCTAGAATTAAAACCACACATAGAATGATACATGAATTTTATACAGATTCAGGTCTTCTCCGAAGATAATAACAACTCTACTCCTGTGTGGATATGTTGAATGTGTTGATTACAATCAAGAGGAACACTATAGCCTAATGTTTTCTGCTCTAGATTGTGTTGCCCCTCTGTCTGCCGACTTCATCCCTCATATAGTACATGAAAGGGTGGTAGTTTCTTCAATCTAAGAGATATCTCAATGTTCCAAATAATGAATCGGTTGATGGTGGTTATTGTCAGAAAGATAACCCCCCCCCCACGTCGCTTGGCAGTTATTGTCAGAGGCAGAGGTATAAAACGTACAGTTATTCCAGTGAATAACAACGCATATTAATTACCCCGTGTGTTTGAACACGATGTATAAGGGTCTTTAATCGACTAGGCCCACATGTCTGCAGGCTCCATCGATTATATGGTAGTTATGGATAAACTTACGACCACGAAGTGATCATATCAAAGACTTGTAACTAGAGATGGGTCGTAGAAAAGCTTACAACCAGAAACTGGTCGTAGAAAGGCTTACGACCAGGGGGTAGCCGTAGAAAGACTTACGACCACTCCGTTAAGCTTCTCCCTTATGTATAGTAAGGGGTATACTTGCGAGTACTATAAAGATATTACTATCTATAGTTAGAATTATAGATAAATAATTAATTGGGGATTATTAGATCCTCGTCACATCACAATGCTCCAATCAAGTGTCCATGCTGCGAATATCATACTAAACTGTCAGAATCATCACTTTCTGTATCATACCTACAAATATCACCATCAGAATCAGTATTAGTATCTTGGTCATCACCAGAACATATCCTGCTACTTTCTTGTGTTGTATGACCCACTAAACTGTTCAACACATAAGTTTATATTATTTTCCATATCCACTCCTCTTGGTGGAGCTTCCATATCCTTGGGGAAAACTTTTTATTTGTCTGTAGTAACATGTGCAAAAGCATTATTTTTTTATGAAATTCACAATCCATTTTCTGTAAAAATAAATAAAATATAAAGCCCTAGCCAAGTCATGTGCAAAATAGTGGAACAACATCGTAAAGTTCCTCTTTCAGATATATATCGAGCAGTGTAATACCATTTAAGGAGATTAATGAAGAAACACTAAGAAAACAATGCCCACATAGTTTGAACTCATATTCATATCAAGATTAAAGATCTGCAAAATGCATGAGAAGAAGAAACTGCAAAGTGTACCTTCTTCACATTCGATGTCTGCACATGAACTTCCTTGTTTTTATGCTAACAACCTCTCCATCTATCCAAGCTAGAGTTGGGGGAGGTGGACGAAGGAAGGCCGGCGCGGAGGGGGGAGGCGGAGGAAGGTAGGCCAGTGTGGAGGAGGGGATGCGGAGGCGGGGGAAGCCGGCACGAAGGAGGGGTGGCCGAAGCGGTGGGGGAGACGGAGGCGGGGGAAGCCAACGTGGATAAGGAGAGGCCGGCGCGGTGTGGGGAGGCGGAGGCGGGGGAAGCCAGCGCAGAGGAGGGGAGGTGCGGAGAGAGGGGAGGCTGGCGCGGAGGTGGGAGGAGGAGGCGCGGAGAAAGAGGGGATGGTGCACGCTGGGAGGGGGGAAATTGTTGGTGGGAACAGGTTTACATGTAGTAGCAAGTGTACCTTCTTCCCATCCAATGTTTGCACATGAACCTCATTGTTTTTTATGCTAACAACCTGTCGGACCCAAAAATACAATTCTGGACTCTCTGTGTATTCTGCACTAGTCCAGGATCACGCTAGTGCACACAGTATCAACATAGATGAATATCGATCCACACAAGACGATTAATAGAATAAACAACTAATTTGAATAGCAAATAATGGTTTTGACCTTATGGTCGAGTTTACATTTATTAAGCCACGCAGGGCTGATAATAAATAAATAGTAACAGCGGCATAAAGTTTAACTCCAGCGGAATACCATCAATTCACCACAGGCAACCGACTGGGATCAAGACCCTAGCGATTAGCACCTTCGTAGAACTCCTCCTCAAATGCAGACGATGACTCCTCCACTTCTGTTGATTGTTTGAAGCAAGTATGAGTACACAACTATACTCGCAAGTCATACCACAGAATGCAATTTACAGATGTTGGCTTATTCCAAAGGAATGGCTTTTGTGCTTATTTTGCATAAAGCAACATTTGCAATTGAATATAGATAATAGATTGAGAACAACATTTAAAACAAATAAATAGTGATAGTTTAACATTTGTTTTCATAAAGAACACACAGTCTAAACAAGTTGTTCACACAACCATATGACTTAGATCACATAGCACCCTTTCTAAATGTTTTATAAAAATCTAACCCTCGTGTGAATTCCCCGAGCATGTTCACAACCGCGGACGCGGCTATTTGAATAGATTGATTAAGCACTATGCAGAGATTGTACACTTTACCCACAAGATGCAACCAACTGGATCAGAGATGATCACAACAAAACCTTTCGGTAACTTCATCTCGAGCATTGACACTCCCGATGTGCTTTATCGTCGTCCAATTTATACACATAGCCCTTGGTACGACACACACCGTTGGATCTGAAGATGACGAACCGCTCATAGATGTGACCTAAACACAGCGGTACACACCTTCCACCCTGGCACACAACCTAACCTATGTCCCTGAGTGGTCAATATCAAGACTTCATAACTTACTAAGTTAGACTCGTTCCATACCAGGCATGTGGTCGTACAGTAAGGTTCAGTTCAATGGCACACAAAGTTAAGTCCTTAATTGACCAAGGCAAGACTTCCAATTTCGAACTAAATGTCACACAGACCAATATTTCCATTCACACAATTTTCACCATATCACATAGTATCCACCACTTGCTTCAGTCTAAATATTTTCTCACCCTGTTGGTTAAGTGCAACACATGCCATCAACAAGTAATAGCACGCAGCACACATAATTTTATCACATAGTCCCATAATCACTTAATCAAGTTTATATTTGCAAC
Source organism: Hsuehochloa calcarea (assembly GCA_036346395.1). Classification (NCBI taxonomy): domain Eukaryota; kingdom Viridiplantae; phylum Streptophyta; class Magnoliopsida; order Poales; family Poaceae; genus Hsuehochloa; species Hsuehochloa calcarea. Next base: position 9,045,685 of record CM070596.1, on the reverse strand, counting down.
TCACATGAGATGAGGACTCGTAGCATGGCTAAGCAATCTACTCGTATCTAACCAACCCACGTTGGTACTACAATAATACCAACTAATAATGAACCAACCTATGGTGACAAAAGAATATGATGTAACAATAGACAAGGTAGATATAACCATTTGGATTAATAACTAAACCCAAAAGTATTTAAATAAATACTTAAAATAGAATGCAATAATTTAAAACAAAGTATTTTAAAAACTGGGTTCAACATGAACAAAGGTATAACTTGCCTTGGAATAGGTCTAGATACTGGTCTTGATCTTGGTGTACTCCTTCTTCAAAAGTCCCCGAAGAATTAACGTTTACTCGTAAATGAAATAAATAAATAAATAAATAATAGAGATAAAACAAACTCCAAAAAATCAAATAAAAATCATAAGTAAATAGATCTTGAATTTAGATGAATTTAGGAATTTGAATGGGCTCAATTGGAGTTCGGATGAAGAAGATATGGGCTTTGGAAGATTGAATCTAAAGAAAAACCCTAATTTTGGATTTAAAAGAATTTCTGAATTATTTTTCTATTAAAAAAAATCAGATTATTGCACAACGCTGACGTCAGCGAAGGATTTTCATAAAAGGATAAGTAAAAAGAAAATACTGACATGTGGGACCCACATGTCAGTCTCACGACATGGTGGACCGTCCACGCACACGACACGTGGGCGCTGATCTGGCGCCACGTCGACGATACATGCGCTCGGGGCTGACGCTGGCACTGAAGTGGGGGTTGACGTGGACGACAGTGAGGGGCATGGCTCTGGTTCCAACGGTCGCCGACGAACGACGGCGTATCGCCACCGGCGAAGGGTATCTGTAGGTAGCTGGCGCTATTGCACACTCGTCGTGCACTTACGAGCAGCTGGGATTGACGGTGATGGCCGGCGGCGAGCTCGAAGCGGCAGAGGCGATCTGGTGTTGTCGGACAGAAGCTCTGGCAGTGGGGAAGGGTGCACGAGGTAGCCCTGGCGACGATGAACCTGACGGTGTGCTCAAAGACAACGAGGCGTCACTGGCAGCAGCGCTATTGAAGAAAAGCCGACGGCGGTGACAAACCGTAGAGCTGGAGTTGCGGCGGCGCTGAAGCTTTGGAGGCGCTGTGGCTTGGGGTTTCGGGGTGAGAGGAGCAGGGCAAACCCTTAGTGCTATATATAGGGTCTCGGGAGGGGCTAGGGTGGCGTATTAGCGGCGGAGTTCGATTCGGAACCAAAAGGGGATAATGAGATTTGAACGGATTTTGGAAGAGATACGAGATCAAAATGGTTGTGGAGAGATAAGGGACTTGAATGCGAGATTGGCACGAGATTTGCGGGTCGATTGCTCTGTTGTCGGACGAAGCTCCAAGACTCAGCAATGGCAGACGCGGCACTGTCTCGCGCAGAAAAGAAACCGATTAGGAGACGACGATGCGGTGGTGGGCTCCACCTGACAGCGACGCTGAGACACGGGCCCACCCGTCAACGGACGAAGGTGCGGGCGCGCGAGCGAGCGCGGCTTGTTGGGCTACACAGTGATGGGCCGCATCGGGATAGTGTTGGGTTTCAGCCTGACACAGTTCCAGAGATTTTTAAATGACTTTTCTTTTTGGAAAATACCAGAAAATCCAAATAGCAATTAGAAAATAGAAAATAAACTCTAAAAAATTCTAGAAAATTCTAGAAAATATATCCAAGCACATAGAATCCAAATAAAATAGTTTTGATAATTATTGATGTTGGGACTAAACACATTAAATTATTTTGATGCTAAATGTCCATATTAAGCTTTAATTACAATTTCAAATAAAATCCAAATGTTGAGTTTTCCAACTACTAACTAATAAAAGATTTTTAAAAGCTTAGAAAATTGGGGTGTTACACAGCCTCTCCATCTATCCAAGCTTGAGTTGGGGGAGGCGAACTAAGGGAGGCCAGCGTGAAGGAGATGAGACCGACGTGGAGGCTGGCATAGAGAGGGGAGGCAGAGGAAGAGAGGCCGGTGCGAAGGGGGGAGGTAGAGGCGGGGGGAAGCCGGCACAGAGGAGGGGAGGCTGACACGGAGCGGGTTGGCAGAGGTGGGGGAAGCCGACACAGAGGAGGGGAAGCCGACGCGGTGATGGATACTGAGGGGGCAAGCCGGCGCAGAGAAGGGGAAGCCGGCGTAGTGGGGGGAGGCGTTGGCGGGGAAAGCCGGCGCAGAGGAGGGGAGGCTGGAGCGGAGGTAGGAGGAGGAGGTGCGGAGAGAGGGGGGATGGTGCACTCTAGGAGGGGGGAAATTGAGGGTGGGAACGGGTTTATATGTAGTGGCAAAAGGTGGGTAAATATTCCTCAACTTGAGGAGTATTTTTGTACACTACTGCAAAGCAGGCCACAGAAGACACATCATCATAGACGGTTCTTTGAAATCGTCTATGATAAAATAATCATAGACGGTTCCAAGACGAACCGTTTGTGATATGGACCTATCACAGATGGTTCTCTTAGAACCGTCTGTGATGACTTAGAGTATCACATACGGTTCTTGCTTAGAACCGTCTATGAATAATCAAAGACGGTTCTGACCACGAATCGTCTGTGATGACTTAGAGTATCACAGACGGCTCATGATCAGAACTGTCTGTGATACTTCGCAGACGGTTCTGACCACGAACCGTCTGTGATAGCTTCATATCACAAACGGTTGTAATAAGAACTGTCTGTAATATGCTGGTATCATATATATACCAGGTCCCGACATAACCCTATCCGAATCATTTGAGCCGCCACCCTGCTGCTTCCTCCCCCATTGCTCACTGATGCCTCCTCCACTGTGCCAACTTGGAGAGAAGGAAGGGAAGAAAGGAGGCAGGGAGGAAAAGGAAGGGACGAGATCTCGCAGGATATTCGTCGTGAGCTCTAAGTGTAACAATCTGTACACAACCATTTATATTTGCTCTAGGTTAATCACTAATAAATTTTAGTATGTTTGGTTAATAGTTAGAGTACTTGTGGTTTATTAATATAATTTAATACTAATTTGTTACGTGCGTTGCAGATGAACCGAAATTGGATGTACGTTGAGAACCGTGTGAGTGAAGAGTACATTAATGGCGTGTTTGGTTTTAGAAGAGCCGCCGAGTAGGATATGTTAAAGAAGGGGATAAAATTTATTTATTGTCCATGCATTGATTGCGGTAATATGAAAATATTTGACAACCCGGCACAAATCGAAGCTCACCTGATTCGAAGGGGTTTCAAAAAAGGTATACATGTTGGACCAGTCACTGTGAAGAGCAGATCATACATGAAGTTAATAATGACAACATTTTCGAAGAAGTCAACGATATGCCAGATGTGGACTGTGCTTTTGATGAGGATAGGTCGCATGATGACAATCTAGATCAGATGCTACGCGATGCAGAAGGGAACTACAGTGAGATAGAGTTTTGTAAATTCGAGGGCTTAATGGAGGACTCGGGGAAACCTTTGTTCCCTGGCTGCAAGCTGGAATACACAAGGTTGTCAACCGTGCTTGAACTACTGAAATTTAAGGTAAACAATGGTTGATCCGATGAGAGTTTTACGGCGTTGTTAGGTCTCCTAGCGGACATCCTTCCAGAGGGAAACATGTTGCCCAGCACCACCTACCAAGCCAAGAAAGTTCTTTGTCTATTGGGAATGGAAGTAGAAAGAATACATGCATGTCCAAACGATTGTATCCTCTATCGTTAAGAGTATGCAGACATGCACTATTGTCCCATGTGTAAAGCATCCCGATACAAGCGTAAGAATACTGCTAAGGTGAAGTAAGGACCTCCTGCTAAGATGTTGTGGTATCTGCCTGTGATCCCACGTTTGAAGCATTTATTTGCGAATTGAAAGGATGCAAGATTGATGCGTTGGCACTCATAGGAGCGTAAGAAGGATGGAAAGCTAAGACACCCTACTGATTCTGCCCAGTGGAGAAACTTCGATCGGTGCTTCAAAGAGTTCGGTGCAGAACCAAGGAACATAAGGTTAGGGTTGAGTACAGATGGAATGAATCCTTTCGGTAACATGAGCAGCCGACATAGCACCGGGCCCATGAATCTATGATTTACAACCTTCCTCCTTGGTTGTGTATGAAGCGAAAATACATTTTGATGTCACTACTTATCCAAGGGCCGAAGCAACCTGGGAACGATATTGATGTGTACCTAGCACCATTGCTGGAAGATCTTGTGACACTATGGAACGAAGGGGTACAAGTATGGGATGCGTACAAATGAGAGAACTTCACTTTACGCGCCATGTTGTTCTGCACCATCAATGATTTTTCTGCCCTTGCTAACCTGTCGGGGTTCAGTACAAGAGGAGCCAAAGCCTGTCCGCGCTGCTTAGATGGTACCGAGAGTGTATGGCTAAACAACTCGCGCAAAACTGTGTATATGCGTCACTGTAGGTTCCTTCCCAGGATTCACTCATACCGCAAGATGAAGAAATAATTCGACGGAAATAAGGAGGACGGTTCAGCTCCAAGGGCTTTTAGAGGGAAAAAGGTCTATGATATGGTTAAGGATATCGATGTTGTGCTTGGGAAGGGATGTAAATTAAGGACCCATCAGAAAAAACATCTCGAAGAAGCGGTCAATTTTTTGGGACTTGCCTGATTGGGAGCACTTAGAAGTTCATCACTGCATCGACGCCATGCACATGGAGAAGAATGTATGTGGTAGCTTGATTGATCTCTTACTGAACATTAGTGGCAAAACAAAGGATGGTGTTAACGCACGGCGTGACTTGGTTGATATGAACATAAGGACTGGGTTAGCACCGAAAGAGACTGATAAAGGACGAACATACCTTCCCCCCAGCTTGCTACACTTTGTCCAAGGCCGAGAGATATGAACTGTGCAAAAGCTTGCATGGTGTGAAAGTTCCGTTCGGTTACTCTGCAAATATTAAGAAACTTATTTTGCATGGAAGATTTGAAATTATTTGGTATGAAGTCTCATGATTATCATGTGCTGATGACACAAATGCTTCCTGTTGCAATTAGGAGTATCTTGCAGAACAAGATCCGAGTGGTAATCTTTAGGCTGTGTTATTTCTTTAACTCAATTGCTCAGAAGGTCATCGATCCTGAAGGACTAGATGCTCTGCAGGGCGAGATGGTGACGACTCTATGTCATCTTGAGATGTATTTCCCTCTGTCATTTTTTGATATCATGGTCCATATCATTGTTCACCTTGTGAAAGAGATAAAGATATGCAGCCCTGTTTTCCTACGTCATATGTACCCGTTCGAGAGATACATGGGAATTCTCAAGTCCTACGTATGAAATCGATCTCGGCCGGAGGGCATCATCATCGAAGGTTATGCAACCGAAGAGGTCATTGAGTTCTGCGTCGACTACAAGGATGAGGTGGAACCGATAGGTGTGCCTCTATCTCGTCATGATGGGAGACTGAAGGTATCGGGAACATCGGAAGGAAAGCAATCACTTTCGATCTAGATACGTACGCGCAAGCCCATTTGACGGTCTTGCAACACATGACCCAAGTGTCCCCGTACATCGACGAGCACAAAGATATTGTACGCCAATAGAATCCAAACCGGTCGGAGGTTTGGATCACGAGAGTGCACAACCGTCGGTTCAACGAATGGTTAAAGGTGCGATTCACAGGGAGGTCATCAAGTGATGATATGCTGCTATGATTGGCAAAAGGGCCAAAATTTACAATTGTGTTATGGCAATGATACGACATAAATGGGTACACATTTTATACGACAGCTCAGGATAGGAGGATCACAGTCCAGAACAACGGTGTCCGTATAGATGTGTTTCACGAGCAGTTCAATACCGCTGGAGCACATGGGTTGAACTCCTACTATGGGTTCGTAGAGGAGATCTGGGAGCTCGACTACGTACTTTTCAAGATTCCCCTGTTTCAATGCCATCGGGTTAAACTCCCGTAGGGCGTGAAGGTCGACAAGTACGGCGTCACTACTGTGGACCTCAAACGTATCGGATATAAGGACGAACCATTCGTACTCGCTAAGCAAGTTGTTTAAGTTTTTTATGTAACGGACCCGGCAAATAAGAACCGCCACGTAGTTCTTCATGGAAAAAGAAGGATTGTCGGAGTTGCGAATGTCGTGGATGAGGAAGAGTATAATCAATTTGACGAATTACCACCTTTCGGAGACGACATCAGGCTCGAGGAAGAACCCAGTGAAGAAGCTAGCTATATGCACGTCGATCATCACAAAGGGCTATATTTTAATTAACAATATTTATTCCATTGCAATTTGATGTTAACGTGGAATTGTCATGTGTTATGGATTTGTCATCTCTGATATTGATGTCAATGTGGACTTCATTGTAATGTGGAGTATCAAAATTGGTTTCACTTGATTTGGAGTTGAGTTGTATTATATATGAATTTTTTAAGATAAATGAATTTACAATCAAATGATTTGGAATTGTGTCAGGAAGTTATCACAAACGGTTCGTTTATGGAACCGTCTGTGATAAGTCATCACAGACGGTTCCATTTTGAAACCGTCTCTGATGTGACTATATCAAAGACGGTTATGTTATGGAACCGTCTGTAATATGAGGGTTTTGGGTTTCTGTGTGAAGTCATCACAGACGGTTCTATTATGGAACCATCTGTGATAGTTTCATATCACAAACGGTTCTGTTACGGAACCGCCTATGATGACTTATCACAGACAGTTCCATAGTAGAACCGTCTGTGATATTCCTTTATTTAAGCGGAATCGTTAGGGTTTGAGCGCCCTTAACTCGTCACTCTCCTTACTCTCGCGCCCTTCACCTCCCCTGCGGCCGAAGCATCCTCCCCGACGCTGACTTGCTACTCCCCCGCCTCCCCAACTCCGACGCCCCTGGTACTCCCGGCCTCCCCGACCTCGACGCCATTGCTGTACTCCCCGCCTCCCCGATGCCGACGTCCCTGGTACTCCCGGCCTCCCCGACCCCAACGCCCCTGCTACACAGGTTTGGTGTGGATTGATGCGATCTTGTGGCGAATTGGTGGTATATCGAATCTTTGCTCTGCAGTTGGATTTGCATATTATCAGTTGTGTTTGCGTATTATCAGTTGTGTTTGGTGTGCTACACTCTTTGTAGCTCTATGTCGTTGCTATTCAATTGCTGGGGCTAGGAGCCTAGGAGAGATTGTCAATGTGATATTGTTTACTTGTATTGATACGGACATATGGTTAACTTGTATTTGCTAGTAGTAGAGATAGGTTAATATGGTTATTTGCGCAGCTTGGACGATATATGATTATGACTTAAGTTTTTGTGTGCTAGAAAACTTTATGTAGTAATTGATTGATTATAGATAATATATGCTTGTAATATCTGCTAAATAGTTTCAACTTCATGCAGTTGAACAATCATCGAGAGGCGAGGCAAACGAAGCTTTTCTCCGAGTATTGAAGTATTCATCTGGGGCAGTACTTGAGGTTTGTTATCTGTACCGTAGAATCTTGCTAGCTAATAGTTGTCCAATACGTGACAGGAATTGATACATTGTCTTGTTTAGTGGCACCAGTTTTGTTAAGCTCTCATCTAGGTAGATATACTGCTGTTGACAGTTGAACCTTTGTTTGATCTGTGTATTTTTATTGCAAACATGTACTTTATGTTATGAATAGCGCTGATATTCATTATGAGGCCAACGGGTCAATACATGTACAAGTACATTGGTGGTATATATGTAAAGAGACCCCGACGCCCGGCCAATATATACACAAGTAGGAATAAAATATGCTCAACGTTAGACTTTAAGTTGTGTAACCCTACTACTGTTGTTCAATGATGCTTGTTAATAAATATGCTAACATGGCATATTTATAAGAAAATACCTCGAATTTGATGTTGTTTGCTGAGTAAGACTTCTTTGTCAAGTGCAATCCATGACATTGTAAGTAGTCATTATTGTTTTTTGGTATTATGTTTGTATCTTTCTTTAAATATTATGGATATCAACTTGCAATCCATGAAATTTTAGTTCATTGCGTATGTAACTTATCTAGATAGCAAGTAAGCGAGATGGTACAGGCACCGTCTTCGCCGCCGGCATCGACGTCGCCGAATGTGTTTGGATCTCCGATCAAAGTGGTACGTAAGCGAGATGGAAGAGGAATATCAAAATTGCCCGCGGGCTGAATGACTATCACAGAGGTCAGTGACGTTGGGATCCCTCTGAGTCCCAAGAAAACAGCGGTGAAATTCTGGACCATCTGCGGGATACATGGAAAGGAACGGGTCCCCATCACCACACCAGGCTGAAAGTCTCTAACGGATGAAGAGAGAGGCCAGCTGTGGACTAAAATTTCAGGCTCGTTCATTATCCCAGAAGCAGACCAGGCACGCGTGCAACGGCAGGCGTTGCTCGCGATGGGACACGCGTGGAGGACCTTCAAGAGCACACTTGTCACGAAGTACGTGAATACGGGTCGAATGCCCTTCATGAAGTATCATTTCTTGTTGCGGGATATATGGGATGCCTTTGTGCGGATGAAGATGACGACCGAATTTCGGGAGCAAAGTGCGGCGTACAAAGCTCTCCAGGCACAAAACACTCACCCCCACAAACTCGGCACCACTGGGTACACTGGTAAAACCACGCAATGGGCGGCGGAGGACGAGATCGCTACAAGACCATTTGCAGATATCTCAGATGAGCGCGCTCGAGCCTGGTTAAGAGCGAGGGCATCAACCACGTCTTCGGGCGGCATCTCTTTCACAAACACGGCACACGAGGCAGTGTCCCAACGTCTGGTAAATATGTCGAACTACGTAGTGTCTATAATAACAGGATCACCTCTTGCATAGTATTTATAATAACATGATGATCTCTTGCAGGAAGCATTGACTTCCGCGTGTTTCAAATGTTCCTTCGAAGCAAACAGGGAGAAGGATCTACTATCTACGGCCCTAGGAAACAAGGAGCACCCGGGTCACACACAAGGCGTTGCGCTTTACGTACCTTGGAGGGATGGATTCCGACACGTACAGGAGTAGGAAAACATCCAAGGACGAGCACGACGCCCGATTGGAACAAGTGCTTACTGAAAAATTTCAGGGACAGATAACAAGACTACAGGATCAAATAAATCAACTCCTGAGCCAGTTGGAAGCCGCCCCCGGTTTTTTGGGAGCCAGACCTCCTCAACATCGGAGTAGCGTCTCGTCCACACATAATTTTGGACATGACGACGTCCAATTACCCATCGACGATATCAAGGTAATGTACATCTCTGGAATGCTCCAAAGATAGACCTATAGGATGCCTTAGCTAATTACGTATCGTTTTGTAGGAGCCGACACCCTGCAAACTCCAAGTGAGGATGGTGGGGTCCATTCGTATTGAGGCTGGGCGGGGGTGGTCTATCCATACCAGGAAGAGACAACCATATCGGTTCTTGTGTCATCTCATGGGAAGACATGCCGCAGGCAACTTAAGGCCAAATCGGAATCAAAGAACATTACGGCGCCTCCCAAGCCCGGGAAATACTCCATCGAAAGTCCCTTGGCCCCCCGACACAGTGCTAGCAAACGCTGGAGTAGCTTGTCAGTCTTTGCATTCCTGGTACATGCAAAAGACCCAACATGAGGGGTGCGATACTGGAATAACCGTCAAATACACAAAATAGCATTTCTTACATGAGCCGGGCCACTTCGTCGTGGGCTTCGATGACTATTCGACCTATTCAACCTCACTGCCCTCGATGCCTCACTTCTACGATGCTGGACACTGTAAGTGTGTACAATCAAGTTCTACACTCACGTAATACCGATAAATATCACAACTCATTGCTTATGTATAGATACATGATGAAACATGTCCATCGACGGAACGAACTGGTGGGTTTCCTCGACCCACACATCATCTCTGAGCAAACCATCAACGAAGATGCATCCTACGTCGTCAAATACATAACGACAGGATTGCTTGCTCAGGACGACAAAGACTACATAATGGTGTCGTACAACCAGGAGTAAGTGCTTCACTACTTGCTATACAAATTTTATTTGTACTTTATACGCAGCACGAACTTTGGTTTATGACTATAGTGACATACATGAGTAGGTTCCACTGGATCTTATTAGTCCTTATACCAAAGAGGAACAAGGTAATATACCTTGATTCCCTACTAAACAAAAATCACGACTTCACCCTTCTGAAAGAAATACTCAACAAGTATGCTCATTTCCTCCTTTCATAACTCTATTGTAGTCTTCCTTCTTTTAAAATGGCTGAGGATAACTTTTTGGAATCATGCAGGTCGTTCATCAACTATGTTGCACAAGGAGGGCTATACAAAGGATCTAGCGCCACACTACAACACATGACGCGATTTTCGATACGCGCTACAACACAATAATGCTATATCATACTTCGTAATAATTCGTCTCGAACTGACTGTACCTACATATGTAATTATATTTTTGCAGTGCCGCCAGCAAAAACAAGATCACCTATATGCATTCTACGTTTGCCATCATATGCGGCAATTGGTTAGTGCTAAGATGAAGGATCCCGAGGTTTGTCAATCTCGCAATAATTATTTCTTAAATATAAATTTAAAAATATATATACTTACTACTTTACTCATGCTAGCGACAGGAGATAACCATAGATTTAGATGCACTCGCTATGAAAGAGGTCGTGGAGGTTCGAGGGACGCTCTGCGCCTTCATCAAGATGGAGATCGTTAACGCCAACGGAGAGTTTCACTCCGTCAACGCCGCTGAACGACCTTAAAAATATTGATTCAATTGTAATTGATCATTTTGAGCAGCTGTAATTCAAATGTAAATCTAGCGACAATATATACTTGAACATAATCTTTTGATTTTTTTTTTGCTTTGTCTGATCTGATCACTCAATTTGTAACATCCAAAAATTATAAAATTTGGATAATTATATTGAGAATAAATGTGGAAAGTATTTTGAGATTATTTTTAAATTTTCCTCAAATTCATTATTTCATTTGCAAACAAACAATAGCCTTAAAAGAAATTTTGAGAAAAATGCCGAATAGATTAAATTCTGGAAAAATTACACAAGCAAGTACACTGTGTTATGAGCCTTTCAAAAAATTCACCATTTTTGAGCTAATTTGCTATATTTAAAAATTTCTACAACTCTCATCCTTTTTTGGAGGGGGAATCTGCACCCCTTGGGGTCGGACGAGGCATTTTCGCTCTTGGGGTCAGATTCGCCATGTGTCGCGTCCTCGCGGTGATATTTTTGCCAACAATGTTATTTTAGCCAAAAACTCGGGATCCCAAAAACACAATTTTGATCACAACTTATATTGTAAATATATTTATAAACCTAATAAAATTGTAATATTATGAAAGTACTTTTCGAGATGAATCCACACATATCATTTTTATATATCTAATTTTAATATTTGTAAAGGTATTAGAGAAATTTCACAATATACTACTGAATAACTACATAATTAACAATATATCACACATTGTAAGGCCTACATGTGAATCCAATTACTGCTAAAATATATAAAGTTCTTAAAATTTATAAAGTCTTAAAATTTATAAAGTTCTTTTATTCGTAGATCAGCACACACGGCGTTAAACCCACCTGCCTAGATATAGGTGGCAAACAGCCAAAGCTTTTAATCCATGGTTACATACACATAGCAACGCTCGTGTCCCGGTCGCGATGACCTGGCTATATCTATTCGAACAATTGTGGACAGTTCAGACGTCCAGGCCGCGACCTGCAAAACCAACGCTCCCACATTAGCTCCAAAGCACCGACACGGCGCATTACAGCCGTGTCCGTGTCGGACACCGTGTCGGACACGGACACGGCTCCGACACGGCTCCGACACGTATTGTAAGCGTGTCGGAAATTCGTGTCGCGAAAATAAATAGAAATAAATTCGGACACGTATCCGACACGTTTGGCCGCGTGTCGGACACGATCGCCCATTCATTCGCCCAATCACGCACTATTCATCACGCCCATCTCCTAACCCTACCCTCCTCGGCTCTCCCATCTCGTTGCCATCTCGGTCCCGCAGCTTCTCGACGACAACGCACCGCGATCGCTGCGTTGCTGCGCATCGCGCGCGTCGCCCGCGCCTCACGCCGCCTCTGCGCCTCGCGCTGGAAGCCGCTTTGCCTCGCTGCGCGCGCCGCGCGCGCCTCGCTGCGCTCGCCGCGCTGCCTCGCCGCTACGCTGCGCGACGCCGCTCGCTGCGCCGCGCCGCCGCTCGCTGCACCGACGCCGCCGCCCTCCTGCGCCTCGCGCAAGCCTCGCCCTCTGCGCTGACGCCGCCTTTTGCTCGCCTTGAAGCCGCCCCCTTTGCTCGCTCGCTGACGACGCCAGACGCTTGCACCGACGCCGCTGACGCGCCTCTGCGCCAACGCCTGTCCCTGCTCGGCTTCTCCTCCCGGACGCCTCCTGCTGCTGCGCCTCCTGCTGCTGCTCACCGGCTCGTGCTGCTGCTCCCAGATTTGGACTTTCGGTGAGTCTACACTCTACAGATCCAAATTTGTCCATTACTTTGTCATGGCTCAAATACTGGAGAGAACAAACTAGTGATCCAATTATGCTGCTATGACATTGACAATAATAGCAGTGGTGAGTGCTTGACTCCTTGTGTTGTTGTGCATACTGGCATGCTGTTGTGCAGAAATACAAGATGGAACCGGCTGGTCCGTATTACGAAAAACTGAAAAGAACAAGAGCGATGATCATCTTTGAGGTACATATTCCTAACATTTTACACTTTCTGTTTGATAAACACGTGAAAAAACATTAAATAATATATATATATATATACAGCCGTGTCCCCGTGTCGCTATTTTTTAGAAAATGGCGAATCCCGTGTCCGACACGCGTGTCCGTGTCCGTGCATCCTAGCACATTAGTGGAAGACTAGAATCGATCGACTAATCCATGCCTTAAACATGCTTACCACCCTAAACCTTGCCTGATTAAACTAATCCAGATTGATATGATAAGTGAACTGTGTAACTCTGTAAGAGAGCTGAGAGCCTTGTATTTTTAATGTTCGAGTCGTCGTCCCAGCTGGATCCACGGCTACTAATCCCTCTGTTTCGCTATATTTATTTGTAGCATCGAGTATATTCTTTTCAATATATTTATCTATTGGAATAATTTAGAGTACAGTTACTGTAATTTTTACTCACTCCACCTCTATTAATTTAAATAATTTAGAAAAAGTTAAGTGATTGTGATATATTATTTAATAGGAGTACATATTATTATCTCTCATTAATTAATTATTGATTAGATTTAATGTTTATTTTATATATATGCATACTAAACTATGAATCAGTAAAGCTAAAAAGGAGGGAGTACTACGTAGTCTCTCCTCTTTGTGTAATGCATTTACGCATTCCTAATATTCTTCCACCGTAGCACAGCACAGTCGTCACTAATGACGTCTTCGCCCTGCCCCCATCAATCCCCAAGTCAACATTTTCCCTCCAAATCACGGTACGTACTGCTCCTCTTTTTTTTTTTTGACATTGACGCGGTGCTAAAAATACAGTTTTGATCGCTAATTACTATTATAGTATATTTATAAAACCAAATAAAATTATAATATTGTGAAAGTAGTATTTTTCGAGACGAATATACACATTTAATTTTCATGTATCTAATCTAAATATTTAAAAAGATATACATGAGTAAACTTTCTAATTAGAACGATTTGTTTTTTTTTAACTGGAGGGATTAGTAATCCCATTCCAGATGCTAGTTCTAGTAAATAATTACTTGTTATGACCTTTCAATTATATAATTTCCTTTTTCCCCCATCGATGTATGCTATTATTTGTATATTCGACAATACATCTCTCATTTGGACAATATTTTTCGTAAATAAATGATTTTAATGTACAATTTAAAAACTACTTATCAGTATTGACAAATACTACATGGTAGGTCTAAAACATGTATATTTGGTATATATAATCCAGTAGCATACGATTTGATCCTACTAGAGCATGCTTCTTCTGTTCCATTCAAGAAATTCGCACGATCCTGACAACCTTGACGTATCTAAAGAATCATTATATTATATATTTGGTATATATAATCCAATGGCTTGCTTGCTTGCTTTATGCACCCTATATAAACCCCCCCTCTCTCCATCTCTTCCTCCTGACTAGCATAGAGAGTCAGAGGCTACCACCTAAACGGCCTGAAAAGGAGGCCAAATTACAAGAGTCTCGTGCACGGTGCACAAGTCAATTACAACTGTCACAAGTTCACAGCTCAGAAGCAAGCTGCACTAGTAGGTGTCGGCACGTCGATCGCCGGACATGGGTGGCGGCGAAGCAGACGGCAGGAAGGACGGGCCGGCGGGGCAGCCGGCGAAGGCGGCGCCGGTGTTCGGGTCGTTCATGTCGGTGTTCATGCATGCGGACGCGGCGGACGTGGTGCTGATGGTGCTGGGCCTGGTGGGTGCCATGGGCGACGGCATGTCGACGCCGGTGATGCTGCTCATCACCAGCCACATCTTCAACGACCTCGGCGGCGGCCCCGACCACCTCCAGGAGTTCGGCTCCAAGATCAATGTGGTACGCACGCTTCCATCGTCTCTCGCCTCCAATTCTATGCAATATCCATAATTAACATCACTGACAAGTAACCACAATTCACAACTCACGATTTCCTGCGCCAAATTGATCCACTCAGAACGCGAGGAACCTCGTCTTCTTGGCGGCCGGCTCCTGGGTCATGGCGTTCCTAGGTGAGCATATGCATGCCAATGCTGTGCCTTGTTGCAGCATGTGTGTGTGTGTGCGCGCGCGCGCGCGCGCGCGTGTGTGTGTGTTGCCGTGTTGCGTCGACTGACACGCGCGTACGTGCGATGTGCGTGAGCAGAGGGGTATTGCTGGGCTCGGACGGCGGAGCGGCAGGCTTCGCGGATGCGGGCACGGTACCTGCGGGCGGTGCTCCGGCAGGACGTGGAGTACTTCGACCTCAAGGTAGGCTCGACGGCGGAGGTGATCACCAGCGTCTCCAACGACAGCCTCGTCGTGCAGGACGTGCTCAGCGAGAAGGTGCCCAACTTCGTCATGAACGCCACCATGTTCGTCAGCAGCTACGCCGTCGGCTTCGCGCTGCTCTGGCGACTAACGCTGGTGGCGCTGCCGTCCGTGCTTCTGCTCATCATCCCCGGGTTCATGTACGGCCGCATCCTCATCGGCCTCGCGCGCCGGATCAGGGAGCAGTACACGCGCCCGGGCGCCGTTGCCGAGCAGGCCGTGTCGTCGGTGCGCACCGTGTACTCGTTCGTGACGGAGCGGAGCACCATGGCGCAGTTCTCGGCGGCGCTCGAGGAGTCGGCGCGGCTCGGGCTCAAGCAGGGCCTCGCCAAGGGCGTCGCCGTCGGCAGCAACGGCATCACCTTCGCCATCTGGGCATTCAACGTCTGGTACGGCAGCCGCCTCGTCATGTACCACGGCTACCAGGGAGGCACCGTCTTCGCCGTCTCCGCCGCTATTGTCGTCGGCGGCTTGTGCGTAACTTTACAACCCCCTCCATTTCTAGCTTATGATAGCTGCTGGTGTTAGATAACGACGACGACGGCGACGCCATTAACGAACCATGATCGGTGTCCAACTGTCCATGCATGCATGCAGGGCGCTGGGGTCGGGGCTGTCGAACGTCAAGTACTTCTCGGAGGCGAGCTCAGCGGGGGAGAGGATCCTGGAGGTGATACGGCGGGTGCCCAAGATCGACTCCGAGCGAGACACCGGCGAGGAGCTGGCCAACGTCGCCGGCGAGGTGGAGTTCAAGAACGTCGAGTTCTGCTACCCGTCACGGCCGGAGAGCCCCATCTTCGTCAGCTTCAACCTGCGCGTGCCGGCGGGGCGCACCGTGGCGCTGGTCGGCAGCAGCGGGTCCGGGAAGTCGACGGTGATCGCGCTGCTGGAGCGGTTCTACGACCCGTCGGCCGGGGAGGTGGCACTGGACGGCGTGGACATCCGGCGGCTGCGGCTCAAGTGGCTGCGCGCCCAGATGGGGCTCGTCAGCCAGGAGCCGGCGCTGTTCGCGACGTCCATCAGGGAGAACATACTGTTCGGCAAGGAGGACGCCACGGCGGAGGAGATCACCGCCGTGGCGAAGGCGGCCAACGCCCACAACTTCATCTCGCAGCTGCCGCAGGGGTACGAGACGCAGGTAACTCTCAATACCTTTTTCAGTTATATTCTTCTACTGTGTAATGCATTCAGCCGTTTTCAGTACGCTTTTTTCTATCCTTTGCAAGTCACTGTCAAGTGTCAAGTTTTTTTTTTCATTTACTCTTTTTCTTGCATAATAATACTTTCTGATATGTCCAGTATATCAGAATCCGTCAGAAAAAAAAAAAACCTATTCTGGTAGTGGCTTGTGTGACGCATCTAATTGTTTTTTCCCCCAAAACTTTCTGATGGGTTCAGTAGTTCAGTACGGAGTCTTACAAAATGTGGTAAAAAGAATCATGCTTATGGTGTTTTTTTTCCTTTTTCTTCTTTTATTTTCTGGATTAAATTGGAGGATTGGCTAAAGCTATCATGGGAACAACTCAAAAGTCAAAAGTGAGAAAACAAATCATTTTTGCTAGCAACATATTAACGATCAAATTCGAAAAAGTTCCACCTTATGGATTCTAGAACATCATTTTTTTTAATTTTTAAAAAAAGGAACAGACCGGAGGGTGTATTATTAAAGCTACGGTGGCTTTTCAAAGCACTTATTTATTTCTATTTTAAATGTAACAATTATAGTTATTTTTTGAAGCCATAATAGTAAGATCTTACTAAAAATTTCATAAAGACAAAGTTGCAAAAACTAATTGAACTCAAATCAACAGGTTCCAAAGAAACTTTACTCCTTGTTTATAGAACAGGATTAGGTGGCCGCTGCATGTGGCTTTGGGATTCCAACTTACCAACTCCTACTTTAGTTTTTTGGTGAATTGTGCCTCCTTTTGTTGGGATTCAAAGGCACTGTTGATTATTGAAAAGAAGGGGAAAAAGATTGGCTAGGAGTAAAGGTTGTATTTGGAAGCAACACCCTTTGTTTTTCTGGAAGCAACACTAGTACTTCAACCCCATCTGTTCATTGTAGTGCTGGCTAGCTATAGCCGCTAGGCGCCGCGTCACTGACGAAGGACATGGGTCGTGCCTGCCTGTGCGCTTAAAAAAAAGCCCTGAAGCAATCTTGAGATTCAGAGGGCTCTGTCTGCCTTGTGTTCCCAAGCAATGCCACGCCTCAATTATGTTATGCCTGATGAAAAGGGAAAACTTGCCCTAAAAGTCACAACAAACCACAACTATGTTATGTCATCACGGAAAAGACAACCAGCTCCCTTTGGAGGGAGGGATTCCCACAGGAATTTCGTGGGAAGCCCCACATCCAGTCTCATTGGATGTTTCTTTTCCTTCGAAATTCCTACAAAATTCCCAATCAGGCATTGCAAGCTATCGTAGCTATGACAAGATCCTGAAACAAGATGTTCATTACAAGAGGTTCAAGTAAAGTGGTTAAACATATAGACACCTGAAGAGTGGAGATACCACCCAATCAGGCACTGGAAGCTATGACAATTCTGACAAGTGACAACAAACAAAACGCAAAAACTAAAGACATCATAACCTAGGTGTGCATTACATTGGACGAGTAACAATAACAGAACAGAAAGAAAAGAAAAACTCCAGGTGACCACAGAAACACCTGACATTATGGTGCATTGTCCAGGGATGAATATCCTTATCGCCGCTTGAGCATAGTTCCTCTCCACCCGGCCTTTCTTCTCCAGCAGACCTGCCAGTGCAATATTCACCCACAATTGGACTAGAAATAACATTAGGATGTTCAATTCTTTTCAATATTAAAAGAATGCTCTATTAGACGCCTTCTAAATCACACGAGTTACAAACAACATAATGTGTTTAGCACTAAGGAGCACCGACCTGTACATCATGGAGCACCATTTTCTAACTCTAAATAGCAGTAGTGGAATCAGCTTATCAGCTGTGATTATAAATCAGAACCCTTGGGAATGCAGCAAATGCTTTTACTTCTAAGCCTGCTATGTACACCACTTCACCGTGATTGGTTTCCAGTGATGGCGGTATCAAAATTCAAAGCACCCGCTTTAGAAAATTGCTGGTGGTGGGACCTAGGAATCATAGAGGGGTGGTGAGCCCAAGTGGGAAAGGGAGAAGAGTTGGTCTGCCACTCAGGGTGTGTGCCTCATTGGTTGGTGGACACTGAACGCAAACAGCTAGAGGCTTTTTGCAAATCTAGTAACCAGAAAAAGGCTTGCCAGCCAACAGTTATGGTGTTCCAACTTTCCCAGAAATCAGGATTTCACCCACGTCCTGTCATGCACTAATAATTTTGACAACAATATGTTAGGCAGAGATTGACAGAAGAAAGTGCCCGTGCCCGTGTGCGTGTGGTGGCACGAGTGCTTCCAAAAAGCAGCTTTAATCTGTGAAAAATTAAACCGATTCAGAAAAAGCAGCTTTAATCTGGTCCGTTGCCGCCACTGCAAACTGTTACATTCGAAAGTCACTAATCGTAAAAGGGGGAAATATGTACCCCTTTTTTTACTGCCTTGCTGTTCCAACATAGGACTTCTTGAAGATGCAGTCCCCCAGCTAATAATGGAAAATCCCTCTAATGATATGGACCCTAAGTGGCACGCATGTAAACCTGAAAGGTTCATTCATGGCCAGACCCCCACCACTAGCAATTTCTACTGTGTGCAAGCCTGCTGTGGGGCACTTATAATTAGGGCTCACTAGATTTTGATGTGGGTAAACCTGCTAACAAGATGACCTGATAGGCACTCAAAATATCCTTCCTATTGAATATATACTACTTCATATATGTATTATTGTGAGTTTGACAATAATGAAGGACCACTTTGTAACTGAACTTTCATTTCCATTGTTCAAGCACTCATGAAAAGATCGAAGGAAAGTGTCCCAGAAAATGATAGACAGTTTAATTTTGCCACTGTACCTACAATCCACACTGATAAACAATGTGGAATTATTAACTGAACGTGCTTTTCCAGAATATGTACATATAACTAATGCAAACGTAGCACATTCTTATGTTAGAAAATGGCCTTATTTTGATAATGGCTGCTTTCAGCTGTCAGGTTTACCTTGGTGTGATTGTGGGGAATAAGTGTAGAGTGTGAAAAGATAGGATGGTCAACTCAAACAATACAATGTTTAACTGCATGTTTGGAAGACAAATAAGCGAGATTTCAAATCTGAAATGACAAAGTTGTATAATCAGAATGATGATGTTAACATAGCTTGTCTGATAACTAAATATCCATGTCGATTGTTGATATATCATAAACATTAAAGACAAATCCAAGAAGAGTAGTGGCCTTCAGAACTCTTACCTTATCACGTCAGTTTGCTTCGAATTGACCATTCTTTGCTTCTGAATTGCAAGAGTGGCCTTAGTGGAGAATATGTAATAACATGAAAGGATATGATGAGCTAGTTGTAAGAATAAAAAATGAATGAAATATTGTATATGCAAATTGAGTTAAACATCTGATGTGGATAAACATTACCTTTTATTCTTGCAAGGATAATACTTGTATAGTTGTCTTGCCACTTGACTTCTTTCTGAACCACTGGGGGTCTAAGGAAACAAGTCCAGAAAAGAGTAAGCCATTGCATGTCACCACTGCAAAATGACAACTGGAGTGTTCTAGAAATATTATACAAAGTATAAGCACTGCAGAAATGTACTCAGAAATTACCAGTAACCCTTGACCTGACATGCCCGTCCCCCATCAGTGGTGAATATCGCTGTCCACCGAGGGCTTCAATCAGTTGCAGAAGCAATCTTGGTGGGGTCTGGAATACGATATTATGTGTAAGGGTGGGATTTAAAGTACGAGAGGACACAAGCTAGTTGTGTCGAACTCAATTATCTTGGTAAGTGAATGGCACACACTGATGAGGAAATCTAGCAAGCCAACCCTTTCTCACCGTTAAAGATGGGCAATCTTATCATCTGTCAATGACTATCTTTGTAGGTGATTGGCACCGCAGGGTAGAATGATCACTTCAAACAATCCAATAATGACCTGAAACATTGATGGAAAAACAAACATGATTTTATACTTGAACGACAGCACAACATGATTACATGATTATATCCTTAGGATGATGATGCTTCAAAGTGTCTTGAGGTCTGCACAACCGAGCATTCATGTCATTACTGTGTATATATTCAGGGAGCATTTCAAACATGTTTACCTTATCTTTTTACTTATCAACTAAGATTGTTGTTCTATCCCCTGCAAACAAAGCCTGTGCCTGCCATTGATAGCTTTTGTCCTCAGTTTTCTAGGCACCCTAAGTAGGCAAAGTAAATTTACATACATAAAAGAACAAGATAACCCTTCCAAGCAATAGGATATTGGACTAGACACTTAGGAGAAGCTAACTTCAAAACTTTGAAATGGCAACACTACATGTCTATACCATTGGAAGGATGCCAGTCTAGCAGTATGTCATCTGACAGACTGGACATACATGCCAACTTTGAGTATCACACAAACATTTCTGAAATATTTCTTTTAATAAGAGGATGTCCTGATCAGTTTTAAACAGTCATCTGTTATGTAATTCACACGTTAAGCAAGTTTTGAAATGGAGAAAGAGAGTTATACATACAAAAGTTTGCAGAAATAATTTGTGCTCAAATTGTCTTCCTTCTTCTATGAAATAAGTTTGTGTTCCTACTCTGAGACAAACCATGTCTGAAATTAAAACAGGTGGGTGAGCGTGGTGTCCAAATGTCTGGAGGGCAGAAACAGAGGATTGCTATTGCTAGAGCGATCCTGAAGTCACCCAAGATCCTCCTCCTCGATGAAGCCACCAGTGCATTGGACACTGAGTCAGAGCGCGTTGTACAAGAGGCGCTTGACCTGGCTTCCGTGGGCCGCACGACTATTGTCGTTGCACATCGCCTCTCCACTATCCGCAATGCGGACATGATTGCTGTCATGCAGTCTGGTGAGGTCAAAGAGCTGGGCTCCCATGATGAGCTCATTGCCAATGAGAATGGCCTCTACTCATCTCTTGTTCGCCTTCAGCAGACCAGAGATTCAAATGGGGCTGATGGGGTCGGTGGAACTGGTAGTACATCTGCTGTGGGGCAGTCCAGCAGCCACAGCATGAGCAGGAGATTCTCTGCAGCTAGCAGGTCAAGCTCACGGTCATTGGGTGATGCAGGAGATGATGACAAAACTGAGAAGCCGAAGCTTCCTGTGCCATCCTTCAGAAGGCTACTTATGCTTAATGCACCAGAGTGGAAACAAGCGCTAATGGGGAGCTTTAGTGCAATTGTGTTTGGAGGCATCCAGCCTGTGTATGCGTATGCCATGGGAAGCATGATATCAATCTACTTCTTGACAGATCATGCAGAGATCAAGGACAAAACAAGGACCTACGCGCTCATCTTCGTAGGCCTTGCAGTGCTCTCATTCTTGATCAATATTGGACAGCATTACAACTTTGGTGCCATGGGGGAGTACCTCACCAAGAGGATCAGGGAACAGATGCTTGCAAAGATCCTCACTTTCGAGATTGGGTGGTTCGACCGCGACGAGAACTCCAGTGGTGCCATATGCTCGCAGCTTGCAAAGGACGCCAACGTCGTAAGTACACAGACAAAAATAAGCATGTTGATACTTAAAAGGGAAACTTACTTGACCTGGCATAATGCTTTTTGTTGCAGGTGAGGTCTCTCGTGGGTGACCGAATGGCGCTGGTGATCCAGACAGTTTCTGCGGTGCTTATTGCCTGCACCATGGGTCTGGTCATTGCCTGGCGTTTGGCCCTTGTCATGATAGCGGTGCAGCCTCTCATTATTGTATGTTTTTATGCTCGTCGTGTCTTACTCAAGAGCATGTCCAAAAAATCAATACACGCACAAGCCGAAAGTAGCAAGCTAGCTGCTGAGGCTGTCTCCAATCTCCGCACCATCACAGCCTTCTCATCCCAGGACCGCATCTTACGTCTCTTCGACCAAGCACAGGATGGGCCACGCAAGGAAAGCATCCGGCAGTCGTGGTTTGCAGGCCTCGGCCTCGGCACCTCCATGAGTCTTATGACATGCACATGGGCCCTTGACTTTTGGTACGGTGGCAGGCTCATGGCTGAGCACCACATTACTGCCAAAGCGCTCTTCCAAACCTTCATGATTCTAGTAAGCACAGGACGGGTGATTGCTGATGCAGGTAGCATGACAACAGACCTTGCTAAGGGTGCTGATGCAGTCGCTTCAGTGTTTGCTGTTCTTGACCGGGAAACAGAAATTGACCCTGACAACCCTGAAGGATACAAGCCAACGAAGCTCAAAGGCGAGGTGGACATTAGAGGAGTTGACTTTGCATACCCATCAAGGCCAGATGTGATTATCTTCAAAGGATTCTCCTTGAGCATCCAACCAGGAAAGTCAACAGCCCTTGTTGGACAAAGTGGATCTGGCAAGTCGACCATCATCGGGCTTATAGAGCGGTTCTACGACCCACTTAGGGGGTTGGTGAAGATTGATGGCAAGGACATCAAAACATACAATCTTCGAGCCCTGCGACAGCACATTGGGCTGGTCAGCCAGGAGCCAACGCTATTTGCAGGTACAATCAGAGAGAACATTGTGTATGGCTCAGAAATAGCGAGTGAGGCAGAAATTGAGAATGCGGCAAGGTCCGCCAATGCACATGATTTCATCAGCAACCTCAAGGATGGCTATGACACATGGTGTGGTGAGAGAGGTGTTCAACTGTCAGGAGGGCAGAAGCAGCGCATTGCAATAGCCCGTGCCATTCTGAAGAACCCAGCTATCTTGCTACTGGATGAGGCTACAAGTGCGCTAGATAGCCAGTCAGAAAAAGTGGTACAAGATGCACTGGACCGTGTGATGGTCGGCAGGACAAGTGTGGTGGTAGCGCACAGGCTCAGCACTATACAAAACTGTGACCTAATCACTGTGCTTGAAAAAGGAATTGTTGTGGAGAAGGGCACGCATGCATCCCTCATGGCCAAGGGTCTCTCCGGAACTTATTTTAGCTTGGTTAGTTTGCAACAAGGAGGCAACTAGCACTGAGTTTTTGCACTCATTTCCAAATTTGGATTAGAACTGCAACCAAGGATGCTCACCTGATCATTTAAACTTTCTGCAACCATGGGCTATTTTTCCTCCCATTGCTCTATCAGTGTATCGAAGTGTATTGAGCTTGTAGTTTCTTGATATAGCTGCTGGATATGTATTGTAATGATGCAAAGGTCAAGAAATCTGAGATAAGCTGTATACTAGGTTGTATTTCATTTCATTCTTCTGCGCCTCTATTTATTTAAAACTGTTATACTTATTGACCACGCAGATTAGTAACACCATGAACTCTGCATCACAGGTAGCAGAATTGACATATTAACAAAAGCGTTATATATCAACAGAGTTGTGAATTTTTCAAGAAATGTAGGGAAAAGTAAAGATTCACAATGAGGTTGTTTCTTACATGGCTTGTAATTGTTAAACAAATATCAAAATGTGCAAAGTTCCACATACTTGGTTGAGTAGGACATGCATCAAACGTGTTTACTTCTGCAACTTTTAAGCTTACAATTAGCACTTCCTTGCTAAGAAGCATAGTGAAGCATGAACAAAGCAGAAAACTCCCTTGCTGCCATTCCAGAAGCTTATGAACATAAATACGCGATTGAACAGGTAAGAACATTGCATTTTTGTGTGAATGGTCCATAAATATTCATGTCTGGTATCAACACTTGCAACTATAGAGTGAGAAATCCTCATGCCTACTCAAGTTTTATTTACTAGCATTTCTCATAATTCAGAACCTTAACCCTATGACGAACATTTGATATACCAATTTCATCAAATGATGTCAACAACTCCCCCACATCCTACAATAATCTAGAAAACATGTCAGTGGTTCGGATACTGTGAAACTAGTATTATTCTGCAATCTTCCTAGCAGATTCACCAACTAGAGGATTGCCCAAGTGTGGTGCAGTACAGGCTTGAATTTACTCGTACGGGAAGATCTGTACGTATGGTGCATGCCAATGTAGACTTGGTGAGTTGGCCGTAGTATCGGTTCATCACCTGGTGGGAGCGAGAGGAGGAGCTGGCGTCGTGGTGGTGCGTGACGGAGAGGGGGAGAGTTCACAGGGCGCGGCGGCGGCCGAGGCAGGGGAGCAAGGATGGGGATTGGCGTGGAGGAGGATTAGGATTGGAAGCTTGCAAATCGCAATACCGCCTCTCTTGGAGGACAGGAAGAGTCGGCTGTGCCGGCGGCGAGGCGAGGATGGCGGCGGCGCGCTGGGGCAGGTATCCAGAATTGCTTCCGCCTACGGGGGATAACTAGCATGCGTCTCCCCAGGTCATTTACGTACTCTCTATTCTACGCTTCCTTGAGACCTGGTTTTGGGCCTGTTGCTACACATACCTGCAAAGGCCCACGGCCTCCCACACGGCCTCCCTCTGCCCCCCTCAGCGCAATTTGCATCGCGGAGGTTGTTGGGCGACGGCAATAATTCTGATTTCTAGCGATGAAGCCACACGAGCTAGCTTGCACTTTCAACCACTTTCAAATCCTCTCAATAAATACCGATTTACCTCAAGCACAATTACTAATTTTGTGTTTTAAAGATTCAATTTGCTAATCGTTGGTTGATTTTTTTTCTCAAATCCTAGGATTAGGGTTTACAATTGTGGTAGTAAAATTGCAACTTTTGAGTGATCCATGTGACCAACCGACCACCTACGTTTGTTTCAAAAATATGAGATGTGCCAAGATTCGAATTTTAGTTTTTGACTACTTGAGAGTTGAGACACAAAGTAAGCAAGCCTCGCAATTTTAAACATTTGACTATGTAGTTTCTATTATTCTACAGTACAAGTATCTAATGGAGTATTCAAATAATTGGCAAATGACAGTTAAATTTATAGAAAGATTTCTAAAAAGGAAAGCACCACCACGGTAGGAGAATGATGACCCATCACATGAATAGAACGATGGCCCCTAATACGAAGAAAAAAATGCCCACTAATGCAGGGATTTCACCTCCAAAAGC
The DNA here is from genome assembly GCA_036346395.1 of Hsuehochloa calcarea. Taxonomy (NCBI): domain Eukaryota; kingdom Viridiplantae; phylum Streptophyta; class Magnoliopsida; order Poales; family Poaceae; genus Hsuehochloa; species Hsuehochloa calcarea. The sequence continues at coordinate 9,020,525 of CM070596.1, read as the reverse complement.
AATCAATTGGGAAGAGGGTATTCAATTTGATCCCGGCAAAAGGAGAAGAATAGAGGAGTATCTTTCTAATCAAAAGTTCTTGGATAATGGGCCTTGCCAACATCGTACTTTTGATTTTCCATATTCAACGATTGGCGGTAAAAATAGAAGGTTTAATTCTGAATGGTTTGCTGAGTTTGGGAGTTTGTTTGAGTATAGCCAATCCAAAGATATAGCTGCATATTGTTTTTATTATTTCTTGTTTAGAGGCCGCAACAAAAAGGAAGCTGAGTATGATGCATTTGTTATAACTGGTTGGTCTAGTTTGAACAAAAAAAATTAGACTAAAGGAGCACGTACGAGATGTCAATAGCGTTCACAACCAAACAAAGAGAGATTATGATTTTTTGTTGAAACAAGACCAACACATTTATGTTGCTTTGAATAACCAAAGTAATGTTGATAAGATTGCTTATTACATTCGACTAAATGCCTCAATTGATGTTGCTAAAGTGTTATTGAAGTAAGGATTGCCTTTTCGAGGCCATGATGAGTTCGATGAGTCCTCCAATAAAGGAAATTTTAAGGAATTTTATGCTTATACAGCTGAGTAGAATCCAACTGTAGTCAAGGTTGTGGGCAACAATGCTCCAGGTAATAATTTGAGGGTGTCTCCAAACATTCAAAAAGGTATAGTACATTGTTTTGCAAAGAAAATATTGCAATCTATTCTTGAAGAACTTGGATATGATGTGTTTTGCTTGCTAGTTGATAAGTCCAGGGATGTGGCTTGAAAAGAACAAATGACGGTGATCTTGCGATATGTTAATAAATGTGGTATTGTTAAAAAGAGAGTTGTTGGCCTTATTCATGTAAAAGATACAACCTTTCCGTACCTCAAGTCCTCTATTGATTTTTTATTTGCGGAATATAAGCTAAGCTTGAAGCGAGTTAGAGACTAAGGATACGATGGTGCTAGCAATATGCTAGATGAGTTCAATAGCTTGCAATAATTGATTATGAGAGAAAATAGCTCAGCATATTATATCCATTGTTTTACTCACCAGCTTCAATTAGTTATCGTGGTTGTTGTAAGAAAGCATAAAGACATTGGTGATTTTTTATTTATGATTTTTGTTTTGCTAATTGTGGTTGGTGGATCTTCCAAGAGAAGGGATATGATTTGAGATATCAATCGAGAACATGTGCATGAAGCCTTAGGTTGTGGGTTACTTGAAACTGGGACAAAGTTAAATCAAGAGTTATGTCTTCAAAGACCCGGAGATACTCGTTGGAGTTCTCACTATAAGACTATTAAGAGTTTGGTTGATTTATTCCCAACGGTTGTTAAAGTGCTATAATATGTGAAACAAGAAGACAAGGATGACAAAAAAAATAGAAGGTAAGCCTATGGAATTTTATTTTATTTTTAGTCATTTGATTTTATGTTTTATTTGCAGCTTGTGTTGACCATCTTAATAATCACAAACACACTGTCATTAACTCTACAAAGGAATTATCAAGATATTATGAATGCCATTGATTGTGCGAAATTAACCAAAAGCCATTTGGACGAGCTTAGGAGGTATGGATGGGATTCTGTCCTAGATGAAGTGTATGCCTTCTGTGAGAAGCATGATATTTTCAAATTGGAAATGGGAGAAGCATACGTGAATCTAAAGAAGCCATGCCAAAAATTTGGAATTACCAACAAGCATCATTATGATGTAGATTGTTTTAATGATGCTCTTGATTGGTTACTTCAAGAACTCGATGGTCGCTTCAACAAGAAAAACTCTAGATTACTTGTTTGCTTGACCGCTTTGAGTCCAAGAGAATCATTTCGTGATTTCAATTTGGAGTATTTGATGGATCTAGCTAAACTTTATCCCAATGATTTTGATGATGGGGAATTTAGGGACCTTAAACACCACATTCACCTCTACATTGCTGATGTGTGTGCGGATGATAAATTCTCTAACATTGAGACTATTATGAACCTTTCTCAAAAAATGGTGGAGACAAGGAAACATATTTGCTATCATTTGGTTTATCAACTTTTAAAGCTAGCACTAGTTTTGTCTGTTGCTATTGCTATAGTAGAGATGCTTTTCAGCTATGAAAATTGTGAAAACATATTTGCGCAATCGCATTAGCGATGACTTCTTGAGAGATAACCTTATTTGCTATGTGGAGAAATACGAAATGAGGAAAGTTACCAATGATGTCGTGATTCATCACTTTCGGAACTCGAGGAAGCATAGAAAGAAATTATAAAATGGAACGTGATTTTCTTTGTTTTGATAATTTTATGATTCTTTTACTTCAAATTTTACTAAGTGATTTCTTCTACTTTTTGTAGGCTATCAAGATCGGATGTTGTTTTTTGCCAATGCTAACAATCTTTTGTCCATGGTTTAGAACTTTATCCATAATTTATTCACTTTTGTAGGTTAACCAAAACTACTAGTAGAAGTGTAGGATCTTTTGTTTTGGTAAGCACTTTGATAGCTACTTCTTTATCGGTCATGTTGAAATGTTTAACTAATTTCTATACAATATTACTTTATAGTTAAATATGTATGATATGTATAGAACACCTATCATTTTAGTTCTTAATCCGCCCCTGCCAAAGATGATGATGATGCCATCTACGTCTGTTCTTTAATTATAGTCTAACTAGCATACGTCAAGTTAGTTATGGCATGTCTAGAACGATCCAGGTTAATTAATTTAGCTAGCCATAAAGAAGAGCCGATGGCCCAACTTGATCACCTAACACCCGTCTCTTCTGCAAGAAGAAGACGCCTCTCCCGGCCTAGTGATAGTAGGCGGGGGTACCGCGGTATACGATGTCTCCCAATTGTTGATGGCCATCTGACCAAATGTTTCCATTTCTTTTCTTTTTTTTGTTTGGTTGTTGAGGGGGGACTGACCAAACGGCGACAAGCCAATCCTAATACCCCGTTTGTAACACAGAGTTATTGGTGTGACGTAGGAAAGTATGTATATCTCTGTTTTTTTCTTCTTCTTCAAACGGGGCGTAATCCTTTTTAGTCGCAGACTTTAGTTGCTTTACCTGTGAAATGCATCATCTCCTGCGGTTGGGCCGGCGTGGACCACGAAATCATTCCGGATGGCCGGCTCATCATTCGGCGGTTCCGGTGCGTATCAGACTACCGGTGCACGCACTCGATCTCGCTGCGCGAAACCGCAGGAAATTAGGCGCGACAACGGCGCATCATGGCCCGTCCGTCCGTGCGTCCGTCCGTCCCATGCGTTATCGACACGCACGACGCGCGCCGGCGCATCATCACGATCGCGTGGCGCGCGGGCGGGCGGGTATTCACGATCCATGTTGCGTGATCCGGGCATTGGACAGGAGAGGGAGAAGAGCACCGCAGCGCCCCGCGCCGGCCGGTGTTATTATTGCCTATGATCTCGATCGTCCCATCCATCTCCACGACTATAATGATTGTTGGCTGTTGCTGTGTGCCCGCCCTTCCGGGTTATCAAGGGATTTGCATTTAATTCACTACGGATGTCACGGGTAAACAGCGTGGTAACATTCGGCAAATTTGAGCTATTCGATTCGGAAATAACATATGTAGTTTCTATTATTCTACAGTACAAGTATCTAATGGAGTATTCAAATAATTGGCAAATGACAGGTAAATTTATAGAAAGATTTCTAAAAAAGAAAGCACCACCACGGTAGGAGAATGATGACCCATCACATGAATAGAACGATGGCCCCTCATATGAAGAAAATAATGCCCACTAATGCAGGGATTTCACCTCCAAAAGCAATCAATTGGGAAGAGGGTATTCAATTTGATCCCGGCAAAAGGAGAAGAATAGAGGAGTATCTTTCTAATCAAAAGTTCTTGGATAATGAGCCTTGCCAACATCGTACTTTTGATTTTCCATATTCAACGATTGGCGGTAAAAATAGAAGGTTTAATTCTGGATGGTTTGCTGAGTTTGGGAGTTTGTTTGAGTATAGCCAATCCAAAGATATAGCTGCATATTGTTTTTATTATTTCTTGTTTAGAGGTCGCAACAAAAAGGAAGCTGAGTATGATGCATTTGTTATAACTGATTGGTCTAGTTTGAACAAAAAAAATAGACTAAAGGAGCACGTACGAGATGTCAATAGCGTTCACAACCAAACAAAGAGAGATTATGATTTTTTTGTTGAAACAAGACCAACACATTTATGTTGCTTTGAATAACCAAAGTAATGTTGATAAGATTGCTTATTACATTCGACTAAATGCCTCAATTGATGTTGTTAAAGTGTTATTGAAGTAAGGATTGCCTTTTCGAGGCCATGATGAGTTCGATGAGTCCTCCAATAAAGGAAATTTTAAGGAATTTTATGCTTATACAGCTGAGTAGAATCCAACTGTAGTCAAGGTTGTGGGCAACAATGCTCCAGGTAATAATTTGAGGGCGTCTCCAAACATTCAAAAAGGTATAGTACATTGTTTTGCAAAGAAAATATTGCAATCTATTCTTGAAGAACTTGGATATGATGTGTTTTGCTTGCTAGTTGATAAGTCCAGGGATGTGGCTTGAAAAGAACAAATGACGGTGATCTTGCGATATGTTAATAAATGTGGTATTGTTAAAAAGAGAGTTGTTGGCCTTATTCATGTAAAAGATACAACCTTCCGCACCTCAAGTCCTCTATTGATTTTTTATTTGCGAATATAAGCTAAGCTTGAGCGAGTTAGAGACTAAGGATACGATGGTGCTAGCAATATGCTAGATGAGTTCAATAGCTTGCAATAATTGATTATGAGAGAAAATAGCTCAGCATATTATATCCATTGTTTTACTCACCAGCTTCAATTAGTTATCGTGGTTGTTGTAAGAAAGCATAAAGACATTGGTGATTTTTTATTTATGATTTTTGTTTTGCTAATTGTGGTTGGTGGATCTTCCAAGAGAAGGGATATGATTTGAGATATCAATCGAGAACATGTGCATGAAGCCTTAGGTTGTGGGTTACTTGAAACTGGGACAAAGTTAAATCAAGAGTTATGTCTTCAAAGACCCCAGAGATACTCGTTGGAGTTCTCACTATAAGACTATTAAGAGTTTGGTTGATTTATTCCCAACGGTTGTTAAAGTGCTATAATATGTGAAACAAGAAGACAAGGATGACAAAAAAATAGAAGGTAAGCCTATGAAATTTTATTTTATTTTTAGTCATTTGATTTTATGTTTTATTTGCAGCTTGTGTTGACCATCTTAATAATCACAAACACACTGTCATTAACTCTACAAAGGAATTATCAAGATATTATGAATGCCATTGATTGTGCGAAATTAACCAAAAGCCATTTGGACGAGCTTAGGAGGCATGGATGGGATTCTGTCCTAGATGAAGTGTATGCCTTCTGTGAGAAGCATGATATTTTCAAATTGGAAATGGGAGAAACATACGTGAATCTAAAGAAGCCATGCCAAAAATTTGAAATTACCAACAAGCATCATTATGATGTAGATTGTTTTAATGATGCTCTTGATTGGTTACTTCAAGAACTCGATGGTCGCTTCAACAAGAAAAACTCTAGATTACTTGTTTGCTTGACCGCTTTGAGTCCAAGAGAATCATTTCGTGATTTCAATTTGGAGTATTTGATGGATCTAGCTAAACTTTATCCCAATGATTTTGATGATGGGGAATTTAGGGACCTTAAACACCACATTCACCTCTACATTGCTGATGTGTGTGCGGATGATAAATTCTCTAACATTGAGACTATTATGAACCTTTCTCAAAAAATGGTGGAGACAAGGAAACATATTTGCTATCATTTGGTTTATCAACTTTTAAAGCTAGCACTAGTTTTGTCTGTTGCTATTGCTATAGTAGAGATGCTTTTCAGCTATGAAAATTGTGAAAACATATTTGCGCAATCGCATTAGCGATGACTTCTTGAGAGATAACCTTATTTGCTATGTGGAGAAATACGAAATGAGGGAAGTTACCAATGATGTCGTGATTCATCACTTCCGGAACTCGAGGAAGCATAGAAAGAAATTATAAAATGGAACGTGATTTTCTTTGTTTTGATAATTTTATGATTCTTTTACTTCAAATTTTACTAAGTGATTTCTTCTACTTTTTGTAGGCTATCAAGATCGGATGTTGTTTTCTGCCAATGCTAACAATCTTTTGTCCATGGTTTAGAACTTTATCCATAATTTATTCACTTTTGTAGGTTAACCAAAACTACTAGTAGAAGTGTAGGATCTTTTGTTTTGGTAAGCACTTTGATAGCTACTTCTTTATCGGTCATGTTGAAATGTTTAACTAATTTCTATACAATATTACTTTATAGTTAAATATGTATGATATGTATAGGACACCTATCATTTTAGTTCGGAATCCGCCCGTGCCAAAGATGATGATGATGCCATCTACGTCTGTTCTTTAATTATAGTCTAACTAGCATACGTCAAGTTAGTTATGGCATGTCTAGAACGATCCAGGTTAATTAATTTAGCTAGCCATAAAGAAGAGCCGATGGCCCAACTTGATCACCTAACACCCGTCTCTTCTGCAAGAAGAAGACGCACTCCCGGCCTAGTGATAGTAGGCGGGGGTACCGCGGTATACGATGTCTCCCAATTGTTGATGGCCATCTGACCAAATGTTTCCATTTCTTTTCTTTTTTTTTGTTTGGTTGTTGAGGGGGGACTGACCAAACGGCGACAAGCCAATCCTAATACCCCGTTTGTAACACGGAGTTATTGGTGTGACGTAGGAAAGTATGTATATCTCTGTTTTTTTTTCTTCTTCTTCAAACGGGGCGTAATCCTTTTTAGTCGCAAACTTTAGTTGCTTTACCTGTGAAATGCATCATCTCCTGCGGTTGGGCCGGCGTGGACCACGAAATCATTCCGGATGGCCGGCTCATCATTCGGCGGTTCCGGTGCGTATCAGACTACCGGTGCACGCACTCGATCTCGCTGCGCGAAACCGCAGGAAATTAGGCGCGACAACGGCGCATCATGGCCCGTCCGTCCGTGCGTCCGTCCGTCCCATGCGTTATCGACACGCACGACGCGCGCGGGCGCATCATCACGATCGCGTGGCGCGCGGGCGGGCGGGTATTCACGATCCATGTTGCGTGATCCGGGCATTGGACAGGAGAGGGAGAAGAGCACCGCAGCGCCCCGCGCCGGCCGGTGTTATTATTGCCTATGATCTCGATCGTCCCATCCATCTCCACGACTATAATGATTGTTGGCTGTTGCTGTGTGCCCGCCCTTCCGGGTTATCAAGGGATTTGCATTTAATTCACTACGGATGTCACGGGTAAACAGCGTGGTAACATTCGGCAAATTTGAGCTATTCGATTCGGAAATAACAGTTCAGATCAATCGCTACGGTGGTGATAAAGCTAATGCTACAGTCATAAACAGCATTAGTGTCATTGTTTTGCTACACTAATTCTGCTACATTATCACATCTCGATCTCAACCATTGGTTTTTTATCCAACGGATGCTACGCAATGTTATGATACTGTTCACACCGTGATATTGCGTTGCACATAAGAGGATTTGCATTCGTTAACAAGAGCCACTCCTGGTCAGGTCTGGTCCAAAACCAAGCGTACTCCGTTAAGCAACAAGCCTATTCTTGTACTCCTAACATATGTCCTTTTTGTTTAGGTTTATTTAGGCTTAGACCTTCTAGTTTATATCTTAAAATCAGCCTTTTAGCTTATGTAGCTTTAAAGAAGTCTGTGTTTCTTTTTTGCTTTTGAGCTATGACTTATTGTTGAAATATATGTAATATCTTTGATTCTAATGTCAGAAATGAGTTCCGTTACTATCCAACAATTTGGAAGTTCGTCGTGGCCTCACGAGATTTGACAAGCAACGTCATGAATCATTGAAAGAAAAATCAATCAAATCACAACAATAATTGGCATAACACAACAATTGGTGGTAATTTAATTCATGAACTTGATAATCACGGTTCAATTCTGAAAAAGACAGAAAAATGAAGAAAAAAATCAACGTCTTCGCTGATTGCTAAGACACCACCGCCGGCCTCATCGGCGGGCTGTTGCTACCGCCGGGACGCCATCGCTCTCACTCTCGAGATCTACAGATGATCTGTCGTTGCCGCCGCCTAGCCCCCCTTCCTCTAGATCTGAACAGAGGGAAGCATATCCCCCGGGGGTGGCAGATGAGGCCAGCGGTGGTGGAGGGCGATGCTAGTCGGGTGCGAAGAAGGGGAGTAGTACTATTTACAAGCCATCCACTCCCGAACGACCTTCCAGCACTAATCTTGAGAGCTCGACTCGTCCGGTGCCCCGTACCGGCTTTGTCCCCGTTGCCCCTCGGCCCCCCACCACGATGCTAGGAGGATGTTTAGATGTTTATTTGACTATTTGGACTAAAGGTGTCACGAGGATCGTAGCTTGGTAGATCTTGACTAGAGATTGATGTCTGAAATGAGGTAATATCTTGTAATTCTTATATTTTTAATAGTACTTGGATCTTTGCATTAATGACTGAATGATGCATAAATGTTAAATGCTCTATCTCTATGGTATTCATCAATATAAGCTAAAACTTAATGTCAAAGTAAGTCAATCTTTCATCGAAACTTACAAATGAGTTTCATGAAAATCCAAACATGTGCGTTGACATTATCGTTCGTAGATGAATCTATGCACATGTCTGCAGAGGCGACCTTTCCCGATCTTCAAACTAAACTTATGCTCGTCAAATCTTTAGGGTGTGTTTGGATCATGCATATTACCAAGGCGATTGAAAGTCATCTAGGCTAAATCTAATCAGTTGAGTGGATCAATGATGACATTATTGTTGCATGTTCTATTGGACGACGTGTTGAGATGTTGTTTGTTGAAGTGATTACAAGGCAGAATCCTAAATAGACTCACGAAGTGCAAATCAAGGATGCATGTCAAGATGTTGAGAAGATCGGAGTTGCGTCTCAGGCGCAAGGTACAAATAGACTTGCATCCCTTGAATTCAGGCTCTTTGACCGTAGAGCAACCAATTTACGGATAAATGTCATACTACTCATGGAGAGCTTGTCTAGAGCTGAACAAACACCCATTATTGCCTTGATCAACCTTAGGCATCGATGCAACCTCCTTGTAATGAAGTAAAGCAAAATCTTGTCTGCGATTGACAACAAAGTGATCGTCACAAAACAAGTACAATTCCTATCAGATTCTTCAAAATCAATTTCCGGCTCCACCTCTTTTTGCCGTCAACCAAGACGACGGCATCCGGTTTATGAGACTACGCGATTGAAACAAGTTCCCATGTGTTAAGAAACGCCGAACTCCGAGAGTCCTGGCCTCAAATTCTCCTGCATCCGTTCTATATAGAGAGACCCCTCATTGAAAACCCGATGACTTGAGGCATTAAAGCAAGTCAGTCCTATTCCGTTCATTCTATGGAATGTGTTCGGATCTTCTTGCATTGTTCTTACGATTCCGAAGTTTAGTCTCGAGGTAATCTCATGAAATCAACGAATATTGAGCATTTCTAGATTGCGTTTTTAATGCAAATCCATTCTAAACTACTCGACTTGAAGCGAAGTACATTAGCGACGGCGACGAAAGTTCGATTTCGATTGCACCATAGATTTTTGCATGAACACTAGATCATATGAACATTGGTTTGGTGAGACTATGAAAATACACCCGATCGCGCCACTCAGTCCAGTTGTTGAGCATTCATTCAATTCATTTGAGCTTTGAGACACTCCCTCGCACTCCCATTTACTCTCTTTGCACACATTTGTGAGGTTGTGAGCAAAACCAGACATTGCATTCTAGCTTGATCCTTTGCTCTGATTGCCGCAGTGAAGGTCAAGTTCTATTCTCTTGGTGCTTATCGGCACCTAAGACGACTTGCGGAGGGCTCGCGGCCTGATCTCTTCAGAGCTTGTGAAGAGACCGAGCCGGTTCGTGATTGCGGTGTTCACCAACTCAGAGGAGGAAGAACAACCAGCGAGTCGCATTCGAGGAAGGCTAATTTGTGGAGACGGCAGTTGAATCAAGCATTGCTCAGCGTGGACCTAGTGAAGATCGACAAACTTGATACCACTGAAAAGCCTCTTGTCCTTGTGCGGTTATTTCTTGTCTTTACTTATTGCATTTAAATTTTGTAGAGCATAGCTTGAGGTAAATAGCTTTGCTTAGTGTATCTTGCAAAATTGGGTAATTTGATCTAGAAATTTTTGAAACCTCCTATTCACCCCCCTCTAGTCGGTCATCCTTGATCCTACACCCATATAACCGCACGGCAAGCGAAAAAAAGAAAGAAAACAAAAAAAGGTCATTTTGCAAATAGGCCCTCGGTTTTTCCATAAATTACGTGAAAAAATATCAGAATTGAATTTTCCACGTTTTAGCCCTTGAAAATTGCAGAATTCACTGAAAATTCATATTCCAGCAGAAAAGGGTCTCAGGAATCCAAATTTTGAATCATTTTTTCTGCATTTGAAGCATATTTCACTTTGTTATTATTTCTATGCAATTTATGTACTGAATTTACTGTTTTTGATTATTTATGATTATTTATATTGCTTTTAATCACTGAAAATAGCAGTAAATCATGAAAATGCATGGAAAAATACGAAATCACGAACTAGGAGTTCGAAGAGCATTATGAGAACTTTGCAACCATTTTATGTAAATTACGAAGTATCCTCATGAACTTTTTGCAGTGAATATGAAAATGACTGCACAACACGGTTGAAAGACTTGTCCTGAAAGTTATTCTGTATTTACTATTGCTTTCAATCGGATTTGGTAATCATGATGAGCGTAAATGACAAGACCTTAGTACCTTCACCAATGTGGGCAATCCTGCTGCAATTTTGATAACTCATGGACTACACAGAAGTATGCCTGATCTACATCATGAACACATGAAGTAAAGTAAGAGAGTTAAGAGAAAACAAAGGCATTTTGCAACATAGCCTCTTTTCAGTAAATTCGGAAAAATCTAATTGAATTTTCTTTTAGCCTAAATATGCATCTAAATTCATGAGTTCCACGAGAAAGGTTGGGAATCCAAATTGAATTTGCGATTAAGCAATTTGTTTGTATATTTTAGCTTTAGTATCAATTTACGTTTTGATTATTGATTATATACTGCTTACATCAGAAAATAGGTAAATCATGAAAATGCAATCGGAAAATAGAATCGAATCGGATTTTCAAGTAGCATTATAGAACTTTCAACTTTATGAAAATTACTCAGAATCCATGAACTTTTTGCATATATGAAAATGATTCATCTCACCGTTCAAAGATTGACAAATGCGATTTGAAGTCTTACTCGATAATAATACGATACGAAGATTGATAAGACCTCTTATTCACGAATGTGAATCCGAGAATTATGAAAATGTCAAGAAATCTGCATTAATACACCTGCAAGTTCGAGCTCAAGATATTCAGAAGAACTAATTCACGACCACCTAGTAAATTACGTTGCTATGAACTAATTTTGCTAATTGATGAGCTCTCACGGAAGGAGAGATAAGAAGGTAAGATCACCGTGAGTACGATGCGTAATCGCGATCACTCTCACCGCCGAAAGGTAACCGCTTAGTCAAAACTGAACCAGTGATTGAATCGTTCTAGATTAGCTTCAGATTATGCAAAATGCTTCTATGACTTCTACGGCAATGACCGCTATCTAATACTCACTAGCGTTGAAGAAGCCGCCATTCGACGAGATTGCATAAAGATCGATTCGATTGTCAAATGAATGCAATTGTTAATCGACCAGTCGACTCAAGTCAGCCGACGTAATTGCAGACGAATACATCGATGCAATGTTTTTCTTCTCTTCGATGCAATGAGCACACTAAATAGAAAAATCGGATGCAAGGCATGAATGATCCGCCACACACACGCCGAAGCCTTCTTGTCAAGCTAACCTGCTATCAGCGATGGCCGCGCATGCCCTCAACCGGCCGCATGAAGCGCACGAAATATCATCCGATGGAAGGAAGAACCGCACCTGAAGGCACGCGCTGCCTTGAAGACCGCCACCGCCACGGCTGAGCCTTCCGCCAGAGCCCGTGACATGACCACCATCGAAGAAGGGAAGGAAGATCGCACCGCAGTCCGCAGCCAGATCGCCTCGGCCGCTCGCCACATGCGTCCAGGCCATGGCCCGCGACGCTGCTCAGATGCGCAGCCGGGCCGCCGCCAGCAAGGCTCCCTACCCGAGCTCCGAGCCGGCCGCGAGCCTGCCAGCCACCGCTCGCGGGGCGACCCGACGCCTCGCGGCACCGGCCACTGGCTTCCGCAGCTGCCCGGCCGGCGCACGCTCGCAGCCGGCCTCGGCTCCATGCCGCCACGCCGCCTCAGACCTGCACGCCGCCAGCACGCTAGATCCTCCGCGCATCGCGACGCCATGCGCTCTCCGAACGCGCTCCATCTTGAGAGCCGCCGCCACCGTGCCAGGGAGGAAACCATACGGCGCCCTTTTAGTAGACGATGGCCAAGCAGTCGCCCATGAAGGCTCACCGCTTGTCCTGGTCGGATAAAATAAAGGAAAAACGAAAAATGGTCGTTTTTCAAAATGGCCCTCGGTTTTTCAGTAATTGCTGAAAAATTTCTCATAATGAATTTTTCACGCTTTTAGCCCCAAAATTGCAAAAATTGCAACGAATATGCATGTACTCTTCTTCAAATTTTTCCACGAATTTTTATGGAGTTTTAACGGATATGAACATGTCTGATGAGTGCCAAGGGAATGTTAAGAAATCGGCCGGACTCGGAGAATCTTGGCCAATTAGACTCATCATCCTCAAGTCTATAAATAGATGAGAACCTCTTATTGTAAACCCGATGATTGAGAAGCATAAAGCGAAACTCAAATCCTCTCATATCTCTGTTCAATCTATGTCTGTGTTCTTGTTAGTATTCGTTCTACGATTCTATCATTATATACGAGATATCCGTTTGAATTGGAATCTCCGGCGACGGTCCCTCAACACCGTACTCCTTCCTACTCGATATAATAACCGGTGGGAAAGCCGTGCAACGCGGTAAGCTGTCAGCGAGCGGAATGGATACGTACAGCAGCGGGACAGCGGCTGCATCGCACATGGCGCCATCACCCTACGCTCCTCCAGCCGCGCGCAGCTCCTGACCTTCCTTGGCCGTAGCAGGAGCAGCTGTAGATCGCAGGCACGCCACCACTCTGCTGCTGCATCCACGGTGAGAGTGAGAGAGCGCAGCGAGCCAGCCGGGTGGACTCTTTATTGCTTGTTCACGGTTGGGTCGGCGTTGGGATGGTTGGTTAACCGACCACCGGACGACGCCTCCCTCCGCGTCGCGCGTTTCAGAGAAATCACAGTGGAAAAGCAGGCAAAAGGCTCACGAAACCCCAAGCTAAGGCCTGCCTGGCGAGCGGCGCAGGAGTGAGTGGAGGGTGAAGACCAAGGTCACGTGGAGGGCAGAAGGAAAAGAAAACCGTGGAAGCAAAAGAGTAACGGAGTGCAGATTACAGAAAGCAAAAGGAGGAAGCAAGGGAAATGGGGAAATAGGTTTTATCACTAAAAAAAGAACCGAGGTTACGGATTCGCCGCTCAAAACAAATTTATTGATGATTTGCCGCTCTAAAGCTCGAAATAGCTAAACCTGTGTCTCTTTCTATCTGTTTTTATTTTGCCCGAAATGACTTGTGAAATTCCCCTTTTGCCCCTGCCCAAACTGGCTTGGCCCGACTCGGTTTAGCCAGATGTGGCTCGGACCCGACCGCACCTACTGGACCACTTCTCGTTATTACTCCCGACACACGTGACGTGAGGCAGGCATCAACAAGCGCGGATGCGATAAAGGCTAAGACGTCGCTTGGTTGCAGATATGACGAGGTGGGAGACGAACCACCTCGGCGCGGTGACGATGATGGCATCATGGTCGCAGCGTCGCGCTCCAACTCTCCTCGCCGCCCACCGCGCCCCACGTCCCCCTGCCACTCGTGACGAACTCTAGGTTTAGGAATTGTTTTGTCCGAGTCGGATTGGATTTGGCTCGGTACTGTGTGGTTGGTGCAACCAAACAAGTCAGGACATGCCAGTTTGGGGCAAAGGCTAAAACAACATTTCGCATGTATTTTCGGGCAAAAAAAAAAAAGAACAAATACTGGAATACGAGCTGAGTGGCAAATCCTAGGTATTTTGATGTTTGCAGTGGTATTTCATCAAGCTATATCTTTATAGTGGCGAGTCCTCAAACTAAGTTCTTTAGAGTGACAAATGCTAAATTTCCACAATTATAAAGGGTTAAAGTTGCAGTATTACGACCAACTTTAACCACAATTTAAAAACCCTCTCGGTAGTTTAGCCTCAGTAAAATTCACCCAAGAGATTTTATTTGATTTTTAATAAAACATAACATATACTTTCAATATCAAAATAATTTAATATGATTAATGTCAACATAAATTATTATCAAAACTATTTTATTTGGATTCTACGTGCTTGGATATATTTTCTATAATTTTCCATATTTTTTTCGGGTTTATTTGTTATTTTCTAATTGCCATTTGAATTATCTATTTGTTCTAAAATACAAAAACTATTAATAATCTCATAAGTTCAATCGGTCGAATCCTCTTCCTCCGCTGGCCCGCCTCCGCCAATCCCGTCAGGCCATTCGACCCCACGCTCATGCCGAACCCTAGCGCTCGGCCCGCTTGTCATTGTCTTCACCGCCTCACCGTGTTCGCCGGATTGTAGCCCGTAGCCTTTTCTCGCTTTGGAGTCCGACGCACGCCCTGTGGCTATTTAAAGGCTCGAGGACCTCTGAGGCACCTCGAGTCGGGCCGCCAAAACCCAAGCAACGCCGTTGTTTCGTCCGCATAGCGCCGTGCATCGCTTCATATTCGGGCCACCAGGGACATCGTCGTTCTAGTCGCCCTCGCTTCGCTGGACGCCACCTTCGGATCGCTGCCGCCCGCATCTCGAGCCGATGTCGCCTCCGGAGGACCTCTAGCACCGCGCCGCCGAGCCCGAGATCTAATCGCCACTTCAACCTTGCCGCCACCACTACCGTTGTCCTCTAGCACTCGTGAGCATCACATCGAGTTCCCCGTCGACTCTTTGTTTTGCGCCTCCGCCATCCGAACGCGGCTCCCATCTTGAGAGCCGCCGCCACATGTGCATGGTAGGGAAACCATACGTAGCGCCTTTAGTAGAACGATCGGGCCAAGCAGTCGCCCATGAAGGCCTACCGCTTGTCCTGGTCGGATAAAATAAAGGAAAAACGAAAAAATGTCTGTTTTTCAAAATGACCCTCGGGTTTTTTCGTAAATTGCGTGAAAAATTTCTCATAACTGAATTTTTCACGTTTTAGCCCCTAAAAATTGCAGAATTCGCCAAAAATTCGTGCAACACAGCAGAATGCATGGCATGTACTCTTTCTTCAAATTTTTTCCACTGAATTTTTATGGAGTTTTAACGTGACATGAACATGTCGGATGAGTGCCCAAGGGGAATGTTAAGAAATCAGGCCCAGGACTCCGGAGAATCTTGGCCCAATTAGACTCATCATCCCCTGAAGTCTATAAATAGATGAGACTCCTCATTGTAAACCCCGATGATTGAGAAGTAATAAAGCGAAATCAAATCCTCTTATATCTCTGTGTTCAATCTACTGTTGTGTTCTTGTGTTAGTCATTCGTTCTTACGATTCTGATCATTATATACGAGATATCCGTTTGAATTGAAATCTCCGGCGACAGTTACTCAACACCATACTCCTTCCTACTCGATATAATAACCGGTGGGAAAGCCGTGCAACGCGGTAAGCTGTCAGCGAGCGGAATGGATACGTACAGCAGCGGGACAGCGGCTGCATCGCACATGGCGCCATCACCCTACGCTCCTCCAGCCGCGCGCAGCTCCTGACCTTCCTTTGGCCGTAGCAGGAGCAGCTGTAGATCGGAGGCACGCCACCACTCTGCTGCTGCATCTACAGTGAGAGTGAGAGAGCGCAGCGAGCCAGCCGGGTAGACTCTTTATTGCTTTTTCACGGTTGGGTCGGCGTTGGGATGGTTGGTTAACCGACCACCGGACGACGCCTCCCTCCGCGTCGCGCGTTTCAGAGAAATCACAGTGGAAAAGCAGGCAAAGGCTCACGAAACCCCAAGCTAAGGCCTGCCTGGCGAGCGGCACAGAAGTGAGTGGAGGGTGAAGACCAAAGGTCACGTGGAGGGCAGAAGGAAAAGAAAACCGTGGAAGCAAAAGAGTAACGGAGTGCAGATTACAGAAAGCAAAAGGAGGAAGCAAGGGAAATGGGGAAATAGGTTTTATCACTAAAAAAAGAACCGAGGTTACGGATTCGCCGCTCAAAACAAATTTATTGATGATTTGCCGCTCTAAAGCTCGAAATAGCTAAACCTGTGTCTCTTTCTATCTGTTTTTATTTTGCCCGAAATGACTTGTGAAATTCCCCTTTTGCCCCTGCCCAAACTGGCTTGGCCCGACTCGGTTTAGCCAGATGTGGCTCGGACCCGACCGCACCTACTGGACCACTTCTCGTTATTACTCCCGACACACGTGACGTGAGGCAGGCATCAACAAGCGCGGATGCGATAAAGGCTAAGACGTCGGTTGGTTGCAGATATGACGAGGTGGGAGACGAACCACCGCGGCGCAGTGACGATGATGGCATCATGGTCGCAGCGTCGCGCTCCAACTCTCCTCGCCGCCCACCGCGCCCCACGTCCCCCTGCCACTCGTGACGAACTCTAGGTTTAGGAATTGTTTTGTCCGAGTCGGATTGGATTTGGCTCGGTACTGTGTGGTTGGTGCAACCAAACAAGTCAGGACATGCCAGTTTGGGGCAAAGGCTAAAACAACATTTCGCATGTATTTTCGGGCAAAAAAAAAAGAACAAATACTGGAATACGAGCTGAGTGGCAAATCCTAGGTATTTTGATGTTTGCAGTGGTATTTCATCAAGCTATATCTTTATAGTGGCGAGTCCTCAAACTAAGTTCTTTAGAGTGACAAATGCTAAATTTCCACAATTATAAAGGGTTAAAGTTGCAGTATTACGACCAATTTTAACCACAATTTAAAAACCCTCTCGGTAGTTTAGCCTCGGTAAAATTCACCAAAGAGATTTTATTTGATTTTTAATAAAACTTAACATATACTTTCAATATCAAAATAATTTAATATGATTAATGTCAACATAAATTATTATCAAAACTATTTTATTTGGATTCTACGTGCTTGGATATATTTTCTATAATTTTCCATATTTTTTTCGGGTTTATTTGTTATTTTCTAATTGCCATTTGAATTATCTATTTGTTCTAAAATACAAAAACTATTAATAATCTCATAAGTTCAATCAGGTCGAATCCTCTTTCCCGCGTGTGGCCCGCCTCCCGGCCCAATCCCGCGTGCGCGCTCAGCTCAGTCCCACGTTCATGCCGAACCCTAGCGCCTGGGCCCGCTTGTCATTGTCTTCACCGCCTCACTGTGTTCGCCCGGGATTGTAGCTCCGTAGCCTTTTCCGTTTTGGAGTCCGTGTTAGGCACGCCTCCCAGGGATATTTAAAGGCTCGAGGACCCTCGGGAGGGGCACCTCGAGTCGTGCTGCCCCCGAAAACCCAAGCAACCGCTGTCGTTTCGTCGCATAGCGTCGTCGCCATCGTCTTCATATTCAACGCCAGCCGAAGGACATCGTCGTTCTAGTCGTCCTCGTTGCTGTTGGACGCCACCTTCGGGATCGTTGCGCCGCCCGCATCTCAGAGCCGATGTCGCCTTCGCCGGAGGACCCCTCTAGCACCGTCGCCGTCGAGCCCGAGATCTAATCGCCACTTCAACCTTGCCGCCAGCCACTACCGTTGTCCTCTAGCACTCGTGAGCATCACATCGAGTTCCCCGTCGTACCCCCTTTGTTTTGCGCACCTCCGCCTCGCCAGAGAAGCGCCAGCCGCCAGAACCTTTGGTTCCCGACCCTCGCCGCCGTTGAGCCGCCATCTCAACGCCCACATCAGCC
Source organism: Hsuehochloa calcarea (assembly GCA_036346395.1). Lineage (NCBI taxonomy): Eukaryota > Viridiplantae > Streptophyta > Magnoliopsida > Poales > Poaceae > Hsuehochloa > Hsuehochloa calcarea. Next base: position 9,002,493 of record CM070596.1, on the reverse strand, counting down.
CCAAGTCTACGTGTCATCCATGTGGCGTCTGCATTAGCCGCTAGTCAGCGCCGCGTGCCACCTCGTAACCCTAACCCTAGCTCCACCTCGGTAGATCCAATCTACAATGAGCCGAGTCTCTGATAGTGGGTCCCACCTGTCAGGAACACTTTTCCGTAGGCCAGTGAACCCGTAGGCCAGTGAACTATTGCATGGACCCGGTCCATGGACCGAGGGTCCACATGTTGGTCTCAAAGCCTTTTTCCCGAATTTATTTTTAATTCCAAAATCAAGGATGACGTCAGCTTGCATCATATTCCAATTTTTTAATAGAAAAATAATTTGAAATATTCCAAAAATCTTTTTGTCTTTTTATTTATGTGTAGAACTTCCAGAAGCCATATCTTCTTCATCTGAACTCGATTGAGCCCATTCAAATATCTAAATTCATCTAAATTCGAGCTCTATTTTTTTGAGATTTGTATTTATTTTTTGTAGTTTGTTTTCCTCTCTATATTTATTTATTTTATTTATTTACTTCGTTTGCGAGTAGACGTTGATTCTTCAAAGAATTTCGAGGAAGAAGGAGTTCACCAAGACCAAGATGAGTAGCAAGATCTATTCCAAGGCAAGTTGTGCCTTTGATCATATTGAATCCCAGTTTTCTAAAATTATTTGATTTAATTAAGGCATTTACTTCAAGTATTTATTTAAATACTTTGAGATTAGTTATTTATTCTAATTGTTTACATCCACCTTGTTTATTATAATGTCATGACCTCTTGTCACCCTAGATTGATTGATTACTAGTTGGTAATAGCGTAGCACCAATATGGGTTGGTTAGATACGAGTAGTTTGCTTAGCCATGCCAAAAGTCATCATTTCATGTGAATTGCAAATATGAATTTGACTAAGTGATTATGGAACTTTGTGTTAAAACTGTGTGTTGTGTGTCATTATTCGTTGGTGGTATGTGTTGCACTTAATCAACTGGGTGGTAAAATATTTAGATTGAGGCAAGTGGTGGATACCGTGTGACATGGTGGAGCTCGGTGCATGTAATTTTTTTAAAAATAATTATTTAGTTAGAAATTGAAAGTATTGCCTTGGTTAATTAAGGACTTAACTTTGTGCGCTATTGAACTAGGCATTTCGTACAACCAAATGCCTGATGGGACGAGTCTAACTTAGTAGGTTATGGAATCTCGACATTGGCTACTCAGGTGGTAGGTTAAGCTCTGTGCTAGGGTGGAGGTGTGTTTCTGTCTCTGTGACGATTCACATCAATGGTCGGTTCGCCATTTCCAGGTCCAACGGTGTGCGATGGACTAATTTCCTATGTGGGCGTTAGTGCTGTCAGTAAAAGACACCAGGAGTGTCAATGCTTGAGATAAAATTTCTAAAAGATTTTGTTATGATTAGTGCTAGCTACACTGATTGTATCGTATGGGTAAAGTGTACAACCTTTGTTGAGTGTTAAACAATCTATTCGAATATCCGCGTCCGCGGTCATGGACATGCTCGGGGATTTCACACGATGGTTAGATTTTCATTAAACATTTAGGATAGGATAGCTGTGTAATCTAAGTCACATGACTATGTGAAATAATTTGATTAAGATTTGTGTTCTTTGTTAAAACAACTGCTAAATTATTACTATTTATTTGTTTTAAGTTATGTTTTTAATCTATTATTTGTATTCAATTACAAATGTTGCTTTCTTGCAAAATAATCATAGAAGCAATTCCTTTTGAATAAGTCATCATATATAGATTGCATTTTGTGGTATAACTTGCGAGTACAGTTGTGTACTCATGCTTGCTATAATCAATCAACAGAAGTGGAAGAGTCTTCGCCTGCCTTTGAGGAGGAGTTCTACGAAGGTGTTGATCGTTAGGTCTTGATCCCAGTCGGTTACCTGTGGCAAATTGATGGGATTCCACTGGAGTTTATTTGTTCTGCTGCTTATTTAATTATTGTTAGCCCTGCAAAGCTTAATAAATGTAAACTCGATCATAAGGTCAAACCCTTATTTGTTATTCAAATTAATCGTTTATGCTATTATTCATCTATGTTGATACTATGTGTACTAGCGTGATCCTGGACTAGTGCGGAATACACAGAAGATCCAAAATTGCATTTTTGGGTCCCGACAATGTATTTTTACTACTTAAAAAGACTTTAATGGTCGTGAGTGATGCGTTTGTGTTCTCCCACCTCTAATCCTGTTTGCGCCTATAGATGGGGCCAACACCTAGAGACAGATCGCTTCGCAGCCCTAGTGCCTGCACAGCGCTGCCTTCCCTCCCACTCCTCTCTCCCACGCCTCCCACTCGCCCACCCTCCCTCCCCTTCCTCTGTCTCATGCCTCCCTCTCTCCCCACCCACGGCACACTCTTTCCCTCCCTCCCCACCCTGGCGCTCCTCCTTGCCCTCCACCGCAGATCCAACGACACCCTTCCCCTAACAGCAACCCTAGCGCTTGCGACACCCTCTCGTCTCTCTCGCGTACCTCCTACTCCCCATCTGCGGTGCCCTCCCTCCCTCCCTCCCCACCTGCGGCTCCCTCTAAAAACTCCTCTACTCCCTACCTCCGCACCTCTTCCCTTCTCCGCATCGGGCGCCAACACCACTTCCCTCTCTCCGTGACGGACGACAAGAAGGAGGCCAGAGCGGTGGAGGACAGAAAACGACACAAGTTGGGGCGGAGGATGATGACATGATCAGCGCGGTAGACGCTCGCGCGCAGCTGGGGAGGATGACGAAACAGGGAGAGGAGGACGACGGTTGTGCACTTGAGGCTATATCTAGCGTCGGCGAGTCCAGATGTGGCGTGTGGCCAGGGAAGCATCGACTTACCTAGGCCCGATCTGGCCAAAGGAAGAAGCGGGGTGGCAGCCGTCTTACGCGTATCCCCTCTCTACCGCCACCACCATAGCTTCGTCCCCGCTCCGCATCGCCCGTACTCTCTCCGTCCCTATTCCCAGCTCCTTCTTTCTTCACCCCTTATTTATTGTATGCTTAGAATGTGGTGCTTGGTTTCCTTGCAGGGTTGCATGTCCGCGGGGTTGCCCCTGTTGTTGTCTGCGGCGATGTAAGATCGAGGAGGCCTACTAGAGGGGGGGGGGTGAATAGCGGTTTTAAAATCTTTTTGGCTAAAACTAATTTATAATGCAGAAACTAATAACAATTGGTTTTGCACAATTAAACCTAAATCAACTCGGCTTGACTAAGTGCATCAACAATATGAATACAATTGAATGAGAGCAATCATACAAAGATATATATGCAATTAAAGCAACTAATGTAAATTGCTCAAAGTAAAGCACAAGAACAAACCACATTAGACACAATGATGTTTTACCGTGGTGTTCGAAGACTTGCCGGTCTCCCTAGTCCACGTTGAGGTAAGCCCAAACGAATTGAATCGGCTCCACAAATTAAGCCAACACCTCCGAGGTAAGTCCAACCACTTGGACCAGTTCCAACACGAACCAACACCTCGATCCACTCGGGTTTCTCTTCCTCCACTCCGAGATGGTGATCACCAAACCACTCACAACCATGCCAGACCTTCTCACAAACTTCTTGAGAAGATCACAGGACACGACGCCTCCACGTCGACTAGGTGTCGGCAAACACCAATAGTAGCAAGACTCAACTTTCACTTGAAATAATCAAGTGTCTAAGCTTAAGTGGATACGCAATCCACTGCCTAAGGCAACACATGCACTTAGGGTTTGCTCTCCAAGCTCACTAAGTGCAACATATGCACAAAAGAGATGAGAGGCTTGCTCTTTGCTCAAAGAATGAATATGGGTACCAACAACAACATCTTCCAACCAGCCAAGGTGGGTATTTATAGCCCACACACAAAAACTAGCCATTGAAAGAGAATCTGCTGAAAAATCAGTACAAACGGTACTACCGCCGTTCACTGGCCGGTACTACCGCAACTACACGACAAGCATAGTAACAGTTATATCAGACAAGAAACTAGCCGTTGAAAAGTGCAGAACGGTACTACCGATGTTGATCTTGCAGTAGTTTCGCACTCCGGTATTCCGATTCTGAAAGGCGGTACTACCGCTTCCACTTAGGTCCAACGACACATACCAGAAAAAACGTACCGCTCCAACCTCTGGTATAACCGAGCTACGGTAGTTCTGCTCCCAACACGCCGGTACTACCGCAGTTCCAAGAGAGCAAAACAAATTCGAGAAAGCGTCTTTCTAGAAAAACATGCCGCAACAAATTCGGCACAGCCGGCATGCGGTAGTTCCGCTCTCATAATGCTGGTACTATCGCACAGCGGTTGTTCCGCTTTCTCAACTTAGGAACTATCGATCTTCCTGAGAAAAACAACAATGGCTTTTACAACAATCTCAATTGCAAAACACATTTTCCAATTGATGAGTCATGCCAACAAGGATCAAATGCAAGATTCCTAACAAGTTGCAATAACCTATTCATCCAACTCATGGAAAATCTATTTGTGAAAAATCTATTTGTGGTACTAACATTTCTATTGTTATATCTAGTATGTAGGCTCATTTGGATATAAAGGTGAAATTCAACGAGGTATGCATTCGACATCATATTTTTTATATATTGTTGCATTCCTCGGAGCCAAAATATAGGTTGAACCCCACCATAAGTCTAACTTGAATATGTGCATATGTTCTTGTTATATATTTGTGTATGCACACATTTAGGGGAAGTTCACTCTATATTTTGTGGTTTCAGTAGTATTGATCCATATTCCGTTCTCCACATATATTTGGGATCTCTACTTTGAAACATATCATTGAGTATATAAAATTGTTGTAGTTCATATATACTCATTTGTTCTCTTATTTATCTACATTCAATTATTTGCAATTGAAGTGGTTATCATCAATTACCAAATAGGAAAGATTGAAGTATCTTGTCCCACCTTTATGAGTTAATGATATGATGCGGTAATTAATGATAATCATATTGTGGAACTAATATTTTCCACGAGTTGGATGAATAGGTTATGTTCTAGGATGATCAAGACTTAGAGTAAAGGATGCATCATGTGTTGATGTGTATCAAGAGCTTGAAGAAAAGGAAATCATCGTGTGTCGATGATGTTCAAGAAGAGGAGATGATCATGCGTTGATCATTAAGTCAAGAGAAGACCCATCATGTGTTGATGGAGGTCTAGTGAATGACGCATCATGTGTTGATGCATATCAAGACTCATGATGAAGGATGTCATCATAAGTTGATGAGCATCGAGTCAAGATTCTGAAGTAAAAGAGATCATCATGTGTTGATGATTATCAAAGTTAAGGACCCGGACGTGAAGTGAAGATGTGTGTCATCAAGCTTCAAGAAGTTTCTTAAGGCAAAGGTATGACTAGCTAGGGTTAAGGATGTGTTCCTAGTCTTTTACCGGTCTTGGTGTTTGGTTGAAAGACCGGATTGATAGTATTGGTTGCCGTACTATTAAGAGGGATCTTGAGTCTTGACTAGTAGCATGAGTTAGTCATGTGTTGATAGCTCATTGTATTTGCTCTAGCTCATCTATGCATGGTGCTATTATTTGGGAATGTGTTTTGCAAATAGGCGAGACTCATGCATTTAATCTTTGTAGCATGAGACTAAAATTTACAAATGTGTTTTACAAATAGTTGAAGTCTATGCACTTTAACCTTGTGGCATGGTGCTATTATTTGCGAATGTATTTTGCTAATAGCCGATGCTGATGCATTTAATTTTGTAGCATGGGACTACAATTTACAAATGTGTTTTGCAAATGGTTAAAGTCCATGCACCTTAACCTTGTGGCATGGTGCTATTATTTATGAATGTGTTTTGCAAATAGCCGAGACTCATGCATTTGATCTTTGTAGCATGTGACTTTAGTTTGCAAATGGTTTAAGTCCATATATCTTATTCCTTGTGGTGTGATTCTAAAAGTTGGCAAATGTGTTTTGCAACTTATTGAGAATCTTACCTTTTAACTCTTGTTTGAATTGCAAGTCAATTGGCAAATGTGTTTTATAAATTGAGTTTTTGTCAGGAATATCGGTAGTTCCTACGTTAAGTAAGCGGAACTACCACTGTGTGGTAGTACTGGAGTTATTGTGGTGGAACTACTGCAACCCAGATGGTCCGAAAATCCAACGGTACGTTTTTTCCAAAGAGACACCTTTTTGAGTTTTATTGCTCTCTTGGAAGCGCGGTAGTACCGAGTTGTTTGGACGGAACTACCGCATGTCGGTTGTACCGAAATACTTGCAGTAAATTTTTTACAGAACGACGCATTTTGGAGTTTTGGTTTGCTCTTTGAAAGTCGGTAGTACCGTGGTGCTTTGAGCGGAACTACCGCATATCGGTAATTCTGAGAAACAAACGGCGGTATGTTTTTTCCAGTAGGTGCCATGTGTTGGACCTAAGTGGAAGCGGTAGTACCGCCCTTCAGAAATGGAACGATCGAAGATCGGAATTACCGCGTATTGGTTGGCGGTAGTACCGCACTGCACTTTTAACGGTTAGTTTCTCGTCTGATATAGCCGTTACTGTGCTTATCGTGTAGGTGCGGTAATACCGGCCATTGAACAGCGGTAGTACCGCTTGTGCTGATTTTTTCAGTATTTTATTTCCAACGGCTAGTTTTTGTGTGTGGGCTATATATACCCACCTTGGCCGGTTGGGAAATAATCTTTGGCACCTCAATTCATTCCCTTGAGCAAAGAACAAGCCATCTCATCTCTTATGTGCATGTGTTGCACTTAGTGAGCTTGGAGAGTAAACCCTAAGTGCATGTGTTGCCTTAGGTAGTGGATTGTGTATCCATTGAGCTAAGACACTTGGTTAGTTCAAGTGAAAGTCGTAGACTTGTTACTCTTGGTGTTTCTGACACCTAGACGGCGTGGAGGCATTGTGGACAAGTGATCTTCTCAAGAAGCTTGTGAGAAGGCCCGCGTGGTTTTGAGTGGTTTGGTGCTCGCCATCTCCGGAGTGGAGGAAGAGCAACTCGAGTGGATCGAGGTGTTGGTTCGTGTTGTGAGAACCGGTCCAAGTGGTGACTTACCTCGGAGGTGTTGGCTCAATTGTGGAGCCGGTCCAACGCGATTGGGCTTACCTCAACGTGGATTAGAGGAGACCGACAAGTCTCCGAACACCATGGTAAAACATAATCGTGTCATTGTAGTTTGTTCTTGTGTTTTACCTTATGCAATTTACCTTCATAGAATTCAATTGCTTATTTGTATTTGGTTAATTGCTTATATTCAATTATATTCATATTGTTGGTGCACTTAGTCAAGCCTAGTTAATTTATGTTTTAATTGTGCAAAACCATTGTTATTAGCTTCTGCATTATAATTTGGTTTTAGCCTTAGAGATTTTTTAGAAATAACTATTCACCCCTATCTAGTCGGCCTCCCCGATCTTACAAAGCCATCCATCATTATCATCACTAAAAACTGCATAGCAATGGGGGGGGGGGACAATAGCAAACCTCTTTATTTTTGCACTCCTTGTAATAATCAAATTGTTCCTGGCACTTGCTCTTGTCTTGGTTCGCCTCCAAGCCTATAGAGATGACTGAAATTATTTATCACTGAAGATCAAGACTACAAAAACCACATATCTATTGGGTATTTTTTAAATCATTCAAGCAGATTGAAGACATCTACTGAACACAAATATAGAAAGCGTCATTGCCACAAAAACCCAACCATGATCAATAGATGACTAACCTTGCTACTAGCGTGCTGGGTCGTAGTTCTTTTGTGTATTGGCCACATGTGACCTAACTTCTAGCCCGATCAGGATGCCTTTATCCACCTAATTGATACAGTGACCGAAAGAAGCAAAATAAGATGCAAGCATGAAGATTACGAATAAAGGGAAAGATATAGGGGTGCAGAGCGAAGTATTTACCCAGTTCTTTTATGTGGAGAAGGGGAAGAGCAAGTGCATGAAGGAGGCAACCACCAGAGCACACACGCTTCCTTGACTGCAACCCCGTGCATTCAAACTCGGTGGTTTGTAAGGAATGTGTTGTACAAAGCTAGGTTGTTGCCGAGGGAGCTGGCGGCAATGGCGAGTATGCAACATTGTGGCAGGGGGTTGAGCGGCGAGGCGGCGATGTGGGAGGCCAGATCCGGTATGGGCATCGGTTGCCAGGCGATGCGCAGCCCGCTACTCGGGTACGCTGGTGGGGAGCGTGGGAGGCGGGCGATGGGGGACTAGATTTGACACGGTCATCGGCCGGTGAGGGTGGGGAGAGGCAGGCGATGAGGGTCGATCTGGTGCTAGGCGCGGTGTTGCAGCGTCGACGAGGTCGGGGGCGAAGAGATCCGGCGCGGGTGGGGACAGGCGGGTGACATGGGTCTATTTGGTGCACGACGCGACATTGCGGTGTCGGCGAGTTCAGGGCCTAAGTAATCCAACATGGGTGGGGAGAGGCAGACGGCTCGGGTGGGGAGCGTGAGAGAGAGGAGAGGGAGGGAGGGTGGCGTGAGATCAAGAGAAGTGAGAGAGAGAGAAGAGAGGGAGGGTGGCGCAACCCTAGCACTCGCTAGGGTTGCTACTACCCCAAGAGATGTGGTGGGAGCCGCGAAGTAAACTGTTCCCTCGGTCCTCCAGCTCATCGGTCCAACGAACATGGAAGATGGTGGAAGGACGGACGGTCACCAACTCTAATATTTAAGTAGTATAGTCCAATGCCCGTGCTTTGCCACGGATTAAAAAAATTATATCTCGTCAACCGTCGTCGTGCTCAGCCTAAAATGAAAGTGATCCACCGGCAATCCGTTCTTGAAAAGATCGATAGAATCTTTGGACTTCTTGCGTATCAGCTTGGGCAGTTGTGGTGTGGGGGTAGTGAAGAGGAAGTTATGGGTGACCAACCGTACGCACGGGAGGAACCGAGAAAGAACGAGATTGAACGACTGACATCTCACGAAGAAATATAGATCTAACGACTCACATCGTATGAGGGAGGACGGACCGCCACCAATTCCTTCTTCTCTACTACTTAAAAGAAGGAATTGGTGGCGGTCCGTCCTCCCTCATGCGATGTGAGTTGTTAGATTTATCTTTCTTCGTGAGATATGAGCCGTTGAATCTCGTTCTTTCTCGGTTCCTCTCGTCTGTACGGTTGGCCACCCATAACCTTCTCTCCACTCCCCCACACCCCAACTGCTCAAGCTGGTGCGCAAGAAGCACAAAGATTTCATCAATCTTTTTAAGAATGGGTTACCGACGGATCACTTATATTGTAGGCTGAACACAACGACGATTGATGAGATATATATATTTTTAATCTGCAGTAAAGCACATACGTCGAACTAAGTATAGATAGAGATACGAAAAAGTGAAAAGTTCGGATATGGTGCCGCATGCGGTTAATCTTCACCAAGTTTCCCTGTTCCAAAACACACAAAGTACACCTCGATCCGCCCAGCAACGAAGAAAAGAAAAGAAAAGAAAAACAAAAGGTAATTAAAATTTAAACAACCACAGTACCACACAGCCATGGAAAAAAGTCTAAAGAAGAGGGAGGGGGTAAGGAAAAAGAGAGGAGGAAGAAGAGGGAGGGGGTAAGGAAAAAGAGAGGAGGAAGAAAAGGGCAGGCGAGCGGGTGGGGGTGGGCGTCGTGGGCGGTGGCAGCACAAACAAGCAAACCTTCCAATTAACTCCTTCCCACCTCCCCCCTCCTCGTCCTCTGCCCAATCCCAACTCCAATTCCGATTCCCATTTCTACCCTCCTATACACGAGCATACGAGCTTCGAATCCTAAGCGAAGAATCCCCGTGGCTTGGCTTGCCGGCATGCGGCGAGGCGGCGCGGCGGCGGCGGCGGGGGTGGAGGGGCACGTGAAGGCGCGGTTCCGCGGGGTGCGGAAGCGGCCGTGGGGGCGCTACGCGGCGGAGATCCGCGACCCGGCGAAGAAGGCGCGGGTCTGGCTCGGCACCTTCGATTCCGCCGAGGACGCCGCCCGCGCCTACGACGCAGCCGCCCGCGCGCTGCGCGGGCCCAAGGCCAAGACGAACTTCCCCCTCCCCCACCTCGCCCACCACCGCCACCTGCCCGCCACCTGCCCGCCCTACCCCACCGCTGCCGCCGCCGTCCCGCCTTCGGTCGCCGTGGCGGCGGCTGCCAGGCCGGCCAGCAGCAGCCTCAGCTCCACCGTCGAGTCCTTTGGCGGCGCGCGGCCGCGACCGGTGCTCCCGCCGCGGCCCCGCCGCCGCCGCCGATCCCCGACGGCGACTGCCGCAGCGACTGCGGGTCCTCGGCCTCGGTTGTGGACGACGACTACACGGACGCCGCCGCCTCGCCGTCCTGCCGGCTCCCGCTCCCGTTCGACCTCAACCTGCCCCCGGGCTGCAGCAGCGGCGGCGTTGGATATAACTACTACGATGACGACGAGGAGCTGAGGCTGACAGCGCTGCGGCTCTAAAGTTGAACCACCGGTGGTTAGAGAAAGAGGAAAAGGAGAAAAATATTTGGCTCTTCCCTTCTCTCGTAGCCGACACGAACCCCCCCATCTATGTTGTTGTTGTTTACTTGATCTGATGATGATTAATATGGCCTGATTTACGCATCTGCCTGCTTGCCTGCTTGTTGCCGGTGGTGATTGCTGAGTCTCGCGGCTGCTCGCTGCGGTTGTGCTGTAATATAGCAACATTTTACTTGCTTCCTCTTGTGAGGAAACAGACAGCTAAAGTAACTTATTTTGATCTTTAGATACATGTGGTCATCTTGTTTTTAAACCTTTACTCTTTTAGTGTCATCTGTTTGGAATTGAGGAGGTTGCAAAATCTCCTATTCACGAGAACGATCAGAAGGCTTGTAAGAGGACACTTAAATGCTAGAAATATAGAGCTCAAATATGTTGTGTTAAAGGAATGACGTGGATCTGCATTTCAACTTTGCTACCACCTTCAACCTGAATATTTTCATCATTCCTCAAGTACCATTAGAAAACTACTTTGCTATTGCTATCATAATGTGCTGTTAGCATGTCATGTATGTTGATCCACAATTTTGGTTCTTATACTAGTTTCACATTGTTCAAGATGTCCACTTTTTCTGTTCAAGATGATTCCATGTTTGTGTGATTCAAAGTCAAATAAGCCAAAGTTTAGAAGCTGATATGTAATTGACTAGAATGTAGAGAACCTCATCTATGAATAATGCATTTGTTGGAATTTGGTCCAAAACCATTAGCTTGGATAATCTGGAATCTGATACAGAATCAAGTCATCAAGTCGTGCCGAAAGTACAAGATTCTACTTGGTGTAACCTCAGGTTCACTGCCTTGTAGCACCAATGCACCACATGGCATGTTGACGTCAAGATGCTAACAGGATTAACTCTTATAACAAACAAAGTTATGCACTTATGCTAGATTGCTAGTAGCATCAAGTGTGATGGCAATGGAATAACATGCAAAGTAAAAGGTATTTGAATATACTGTTCTTCTGTTGATAGTCTTTTCTGTATGATATATACTAACAGATTTTAGCAAACCTTGTTGCATTGCTGATTTTCAGGCTTGCCTACTAAACCTCACATTTCTTCTGCCACTTGTACATGGAAGGGTGACACGGCACTGGTAATTATATTATGTATCTTTTCTTACATTCATATGAGGAAATATTGATAAACTAAGGGACTGGTTATAAGAAAAGAGACCAAAATATTATTTCCGTAATGAAGTTAGTATTACATTGTGTTCGTTGTACGATAATCTGTTAACATGGTATGCAAAAAATTATTGCAAAATGTTAAAGTTTGATTACCAAATAGTGAGATGTCTTGAACTCTTTATGTACTTCTACATGATAGATTTTTGAGTTTTGAATGGAAGTCATGATATTATCTTGAACTTCATGTTCTTATATAGAATGCTGTATTCTGTTTTTTGGGTGCATCATAGTAAATTGGATTGTCATTAAGTTGCTAAAGTTATCACATGCAATGCATAAATTTTGTTTGCCATGTAAACATTTTGTGAACTTCAATGGGTAGTAATAACATTTTCATCCAATTTCAATATTTATGCAGGAATGCTACACCAATGCACTGCCTTTTTTTTCTCTCTCTCTCTCTCTCTTAGTAACCCTGTTAATGTTTTAATTAGGTGAAATTTGGATATTTGGGTGTCCTCTAGAGAACATGCTCTGGCAATTACTATGGTAGCAAAATTTTTTCGTTCTCGAGCCTTTAAATTCATATACTATTCTCCCTAAGCTGCAGTGGACCTTAGCATGATTCTTTCAAGCATTTTTGTTCAGTTGCTAGTTTTGTACTTTTAGTCTTTTACTGGTTATATACTTTCTATTTGAAGTTTCATATGCTTCTGGTGGATTTAAATTCCTTGTTATGTTATAACGTGGTAAATTCTGTCATATACTCATATCACTATCATATTTCTATGTAGTCATCATACATTTCTTGGTCCTAATAATTGGACCTGTCCCATCTGCTTTTAAGTATTGAATTTGTGAACCAATGGTAAGAAAAAGTAACTCAGATATCATGTGAGACATCTTATAAATGCAACATTATATAGCTATTATCTGAGAAGCTTTATATCTTTTAAGGGTTCCTATGGTAAAACCGATACATGCACTTCTTTCTTTCTTTCGTCATGTTTTGCTATAGCAAGCAACAAATACTGTAAACTAACTAACTTGGGGATCTACCATTCGAGAAAGGCGATGGAGCAGCTTTGTGAATTACTGGAATGGTGCTGCCGACAAACTAGTGGAAAAATATTGCAATTGGGAATGATTTCAGCCTGGACAGCGAGGAGTGGAACCAACTATAATACATGCGTCCGGTTTGTGGGTGCTTCTTTTCTAGCTGTTAACAATTATACTAGGGCTAATGGGCTATATATTCTTAGCTGTCAATTGTCAACACATTACTGTAACCTGTTAACGGCTCCTGATCCCACTCTGGGATGAAAAAAGTATGATTCACTAAAAATGGAATATCTTTAGGAAGATATTTGCTCGAGCTTTTGTGATATTGACTTGCCTGTTTTGCTTTCATATTAGGCCTTGTCTGTCCAGGCCTGTTACCCCGACTAACTGGTTCGATTTAAGGTTATCAATGGGCATGGTTCTGTTCCCTGACATGCTATTGGACACCGATAGCGACAATGGTAAGAACAAGAACTATTCTTTACAACCAGATTCAGGTTTGTTGAACCTAATTTGTGAGGACTGGCTAATACCTTGGGACAACCAGTTGTGTAACTTGCAGCATATTTTCCTAGAACATCTCTCTCAAAAGGAGCGTAGATGTGAGGATAAAATGGAAACTGTTTGTCAAAAGCACTCATCCAATGACGATTGATCCAATGAACTACACAATTATTCTAGTACCACTGTACCAGTTAATATAGTATGTATGGTAGTTAATATGTAAAAACAAAATGTACATGTTACCATTGTTGGGCTGAAGAAGATTTTGTTCTCATGAGATTAAATGTCTTGAGTCTTGACTTGTTTCAGTCTTGTCAGTTTGGTACCACCTTTCTTTTGGTGATTCCTCTGATTTTTTTGCTCCTACAATTGATCTATCCAGGAAGGCTTACTTTCAGTGATTAATTGAGAGTGTGAATATAGTTGTATTCAGACAGTTATTGCATGGTTTCACATTTTCGCCATTTGTAAAAATTATTGAATTCATTTGTTTCATTGGTCTGTTATTGATTTATTGTAGCATGCCTGTTCTCCGCTGTGCTCATTTTTTACTCATGCTGCCCATGATGTTCATTTATCACTCCGTCAGCTTATTTCATTTCTATCACAACATTGACCTTGATTTTGCTCAGTGGTTCTGGATCATTCATATATTGTTTTTTGCGACATGCAAATATACTTGGTGCATCAATTTTACATGTCTAGTCTTATCTCTCTTGTGGGCATCTCTTTTTCTAATCCGTTTCTCTTAGTTCTTGTTTGGCACAGCTGTGCTTTCCTGAAAAACGGCTTCCGGCTGTGCTGTAGGCTTTTCCGGCTGCGGGTTGAATGGCTGCGCTTTTCTGATTTGATGTTTGGATGTCTAGCTTTTAGGTAGGCTGGCTGCAGCTTTCGAGATGTGAAATGTCTTAAATGCCCTCGAGGATAGTAATTGCTTGTTTGATGTCGTTTAACGCAATTAACAACATTAAACTACATTTGACAATATGTAACGACATTTAAGAACATTTAACGGTATTTAACAATAAAATCCTTCAGAAAGCATGTCAAAATAATTTGAACTAAAAGATCAGTCCGATGTACAAGGTTTATAAATTAGCGAGTACTCCATACAAAACGATGCATGTATCTTCCATCTATCCTATTGTTATGCTACCAAAGCCATTGCAATAGCGTCACGGAGGTCGTTTATGTCAACATCATCCATAACAGCTGTATCATCGTGTGCGCTGAGGTTAGTGGACATGTCCCCGTCTACATAATCCTCATTCCTGTCTGCACGAGCAAAATCATTATCAATCAAAGCACTATCATGAATAAAATTATGCAAAGCCATTGTTGCAATGATAATTTTCTTTTGCTTGTGCTCATTGTAACTTGGAATTTTCAGTAGAATACACCACTTCATCTTCCAAATACCAAATGTCGCTCGATGACATTCCGAAGGGAAGAGTGATGAAAATTGAACACCTCTTTCAGTCCAATCGGTGTACCACTGTTTCGGAATTCAGGTACATGATACCTTTGGTTCTTGTATGGAGCTAGATAACCTTTGCGGTTTGGGTATCCAATAACCTTTGCGGTTTGGGTATCCAAAATCCACTAGATAATACTTTCTTACAATTCAAGTGAAAAAAAACTATTGACCCATACACAAAGGGTGGTAATGTACGTGAAAATAACAAGGAAAGTACCTTCTGGAGGGTGTGGAAAGCAGTCCTTGTACGTTACCAAGGTATCAAGGAGTATGCACGTGTCGTGTGCGGACCCAGGCCAGCCAGTGCAAACAAAAGTGAACCTCATGTCGAAATCACAAATAGCCATGACATTCTGACTAGTGTATCCCTGCCGGTTGAAATGCACTGGTCGTCTCTCGCATGGCACCATCACATGTATGTGTGTCCCATCTATTGCACTGATGCAATTATTAAAATGAGGGGAAAACCTTCCCTCCCGAAGTCTACGATGTATTGTAGAGAATTGAGGATCTGTGGGCTTTATGTTGTCAATACCAAGACGATACACACATTCCAAAACCTCTGCAAACTTTCTACTCACGGTTTCTTTGGAATGGCCAAACCGGTTCTTGACTTGGCGGTTGGATTGAGGAGCTCCACGAGTCCATACGAACATTGCGAATGCTTCCTTTGAGTTCACTTCTGCAGTAGATTTCAAGCAATAGTTATTAACAAGAGTGTCATGAATGCGAAGAAAACTTGACCTTCGCATTCTAAACATGTCATAACACTCTTGTGCACTAGCAAGTGTATCCTCAACCCATTGGATCCCTGTCATTGTAGGTATTTTGCTTGGCCTCTTCGTACTTGAGTCACTATAGTTATCCATACATCCAAAAGCGGCAATCACAACTAGCGGCAAGAACATATCCGGTTCTCCATCGTCCACCACATCTTCATGAGTTATATTATTTTACTAGGGGAGAGGTGGCTAAAGACTGAGAGGTGATGAAGGGGACTGTGACTTATATTATTTTACTGTTCTTACTTAATTCTTAAGAGATACAATGAACCTCTATATATAGATGGTAGGTCCTGAAAGAGAAACAAACCCAAAGGATAGCAACTAACCAAAATAAAATAATAAACACGGAAGCCAATCATCCTAATCCCTAATTTAGTGGTGGCTGTCATATACACTACAATAACTATACATGTATTGTTCATGCTACAACACTTCACGTGCAGCACCCTAATGAGTTGTGGCTCTCTTGGGCCCACACCTATGTCACTTCACTCCTTCCGAACGAGCAACCCATCCTCCAGCTGCAGAGCGGTGGTCATAGCTGCAACCTAAGGTTTTCCCATGTCGACGAGAGGTGGCGGCACCGACAGAGTGTCGCATGGAAGAGGATCATCAACGCTCTATTTGACAATAGTGAGGATTATGGTCCCTTGGTGTGGCTTGACGTGGTAGGAGACGCCAATGTCATGTATAAGCAGCGTGGGGTAGCAGCGACACTCTTCCTGTCGATGGTGGTGAGAACGCGATGCTATCGTGGTCCTAGCACCCACCACGGCCTGCACATATGAAGGCATGACGTCGGCCGACTGTGTGGAGAAGACGGCCGCTAGGAAGCAACCTTCTTCTTCCTCGGCGAGGGCACCATTTGTGCACCCACAAACAGCGAGGTTGATGATGGGTAAATCTTTGGCAAAATCTAAGACACCTCTGAGGATGCAGATCGCAAAACAGCAGCTGTCCGTACCTTCTCCTCCTCCTTTTTCATCAGCTTGGACACCATAGCAGTGATGTCCACGAATGTGGCATTTATATCGCCAAGATTGGTGTTCATCTTGTTGAAGGTGGCCCCTATGGCCTTGATCTCCTCGGTAGCGGAAGCCATGGTGTTGGCTATGATACCAAGTTATTGTGTTCCTTAGATCATAGGGGTAAACACTGCTGGGAGGATAGCCAGGTGACGTCAACTTAAAGATTGGGAGGAGACGAAGGGGACTAGTACTTAGATTATTTCATTGTTCTTGCTTGATTTGTAAGAAATACAACGAACCTCCTTATATAGAGGTGGTGGGTCTTTTAAAAAATAGAAACAAACCTAAAATAACAAACACGTAAGCTAACCATCCTAATCCCTGATTTACACTACTACCATATATGCTACAGTAATCGCGTAGGTACTGCTCATGCTACATCACTTCACATTCGCATCGCTTCACGTGCGCACCCCATGTGCCATGGCTCCCTGCGCTTACGCCATGACACACTTGTTCCACTAGACCGACCGTGGACTATCCACATGTTTATTTGGTAATACAACAGAACTCGCCGTGGGGTATGATTAAGCACTTTGTTAATGCCTATTTTCTTGGGATACGGATCCTCTCGCCATAGCATGTAGTTCTGAGGTATACAAGACATAAACATCGTGGCTCATCCGCCGTCCGATCGATGTGGCTAGATCAAAAGTGTACAACAACTTGCCACTGTACAAGCAAGAAAATCAATGCAACTTTCATGCGTATGTTAGCTCATAGAGATATATGTGTAATTGTGTTATTCCTCATTATTATAAGGGGTTATTTGCATATTCACCTCTCAGACTTGTCTATATATATCGCCCTTTGGACTCCCGAGAATACAACTTGCTATTCCTAATATGGTATCGAGCCCATTAGGGTTACCTCTCCCAGACGCACAACCGCCTCTAGCCGCCACGGCTTCCTCCTCTCCACCGCCACCGCTAGGCTCGGGTGCTGTTGTCGACGCCGCCCCGTCGCCGACGCTTCCCTCTGTCAAGCCGCAGTCGGCTTCCCTCTGCCAAGCTGCCACCGACTTCCCTCGCCACTGCCCTCATCAACGTCGCTCGATCGCCCCGTCATCGACGCTTCCCTCTGCCAGGCCGCCGTCGGCTTCCCTCTGCCAGGCCCAAGCCCGGCCTCCTGCGAGCCAAAGCTGCGCAAGGCTCCTCTGCGAGCCCGAGCCCCGATCTCTCGAGCCCGGCCACTGCGCTCCCCCTCTGTCGGGACCCAAATATACAAACTGACCCTCCGTATTCTCGCACTAGTCCAGATCACGCTAGTGCACACAAGGTCAACATTGATGAAATATAAACTCCATACAACGAAATATTAAATAAACAAGTAATTTGAATAACAAATAACTGTTGTGACCTTAAGGTCGAGTTTTACAATTATTAAGCCATGCAAGGCTGACAATAATAAAATAAATTACAATGAAATAAAGTAAACTCCAATGGCTCCCATCAATTTACCACAGCAACCGATCGATCAAGACCCTAACGATCAACCTTCGAGAATTCCTCTTCAAAAGTCAAGCGACGACTCCTCCACTTCATTGATTTGTTTAGCAAGAGTGAGTACACACCGCATTTGCAAGTCATACCATAGAATGCAATTATACATGATGGCTTATTCCAAAAGAATGGCTTATGTGGTTAATTTGCGAAATGCAATATTTGCAATTGAATACGAATGATAGATTGAAAATGTAATTCAAAACAAATAAACAATAATAATTTATCATTGATTTCACAAAGACACACAGTCTAAACAGGTTATTCACACAGATGCACAAGTTACCTCACACAGCTGACCCTTCCTAATTGTTTTATGAAAATCTACCCCTCGTGTGAAATTCCCGAGCATGTCCATAACCGTGGACACGGCTATTCGAATAGATTGGTTTAACACTGCAGAGGTTGTACACTTTACCCACACGATGAAATCAACCGGATCGAGTTGATCACAACAAAACCTTTCGAGACTTCATCTCAACCAATGACACACCCGACGTGCTTTCCGCCGGCCAATCGATACACATCGCTTGGTTACGACACACATCGTTAGACAGGATGCAAATGAATCGTCCCGCGATGTGACATATCACACCTCCAGCCCATCACACAGTTTAAAAATACAATCTGAGTTGTCAATGTCAAGACTCCATAACTTACTAAGTTAGGCCCAGCCCATACTAGGCATGTGGTCGACAAAGAAGGCCCAGTTCAATGGCGCACAAAGTTAAGTCCTTAATTGACCAAGGCAAGACTTCCGCTTTAACCCAAATCACAAAGTTTAAAGCACACAGCTCCACCATTCACATAGATCCACCACTTGCCTCAGTCTAAATCTTTTCCCACCCTGTTGATTAAGTGCAACACATGCCATCAACGAGTAATAGCACCCAACACATACAGTTTCATCACACAGTTCCATAATCACTTATTCAAGTTTATAATTGCAACTCACATGAAATGACTCGTAGAATGGCTAAGCAATCTAGTCGTATCTAACCAACCCACGTTGGTGCTACGATAATACCAACTAATAATGAACCAATCTAGGGTGACAAAAGATCATGGTATACAATAGACAAGGTGGATATAACAAATTGCATTAATAACTATCCCAAAAGCATTTAAATAAATACTTGAATTAGGATGCAATACATTGAAACAAAGTATTTTGAAAACTGGGTGCAACATGATCGAAGGTATAACTTGCCTTGGAATAGGTCTAGGTACTGGTCTTGATCTTGAGGTGCTCATTTTTCTCCAAAATTTCTCGAAGTATCGACGTCTACTCGCAGACGAGACAAAAGAAACAAAAACAAATAAATAACAGAGGCAAAACAAACTCTAAAAATCAAATAAAATTCACCACTAAATAGATCTTGATTTTATATGAATTTACAAATTTGAATGGGCTCAATCGGAGGTCGGATGCAAAAGTTATAGGCTTTGAAAGATTGAAAATCAAATAAAACCCTAATTTGGATTTTTAATGAATTTTTCGAATTATTTTTATAAAGGAGAATCGGATTATTGCGCAATGCTTGCGTCAGCAGAGAATTTCTAGAAAAAGAAATAGATTTAAAAGAAATCTGACATGTGGGCCCCACATGTCAGCGATTGGGCTCATGGTGGACTGAGTGCACCGAGCCTCGGGAGAGTTGACACGGTGGACTGGGCCATGCACGCAGTGTCGGGCTGACGGCGCCACGCTGCCGCCACACCAAAGACCGAGGCCGGCGCTGGCGCTGAGCTTGACGACGACGGCAAGGCGGCGGCCGGACCCGATGGTCACCGGCGTTTGGCGGCGAGTCATCGGCGCGAAGGGTGCCGATTGTTCCTCGTGCTATTGCGACTCAGAGTGCCCTTACCAAGAGCCGGCAACGACGGTGGTGACCGGTGGCGAGGAAGAAGCGGCGGAGCTTCGGGTTTTGTCGGAAGTGTGCTCCGCGACGAGCACCCACCACTACCGCACATATGAAGGCATGACGTCGGCCGATCGTGTGGAGAAGACGGCCGCTAGGAAGCAACCTTCTTCTTCCTCGGCGAGGGCACCATTTGTGCACCCACAAACAGCGAGGTTGATGATGGGTAAATCTTTGGCAAAATCTAAGACACCTCTGAGGATGCAGATCGCAAAACAGCAGCTGTCCGTACCTTCTCCTCCTCCTTTTTCATCAGCTTGGACACCATAGCAGTGATGTCCACGAATGTGGCATTTATATCGCCAAGATTGGTGTTCATCTTGTTGAAGGTGGCCCCTATGGCCTTGATCTCCTCGGTAGCGGAAGCCATGGTGTTGGCTATGATACCAAGTTATTGTGTTCCTTAGATCATAGGGGTAAACACTGCTGGGAGGATAGCCAGGTGACGTCAACTTAAAGATTGGGAGGAGACGAAGGGGACTAGTACTTAGATTATTTCATTGTTCTTGCTTGATTTGTAAGAAATACAACGAACCTCCTTATATAGAGGTGGTGGGTCTTTTAAAAAATAGAAACAAACCTAAAATAACAAACACGGAAGCTAACCATCCTAATCCCTGATTTACACTACTACCATATATGCTACAGTAATCGCGTAGGTACTGTTCATGCTACATCACTTCACATTCGCATCGCTTCACGTGCAGCCCCCATGTGCCATGGCTCCCCTGCGCTTACGCTCATGACACACTTGTTCCACTAGACCTGACCGTGGACTATCCACATGTTTATTTGGTAATACAGCGTAACCTGGCCGTGGGGTATGATTAAGCACTGTTAATGCCTATTTTCTTGGGATACGGATCCTCTCTGCCATAGCATGTAGTTACGACAGAGGTATACAGTACATAAACATCAGGGCTCATCTGGCCGTCCGATCGACAGGGCTAGATCAAAAGTGTACAACAACTTGCCACGGTACAAGCAGTAAAATCAATGCAACTTTCATGCGTATGTTAGCTCTGTTAGAGATATATGTGTAATTGTGTTATTCCTCATTATTATAAGGGGTTATTTGCATATTCACCTCCTGTACTTGTCTATATATACTGGCCCTTTGGACTCCTGAGAATACAACTTGCTATTCCTAATATGGTATCAGAGCCCATTAGGGTTACCTCTCCCAGACGCACAACTTCTGCCCTAGCCGCCGCCGCCGGCTTCCCTCCCTCTCCACCGCCACCGCTAGGCTCGGGTGCTGTTGTCGACGCCGCCCCGTCGCCGACGCTTCCCTCTGTCAAGCCGCAGTCGGCTTCCCTCTGCCAAGCTGCCACCGACTTCCTCGCCATCGCCTCATCAACGCCGCCGATCGCCCGTCATCGACTTCCTCTGCCAAAGCCGCGTCGGCTTCCTCTGCGCAGCCCAAGCCCGGCCTCCTGCGAGCCAGGCTTCTGCGCTCCTCCTCTGCGAGCCCGAGCCCTGATCTCTCTCGAGCCCGGCCGCTGCGCTCCCCCTCTGTCGGGACCCAAATATACAAATCTGGACCCTCTGTGTATTCTGCACTAGTCCAGGATCACGCTAGTGCACACAGTGTCAACATTGATGAAATATAAACTCCATACAACGAAATATTAAATAAACAAGTAATTTGAATAACAAATAACTGTTGTGACCTTAAGGTCGAGTTTTACAATTATTAAGCCATGCAAGGCTGACAATAATAAAATAAATTACAGCGGAAACAAAGTAAACTCCAGCGGGCTCCCATCAATTTACCACAGGCAACTGACTGGGATCAAGACCCTAACGATCAACCTTCGTAGAATTCCTCTTCAAAAGCTGGCGACGACTCCTCCACTTCTGTTGATTTGTTTAGCAAGAGTGAGTACACACCGTACTTGCAAGTCATACCATAGAATGCAATTATACATGATGGCTTATTCCAAAAGAATGGCTTATGTGGTTAATTTGCAGAAATGCAATATTTGCAATTGAATACGAATGATAGATTGAAAATGTAATTCAAAACAAATAAACAATAATAATTTATCATTGATTTCACAAAGACACACAGTCTAAACAGGTTATTCACACAGCTGCACAAGTTACCTCACACAGCTGACCCTTCCTAATTGTTTTATGAAAATCTACCCCTCGTGTGAAATTCCCGAGCATGTCCATAACCGTGGACACGGCTATTCGAATAGATTGGTTTAACACTCTGCAGAGGTTGTACACTTTACCCACACGATGAAATCAACCGGATCAGAGTTGATCACAACAAAACCTTTCAGAGACTTCATCTCAACCAATGACACACCCGACGTGCTTTCCTGCCGGTCAATCGATACACACATCGTTTGGTTACGACACACATCGTTAGACAGGGATGCAGCGAACCGTCCCGCGATGTGACATATCACACCTCCAGCCCATCACACAGTTTAAAAATACAATCTGAGTTGTCAATGTCAAGACTCCATAACTTACTAAGTTAGGCCCAGCCCATACTAGGCATGTGGTCGTACAGTAAGGCCCAGTTCAATAGCGCACAAAGTTAAGTCCTTAATTGACCAAGGCAAGACTTCCAGTTTTAACCCAAATCACAAAGTTTAAAGCACACAGCTCCACCATTCACATAGATCCACCACTTGCCTCAGTCTAAATCTTTTCCCACCCTGTTGATTAAGTGCAACACATGCCATCAACGAGTAATAGCACCCAACACATACAGTTTCATCACACAGTTCCATAATCACTTATTCAAGTTTATAATTGCAACTCACATGAAATGACTCGTAGAATGGCTAAGCAATCTAGTCGTATCTAACCAACCCACGTTGGTGCTACGATAATACCAACTAATAATGAACCAATCTAGGGTGACAAAAGATCATGGTATACAATAGACAAGGTGGATATAACAAATTGCATTAATAACTATCCCAAAAGCATTTAAATAAATACTTGAATTAGGATGCAATACATTGAAACAAAGTATTTTGAAAACTGGGTGCAACATGATCGAAGGTATAACTTGCCTTGGAATAGGTCTAAGTACTGGTCTTGATCTTGAGGTGCTCATTCTTCTCCAAAATTTCTCGAAGTATCGACGTCTACTCGCAGACGAGACAAAAGAAACAAAAACAAATAAATAACAGAGGCAAAACAAACTCTAAAAATCAAATAAAATTCACCACTAAATAGATCTTGATTTTATATGAATTTACAAATTTGAATGGGCTCAATCGGAGGTCGGATGCAAAAGTTATAGGCTTTGAAAGATTGAAAATCAAATAAAACCCTAATTTGGATTTTTAATGAATTTTTCGAATTATTTTTATAAAGGAGAATCAGATTATTGCGCAATGCTTGCGTCAGCAGAGAATTTCTAGAAAAAGAAATAGATTTAAAAGAAATCTGACATGTGGGCCCCACATGTCAGCGATTGGGCTCATGGTGGACTGAGTGCACCGAGCCTCGGGAGAGTTGACACGGTGGACTGGGCCATGCACGCGTGTGCTGGCGCTGATTTGGCGCCACGCGGCTGCCACACCAGCACCGAGGCTGGCGCTGGCGCTGAGCTTGACGACGACGGCGGCGGCGGCGCTCGGGACCCGATGGTCACCGGCGTTTGGCGGCGAGTCATCGGCGGCGAAGGGTGCCAGATTGTTCCCCGTGCTATTGCGCACTCAGGAGTGCCCTTACCAGTAGCTGGCAACGACGGTGGTGACCGGCGGCGAGGAAGAAGCGGCGGTGGAGCTTCGGGTTTTGTCGGAAGTGTGCTCCGGCGACGAGGAGGGGTGTACGAGGTAGCTGGGACCTTGCTGATCACGATGGTGCAGTCGGTGGGGCAAGGGCGACAACGACGGCGGCACAATTCACCGGAGAAGAAGCTCGGCCGAAAACCCTAAATCTTGGATTGCGGTGGCGCTATAACTATCGGGGAGACAAGGGCGGCGGCTCTGGGTTGCGGAGGTCTGTGCGATCCTAGGGGGGGTATTTATAGGACCGGGGGACGCCGGAATTGGAAACCCCCGATTCGAGTCCGAAACGGCCGCGATCGGAATTTCCGAGATTCGGGGATATTGGGAGGGATTCGGTGGCTGATTTGGTTAGGGATGAGTACGGGATAGATACGGCTACAAATTGGTCGGGTCGACGCGAAGAATCAGCGACTGTTGCGATTTTGTCGGCCGAAGCTTTGAACAGCGGCAATGGCGGGCGAAGGCGCGGGTGCGAGGAAGAAGAAAGGCGCGGAGACGACGACCCTGTGGCTGTCCCACTTGGCAGTGGCAGCGAAGCGCAGGCGAGCGAGCGAGCGAGATCAGCGGGCGAGGCCACGCGGCGATCATCCAACGGAGGAAGGCGGGGTTGAGCAGAAGCGTCCGATCGAAACGAGAGGCACGCGTCGTGCATCCAACGGACGAGGGCGCGGGCGAGCGGGGAGATGGTCTGCTGCGCGGGAATAGTGTTGGGCTTCGGCCCAGCACTGTTTCGAGGGATTTAAATAGATATTTCTTTTTAATAAATCCAGAAAATGCAAATAGCAAAGAACTTTGGACAAGTTCCAGAAAATTCTAGAAAATATATCCAAGCATATAGAACCCAAATAAAATAAGTTTGGACATTGTTGATGTTGGGATTAATCATATTAAATTATTTTGTCCTTAGAGTCCATATTAGGCTTTTAATATAAATTCAAATAAAATGCAGATGACGAGATTTTCAACTAGCAAATAAATAAAAGATTTTCAAAGGCTCAAAAGTTGAGATGTTACAAACCTCCCCCCTTAAACGAATCTCGACCCCGAGATTCTGGCTATCTAGAGAAAAGGCTAGGGAACTTGGCTTTCAACTCTTCTTCACGTTCCCACGTTGCTTCTACTTCTGAGTGGTTGCTCCCCTGGACTTTGCAGAAACGAACGGTCTTGCTTCTGGTACGGCGCTCTGCGACATCCAAAATCTTGACAGGATGCTCTTTATAGGTGAGGTCTTCTTTCAGCTCGATTGATTCAAATGACGTCTGCTCTTCTGGGACACGGAGACATTTCTTTAACTGAGAAACATGAAAGACATCATGCACTCCCGCTAACGACTGCGGTAGTTCCAATTGGTAAGCAACCTTTCCACGGCGTTCTAGAATTTTGAACGGTCCCACATATCTAGGGGCAAGCTTCCCTTTGGCATGGAATCTCCAGACACCTCTGAGTGGAGTAACTCGAAGATACACAAAATCTTCCGGTTCAAAGCTGAGGTCACGGCGACGGTTGTCAGCGTAACTCTTCTGCCTGGATTGGGCATATAGAACCCAAATAAAATAAGTTTGGCCATTGTTGATGTTGGGATTAATCATATTAAATCATTTTGTCCTTAAAGTCCATATTAGGCTTTTAATATAAATTCAAATAAAATGCAGATAATGAGATTTCCAACTAGCAAATAAATAAAAGATTTTCAAAGGCTCAAAAGTTGGGATGTTACACCCTCTGCGAGGCCAAGATCGGATCCGGCCGCCGCCGTTGCCTGCCGCGAGGGGGGATGTCGTCGTCTGCTGCGAGGGGGGACGCCACCGCCTGCCACGTGAGCCGCCGCCTCTGTGCGGGCCACCGCCGCTGCCCCATCGCCGCCGCCACAGCCAGCAGGGGGATTAGGTCTCCCCCTGCGTGTGTGCGTCGAGCTCGACCGGAACCGGGCCGACCTAGTTAAAAGAAAAAGGCGGTGCACTGTGCGGCCAGAAAAAAGAAAAAAATGTAATTCTAACCGCCGCGCCGTCTAGCGCCGCCTGTTAGACTTCGTTGCCTTGGTCGCCGCGTCGTCCAGCGCTGCCTACCAATAGGCACTGTTTCCTTCCCTCGCTGCCCGGTGATCTTCGATGGTGTTAATTACACCGACTTCGTGTCTCACATGCGCATCCACATGCGTGGTCTTCGTCTCTGGGGCGTCCTCTCTGGCGATGTCACCTGCCCGCCTTGCCCTACTCCTCCGACGGAGCCTAAGCCTGTCGCGCTGCCCACGACAATCGACAAGGTTGCTGTTGAGACTGCTGGCCTTGCTGATGATGCAGCTTCCTCTTCCTACCAAGAGGCTCTGGATTCCTACAAGGATCGACCGACCGCATACACTTAGTGGTACGACGACGACGCTCGGGCTGCTGCTGTTTTCATCGCCAGTGTCCAGCCTCAGTTCTCTTCTGAGGTTGTGGGATTCCCTACGGCTTTCCAGATGTTGACTCACCTTCGACAGCGCTACGAGCCCTCTGGTAATGCCCTCTACCTGTCTGTGGTCCGCCAGGAGCACTCTCTTCAGCAGGGTGATGCTATTGTTGACGCTTTCTATGCTCAGAGTTCTGGCATCGACGTCGGTGAACTCCTTCACACCGCCGGGCCGCCGCTCCTGCTCATGCCGCTGGTCAGTATGTGCCGACTGGAGTTTCAGCGTGTCTACGATTTTCTTACTCGTCTTCGTCCTGAGTTCGAGCAGAGGCATTCCCAGCTTCTTGCACGCCACCCTCATGTCACTCTTCTGGAGTCTCTCACCGAGATACATGCAAAGGAGACTCGCCTGAGTGGTGCTTGTCTGATGCCACTCCCCTCCGTGCTCGCCGCTCGTCCACTTGCTACACCGACTGCTCCACGCTTCAGCACACTACCTCCTCCAGAGGCCACCACAGGTGGTGGTGGCCGCCCTCCATCTGGCGGTGGTCATTCTCGCTGCTCCTACTGCGACAAGGTCGGCCATATTGAGCCCCAGTGCTATAAGAAGCAGCGGCATCTTTCACACCGTTCTTCTACTAGCACTAGTACTGGTGCTTCTACATCGACGTCTGCATCGACTCCTTCAGCAGTTTCTCTCACTGAGCAGGAGGTAGCCAGACTTCGACGCGTGCTCGACGCTCAGTTCTCCTCGGCAGTTCCGCAGGTTACGCTCATCGACTCTTCTGCAATGAGAAACCACCTCCTACACAGTAAGGTACCTCTCTGTGGATTCTTGATTCCGAGCATCTTTTCACATGACTTCTGATTCTTCCACTCTGTCTTTCATTAAACCTCGAGATTCTCCTGTCAGTATTCTTACTGCTGATGGTACCTCTCTTTCTGTCTCTGGTCGAGGACCTCTTAGCAACTCATCTTTTCATATTCCTTCTGTTGCTCATGTTCCTCGCCTAACTATGCAGCTTCTTTTTGCTGGGCAGATTACTGACCTTGGTTGTCGGGTCATCCTTGACTCTGACTCTTGTTCTGTTCAGGACCGCCACACGGGGGCTCTGGTTAGTTCTGGCCCTCGACGCCTTGACTCACAGCGTCTCTAGGAGTTTGACTGGCTTCACCTTCCTTCCGCTGCCACCATAGCTGCCAGTCTCTCCGCTTCTGTCACTCCGTCTACTAGCTCTTTCCAGCAATGGCATCACCATCTTGGTCATCTGTGTGGATCTCGTCTGTCGTCTTTAGTTTGTCGTGGTCTTCTGGGGTCTATCTCAGGAGACGTATCTTTAGCTTGTCAGGGCTGTAAGTTAGGGAAAGAGATTCAGCTTCCCTATTCTCATAGTGAGTTAGTGTATCAGCGTCCATTTGATCTTGTTCATTCAGATGTTTGGGGTCCGGCTCCCTTCATTTCGAAAGGGGGTCATCGATATTATATCATATTTATAGATGATTTCTCTCGCCACACTTGGATATATTTTATGTCTTCTCGTAGTGAGACTTTGTCTATCTATAAACAATTTACCACTATGGTTCGCATATAGTTCTCCACTCCTATTCGTGTCTTTCGTGCTGACTCTACTGGCGAGTACCTCTCTCGTTACTTGCGTAGCTTCCTTGCTGAGCAGGGCACTCTTGCTCAGTTCTCTTGTTCTGGTGCTCATGCTCAGAATGGTGTCGCTGAGCGCAAGCATCGTCACCTCCTTGAGACGGCTCGTACACTGATGATTGCCGCCTCTATTCCTCCTCACTTTTGGGTTGAGACTGTTTCCACTGCCACCTATCTCGTCAACATTCAGCCATCTTCTGCTCTTCAGGGTGAGATCCTTGTTGAGCATCTCTGTGGTCTTCCTCCAGACAACTCTGCCCTTGTCTATTTGGCTGTGTTTGCTACGTTCTCCTCGCACCTCGAGAATGCACTAAACTGACTGCTCAATCTGTTGAGTGTATTTTTCTGGGATAAGTGCCGAGCACAAGGGCTATCGGTGCTGGGACCCTGTTGGTCGACGGATGCAGATTTCTTGGGATGTGGCTTTCGACGAGTCTCGTCCCTTCTACCCACGTCCTTCCTCTCCTTTGGTTTTCTCTGTGGAGTCTCTGTATTTTTTGACTTTTCCAGATACACCCATCTCTGTCTTGCCCTCGTCCACCCGTCCCACTAAGTCTCCACATATACCTCCTGCGGCCTCTCCGCCGTTGTTGTCGCCTGCTTCGTCTCCTGCGGCTCCTTAGGCTCCTCCCACTCTCTTCTACACTCGTCGACCTCGTATTGAGGATCTTTCAGATGAGCCATCTTCCCCTGATGTTTTATCTTCTCCTGATACTCCATTTTCCTTTGATGGGTCATCATCTCCTCGCTACGGTCTCCGCGATCATCAGTCGATTCGGCCTCCTACCCGTTTTGGTTTTGCTAGTGCAGCTACCCATGAGCCTGTATCCTACCGGGATGCTGTTACTCACCATGAGTGACAGCATGCCATGACCGAGGAGATTTCTGTCCTCGAGCGTACTGGTACTTTGAGATCTTGTTCATTTTCCATCTCACTCTCGTCCCATCACATGTAAGTGGGTCTATAAGATTAAGACTCGCTCTGATGGCTCTCTTGAGCGCTATAAGGCACGTCTTGTTACTCATGGCTTTCAACAGGAGCATGGTCGTGACTACGCCAATACTTTTGCTCCTGTGGCCCACATGACTACTGTCCACACTTTTCTTTCGATGACGTCTGTTCGTCATTGGTCTGTTTCTCAGCTTGATGTCAAGAATGTCTTTCTTAATGGCGAGTTGCGTGAGGAGGTCTACATGCATCCGCCACCTGGGTATTCTGTTCCTGAGGGTATGGTCTATCGTCTTCGTCGCTCTCTCTATGGCCTTAAACAAGCCGCTCGTGCTTGGTTTGAGCACTTCTCCTCTGTGGTCACTGCTACTGGCTTCTCAGCTAGTGGTCATGATCCTGTTCTTTTTGTCCATAGTTCATCTTGTGGCCGGACTCTTCTTCTTTTGTATGTTGATGATATGATCATTACCGGAGATGATTCTGAGTACATTGCCTTTGTCAAGGCTCGTCTGAGTGAGCAGTTCCTTATGTCGGATCTTGGTCCTCTTCGTTACTTCCTTGGGATTGATGTTACTTCTACTCCAGATGGTTTCTTTATGTCCCAAGAGAAGTATATTCAGGATCTTCTTGATCGCGCCTCTCTCACTGATCAGCGTACTGTTGAGACTCTCATGGAGCTCAGCGTTCATCTCCGGCCCTCTGATGGCGAGCCTCTTTCTGATCCGACTCGCTATCGTCATCTTGTTGGGAGTTTTGTCTACCTTGCTTTTAATCGTTCGGATATCACTTATCCAGTCCACATTCTGAGTCAGTTTGTCTCTGCTCCCACTCAAGTCCACTCAACCACCTTCTTCGAGTTCCGCGATACCTTCGTGAGACTATCTCTCGTCGTCTCTTCTTCCCACACTCCAGCTCGTTACAGCTTCAGGCTTATTCGAATGCTACTTGGGTCAGCGATCCCTCCGATCGCCGGTCTATCTCTGTTTACTGTGTTTTTCTTGGTGGTTCTCTCATTGCATGGAAGACGAAGAAATAGACTGCAGTATCCCGTTGGAGTGCAGAGGCTGAGTTACGAGCTATGGCTCTCTTGACAGCAGAGATTACTTGGCTACAGTGGTTACTTGAGGATTTTGGTGTTTCTGTCACTACACCAACTCCTCTCTTGTTAGACAGTACAGATGCTATCAGTATTGCCCGTGATCCTGTGAAGCATGAGCTCACCAAGCATATTGGTGTTGATACTTTCTTCATGAGGTCTTGTGTGCATGATCAGGTGATTGCTCTTCAGTGTGTGCCTTCCGAGCTTCAGATAGCGGATTTCTTCACGAATGCCTAGACTCGAGCACAACACGGCTTCTATCTCTTCAAACTCAGTGTTGTTAATCCACCATGAGTTTGACGGGGGGTGTTAGAGATATATGTGTAATTGTGTTATTCCCCATTGTTATGAGGGGTTATTTGCATATTCACCTCCTATACTTGTCTATATATACTGGCTCTTTGGCCTCCTGAGAATACAAGTTGCTATTCCTAACAAGTTCAACACTGTTCCTGTTGTGCTGCCGCAGATCACTGTAGCAAAAGCCTAAAAATACTGCAGATATGGTAGTTCTCTATCATACTGTAGAGGACTTGGATCCATTTGTTTTTGTCCTTGACTTATTGTGTTGTGAATTATTGGAGTGCTTATGCAGTTATGGTCATGGTGATGACTATTTTCTGCTGGATCTATCGTGTTTGTCATAACTATTTTTTCAGAGAAAAATTAGTGACATGATGAGCTTTGAACTGGCCCTTGAAATGCGTCTATGCCAATGTTTGTTTCTGTTTTTACTTTGTTTCTCGTGTTCAGTACTGTTCTGTGTTTGCGTCATTCTGCTTATTGTTGTTTTGTAATATAAAAAAGGTGAGATGGCCATATCATGGTCGATGAATGGTGTCCCACCATGTCATTTCAGAAAATAATAGGTATTCTTGTTAGAAATCTAAAGTCATGTAGCTAGCCACCAAAGTTGCCGCAAATTTTGCATGCACAGCCGCTCACTTTCCATGATAATGTGGACGCTTGCGCAGAATTATCTGCGCTAATGGCTAGTATCTCTTGACATTTTATTGTAGCATCTGCTCCCACAGTGCTCCGATTAATTTATGATGATTTGGTGATTTGGAGTTATCTAGCTTCCTGACTAAACTACTGCTCCGCTCCTTTGTTTCAGCTGCTCCAGATCTTGCGCGTTGGTGTCTGCTAATCAGCATGCAAGGGCAAGCGCCTCCCCATATGCTGATGTGCCCGATGCTGCTGCGCCGGTGACTGTGTACAATTCTGTGTGCTATTCGGATGACAACGACGGCGATTATGGATTGCACAGAGCTGGACATCTATTCTCGCCGGTGCAGTAAAGCTTATATACGGGGGCCATTTCGAGTTTTTGCATCATCAAGTGACCGGCGGTTCGTCCGCTTGCTTCCCCTCAATCGTTCGCTCGTTCGTTCCCTTTCCAGTGGTGATAACCATTAATGCACCAGCTGTTGATGAAATGTGATCCAGCTAATTGGGTTCTGTACTCTGTACTAGTACTCCACCTACAAATGTGCCCCCTTGCTGCCAGTACTACTACAATTTAATGACTTGTTTTTTCTTTCTTTTGCCCTAACTTACGATATATATCTCGTGAGAAGCTCTGAACAATCGAATTCTATCAACCCCAACAGTCGATGGGAGCTATATATATCTGTGGCTGAACTTTGTTCAGTTTAAACGAGCAATTCCGTCTAATAGAACGGCTTTGATGCTACCTACAACTCAGTAGGGATCTAAAGACAGGGTATCCAGATCAAGTTCAGCTTAAATTCACCTACGCTGCAGATAAAATCACAATGGACTTGTACACTGTAGATCACAAGTCTGTAAGTAACAACAACTTAGCAAAGATACTATGCTTGTTTGAATGGAGGA
Source organism: Hsuehochloa calcarea (assembly GCA_036346395.1). Lineage (NCBI taxonomy): Eukaryota > Viridiplantae > Streptophyta > Magnoliopsida > Poales > Poaceae > Hsuehochloa > Hsuehochloa calcarea. Next base: position 8,970,880 of record CM070596.1, on the reverse strand, counting down.
TCAAATTAGGAATAATAATGTATATACTTGTACGTTGATGCCCCAGGAACCAGGGTCAAACCGTCCAAGGGTGGCAGCGGCAAGTTGCAATTAAGAAACGGTGAGGCGAGCAACGACCACTGTTCTCCTGTCCTTGGGGCAGAGGTTTGAGCTGTTCCTTGCTCTCTTTCATTCATCTCCTTTCCAGTGTCCTCCCCCTGCATCTCTGTTCCCTACGCATACACAACTACATAAAAGCACAGCACATTCCAAAAGCCACCCTGCTTCGTTTTGTTTTCGTTTCGTTCTGCACAGCTGTGTGTGCTGTGCTCCCCTTTAATTAGGAGGCTGTCAGTTCCAAGCTTCTGAATCTCCTATCATAAAACCGTTCCTAGGGGTTTCTCTGCCCTGCCCATCTATCATTCCTGCCTGCCTGCCTGCTGCTGCTGCTGCTGCTCTCTCTCTCTTTCCTTTCCTCTTGAGATCAATCAAGAGGAAAGGGAGAGAGAATAAGAAGAAGGAGAAGGAAGGAACAGTTAGTTAATCGAGAAGCAGGCCCTTGTTATCCCCTGATCGATTCTTCACCAGGCAGCATAACATGGCTGTGAGTAACACATATTACATTTGCATCTACTTCTGTCTTTTGTGACCTAATTCGATGCAATGCCTGAGAGTTACAAGGGAGCCATGTCTCTCCTCCTAGTGGTTGTCTACTACTGCTACTGCCTGATCATGTGAATTTTTTGTTTGTGCGTGTTCATTACAATGTGTGTCCTTGATTGCTGCATTTGCGTGCATGATCCTTCTTTTTAATTACACTGTGGCGGTGTGTGGTATACAGCTGTGAATTGTCCATGATCACATTAGGATCATGACTGCTCCGACTCCCCGTGTGCAAGCAGCAAGTTGGCAACATGCATGGATGCGTTGGGTGACGGTTAGGCAGGAGTTAGGCTCACGGATCTGAACACGCAACGCTCTGAATGAATCAAGTCTGAGGCGCGGCGCCGACCCGGAACCTGAGGGCGACGGCGACCGGCGTTGCCGGCGGCACATGGCATGACCCGTGCTCAGATTCACCGGTCTCGCTCGATCTCACGCCTAAAAGGATAATCATATGATAGCAAAGCCAGGCTGTGTGCTTTGATCTCTTATCTTGGCATGAGCAGAAGAAACCTGAGCTTTGCTTGCTATGGACGATTATTAGGCGTCAAGGCGACTCATACTACGTTGAAAACGACTTGCAGCGGCGCACTTGTCATGGTTAATTAACCTTTAAGTTTCAGAAAAAAGCAGTACGCTGCGTAATTAAGTCTTCGTATTACTAGTCCAATGCCTGTGTTTTGTTACGGATTAAAAAAATCATATCTCATCAATTATCGTCGTGCTTAACCTACAATGCAAGTGATCCGCCGGCAACCAATTCTTGAAAAGATCGATAAAATCTTTGGACTTCTTGCATACCAGCTTGGACAGTTGAGGTGTGAGGGGAGTGAAGAGGAGAGAAGGTTATAGGTGATCAACCGTATGAGAAACGATTTCACATCTCACGAAGAAAAATAGATCTAATAGTTAACATCGCATGAGAAAGACATATTACTTGGTCATCAATTTCTTTTTATAAGTAGTAGAGAATCTTAAATACGCTATGGGATGACAAACACATATTACTTGGTCTAAGCTGGGAGTTCGCTGAATTTGACCTGGTTTTGGAGGTGTTCGGCTGTCATGTTCTTCTCTCGGTACTTGAGGACTGTTAGTTACAAATTTTTTTTTTGGACAAATGTTAGTTACAACTTGTTACAATTCCACCACATACTGTAAACTTTTTTAACTACTGAGTACTGACAAAATGTCTAATTAAAATAAAATAACCATTGCTTAAATATTATATGGTGAAATTGCATCGCGTTTATACTTACACAAGTTTCTTTCTTTCTCTCTCTTTTTTTACATGACATTAAGCCATGTCTGATGTAGGGGGACTTGACCGGGATTTAGTTTACGGGCTAAGAGCAATAGTTCATTAAGATTCGTGTACGTGCAGGGACACGCCGCGGTTCCCAAGTTCGGGTCGTGGGACGCCGAGAACGTCGGCTACACCGTCTTCTTCGAGAAGGTGCGCGAGAACAAGGGCGCGCCCGTGCCGGCAGCGGCGGCGCCCAAGGCGGTCGACGACTACGACTTCGACCCCTACGAGCACTACGAGAACCTGAGCAGGAACGTGCCCTCGCGGTCGGCGAGCTCCCACGGCCACCGGGACGGGCACGCGCACCGGCCGCAGCACCTCCCCGCGCAGGCGCAGCGCGGCAACGGGTACCACCGGAGGGACGGGAGCAGCAGCAGCAGCGCCGCGTCAGAGGCCAGCAGGCGCGGCAGCAAGTTCTCGCCGCCCAAGCCTTACCAGCCGCGGTACGGCAACAGCGACTACCGGGCCCAACAAGGCGGCGAACACGGCGCCGGCGGGTACGGTGCCCCGGGCCCGAGGCACCACCACGCCGCGCCGAGGGTGGACGCCTCACCGCCGCGGCACGTTCCCCGCCGGTAAGCGACCGAGCCGACACGCGCGACCACCTTTCGCGACGTGAGCTCTGACGTGTTTGTGTTTTACATGCAGGCGCGCACCAAGGCGTCGGCCGTGCCCAAGTTCGGCTTGTGGGACGAGCAGAACGCGGCGGCGGCGGCGGAGCAGGGCTTCACGGTGCAGTTCGAGAAGGTGAAGCGGCATCGGGAGGTGGCCAGGGCCGCGGTGCCGGAAGTGCCGCCGCAGCTGACGCCGGAGCGGGTGGCGCCGGCGCGGTGCCCCCGGAGGAAGGCCAAGAAATCCTTCCTATCAAAGGTAACCTATACTTATTACTTTAATTTACTACTAATTACACCAATTACTGCAAAATTATTTGAGGCTTCTTCGAGTTAATTTTTCTGCATACTTTGTGTTTGTGCAGATGTACAGGTGCCTGTTCCCAGTGGTCAGGGAGTGATGCAGCAGCTGAATTATAAATATTAATCCGACCTTACTTACTGCTACTCGATCGTATACGTAATTTTCGACTGGAACTGTATTTGTATTTAATTTGTTCGTTCTTTGTCTAATATATACTCCCGGCATTAATCAATCACGACAAGATTAAGTTGGCGTATACGTACTTTGCGTGCCTATTGTTGTGTATTACACCGTGTAGAAATCTATGAGCTTGATTTGAGACCAGTTCTCACATCCAATCAATCTGCTTTGCGAGCTCGCCCGGTAAGGTTTGTTTGGATAGATGTGGATTACGTTCAATCTAGGAATGGAAATTATATCCGATTCTCTGCGTGTCCGTGAGCAAATGTTCTAACGGAGGCGGTCGGCCTCTTTCTTTACCCTTGGGCATGGAACTAGGGCAACAGCTATCCATCGGGCAAACGAGCGTGAACATAGATGAGCTCTACCTGTGCCTATAGCACTCGTTTACCCGCCAACCCACACTAACAGGTGGGCATGTAGAGGAAACACTAAACATACCCAACTCCCCAAGCCACTCTCCACTCGACCAACCCATTCCCCATCAGCGGCGCCACCATTCCCAATCCCTCTCATCTCCCACACTCGCTCTCGTTCTCCCGCTCCCTCCCCAATCTATAAGCCACCCCGTCCACTTGCCCGGCCATGCCCTCATCTGGATCTCCCTCTTCACACCCTTCTCATCCTCCACAGCTCCACCTCCCGCCACTAGTAGCCGATGTCACTCGTCCTCCTCGTCCTCCACCACCTGTCGCCTGAAGAAGCCGCCGCCATACTCCCCGATCCATCTCATCTCCGGCACTTGTTCTCGCACTCTGTAAGATCGAGGAGGCCGACTAGAGGGAGGTGAGTAGGCGGTTTTAAAATCTTTTGGCTAAAATCGAGTTTTATGCGGAATTATAAATCAATTCGGTTTTGCCCAATTAAAACCTAAAACAACTAGTTTCAACTAAGTGTACTAACAATCAAAGACTATTGATAATTATAGCAATCATACAAATACAAGTAAGCAATTTAATTCCATGAATGTAAATTGCAATATAGTAAAGCACAAGAGGAACAAATTACAAGGACACAATGATATTTTACTGTGGTGTTCGGAGACTTATCGGTCTCCCCTAATCCACGTTGAGGTAAGTCCAAATTAATTGGACTGGCTCCACGAATTAAGCCAAACACCTCCGAGGTAAGTCCAACCACTTGGACCGGTTCCAACACGAACCAACACCTCGATCCACCGCGGGGTTGTTCTTCCTCCACTCTGGAGATGGCAAGCACCAAACCACTCACAACCGCTCGGGGCTTCTCACAATATTTTTTGAGAAGATTACCGGCGCAACTCCTCCAAGCCGTCTAGGTGTCGGCAAACACCAAGAGTAACAAGTCGAAGACGCTCACTTGAACAAATCAAGTGTCCAAGCTCAAGTGGATACACAATCCACTACCAAATGCAACACATGCACTTAGGGTTTGCTCTCTAAGCTCACTAAGTGCAACACATGCGCATAAGAGTGCAGAGGGCTTACTCTTTAGTCAAAGGAATGAATATGACACCGGCAACCTTGCCCACAACCGGCCAAGGTGAGAATTTATAGTCCACACAAAAAACTAGCCGTTGAAGGTACTACCGCACTTCCTTTGACGCACTGTAACGGCTATAAAAGCCTCTGAAATAGCCGTTGAGAAATGCGGCGTGGTACTACCACCATTGAACATGCAGTAGTTCCACTCTCCGGTCATACCGAAACACAAAGGTGGTACTACCGCTTCCTTTGAGGTCCGGAAAAGGTCCTTACTAGAAATAACGTACCGCTTCATAAATCTCAGTTATACCGAGTGGTAGTTCCACGATAAGCACTGCGATACTACCACACTTCCTAGAGAGCAAAACACGCTCAGAAGGTGTTTCTCTGGAAAACACTTACCGCCAACTAATCTTCAGTCCGACCGAGTTGCAGCAGTACCACACCACTTTCCGGTCATACTGTGGTGCGGTAGTACCTCCAATAAAATATCGGTACTACCGCCTATCATGAGAAATGCAAAGTTGGCTTTCAAAACAAATTCAATTGCAAAATATATTTACCAATTGATGAGCGATGCAAACAAAGGTTAAAGGCAAGATTCTCAAAAAGTTGCAAAACACATTTGCCAACTTTTAGAATCAACACCACAACGAATAAGGTACATGGACTTAAACAATTTGTAAAACACATTCGTAAACTAAACTCAAATGGTACAAGGATTATGTATGATCATCGACTATTTGCAAAATACATTCGCAAATATTGGCAACATGCCACAAAGAGTAGTTGCATGGACTTCAACCATTTGCAAAACACATTTGTAAATTATAGTCTCATGCTGCAAAGAGTTAATACATGAGCTTCAACTATTTGCAAAACACATTGGCAAACAATAGAACCATGCATAGATGAGCTAGAGCAAGCACAATGAGCTATCAACACATGACTAACTCAAGCTACTAGTCAAGACCCCTCTTAACAGTACAACAACCTATACTAGCAATCCGATCTCCAACCAAACACCAAGATCGGTAAAAGACTAGGAACACATCTTTAGCCCTAGTTAGTCTTACATTTGCCTTGCACACACACTTGAAGCTTGATGACACACATCTTCTTTTTAAGACTGGGTCATTGACTTGATAATAATCATTAACATATGATGATTTTCTTTACTTCAAGTTCCTGACTTCAATATGCATCAACCCATGACGCGCTCTTTCACTTGACCTCCATCAACATATGATGGGTCTTCTCTTGACTTGATGATCAACTTATGATCATCTCCTCTTCGAGATCTTGACACGCATCAACACATGATGCATCCTTTACTCCAAGCTCTTGACTTCAATATCATCAACACATGATGATCTTCTACACTTCGGAATCTTGACTTGAACATCATCGACACATGATGATTTCCTCCATCCCGAGTCTTGACTTGATGACGATCAACTCATGACGTCATCCAAAGTCTCTATCATCATGAAACATAACATATTCATCCAACTAATGAAAATGTTAGTTCCACAATATGATTATCATTATTTACCATAATATATCATTAACTCATAATGGTGGGACAAGATACTTTAATCTTTCCCTCTTTGGTAATTGATGATAACAACTTCAATTGCAAATAATTGAATGTAGATAAATGTGAGTGTATATGAACTACACAAGTTTTTTATACTCAAAGATATGTTTCAAAGTAGAGATCCTTAATATATGTGGAAAACGGAATATGGATCAATACTAATGAAACCACAAAACATCGAGTGAACTCCCCCCTATATGTATGTATACACAAATGTGTAATAAAAACATATGCACATTATTTAAGTTAACCTTTTAGTGGAGTTTAACCTATATTTTGGATCCGATGAATACTCCAAGATATAAGAATATGATGTCAAGTGCATACCTACATGATTTTCACGTGTTTATCCAAATAACACTACACGATAGGTATATCAACAAAAGTGTTAGTCTCACATATAGATTTATCATTAATCACCAAAATACTCTATTAACTCATAATTACGGGTCTAGATTCTTCAAGCTCCTCCGTTTTGGTGATTGATGACAAATCCTTTATCAATAGTAACATTTGGATATGAATCATCATAAGTTAAGAAGTTAAGCCATTGAACTATTTATGTGCATGTTATAAGGTGAAATCATCCAAATATTCTCCCACTTTTGGCATAAAGCAAAAAAATTCAAAATAAAGTGAAACCAAAAGTAGTCTTTGCAAATTAGTTTTCCTATATAATAGTTTACCCATTTTAATCAAAACCCAAAACATTTTGTGTGGATATCATGGGGATAGGTTCCAGATCTTAGGATGATGTGACAATTGGCAATGGTGTTTACGGTTTATCGTTTCACGAGTTTTCGACAAAGCTACTGTGTATTCAGGCGAGGCGGTCCGACCGGTCCTTGCCAATGGTCCGACCGGTCCCAAATCGGTCGGACCGGCCATGTGAAATGATCGGACCGTGTGACCTAAAAGTTGTCAAACGCAGTGGGCCAAAAATAGGTGTTGTAGGCAAGTGAGGGGATCCCAATGCACTTGGTCTCATAATTTTTGGAGTCTCCAGTAAGAAGTTCTATTCGTTTTTAATTTCCAGAAGGTTTTGGAATTTCAGGGCATGAATTTCGGCAAAGTCCCCAGGGGCGGTCCGACCGGCTCACAGGGAGCGGTCCGACAAGCCAAAGGCGATCGACCGACTCATATGGAGCGGTCGGACGGTTTCTTGAACGTCGGCCAACCGTGGCGATGTTGTTTTGTTAGGTCAAAGTCATTGGTTTCATGGCATATGATTTGCATGATGCATGTTTTGACTAACATGGGTCAAGTTGTGAAGAACTTGTTCCGAATACATGTTTGCTTGTCTATGGTTGTGCGAGTTGCTTGGTGGTCAACGACGGTGAACGGTGAGGAGGATCGGGACTAGACTTGGAGAGTTGAGGTTCAGAACGATCGACGATGCCGGGTGAGGTCAATGACTCAAGCGTGACACAAGATGGACAAGGGTGACCTATTGCCAAATCCATGACGCATGGTGAAGCGGTTTAGGTCAAAAGGTTAAAGACGGCGCTGCGAGCGTGCGTGTGTGACCCGCTTGTTAGTGGGCCTTAACGGAGCCCAATTGAGTCAAACCCTAGAGAGTTCTAGGTCTCCACTATAAATAGGAGGAGGTGGGGGCTGCTCCCTCTCTCTCGCTGTTTTTCACCTCTTTTGTCGCTTTCAAACCCTAATTGGCTTAGGGGGAGTTGAGGTGGAGGCTAGGGCTTTTCATGGTTTGAGGAGAATTTCGTGATCTTGGATTGACCACTGATCCATGATGGTGTGGGTGTATTCCAGCAACGATCACGTTTTTAATCTATGCAAGGTTTGCTTGAGATAAGTCTCTTTTCGTTCTTGCTTTCAATTTCGTGTTTTTAGGGCTTTCTTTGATCCGCGAGTTTGTGATTGATTCTTTCATGTGAATTAGCTTGTTGTGATAAGTGTGAATCTATCTAGCATCTTCTTGATCATCAATCTCTCACGAACAAGCATTAGGATCAAGTTTTCGTTCTTGCCGGTTTTAGACCCTCTTGTTATTCAATTGGTAATTGCTCAGGATCTATCCAAGAATTATCATAATATTCGATTGGAATAGGTCCTCAATAGCATATAGAAGGTGTGTGCAAAGTTTCATAAAGATTGGAGTTGAGAATCAAAAGTTTCACCTAATTGCAACCGTCATGGTGATTTTCCTGTTTCAGATCTGTTCTGGAGTCGGCCGGTCCGACCGCCCGTCATCACCGGTCAGACCGATTTTGGAGCGGTCCGACCGCCAGCACAACAGCGGTCAGACCGCCCGGCAATCGGTCCAACCGGTTGGGTCCAGAGGTCAGACCGCCCGTGCTTTGAGCTTTTGCAATCTTAGTTGATTTTGTTATTTTATTTAGGGGATTTAATTGGATTCAATACTAGTCTTCCACAGATCTTGGTATATTGATCTTCATAGCTTCCTAATAGCTATTGGAGTGAAATTGTGTTGAATTCATTATTTGGGAAAAAGTGAGCGTGCTCCTATTCACCCCCCTCTAGTCGCCTTTTCGGTCCAACAAGTGGTATCAGAGCCCAGTTAGTTCAATCTTGATCTTAACCGGTCACTGAACTTTGGCGATGGATAAGTTTTCTACTAAACCGCATATCTTCGATGGGCACGACTATGCCTATTGGAAGAATCGTATGCGAGTCTTTCTTGAGAGCGAGGGACAAGCTATTTGGGATGTTGTTAGAGCCCATTGGTTATTCTGAAATTGCAACACCGCTTGGCGATTCTTGTGGCAAACAACAACAAAGCTAAAAATCTTTTATATGGTGCACTTGGTAGACAAGAATATAATCGCATTTGCAATCTTGCCACTGCGCATGAAATTTGGAACATTCTCGAAACATATCATGAGGGTTCGTCCCAAATCAAAAAGGTGCGCCAAACAATTTACAAGCGTGAATACAATAAATTCGAGATGCGTCCAGAGAGAGCATCGATGACATTTTCATCGCTTTAATAAAGTAATTAATCAAATGAAAGTCGTTGATATTGAATATTCTCAATCTGAAAATGCCACCCATCTCTTGGGTGCAATCAACACCAAGGAGTGGGAGATGAAGAGTAAACGAGTCGCTATTTTCCAATGAGAAGGAAGGAACAAACATAGAAATATCAATATTGCCAATCGTCAAGATCATTTAAAATAAAAGAAATTCAACACCGAAAAATAATAATATTTTCAGAGAACCATTAAAGACCTATTGTATCTCATCACTACCATGAATCATGAACCTAAGGGAAATTCATCAACTACCACCGGACAAGAATTTGTCAAAATCAAATCAAAGAAGAGAACATCCGCCTAAAGCATCCCAAAAGAAATATGCAAGATCATTGTGCACTTGATAAAGAACTTGCAAAAGAAATCGCCATTGCCAAACCTCGCGTTAACACTCGGTTGAATTTTCCAACAGGTAAAAGTAACTTCCGTGAAAAGGTAAATCTTGCAATTTAACTATGCTTACGTGGAGCGTAAATATCACAATAGTAGAAAGAACAATAATTGTTTCAAAGAACGATCGAAATCTACTAGAGATTGCCCACTTCATTATAACCTCCATTCAAAAGAAATTCACGAACTATCGTAAACTACAACCGAAAACCGATACAAACTTGAGAAGGACAACAACATCATCAATGAGCTCAGGCTCAACACAGAACTTTGGAACAGAGGTAAGAACTTCTCTACTATTACAACAAGAATAAGGTGTAGCCTGGTAAATCCTGTGATCGACAACCACGAACTCAAATGCCGACGTCCGCTACCGATACGCATAACTAATGCAATCAATTATGAATATATATAGGATCATCTCATGACAATCATAGAATAATTCATAGATATATAGGATATCACATCATATCATAGTTTAACACATCATAGCACAAAACAACTCAACAACGACTCATTAATCGAGTCACAACAATTGGAATGCGAAGCACAGCTTTACCCAACCCCTCCTAATGTGCCCAAGGTGTCAATTTAATATGTTTGAATGAACCATGGACCTAAAGCCCGCTCGATACCAATCGTAAACACCTCGACTATAAGGAAGTCAAGATGTCACCTACAATCTCTACTCTTCAAATGAATAACATTAAGTAGCATAACAAAAGAAGCGATTATTGTGAATATATGAAAACAAGCATTCATCCTCCGCTTAATCAACGAAATGGAAGTAAATATCAAAGAAGATAAGTAAACAAGGCCATGTGGGCTTATTACATTGCAACACAAATCATAATTAATGATAATAAAAGTCCTCAAATTGTTTGATAAATGATAGTGAGTGCATCGTGATGAACTACCCTCCATAAGATCATTCTTCCTCGCATTTACCTAAATAAGACAAGAAAGCAAGAATGAGCCAATAGACTCAAGAAGTAATCAGATGTAACAATCAAACATACAATGAACCATATATCACAAACACAATTTGAACATATATCGGAAACGAATGTATGAATGAATGAAGTGGAATGGTGCATTGAAGGAAATGGACATATTGTAGCATATAATAGATAGCGAGTGAAGCACCGTCGGTGTTCACTTAAAGTATTCGATGAAGAACGTTTATACGATCGTCCAACGGGCCCACATTGGAATGGTGGATTCACGTAACGTGGCCCACATTGGAATGGTGGACTCACGCACCCATCTTGGAATTGATGGGATTTCAAGTGCCCATACCGAATTGATGGGTCTTACCAAAATATTGTATGCATGTCATGATGATCACATGTCAATATGGAATAGTATTCATAAATGAAAAGAACACATGGCATTCATCTACATATACGAACAAATGTAAACATTCATTCACACATCATACGTGACATCAAACATGGAATACAAATTACTTGCTCGCTACAACGCAACGGTTGGGAGGTAATTGTGATACCCTCCACTCACCGCTTCACCGCCACAATAAAATATAATCGAAATGAGGGCAACGAATATTGCGATGCTACACGTGTCCTCCTCAATCTTCTAGCCAAACTAACCAAATAAAAGTCAATTTGATCAATTTACCCAACCATTTCAATTAACCCTAATCTGGCAGTTTTACTAGAAAATTCACCAATAAAAAACCGTAAGTCCAAAAGACCTGAAACCAGTGCTCAAATTTTCTTAACTTAACTGGCTACAAAACTCTAGTTGAGGGTAAACTCTAATTCGGCCATTACAGGGGTCTAACCATCCATTGAAAAACTACAACTGCAGTCTGCCCAGAAATCTGATCAGCCCTTAAGAAATTGCTCTAACTTTTAAACCACTGATCCAAATAAAGTGATTTTTATCAGCCTGGAAACATGGTGAAATTATCTTCAAAACCTAGTTGGGTGGCTGACCTGATTCTGACTCTAACTAGATCAAAACCTAGGTGCAACTCACTAAACCCATCAGTTCTGACAGACAGACCAGCGCGTAGTAAAACAGCCATAACTTTTAATCTACTGGGTCAAAATTCGTGATCCAGGTGCCAAAAGAAAGCTAATGAAATAAGGAACAAAACTCTAGAAGGCGAAATCATCCAATTCTGCCTCTAAGGCACCCAAAACCGAGTTGCAACCTACTGTACAGAACCGATCTACTAACAGAAATACGCGATTCTACCAAAAACATGAAATTGACAACTCTAACGCAATCAAACAGCGATGGGGTCTCTCGACCTTGTATACCCAAGAACGATGAGGAACCACTTCCCAAAGCCTTCCCCTCTTCTTTGGCCAGCTCCAACTCCACGAACCCGATTGGAACGAAATCGCCGCGGAGGAAGAATCAAGAGGAACACTTGGAAGACGGGGTGAGCTCCGGGATCTCCAATGGCAGCCACCAATGGAGAGGGAGGCGCCTAGGGGAGGGAGGAAGTGAGGGGCGGCACAAGGGGAGGAGAGGCGGCTTGGGGAGGAAGGGAAGGAGTAGGGTTTGGAAGGGTGCCCCTTGGCGCCACTAGTGGGTCGGCCGCCCACTATCGGGCCTCCTGGTCGCGAATCCGGCCCAAGGTTGCCAAATTAACGTAAACCCCCCCGACGAATGGAATTTTCCGCTGAAAATAGTTTCTTTCGCTCTCTCCGACCTCTTTCTTTCTACCGATCCATTTCCGGAGTATTACAAATGATGTGATGTAGATGGAGATGAGATCTCATCGTTGTCAGAGCTAGAGATTGAGCATTCTTCTCCCTATATCCATTCTTCTATAAAATCATCATTGGTTGAGGTGGACCTTTCATAATTATCTTGAAGATAGGTCCACATCTCATAAATGTTCTTGAGATTGCATATGGCATCAAATATCTCTATACTCAAAGTACTAAATAAGGCGTTAGTTACTTGAGCGTCGAGACGTGAGCATTTTTCTTCCTCAATATATGAAGCAAGAGAATCCTTTGAAGGAGAAAAGCCCACATCTACAATTTGCCAAATTTTAGGGCTCATGGTCTTAAAATAACAAAACATGCGAATTTTTCAAATATCATAATTCGTGCCATCGAAAGGAGGTGCTTCACCTAGGTGCACTATATCACAAGTCGTCATCCTTTACTCTCTAGGTGGTGAAGCCTAATAAAATGAGAGACCAACATCCCGCACAACTTATGGAATTGGCCATAGGGTGAGATGACTAAGGGGCAAGGTAGTTTGAAACGCATCGTGACGATCGCTCAACTACATGACTAAGGAATCATGTGGAGAAACGAGTATGATTATCTCTTGTGGGTACAAAGGTACAACCTCTCGCAGAGTCTAAACTGCTTAAGCAAATGTACGCGCCTTCTGGTCAAAGGCGCATATGGGAACTTAACTCGAGTCGTTCTATTTCAAAATCTTTGTGGGTGGAATGGAAATGTGTTGGGCTCATCCATTTTGTTTTGGATTTTCCTAGGTAGCCTTATCCAGTTGTTGATAATCGGTGGACGAACTGCTATCAAAATTAAGCATAAGGTGGAGGTAACCTTCATTGTTATTTAATATTGCACTTACTCTTTAATAAAAAATGCACTTTGTTTAAAATGCTATGTCATAGGACTTTGTAATTATGATAATTTAAAATGATGCTTTAGCAAATAAAAGAACCTGAGCCATCCTTCTTAAGCCTTGCATGTATACTATTGCATACTGTGTGTTGGCTCGCGAGCACGGTAGTTGTGCTCATTCTCGCTCTTTCCCCCAAACCCTCAAGGTGAAATTTTGGAGATTACGACTACTACGAGGAACCAGAAGTCTGAAGACCCAGGAGCTCTTGAAGCGTAGTTTAGTTCTTAGTTGTTCTAGTCTCGCCCCAGTCTAGCTGACTCCGCTGGTACCTAGGTGCATCCTATATTATCTGAGTTTTCGAGTAATATCGGATGTACATGTGTTTCCCTACCACTTGCCTGTGGAGAGATGTGCCCGACCCTTTTGCTTCCGCTGTCGCTCCGCTACCTTGTGATGTAATTGTTTGGCCTGCTCGCCCTTATTGTAAAACTTGACCCGATGCGGTCTATGTAAACTCTGATGTGTTAAATTAATGAATGGTATGGTTTTACGCCATTGTATGAAATGATTCAGTGATGTATCTGTGAGTGCTATCTACTGATCCAGGGAATAGCACAGTTATTCGCAGAGGATTCGGGATTAGAAAATCCGGGTCCGACAGAGCTGGTATCAGAGCATTGACTGTAGGATCTTTAGTTAGACTGGTCGAGCCTAAGGACTTGAGTCCTATTTTCAAAATTTATGAAAAACTTTGGCAAAATATAATGTATTTATTGCTCTTACTCATCTATCTTAGTTCTTCACTTCCCCTGACTTCACTTGAGTTTGTGCTCAATCTGATTCCCTCGTCTGTTTCAAAAATTTGTAGATGGCAACCCCGTCGTCCGATGCCCCATGGGACTTTTGCTCTCATGAAGAAGGCAGAGTTGAATTCGTGGATATTCTCCACCAATTCATGCATTACCGGATTACCTCCGCAGCCTATCTTCGTGAGGCCGAAAGACTCAAATCTCGACCAAGAGTCATGGACCATGGAGGTTTTCCTCTATGCCGAGAGGGTGAGTTAATCGCTCACACCTTCGCACCGAGACCTCCAAGAGCGCTTGTTCAGGCGGCCCAAGACGCAAAGACGCCGCCTTCAACCGCTCGAGCGATGCACCTAGATCTTCTCGCGAAGCGCCTTCTACTACTACCGCCTCCAGAAGGAGAGACTAATCCCAAGTCTTCGTCGCCATGTGGGAGTAGTTAGCTTAGTTTAGCTAGCAAAGGCTTGCTTTAGCGCCTTTTAGTTGCAAGAACTCTTTGTTTCCTTCTTTTGTAGACGATGTGTGTGTATCTTGTGTCGTGACTTAGCATAGCCTATATGTCGTGTTTTCTCGGAGTCATGTAAACACTTAACCCTCTTAATATAATGCAGCCATTCTAGGCTTTGTATTGTAATTGATCAATCTTTCTCTTTGATTTTGAGTTTCTTTTGTCAGGCTCTAGAGGGCCAATGAACCTCATATATCTCCTCTCGATCTTATCTCGAGCTGTTTCGGGATGGCACCAAAGAGGCCAAAGACCTCAAGGAAGTGGTGCCAGCCAGAAAGGAAGTTGTCGCCGAAGGATCACAAGATAGCTATCCTCACGTCAAGATTTCGGCGACTCATCATTCACCAATCAACAGCCTACCACCAGAGCCCCAATGCCAACTTTGCGCTCCGGTGGGATTGTTTTCCAGATTCCCGCTCCGCCGAGCAACTGCAAAGATTCAACCCAGAGCCCACCTTCACCGCTTTTGTTGGAGAAAGGGGCATTTCGCCAATAGATGCCCTCAACCACCACCCCGTGAGGTTCAACTTCAAAGCCACACCAACTCAAGGCCGACTTCATTGCAAGTAAGAGTCGCTGACTCTGAAGCATCAAGAGTCGCTTCCACGCCAAGCCAAAACCAAGGACAAGTGAACCATGTCACCGCCAAGAAGTCCCAGAATTTAAGTAATGAGAGGTACGCCCTCTCCTCGTTTAGTAGCCGAATCTCGGGTCGAGATTCCGCTTAAGGAGGGTAGGTTTGTCACATCCTGCTTTTGAAAGAGTTTCAAAATCAAAATTTGAGTTCAAAATCAAAAACTTGATTTCAATTTCAAAATTTCAAATTTCAAAATCAAAATCTCTAAACCCTAACCCTAATCTAGCCTAACCCTAGCCCCTTACCTCGCTGGGCCCGCCCGGTTCTCTCCGGCCTCGCTGGCGCCAGACTACTCCGGCGCTGGCCGTTGCCACAGCCGGCCGACACTGGCCGCTGGCCTCCCGTCCGTCTCTGCCACAATGCCACGACGCCATCCGCCACACAGGCGCCGCCTGACTCCCCTCCTCCTCCTCCCTCGCACCGGCTTCCCTTCTCGCTTCCGCCTCACTTGCGCTGGCTTTCTTCCCTTCGCCGCTTCCTCGGCTATTTGCCGAGCCGCCTCTCCTCCTTTCTCTCCTCGCACTTCGCTGCCTCCTTCGCCGGCCCTCCTTCGGCTCCAGCTTCTGGGCCTTTCTCCGCAAGGCCGTTGCTGCCGCCGCCTTCCGCCCGGCGTCCTTCCCTCGCCGCGCCGCCGCTCTCCTCTCTCTCTCTCCCGCTGCGCCGCCGGCGCTCCGCCCCGCCTCTCTTTTTCTCCTCGCCTCCGCTTTCTCCGCAGACGTCGGAGAAGACGAGGCGACGCTGCTCGGGAGAACGCCGCCGCCGGCTTATCTCCCACGCTACGACGCAAGGCGGGTTTCCTTGCTGGCACAGCCACGCGGCCGCAAGTGGGCCCACTTGCCGCTCAGCGCGCTCAAGCGCGCAGCGTGGACCCGGCCCCACATCTGCCGTGGACCGGAGGCCACGTGTCGGCGGGAGGTTTTTCCAGATTTTTCCGATTTTCTGATTAATTGATAAATCGGTTAAAAACTTCCAAAATTCATATCTTTTTCTGTATAACTCCAAAAATTGTGAAACCAATTTCTAAAATTTTCTAAAATCAAGATCTTGCTAATGGTACTGGTCTTGTTCATTTTGGAGTTCATTATTTATTGAGTTGGTGTTTATTTGCTCTCTTTGTTGTATCTTTTCCAAGACGCTCGACCGATTAGGATTCGACGACGAGACCTCCACTTCGACCAAGCTCAAGATTTCAGACCCTCTCGCTTTAACCAAAGTAGTCAATACTTTGATAATTCGAACCTACAATTTTATGCAAACTATGTTTATTTAAAATAGCAAAGTTGCATGCTTTAATTTTGTAAACAATGATATGTTAAAGCTTAAGGTAGTTAATTGCCCATTTGTTGATTAATTACTTATTAAGCCATCCTTTGATAATTGAATCCAGATTCCTTGTCACCCTAGTAATTATATGGTAAATACTAGTATAGGTTGTACTTAAGCGACATGCTAGTCTTGTTAAGTACCGGACAATAAATGTCCCGATCGTCATCCTTTAAACATGAAAAATAGTTTTGGGTACCATTGGATGTAGATGATCGTGTGTTGTGTTAATTGGTTTTCCTTCCCAAAACCCTAAACAACTTGCTAGTACCACATCCGGACGGATGTAGAGAATGGTGGGTGCGACGTAGCACGAGAATGGTTGGTATGTGGTATGAACCGCCCGTATGAATTAAGGACTTAATCTTGTCATGACCTCCCGTAAAACCAAGACAACCGCAAGTCCGCAAATTGCAACTTGGCCTAGTAAAATTATTGAACCTCGATGAAATCTCACAACCGGTGTTTAGAAGTGTGCAAGCTGGCAGGACGAGTGTCGGCTTGAATGGGACATCAAAAGGTGAAGTTGCCCGCCGCGCTATTCTCTCGGGGCCGGGCCCGCTTGCTAGTCGTTGGGTAAACATCCCGCACAACTTATGGAATTGGCCATAGGGGTAAGATGACTAAGGGGCAAGGTAGTTTGAAACGCATCGTGATTTATCGCCAACTACATGACTAAGGAATCATGTGGAGAAACGAGTATGATTATCTCTTGTGGGTATAGTACAACCTCCGCAGAGTCTAAACTGCTTAAACACCGCGCTTTCGGTCAAAGGTAGACATGGGAACTTAACTCGAGTTAGTTCTATTTCAAAAATCTTTGTGGGTGGAATGGAAATGTGTTGGGCTCATCCATTTCTTTGTTTTGGATTTTCCGGTAGCCTTATCCAAAGGTTGATAATCGTGGACGAACTGTTATCAAAATTAAGCATAAGGTGGAGGTAACCTTCGCTGTTATTTAATATTGCACTTACTCTCTTTAATGAAAAATGCACTTTGTTTAAAATGCTATGTCATAGGACTTTGTAACTATGATAATTTAAAATGATGCTTTAGCAAATAAAAGAACCTGAGCCATCCTTGTTAAGTCTTGCATGTATACTATTGCATACTGTGTGTTGGCTTGCGAGCACGGTAGTTGTGCTCATTCTCGCTCTTTCCCCCAAACCCTCGGAAGCAGAAAATTTTAGAGATTACGACTACTACGAGGAACCAGAAGTCTGAAGACCCAGGAGCTCTTGAAGCGTAGTTTAGTTCTTAGTTGTTCTAGTCTCGCTCCAGTCTAGCTGACTCCGCTGGTACCTAGGTGCATCCTATATTATCTGAGTTTTCGAGTAATATCGGATGTACACAGGTTTCCCCAGTCAGTTGCCTGTGGAGAGATATGCCCTCACCCTTTTTGCTTTCGTTGTCGCTTCCGCTACCTTGTGATGTAATTGTTTGGCCTGTTTGGCCCTTATTGTAAAACTTGACCCGATGCGGTCTATGTAAACTCTGATGTGTTAAATTAATGAATGGTATGGTTTTACGCCATTGTATGAAATGATTCAGTGATGTATCTGTGAGTGCTATCTACTGATCCAGGGAATAGCACAGTTATTCGCAGAGGATTCGGGATTAGAAAATCCGGGTCCGACATCTCCTTAGTCCATATCATCTGGAGGGTTTGTGGGGGTGGGGGGGAAAGCGAGAGTGAGCACAACTTCCGTGCTCGCGAGCCAACACACAGTATGCAATAGTATACATGCAAGGCTTAACAAAGATGGCTCAGATTCTTTTATTTGCTAAAGTAACATTTTCAATTATCATAGTTATATATTCCTAAGACTTAGCATTTTAAACAAATTATATTTTATTAAAGAGATTAAGTGCAATATTAAATAACAGTAGAGGTTTCCTCCATCGGAACTCTACACATGAATCATTTTGGTGGAGCTACCTTCGCTCCATTCACACCACTGAGCTTGACGGCTCAGGAAAAATTCAACCTCAGGCTAGGTGAGCCGTCTTGGTTGTAATCCACCCACAAAAGTTTTTGAAATAGAACTAACTCAAGTTAAGATCTCATATCCATCTTTGACCGTAGGCTCGGCTGTTTAAACAGTTTAGACTCTGCAGAGGTTGTACACTGTACCCACAAGAGATAATCATACTCGTTACCCCACATGATTCCTTAGTCATGTAGTTGAGTGATCGTCACAGTAACGTTTCAAACTACCTCGCCTCTTCCGTCATCTCACCCCTATGGGCCAATCCCATAATTTGTGCGGGATGTTCACCACAACGACTAGCGCAGCTGGCCCCCGCCACAACGACTAGCGCAGCTGGCAACTTCACCCTCCCTTGGTGTCTCTTTCAAGTCAGCATACATCCTGCCGCTTGCACTCTTCCAAACACCAGTTGTGGGATGACATTCATG
Source organism: Hsuehochloa calcarea (assembly GCA_036346395.1). Lineage (NCBI taxonomy): Eukaryota > Viridiplantae > Streptophyta > Magnoliopsida > Poales > Poaceae > Hsuehochloa > Hsuehochloa calcarea. Next base: position 8,952,089 of record CM070596.1, on the reverse strand, counting down.
GTTCAATAATTTTACTAAACCAAGTTGCACTTTGCAGACTTACGGTTGTACTTATTTTACACAGGAGGTCATGACAAGATTAAGTCCTTAATCCATCTGGACAGTTCATACCACATACCAACCACTTTCGTGCACTACGACATCGACCACTTTTTCCATCTGCCTAGATGTGGTACTAGCAAGTTGTTTAGGGTTTTAGGGAGGAAAACCAATTAACACAGCACGCCATTCATTTACATCCAATGACTGTCCAAAACTACTTTCATGATTAAAAGATGATAAATAAGACATTTATTATCCCGGTACTTAAGCAAGTCGCTTAAGTACAAGCTATGCTAGTATTTACCACATATTTACTAGGGTGATATGTAATGAGGGATTCAATTTATCAAAGGATGGATAATACTTAATTAATTATCAAATGAGTGTTTAGCTACCTTGAGCTTTAACATACATTTGGTTAACGAATTAAAACATGCAACTTTGATATTTTAAATAAATATAATTTACATAAAATGTAGGCTCAAAATGATCAAAGTATTGACTCGTCTTGGTTAAAGGCAGTGGGGTCTTGGTACTCTTGAGCTTGGCCGAAGTGGAGGTCTCCTACGTCTTCGAACCCTAATTGGACGAAAGTACCGGAAAAAAGGCACAACAGCAGGGAGAGCAAATAAATACCAAACTTATAATAAATAAACTCCAAATTGCACAAGACTAGTGTCATTAGCAAGATCTTAATTTTTGAAAATTTTAGGAACAAGTTTCATAATTTTTGGAGTTATAACGAAAAATATAAATTTTTAAGCTTTCCAATTGAATTATTAATTGAAAAAAATAGAAAATCGGATTTTTCTCGTGCTGACATGTGTCACACGCACAGCACTCGGTCCACCGCATAGTGCGCGTGGATCGGGTCCATGTGCACGGGCGCGTGGTCCACGACACAGTGCGCGTGGGGCCCATCGATACCTCACATAGCATCAGGCGCTGGGGCCCACTGTCGCGGCCGGCGGAGGCGAAGGGGCCCACTGTCAAGGGGCGCTGGCAAGAACGCTGGCGTCGCTGGCGCGACGCTTCACGTTCTCTGCCGCTCGGAGAACGAGAGGGGGAAGGAAGAGGGAGGGGAGGTGCATGGCGGCGGCAGTTGGGAAGGAGGGAGCGGAGGCATCGGGAGCGGGCCGGAGCTGGAGGCGGTGAAGAAGGTGGGGCGGCAGCGGTTGGAGGCGAAGACGAGGAGGCGGCGACGGCGTCGGCGACAACAACGGGAGACGAGAGGAGGAGGCGAGGAGGAAGGAGAGAAGAGCGGTGCAGCGGGCGGCTTAAAAAGCCGAGGGGAGGGGCAAGAGGTAGGCCGGGCGTGGCGGGAGCGGGGAGGAGGTGAGGGGGTCCCGGGCGGCGGAAAGCCGCGAGCGGCGGGCGCGGGAGGAGGGAGAAGGGGCGCGGTCGGCGCCAGCAGTGGGCGGGCGCCGAGGCGAGGTGCGCGGCGTGAGGTGGGTGAGTCGGCGTGTGGCGCTGGGCGCGCCGAGCGCGGAGGAGACGGCTGTGCCGACGGGAGCGGAGGATGCGCCGGGGACGGCGGGCCGAGCCGGGGAAACGGACCGAGCCAGAGCCCAAAAGCCCATGTAGGGTTTTTTTTAAGATTTCAAATCTTAGCAAATTTTTTGTAATTCACTTCTAAAATTGTTTTGGAAATGGTTTGCAAAATTTAGAATGTTACACCGTGCACGTAGCGTATTGAATCTTTTTTGACGGCTCAACTTTATAACAAACTCCGCAAATCAATGAATCAATTGATGGGTTACTAGCTAGCTAGCTGCTAGCTACTGCATTAGAGGACGCCTTGTTGGTAGCACTCGTCGATCGTGTGCTCCGCCATGAGCCGGTTCACCTTCTCGGTCGGATGGAAGGCGTCCCAGAAGAGGTACTTGTCGGCGTCCTCGCACGTCAGCGGCGCCTCGTCGTTGCACAGGAACCCCATCTCGAGCTTGCCCGTCGCGCAGCACCCCTCCTCCACGTTCTCCAGACCTGCCACATATCCATGCACCAACACGTAATAAATATTTTTTAAAAAAACACGTCTTCGTCGAGCCTATTTGGAGCGCAACAATTTCACATCAGTTTTTGCAGGAATTGGTACAAATCCTGCAGGAACCTTGTAATTTGGAACATAAGAATTCTTCCTGATTTATACAAGAATTAATTGAATTGGTTCGTCTGAAATTCCTGCGTTTCAAACGGCCCAACTCTCCTATGGTCCAACTCTCCCATGGTCCAACGTTGGGTGACTATGGAGTCTCCAAAAGAAAAGGGTCATAGGATGACTCACCGAACTTGGACGGGTTGGTGATGAGGCTGACCATGTTGTCGTAGACGGGGATGTAGGCGAGCTTGAGGCTCGGGAACTCGGCGCGGAGGCCGCGCACCATGGCCTCCACCTTGACGTTGTAGTCCCTGGCCACCTGGTTGTACTCCTCGACGCAGGCGCCGCCGTTGAGCGCGTTGGTGGTGCGCTCGAGCGGGAGGCAGCCGATGGCGGAGAGGCCGGCGAAGGTGACCCGGCGCGCGCCGAGGCGGTGGATCTGCGCGAGGAAGCGCCGCGCGCCGGCCACCAGGAAGTCCTGGAACTCGGCCACCGTGAACTGCGCGGACCGGCCGGTAACGAGCAGGTAGTAGTTCTCGAGGAAGTCGTTGGTGCCGATGCTGACCACGTGGAGCGCGTCGCCGACGATGGCCCTGGCGAGCGCGCGGCCGGCGTGCGCGCGCAGCCGCCTCTGGTACTCCTTGTAGTACTCCACCTCCTTCCACAGCGGGATCACTGACTAATGGGACGCGTTTGTCAGCGCAGGTTTGGGCTTCATTTCCAGTGAAAGCGAGAGAATTTTACTACACTTTACAGCGAAGCTGTGGTGAAGTACACCGTGAATTGGATCGATCGCATCTTGGGGATCAAGAATCCAAGATCTCCGAACAGTGGCAACGGCGCCACGGACCACGGTTCTTTGAAGTCGGTGAAGAGAGTGTCAAACTGTCAATGCGCCACATGCATGCATGCCGAATCTGGTTGGGGATGGGCCAATAAATGGGCAAATGCTCCTGGATTCTCTGGTCAAAATTTGTGTACCGGATGGTCTTTTACAGGGGTGGGGAAAAAAAACTCGTGAGCCGGCGCAGCATGTTTATGGTTCGGCTCGGTTGGACTCAAACTCGTTGAATTATCAAGCTGAGCAGAGCATCTCCTTTTGCTCGTTAAGCTAACGAGGCGAGTTTGAGCTAGCTCGTTTGGCTCGTTTGAATTAAAAAGCAACCCACCAACTTCAAGCACGGAAAGCTAGCTTAATAACGAGCAAACAAGACGAGTTTGGACTAGCTCGTTTGGCTCGTTTGAATTAAAAAGCAACCCACCAACTTCAAGCACGGAAAGTTAGCTTAATAACAATTTGTCGGTGTTTTAGAATCGAATTTATGTAATTATTGTTTGATTGGGGGTCTTCAAGACTCAAATCACGTAGAGAAAATGACACATGGATTTTTATATAGGTTTGGACATTCTCTGGATAGAATAACAACCCTAAGCATGTATGGCTATACTAAGGATGCTGGTTACAGATCAAGAAAAATACTGAAATACAATGTCTTGTGCTTTAGATTGTGTCTTTCTTCCTCCTGTCTATTCCCTCCCTCAGTCGTCTGGTGATTCCTCTTTTTGTAGCGTGCTCGAAGTGGGCGACAACTTCTCTAACCCAAAGGGCGTTGGAGTTCCTGATCACTGATATGTTGGAGTTCCTGAGCTTCCTCTGACTGATACTGAAAGCGCTCAGATAAATTTCTCTGAGCTACTATTCTTGTCTGTCGAGTTGTCTCGGGATCGTCCATGTCTGATCCTTGAGCTTGCCCAATGAAGTGCGTTTATCTCGGGGATTTCTCGCATGCTCATCAGAGTGTTGACCATGTTCATCACCAGAGGTGTCCTTACCATTGCCACAAGGGGTCGCAATGTGTGATCGTCGGAGAGTGTCCTTAGTCATATCTCTAGGAGAGTGATCATCACCTGAGGGAAGGGCGAAGACACAATCTATCGACTTGGAGTAAACCCATCCGGGAAGGGGAATTCCGGGTTATAACCGTCTCCGTCCGCAAATGAGCCCCGCGATGGGATGGTCGAACTCGCAGAAAAAGCATGTTCGACCCCATCCTCTGTGGGGCTAACCGGAGAGACAGTACCACCAGGTGCTGATAAAGCTCCGGAATGATGGCTTCCAGGACTTGCCATGGCAGGTCGAACTGCCTTAGGCGGACTTGAACATTTGGAGGGGGAGGCCTCGCAAGTCCTGGGTCTGCCTCGGAGCAGTCCTGTTTGTGGTCGGATTGACCCTTGCCCTCTAAGGAAGTTGGTTCCTCATTTGGACGTAACGTTGCGGCGGATAAGGAACCCTCCTCAACTCCATCGGTGGTATGGTCTCCTGGAGAATGATCTCTAGAGGCGACATCACCATCGGATGATACAATACTCGGCTCGTAGTCGAAGCTGGTATCCATGTCGATATCTGCGTAATCAGCCAAGTCGAACCAGTTCTTCTTGTTCCACTCTTTTGTCATGGAAGCATTAGAATTAGGAGAAAATAAAGGAAACCTGATGACCAGGAGATCACCATGGACGGCGCCAGCTATCGGTGTTTTAGAATTGAACTTACATAATAATTGATTGATTCGGAGGGTCTCCAAGACTCAAATCACGCAGAGAGAATGACACATGAATTTTTATATAGGTTCGGACCTTCTCCGCAAAGAATAACAACCATATTCCTGTATGGCTATACTGAGGATGTTGGTTACAGATCAAGAGAAAAACTGAAATACGATGTCTTGTGCTCCTGATTGTGTCTTTCTTCCTCCTATCTGTTCCCTCCCTTCGTCGTCTGATGATTCCTCCTTTTATAGCGTGCTCAAAGTGGACGACAACTTCTTTAGCCCTAAGGGTGTATCAATGCTTAGATGATGGTGCAGTTACTAGAGATTATTGTTGGAGAAGTAACGTTCCTACGTCGCTAGGCAGTTATCACCAGAACATAGAGATTAATCGTGCAGTTATTCCGGAGAATAATAACGTATACTGACTATTTAGATGCCCTAATCAATTGGACCTACTTGTTTGTAAGCTCGATCGATTATAGGGTGGTCGTAACTAACCTGATCGTAGAAGGACTTACAACCATGGGGTGATCGTAGAAGAACTTACGACTATAGGGTGGTCGTAGCTGACCTGGTTGTAGAAGGACTTACGACCATGAAGTGATCGTAGAAGAACTTACGATCATAAGCTAGTCGTAGAAAATCTTACGACTCCAGCTTCTCCCTTATGAACATTAAGGGGTATACTCAAGAACTATATAATAACGTTATTATGCATAATAAGGATTATGGATAAATAATTAAATAAGGATTTCTAAATTCTCGTCACAACTAAAGGTCCCTAGAGCCTACCAAGAACTAATCTCGCGGAGCCTAACTAACAGCCTTGACCCTAGTCTCGAGGAGTTGCACGCATGGCACCATCACAAGCTCCTTGCACACAAGGACATTGTCGTCGCCTGTGCAGGATGCGCCGCTGCCGACACGCGTGACCATACGCCACCCTCGTATGTCCACCTCGGCCTCAGCCCTCCGCCGCCACCACTCGACTCGGCCTATTGCCCCGTGTCCGGCTCTAGTTTCCACCCATCCCCTCTGTCTCTAACCTCGGCCCACCCTCTTCACCGCCGCACGCCCCGGCCCACCTCGGCCTCCCGCCTCTGCGTCCAGCTCCACCTTTGCCTCTGCCTCCGGCCTTGCCCACCTCCTCCAGCAAACCCGTGGCTTCCTCGTCGGTGAGTGTCTTGATCTCGTGGCAATAGTGTCTAGCTGGTACTTTGTTAGTAATGATGATACTTGGCTCGGGAGCCTAACGAGCTAGCTCGAGCCCTTTGGCCAAGCCGAGCACTATTTTTTACTCGTTTGCTTAACGAGTCGAGCTGGTGTGTCAAACGAGTTTGACCAAGTCGAGCTAAGCCGGGACGAGACAACTCGTTATCCAACCCCCTAGTCTTTTAGGTAGTGAAATTTGGTTTGGTGGATGAGGGTACCCCAACAGCCGATGAATAGACTATTCCCTATTTTCGTGCGTACTCCCAAAAAAGACTTAAAAACTTGCCAAAATCCAGCTAAAGTACGAGCATCCTCTCTCCATCGCTGGTCACCAGCGGCTAACCGCCGATGTCACTGCCTTGCCTCCACCATGCGCTACCGCCTTTGGGTGTACGCCAATAACACTATCGCTCCTTCTATCCACCACACCTGCCGGTGCCACCCCCTCCCCCCTCCCCCCTCCATCTCCGGGCGATCACAACCCATTCGTCGCCGCCGTCGGTCTCGATGACGGTATCACTGTGAATCCGCAACCTTCCATCGCAGGCCACTGTCGTCCTCATTACCCTGCACACCACGCCATGCCTTCCGTCCTTGTCACCCTTGCTGACACGGCCCATTGCAACCCACAGGGCCAAAGCCGGTGGCCACTGTCGTCCTCGTTGCCCTGCACCACGCCATGCCTTGAGTCCTTGTCACCCTTGCCGACACGGCCCCATTGCAACCCACAGGGCCAACGGTCCGGTGGCCACGGCGATTCTATATATGGCGCCGGCGAAGTGGTTGAAGCAAAGACGAACAAGTACACATCTCCGTCATTCTGCAGACACGCACGTTCGCGACACTGCTTGAAACGACAGCCATCTCCCCCCGTTCTTCCTCCTTGGCGGCTTGAACTGCTGAGAAATGACAATGTTGTAGTACTGCTACAGCACGGAGGAAGGGGCCCAAGGCTTTGAAAACGTAGACGCAAGTCACCAAACACCGAGCCAACTGCCTTAACTCCAGAAGAACGTACCGCGGCCGCGCGATTTAGAGTTTGCAGTTTAGCTATATGCATGATCCCATCCCCATTTGGTCTCCGGATTCTTTTCCCGGAACTTTTTATGCAAGTTTTTTGACATGTCAGAATATTCCACGACTGATGGGATGGGAATAGTAGTAGGCGAAGCAGACATGGTAATTGATCCAATCGGGTGCTTACCAGGACGCCGGCGGTGGCGTTGTCGATGCCGGTGCCGGCGGAGGCGAAGCAGACGCCGTGCGCGAAGTCCCTGATGCCGTAGGCCGGGTCGAGGTAGGCGGGCACGAGCGGCGGCAGGCCGAGCGCCTCGGAGATGAAGTCCGGCGGCAGGCGCCCGTTGCCGAACCTCCCCGTGGCGTGTGCCCCGCCCGGCATGTCGCGGCCGTAGGGCGGGAAGTCGCTCCGCAGCGGCGTCGGGATCTGGTTGTTGTTGCCCGTGTCCACCGTCGAGTCCCCGAACACGATCACCGCCGGCACCCGCGCCGCCTCCCACGCGGCAGTGCAGCTGCACATGAACACCACCACCAGCAGCAGCGCTTCGACCTGCCAATGGCTGGACGCCATTGAGGGGAGATCCCGACGACGAGCGCAGAGCGCTGGGCTAGCAAGCAGTAGGTGCGTGTCTGTGTGTGGAAGTGATGGGCATCAGCGTCCGGTGTTTGCTGACTTCTTGTAATGAATAGGCGGGAACTGTGGCAACAGCATGGCATAGCATGCACGCACTGCAGGGGTCAGTAGCCCCGCCTTGAATCGATCGCTTGGTCGCTTGGCTCGCAGATCGATTATAAGATTCGCTGGTTAATTCCTCGCAGACTATGATCTGTCAGCGTGCATGGCTGCCGCTGCATCACTGACATGCGTTGATTCTTGCCCTTTCGTTTACTGAATAGCCAAAACATGATTGTTCTTGTTTGATCTTGCGGATGATCCTGCCCTGAATATGTATACGCGCCATCCATTGATTTTGCCCGTTTTGCCCGGTTTGTAGCAGAACTGAACGAACCAATTAGATTATCCAGCAATGGAATTGAACGCACGATGGGGTTCAAAAGCGGAGTGACTCGATATTCTGATATATACTGGTAGAGGAGGGTGTCCGTGCGCTGCAATAGAATCTCAAATCATGCATTAAATAATATTTTTAACACATGATATAAATCAACCTTCAAGCAGCTCATGTTACATATTAACACAGAAAACTGCATCCTACAGCTAGGTTATTATGAGTTTTGACATTTCGATTCAACATCCACACAAGCTAGCTTCTGAAACCCCCAACAAATTATGTTGTCAGCAAACATATAAAATCATTTTTTTTCATGAACTACAAGTTCCAGAAAGTGCATGCCAGCACAACGACAATAGAAAAGAAAACATCATTGGGAGCTAATTTTTCATTGGAAAAACTACTAGTATGAATGGTACTGGTATCAACAGAAACATATATAATCTAGAAAGTATTACTGCATGAGCTACATTTTTACATGGCTTTGCATCAACTCAAACCTGGTTCAACTATGCTGCATGCAGTATGCACCCACCAGCAAAAAACAAAATGCCACCATCTAAAAGACAATCTTCACGCAACAAAAAGGGCAAGCATAAGGGTTTCTTGTTTCTTAAACAATGCACATATCCACTAGGCCAGTGCTAGAAACATGACCAAAAAACTACAAGCTTCTACATCGGAGAAGGAACACATTACAAGGGAAGTGCCATTTGAGTAAGTCGCCAAAACAAGACTTTGCTTGCAGTCACAGGTTAGTAGCATTGGCAAACTTAGTAGACCATAAATTCCAGACACATTTAGTAACTTTTGAGACAGAGATGCTCGCATGGGTCGATCACAATTCACCGTGTTAGACCACCATGGTTACACAATTCAACCTAGGAGACACAAATTGCGTAGCTTTCTGCTGCTCCTTCAATAGTTGCTAACTAATGTGCTAACAAATCTGAACTATGAACGAAGGTTTGCAATTTATCGATGTTAGAGCCAACCGACGACGCATGCACCAATTAGAAGCTCATGTAGCATCACACAAAATAGACTCCCTCGCCCACCACCCCTCCACAGTGTTAACAACCTAACGTTTACCATATATACCCACAGTTAAAATACCGAAAACCCACAATGCAGAGACTAATAAAAAATCTTACACTAAACTGACAAAATCGATCTGTGGCAGCCTGACAACGTGCCATTCTACCCCCAAAAGAACCTCGTCTTCTTCCCAGAGCGCTGCAAATTGTAACATAAATCTCAATCCTAACCCCGCATAAAAAAATTGATCTAGTTCATCCTGACAATCACATTAATCCATGACTCGATACTAACCTTGAACTAACATAATAAGGACAAGGTACTACACTACAATTAGTCTTTGGTCCACACCTAACCTGGCTGCAGCATACAGAGCAAAAGGCTCCTGACAACGCCGACATTGCCGCGGAACAAAAACCCCAAGTCCCCAATGGCCACATGTGCTCGTGGTTTAGCGCCTATTGCCATCAGGGTACAGCTCATAGCTTTTGCCGTCCTCGCCAATAGCACACAAATTCCCAGTTGGTGTCAGTCCTTGAAAAAGTTTAGCCTGGTTAGAGAAGTGGAAATATCTACTCAGTTATGGTACTTAAGTTATGTGCTAACCTAAATAGTGACCACACTCTATATACTGGCCTTCATGCACATCTTGTGCGATGACTCTTTGGCCACTACATATGAAAAGCAACATGATTCCCAGAAGATAAAGTATATTTACTTCTGTTGGACCGAAAAGACGACTAGAGGGGGAGTGAATAGGAGCACGCATACTTTTTCACAAATAATAGATTCAACACAATTTCACTCCAGTAGCTATGGAAGCTATGAATATCAGTATATCAGTACAGCGGAAGACTAATATTGAATCCAATAAAGACCTCAAAGCGATAGGACAAAATCAGCAAAGATTGAAGTAAAACAATCTACTGGCGGTCGGACCGCTGCCTAATTGGCGGTCGGACCGATTCACGACCGGTCTGACCGGTGGCTATGGATGGTCCGACCACGGTACGTAATGTAAGAACAAATCCGATGACGAAGATGAAAATAGATGAAACTTTTGATCTACTAATCCAAACTTGATGAAACTTGGAACACACCTTCTTTATGATAACAGAGACTTATTCCAATCGAAGATTACGATAATTCTTGGAGGCATTAAGATCCTTTTCTGTTTGATCAAAGAAGGGTTCAAAACCGGGTCAAAACCAAAACTAGGTCAAAGCTCTTCCTCGTGGGTGATTGAAGATCAAGATGATCCTAGATAGATTCCCACACGTCACAGCAAGCTAGATCACATGAAGAAACCAAGCAAAACTCACGGATCAAAGAAAGATATAAAATCATCAAATAGAGAGAAAGAACGCAATGAGACAAAATAGTGATCAAACTTTCCTTTGATTGATTGATATAATCAGGGCCTACAGCCACTCCATCAATGGAGGACAATGCTTAATCCAAGAGCACGAAAATCACATCAAACATCAAGAACCCTAGCCTCCACAAAAGCTCTCCCTAAGAAAATTAGGGTTTACAAGAATTGCAAAAGAGGCGAAGAGGTGGTGCAGGCACCACCCTCTCCTATTTATAGTGGAGGCTTAGGCCTTCTAGAAGTTTGATCCTATTGGGCTCCCGTTAAGGCACAAGACAAACGGGACACATACGCACGCATTTTAAAGCGCCGTCTTAATCTCTTCTTGACCTAACTAGCTACACTTTGCGCCATCTTGCGCCTAGGATTAGCTAATAGATCACCCTTGTCCATCTTGCACCACGCTGGAGTACATTGACCTCACCTAAGCATCGCCGATCGGCTCGGACCTCAGCTCTCCAAGCCTAGTCCCGATCATTCTCGTCGTTGACCATCGTTGACCACCAAGCAACCTGCACAACAATTGACAAGTAAACCGAATTTGGGAACAAGTTCTTCACAACTTGACCCATATTAGTCAAAAGATGCATCATGCAACATATATGCCCTGAAACTCATGACTTTAACCTAACAACCAATATCGCCTCAAGACCGACGATCAAGTGAAAATCGGTCGACCGCCCCAGGTCGGCTCGATCACCACTGCCGGTCGGCTCTCGGCCGCCGGTGGGACTTAGGACTTAGCCTCTCTCTGAAAACCGAAACCTACTGGAATTTTCAAACCAATAGAACTTTTGACTGGAGACTCCAAAAATTATGAGACCAAGTGCAATAGAATCCCCTCTCTTGCCTCCTACCTCTACTTTTGGCCCAGCTCAAAATACCACTTACTGTCATTTCCGGTCCGACCGCCGCTTGGGGCCGGTCCGATCGATTTGGGATCGGTCTGACCGCCGCCCTGGCCGGTTAGACCGGATTCGGCTCGACAAAGACAAAGAATCGTGCTTAAAACACGTGAAACGACAAACCGTAAACGCTATTGCCAATTGTCACATCATCATAAGATCTGGAGCATATCCCCATGATATCCACAACTTCCAACCACTTGCTTCGGTTATTCCGGCACAGAAGTACCATATGATTAACAATTAAAGTTAAGTGGTAGTGGATACGGACTACAGTTCAGTAACAAAATTGGTAATGGAGGTCTAAGGAACCAATATTGATATACTACTCCATACCTATGAAGCCATGAGTTGTAGTATTGCTCCCCAAGAGCCTGAAATCCTGCAATGGAATATCGAGAATATTATGGTATCCAATTTTACCACCAAAAGTTGGGAAATTCAGCACTCACTAAGGCAAAGGAAATGTATCATGAATTCGGTGTACATATAAGAAATAAGGATTCTTGATTTCATCACTCATTAAGGCAAAGGAAATGTATCGGTAAAATTATGAGCAGCAAAAAAAAAATTCCTCTACGTACACACATCAAGTACCGATGCGCTGATGAACATATGCTCCAATACTAAAGTAAAGGAGGGGAAATAATGACACCAAAGTTACCTTGATTTGAGAAAATCTCAAAAGGAACTTCAAATTTGTACAGAGAAATTGTTCTCTACCAGGTGCTATTTTCATTGAGGTCACAGGCTTACAGAAGCCGCCCACAGTACCATGCCAAAATGCATCGAAGGCAACAATAACAAGTAAAATTTTGGGGTACCATCTGTGTGCTACAGACTTTGCAACCAAAACTGGCCAAATGGATCAAAGAAGCCAAATTTTGAGTGACCCGCCAGAATTTGTCTATGAATCAACTAATAACTAATTTTGTGTGGTACGGAGTCACCAACCAAACCTAACCTATAACACCAAAACGTCACACAGTAAATGAAAACAATTTCCTGTGGCACGCTAAAATGTTGGTGTAGTGACGACATAGCCTATAATACGAAAGGTAACAAGTTAAATGAAACAAGATTTTCCGGTGGTGAGATATTTTTTAACAGGCAGCCATAATGCTTTCAGAAAACAACGGTTAAATTCTACTTGTCTTGTGTGTGAGATCCTTCCATCAGATGACAAGATAGGGACCCTCTGCAATGTAAAAATTTGAAACAAATATGATGAAAATGAAAGACTTTCCTATACATATGGAAAATAACAAAGGTTTATGCACAACCAGAGTAAAATAAAGCTGGCTTTTCATCTATCATGCAATGCAACTAATTCTCTATCTTTCATTAGTAAATCCAGAAAGCAATCATCAAGAAGCATGGTACATCCTAAAGAACACTTCAAAACAACAATGCTATGTCATACTCAACAACTTCCATGGAGTGATCTGAACCGAAAAATATTATTTCATACACCACCACGGAGGTCCAACAAGTACTCTTTGGTGCATCGGGGAAGATCATATACCTGTGTCCTATGCGGAGAATTCTATTCATCTTTGAGAGATCATAGCTAAAAAGGCGATCGTGAAGACTACCCGACAGAGATTCTGAGGTTACACAAAAGCGAGGACGTATTTTCTTGAAGAAAGGGATGATGATACGGCCATATCTACAACCAAAGTATTGCAAAAGGTAAAACAAAATGTTGTGAAGGCCGATAGGGTGGATGGGGATCTTGCCAACGAGAGAACATTCTCTCGGGATAAAACCCTAAGCGCGCGCGTGCATCAAGAAAGACATGTGGTGGTATGGCGCAAGGGTTGCATTGGCGTCGGAAGAAGCATCAAGTGCATGGAACAAGTTCGTGCAAGAAGCTAAGAGAAGAAAGCCTACAACACAAGGAAACCAAGAGGAGATTTGGCCATGCATGGAAGGGCGCGAGAACATGGCATGTGGGTTGGTTCGATTTGGATCCAATTCGAATGACCAATTGGAGATTAATATTTTTATTCCAAAACTAGAATAGTTTAAATTAGAATTAAAGAAAGTTTTTGGTTCGGATTCTTTTTCACGTGAGCGATGTCGACTCAGTCTTGTTCACGTGAGCGATGTCCGTCTGAATTCTTTGTAGCTTTGAGTCTTGTTCATCCGAATTGTAGTGCTTGCGTGGGAGGCTATATAAACCCCATGGCGCACCATATGAGAGGACAAGTCATGATTTAGATAATAAAAATCAGAAAAGCCGTTTTGGCGCATATCGTGTGTTCTTGAGTCGTGATATGAGTTGGAGAGATTGAGGGAGAAAGATTGAGAGCAAGATCAAGATATCTATCTCGTGTTTCAGAGTACTATTCACCTAACGCTACTACTTGCAATTCAATCCATTAGATTGGTTTGTGAGTATATTGATTTTCTTACAATTCAATTCACCGAATTGGTTTGTGAGATTACTCTTGAACCATTATGCAAGTGAAAGATTGGGCCAACAATCAGGATTCATCTAATCAACTAGGTGGATCCGTATCAGTACATCCTAAAGAACACTTCAAAACAACAATGCTATGTCATACTCAACAACTTCCATGGAGTGATCTGAACCGAAAAATATTATTTCATACATTTTTCTTAACGAAATTATTTCATAGATTTAAACCATGTACATAACATGACAACTACCCATTATCCCTTCCTACAAGAACCAACCATACCCCAAACCCAAACTTCACACCACAATGCACAAACATTGCCAACATTCCAACAATTGCTCATAAAACAGAAATCCCTATACAAAATCACACCATAAATCTAACTTTTCAACCTCTAATCCAGATGAACCAACATAATTATGGGCTGGACATGTTAGCCATCACAGGAAGAAAGCAAAAGATGGGAACATCTGAAAAGCTCCTCCCATTTGCAGCTTCACCACGGCGCCAATCACCTCTGCAAGACAACAACGCACATGAAGGAAAGAACCAACTTTGGGGAAAGAATACATGACCAAACCAGAATTTGAACCATATCTCACCTCCTCGATCTTGTGCGAGTCCAGTTCACGTCGCGGCGACAATCCCGATGGCGTCGCAATTTCAAACCAACCAACCAGAATTAAACACCGAAACCCAAAAATACGCATTCGGAGGTATAGGTGAGGCTCCAATCCTTACATCGAGCTGGCGCTGCACCGCGCGCAAGCGCTTCTTGGGCCGGCGTGTGCCGCGGATGGCGAGGATCTCCTCCTTGGTCAGTACGACGGAGAAGCCTCTCTTCCTCGCCTCTGCCAGAGGCGGCGACGAGCGATGCACCTGCCCTGGCGGACTTCCCGCTCCCTCGATCTCGATCTGGTGGCGCGGTGTGGCGGAAGCGGCGGTGCGGAGGTTCCAAGGCATGATGGGTGAGGCGGCGGCCATGGCGAGAGGCGGGGAGGAGAGTGGGCGCGGTTGGGACGGAGGGGGAAACGGGGAGGAGTGGCGGCGGGGTGAGGCGGAGGGCGAGAAGAAGGGGAAAGGAGGAGTGGCGGCGGGATTGGGGAGAAGGGGGGCGGCGGTTGGGACGGAGGGGGGAGTGGGTGGCGGGGGTGAGGCATAGGGGGCGAGGAAACGGGGGAGGGGAATGGGCGCGGGGGCGGTTGGGGGTAGGGGCGGACGGCGGGGGGCAGCGACGTGGGTGCGGGGGCGGTTGCGGACGGAGGGGTACGCGGGCGAGGGGGGGGGCATAGGGGGGTGGACGGGGGCAACTTGACGAACGGGGTAAACTCATAATTATATAATCATAATTATATAGTAGTAAAGATAAAGATATACTTGTAGTCAAATTAGAGTCTGTCCTTATAGTTCAGTTGAATTGCTAACATTTACCACTCTCTGACACTGAACACTGACTGAATTAATGAATGGAACCTGGGTAGTCCGGATCGTGGTAGACGAGGAATTATCAAGGTGCAATGCAAAACTGATCATCCCATTATGGAGTACTTAGAGTAGGCGAGTAGCTCTTATCGACATGAATAATCAGGTGGGTGTAAGTGCAGGTACGTTCAAGGTCCAAGCCTTCGTGCCATGGCATGATCCGGAATAGGAACACACGAAGCGTGCATGCGTGCTGCCACGTGTACGTCCACGATGTACTCAAGATCGATGGACCAGAAACAGATAGATTTATCTATCTAGCTAGGAGCCTAGGAGGACACTAGGACTCTACGCAGTACACCACACGTTGACGTTGGCATCAACACGGACGCACGCGCACCCGCACCGACCGAAAGGTAAGCTAATTAGAGTCCATGTCAGGTTGTCATCAACTGCTTCATCTGACGGATCAAAGGCGTCCGCGCCAGTCGTTGGTGCGTGCATGGTGGGTTGATGCCGATCAGTTGCATTGCTTCCTTTCCAAGAACCGGACACATGCCGCATGCTTAAGCTAGCGATCTTAATTGATCGACGGCGTCCTATAAAGATGCCTGGAGCCAGATCATCTTGTCCATTAATTCAATTGTTGTTGTTGTTGTTGTTGTTGTTGTTTTTAAAGGAAATTGTTGCTGGTGTTGTTGTTGACAATTTGACATGTGCAGTACAGTTCAATTAGAAGATTTGGATCATCTTGTCCATTATTTCAATTGCTGCTGCTGCTGTTGTTTTAAGGAAATTGTTGCTGCTGTTGTTGTTGACAATTTGACATGCGCAGTACAGTCGAGTTAGAAGATTTGGTTTGCCGCGTGCATGCATGCAACAGCAATACGTACTGGCCTGACATAGTTCATAGGAATACGTAGAGCGTGGTGTTCATCTTGGCGTCGGCGATGGCGCGGTGGAGGCGCTCCGTGGGGTGGATGGCGTCCCAGAAGGCGAACTTGCTCGCGTCCGCGCACGTCAGCAGGCTGCTCGCCCGGCACAGGTAGCCCATCTCGAACAGCCCCGTCACGCCGCAGCACCCGGCCCTCACGTCCTCGAGCCCGTACGCCGCGGGGCTCCTCAGGACGTCGCTCACGGGGCCGTAGACGTCGCCGTAGACGATCCTCGCGCCGCCCCCGAGCTCGCCGTTGAGCCGGACGATCATGGCGCGGAGGCCGGCGTTGAACTTCTCGGCGACCGCGTTGTACTCCTCGGTGCACGCGCCCGCGGTACGCTCCAGCGGGAGGCAGCCCATGGGCGGGAGCCCGTTCAGGTCGAGCTTGCGCGCGCCGAGCGCATGCAGCGCGCGCACGAACGACTCCGCGACGCCGAGCAGGTAGTCCCCGTACGCCGACGGCGTGCGGTACTGCGCCGCGGGGCCGAGCGGCAGAGCGTAGTAGTTCTCGAGGAAGTCGTTGGTGCCCATGCTGACGACGTAGAGCGCCTCCGAGAGCGTCTCCTGGGCCTTGTCGTCTCCCTGGAAGCTCCTGAGCTTGGCCGTGTACTCCTTGAAGTACTCGAGTTCTTTCCATAGCGGGAGCACGGACTGCAATTAAACTTACAACTTCATGTCAGCCAAAATCATATATAGGCACAGCTATCTATTTAGCCTGACAAACAGTCGGCTCAGTCCGATTCAAGTGCCTAATCAAATAGAACCCTTACTAATTTGCTAGTTGATATGGTACGTATTTCCAGTCCAGTCGTAGTGAGGATAAGGGCCTCCAGAAAACTTCTTTACAAATAAATAAATAAATACATATTGGGTATTAATGTGCTCCTCAGTTGTTGATACGCAACTAATTCAAGGCACATACATGTTAGTAGAATATATATTGTGGTCCAAACAACCTTATATTTGTAATTACCTACTTCTCCGGTCTCTGCAAAATTAATTGAATTGTTTCATATGATATCTCTATGAAATTCATATGTTCCAAATAAAGTCTTAAGAGTCTGTCACTCTATTTATAACATTGTAATTTCACGTGAATACACCCCTAAATTCCTTTGCTTAAAATTTGTAAATTTCATTCTTTAAATATTTGCTCACATGTGTACCACACCGCCACAAACAACTGAAACAAGCTTTTACTTAGCGAACATACAAGCGAACTTTATACGTAGGGGACATGCATGTACGATGGCTTACGAAAAGAGCAGACGTGGCGTTGTCGTAACCGGCGCCCGCGGAGGCGAAGCAGGCGCCGGCGGCGAGGCTGCTCATGTTGGCGGTCGGGTCGAGGTACGGCGGGACCTGCGGCGGCAGCCCGAACGCCTCGGAGATGAAGTCGATGGCGAGGCGACCGTTGGAGAACCGGCCCGTGGGCTTGCCGCTGCCCAGGTGGAGGTCGCGGCCATAGGGCGCGAAGTCGCTCTTGACGACCGTGGAGATGTAGTTGTTCGTGCCCGTGTCGACCGTGGAGTCCCCGAACACGATGAGCGCCGGGACCTTGCCCGCCGCCGGCTCGCCGGAGAGGATGGACAGATGCACGAAGACGATCGGTAAGAGGTGCCGCGAAGACATGTTTGTGTACTGTATTTTGGCAGATCTTTCTTTTCTTCCTGAGGTGTTGTTTCTAGAGCGCACGCACGGATTAATTCAGCCCTTGGCCACGGCCGGGCTTGCATGGTGTGCCGTTTTCATCGTTCGTCATTTGTGCCTTTTGGAGAGTTGGCCGAGCTACTGGAGACCAACTTGAGGCTGCTGGTCAGGTTCAGCTCAACAACTGATGGAGACAAGCTGGGCTGCTAGCTAGTGCATGCAAGCTTCCATTTGCCGCTCTACTTTTGTATGCTTATTGCTAATTTGGCTATGAACAACTGTTGCCGCTAGACTTTGGACACCACCCACAAAAACAGCTCTGGACGTAATTTACTCTGGTTTTACCGGTTGGGGATGATTTCTAAACTGTATTAGACATGAGAGACAACTATTATACGACAGACTCTTGCTAAGACTTATACCATGCGACATAGGCAAGAACTTTTCTTCGAATCCTGCATGTTGAATCGAATCAATATCTTGTCAATACAAGTACTTTGATAATCCAATCAACATTCTTGATCTATCTCTATAAATCTTTATCCCTAAGATATATGCTGTCTCTCCTAGGTCCTTCATAGAAAAACTATTTTTTAATGATATCTTAATAGATTCCAGCATAAAATGTCATTCACAATCAATAATATGCCATCCACATATAAGATTAGAATAACAAGAGCACTCCTACTAACCTTCATGTAAACATAACGTTCTTTGTTTTTTACGAAACCAAACCTTTCGATTTCCTCATCAAAACGTATATTCCAACTCCGAGATGCTTGCTTCAACCTATAACGGATTTTTGAAGTTTGCACACTTTACTAGCATTCTTTGGATCGACAAAACCTTCAGGCTATGTCATGTATACATCCTCATCTAGGTTTCCATTAAAGAAAGCTATTTTTACATCCATTTATCATATCTCATAGTCGAAATATGCAGCAATAGCTAAAATGATCTGTATAGATTTAAGCATCGCTACTGGTGAAAAAGTCTCATCGTAGTCAACTCATTCAACTTGTCAAAACCCTTTTGCGACTAGTTGAGCTTTATGAATGTAAACATTTACATCTATATCAATCTTTTTCTTATAGATCCATTTAAGCACTCGATAGTTTTAACACCATCAAGTGGATCGAGTAGGTTCCAAACCTGATTGTCACTCATGGAGTATATCTCAGACTTCATGGCTCCAAGGCATTTCTCGAGTGCAGGTCCATCATTGCTTCCTTATAAGTCTTAGGCTCATTATTATTCAACAATAATACGTCATGTCCATACCTTATAGGCAATTGACGTGGCCTTTTAGATCTATGTGGGGCTGATGCCTCATCAACAGGTTCAATAATATTTTATTCATCCTGTAGAGGTTCGATGAGGAGTTGAAACACTTTGGATACTTCTCGAATTTCTTGAGTTGCACCTTTGTCCTATTAACTCCTTTTGAAAGAAACTTTTACGCAAAAGACATCATTTTGGGCAATAAAAACTTTATCATTTTCTCGATTGTAGAAGTAATATCATTTGGTTTCCCTAGGATATCCTATAAAGAAGCATTTATCTGACTTGGGTGTGAGTTTGTCAGGCGTCAAACGTTTAACATAGACATCACATCCCCAAATCTTTAGAAAAGACAAACTAGGACTCTTCCCAGTCCACATCGTATATGGTGTCTTATCTAATGATTTAGATGGTACCCTATTTAAAGTGAAAGCGTCAGTTTCTAGAGCGTAACACCAAAAAGACAATGGCAGATCCGATTGAGTCATCATCGACCGAACTATGTCCAACAAGTTCCGATTATGCCGCTCGGACACCCTATTCCATTGTGGATTACCCGGTGGTGTAAGCTGTGGAACAATTCCACATTGCTTCAAATGATCACCAAATTCATGGCTCAAAAATTCAGCTCCACGATCAGATCGTAAAGATTTGATTATCTTGCCAAGTTGATTTTGTACCTTGAACCTTCCAAAGGATTCCGACTTGCACCTCATTAAATAGATATATCCATATCTACTATAGACATCGTGAAAGTAATAAAGTACTGAAAACCACCTCTAGCTATCATGCTCATTGGTTCACATACATCAGTATGTATGAGTGCCAATAAGTCAAACGCCCTCTCAGCATGACTAGTGAAAGGGAACTTGGTCATATTTTCAAGTAGGCAAGATTCGCATGTTTCAAACGATTCCAAATCAAATAAGTTTAGAATTCCATCATCATGGAGCTTCTTCGTACGTACATTTATCATTTATGTGACCCAAACAACTTGTAAGGATAAGGCCTCGCACAAGGCCTTTCCCTATCAGATTTTTTCCCCAACCGGTCAAGACGAAGGTGGTGAAAGTGGTACCATTATTTGGAAGTACTTTCTTATATTATAATTTTGTAGTTACTAGCTAATAATATACCGTAAATTAGAGAAACAAAATGGCGATAAAAGTTCAATTTGGAGACAGTGCTAGGTCAAATGGCCCTGTATATATATTTAATTTGCATCGGAATAGTTAGTGTATAACCAAATATGAGAATAAATTGGCATAGGAATTAAAACCCCAAGTCCAGATTTACATGCAACTGGTAAACACTAAACATTTCTCCTTTATTTTGACTATGCGTGCGTTGACAGTTTACACACCCATACAACGCAGTTCTCTCCGATGTGTGGGAATTGAAGTGGTAAAAGACGGAGAAAGAAAGAGAGAGGTGATGGGGTTCGGTTAGCGCGTGGGAATCTGATTAGGAAGGAGCTGGCATGGCAAGCCACCTGAGACCTGAACCCATCTTACCATGAGGTCGAGTAATTAAGTAACCAGCAGCCTCTTTTCTTCCTCTTCACCGTCTTGCAACGAGCTTTCACCCTGCTGCCTGCAGCTCAGGCCGAGACCCATGCGTCTGCCTGACTGCCTCTCGCTTAGATTTACCTACCTACATTCGATCGTTAATTTTCAGAACGTGTAGGGTAATGCTCTCATGCAAGTGTAGATCATGCAGGGATCGGAGAGGAAACAAGCTGTTTTTTTTTTGCTTGTTAGGTGAACAAATGCAAAAACTAGTGTATATGCATGCATGCGTGCATGGAGACCCACCGGCAAAAACTAACTGACGCACAGAGGTATTTTTTTAATTATTTAAATATGTTTTAATATTATTTTAAACTTAACCCCTCACAAACTTTATTTACAATTCTGTCCCCCTTTGGTCAACAAGGTCCTCTGCATTTTCTCAGGTTTCTTCTGTAGATATTTTGCAGATTTTGTAAGAATGAGTACAACTTCCGTACTCAATAAGCCACATAGAAAAACTAAATGATTACATGCAATAAGTTCAATGGATGGTTAGGGTTTACCATATCTGGCATATGTGGATGCATTTTTCAGTTAAAGCAGTTTAACTTTAAAACAGTAAAATAATAATAAATAATAACAACAGGGGGTTTCTCAACAATTGTATGGTCAGGTTCAGCTCAACAACTGATGGAGACAAGCTGGGCTGCTAGCTAGTGCATGCAAGCTTCCATTTGCCGCTCTACTTTTGTATGCTTATTGCTAATTTGGCTATGAACAAGCTGTCTGCGCTAGACTTTGGACACCACCCACAAAAACAGCTCTGGACGTAATTTACTCTGGTTTTACCGGTTGGGGATGATTTCTAAACTGTATTAGACATGAGAGACAACTATTATACGACAGACTCTTGCTAAGACTTATACCATGCGACATAGGCAAGAACCTTTTCTTCGAATCCTGCATGTTGAATCGAATCAATATCTTGTCAATACAAGTACTTTGATAATCCAATCAACATTCTTGATCTATCTCTATAAATCTTTATCCCTAAGATATATGCTGTCTCTCCTAGGTCCTTCATAGAAAAACTATTTTTTAATGATATCTTAATAGATTCCAGCATAAGAATATCATTCACAATCAATAATATGCCATCCACATATAAGATTAGAATAACAAGAGTACTCCTACTAACCTTCATGTAAACATAACGTTCTTTGTTTTTGACGAAACCAAACATTTTGATTTCCTCATCAAAACGTATATTCCAACTCCGAGATGCTTGCTTCAACCTATAACGGATTTTTGAAGTTTGCACACTTTACTAGCATTCTTTGGATCGACAAAACCTTCAGGCTATGTCATGTATACATCCTCATCTAGGTTTCCATTAAAGAAAGCTATTTTTACATCCATTTATCATATCTCATAGTCGAAATATGCAGCAATAGCTAAAATGATCTGTATAGATTTAAGCATCGCTACTGGTGAAAAAGTCTCATCGTAGTCAACTCATTCAACTTGTCAAAACCCTTTTGCGACTAGTTGAGCTTTATGAATGTAAACATTTACATCTATATCAATCTTTTTCTTATAGATCCATTTAAGCACTCGATAGTTTTAACACCATCAAGTGGATCGAGTAGGTTCCAAACCTGATTGTCACTCATGGAGTATATCTCAGACTTCATGGCTCCAAGGCATTTCTCAGAGTCTGGGTCCATCATTGCTTCCTTATAAGTCTTAGGCTCATTATTATTCAACAATAATACGTCATGTCCATACCTTATAGGCAATTGACGTGGCCTTTTAGATCTATGTGGGGCTGATGCCTCATCAACAGGTTCAATAATATTTTATTCATCCTGTAGAGGTTCAGTAGGAGTTGAAACACTTTCAGATACTTCTCGAATTTCTTCGAGTTGCACCTTTGTCCTATTAACTCCTTTTGAAAGAAACTTTTTCTGCAAAAAGACATCATTTTGGGCAATAAAAACTTTATCATTTTCTCGATTGTAGAAGTAATATCATTTGGTTTCCCTAGGATATCCTATAAAGAAGCATTTATCTGACTTGGGTGTGAGTTTGTCAGACGTCAAACGTTTAACATAGACATCACATCCCCAAATCTTTAGAAAAGACAAACTAGGACTCTTCCCAGTCCACATCGTATATGGTGTCTTATCTAATGATTTAGATGGTACCCTATTTAAAGTGAAAGCGTCAGTTTCTAGAGCGTAACACCAAAAAGACAATGGCAGATCCGATTGAGTCATCATCGACCGAACTATGTCCAACAAGTTCTGATTATGCCGCTCGGACACCCTATTCCATTGTGGATTACCCGGTGGTGTAAGCTGTGGAACAATTCCACATTGCTTCAAATGATCACCAAATTCATGGCTCAAAAATTCAGCTCCACGATCAGATCGTAAAGATTTGATTATCTTGCCAAGTTGATTTTGTACCTTGAACCTTCCAAAGGATTCCGACTTGCACCTCATTAAATAGATATATCCATATCTACTATAGACATCGTGAAAGTAATAAAGTACTGAAAACCACCTCTAGCTATCATGCTCATTGGTTCACATACATCAGTATGTATGAGTGCCAATAAGTCAAACGCCCTCTCAGCATGACTAGTGAAAGGGAACTTGGTCATCTTTTCAAGTAGGCAAGATTCGCATGTTTCAAACGATTCCAAATCAAATAAGTTTAGAATTCCATCATCATGGAGCTTCTTCGTACATTTATCATTTATGTGACCCAAACAACTTGTAAGGATAAGGCCTCGCACAAGGCCTTTCCCTATCAGATTTTTTCCCCAACCGGTCAAGACGAAGGTGGTGAAAGTGGTACCATTATTTGGAAGTACTTTCTTATATTATAATTTTGTAGTTACTAGCTAATAATATACCGTAAATTAGAGAAACAAAATGGCGATAAAAGTTCAATTTGGAGACAGTGCTAGGTCAAATGGCCCTGTATATATATTTAATTTGCATCGGAATAGTTAGTGTATAACCAAATATGAGAATAAATTGGCATAGGAATTAAAACCCCAAGTCCAGATTTACATGCAACTGGTAAACACTAAACATTTCTCCTTTATTCTGACTATGCGTGCGTTGACAGTTTACACACCCATACAACGCAGTTCTCTCCGATGTGTGGGAATTGAAGTGGTAAAAGACGGAGAAAGAAAGAGAGAGGTGATGGGGTTCGGTTAGCGCGTGGGAATCTGATTAGGAAGGAGCTGGCATGGCAAGCCACCTGAGACCTGAACCCATCTTACCATGAGGTCGAGTAATTAAGTAACCAGCAGCCTCTTTTCTTCCTCTTCACCGTCTTGCAACGAGCTTTCACCTGCTGCAGCTCAAAGCCGAGACCCATGCGCCACTGACTGCCTCTCGCTTAGATTTACCTACCTACATTCGATCGTTAATTTTCAGAACGTGTAGGGTAATGCTCTCATGCAAGTGTAGATCATGCAGGGATAGGAGAGGAAACAAGCTGTTTTTTTTTGCTTGTTAGGTGAACAAATGCAAAAACTAGTGTATATGCATGCATGCGTGCATGGAGACCCACCGGCAAAAACTAACTGACGCACAGAGGTATTTTTTTTTAATTATTTAAATATGTTTTAATATTATTTTAAACTTAACCCCTCACAAACTTTATTTACAATTCTGTCCCCCTTTGGTCAACAAGGTCCTCTGCATTTTCTCAGGTTTCTTCTGTAGATATTTTGCAGATTTTGTAAGAATGAGTACAACTTCCGTACTCAACAAACCATATAGAAAAACTAAATGATTACATGCAATAAGTTCAATGGATGGTTAGGGTTTACCATATCTGGCATATGTGGATGCATTTTTCAGTTAAAGCAGTTTAACTTTAAAACAGTAAAACAATAATAAATAATAACAACAGGGGGTTTCTCAACAATTGTAATTACCAACTTAACATCTCAAAAACTCTACTTATACATCATGTATTGGAATCACCCATGAACACGACTTCATTAACCGGAAGCACGACGTATTTGAATACCATTTGTTATACTATGCAGAGTTGCTCAGCTTTACGCACAAGATACCTCAATCTCATACTATCAAGCCATAAACACGCAACATGTTAGCGTGCAACTAAGCTGAGATAATAAATATTTTTCACCGCTCAACGATTTTTTAGCCTCTACCTGGTAGGTTCTACTCCACGCAGCAGCCATCGGGAGACCACCGACTCATTGTGGAATTCGCACTCCGAGGCTGAAGGGACCATACCGTTTTGTAGATCGAGAGTGTCCTTCAGGCCCACTCCTGTCCCACCCCAATTCCTTCTGCTCTAACACACGAGAGTAGTTAACATCCTGTAGATATTCAAATGGAAGAGCAGTGTACTAAGCCAGGGAGTAACAACCACACTTGTGGTTGAGCGGTTTTCTGTATGTCTCACTTTGGCACAAGGTTCTTGTCCTTACTTGTCTCCAGTGAGGAAATGGACTGACACCAACTCATGGTTGTTCATCCGCTTGATCTCACATTTGACTCACTTTTAACACAAGTCTATTGAGTTGTCCAACTTCCTGGTCTCAACCCTCAACTTTCTTCCAAAACCATTGGCGAACAACCAATACTACTTTTCAGGATTTAAGCATATTTGTGTGACAAAGCTACTTATATAGCTAATATTTTATGTGAACATGTCAAGGTGAATATGGCTTACAAAGGATTTTAACCTTGTCCAGGTGAATATTACCTACAAGTGCTAGGTGGGCATGTATGTGGGGTAATAGGATTTATTTAATTATCATGGCATTCAAAAGTATTATTTCAATAATAAAGTAATTGACACAAATACAATAATAAAAGTAATAATAAATATATGTATTTATAGGCTCAAAATGATGAAGGAATGCGACTTGCCTTCTTGCACAAAATCTTCTAAAAGCTGGTTTTGTCTGGCATCTTCCGGGGCTTGGTCATCGAAGTCGTGACCTAGCGTGAAAAGAAATAAAATAAACCAAATAAAATCCGGCTCAACAAGGAATGAGCTGGGAATAACATGCAAGTAAAAACAAATCGAAAAAGAACACAAAGAAAGGTGGTGTGGGAGGGTAGGAATTTATTTGGTTTTTAAATTGGACTGAACGGAGTGGAGAAATAGATTTTTGGGCTCAAAACGGACGAAATGGATATATAGTGTCGAATTGGGGTTTTGGAGATGAATAGTGTTGGATGATGAATAGTACTAATTTTACTATTCATAGACGAAAATGAGTGATGAACAGTGAAAGGGGTACTACGCATTTGAACAGTGAATGGCTGAATTGAATGAACAGTAATGGGCTCGCAGCCCATTTGGCCAAGCCTTGAAGGCCCGATGCCGGGTAGCCTTGATCTGCGCTCGACCGAAGGCCAGAGCGCGCTCGTCAGTGTGCCCAAGCCAGCGATGGCGGTGATTGCGGCGACGGCTGGCTGCGATGGGAGCGAGTGGTGCGGGGAGCACCACTGAGGTGAGAGGGTTCCATTTTTGGGCTTGGGTAGGGTTGAGGGGGATCGGGCATGGGGTGGCAGCGTAGGTGGCGGCCGGCCGGAGCAGGGGAGCGGTGCGGCGGCACTACGGTGGCGCTCCGGCCAAGGGGAGGGGTGCATGAGCTTCAGTAGGTGGAGAGGAGTTCAGGGGTGGTGGTGTGGGTGCTTGGGGTGGAGTGAGGTGGCTTTGCGGCAGTGGTCGTGAGTGGAGCGGCGGTGGAGCTCGGTGTCGGCGAGCTCCAGTGAGGGAGGGGGTGAGGCAAGGTGGGGGAAATAACCACGATGGCGAGGCGGAGCCACTGCCGGAGTTGGGAGGGAGGGGGTAGGCGGCGGCGAATTTTACTGGGGAGCTTACCTCGGCCGAAGAAGAGGCGGCGAGGAAAGCTCGAAATCGACTGGCATTGGAAGGGGAGGAGGTAGAGGGGAGGTGCAGAGGTTGGAGGTGATGAAGCTAGCGAGCCGGGGTGGCCTTTTATAGGCCGGAGAGAGGCAGTGGCGCTAGTAGGGTGGCGGCAACAGGGAGGCGGTGGGAGCAGCAGTTGGCGACGTGTGTGGATGCGCTCGGTTGAGCGGCGCTGGGGGAGGAGAGGTGGCGCGGCGAAGGCAGTGGAAGGTGCTAGCGGAGGCGTGGTGGCGCGGGAGGTGGCGAGTGATGGTAGCGGAGAAGGAAGCGACGTCGCGCGGGTGACGAAGGGGCGGTGACGACCTGAGGAGGAAGAAAAGAGAGGCGCCCGGGAGAGAAGCCGCTTCCAGATGAAGAAAACAAGATTTCCGAAAAAGGAAAGCGCACTTTGAGCTGGAGTTTCCGAAAAAGGAAAGTTTTCAAATTTCAACCAAAAGATTCCAAAAAATTGAATTTTTTGGATTTTTCAGATGTTTAAGGATGTGTAAACACTTTAACCCTTGTGTTTCGTGAATGACTCTGATGCAATCTGGTGGCATTGTAGTGTGTACTATGGCCTATGATGGTATGTGATTTGCTCATGGGGCAAACAAAAGTGGAAGGAGAAAGGGAATAAAAAGAAAGACACTGAAAAAAGTGTTGAGTATTGGCATGTGGGATGCCATTTAAGTTATCAAATAAAATGGTTGGCCAAATAAAACTTTGGCACGGTTAGAACTACAAGAAGGATGCACTATGTTTTGATCTGTAGAGTGAAGTGTTACATTGCTTCATTTTAAATGCTATCATGCACCAACATATTTATATTTATCATTATAGTGTGTTCTGTTCATATATACCATTATGATTGCATAATTAAATTTATTGTAGAATATATGTATTACAAAGCAATATATTTTCATAGCATCCTCAATAGGAAACCACTTTTGTCAAATGGACCAATTGTGTTGTGATTTACTAAAATAAGGGAACTTTAATCTTCCCTTGTCTATAAGATGTGTTCATGGCTATATAAGCAATCTCCCTACAAAATAGTGAGGTAGGACCAGAGACTAGAGGAAATTGATAGCATTAGCATTGCATCGTTTCTTTTTTGTTTGTAAAATGGAAGATAGAATATTTTGGTTAAGGACCATAAGAAAGATTTGAGGTTAACCTCTCTATTTGTAAGTGTGTAGAATTTTTTAGAGATAACAATATGTCTATGTACCAGTCAAGACTCATGTTTTTATCTTCTTTGCAAAGTACGTAATAAAACAATATATAGAATAGCTTCTGCTTACCCCACCTTAAAAACGACATAAACCATCCACCAACCATTCGTGACACAGGTCTCACGGAGAAAACTGTACAGGTACTACAACAGAGGGAAAAAAAAATCTCGAATCCTGATCGGTAAATACCATATATTACTATTACAAAGGAAGAAGAAAACTATATCAAGCTCTTGTTTTTGGGTACCACACACAAAACCTACTAGAGGCAAATGACAACTTGGTCGCTTTGTCATTCATTGATAATTTTCAAAGAACGAGTGATTCTTGGTGAGTTTCTTCTTGACACTTTGTTATCCCTCTTCAAAACACTTTTTACAATCCTAGATGTCACTTTGACATGCACTTGATTAATTTTCTTTGATTTTGGTGGTTCAACTGCCAGATAAATCTTGCAAATCCACCTCTGAATTAGTATGACATAGCTCATGTACTTATCTAAAAATTGAATTAGTATTCGACACAATGCATTGCTACTATATCTTTTCCACCTGAAATATTATGTCAGAAACTAGTGCATCAATTCAGGCATGTAGAAAATTAGAGCATAAACTATGTTATGATATTTGTCTTTGAAATATGGCATATAATAAAAATATCTATAATCCCTTCTGAAAACATTGCACACTAACTGTTTATGGAAAGTCGCATAAAATGGAAATACTCGATTAGAAAATCCCGAGCTATGCTAGATCAACGAATTCAGGGAAGGAATATATTTTATTCCACGTATTTGAATAGCACAAGGGTATGTGTATGTGGTGCCATTTTCCACTAAAATATATCCAAGATAGACCAAGATAATACAATTTCTTGATTGCAGCAACATATCAATGTTAACTTGATTAGAAACAATTAAGCACTTAAATATGCCCTAAAAAAGCACTTAAATAATGTAGATTACATAGAATAATTGATTGACTAGATGCCAATTCTTTCTCTTCCTAATCATTGATTGAAGACCGCAAGGATTAAAGCCCCTATTTATTATTTAATAGATAAAGGATCATATGTCTTCGTGGTCGTAACCCCTAAGGCTAACGACCTCACTGGTCGTGAGGATTCCAGATGTTACACAATATCTATCCTGGTCGGAGAAGGTTCCCAACCTTGTCTCCGATCAGTCAAAATCTCACAAAGCCTTGAACTGGTATATGGATCTAGCGCCAGATATATCCTCTACCGTGTGAAGAATGGAACATGTGCTGTATGATCCATATCACGTGACGATACGTAACTCTAAGACACAGGAATACGATCAAATGACTCACTGACATATAACTGTACAACAGTTGACACATTGTCAAATAACGCCTCTCTCCGACCAGACGCGCTGCTTCTCCAACAGGCGTCTCTCCCAGAGACAACTGCCAACACTTCATCAACTACATAAGGAGGACTGCGAACCGAAGTGGAGAAAGGGCCAGAACATCAAGATAGATTGGGAGACACTCTCATAATAGCATTGTATTCCCGAATTAGTCTTCAGTCTAGGTTACATACACCCATTGTAATAGCCAATTCATAGCAATAAAGAGCAGTCTCATTACTTTCTAGGAGATCGTGCAATTTTCCTCTTTTTCTTCATATATTCATAAGATCGGCTATTTGATCGTCGACAAACCTTCTTAAGAGTTTGTTGGCGTCGGTCTTAACAACGATGCCCCCCTCTTGGTGGATGAGTCATATGTGCCTGTTTCCTCCCCGCACCATGTTGTTGACCTTGTAACTGATTTCAACAGTGTTGTAATGAACAACAAGCTTGAGGAGGAGGTGTTCTGGGATGGAACAACCGATGACATTGAGTCCAACGAAGGCTGGAGTTCAACTGAAAATAAAGGTCTCGCTTCACTTTTCTCCTCTGAGAAAGCTAGGGTTCTTTGAAACGTAATGGGTGAGGTCTCCTTGGTGCTTGCATTCCATGATGTCAGAATGGCTGAAAATGCGGTCTGTACAAATGGGTTGAAGTGCATGAATGGTTTTGCGGATCCGGAGAAAGACCTAATACACAAGACATGTTATTTCCAACTATGGCGGATATGAAGCTTTGGCTCCAAGAATATTTAGTGTGACACCATCGTCCATTTGTAGTGCAACACTCCGATGTCGACAAGAGGTACACCGTGAGGTGCGAAAGGGGGTGTGGATGGAAGGTATAGGGGCATAAAACTAGGAACATGCAATGAAAAATAGTGAATGTGAAGCAGCCTCACACTTGTGGGACCGCACGAGTGTCTGGGGAGCACCTTCAGGCGATCGCTAATTTTATTGAAAGATGTATTATCGGGTAGTGGCTATCGATCCTGATGTGACCGTCACCACCCTCATTGAGGTTATCTTTGGCTTCATTAAGTACTACGTGAAGTACGGAAAAGTATAGAGGGCAAAGTAGAGAGTGGTGTAATTATTGTGGGGGTGATTGGAAGGAGGCTTATAGGTTTCTTCCTTGAATCCTAACCGCTATGCAGGCCAAGAATTCGGGCATAGAGTTTTACCCTTGGCAAGACACCCGAATGGCACCCGGCGGAGCGGTTATGAAACATGTTCTCAGGCGGGTGTACTGGTCATTTGGGCAATGTAAAGAGGCCTTCAAGTATTGCAGACCTCTATTGTCGATTGACGCCACATTCCTTACTGGGAATACTATGGTGCCTTGATGCTCACTGTGGGTATTGATGCGGAGGACCAGCTGATTCTATTATCATTTGCATTGACAGAGGGTGAGAATAATGCAAGCTGGGAATGGTTCATGGATGTAGTTCGTCTACGCCTCGTTGGGCCTAGACGGAAGGTTTGCATTATCTCGGACAGGCACGCAACATTCTGAACGCTGTGAAGAGCAAGCTTGACGGTCACCTGGATTTGCTGCATTGGTGGTGCATGCGTCACTTAGCGGCAAAATTTGTAAGCAATGCAGTAGGGAAGATCTTACAAGAAAGTTCAAGCTGTTGTGTGGATGTTTGGAGGAGAGAGACTTCAATGTCAAGTTGATGGAGTTGAGGAGACTGACAAATGAAAGAGTGAATAAGTGGTTGGAGGAGGTCTTGCAGCACAAGACGAAGTAGGCACAAGCATACGATGAAGGTGGTTGTAGGTATGGTATGATGACAACAAATGTCTCAGAGGTGTTCAACAATGTTCTTAAGGGCATCCGTGCAATGCCAGTTTCAGCTATCTGGGAGTACTCATTTAGGAAGACGAACTCATACTTTATGGATCGGTGGATCCGTGCAATGGATGCATACAATGCTGGCCAGTGTTGGGGTGCGGCCACTGCCAAACACCTTGCTAACGCGGAGGAAGAGTCATGCAACCATTAGGCAGAGGAATACGATCCGACTTTGCATATATATGCTGTGAGGGCAGCTAGGGGCACATCGATAGGAGGTGAGCGTTATGGTGGCCGAAACCATAGAGTGAATCTGAATGCGGGAGATTGCACTTGCATGGTGTCGACTTTGCTACATGTTCCATGCTCTCACATCATCACCGTCTGTCGCGTGCGCAACATAGGTGACCTTTCTAACACCTTCATTGTGGAAGAATTTTTAAAGCTAGCCACGATGAGGACTTGGGAGAGGAGATTCGAGCCTTACCTTGATCCCTTGCACTGGCCACTGTACACTGGGGAGGAATACATTCGGACATAGAAATGGTGAACAAGCGACGTAGTCGAAGGAAGAGGCTTTGCAATGATATGGACCTCTCACAGCAATGCGATAAGGACATGTACAACCTTGGGGACTTCGACGACGCCACGATAACCAACAGGTGCTCACAGTGTCACGAGAATGGACACACAAGGGAAAAGTACATGAGTACAAATTGCCAGCCACGTAGGGTAAGGCTGCGCCGCTCATGTGTCCCCCCTGAGGTAACAACTTTTGTTGATGTGTGAAAATGATTGTAGTCTATTTACAGAATTCATTCCTTGTCATTTTATTGCTTGTGTTCTATATCTTGTATCCTTACAAATCCTTTTTCTGTCATGCAGGATGCCGCAGCACCCCCAGTACGCGTTGCTTCTCATGGAGTACGATGATGACCACCGCGTGAACCGCATAGCTGACGATGGTGAGGTGAGATTATCTTATCTATTATTCGATCATGTTTTCAACTTATTGGTATTTGGGCACTTCACTAATTTATTTTCATATCTCTCTTGTAGGTTCTCCAGCCGCTTTGGTCTCGGACCCACACCCCTCCAGACTGGGATGAGCGGTACGTGCCACACGCCCGCGATGTCGGCCTACTTGCATTTGCGCGGATTGTCATCAATGAGCTTCCCCGTATGGACGGTGCTACCCTAACTGTACTGGTTGACCGATGGAGGCGAGAGACCCATACTTTTCACCTGCCAACAGGCGATACGACCATCACGCTTCAAGATGTCGGTATGATCCTTGGTCTCCCCATAGACAGACTTTCGGTGACTGGGGATATCAATAGCGTGGGTTGGAGAGACCGGGTGGGATACTAGCTAGGAGTGCGACTAGAGGACCCGCCTGTGAACTCAAGGGACAATCGACCATCGGCGGTGTTTGTGTCCTGGCTGCATGCACACTTCAATGTGTGTCCGCCGGACGCGGATGTGGTCACGGTGCAGCGCTTTACATGGGCATGGGCTTGGCATCTTCTAGGCTCTCTCCTTTTCCCAAACGTTACCGGTAATGCCTTCTTCTGGATCTACCTCCCTCTGTTGGCTGATTTCCAAGCTACCGGGACTTACAGTTGGGGTTCTGCCACTCTGGCCTTTCTCTATCAGCACCTGTGCGATGACTGCCGCTCGCGGAGTGCTGACGACAAACTAGGTGGCTGCGCATAGCTCCTACAAGTCTGGATGTGGCAGCGCTTGCCCGTCGGTTGGCCCACCCATTCTGCTTTACAAGTTCGTTTATTTTCATTTATTTTATATGTCTCGTTCTGAAAAAATGGAGACTGAAATTTGTCTTCATGTAGGCATGGCCCGTATAGGACCCTGCATCGCTATCGACAATAGCCTACCTTTGGAGCTCCATCGTGCCACCCACGGGGCGTCTGAGGTCGCGTTATATTGGGTATACAAACGAGCTCGACATCATCACGTAGGTCAGGTACATTTTCAGAAGTTACTTTGCTTAATGCATTCACTTGTTCGAAATAACATGTCATCACTAGTGTCTTATACATATGGTGCAGGTCATGTGGTTGCCCTATGTCCACAACGAGGTTGTCGACATGGAGCTAAACCCGATGTGCGAGCGGGACGATAAGCTGTGGATGACTCTTTCACCGCTGATCTACTTTCACGCGGTGGAGTACCACTTGCCCCATCGTGTGATGTGGCAGTTCGGGAAGATGCAGGACAGTCCACCAATGCAGTTCTCAATCGATCTTAACCTTCATGGGTAAGGATACCTATCACAGTAACTGTGCAGCTTCGGTACCGATTTGCATGCTAACAGTTAGATTGTGCCTCTGGCAGGATGAATCGGAGGCGGAGGTACCGACACACGGCGTGGGCCCATTATCACTGGGCCTATGTGTTGGAGTGGGCCGACCGGTCCAACCGCTCCAGGGACATGCCGCAGATCCATCAGAGGCATCACTTCATCATGTACCTCCGATGGCTCCACAGCGTCGCGCGCCTCCAGCTTGGACCGGCCATGATAGAGGCTGGTATAGGGGAGGGTGACTCGTCCGAGGAGGATATCGTGAGACGAGTACGACAAGTTCACGCAGATGGGCACATAGTCAGAGCAGGGCGCCTACTACGTTAGTACTTTTTATCCCACCACCAATATCCAGTTTCACTGTGTGCCAACTAATTTCCTTTGTTTATCCGTTCACAGGGAAGGCAGCTTGCCCGCATATGCAACGAGGCGGGTGAGGCCCTCATAATACAGGAGGGTTCGGAGGGAGGTTTCCAACGCATCAGGCAGTTTGTTGTTGAGGTATTGCACCCTGCCACTCTTTGATGATGTTGTGATGTACATTAGAGATGCACCTTGTAGACATTGTGAATGAGTCCATTTGATGTAAACCGTGATTTGATTCATGGTATTTATTCTTATCGTATTTGATGATCTGTTTTTTTGCAATGTACTATACAATAGTGTTGTTAATGAAAATTCCCCACATGTTTCTTTTTGGTTGATCCTCGCTATTTGTAATAGATTCTAAAACTCTGGATATTTGTCAGTAGTAGTCGCGATCTGTGTGTCATGATCATGATTCACACCAGCCACCAAGCCAGGTCATACTTATTACTGGGTTATAACTTTACAGTCAGGCTACTGAACTTATGTTGCCACAATTCAGAGATCCCAATTTTTTTCGAGTCTATTCTCAAAGAAAAATAAAAAAGGTCACTGTCTGAGCTTCATGGTTGTTATTGTATTCAAGGCGTGTAGGTGTTGTTTCTGTTGTTTCCCCAGCCGGCCCACCAAGCCCACTCGGCCACTCCCCCCGTGACTCCCTAACCCTAAACGCCCCGTGACTCCCGAGTCCCTCCCTTCCCAGTCCGGGTCGCCGCCGACGCCCGCTCGCCCACTCGCCCCGAGTCCTCATTCCTCCATTCCTCGCCGATCCACTACGCGACGCCTCCGGCTCCGGCGTCCAACGCGCTTGTCGGCCGCTGCCACGCCGCCTTCGAGGAGAACGGCGGCCGCCCGGAGTCGAACCCCTTCGCCGCCGCCGCCGCCCTCCGCCGCCTGCTGAGGAGGCTCCGACTCTCCGAGACTCCCACGCCCAGGTAGCCCTTTCGCCTCCTCTCCTTTATCTTGATTCTTGCATCGAGAATCATCCTACTGGAGAACTTTCTTGCTTTGTTGATACCGCCATTCACCATCTAGCACATAACCAGCTCATTGAGCTATTAGCAGTGTTCAGATCGTATTTGTTGAGGAACTGAGGACCAATTTTTGTTGAGAAACTTGAAGATAAATTTGAACTCGCCGCTCCAAGCCTCGGACTCATCGGACCCGACCGACCGACCCCTAGCACCCTCCTTCTCCTCGCCGTTGGCGATGGCTCCGCAGAGCCAGAGCAGTTCCCTGCAGCGCCTCCACCACGTCGAGAAGGTACCCTCCCAGCCCGCTCTCCCCTCCCCTTTGGGCTGTTGGGTTCGGTTCTTCAATCTTGACGCGGCGACGTGTTTGTTTGTGTGTTTGCAGCGGATAGTGCGGGTGGTGGAGCTGGCGGGGGCCGTCATGGAGGAGCTGGGAAACTCGCAGGGCCCCCATGCCGACGTCGTCGCCGACTACTGCCGCGGGTTCATGCTCGCAATCAAGGTGAACCTCTCCATCCCATCCGCACCACCCTCAGATCTGTGTGCCCCGTGCCCTGGAAAGAAGAAAAGAAAAAAAAAAAAGAGTGGGGCTTTTGGAATATAGGCAGATAGAAATCACATGGAAGAGTCAACACTCGAGAATCCATTGGTTGTGAACTAGAAATTGTGTTTTGGTGTAGCTAGTTAGGCTGATTGTCTGATTGTTTGCTAGAAGCATCTCCGTGGTCTACTATTAGTGAAACACGTGTTAGGAGTTTGATTTCATTTGCTTGCTCATGGATTATCCTCCTTTATCTATGGAGGAATGACATGCTCTGTGTGTTATCTTGCCTCGCGATGTAGAATGCAAGCTAAAATATTTTGTTTCCCCCTTTTTTGTGTGGATATGATAATTTTCCTTTGCGATTGCTAAAGTGCTAGTGTTTTATCTGCAATATTAGCAAATGATATCTCAGTAAGTTTCTTTCGCTGATTTTAGTTTCCACTGAGCACTATTTCATATGCTTTCAGATGCTTGACTATTGTTTCACTTGTCTTTCTATATCGTACTGAAAATTTGGAACCTGTACTAACCAAAACAATTGCTTATATTCCTCTTAATCCTTACCAATATTTTGGATTTTAATGCTTCCCGATTGTGTGTACTGTTCATTTGGTCGGCCACTGCCGTGAAATCAGGAGCCAGGATTTATTGACAACTGAGTTGGTTGTTAAGGGTGTCATGTAAAATTTTGCTGTACCCCATGTTACATTTGTTCCATCAAACTACTATCCAAATGTAAGCTGATTAATCAAATACATTCTTGCGCCTTTCTTGGTATTAAATTTCCATTTAAACTGCAATATATGTGTTATGAATCATGCATGATAAATTCATTGATATTGTGGTTCGAGCAGGAAATTCAAACAACATTGCGTGAGGAGATAAAAAGTGCTTGCGAATATCATCCATTTGAGAAGTGTGACTACAGTGCAAGGATTGCTAACGAGATTTGTTGCAAAAAGCTGGAGTATGTAATTGAGAAGTTGGATGCCATGCAACAGAACATTGAGCAAAGCACTAATGAAGTTTAACAAGCTAGCTAGCTACTTACTGGTGAGTACCAAATCATCATGTGGCTTCCCCATTCGAATTCCTTATATTCCATTCTTACTACAAGCTACAGCATGTGTTCGGTTGTTTAATGAGTACAAATTGCAATATTTTTTCTAGGAGATATGTTGCTAATATGGTGGTACTAGTTCTGCACATGCCATTTGTTTCATACATATCAGAACATTAGGTTATTTCAGACCTTTCCACTGTGTTTCTACTTAGTTGGGTTTGAAGTTCTTCTACCGTGCTGGCAGTCTGGCTGGCACCCTTGTAATGACAGAGTAGTTCTAAGAACCTTATGTATTTGCAAAGGCAGCTAGTACAGTGTCCATCTCTACATGCACTGATCTACATGACTTCCACTCCATTGTAATATACGATGTATTGGTGGATGTCTTTTTTCTTTGCCTCCCAACACTGTTCTGTGTAATCCTTTGCATCCCTATGTCATTGTCAATGCTCTAAATGGGTCAACTATCTTTGAGCTTTAGTGTATTAGATACTTAGATAGGAGTTAGGACAGAGTTGCCAGGCTAGAGACTAAAGTGACAATACATACCTAATAGACCTGTGACCAATTTAGGCTGTGGAGATCAAACTTCTTGCTGTATGTTTTCCTAGGCGCACAAGAGTAAAATATTTGTTTGTTTATCAAATATCCAAGAACCTTTTTTTGCTACTCATCCTTGAAGAATTGAGAAATGGTTTATTCTTAAGTTTATACATGCTGCGTGGATTTCTTTCAGGGTTAGCAGCATCACAGATGTGACCGAGTGGTTTATATGAGAATGTTGAATTGTTGATGAAGCTTTTATTAGCTTGCAAATGGGCAAAGCTTTGTTCAAACTCTGAAAGTGCAATTTATGTTCGTCTTACAGTGTGCATTGACCTAGGAGGTTTCACGCTTATACTTTATCATCGCATGTAACTGCTTCAGTCCTGTAGAAAGGCAGCTGCCTGCTAATGAACACTTGTATGAAGAGGCTCTAATGATGTGGCACTAGAGCCGAATCCTTGAGGCTGATGAATTCGGCGATGAAGAAAAAAAATGTTTTTCTCTTTATAAAGCAATGCATAGATGGGAGGTGCTTCTCCGGTTCTACCCCTTGTAGTATTTCAAGATTTGTGCAGCAACTATTGAACACAGGAGGTAGTCCGCAAATGAACAAGTCTTGCACTAATATGGGATGAAATGAAATAGTGGTAATGCTTTTTAGGCCCTGTCTGAAACGCCGGGATTTCCCCCACTTTCTGCTATAATTAAATCGTTTTTTCCGTTGTTTTCACATATATTGCAGTTTCCTTCACTGTCCATCACCTCCCCCTCCTTCCTCAGCCTCTCATCCCCCTAAACCAAAACCAAAAACCCAAAAATTCCAAGCCCATAGGAGCGCAATCGCCGTTGGTACCCACTAATCGAAGGCCACATCCATGGCTGCTCCTACTGGTACTTACCTGCTGAGCACGCCGATCCAGCTTACCCTAGCCCCGTTCTCGGGGAAGAGTTTGCCGCCGTCGGTGGTCCACGTGGCGCCGACGGCTGTGGTGGCTGCCAAGGGGTACAATGTGCAGATCTTGGTGGACGAGAACGAGGGGGAGGAGTCCATCTTCCGGCGGTTCCGGCGGAAGGTGATGAAGGCCGGCGTGCTCTAGGAAATCAAGCGCCGCCGGCGGTACGAGAGCAATAAGGACGAGGCCGGCCGCCGCAACCGCCGCCGGTAAACGTCGCAACGCTTCACGCTGCTTTTCTTGGTGCTACAGTTAAAGTGAGCTGGTTTATGGGTAGGATAGATTCACGGGTTCGGAGTTCGGACACGCTTGTACGGTTCTTCTGAGGACGCCATTTGTGCCATCTTGCTGCTTGCATTGGTGATTCTTGAAATCTATTTACCCGTCGACAACTGTACGTGCATGTCCTGTTGATGCTAGGAGTTCATGCTAGTGATTTATATTTATGTTGATAATGGATATGACCGGGTTCAGCCAATGTTTGTAGTGATGGCAAGTCGATGCAAGACATAACATGAACTCGTTCCTTGGTGATGGAAATTTACAGAAGGAAGTTAGCAAAGTTGATTTGAGTTTGTTGACTGCCTTGGTTGTAGGCTGGCAGCAGCACTGATGCACAAGTGCACAACTGTTGCTTTGGGTCATTTTATTGCGATGCATCGGCGTTATTTTTGTCGGTGTTGGATCATGGGTGACTGGATGTTGATTGGGCTTGTGTATTGATATCACATTTTGAACCACAAGCTTTAGCATGAATGGAAATTCAGCTCGGATGATCTGTGTAAATCCCACAATCTTCATCTTCCGGACTGTGATTTCTATTCCCAATTATTTCGTTGCGATAAGCAAACTTCAAGGACATGCCGATTCTCTTTTATTAAATTAAATTATTGCGATAAGCAAACTTCAAGGACATGCCGATTCTCTTTTATTAAATTAAATTGTGTGCGTAAAAAATGCTGCAGGAGCATGATGGAGCAGCGTAGGTTCCCAGAAGAAGATGCGAACGCAGAGGCTGCGAGAAGGTCTCGCGATGAGGACAACGACAACCGGAAGATTGACGGTATTCTGTGAATGAAACAATGGAATTCATAACCATCCAGATACACAGCTTCGCCGATTTGAGTTCTTTCTGTGCCTGCATGGCACAAACTATATGAGTTATCTGCCTTCCTTTCCGCTTCAATTGTACGATGTAAATGTACTAAATCTTAGCTAATGCAACATCATCACCCCTTTCATTTACCTGTGAACCGTGTTTTACTTCCCTTTCAAGTTTGCGTCACATTTTGCAAATGTTACGCCTATAATAATCAACAAAAAAATGCTATACATCATGTGCATGTTTGTTTGTTTTTGCAAAGCATTTGAATTTCTTAAGTTGCGATTTCCTTCTAGATTCATCAATTCCAGTAGGGGTTTGCCGAATTAGAGTTAGGGTTCACAGGGATGGGGGTGTAGAGGAAGGGAGGGGGCGGGGGGGGCAGCGGGCGATGATCATTAGGAGGTGGTGGGCGGCGGTAGCCGTCGGAGACAGGAAAGAAACGCGGGGCTGGGAAGATGGAGGCCGGTGGCGGGCGAGGAGGAGGCGCGGGAGGGCCTCACATGCTGGGTGGCGACGAGGACACGAACCGGATTTGCAGGAGTTGTAGGGAGAGTGGACTATCTGATCCAACTGTCCAAAAAATGAAAGATTTTGTGGGATGAAATCACTCAAATTTTTTAGTGATGTATAGATAGACCCAATGATAAAATGTTTCGAGCTGATGAGTAAATGTGCAACCCATGGATCCCCCCACTGGAAAGTGAAAAATATGCAGGTTTTTGCATGGCATAGGTTGCAAACTGCAGGCTCAATCTTTTGATGCATCACCTATTATATTGCAAGTTTCTACAGGGATGCTTCTATCTATATATTATTTCCTAGTATTTTCAACAGAAGATTGTTGAATTGATCCAAGCATATTAAATCAAGAAAAATTTTACGCTATATTCTACTAGTAGTATATGGTGGTAGTATAAATGAAATATGATTATTGATTTGTTAAAGGCATAATAGACTTTTATTTGTATTTATAATTTTTCATGAGGGTATTATGGACTTTTTCCACTAGAGTTCAAAATATTAATTTTGTGTCATGTAATCCAAACATGGGTAATTAAAATTCTACCTCTCTTGTGATTCTACTACTCATACTATCTGGTGTAGTATAATTAAATCGTAACTATGAACAACTCGTATTAAATTGTGTGTACCATAAAAGAGCTCTGAATCAAATGATTAGATATGTTGTCTTGGATTAGCTCCTTAACACCCGGTCCCAATGTAACCGTGGAGACGGAGCACAACCACAGACATGTCGCAACGGCGCAACGCCCTCAACCAACCAACCTACCTGGCTAAATCCGGCACTCCATTGCTGCCTTTTTAAAGCGCCACCACCTTGATCTCCCCCTCGTCCTCCTGCCTCGCCGAACTCCAGCAAAGGGTAACGTGCGTACGTATACGTGCCGATCGACATCTGCGCAGCTGGGTATGGTCATGGCGTCCACGCGCATGTGGCTGCTCGCCGCGGTGCTCGCGTGCATTCTGCTCGTCAAGTCGGTCGACGCCGACGGCGCGCCCGGCCCGGTCGGCGGCGCTGGCGTCTTCGGGTGCAACCCGCTCACCGACAAGACGTGCCGGCCGGGAGACCCCCGCTCGCCGGAGAACCAGGAGGAGGAGGGGGGCTTCGGCGTGAGGATACCGTCCATGCCGGGCAGCGGCGGCGCCATCGGCGGCGGCGACGGCGACGACGACGACGAGCTGCCGTCGTTCGACACCCACCTCACCATTCTTGGCCACTGAAGGAAACGAAGGACGAAGCCTAAGTAAGTGCAGGGTTGG
This sequence comes from Hsuehochloa calcarea, assembly GCA_036346395.1. Classification (NCBI taxonomy): domain Eukaryota; kingdom Viridiplantae; phylum Streptophyta; class Magnoliopsida; order Poales; family Poaceae; genus Hsuehochloa; species Hsuehochloa calcarea. Next base: position 8,911,634 of record CM070596.1, on the reverse strand, counting down.
TTGTGTCTTCCCGGCGGTCTAAAGTCTAAACTGGCTGTGTTCTTGCATTCGCATTGCTTGTTGCTGAAAAAAAAAAGACAAGAAATGAGGGTGTCATGATGAAGTGTTGCGATTCTCCCCACTGATAACTCCAATTGCTGTTGTTAATATATCGTCATTGTTCAGGAACGAGGTTATCAATTCTAATCGATTTGACATTTTGACGTGTTCTTCTTCTCCTTCCTTTGTGCGTTTTGTGTTTGTGCGTTTATATATATATAACTTGTTACTCGGACTTGATTACGAAGCTATACGCGCGTAAGTGCCTTCTGAATCCAGCGGGAGTGTGCGACTTTTTCCAGAACATACAGACCTTGATCTAGCTACATTTTTAGAAAGCAAAGTTCAGAGTTAAAGGCTGAATCAGCATTACTGGTATAGTGCACGACATATGAAAAACAAGCAGCTGTGCTCATCTCAATCACTCAATGCGAATGCCCTCATAATCCCAAAATATGAGAGTACCTGCTAAAGACTACAAGAAAATTAGGCCGGGTGCCCCGTAGGGCCACCTAGGCTCGGATGCCACCGTAGAGGTTAGATGGGTGCTTGGAGGGTGTCAGAGAGGCTTGCAGAAGCTACGGTGGTTTGGGAGAGAGAAGGTGGTCCATAGAGAGAGGGAGAGGGGAAAAGGCGGTGCACTTTGCCGCCTTGTCCAGATTGCTCGTGGTGGCCGCATGAAAGCAACCAAGAGGCGGCAACCAGGAACACGACGTCGATGACGACCAGACCCAGACGCCGATGAGTGGATCCCGACAGCGGCAGCGCTGGTGTCACACCAGGGCGGTGGTAGTGACTGGATCTAAACTCCAACGAGTGGATCTGGTTGGATCCTAGCGGTGGCGGCGCTATTGTTGGCCCTGATATGGAGCGGTTGCACCGAGACCAAGCAATAGAGAAGGGATCCTAGGCGAGGCAAGAGCGACACGGATCCGGAGCAGATGAGGTTGATGACGAGCTCACGCGACATAGGCTCACATTTTAATGATATTTTTAATTTTTTTTAATAAACTTTTGATCCTAAGTCTCTGTACCACCACCCCTGGGTGCTGCCGTGCTGCTGGTGTTTTTTTTACATCGGCCAGTTCGTTTCAGGTCACTTCGATCTCTCTTTGCATTGCATGCATCCTGTCAAGAGCCATACCACGTCGCAACTTTTATCTTGGGTATTATTTTTCATCTTCTTAATTACTCAGAGTTTTTTGTTATTCAATACTTGATTACGAAGCTATATGCGCGTACGTGCCTTCTGAATCCAGTGGGAGTGTGGGACTTTTTTCAGAACATACAGACCTTAATCTAGCTACCTTTTTTAGAAAGCAAAGTTCAGAGTAAGGCTGAATCAGCATTACTGGTATAGTGCGTGACATATGAAAAACAAGCAGCTGTGCTCATTTCAATCACACAATGCGAATGCCCTGATAGTCCCAAAAGATGATGGTATCCGCTAAAGACTAAAAGAAAACTACGACAGAAAGGTACAATAAGTATGCAGATACATGAGGGCATGTACAATGTGGTGCCCCGGCTGATACCACTGTGGAGGTTAGATGGGTGCTTTGAGGGTGTCAGATATGCTTACAGTAGATGCGGTGGTCTAGGGGAGAGAAGGTGGTCCATAGAGAGAGGGAGAGAGAGAAAGGAAGTGCACCTTGTCCAGATTGCTCGTGGTGGCTGCATGAGGGCAACCGAGAGACGGCGGCCAGACGCCTTCGGCGAACGGGAAGACGACGTTGATGACGACTAGACCCGGACGCCGATGAGTGGATCCTAGCACCGGCGGCACTGGTGTCACGCCAGGACGGTGGTAGCGACTGGATCTGGATTCTGGTGAGTGGATCTGGTAGGATCCTAGAGGTGGTGGCGTTGTCGTCGACCTCGATCTGGAGCGGTTGCGCCGAGACCGAGCAGTGGTGACTGGATCCCGGGTGAGGAAATAGCAGCAGTGGATGGATCCAGAGGAGACGAGGTCGATGACAAGCTCATGTGATGCATGCTCAAGGCGGTGCGACTAGATTTGGGGGCGTCGGTCTATCTAGGAGGAGAGAGAGTGGGGGAGGAAAATGAGGGAGAGCTAGAGAGGGTTGATGTGGCCATGTGGGGTAGGGTGTGGATAAGATGGGTAGCATGGTTGACATGTGGGGACGAGGCTATAGATGTAGTATATTTTTTTGTTTCTAGGGTTCATTGCGTAAAATTTTGGACTAAAATAATAAATAGAAATAAAACAGGGGTTGAAATAGAAAAACTAAAGGGTTGAAATGCAAATTTATTTGTGGGTCTATTTAAAGCTACCATGTATTGTGTGGATAGGAGTTTAGGTGGTGTATTGAGAGGTTTGTGCCTACGTGGAGAATGAGACCACCATTTGATGCTGCCATGCATTGTACATGTTGAATGTTTGAGGGCTTTTGGGAATTTCTCAATTAGAGAAAAGCATAAATGGAAAAGGAAAGGGAAAAGGTGGGTGGACCCACCTATCGGTGGGATAGAGGGTTGATAAGGCTGTAGTCTTATCTCTAGCGATATCCAGCCTTGCACACGATGGGTTTCCCCTTCTTTTCGCTGGTGCTTGGGGCGGTTGCAGCTGTAGCGAGAGAATTGGGCAGAGGCAGCGCTGGAGGCGTGGGTGGTCCGACACCTTGGGCGTTGGCTGTTCGTTGTAGCTATGTTGCCCGGTGGACTTCCTCCTCTGAAAAAAGCAGCAACTCTTTGGCTCTTTTCTCACCGGAAGAAAAGCAACGAGTCTTCACTACTACAAAACATGCCATAGAAGACGCCTCATCACAGACGGTTCTTTGAAACCGTCTGTGATAAAATAATCACAGACGGTTCCAAGACGAACCGTCTTTGATATTAACTATCACAGACGATTTTGTATAACCGTCTGTGATAGTGAGAGTATGGTTAGAACCGTCTGCGATACATCTCCAGGATATTATTTTGGACTTCCTCGTTCAGGCAGTCTTGTGAGCTTCGACGCCTCTCTTTTTCTCTGGACTTCCTTGTTCAGGCAGTCTGGTGAGTTTGGACCTCTCTTTTTCATGTCAAATAATTTCTTAAACCTCACTGATGCTTTCCCCTCTGTTAATGAAGCTTCGATCGCAGAGGATCTTCTGATTCAACCTTCTTCCCCATTTTCGGCCGCCACAACCATTTTCTAGCTAGCGGCTGACTCGGTGAGTTCCCTGATGATTCCTTCGGTCTCTACCATCCTCAGGATGCTTCAAAGCTAATGTGCACCCTCTTGTAGCATTTCCATCGTCGTAGCACGCTGTCAATGGGAGCCTCCTTCGCGCCGTCGTTGCTCAAAGTTGTTAAGCTGCTCTAGTCATCCTCTAGTGTCTCCAAAGCCTCAGGTGAGCTCCTAGTAGTTCATTGAAGCTTTAGCATGCGTTAGATTAGAGGATTAGCTATCATAGCTTAGGTTTCAAGTTAGCCGATAATGGCGCCACCCCGGGCAACCATGCCGCCGCTGCTCCTGTGACCTTTGGTCCTGCTACTAGCGACAACATCACAATAGCATCCTGAACCATGCCGCCGCTGCTCCGGTGACCGCCTGTCATCACAGACGTATAAATTCAGACGGTTCAAAAACCGTCTATGATGACGGTTCCGAATCGTCTGTGATGACCTTTTTTTTGTAGTAGTGCTTCCAATTTTGAGTGCTTCTTTCTCGATTCCGATTTGTGTTTTGGACTTGGTCCTTTGGAGCTTCGGAGCTACCGTGCTTATCTCGGTGACGTAGGTATTGAGGCCAAAAACCTCCTGATCCCTGCGCATTCCGTCGGATTTCCCCTGCGCCCTTGTTCATCTGTTGGAGGGTTTGGGGGATCTGTTTTGTGCACCGGTTGAGGTTGATTCTGGTGGGCTCTCTGGATTGATTTTGAGGAATAATAAGGATTTGGTTCTGGTGCTCGGTGGTGAGGTGCACTCGGCCAATACATCCTTGTGGTTTTGTGTGGCATACTCCTGAACCTCAACTACGTTCTTTGGTGTGTCCCGAAGGGCGAAGATCGGCATTGTATCTCCGTCAACCTTGTCTATATTACGTGGTACAACGAGGCTCTTGGTTTTCTGAGACAACATCTTTCGACGTGCCTTGCCTGGTTTCATCTCGGTGGTTTTGAATACCATCGTCTTAGTGAGTATTTCGGTAATTCTATTCTTGAGTATTACTTTGCATACATATATATATACACATACACATATACATATATATGGGAACACATCTAGTGCTAATGGTTAATTCAGTGCTAAGGTGCTAATACCAATCTTGACCGTTGGATCTGGATCTTAACCGTTGGAGGTGGGAGTATGCATGGTGTTTAATGAAGATGCATTAATGAAGGTGCATTGAAGGTGGGAGCATGCAAAGTGATTAAATGGTTTAGAGGTGGGAGCCCGCATTAATCTTGGTTGTTCAATCCAGATCCAACGGTCAAGATTGGTATTAGCACTTTAGCACTGAATTACCCATTAGCAATAGATACGTTCCCTATATATATTGTATTGGTTCAAATTTTGGAATTGATTTGATGCTAGTATTGGGAGATATTGCACTGTAATGTTGTTGGTTCGGTTGAATGCTCTACGATGATAATAGTCTTGTATTGAAATTGTTTTGATAATCGGTTTTGAACTTGAGCTCTAATTGGAATGCTTACCACTGGTAATTGATCTTTAACATTTAGTTTGTTACTTTCGGTTGGTTAATTGGTTGAACCTCCAGGTTCAGTGATCCTTAGTAATTCATAATACATGCTATTCTGTCAATCAATTGGGCTTATTTCTGATTTTGTTAAACTGTGATCTTTTATACTATCAGTAGATCAAGTTTTGTAGGCTGACTGGAGTGTTGTTTTTGGTGATCAATTTGTTTTGATCTCCTGTTGGTCGAAAGCATTATCTGTTGTCTTTTGTTTAAAGATCCTGTTGGTAGATTAATAAAGCACTATTTTAGAGATCAAAGTTTGAATTAATATTGTCAAATTCAATTAATGAAGAGTATAGAGTAAAGTATTGAGAAAGGCTAAGATTGAATCTTATGCAACTCTACATCTGAGAGCTGTATCAAAATATTTAATCTTAGCTTTATGCTGGTATCATTTGTTCACATGATGTATGTGTTGAGCATATTATTCGTTTTAGATAACTTGGAGAAATTACATGTGTATATGATAATTTGGTCATTTAAATATTCTTGGAATTATGCTTTAATGTCACTTAATTATACTGAAATTAATTCTGATTGTTTATTAAAACCGTAATTTTTTTAACAACAGTACATCCGTTGACGGAGTACGCTCCATCTGAAAGTCAGCCCTATGCAGGCAGCGTGCATGGTCGCATGGAGAGCTCACGAACAATACTAGTGTCGCTGCTAGCTACTTGTAGGAATGTAGGGTGCTGGCTGTTGTACTTGCGCATGCAAAGTGCAGGAATGCACATGGAATAATTCCGTATCTTCGTGGTTAGTGAAAGCTATATATACCATTTTTTTTAAGTCCAGAAGATGGGTGCGAGTGAATACTACTCGGTCATAATCCCCGTGCGTGCGTACAAGAGCGCGCGCGAGAGCAAGCAAACAGGGGGTGGCAGCTCCGAATGCTCCGTAAAAAAGCAAGAGCATTTGAGTAAAATTGCAGTTTGACGTGCGCGGTGGTGAAAAAGGATGTTGGCGGCAGCGGCGGACCATCATCAAAATTTAGAAGTGCTAATGGAACTTACTCATTTTTTGTTACAACTTAATGAATATCGAGTTGCCAGTTAGTTGTAGCGCGGCTAGGTTAGAGATGCTAGGGGGTTATATCGTGAGCCAACCGTCGGTAGGGGATGCCAGCCCCGGCTGCTCCCTGGGTCCCCTGGTTGGCAAAGAGCACAACATTGATATTTACTGCACGGTTTAGGATCATGTCTGCTGGTATATCTCACCCTTTTTAGGATATTGTTGCAACACACGGACTACTAGTCTTTACTGAAATACTACTTAAAAAAATCTAGTGGTGGTAGTTGTTCCCCTACCTCCTCCCCCCGCCAGGGGCTGCCATCTGCCACTATTACAGAAAAGCTCATCACAGACGGTTCGTAATAGTCATCACATACGGTTTTGAACCGTCTAAAATTTTATGTATGTGATAACAGGCGGTTATCACAGACGATTCCAACCACGAAGAACCGTCTGTGATAATGGTACTCAACAGGTCTGTGATGGGGTGTCTAGTATAGCATGTTTTGTAGTAGTGTGCGCCCATCCTCTCGGCACGCTGCTGCTGTGCTTGCCACCTCATGATCCGTCGTCGGTATGTGCCTGTGTGTGGACCGAGTCTTGCGAGGTAATTCCATTATGCATCATCGATCCTTGGAGAAGGAAGGGTGTAAAGACGGTGTGTTTCAGCGTGTTGGATTTTTATGCGACCTTCAATATTTATTGTAGTTATTGTCTGTTTTAATTCAATGTGGAATTATTCATATTATTGATGTATGTGATAGGGAATAAGTTGATACAGAATTTAACTCGAAGAATTAATACTTGATGTGCTGAGGACGATGTGCTGGAATATGATAGACATATTTGTTGAAACTAGTCTACTAGAATTTAATATGCATGTGTATTATTAATCTGGATACAACACATAACGGAATAGTTAGGTTTATTTTGCAGGATCGGCTCTGCAGGCTGTTGACCCACATGATCAGATTAGAATTGATCTCGTAAACAATCTGATAGGGGCGCATGACTCACACATGTGTGTGCTAGGGACTAATATATATTTTAGACTCATAAAACTGGCATACCTGATCGTGATCGATGACATAGTTCAGGAGTCTCGTGATGTACCGGAAACAGGGGAATCACTTTGTAACACTTGAAAATGGAGTCTATAAATAGGTCCATACCCTCTAGTCTCATAATGTAATTGTAAGCAGCACCACGAAAAAGTTAGAGGGATAGAAAGTAGACCGAAAAGCATCCACAAAAATTAATTTAGGGTTTGCTAAAAACCCAACACAGCTACCAGAAGTTTCTTCTCATCGAAGATTGATCCGTCATCAGATAGCCTTCACAAAGCCTTCCAGGTAAGCATGTTAATTGAATAACCACTGGAATTGCTATAATACATATTGATTTATATGGTTTTCCCTTGGTACCTGGTGGTCTCTGAATCTATTAATTGTCAGTGCTCTGCTGATTGAGCTCACCTACATTTGTCTCTAAATTACTCTTGGCAAAGGCTGAAAACATGTGCTGATTGAACTCATCGAAGTGAGGACGAAGGAACACAGAGAAACCCTGGAGGTCCGTTACAATGTAAATCTGAACGAAATCATCGACTAGAGCCAACTAGATTTTTCTGGCTATCAATATTGAGTACAATTTAGTATTGCATGCACATTTTGCAACTAGGGGGAGAAGGTTCAGGGAAGGCTGAAGCCATGTCGTCGATCGCCTTTGTGGCTTCATGGAAGTGTTTTGTGTTAAGTCTCCCAGCCAATTTGTACCGCCAATTGTTTTCAGTTTTGTATATTTCTGTCGATGTTTCTAAACTTCGACCGTGTTTTGCAGACAGAATGAGTTGAGGGAAAGCTAAAATGTTGTTTTACTGCCAATGTAGTTCTTCTTTAATCACCACATGTGCAATGGTAGCAACCCAAATCCACATGGTCATTTTCTGTTTATATTCTGTACTGAAAGGATTTTGTGACAGAATTCGGGAGGATTTTGTGACAGAGGATTCGGGGGGTGATGGGGAACGATTCAAAGCAACAATAATAAGGTTATTTCTTGATTCTCCCAACTGATTTTATGACCATCTGGACATATGCTATTCATCATATCGCCATTTTGTTGTGAAATTTCATTGCTGGTAAGGCCCATAAGTTCCAGAATAAAATGAAGAATAAAACAAAGGGAGTGACTCCCAGGCCCTAGATCTGGTTTTGTGATCCTAAATCAACTACAAGTTCGAAGTGGATATGCTTTGATGTCTGGGTTCTGACTTGAACACTCACAAACTTACAGTAACTGAAGAAGACTTCCAGAGTTCCTATAGTCTCGTTCACCAATTCCCAATTTCCCAGTGTCAACATTTTATTTTTAAGGTTACCTATGACCCATGATCTTTTAGAGTTATTGGCTCATTTGACATTTTTAGAACAGAATAACAAATCTAGCTCTCTCGCATCCGAAATGAAAAAAAAAGCAACACTACCGCGCTCCCATGCGCAATACCCCTCTTACCGCGCTCCTCGTGTACGGCAACCACCTTCCACGATCCCAGTGTATGGTAGGTCACCTGCTGCGCTCTCAATCTGCGGCAAGAACGTGCTTGCCCGCAGTGCCGATATTCAAAATTTCATCCTCAGTAAAATTTTGAATTAAGCTATCATTATCTACAATTGAAATCCCCCCACCTTCCAGAAATTATCCTCAAGAGTAACATTCAGACCATGAGACTAAAAATAAGATTTTTCTTTCTTCTACCATTAGCACAGCTGTGAAAGAATCTAGTATTAGAGTCACCTTGGGTAATCCACTTTATACTTCCCCTCTGTTGCCAATATTTCTCCTCTAAATAATATAATTCTTTCAACTTATTTTCAGGCTCTATACCTTTCAATCCACTCATCACTACTCAAACCAATATTTTCTACCTTTAAATCCAAATTCTTAATGTGGTCTAACAAGGCCTTTTTCTCTTTACTATTGTGGCCATTAACATTAGCACCCCAACCTCTTAAAAATGGTCTCAATATAGCAATTCTCCCATTCCACCTATCTATGGAATAAACTTGATCAGGTAATTTGTTACTAAATTCATTCCATTTCTTGGTGACCATCTCTTTGAAATCTTTATGGCAAAACCAACTCTTCTCAAAATGAAACCTACCAGTTCTAGTGACCTCTTTATCCCCTAAATCCAACACTATAGTACAATGATCAGACCCCATTCTTGTCAAACTGAAAGCATGACAAAGAGGAAATTTAACTTCCCAATCAGAAGAAACCAAGATTCTGTCCAGATCAACCATGATAGGACTAATTTTTTTTTATTAGTCCAAGTGTACTTAGGACCACCCCTCTTGATCTCTCTCAACCTATTAGTAGCAATGAAAGCATCGAACTTATCTATCAAAGTAAAATTCACACAAGAAGAGCTCTTGTCCTTTATCTTTCTAATCAAATTGAAATCCCCACCTAAAATCACTGGGAGTAGTGAACCAACACATTTATTATGTAATTCCTCCAGGAAATCTTGAGCCCTTTGATGTTGAGCTGGACCATAAACAATAACTAGCTCCCAACGAAAATTGTTCGTCTTGTGTCTTACAATCATGCTCACAAAAAACCTCCCTTAGTCTCTACCTTCAATTTCCAAAAAGTCCTGCCTCACCTCCAAAAGGATACGCCAGAATGTCCTTGAGCAAGACTCCAATGCCACCCAAAATCAGCACCCCCTAACAAAGTTTTTAGATCTTTATCAGAAAAATCTTTTTTGATAGTCTCCTGTATCCCAACAGCCTCAAACTTCTCCTTAGCGATTAACTCTTTAAGCTGTACTTTTCTTGAAGGTTTACCCAATCCTTTAATGTTCTAGAAGAGAATTTTCATGTATTACTTTTCCTATAAAAATTATTATAATGTTTCATTTTTTCTTTTGCCCTTTTTATTCAATCTAAACCTCACTACACCCCTTCATCCCCTCTGTCCACCTCCTCGTCTACTCTAGCTTTTTCATATTCAGATTTTAACTTAACTTCAACCTCTGCTTTAGCCACTGCAGCTTTGACCAACTCTTTAGCCTTCATGGCAGTAATCACGTCTTTTGCACACATAGACTGAGAACCTGAATAACTACTCAATACGTGAGTTTAGAATCCACTGTGGAAATTCTACTACGGTGAGGTCGGACACTGGAAGATTTATTGCCCTATGCTAGGTGACAACAGAGGGTTTTAGGAAGCATACGATGATATCCTTATGACTGTGTGCTACAAACAATAAGAAGTTAGTACTCGGGGCTAACGATCAACTTCTACTTATTATAATAAGCTTTTTATAGGTTTAGCTTGGTGGTTTGGGTTTAGCTATAGTGCTGTGACACCTACTAAAACTTGTGCTTGACCATAAAAAGGGTTCCTAATATGTCTGGTTCAATTGTCTGCTTGGTTAACAACTTTTAATTTGCGGGAAGGGGTCGTAAGTAATTAGTATCTTTTGTATATGTAGTAAGTATATACTTATATATGTGCACTCGAAGTATGTATTTATATGTATTTAAATGGACTAGACATGTTTGCAGGAAGGGTTCCTAATATGTTCAGTTTAACACCGACGTGGTGCCATGAAGCATCACACAACACCCTTACTGGTGGAGGCGCGCGAGCGAATCAATCGGGAGTCGGGTTCAGAGATTCGACACGACATAAAAGCGAGCACTGCGGCAAGGGGGTACAACAATGACGGGGTGATAGATGTGCAGAGGAGAAAGTGTCTCTTACCTAGAGTAGTTATGTGGTACTAAACTTCCTACATTCCAAGTCGCATGAAATCATGAAACTCTAATTTTCGAAACCTTTCGTCCTAATTTTTGAGATCTAAACCCTTAATTTGTGACACAATTTCAAAGCATATAAAATTCTGTAAAAATTACACAAACAAGTCCACTGTGTAAGGAACCTGAAAAAAATCATAATGTTTGGACCTCATTTTCTATATTAGAAAATTCCTACAAATAGTATACTTAAATGAATTTTTGAGAAAAAAAATCAGAATAGATAAATTTTTGAAAAAAATTACACAAGCAAGTACACTTTGTTGGGAAGCTCCACAAAAAAATTCATAATTTTTTGAGTTCATTTTCTATATTTAGAAATTCCTCCAAAAATATACTTACATGGATTTTCGAAAAAATCGCTACAGTAGTTGTTTGGGGGTGGGGGGTGTGACAAGCTAGGTGTCATGCAGACGTGAGCAGAGGCGGGGGGGGGGCAGAAATAGAATTTCGGGGGGTAGAGGGCTACATTTAGAATTGTGGTGTTCCGAGGGCAATAGTGCCCAAAATTCAGTTTTTTATATATTATGAAGTAGCTCCTTAAAACTTCATATAATCTATATTCCATAGGTACAAGGATATCACAGATGTGTAGATGCATTCATGGCTTTGTATTAATGGTAGCGTACATGACATGTTTGTGGGCGTGAGTAATTATAATCAGGGATGGAAACAGATTGAATACGAATAGAATAATATCGAATATGAATATGAATTTTTTTTTTAAACGAAAACGAAAACGAATTCGAACATTCTCGAATACGAATACGAATTATAATCAAATATGTACTCAATTCGATCGAATGTGAATATCCTATAACTTTTGCAGCAAATATCGGTAGAACAAATTTATGTAACATGACTACACATCTACAACCTACTGTCTATATGACTCGTAGCAACACCCAACAATCACATATTCGACATTGAATCAAAACCCCGTCAAAACAGAAACACTCTGAAAAAAAGAATAGTGGAAGGTAAGATCCCCGAAACGAGGAACGAGTGGAGGAACCGCCTGTAAATAGATACCCTTGTATTCGTATTCGTATATAGGAAAAACGGATAGTATTCGTATTCGTTTTTCGAATACTATCCGGTTTTTTTTTGGATACGAATAACACCGAATACGAATACTATCTGTTTTTTCCGGATAGTATTTGCTTATCAAGAAAAAAAAGAAGAAGAAGAAGAAGAAGAAGAAGGAGGAAAAACACAACAACGCGAGATGCATTAGTGGGCTAGAAAATGGCCCATGGTGTCATTGTCCATGGAGTGCTCCGGCAGGGGCATACATCGGAAGTGGGCGGGATGACCATCAGTAAGTCGTAGGTAGGCAGGCGCCAGCCCAAACCAACCCACGGCCGCTGCGAAAACGGCACGATCCCCTCGCCTCCAACGGCTGGCTGGCTACCGTTTCGCTACTTCCAACGCAGGCAGCGGCGCACGCAGGCGCGGCCTCCCTCGACAAGACGACAACCGCCTCGTCGAGAAAAAGCAAGCGCCCCACGAAATCCACCAAAGAAACGTCGCGAGCAAACCAACGCTGTCCCGGCACCAATCCTGGGAGCATTTCGATCTTGTTTTGTTGTTGGATAGTACAAACCGAGAGGATCCTTCGCGCTGCATCCCCCGATCGGTTCTTGGAGCAGGCCAAGAAGACGCCTTTAAACCGGTTCCGCGGATCCTAGGAGCACTTCTTGGTCGATCAATAGGTAGGGGTTGGAGGAGGAGGAGGTTGCTGTTTCCAAGATTCTTGCGGGGATTTGGTTGCTGATTCGAGCCAAGAATTCAATTTTGGGGGGCTCTTCAAAGGCTTGGTTTGTGCGCGTGGCCAACAACAGTTCTTGGTTTCTTGGGTTCCCTTCCCCTCCGTGCTGTGCGATGCCGGCCAGCATCCGCTCGGCGTCCCCCGGGGCTGGCGACATTGACCTCGCTCTCGAGGATATCCTCCGCACCGACGCGGACTGTGTCGGCGCGATCACCTGCGGCCGCAGCAGTTTCTCCTACCACCGCCTTCCGGAGCCGCGCCTCCGCCTCACCATCCGCAAGCTCGACACCTCCTACTTCGGTATTACCGAATGCCCATTGCGTTTTCCCCCTGAATTGTTTGGTCGGTTGCCTTTAGATTCCTGATGCGACGTAGGATTGCGAATTTGTGATAAGCCGTGCGTTCTTGTTGCTTTGTTTAGATGTGCAAATCGCGAGGTCGGCCGCGGTGTGGGAGCTCAAGGCGGCCATCGAGGGCGTGTTCATCGCTCTCTACGATGACACGGAGAAGGCAATCTCTTGGTACGGCACATACACACTAATCTTGTTTAGGATGTGATGATCGGATGTGGAATTTTCAAGTTGTTTGCTTTTGTAGTGCATTGTGATGCCCAATGTGATAGATATTTTCTTGTGACAAATAATGGGCTTGGGAAATCAATTTAGAGTGAGATATTTTTGTCAATGTTGGGTTAAATGCAACTTTGGTATTGGGAACTTAACATTGCAGGTTGTTGCTTTTTGTAGGCAGCACGTGTGGAGTCATTTCTGCTTATTCTTCCTGGACGAGAAACTGACGGATGACAAAGCAACATTGCGTGCGTTTGGTATAACAGATGGTGATGAGGTATGTGCACTTTCCTGCTCTGCCGTAGGTTCTTGATGTATCTTTAGTGCCGACTAATTCTGCTCTTTTTCATGATATCAGCGGGAATATTAATTAGATATCTTGTCCATGAAACTCTGGCATGTTTATGCACTGTGGACTGTTCCATTTACAATAACAACTTCGTTGTTTGTACACAAGACATGGCACTAATGGGGCATTTACAGAAACCATAGTTGCATATTTGGCTAAGCTTTCTTGCCAACCGTACAATCTCGTGCATGAGCATTACAGTACTCGATATAGTTCCCTTGGTTGGTTTAACGTCTAATGATGCCGATTGCCTGATCGTGATCCTCTTGCATCACGTGCTAGTTATAGAAGTTCAGTAATGAGCTACTATAGTCTAACACAACCTTGTACTACTTTCGATATCTTATATTTCTTGGACTTCAAAGGAAATTTAGGCTGTGACTATGATCTTGTATTTGTGTTCTTGCAATATAAAAAATGCCCCAATAGAAAAAAAACCACTCTCGGACAAGTGACAACTCAGTCTGCTTGGATAACTAAATGTAGGTATGCATTTCTAGTACTATTCATTTATTTGAGCTTTGGGTATTTGTAGTTGAGTGCAGTGCATGTGCTATTTGCTACAGTATTTTGAAAATTTGATACTTCACAATGTAATGTGCCACTTTCCAATTTCATTGCCATGCCTCTGAATGTCTTTTCTTATTTTTTCCCCCCTCACGCAGCTTCATTTTGCCCAGCTTCTTTCTGTCGACTACAGACCATGCAAGAGTCTTTCCAAAAATCACAAGGCAGCATCACACAGAAGGTATCTAATGATTCTAATGCCCCTAAAAGGCCTTGATCCACATCTTCCATTTCCACATACTTAGTTGATAACACTGCAAATAATATGTTATGGTAGGTCAAGGACTTCATTGAATGATTTCAGTGTCAGGTCAAGCACTTTTTTATACGATCTCATCGAAGATGAGGGTGAGAAGAAGTTCACTGATACTAGGCGTTCTACTAGCGTTTTGGAAGAAGGTCTCTGCATTTATCAGTACAATGAGGAGTGCATGGAAGAAGGTCGCAAGAAGGGAAGTTTCTTTCGTGGTTGGTTCTCCTATTCTAGATTGAGAAGCGACAGGAGGACACATTCAGAGGACATCGTGCAATCCTCTTGTGAAAAGAAAGGTACTCGATCGAAGCTGGGGAAATGGCTGTCTTGTAAAAAATCGAAGGTGCAGAATAAATGAAGGCAAACTGCACAATCTATCTGACATATGTCAATTTAATTTGCTGAAATGAAGTTCTGAAATGGATTCTTTTTCCATCTATGTGCACGATTCTTCCAACACACTGAAAAGCATCAGATGACAAGTGATTCCTTGCATAACTTAGAATAGGCTTTAGCCTAGGTGATCTCAAAGTTTAATGTGTATATGTTGGTTCTGGCTTATTGTTCCATTAAAAAAAAAGGCAGTCTTATTGTGCAGTGCAATGAGATATTTCTCCTCTGTATGGAACTGTGTTTTGCATAAGAGATAATAATTGAAGACTGATTTTTTCACAGAACATTTTGTGTTCTTCTAAATAGCGTGTGCAACACTGGGGTGCAACGCTCTGGATGTATGATCAGTAAACCAGTAAAATTTCTAGTATGGTTGCCATTATATAGTCTTGAGTAGAAATATTATTGCTGTTACAACTTGTATCCTTTTACATGTTAACTGAAACGAATCCAAGACAACTGGATAAAAAACTAAACATGAAAGAAAAATATTAACAAAACTTGTCAGCATATGACGAACTATCCAATCCCTATTGGAAAGAACAAATCAAACAGCAGCAGGAGGCGAAGAAGAGTAACGACTAACACAGAAGTGTTCCTTGATGATACTCCGAGAACTTGACATCCGAGGTCAGTTCACTACTTAGCAACTAATGACCAGGACCTCGCGGGCTCGGCCCGTCCCTGGCGACGACGAACACCGACAAGTTTGACGCTGAGAACCCGCCGCCGCCACCGCCACCGCCGTGATGACGCAGAGGCCTGGAGCACTCTACCGTCAGAGCATAGGCGCAAAGAAGCAAGAACGCCGCTGCAACCACCACACGAACAGACCGACTAAACGACTCAAAGCCCATCCTGTTCCTACCGCCTCGGCGACGACGGCGGCGCGACGGTTTACGCCTTTGCGATTGTCGAGAAGAATATTCAGAAGGAGATCAATCTGGCAGGTGTTTTGCCAGAGCGGTCCTGAATTGGCTTGGAAGGAGGAGGATGCAGGATGCTTAAATGGTGATGGAGCTAGCAGGAAGACGTATGCGGCAAGGACTTTGAAATGTTGGCGCGCATATGGAGGGAAAGGAGGGGGGGATGAGAGTTGACAAATGGAGGTGAGGAGGAAAGCAAGTAGGTTTGATCTCGTTAGGCTGTAACCACCTTTAGATTCTGAACCAAATCTTGTTTTTCCCCCCTTTGGGTTGCGTTGACGCTGACCTCTCTGTGTGTGTGCTTCCTTGTCTCAAATTAGCTAATTTATTTGTGCACTCCACATTGCAATCGCAGCAGCAGCAGTAGTAGTTGATTGAGGTGAATCTGTGCTAGAGTAAATTGGTGCATCTGAATATTAAGAATGGTTGACTTTTTGGCAGTTTTAAACTGTGTAGTTGACGCTGCAAAGTGCAGGTGTGGTGCTATCTCTGTCTATCTGAAATTCAGGTTCTCTGTTAGGCCCAGGAGCAAACCGTTGGTACGTACTAGTATAAGCATATAGTAATTATATTACTATAGAGGAAATTAATGGTAGGAGAAAATGATGCGCCAATCTTCTATATATATATATATAGACACACACACACACACAGCGGTCCAACATATTCAGAACTCAAGAAGTGTTTGTTTCCATAGTGTAAAGTAAATTTGGAGTACCACATACTCAGTAAATTCGGCAAGTGTTTGTTTCTTTGCCGGGTAGCAAAGCACGCACACGTCGGTAATTCCAAGCATAAACACTTTTCGAACACTCTTATTTGAATGGAATTCAAGATATGAGTCGGATTAAAGCAAGGTTTTATCGACACACTATGTACTGCCAGTCTGGCATGTTTTTTTGGCATCAACTGGGCATGTATGCATGAAATTGCATTTGCTCTTAGCAATTTGTGTAAAGTAGCACAATATCGAAAGTGTAGTGCAGTGCTTACCGATACGTACCAATTTGGGTAGAGTAGCAGAAGATCTGGTTAGAGTAGCGTGAAATTGCATTTAACTCCATAATCCATATAGCGCTGGATGAGTTGATATGGACTCTTATTGGCAGGCTGTTGTTGTAGTTTTTGTGTAGCGTAGCTAAGAAGTAGTTCTGTGCTGCTATGCGTTCTAAGTATGATGAAACAAGAACATTAATGAGATAAGTTGCATTATAGGAAATATATAGGCATCGACATATGTTTGTAGATACCAATACATTGAGAGTAGCAATGTGAGAATACATTCACAATATATTTTTTGTGACGTTTTGTGTGAATTGGAGTTAGATGAAAGTTGTGTACATTCATATGCAAAGCGTTCAAAACAAACTATGCTTGCTAGCCTTGTCTGGTCATGATCAATAGCAAAATTCATTAGCAGAAATATATAAGGGATAAACACCAAAATCAATATGTTCAAATAGATATCATGACGTACCTGTTCAGTATCTGGAGACAGAGTTTGGATGGGCTGCAAATTTGGAGGATAGTTAACCACTGTTATGTGATAAGCACGAAGAAACTTAGGTAAATATATGTACAGGTATGGCATGTGAGGCACGAATATTTGTACCTCATGAGGACTAGAGTACTTGTGTGTTGCTGCAACTGTATGCACCGCTAACACGTCAGCATGAACAGGGGTATCCATATCTGTCGGATGCAAAATATTTTGATCTAAAACTGCGGAGAGCAAGGAGGTGGCAGCTTCAGTAGATATACTGATGTTTTTAAGCTAACGATGTCTCAACTTAAAATTCCATAATAACAAAAGCAAGGGAGTTCACCTGATCAAGTGATCAAGCTCCAAGACACCATAAGCAAGTACACAAGAAATAATTTGTAAAAAGGTTCAATTTAACTTTCAAAATGTTAGTATCATCATTTTATATAGTTCTGAGTAAGTTTGCTTCTGCTCTAGCATATCCTAAGTACAAAAATATTTCTATATTGTGAAACAAAGATAATAGCCCGCAATAGAAAAGATCCATGATGTACTAAACTGGTAATACAAGTGTAGGATTCAGAAGGAACACAATAAGAAAATCTACATTGAAATATGTGAACTGCTATGTATAGAAAAAGGTGTACAGAAGATAAAACTCATTGTTTTGCTGGGCACAATTACAGGAGAAGACGGTGTGAAAGGAGAGGATGTTCACCTTATTTTAGGTAAATATAGGAATGAAGTACCACAAACATTAGATATGTAATTCAAGCATGCCTAAAGGATGAAAATTTTGTCCTCGCAATCTTGAAATATCTGAAACATTAGCATCATCTCTAGGGCCTCGCTATGTTTTCTCATTATTGTAAACCACAACATGGGAATTATTAGCATTTTCTATTACAACATACGGGTGTAAATAATTAATACCCGTAGAACAAGAAGTGTTTTTAAAGATAGTATTAGTACAACACAGTTGTAGTTGTAGCCTTTCTAGTATACCAAAATTGGAACCCTGAGACAATAACTGGACTAAGTAGAACCTTCTCGGCTTCTATTTCACAGAAGTATGCAATGGAGCCTCTCGTTTTTTTAATAAAAAAAAACAGAAGATATTACTTTGAAGGTGCACGAGTAACTAAAATTTCTTCTGTTTACTATTTCCTATCCTTTTAACGTTCATTTAGTCGTTGGACATAAAGCAACATCATTTTTGCCTGTTCATGCATTTTGTCCATTAGCCAGTTTGTTAACAAACTAAATGATGGATTTTATATGGTGCAATTATATCCACGGCCACCAACATTTAGAACTCAAATGTGCATACAACATCAACCATATTGCATGTCCAACCAGTTTCTATGCAACTGTGAAAGGCCACTCTATTGGACCCTTCCATAAAATTATTGACCTAAAAGGTTAAGACATATATGTCAAATACAAATGAAGAATTGGATGACAAATGCCTGGGACAGCTACTTAAGCATGTGCAATTGTTCAATGAACAAATTGGAGCCAGGATGCCCTAGATAAATAGGGAAAAATGATATTTCTAATACTCGAATGCTTGCTCAAAGTATGTCAATGTAGTGCAGAAGCTTTATAGGGCATAAACATACTAATAAATGCATAGCATAAGCAATCTCCAGTCTTATAGCCGTGAATTATTTCAGCTCTCAAGCAAGAATATGAAAACTGAAGGAGGGAATAAACAAGGAGATGCACACATTAATTGAAGTTAAGAAAGGCACTCATGATGTCACTGTTCCAAAACAAGAAAAGATTGTATATAATTCATCCTGCAAAATGAATTACCCATTTACTCACCCAACAACATTGTTATAAAGCTATGGCGTAAAATATTCAACAATTTTAGTTACGATTTCCAAAATAATCTGGGACATGACCACAACAGTAGGAAAAAGAAATCTCTGCACATAAGAGCTGTGGAAATGTACATAATGCCAGCAAAGTAGGATGAAAACATAAAAACAAAAGGTATAAAGGAGTAGAAAACTTAAAGGCAAGCAATCAAGAACTAATACTGACTTGTGTTACTGGGTTGAGTTTACAAACAAATAAGACATTATCTAGTGGGTTGATCTCAGCATCTGGAATGTCTCCAACCTACATAAACAAATGTGTTTCAACAGCCGTGAACACATAAGTATTAATGAGTAAGATGTTATTTTCATTTGGCGCGATGACCTACACTCTCGATAATCACCACATTTGTATGTGCTTCTTTACAGCGGATCATCTCCTCAACGGAGGCATTGTTTCATCTAAAGAGACCCATCTATCCTCTAAGCGCTCTTTTGTAATATGTTCATTTACAATAGGAAAAAAAGAATATCGTGGCATATTCACATTGACAGGACATCATATGGCTTTCAGGACATAACCTCCTTTGTATGGCTAAAATTCTAAACATGTCCAATTATGCATAATTCGGTATCCAAAAAACAAGGGGAAAATTTTCAACCAAATCATGCTAAACAAAATAAAAGTATACTTAATAACTTCCATGACAAAAATTTCACAATCAAACTTCAAAACAGGTACGTGGACAAATAAATAGAAGATGATAGCCTACACAATTCCTCACATATGTAAAAGGGAAAAGAATAAAAAACTAAGAACATAGCCTGTGACTGAGATTGGTGCATTCAGACTCATCATCTCTCATCTCATTGAAATGCACACAATTGCATCACTCAAATTACCTCATCACACGGCTTTCCAATGGGAGAATTTTCAAGAATAAGTTCAGCAAGCTGAGGAGGATCATCGAAAGGATCATCCAAGATATATGTATGTTTAATCTCGTCCATTAAGAATTTTGCAAAAGGGCAGCAACCAGAAGTGAAGAAGCAAATAAGGAAAGTAATGTTAGAAAAGAAGTAAACTTTGGCAGGTACAAGCAGTTGATGCTCATACACAAACCGACTTCAAGCGCTTAGTCCATCTACCTTATCGACGGAGGAGGTGGGAGGGGAGGGGAGGGGAAAACGACTGCGTCACCTCGGCACCGCCACGAAGCAACGACGATGGGCCACCACCAACGTACGCTATGGAAATGTATGCTCTGTACACACAACAGTAGAACAACGAAGAGGAAAAATTACAATGAATTGCCGAAAGATAGCAGCGTTAAGACAACGAAAATGGTAAGAAGGGGGAAAGAACACGACTAAGGTTCTGTTCTTCCTTTTCACCATGCTATTTTGTTGAGGAAACCAAATCAAATCATATCTCTAACTTATCTCTATCTTATCTCTAACACCCCCTCAAACTCATGGTGGATCAACAACACTGAGTTTGAGAGGTAGAAGCCGTCTTTGTGCTCGAGTCCGGCCTTCGTGAAGAAATCCGCTATCCAAGCTCAAGGCACATATCAAGAGCAATCACCGATCATGCACACAAGACCTCATGAAGGAAGCATCAACACCAATATGCTTGGTGAGCTCATGCTTCACGTGGTCACGAGCACACTGATAGCACTGTGATCGTTCGACAAGAGAGGAGTCGTAGTAATGTAAACACCAAAATCCTCAAGTAACCCAAGTAATCTCTGCTGTCAAGAGAGCCATAGCTCGCAACTCACCTCTGACTCGAACGGGATACCGCAATCTTTCTTCGCCTTCCGTGCAATAAGCGAACCACCAAGAAAAACACGAAGAAGAGAGATAGACCGCGATCGAGGGATCACGCCCAAGTAGCATTGTAACGAGCTAGAGCGTGGAAAGAAGAGACGGCGAGAGATAGTCCCACGAAGGTATCGCAGAACTCAAGAAGGTGGTCAGAGTGGACCCGAGGTAAACAAACCGACTCGTAATGTGAACCGGATAAGTGATATCCGGTAATGAAGAAGGTAGACAAGACTCCCAACAAGATGACGATAGCGTAGTCGGATCGTAAAGAGGCTCGCCATCGAGGGTTTGAGGTGAACATTGAGCTCCATAGGAGTCTCAACAGGACGTTGTCGAATGAGGGAGGCGCGATCAAGAAGTTCTGAATATACTTCTCTTGGGACATAAAGAAACCATCCGAGTGGAAGTAACCTCAATCCCAAGGAAGTAACGAAGAGGACCAAGATCCGACATAAGGAATCTCACTAAGACGAGCCTTGACAAAGGCAATGTACTCGAGTCATCTCCCAGAATGATCATATCATCAACATACGTAAGAAGAAGAGTCCGACCACGAGACGAAGTGTGGACAAAGCGCAGGTCATGGTCACTTGTGAAAAACCAAAGCAGGTGACCACAGAGGAGAAGCGCCAAACCGTGCACGAGGGGCTTGCTTAAGGCCATAGAGAGAGCGGCGGCGGCGGCTGCAGATCGCGGAGAGCGTAGCGAGGAGAAGACGGCCCATCGGGAAGATGAATCATCGTAAGAAGATGAAACATCGGGAAGTGGGCTCATCCGAAGATCCTCAACACGAGGTCGACGAGTGTAGACGAGTGTAGTGGGGAGCCTCGAGGAGCCGCAGGAGACGAAACAAAGGCGACAATGGCGGAGAGGCCACAGGAGAAATATGTGGAGACGAGATAGGTGTATCTGGAAAGGTCAAAAAAGACAGAGACTCCACAGAGGAAGTCGAAGGAGAGACAGGACGTGGGTAGAAGGGACGAGACTCGTCGAAAGTGACGTCCCGAGAAATCCGCATCCGTCGACCAACAGGATCCCAGCACCGATAGCCCTTGTGCTCGGCACTGTATCCCAAAAAGACACACTCAACAGACTGAGCAGTCAGTTTGGTGCGTTCTCGAGGGGCGAGAAGAACGTAGCAAACGCAGCCAAACAGACGAAGGGCAGAGTAGTCAGGAAGGAGACCACAGAGACGCTCAATAGGGATTGCGCCCTGAAGAGCAGAAGAAGGCTGGATGTTGACGAGATAGGTGGCAGTGGAAACAGCCTCCGCCCAAAAGTGAGGTGGAATAGAGGCGGCAATCATCAGGGCACGAGCTGATTCAAGAAGGTGACGATGCTTGCGCTCAGCAACACCATTCTGAGCATGAGCACCAGGACAAGAGAACTGAGCGAGAGTGCCCTGCTCAGCAAGGAAACTGCGTAGGTGATGAGAGAGGTACTCGCCAGCAGAGTCAGCACGAAAAACACGAATAGGAGTGGAGAACTGTGTGCGAACCATGGTGGCAAACTGTTTATAGATGGACAAGACCTCACTACGAGAAGACATGAAATATATCCAAGTGTGGCGAGAGAAATCATCTATAAATATGATATAGTATCGATGACCCCTTTCAAACGAAGGAGCGGACCCCAAACATCCGAATGAACAAGATCAAATGGACACCGAGACACCGACTCACTATGAGGATAAGGAAGTCAAGTCGCTTTGCCTAACTTACGTACGACAATGAAGAGACACGCCTCCGAGATGCAGACCCGAAGACCACGACGAACTAAAGACGACAGACGAGAGCCACACAGATGGCCAAGACGGTGATGCCATTGTTGGAAAGAGCCGGTAGACGGAGTGGCGAGGCGGAGAGAGGCGGCGACGGTGGCGGCGGAAGGAAGGTGAAGCTACCAAGCTCCCAGAGACAGCTGCGAGTCAAGGCGCCGAGGGCCGTAACCAACCGAGCTCCGTGTGGCGGTCCCGAACACAACAAGAGTCGAGTCGAGAATGATCCGATAACCAAGGTCGAGAATCTGTCCAGCAGAAAGAAGTCGCATGGTTAGGCGAGGAACATGAGCAAATGTAAGGAACATGAAAAGATGAGTTGCTAAGAGGTCCTCGACTGCAGAGAGTAAAGAGAGGTACCATCGCCAGTAAGAACACCGACGGGGAATCAAGAGGTGTAACAAAAGATAGAGTGGAAGAATCGGAAGTCATGTGGAAGGATGCTCGGAATCAAGGATCCACGGGAGGTACTGTCTGTAGGAGGTGGTTTCGGTGCTCAAGAGTCGCCGCGAACTCGCAGAACTCGTTGAGGAAGAACCAAGCGGCAAGCGTCGTCAAGTCCGGCTATCTCTCGCCAAAGTGAGAGAAAAGCGGAAGTAGTCGATGCGCACGTCGTTGTAGAAGTATGCGGTGCAGTAGAAGAAGAACGGCGTGAAATATGCCGCTTTCTTGTAGCACCGAGACTCAATGTGGCCTATCTTGTCGCGAGAGAGCGGCGAGGACGACCACCGCCAGATGGAGGCGGCCACCACCACTGTGGGAGCGGCCGAGGAGGCAACAGATCAAGCGTGAAGCGATCGGTGCAGTGTACGGGCGCGAGCACGGGGGAGTGACATCGCCGGCACCACTCGAGACGAGTCTCCTCTGCACGTATCTCGTAAGGGCCTCGGAAGAGTGACACGAGGGTGGCGTGCAAGTAGTCGGGCACGCCCGCTCGAACTCGGGACGAAGGCGAGTAAGGAACTCGAGACACGCCGAAATTCCGTGTCAAGACGGCTACCTAAGCAAAGATGAACAGAACGGCTACCAAGGTGCGAAGAGAGTCCAGATTGACGCTGCATCGCAGAACTCGAGCGTAGAAGGCGTCAACAAGAGCATCACCTCCAAGAGAGTGCTCTGACGAACTCATCGACAAGTAGAGGGCATCTCCAGAGGGTTCAGAAGCGCCGTCGAAGATGAGTCCACATCCGACAAACCGATGAAAATCCCACAATCTCGTAAGAAAATCGAGGTGAACATCGGCGATGAAGACAAAGAAGCAGCCGAAAGGCGTCGTCGCCACACCACCGAGTGTAAGTAGTCAAGCGATCCATGTAGGAGTCCGAGCCTCTTGGTAGACGAGGCGCCTTCTCATCGCCAAGGCCTGCCAGACTCAATAGCACTTTGTCACCGTCGGGAAGCGCAATGACGAGGCTCCGTCGGAGAAGTAGGGCATGGCGGGCGTGTGACATCGCGGAGAGGACGCCTAAAGACGAAGACCACGATATGGATGCGCATGTGAGACACGGTCGGTGTAGTTAACACCGTCGAAGATCACCGCAACGGGAGAGAAACGGTACCCATTGGTAGGCGGCGCCGACGGCGCGGCGACCAAGGTAACGTAGTCTAATAGGCGGCTACCGGCGGCGCGCGCGATTAAACCAACGTTTTTTTTTTTTTCACGGCTGTTTAAAAAAGCAGTGACAGAAAGAGGCAAAAGAGGCATTCTTGAACTCCATGCCATTATCACTACGGATTGCTCTCAAGATACCAGGAAGTTTAGAAGCTAAGCGAAGAACAAGATCATAAAATTGATCAAACACTTCATCCTTCGAAGCAAGAAAGAACACTCAAGAGTATCTCGAAAAATCATCGACTATGACAAGAATATACCATTTGCCACCGGCTGACCGAACCCTAGCAGGACCAACAGTATCCATGTGAAGCAACTGTCCTGGTCAGTCAGTCATGACCATAGTCAATGAAGGGTGCGAGGCGGTAGCTTGTTTGCCATGCCTACAACATCCTTGCTAGCTTTGAGTTTAGGCAAATGTTGGACCGAAAAGGCGACTAGAGGGGGTGAATAGGTTCACACTCACTTTTTCACAAATAATAGATTCAACACAATTTCACTCCAGTAGCTATGGAAGCTATGAAGATCAGTATATCAGTACATCGGAAGACTAATATTGAATCCAATAAACACCCCTAAGCAATACTACAAAAGATCAAACACAAGATAACAAATCTCAGTGCACTACCGGTCAGACCACTGGCTCAAAGGCGGTCGGACCGATTTGCTGCCGGTCTGACTGGTGGTCATGGGTGGTCTGACCGCCGGCCTGAAGAACAGAACAGATCAGCCTCGATGACGAAGATGAACTTAGATGAAACTTTTGATCTACTAATCCAAACTTGATGAAACTTGGAACACACATCCTCTATGATATCATGAACCTATTCCAATTGAAGATTATGATAATTATTGGAAGAATAACGATCCTTTTCGATTTGATCAAAGAAGGGTTCAAAACCAGGTCAAAACGAAAACTTGATCCAAGATCTTACTCGTGGGTGATTGATGATCAAGATGACCCTAGATAGGTTCCCACACGTCACATAAAGCTAGATCACATGAAGAATTCAATCAAAAACTCGAGGATCAAAGAAAGACCTAAAATCATCAAATATAGAGAAAGAACGCAATGAGACAAAATATTGATCAAACTTTCCTTTGATTGATTGATATGATCTGGGCTTATAGCCGCTCCATCAATGGAGGTCAATGCTCAATCCAAGAGCACAAAAATCACATCAAAACATCAAGAACCCTAGCCTCCACAAAAGCTCTCCATAAGAAAATTAGGGTTTGCAAAAATAGCAAAAAGAGACGAAATGGAGGTGCAGCCACCTCCCTCCCCTATTTATAGTGGAGGCTTAGACCTTCTAGAAGTTTAACTCAATTGGGCTCCCGTTAAGGCCCAAAACAAACGGGACACAAACGCACGCATTTTAAAGTGTCGTGTTTATCTCCTCTTGACCTAACTAGCTACACCTTGCGTCATCTTGTGCCTCGGGTTAGCTAATAGGTCATCATTATCCATCTTGCACCTCGCTTGAGTACATTGACCTCACCTAGCATCGTCGATCATTCTGGACCTCAGCTCTCCAAGCCTAGTCCCGATCATCCTCGCTATTGACCATCGTTGACCACTAAGCAACCTGCACAACAATAGACAAGTAAACCGAATTTGAGAACAAGTTCATCACAACTTGACCCATGTTAGTCAAAATATGCATCATGCAATATATATACCCTGAAACTCATGACTTTGACCTAACAATCGAATATCACCGCCACGACGGGCGACGAACCAAGTGAAAACCGGTCAGACCGCCCCAGGGCCGGTCTGACCGCCCACCCTGACCGGTCTGACCGCCACCTACGGGCCGGTCAGACCGCCAGCTGAGACTTATTCATTTTTCCTCTCTGGAAAACCGAAACCTACTGGAATTTTCAAACCAATAGAACTTTTGACTGGAGACTCCAAAAAATATGAAACCAAGTGCAATAGAATCCCCTCTCTTGCCTACACACTCTATTTTTAGCCCAGCTCAATTCCTCACTTTCTGACATTGCCGGTCTGACCGCCGCTTAGGGCCAGTCAGACCGATTTGGGACCGGATCGATCGCGCCGCCGGCCGGTCGGGACGGTTCGCCTCGACAAAGACAAAGAATCTATGTCGAAAACACGCAAAACGACAAACCGTTAACGCCATTGCCAATTGTCACATCATCCTAAGATCTGGAGCATATTCCCATGATATCCACAATCTCCCCCTTGATGAACACATTGACAATAATCCAGAAAAATGTAATTTGGAGGTTTGAAAAGTAAAATACTTTCGTTTTCGCACAAAGGCACAACTTGGTCCATAAGCAAGAGAAAGCAATGGAAATGACCAAGCTGGCATCAGAGGCAAAAGAAAGCATAAAAGCTTTGATTTCCAGAAAAGAGTCAAAAATCTCACTTAAGGTCCATATGAAAGAACAATTGTTCAATTGACCTATGATCATTGTGAGGATAAATAAATGCGATTCAAGTTCAGAAAAGTCAATAAGACAATAAGAATGCAATTCAAAAACCCCCCTTACTATGATCCTCAGATTTCAGAAAATTTCAAATTCTCCCCCTTTTTATCATTTTTATATATCTTCTTCCCCTTTGTACAACAATGATATGTCTTCTACCCGAACATTGAAATATCTTCTCCCCCATTGACAATGGAGTCATCAAGGAATCACACCTTCCTCTCATCCAGAGATAACAAATGCAGAATGAAGAAAGAAGCATAAGGAGTATGCATGAAGTGCAATGGAGCGGTTTCATTTTTGTATTTTTTAAATTTTGATTACAAGAAGCTTTGGAGATTACCCAAAAGAACAAGCCAGCATTTCTAATATTGTACAAACGACATGTCAAGCCTAACAGCGCTAGAAAGATAATGATAAGACATATATATCAAAGCTAAGCACAAAGGCTCAAAAGTAAAGCAATAGATTTGATCAATTTAAGTAAAGCTTCAAATTCAGCAAGTTCATCAACAGGGATCCTAAAGTGAAACTGGCCATGTTAAAATGTTAAAGTGAGATAAAAAATCTAACAAAGACCACATTAAGAGTCAATCAGGTCCTGTATTGAATCATTTTGCCCATTTTTCTCAAACGCCCATTTTTCAACAATTTTCTCATTTGCACTAAATATTGAAGTTGACTAATGATCTAACTTAGTGATAAGATCCTGGACTAGGAGCCATCCACGAACTCATCCTAAGCTTCGAATAGAAGTTGATTAAAGGTATATCTTAGTAAAGAAGATCTTGGACTAGGAGTCATCCACAAACTCTTTCTAAGGTTCTACAAGGGCGATAAATCTTGAGGTTCATGTCATTTCTGACAAACAGTCCCCATGAGATCGTCTGGATCATCAAACTATCTTCAAGTTCATGTCTTTGACACGAAGTCTCGTAAGAGTAGTGATGAGGATATCCAGACTACTTATGAGACTGTTTATGAAGCAAGAGTTACACTTCTCAAACAACAGGTTCGACAAGCATAAAGTCATTGGAACCGAGAGGGAGGCCGGAGCCAAAGCAATAGAGGAGCACAAGGAGGAGGGTAACCATATTTGTTGCCTAGTGATGAAGAACAAGAAGTTTAAAGCGGTTGGGAAGGAGAAAGTCAAGCAGCCCATGTGGCTGATCAAGGAGGAAAGAAACCCGTGTGATGGGAGAGCAAAAGGGGAAGAAACCCAAGAACTTAAATCTCAAGTTTTGGATAAGATTTTCAAGCCCAATTCAGATCTCCCACAACCCCAACCGAAATCAAATTCGGAATCAGCATCAAATTCGGATTCGGAATCAGTAGGACAGTCCGGAGTAAAACGGTCATAACTTTCACAAACAGAGTCCGATTTGGGTGTTCTTGGGCTTGTTGGAAAGATAACTTCAAGCCCGATCCAATGGATTCTCCCTCACTCCGAAATTCCTTCTGAATCAAAAGATATGACTGAAACAATATGACAGTTGTAACATTAGAGTTTCCTTTTTTGTTTTAGATTGAGTCGGAATTGGAGTAGGAGTTCTAATTCCGAATTAGAGTAGGAGTAGGGCCTCTTGGCTATCCATGAGGAGAAGGGCACTATATATTAAGGGTTAGACCCCCTATTGTAACCTCAGACCAGTTTATGCATAAGAATTAAAACATAGCTATTGCTTGTTCTTTCGAAACCAGAGTTCATGCGAGGACTTTGAGAGAGGACTAGGCGATCCATTGGTTCGTTCTGCAATTCAAGGTCAAGCCGTCGTTCTATTGGGAATTGGGGACTTGGCGATCGTCGTTCGTGGTCTCGCGACGATCAACTATCCGGTGTGTTTTGGGCGTATTCCAAAGAGTTGAGGGTTCATGCATTGGCACGAGTGTTCAGCTAGCGACATCGTCTACTTCACATCATTTATCCACGGTTCCTCACCGAGAAGATCGGGCATCCCCGTATCATATGGTATCAGATTCTAGGTTTACTCGATGAGAGCTTCTTTACCCTTAGTTATATTCGTTTTTCTGTCCTATAGTCCATTAAACCGAAAATTGCAATACAAAAATTCCAAACCCTAGTTTCAATCTGTTATTTCTTGTGAGTTTTGTTAGGTTTTAGTCCATTAGAATTTTTTGTTTAGTGCTGATCTAAAGTGTTTCCTTTGCGTACCTAGTTTCTTGTTTCCTAAAAAATTCCAAAAATCCAAAAATCAAATTCGGTCCCTGACTCAATTTTCGTTAAATCCGAGTTCAATTGGTACACTATTTTGTAAATCGGTCGTAACTTTTACGTCTAAACTCCGATTGAAGTGCTCTTTGATTCGTTGGAAAGCCTACAACGAGATCTCAAACTTTACTATTTTGGTCAAATCCAAATTCGGCAGTCTTCTATGTGTGCTCGAGCCTACAAGTTTCTTAAGTATTGCAATTCTTGAGAAGCTTCACTTATATCCTTTCATCTTGTGAGACTAGCTTTTGATATTGTATTAGGGCTGCTCATTGAACATTGTTTACACCTTTCTGAATTGTTGGGCTTATGCACTTACAAGGGTACCAAAACACTTTTGGCCATTGAGAAAAGAAGAGAAAAAAGGCAGCCACACAATAGTAAAAGCCACGGCATTGAGAAAAAAGAGTATGAAAAAACTAAGAGCAAAAACATAATTTTTTAGAAAGAAAAGAGGAAGAAAAAAATAATTCTTTTGCCGATTGCTACAGTATCATGCATTTTATTGGTTGCTACAGTACCAGCCCATCATTATTTCAGATTGTGTAGTCATTTTTTTCTTTGAGCAATCTTGTGCCATACTATTTTCAATTGCAATTGGCTAGCGTCTCTCTTTGTAATTGGTGCAAAACGAGCTAGCTTGATCTCATTTTCAGATCCCGTCTCGCTAGTTCATTCCTTTGTTTGCATTGAGTCACATTTGTCTTTGCGTGTGCGTTCATCCTTATCACTTAAACCCATTGGATCAGCACATAGGCAAAAGAATCTAGCTTGGATCATTACTTAGCTTTACAACAACTTGAATATCAGTTTGCATAGGTTATACACATACCTTACCAAGTTCCACATACACCCGTTCGTGTACTACCTTTGCTCTTGGTTACGCTCATACATTACCGGGTGGAGGTCGTTCGCTATCACAAGTGTCGTTTTGCAAGTCCTTGATTCACTTTGGAACGGTAAGCTTGTCTTGTTTTCAGAACAGTGAGTTGCGAGCGTAGAGAGAGAGAGCTGTTTTGTTGTACTAACCTGAATATAATCGTGTTTACTATTTGTGAGTTGTTGCCATGTCAGGTCATCAGGAGGATCTATCGGTTACATGGATGGAGTACACTCGCTTACGCAGGATGCTACAAAAGCAACTTCTTGATCGTGATAATGGTGTGCGCGATGAGCTTGGGGCCATTCGGTATAAATTGAACAACCTCGGGGAGGAGATTACGCAACTACGTACGGACATCAACAACAACTTCTTGGAGCTGCGCGCCAGGTTCAACCACCCCAACGTGCATCGTAAGGATTTTGTCACTAAACCCAAATTTCATGTCCCTATATTTTCAGGTAGTGCAGATGTGGAAGAATACCTTAATTGGGAGCTTGAAATTGATACGCTATTTCGGATGCACAACTATTCCAATGAGAGGAAGCTCTTACTTGCGTCCAATGGTTTGGTTGATTATGCCACACATTGGTGGGAGCGATTTGTTCGTAAGCGTATGGAGCGCCATGAATTGCCTATTATCACCTGGGAGCAGATGAAACAGCATTTGCGTGCACGTTTTGTACCTTACCACTACAAGCATTCCATAGTGGAAAAGTTGACAGGGCTGCGACAAGGTTTAAAGTCCACTTGTATGACACAAGAGAAGGAGACCGAGCATGGGATTTTACCTGCGGTCCTGGCTTCATGTAGTATTGCTCCATTGCTTCATGAAGAGATTGTGGTTACTCGGGATTGCTCCATTACCGACCCACAATCTTTGGTGGATGCGATGTATCCAAACCCATGTGAGAATGAGAGCCACATAGCCAAAGCCGAATTGAGTGAGAATGATAAAGAGAGTGAGCGGTGTGATTCCACCATACGTGAGGTTGAGAGCATCTCCATTGAGTGTGAGAGAGATACACCAACAGAAAAGAGGGAAGTAGATGATAGCCAAACTTACGTTACTGCTGAAATTAACAATCTACTCGCTACTTCTAGTGTTGTTTCTCACATTGTGTAGGTTGATATTAAAGAAGATGGGTTGACTGTTCCACAACCAGCACCGTTGGAAGTAAAAGGTGCGGAGATAACCACGGTTGTGGATGGAATACTTGCTGCCCCGTGGTTTCACGATGACAATTTGATACCTACAACACCTGCAATAATAGAGGAGGACGTTAAAGGTAACAATAATGGTGTTGAATTGAATATTCATCACACCGAGGTACGTAAGAGTGAGAACTCTAGTGTTCCTTTGAATATTCTATGTTCTAAAATTTCTTCGCTCAATTTACATAATGTGCAATTGATTACTCATAAGGATGTTCCTACTAGCATATTTCTTAATGATTCTTTATACTATATCATGTTCGATGATCCTAGAGAGCTATCTAGTGTGATTGAAAACCTTGTTGACATTTCATATTTAAAATTACAAGTTAGTACTTTTGCCTACACATATACGTTCAATTTGATTGGAGATTATGGTGTAGATGACAAGTTCTATGTTTATCGAATGTGCATTGCTTATGATAATTTTGCTGATTTTAAATTGCATGTTTTGCGCAAACAATCTATTGAGCAATATCATGGTCACTTTGAGATGGATTTGAATACAAGTGCCTATTGTTTAGAACGCAACATGATGCCTACTTGTTTATCCTGTACCAGTAAACAGAGTAGTGTAGTTGAAGCATGGAAGGCATCAAGAATTTTCTCCCCCAAATTTGAACAACTTGATCTAGCTCGTCCCTTTTATATTTTGTCCATGTGCTTAGAAAAGTCGAGTATGACTTTTTCTCACGGTAGGGAGAATGGTGTGAATGAAGGTACCGCAATGTATATATCAAATACATCCTACGGTTGCAGTTGTGTTGCTTATTTTGTGCAAAACAACGCGAATGGCACAACAATTGATTCATACATATATCACGTATATACGTTGTTCTCTTTGTTTAGTACATGATCAGCAAATCATCATACACTACATGGAAGTTGTTTGGATGATAAATACATATACCATGCATATACGTTGTTTTCTTTGTGTAGCACAATTTCAGGCTATCAAAAGCCGAGGACGGATTTTTTTTTTGAAGAAATGGAAGATGATGAGGATATCCCGACTACTATTATGAAGAATGGAGCTTCAGGATTTACTCAACCCTATCTAACTGGATACAAAAAGCTCATGCTTTTCAACGATGCACACCTATTGACATGCAAGATGAAAAAAAGGTTTCCAACTCCTCGGAATAATATGATCATGAAGGAACATAAATAGTAAGACAACTCATGGGAGGTAGCACCAAGTTTTCCAAGAACTGAAAGAAAGTTAAAAAAAGAGAGGCAAAATGAACTGTCAGTTTTAGAACAAATAGGCGTATTTAATTTTGTACTACTAAATTAGTGTACATTAATTTGTAGTGTTCATTTCGTCGTAATTTTTAATTTTCATTATTCTATTGTCATTATCAATCTTCTCAGTAATATTCTGTCTATTCCATCTGTTGCACACCATTTCTCTAGCGGAGCTTCTGGAACACTTCCAAGATAAGAATTACCGATGGAAGCTGTGGATCGCCGGTGATGTGGATGTCCCTCCGCCCTTGCTGCTTCAGTCGGGGAGGGATTACTAGGAGCTGGACACTCGCTATGTCCCAATCCTTCGGGACACGTGCTTATTATCCTTTTGTGAGGATGCTCTCCGTCGGACGCCGGTTCACCCTAGACTGGGTCTGCTATTCACACTTGTCAACAGGTGGAGGCCCGAGACGCACACCTTCCACTTTCGGTGGGATGAGATGACAATCACTCTGCAGACGTCTCGTTCTTGAGCGGTCTCCCGATCCGTGGTAAGGCACTTGTTCCAGGTTGTCCACCGGTGAACTAGAAGGCCGGCTGGAGCATCGATTCAGCCTACCTATCCCGAAGCGTGCACGTGGCATCCCCGAACTTGGCTGAGGCATTTTCAGTCAATTCCCGCAGGATGCATGTGAGGACCCCGATTTATTAAGTTTGTAATGCTTAGTCACCAATTGACCCTAGCATCACAAACAAAATAACCCGTATCTTCGAGATATGTATACTTCCAAGAAATGCAGTATACACACCCCTTTACAAAATTCATGCATAAATTCCATTCAAGACATAGAACCAAAGCAACACTTAACAATTCAAAAGACATACATAGTAGAGTTATTACAAAAGGGGCCGACCGGTCAAATACAACTAAAGAGTTATATAAGTAGCGGAAGCGAACAACCATAAGATGGCGATAACAAAAGAGCCAATCAGTGTGCTTTTTACCCACAAGGCAACCAACCGGACCGCCAAGCTAGTCGTCAAACCCGCAACACATCTCACAAAAGTGAGGCCCAAGGGGCTCACCTTCCTCCTCTGCAACAAGTAGTTAAGCAAAGCAAATGAGTACAAAAATTGTACTCCGCAAGACTTACGTGCAGGGTAACAGGCATATACATATACTACATGTAAGCTTATTTAGGTGGGGGCTGTATGTTTCATTTTCAGCACAAAGCAATCTTTATTTGCAATAATGTAGTACATTTAAAAGCAAGTTTGCAATCTGTTTTTATTGCTCAAATAGCAGTAAATGACAACATAATAACAATAAATAGATGACAACAACATCCTGGAAGTGACTAACCCAATAGTCACCACTACAATAGCATGAATTATCCATTCATACCACCCATGTCAAGTTTTAATTAAAAGTTGTAGTCTAATTTTTGCACGACCTTACCAAGCATGTCCATAACCTAGGACAAGGCTATTCGAATAGTTTTAACCCTACAGAGGTGTACCAATGTACCCACATGTCAGACCGTCTTTTTGCCACATGATTTAGCACACTTCCATAGGTATGCCGGTATAGCTAAGTCCTACGAGATATTTTCAATATTATGTATTAACTACTAGTCGCCCGTATGGATAGAAACCCATACGTTGTGTCGGAGTCATCGTAAAGCCTCGGTCAACTACCCCTCACGGGTAAAGCCTTGGACAACTACGATGCCCCTCGAGGTGGAGAACCTACCCGGAACTCCACCACCGCACACCCAACAACAACAACACACAGTACTTTTTTCACACAACACACAAACCACCTCCTGCGACCCGGAGCTAACACACGCCAAAGTACTAAGTCAAGAGAGGTCTCATATCCCTCTCGTGTGGTTAGCACGCAAAAGGGCTTGTCTTAGTGACACAAGTACCTCGGTCCTTGGGGGACTTAGACACCATTCCATTCACACCCAACAGATCACACCAACATCCATTGTGCCCAAGTTGAAATAGTTTTATTTTCAGTTTTTGACTTTACAAAATTAACAAAGCACAAAGTGCTAGACATAATGGAGTAATAATAATATTTATGTGATCAAGATCATTGACTAAGTCGATGATCGCCCAATGCTACCGATAGCTAAGCATGTCTAAGCATATTAACTCGCAATCTACTAAGTGACAAGAGCCAATCCAACGAACTCCAATCACAGCCACTAACCTAGGTTCAGGTAGTAGAGAGAAATTATTTACCTACAGAGTATGCAACTATAGGATCAACTAATCAAACCATATTTTAACAACAAAATAGCAATGCATACATACAAGTTGAAATCAATATATTAGACTTAAAAAATAATAGGATTATCATGATCAAACTGCTTGCCTTGCTGAGGATTACTATCTTGCTGCAGAGGATCACTCTCGAATATAATTGGGTCGTCGGAACCTACCGAAAGAATTCGAAGGCACAATAAGAACGAATAATACCGAAAAGTCCCAAAAATTCAAATCATCCAAAAATTATGAAAAATTCACAGAATGAAAATCATGATTTTAGATGAATTTAGCAACAAAAATAAATTCATTTGAATTATCTATACAGAAGTTATGGCCATTTGAAAATCAGTTTTCAAAAAAATCCCATTTAATTAGAGAATACAATTGTTCATCGCATTCGAAGTTTTCGTAAAATTTTCTGGAGTAGTGGTGGACATGAGGATTACAAAAATGGGTAGATAATATTATTACATGATCAAAATAATTTGGTTCCTCTCATTTGCGGTTTTTATGATTTAGTTATGAATTTTTGAAGTTAAAATCAATTTATAATGTATTAATAATTCTCTTTTGAAGCACTCTCCACAAAATATATTTTCTACGACAGTGACAAGGTTAAAACCTATTTTATAATAAATTTAATTAATAATGAAAAATTACAAAAGTGATTTCACTGTTTTTGGAGTTAAGATGAATTAGTTATGCATTTTTGAAGTTAATTGAATTTTTGAGTTAACAAATAAATGATTTCGGCATTTTCTAAATGCATTATCACTTTTCTTACTCACCCTATTCTAGCTGCAGTCTCTGACAGGCGGGGCCCCTGGTCAATAGTTGACTGGGTCAACCTTGACCCAGCCCTGCCGAGAATGACGTCGAAAGTGGACTTCGAAAATACGCCAAACGATAACGAAAATGTACTCTCGATTTCAGTGTATAAAGAATACATTTTCCTTAAGGGAAAACGTACTACCCAATTTTACACTACCACTTAACCGGGCATGGGCCCACATGTCATAGACCATTAGCTAAGCATTTAAAGTGCTAACCCCGGATTTTCGACAGTGATCTCGCCATTAATACAAATTAATATCCTAATTATGTTTCTACAGCAAGCTGTCGCTCGCTTTGCCGGCGGCTCGCCGGCCCGGTAGTCCAAGGCGGCGCGATCTGAGGGCGCGCACAGGTGCGCAATAGTATTGCGCATCCGATGAGAGCACTCACGACACCTGAGCCGGCCTAGAACGGCGACTAGTCGACGCTGAGCGGCGGCGGTCAAAACGGCAACCGAGCAAACGTAGCAAAAGCTCCGCAACAGTTCTGGTAAGCGGGTGCCAAGGTCCTAGGGGCTATTAGGAGGTTACCTAAGTGGAGAAGGGTGCTCGGGGAGCTTGGCCATTGCTGGAGCTCCACCGGTGTTGAAGAAGACGACGGTGGTGGCGGGCAAAGATATCTGAGGGGTCACCACAGGAATCAACACAGGGAGTTGGCCGAAGGAAATGTTTCAGGGGTGGCGTAGATGTTGCAACACCAAGGGAATCGACAATGGACTCACCCGATTGACAATTGGACTGGGAGCAGCGACTTCGGCCGAGAATTAGGGAAACTCAAAATCCGTATGTCCCTGTGATGCATCGACCAAATTGGTCGATGGTATATCATGAGAACACTCAAGGGCTCAGGATGACGCAATTGACCGAGAGAAATTCTCACCGGAGTCGACGATGGCCAAAGGGCGTAGCTCTAGGCGCGCTCTGGACATAGCGAGAGCACGAGCTAGTCTTGGATCCTACACTCAATGACAGAAGCTCCAGTGAGCGAAAATGGGAAGGCCACGGAAGGTAGGAGCCGAGGGACACAGCGGGTGGAAACTTACCTGTGGGAGCTGCACAAACGAGCTCCCCTCTCCTCGGCCACCGAGAGGAGAAGTGCGGAAGAAGGTGGGCATCCCGGGGGTTTTGTTCGGGCCAGGGGATGGAAGGATAGGCGGCGTGAGTGGGCGAAGCCCTGCGACTGGTGGCCAAGGGCAGTGCGGCAACGCCGTTGCCGGACGTGCGTAGCATGCAACGGTCGCGTGGAGGTCAACTCCTGCGTGGGCCTGACCGAGGTGGAAGAAGGCCCTGTGGTGCGGGGGTGATATGGGGCGCCAGTTCGCGATCCGACGGTCGCGATGCGGGCGAAGCGGTGAGGCACTCGGAGCGCTGGATCGCGATCCAACGGCCAACGGAGGGGGCGAGCGATCCGGTTGGGTGCAGTCAAGTGACGAGACGAACTAGGCGGGAACAATGAAGGACTTGGTCGAATGAACAGTGCTGAGCTCGAAGTTTGACTGGGGTTTAATTTTTGTTCCTCAACTTTGACCAGGGATTTTAAATAGAAATAAAATTCTTAAATAATTCAGGGGTGCTCCTGGGATGACCAAGTACCCATATAAAATTTGAAAACCCACTGTTCATGAGTTATTTGCTTAATTCAAATTCAAACTTAAAATTGGTTTTTTATTATGTTTGAATTTTCTGTGGCTTGAATTGAAGTCCAAAAATTTGGTAAAAATTATATTAATCCATGAGAATCAACCTAGTATTTGAATAAATTATTTAAAAAAAGGTGTTCATAAGTTTTTATCACTGATTTCTTTTGGGAGTTCAGATTTGAGTTGTAGGTTTAACTTGTTTTGTGATTTTCTAAGTGCAATAAATTATGCGAAAGACTCATAAACCATATCTAGGCTGATGAGATGGATACTAATCCTCATTAATAAATTGGGGATGTTACAATGCACTGACAAGATTGTTAGGACGCACCTCATCGCTTACCTTCTTTAGCTCTTTAGTTGAGTCTTGTTTCCAATCACATAGGGTGATTTTTGCTACCCCAGCTTTGCCGCATCGCCAAGTCTTTGGTTGACGTGGAGGATGGGTCGATGCCTCAGTATAGCTAGGGATCAGCCGTCCTTTGCGTGATATACCGGGAGTTGTGTGACACTTCGAGGTGCTGCACTAGTGCTACCCCCAACCTGGGCGACTACTATGTGCTCTTGTAGATGTAGAGTTGGGAGCACTTCCCTGTTGGGCGGCCGTCCTTCGAGAGAGCGGTGCACCTGTATGCCGAGTCGGATGACCTGATAGACGGGCCCACTATAAGCTTAAGGTGGATTGTTCCCGGTGTACGTTGGGCCAACGGCAGACCAGTGAGGTGCTACTCATTGTTCCACAATGAGTTCGAGTCATTGCACGACAACGACATCATCTGGGCTCCATGATCTCTAGATTTTGTGTAGACGGTAGCGCCATATGGGTTGTCTCTGCAATGCACCCAGGACGCTGGGTTATGGGTAACGACCTGCCATCTGGTGTTCATACATATGGTGGAGCCTTACACGCCGCAACACGTAATGTGACAATTTGCTTTGTACCAGGTCGTGTCCCCTCTGGACGGCAGGGTCCTACAGCGTGCCATACACCTGTGAGTCAAACTTCATCCGAGTAATGTTTACACTTCTTATGTATTCTTTTGTAATATCAATCATTCCGAAAATACAGGCAATAGAGGGCGGGCCGTGGGACCGAGGACTGGCAAGTAATCAGGCACGAGTGGACTACGACATGGACAGAGATGGCACACTTGGATGTCTTATAGGAGTAGCATCCGTACGACGTTCGGACGTACGGTGAGTACCTAGAGTGGTACATGCCACAGTCGCGCTAGACTATCCCTTCCTCCACCGGAGCGCCAAGAGTAGGTGACGCACCACGAGAGCCTCCGCCACTCGTTCGATCATCACAACGCTTCGTGGTGTGACGACACTATAAGACACTCACAATCTTTGGTCATTTCATTGATGATATTTGGACTCTTCGTTACTGAACATGCTATGTATGTCACTTTAGTTGGAGCGGGCGCAGCACTTCGCAAGCGCATCGGAGACTGCCATCTGCAGCCCAGACACAACACCAGGGCTGCTGAAAACTTTGAAGTACATTCTCCCGGAGTCGAAGAACATAATAAAAAAAACTTGAGTTGCAGTTGTTCGACGGAAAACGTCCTGCACATCGGGCACCAAGTGGGGGGACCATGCTCACCCTCTAGGTCATCACAACCTAGCGAGTCCAGTCGGCGTCGTAGCGCTACCCGTCGGTCATTCGTGGGCTAGATCGGTAGGGAGGTAAGTTATGTACAAATCTACACTATATTTTTTTGGTTATTCCTTACGTTCCGCTAACATCAGGTTGTTCTCCCACCGCAGGTCCGTCGAGATGCATCACTTCTATCGTCCACGTTCGGTATACAGACTAGCGCTCTCCCTCGGTCATATACACTACACATGTGGGAGGTATGAGATTCTCAGTTTACATATAGAGTATTTATTTTGACTAACATCGTTCCATCTTGTAGCCTGCAATTGACCGTGGGGGTGACAGCCAGTTCACATCCGCTAATGATGAGGATATGAGCCTCCTAGCTCCTGCTAGGGAGCAGTACCTGGCGCTAGGATTTGGACCATGCCAGCCACGGTTTGGAGCATCCGCAGGGTAGAGCTCCTCCGGGGTTCGCTAGCACACCATATGTTCAAGGCCAGAGCTCCTCTGGGTTTGCTGGCACACCGGACATCCAAGGCCAGAGCTCGTCCACACGACTGGAGTTGCAGACATCGTACCTTGGGGGCGGGCAAATTGGGAGTGGATTTATACGGTCCGTCGTTCATGAAATCATTGCAGATGGCCCCTAGTTTGGCATGTCTCAGCAGGACGACATGGACACTTACCATACTCAGCTTCCTCCGACCCAGCTTACTGG
Organism: Hsuehochloa calcarea; assembly: GCA_036346395.1. Lineage (NCBI taxonomy): Eukaryota > Viridiplantae > Streptophyta > Magnoliopsida > Poales > Poaceae > Hsuehochloa > Hsuehochloa calcarea. The sequence goes on along the minus strand of CM070596.1, from coordinate 8,872,630 downwards.
TGCACCTTCGCCCACTCAACAGACTCAACGGTCTCCGTACCCCCTCCGATTCGACAAGCGCTCTCCAGACCGGCTGACGTATCCCATGTGACATGCTCGACGCAAAACAAGGCGCGCACGCGGACTTAGACGCAGTGAGCAGAGAGCAGTGGCTCAAACGAGTCTGCCATATTGTATCTCGCGTTACACGATTTTGTTTTGCTTTAATATTTTGTTGTTGATATAAACCAGATGATCTTTCACAAAAATTTTGTGCAAGCGTTACGAATGAGATTTGCTTGTCATGCAAATATATATCAAATATTTAACTCCGAATTATGTCGTTAAAATCACACGTCAAACTTTAAACTTATGGGTTCTAACTTCTAAACAACTAAAATAGACAACTCACATATATTTAAACCGTGCGGGAGGTGTTTATTCGCAGCAAAAAAAAAAATTGTGCATGCAAAAAAAGGGCTACCACACGGTGGTCGTGCGGCATAGGCTGCCACCGCGCGGTGGCTATGCGGGCGCGCCTCCACTGCACGATGGTTGTGCGGGAGCGGACACGTGTTGTTCATTAGCAAGTCTTGCACAGTAATCATGCAGTAGAGACTTCATTTCTACAAATACCATGTCCAACACCACTCTCGCTAATTCCCCCACCATAGGTGTCAATATGGCCAAAAAGCCACCATTTCAGTTGAAGTATTGTACTTAAACTGTTCTTCTACATCTCCCTCGTTAATGGTTTGCTTTCCAACAGTAGTTATACTCCATTTGTCAATATCAGGTATTGGTCATTCCGGACTACTGCCACTGTCAGTGCCACTGCACGACGACATTTTTCGTGTATAATTGATGTTTGCTGAGGACGTGACATCGACCGCATGGATCGATCTTATGAACCATCTGTAGGAAGCTTCACACACCGCTCCAAAACAAATCGGACAGCGCTCCAAAACAAATCAGTCTACACATGCTCCTTCCATAAAAAAAACGAGTCATTTTTTTTAATATCCAAACCGTCCTCGAAATTCAGCTTTAACCATTAATTAATATTGTGATATATTTTTAAAACCCAATAAAACTATAATAATATAAAATTATTTTTTAAAACAAAGTACACATATAATATCATGTATCAATCTAAATATTTAAAATGATATCAATGGTCGAGATATTTAAAGTTTGACTGCCTCATTTTTTAACCGGTGGGAGTATATATAATGCAATGTAATGTAACAAATTGTAGTGTTAAGCCATGCCGATATGTAGTCATGTTTTTGTGCGTTGGATATATCAGAACAGGAATCATTGCTTTCTTCTCCCAACTTCCAGCTGCTAGGTACGGAAATTTTTATATTAATTATTTTTTAATTATATTTTAAATTTAACCTTGCACTAACTTTATTTTCAATTCTGAACTTTTGGCCACGCCACAACTGGTAGCGTGGCCAAACCGTCTTGTCATGCCACCAATATCGGCATGACAAAACAAGCTATGGAAGCCTTCGTCCGCACGCCGTGCCAGCGTGGAGGCTTGTGTGACATCTGTCACGCCCTCAATCTTCGTGTTACAAGGGCAGATTGCCACGGTAGGTCCTATGGCGTGATAAGAACAGTTTGTCACGCCATGAGTGTAGGTGTGACCGTAGCTGTAACTGTTTACACATACGATTTGGCGAGAGAGTGGTTGCCTCTATTTGGACCATTTGGCAGCACTGAAAACTTGAAGAAGCGTTCTTACCTCATGGAGGCCGCGTACCTTTGTTTATATAGCTGTCAAACCACAGCAGGGATTACATGGGAAGTTATGATCGTAAGGGATTGAGATCCTTATCTCTAGACTCTTTCTATCTTTAACAGATTGATATCTATCTATAGAACTCTATCTATAGGAAAGCTATCTTTTATCTCTAACATCCCCCCTCAATCATAACTTTACATAAGTTGAGATTGTATCTAAACATATCTAGCTTTCGAGCGCACAATGCTTTTGTAAATCCATCAGCCACTTGGTCATTTGTTGATATGAATCGTACCTCCAATAGCTTCTGAGAAACTCTCTCACGAACAAAGTGATAATCAACTTCAATATGTTTTGTTCGAGCATGGAATACGGATTCATGAGACAAGTAAGTTGCTCCTATATTGTCACACCAAAGTTGTGCTGCCGGCGGGCTTGGAACTTTTAACTCCCGTAACAAAGTTTGTATCCAAATCACTTCTGCTGTTGCATTTGCTAGTGACTTGTATTCTGCCTCGGTACTAGATCTTGACACTGTTCCTTGTTTGCGTGCACTCCAGGAGACCAAATTACTGACCTAAGAAAAGCGCAAACCCCTTTGGTAGCGCCGATCATCAACACTTCCTACCCAATCAGCATCAGAGAATGCACTAACAAGTGTAGAAGAATTTTCCTTAATATGTAACCCAATACCAATAGTATACTTAAGATATCTGAGAATTCGTTTCACAGCTGTCCAATGATCAGTGGTTGGTGAGTGAAGGAACTGACACACCTTGTTCACAGGAAAAGATATATCAGGTCTGGTGAGAGTTAAATACTGAAGTGCTCCAACCACACTCCTATATCTAGTCGCATCCTCAGGTCCAAGAGCTTCACCCTTTTGCAAAGAAAGCTTCTCTGATGTGCATAATGGTGTGACCTCTGGCTTACAGTGTGCCATGTTAACCTTTTTTAGCAAATCCGAAGTGTATTTGTCTTGTGACAATAATATACCATCTTTCATTTTTGATACCTCAATTCCCAAGAAATAATGTAATTCACCAAGATCCTTTAGCGCAAAATCAGTTGCAAGATCTTTAAGTAAAACAATAACTGCATCCTGTGAGGAGCTAGTCACAATAATATCATCAACATATACAAGCAAAAATATTGTAACTGAACCTTTGCTGTAAAAGAAAAGTGAGGTATCTGCCTTTGAAGCAATAAAGCCAAGTTCCTGCAGTTTCTGGCATAATCTAGCAAACCAGGCTCTAGGGGCCTGTTTAAGACCATAGAGAGCTTTATCTAACTTACATATGTGATGTGGACTCCGCTGATCCTCATAACCTGGTGGTTGCCTCATATAGACCTCCTCCTCAAGAACACCATGAAGGAACGCGTTCTGTACATCTAACTGCCGTAGGCACCATCCCCTGCTTACTGCAATAGACAAAACAATTCGTATGGTTGCAGCTTTAACTACGGGACTAAAGGTGTCCTCATAGTCTATTCCATATCTCTGTTTGAATCCCTTGGCAACTAAACGCGCCTTATACCTATCAAGAGATCCATCAGCTTTTCTCTTAACCTTGTAAACCCATTTGCAGTCTATTATATTTCTTCCTTGTTCGGCTGGTACAAGGTGCCAAGTTTTATTCTTTACTAATGCATTGAATTCACAGTCCATAGCCTGCTTCCACTCCTTATCTGCTAGTGCTTCATTAACAGTTTGTGGTTCACCTGTGATAGTGAAAAAGTTGTACCTGATCTGCCCATCTGTGTAAACCTTTGGTTTGCTGATCCCGCTTTGTGATCTCGTGTGCGGCCGGCTCACAGACGGTGCAGCCTCCACAGGTGAAACCGGAGCTGGCTCACCAATCACCACCGCACCTCCTAGATCGTGCGACACCAAGTCCTGTTGCCCAGGCTCCGGTTCACCTGCTGTAGCCGATTCTTCCGGTGAAGTATCATTGTGTCCTCTGCCTGCATCTTGAAGCAGAACTTGTTCATAACCTGCTCCAGAATGAACTTGTTCACAACCTGCTCCAGAATGATCCAAGTCTGCTACCACAACTTCAGAAATATTAGCATCATCAGAAGAATTAGTAGTGTCATCAGAAGGATTAGTATGCGCATTAGTTGACTGATCACATGACATTGTGCCCCCTTGATCAGTACTGGAAAGATGTGGATAAAGGAGAATTTCAGATCGGAGGAGAGCGCCAGCATTGGAGTGGAGTTTGGTGAAGGGAAAAATATTTTCATCAAAGACTACATCACGAGATATGTACACACGGCCCGTGGACACATGAAGGCATTTAAACCCCTTATGTAGGAGACTGTAGCCTAGAAAGACACATTGTTGGGATCGAAATTCAAGTTTTCGAGAATTATATGGGCGAAGGTTCGGCCAACACGCACACCCAAACACACGAAGGAGCGAATAGTCTGGTTGTTGACCAAGCAGCCGTTCCAAAGGTGTGGAATATTGAAGAAGCTTGCTAGGTGTACGGTTAATGAGATAAGTGGCTGTGACAAACGCCTCATCCCAAAATTTCAGAGGCATGGAAGCATGAGCTAGGAGGGATAAGCCAACTTCAACAATGTGTCGGTGTTTTCGTTCGGCAGATCCATTTTGTTGGTGAGCATGTGGGCAAGAGACACGGTGAGTGATACCTAGTTTTGAGAAGTAGGAGTTTAATTTCTCATACTCTCCTCCCAATCAGTTACGGCAATAATTTTCCGGTTTAGGAGTCTTTCTACAAGGGCTTGGAATTCTTGGAACTTTTGTATAACCTCAGACTTATGCTTAATCAAATATATCCAAGTATACTTGCTAAAATCATCAATGAAACTGACATAATATTTCTTTCTGCCCACTGACTCGGGAGCAGGACCCCAAACATCGGAAAACACAAGATCTAAAGGAGAAGTAGAGATACTTGAAGACTTAGAATAGGGGAGCTGATGGCTCTTGCCCTGTTGACAGGCATCACATACTAACTCTTTTTTGGACTCTTCAGAAAACACAAGTTTATTTCTAGAGATAACTTGCCGAACAATGGCACTGGATGGATGACCTAGCCTATCATGCCACTTAGACAAAGTGGGTTTGATGATACTGAAGGCTTGCTTCTGTGATTGAGGCGATGATGATGGGGGTAACGGATACAGACCACCTCTACGCTTGCCTTGAAGCAGAACTTGTCTCGTGACCTGATCCTTGATCAAAAAGAATTTTGGATGAATTTCAAAGAAGGCATGATTGTCAGCGGCAAGACGAGAAACAGATATCAAATTTTTCTTGGCATCGGGAGTATACAAGACATTATTGAGATAAAGAGGACGATCAGGGGTACGAATTTGAGTGTGACCAGTATAGCTAATACGCATACCTGTCCCGTTAGCCGTATGAATCTGATCTCCACCGTTGTACTTCTCCCGAACGCTCAACTTATTTAGTTCGCCTGTGACATGGTCCGTTGCACCGGTATCAACATACCAATTTGTGTCAATCCCGTAGGACTGTATGGCAGTAGACTGAGTGGCAGCGGACGCAATTTTCTCCTGAGGGACAAAATCTTGATCATAGCGGTGCCAGCAGATGGTGACTGTGTGCCCGATCTTGCCACATAGTTGGCAGACCGGACGCTCGCCTCCACGGCCTCCGGATTGACCTCGTCCTCCACCGCGGCCACGATTCTCACGACCGCGTCCACGGCCACGTTGATTCCCACCTCGTCCGAACGAGGCAGCGTTCACCGAAGCTTGATATGCGCTTTGCCGAAGATCTGCTCTGCCTTCAAACCCGAGCAGCTGTGAGTAAAGTTCGGCCACTGTGACCGGTTCCACCCTAGCCGCCATCGCAGATACCACCGGTTCAAAATCAGCATCGAGACCGGCAAGTATGTAAGGCACCATGTCCTCATCATCAAGCGGCTTGCCAGCAGCTGCAACTTCATCACCCAAAGCCTTCATCTTGGTAATGTATTCATTGACAGTCATGTTACCTTTCTTCGTGGTGGAGAGCGCGATGCGAGTGTTGATTGCCCGCGCACGAGTCCTCGAGGAAAATATCTGCTCAAGAATCGTCCAGAGTTGTGCCGCCGTTGTGACCGACACCACCTGTGTCAGGACGTCGCGCGAGAGAGACGACATCAGGTATCCCAGGACTTGTTGGTCTGCAGCAACCCACTGCACGTATGCTGGGTTCTGTGCTTTGACGATCTTGTCGCCTTCTTTAACGTCGATCTCCTTTGCGGGAGCGACAATGGTGCCGTCGAGATAGCCGAACATCTGGGCTCCCCTCACGGCAGGAAGGACCTGCACCTTCCATAGCAGGTAATTGTTCTTGCCAAGCTTCTCTGTCACCGGAACACCAAACGGCGAGCCTCCGGCCGGAGCTACAGAAGATGATGCGCTCATGGCGGCTAGTAGATGAATCTATGAGGAGAAACTGGCTCTGATACCATGAAAACTTGAAGAAGCGTTCTTACCTCATGGAGGCCGCGTACCTTTGTTTATATAGCTGTCAAACCACAGCAGGGATTACATGGGAAGTTATGATCGTAAGGGATTGAGATCCTTATCTCTAGACTCTTTCTATCTTTAACAGATTGATATCTATCTATAGAACTCTATCTATAGGAAAGCTATCTTTTATCTCTAACAAGCACGACAGATGAAAAATATTATGCATAATTTTATTCTAATGTACCTTGTTCTTAGCATGTGATTTTTCACGAACGTATGTTCGAAAGTATGTAAACCTGAGTTATGGTAGAAATAATCAAACGGTGCTAAGTGAATGCACCATTTTTTTGTCTTCATATTTATGATGTTCCATGCATTGCTACGCGAAGAATAGAAAGCGAATGGACAGTGGGATTTGGAGTCGTAGTAGCGAATTGAAATATACTTTATAATAAAGTTACAAATTATATGGCTCACAGGGTTTGGTTACGTGCATAAGCAACTACATCATGCACTATGCAACAAACCGAAATACATCTACGATACATATGCGCCTTTCAGGATTTGAAATACAGTCGATTGGAATAAAGATCATTAGCTTGGGCGTGGGACTAGCTAGCACGGATTGGTCGGACCTACTACATGGACCGGAGTCATTTTCCCTTCCTTGCGAGCTCAGTGTTGCACTCCTCGCCGACCGCCTTGGCCTCGCCGCTATTTCCCACTTTTCTCGTGTTCCCTCTCGTGAGCCTCATGCTGCTTGCACCTGCACGCTTCGAGATGAGCTTGCGTCTCCCGCTGGATACACTCATTGTGCTCTTTGCTGCGGCGCTCCTCCCTCTTCTCACAGTCCTTATTAGCATTCCACTCCTCGCAGTCGAGACACCACTAGTCGCGTGGGTGGATCCTTTAGTCGTTCCACTTGCGGAATCCACATAACGAATTCGGATATCTATCATTCGATATCCATCAATTCAATCTCCAACAATTATATATCTAGCACTACACAACCAAACCCAACACTACACCTGAGCTTTTTCACCACGTCGGGTTCTCCTGCATCAGGGCTTCAACATAATCTCACTCAGATAGAGAAGTAATGGGACGAGATCTGCAAACTCGCAAGAGCTGCTGCTTCCCGGGACGAACAAGCGGGAGTGCCAGGAGGAGACATCTCCGCACTGATGCCCTCCGTAGCAGCAACCACTACCAGAACATTCCCATGGAGCACTCGCCGTTGGACCCTCCCGAGGAGGTGACGCCACCCCTTTGTTGGTGCAGAGACACATGCAAGTTCTTCATGTCCAAGCAGTGGCTCAGCCTGGGCATGCATTACTGGGGTTGTGTGAACTACTCATCAGACTACCCCGACCGCCGTCGGGACACGGTCCGCTATCGACAGCCGGTAAGGACATGTTACATTATGTTCTCATACTATTTCTCTTTCAAAGTACACGCTAACAACCTCTCATGTCTACCTGTAGTGTTGGAGATTGAATTATAGGATTAGATTATTATTGATAATGGATTATTGGAGATTGGATTACAGGATTAGATTATGGTTGATATTGGATTATTGGAGATTGAATTATAGAAGTAGATTATTGTTGTTGTTGGATTCTAGAGCTAGATTATTGTTAGATATCGGATGGTTGGATGTTGGATTCAAGAAATGAATTATTGATGGATATTTGATTATTGGATGATCTTAGAATTGACAATTCTTGGACATGGAACCTCTCACCTCTTGTCGCTCTAGATTAAACTTTGGTTAATACAATAGTATTGACAAGATATTTTGCTTAAAAACTTGATGCTTAGACAAGCTTAGACCAAAATCGTTTAAATCGGGAAACTTTAGCCAAATGTTCAACTATGATTTAACTTGATGCTATGGTATTGCTTTTACCATGAAAATTTTGGAAAATAATTTAACTTATAAAAATAAAATAAAAGTTGGTTTGGACTTAGGCGAATGAATGTTTGGATGGTGCATGTCTATGCACGAGATCGAGTCATTTATATGATCGAGACCCATGGGTTTTATGGAAAGTTGCCCAAGTCAGTTAAGAACCGATCTTCGAGCCACATCCTGCTAAGCTCCATCGTACTACCACATGTCCTGTGTGGGCAGGACCTGACTAAATAATTTGTATCATTTCACCGTGGTTGTCATCCGGTTGCATAGGTGTCTTTATGACATACTTTTATCTATTCCGACATGGCGTAAGAGGGGGCTTAAGTCTGACGGGTTTCTATCCAAAGGAAGCAAAATCTTAGTGAGGTGGGACTATAGTGGGATGGTGCATTATAAAGGCCTTAACACGTGCTCTAGACTGCTTACCTAAGGTAGTAAGCAGTGGTATCGACAAATGTTAAACAAACTAGAGAAGTCGTATTGTGCGGGTAAAGCGGTACAACCTCTGCAGAGTGTTAAGAACTATTTGAATAGTCATGTCCACGGTCATGGACATGCTCAGCAAAGCCACTCAAAGGTAGACTTTGATTTTATTTTCAAAAGACTTTATCAAATGGTTTATCCAAATGGGAAATTGGGCAGGTAGCCATGTGATATGAGAGTATCCTTCACCATTATTGTGCGAATGTTATTTGACTATAAAACTTGAGAATTTAGAAAATAAATATTAGTTATAGAATATCTTTTGGAACTTAGAACAAGTATTTAGAGAAAACATCGCTTTATGCAAATTCAACCATATATGTATTCCTTTGATATATCGCTGCATGCATTATAATTCTGTTATTGGGTGTAACTTGTGGAGCACGATTATTTGTGCTCACTCTTGCTTAATAAAATATTATTCGGAGAAGAAGGACTTCGCGTTGTTGAAGATCTCGACAACTAGGCCGCTCCCCAAGTCGGTTGCCTGTGGCAGATTAGCTGGGCTCTACTACTGTTCATTTGTCTTCCGCTATTTTCTTTATTGTTGGCTCGTAAGCCTTTATGGTAATCAACTATGTTGCTTATTAATAAAGTTTTGCGTATTATAATTGTTACCATATTTGTTTACTGTGTGAACTAAAGACTGATCATGGGACTAGTTTAGTAATACACAGATGATTTGGAGGTGTTAATCCCGGGTCATGACAAGGGCAAGCGGCGGGAGGAGAGAGGTCGCACGCACGGGAGAGAGATGAGATGGGAGCGGGGAGAAATGAAGAGTTACCTCGGTCGAGAGCCCTAAGTCGCCACTATCACGCCACGCTCGTTGGCGTGACTACAACCATTATCACGACACTATCGTTGGTGTGACTACTGCCTTGCAAGCCCTCCACGCTGGCACGCGCGCGACCGAGGGCTTGTGTGGCGCTCTGGCGAAGAGGGTGTGAGCACGCGCAGAACGCGGAGAGGTGAGTCCAGTAGTGGTGTTGAAGACGACGGGAGGTAGTCGGCGGCGGGAAAGGCGGTGGAAGAATCTTTGGCCGATGGGGTTCAATCTTCGATTCTGGCGAGGTGGATGGGACTGGGGAGGGAAACTAAGGAGGAGGTTGAGGTGCACATGGTGATGCAGCTAGGGAGACAAGAGATTTACCGAAGAGAGAGACAAAACGAAGGCGATGAGGCCAGTTTTAGGGACGAAGACAAAGACGACGGTCCAATGGAGCCCTGAGGAAGATGGTGGAAGCATGATGTAGAACATCTCGGTACGAATTAGAGGGTTGTGGTGGCTCGGACAGAGGGCTTTTGACGGCGGTGCAGCCTGACAAAGAAGAAGCTTCGGCGGCGCACGGTTGTCGACGAAGTCCGGTGAGTCCAAGGCGATTCCGGTGGTGAAACTTCAGGGCTTCAGAGAGGAGGTCGAGACGCACCTCGTGACGCGGTTGGCTTGACCAAGGCTTGGTCGGAGTTGGAGATCAAAGGTAGGAGAGGTGGTGGTGTCTTGGGGAAGAAAAGAGAAGCGCATGGAGCTTTGGTTGGAATGGGGATAAGAATGAAGGGGCTACACTGGCAGCTAGGGTAAGGAGGAAGGAAAAGAGAGAAAGAAAAAGGAAAAAAAAAGGAAGGGAAGGAAAAAGGGGAAAAAATGAATTTCACAAAAAAATTCAAATCGTAAAATTTCAATTTCAGAAATTGGCACAGAATTTGAACTGAGATGATCAAATTGGATTTGAATTACGGAACTAGGAATTTAAATAGATGCAAAACTCCCATTTAAAATCCACAAATTTCAATTAATTAATTAATTAATTTTTAAAAGCCAGATTTTTGGGATGTTACAGGATCAATGTAGCACTAGTGGATAAAATATCCATTACCTTCTCATTGAACCTAAGATCTAATTCTTGCTACTGAGTGGCAAGTGTTGCACGAAATATTTCCACTCGAAAATAATGCTTCTTGGTAAAATGATTACGTGGATGACAAGCACGACCACCACGCATAATGTAAGTTTCCTGCATGTCTGGCACATCAATGCAATGATTTACACAGAAATCGACAACCTTGCAAAAAAAAAAAGACTTTCAAAACATTATCTGATCTCAGTTCTTCGAGGCACACTTTTGTTGAAAAAACTAGACGAATAGCATTTACTATGTTTTGTGATTTCTTTTATAAAGCTTGGCCAAGCTCTTCAGTTATCTTCAATATTTCTTTCATCATACATATGACAAATACAAATGAGGACAAATAGTTGAAAGCGGTGTCTCCGTCAGCACGGATTGAGCCTGTTGATTTATCGACAACTATATTTTGGAGAACATAATTTACTACATTGAACATGCCCATAAGGCTAGAAACAAAACCAAAGTGAGAACCCAACCTAGTGTCTCCTTGTCATTTTACTGTCGGTGGCAGAGCTAGAATAGGAGCATGGGGGTACAGCTGTACCCCCAAATTTTTGTGAGGAAAATACCAGTTATATATATATATATATATATATATATATATATATATATATATATATATATATATATATATAAGTGTTTGTGTGTACATGTAATAAATTTTGTTACAACCAATGATATTTGTGATTTTGTGTAAGTGTTAGATTGTATGTTAGTATGTAGAATTGTATAGATTATATATTATGTAGAAGCAGAACAGTTAATAACGAGTCAGCAGAACTATACATTACTTAAGTTCGCACCTCCATCGTTAAAATCCTAGCTCCGCCACTATTTAGTGTACAGATTTGATTTGCCCTTTGGCCGATCACGAGGTCATCAATAGCTAGTGAACATGCTAGTTCAACCAATTGGGCATTACAAAGCTCATCATGGTGCTTTGCAGAAGAGTCAACAGTGTTTATAATAAAGCTTAGTTTCTATTAAAAAAATTGGGTAACAAGAACCACCTCCTTGGATGTAACAAGCACAAGTTGCAAACGGTGGGCATAACAATGAACACAATATGCAGATGGACATTATGTGAGAAAAATAGATTGCGGCCCATTGAATTCTCCTCTTATATTGCTAGCCCCGTTATATCCCTGGCCACGCAGCTTCTAAACATCAAAAGAATGGCATCGCAAGTTTCATCCACCAGAATTGAGAACTTATAATCACCAATTTCCTCACGAATATGTTTCCTGACTGTAACTTGCAAAAACACTCAAAATCTCCTCTTGAATATCTGGTGATGTATACTTTGAATTGTACGGAGCATTCCCCCAAACAACTTTGGTAATCTCAAGATTGAATTATGCAGTAAGCTTTATCATTTCGAGAAAGTTTCCTTTGTTCCATGACTGAGTTGTCTCATCATGACCTCAAAAAGCACAAGATTGAGATGTGAGCCACTTAACAGTTGCAATAGATGTTTTTAGCTGTAAATGATTTCTTTCTATTTCCTGCTTCCTCTTCACTGCTACAACATTTTCTACATGGCCTGGCTGATTCAACAAGGCTTGACATTCTTTGATTGCATTATTATGTTGAGAGCAAGGATCAGATCCTTTGTGGGTTAAGAATGCACAGTTCCTTCCATCATTAACCTTCTTCCATTTTCCAAATCCATGTACTATGAAGACATCAGAACCACCTCTTTTGTTTTTGCTCGAGAAAAAGCAGAATAAACAACATGCATGAGTACTCTAGCCATGGCGAAAAAAAGACTGAACCAGCTATATTGAAAGTGTCGTTGATGACCTTTTGGACCAAAAGGTTTATACAGTAGTAATAGGGTTTGCATAGGCCCTAACTTCAAATATGTTCGTCGCACATCATCTCTTTGGTCAGATGGATATTGCCAAATTTGTGGGTGTAATGCTGGATCTCACTCTAAGAATTCAATACCATGATATATGTCTTGTTCGTTTGTTCCATGCCCTTCATCCTATTTTTGACGTTCCAATTCAAGCAAGGGTGGAGGATGAGTTGAATGATCTTCATCAACTGGTTCAGCTCTTCTTCTTTCGAAAAAATGACTAGATGGTTTTCCCCTCAACTATCGCTATGAGCTTATGATGCCACCAACATTGTAATTTGTCACGAATAATTGATTAATGCAGATTTTAGAGTGCAGATCTATTGAAACTTCAAAATCAAACACTAGAACATAGTAAGAACAAGATAGGGAAAAAATTTACCTAGATTGTGACTTGTCCAGGCTCATTCAACCACTGACCATAGGATTTAGCTTCGCATCACACGGACCTTGCTCCGCCCAGCTGTCGCCCGGCCGCCGACTGCTCGTAGCTCGCTCACAGCTCACAGCTCACAGCAGCAACCCCTTTGCAGCTGACAGCTCCGCTCGAGCTGCACCGCGGGCCGCCGAACAAGCTGAGGCGACCAGCAATGAGCACAGACCAGCACTAATTAGCAAAGAAAGGGATGGTGAAGAACAAGCAAGAACAAAGGCAGCAAGACAAATTGGATTTGCCTTGCAGTTGGCTACATCGGTGAAGACTAGAGAGTAAAGGCATGTCATTCATGAATTGGATCCTGGGCTCTTACGAGGTTGGCCGAACTCAGCAGATGTAGGGGTGGCCATCCAATGGTATATAGTCCAAATTGCTACTATGTAGTAAGAGTTGATCTTCTCTCTCTCTCTTTTTTTTTTTCTGGTGGACACAGCCCATGTTTGTAACACCTCGATCCAACACTGATTCCGGAATACCACCATACTATCCCAACTACTAATTTCAACAATAACTAAAAATAAATTCCAGCAAGCAATTCAATAATAACACTCATCCACTGGTCACAATAACGTACAAATAATGACATGGCAAGCACATATGTTTAAACCCTAGAAAGTAAGCAAGATAACAATTCAATAATTGAGCAACACCAGTACAAAATAGGCTACTAAATGACTAACAAGTTCCAAACAATCATCTAGAGTTATTCAATGTCTATCATAGCCTAAAAGGCAAAATCATCATACTAAGGTAAAGCTTCTTCATGACAATGATCAAATGATTTGGTGTATGCCGTATTCCAAGTGCTATCCCCTCCCAAGAAACGTCATCAGCGATCACCTAAAATAACATAAAAGCAAGAGTGAGTCCACAACTTAGCAAGTACAATAGCAAACCATAATCAATGTTCAAACATCAATACACAATATCATCATTAACATCAATTGTGCACTTTTCCTTATTCTCATGCTCAATAATACTTTATTCTCATACACATTCACTAATTACTTTTCATTCAATGCATCTCTACACGACATGTCCACATGTATTTATTTTGCATATACCGGTATAGCATGAGTGCTCACCCATCGATGATACACTCTCAAGCTTGTCCTCAAGGATCGGGGACCTCCTCCACTCCTATGGAGTTGTGATCAACATGATCACCTTCTCATATGCAATGATGTTTATGAATGCACAAGTAATCATATATTCATCATTATAAATCATCAACCATCAATATCATATCCATCGATACCAGATAACTCAAGACCATTCACATTACTTGCAGTTAGATAAAGCAAAAACACATCAATATAATGGTAATAAATGGTAAATCATGCAATGTTCAACCAATGAACACCGTCGACCATGCACTTGCCTCCTTATCCATGTGACGCAGGATATCAATGTGGCGGCAGTGCACAAGAGGCCACACTCCCTGGACAATAATATAAAACACATCTAAAAATCATACATTACAGTACCGACACTTTATTCTAACTGTCATCGCACGTCTACGCCAAATCGATCCCTTCTCACCAAAAACTACCGGACGCACTACTCGTTGTCCCAGTAGTAAAACTGTCCTATCTTACTCATCTAAACTCCCAATTTGGCCATCCAAGACTTTCTGGAATTTTCATGAAACAACCTACAATTTCCTAGTTATGACGAAACACTAACTCTACCGTTTTATATTCTGTTCCTTTACCCAAAGACCGTTCCAGATTCTGTCAGAACAGCCCGATTCACAATTTTATATATTTAATTCTACAACTTGGACATATATGAATAATATAATTTCTGGAAATAACACAATATTTCCTACAATATTTAAGTTGACACAAATATTTAATTTTACCAAGTTCTGCCATCTACGTCCCGAATCTGGATAACAGCTTTCCGGAGGCTGTATCTTTTCGCTCGCTACTCTATTTTTAACGATCCACACCTTCCTCGAAAGCTAACGCGATATCCTAACTTTTATCTAATTACACCGAACTCTAATTCCTAATCTAAATACCCCTAATCATCCCCCGCAACATCCTGCCCTAAACCTGACGAATCTAGACAGAAAATTCATCTACTCTTCCCTTTGACCAAACGTTGAAAAAGCTAAATAGAGATTAACCTAGGACAAATCTAAGGGGTTCAGATTGTTACTCTCGGAGACACGAAGCCAAAACACAAATTTCCCACGAGATCCTCCTCTTCTTCTTCCTCTTTTTCCTTCTCCTTTCTTCCTCCTTCCCTTCCCTTCTTTCTCTGGCCGAAACTCTACTGTTGGAGGGCAAAAAAGGGGAGAGGTGGCTGCTGAACAGGGGCAAGGGGGAGGAGGCTATTGCTGGAGGGTAGCAAGGGGGTGAGGCTGCTGCTGCAAGGCGGGGGAGGCTGCTACTGGAGGGTAGCAAGGGGGGAGGATAGGGGTTTTGGGCAGCCCCCTCTCCTTTTTAAGTGGTGGCTACCCCCTCCCCCCGCCCCCGTGGGCCATGGAAGCCATGGCCCTTCAGCCCAGGTTCTCCTTCCCCTCCAATTTTTTGAAATTTTAGTGTTAATTCTATGATAATTTCTTCCTAAATCATATAGCCCTCCAAGGTTAAACGATATATTACATTCTATCCCCCTTAAATAGAATTTGACACCGAATTCCACCCATCGTTCTACTCAAAAGAACAACCACAACTGAAAATAAACAACCGCTAACATGTACCTAGCGTGAACAATTCTGGATACTACTCACACATGCGAGACTCCAACTCCCAGGTCACCTCCTCCGCCTTGGACTGATGCATCCACAACACCTTGACGTATATCAATATATTGTGCCTCAACACTCACTCCGACCTCTCCAAAATACGCACCAGACTTGACTCAATGGTGAGATCTTTCTCAATGGTGAGATCTTTCTCAATGGTCAGAGGCTTCAATGAAATCTTATGCTCTGGGTTTCTCAAGAACTTCCTCAGCATCGTGACTTCAAACACATTATGCACTCCGTGCATGGACTCATAAAGGTCCAAGCCATAAGCCAACTTCCTAATTCTTGCAATAATTGAGAACGGTCCAATGTACCTCGGGCTAAGCTTCCATTTGGTACCAACTGGACAATACCTTTGGTGGGAGACACTCTCAAGAGCACCTGATCACCCACTGTAAACTTCAGGTCACTCCTCCTCACATTTTGCATAGCTCTTCTACCTGCTTTGAGCTGCCAGCAGATTATGTCTCACCATAGCCACGCGCTCAATAGTTTTCTGAATCCAATCCGAGCCCAAAACTGTTTTCTCACCTACTACATCCCAACAAAGTGGCGATTTGCACTTTCGCCCATACAGAACCTCGAAAGGCGTGGCTCTAACACTGGACTGGTAGCTGTCGTTGTAGGCAAACTCAACAAGAGGCAATTGATCCTCCCAACTAACATTCGAAGATAGTACACAAGACCGCAATATGTCCTCCAAAGTCTGGATAGTGCATTCTAACTGCCCATCCATCTGAGGGTGGAATGTTGTGCTAAGACAAAGTTAAGTGCTCAACGCACTCTGCAAACTCTCCCAGAACTTGGAGACAAACTAGGCATCTCTGTTAGAAATGAAGGTCTTTGGCACACCGTACAACCTCACAATCTCACACAAGTAAATAGGGGCCAAATTGCTCGTTGAATTTGTCATGTGAATAGGTATGAAGTGTGCATATTTGCTGAAACGATCCGCCACTACCCAAAACGCATCCTTCCCTCGCGGTGAACGAGGCAACACAACCGCAAAATCCATTGAGATATCATCCCAAGGCCACTTGAGAACCTCCAAAGGCTGCAACAACCCTGCATGACGCTTATGTTCGGCTTTCACTTGCTGACAAACACCACAAGAAGCCACAAAATTGGCAATGTCCACATTCATCCTTTTCCACAGAAATTCTGTTTGAGATCACGATAAATCTTAGTCTCACCAGGATGAACAGTGTATGAAGTACGATTAGCCTCTCTCAAGATGTCATCCTTGACCTCCGCCTTTTGTGGCACACAAAGGCAGCCTTCAAAACCGCAAAGCGCCAGACTCATCAATGCTGAAATCTCCATCCTTACCCTCATCCAAACGCTTTCGGACCTCCTGCAATAACCAATCGCTATGTTGCGCTTCCTGAACATAGTCTGGAATAGCTGACTCAACGATCAGCTGCGTCTCAACATGCGCTAGGCCCGCATAGCAATAAGATATCCCCATGCGATCAAAATCAGTAACGAGACAATTTAGAGTAGCAGGAGTCGTCTTGCGACTAAGAGCATCATCGACTACATTGGCATTGCCTAGATGATATTGAATGGTAAGATCATAATCCTTAATCAATTCTAGCCATCTCCTTTGCCTCAAATTCAGATCCTTCTAAGTGAAGATATACTTGAGACTCTTGTAATCTGTGAAAACATTATAAGACTCTCCGTACAAGTAATGCCTCCAGATCTTGAGTGCAAAGACAACTGCATCCAATTCCAAGTCATGAGTGGGATAATTCTGCTCGTGCTTCTTTAATTGCATCAACACATAAGCAATCATCTTGCTATCTTGCATAAGCACATAACTATGACCCACTCGAGGCGCATCAGAAAAGACTGTGAAGCACGTCCTCGGATCAGGAAGAGTAAGGATAGGAGAAGTCACCAACCTCTCCTTCAAAATACTGAAACTGTGTTCACACCCATTAGTCCACTGGAATCTCATGCCTTTCTGCGTAAGATGAGACATCGGCTTGGTGATGATAGAAAAATATTGCACAAAAAGTCGATAGTAACCAGTCAAACCCAAGAAACTCCTCACCTCCTTCACATTGGTCGGCCTCTTCCTGTCCACCACTGTAGAGACCTTGGTAGGATCAACAACAATGCCCTGAGGATTGATCACATGACCCACAAAACCTACTTCTGAAATACAGAACCCACACTTCTTCAACTTGGCATAGAACTTGTGCTCCTTCAAAGTCTCTAATACCAGTCTCAAGTGACACTCACGATCCTCATTGGTCTTGAAGCAGATACGAATATCATCAATGAACACCACCACGAAGGCCCTGTTTGTTTAGGCTTTTTCTTTGGCTTATAAGCAAAAAAGCCTAAGCCTAAACAAAGGGGTGGCTTTTTTATGCAGCTTATAAAAAGCTTAAGCCTATTTAAGCCTAAAAGCCATAAGCCATGGGAGAGATGCTTTCTTTGGCTTTTGCGGAATAGAATAACAGTCTGCCACTGAAGTTTATTGAAATTACCCACGAAATGCCATTGTATATAAATCTCAATCATTCCGTTTTTTCGTTGTTCTGTTGCCCCCCTGCGCCCGCCCGCTTCCCTTCGGTCCCCCTCCCCTCCCCCGCCACTGCCGATCTCCCATCCCCCGCCCCTGCCGATATCCCATCCCCCGACGGCATCGCCTCCCCTCCCCTCGCCCGACTCCGCCGCTCCCCCCCCAGCGCCGCCTCCCCTCCCCGACGCAGCCGCCGCCGCCGCTCGTTTCCCCCAACGCCTCGCGCGCCCTCCCTCCCAACGCCGCGGCGGCTCCCTCCCGACTCGCCGCTCCCTCCCCAGCGCCGCCTCCCCTCCCCTACCCCGCGCCGCCACCGCTCCCCTCCCCCAACACCGCCTCCTCCTCCTCCTCCTCCTCCTCGCCGTGGTTGCAGTCGCGGCGGCGGAGGTGCGGTGCGCGAGATGGAGCCTGTCGGCGGAGGCTAATACCCTGTCGTCGTGGACGGCGGTGCCTGAGGAGTGCGCGGTCCTCGTGCGGGAGTACGTCACCGGGGTCGCCTACTGCTCCGACCTGGAGGTCATGGCGCGGGAGTTGTCCGCCTACAGGCGCACCGCGTGCGTCGGGGACAACGGCCGCGACGCGTGGGTGTTCGACGTCGACGAGACCCTGCTCTCCAGCCTCCCCTACTACGCCAAACACGGACACGGGTGAGCCGCTCGCGCAACCCTCAATTCCCCACCTCGTACATCAAAAAATGGCGAAATTTTAGCCAGGAAGTGTGAATTTTTTTCCTTAGGAGTGCATTCGATTCGCGAATTGATATGCTCACACCAGTTGTTTGATTCATATTCTTGAAGATGCAAAAGATTGAGAATCTGCAATGATCTTAATTTTGTATTCTTGGAGATGCAAAATGCTTGTGTATGATCTGAATTTTATCATGGAGCCAATGGGGATTAATGTAAAATTGACTCACTGGCTAAAATTGCAGTGCTTCCATGTTGATCAAATTTTTTAGAGCAATACTCTTATAAATGATCTGAAATTACAGAGTGTATGATCTGAATTTGGTAGCCTGTGAAATATGAATTTGTATGGGTTTTGTTTTTGGGTTCTTTCGGAGCAAAGAGGATCGGGGACAACCGGTGGTCTCTCACATTTGAAAAACATTCACGACTTAGCATGTAGCACATATTTATGTGAATAAAATGTAGCACATATAACATGCCCTAGCACCAAAGAACGCAGCAGTTGATGAATAGATGGTTGATCTGACCGCTTAGGAGTTTGTTGCCAATTCACAAAATGATGTTTGGTGAGGTCTACTAAACATGCATACAATCTCTTGATTGATTGGGTGCTCGATTATGGATGATATGAAAGAGCCAATAGATTGAAGTGGTAGTGATGAGATTGGTAATCTAACATGTATTTAAAAGCCGTAGTAGTAGGTCAACATAAATGTTTCACCCTTTTCTTGGATGTTCACAATTTACATTTGGATGGATGATAAATATGTTGGTATTATTCGCCCTTTTATCATCTTTGCATTAAATTTTGAAGAAAGAACATACCATGCATGCTCATTTTAAGTTACACTTGGTTACGAATGCGAGTTTAGTCTATCTTTTATCTGAAGATAATATTAGACCAATAGATCTGGAGTTCACAACAGTACATCCAAGGCTTCAAGATAACCGCTTCACGCCTCATTTTAACAATTGCATAGGTGCAATTGATGGCACACATGTACCGGTTGTTGTTCTAGTGGATGAGCAGGTTGCTCCCACTAGTATATTGATCAATGATTCTATTGATCTATTGTACCTTTGTATTTTTTAAGTTTCATTTTTAATTCTGTATTGGATTTACGCAGATTATTATAGCAAACTGTCAAGAAAGCATTTTGTCTGCAAGTTTTTAGACTTGTGTTTTTCCTAGATGTACGCTTGTGAATGGAGGTAGTTAATCGCATTTCCCGTAAAAATGGTCGTGGTATTTGGCCTGAATCTTTCTGGTGTGCTATGAAATATTTCAGTAAGGCAAATAGACAAGACAAACATATCTTTCTATATTAATTTCGTTAATTACGCAATATCCTAAATTAATACATGCACGAACGAGCAAAATCTTTTTTTTTCATATGTACACTTGCACGTATCATCATGGTTACAAATCCTATGCAAAAATAAGTTTAAAATCATCCTTAAAACATCCTTTAAACCCTTAAGGGCAATTCAGACTTTTTATCCTTCACACTCAACTCAATAAGCCAACATCATATAAAAAGCCAGGTTACCAAACACCAAAGCTTGACTTAAAAGCTGAGGGGTTTATAAGCTAATTAAGCCAAAAAGCTGACTTTAAGCTATAAGTCAAAAAGCATAAGCCTAAACAAACAGGGCCGAAGTCATCTAGATACTCGTGCAACATACTGTTCATGATCTCCATAAAAATGGCAGATGCATTAGTCAGTCCAAAAGACATAACTTTATACTCATAATGCCCACACCTGGTGGAGAAGACTATTTTCTCAACATCCTGCTCACGCATACAGATTTGATTATACCTCGACTAAAAATCAATATTGGAGAACACCTGAACTCCACTCAACAGATCAAACAAATCCTCAATGCGGGGCAAATGATTTTTATTCTTGATCGTGACTGAGTTAAGCACACGGTAATTGACATACATGCACCAACTCAAATTCTTCTTCTCTGAGAACAGAACAGGATCAATGCAAAACTTCACGTCTCGCGCTGGTGGCATCCCCAGAAGCTCATCGGGAACACATTTGGATAATTGCAAACCATCGAAACCTCTCAATCCTCAAAGCCACGCTTGGCTTCTCGGCAAGAGCCAAAAGAAGCCCATACTTCACCGCACATTGACCTGGGAATAGTCCAGCCAACACACAAAGAGAGCGCGGAGGCGCACTCCCCTGAAAGGTCAAAGTCTCACCAGACGGAGTTTGCAAAGTGACGGTCCTATAGAAACAAGATATCATGGCTCGGTAAGAGTGCAACCACTCCATGCCCAAGATGACGTCGAAAGGCTCCAACTGAATAACAATCATATTCACCGTGAACATCTCCCCATCGACAACAATAGAGCACCCAGGAAAAACTATGGAACTCGCAATGATACCCCCAGGAGAACTGACCAACACTGACTAAGAAATCCACCGCACACTCAAATTCGCTCTCTTAGCAAATGCTGTCAAGATAAACAATAGATAGCCCCTGAATCAAAAAGGACTAAAACATCAAATGAATCCACAAGTAAGGTACCTGTCACCACATCAGGACGACTTACGAACTCTACAGTAGGCATGGCGTACACTCCAAGGGGTGACATGGTGAAGAAAGACGGCGCTGGGGAGGCAGAAGCCCCGACACACTACTGTGGGTGGTGCAGGTAAAGCCGGTGGAGCAGCAATCTAAAGCAGTGCAAGAGGCGGCGGCTGTCAATAATTCCCCGTCGGAGGCATCCAAGCTGAAGGAAGCTGCGGTGCAGAAGGAACGACCATCATTTGGACAGAACCTCGTGCATGTCCTGCTGAAGAAGAAGCGGGCACAGGCTCCCACTTGATCATACTAGCGAGGTTCTGACGACACACCCACTCCTTGTGACCTAGTCAGCCACATTGACGAAAACTCCCATCCAAGAACACTTAGCAATGCGGTTACCATCACCACACTTGAAGCAAAGCATGCCCTGCCCTGGGACAGGACGAAGAGCTGAAGTACCTGCAAAAGAACGAGGCATCGAAGAAAGAACCAGCCACGACTGCTTAGCCTTGGAGAACTGTGAAGACCGAGGTCATCCCATGAACCTCTTGAAAGTAGATTGCTGAAAAGACCCACATCCCTCACCAGAGCTCCTTTTCTGGTCACCACCAGAAGCAACACGTGCACAAAAGTCATGTTGCCCCTTTGTGAGCTGCATCTCCAACTCCATGCACCTAGCTTGCTCCACAACAGAGTTGAAGTCACGAAGTGTAGTAGCTCCCAACACGTGCCGGTACTCAGGACTGAGGCCCCAACGGAACTTCTTAGCCTTCTGCAGATCATCATTCATCACTGACGGGATGAAACAAACCAAGTTAATAAACTCAGCCTCATACTCAGCAAACGAACAACTTCCCCTGAACAAAGGTCGTCAAGTCAACCTCCATCCTCTCAACAAAGGAATAGGGATAAAACTTTGCCTTGAACTGGTCAACAAAGTCCTCCCAAGAAACTGGACCCTGAGCGGCGGTGTAATACCCTGAAAATTTAATTAATATTATTAATCGCGTAGTAAGGGTCGGAGAATAATTAATTTAATAATAACAGTAAATAATTAGTTAAAAACGTTTTAAGGGCCTGTGTGCAATTAAATTAATTAGTATATGAAAAATAGAGTTTCGGAATTTTTAGAGCTATATAAATTGTTTTGTGGAGTTTCTAGAGAAAAAAACCCTAGCCAATTTTGTTTTCCAGCCGCCGCCGCCAATCGTTTTGTTTCCTGCTTTGCATCTTGCGTCTGCTCGGGATTTCTTGGTCATTGGAGCGGTAAAGCCGCCCAATCTATTGCCTTGTCTTTGCATTGCACGTGATTTGCCGAGCTGCATTCTTGCTTTTCTTTTCCATCATTGCTTTGTCTTGGTAAATTCTTGACTTTCTTTGTCTTGTGCCATTGGTTTTGCCGTTGGTTTTCTCGGTCGCTGCGCGTGTAAATCCTGCTGGCGCCGTTGCATGCGCATGTGGCCGGTTGCTTTTTCCTGACGAGGACGGACCGCCTGACGGCGTGTCTTCGCCACCTGGATCACCGACCGAAGCCGCCAGCCGTTCGCTCCTGTCCCCTGCGCCTGTGGACTGCGCTGCCGGTTTTCTTACTGCCGCCTGGAACCGAGAGCAAGTGTTGCTGCGCACTGCTGATTTTGCTACAGCCGAGCCGACCAAGTGATTTGCCGCCTGTGCAGTTTCGGCCGGCAATTTGATTAGGTACTTTTGGGTTCTAGATTTATTCTTTGTGATGCATACTGACTCGGTTTTGATGGGAGATCAATTAGATAATGCTAATTAGTGGTTAATTAGTTTGGCTATAGAGTATTTGTACATGCAGCAATTAGAGATTTTAATCTAGATTATTTAGTGAGGTTTTATAATTTTCTAAGTCAAGGGGCCGATTAACGAGTCCGTTAACCTGCTGTTTTGTTGTACAAATTATTCGGGTATCGTAACGGCAAAATTTGGAAATATCATCTCCTAGTTAGTTGTAGATAATTTTGATATCTGTCTATAACATATTGAATCGTGTCAATCGGACAAGTATAATTCGAGTTATGATGTTCGAAAGGCCGCTGTTTTTAGGGTTACCGTCGTTCGGCGCTGTTTTGGTAGATCAGTTGCTAAAAATAGTAAATGGCTTAATTAGAGTTTTTGATCTACATGAAAGTTGTAGATAATTGTCCAATGGTTCTGTAGGATCTGAGAACGCGTATTTTGGTTGAGTAAAACTAAAGTTATGAAATTTGGAAGACTGCTGTCCCGAAGCGGACAGATCGGCTTTCGGAGCTAAATACGGAGGGTTAGATGATTTAATTAGAAGTCTTCGTAATCTAAGAAAATGTGGATAATGTTATAAAGAATCCAGAATGGGGTGGTTTGTGGTGATCGGACTTTCGAGTCAAAAGTTACGCTCTTTTTAGTAACCGGACAGCAATGGGTAGTTTTTCGATACCGGCGTAACGTGGTATATTTGGGGACGTGTAGGAGCGATGTATATTGATTGTTATTCTTGATGCTATAGCGTGTATTGAGATGTGTGTATTTAATGTAGGAGAAGCGTCGTACTTGTTGCCATCTTCGAGTCAAATTGTGCGTCGCAACTAGTACAGGCAAGTGCATGGTAGACAGCGATCAATGATCGATCACTGTTTTCTTTATCTTCTATTACCATTATTGTTGTGCTTTTATTTGGTTTAATTGCAAACAATGAATTGGTATGTTTATATCCTTGTTGATGAGCATGATGAAAAGTTGGATATGATGTTTATGATGGAGTTTGCATGTTTGCATTCATAAGCATTTTTGCATAAGAGAAGGTGATCATGATTGATCACAACTCCACGGGAGTGGAGGAGGTCCCCGATCCTTATGGAGGAACGGGCTTGAGAGTGAATGTTGTCGCGAGCATTCACTCACGCTATACCGGTATACGCGAAAGAAGTGCATGTGGACATATAGAATAGAGTTGCATTGATATTTGAGATTAATGAATGAGAATGACAAATGAAGTGCATGTGATGATAATGAAGTTATTGAATGCTGATGATTTATTATTGTTCGTTGTTTATGGATGTATTTCTTTGAGTCGTGGACTCACCCTTGCTCTATTGTTGTTTTTAGGTGATCTTGAGGATCTGTAGTGAGAGTGATTAGAGCACATGGACATCACATGATCATTCGCCATGATAATCTTTTCATTCACTAATTGGTTTACACATGGACATGTTAGTTATTGAATAATGTTTAGTATATCATTTGGACTAGACTATTTGCTTTATTAATTTGGATTCGTTGGTTGATCTTTGCTTTGGATTATTTACTTGGTTATAATTTCCATTGCTTATCTATTGTCGCTTGATCCATATTTGCCTGTTCGTTTGTGATCCATTGATATGATTATTGATGATTTCTTCATGCAATTTTATAAGTGTGTCATTAATTATTAGTTTAAAGTGTAGTGTGGTGGCATTCTAGGCTCGGTGTTGAAAGTGGGTGTTACTGTTGGTATCGAGGCGGGCTTTAGGTCCGTGGTGAATAGATTAACAACATAGGCAAACTAAAATTGTTAAAATTTGTTTTAGTTTAGTAAATCAACTAAAATTTGCTAATGGTTAACTAACATAAAATTTGACACACTAGTGCCGATGGGTTAGAGAGAGGTGCGATTATAGTTTTTACGCCTGTTATGTTGTTTATTGGATGAGTTTATTTTGAGCTTTGAGCTCATTGTGTATTGTTGATTGTGGTTGATAGCTATCTTGGGGGTAGAGGGCGTGGTCGTGGTGGCGCGGTCGTGGAGGTCGTGGTCGCGGGCGAGGTTCCGTGGAGCCACCTCTGTAGTGATTAGTCGATGGCGAGGGGTTCTTTGTTGACCCGCCTCGGTTGTGGTCCAAGATGAGACCCCGCTTTCTTTGAGAGAGTTGGTGGGAGAGATCCGTGCTCTTCGTCAACAGGCGCCGGTAGCTCCTGTTGCTGCGGCATCTGTCGTTGCTCCTGTCGCACATCCACCGGTTCCTGAGGCGCGGATGACACTTCGAGAGTGGATGGGGTTGAGGTTTGATTCGTTTGACGGGTCGGGCACACCGGTCCAGGCAGCGGACTGGTTGCGCTACATGGAGAGGCAGTTTGGAGCTTTAGAGATGTCTTCACCTCAGAGGGTCCGTTTTGTAACCTTTCAGCTGAAAGGGCAAGCGGATATTTGGTGGGAAGGCGTGTTGTCTTCGAGGACCGCCGCTCAAGGTCCAGTCACTTGGGAGGATTTTGTAGATCAGTTCAAGGGGAAGTTCTACCCCTATTCTTTTGTTGAGAAGATGGAGGTTGCCTTGACGACCTTTGCTCAGGGGAAGAGGTCTATTGCTGAGTATGAGGCTGAGTTCAACAACTTGGTTCGCTTCGTCCCTTCAGTAGCGAATGATGATCTTCAGAAAGCCAAGAGGTTCCGTCGGGGTCTCAATTCTGAGTACCGACATGTGTTGGGAGCTACTCCACTCCGTGATTACAGCTCTGTGGTGGAGCAAGCTAGAGGCATGGAGTTGGAGATGCAGCTCACAAAGGCGACAAGCCTCGGTGGGTGGTAGCTTCGGTGGTGACGGAAGAGGAGCTCTAGTGAGGGAAGTGGAGTGCATTCGTGACACCTTTCAAGAAATTCAAGGAGGACCGCGATCTTCCGAGTCTAGCGATCGAGGCCGTTCCTTCTTGGCGCCTCGTCCTTTTGCGGTACTCGGCTCTTCGTCTGTTCGAGGCGGGCATGCTTTGCTTTAAGTGCGGTGATGGACACCGTGCTGCCGAAAGTGCACTTGACGGGAGATTGCCGTCGGTGTGGCCGACCGGTCACAAGGAGCGGTGTGTCGCCGAACCCGCTAAGCGTGATCAAGTGGGAGCCTGTGCCATCTTCTTCTTCAGTGGGTCGTGCTCGAGGATCTTTCCAGATGATGACTACTCCTCCAGCGATGCCATTTCCTTCAGCTTGGGCGCCACCAGCAGGGTACTACTGGCAGCCGCCACCTTCGGCACCGCATCAGGTTGCACGACCGGCCTTACCTGCACCGCCACAGCAGATTGTTGGGGCTCTCGCCGCCCCGCCGTCGTCTTCTTCCGCCATGGCGCCACCTGGAGTGTACGCCATGCCTACTGCAGAGTCCGCAGGTCGTCCTGACGTGGTGACAGGTACTTTGCTTGTGGATTCATTTGATGCTTTAGTCCTTTTTGATTCCGGGGCTACCTTTTCGTTTGTCTCGTCGGCGTTTGCTAGGAGAGCGAACTTGAGTATCTGATGGATTTCTCGATCGGTGTTGGTTAGTTCTCTGGGGTATTATTGCTAGCTCTACTGTTTGTCCTGGGTGTTCTATTGTTATTGATGGAGAGAAGTTCACGGCGAATTTGATAGTTATTCAAATGGAGCCGTTCGACGTCATCTTGGGTATGGATTGGTTGCACTCTTATCGTGCCGTGATATCCTGTTTCTGTAGAACAGTCTCTCTGCAGACCTCGTCTGGGGAGACGTTGACCTTCGGAGTGCACCTCGCGCTCTCTTTCGATGTTGGTCGGATCGTTCCGGGTCGGCGTGAAATGCGGACTTCTTTAGCTCTTGGCGAGAAACCGAGCGTGGCTTCGCAGATTGAGGAGATTCCGGTGGTTAGTGACTACCGGATGTGTTCCCGGTGATCTTGGGTTTGCCACTGCGCGAGGCGTGGAGTTTCGTATTGATCTTGTTCGAATTACTCGTCCCATCTCGATGTCTCCATATCGATTAGCACGTCCGTTTGGGACGAGTTGAAGAAGCAATTGGATGATTTGTTGGCTAAAGGTTTGATCAGCGTAGTGTATCGCCGTGGGAGCTCTGATACATTCACGAGAGAAGAAGGATGGGAGTTGGCGTATGTGTATTGATTATCGTGCGCTTAATGCGGTCACAATCAAGAACAAATATCCATTGCCCGCATTGAGGACTTGTTTGATCGGTTGAATGGAGCTCAAGTGTTCTCCAAGATTGATCTCGATCGGGTATAATCAAATCCGTGTGCGTGGCGAGGATATAGAGAAGACCCTTTCTCCACGGTATGGGCATTATGAGTATAAAGTTATGTCTTTTGGATTGACTAATGCACTGCCATTTTATGGAGACCATGAACAACATGTTGCATGAGTATCTAGATGACTTCGTGGTGGTGTTCATTGATGACATTCTTATCTATTCCAAGACCAATGAGGATCATGGCGTCACTTGAGGTTGGTTTTGGATACTTTGAGAGCACAAGTTCTATGCCAAGTTGAAGAAGTGTGAGTTCGGATTTGAAGTGGGTTTTACGGGTCATGTGATTAACCCTCGTGGTATTCTTTGTTGATCCTAGTAAGGTCTCCACGGTGGTGGATTGGAAGAGGCCGACTAGTGTGAAGGAGGTGAGGAGTTTCTGGGTTTGGTGGTTATTATCGGCGTTTTGTGGGATTTCTCTATCATCGCCAAACCGATGTCTCAGCTTACTCGAAAGGTGTGAAATTCGGTGGACCGATGAGTGTGGCGTTAGATTTACGCATTCGAAGGACAGGTTGGTGACCTCTCCTATTCTCACTCTTCCCGGCCGGAAAGCGGTTCACGATCTTTTCAGATCGTCACGAGTGGGTCTTGGTGTGTTCTCATGCAAGGCGGTAAGGTAATTGCTTATGCGTCGAGGCGATTAAAGAAGCACGAGCGAATTATCCCACTCATGATTTGGAGTTAGGCTGCGGTTGTTTTGCTCTCAAGATTTGGAGGCATTATCAGACGGCGAGCCTTGTGATATTTTCACAGATCACAAGAGTCTCAAATATATCTTCACTCAGAAGGATCTGAATTTGAGGCAAAGGAGGTGGTTGGAGTTGATCAAGGATTATGATCTTACTATTCAGTATCATCCAGGCAAGGCCAATGTTGTTGCAGATGCTCTTAGTCGCAAGGCGACTCCTGCTACTCTAGATTGCCTCATTGCTGATTTTGATCGCATGGGAATATCTTATTGTTATGCGGGCACGTCGCATGTTGAGACTCAGTTGATTCTTGAGTCAGCTATTCCAGACCGGGTGCGGGAAGCACAGCAGAGTGACCGGTTATTACAGGAGGTTAGGAAGCGTCTGGATGAGGGTAAAGAGTGTGATTTTAGTATGGATGATTCTGGTACTTTGAGGTTTAAAGGCCGTCTTTGCGTGCCACAGAAGGCGGAGGTCAAGGATGATATCTTGAGGGAGGCACATCGCACTCCATACACTGTTCATCCTGGTGAGACTAAGATGTATCGAGATCTGAAACAGAATTTTTGGTGGAAAAGAATGAAGGTGGACATTGCTAATTATGTGGCTTCTTGTGGTGTTTGTCAGCAAGTGAAAGCTGAGCACAAGCGCCCTGCGAGGTTGTTGCAACCTTTGGAGGTACCCAGTGGCCTTGGGATGATATCTCTATGGACTTTGTGGTGGCGTTACCTCGTTCGCGCGAGGAAGGATGCGATTTGGGTAGTGGTGGATCGATTGACAAATCGGCACACTTCATTCCTATTCGCACAACAAATTCGGTGAGTGATCTAGCTCCTATTTATGTCGTGAGATAGTGAGGCGCATGGTGTGCCAAAGACCATTATTTACGACGAGGGGCCAAGTTTGTCTCAAGTTCGGGAAAGTCTGCGAGTGCATTGGGCACACAGCTCGCCTTAATCTGCGTTCCACCCACAGCACAGATGGGCGATCGAGGCGTACCATTCGGACTTTGGAGGACATGTTGCGGTCTTGCGTTACTGTCTTGGAAGGGTAGTTGGGAGGACCGATTGCCACTTGCGAGTTTGCTTATAATAATAGTTATCACTCGATATTAGAGCGCGCCATTTGAGGTTCTCTATGGCGGAAGTGCGGATCGCCGCTTTGTTGGGATGCGATTGGAGAGAAAGCGATTTTGGGTCGATTTGGATTGAAGACCGTTGAGCGTGTGGCCATGGTGAGGCGAATCATTAGCGGCTTCGAGTAAAGAGAAAAGTTATCTTGATTTGAGGAGGCGTGACTTGGAGTTTGCGGTGGGTGACCAGGTGCTCTTGAGAGTGTCTCCCACTAAAGGCATTGTCCGATTCGGTACCAAAGGAAAGCTTAGCCCGAGGTACATTGGACCGTTCTCGATTATTGCAAGAATTGGAAAGTTAGCCTACCGCTTGGATCTTCCTGAGTCCATGCGTGGAGTGCATAATGTGTTTCACATCTCGATGCTGAGAAAGTTTTTGAGAGATCCAGAGCATAAGATTTCATTAGAGCCGTTGACTATTGAGCAAGACCTCACAGTTGAGTCGCGTCCGTAGCGCGATTCGGAGAGGTCGGGGCGAGTCTTTGAGGCACAAGGCGTTGGTATCGTCAAGGTCTTTGTGGGACGATCGATCGAGAGAGGCGACTTGGGAGTTGGAGTCTCGCATGCGCGAGCAGTATCCGGAGTTGTTCACGTCGGGTACGTGTTGTTTTGTTGTTTTATTTCAGTTGTGCAGTTTTTATTTGAGTAGAACGGCGATTAGAATTCGGGGTCGAATTCCGTTAAGGGGGGTAGAATGTAATACCCTGAAAATTTAATTAATATTATTAATCGCGTAGTAAGGGTCGGAGAATAATTAATTTAATAATAACAATAAATAATTAGTTAAAAACGTTTTAAGGGCCTGTGTGCAATTAAATTAATTAGTATATGAAAAATAGAGTTTCGGAATTTTTAGAGCTATATAAATTGTTTTGTGGAGTTTCTAGAGAAAAAAACCCTAGCCAATTTTGTTTTCCAGCCGCCGCCAATCGTTTGTTTCCGCTTTGCATCTTGCGTCTGCTCGGGATTTCTTGGGCTGGAGCGGTAAAACCGTAATCTATTGCCTTGTCTTTGCATTGCGGTGATTTGCCGAGAACTGCATTCTTCGCTTTTCTTTTCCATCATTGCTGTCTGTGGTAGAGGCCGACTTTCTTTGTCTTATTATTGCATTGGTTTTGCCGTTGGTTTTCTCGGTCGCTGCGCGTGTAAATCCTGCTGGCGCCGTTGCATGCGCATGTGGCCGGCTGCTTTTCCCTGCGGACGAGGCTGCACTGCCGACGTGTGCTGCTGCACTGGATCACCGACCGAAGCCGCCAGCCGTTCGCTCCTGTCCCTGCGCTTTGTGATCTATGTGCCGGTTTTCTTCTTGCCGCTGGAACCGAGAGCAAGTGTTGTTGCAAGCCGCTGATTTTGCTACAGCCGAGCCGACCAAGTGATTTGCCGCCTGTGCAGTTTCGGCCGGCAATTTGATTAGGTACTTTTGGGTTCTAGATTTATTCTTTGTGATGCATACTGACTCGGTTTTGATGGGAGATCAATTAGATAATGCTAATTAGTGGTTAATTAGTTTGGCTATAGAGTATTTGTACATGCAGCAATTAGAGATTTTAATCTAGATTATTTAGTGAGGTTTTATAATTTTCTAAGTCAAGGGGCCGATTAACGAGTCCGTTAACCTGCTGTTTTGTTGTACAAATTATTCGGGTATCGTAACGGCAAAATTTGGAAATATCATCTCCTAGTTAGTTGTAGATAATTTTGATATCTGTCTATAACATATTGAATCGTGTCAATCGGACAAGTATAATTCGAGTTATGATGTTCGAAGGCCGCTGTTTTTAGGGTTACCGTCGTTGGCGCTGTTTTGGTAGATCAGTTGCTAAAAATAGTAAATGGCTTAATTAGAGTTTTGATCTACATGAAAGTTGTAGATAATTGTCCAATGGTTCTGTAGGATCTGAGAACGCGTATTTTGGTTGAGTAAAACTAAAGTTATGAAATTTGGAAGACTGCTGTCCCGAAGCGGACAGATCGGCTTCGGGCTAAATCGGAGGGTTAGATGATTTAATTAGAAGTCTTCGTAATCTAAGAAAATGTGGATAATGTTATAAAGAATCCAGAATGGGGTGGTTTGTGGTGATCGGACTTTCGAGTCAAAAGTTACGCTCTTTTTAGTAACCGGACAGCAATGGGTAGTTTTTCGATACCGGCGTAACGTGGTATATTTGGGGACGTGTAGGAGCGATGTATATTGATTGTTATTCTTGATGCTATAGCGTGTATTGAGATGTGTGTATTTAATGTAGGAGAAGCGTCGTACTTGTTGCCATCTTGAGTCAAATTGTGCGTCGCAACTAAATGCGAGCAAGTGCATGGTAGACAGCGATCAATGATCGATCACTGTTTTCTTTATCTTCTATTACCATTATTGTTGTGCTTTTATTTGGTTTAATTGCAAACAATGAATTGGTATGTTTATATCCTTGTTGATGAGCATGATGAAAAGTTGGATATGATGTTTATGATGGAGTTTGCATGTTTGCATTCATAAGCATTTTGCATAAGAGAAGGTGATCATGATTGATCACAACTCCACAGGAGTGGAGGAGGTCCCGATCCTTATGGAGGAGCGGGCTTGAGAGTGAATGTTGTCATGAGCATTCACTCACGCTATCTGCATATATCTGTGAAAGAAGTGCATGTGGACATATAGAATAGAGTTGCATTGATATTTGAGATTAATGAATGAGAATGACAAATGAAGTGCATGTGATGATAATGAAGTTATTGAATGCTGATGATTTATTATTGTTCGTTGTTTATGGATGTATTTGCTGAGTCGTGGACTCACCCTTGCTCTATTGTTGTTTTTAGGTGATCTTCGAGGATGCCGTAGCTGAGAGTGATTAGAGCACATGGACATCACATGATCATTCGCCATGATAATCTTTTCATTCACTAATTGGTTTACACATGGACATGTTAGTTATTGAATAATGTTTAGTATATCATTTGGACTAGACTATTTGCTTTATTAATTTGGATTCGTTGGTTGATGCTGCTTTGGATTATTTACTTGGTTATAATTTCCATTGCTTATCTATTGTCGCTTGATCCATATTTGCCTGTTCGTTTGTGATCCATTGATATGATTATTGATGATTTCTTCATGCAATTTTATAAGTGTGTCATTAATTATTAGTTTAAAGTGTAGTGTGGTGGCATTCTAGGCTCAGTGTTGGGCTGGGGTGTTACAGGCGGTCCACGACGTCAAAATACCATCCCACCAGATGTTTGCTTGCTCTTTCAGCGGAAAGGTTACAAAACAAACCCACTAATGTGAAGACATCTATAGGGCTCCAAACTGCCTCTCCATGTAGCACAACCAGTCCACTGCTTGGACCCGCATGCCCGACTTGTCAAACAGATCCAACCTCAACCCTATCTACTCTCGAAGCGTCATCTGCGCCTCGGGTGTAGGTGGAGGGGCGATAGGAGTAGCAACAGATGCCGCAACAGCAGGGATCGAAGCCTATTGCTGGAGAGCACAAATCTCTCCCACCAACTCTCTCAGCAAAGCGGGAGTCTCATCCTGGCCCCCAACTGAAGGCGGGTTAACAGTAATCCCCTCCTCAGCACTACCGTTTCTCTCATCTACTGACTCGATTGCCACAAGTGGTGGCTCCACAGGGCCATGCCTCCACCACGACCTCCACGACTGCGGCCACTACGTCCACATCCTCTACCTCTCGGCATTGAAACCAACACAATCAACATCAGACAATAAGTTCAAAGAACCAATATCAACTCATATTTCAATAGTACAACATATCAGAAGTGTAAAAGCAATACTCATCCCATACCCATCCTACTGTGCACTAGTGTGTCAAATTTTAAGTTAATTAACCATTAGCAAATTAGTTAATTTTACTAGTCCTAAAACACATTTTAGCAATTTTAGGTTCCCTAAGTTGTTAATCTATTAACCACGGGCCTAAAACCCGCTCTGATACCAACTATTACACCCCAGCCCAACACTAAGTCCAGAATGCCACCATACTACCCTAACTACTAATTTTAACAAGAATTAACAATAAATTCCACCAAGCAATTCAATACTAAGACTCATCCACGGGTCACAAATAACGTACAAATAACGATATGACAAGCACAGATGTTCAAACCCTAGAAAGTAAGCAGGATAATAGTTCAAGAATTGAGCAACACCAGCCCAAAAGAGGCTACTGAATGAATAACAAGTTCCAAGCAATCATCTAGAGTTATTCAATGTCTATCATAGCCTAAAATGTTAAATCATCATGCTAAGGTAAAGCTTCTTCATGACAATGATCAAATGATTTGGTGTATGCCGTGTTCCAAGTGCTATCCTCTCACAAGAAGTGTTGTCAACAAGAAGTGTTGTCAACGATCACGTAAAACAATAGAAAAACAAGGGTGAGTCCATGACTTAGCAAGTACAATAGTAAACCATGATCAATGTTTAAACATCAATACACTATATCATCATTAACATCAGTTGTTCACTCTTCTTTATTCTCATGCTCAATAATGCAATTCCATTTCTTTATTCTCATACACATTCACCAATTACTTTTCATTCAATGCATCTCTACACTATATGTCCATATGCACTTCTTTTTGCGTATACCGGTATAGCATAAGTGTTCACCCATCGATGATATACTCTCAAGCCCTTCCTTCTCAAGGATCGTGGACCTCCTCCACTCATGTGGAGTTGTGATCAACATGATCACCTTCTCATATACAATTATGTTTATGAATGCACAAGTAATCATAAATTCATCATTATTAATCATCAACCATCAATCACATATCCATCAATACCAAATAACTCAAGACCATTCACATTACTTGCAGTTAGATAAAGTAAAAACACAACAATATAAAGGTAATAAATGGTAAAACATACAATGTTCGACCAATGAATACCGTCGACCATACACTTGCCTCCTTATCCTTGTGATGCCGGATAGCGATGCGGCGACAATGCACAAGAGGTCAGACTCCCTGGACAACAATTCAAAACATATATAAAAAAATCATACATTACAACACTGACACTTTATTCTAACCGTCATTGCACGCCTACGACAAACATACCCCTTTTAACCCGAAACTACCGGACACACTACCTGCTGTCCCAGTATGAAAACGACCCTACCTTACTCATCTGAACTCCCGATTCGGTCATTCAAGACTTTCTGGAATCCTCACGAAACAACAACCTACAATTTTCTAATTATGACAAAACTCTTATTCTACCATTTTCTATTTTGTTTCTTTACCCGAATACCATTCCAGATTCTGTCGGAATAGTCCGATTCATAATTTTATATCTTTAATTCTGCAACTTGAACATATATGAATAATATGAGTTCTGAAAACTACACAAGATTTTCTACAATATTCAAGTTGACATCAATATTTTATTTTTCCAAGTTCTACACGAAATCGACCCAACTTCACGAAGTTTGCCATCTACATCCTGAATCTGGACAGCAACCTTCCGGAGGCTCTATCTTTTCGCTCACTATTCTATTTTTCCGAACCTAAATACCCATAATCACCCCCGCAACGTTCTGCCCTAAACCTGACAAACCTAGACAGAAAAGTCATCTACTCTTCCCCTTTGACCAAACGTTCTAAAAGATAAATAGAGATTAACCTTGGACAAAGCTAAGGGGTTCAGATTGTTACTCTCGGAGACACGAAGCCAAAACACGAATTTCCAGCAAGCGGGAGAGGTGGCTACTGGACAGCAGCAAGTGGGAGGAGGCTTCTGCTGGAGGGCAGCAAGGGGAGAGGTTAGGGTTTGGGTAGCCCCCTCTCCCTTTTAAGTGGTGGCTGCCTCCTCTTCCCCACCCCAGGCATTGTGCCATGGAAGCCATGGGCCTTCGGCCTAGGTTCTCTTTACCCTCTCCTAATTTCTGAAATTTCAATGTTAATTCTATAATAATTTCTTTCTAAATCATATAGCCCTACAGGATTAAATGGGATATTACAATGTTGG
The DNA here is from genome assembly GCA_036346395.1 of Hsuehochloa calcarea. Classification (NCBI taxonomy): domain Eukaryota; kingdom Viridiplantae; phylum Streptophyta; class Magnoliopsida; order Poales; family Poaceae; genus Hsuehochloa; species Hsuehochloa calcarea. The sequence continues at coordinate 8,837,476 of CM070596.1, read as the reverse complement.
CCTTAACTATATATGCTTCGCCCTTGGCTAGGGGTGAAAACGGATCGGATACGGACGGATAATGTCTCTGTCATATTTGTTTTCATATTTTTTCCCGGATCCGGATACGAATACGGATACTCCGGATACGAATAATATCGAATACGAATACGGGGCGAATACGATCGCGAATTATTTTCGGAACATGAAAACCCCTTAAATTATATGACAGAAATTAACGAAAACATATAACTAGTTCATTTGATGCAACACATTCATGAATTATTCATATTTTCAGCAACCACGCATAACATTGGCACTAACAAGTTGCATTAACTAGTTCATCATAAATATAACACTTAGTTTACCATATTTAGCTTATAAGTCAGAACTCACAAAGTCACAAATCATCACACATTCACACTTAGCTTATCACATACATAAAACTTAGTTCACACTAACATTGATGAGGCTAGATAGTTAATCTACACGTAAATGACTGTAACATCCCAAAGTATGTTACCAAAAATAAAATTAATAAAGTTATTAGTTTATTGGATTGTTTGATATTTAAAAGAGTTTTCTTGGTTAAAAAGAAAAAAATAAATAAAATAAAGTTAATTATTTAATTTTCTAGTTTTCAATGTTAAAAAAAATATTGAGATTTCTGGGATTTTATTGTATTTAAAGTGAAAATGAAAAATAATAATTAATTTCTTGAATTTTCTGGATTTTAAAAAGGTTGTTCATATTTTTCAAAAATTAAAAATAATTTATGTGCAAAAATAAAAACTAACTTTAACTTGGAATTAATTTTATTAAGTTCAAAATAATTTAAAGAATTTTTGTGTTTTTTTTAGAATTTTTTAACTCTATTTGCTATTTTCTAAAAGGCTATTTGATTTGTTGCATTTTCTGATATTCGAAAATCAATTAAAATCTCATTTTTCCTTTTTGGGCTGAAATCCTCTTCTATTGGGCCGAAATCCGGATATTCGGACTTGTCTTATCCGGATAATCCGTATCCGCATCCGTATCCGCCGGATAGCATGCGTACCGTATTCGTTTCCGTTTCCGACAAAAAAAATCCGAATCCGTATTCGATCCGAAAATTATCCGAGAAAAATTCGATCCGAGACAATCCGAATCCGTTTTCGTCCGAATCGGTCGGAAACTATCCGATCCGTTTTCATCCCTACCCTTGGCAGTATACTTCGCATGCAAACAACGACGCTGTTGCCATCCAGTTGAATATCCTACTGAGATCCAGAAGGTCGCCATTGACAAACTGTCCCGAGATATATAAGACTAAGTACAATATATATATATATATATATATATATATATATATATAACGTTCTACGATGCATCCCTGGAACAAGAAACTTGATCTGTAGTCGTTGTCGCTGTCGAAACGGACAATGCGGCAAGACGAGACGGAAGGGTCAGGTCACCCCGGCGAGGTGAGAGAGAGAGAGAGAGAGAGAGAGTCGAATCGGGCAAGGAACCTCTCAGCTAGCGGCCAAATTAACCGTGGATACGTCAGTGCTGTGCTCACCACGAGACTGACCCGGCAGCACGTACCTGCACGCACGCATGGCTCCATCCACAGCCCCAAAGCCTAGCGCTCGAACCAGAAATTTCAAAAAGAAGGTTCGAGCACAAGATGAAACCGTCTGATTTTTTCATGGATTTGCTATCCATTAATCAACAAATTTTTGTCCAATCTGGGGAGTCAGCTACGTAGCAAGGGGAAGGAAGGTGAACTGTTGGATATATTTGTCCAACAATCCGCAGAACAAAATGAAACGATACATGGACAGTCTTTTTTAAATCGAGGATCAAGTGAAGCATATTACGTCATATGTTAGGTTAAACTAACACTGGTGCTAACTTAATTAGCTTCAGAAGGAAAAAAAAAAAAGAGAAATCATCAGTAGCTATGAGTCTAGTTTATTGGAACAGTTTCGTGGCACAGATTTTGTGGACGTGGCACCTTAGGTTAGTACGTGGCTCGATCTAATTCTACGTGTCATCTGGCCTTGACGTCCGAAGTGCAACAGGAGATTAAATCGGGTAAACTCACCTAGCAAGCGCTTCAATCTCCAGCACAACCCTTCGAAACCAATTGCAATTTTGCTACTGCCATTCCAGATTCTAGAAACCGGGTGCAACGAACCTCGGTTTGGCCACTACAACAACTAGACATTAAATGGCTACAACTTGACTTACCACGGTATATAATTTGTCGCGTACCAACGAGCTGTCTTAGCCGCTAATTACCTCGGTTCCCAGCTCGAGCCTTCCTGTACAAAAATATAATTGTGCCTTCAGCATTTTGTAAGGGGAATAAGATGCGGAGAGGCGAACTTTGACCCCTCTTGCTTCGCGAGACGGCGTAAGATGGCTGCACATGTATGTCGATCGTAATTTCAGTATTGTGTATTACGGCACGTCAGACGTCATGCATCGCCAAAACTATTTCTTATAAATGCGGAGAACTTAACCTAGAGCTATTGTCCCAGTGATTGCCCGGTCGCACCAGTCACTTTAGCCAGCTCAGAAAAAAAAGAAGGCCAAAAAAAGGTTCCTTGCGAGAGCTCGCGGCCATGGGCGAGGAAGCGGCGGCGACGGCGACGGCGGTCGCGGGCCGGACCCACGTGCTCCTCATCTGCTTCCCCGGACAGGGCCACGTCAACCCCATGCTCCGCCTCGCCAAGCGCATCGCGGCGAAGGGCCTCCTCGTCACAATCTCCTCCACCTCCGACGTCGGAGCGAAGCTCGCGGCCTCCTCGGGGGTGACGGCTGGTGGCGAAGGCCTGTCCCACGGCCGCGGCCGGATCAGGTTTGAGTTCTTGGAGGACCATTTCGACGGGAAGGAGCTGGACGACCTGATGACACACCTCGAGACGACCGGGCCGAAGGCGTTCGCGGAGCTGCTCCAGCGCCAGGAGGCGGCGGGGCGGCCGGTGGCGTGCGTCGTAGGGAACCCGTTCATCCCGTGGGCGATGGACGTCGCCGCCGGAGCCGGCATCCCTTCCGCGGTGCTGTGGGTACAGTCGTGCGCGGTGTTCTCGCTCTACTACCACCACGTCCACGGGCTCGTGGAGTTCCCACCCGAGGACGACCCCGACGCACGGGTCACACTCCCGGGGCTCCCGGCGCTGTCCGTCGCCGACGTGCCGTCGTTCCTGCTTCCGTCCAACCCATTCAAGCTGCTCACCGAGACGATACTGAAGCAGTTCCGCACCATCGACAAGGCGTCGTGGGTGTTCGTCAACTCCTTCTCCGAGCTCGAGCGCGACGTGGTCGCCGCGCTCCCGAGCATCACACCCCCGCCCCCGACGCTCATCCCCGTGGGCCCGCTCGTCGAGCTCGAGCAGCAGGAGGAGGACGCCGCGGTGCGCGGCGACATGATCAAGGCGGCGGACGACTGCGTGGGGTGGCTGGACGCGCAGGCGCCGCGCTCCGTCGTGTACGCGTCGCTCGGGAGCGTCGTGGTGCTGTCCGCCGAAGAGGTGGCCGAGATGGCGCACGGGCTCGCGTCCACCGGCCGGCCATTCCTTTGGGTCGTGCGGCCGGACAGCAGCGCGCTGCTCCCGGAGGGGTTCTTGAACGCCGTCGCCGACCGTGGCATGGTGGTGCCGTGGAGCCCGCAGGACCGCGTGCTCGTGCACCCGTCCACGGCGTGCTTCCTCACGCACTGCGGATGGAACTCCACGCTCGAGACGCTCGCCGCCGGCATGCCCGTGGTGGCCTTCCCGCAGTGGGGCGACCAGTGCACGGACGCCATGTACCTGGTCGAGGAGCTCAAGATGGGCGTGCGCATCCGCGCGCCGCTGCTGCGGGACGCGGTGCGCGACGCCGTGGGCGCCGCCGTGGCAGGGCCCGAGGCCGACTCCATGCTCGCCAACGCCAGGGCGTGGAGCGCGGCGGCGCGGACGGCCGTGGCGCCCGGCGGATCGTCGGACCGCCACGTGCAGGCGTTCGTGGACGAGGTGTTGGCGCGAGCGTGTGGCGCGCAAGAAGCAGACAAAGACCGCACGGCCGGGGAGTAGTAAGGTATGAATTAACGGATTTTACTCCGTGCAAAAGCAAAGATTATTAAGCGGCGAAACAAATGTGTTACTCCTCCTCTAGTGGTAAAGCACGGTGTTTTTTCTAGTGGTGAAGCATGCATGACGCGGTAAAGAAGAAATAATTACTGGGGTGGGGGCTATCCTTTTTGCAGTACGAATTTTAGTTTAATTAATGCTACCTGTTATGTTTCCGTCGTCAGTCACACAGACTGACGGACATGTTTTGAGTTGGAATTCACGATTCATCACACCCCTCTGGCCGGTATATTGTTGGCATCGCAGAAACCGAGATAGTTCAGTAAAGATTAGAACATTTTTTATACTACTGCCAGTAGAAATAAAAATACATGTGTTTTAAAATGGTTATTAGATACAAAGTATTGGATTCGGGTAAATGCAGGCGATATTGTATGAACAGCGCTGCGCGGTAACAGGCGAGCCGTGCTCGATTTTATCGTAGTGGAAAACACTACAGTAATTAATCTCGACTTTATATTTTCAATCGGACAGATGAGATTGCTCTTAATTTTTTTGCGCTATAGCTTCTCTGTATTAAGAACAGGAAAAAAATGCAGAGGATGGGTGCATCAAGAGTAGTAATGCAGAGGTTCCTAGTAGCTTGTTGCTGCCTAATCAGGGGGTAATTACAGGTTGAGTGTACGGACATGTACCACGCTCTTAGCAAGCAGCCAATCAAAAGCAAGCAAAAAGTATTAAAATCAAAAGCAAGCAAACGTATTTTTAACAGTGTATTTATTATCATCTCTTAGCTATATCGCATCAATAAAATTTTACGTAGAGGAGAGGGGGAAAGAGAGCATGTATCGTCTCTTTCTGGAGAGAATGTTGTACAAGCAAAATAAAATATAATAACACGAAACAAGATAAGATATATTAATCTACTTTAGTTGATATGTAGGTCTGTTTTAGAAAAAATTATAAAATATAAATATTACAGAGTGTATTAGATACTATATATCTGAGAAGTTATCTCTAAAATTAATATAATATATGTTAAAAATAAAATTATTTTTAACTATTAAATATGCTTTTACTAACTGCGTACTTTCCGGATCAATGGCACATGCACCGATCGGTATGGCACATGCACCGATCGTATTAATGATTTAATGGACCGGGCAGAGACTGTATTGATTGAAGTACTGCTTTCATAGATCGGGCGGCCCTGTCAGCCAGTCGTGGTGATGGAGTTATAACTTAAGTTATCAATGGACTGAAAGCTTGCGGGAAAAGGGGGACTTTTCGCCGGCCGGGCTCGTGCGTCTCGTGGTGCAGAGAAGAGCGTACGAGATAGGCTGATCGAACGCAACGCAACGATCATGTGAGATCGTGAAGGATTTTTTTTTCTAAATAAATTATTTTGTAATCACTTTACCAAAATAATCCATATTTTATTTTATTATTTTACAAAAAATAACTATCCGTCGTCATCCCATCTAACAACAAGGCCAAATCACGCGGTGTACATGCGACGGAACAACAACTAAGGCATTAGTCTGCCACGTGTCTTAGTCACGAGCTAGTGGTGTGGTCGAGGCACATACGAACACGATCGATGGTCCAAAATGGGGTGAGGTCGGTCACCGATCGGTAGCGATCGAGCACGATCGTGTTCCCAACCGCCGACAAAAGTTTAATTTTTTTAAGAAATATTTTAAATAAATTTAGCTTTAATTTTATAAAATTAAATGGTCGGAAGAGTAGTTTGTGAATGATTGTCAGTGGTAAAAAAGCTAGAGTTAGTTGACTATAATTGTTTGTAAATAAATCACGTGTTAATCGTTTTATGTGGATGAACTCCTTTCAAGTTTTTACACAGAGAACTCAAAATTTAGCGAACTATTTTCTAAGCTTCGGTTCGAGCGAAACGAGAATGGAGCAATGAAGGTGAGATTGCAAGCCCGGTATAACACTTGTCCATAGAGGTCTGAATTACAAAGCGCGTAGGGTCTTATTAGGTGCATATGTTTCCTGTAACAACCCAAATTTTTTTCCCAGTTGAAAATAAATTTTAATTATTTTTGAAATTTTCTAAAATTTTAAAAGCTTCCCCTAATTATTTTAAAGTCAAAATTAATTATTTACCAAAATTAATTAACAATTATGAGTTGAAAATATTTTATTTAAGTCCAATTTGACACAGGGAATTTCTGTGAATTTTTTCATGTTGTTGGACTTTATTTGCTATTTTCTAAAGCTTAATTGAATTATCTGAATTAATTAAATCAATAAATCTCCCGAAAATCCAAAACAGTGGTTGGGCCCAATCCTTCCCCGACCCACGACTATTCCTTCCGCACCAGCTGTGCCATCGACCATTCTCTCTCTCTCTCTCTCTCCTCCGCCCAACCCTAACTGTCATCTTCGACCAGGCCTTTCCTCTCTCTTTCTCTTCCGCCCAACCCTACCTATCATCCTTGACCTTCCTCTTCGTCTTCCTCTCAGCCAAAACATAGCACCGCCTGATCCGGTCGATTACATTGTATTGAATCATTTGTTTCCACTCGATATCGTGCTCAATAATTGCCACGATCATCATTCACTCCCAACCGCACTCAATCGACCATTTCTCCTTCTTAACTCGCTTTACTGGTCGCCGCTGCATCGGCCATTATCGCCCGTGCACGTTCTCGATGATTCAGCTACTCATTGCCCTATAAAAAGGGGCACTGCCTTCGCATTTCTCCCCTCACACCTTTTCCCGAATCCACGACCACTCTGTCCGTTTCTATCGCCGGAATTGAAGCTGAAGCTCCTCCGCCGCCAGCACTAGCTCCGTCGATTACCCCGCCGTATGTTGATCTCTGGTGTCGTCGTCTACACCGGGATCTTTGCCGCATCGTGTTCTACCTCAGGCGTACTTCTTCTACGCTGGAGGGCCATCGGAGCACCGTCGCCACCAGAACCCGTACTCCTCCGCCGCCAAACCTTCTCGCCGCCGGCCATTCCGTTGTGCTCTATCGTCGCAAGGTATCACATAAGGTTCAGTGTCTTCTCCTCTTCGTTTTGCGCACCTTCGCGTAGCTTGCCGTGACGTGTCGCACGTCGACGAGCTTGTAGTGGAGTGCCACCGCTGCTACCAGTGTAGTCGTAGTTCCGTCGACTAGGTAGTCGTAGCTTACGTCGACTAGATAGTCATAGTTTCCGCCGACTAGGTAGTCGTAGCTTCCGTCGACTAGGTAGTCGTAGTTCCGTCGACTAGGTAGTCGTAGTTTTTGTCAACTAGGTAGTCGTAGCTTCCTTCGACTAGATATTCATAGTTGTTCGTCGACTATGTTATCGTGACCATTCTTTCGACCAGTGTAGTCAAAATCTCTTTCGGCCAGTGCAATCGAAACCTTCTTTTCAACCAGTATAGTCGAAACCTTTCTTCGACCAGTGTAGTCGAAACCTATCTTTCGACCAGTATAGTCGAAACCTTTCTTTCGACCAGTGTAGTCCAAACCTCTCCTTCGACCAGTGTAGTTGCAATCTCCTTCGACCAGCGTACTCGAAAGATGAATAATACTCGATGATGAACAATACTCAAAGATAACTAGAACCTGGGAGATGAACAATGCTCGAGGTGAACTGCACTCGACGATGAACAGCACTCGAAGATAACCAGTATCCAGGAGATGAACAGTGCTCGGAGTGAACAGTCCTCGAGGAAGAGCAGTACTCGAATTATATCATTTCATGTGATATTCAACTTCCGGATGTTCGTTATCCTTCATATGAACTCCAAATCCGTCAATTCTTGTTCTTAAATTTATATAAATTAATTACCCACCTTACAGAGCTAAAAAATTTTAATTTATATTTTCTTTGTATTTTCATTTGAATTTATATGTATTTGTTTGTTCTTGTTGTATTTTTGCGTATAGATTACGACGACTCCACAAAAATTGAATAAGAAGAAGAGTCCTTCGAGCAAAGCAAGTTATACCTTTGACAATGTTAACCCTAATATTTTAAATTATTAAATTCTATTTTAAATTACTAATGCATGCATATTTCTATATAGTTATTTTAAATTCTCGTTTTAAATTCCTAGTTAATCTATTTTCTTTGTATGACCAATGTTGTTGTTTGAACAATATATCCCTTGTCACTATAGTTAAAATAAAATTTGAAAATGATATGCTTAGATAATGCTTAAACGAAAATCTTTAATTTGGGAGTTTTACCCAAAATTAATCAAAATTGATTCAAATTGAGTCTATGGTATTGTCTTACCACATAAATTTTAGAAAATAATTTTATTTGCAAAATAAAACCAAATGGTTTAGACTTGGAAAAAATGGATGATTGGTACAGTGCATGTCAATGCACATGATATATCTATTTTCATGATCGAGTCTAGGGTTGTGGAATGTTGCCCAGGTTGGTTAAGAATCGGTCTTCGAGCCTCATCTTGCTAAAGCTCCACTGTACTACCACATGTCATGTATGGGCAAGGCTAAATAATTTGTAATACTTCATTGTTGTTTATGACATGATGTGAGGGTGTCGGTTAGACATTAGTCCCACTTGGCGCAAGCGGGGGCTTCCGGTGGGTGGTTAACCCAATGGAAGTGAAATCTTAGTGGACATAATAACCTTGTTGTAGAACATTGTAAGGCATTGACGCGTATTCTAGACTGCTTACCCAAGGTAGTGAGCAGTGGTATCGACGGATACCAAACAAATTAGAGAAGTCGTGTTGTGTGGGTAAAGTTGTACAACCTTTGTAGAGTGTAAAACTATTCAAATAGTTGTGTCCACGGTCATGGACATGCTGAGGAAAGCCACTCCAAGTTAGAATTTGGTTTTGTTTTCAAAATGATTTAGCATATGATTTCAGGGTGGTAAATTCTTATGGTAAAATTGGGCGGTTAGCCATGTGATAGGAGGGTATCCTTCACCATTCTTGATGGGAGGTTATCCACTATAAAATTCCAATTTAAAAATCTAATTTTAGTTATGGATTAAAAGAATTGCCTTGAACTTAGTAATGGTATTCAAATGTAAAAATTCAACTTTGTACAAAAAAAACCATATACCCCTTTCCTTTGACATTATCCAGCATACATTATACTCTGTTAGTTGGGTGTAACTTGCGAGCACGGAAGTTGTGCTCACTCTTACTGAATAAAATTTATGCAGGTGAAGTTTTTTATCAAGACGAAGAGGATCAGGACGGCTAGACTGCGCCCCTAGGCGATTGCCTGTGGAGAATGGTGTGGCCTACCTATTTACTTTGCTTCCGTTGTTCTTTTTTGTTTGGCCTTGTGCCTAATTTTGTAATAAACTCTGATTATCAATGAATAAATACGTGATATAATTTTGCTATCACTTTTTTTTACTGTGTACACTAGCTATTCCTAGACTAGTGTATGAAACACACAGACTCAGGGATCCTTCGTTCCCGAGTTCGACAAGAGTGGTATCAGAGCCATATCGACTGGCCACTACCTACAATGTTTCAGAGCCATAAAATAAAAGAACTATTTTAAAAAGTTGTTATTTGTTTTGTGTTTGTTTTGTTCTTGGGCTATTTTAGATTTATCCCCCTTAGAGATCTCTCTCTATCTTTTCTAAGTTTTTGAAGGATCTGGCGGATGGTGACCGCTTGCAGGATAGGCCGCGGCAATGCTAGCGCGGCGAGAATGATCAGACATATTATCAGGCCAATCCGATTCTGCAACCGCCACCTCCACTAGCAGAAGGACCTGACTGGCGTCAGATGATGGCGAATCAGACGCACTTGATTGACCTTCTTGCCCAGTCCCTGAACAATGCCCAAAATTCAGCAACAACAGTAGCTACTCAGGCCCCATCTCTGCAAAATCCAAACGCAAACATGTCAGAGTTTATGAGAATGCACCCTCTGACTTTTAGCAGCAGTACGGAGCCAATGGATGCGGATGATTGGCTCCGAGCAATAGGCAAGAAACTGGACATTGCCCAATGTTCTGACCACGAAAGAGTTCTTTTTACTTCGCATCAGCTGAATGGTCCCGCATCAGAATGGTGGTACAACTTTACCCAAGCCCACGCAGCGGTGCAGACTATCTCGTGGGGTGAGTTTGTGCAGGCATTCCGCCGTGCACACATCCTTGCAGGGATGATAACTCTGAAGAAGAATGAGTTTGTTCTTTATGACAAGGCAACCGCTCTGTCAACGAGTACTTGCACAAGTTCAATCAGTTAGCCCGCTATGCCCTGAAGATGTAGCAACTGATGAAGTAAAGCAGGAATACTTTCTGGAGGGACTCAACGATGATCTTTCTGTCCGTTTGATTACACAGGATTACACCGACTTCCAACAGTTGGTGAACAAGGCCATCCATCAGGAGGGCAAACACTTGGAAATAAAGAACCGCGAGAGAAGAGTGGCAGCCCAGAAGTTCAACTCCGGGGGATTCTCAAAACCCCGCATTACTCAACCTCAGACGGAGGAGATGGTTGGAACTGATAAAATATTATGACCTTACAATCTATTATCGACCATTTCTCTTTCTTAACTCGCTTTACTGGTCGCCGCTGCATCGGCCATTATCGCCCGTGCACGTTCCCGACGATTCAGCTACTCATTGCCCTATAAAAAGGGGCACTGCCTTCGCATTTCTCCCTTCACACCTTTTCCCGAATCCACGACCACTCTGTTCATTTCTATCATCGGAATCGAAGCTGAAGCTCCTCCGCCGCCAGCACTAGCTCCGTCGATTACCCCGCCGTCTGTTGATCTCTGGTGTCGTCGTCTACACCGGGATCTTTGTCGCGTCGTGTTCTACCTCAGGCGTACTTCTTCTACGCTGGAGGGCCATCGGAGCACCGTCGCCACCAGAACCCGTACTCCTCCGCCGCCAAACCTTCTCGCCATCGGCCATTCCGTTGTGCTCTATCCTCGTAAGGTATCGCATAAGGTTCAGAGTTTTCTCCTCTTCGTTTTGCGCACCATCGCGTAGCTTGCCATGACGTGTAGCACGTCGACGAGCTTGTAGTGGAGCGCCACCGCTGCTGCCCAGTGTAGTCGTAGTTCCGTCGACTAGGTAGTCGTAGCTTACGTTGACTAGATAGTTATAGTTTCCGCCGACTAGGTAGTCGTAGCTTCCGTCGACTAGGTAGTCGTAGTTCCGTCGACTAGGTAGTTTTAGTTTCCGTCGACTAGGTAGTCGTAGTTTTCGTCAACTAGGTAGTCATAGCTTCCTTCTTTTCGTCGACTAGGTTGTCGTGACCATTCTTTCGACCAGTGTAGTCGAAATCTCTTTCGACCAGTGCAATCGAAACCTTCTTTTCAACCAGTATAGTCGAATCCTTTCTTCGACCAGTGTAGTCGAAACCTATCTTTCGACCAGTATAGTCGAAACCTTTCTTTCGACCAGTGTAGTCCAAACCTCTCCTTCGACCAGTGTAGTTGCAATCTCCTTCGACCAGCGTACTCGAAAGATGAATAATACTCGATGATGAACAATACTCAAAGATAACTAGAACCTGGGAGATGAACAATGCTCGAGGTGAACTGCACTCGACGATGAACAGCACTCGAAGATAACCAGTATCCAGGAGATGAACAGTGCTCGGAGTGAACAGTGCTCGAGGAAGAGCAGTACTCGAATTATATCATTTCCTGTGATATTCAACTCCGGATGTTCGTTATCCTTCATATGAACTCCAAATCCGTCGATTCTTGTTCTTAAATTTATATAAATTAATTACCCACCTTACAGAGCTAAAATTTTTAATTTATATTTTCTTTGTATTTTCATTTGAATTTATATGTATTTGTTTGTTCTTGTTGTATTTTTGCGTATAGATTAAGATGACTCCACGAAAATTGAATAAGAAGAAGAGTCCTTCGAGCAAAGCAAGTTATACCTTTGACAATGTTAACCCTAATATTTTAAATTATTAAATTCTATTTTAAATTACTAATGCATGCATATTTCTATATAGTTATTTTAAATTCTCGTTTTAAATTTCTAGTTAATCTATTTTCTTTGTATGACCAATGTTGTTGTTTGAACAATATATCCCTTGTCACTATAGTTAAAATAAAATTTGAAAATGATATGCTTAGATAATGCTTAAACCAAAATTTTTAATTTGGGGAGTTTTACCCAAAATTATTCAAAATTGATTCAAATTGAGTCTATGGTATTGTCTTACCACATAAATTTTAGAAAATAATTTTATTTGCAAAATAAAACCAAATGGTTTAGACTTGAAAAAAATGGATGATTGGTACAGTGCAAGTCAATGCACAGGATAGATCTATTTTTATGATCGAGTCTAGGGTTGTGGAATGTTGCCCAGGTTGGTTAAGAATCGGTATTCGAGCCGTATCTTGCTAAAGCTCCACCGTACTATCACATGTCATGTATGGGCAAGGCTAAATAATTTGTAATACTTCATTGTTGTTGCACTAAAGGAAAATTCGCACCCATATTTGTTGGACCAAATAAGATTTTAGCAAGAAGAGGTGAAGCTGCTTACCAGTTAGAACTACCAGCATCGTTGTCTGCAGTTCACGACGTCTTCCATGTCTCTCAGTTGAAGAAATGTCTTCGAGTTCCAACAAAGCAAACACTGCTTGAGAGCATTGATCTTCAAGAGAATCTCACCGATGTGGAGCAGCCAATCAAGATTCTCGACGTTGCATAACGTATCACCCAGAGCAAAGTCATCCGTTCATGTAAAGTCCAGTGGAGTAATCATTCAGAAGAAGAAACCACCTGGTAGCGAGAAGAAGATCTGAAAGCCGAGTACCCCCACCTTTTTGCTGGTCAAGTCTGAATCTCGGGGTCGAGATTCCCTTTAAAGGGGTAGGTTTGTAACAACCCAAATTTCTTTTTCTAGTTGAAAATAAAATTCAATTATTTCTTGATTTTTCTAAAAAATTTAAAAGCTTTCCCCTAATTATTTTAAAGTTGAAACTAATTATTTACAAAAATTAATTACCAATTATGAGTTGAAATATTTTATTTAAGTCCAATTAGACGCAAGGAATTTTTTTTGAATTTTTCCATGTTTGTTGGACTTTATTTGCTATTTCCTAAAGCCTAATTGAATTATCTGAATTCATTAAATCAGCAAATCTCTCAAAAATCAAGAACGGTGGTTGGGCCGAATCCTTGCCCGGCCCACGGGCATTCCTTCTACGCTAACTGCGCCATCGACCAGCCTTTGTCTCTCTCTTCTCTTCCGCCCGACCCCACCTGTCATCTTCGACCAACCTTTCCTCTCTCTTTCTCTTCCACACGACACCACCTGTCATCCCTGACCTCTCTCTTCGTCTTTCTCTTGGACGAAACAGAGCGCCGCCAGATTCGGTCGATTACACTGCATTGAATCGTTCGTTTTTCACTCGAGATCGTGCCCAATAATTGCCACAATCATCATTCACTCCCGGCCTGTCGGGACCCAAATATACAAATCTGGACCCTCTGCGTATTCTGCACTTGTCCAGGATCACACTAGTGCACACAGTGTCAACATCGATGAAATATCACATCCATACAACGAATATAATAATAAACGAGTACTTTGAATAACCAATAACTGTTGGGACCTTACGGTCGAGTTTTACATTTATTAAGCCATGCAAGGCTGACAATAAATAAATAAACTGCAACGGAAATAAAGTAAACTCCAGCGGACTCCCATCAATACACCACAGGCAACTGACTGGGATCAAGACCCTAACGATCAACCTTTGTAGAATTCCTCTTCAAAAGCTGGCGATGACTCCTCCACTTCTGTTGATTTGTTTAGCAAGAGTGAGTACACACCGTACTCGCAAGTCATTAAACAGAATTCAATTTTACATAATGGTTTATTCCAAAGGAATGACTTATGTGGTTATTTTGCAGAAATACAACATTTGCAATTGAATACAGATAATAGATTGAAACGCAATTGAAAACAAATAAAGAATATTAATTTAACATTTGATTTCCCAAAGGACACACAGTCTAATCAATATATTCACACAGCTGTACAAGTTATCTCACACAGCTAACCCTTCCCAATTGTTTTTATGAAAAACTACCCCTCGTGTGAAATTCCCGAGCATGTCCATAACCGAGGACGCGGCTATTCGAATAGATTGGTTTAACACTCTGCAGAGGTTGTACACTTTACCCACACGATGAAATCAACCGGATCAGAGTTGATCACAACAAAACCTTTCAGAAACTTCATCTCAAGCAATGACACTCCCGATATGCTTTCCTGCCGACCAACCGATACACATAGCGTTTGGTTACGACACACATCGTTCGACAGGAATGCAGCGAACCATCCCGCGATGTGACATATCACACCTCCAGCCCATCACACAGTTTAAATACAACCTGAGTTATCATAGTTAAGACTCCATAACTTACTAAGTCGGGCCCAGCCCATACTAGGCATGTGGTCGTACAGTAAGGCCCAGTTCAATGGCACACAAAGTTAAGTCCTTAATTGACCAAGGCAAGACTTCCAGTTTTAACCCAAATCACAAAGTTTATAAAGCACACAGCTCCACCATTCACACAGATCCACCACTTGTCTCAGTCTAAATCTTTTCCCACACTGTTGATTAAGTGCAACACATGCCATCAACGAGTAATAGCACACAACACACAGTTTTATCACACAGTTCCATATTCTATTAGTCAAGTTCATAATTGCGATTCACATGAAATGATGACTCGTGGCATGGCTAAGAAATCTACTCGTATCTAACCAACCCACGTTGGTGCTACGATAATACCAATTAGTAATAAACCATTCTAGGGTGACAAAAGAATATGACATACAATTTGACAAGGTGGACATAACAAATTGGATTAATAACTATCCCAAGAGCATTTAAATAATTACTTGAAATAGAATGCAATACATTGAAACAAAGTATTTTAAAAACTGGGTGCAAGATGATCAAAGGTATAACTTGCCTTGGAATAGGTCTAGGTACTGGTCTTGATCTTGAGGTGCTTCTTCTTCTCCAAAATTTCTCGAAGTATCGACGTCTACTCGCAAACGATACAAAAGAAACAAAACAAATAAATAACATAGGCAAAATAAACTCCCAAAATCAAATAAAATTCACCATTAAATATATCTTGATTTTATATGAATTTACAAATTTGAATGGGCTCAATCGGAGGTCGGATGCAAAAGTTATGGGCTTTAGAAGTTTTGAAAATCAATTAAAACCCTAATTTGGATTTAAACGATTTTCCCGAATTACTTTTATAACAGAAGATCGGATTGTTGGGCAATACTTGCGTCAGCCGAGGAAAAATAAATAAATAAAAACCGGCCTGATAGGTGGGCCCCACATGTCGGTGGCTCGGTGTACCGCGTACTAAGTCCACTCGGTACTGTGGGATTCGATCTGGCTGGTGTGGCGCACCCGCACATGTGGCGGCTGAGCTGGCGCCTATGTGGCTCACACGCAAGCGACACGAAGGTGTGGCGCTGAGGTGGCGGCTGATGCGGCGAGGCCATGTCGGCGGGGACGGCAACGGCGGCGAGCGCCTCTGGATCGGCCGGCAACGGTGAATGGTGGCTCGTCGGCGAGAGGGAGTGGTACCAGGGGGTAGAGGGGATTATTGCGCACATGTGGGCACCGGTTTGAGCACCTGAGGTCATCGGATATGGTCGGCGGCGAGCTTGAGGCGGCGAGGTAGCCTCGGGTTTGTCGTTCGGGGTCCCTGGTGGTGCTCCGGCGATGTGGAGAGGCTCATGAGATAGAGGTGGCGACGACGAACTCGGCGGTGTGCTCGGTGACGACGCGGCGGCAGAGGCGGCGGCGCAATTCGACGAAGAAGACGTGCGGTCAAAAACCCTAAACAAGGGAATGCGGCGGCGCAAGGGCTCGGGAGGGGGTTTGGGTGAGGGGTCTTGGTGCGGGTGGCGATGCGAAGCTCGGGGAGGTATAAATAGGGTCAGGGAGGGCTCAATGCGACGTAACGGCGGCGGAGATTGAAACAACCTCAACGAAAACGCGAAGAAATAGGCGATCGAGACGGATTCAAAGTTTGAAATCGACCGAAATGAGTGCAGGAGGGATAGGGCTTCTAGATGGCGTCGTCAGCGCGCGAAAACAGGGTCGTTTACGCTATTGTCGGATGGAGCTCGGAGGTGCGAAAATGGTGGGCGTGGCGCTGGTTTCGTGGAGAAGAAGGCAGCTCGGGGACGACAGCCTCGGGCGGGCCCATCCATCAGCGGAAGGAGGGAGCGGCGAGCGCGTGCGGCGTCCGATCGGGACACGCGGTGGCCATCGCACGGAGGAGGGCGGCGACGCGCGGGAGTGGGCTGAGGCGACGGACTAGTGGTGGGCTTTGGCCCATCACTGTTCCGAGGATTTTCTTTTGATTTTTCTTTTAAATAAACCCAGAAAATGCTATTGTAATATAGAAAATAGCAAATGTCGTTGGAAAAATTCCAGAAAAATCTGAAATATATATCCAAGCTTATAGAATCCAAATAAAATAGTTTTAACAATTGTTGATGTTGGAATTAAGCACATTAAATCATTTTTTCCTTAAAGTCCATATTAAGCTTTTAATATAAATTCACTCAAATTGCAAATGGTGAGATTTTCAACTAGCCACTAAAATAAAAGATTTTTAAAGCCAAAAAGTTGGAATGTTACACGGCCGCACTCAATCGACCGTTTCTCCTTTTTAACTCGCTTTACTCATCACCGCTACATCGGCCATTATCGTCCGCGCACGTCCCCGACGATCCGGCTACTCCGTGCCCTATAAAAGGGGGCACTACCTTCGCATTTCTCCCCTCAAAACTTTTCCCGAATCCTCAACCACTGTTCGTTTCTATCGCCAGAATCAAAGCCGAAGCTCCTCCATCAACAGTGGTAGCTCTGCCGATTGCCCCACCGTCCGTTGATCTCTGGTGTCGTCGTCTACACCGAAGATTCGTCGCGTCGTATTCTACCTCAGGCGTACATGTTCTATGTTGGAGGGCCATCGGAGCATCATCGCCACCAGAACCCGTACTCCTCCTCCGCTAAACCTTCTTGCCGTCGGCCACTCCATTGTGCTCAGCCGTTGTAAGGTATCGCACAAGGTTCAGCGTCTTCTCCTCTTCGTTTTGCGCACCTTTGCGTAGCTCGCCGTGATGTGTAGCGCCGATAAGCTTGTAGTCGAGCACCGCCGCCGCTACCCAGAGTAGTAGTAGTTCCGTCGACTAGTTAGTTGTAGCTTCCATCGACAAGATAGTCGTAGTTCGATCGACTAGGTAGTCGCAGCTTCCGTCGACTAGGTAGTCGTAGCTTCCCTCGACTGGGTAGTCGTAGTTTTCATCGACTAGGTAGTCGTGACCTTTCTTTCGACAAGTGTATTCGAAATCTCTTTCGACCAGTGCTGTCAAAACCTTTCTTTCGACCAGTGTAGTCGAAATATTTCTTTCGACCAGCGCAGTTGAAACCTTTCTTTCGACTAGTGCAGTCAAAACATTTCTTTCGACCAATGTAGTCGAAACGTTCCTTCGACCAGTGTAGTCAAAACCTTTCGATCGACCAGTGTAGTTGTAATCTCCTTCGACCAACGTACTCAGAAGATGAACAAAACTCAACGATGAACAGTACTCGAAGATAACCAGTACCCTGGAGATGAACAGTGCTCGAGGTGAACAATACTCGACGATAACCAATACTCGAGAGATGAATAGTGCTCAGAGTGAACAATGCTAGGAGAATAGCAATACTCAGATTCTATCATTTCTTGTGATATTCAACTTCCGGATTGTCGATTTCCTTCATACGAACTCTAAATCCGTCGATTCTTGTTCCAAAATTTATATAAATTAATTATCTACCTTACAAAGCTAAAATTTATTTAATTTTTTTTGTATTTTCATTTAAATTTATTTGTTCTTTTTGCATTTTCGCTAATAGATTACGACACCTACGCGAAAATTGAATTAGAAGAAGAAGAGTTCTTTGAGCAAGGCAAGTTATACCTTTGACCATGTTGGCCCTAATATTTTAAATTATTAAATTATGTTTTAAATTACTAATGCATGCATATTTCTATATAGTTATTTTAAATTCCCATTTCAAATTCCTAATTAGTCTTTTTTCCTTTGTATGGCCAATATTGTTTTTTGAACAGTATATTTCTTGTCGCTATGGTTAAAATAAAATTTGAAAATGATATGCTTAGGCAATGCTTAGACCAAAATCTTAAATTTGGGGTGTTTTAGCCAAAATTATTGAAAATTGACTCAAATTGAGTCTATGGTATTATCTTACCATAGAAATTTTAGAAAATAATTTTACTTGCAAAGTAAATCAAAATAGTTTAGACTTGGGAAAAATGGATGATTGGTATGGTGCAAGTCAATGCACAGGATAGATCTATTTTCATGATCGAGTCGAGGGTTGTGGCATGTTGCCCAAGTTGGTTGAGGACCGATCTTGGAGCCGCATCTTGCTAAAGATCCACCGTACTTAAACATGTCCTGTATGGGCAGGACTAGTCTAAATAATTTTTAATTATTTATTGTTGTTTATGCTATGTTGATGTGTGAGTGTCGGTTAGACAGTAGTCCTACTTGGCGCAAGAGGGGGCTTCCGGCAGGTGGTTAACCCAATGGAATTGAAACCTTAGTGGGCATAATAACCTTGGAGTAGAACAGTGTCAAGGCCTTGACGCGTGCTCTAGACTGCTTATCCAAGATAGTGAGCAGTGGTATCGACGGATGCCAAACAAATTAGAGAAGCCATGTTGTGTGGGTAAAGTTGTACAACCTCGGCAGAGTGTAAAACTATTCGAATAGCGTGCTAACGGTCATAGACATGCTGGGCAAAACCACTCCAAATTAGAATTTGGTTTTATTTTTAAAATGATTTAGCAAATGATTTCAGGATGGTTAAGCCATGTGATAGGAGGGTATCCTTCACCATTCTTGACTGGAGGTTATCCACTATAAAATTCCAATTTAAAAATCTGATTTTAGTTATGGATTAAAAGAATTGCCTTGAACTTAGTAATGGTATTCAAACATGAAAATACAGCTTTGTGCAAAAAAAAAACCATATACCCTTTTTCCTTTGACATTATCTAGTATGCATTATACTATGTTCGTTGGGTGTAACTTGCGAGCACAGAAGTTGTGCTCACTTTTGCTGAATAAAATTTATTCAGGTGAAGTTTTTTTATCCAGACGATGAGGATCAGGACGACTAGGCTGCACCCACAGACGATTGGCTGTGGTAAATCGTGTGGCCTACCTATTTACTTTGCTTCCACTATTCTTTTATGTTTGGCCTTTTTGCCCAATTTTGTAATAAACTCTTATTATCAATGAATAAATACGTGATATGATTTTGCTATCACTTTTTTTAACTGTGTACACTAGCTATTCTTGGACTAGTGTATGAAACACAGAGAATCAGGGATCCTTCATTCCCGGGTTCGACATTTTCCTAGCTATTCCTATGGTACAAATGGCTACATGCATGAATCTTCAATCCAAACTACAACTACGATACAAACATGTATTTTGAAAAGGAAAATACTTGACAGAAGGAAATCAACTCAAGCTTGCAAGCATACATCGTACTACCCCTTGCGGGCGTGGGTCTCTAAGTACTCGGCTCTAAGGTCTTTTTCGGGCATAATCTCATCCAGAATAATCTTCAGTGCAACATGGACATCAAGGACTATCGGTATCTTTCTGTTGTATTCCCTACTCCCGATTGAACCTGTTCACTCATCCCTGTGAACATGTAAGCACGTCGGAGTGTCGACGAGGTACTCCTCCAAATCACATTGATGTGGGGATACGCGTATGGGGGCGATGACTGATGCATACCTAGTTTGCAAAAGTAGTAAATTGTTAAACACTTGATGCAAGTTTGGTAGTTTTCAATCATGGAAAAACCAAAAGCGATGGTGACAAATATCTAGCACGGGCACCATCAGTGGAGACCCATGATGATAATGTCGCGGGGATGTGGTGTGAGATGCAAGTTTGGTTAGTTGTGATAATATATACAATAATGCACACTATGTTTACTGCATTACCTCCTGTAGGGAACTAATACGGTGAGGACGCCCAATGCCATGTTGAACTACCTACCTAGTATGGTGGAGGAGCTACTTGGTGTCGCAGTGAGCATGACATGACTAGGGGGTTTGCTAAGCGGGACGGTCCTGTAGTGTCTGATGGCTATCTGCAGGAGGTCAAGCTGACGAAGCGTCGGGACCTAGCATACACACGGCTTACAAATGATCTGACCTCCTCTTATGTGATCTCCATGCCCTGACGGATGCGGTCCTACATGGAGTGTGCATGTCTACAAATATCCACACCGATGTTGTTCTCCGAAATGCAACATGAAAGTTAGTAACATGCCAAATGTAATTTACATGGCAATGTACATAACAGGGCATGTACCACCAAGTGCAGAGAAACACCAACTGTATGGGTTACATCTAGTCGTCCCGAGCCAGCTCAACCTACGACGGATCAACAACACATACCAAATAAACCCGTGTGAGTGGCATGCACCACCGTAGGTACTCCTAGTACAACGTTAGGTTGTAGGGAGTATCCTCCTCGACTATGTCCCCCAAGGCCCCCTCCCACTTTGCAATCCAAGGAGCCATGCATTCCCCCAAGTAGGTATGCATGCTCTGTGTAACCTTACTAGAGTGTCTATGAAGAGTTCAAGTTAGTTAGTAAGTCATGAAAAAAATTGTAAAACGCATACGAACAACATAGACAAAACATTTACGAGTGCGTCATGGGTGGGACAAACTATCCCAACAGAACTGGGAATTATTGTCGTCATTCAAATCACCTCATCATGTGGTGCACGACGTAGTCCTCGACGAAGACATCGAACACCAGCTTTGTAAGATCGAGGGGGCCGGCTAGAGGGGGGTGAATAGTTATTTCTAAAAATCACTATGGCTAAAACCGGTTTTTAATGCAGAAGTGAAAGACAATTCAGTTTTGCACAATTAAAATCTAAAGATTCTAGTTTTCCTCAAATACACTTACACCCCAACTTTAAGTAAGATTTGCGATGCTAGTTTGACATACAATCAATTTAATTCTTGGAATGTAAATTACACAAAGCAAATCACAAGAGAGCATACCACAATGGCAAAAGGATGTTTTTCCACAGTGTTAGGAGACTTGTCGGTCTCCCCTAATCCACGTTGTAGTTAGCCCAAATTAATTAAGCCAACACCTCTGAGGTAAAGCCCAAACGAATTGGACCGGCTCACAATTTGAACCAACACCTCGATCCACTCGAGGTTGCTCTTCCTCCACTTCGGAGATGGCAAGCATCAAACCACTCACAAACACGTCGGCCATTCTCACAAGTTTCTTGAAAAGATTACCGGACCACGACGCCTCCACACCGTCTAGGATTCGGCAAACACCAAGAGTAATAAGCCAATCTTCTTACCTGGCTCTCACCAAGTGCACCACATGCACAATTGGATGCTCAATCCACTTCTAGTTGCAACACATGCAACTAGAACATTTCCCTTTGCTCACAAGCTGCAACACATGCACAATTGAGAGGAGAAGCTCACACTAGCTCAAAAGAATGAAATGGGATACCAAAGGTTAACCCCCCAACCGGATCAGGTGGGTATTTATCGCCCACACACAAAACTAGCCGTTGAAGGTGAATTTGCATAAAATTAGGGAAACCCGGTCAGTCCGCAAAGCATAGGGTCGGTCAGTTTGGGCTACAGTGCAATAGCTATAAAACTAGACACTACAGACAATTCCCGGTCAGTCATCCCTCACATGGTCCAATCTAACAGACTTGTGGTCAGTCCGAGCCAGAATTTCAGCATAGGTAACACTCGGAAAACGGTCATAATTTGACTCCTATGTAGGAATTGAGTGATCTTGAGCTTTATAGAAAGCTTATTTAGAGGGCTACACAACCCATCTATTTGATAGATCTTAAACACATTTTATCAATCAAGAAGCACAACTCCAAAGAGCCAACACATGGCCTAAGGCCAAGAAAAGAGCAACGGGCAATGTTAGACCATGTCAAGGAATTATGCATGAACTTCAACAATTTGCAAAACACATTTGTAAACTTTAGTATCAAGCCACAAGGAATAAGTGCATGGATTTCAACTATTTACAAAACACATTTGCAAATTATAGTCTCATGCTACTGGAAAAAGCTGGTCGTACCGGTCAGTCTGGGGTTCCAGTCTGAATGGTGAAAAAACAGTGGTTAGTTCGGCAAGGGGAATTAAGTAATAACACCCAAACACAACCTTCTCTAGAAAATGCTAACCACCCTACTCAGACAGTGGTTACAGTCAGTCCGGGATACCCAATGCGGTCAGTCCAGCCAGTAGAAAAGTGAAACAGGTGCTCTTTGGAAAAACCTGACGCTTCAAAGGTCTGGACTTCTGGTCAGTCTGACCCACCTACTACAGTCAATCCGATCCAGGATACAAAATCTGAATTTGCAAATCGCTTTAACTCAATTTTACAAAACACATTTGCAAAAGATACGAGATACAAACAAGGTATGAAAACATGATTCTCAACAAATTGCAAAACACATTTGCCAACTTTTAGAATCATACCACAAGAAATTTGGTACATGAACTTAGATCATTTGCAAAACACATTTGCCGACTTTTAGAATCATACCACAGAGAATTTGGTACATGAACTTAGATCATTTGTAAAACACATTTACAAACTAAAGTCACATGCTACAAGAATTATGCATGAGGCTTAACTATTTGCAAAACACATTCATAAACAATAGCATCATGCCTAGAAGAGCTAGAGTAAGCGATTGAGCTATCAACACATGATGAGACTCAAGCTACTAGACAAGACCCCTCTTAATAGTATAGTAACCTATACTAGTAATCTGGTCTTCCAACCAAATACCGAGATCAGTAAAAGACTAGGAACACATCATTAGCTTATACTAGTCATACCTTTGCCTCGAGCATCCATCTTGGAGCGATCACTTGATGATGAATATCTTCACTCCAAGCCGGGTTCTTGACTTGATAATCATCAACACATGATGATTTCCTTTACTCCAAGTTCTTGACTTGAACATCATCAACATATAATGATCTTCTTCACTTCCGGATATTGTCTTGAATATCATCAACACATGATGATTTTCTTTACTTCGATATCTTATCTTGATGCTCATCAACACATGATGACATTCTTCATACCGAATCTTGACTTGATGATAATCAACTCACGATGCAATCCAATGTCTTCATCATCATGGGACTCAACATGTTTCTCTAACTCATGGAAAATATTAGTTCACATTATGATTGTCATTAATTACCAAAATACTCTATTAACTCATAATAACAGGTCAAGATTCTTCAAGCTTCCTCTGCGTGAACCAGTACGCGCTAGTCCCTCATGCAAAGGCTAAACAACAAGCCTAGTGTGTGTACAACTCCCACCGCACCTGGCAGTCTATGATCTAGTCGAAGGCCTCTGTGAAGTACTCGTGATGCTGCACACCTGGACCCACCCATTAAGACTGCAAAGGAAAAGGCATGGTATGAAAATGCAATGAAGAAGGTGGATGTACTGAAGCTTGTATTGTCATTATTAAGAACCACTTACCACCTGACTGCACCAAAGGGATCCCACGGTTAGCCGCTCGACGTGGTTGCCACCGTACAAGTCCCCATCGTAGACCCTGCCCTCTACCCACAGTTGTTTGATCTGGAAATGATCAAATGACCACAGCTAGCGTAGTAGAGGTATAATACCCCAACCTACTTATAGTGCGGCCCATGTGGAGTTGTGTGGTAGGATTAATCTCACATTGCTTGTCTAAAGTGAGTTGTACTAGTATATAATGCATGTTTGGTCTAAACGTAGTACCTCTGGGTTAACCCTTTTATCGGCGAGGACAAAAGTGTAAGTGAAGTACTATATGTGCGTAGATCCGCCCCACGGTGGGCTGGGCAATGAGAGAATTTGTCGAACCCGGGAGTAACACCCCATATCCTCTGTGTATTCCACACTAGTCCCTGGAACAGTAGCTAGTGTACACAGTAAACAAATATGGTAACATCCATAATTCACATAACTTTATTAATAAATATCAGAGTTTATTATAAGAAAGGCATACAAGCCAACAATCAAGAACACAGCAGAAGACAAAGTAGTAGAGCACAGCAAATCTGCCACAGGCAATCGACTAGGGTAGCGGCCTAGTCATCAAGATCCTCAGTAGTTGCAAATTTATTCTCCTTTGAACAACATTTTATTAAGCAAGAGTGAGTGAAAAAATATACTCTGCAAGTTACACCCATAACAGAGTTAATGCATGCATGGATATTATCAAAGGAATACTTATAGGGTAATTGGTGCTAAAGCAACATTTGATATTTTAAATACAATAATAAGTTCAAAAGCAATTATGCTATATCTAAAATCAAACTTAACTTTTATTCATCAATTCTTGAGTGTAGGATAAACCTCCATACACAAATGGTGAATGACTAACCCCCTTACACCAGGCTTTCTTCCTATATTTCCCAATTGGATAAACTATCCAAAAACATCTGAGTTTAAAATTATTTTTAAAACAAAACCAAGTCTAATCCACGAAAGGCTTTGCTCAGCATGTTCATAATCGTGGACACGGCTATTCGAATAGCTTGACACTCTGCAGAGGTTGTACAACTTTACCCACAAGAGATAAACAACTTATAATATCCGCTTCACACATTTCCATAGGTGTGCGACTAAGTGGTTATCACAAGGCTTTTACAATGCGTCATTTCAAAGTAGTCATGTTCCCTATGGTTTCGCTTCCTTTAGACTAAGCCATCCACCGGAAGCCTCCCTCTTGCGCCATGTGGGAATACATAAAAAGTAGGTCACTATGACACGCACATATCAACATGGCACAATTAACAATGGAACATTGCAAATTAATTAGCCCTGTATATCCCATACCAGATTTGTGGTAATACGGAATGGCTTAATAATCTGTAGCCCGTAGACCGGTCCTTAATTGACGGGGTGACTTACAAAACAATCCCTAGGCCTCAACCATTCACTAAATTGAGCCCGTGCATAAACCTGCAACCACCAACTAGCCATTTCGCCCATGTTCAAACCAATTTATTTTAATTTTTAAAGTCATTTATAAACTTCAATGGCACACCAATGCTATGGATACAATTTAAACCACATTTGATTTTTGGTTGTAAATTCATAAATCAAATATTTCAGATCTAAGTGTGGCTAAGCTTAATTTTTCTCAAAATATTCTAGTTCATACTATTACATCAACTAGATTTTATCTAAGGTGACAAGGTATGGATATTTCAATATCAAGATTTGGCCATACAAATGTAATTGGGAATAACAATAATTTTAAAATAGGAATTTAAATTAATTGAATACAAATAAGCATGTAACAATAATTTAAACCAGAATTTAAGTAATTTAAAATACTGGAGTCAAATATGATGAAAGTATGTAGCTTGCCTTGTCCAATTAATTATTGTTCTCAAACAGCGTCAAGATCTGGTTCTCCGAAGTTGTCAAAATCTATACGCGAAAATAAGTCAAATTCAATCAAAATGCAAATAAAATTAAAATAAAATCCAAATTGAATAATTTAGGTTATGGGAGATATGTGTCGAATTTAGATGAATTTACAAATTTGAATCACTTGAATCAGAGCTCGAACGAAGGAGGTCGAGCTCTTGGATGATTAAATTTCACATGAAATGATAGAAATGGATTTTAAGGCATTTGTGGAATTGTTTTTCTAATGGAAAAACAATTTAATGCATCAGCATGATGTCAGCGAGGATCTTTTATTTTCCAGTCAATTTTTTTCAAAAGAAAAATGGAATGTGCCACTAACGAGTGGGTCCGGGTCTATGGACTGGTTCCACACGAATTGCACCTTGGTCCATGGTGGACTGGCTCATGGCATAGTGGCTAGCCACGCAAGTCATGATGGGCTGACATGGGGTGGCCACATGGACAAGAGCGCTGAGGTGGCATGTGTGGTGGTGCACGCGTGGCCCGACATGGCGGTGGCGCACAGAACCTAGTGGTTGCCAGCAAACGGCGGAACGGAGGCCGGCGGTGAAGGGCGGGAAAGAGAGAGGGACATGCAGGGAATATTGTGCTCACCTGGGTGGCATCTTGGAGCATAGGGATCACCGGCGGTGAGGAGATTGGCAGAGGTGAGATGTGGCTCACGGCGGCGAGGTTGCAGCGGCGGCGCTCCGTTGGTGAGGGCACGCGCTTAGAGTAGGACACATCGAGGCGAAGCTGACGGTGAGGTCTATGGTGGCGGAGGTCCACAGGAGGCGGGGCAATCGACGGCGAAGTCACTTGCGGTCGACGGTGAGAAAACGTGGATTCCAGGGAGAGGGGAACATAAACTTTGGGGAATGGATGAGGGAGAGGGGGCTCCCGAGGCTCCCATTTATAGGGAAAGGGGGCTAGCGGGGAGGAGATCGAGCACGTGGATTCTACGGCGGTGGTTGCGCATTCCGACGCAAGCGTGCACACCTAGTGGGAGGATAGGGCCGGAATGGGGGTAGCGTGATACGGAGGAGTAGTTTCGCACCGCGATAGAAACGGAGAAAAACGACAGCGATTCTGAGCTTCGGCTAGGCGCTATTGGCGGCAGCGTGTGCACTACTACAGAAAATGTCTTCACATACGGTACAAAAACGTCATCATAAACAGTTTCGTGAGCCATCTGAGTTTATGGGTCAGTAATGACATGAGAGTATCACAGACGAATTTTGAACAGTCTGTGATGCAAACTATAATAGACGGTTATTGACTCAGAACCGTCTGTGATAGTTGACTATCACAGACGGTTTGCAGATGAAACCTAGCTTACGTATCACAGACGGTTTGTAGATAAAACCGTTTGTGATTACTCTTCTCTACAAAGTCTCCAAGTAGTGGTTGCTTGTGCCTTTAAAATCGGCTTCACACACACACACACACACACACACACACACACACACACACACACACACACACACACACACACACACACACACACACATATATATAAGGAGAATGAGACAGCAGCCACATGCAACTTCAAGAAGCATGGCTGTCAGGAGAGTACATGGACATCCAATTACCTAGATGTCGTCGACAGGTAATTGGACATCGCTATGTTCAGAAAAATAGTGTAAATGCATAGGTACTCTGATTGGAAAGTAGCATCATGTATCAGCAACCAACCACGTGGTTCGACGCGAGGAGGAAAAAGGAGAGGTGATGCCGACTGGTGGGGCCGGGGTGTCGGTGAGAGAGAGGGAGAGTCGGGTGGGCTAGGCCGAGTAGGTCGGGCGCGAAAAGAAGAAATGGGAGAGGGAGGTGGGTTTCGGATCAACTGGAAAAGGGAATTTAAATTTATTTTCGATTTTTAGAAATTGCAAGAAATAAAAAGAGCTTTTATATAATAGCAAATAGAGTTAACAAATTTTGGAAAAATTAAAAGAAACTCCTTGAATTATTTTGAACTTAATAAAATTATTTCTAACTTAAAGTTTGGCTTTTATTTTTGCACATAAATTAGTTTCTTAATTTTGAGAAAATAGAATTATTTCTAACTTAAAGTTTGGCTTTTATTTTTGCACATAAATTAGTTTCTTAATTTTGAGAAAATAGAAAAACATTTTTAAAATCAAATAAATTCCAGGGAATTAATTAAATTATTATTTTTAACTTTAAATCCAAGAAATCTCAATAAATTTTCTTTTTTACTTTAAAAAAAATCTAGGAAATTCAAGAAAACTTTTTTAAATTTAGATAATCCAATAAAATAATAGCTTTATTAATTTTATTTTTGGTAACAGAACTTCGAGATGTTACAAAATTTTGGGCCAGTGTGTTATAGATGGTATCAGAGCATCAACCTTCGTTGCATGGGCGTGTGCGAGATAGGGGCACGGCCACATGGTGCATGGCTCGTGTAGGCCTGGAGTGGACACACGACATGACATGTGTCGATCGGCACTGGATGAACAGACATGTACCTAGATATCGTCGATAGTTAATTGGACGCCGCTATATTCAGAAAATAGCGTGGACGCATAGGTACTTCGACTGGGAAGTAGCATCATGTATCAACAACCAACCACGTGGTTCGGCGCGAGGAGGAAGAAATAGGGGAGGAAGAAGGAGAGGTGACGCCGACAGGTGGGGCCAGGGTGTTGGTGCGAGAGGGAGAGCTGGGTGGGCTGGACCGAGCAGGTCGGGCGTGAAAAGAAGAAATGGGCCAGGGAGGTGGGTTTCGGATCAATTGGAAAAGGGAATTTAAATTCATTTTTGATTTTTAGAAACAAAAAGAAATAAAAAAGAGCTTTTATATAATAGCAAATAGAGTTAACAAATTTTAGAAAAATTCAAAGAAACTCCTTGAATTATTTTGAACTTAATAAAATTATTTTCAACTTAAAGTTTGGCTTTTATTTTTGCACATAAATTATTTTCTTAATTTTGGGAAAATAGAAAAACATTTTTAAAATCAAATAAATTCTAGGGAATTAATTAATTATTATTTTTAACTTTAAATCCAAGAAATCTCGATAAATTTTCTTTTTGACTTTAACAAAATCCAGGAAATTCAAGAAAACTAAGAAAACTCTTTTGAATTTCAGAAAATCCAATAAAACAATAACTTTATTAATTATATTTTTGGTAACAGAACTTCAGGATGTTACAAAATTTTAGGCCAGGGTGTTATAGATAGCATCAGAGTATTAACCTTCGTTGCATGGGCGCGTGCGAGACAGGGGCACGGGCACATGGTGCATGGCTCGTGTTGGCCTGAAGTGGACACAACAGGACATATGTGTCGGCACTGGACGCACGAACATGTACCGAGGGGTGGTTCTAGGCATTTGTCATGTATGCAGGAAGGCATGTGTATGTAGGCGCCGTGGGCAGACATGTTCCTGCCACGGACCGGGAGTGCGGTAGTCATCCGCCACATACGGGGATTGCGGAAGGTAGCTGTTGTGCACAGGGAGCGTGGTAGGCACGAGAGGATTATATTTGGGGTCCATCTATACAAGATTCGACTGTTTTGTCAGCCCAAAATAATCAAATTTTAGTTCATTTACCACTTAATTATACATAAATTACAATAATTTATTGATGTAATTTTTGTTCTTGGTCACTGTAATTATTATCAAAATTCTTAATAATTCATATTTGCATCACATGATTTAAAATCTAACACATACTTTGAGATATTGATCAAAACTAAAAACAAAAATAAAAAATAAAATTATATACCAACAAAATACAACGATGTGGTAAATCTGTTATATTCTAAAATAAAATCATAATAAATTCGGACATAATTCATCATATAAGAAAAATTACAAATCTCAAAGCATATCGAATAAATAAAAATTTGACTTTTTAAAAAAGAAAACAGCTGGACGATGTTTAGAAAAACTCTTATATTTGCTATTCCGTTTTAAACAAAAAAAAAAGCCCAGACGAGCCAATTAGTCCGGACATCTCCCCCGACGAATCCATGTTCTTTTCATGGTGCCAGGATGTGCCTTTTCAGATCGTACAAAACTTCCAAATCACAAGACAGTGATGATCCTGCTGTTCTCGGTCAGTGCCTTAACGTGCCTGTGTACTTCAGTGTTCATTCATATCCAGTTGTTGAGGGGCAAACTTATATAATCTCGTATACGTGTGTTTGTTGGAGTTAAAAGTATATTTAGTTGCCAACCGTAGCACATATATCGCTTAACTTAGTGGCACATTACTACAAAAAGTTAATACTAGATGTTTCATCATATATGATTGATCAAAATCGTCAGTATTAAATACAATTATAGATGATTTTTGTTTAGTGATCGTTGGTGTTATTGGCTGCGCTAAGAACCATCTGTGATGGGGTAATTTCACAGACGGTTCGTGTTAAAAACCGTCTATGAAGTATCACAGATGGTTTATGATACGGGGGATGTACAATTGATGAACTCGGTTGTCCCGATCTTTCGGTGAGATGGGTAAATTTCGATTGGATGAAGGTCAACTCTCATGATCTAGGCTACGAACGCAGCACGCACGAACCAAGCAATCGCTGAACTAACCACCAAGTCGTTATCAACCGTGCCAAAGACCCGGTTGACCTGATCATGAGGATCAATTCCTGCA
The DNA here is from genome assembly GCA_036346395.1 of Hsuehochloa calcarea. Taxonomy (NCBI): domain Eukaryota; kingdom Viridiplantae; phylum Streptophyta; class Magnoliopsida; order Poales; family Poaceae; genus Hsuehochloa; species Hsuehochloa calcarea. The sequence continues at coordinate 8,807,231 of CM070596.1, read as the reverse complement.
AGCAATCGAAGAACAAGCAAGAATGAGGTAAAAAGCAATCTGAATTGCAAATATGTGATTAAGTTCAAGAGGTGGGATTCAGCAGAGGTCCTTTACGGTTGCTCTAGTCGACACAAGCGAAGAACGAGAGTTTTCACAATAGAGAAATTAATCAAACGAAATCCGAATTCTAGCAAAAGGAGATGGCGACTGCTATATAGAGTGACGGCCAGGGGTGGCGGCCAGCGAAGTGGGCGCACGCCCCTAGGGTTACAAGGCCCATGGGCCCAAGTGGAGGTGGCGCAGCACCCGTTTAACTCGGACTCAGAAATCGACGTGGACTCTTTTGACGATTATGGCCGGTTCGGATGGAGTTTGATGATGATCTTAGATCCGTTGGAAAGTAAACTTGATAATCTTTCCATAAAGTCCAGAATCACCCCAAACGAAGTTCGTATGAAGAAGTTACGACCATTTGAACTTAGTACTATCGCAGCAGTCCGAATTCGAATCCAGAACGAGCCCAACTCGAACTCTTACTTAACATGGACCCAAAGTGACGTGGTGACCTCCATTATGTCTTCCATGAATGTCCATGACTCCATAAGTCTCTCCTTGATCCGTTTCCATATTCCTAATTATAATTAAATGACTTGCATTAGGTAGCGGTTTATCTTCAGTAATATATAAACATAGGATCGAATTCACCTGGTAATTAAGTTGGCGAGCATGAGCTCGGGTAAGAGGTCCTTGTACTGGTTGTGGATGAGTCGTGTGTGTAGGCGCGGCTATAGCCATAGTAGGGATGTCCTCATCATCGATCTTCTCGGCGAGGAACGGTGGATAGTGGGTGCAAAGTAGACTATGTCGCCAGCTGAACACTCGCGCCTATGCACGAATCCTCAACTCTTTAGAATACGCCCAAAACACATCGGGTAGTTGTTCGTCACAAGACCACGAACGACGAACACCAAGTCCCCAATTCCCAATGGAACGACGGATTGATCTTGAATTGCAGAATGAATCAATGGATCACCTAGTCCTCTCTCAAAGTCCTCGCACGAACTCTGGTTTTGAAAAAACAAGCAAAAGCTATATTTCTATTCTTATGCATAAATTGATCTCAGCCAAAAGGCGTGAAACACAAGAGTATATATAACCCCTAGGGCCGGCCACAAGGTATGTAAACCGACTTCAACTCATCGCTACACGTATTAGACTCAAACTCACAAAAAGAAAAACCTAAATTGACAACCGTCGGATTGTTTTGGTTATTGCAGTGAGACGGTGGGGTTTCTGAGGCTGGGGCCTTACCCATTGTGTGGGCCTAGGAATAATCTTTCCAACAAACTCGAAAACACAACAATCTGACTCCGTATATAAAAGTTATAATATTTTTATTACAGCCTTGTTAAGCTGTTCTTAACCGAATTCGAATTTAGTCATGTCAAACCCTGTAATGATTAGATACGATTTTGTTGATGTAAGCAAGTACTTAGTTGGTGGTAGTCCTTAACTCATATTGGGAAACGTTGGGGAAGTTTGGGTGCACTCGGTAAACTCATTTTAGGGGAACTCGTTGCATTGCGGGCTACCGCTAAACCCACCAAACTGCATGTGCATTGCCGCCTAGCAGCACATGCAAACGCCTCAGCGGCCAGCACGGGTTGGTGCGGGCTGTGTCGTCAGCCCACCCCACAGCACATAGTATAGTAGCTAGCTCCTGGTTCAGGTAAAATAATTGCGTGCAACCGGTGGCCGCGTCTTGGCCGGGTGCATGTCACTGTAATCGTGGTGCATGCATGCATGCCATTGTGACTCGTGTCCAACGATCGCAATTTCAGCCTTCCAAATTCCAGTCATGTAAATCCATCGAGTTAGCCAGACGACACGTGCCACCTACCGAATATAGCTCATCGTAACCGAAATAACAAAAATGATACCGCAACATGTTAGCTAAACGACAAGTGCCACCTACCGTACTCCTTATGCGCGGCAGCCATCTTCCGCAATCTCCGTGCGCGGCAGGTCGCCTACCATGCTCCCAGTCCGCGGCAAGAAAGCATGCGTATGTGAGCGCCGTGGGCAGACATGTTCTGCCACGGCCGGGAGGCGGTAGGCGACCTGCCGCGCATGGGGATTGCGGAAGGTGGCTGTGCACAGGCAGCGTGGTAGGCACGAGAGGATTATATTTGGGGTCCATCTATATAAGATTCGACTGTTTTGTCAGTTCAAAATAGTTAAATTTTAGTTCATTTACAACTTAATTATACATAAATTACAATAATTTATTGATGTAATTTTTATTTTTGATCACTGTAATTATTATCAAAAGTCTTAATAAATCATATTTCCATCGTATGATTTAAAATCTAACATATACTTTGAGATACTAAGCAAAAATAAAAACAAAAACAAAGATAAAAAAATTAAATTATATACCAACAAAATACAACAATTATTAAATCCGCTATGTTCTAAAACAAAATTATAATAAATTCGAATATAATTCATTATATGAGAAAACGTGCAAATCTCAAAACATATCGAACAAATAAAAATTTAACTATTTTAATAAAAAAACAGTTGAACGTTGTTTAGAAAAACTCTTATATTTGCTATTCCGTTTTAAACAAAAAAAAAGCCCAGACGGGCCAATTAGTCCGGACATCTCCCCTGCGAATCCATGTTCTTTTCATGGTGCCAGGATGTGCATTTTCAGATCGTACAAAACTACCAAATCACAAGGCAGTGATGGAGCCTGCCTATTCCCGTTCAGTGCCTTAACGTACTGTGTACTTCAGTGTTCATTCATATCCTGTTGTCGAGGGGCAAACTTTTATAATCTCGTATACATATGCCCCATCCATGTGTTAGTTGGAGTTAAAAGTATATTTAGTTGCCAACCGTAGCATATATATCGCTTAATTTAGTGGCACGCTGCTATATAAAAAAGTTAATATTAGATATTTCATTATAGATGATTGACCAAAATCGTTAGTATTAAATACAATTATGGACGGTTTTTGTTTACCGATCGTCGGTGTTACTTGCTGCACTAAGAACCGTCTGTGATAAGGTAATTTCACAGACGGTTCATGTTAAAAACCGTCTGTAAAGTATTACAGACGGTTCATGATCCGGGGATGCCCGATCTTCTCGGCGAGGAACGGTGGATAGTAGATGTGAAGTAGACGATGTCGCTAGCTGAACACTTGCGCCCATGTACGAACTCTCAACTCTTTGGAATACGCCCAAAACACATCGGATAGTTGTTCGTCGCGAGACCACGAACAATGAACGTCAAGTCCCCAATTCCCAATGGAATGACGGATTAACCTTGAATTGCAGAACAAATCAATGGATTATCTAGTCCTCTCTCAAAGTTCTCGCATGAACTCTAGTTTCGAAAGAACAACCAATGGCTATGTTTCTATTCTTATGCATAAACAGGTCTCAGCCAAAATGCACGAAATACAAGAGTATATATGACCCCTAGAGCCGGCCACAAGGTATGTAAACCGATTCCAACTCATCCCTACACGTATTGGACTCAAACTCACACAAAAAGAAAACCTAAATTGACAGTCATGGGATTGTTTTGGTCATTGCAGCGTGACAGTGAGGTTTCTGAGGCTGGGGCCTTACCCATTGTGTGGGCCTTAGAATAATCTTTCCAACAAGCATAAAAACACCACAGTCGGACTCCGTATATAAAAGTTATGATATTTTATTACAGTCTTGTTGGGCTGTTCTGAACCAAATCCGAATTGAATTCTGAGTTGATTCCGAGTTTGATTTCGGTTGGACTTGTGGAAGGTCCGAATTGGGCTTGAAAATCTTATCCAAAACTTGGGCTTTAGATTCTTGGGTTTCTCCCCTTTTCCCCTCTTAGCCGCATAGGCTTATTCTCCCATGTTGGCCGCCTCCCTCTCCTTCCTCTCGATTCTCAAGTCTTTAAGCTTGTCAGCCCTGAGAATACACAAAGTATTGCTTTTAGGTAGTATCCAATTCTCATAGGCAACACAAGGAAACTCATTAAGAAATAAATGCACCTGTTGATTAAGAAGCTTGGCTCTTGCTATAGTCATTGGACCTTTTGGTGCTTCACGGAAAACCACATGCACACTTGGATAATTGGAAGATGCAATAGTAGTGAGGATATCCTCATCATCCTCCCTTTCTTCAAGAAAAGCCGTCATCGGGTTTTGATTGCCTAAAAATATGATAGAGAAAGAAAATAATGTATATGCATGGTATATGTATTTATCATCCAAACTCCTTTCGTGTAGCGCATGATGATTTGCAGAAAATGTCCTAAACTGTGGATATCATGGGGATATGCTAATATTCTTAGGATGATGTTTTAATTGGCAATGACGTCGAAGGTTTGTCAAATCATGCGTTTTCGGCAAGTTTTCAGTTTTGTCATGTCTTAGGCGATCGGCCGGCGGCGGCGTGATCGAGGCCGGCCGATGGCGGTCCGACCGCCACCCCGGCTGTCCGACCGATCGATGCCGATCCGTCGGTCATGGGCGGCGGTCGGACCGACCATTGTAATTGGTGGAATTTGGAGTTAAGCCAAAAATAGAGGGTGTAGGCAAGAGAGAGGATTTTCATACACTTGGTCTTATAATTTTTGGAGCTTCCAGTCAAAAGATCTATTCGTTTGAAATTTCCAGAGAGGTTTCATATTTCAAAGTGTGAAATTTAGCTAAGTCCCTTTTGGGTGGACGGCCGGGCGCGCGGTCGAGGCCGACGGAGGGCGATCAGGACCGCCCATAGGTGGCGGTCTGACCGGTTCTCACTTGATTTGTCGGCTCTCGTAGCGGCGATGCTTGTTTGTTAAGTCAAGTTCATGAGTTTCAATGCATATGTGTTGCATGACACATGTATTGACTAACGTGGGTCAAGTTGTTAAGAACTTGTTCCCGGAATCGATTTCTTGGTCTATTGTTGTGCAGGTTGCTTGGAGGTCAACGACGGTCAACGGCGAGGATGATCGGGACTAGGCTTGAGAGCTGAGGTTCAGAACGATCGAGAATGCCGGGTAAAGTCATTGGATTCGAGCACGGCGCACAATGGACAAGGATGACCGAATGGGGAGTTCGGCGCGACGGGTTGCAGCAAGCGGCGCGGGGGTCGGTGCAAGTGCCATGGTAGTTTCGGTGGGAGCCGGATGGGAGAGACTTGCCGACATGATGAGAGCCGATAATCAACCTACACATGGTGAAGCATGGGATTGCTTCATGAAGATTGGACTCGGTCTTTCGAGAAGGATCGAGAAGGGGTATTTTGGTAAGACGACTAAAATACCGCTTTGATTGCTTTTCGCTAAACCGTGGCGCAAGACGACGCAAGGAGAAGCGGTTTAGGTCAAGAGAAGATGAAGATGACGCTTTAAATTGCGTGCATGAGTTAAACTCGTTTATGTGGGCTTAACGGGTGCTCAATAGGAAACTCTTCTAGAAGGTTAGCCTCCACTATAAATATGGGAGGGTGCTGTAGCACCCATTTGTTTTGGAGATTAAGGAGTGGAGAGGTTATGATTCTTGAAGAGAAGATTGATTGTGTGCTCATGTATTGAGTTTTGTCTTCTGTGTTGGAGTGGCTATGGACCAGCAACAATCACAAATCAATCTATGCAAATTTTCTTGAGATGAGTCTCTTTTCGTTCTTGCTCTCAATTTTATGATTTTAGGGCTTTCTTTGATTCTTAAGTTTTCTGTTGGTTTCTGCCCTTGATCTTGCTTGCTGTGATATGTGGGAACTCATCTAGGATCATTTTGATCATCTCTAACTCACGATCAAGTTTTTAGATCTAATTTTTGTTTTGAATCGGTTTTGAACCATCCGCCTCTCAAACGGAAAAATATCGTAACTTTTCCAAGGATCTTCACGATCTTTGATTGAAATAGGTTCCTGATATCCTAGAGAAGATGTGTTCCACGTTTCATAGAGTTTGGAGTTATAGATCAAAAGTTAGACTTATTTGCAACTTCTTTTTTCAGGCTGATTTTACTGTTCATCAGGCTGGAGGTCAGACCGCCCAAGGTGACCGGTCCGACCGCCATTGACATAGAGGTCAGACCGCCCAACACTTGGAAATTTAGCCTTTATTGATTTTGGTTGTTTTACTTCGGGTTTAGATTGAATTCAATACAAGACTTAGGTTAGTTCAGTCTTGATCTTAACCGGTCACTGAAATTGGCGATGGAGAAGTACTTGATGCGGACATCACTTCTTCTGATATGAACACTCCTCTTCCTACTAATTTGAATGATGTGCAAGGTCCAATTACTCGGGCACGTGCTCGTCAACTTATTTATCAGGTAAATTCGTTTCTAAGGCTGAGTGTATTATTTAAGAACTCTATGATGCTGCATAACGGAGATGACACAATCTATGACCAGAGATAGCATGGACTCCTCAAGACCACCCTAGGACTAGTCCTACTACCAAGTCTTCGACCAGAGATACGTGATATGAATAGTGAATAAGGTGTTGCGTCACCATTTTGGGGCCTAATAGGGCCTTGTAAGCGTGACGAGGTCGGAGCCCAGGTTGTGTACGCCTCTTTCCACGGCCGCACAACCCCAAGTCGACCTCCTCTCACCCTCCCCCCTATATATATACAGTAGCCATCATAGATTAGGGTTGGGTTTTTCTTTGAGATTATTCTGCTTAGCAGTCTCGCCGCACGTTCGGTTGAGGAACCTCACATTGTGAGCTTTATTTTTATTCGCAATACAATATCAGATTGCATCTTCAACTTTCTTGCTTGTGTTCTCGATTCGTATGCAGGAGATAGCATTCTTGGCGAGGTCAACCGTGTTCGGCACGGTTGATAACCATTGGAGCAGTGGTGTAGTGATTGCGAGGGGTTCGATCTGTTTGGTCAGAGCCTTTGGATCATCAACGTCGAGATTTTCCACAATCGACTTATCACTACCATTTGGAAGATCGGGCCACAAACCTATTAGTTGGTATCAGAGCAAAAGTTGTCCGTTAGGTAATCACAATTTTCCCCCTTTTAGAATAGTTGTTTTCCATCGTCATAAAGCTCCAGAAAATTGCCCCACAAAAATATTTTTTGTTTGTCGTGTTCTTCCGCTGTCCCATCACCCATTGTGCCTTTGCAATTTCTGTTCTTTGTTTCATGTTGTTGAATTAGCGTCCTTTGTCTAAGTCGTGTTGCTGGTTTAGAGTCGTGTTTTGGGTCTCTAGTCAACACCGTCGCCTGTCGTGCCACCATCCATCCTGGCCGCGCCACCACCTACTCGAACAGCACCCCTTTCGACCACCTCCTCGAGTTCGACCACCTACTTTGGTTCGACCATCTACTCGTTTCTGCCCCGACAACCCTATTTATTTCTTGTTGCTCTCATCATATCGTGCCTGCCACCCAAAGTCCGAGAAGAATTTCCATACCCGAACGGAGTTAGCCAAAGTTGAGAGAGAGAGTATCTTTTAATTACCTGTATACCCCTGCCTTCTACAAAAAGTTTGTGACCCATATATATCCATAGACCCAGAAGAGTGTTTTTGAAGAGTTTTGAGTCAAGGTCACATTCGCAAAAAAAGGAACCCTAGGTTGGGTTTCGGCAGTCAAAAAAAAGGGAACTCTAGGTTGGGTTTCGGTAGTCAAAAAAAGAGAGGAGAAGAACAAACAAATCGACCACCCCCAGTGAAAAATAATCAAATCGACCACCCTCAGTTGGTCTACGACCACTCCCAGCCTTGCATCCTTTGAATCCTTTCTATCTAGTCCTTGTTATCGATCAGTGTTGTACTAGAGCTAGGGACACTTTTTAGACCAGCAACTCTGATAGGTACTTTGGACCCTTATTCAAATTTGCTAATCATGTTACAGTTTTTGCTAATCCTTGCTACATATTGTGCCTTTCGAGCTCCACCTACTCTTGATTAGAACATGCCCCCTCTTGCAATCATACCCACTCTCGACACGGTATCACGAACCAGCCACCGGTTGTACCACCTGCTGCGTTGGTAAGAACACTTGTAAGAGTGTGGTAAGATGCTTGAGAGTGTGTGTTTTCACCTTCTATCACCTAGTAGTTGATAGGGATAATACCTTTTTTTGTCTTTTGTTTTCTGCTAACCATGACAGGTGAGACGTCTGATGAGAAAGAGTGTGTTGTAAAGGGAGAGCTCATGACGCTCTTGGATGAACAACGCATTTCCATTAATGAGGGCATCGACAGGAAGCTTCAAGCTACCACGATCATATTGTAGTGCTCAATCAACGATAGTATTGCATCGCTCACTACACGCCTTGAAAGAATGGTGAACCGGCCACCAAACATTGGACGTGAGTATGATCACGATGCAGCCCAATATCTTAAGGAGAGAGATGATAATGAGAGGAGAAGTCGTGATACCGGCGTTGTATTTGCTGACCAAGATGCACGTCAACAATACCGCCCACATCACAACCGGTACGGTATGGGAGGTAATAATTTTCAGCGCTACAATGCTCGTGTCAATGATGACCCATTTGCTAAAGTTAAATTTACCATACCATCTTTTGCGGATATTTATGATACTAAAAGTTATCTAGATTGGGAGATGACAGTTGAACAAAAATTTAATATCCATCTAGTTTCTGAAGTGCATAGAGTCAGACAAGATACTAGTGAATTTAAAGATTTTGCTATCATTTGGTGGAATCAAGTGGTTAATTCTGGCTTAACAGCTGATACATGGGATAGATTGAAGGTAGCTATGCGTGCTAGATTTGTTCCTCCTGCTTTTAAACGTGATATGTGTAAGAAATTACAGCGCTTAGACCATGATAATAAATATGTCGAGGAATATTTTCAAGAACTGCAAATAGGCATGCTGCGTTGTAATGTTGTTGAGGATGAGGAAGATACAATGGCTCGTTTTTATGGTGGTTTAAGGCGTGAGATTCAGGATATAGTTGATTACAAAGACTATAATGATATTAATAAGTTGTTCCAGCTTGCTTGTTTAGCAGAAAAGGAATTACAGGGTAGACAACAAAGGACTATGATCAACTTTGGCAGTACGTCTACATCGAGATCAACGCCGGGAGAAGCCAAGACAGCCCCACCTCATGCTTTTTGGTCTGCTGCCCCCTCTGTGAGTAGGGCGCGTTCAGTAGCACCATCTCCACCGTCACGCGCACCCGAGACGAGGAAATCTACTAGTATGCAGGCACCAGCGCATAGCTCTTCATCGGTTGCTTCCTCAGGTCGTACAACAGGAATTGTGTGCCACCGTTGTAAAAGAATGGGCCACTTCATGAGAGATTGTCTAAGTCAGCGAGCATACATTACGACAGAAGACGGTGGTTACGTAAGTGCTAGTGATATTGAGGATGAATACGTTCTTGCAACTAACCTTGCGAGTAATGATGATGAACATGAGGCAAATAGCGATGGTGAGGAAATTTTAGGTGTCGTTGCTACGGAGAATTATATAACTATAATTATGCAGCGAGTATTGAGCACTCAAAGAGAGCAAGAGGAGAAACTACAACGTCATAATTTGTTTCAGATGTTACTCATCGTTAAGGATTGTCGTGTTTGTTTCATAATTGATGGCGGAAGCTATAATAACATGGTGAATTCAGGATTGGTCAAGAAGCTTGGCTTGACTACACGTGCGCATCCTCACCCATACCACATTCAGTGGTTCAACAACAGCGGTAAGGTGAAGGTAACACAATCTGCGAGAGTGTATTTTTCTATTAGTTCCTATCATGATGTTGCTGATTTCGACGTAGTACCTATGCAAGCCTGCTCTCTTTTATTAGGTCGTCCATGGGAATTTGATACCGATGCAACTCGTCATGGTAGAAGTAATAAATACCCTCTTATGCACAAAGGAAAGAAAATAACTTTGCTACCTTTGACGCCTACTGAAATTGTGAATTGTGATAAAGAGCTAGCTGAAAATGAGAAGAAAGAACTTCAACATGAATCTGGAAATCAGCAAGTAGTGAAGAATGTTTTTCTATTTAAGAAAGAGCGATTAGCACCTAGTTCTAGGACCGAGGTAATTAAATTAAAGGGTTGTGCCATGCTTACAACCAAATCTGATCTTGCTGAAATTTTTCATCATGACATGCCATGCTATGCTTTGATATGTAAAGATGCTTTATTTTCACTTGATGATATATCTAGCTCTTTGCCGTCTGCTGTCACTAACATTTTGCAGGCATATGAGGATGTCTTTCCAGCTGAAATACCCCCGGGACTGCCACCTATTAGAGGGATTGAGCACCAAATTGATTTAATTTCGGGAGCAACTTTGCCAAACCGTTAGGCGTATAGAACCAATCTAGAAGAGACAAAGGAAATTCAACGAAAAGTCTAAGACCTTTTTGACCAAGGGTACGTACGGGAAAACCTTAGTCTTTGTGTTGTTCCTGTTCTATTGGTTCCTAAGAAAGACGGTAGTTGGCGTATGTTTGTTGACTGTAGAGCCATTAATAATATCACAATACGGTATCGTCATCCCATTCCTAGGTTAGACGATAAACTTGATGAGTTGAGTGGTTCTATTCTATTCACAAAAATTGACTTGCGTAGCGGGTACCACCAGATTAGAACGAAATTGGGAGCTGAATGGAAAACGGCATTTAAAACTAAGTTCAGAATATATGAGTGGTTAGTTATGCCTTTTGGTTTAACTAATGCACCTAGCACTTTCATGCGTTTGATGAATGGAGTTTTACGTGCTTTCATTGGAAAATTTGTGGTGATTTATTTTAATGATATTCTGATCTATAGCAAGTCATATGAAGAACACATGGATTATTTGCGTGCTGTTTTTAATGTTTTGAGATATGCATGTTCGTTTGGTAACCTTGAGAAGTGCACCTTTTGCACGGATCGAGTCTCTTTTCTTGGCTATGTTGTTACTCCATAGGGCATCGAAGTTGATCAAGCCAAAATAATCACTATCCAGAGTTGGCCGCCTCCTAAAACGGTCACACAAGTGCGGAGTTTTTTAGAGCTCGTTGGTTTCTATCAGCGTTGTTCGGGATTTCAGCACCCTCGCTGCACCGCTGAATGAGCTTACAAAGAAGGGAGTTCCTTTTACTTGGGCCACTATACAACAACAAGCTTTCGACGCTCTCAAAGATAAGCTAACACACGCCCCTTTGCTTCAACTTCCCGATTTCAGCAAGACTTTTGAATTAGAATGTGATGCTAGTGGCATAGGTCTTTGTGTTGTGTTAATTCAAGAAGGAAAACATGTTGCTTACTTTAGTGAAAAATTAAGTGGTCCTAGTTTGAACTATTCTACCTATGATAAAGAATTATATACTCTAGTTCGAACTTTGGAAACATGGTAACATTATTTATGGCCAAAAGAGTTTGTAATACATTCTGATCATGAATCTTTGAAGCATATTCAAAGTCAAACCAACCTGAACCGCAGACATGCTAAGTGGGTTGAGTTTATTGAGTCTTTTCCCTACGTCATTAAATATAAAAAGGGCAAAGAAAATATGATAGTTGATGCTTTGTCTAGGAGATATACCATGCTTTCACTACTTGACTTCAAAATCTTTGGATTAGAGACAATAAAGGAGCAATATGTGTATGATGTTGATTTTAAAGATGTATTGCTAAATTTTCAAGATGGAAAGGGTTAGAATAAATTTGCGGTGCATGATGGGTTCGTGTACCGTGCTAACAAGCTATGCATTCCAGCTAGCTCTGTTCGTCTTTTGATGTTACGGGAGGCGCATGGAGGAGGATTGATGGGTCACTTCGGTGTGAAGAAGACCGAGGACATTCTGACCCACCACTTTTATTGGCCAAAGATGAGGCGTGATGTCGAACGCTTCATTGTCCGCTGCACCATGTGCCAAAAAGCTAAGTCAAGACTTAATCCTCATGGTTTATACATGCATCTTCTGTTCCAAGCATACCTTGGTAAGATATTTATATGTACTTTGCTTTAGTGCTTCCTAGAACAAAGAAGGGGGATAGTATTTTTGTTGTCGTTGATAGATTCTCTAAGATGGCTCATTTTATACCATGTCATAAAAGTGAGGATGCTACAAATGTTGCTGATTTGTTCTTTAAGGAAATTGTTTGCTTGCATGGTATTCCGAATACGATAGTTTTAGATCGTGTTGCTAAATTTCTTAGTTATTTTTGGAGAACCTTGTAGGGTAAGTTGGGGACTAAGCTGTTATTTTCCACTACTTGCCATCCTCAAACCGATGGACAAACTGAGGTTGTCACTAGAACTTTATCCACTATGCTTAGGGCTGTGCTTAAAAAGAATTTAAAAATGTGGGAGGACTACTTGCCTCTTGAGGAGTTTTCTTATAATCGTTCGCTGCATTCTACCATAAAGAAGTGTCCTTTTGAGATTGTTTATGGATTCATCCCTCATGCACCTATCGAATTGTTACCTCTTCCAGCTTCGGAGAAAGTAAATTTTGATGCTCAAGAACGTGCTGAGTTGATACTAAAGATGCATGAGACAACGAAAGAGAATGTTGAGATTATGAATGCTAAATATAAAGTTGCAGGTAGTCAGGGACGCAAGCATGTTTCTTTTGAAGTGGTGATCTTGTGTGTTTACACTTGCGTAAAGAACGATTTCCTGAATTAAGAAAGTCTAAACTCATGCCACATGCAGATGGTCCTTTTAAAGTTATTGAACGTATTAATGATAATGCATACAAGTTAGACTTGCCTGCAGATTTTGGGGTTCTCCAGCTTTAACATTGCAGATTTGCGGCCTTTCTTGGGCGCCGAGAATGATCTTGAGTCGATGACTACTCCAATTCAAGAAGGGGAGGATGATGCGGACATCACTTCTTCTGATATGAACACTTCGCTTCCTACTACTTTGAATGATGTGTAAGGTCCAATTACTCGGGCACGTGATCATCAACTTATTTATCAGGTAAATTCGTTTCTAGGGATGAGTGTATTATTTAAGAACTCTATGATGATGCCTTACGGAGATGATTTACTTGTACTTAGGAATCTAGATCTACGACCAGTTCCGCGGGGTCTACGACCACTTGAAGAAGGCCTACGACCAGTTTCACCAGCACTGGGCGAGCACAGTAGTCGTTGGACACAATCTACAACCAGAGATAGCACGGACTCCTCAAGACCACCCTAGGACCAGTCCTACGACTAGGTCTTCGAACAGAGATACGCGATATGAATAGTGAATAAGGTGTTGTGTCACTGTTTTGGGGCCTAATAGGGTCTTGTAAGCGTGACGAGATCGAAACCCAGGTTGTGTACGGCTCTTTCCACGGCCGCACAACCCCAGGTTGACCTCCTCTCGCCCCCCCCCCCATATATATACAGTAGCCTCCATAGATTATGGTTGGGTTTTTCTTTGAGATTATTCTGCTTAGCAGTCTCGCCGCACATTCGGTTGAGGAACCCCACATTGTGAGCTTCATTTTTATTCTCAATACAATATCAGATTGCATCTTCTACTTTCTTGCTAGTGTTCTCGATTCGCATGCAGGAGATAGCCTTCTTGGCGAGGTCAACCGCGTTCGGCACGGTTGATAACCATCAGAGCAATGGTGTAGTGATTGCGAGGGGTTCGATCTGTTTGGTCGGAGCTTTTGGATCATCAACGTTGAGATCTCCACAATCGACTTATCAATACTTTCAGAAGATCGGGCCACAGATATATCAGTACTCCACAAAGCCGCATGTGTTTGATGGGCTCGACTATGCCTATTGGAAGAATCGTATGCATGTCTACCTTCAGAGCGAAGGACAAGCCATATGAGAGGTTATTCGAGCTCTGCTCGTTTTGCCCAAGGTTGCTACGCCGGCTTCAGTCCTCTTGGCTAACAATCGGCTTCAGTCCTCTTGGCTAACAACCATAAGGCAAAGAACCTTCTATACGTCAGACCTGGTAGACAGGAGTACGATAGAATCTGTCACCTTGAGACCGCGCATGAGATCTGGAACATCCTCAAAACCTACTATGAGGGTTCGTCACAGATCAAGCAAGTGCGTCAGACTGTCTTTAAGCGAGAGTATAACAAGTTCGAGATGCGTCCTGGAGAGAGCATCGATGATGTCTTTACTCGCTTCAACAAGGTACTCAACCAGCTGAGAGCGGTTGATATTGAGTGTTCTCAATCTGAGAATGCCACCCACCTCTTGGCTGCAATCAACACCAAGGAGTGGGAGATGAAGGCTACCGCCATTGAGGAGAACGTCAACCTTTCAAGTCTTACTTTGGAGTTTCTTTATAGCAAACTCAAGACCCATGAAATTAAAAGAGTTGACCATCCCAAGAAGGAAAATATGGCTTTGATAGCAGATCCTCTCAAGAGAGCCTCTGATATTTTTTTGAGTCTTCTTCTGGGTTTTCTCTTGCTTGTTTATCTGCTATCCATGAGGAGGAACTTGAGAGTATCCCTAAGGCTGAATTAGCCCTTCTAGCCAGAAATTTCACAAGGGCCTATAAAAATATGAGAAACAGAAAGAGAGGCGGCCCTGTGACTTTCTATTAGTGTGGAGAGCTCAATCATATTCGGGCAAATTGCCCCAAGCTGAAAGGAAAGTACAACCACAAGGAGGTGAAGGCAGCTTGGAGAAAGCCTCGTGGGAACAAGCCCAAGTTTGATGCTGCCAAGCCTATGAAGGCCGCTCACCGGGTCTTTGCCGCTTTTGGAGACCAATCCATGAGCGATGTGGACTCCGGAAGCGAAGAGGACAAGGAGCAGGAGATCCCTCAAGACAAGAAGAAAGGGAAGGCCAAGGACTTCACCGTCTTGTACTTCATGGTCGACTCCGTAGATGTCGATGACATCAATGAGGTACCTCCATCTTATGACGTTCTATTTGCTAGATGTGATACCATGTATGAGCAACTGATTAGTCAGAATGAATCTTTAGAGTTTACCATGGCTAGGAATAAGGATTTAGAATCGCAAATTGATAATCTGAAATTAGAACTTGTGAATGCTAAGAGTCTTGACGATGATGAATGTTTATCCTTCCATACGTTACACTATGAACTTGCTAAACTGCAAACAGCTCATGATGTCGCTTTACACCAACTTGAATATACTAGAACTGAGCTAATTGAAGTTAAATCTGCTCCTTGTGAAAAATGCTTAGAATCTAGCAAGTTGGTTGCTTCTGGTAATGTTAATTCTAGCCTTTGCTCTTTCTGCATTGAACATGAACATGAAGTAAAAGACATAGTAGATGCTGTTAGAGCTAAGTATGCTAAGCTTAAGGATAGAATTGATTCTGCTACTTGTATTTCATGCGAAACCCATAAGCTAGAAGTTACTTTATATAAGGAGAGATATGCTAGAGCTATTAAGGGTAAACTTGTTAATCATGTCTTAATCTTGAAAAAGAAAAAGCTTATCTTAAGGATACCTTAGAAAAATTCTCTAAATATAAGAAACAATTAAACATGATTCTGGACAAGTCTAAAACTCCTTACAAGAAGCAATGGTTAGGATGTAACTCTGTCCAAGACAATTCAAAGCCAAAACTCACTCAAGTCGTCGAAAATGGATTAGTTGAATTCAAAACCCAACCTGCAAAAATAATTTTTAAATCTGCAGGTTTTGTCCAACCATCTGTTAAGTCAAATGGTGCTTCTCCCAGTGGTATCAAGTACCATTGCACCTATCGCAAGAAGGATGGGCATTTGGTTGAGTTCTGTTGGCGAAGGTTGAAAAATGATAGAAAAAAGTTTGCTAGAAATTCATCTCATCAACCTAGAGCTATCATGAGATATGGTCATTTTGAAAAGAATAAATCTGGTCTAGGATTTGTTTCACATGCTCGTCATTATCATATTCCTAGACAGGATGCATCCCATGTCCGAGTGACCATTGCTCATGATAGAACTTTAAATAGAGTAAAGGATAGCACTTCTGCTTTGTATACTACTGGCAGACGTGTGTCTCAGTACTGGGTTCCCAAGTCGTGCTTAACTAACCCCAGTATTGAGACACATCGTTCTTCTGTGCCTTGATTTTCAGGATCGCCGCGAAAGGGGGAAGAACACATGGTTCGTCGACTCCGGGTGTTCACGCCATATGACCGGAGATTCAACATGGTTCACCTCCTTCACGCGGGCGACGTGTGATGACTTCATCACCTTTGGAGATGATACACAAGGGCGGATTGAAGGGACGGGATCGATTAGGGTGAACGACAAATTCATCCTGAAGTGTGTCGCTCTTGTGGACAAGCTAAGGTACGACCTGCTTTCTGTCTCACAGCTTCTTGATGATGGCTATGAGACTAGATTTAATAAAAATATATGTCGTGTGCTTGATTCTGCTGGTGAGCACGTTTTTTGGATTTCTAGAGTTGGTAGAATTTTTAGAGCTGATTTCTCAGAATCTCTTGCTAGATCTCTCAAATGTTTACTTGTATCTTCTTCTGATTTCTGGCTTTGGCACCGACGGTTGGGGCACATTGGTTTCGATCATCTTACACGAGTTAGCAACCTTGATCTCATGAGAGGTTTGCCCAAACTCAAAGCAGTCAAGGATGTTGTATGTGCACCCTGTAGGCATGGCAAGCAAGTTGTCGTCTCCACCCATCAGTGACTATGGTCATGACTGACGGACTAGGACAATTGCTTCATATGGATACAGTTGGTCCTACTAGGGTTCGGTCTGTCGGTGGTAAATGGTATATCCTTGTCATAGTCGATGATTTTTCGAGATACACTTGAGTGTTCTTTCTTGCTTGAAGGATGAAGCTTTTGGTCAATATCATGATCTTGTTCTTCGTTTGGTTTCTAAAATTCCTAGTGCCTTGAGAGCGATCCGCAGTGACAATGGCACGGAGTTCAAGAATACCTCGTTTGCCTCTTTCTGTGCTGAGTGTGGTGTTGAGCATCAGTTCTCTTCTCCACACGTCCCCCAACAAAATAGCGTGGTGGAAAGGAAGAACATGACCTTAGTCGAGATGGCTAGGATGATGCTAGATGAGTATAGCACACCGAGGAGATTTTGGGCGAAGCTATTGCTACAGCTTGTCATATTGCAAATCGTGTCTTTTTTAGACCTTCTTTAGGCAAGACTCCATATGAGCTTCGATTTGGTAGAAAACCCTCTATTTCTCATTTTTCGAGTTTTTGGAGCCAAGTGTTTCATTCTGAAGACAGGGAACCTAGATAAATTTGAATCAAGAACTTTTGATGGTTCATTTCTGGGTTATCCTGCTCATTCGAGGGGTTTTCGGGTCTTTAATATTGAAACTAACATTGTCCAGGAGACATGCAATGTCACGTTTGATGAGACAAGCCCTGGAGCTAGATCTGATGTTTCAGGTGATTCACAGGTGACAGAGAGCATCTTTGTGGAGGAAGATGAGGACGAAGCTGATACTTGCCCTCCACCTGCTGCTTTGAGGCTTCTATTCCAGCACAAGAACCTGTTGCGACTACTTCACCTTCATTTGAGGCTCCTGCTGCATCTTCATCATCAGCAGTACCTACGGAGGTCGAAGAAACGCTATCACCCCCGGGTGCTCC
Organism: Hsuehochloa calcarea; assembly: GCA_036346395.1. NCBI lineage: Eukaryota > Viridiplantae > Streptophyta > Magnoliopsida > Poales > Poaceae > Hsuehochloa > Hsuehochloa calcarea. Next base: position 8,789,732 of record CM070596.1, on the reverse strand, counting down.
ACTTCACATTCAGAAGAGTCATCCTCCGGATCAGATCATTGGTTGGCTTCATGAGCGAGTCACTCGCTCTAGGTATCATGATCCGAGTCTCTACTCTCATTCTGCTTTTGTTGCCTCTTTTGAACCCCGCGATATATCACATGCATTGTCTGATTCGAGCTGGGTTAATGCCATACTGTTAGAGAATTTTGATAGAAACAAAGTCTAGAACCTAGTAGAATATCATAGTGGCATAATGTGATAGGAACTCATTGGGTGTTCAAAAATAAACAAAGTGAGGATGGTTATGTGGTGAGAAACAAGGCTAGATTGGTAGCTCAGGGTTTCAGCCAAGTAGAGGGCTTAGACTTTGATGAAATATTTGCTCATGTTGCTAGATTAGAAGCCATTCGCATTCGGCTTACTTTTCTTTGCATCTAAGGTGTGCCTCTATTTGTCTTCTTCGGGTGGGCCGCTGTCGTGTACCCGAGCGAAGCGATCGCGATTGCGGCCGCCACTGGTTCTCTCATTGGCCGAGCCGGATCGGCCGCCGCTTCTTCGCCGCTGTTTTCCTCTGCGCCAACCGATCGCTGCCGCTTGTCGCTTGTCGCCGCCGCTTTTTTGTCCGCCGGTTCACCGGCCGCCAGCCTAAGCGCCGCCGCTCAGAGCCGAGCCGACCAACCGACTGCTGCTGCCGCGTGTGCGTTGACGACGTCGCGTGGAGGTTTGATACATGTTCTCTCTGTTTGCTGTTAATTAGAGATCATAACTGAGATTATTTAGAGAGGTTAATTTTTATAACGTAGAAGTCGATTAATAGATCCGTTAGCGTGCAGTTCGGTTGTACTATTTATTCGGATATCGTAATGGCAAATTTTGGTAATCTCATCTACTAGTTAATTGTAGATAATTTCGATATCTTTCTATAGCATGTTTAATCATGTCGATCGGGCAAGTAGATTTCGAGTTATGATTTTGAGAAGGCCGCTGTTTTTAGGTTAACGTCTTTCGCGCTGTTTTGGTAGACTGTAGAGTAAAAATAGTAAATGGCTTAATTAGAGTTTTGATCTACATGAAAGTTGTAGATAATTTTCCAATGGTTCTGTAGAATCTGAGAACGCGAATTTTGGTTGAATAAAACAAAAGTTATGAATTTAGTAAGACTGCTGTTCGAAGCGGGCAGACCGACTTTCTGGGCTTAATTCGGAGGGTTAGATGATTTAATTAGAAGTCTTTGTAATCTAAGAAATTGTGGATAATTTTATAAAGAATCCAGAATGGGGTGGTTTGTGGTGATCGGACTTTCGAGTCAAAAGTTACGCTCTTTTTAGTAACCGGACAGCAATGGGTAGCTTTTCGATACCGGCGTAACGTGGTATATTTGGGGACGTGTAGGAGCGATGTATATTGATTGTTATTCCTATGATGCTGTGGCTTGTATTGAGATGTGTGTATTTAATGTAGGAGAAGCGTCGACTTGTTGCCATCTGCTAGCCAAATTGTGCGTCGCAACTAGTGCGAGGCAAGTGTATTGTAGACAATGATCAATGATCGATCACTGTTTTCTTTATCTTCTATTACCATTATTGTTGTGCTTTTATTTTGTTTAATTGCAAGCAATGGAATGGTATGGATTTATATTGTTAATGGACATGATGAAAAGTTGGATATGATGTTTATGATGGAGTTTGCATGTTTGCATTCATAAGCATCTTCGCATATGAGAAGGTGATCATGAATGATCACAACTCCACGGGAGTGGAGGAGGTCCCCGATCCTTTTGGAGGAACGGGCTTGAGAGTGAATGTTGTCGCGAGCATTCACTCACGCTATACCGGTATACGCGAAATGAAGTGCATGTGGACATATAGATTAGAGTTGCATTGATATTTGAGATTGATGAATGAGAATGATAATAGAAGTGCATGTGATGATAATGAAGTTAATGAATGCTGATGATTTATTATTGTTCGTTGTTTATGGATGTGTTTGCTGAGTCGTGGACTCACCCTTGCTCTATTGTTGTCTTTAGGTGATCTCCGAGGATACCGTAACTGAGAGCGAGTAGAGCACATGGACAACACTTGATCATTCGCCATGATAATCTTTTCATTCAATATTGGTTTACTCTTGGACATGTTAGTTATTGAATAATGTTTAGGATATCATTTGGACTAGACTATTTGCTTTATTAATTTGGATTCATTGGTTGATGCTGCTTTGGATTAATTGCCTGGTTATAATTCCCATTGCTTATTTATTGTCGCTTGATCCATAATTATACATGTTCGTTTGTGGTCCACTGATATGATTATCATTGTTTCCTTGATTTAATTTTATAGTGTGTCGATAATTATTAGTTTAGAGAGGAGTGTGGTGGCATTCTAGGCTCGGTGTTGAAAAATGGGTGTTACAGCTTGGTATCGAGCGGGCTTTAGGTCCGTGGTGAATAGATTAACAACTTAGGCAAACTAAAATTGTTAAAATTTGTTTTAGTTTGGTAAATCAACTAAAATTTGCTAATGGTTAACTAACCTAAAATTTGACACACTAGTGCACAGTAGGTTAGAGAGAGGTACGAATATAGTTTTACGCCTGCTATGTTGTTTATTGATGGATGAGTTTATTTTGAGCTTTGAACTCATTGTGTATTGTTGATTGTGGTTGATAGCTATGCCGAGGGTAGAGGACGTGGTCGTGGTGGCCGCGGTCGTGGAGGTCGGGTCGCGGAAGAGGTTCCGTGGAGCCACCTCCCGTGAAAGATTGAGTCGCGAGCCGAGGGGTTGCCGTTGACCCGCCTCGGCTGGGGTCCGTGATGAGACGCCCGCTTGGCCGAGAGAGTTGGTGGGAGAGATCCGTGCTTTTCGTCAACAGCGCCGGCACCCTGTCGCGCGCATCTCGTTGTTGCTCCCGCTGCTCATCCACCGTTCTCGAGGCGCGGATGTCACCGAGAGTGGATGGGGTTGAGGTTTGATTCGCTTGACGGTGGGCACACCGGTCCAGCAATGGATGGTTGCGCTACATGGAGAGGCGCTTGGAGCTTTAGAGATGTCTTCACCTCGAGGGTCTGCTTTGTAGCCTTTCACCAAAGGGCAAGCAAGATATTTGGTGGGAAGGCGTGTTGTCTTCGAGGACCGCCGCCAAGGTCCAGCCACTTGGGAGGATTTTGTAGATCGGTTCAAGGGAAGTTCTACCCCTATTCTTTGTGGAGAAGATGGAGGTTGCCTTGACGACCTTTGCTCGTGGGAAGAGGTCTATTGCCGAGTATGAGGTCGAGTTCAACAACTTGGTTCGCCGTCCCTTCAAGAGCTTAACGATGATCTTCGAAAGCCAAGAGGTTCCGTCTGGTCTCACCTCGAGTACCGACATGTGTTGGGAGCTACTCCACTCTGTGACTACAAACTCTGTGGAGCAAGCTAGGGGCATGGAGTTGGAGATGCACCACAAAGGCGCAAGCCTCCGTGGATCGTTGTTTCGTGGTGACCAAGAGGAGCTCTAGTGAGGGAAGTGGGTCTGCTCAACGACCGCCAAGAAATTCAAGGAGGACCGCAGATCTTTCAGTCTAAGCGCCGAGGCCGTTCTCTTCTTGGCGCCTCGCCCTTTGCAGTACTCCAGCCTCTTCGTCCTGTCCCTGCGGTGGCATGCTTTGCTTTAAGTGCGGTGATGGACACCGTCTTCGCCGAGTGCACTTGGACGGGTGATTGCCGCCGTGTGGCCGATCGGGTCACAAGGAGCGGTGTGTCGCCGTAACCCCGCTAGCGTGATCAAGTGGGAGCTCGTGCCATCTTCTTCTTGATGGGTCCCGCCGAGGATCTTTCCGATGATGATCGCTCCTCCAACGATGCCATTTCCTTCACTTGGGCGCCCCAGAGGTACTATCGGTACCGCCACCTTCGCACCGCTCAGTTGCACGACCGCTTTACTCGCACCGCCACGCAGATGGTCGGGCTCTCGCCGCCCGCCATCGCCTTCTTCGCCATGGCGCCACTCGAGTGTACGCCATGCCCACAGTGAGTCCGCGGGTCGCCCCGACGTGGTGACAGTACTTTGCTTGTGGATTCGCTTGATGCTTTAGTCCTTTTGATTCGGGGCTACCTTTTCGCTTGTTTAAATCGGCGTTTGCTAGAAGAGCGAACTTGAGTATGCAAATGGATTTCACCGGTGTTGGTTAGTTCTCCGGGGTATTATTGCTAGTTCTACTGCTTGTCCCGGTGTTCTATTATTATTGATGGAGAGAAGTTCACGCGAATTTGATAGTTATTCAAATGGAGCCGCTCGACGTTATCTTGGGTATGGATTGGTTGCACTCTTATCGAGCCGTGATATCCTGTTTCAGAGAATGCGGTCTGCGCACTCCCCGAGAGACGTTGACCTTTCGGAGTGCGCCCGCGCTCTTTCGATGCCGGGCCGGATCGCTTTCGGTCGCGGCAAAGAAAATCGACTTCTTTAGCTCTTGCCGAAACCGAGTGTGGCTTCGCAGATTGAGGAGATTCCGTGGTCGTGATTACCCGATGTGTTCCCACCGAGCTTCCGGTTTGCCACCGTGCGAGATGTGGAGTTTCGTATTGATCTTGTTCCGTACTCGCCCCATCTCGATGTCTCCATATCGATTAGCACGTCCGCTTCGTGACGAGTTGAAGAAGCAATTGGATGATTTGTTGGCTAAAGGTTTGATCAGAGTAGTGTATCGCCGCGGGGAGCTCTGCTCGCTCACGAGAAGAAGGATGGGAGTTGGCGATGTGTATTGATTATCGTGGCGCTTAATGCGGTCACAATCAAGAACAAATATCCATTGCCCCGCATTGAGGATTTGTTTGATCGCTTGAATGGAGCTCAAGTATTCTCCAAGATCGATCTCGATCGTGGTATAATCAAATCCGTGTGCGTGAGCAGATGTTGAGAAGATCGCTTTCTCCACGTGTATGGGCATTACGAGTATAAAGTTATGTCTTTTGGATTGACTAATGCACTGCCATTTTATGGAAACCATGAACAACATGTTGCACGAGTATCTAGATGACTTCGTGGTGGTGTTCATTGATGATATTCTTATCTATTCCAAGACTAATGAGGATCACGAGCGCCATTTGAGGTCTGGTTTTAGATACTTTGAGAGAGCACAAGTTCTATGCTAAGTTGAAGAAGTGTGAGTTCGGATTTGAAGTGGGTTTTCGGGTCATGTGATTAACCTCTCGGTATTGTGTTGATCCTAGCAAGGTCTCCACGGTGGTGGATTGGAAGAGGCCGACTAATGTGAAGGAGGTGAGGAGTTTCTTGGGTTTGGTGGATATTATCGGCGTTTTGTGCAGATTTTCTATCATCGCCAAACCGATGTCTCACTTACTCAAAAGGTGTGAGATTCCAATGGGTGATGAGTGTGAGCGCAGTTTACGATTTTGAAGGACAAGTTGGTGACCTCTCCTATTCTCACTCTTCCCGAGCCAGTGAAGCGATTCACGCCTTTTCAGATCGTCTCGAGTGGGTCTTGGTGTGTTCTCATGCAAGACGGTAAGGTAATTGCTTATGCGCCGAGGCGATTAAAGAAGCACGAGCAAAATTATCCCACTCATGATTTGGAGTTGGCTGCGGTTGTTTTTGCTCTCAAGATTGGAGGCATTATCTATACCGGCGAGCCTTGTGATATTTTCACAGATCACAAGAGTCTCAAATATATCTTCACTCGTAGGATCTGAATTTAAGGCAAAGGAGGTGGTTGGAGTTGATCAAGGATTATGATCTTACTATTCAAGATCATCCGTGCAAGGCCAATGTTGTTGCGGATGCTCTTAGTCGCAAGGCGACTCTCGCTACTCTAGATTACCTCATTGCTGATTTTGATCGCATGGGTATATCCTATTGTTATGCGGGCACATCGCATGTTGAGACTCAGTTGATTCTTGAGTCAGCTATTCCAGATCGTGTGCGGGAAGCACAACAGAGTGACCGGTTATTACAGGAGGTTAGGAAGCGCCCGGATGAAGGCAAAGAGGGTGATTTTAGATGGATGATTCGGTACTTTGAGGTTTAAAGGTCGCCTTTGCGTGCCACAGTAAGGCGGAGGTCAAAGATGATATTTTGAGGGAGGCACATCGCACTGCATAATCGCTCATCTGGTGAGACTAAGATGTATCGAGATCTCGAAATGTAATTTTTGGTGGAAAAGAATGAAGGTGGACATTGCTAATTATGTGGCTTCTTGCGGTGTTTGTCGCAAGTGAAAGCCGAGCACAAGCGCCCCGCAGGTTATTGCGCCTTTGGAGGTACCCAGTGGCCTTGGGATGATATCTCTATGGACTTTGTGGTGGCGTTACTGCGTTCGCCGCGAGGGAAATATGCGATTTGGGTAGTGGTGGATCGATTCAAGAAGTCTCGCACACTTCATTCCTATTCGCACGACAAATTCAATGAGTGATCTAGCTCCTATATATGTGCGTGAAATAGTGAGACCGCATGGTGTGCCAAAGACCATCATTTACGACAGGACGCCAAGTTTGTCTCCAAGTTCGGGAGAGTCTGCAGAGTGCATTGGGCACACACCCGCCTTAGTACTGCTTTCACCCATGCATGATGGGCAATGAGCGCACTATTCAGACTTTGGAGGACATGTTGCGATCTTGTGTTCTATCTTGAAGGGTAGTTGGGAGGACCATTGCCACTTGCGAGTTTGCTTATAATAATGATTACCATTCCAAGATTAGAGCCGCGCCATTTGAAGTTCTCTATGGGCGGAAGTGCGGATCGCCACTTTGTTGGGATGCGAGCTGGAGAGAAGGCAATTTTGGGTCCTGACCGATTGTAAGACCGTTGAGCGTGTGGCCATGGTGAGGCGTAATCTGTTAGCGTACCGAGTAGACAGTAAAAGTTATGCCGATTTGAGGAGGCGTGACTTGGAGTTTGCGGTGGGTGACCAGTGCTCTTGAGAGTGTCTCCCACTAAGGGCATTGTTATTGCAAGAAGTGGATGTTAGCCTACCGCTTGGACCTTTGAGAATCTCCAAGTATCCACATCATGTTTTCAAGCTATACAAGTATCCACATCATGTTTTCATGTTTGTGCTTGGCTTCCGCCGCCGCCTCGCTATTTTTCCTTTGGTGGTGGAGCTGCCAGCACCGTGAGCCGAAGCGACGATTGCGGCCGCCGCTGGTTCTCTTTGGCTTTGAGCCGGATTCGCCATTGCATTTTCTTCGCCGCGTTTTCCACAAGGCGCCAACCGACCGCTGCTGCTTGTCGCTTCTTCGCCGCTTTTCTTTGTGTTCGGCCTGGCTGCCAGACAAATAGCGCCGCCGTCAGAGCCGAGCCGACCAACCGACTGCTGCTGCCGCGTGTGCGTTGACGACGTCGCGTGGAGGTTTGATACATGTTCTCTCTGTTTGCTGTTAATTAGAGATCATAACTGAGATTATTTAGAGAGGGTTAATTTTTATAACAGAGAAGTCGATTAATAGATCCGTTAGCGTGCAGTTCGGTTGTACTATTTATTCGGATATCGTAATGGCAAATTTTGGTAATCTCATCTACTAGTTAATTGTAGATAATTTCGATATCTTTCTATAGCATGTTTAATCATGTCGATCGGGCAAGTAGATTTCGAGTTATGATTTTGAGAAGGCCGCTGTTTTTAGGGTTAACGTCTTTCGGCGCTGTTTTGGTAGACTGTAGAGTAAAAATAGTAAATGGCTTAATTAGAGTTTTTGATCTACATGAAAGTTGTAGATAATTTTCCAATGGTTCTGTAGAATCTGAGAACGCGAATTTTGGTTGAATAAAACAAAAGTTATGAATTTAGTAAGACTGCTGTTCCGAAGCGGGCAGACCGACTTTCTGGGCTTAATTCGGAGGGTTAGATGATTTAATTAGAAGTCTTTGTAATCTAAGAAATTGTGGATAATTTTATAAAGAATCCAGAATGGGGTGGTTTGTGGTGATCGGACTTTCGAGTCAAAAGTTACGCTCTTTTTAGTAACCGGACAGCAATGGGTAGCTTTTCGATACCGGCGTAACGTGGTATATTTGGGGACGGTAGGAGCGATGTATATTGATTGTTATTCCTAAGCTATACAAAGCCTTGTTGTTTGTTGAGTCGTGGACTCACCCTTGCTCTATTGTTGTCTTTAGGTGATCTCCGAGGATACCGTAACTGAGAGCGAGTAGAGCACATGGACAACACTTGATCATTCGCCATGATAATCTTTTCATTCAATATTGGTTTACTCTTGGACATGTTAGTTATTGAATAATGTTTAGGATATCATTTGGACTAGACTATTTGCTTTATTAATTTGGATTCATTGGTTGATGCTGCTTTGGATTAATTGCCTGGTTATAATTCCCATTGCTTATTTATTGTCGCTTGATCCATAATTATACATGTTCGTTTGTGGTCCACTGATATGATTATCATTGTTTCCTTGATTTAATTTTATAGTGTGTCGATAATTATTAGTTTAGAGAGGAGTGTGGTGGCATTCTAGGCTCAGTGTTGGGCTGGGGTGTTACAGTTGGTATCAGAGCGGGCTTTAGGTCCGTGGTGAATAGATTAACAACTTAGGCAAACTAAAATTGTTAAAATTGGTCTTAAGCAAGCCCCCAGAGCCTGGTATGATAGACTTAAGACCTTCCTGCTTAAGAATAATTTTGAGATGGGTAAGGTGGATAAGACTCTATTTATTCTTAAGCATGGCAATGACTTTCTGCTTGTTCATATTTATAGATGATATTATCTTTGGTGGTTCTTCTCATGCTCTTGTTTCATGTTTTTCTGAGACCATGTCTAGGGAATTTGAGATGAGTATAATGGGAGAGCTCAACTACTTTCTGGGGCTTCAAATCAAGCAATGCAAGGAAGGAATCTTCATCCATCAAACGAACTACACTAAGGATCTACTCAAGGGCTTTGAGATGGGTGATTGCAAGCCGATCGCCACTCCCATGGCGACTTCAACTGTTTGGATCCAGACGAGGAAGGAGAAGCCGTGGATCAACGCGAGTACCACAGCAAGATCGGCTCCCTCCTGTATCTGACGGCCTCAAGACCGGACATACACTTCACGGACTGCCTCTGTGCGAGGTTTCAGGCGTCTCCGAGGACTTCACATTGCCAAGCTGTCAAACGCATCTTCAGGTACCTTCACTCTACCCTCCAGTATGGAATTTGGTATTCCTGCTCTTCTTCCTTGTCCATTCGGGGGGTTTTCTAATTTTGATGTTGCGGGCTATCGACTAGACAGGATAAGTACCTCGGGCACTTGTCACTTCTTAGGCACCTCTCTTGTCTCTTGGTCTTCTAGGAAGCAGTCTTCTGTTGCACAATCCACTCCAGAAGCTGAGTATGTAGCTACTGCTAGTTGCTGTAGTCAGATTTTGTGGATGGTGTCCACTCTTAAGGACTATGGGTTATCTTTTGTCAGTGTTCCTCTTCTCTGTGATAACACTTCTGCCATTAATATTGCTAAAAATCACGTGCAACATTCTAGAACCAAACACATAGACATTCGCTATCACTTCCTTAGAGACCATGTTGAGAAGGGTGATATTGTGCTACATTTTGTGGAGTCCGAGGCTCAGTTAGCTGATATCCTCACCATGTCTTTAGACCCAACTAGGTTTGCCACCTTGAGAAGTGAGTTAGGGGTAATTTACCCATATAGGTTGGTTTGAGAGGGAGTTGGTTCTTTTCTGAACTTACCTTGTTCATCTGATCTTTCCTTGATCTTTTCTGAACTTGTTGATCTTTTTGATCTTTTTAGGCTTTTAGGTTTTTCTTGCATCTCATTGTATTATATTGCATTCATATGAAAATCACAAAAAGATGCATTGTAATATAAGCCTTACTACTTATCTTTTAAATTGATGAAACTTTGCTTATTACCCTCTTGAGATTTAGTATTTTAATTTTTGTTCAATATCATGTCTAGTTCTTGACTTGCTAGAATTATCATGCTTTCACATGTGTAGCTAAGTCTTTGCTAAATAAGCTAGAACTTTAAGACAACTTGAACTAAAGATTACAATTTGTGGATCTTTTAGCTAAGTTGCGCAATTAGTGATCCTCTTGTGACATTGGTCTGTCAAAATTACTTTTTTAGCTCCTGAATCTAGGATTGAACATCTCTTGAGCTTTCTGTTCTTTTGTGAATAAAAAAACTGCTCTTTTGTAAAATAAAAAAATCAAATTTCAAAATATGTGCCAAACTAATCTCACGAGACTACTTGTCAATGACATGAACTTGGAGATAGTTTGATGATCCAGACGATCTCATGGTGATTGCTTGTCAAAATTGATATGAACCACAAGATTTGTCGCCCGGGTTGAAGCTTAGGAAGAGATTGTGTATGGCTCCTAGTTCAGGATCTTCTTCACTAAGATAGATCGTTAATTGCCTTGGTTGAAGCTTAGGAAGAGTTTATGGGTGGCTCCTAGTCCAGGATCTTCTTCACTAAGATAGACCTTTAATCAACATCAATATTCATTGCAAATGAAAACTATTGTAAAAAAATCGGTGTTTGAGGTCATTTGAGCAAATGATTCAATTTAGGACTTTTGTCTCTCGGATGATCGTTGTTAGCTTCTCGATCTCACATTGACATTCTGACATGGCCATTATCAATTTAGGATCTCTATTGATGAACTTGCTAGTTTTGAAGCTTTGCTTAAATTGTTACAATTCATCGCTTTTACTTTGAGCCTTCTAGCTTAGTTTTGATATATATGTCTTAACATGATCTTGCTAGCGCTTTCAGGCTTGATATGTATTGTGTGATTGTAGAAATGCTAGCTTGTTCTTTTGGGTAATCTTCAAAGCTTCTTGTACTAAAATATGCAAAAAAAAAAAATTCAAAAAATGAAGCCACTCTATTGCATTTCATGCATGCTCTTTCTTATGCTCCTTCCTCATTTCTGCATTTATTATCTCTGGATGAGAGAAATACGTGATTCCTTGATGACTCCATTGTCAAAGCGGGAGAAAAAGTAGCAAAAATGTTAAAAGGGGGAGCTATTTGGAGAAAATAAAATTTTCGAAAAAAATGATGATCAAAGTGAGGGGGAGCTTTTAATTTACATTATTATTATCTTATTGCCATTTCTGAACTTGAATTGCAATTCTTGGAACCTCACAATGATTAAAGGTCAAATTGAACAATTGTTCTTTCATATGGACCTTAAGTGAAATTTTTGTCTTCTTTAGAAATTGAAGCTTTCTCGCTTTCTTTTGACTTATCTCGCTTGCCTATACTAATCCGAAGCCAACTTGATCATTTCCATTGCTTTCTCTTGCTTTTGGACCAAGTTGTGTCTTTTTGCGAAAACATGAGTAGTTTTACTTTTCAAACCTTAAACTTATATTTTTGTGAAATTACCAATGTGTTCATCAAGGAGGAGATTGTGGATATCATGGGGATATGCTCATGATCTTATGATGATATTTCAATTGCCAATGGTGTTAAAGGTTTGTCGAATCACGCATTTTCGGCAAGTTTTCAGTTCTGTCAGGTCTTAGGCGGTCTGACCGACCAGGGCGGTGGTCAGACCAGCCAGTGGCGGTCCGACCGTCAGTGCCAGTCCGACCGGCCATGGGTGGCGGTCGGACCGGCCATTGTAATTGGTGGAATTTTGAGCTGGGCCAAAAATAGAGGGTGTAGGTAAGAGAGGGGATTCTCATACACTTGGTCTAATAATTTTTGGAGCTTCCAGTCAAAAGATCTATTCGTTTGAAATTTTCAGAGATGTTTCGAATTTCAAAGTGTGAAATTTTGCTAAGTCCCTACAGGCGGTTTGACCGCCAGCGTCGATCGAGGCGTTAGAGGCGGTCGACCGACCATAAGTGGCGGTCTGACCGGTTCTCACTTGTTTCATCGGCTCTCGTAGCGGCGATGTTTGTTTGTTAGGTCAAGTTAATGAGTTTCAGCGCATATGTGTTGCATGATGCATGTTTTAACTAACGTGGGTTAAGTTGCGAAGAACTTGTTCCCGGAATCGATTTCTTAGTCTATTGTTGTGCAAGTTGCTTGGAGGTCAACGATGATCAACGGCGAGGATGATCGGGACTAGGCTTGAGAGCTGAGGTTCAGAACGATCGAGAATGCCGGTAAAGTCATTGGATTCGAGCATAGCGCACAATGGACAAGGATGACCGAATGGGAAGTTCGGTGAGACGGGTTGCATCAAGCGGCGCGGGGGTCGGTATAGGTGCCATGGTGGTTTCGGTGGAAGCCGGATGGGGGAGCCTTGCTGACATGATGAGTGTCTATGTGGCTCTCATTCTCACAAGGGTTTTGATACACCTCATCCTCCAAGGATTGTGGGTTAGGAATGAAACAATGACCATCAACCACTATCTCTTCATGAAGCAATGGAGCAATACTACATGAAGCCTGGACCAAAGGGAAAATCCCATGCTCTATCGCCTTCTCATGTGACACACCAGGGGACTTCAAACCTTGTCGTAGCCCAATCAACTTTTCCACTAGGAAACACTTGTAGTGGTAAGGTACAAAACATGCAAGCAAATGCTATTTCATCTGCTCTCATGTGATAATCGGCAACTCATGGCGCTCCATACGCTGACGAACAAACCGCTCCCACTAATGTATGGCATAATTAACCAAATCATTGGACGAAGTAAGAGCTTCCTCTCATTGGAATAGGTGTGCATCTGAAATAGCGTATCAATTTCCAACTCCCAAGTGGGGTATTTTTCCACATCTGTACTACCTGAAAATATAGGGATATGAAATTTGGGTCGGCAAAATCCTTACTATGCACGTTGGGGTGGTTAAACATGGCGCGCAGCTCCAAGAAGTTATTGTTGATGTCCGTACGTAGCTGCGTAAGCTCCTCCCCAAGTTTGTTCAATCCAAATTGAACGGCCATGAGCTCATCGCACACACCATTATCACAATCATGAAGTTGCTTTTGTAGCATCCCGCGCAAGCGAGTGTACTCCGTCCACGTAACCGATGGATCCTCCTTATAACCTGACATGGCAATAACTCACAAAAAGCAAGCGAGATTATATCTGGTTAGTAAAACAAAAATCTCTCTCTACACTCACAACTCACTGTCCTGAACACAAGACAAGCTTACCGTTCCAAAGTGAATCAAGGATGGAAAATCGACACTTATGACAGAAACGACCTCAACCCGGTAATGTATGAGCGTAACCAAGAGCAAGCGAGTACACAAATGGGTGTAGGTGGAGCTTGGTAAGGTATGTGTATAACCTATGTAAACTGATGTTCAAGTTGTTGTAAAGCAAAGTAATGATCCAAGGTAGAGTCTTTTACCTATGTGTTGATCCAATAGGTTTAAGCGAAGTATATAAATGCACACGCAAAGATAAATAGGACTTAATGCATACAAAGGAATGAGCTAGTCAATCGGAAATTGAGATGAAACAAGTTCGTTTTGCACCAAGTACTAAGAGAGACGCTAGCCAATTGCAATGGAATATAGTAGGGCACAAGATTGCTCAAAGAAAAATAACTACACAATCTGAAATAATTATGGACCAATGCTATAGCAGATAGAAATTATACACGGCTACTGTAGCAATCGGCAAAAGTTTTTTTCTTCCTCTCTTTTGTTTTGCAAAAATTGTGTTTTTGCTCTCTTTTTTTCAAGCCATGGCTTTTTCTTAACTCGGCTACCTTTTTTCTTTCTTCTTATGCAATGGCTAAATTAGGGTTTTGCTTCTCCCTTTGATCTGCAAGTCTCAAAAAAATTCAAAAGTGTAAACTAACTTAAGTGCAGCCCTAAAGCAATGTTCAACGGCTAGTCTCAAAGATGAAAGGATATAAGTGAAGAATACTTTCAAGAATTGTGCTACTCAAGAATAGAAGCGAAGAGCAATGCGCAATAAATTTTAGCAAGGATGAGAGTAGACAACTAGCAAAGATTACTATAGAACTACTCCAAAAGATTACTAAATATCACAGACGATTTTTTTTCTTAAATCCGTCTGTGATAATAAAAACAGATACCACGTCATCCGATTGCTCGTTTAATCGCACCAATGTATCTCTTCGTCTCCCGCGCCAATCGCTACGGATCCCAATGTATCTATTCGTCTCCTGCGCTGATCGCTATAGCTCCCAATGTAAACAGATATACCATGTTTTATAAATAGATCACATCTGCTTCCGAAAGGGATTTCTCACATAAACGATCCTCTTTCTTCAAACTGCTCTAGTCGAAATGGCTGCTTCTCGAGCGCCAATGTCTCCTCTCGTACCAGCCATATTGGCCTATATTGTACTTGTCTACTCTCACCTCTCTAGTCACAACCTAGCCCAAGCCACAGACAAGCTTTCCGTTCACAATGTCATCCATTCTAGGCCCTCCGATCTACTGGATACCATAGCGGCCATCATCGGTCGACTGGAGCTCCACCTCCGATTGACCAATGCGAGGGTCTCCGGCATCCGACGAGTAAACCTCATCGTGGAGATCGTCCTCTGGAACTACTTGGTCCGCACCGAGGATGTAACCCCGAGAGTCGAGGACGACATCCAAATGGCAGGAGAGCGGGTCAACCTCACCGAGACGGAGGAGACCAGGGTTGATGGCCTCTGGGCTATCATGGACTTGGTTTCATAGTTCAAACGGCTTCAAGCGCGAATCGAGCATGCAAGAAAGTAGGTGGAGGTGTTTGATTAGACAGTCGCTGATCCCGCCATCACTGAAGCCGAGGAGAAGGCTTACGAAGATTTGAAGGACAAGATAGGATCGCTGATCCTTTTTATCGTCTGTGATGTAAAAACGCCAAAAACTTTATCGTCTGTGATTGTCAAGTCCCATTGTCTTTAATTTTATTGTTTATTATCCTATAATTTACTGGGCGACTCGTTTTAGTTAAGTGCATACACGGAGAACATCAAAAATGCCATGCCCCATGCTAGTAAAAAATAGTTATTTATTAGAACTGTATGTATTTATCACAGACGGTTCTACTTTAGAACCGTCTGTGATATGTTAAAACCAATTTATATTTGGACTCTAGGGTTTGCCCGCGCCCCCACTCAAACGATTAAGTTTCTCCTCCCATAGCCTGTCGATGCTATCCTCAACACCGTCTCCTCCTCGAGCCTGGTGCACCTCCTCCCCCGAGCCTGTTAACTCCTCTCCGAGCACGAGCCGCTGCCTCCCCGAACCCAGCACCCCTCCTCCCCGAACCCGACGTGCCTCCTCCCCTCCCCGAGCTCGTCGCCGCCATCCTCGACGTCGCCTCCTCCATGAGCCCGGTGCGCCTCCTCCCCTCCCCCGAGCACGCGTCGCCTCCTTCTCGAGCCCGGCACACCTCCTCTCTTGCTCTGAGGTGCACTCGGCCAATGCATCCTTAATGGTTCTTGACATCCATTCGTGAGTTGTTTCTATTTTTCATAATTGATTTACTTTAATAAGTGTGTTGTGCTAGTTGTATTTCAATCTGTCTTGACTAGCACTGGGAGACTTAGTATTGTGTTGGGGTCTGGTAATTACTTGATGAGGATAATTTTCATATTACGAAATTGATGTGATGGCAATATCAGACTTGGGCTATTTGGATTGCTTCTCATTGTCAATTTATAATAAGCATCTAGTTCTAATTATTTTTGTTTTTAGTTGAAACTGGACGAAATTTGTGTTATGTAGTTTTGCTGGTTTACTGATAGTAGATTGGCTATTTTCTTGAGATTAGTGATTATGTCCAGTATTTGATATTAGTGATTATGTCTAGTATTTGATATTAGTGATTCTGTTCAGTTTTCTTTTAACTAGTTACTAATTGGCTAATCTGGTAATAGAGCATTTCTGTACACTATTAGTTGAATGACCTTTTGATGACTAAAAGTATAAAACTGCTATTTCAGAAGTTATTTCTTGACATTCCAATGAAGCATTATGTGAGCTCAAAAGTCTGATTTATTGTTACCATATTTAATTGATAAAGAATATTGACAAGTATCGAGAAGACCAATATTACATCTTGTGCAACTCTAAATCTGAAAGCAATCATAAACATTCAAAACTGAGCAATATGAAGTTATCTTTTGAGCATTTTATTCTGGTTAATTGACGTACAGAAATTACATGTTTATATGTTATCTTGGTCAATTATTTTCCCGAACCTAACTTCCTCCTCCCCCGAGCCTAGCGCGCCTCCTCCCTGAGCCCGCCTCCTCCTTTGCATCCCACGGCCCTATCATTCCATTCCTGATCTTTTCTCTATGAAACTCCAAGTAGTGGCTGTGTGTGTGATATATAGAGAGAGAGAGAGTCTGTAGTCCCTTGTTAGCTAACTCGAGGTCTGAATTCAGCTAGCTAGCTCACTCCTTAGTCGTTCATCCTAAACGTGCTGGTGAACCACGACCTATTTCATCGAACCTGACACACTGGAGTGTGTGATTTGCTTCATGACACGGCAGCCCAAGTTTAGGAGAATTCTAAAAGCACTTGGAGGATTCTACAATTGTGATTTTAAGTTAGAATTCATATGGAAATCAAATTGCAATTTTTCTTTTATTTTTTATTCTGAATTTCAACTCTTTTTCTTAGAATTCGTATCCGAACCCAATTGCTATTATTCTAAGAATTCGTATCCGAACCCAATTGCTATTATTCCAATTTTGTAGTAATTCCAATAAAAAGAGTTGAAATTTGGAAAAAAATAAAAGAAAAATTGCAATTTGATTTCCATACGAACTCTAACTTAAAATCACAATTGTAGAATCATCCAAGTGCTTGAAAAATCCTCCTAAACTTGGGTTGTCGTGGCATGAAGTAAATCACACACTCCAGTGTACCAGGTTCGATGAAGTAGGTCATGGTTCACCTACACGTTTAGGATGAACGCCCAAGGAGCGGGCTAGCTAGCTAAATTTAGGGCTCGAGTTAAGGCACAAGCAGCCCCTGCTGGGAGATTTCATAGAGAAGTAATTATCACAGACGGTTCTGAGTTAATAACCGTTTGTGATAGTCTGCATCAAATACGGTTCGAAAACCATCTGTGATGACCTCGTGCCATTACTGACCTATAAATTCAGACAACTCACAAAACTGTCTGTGATAACATTTTTGAACCGTCTGTGATGACATTTTCTGTAGTAGTGGTATCTTGTATCTCAGGTGGAGTTTGATTCTCATCAAACATGAGTTGAGTGGGTTATTTGTGTAAATTTTTCACTTTAATTGTCTGGGATTTAAATCCGTGGCCTATAGATTATGAGCGTTGAGATGACTAACACTAATCAATTGCTTCACCTCGTAAAAAAGTATATTTAGATTGGGAAGTAATCGCACTTCAAAATTACTTCGAATTCTAACTTAGATATTCTAACTTCATACTAACTCTTATCTTAAGACATTGAATGAGAATTGGATGGATGTGATTCGAAAGAATTCATGGAGAGACACTTCGTGAATACCTGCTCGTGGTGTTTCGATACCCTGCATATCATTGACTTCCTCGGCGATGTCGTCATTACTGACTTCGGTATAATCTGCTCTTCACCGTGACTGCTCCAACATGTATATCCTTTTTTGAAACCCCTTCGTATTAAGTGAGCTTCGATCTGCGCCGGGTTGTTAAACATTTTCATATTACCGCAATCAATGCATGGATAGTACATAAATTTTATCCCCTTCTTCAACATATCCTGCTCGGTGGCTCTTCTAAAAGCAAACACGCCATTAATATACTCTTCACTCACACGGTTCTCAATATATATCCAATTTCGGTCCATCTACACGTATACGCACGTAACAAATTAATTAGTGTTAAATTATATTAATAAACCGCAAGTACCCTTCATAATGACCAAACACATTAGTGATTAGTCTAGAGCAAATATAAAGGGTTACAGATCGTTACACATTAGTGATTAGTCTAGAATAAAAATAAAGGGTTACAAATCGTTACCCTTCTCTCCAAGGTGGTGCAATGTGAGAGGAGACAGCAGAGGTGCCGCAATGGGGGAGGAGGAGGCAGGGGTAACAGCTCAAAACAGGGGAGGAGGCAGCAGCAGCAGGGTGGCCAATGGGGAGGAGGCGGCAGCAGCAGCAGGGTGGCGGCGCCTCAAATGGAATGGAAAGGGGGCCTGTCGGGAGCATCTACTTATAGTGCTTGTATATAAGAACCGTCTGTGATAAATAAGTATCACAGACGGTTATTTATACGAACCGTCTATGAAGTATCACAGACGGTTCGTATAAAGAACCGTCTGTTATAACACTTAGAATCACAGACGGTTCTTTATACAAACCGTCTGTGAATAGAATCACATACGATTCTTTATACGAACCGTCATTCTAAGTGTTATCACAGACGGAACCGTCTGTGATGGGGTGTCTAGTATAGTATATTTTGTAGCAGTGTTCCTTTTCTTTCTTCTACTCAAGTTTGTTTCACATACCAAGGTTACCAAAGCTTGATTTAACTTTTTGCCAAACTCATCTAAGGTTAGGTAAAAATTGAACCCACACTTTGGCTAGCAAAATAATATTTTGCCATACTATTTTTTAGTTACTGACATGTGAAACCCGGGTAGTAGAAAATCAATTGTGCCGCATGTGTGACTATGAACCAAATGTGTGCATAACTCGATCAAACTCGTCTAACTCGGAATGTGATAAAGTGTGGTAAGAGGCGGCTACGTACCAAATAGGTGTATGCTATATGCATGAAACATCCATCTACAGGAAAACTTTTGGTGAATATATATCAGGAGTTCAACCGAAACTACGTAGCGTGAAACACGCACTGACATGTTACATGAACTGCACCCAAGCAGAGGAAAGACAATAAAGGCATTCCTACTACATAGTTTATATAGCCATGTCTATGTGATTTAACCTCACTTAGAAATAGTACAAGAAACAACTATCACAATACACGTACACACATCTCTAAGAACTAAGGTACACCTGTCAACCCCACCTCCCCTCTCTCTCTCTCTCTCTCTCTTCTTCTTAGATCAAACCATTAGAAGTGCCCTAAGATGGATATAACAGAGAAACTGCCAAATTTTCATCTATTTTTCCCTCCATAATTAATTCCATCACTCAGGAGAAATACGGTCGGACGGCGCTAATTCGAATCCCTCAGTTGGCCGGAAGGGATCTGGCTCTATTGAACAAAAGCATTTTCTTATCTTCTTCCCGGCACAAAAAGAGGGACTAGCGTTATATGATAAAAATAGTTGAAGTTCATTTTACGAAAGAAAATAAGGTCTGTTCTTCAAAGGTATTTAAAAACCTTTTTTTTTTTTTCTTTCTTGCCACCACATTAACAGTATGAGAATTGAAAGACATAAAAATTATAAATTCTCTACGACTTTACTGTGACAACATCTAAGGTTCCTTGAATAATACAATATCTCACACCGGGTAAATCCTTAACCCTTCCCCCTCTTACAAATACTATAGAACGCCCAGTTTTATTAAGAAAGCCAAAATTCATACAAGAAAAAAGGAGTCAAAACATTTATTGACAAAAAATTGAGAAGGTTAATACGAAGGAGTAAGAAACAATAGTAACGTGATCCCAAACATCTAGCATTCTACCCACACTCTTAAAACGGAGAGAGATTCCCACAATCTTTAAAAAAAAGGATTTGATTTGAGCATCGAGGAAAGCTTTTTGGTATTCTCCTTTTGTTTGGATGATATGATGGGTCCATCCACTCAAGGTCGGCCATGCGTTTTTGTAGTCATGTCTTCGCTTTGTTTCACAGCACGATACTACGTGATGGTTACTTGTTCCCAGCACCTAAATGTGTGGAGGAACGCCTCGCCGGAGGGACAAATGGAGTCCAAAAGCTAAGTGCTGCTCATGCTCGGCCGCCCCCACGTTGGCCAAAGACCAGTTGACAAAGGGATGACCAACCACGTACGCACCTTGTATTTTGCCTGCGGTGAACTTTGGCCCCTCTCCGGCATTACTGGTACTAGTCCAATGCCTATGCTTTGCTATTAATTAAAAAAATTATATTTCGTCAACTGTTGTCGTGCTCAGCCTACAATGCAAGTGATCCACTGGCAACCCATTATTGAAAAGATCGATGGAATCTTTAGGGTTTTTGCGCACCAGTTTGGGCAGTTGGGGTGTGGAAAGAGTGGAGAGGAGGTTATGGGTGGTTAACTGTACGCACGAGAGGAACCGATAAAGAACGAGATTCAACGACTCACATCTCATAAAGAAATATAGATCTAACGGCTCACATCGTATGAGAGATAACGGACCGCTACCAATTTCTTCTTTTAAGTAGTAGAGATAGTATTGTACGACTTGTATTTACTGTATACTAATACTGTTGTACCTTAGTACTAAACTGGGATTCGGAAAGCCCGGGATGCTCGCGTATCCACTCAGCAGAATGAACAGAGGCACAAGGCCATCTCGGCCGCCCATCACGAAATGTTCTGGCCCTAGCTCCACATGCGGCACGGACCGGCCCGTTATTTTCCTGCATATGTAATTAAGCGGGCCATTGTATATATACTCGTAGCTTCGTGGGCTTGAACAAAATGGAATCGTAGGCCCATAGACTTTTCTGGTGTGCTGTTCTACTGGGCCGGGTCGGGCTTAGCGTGCGTCCCCATGTGAGTTCAGACTTGCGCACCCAGCCTGGGCTGGGCATACGGTATGTTCAGTAAATACGGTTTTTTCCTCTAAAATACGGTAATTGAAATGATATAACAAATACCAAATGAAACTTCGTATCGGTAAATACCATAATAACTTTATTCGATTCGGTGTCGTTAAATACAATATTTACCGATCTAATATGAATTGTTGAACACAGAACATCATGACAACAATGTGATGCAGAATCCTAAATCTATGTATTACCTTCTTCAAATTTAGTAAAATCCGCTACATCGACTTCAACACTCTTACGTTTAGAACAACAGACCCAATCTTGTGCACAAATCAAACTTTGCATCGTTGAAGGAGCCAATGAGCTTCTAAAATCATCAACAATACGACCACCAGTACTAAAAGGAAGCAACAAAGGTTTAGACATTGTAATATATCATGAGCCATTCTTTTGTGAATCGCAGGGAGCCAAGGAAGAACTTGACAGCAATAGTTGCATGCAGTCTTCTTTGTGCCCATTGTCGTGTAGTGCTTCCATATCTCCGATCTGCCACTCATTTGTTCTATTGTTCGGACTTCGGAGCTTCATCATCCACGGGTGGGGTAGAAAAAAGAGCTTGAGACTCGTGAGCCAGTTCGGCTCAAACCAAATTCAAGTCGGCAAAGCTTGAATTCGTGAAATTTTAAGTCGAGCCAAGCCTAGCTTCTGGCTCGTAAGATTTTTGAGCCGAGATCGGCGGCTCGTTTACTAGTCGTCGGCCCACAAAGCAAACCCACTGCGTTTGCGCGTTTTGTTCTTCCCCAATCCCCACCCCCAACTCCCGTCTCCCGCCCCATCCTCCATCCCGCTGCCGCCGCCCTCGCCTCCACCATCCTCCCCCGCCCTGTTCTTCCCTTGCCCCCCCCTCCTCGTCGTCCGCGCCGTGCTCCCCCCTCCTCCGCGCCGCCCCCGTCCTCCACGCCCACGCCCACGCCCGCGCCGTGACACCCTCACCCCTATTTCCCTCTCTGATGTGTTTCTTGCCATCTTGTGCACGCCACGATGTGTTCGCAACTTTCCTCCATCTTTCCCCCACCTTCTTTCAGCCACTATGCTGTCGTGGAACGCCGCCGCCGCAGCCACCATCTCCACAACGCCGACACCAGTGCTGGCGCCCCGCCACCTCAGCCCCTCCCCGGTCTTCCTAAGCGACCCAGCGTGCTCCCCGAGCCGACATCATGCCCATGCTTGCGGCACTTCCCGGAGAGCCGCCAACGTTGTGCGTCGTGCGCCTGAGCCGCCGCCCCCGTGCCGCTCCACTCCACCCGCGCCGCGGCCGCCACTTGGAGGACCTCTGAGACGCCATCGTTCCAATTTAGCCCTCCCAAGTCGCCTTTGCGCTACCGCTCGCCGCCAATGCCTTGCGCCCGAGCCGCCGCCCCCTGCTCTATTCTATTCCTCTATTCCCATGTTTGAGCTTTGACAAGGAACAACTGGGCTCGTAAGCCAGCTCGAGTTCGGTGATAAGCCAAGATGACTCATTCACAAAACAAAATAAAACAAGCCGAGTCGAGCCGAACTCGGTTGAAAAGGGCCGGCCCTATCCACTGGTCCAATGACTTCAGCACTGGCAGTGACCCACCAACCCACCAGATAGTGGTATATTATCAGCATGAGACATCTAAAGTACAAAAAGAACACAATAACTTACAGTTAGTATATAGGAAAGTAGCAATAAGCAGTGAAAGATTCACAAGACTTGGAGTGATTTAAGGAGAAGGAAATATACATTGCGCAATCCTGCTGTTGACTCCGTTGTTGTTTACCAAAAAAAAAAAAAAACGTCAAAGACTCAAGTTTAAGTGCAAACCCAAAGTCCCAAAGATTTCAGATTTGATAAATCAGATGAAGTGCATCAGTATATTACACGTACCCTAATCTAACACTAATTCCTAATCGCACAGATCTGCTCAAACAAATTAACGATACAACCATACAAGTCCTACAGATCTACTCAAAGACTGAAGGCTCAATGGCTCAAACCGATCAAATTAGCTAAATCATCAATACATATTGTAGAAAATTACAGATCAACCCAAACAACAAATGTTTCATGCGGCCACGCGGGTACCAAACTGAGGCTGAGAAGGATGCTCGTTGCTTTCCTGCTCGTAGAGGAGAAGAGGCTGCGGCGGACGGCGGCAAGAGGAATTTTTTAATTAATATTAATTTAAAACATAATTATGTAAAAAATTTAAAAATCGTCAGTTGAAATGACGTTAGTTCAACTAGCGACATAGGCTGACTCTATATACTAAAAAATTCGGTGAAAAAACATTTTAATTCCCTAAAAAAAGATAGGAGAGAGAAGGAGAAGAAATATAGCGAAATCTGCTGGTTCCTAGTGGAGAAGAGAGGGGGAAGTAGCAAATCTAGTCGTCTATTTTGCAGGTAAATATTCTTACAACTTTGTACGTAAATTTAAAACCGTGTAGGTTAGCAAATAAAAATGGCGACAAAGAATTCAGTGGATTAGATAATTTTAGTTGTATTGTTGTTTAATGTAGTACATTATTTTAGATGTGTATAGTTTAGTTCATCGTATATATATTATTTATGTTGTAGTACTCGAACGATTTAGAATAAATCTGCAAAGATACTAAGAAAACTATGTAGGTTTTCATTTTTACACGGTAAATATTTTGTTAATACCGAAAGTACTTTTGAATCAGGAAAATATGGAGATACCTCTAAAAATTATATTAGAAATCCAGAGTATGTACATAGGGTATGTAGAGCTGAATTAAAATATTGTAAACTTAATTTTTGTTTCTGTTTGTACACGGTAAATATTTCATAAATATTGGAAACACTTTTTAAGTCATGGAGGGAGGGCGCGACGCCGGGTATGAAGGGAGGACGCGGAACGGCGGAGGGAGGGGCGGCCACTTGGCGTGGAGGGAGGACGCAGGCGGCGGCGGCGGGCGAGGTTGCGACTCGCGAGGGCTGTGACGGCGGTAGTAGGGATTAGGTCGTGAGTCGTGATGGGTGGGGTAGGAGTGGCCAAGTGGGAAGGCTAGCGAATGGGCCGAATAGTGACTGGCTAGGCCTCGGACTAGCGCCTGGGTCGGACGTGGATGGATCTGTATAGAAAAAATTCTACTGAAATTTTTTCTAGACCTCTAGTTATAGCTTACCCTGCCTGACGTCCAGATCTACCCAGCCTGTGCCCACGCTCTATGAGATCATGTTTCCTTCATAAAAATTCCTAGCATGTGTAAGAGGACATACATACGTGTGTATGTGTTGGCTTTGTACATCTATCTTATACCCTATTTAAAAAAAAAACGAATACGAGTTGTATTACAGCCAAAGCAGCATCGACAATTAGTACTACTAGTACATGAGTAGCTATCAGTTTCCGGTACAAAACGCACGCTTGTATTTTCGGTGCGGTTGCAGGGGCAATGCACGCATGATTTCTCTACTTGAATTGCTGGTGTCAATTAGCCGATGCCGAGCTGATTTTTATGGCAGATCATCGTACCAAAACAGGAATTCGATGCTGATGTTTCCCTTCACGGATTTCTCCGTAACTCAGAAATTAATTTTACCTTTTTTTCTTCGTCGCATTCAGTTGAAACCGACAAGAATTTGGACCTTCACCTCACCCACAGCATCAAACTGAGCAAAACTAATATACATTTTGCGTTCCAAGACAAAGAAATTCAAGTGCCCACCCAACCTGCCGTGGGTTACTAGTATGTTTAATCAACCTGGGAGATCCGATTCCCCATGTATGTTCAACACAAATTTTACTCCTTTTATCCTCGAGTTTGTCGTGCCAAAGTCCATTTTAGTTGGTTAAAAATATAGTAGAATTTAAACAAACGTAAGATTATCACCCTTGTCCCCTTAGTAGCTCCGTCCTGAGACATCCTACCAGACCCCACCCACCAACCACGCCCACTAACTCCCACATCCTTCAAATTTTCTTTTCTTCCTCCCGGTTAACCCACTTCCCGTCTGTGTCCCACGTGGCCACGTCACTTTCCTTTCCCGCGAACACTCTTTCGCCCTTTTCCCTTCCATGCGGATCTTCTACCGACGACCTGGGCTGGATTTTGCCCCGAGGGTAGGGACGAAGACATACTTGCCGAATACTATTTTCGGAGGATGCACTAGTTTAGCTCTTAAAATAGTATATTTTGGTACGAAATATCCTATTTTTGGAGTTTTTTATAATAATATATATTTGTAGGTATATATATTTAATTATATGTACATTAAATTTTATTTGTGATATTTACTCTAGATACTAGTAGTAGGATCAAATGTAACGTATACTTCATACATTCAATGAGCTCAATAGATGATATTATCAATTCCGCAGGTATGATCGGTATTGTGGTCGGTATTTATCGGTATCAAGTTGATATGACCGGTATTGGTCGGTATCGAGACCGGTATAGAACACGGGGCTGCTTTGCACCATTTTAGGTAGTGAAATGGTATATATCAGTCATACCGCTAGTATCGAAACGGTATTGATATAGAGATCTCAGCTCCCATGGCACAGTTAACGGTGAGTAGATTGTAAGACAAAAACCATCGAAGTTGTGGCCACACAAGATCCTGGCACAGTACCCAATGAACCAACCACAGATAATATTGGCAACCTGCCACCCTCTCGTGTCGGCTATTAGCACTACTGGAACGGTTTACGGGCGATCCGGTCCAGCTCCGAGCCCGATCTTGTTCGAGTTGGGTTTGGAAATTTGAATTCTAGCCTGAAAGTGATCGGTCCAAAAATATGATCAAAAAATATATATAACTATTTTTTATTTTAGAAATAATTTAAATATTATTTTTTATTCTTAAAATAATTAAAATAATATATTTAAAATGAAACAAATTAAATTTTGGACACACAGAACTCGGATTTGCCTGTTTGAGACCGGGCGTTAGAATAGCTCTAGGCACTAATATAAACCGGCAGCCCTCTGCCTTCTTATCCATATTCCTTCCTCTCGTAGTTCGTCTCCTCGCTACCTCCTGTTCTTCCCTTGGCTCCAAGGAAAATGGGCAACCTCGCTTCGGAGAGGACGGTCGTCGGATGGGCCGCGAGAGACGCCAGCGGCCACCTCTCCCCCTACACGTACACCCTCAGGTACGAATCACTTCTCAGTTGGATGCTTCTTCTTCCTCTTTCCATCCGTTCCTGCCCTCTTCTTCTTCTCGCCACACGCGAGGGGTCAGTTTCTTGTGAGCCGCGCGCTATGTTTTTCGGAAGAGGGTCGATTGGGTGCAGTTGAGAAGCAACTGAAGTACTGAACCTGTCTAAAACACTCGCTCCGCGATTAGTAGTTTCCTACCGTGATCCATCAAAAAAAAAAACTGATGGATAGTAGCGTTCGAAAGGATCTATCGCAGAATCGCTTTCCAATCGAACAAACCGCAGGACGAAATGCTCGGCGCTTTACCAACGCGTAGTAACGCCTACGCTTTAAGGATCTGATTCTCTTCTCTCTCTTTTTTTCGAATAGTAAGGATCCGATTCTGATAACTGATGCTACTTTATTGCTCACAGTTGCCATGTGTTTGTTTGCGTGTATGCGGCTATGCATGCGTATTCGCGTGCCTTGGGTTCAGAATCTAGAATACGCATGCTCTGTTTGCTTCCGCTTCTTCGTCGAAGTGTGAAGTGTGTGCCGCAACTTGCAAGTGACCAGGCTGCGCATGCATGCTAAACCTGTCCGAGTCACAGGTCGGCATGTTTGTCAGCGTTGGGTTCCTCCACGTGAGTTTGACGTCTTGTACAAATGAACACTCAGCGAGGCTAAGTCCAATGGTGTATCACTATTATTGCAGACACACATGGCTGGAACTGAATCCAGCAGTTGTGGCGAACAGACAGAATCTATCGATTTTCTCATGTCCACGTGTTCCATGGAAAAACTGAATGAGCATCTTCTGCAAGAATTAATCATTTTCCTTTCTTTTTCTCTGTGGCGTGACAACAGGAAGACATGCCCTGAAGATGTGGTGGTGAAGGTTCTGTACTGTGGGATCTGCCACACTGACATCCACCAGACCAAGAACGAGCTTGGTGCTTCAAAGTACCCCATGGTCCCTGGGTAAGCATGCATGCAGTACCCCATATATTCAGTGTGTGTATACATAGATTAATGGGGTTCATGTCAATGGAAATCTTTTAGCAATTGAGTGTATATAAGAGTGTTCCATAGTGATGAACTGAAGATAAACTACTTTAACTGCAACACAATGTTTATCTGAGAACAATAACAGAACAGAAAGCAACAGGCGCTAGCAACTTGGGGCGCAACTACACGAGCAGATGCAGGTGTAAGCCTTGATTTAAACCACACATGAATGCTTGCTTGTTTGGATTGAATCGCCATGATCTCATTTCCAGTGCTGTTTTCAGATTTCCAAAAGGCGTAGGAGCACTATCGCACTTTTTACTGGGCAGAGTTGTCAATTCTCACCCACCACATTTTCTGGAACACGAGATAGTGCCTCGCTTTCAGCATTTTTTTCCATTCCCCTTTTATGATAGGTAGAGAAAGACATCATTTTGAAAGACAATGAGTAAAGAAAACTTCAACAAAACTTGTCGGATAAGATCAACTAAAAGAAACACAACAACTCCACAAACAGCGAAGTCATTATGGTCTACCTAGCTAGTTACAATCATTGTTTGGTTGGTTTGTTGGTGATCACCGGAAAATTTTCAGGCATGAAGTCGTCGGTGAGGTGGTGGAGGTCGGTCCCGAGGTGACCAAGTACCGCGCCGGCGACGTCGTCGGTTTGGGGGTGATCGTCGGATGCTGCCGCGAGTGCCGCCCGTGCAAGGCCAACGTCGAGCAGTACTGCAACAAGAAGATCTGGTCGTACAACGACGTCTACACCGACGGCAGGCCGACGCAGGGCGGCTTCTCCTCCGCCATGGTCGTCGACCAGAAGTGAGTACTACTGCATAATCTTGAAAAAAAAAATCAGTTCACTCATCAACTCATATTTGTCAGATTATCTTGTTAATGTTCTAGATAAAACGAGATTGGACTATTCGTTACCTAGAAAAGTATGGGAGGAGTAAAAGTTGTGGTGAGAAGTCAGTAGTGTGACGAGAAAAGTAAGCGTTGCGCTGGTGTGTAGCGCCAAACATCTCAGTCTGTTACAGTGCTTTTGTGGAGTTGTGTGCCAAGCTCCACGGCAAAGCCAAATCCTCACACACTCACGGGTCTCAAAAATCGTCACCTACTCCACTGGTTGTTGGGAGAATTGCTTCGTTCCACTGGTTGTTGGGAGAACTGCTTCGTTCTCAGTTTGATCCAAAGCTTTAATTTGTTGGGCTTTACGTTACTGTTGTTTTAGTTTGCTGGTAAACCCCACTACCTGCCAAACCTCACAGACATAGGGAGAAGTTTGATGTGTGATATGCGGGAATTTTACTCCCAGCCTAACCTTAAGCACGTCACACTTTTGTGTCTTTAGCTAAACTGGAAACGAAATAGCAAAGCTAATCCCCGCTTTCTCTGTAAACAAAATGATAAAAATAACACTTCAATCGCGTGATTTTGCCGTAAAAAAATATGGCGCGATTCTAGACCGCAACAGGGGACGTGTCGCACCCCTAGATAGGATCACGGCACGTGGTCTGCCGCGCACCCGATCGGCAATAGGAACGTACACAGACCACCTGCCATGCTACTGTTGCCATCCTACCACTGACTAGATGCACAACCGCACTGGCATCCTACCGCTCATGCTATCCTACCGCTGACTAGGTGTGCAGTGGGCCACCTGCCACGCTACCATTGCCATCGTACCGCTTACTAGATGCACGGCCACACTGGCATGGCATGCCATCCTACCACTGACTAGGTGTGCAGCAGGCCACCTGCCGCACTGGCATACCATCCTATCGCTGATCGTTGTTATTCTACCGTTGACTAGGTGTGTGACGGGCCACGTACCACGATCTGGGAGCGCGGCAAGCCACATGCCACAGTTTGGTATCACAACATATCACTTTCCATGTCAAAATCGTGTGGTAAGAGTGTTATTTTTTGTCATTTCATTCGTGAAAGGGCTTGTTTTGCTATTTCGTTAAAAAAAAAAGCCGAAATAAGCACAAAAAAACTCACACACTTTCTTACATAATGTTTATGTAGTTAGTTGCTATAATTCTAGCGCATCACTTTCTTAGCCCCTTCATTAGCCCCATCTATCTATTATATTATTAAAGCGATAGAAAAACACGCCATCACGTTCACTCTCAAGAGTTAGAAATTCTCACGTTAATCGGTAAAAAAAGAAAAATATCTACACCGTTGATCGTGGTGGGTCCAGATTATAGCGATCTAGATTAAACAAAAGAGTTCATATCAAGTACAATATAGAAATAAGAGCCCATCTCAAGTACAATACAAAAATATCCGAAATTTGTAATAAAAATAAAATAAAATTAGTAATTTAATTTTGATACTAATTCCTAAATAAAATCACTAGATAAACATAATTCATGTCAATGGAAATCTTTTAGCAATTGAGTGTATATAAGAGTGTTCCATAGTGATGAACTGAAGATAAACTACTTTAACTGCAACACAATGTTTATCTGAGAACAATAACAGAACAGAAAGCAACAGGCGCTAGCAACTTGGGGCGCAACTACACGAGCAGATGCAGGTGTAAGCCTTGATTTAAACCACACATGAATGCTTGCTTGTTTGGATTGAATCGCCATGATCTCATTTCCAGTGCTGTTTTCAGATTTCCAAAAGGCGTAGGAGCACTATCGCACTTTTACTGGGCAGAGTTGTCAATTCTCACCCACCACATTTTCTGGAACACGAGATAGTGCCTCGCTTTCAGCATTTTTTCCATTCCTTTTATGATAGGTAGAAAAGACATCATTTTGAAAGACAATGAGTAAAGAAAACTTCAACAAAACATGTCGGATAAGAT
This sequence comes from Hsuehochloa calcarea, assembly GCA_036346395.1. Lineage (NCBI taxonomy): Eukaryota > Viridiplantae > Streptophyta > Magnoliopsida > Poales > Poaceae > Hsuehochloa > Hsuehochloa calcarea. The sequence continues at coordinate 8,760,203 of CM070596.1, read as the reverse complement.
CAACTAAAAGAAACACAACAACTCCACAAACAGCGAAGTCATTATGGTCTACCTAGCTAGTTACAATCATTGTTTGGTTGGTTTGTTGGTGATCACCGGAAAATTTTCAGGCATGAAGTCGTCGGTGAGGTGGTGGAGGTCGGTCCCGAGGTGACCAAGTACCGCGCCGGCGACGTCGTCGGTTTGGGGGTGATCGTCGGATGCTGCCGCGAGTGCCGCCCGTGCAAGGCCAACGTCGAGCAGTACTGCAACAAGAAGATCTGGTCGTACAACGACGTCTACACCGACGGCAGGCCGACGCAGGGCGGCTTCTCCTCCGCCATGGTCGTCGACCAGAAGTGAGTACTACTGCATAATCTTGAAAAAAAAAATCAGTTCACTCATCAACTCATCTTTGTCAGATTATCTTGTTAATGTTCTAGATAAAACGAGATTGGGCTATTCGTTACCTAGAAAAGTATGGGAGGAGTAAAAGTTGTGGTGAGAAGTCAGTAGTGTGACGAGAAAAGTAAGCGTTGCGCTGGTGTGTAGCGCCAAACATCTCAGTCTGTTACAGTGCTTTTGTGGAGTTGTGTGCCAAGCTCCACGGCAAAGCCAAATCCTCACACACTCACGGGTCTCAAAAATCGTCACCTACTCCACTGGTTGTTGGGAGAATTGCTTCGTTCCACTGGTTGTTGGGAGAACTGCTTCGTTCTCAGTTTGATCCAAAGCTTTAATTTGTTGGGCTTTACGTTACTGTTGTTTTAGTTTGCTGGTAAACCCCTACCTGCCAAACCTCACAGACATAGGGAGAAGTTTGATGTGTGATATGCGGAATTTACTCCCAGCCTAACCTTAAGCACGTCACACTTTGGTGTCTTTAGCTAAACTGGAAACGAAATAGCAAAGCTAATTTCCCCGTTTTCTCTGTAAACAAAATGATAAAAATAACACTTCAATCGCGTGATTTTGCCGTAAAAAATTGGCGCGATTCTAGACCGCAACAAGGGACGTGTCGCACCCTAGATAGGATCACGCGGTGCCCGATCGGATCCGGCGCGTGTCGCCGACCGATCGGCAATAGGAACGCATACAAAGACCACCGCCATACTCTGTTGCCATCCTACCACCGACTAGATGCACAACCGCCGGCATCCTACCGCTCATGCTATCCTACCACCGACTAGGTGTGCGGTGGGCCACCTCCACGCTACCATTGCCATCGCACGCTTACTAGATGCACGCCACACGGCATGGCATGCCATCCTACCATCGACTAGGTGTGCGAGCCACCGCCGGCGGCATACCATCCTATCGCGATTGTTGTTATTCTACCGTTGACTAGGTGTGTGGCGGCCACGCCACGATCTGGGGCCGGCAAGCCACATGCCACGTTTGGTATCACAACATATCACTTTCCATGTCAAAATCGTGTGGTAAGAGTGTTATTTTTTGTCATTTCATTCGTGAAAGGGCTTGTTTTGCTATTTCGTTAAAAAAAAAAGCCGAAATAAGCACAAAAAAACTCACACACTTTCTTACATAATGTTTATGTAGTTAGTTGCTATAATTCTAGCGCATCACTTTCTTAGCCCCTTCATTAGCCCCATCTATCTATTATATTATTAAAGCGATAGAAAAACACGCCATCACGTTCACTCTCAAGAGTTAGAAATTCTCACGTTAATCGGTAAAAAAAGAAAAATATCTACACCGTTGATCGTGGTGGGTCCAGATTATAGCGATCTAGATTAAACAAAAGAGTTCATATCAAGTACAATATAGAAATAAGAGCCCATCTCAAGTACAATACAAAAATATCTGAAATTTGTAATAAAAATAAAATAAAATTAGTAATTTAATTTTGATACTAATTCCTAAATAAAATCACTAGATAAACATAATTTGGAATATTTTTTAAAAAAAGTAATTGGAATAGTATACTAATTCCAACAAAAATAACTAGAATTCAAAATAAAAAAAATAAAATTAGCAAATTGATTTTGACACAAATTACAAAGTAAAATCACCAATAACTGTAATTTTTATATATATATAATGATGATGATAATAATAATAAACTAGAACAACGACGTCTACACCGACGGCAGGCCGACGCAGGGCGGCTTCTCCTCCGCCATGGTCGTCGACCAGAAGTGAGTACTACTGCATAATCTTGAAAAAAAAAATCAGTTCACTCATCAACTCATCTTTGTCAGATTATCTTGTTAATGTTCTAGATAAAACGAGATTGGGCTATTCGTTACCTAGAAAAGTATGGGAGGAGTAAAAGTTGTGGTGAGAAGTCAGTAGTGTGACGAGAAAAGTAAGCGTTGCGCTGGTGTGTAGCGCCAAACATCTCAGTCTGTTACAGTGCTTTTGTGGAGTTGTGTGCCAAGCTCCACGGCAAAAGCCAAATCCTCACACACTCACGGGTCTCAAAAATCGTCACCTACTCCACTGGTTGTTGGGAGAATTGCTTCGTTCCACTGGTTGTTGGGAGAATTGCTTCGTTCTCAGTTTGATCCAAAGCTTTAATTTGTTGGGCTTTACGTTACTGTTGTTTTAGTTTGCTGGTAAACCCCCCTACCTGCCAAACCTCACAGACATAGGGAGAAGTTTGATGTGTGATATGCGGGAATTTACTCCCAGCCTAACCTTAAGCACGTCACACTTTGGTGTCTTTAGCTAAACTGGAAACGAAATAGCAAAGCTAATTTCCCCCCGGTTTTCTCTGTAAACAAAATGATAAAAATAACACTCCAATCGCGCAATTTTGCCGTAAAAAACATGTGGCGCGATTCTAGACCGCAACAAGGGACGTGTCGTACCCCTAGATAGGATCACGGCACGTGGCTTGCCACGATCTAGGATCACGGCACGTAGTCTGCCGCGCACCCGATCGGCAATAGGAACGTACAAAGACCACCTGCCATGCTACCGTTGCCATCCTACCACTGACTAGATGCACAACCGCACTGGCATCCTACCGCTCATGCTATCCTACCACTGACTAGGTGTGCAGTGGGCCACCTACCACGCTACCGTTGCCTTCGTACCGCTTACTAGATGCGCAGCCACACTGGCATGGCATGCCATCCTACCACTGACTAGGTGTGCAGTAGGCCACCTGCCGCACTGGCATACCATCCTATCGCTGATTGTTGTTATTCTACCGTTGACTAGGTGTATGGCGGGCCACGTACCACGATCTGGGAGCACGGCAAGCCACATGCCACAGTTTGGTTTCACAACATATCACTTTCCATGGCAAAATCGTGCGGTAAGAGTGTTATTTTTGTTATTTTATTCGCGAAAGGGCTTGTTTTGCTATTTCGTTAAAAAAATCCGAAATAAGAAAAAAAAAACTCTCACACTTTCTTACACAATGTTTATGTAGTTAGTTGCTATAATTGTAGCGCATCACTTTCTTAGCCCCTTGATTAGCCCCATCTATCTATTATATTATTAAAGCGATAGAAAAAATAAGCCATCACGTTCACTCTCAAGGGTTAGAAATTCTCACGTTAATCGGTAAAAAAAGAAAAATATCTACACCGTTGATCGTGGTGGGTCCAGATTATAGCGATCTAGATTAAACAAAAGAATTCATGTCAAGTACAATATAGAAATAAGAGCCCATCTCAAGTACAATGCAAAAATATCTGAAATTTGTAATAAAAATAAAATAAAATTAGTAAATTTAATTTTGATACGAATTCCTAAATAAAATCACTAGATAAACATAATTTGGAATATTTTTTAAAAAAGTAATTGTAATAGTATACTAATTCCAACAAAAATAACTAGAATTCAAAATAAAAAATAAAATTAGCAAATTGATTTCGACGCAAATTACAAAGTAAAATCACCAATAACTGTAATTCTTTATATATATATATGCAATCGGATTAATTTCCATGTGAATTCCAAAGTAAAATACTTAAATAAATAAAATAGAACAAAAAACATTATCAATTTGAATTCCACACGAATTCCTAAGTAAATTTCTAAATAAATATAACTTGAGAAAAAAAAAACCAAAAATAGAAATTGTATTAGTATACGAATTTCACCAAAAAATAAATTGATTTTGGAATAAAAATAAAATAAAATTAGAATTTTGATTTCGATACGAATTCCTAAGTAAAATATATAAATAACTGTAATTGGGCATAAAAATTAAATAAAAATTAACAAGTGGATTAGTTTACGAATTCTAACAAAAATAATTTAAATTAGGTACAACAAATAAAAGAAAATTTGTAATTTTGTTTTCATACGAATTCCAAAGTAAAACCTCTTAATAACTAAAATTTTGAATAAATTAAATATAAGTTATAATGAAGATACCGTGAATAGTATCAGAGGGGACCACGAAAGAGTGCAATGACGTGATCTGTCCTACAAGAAGACATTGATCCACAAGGAACCGAATAGCCGAGGTAGCAACGACGAAGATGAGAACAATTACATGCTGCTCACCTTAGCTATTTAACAAGGACAATATCGTACTGCTTGTTGTAGCCGTTGAAGAGAACGACCGAAGTAAAAGGAGCCAAGTGTTGTGACGACGAATGGTATGCATCGACGTTGTTGAAGAAGTCAATGGCCAAAGAAACTCGATAATGGAGAATACATAGCAGAGAGGAGATGAAGCTTTGGATTAAAGATTAGCTATCGACGATATGTGATCGTCGGGTAGCTAAGAGCATGCCATCGTTGGTGAGTGACATGGCATCACCGACGATGGCGAGAAGATTCTTCCTATCGTTATACAACGACTAATGCAGACATACCAACATCAGTGAAGATGGGAGGTCATCGCAGTTAGTGAGGAAGCCACATCGTTGAGTTGGACAACGTTGATGAAGAGGAGCGACCGACATAGGAGAAGAAGACATCGTGCATGTGTATATACATGCATGCATCCTACGAATAGAAGCATGGGTGTACATAAACAAAGGAGCAAAGAGCTCGGAGTAGAGATAGCGCAACGGTAAGGAAAAGGCTTGGGCCACTAGATAGAGTGCGACGGGTGTCTCGGCAGGGATTGACGATATTTGCACGTATATACGTGTAGATGTCACAACGGTCATCATTAAGCGATAATTTGAGAGAAGTAGAAGATAACTATGTGGTAGAGTATTGCATTGGAAATGGTAGCAGTTGAGAGATATCGATCAAGAATTGGGTTTGCTCTTGGAGGTTGAAGCAGAAAAATTGTGGCAGGGAGTAGAGATGGAAGACACACAGTTCGGTAGGACAACCGACGCAAGGGAAGATAAGTTCAAGGTAGGTCGTCTATAGTGCATCGGTGTATACATGAGTAAGGTGCTATAATACCATCTAAACTAAAAAGATAATTTTGATGCACACATAATCAATGTATTGCTTGATATTAACATAGGTACATGTGCATGCAAATATTTTAGAAAAGAGTTAAGAGCATGCGGCTACATGATGAGTGGTCAACTTATTATACTCATGATTTTCTTTCATCAAAGCTTATACTTCAATTATGTTACTCAAGTTGTATTTTCCTTCCAAGTTCTATTGTAATTTTCTAATGTTTATAATATCTTAAATCCTAAATAGCTACAATATACGTAAATATATTCTAAATATATGTAAATATATTCTGAAGCATCTAAATTATATTATTTATTATTATAAACTTTAAAACAAATCTACCTGCACAAACGCGCGGACTACCTGCTAGTTTCATATAAAGTAGTACATAGCTTTTACTGTGTTGTTCTCTTATGAAGTCATTAGTTGTTGGCAAGCGCCCGCTAATTTGTAGGACCCACCTGTCAGTAAGTGAAAGTTTATAAATAAGGCTGGTGATTTCGAGAAATCAACTTGATCGTGCATTTGCATATAGGTTCGTGGTGAAGATCCCAGTCGGGCTGGCGCCGGAGCAAGCGGCGCCGCTGCTGTGCGCCGGCGTGACGGTGTACAGCCCGCTGAAGCACTTCGGGCTGATGGCACCCGGCCTCCGCGGCGGCATCCTCGGCCTCGGCGGCGTGGGCCACATGGGCGTGAAGGTGGCCAAGTCGATGGGCCACCACGTGACGGTGATCAGCTCGTCGGGGAAGAAGCGCGCGGAGGCCATGGAGCACCTGGGCGCCGACGCGTACCTGGTCAGCTCCGACGCTGAGCAGATGGCTGCCGCCGCCGACTCGCTGGACTACATCATCGACACCATCCCGGTGCACCACCCGCTGGAGCCGTACCTGGAGCTGCTGAAGCTGGACGGCAAGCACATCCTCATGGGCGTGATCGGGCAGCCGCTGAGCTTCGTTACCCCCATGGTGATGCTGGGGAGGAAGTCCATCACGGGCAGCTTCATCGGCAGCATGGACGAGACGGAGGAGGTGCTGCAGTTCTGCGTCGACAAGGGGCTCACGTCGCAGATCGAGGTGGTCAAGATGGACTACGTGAACCAGGCTGTCGAGAGGCTCGAGCGCAACGACGTGCGCTACCGCTTCGTCGTCGACGTCGCCGGCAGCAACATCGAGGACGCGGCCTGACCGGCCGACGGCGAGCGAGCTGGCCTAGCTTCAGTCGCCATGCATAATACCCATGCATGCATGGCATGTTCCTGAACTTGATAAGAGTACTTGCTTGTGAGATGTGACTTTGTGATATATCAGAGTGTGTTTGAAAGAATTTAAAATGAAACAGTTCAACTCTCGCAGGAATTTGTCCAGTGATGTGTTGTAAACTGCTACCTGGCGCGCACGCACCGATGGGTTATCAATCTGTCACGATTCATGAGTGTAGCACTCCGCATGAAGTGGGCCGAATATTACCGGGCCTTACAGTGGTGCTAAGCAGGGCCGGGCTGTGCCGGCCCATAATTTTCAGTGGACGAGATATCAGGCCCATAATTCATTGAACACGGTGCTGCCTCCGGAAGAGAGACAAAGCACAAACAAAGCTTCGCAAACTTCGCAGGTGTTCTTCCGTGGGCACGCACAACCGTCGACGTCTGCAAGACCGGCCGGTCACTAAAGATGTGCTTGCAATCTACTACGTGCGGATGCAGTCTTGCGTTTGTATAGTGTTGGAATCGCGGATTTACACATCTAAAGCTCTCTATATACTCTGAACTAGTACTATATCAGTAGCTAGCTCACAAAATAAACATCTATGAAATATCATGCATTTATCGATTTAACTAAAAAGATATCAATATAACAAGCAGTAATAATAAATAGACCTTATAGTCAATACTTACTTAACTTACCACGCAAGATTAAAAAACAAGTAAACTCTTGCAGCGGAACGAAATTTTTTGGAAAAGTCAATTAACATGCCCACAGGTAATCGAGTGAAGAACGTATCATAATTCACAAAGTCTTCATAATACTCCTTCTCGAAGAACTCTTAAGCAACTTGATACTCTTCAACTGAACAACAAAGTTTTATAGCCATGAGTACATAAAATACTCAATAAGTCGTAGAGAACAGTATCCAATTAATATTCACGCGGAGCTTGAACAAATGAATAGTTGTATGCTTTTTGTGTGTGTGCAGATAATAGAGTGAATACAATAAATAAATTGAAATGCGTAATTTAAAAGACAATAAGTAATAAAGTAAACAATTTCCTTTAAAACAACCAGTGAACTTCCCGTTCACTACCCAACCACCCGGTGAACATCTCATCCACCAAGTGAATATTACATTCACCAAGTGAACTCCCCATTCCATACTTGTCAATACTATTCCGGACACCATACCGGTTTAGCTCTTGGAATGAGACATTTTGGTATCGGTCTATACCATCATATCGTTCTAGAGTTTAATATAATAATATATATTTATAAGTACATATATGTTTAATTATATGCACACCAAATTTAGCTTGTAATATTATTCGAAATACATAGTAGTGGGATCAAATAAAACTTATAGTTCAATAAATACAATACTATATTATCAATTACGCCGGTATGACCGATATTGTTCGATATTGCTGGTATTAACGGGTATCAAAGCCAGTATGACCTGTATTGACAGGTATCAAATTGGTATGAACGGTATTGAGGTTAGTACGGAATGCAATGCTGATTTGTACAGGTTTTAACGGTGAAATGGTATGTATCGACCATACCGGCCGATACCAGAACGGTATTGATAAGTTTGCCCCATTCACCTTCCGACACAAACCACTAAGTGAATTTCCCATTCACCAAGTGAACATCATATTTACGGAGTGAACTTCTCATTCACACTCTGATACATTTTTATAAAGAAACTCTACCTCTCATGTGAAATTCCCGAACATATCTATGACAGCGGAGGACACGGCTGTTTAAACTCTGCAGAGGTTGTACATCTTTACCAACAAGAGATAAATCAACTCAAAGTATTTGGCCACACTTCCGTAGGTGTGCAACTAAGTGATCATCATAAGTCGTTTACAAAACTCCTTTTTAACCCAATTATATCCGCTAAGGTTTCAACACTGAATGTCTTTCCAACCAGACAGAACACCCCTCTTGCGCTATTGTGAGTATACGCATATTCCGCAACTCACGCTTTCAAGACAGTCGAAATTGAGATATTGCTAATTAGTTAGCTAGGTTCATCCCATACTGGACATATGGTTGTACGATAAAGCCTAGTTCAATGGCGCACAAGATTAAGCTATTAACAAGCTACTCAGACGAGTTTACCACAACCCACAATGTGCTACCCGCACCCCTTTTACTTCACGATCGCTCACCTGGGTGGAAATCATTTTGTTCAACCAAGATAAATGACATACTTTGTTATGGCACATAAATTTTAACAATAGTGACTACCCACCACGTTTCCATATCCCATTAAGTCAAATTTAATATTATTAAACATGTGATCATGAGCCCATCGCAACTAAGCATGACTATGCATTTCTACGATACCCATGTTGGTGGTACAAATATGTCCAACTAATATAATGACCATTCTAGGGTGACAAGTGATTCATGGTATTCAAATATTCAATGGAGGCATAATGATAAATAGACGATTAACTATTCACAAAAGCAATTGATATAATTTTAAAATCATAGGTTCAACATGATAAAAAAAACTACGACTTACATTGGCTTTGCTCAGTTACCACACTTGGATCTTCCAAGTTTGTTTATGCTCATGCTCCTTGAAACAGACTGTCTAACGAGAGAAAAAACAACAGAGGAAGTACAAATGAATCCAAATAAAATCCAAAAATAGAAAAACTAACTCTAAAAGAAAGATATTGATTTATATGAATATAGGAATTTGAACGGACTGGATCGGAGTTCGGACGGAGGAGAACGTACTCTCGAAAGATTTGCTGGAAATAAAAAAAGAGAAAATAATATTCCATAGAATATTCCTTTGGTTGAAAAGAAAATTCCAGAAATTGATACTGACAAGTAGGGCCCACTTGTAACTAAAAGAGAGAAACATACTGACTTGACATGTAGGACCAATGTGATAGTGAGAGAAAGAGAGACAGAGAGTCCACATGAAAAGAGAGAGCAAAAGCTACAGAGAAGAAAAACAGGGGAAGGGGCGAGCGGCGCTGGTGCACGGCGGCGGGGGGGCAAAATGAGACGCTGGCAGCACAACAAAGACTTGGGCAATGGCGATGCGGCAAGAGCGGTGGCAACACGGAGAAGAAGGCTCGGGAGTGCGGCAGTTTCGGCAAAACAATGGCGCCCGACAGCAACGGAGAGAAGCATAAGGACGGCGAAAGGCGGATGTGGATACATGAGGGGGTCACGATGATGAGGCGGCTTTGTTGGTTTGGCGTCGGAGAGCGGCGGAAAGGCGGCTGTGGGATTCGGACGGAGAGATTTACCGACGTGATGAGAGCCACGATCAACCTACACGTGAAGCGGAGCGATTGCTTCAACAGATGTGTGAGTGGGTCCCATGTGTGTGGGTCCCAAATGTGAAAACCTAGCCTCCTATAAATAGAAAGGGGAGATGTAAACCTCTCAAGCACTTCACCTCATTTGCAAAGTCCCTTGTTGGGTTAGGGTTTGAGAGAGAGGAGATGTTTGGAGAGATTGTGTGTGCTTTTGTTGAGCTCTTGTCCTCCTTGAGGAGTGGCTTTGTAAGTATCTTGTGGATCAATCAATCTTGTGATGCTTTAATGATCGATTCTCTCCTTTGTGTTCATCTCTTTGTTGATTTTGGTGCTTCCTTGATTCATGTGTTTATGCTTGGTCTCTTGACCTATTTTATCTTGCTTTGATGTGTGGAATACTCCTAGAATCATCTAGATCATCAACCCCACAAGCAAGTCTTGAATCAAGATTTTCATATTTCTAAGGTTACAACGACAAGCGGCGTTGAGGAAGAAGGACGGTGGCGTATTTCACGCGACTAAAAGCACCTTACGGTGGCGAAGAGACAACAAAGAGGAGATCGAGACGAGGATCAATTCACCGGCGAGTGGCACGGGGTGATATGCATAGAAGAGCAAAGGGACTCATCGGCGACGAGATTGGGCACGGAGGTGACGGTTGATTTGGAGAAGAAAGTGGTGGCGGCGGTCCAAGGATCTTCCAGGGACGACGAGGTGAGCACGACAAAGAACACTCTAAGACGAACTCAAAGGTGGTGAATATGCAGGTGAAGAAGCTTCAACGGTGACGCAATCTGATGAGGAAGGCTTGCAGTGGCACATAGCTTGCCGGTGGAAATCCAGCAGAAACGAAGAGGAAATCGATGAAGTCGACTTGGGGCTTCACACTAGGAAGGCGAGGTGAAGACTTTGATGCGGGTTGGGCGGTGTAAATAGGCTCAGGAAGGGAGTATCCGGATGAAGACCGACATCTCTTTTCGTGCGGCTTCAGGACACCAAGCCGTAGATGAAAAGGATGATGCTGACATGGCGCCCTGACAAGGAGGGAGGCGAGATGGCGGCTCAGGCTTGGCCTCACGTGTGGGTGGTTGGCCCGAGAGGGAAAGGCAAAGCGGGCTACGACGTGAGAAAAAGCGAGAATAGAGGTGGGCCTGCGGCGAAAAGGATTTGGGTCGGAGAGAGGAATTTAACCCGGGAGGATTTTTCGGAAATTCAAAAGCCTTTTGAATTTCATAAAAGAGATTAAAGCAAACTGAGCTCAAAGAAGTAACAAATAAACTTCAAAAATTCATAGAAAATTCCAGAAAATACTCGGAACACAAGGAACCCAAATAAAATAACTTTTAATTTAATTATAGTTTAAATTAATCACATTAAATTATTTTAATTTTTGAATATTCAAATTAAACTTTTATTGAGCAGAAAAAATTCAAATGGCTATTTTTATTTTTAAAGGCTTGAAATGAACTAAAAAACTTTGAATGTTACACATTGAGATAGGCATCATTTACTGTTCTACACAAGGATGTTAAGGGGAATAACTAGTTACAAGCTTTCATCCCTGCTATAAATACACTACTATTTTTTCGATCGTCAAGGGGTTGCTCATGGTAGTCCCTGCGTATCTTCACCAAAAATCGGCAACTACGAGGAGAGTCTTTGCAAGAGACTACCATAGCGATCGATCAAGACTAGTCTCCATATAAAAGGAAAGAGTGCAAGTGATGTGAAGAAACCTTAATTTGTGAGTTGGAGAAAGTGGAGATAGAGGAGGCTATGGTTTGTGGAAGATGAATTGATTGAGTTTTTATCCTTCGTGGTGGAGTATATGTAAACCAACAATCTCTTGAATTAATCCAAGCAAGGTTTGCTCTAAGATTATTTCTACTTGTTCTTGCTTTTTTAATGCCTTTTGGGATTTTGGTGTTCCTAGAGTTTTGATTAGGTCTTTTGCTATGATCTAACTTGCTAGGACTTGTGAGAATTGATCTAGAGTCATCTTGACCATCTCCCACTCACTAGCAAGCTTTTGGATTAAAGTTTGAATTTTTATGGTTTTCTGGCTCTTTAACTTTGATCAAGAAATTAGTGGAACATTTGCTTCGATCGTCTTGATCATTGATCGGAATAGGTCCCTAACCCTCTTGATGAGCTATAATTAAAATCTAGGGGATTTGGATCTCAGAATAAAAAACTAGGTCGATTTGGGATCATCTCAAGCTTCTCGTCCTGTAGCAGGCGTTTAGACCAAGCTGATCTTGGCAGTCATACCCGCCGAGAGGTCGGGTTTTTTGCCTCATTTTTCGGTTGTAACGCAAGACTTTTGTTGTATTTTTGTACCTCTAATTTTTATAGTTGTTAACTTTTCATAGCTATTAGAGTGAAGGAATTGTATACCGTCGGAGCTGAAAGAAAAACAATGGTTCTATTCATCAGCGTGTAGTCGGTCCAAGATATTTCAATTGCCGCAAGAATCGAGAAAATTCAAAAAGTAATGGAAACCATTCTCGTACAGGAATGGTTCGAAAATCGCTATTCTATCTTTTAGGTACTGTGAAAAGTGATATCTGCGAAGATGGTGCATTTCAGTCTGCTTTTCGAGTCCGAACAGGACGTTAGCGTATGAGTGGCGTGAACTCGACATGCAGTCCTGATCTACAAATGCACAATTTCGAGCGCGAAGATGGTTAATAGGATCGCCACATTTCAGTATCAGCAATCCCCATCATCTCATTCCTGTACAGAAACGGCAGCCTTGACCTTTGGTTAATAACATTTCCCTTCTCATTTTTCCCCATCCGATTTCACCGCTGCTCTGTTTCAGAGCAGCCGAAGAATAAACAGACTACCAACTCTGCAAGTTCCAGGCAAGGAGAAACCCAGAAAACGACTAACTACTCCTACTACACAAGATCTTAAAACACATGGGAGTAGCCAGGGTCATAGTGCGACGATGCACTGCGGCGCCCGCGTTTGCGGTAGGTTTGCATCGGTTGATTGTTTTCTCGTGCTTTTTTTTTAAGTTTTTACTGGCGGGTCACGACGCCGACCCTCTCTGCGGCGGCGCGCATGACGCCTTCGACCAGCTGCGGCATGCACGCCTCGCCCACGGCGCCGGGGCCGCACCCGGCGCGGAGCCCCACGCCGGACATGTACTTGCGCACCTCCGCGCGGATCATCTCCTGCATGGCCGCGACCAGCTCGCCGCTGAACGGGTAGGAGGACGGAGGCGGCGGGGACAGCGGCGGGGAGGGCGAGCGTGACGAGGGGGAGAGCTCTTGGAAGTGGCTCCGGGCGCTGTCGTGGTGGAACCCCTGGTCGAGTCCTGGGAGCGAGAGGGAGAGGGAGGTGAGCGGGTCCTCGTCTCGCCGCGGCGGGGGCGGCCTCACGTCCGCGCTGACGGCGTCGAACCCGCCGGCCCTGGGGACCGGCCGGAAGACCTGCCCACCGCCGCAGCTCAGCTCGCTGCGGTCCGATCCCGTCGGGCTGCACGGCCCGGGGCTCGCGCGTTTGGACGGCCTGTCGGCCTCGCCGCCGTGACCATCCGCTGCCGCGGTGGCGGTTGCGAGCTTGCGCTTCAGCGACGAGTTCCAGTGGTTCTTGACGGCGTTGTCGGTGCGCCCTGGGAGCAGCCGCGCGATGGCGGCCCAGCGGTTGCCGAGCCGCGCGTGCGCCCGCAGGATGTCGGCGTCCTCCTCTGCCGTGAACGGGCGGCGCTCCACCTGCGGCGAGAGCTGGTTGCACCACCGCAGCCGGCAGGACTTCCCCGACCTCCCGGGGATCCCCCTCCCGATCGCCGTCCAGTTCCGCGCCCCGTAACGCTCCACTAGCCGCCGCAGCGCCTCGTCCTCCTCGGGACTCCACGGCCCCTTTATCCTATCGCACTCCGCCTCCGCTCCCATCGCCGCCGTACAAACCAAAACCTCCTCTTCGTGCAGATAGATAGGGTAAGCTTCGTCCCGCTTTAATGGAGGTTTGTGTGATTAGCGATTAGACGTCTCGATGGCGAGAGGAAGGGGAAGACGAGGTGGGAGCTTATATAGGCGGGAGGGGAGGGTGACCGGGAGCGGCCGGTGGCTGTTCACCGGGGTACAGCTGGCGAGCTACCGCCTCGTGCTCGGGGGGACGCGTCGTTTTCGCTACCTGGATGGCAGGGGGGTCGCCGGTAGCTGGGGTCCACATGGCAGTGAGCTCGACGCGGTTGCTGAGCGAGGGATCTAGGCCGTTGTTTGGTTGTTAACCCCTTGGGTTTGGGGGGTCCCCGGTGGTTTGAGTTTTGAATTGTTGGTTTGTTTCCGTACCGTCAAAACACATAAAGGCCGTTAAAAACTGGGGGAAAAAAAACACACTCGGAGCAGTTACAGTAACTTCTCGCGAAACGGGGTAGAAGAATGAACCAATTTCATGCAGTATTCGTGTGCTAGTACTACACTGCGCAGTAGCACTTGCACGCGCACTTTTGCAAGGCGAGAAGCCTAGAGCGCGAAGGAAACCGACACGGCGCGGCGAGGTGCTTACATCCGCTGGCTGGAGACAGATCCATCCAACCACGCACGCATGATGCATCCCCCCTTGGAGCCGGAATCGGGATGGCGACGGGGGAGCACAGGCACAGCGCAGCATGTACCCGCCCGATCCCAAGCCCATCCCGCCGAATTCGTGTCGCAACCGTCCAGCCCGGCGTGGGCCCCGTCCGTACATGTGTACAAGCCGGACTGTACGACCGCTGTGCGGGACGGTTTTGGGGCCTCGCCCGTCCACCGCACCGACGCGCTCTCTGACACGCGGGGGACGCGAGGGTTGGGACCCACGTGAAAGCGATAGGGGCGCGGCGTGCGTGGTCAGGGGGGAAAACGACAAGGGGTGCGGTAGGGTGGGGGGAGGAGGGAAACGGCGGTTTGCGTGGGGTGGGGGCGGGAGGCCAGGCTGGAGCGCAATCCCTCGGGGTGGGTAATAAAAACCGGCGCGATTTCGTGGGGGGAGGCACGGCAGTTATTGGGCACAGCTCAGCTCGAGCTCGCGCGGCCCAGGTGTCTCCTCCGTGTACGTGCGCCTAGTCACACTGCTTCCGCTCCTGCAGTCCACTGCTCTGACGTTATTATGTGGCCCGTACGGCCGGGCCCGACTTGCTGGCACCCGTCTCGCAAATATCTACTACTGCTACTCGACTCCTCTAGTGGTAGCGGTAGATCTGCCGCTCACGCTCAATCTTACCCGCCATGCACGTACCACGGCACGAACTGAGTTTAATTTATACTAGTTAGTACGTATAGTATAGTTACTCTAAGCCTGATGACCCTTATCGGGCCACCAATGTACTACTCCTCGAGAAGTAATGCCATGTCAATATGCCATGACGTTGGTGGAGGAGTAACTCCTGCAGTACCAGTCACCAACTGCTCGCGAACAAACAACATATGTGTAGTTGCTGCTGCTGCTCCATCCAGCCCTTTGGAGTTGGAGAACGAACGAACGAACAGCTCGGATCGACGGCCTAACCTATCATCTGCAACCACCACCAGGAGCGACGCGACGCAAAAGCGTGTACAGGTGCAGAGCACAAACCCACCCCAGTGAAGGTAGCGGAGCGACTCCACATAGCATTGAGTGGCGCGTCCACACGTAGCAGCGGAAAACGACGAGGCAGAATGAAAGGAGGAGGGAGAGAGAGAGAGAGAGAGAGGAAGGTTTTGGTTGGGTGCGTGGAAGTCAGAGGAGGGTATCATCGATCGGCGGAAGCGGACGTGGATCTGGGAGCAGATGCAGGCCAGGCTGGCGAGGCTTTAACGGCCTCCCACCCCACCGACACTGGCCTGTACTGTACTGCCGAGATAGACAGAGATCCATCCCATTCCCACAGAGCGAGAGAGCGAGAGAGATACACGGATACCAACAACCCCACCCGTTTCAGTTACGCGCGCAGCTTCCTTGCAACTTCCTGGTCCTGGCCAACCAAACCGATGCACGCCCCAACGCCACCACGCCACGCCACGCCGCGCGCGAATCCCTTTGACCCCGTTGTTTACGGTTTTTTTTGTGTGGTCTGAACAAAACCGAAACCTCCGTACCGCCACTCCGCTTTAGCACTCAACGTGCGGGATTTGTGATATTTTGCCCGCGCGGGGCGCCTCTCTCTCCCTCCGCTTCTTCGCCCGCGCGGCGCACGAGGGAGGCGGCAAGGCGCGCGGCCGGCCGGCCGGGTCGCCTCTGCCTCCGCGCGCTCGCTTGCGCGCGTGGATCTCTGAATTCTCTGCGCCCTCGGGCGTGTGACTTGACTCTGCGAGTGAATGTGTTTGGCACGGTCGGGGCGAGACGCTGCTCTCTGGTGAGAGTGGGACAGGGAGGCAGGCTCCAATCAATGTGTGACTCTGCGCAGATTCCAGCGCCTCGCAAGCGGACAAGCGGGTGCGTGCGAACTTGGGTGAAAAAACGAGCAGAGCTGTAGGGGTGGTACTCCGGTACTTCGTTTCATTGATTTCTTTCTTGGCTTCGTTCGTGCGTGCGTGCGTGAGCGTAGCAGCCGCTCGTGCGTGGAGTCTCGGGATGATGGCGCTGGCATTAGCCTGGGCACGGAAGGGGAGCAGTGCAAACTGTTTGGAACGAATTTTCTCTCTGTCCTACAGGAATTATACTGTTTTCTGTTAAATTTATAGAAAATTACTATGTTCAGAACGGGCCTAAAGAGTGGTGCTCCGCGTGCCCCGGAGCTCGGGGGCCCACTGCACAGTGGAGCTCAGTCCCGGGGCCCAAATTTGTTTCCCGTTGCCGATCACCAGCTCGGCCCAAGCTTACCACCTAGGGCCTGCATTGTACGCTTATAACTTGTAAGTCTGATACAGTAGAATGCACATGCCCAACTTGCAAGTGTTCATGTGAAGCTGTGGCTCGCTTGCTCAGCACGAATTATGCAACCGATAAGTTTACTTAAGCTAACGAGAAAAACATACATGCGTACATGGCATGCTCTTCCTAGATGCAATCCGAAACAACAAGTGTGGGGCAGAGGAACGCAGGTACTGCTTCCCATGCGCTACGGCTCACGCCGGGGCAGCTCCGGCCGGAGGGATTGACACAGAACGCAGCAGCTCTAGGGAGCTCGCCAGCCCAAGGAAATGCGACAGGATGGTGTTTGCCGAAGCCTGCACATGACGAGGATTAACGGCGGTAAGTGACTTTCTAGTGACAAACTGCGGAAAATGACAGTTCAACAGTAGACATTCCACTGTAGAAAATAACACCTACACACTATATAACTTTGTACATCATTACATGATTTTGCAGACAAAGTTTGGAGGATTTAAAGTTCTAGCGTTGTTCAGGTTGCGCCATATGAGGCTGATTTTTTTGGTGTTGCTCCTAGACGGGAGGACACTTTTACAATTTAAATTTTCAGACAGCCCAGGGGTTATTACCAAAAAAAAAGTACCTAGACAAATGATCCGAAGCAAATGATAATGTAGACAATCATGCAAACGCGATATTTCACTACCCAGTCTTTGTGAAGATAATGTACATATTACTAAAGTCTGGAAAATGTATTCTTTCCAGGTAATATGAAGTTAAGCTCATTACACTACAAGCAACATCATAGACTGCCGAGGTTCATGTACAAACAACAATAAGATTGCACCATAAGACTGATTTTAGTTGCGAGTTTGACAAGCCAATAGATCATTGGGAAAAGTAGATAAGAAATCAAATACCTGAACTAGGAAAACATCTAGAGCCAAAACAGGACTCTGGCCAGGGGAAGTTGCCTGATAGTAGGGTACTGCAGAGGTAGTAAGAGCCTTTGCTACCAAAGCACCAACAGTTGCCTGCATGCCGAGAACAGCGGCGCCCATCCCAAGCATATTAAGCAGAATGCCATTTCTTAGACTTTTAATCACATCGGCACGTGGAGGAGCCTGGAAAATAATCCACAATTTTATCTTCTAACTTGAAAGCATATCTAAAGAAGTATAACAAGCTTGCCATGCAAAACAATAACCTAAATATACATGTTTAAAAGCAGACACCAGTTATCTTTGCGACAGAACCATGATATGGAAAAACCAATTCAATTGTCAGATGGTAAACAGACAGAGACAGGTAAACAAGATGAGTCAAAGGCAGTGTGGTAAGGAGGAGCAATGCCGTTCTTTAACATGAATACAGCTCATTTATTTTGTTGGTAACAATGCAAATTGGGAGGTGTGGTCGGCAAAAGAGAGTACCTTTGAGGGATCGCTTGCTGTTTTTCTAAGCCTTTCAGAAAGACGGATGTAACCAAATGACCAGAAGACTGAAATAAAAGCCGCAGCAATACCAGCAGCAGTTGCGTAGAATGTAAAGGGTGCTGTCACCTTCCCAGTAACAACCGTGGAGAATGACAAAATTCCAGCAGAAACAACTGTGCACACCAACTGGGACCAGAACCCAAGGGTACCCAAATTCTTGAAATACCTTGCTGTTTTCTCTAGTCTCTTGATAACCTGTCCATTTAGTCCATAGAAAAGGAATAAAGGAAGGCCAATTTCAGTCATGGTGCATGGCTTAAACCAGCATTTAGGGAGGGATAAGAAAGAGATACAAAATTATTTCAACCATGTGAAGAAAAGGCCTAATTCCAAAACTAAAAAAAGCCATGCAGGTTAACCGAAATCCAGAATTCTGTACTAAAATGATAGCATGTTTTTACAATACATAGCGAAATACAACACACGGAACTGAAAAAAAAAGAACACTGCCACAACGTCGCTTCATGAATCAGGAATCATGGTCAGTTATTTAAGTAGGAACTAGGAAGAAATGACATCAAAATTCAAAATATATAGTTAATGTCGCTTCTTTTAGGATAAGAGAGTTTTACCTAAAGGTATGGAATCCTAATGATGGACATGCCTTTACTGAACGGGCATTCTATTTGTAAACCATATACTACTTCACACAGATTTTCAATCAAAGCAATAGATGTGACAGAAAACATGTTAAGGTAAATTTACTCAGCAATTAAGCACGCTAGCAAAATCACCAACCAACAATTTTATGCCAACCATCTCTATGACAACAAACTGAAACCAGTGGACACTACATGAGATGCTAACTGAGAGATGATTTTCTTGACAAGATCCAAACCTGAAATAGCTCCCTACAATATCGTTAGCATTCCTTTCTCATTAAATTCTAACAATTCCCCTGTCTTAGAGACATATCAGATACCAATCACTCAATGCCCTAAACCCTAAACATCATCATGACCAAGTGCATCTCCTAAAACAAGCAACCATCACATAGTCCAACACTACATACGTTTAGTGTGCAATTCTTAGTTACCTAAGCTTCAAACGCTCATATAGACTTCCAAAAACTTAGCATTTATCGAGAAAATCAGGACCACGCACGGACCAACAGCACCGGAGGTCCATAGATCAAAGGAGATGGAATTAGTGAAGCACCTGCTCGATTTTGGCGCGCTCAACCGACTGCTCGGTGGGGGGAGGCGTCGGGTAGAGAGGACCCGACGAGGACGAGGACGACGCCGCGGTGGTGAGGCGCCGCAGAGAGCCTTCGCCGCCCCCGCAGCAGAGGCGTCCAGTAGGGAGGGCAGCGCCGTGGAGGAGAGGGCCTACGGGAGACACAGCCGTGGAAGGCGCCCGCCAACGGAGCACTGGGGCCGGCGGCGGCGGCGACGCTAGGACTAGGAGCGCCTGCATTTTGTGATTGTGATGCTCACCCCTTGTGCTGCTTAGATCGCCGATGTCTTTTCTTTCGGAAGTTGCATAAACCCCCCTCTAATTTGATCGTTTTAAAAAGGAGCTCCATATCCCATGTTTGAGCACAAATAGGCCTGCCCGGACCGGGGCATTCATTCATTAAGCCGTATTACAACAGGCTAGGACGTTACACTACTTTCAAGACCAATCAAGTCGATTAGATAAAATAAGTGGTTAAAAACGTCATAAGTTTTGTAAGAAGAACATGCTATGACACTACAGGATTTGATAACTACTTCGAAGACCAATCAAACCGATTCAATAAGACAAGCGGTCGAAAGCGCTATAAGTTATGCTCTTGCAAAACTTAAGACTTATGACCGGAATCTTAATTTTTAACCAGTCAAAGCTGACTTCGACTGCCCTGAAGCAGAGGCAGCACAATTGATCGAAGAAGTGCAGACGATCGGCAAGAATGTCGTAGAGGAGATGCAAATTAGATCTCCTTCATCAGAGTGGTTTGTAATAGGATTTCTTTTGTAAAAATAATTTCTTGTTAATGCAAATAAAGCTTCATTTCCTGCATTGTCTTTTCAAGTAGTTAGTAACTAATAAGACAAAATAAAAATAAGAATTAAAATACTTAAGACTAAGAATTAAAGTCATAATTATAACTTTATCCTAGCCCTGACTATTTGCTTAGTTTAATTAGATAAACTAAGTCAATAGTAGAAAAAGAGCTTGCTTAAACAAGTTGTTCGACTGTTGTTGTTGATCTCAATTTTCATGTACGGGTAGCAAGAGTTAGGAACAAATAGGCGCTAGAAAGTTTCTTCTAGTGGGCAAGATCACATGCATAAAGGAAAGACTTCGACTAGCTGATGTTACTTTCTTGGACAAGTTAATCAAATCGAGTGCATTAACAGTAGTCAAACAAACTATAAATGCCCAACTCATATAGAAATTTCTTCGTAAAATGAAGTAGAGAAACTAAGTAAATGGTAAAAAAGAGCTTGCTTAGAATTATTTCGACCACACTTCGTTGAACATATTTCTCTTGTATTTGGAACAGATCGACGCTGGGAAGTTACTTCTAGTAGTCATGACCACGTGTAGAGAGGAAATGTTTCAACTAGGTGATGTTACCTTCATTCGACCAGTGTAAGGAAAAACGAGTTGTCGAACCCGGGAACGAAGGATCCCGAATTCTCTGTGTTCATACACTAGTCCAGGATTTCCAGTGTACACAGTCACAAAAATGTTATCACAAACATATCCAGCGTGTATAATTAATAAGCATAGAGTTTATTACAACTGGGGCCGGAGGCCAAATAAAACATTAAGCGGAAGCAAAATATAATGGTAAGCCACACGATCGCCACGAGCAATCGTGCGGAGGTCGCCGCCTAATCGTCCTGCTCCTCACATACGGATAGCAGTCTTCTCACGAATAATAATATTCAAAGCAAGAGTGAGCACTACAAGCGTGCTCGCAAATTACACCCAATCTGTAATTTAGAATGCATGCATAAGTTATTCAAAGGAAGGTTGTAGGGTTTATTTGCATAAATCACCTTTTGGTTTAAATAGTTATACTAAGCTTCAAGGCACATTTTCATTACATAACTAAAATCGATTTAAAATTGATCATTTTATAGTGGATAACCTCCATATGAAACATGGTGAAGGATACCCTCCTATCACAAGGCTACACGCCAAATTTACTACAAGGATTAACCATCCTCAAATCATGTCCAAAGTTATTTTAAAACCAAAAACAAATCTAACTTAGAGTGGCTTTGCTCGGCATGTCCATGGCCGTGGACACGGCTATTCGAATAGATTTACACTCTGCAGAGGTGGTACAACTTTACCCACACGAGATAATTTGCAGTTATGTGGCCAATACACGCTTCCTTAGGCGTGTGACTAGGCAATTATCACAAGGCGTTTCAATGCATTACCTCAATACCAATATGCGCTAAGGTTTCACTTCCATTAGGCTAACCACTGCCGGAAACCCCTCTTGCGCCAAGTGGGAATAAAGTCTAACAAGCACCCACACAACAAAATGGCATAAACAATACGAGGTAATACAAATTATTAAGCCCAGTTACGCCCATACTGAACATGTGGTAGTCGGTGGAGCTTTTGCAAGATGCGGCTCAAAGGCGGTCCTTAATCTACTTGGGCAACTTTCAATAAAAACCACAGGTCTCGATCCTAACAGACAGGCGGTGCATAAACTGCACCCACCGGTCCATGTTTGCCCAAGTATAAACCATTTTCTTTTATTTTATAATTTTCAAAGACATTTGCAAAAGTCCACCATGACAAAGCAATGTCATAGGCTTTTATCAATTTATGAAATTTTGGCTAAATTCTCCCAAAGTCAAATATTTCATGGTCTAAGCATTGCTATGCATATATTTATTTTAAATTCATTTGACTAAGGTTACAAGGAATTGATAATACAACAATCAAATTTGGCTATACAAAGGAATTGGAATAATTAAATATTTAAAAGCAGAATTTAAAATAATTAAATACAATTATGCATGCAATAATAATTTAAAAGCAGAAATTAAATAATTTTAAATATTGGGGCAAAATGGTCAATGGTGTAACTTGCCTTGCTCAAATTCACAGTATTCTACTTCTTCAATAGGGTCAAGCTCTAGAAGTCGTCAAAATCTATCTGAAAATATTCCAAATTCAAAGAATACAAATGAACACAAATAAATTCAAATGAAAATTCAAATTAATTCCAAATTAAATAATTTTGGTTTAGTTAGCTAGATCTTGATTTTATACAAATTTAGAAATTTGAATCACCTAAATCGGAGTTTGTATGAAGAAATACGAGCTCTGGAAGTTTAAAACCTAAATTAAATCCTAAAATCGAATTTCGAATTTTCGAATTAAATTTCTAAAGGAAATTATCTTTATTGCGCCGGTGGCGTCAGCCGATCTTGTGCCGAGGCCGACAAGTGGGCCCATGCAGTATGGGTGAGTCCTGGTGGCGCAAGTCCACGGTGGACTCGGTGCACTGTGATCTGAAGAGGCGGTGTCTTTGGCCTGTATTCTTAGCGGCAGCGACCTGGCGCCGACTTGGTCGCCACGCACCTTGTAGCGCGAGGTGGCGCCGAGGTGGTGACCACGTCGGCCGGAGGAGAGGCGCTTCGAGGCAAAGTGCCGGCGATTGGCGGTGGCGAGCTCGGTGAGTGCACAAAATATTCGAGGAGGTGATCTTGAGTGCGATGTGCTACTGGCGAAGCGAGGGCGTGGCCGAAAGATGGTCGGCGGACGAGGCGGTGGTGTGGTTTGGTCGTTGGCGGCGAAGGAGCTCGGCGACGTTAGAAGTGCGAGAGCGCGCACGAGTTTGCGATCTTGGCCGAGGCGGTGGTGCGTCGAGGCGGCCGGAGGTTCACCGGTGGCGGCGCTAGAGGCGTGAACCACAGCTCGGCCCGCGAGAGAAGAGCCAAATCACGAGCGGGAGCGAGGAGGTGTGGAGAGTTGGGGCAAAAGCTTGAGGAGTAGAGCGCACTGGTGCTCCCTTTTATAGAGGCGGCGAGGCCGGAGATGGAGATCGTCGCGAGGTGGCAACGGCCGTTTGCGGAGGTGAGGCGGCGGTGTTCTGGCGAGTTTTAAAGCGAGTAAAGCGGGAGCGAGCGCGGTGGGAGCGGCGCTTTCATTGCGCGTGATGGCGAGAGAAATGGGGAGGAATCACGGGCTTGATGAGCTCGACGAGCGGTAATGGCGGCGAGAGCGGCAGGCGCGTGGAGAAGGCAGCGCGAGGAAACGACGACATTTGCGGCGGGCCCCTTTGACAATGAGGAGAGAGAGGAGAGAGAGCGCAGCGGATTGATGTTGGCCGTCCGATTTTGATCGGACGGCCAGCGTTCAGCGAGGAGAGTTGGGCGAGAGCGCCGCAGTCTTTGAGCTTGGCCCGATCTTATGTGAAGAATTTTAAATTCTTTTCAATTGATTTAATTCGAGAAATTCAAATAGGCTTTAGAAAATAGTAAATGAAGTCCAAAATTTTGAGAAAATTCACGAAATTCTATGAGTCATTACGAACTTAAATAAAATAATTTCAACTTTTAGTTGGTAATAGATTTTGCACATAAATTCATTTAGCCTTAATATACTTTAGGAAAAACTTTTAAAATTTCGGAAAATCCACAAAATTATTGATGTTTTATTTTCAACTGAAATTGAAATTTTGGGTTCATTACAAACCTACCCCTTAAAGGGAATCTCGACCAGAGATTGAGACTTGGTCGACAAAAGGTAGGGATACTCGGCTCTCAAAACTTCTTCTCGCTCCCGGTAGCTTCTTCTTGAATGATTGCTCCTTGAACCTTACAAGAGCGAATGACTTTGCTTACGGTGACGCGTTACGCCACATCGAGAATCTTGATTGGTTGTTCCACATAGGTGAGATCTTCTGAAGATCGATGCTCTCGGCGGTGTTTCTTTGTTGGTACTCTGAGACATTTCTTTAATGGGATACATGGAAGACATTGTGAGCGGTGTGAGAGATCTTTGGTAGTTCAAGCGATAAGCAACTTCACCTCTTTTGCCAAAATCTTATAGGGTCAGACAAATCCAGGGTGCGAGTTTTCCTTTAGTCCGAAATCTCTTCACTCCTCGAGTGGAGTTACCACGAGATAGACAAAATCTCCCATCTCGAAGGATAGTTCTCTCAAGCGATTATCGGCATAACTCTTTTGTCGGGTTTGAGCTACTTTGACGCTCTCTTATTGCTTTTACCTTACTTTGACTTCTTTTATCAATTACAGTCAGAAGAATTGGTGCTCTCCTACTTGATCCCAAAGGAGAGGGTTCTACACTTTCTACCATACAATGCTTCAAATGGCGACATCGTAGGCTAGTTTGAAAGTCGTTGTTGTAGAAAAATTCGCATAGGGCAAATTCTTATCCCGACTTCTTCCATAATCTATAGCACAAGCTCGAAGCATGTCTTCTAGGACTGATTTACACGTTCGGTCGGCCATCTGTTTGGGGATGATATCTTTGTCTTTGAAGTTAGTCTGGTTCCTAAAGCTTCATATAGACTCTGCCAAAATTTTGAAGTGAGCTGCGAACCTCATCGGACACAATTTTCTTGGGTATACCATGTAGGCAGACGATCTTGGCCATGTACAATTTGCTAACTTATTGCTTCGTAAGTGGTCTTGTTGGAATAAAATGAGCCACTTTTGTTAATCGGTCAATTATCACCCAAATGGAATCACAACTTTGATTGGGTCCTAGGTAGTCCGGTGATAAAATCCATACCAATCTCCTCCCATTTCCACTCGGGAATTGGTAATGGTTGTAACAATCCGCGAGTCTCGATGTTACGCCTTAACACGCGACATACATCTGGCGTGCAACAAACTCAGCGATCTCTCGCTTCATACTAACCCACCAATACTTTTCCTTGAGATCACGGTACATCTTGGTACTCCGGGATGGATAGAGTAAGGTGATTCATGAGCTTCTTTTCGAATCGGTTATGCGGTTTCATGATGTTTAGGTACCGCAGATGCGGTTGCCAAACCATCTTGTGCCTGCTCAAATCTTGAGAAAATCTCGGGCTTTGCCTCTTCTCATGTTTTTCATGATTTCTTTGATGTCTTCGTCTTCTAGTTGTTTTTCTCGATCGACTTTGTATGGTTGGTTGGACTTCCCTTTGTGTTGATCTGACCTTGGTGACAATTTCAGATTCGGATGCTTTAGTTCTTCATACAACTCTGGTTGATTGTCTTGAACTAACACCGTGTTGCGATATGCTTTCCTACTCGAGCATCTGCTACCACGTTGGCTTTACGGGTGATAATGAATTTCAAGGTCATAATCCTTTATCGGCTCTAACCATCTTCTTTGCACGAGATTAAGATCATTGGGTGAAGATATATTTCAAACTCTTATGATCGTGAAAATCTCACGGTGTTACCAATGAGATAATGCTTGATTTTCAAAGCATGCACAATTCTTGCTAACTCTAAATCATGAGTTGGATAATTTCCTTCATGTGGCCTTAAGCGACGAGATGCATAAGCCACAACCTTTCCTTCTGCATCGGTACACATCCTAGCCCTCAGCGGTGTCGTCCTGAAAACTTTAAAATCCTTACGTATATCCGGTAAAACTAGCTTTGGTGCGAGAGACTAGTCTTTTCTTGACTCTTGAAAACTATGTTCACAAGCACTTGTCCATTCAAATTTCTTTTCCTTCTTGAAGTTGAGTCATGGGTTTGGCGATCTTGGAGAAACTTTCAATGAATCTGCGGTAGTACCCGGCTAATCAGAAAACTTCTCATACGTGACATGACTTGGGTTGCTTCAATCCATTCTGACTTCAACCTTTGAGGGTCTCTGCAACTCCTCCTGCGACACAATGTGTCCAAGAAAAGCCACTTGGTGAGCCAAAATTCACTTTTCTTTGAGTTTGGCATAAAGTTGGTGTTCTCGAAGTTTGTCCAAAATAATTCGAGATGTTTTCATGCTCTTCCATATCTCTTGAGTAGATGAGAATATCATCTATGAATACCACCACAAACTTATCCAAGAATTCCATGAACACTTTGTTCATCATATTCATGAAATAAGCGAGGGCATTTGTTAGTCCAAATGACATCACTTTGTGAACTCGTCTGATCCATATCTGGTGGTGAAGGTGTCTTGAATATCTTAGGTCTAATTTTTAGCGATGGTAGCGACCTCAAATCAATCTTGGAGAAAACACTGGCTCCTTTAAGTTGATCAAGCAGATCATCTATCCTAGGTAAGTACTTGTTTTTGATTGTTACCTCGTTGAGTGATCTATAGTCCACACACATTCTCATACTATTGTCTTTCTTTTTGACAAATAGTCTTTGGAGCTCCCAAGGCGATGAACTTCGGTTGAATGTAACCTTTACTCAGTAGTTCTTGATCCGCTTCTTCAACTCGCTAGATCGTTTGCAGGCATTCAGTAGGGTCGCGCGAAATTGGAGCGATCCACAGGACTAAGTCAATTAAGAACATTATGTCCCGGTCGGTGGCATACCGAGTAAGTCCTCGGAAAAACATGGATATTCTTGTACCACGGGTATATCTTCGTTTCACTTCCTTTAAAGCGGTCAAGATAGGACTTCTTTAGTAGAAGTCTTGGGTTGGAACTCTCTGAAATCCCTTGTTCATTGGTGAGGTTGATAGATCTACTAGCACAATCTATCTCGCCTCGATTTTTGGCAAGCCGGTCCATTCCAAAATTACGTCCAATCCTTGCGAGCGCAGGACTATTAAGTTGGTAGAAAGTTACTCGAGAGATTTCAAAGGTAAGATTTGGACAGAATAAACTAGCCCTCATTTCGAGGCAGGGAATGGATTAACATGGGCTTAACTAAGGGGAGGTAGATAACCCATATTTTTCCACAAACTTATTTGACACAAAAGAATCGAAGCTCGGAATCAAATAAAGCGATCTTTGATCTTGAGTTGACAAGGAACGTACCAAGAACAACATCCGGTCTTGCATAGGCTTCCTCTGCGGTGATGTGATTCACACGTCCCTTCATGAACCGACCGGTGGTCTTGAGGACCGCGGAGGCTGAAACTCCGGAGTTGGCTTGCGGGGTGGCGATCTGCGCTTCTTGGGACACTTATTGGCATAGTGACCCAACTCGTTGCGATGAAAGCAAGTGATTCTGCTTTGTGGAAATAGCGGCCTGTGAACCGACCTCCGAACGAACTACTACGGAATCCGGAAGTATTTGGGCGCGGGCGGGCTGGAACTCGGTGTAGTAGTGCGGAATCTCCCCGCCGAGGTGGTGAGGCCGAGAGAAAGCGAGGCTTGGGTAGTCCTCGAGTTAAACTTCGAGTGCCATCCTCCGCTTGCGATTCTCCATTTCGATGTTTGCCTTCTGGCGTATGGCCTTATTACCAAGCTGCTGAAAGTCGGTAAAATCTGAGAAATCAAGCGAGCAGAGAGTTCGTCGTTCAACCCTTCGAAATCGCTCTTGCTGTCTTCATCTCGGCTACATCCTCGGGGCATATCGAGCAAGTTGGTTAAACTTATGCGATACTCGCCAGTGAGCGGTTTCCTTGGCGAAGCGGCGAAACTCCTTCTTTTCAAGGTAATCATGCGGATGGAATGTGAGATCGACGGAAAGCTTGCATGAACTCATCCCAAGTGATTTCTTGGGCATTAGCATGAGACATCTTGAAGTTATCCCACCATTACGATGCGGGACCAATCAATTGATGAGAGGCAAACAAAACTCTCTCACGATCATGCATTGAGCAATATCCGACTTCTTTCCAATGACCCCGAGCCAATCATCTGCGTCCATGGGTTCCGTGCTACTAGAAAGCGTTGGCGGACGCATCCTCATGAACTCGACAAAGTTACTCTTGCGGGAGGTGGAGGAGCATGATAGGTCACGGCGCTTGGGTATTCGATTCTTTGTGAAGGGGTGGGCTAGCAACTCAATCGGATGAGTCGATTGGCCATCATTTAGCGCCGATCGGGAGCTTGATTGGAGGAGGTGGTGGGTGTTGAACTGGGTTTTCTTGATATTGGCATTCTCATTTCCTTGCCCTCTAGCACCGACACTTAGGTGCGGGTGGTCACCATCGATGAACTCTTCACAGATTAGACAAGAGAGACAGAATTATAAGAGTATAGATCTAAAATAGCCCAAATTCAACAAACACAAGACAAGAACATTTCAGCAAAATAATTTATTTTATTTTATTAATTCATTATGGCTACTACAAAGGTTTGGTAGCTTATAATTCATAACTAAAGGAAAAATTTAAGGTCAAATCTAAGGTGTTATTGGGGTATAATCGGCTCACTAGAACTAGCCTCGCCTTCCTTGTAGGAGGCCAGTTCTTTTCTGCGATCTTCAACTTTTCTTACGCATCTTGTAATTTCACTTGCGGGAGAGCGGCTCATCTAGTGTATTCCGTAGGCATAATCCATGGCTCTGGCAGATCCACGATGAGTGAGATGGGGCGGTCTTCATCTCTAGTTGAGCGAAAGCTTTGTCATGCCGGGTTGGAATGTGCATTGGGTAATAGTGGAACCCAAAGGCCGTTGAGGCGATGATCGTAGATGTAGCGAAGTCTGCGGGTTGCTTCCTGGTGCATCTGGATGCCTTGGCGAAGGTGTCTCGTCGCATTGGGGCATCGAAGGCGTGGAAGTCGTGTTCGGCGATAGATTGGAGTAGAGGATCACCTCTACTCTCCACCGTTCTGATTTCCCACCTTATACTTGTATCCTTGATACGTCGGTCTTTCTTCAAAGTTCAAGTCTTTGCATCATCTTCCAGAGAATGGCGGCCCAATGACCAGCAAAGACTCCATGGGAAATGGCATTGAACTTGAGCCATCTACAATTTTTGAAAAGGAGATGAGTTAGTAAATAATTTTTCAAGAGAAAAGTTGAGGAATGACTCCAGAAGACCAAGTTATTTTTAATTTTCAAAATAAATCCTTATGGGTTTGATTTCCTTCTAGGTCACGACCTACGATCGATATGGCTCGATACCACTTTTGTCGAACCCGGAGCGAAGGATCCGAATTCTCGTGTTCATACACTAGTCCAGATTTCCAGTGTACACAGTCACAAAAATGTTATCACAAACATATCCAGCATGTATAATTAATAAGCATAGAGTTTATTACAACTGGGGCCGGAGGCCAAATAAAACATTAAGCGGAAGCAAAATATAATGGTAAGCCACACGATACGCCACAGCAATAAATGCGGAG
Organism: Hsuehochloa calcarea; assembly: GCA_036346395.1. NCBI lineage: Eukaryota > Viridiplantae > Streptophyta > Magnoliopsida > Poales > Poaceae > Hsuehochloa > Hsuehochloa calcarea. The sequence goes on along the minus strand of CM070596.1, from coordinate 8,730,900 downwards.
GTCATTGCCTAATCGCCCCGCTCCTCACCTTACGGATAGCAGTCTTCTCTGAATAATAATATTGACAAGAGTGAGCACTACAAGCTGTGCTCGCAAATTACACCCAATCTGACGTAATTTAGAATGCATGCATAAGTTATTCAAAGGAAGGTTGTAGGGTTTATTTGCATAAATCAGCCTTTTTGGTTTAAATAGTTATACTAAGCTTCAAGGCACATTTTCATTACATAACTAAAATCAGATTTAAAATTGATCATTTTATAGTGGATAACCTCCATATGAAACATGGTGAAGGATACCCTCCTATCACAAGGCTACCCGCCCAAATTTACTACAAGGATTAACCATCCTCAAATCATGTCCAAAGTTATTTTAAAACCAAAAACAAATCTAACTTAGAGTGGCTTTGCTCAGCATGTCCATGACCGTGGACACGGCTATTCGAATAGATTTACACTCTGCAGAGGTGGTACAACTTTACCCACACGAGATAATTTGCAGTTATGTCGCCAATACACGCTTCCTTAGGCGTGTGACTAGGCAATTATCACAAGGCGTTTCCAATGCATTACCTCAATACCAATATGCCCGCTAAGGTTTCACTTCCATTAGGCTAACCACCTGCCGGAAACCCCCTCTTGCGCCAAGTGGGAATAAAGTCTAACCGACACCCACACAACAAAAATGGCATAAACAATCTTGAGGTAATACAAATTATTAAGCACAGTTACGCCCATACAGAACATGTGGTAGTACGGTGGAGCTTTTGCAAGATGCGGCTCAAAGGCCGGTCCTTAATCTACTTGGGCAACTTTCAATAAAAACCACAGGTCTCATCCTAACAGACAGGCCGTGCATAAACTCGCACCCACCAGCGGTCCATGTTTGCCCAAGTATAAACCATTTTCTTTTATTTTTATAATTTTCAAAGACATTTGCAAAAGTCCACCATGACAAAGCAATGTCATAGGCTTTTATCAATTTATGAAATTTTGGCTAAATTCTCCCAAAGTCAAATATTTCATGGTCTAAGCATTTGCTATGCATATATTTATTTTTAAATTCATTTGACTAAGGTTACAAGGAATTGATAATACAACAATCAAATTTGGCTATACAAAGGAATTGGAATAATTAAATATTTAAAAACAGGAATTTAAAATAATTAAATACAATTATGCATGCAATAATAATTTAAAACAGAAATTAAATAATTTTAAATATTGGGGCAAAATGGTCAATGGTGTAACTTGCCTTGCTCAAATTCTGGTATTCTACTTCTTCAATAGGGTCAAGCTCTAGAGTCGTCAAAATCTATCTGTGAAAATATTCCAAATTCAAGCAGAATACAAATGAACACAAATAAATTCAAATGAAAATTCAAATTAATTCCAAATTAAATAATTTTGGTTTAGTTAGCTAGATCTTGATTTTATACAAATTTAGAAATTTGAATCACCTAAATCGGAGTTTGTATGAAGAAATACGAGCTCTGGAAGTTTAAAACCTAAATTAAATCCTAAAATCGAATTTCGAATTAAATTTCTAAAGGAAATTATCTTTATTACGCCGGTGACGTCAGTGATCTTGTGCACCGAGGCCCGACAAGTGGGCCCGCACAGTATGGGTGAGTCCACAACGGCGCAAGTCCACGAGTGGACTCGGTGCCTGCTTGATCTGAAGAAGCGGTGTCTTTGGCCTGTGCTTATTGGCGACCCTGCGGCGCCGACTTAGGCCGCCACGCACGCAGCAGTGAGGTGGCGCTGAGGTGGTGACCACGTCGGCGCCGAGAGGGAGGCGCCGAGGCGAGGGTACCGGCGATTAGCGGCGTGGCGAGCTCCGGTGAGGTGCACAAAATATTCGGGAGGTGATCTTGAGTGCGATGTGCTACTGGCGGCGAGGCGTGGCGAAAGATGGTCGGCGGCGACGAGGCGGTGGTGTGGTTTGGTCGTTGGCGCGAAGGAGCTCCGGCGACGTTAGAGTGCGGAGGTGCGCACTAGGTTTGCGGTCTTGGGCGGCCGGTGGTGCGATCGAGGGCGCCGGAGGTTCACCGATGGCGGCGCTAGAGCGTGAACCACAGCTCGGCCGCGAGAGAGAAGAGCCAAATGAGGCGGCGGGAGGCGAGGAGGTGTGGAGAGTTGGGGCAAAAGCTTGAGGAGTAGAGGCGCACTGGTGCTCCCCTTTATAGAGGCGGCGAGGCCGGAGATGGAGATCGTGCGCGAGGTGGCAACGGCCGTTTGGAGGTGAGGTGGCGGTGTTCTGAGTTTTAAAGCGAGTAAAGCCGGAACGAACAGCGGTGGGAGCGGCGCTTTCATTGCGCGTGATGGCGAGAGAAATGGGGAGGAATCACGGGCTTGATGAGCTCAGACGAGCGGTAATGGCGGCGAGCGGCAGGCGCGGAGAAGACGAGCGAGGAAAACGACAATATTGTGCAAAGGGCCCCACCTTGTGGCGAGAGAGAGAGAGAGAGAGGGCGCAGGCGGATTGATGTTGGCCGTCCGATTTTGATCGGACGGCCGCGCATCGCGCGAGGGAGAGATGGGGCGAGAGCAGCACAGATCTTTGAGCTTCGCCCCGATCTTTATGTAGAATTTTAAATTCTTTTCAATTGATTTAATTCGAGAAATTCAAATAGGCTTTAGAAAATAGTAAATGAAGTCCAAAAATTTTGAGAAAATTCACAGAAATTCTATGAGTCATTCTGAACTTAAATAAAATAATTTCAACTTTTAGTTGGTAATAGATTTTGCACATAAATTCATTTAGCCTTAATATACTTTAGGGAAAAACTTTTAAAATTTCCAGAAAATCCACAAAAATTATTGATGTTTTATTTTCAATGAAATTGAAATTTTGGGTCATTACAAACCTACCCCTTAAAGGGAATCTCGACCAGAGATTGGACTTGGTCAGCAAAAAGGTAGGGATACTCGGCTCTCAAAACTTCTTCTCGCTCCCAGGTAGCTTCTTCTTCTGAATGATTGCTCCACTGAACCTTACAAGAACGAATGACTTTGCTTCTGGTGACGCGTTCTGCCACATCGAGAATCTTGATTGGTTGTTCCACATAGGTGAGATCTTCACGAAGATCGATGCTCGAGCAGTGTTTCTTCATTGGTACTCTGAGACATTTCTTTAAGCTGGGATACATGGAAGACATTGTGAGCGGTGTGAGAGATCTTTGGTAGTTCAAGCGATAAGCAACTTCACCTCTTTTTGCCAAAATCTTATAGGGTCCGACAAATCTGGGTGCGAGTTTTCCTTTAGTCTGAAATCTCTTCACTCCTCGGAGTGGAGTTACCCTGAGATAGACAAAATCTCCCATCTCGAAGGATAGTTCTCTCAAGCGATTATCGGCATAACTCTTTTGTCGGGTTTGAGCTACTTTCAGACGTTCTCTTATTGCTTTTACCTTACTTTGACTTCTTTTATCAATTAAGTCCGAAGAATTGGTGCTCTCCTACTTGATCCCAAAGGAGAGGGTTCTACACTTTCTACCATACAATGCTTCAAATGGCGACATCGTAGGCTAGTTTGAAAGTTGTTGTTGTAGAAAAATTCTGCATAGGGCAAATTCTTATCCCAGCTTCTTCCATAATCTATAGCACAAGCTCGAAGCATGTCTTCTAGGACCTGATTTACACGTTCAGTCTGGCCATCTGTTTGGGGATGATATCTTTGTCTTTGAAGTTGAGTCCGGTTCCTAAAGCTTCATATAGACTCGCCAAAATTTTGAAGTGAGCTGCTGAACCTCTGTCGGACACAATTTTCTTGGGTATACCATGTGAGCAGACGATCTTGGCCATGTACAATTTTGCTAACTTATTGCTTCGTAAGTGGTCTTGACTGGAATAAAATGAGCCACTTTTGTTAATCGGTCAATTATCACCCAAATGGAATCACAACCTGATTGGGTCCTAGGTAGTCCGGTGATAAAATCCATACCAATCTCCTCCCATTTCCACTCGGGAATTGGTAATGGTTGTAACAATCCGCAGTCTCGATGTTCGCCTTAACACGACATACATCACATCTGGCGTGCAACAAACTCAGCGATCTCTCGCTTCATACTAACCCACCAATACTTTTCCTTCAGATCCTGGTACATCTTGGTACTCCCGGGATGGATAGAGTAAGGTGATTCATGAGCTTCTTTCAGAATCAGTTGTCTGGTTTCATGATGTTTAGGTACACAGATGCGGTTGCCAAACCATACTGTGCCCTGCTCGTCTTCAGAAAATCCTGGGGCTTTGCCTCTTCTCATGTTTTTCATGATTTCTTTGATGTCTTCGTCTTCTAGCATTTTTCTCTCGATCGACTTTGTATGGTTGGTTGGACTTCCTTTGTGTTGATCTGACCTTGACCGACAATTTCAGTTCGGATGCTTTAGTTCTTCATACAACTCTGGTTGATTGTCTTGAACTAACACCGTGTTGCAGTATGCTTTCCTACTCAGAGCATCTGCTACCACGTTGGCTTTACCCGGGTGATAATGAATTTCAAGGTCATAATCCTTTATCAGCTCTAACCATCTTCTTTGCCTGAGATTAAGATCTGACTGGGTGAAGATATATTTCAAACTCTTATGATCTGTGAAAATCTCACGTGTTACCAATGAGATAATGCCGCTTGATTTTCAAAGCATGCACAATTCGCTAACTCTAAATCATGAGTTGGATAATTTCCTTCATGTGGCCTTAACTGACGAGATGCATAAGCCACAACCTTTCCTTCCTGCATCAGTACACATCCTAGCCCCTGGCGGGATGCGTCACAGAAAACTTTAAAATCCTTACGTATATCTGGTAAAACTAGCACTGGTGCAGAGACTAGTCTTTTCTTCAGCTCTTGAAAACTATGTTCACAAGCACTTGTCCATTCAAATTTCTTTTCCTTCTTGAAGTTGAGTCATGAGTTTGGCGATCTTGGAGAAACTTTCAATGAATCTGCGGTAGTACCCAGCTAATCAGAAAACTTCTCACTTTGAGCGGACTTGGGTTGCTTCCAATCCATTCTGACTTCAACCTTTGAGGGTCTCTGCAACTCCTCCTGCGACACAATGTGTCCAAGAAAAGCCACTTGGTGAGCCAAAATTCACTTTTCTTGAGTTTGGCATAAAGTTGGTGTTCTCAAGTTTGTCCAAAATAATTCGAGATGTTTTCATGCTCTTCCATATCTCTTGAGTAGATGAGAATATCATCTATGAATACCACCACAAACTTATCCAAGAATTCCATGAACACTTTGTTCATCATATTCATGAAATAAGCAGGGGCATTTGTTAGTCCAAATGACATCACTGTGAACTCGTCTGATCCATATCACGGTGGTGAAGGTGTCTTGAATATCTTAGGTCTAATTTTTAAGCGATGGTAGCGACCTCAAATCAATCTTGAGAAAACATCGGCTCCTTTAAGTTGATCAAGCGGATCATCTATCCTAGGTAACGTGTACTTGTTTTTGATTGTTACCTCGTTGAGTGATCTATAGTCCACACACATTCTCATACTATTGTCTTTCTTTTTGACAAATAGTCTTTGGAGCTCCCAAGGCGATGAACTCGGTTGAATGTAACCTTTACTCTGTAGTTCTTCGATCGCTTCTTCAACTCTGCTAGATCGTTTTTAGGCATTACGTAGGGTCGCTTGAAATTGGGCGATCCACAGGACTAAGTCAATTAAGAACATTATGTCGGTCGGTGGCATACGAGTAAGTCCTCGGAAAAACATCGGATATTCTTGTACCACGGTATATCTTCGATTTCACTTCCTTTAAAGCTGGTCAAGATAGGACTTCTTTCCGTAGAAGTCTTGGGTTGGAACTCTCTTGAAATCCCTTGTTCATTCTTTGAGGTTGATAGATCTACTAGCACAATCTATCACCTTACGATTTTTGGCAAGCCGGTCCATTCCAAAATTACGTCCAATCCTTGAACGCAGGACTATTAAGTTGGCCGAGAAAGTTACTCCGGAGATTTCAAAGGTAAGATTTGGACAGAATAAACTAGCCCTCATTTCGAGCAGGGAATGGATTAACATGGGCTTAACTAAGGGGAGGTAGATAACCCATATTTTTCCACAAACTTATTTGACACAAAAGAATGCGAAGCTCGGAATCAAATAAAGCGATCTTTGATCTTGAGTTGACAAGGAGCGTACCAAGAACAACATCCGGTCTTTGCATAGGCTTCCTCTGCGGTGATGTGATTCACACGTCCCTTCATGAACCGACCGGTGGTCTTGAGGGACCGCCGAGGCTGAAACTCCGGAGTTGGCTTGACGGGGTGGCAGTCACGCTTCTTGGGACACTTATTGGCATAGTGACCCAACTCGTTGCAGTGAAAGCAAGTGATTCTTGCTGTGGAAATAGCTGGCTTCTGCTGGAACTGACCTCCAGACGAACTACTACGGAATCCGGAAGTATTTGGGCGCGAGGCGAGCTGGAACTCGGTGTAGTAGTCAGGAATCTCCCACGCCGAGGTGGTGAGGCCGAGAGAAAGCGAGGCTTGGGTAGTCCTCGAGTTAAACTTACGAGTGCCATCCTCCGCTTGCGATTCTCCATTTCGATGTTTGCCTTCTGGCGTATGGCCTTATTACCAAGCTGAAAGTCGGTAAAATCCTGAGAAATCAAACGAACAGAGAGTTCATCGTTCAACCCTTCCAGAAATCGCTCTTGCCTGTCTTCATCTCTGGCTACATCCTCAGGGGCATATCGAGCAAGTTGGTTAAACTTATGCGGATACTCGCGATCGAGCGGTTTCCTTGGCGAAGCGGCGAAACTCCTTCTTTTCAAGGTAATCATGCGGATGGAATGTGAGATCGACTAAAGCTTGCATGAACTCATCCCAAGTGATTTCTTGGGCATTAGCATGAGACATCTTTGAAGTTATCCCACCATTACGATGCGGGACCAATCAATTGATGAGAGGCAAACAAAACTCTCTCACGATCGTGCATTGAGCAATATCCGACTTCTTTCCAATGACCACGAGCCAATCATCTGCGTCCATGGGTTCCGTGCTACTAGAAAACGTTGGCGGACGCATCCTCATGAACTCTGACAAAGTTACTCTTGCGGGAGGTGGAGGAGCATGATAGGCTGCTGACGCTTGGGTATTCTGATTGCTGTGAAGGGACTGGGCTAGCAACTCAATCAGATGAGTCTGATTGGCCATCATTTGGCGCCATCGGGAGCTTGATTGGAGGAGGTGGTGGTCTGTTGAGCTGGGTTTTCTTGATATTCGGCATTCTCATTTCCTTGCCCTCTAGCACTGACACTTCCGGTGCGGGTGGTCACCATCTGATGAACTCTTCACAGATTAGACAAGAGAGACAGGAATTATAAGAGTATAGATCTAAAATAGCCCAAATTCAACAAACACAAGACAAGAACATTTCAGCAAAATAATTTATTTTTATTTTATTAATTCATTATGGCTACTACAAAGGTTTGGTAGCTTATAATTCGCAACTAAAGGAAAAAATTTAAGGTCAAATCTAAGGTGTTATTGGGGTATAATCTGGCTCACTAGAACTAGCCTCGCCTTCCTTGTAGGAGGCCAGTTCTTTTTCTGCAGTCTTCAACTTTTCTTCTGCATCTTGTAATTTCACTTGCAGGAGAGACAGCTCATCTAGTGTATTCCCGTAGGCATAATCCATGGCTCTGGCCAGATCCACCTGATGAGTGAGATCGGGACAGTCTTCATCTCTAGTTGAGCGGAAAGCACTGTCATGCCGGGTTGGAATGTGCATTGGGTAATAGTGGAACCCAGTGCCGTTGAGGCGATGATCGTAGATGTAGCGAAGTCTGCGGGTTGCTTCCTGGTGCATCTGGATGCCTTGGCGAAGGTGTCTCGTCGCATTGGGGCATCGAAGGCGTGGAAGTGCGTGTTCGGCGATAGATTGGAGTAGAGGATCACCTCTACTCTCCACCGTTCCTGATTTCCCACCTTATACTTGTATCCTTGATACGTCGGTCTTTCTTCAAAGTTCAAGTGCTGCATCATCTTCCAGAGAATGGCGGCCCAATGACCAGCAAAGACTCCATGGGAAATGGCATTCGGAACTTCAGCCATCTACAATTTTTGAAAAGGAGATGAGTTAGTAAATAATTTTTCAAGAGAAAAGTTGAGGAATGACTCCGAAGACCAAGTTATTTTAATTTTCAAAATAAATCCTTATGGGTTTGATTTCCTTCTAGGTCACGACCTCGATCGATATGGCTCGATACCACTTTTGTCGAACCCGGAGCGAAGGATCCCGAATTCTCGTGTTCATACACTAGTCCAGATTTCCAGTGTACAGTCACAAAATGTTATCACAAACATATCCGGCATGTATAATTAATAAGCATAGAGTTTATTACAATCGGGTAGGAGGCCAAATAAAACATTAGCGGAAGCAAAATATAATGGTAAGCCACACGATCGCCACGAGCAATAAATGCGGAGGTCATTGTCTAATCGTCCCGCTCCTCACCTTACGGATAGCAGTCTTCTCACGAATAATAATATTGAGAAGAGTGAGCACTACAAGCGTGCTCGCAAATTACACCCAATCTGTAATTTAGAATGCATGCATAAGTTATTCAAAGGAAGGTTGTAGGGTTTATTTGCATAAATCGGCCTTTTGGTTTAAATAGTTATACTAAGCTTCAAGGCACATTTTCATTACATAACTAAAATCGATTTAAAATTGATCATTTTATAGTGGATAACCTCCATATGAAACATGGTGAAGGATACCCTCCTATCACAAGGCTACCCGCCCAAATTTACTACAAGGATTAACCATCCTCAAATCATGTCCAAAGTTATTTTAAAACCAAAACAAATCTAACTTAGAGTGGCTTTGCTCAAGCATGTCCATGACCGTGGACACGGCTATTGAATAGATTTACACTCTGCAGAGGTGGTACAACTTTACCCACACGAGATAATTTGCCGTTATGTGGCCAATACACGCTTCCTTAGGCGTGTGACTAGGCAATTATCACAAGGCGTTTCAATGCATTACCTCAATACCAATATGCCCGCTAAGGTTTCACTTCCATTAGGCTAACCACTGCGGAAACCCCTCTTGCGCCAAGTGGGAATAAAGTCTAACCGACACCCACACAACAAAATGGCATAAACAATCTTGAGGTAATACAAATTATTAAGCTGGTTACGCCCATACTGAACATGTGGTAGTCTGGTGGAGCTTTTGCAAGATGGCTCAAAGGCCGGTCCTTAATCTACTTGGGCAACTTTCAATAAAAACCACAGGTCTCGATCCTAACAGACAGGGCAGTGCATAAACTGCACCCACCAACGGTCCATGTTTGCCCAAGTATAAACCATTTTCTTTTATTTTATAATTTTCAAAGACATTTGCAAAAGTCCACCATGACAAAGCAATGTCATAGGCTTTTTATCAATTTATGAAATTTTGGCTAAATTCTCCCAAAGTCAAATATTTCATGGTCTAAGCATTGCTATGCATATATTTATTTTTAAATTCATTTGACTAAGGTTACAAGGAATTGATAATACAACAATCAAATTTGGCTATACAAAAGAATTGGAATAATTAAATATTTAAAAATAGGAATTTAAAATAATTAAATACAATTATGCATGCAATAATAATTTAAAACAGAAATTAAATAATTTTAAATATTGGGGGCAAAATGGTCAATGGTGTAACTTGCCTTGCTCAAATTCTGGTATTCTACTTCTTCAATAGGGTCAAGCTCTCAGAGTCGTCAAAATCTATCTGTGAAAATATTCCAAATTCAAACAGAATACAAATGAACACAAATAAATTCAAATGAAAATTCAAATTAATTCCAAATTAAATAATTTTGGTTTAGTTAGCTAGATCTTGATTTTATACAAATTTAGAAATTTGAATCACCTAAATCGGAGTTTGTATGAAGAAATACGAGCTCTCGGAAGTTTAAAACCTAAATTAAATCCTAAAATCGAATTTCCGAATTTTCCAATTAAATTTCTAAAGGAAATTATCTTTATTGCGCCGGTGACGCCAATGATCTTGTGTAATCGAGATCGACAAGTGGGCCCTTACAGTATGGATGAGTCCAACATGGCGCAAGTCCACGATGGACTCGGTGCACATAACAGTCATCGAAGAGGCATTTGTCTTTGGGCTGTATTCTGTTGACGATTGGCCGCCACGCACGCCAAAGCGGTGAGGTGGCGCCGAGGTGGCTAACCACGTCGGCGCCGAGAGGAGGCGCTCGAGGAACCGAGGGTACCAGCGATTAGCGGCTTGGCGAGCTCGGTGAGTGCACAAAATATTCGGGAGGTGATCTTGAGTGCGATCGCTACTGGCGAAGCGAGCGTGGCGGAAGATGGTCGGTGGCGAGAGGCGGCGGTGTGGTTTGGTCGTTGGCGGCGAAGGAGCTCGGCGACGTTAGAAGTGTGGAGGTGCGCACTGAGTTTGCTGATCTTGGTGGCCGGTTAGTGCGGTGAGGCGGCCGGAGGTTCACCGATGGCGGCGCTAGAGGCGTGGAGCCTGGCTCGGCGGCGAGAGAGAAGAGCCAAATGCGGGCGACTGGGAGCGAGGGAGGTGTGGAGAGTTGGGGCAAAAGCTTGAGGGAGTAGTGAAAGCATCTAGGCCCCTAAAAATGGTTTTGGTAATTAATGATAATATGTGAATATGGGATTAACAAGTTTACTAAGAATGTGCAAGGTTAATTCCATTTGATGAACATGATGAAGCAAGGATGCATGCTAAAGGAAAATGTGAAGATCAACAAGGCTTAAAGTCAAGGTACAAATAGTCTAGGATCCTTTTCTATTTTACCGGTCTAAGGAGAATTGGTTGGTAGACCGGATTATAGGATAAATGCCGTACTATTAAGGGGGATCACGACTAGTAGCTTGATAGCTTATTCTTGTGCCATATGGATCAACTTAGGATCATGCATGCATTTAAAATTGGACTTGAATTTAAGTTAGAATGAATTCAGTGCTTTAATTCAAATCGGATGAACCAAGGCTTAGCAAATGGTTGTAATGAAGCGCGGTTGTTCGATGATATTTTTGTTGTTGCAAAATAACGAGACGAGTGTAATCTCCTTTGAAAACCGCTTTTGAGAATCGGCCAGATGCAGCGTATAATCGGATGAACCGCATCCGGTTGTTCCGATGATATTACACGGTTGCAAAATAACGATCTGAGTGTAATCTCCTTTGAAAACCTCTTTTGAGAATCGGGTATCAAGACGTATAATCGGATGAACCGCAATACGGATGTTCCGAAATGTATTTGGCGGTTGTAAAATTCCAGAACAGATGCAAAATCTCTGGTTTAGAAACCCTGAAATCGGACGATCCGGGTGTTTGCCTGCGGATGAACCGCAACTAAATCCAACGGCTATATCAGTGCATTTAATGCGTGTAACATAGCCGTTACTGTGCATTGAGCATAGCGCGGTTGTACCGATGCTAACACGCCGGTTGTTCCGATTTGTGCTGAACTTTCGGGAACTTCTTCCCAACGGCTAGAATTGTTTGGTGGAGGCTATAAATACCTCCCCAACTGCACAAGGGATATGTTACACAGTGCATTAAAGATATCTCAACCCTTGTGAGCATTGTGCATTCAATTCTACTCCCAATTTACTCTTGCATTCATTGAGAGGGAGATCAAGTGCATTCATCTTTAGTTGATTCATTGGCACTTGAGTAAAGTCAAGCGAGGATCGTTGATCTATTCTCTTGGGGTGTTGCCGCACTCCTAGACGGCTTGGCGGTGAAGCACGGTGATCTTCTCAAGTGAAGCTTGTGAGAAGACCCGAGCAAGATTGTGAGTGGTTGGTGTTCACCATCTCCGGAGCGGAGGAAGAACAACCCAAGTGATCGAGGGAAGGCTTAATTCGTGGAGCCGGCTTGGGTAATCAAGCTTCCTCAACGTGGACTAGTGAAGACCGGTAAGTCTTCGATACCACGGGAAAAACATCATTGTGTCTTGTGGTTATTTCTTGTCTTTACAATTCCGCCCTTATATTTCTAGCTTGCTTATTGTGATTAAATTGCCTAGCTAGGAGCATAACTTGTTAATTTGTTAAAAACTTTAAAAACCTCCTATTCACCCCCCTCTAGTCGGTTATCCTTGATCCTACAAGTGGTATCAGAGCTTGGTCTCTCCATTGTTGGACTTAACCGTCTAGGAGAGCAAGGATGGCTAGTGAGGGAATGGCTTTAGGAAGGGCTCCACTCTTTGATGGCACAAATTATGCTTATTGGAAAATTAGAATGTCAATCTTTTTAAGGGCCATGAGTCCAAGCATTTGGAAAATCGTAAATGATGGTTACACTATGCCTCTTAATCCACTTGAACCCACGGATCAAGACATGCGTAACTCTCATTTAGATGCCCAAGCTATGAATACTCTCTTTGGCGCTTTGAACGCGGATGAGTTCAATAGAGTGAGCAATTTGGAAACCGCTCATGCTATTTGGACAACTCTCTCGGAAATCCATGAGGGTACATCCACGGTCAAAGAAGCCAAATTGCATAGGCTTCGGATTAAATATGAGACATTCATAATGTTGCCTCATGAAAACATCAATGAGATGTATTCAAGACTCAACAACATTGTGAATGAGCTCAAAGGCCTTGGGACTAACCTTTCCGATGTTGATATTGTGCGCAAGATGCTTAGGGCTCTTCCTGACAAATATGAAACTTTGGTGACGCTCTTCATCAACTCTCCCGAATTGCCAAGGATGACACCAACGGGCCTTTTGGGCAATCTCATCACAAATGAGTTGTTCAAGAAGGACAAAGAAGAGCTCGTGGAGACATCCTCCTCAAAGAAGAAAATTACCGCTTTCAAAGCCAAAGCGGAATCAAGTGATGATGAGGATGAAGGAGAAGATTCCGATGAGGAGTATGCACTCCTTGTAAGAAAAATGAAGAAGTTCATGAAGAGACGCCCCAATAGAAGCTACAACTTTGACAAATACAAGAAGGGACAATATTCAAGTGACAAGAAGCATTATAGCAACATTCGATGCTATAATTGTGATGAAAAGGGGCACATCTCATCTCGTTGCCCCGCAAAGAAGGATGACAAGGACAAGTCATTCATGAAGAAAGAATATAATGGCAAGAAGAAGCTTTTCAAGAAGCTTCACAAGGATGGCAAGAATGAAGCTCACATTGGAGAGTGGGATTCAAATGATGAATCAAGCGACTCCGACTCCGATGAGGATGAGTCTTCCAAGAAGAAGGGACTAGTTGGCATTGCTATCAAAGAAACTCCTTCACTATTCTCCACTCCTACATGCCTCATGGCAAAAGGAGATAAGGTAAAATCCATTGATAGTGATGAACCAACTTATGAAGAATTATTGGATATGCTTGATGAATTAAATGAATTTAATGGAAAAGAGAAATCAAAATTTAAAGTCTTGAAGAAAGAATATCTCTCTCTAAAAGACTCTTTTGAGGAACTAAAGAAAGCTCATGATTCTCTCATCTTAAAGAATATTGAAAATCTCATTCACATATTGGAATTACTTGTGATTTAATGAATGAGATGTCTAAAGTAGATATTGCTTTAAATGAAAAATCCATGTCTAGCATTTCTACTTCATGTGATGATTTACTTGCCATGCCATGTTGCTCTAGTGATGATTCAATTGCTAGTTTAGCAAATACTTGTGATCCTTTACTTATTGTTGAGAACCATGAATTAAAAGAACAAGTCAATAAACTAAGCAAAAGTTTGGAAAGATGCTTTAAGGGTAAGGCCACCTTAGACAAGCTTTTGAGTGAGCAAAGGTGCTCATTCAACAAGGAAGGTCTCGGGTATGTGCCTAAGAAAGGTAAGAAGTTTAAATAAACCCACAAGGTATGTGAGGAAAATGGTAAGTATTGCTATAAGTGCGGGAAATAGGACATGTGCAACAAAATTGTCCTAAAGGTAAAATTGCATCTTTTGGTATATATGATTCATGCTATATGCTTAGAAAGACTAAGGATGGTAAAATACTTGCTCATTTTATTGGCACTTCAATTTTAGGCGCTAAAAGAATGCTATTTGGGTGCCTAAAACCTTGGTCACTAACCTCCAAGGACCCAAACAAATTTGGGTACCTAAAAGAACTTGATTCTTGTTTTGTAGGTGAACTACAAGACCGTGGAAAACATTGGGTGCTTGATAGTGGTTGCACTCAACACATGACCGGTGATAGAAAAATGTTCACCACATTCGAGAATGGGAAAGGAATGGACAAAATCACATTTGGTGACAATAGCAAAGGAAAGGTAATTGGATTGGGTAAAATTGCTATCTCAAATGACCTTTCCATTTCAAATGTATCTCTAGTAGAATCACTAAACTTTAACTTGTTATCCGTAGCTCAAATATGTGATCTAGGACTAATTTGTTCCTTCTCTAAAGAAGGTGTTACAATTTCAAATGAAAATGATAACTCTTTAATTTTTAAAGGATTTAGATTTGGAAACCTTTATTTGGTAGATTTCACTTCAAATGATTCATGCTTAAAAACTTGTTTGATGGCAAAACCTCCTTGGGTTGGCTTTGGCATAGAAGGCTAGCTCATGTAGGAATGATTCAACTCAAAAGCTTTTCAAACATGATTTAGTTGTTGGCTTGAAAGATGTGAAGTTTGAGAAAACCGACTTTGTAGTGCATGTCAAGCGGTAAACAAGTCGCTAATTCTCACCCTTCCAAAAGTATCATGTCAACTTCTAGACCATTGGAACTCTTACATATGGATTTGTTTGGGCCAACAACCTATAAGAGTATCGGAAATAGCTATTGTTTGGTTATTGTGGATGATTACTCTAGATATACATGGGTATTCTTCCTAGATGATAAAAGTGAAACCTCCTAATTTTCAAAAACTTTACAAAAGGGCCCAAAATGAATTTGATTTCAAAATAAAGAAAATCCGTAGTGATAATGGTTCCGAGTTCAAAAATACTAAAGTTGAAGACTTTTGTGATGAACTTGGAATAAAGCACTAACTTTCCACAACCTACACCCGGAACAAAATGGAGTTGTAGAAAGGAAAATCGTACATTAATTGAAATGGCTAGGACAATGCTTGATGAATATAATACTTAGATAGTTTTGGCGGAAGCAATTAACACCGCTTGTCATGCCATAAATCGTCTTTATTTACATCGTCTTTTGAAAAAGACTTCCTATGAGCTTCTTGTTGGAAGAAAACCGAACATCTCCTATTTTCGTGTCTTTGGTTGTAAATGCTATATTTTAAAGAAGGGTGTTCGCTATCAAAATTTGAAAGTAGATGTGATGTTGGTTTCTTGCTAGGTTATTCATCAAATAGTAAAGCTTATCGTGTCTTCAACAAAAACTCCGGTTTAGTTGAAGAAAAACATGATGTTCAATTTGATGAAACTAACGGCTCTCAAGAAGAGCATGAGAATTTGGATGATGTAGGCAATGAAGCTTTGAGAAGGGCAATGGAGCATATGCAAATTGGTGACATAAAGCCCGAAGATGATTCATCATCCTCCACACAAGTTGAACCACCAACATCTTCTATAAACCAAGTTCAATTTGACAATAAGGAAGATGATCAACCATCTAACTTACCACCAAGAATCCACAATGCAATTGCTAAGGATCATCCAATAGACCAAATATTGGGTGATGTAAGTAAGGGTGTTCAAACTCGATCTCGTGTTGCTTTTTTTGTGAATATTACTCTTTTGTCTCTTGTATTGAGCCAAAGCATGTAGAAGAAGCACTTGAAGATCCGGATTGGGTGAATGCTATGCATGAAGAACTCAACAACTTCACCCGAATGAAGTTTGGACATTGGTGGATCGACCCAAGGAACACAACGTCATTGGTACAAAATGGGTCTTTAGGAACAAGCAAGATGAAAATGGTTTGGTTGTTCAAACAAAGCAAGATTGGTAGCTCAAGGGTATTCACAAGTTGAAGGTTTGATTTTGGTGAAACTTTTGCTCCGTAGCTAGATTAGAATCAATTCGGATATTACTTGCTTTTGCATCATGCTTTGATATTAAATTATTTCAAATGGATGTTAAAAGTGCTTTCTTAAATGGTAAAATTTCGAACTTGTATTTGTTGAACAACCTCCGGTTTGAAGATCCTAAAAATCCAAATAATGTCTATAAACTCTCTAAAGCGCCTATGGCCTTAAACAAGCTCCTAGAGCATGGTATGAACGACTTAGAGATTTTCTAGTCTCAAAAGGATTCAAAATTGGGAAGATTGATTCAACCTTATTTACTAAAGTTATAGATGATGATTTCTTTGTATGTCAAATTTATGTTGATGATATTATTTTTGGGTCTACTAATCAAGATTTTTGCAAAGAGTTTGGTGATATGATGTC
Organism: Hsuehochloa calcarea; assembly: GCA_036346395.1. Taxonomy (NCBI): domain Eukaryota; kingdom Viridiplantae; phylum Streptophyta; class Magnoliopsida; order Poales; family Poaceae; genus Hsuehochloa; species Hsuehochloa calcarea. Next base: position 8,714,525 of record CM070596.1, on the reverse strand, counting down.
TAGGGAATTTGAAATGTCGATGATTGGAGAATTAAGCTACTTCCTTGGATTCCAAATCAAGCAACTCAAAGATGGGACCTTCGTGAGCCAAACCAAGTATGCAAAAGAATTGATCAAGAAGTTTGGTATGGAGGATGCAAAACCCATCAAGACTCCCATGGCAACAAATGGTCATCTTGACTTAAATGAGGGAGGTAAATCGGTAGATTTAAAGCTTTATAGATCTATGATTGGTAGTTTGCTTTATCTTACCGCATCTAGGCCCGATATCATGTTTAGTGTTTGTATGTGTGCTCGCTTTCAAGCAAATCCAAAAGAATGTCATTTAATGGTCATAAAAGAATTCTAAGATATTTAAAGCATTCCTCTAGCATTGGCCTTTGGTTCCCGAAAGGTGCTAAATTTGACTTAATTGGATATTCGGACTCCGATTATGCGGGATGCAAAGTGGATAGAAAAAGCACCTCGGGTAGTTGTCAATTTTTAGGAAGATCTTTAGTATCATGGTCATCCAAGAAACAAAATTCAGTAGCCTATCCACCAAAGCCGAATATGTTTCGCGGAAGTTGTTGTGCTCAATTGCTATGGATGAGGCAAACATTGATGGATTATGGAATTAAAGCGATAAAATGCCTCTTTTGTGTGACAATGATAGTCTTTGTGAAAATTGCTAATAATCTGTTCAACACTCAAGAACCAAGCATATAGATATTCGCCACCATTTCTTGAGAGATCATGTGATCAAGGAGACATTGAAATTAGCCACATAAGAACCAAGACCAATTAGCGGATATTTTCACCAAGCCATTAGATGAAGGCCGCTTTTGCAAATTGATGAATGAATTAAATGTCATAGATTATTCAAACATTGTTTAAATTTTTGTTATTACAGTGCTTTTTATTTGGTGTTATTTAAATATTTTGTAAAAGAATTTCTCAAATCTCATATTAAATTCACTATAATTATAAAAACTATGTTTATTTATAATCTTCAGTATATTATATGCATAATGATCCCTAAATGATGTTTTATTGAGTGTAAATCTAAGGATCATTTGCAATTATTCAAAATTCCAAAGAATTCCAGAGCTTTATCAAAATCCCAAGACAATCGGTACATCCGGAGTTATCGAGCAGTATGTCCATGATCATGAATCATCCGGCGTTATAATAGCGGAACGTCCGTTTTCCTTTTGACCTTATCACTCCAGCGGCTCGTCCGTTTTCCTTTTCTCATCTCAGTCCGCTCGGGTTCCTCTCTCTCCAGTCGAGCGCCTCTCAAAACCCTCTCTCAAATCGAGTGATTCTCTCGGTGGATCTCCAAGTCCTCGCTGATCCTTGCATTTCCAGTGCTCTCCTTCCTCAAATCTCAAGGTAAAACATCTCTTGATTCGAGTTTTACCGCATTTGGAGCACTGGGCGCTTTTAGGGTTTTGATAATCTTTGTTGATATCTAGCAATCTATTTGGGCAAAAGTGCTTCTTTGGTGTCCTATGACCCTTGCGCATCCAGTTCTAGCACTCACTCTCTTAGATTCCATCAAAATCTCAAAATTCTTCAACCCTAGTTTTGGTCAGACAATCGGACGTTCGGTTCTTGAGGGCGAACGACCGCGATTCGACGTTCCGCCACATAACGGCGGATGATCCGATTATCTAATGTAACCGTAAATTGTCATTTCTTTCAATTCAATTCAATTCAAATCTGTTCCTTGACATCTTATAATCACTCCAATCTCGTATAGATGCCTAGAATGCGAGGAACATCCAAGAAGTCTCGAGGATCGTCAAGACAAGGGTCTTGGCACCTCAACCTCCACCGCAGGAAAAGGAAAGGGAAAGAGACCAGCTCCAGAAACTGAATCAGAAAATAGCTCAGGAAGTAAATCAATTGAGGAATCTGAATCCGAAGAAGAAGAAGAAGAAGAGGAAGTTCCTCCAAGGACAGCAGAAGATGATGATTTGATTGATCCTCCGGGGACTCCTACTGACCTACATCTTCTGTCAGCAGATGACTATGCCATCAAGCGCCATGTCAATCAATATCTTCTGAAGAATGACACATTAAATCCAAAATTCCACACAATCTTTCAAGAGCAAGTGTATGAGCAAATATATAGTAGGCACAAGAAATTTGCCGATCATAAATGGATTAATTGGTCAAATATTAATACCTTGGACAAATACAGTGGAGTCTATCAGCTTTTCTACAATGTGGGTCTTCATGATCTTGTGGGCATAAAACAGAATTATGATGACAAGATCATTCGACAGTTTTATGCCACACTGCATATGTCCCATGACTTGAAGACTTTTAGATGGCTGACTGGTGTCAGAAATGTGGAAAGCACCAAAGAGGAATTTGCGAGAGTGTTGAGAATTCAGTCCAGCTCTTGGGACAAAATCTTTGAGAGTTCAGCCCTACTTGTTCCTGCTTGGGCCAGGCATTATGACTCTTCAGCCAAATGCAAGTTAGGGACAATTACTGGATTGAAGCCAGAAGTGAGCATGATTAACAGGATAATTAATCATACTTTCTACCCTAAGAGTGGGAATTTCGATGCAGTACGGGGGCATGTTTGGAACATGATAGATCATATTGTGGAGGGAGTTAAATTTGATGTAGTGGATGTTATTCTTCAAGGCATAGCCTCCTCCAAGAATGACAGAGTTAAAAGGATTTATTATGCTCCTTACATCATGGCATTGATTGTTAGAAAGATCGAGTACCGTGGTGGTTTGGGATCTACTCACAAGCCATATAAACCACGAGATGCCATTCCTCCTCAACAAGTCTCTGAGGATGCCCCTGCTGAGGTTGATGCTCCTCCTGCTGCTGCTATGCCTGATGCAAGTGCTCTAGCGCAAGTACTTCAAAATCAGCAGTCTATTATCAGCACTTTGCAGGAAATGAAGGCTGAACAAGTTGCCTTTCAGGATGAGACTCGTCATAGGCTTACTAAGATGGCAGCTATCCAAAATGACTTCTTTGATGAGACTCATAACAGATTATCAGCTTTGTCTGAGGGCCTAAATGACTTAGAACATTTTCTCAAGACCCCTCAGCGTTATGTTCGCCGACCTCCTCAGTCGCCCAAGGGTCCTTCTTCTAGGACAGCTGCACCTACCTCAGCCTCCTCTTTGCACCTCTCGAGTTTGAGCTCCGGCTCCTCCGGCTCCTACCACCCTCTCAAGATCTCAGATCCGCGCCCTGTGGTCGCCTTCTCCGGATCTGCACTGGCCATCTCCGCCGCTTTGCTTCTCCTGCTCTGCTCCATTTCCAGACCCGCTTTCTTCCTCTCAGACCCCTGTTTGATGCTTTTTGGTACTTTGATGCCAAAGGGGGAGAAATTGTGAAGACTTAGTTTTAGGGGGAGCTATTATGGGCTTATGTGATTTATATGTGTTTTGTAAAACTGGGTGATTGTTGATCTATTTTGTGCCTGTAATAGTTGGTAACTTTTGTTGAACTTGTGGAATGTGGTTATGTCTTATTATCTTTTTATGCAATGCAATCTGAATTATTTGACATATCTTATACTGTATTGCTTCCTCAAGTTCATAAATGCAAAAGAAACTCCATAAAATTTTCAATTCTTTACATATGCTTGCAAATTATTTACTATCCATATGCATTTGTTTAGGGGGAGTCTTCTTTTAATTGGATTTGACAAGAAAAATAATTCTCAAAATTTACTTATGCTCATTGCAAAGATTATTTTACCTGTCAAAAGACTTCAAAAGAATATACACTCTTAGTATATTCAAAACAACTTTTCTCACATATTAAGTGTGTTGTCATCAATTACCAAAAAGGGGGAGATTGAAAGCATCTAGGCCCCTAAAAATGGTTTTGGTAATTAATGATAATATGTGAATATGGGATTAACAAGTTTACTAAGAATGTGCAAGGTTAATTCCATTTGATGAACATGATGAAGCAAGGATGCATGCTAAAGGAAAATGTGAAGATCAACAAGGCTTAAAGTCAAGGTACAAATAGTCTAGGATCCTTTTCTATTTTACCGGCCTAAGGAGAATTGGTTGGTAGACCGGATTATAGGATAAATGCCGTACTATTAAGGGGGATCACGACTAGTAGCTTGATAGCTTATTCTTGTGCCATATGGATCAACTTAGGATCATGCATGCATTTAAAATTGGACTTGAATTTAAGTTAGAATGAATTGATGCTTTAATTTCGAAATCGGATGAACCAAGGCTTAGCAAATGGTTGTACCGAAAGCGCGGTTGTTCCGATGATATTTCGCGATTGCAAAATAACGACGAGTGTAATCTCCTTTGAAAACCGCTTTTGAGAATCGGGTACATGCAGCGTATAATCGGATGAACCGCATCCGGTTGTTCCGATGATATTACAATGTTGCAAAATAAAAGACGAGTGTAATCTCCTTTGAAAACCTCTTTTGAGAATCGGTGTATCCGCACGTATAATCGGATGAACCGCAATACGGATGTTCGAAATGTATTTGGCGGTTGTAAAATTCGAAACAGATGCAAAATCTCGGTTTAGAAACCCCAAATCGGACGATCCGGTGTTTGCTCGGATGAACCGCAACTAAATCCAACGGCTATATCGGTGCATTTAATGCGTGTAACATAGCCGCATCGTGCATTGAGCATAGCGCGGTTGTACCGATGCTAACACGCGGTTGTTCCGATTTGTCTTTGAACTTTCTGGAACTTCTTCCCAACGGCTAGAATTGTTTGGTGGAGGCTATAAATACCTCCCCAATCGCACAAGGGATATGTTACACGATTGCATTAAAGATATCTCAACCCTTGTGAGCATTGTGCATTCAATTCTACTCCCAATTTACTCTTGCATTCATTGAGAGGAGATCAAGTGCATTCATCTTTAGTTGATTCATTGGCACTTGAGTAAAGTCAGCGAGGATCGTTGATCTATTCTCTTGGGGTGTTGCCGCACTCCTAGACGGCTTGGCGGTGAAGCACGGTGATCTTCTCAAGTGAAGCTTGTGAGAAGACCCGAGCAAGATTGTGAGTGGTTGGTGTTCACCATCTCCGAGCGGAGGAAGAACAACCCAAGTGATCGAGGAAGGCTTAATTCGTGGAGTAGGCTTGGGTAATCAAGCTTCCTCAACGTGGACTAGTGAAGACCGCAAGTCTTCGATACCACGGAAAAACATCATTGTGTCTTGTGGTTATTTCTTGTCTTTACAATTCCGCCCTTATATTTCTAGCTTGCTTATTGTGATTAAATTGCCTAGCTAGGAGCATAACTTGTTAATTTGTTAAAAACTTTAAAAACCTCCTATTCACCCCCCTCTAGTCGGTTATCCTTGATCCTACAAGTAGAGGCGCACCTGGTGCTCCTTTTATAGGGCGAGGGCGAGGTAGGAGATGGAGATCGTGGGCGAGGTGGCAACGGCCGCTTATGGAGGTGAGGCGGCGGTGTTCAAATGAGTTTTTAAGGCGAGTAAAGCCGGAACGAACGCGGTGGGAGCGGCCGCTTTCATTGCGCTGTGATGGCGAGAGAAATGGGGAGGAATCACGGGCTTGATGAGCTCCAAAGTAGCGGTAATGGCGGCGAGAGCGACGGCGCGGAGAAGACGAGCGAGGAAGACGACGCTGCAGGCAAAGGGCCCCACCGACAAATGAATGAGAGAGAGAGAGAGAGGGCGCAGCGGATTGATGTCGGCCGTCCGATTTTGATCGGACGGCCCGCGATATTTCGCTGCAGGGAGAGTTGGGCGAGGCGCGCACGCAGTCTTTGGGCTTCGGCCAAGATCAGAAAGGCAGAATTTTAAATTCTTTTTCAATTGATTTAATTCCAGAAATTCAAATAGGCTTTAGAAAATAGTAAATGAAGTCCAAAAATTTTGAGAAAATTCACAGAAATTCTATGAGGCATTCTGAACTTAAATAAAATAATTCTAACTTTTAGTTGGTAATAGATTTTGCACATAAATTCTTTTATCCTTAATATACTTTAGGGAAAAGCTTTTAAAATTTCCAGAAAATCCACAAAAATTATTGATTTTTTATTTTCAACTGAAATTGAAATTTTGGGCTGTTACACGAGTGTTGTAAAAGGTGATCGAAAAATTATCAACGTGATCGCCTATGATCACGTTGACATCCTTTTTTTTATGTACACCATCCTTGCTCTCGCGGAATGACAGTCTTTGACCATATGACTGTTTTCTCACACACAAAGCAGGTGATGTTCCTCATATCATTCTTCTTGAAGCTAGTTGTCTTGTTTGGTTTAAAGCTTTGTTATTCTTGCCATATCTCTTATTTATGATATTTGCATTGATTTGATTGTTCTCATTAGAAGTGTTTGGTGCATCTTTTGCTCTTGTATTTTCTTTCACATCAAGGGTAGCAATGAGATACTCAATAGATATCCCTTCCCTCTTGTGCTTTAAACCAGTGGAAAACCCTGACATGAAGCATGAACTTTGGCACCAATGCCCCCAGCCACAAACTCAGGAGGCAAAACACAACCCAGATGTGCAATCTCTTCGACTGGTAACTGTAGCTCATGAGCCTGTGCAACTATCAACTTCACATCATCCATACTGTAGTCGAAGAATTGCTCGCACATATAGAACCAACGACCAGCCTCGGCTTCAGTATATTTGTGCTCGAGTGCATCCCACAATTCTGTGGCAGACTTGAAGTCCATGTACACATCATAGAGATGGTCAGCTAGTATGGTCAGTATGCATCCAAGGGTGATGTTGTTATCTGTGTCAAATTTCATAGTTTGTTCAATCGTAAATGGATACTATGGTCGGATCACTCACCACAGCCCCAATGATATGAGCCAAAACATGACTCTTGTCTGTCATTTACGAAAGTTCTGACTAGAAAACCTATCAGGTTTCATAGCATCAGAAGCACCAGCCATTGCTGAATCACAAAGATGTACATAATAAGGTTTATGGATTGTTGGAAATGTGGACAATATTTTAATTCTACATTTGATTATGAGGCATAGATCACAAATAACTAGAGATGCATAAAGTGATATCAATAGCACGTAACTCATTGCACTTCTAAATATACTCAACAATATGATTATAGCAAAAAATGGTTCGTACGACTAACTTACAGCCAGTCTTGACGAAGAACACGAAACAGTGCAGATTCGATGCAGTGCAGGTCGTTGATGATGCAACGCAGTGAGTAGTCGTAAGAGTGCAGTCTCGAAGCAGAGATCGAAGCAATGCAGATCACGGTTGTCGTTGTGAAGCGAGTAGTGTCGAAGGATGCAGTGCAAAGTGCGGTCGCGTAGATGCACTGCCTAGAAACCTTATTGCTACCCCGTGCAGGTGAACTCTGCGACAATGGTTCAGAGATATCCGCTCACTCTTCTTCTCGGTGCACGCAGAGAAGAAGAGACAACTTGGTTCGATAGCTCAATTCTTCAACACAATTGATCAGAGAGGAAGATAGAAAAATAGAATGAATCATCAACTTTTGTCTGGACGTCTCAGATCCTATTTATAGTCGAGACAATTACTTTCTAGTAACTGTCATAATAAACCACTAGTAACTGCTAATTTAAAACCAATTAATGGTCATTAAGCGGCGTTTATTGATCATGATTGTACACTGGTCTACATCTTCGACCAATATATTAAGACCACGTTGGTCTAAGAATTCGATCACTATTTTTGACCACACTGGTCTATGCCTTTGGCCATAATGGTCTATAGCTTTGACCAGATTATTTCGACCATACTGGTCTATAGCTTCGACTAGATTATTTTTACTATACTAGTCTATATCTTCGACCATACTGGTATAAGGTTTTGACCACACTGGTCTATGCCTTGGATCACATTGGTCTATGTCTTCGACCACACTGATATAAAGCTTCGACCACACTGGTCTATGCCTTCGACCACATTGGTCTAAGGCTTTGACCATACTGATTTATACCTTCGATCACACTGGTCTAAGACTCATAGTTTAAGACTTCGACCACTCTGGTCTAAAACTTCTGTTCTAAGATTACAACCACTCTGGTCTAAGAATTCGACCACCCTGATCTAAAACTTCTGGTCTAAGGATTTACATGCTTTAGAATTTTTGGAATGAATGGGTCTTTAAACAAATGAGTCTAATTCCAATAGTAGAAACGTAGAATCGTATAGATCCTGACAACCTTAATTACGAGATCCACATATCATTTCAAAGATGGGTGGTTCCACTATCCCTAATCAGTTTGATCAATCCTCTCTGTGGAGCTTCTCGGCCATCAAGAATCGCTCCCATGGTATGGAACACATTCTTCTACTTTCTTTGGAGGAGAAAGCTGAGGTTGAACTTTATACCATTCCGAGTATCTCTACGGGGGCGAAGCCTATACCATTCCAACAGTATCACATTCTTCTTTCCCCTTCTCATACTCGTATGGCACATATTCTTAGGATAATAACATTGGAGAGAAAACGAGGGAGAAGAATTTTCAACGCACAACGTTGATTCTTTCATCCAACGGCCACTGAAGGCTTGAAGCGGTCCGCCACAACCAAAGCAAGCACCGCGACGGATCGATCCCTCCACCGGAAGAAAATGCTTTAAGACCCATCATTTTTAATCCATATTAAATTATTTCAATTTTATGAAACATGATAAAATAAAATTAACCACATATTTATATGTGCACATACCATGATTTAAAAGAGGCAGAAGCTTGGTCCTAAAAGCAAGGAGGTCTCGATTTTTTTTAATTAAAATAATATATATATTTTTTAAAAATTATATAAATAAATAGTCAAAAAAATAAAATAGCAAAACTAGACCCTATCGCTATTTCTTTTCCTATTCTCATACTCAGGATTGATAACCCAAATTGCGATCAAAAAGCTGACGCCGATTGAGTTGGCGTTATAGATCTAGTAGATTTTTTTTAAGAATATATTCCCCCCACCCCCGGTCGCTGCTTATCGTACTCGTATGCCAACGAATCGAAGCAAAGCGTTGGCTGTCCCTCGTCTCATCTCCACAACCCGCTGCACGCCGTTCCATCCCATCTCGTCGCCACCGTGCACTGCCACACCCTGCTGCCCTGCTCCATGGCCGCCAAGTGGGCCCAGAAGACAGTCGTCATCCCTGCCCAGCGCCGCGGCTGCCACCTCATCACCCCTGAGGTCTCTCACCTATCTCTCTCAATCTCACCCAAGCCACCCCCTCTCGCCGTCCCGTCCGTACAGTTCTTGGCTCCAGCTTTCTTGATCGCGATTCCCTCGTTGTTCTTTCGAGTGTTGCAGATTTTGAGGGAGATTGGGAACGATCTGTCCGGGTTCAAGTGCGGGTTAGCGCATCTGTTCTGTATGTGGATACACCTACTGGAATCAACTTATGATCTGTTCCTTGTTCTTGTTTAGATAATTCCGTACCACATCATAAGTTGCTGATCAGTTGTGTTATGCTTGTCAATTTTCTAAACAGAAATAGAGGATTCTCTTCAAAAATAGAAATAAAGGTGATGGATTTTAGCTGAATTGGACTTCAATAGATAGGTCAAAATTTACCAGCCTCAAGGTTTATTACTATGTTAATACAATTATGCTAGTGTTTGGTTCAACACTGCAATCGTAATCGGTATTGGTATCAGATAACATCGGCAATGGGAAGGGAATACATAAAAACTGAGTTATGTTTGGTTCAACATAAGGGTAAGAAGATTTATTACAACGCTGGTTCAAGTCCAGCCAAACCGTAGAATTACCGAGCAAAAATTATGAACAAGTTCTCTTGAAATTTTCAATCCCTTCACTTACTACGTCATGAAATTTGAATGAATGGACGGATCCATCAACCAGGTAGACTGTTTATTTGATTTCAGTCATCGCAAAAAAAAAAAAAAAAAAGAAAAAACGATATCATTATGAACACTTGAACAGGGAGATGGAAGGGAAAAAGAACAAGAAACTGGAACACATTAACACATACCAGAAGAACTCTGAGAATGAAGGAAGCATATTTTCAAATAGAGAAGAAAACCATTAATCGCAAAACTTACTCGACATTCATCTATGAGCTCGGATTTGGAGATGGATGGGCTAGGTTTTGAGTGAGGAGAGATGGGGATCTTTGTGGAGAACGGGCCAGAGGAGGCAGCCACAAGGATGTTGCTGGGAGTCAGCCGCGAGGAAGCAGCGTGAGGGAAGCCGGCGGTTGCCCTGCTCAGGCGAGGAAAAAGGGTGGCTGCGCTGCTCGCACGACGTGAGGAGAAGGGGATCGCAACGCTGCACGTGCGAGAGGTATCATGGGTCGTGGATTGTGGTATTGTAATTTCATTACGCCCAGGTGGGAGCGGAATGGACTTTACACAGGCCCGCAATCTGATTCCATGGGATCTAATTACAGTCCATCTGAACCAAACACATTTAATGGGATGTAAACGGATATACACCGAAAAATCTTTGAACCAAACACCACCTATATGTATATGTTGAGTTGTTGACTTGTATAGCATGGTTACATGCTTTTGGTGATAGAGGGATTTGGCGGGAAGTGATGCTTGTTTATTCAGGTTCTTCGGTGGGATTTTATCATTTTATGGGTTGTAGGGTGGGCTTCTGAACTGTTGTGCTTAAAAAGTATGTGTGCACAGTATTTAGAGAAGGGAAGCTAGGTGTGTTTAGCGGGAACTATATGAAAGTTTCTTGTTTCGATTCCATATGAGAAAGTTGAGTAAAATATATGTGTGATGTCTTACATTGATGGCATATATGACAAGCTCGAGCTTATATTGTTTGCGGCATTCGACATTCTTTAAATTTTGAATAGCTAGTACAGAAGTCCAATACCAATTAAACAGCACCATAAGCAAATGGAGCATTCTCATTTTCTTTGAAAGTGAGCACAGGAGCAAGAAATCAGTAATGGTAATTTATGGTAGGCAGGTGAAACAGTAAGTAGATCAAAATGCTACTAAGCGTGTAGAATGTAATAGAATTATTTGTTTATATGTATGTTCATAAGCTTATAAGCATGTAGAACACACATGCTCGAAGTATTTTGGTAGTAGTGAAATTCTTTCACTCTACAGTGCAGCACACAAGCGCTTCCCTGACTATCAATGAGAACTATGACCCCGATGTACAGGCTGACACCGAAACTTTCCTTAACAAAGTTGTCCCAGAGGTCAGTGGTCTGAAATTTTCTTGTATTGTTCAAAAGAGTGATCATTTAAGTGTTGCTTCACTGTGTGTTTGTTATTGTCAGGGCCGATCTGCTCCTTGGAAGCACACTTTAGAAGGTTAGTTAAATCTCTACTATTGGTATTTGGCTGGGATGCACTAAACTAGTATAGTATGGTGCCTAATGTTATAAATTACTATGGCATGTGGTTCTTTGATTTGTGGAGACTGTACTAGCCTCTTTACAATCAGATTGTAATAGTTCAGCTCTAATTGCAGGACCTGATGACATGCCAGCACATATTAAATCATCAATGTTTGGTTGTGCCCTGACGTATGTGTTCCCTACCCCCACCCCACCCCAACAACACACACACACACACACATTTTCACTTCTCTTCTACTTTGTCCAAAAGTTAATAAGTGGAATTCATGCTCTGCATTGCTTCAGGATTCCTATAACCGATGGGCAACTCAATATGGGCACTTGGCAGGTAAGGGAAACATATATCTCAAGAGTCCTAGAATTTCCAGACAATGAATAAAAAGTTGTGAAGGTTTAGGGATAGTATATAGGAGGTTTATAGTGACTATGTTACATTTGAATTCAACCTCTGTTTTTAAGGCCGTGCAGCACTTGTATCTGATATTTAAGCTTAATTTATGTGAGAATATCAGGAGTAGCTAAAATCTGGCATGTAGAACATACTTCTTGTATTGAGATTGCGAAATCTTACTTGGACTTATTTTTTCAGGGTATATGGCTCTGCGAACATCGTGATAATGCTACCCCTCGCAAAATTGTGATCACTATGAATGGGGTCTAAATGGAGGATTACTAAAAGCTGGAAAAAGGAGCGAATGTTTGACAGTTGGAAGCACCAGCACGGAAAATCATAACTCTTGCTTCAAACGTGCCATGTACCGAATTGTGAATCTTATATATGAACGGACACTGGAAAATTTAATAAAGCTTAAAATAACTGTTTCATGTGTGATATTTGGCTTACTTGATCATCTTTAGACTTTAGAAGTTTAGGGCTGACGTGCATCATGCAGTCATGCTCTCCAGATCCTATTATATTTATTGGCATTTCTTAGAAATATGTATCCTCATTTATGAGTTTACAATTGATATGAATATAATAGACATATTACAGCAGAGTGTGAGTTAACTGTGGAAAGAAAATGGTAAACAGTACGATGTGAATTTGGCGCCAAAATGAGAGATCATAAATTGGGCAGTTACACAACAGTGGCCAACCTTCAATATGTGGGGGTGGTTCATCTCAGCTGTTACTTGTTTGGAAGATGTTGGTCTGGTTCTATTTTTAATGCTTGCTTGGTTCCTTCAACAAGAAGTAGATCATGAAGGCCGCTGTTACTGCAGCAGGTGTGCAGTTAAAACAAGGGGTTTTTGCAACAAAAAAAAAACTCGCAAATCAGGGAGTTTGTTAAAAACCCACCAGCATCTTGAATTTCGTCGGTCACACTTCCGCAAGTTTTACATGGTTTCAAAATTTCAAATTCTCACCCAGACAGTTGACCAACTGACTTCTGGCGTGACGCTTGCGCGATGTTCCACCGTGGACCTCTTTATAACATTAGGCTTTCTTTTTCCTTCGATTAATGAGTGAATTTCTAGCCCCGAGAGCGATAAGATAATAGATAAGTAGCCATTAAAAGTTCCATTTCTAGTGCTAGTGGAATCAAAAGCCTAAAATCCGTCATTCACTCATTCATCGCATAGTTTGCATTTAATCATTTAGTTTATTTTCTGCAATTATTTATATTGTTGCAAGTAGTCACCCCTACGCTAAGACGGATTCTATAACCTTGGAATACTCCGAGGGAAAGTGGTGCATTGATCCGTTTCTGGTTAAGCTCCTTTGGATTCTATAACCTTGGAATACTCCGAGGGAAAGTGCTGCATTGATCCCGTATGCTTGCGGCTTTGCGGGTTATCAAGCATTTTCTGGAGCCGTTGCTGAGAGCTACGGTATTTGTGCTAGAATTTTTGTGTAGGTTAGTTTATTAATTTTCAGTATTTATTTTCCAGCATTTATTTACAGTTTTTAATATTTAGAAACCCCCATTACTGATGTAAAAACCCCATGCCCCACGTTTGATGTTTCATCCGCCCGTGTCTAAATTAAGCCTGTTAAAAGGTGGCTATCGTTTAGGAGACCCCTAATTTTGGAAGGTTTTTTCCTTGTCTGGAAACCTCCTCTTTTGTCTCCTCTCCACAATTTGATATAGAGATTTGGAGGCCTTGGCTTGGTGGGGCCGGAGAACACCTTCTCTCGATTTGAGTTCTTGTAGTTTCATGTGAGGTACATATCTTTCCTCAAACATGTTCCTTTACATTTAACTTCAGCTTAAATTTGAAGTGATTGGTCTGAATTTTTCAATGTTGGTGAGAGGTTATCTTTCCCCTTAATTTTGCTACTACGATCCTTCAGTGATTTGTTTGTTCCTTTGTTATAGTAAACTTTTCCCTCCAATATTTCTTTAATTATTCTCTGCTGCTCGTTTTCATATTTTTTTGCGTAATTTCCATCACCCTTTTGTATGCTTATTTTTCTTCTTCTTTAGTTATTGTCTGAATTCTTGAAGTATCAGAGATTTATCTATGTTGTTTTTGTTGTTAAACATGATTCTTACATGTGTTTGCATGTGATGCAGGGTGCTCCTCCAGAGCAAATGGGAGCCAGATATCCTCACATGCTTTTGATCCTCTTACTTCTTCATGGAGCCAATGCTGCTTCGGATGCTCCAGTACAGAAATGGCAGACTCTGGGCGGTAAACATCTTTGTTTTTCGTTCTATTGTTGAATTTTCAATTGGAAAGGTTGTTCTTTCACTCGATCAATCATTTTAATTTGCCACTGCACTGTCATGCTGCTAATCTTTGTATTGTTGTGCTACAGGTCGCCCTCCTGTAGTCATTGCTCGTGGAGGATTCTCTGGCTTATTTCCTGACTCAAGCCAGTTCTCATACCAGTTTGCGTTGTCAAGTAGCTTGCCTGATGTCGTTCTGTACTGCGATCTGCAATTGTCCAGTGATGGTATGGGATTCTGCAAAACTGGCTTGACACTTGAGAACTCGACGCTAATTGCTGAAGCCTTCCCTAAGAGGGACAAGACATACAAGGTGAATGGAGAAGATGTCCATGGATGGTTTTCTCTGGATTTCACCTCAGAGGAGCTGTATCAGAATGTCACATGTAAGCACAAAAAAAAAGAAAGCTGAGTATTTTGAAACTAGAAAGTGAAAAATTACGTACTTTATTTGTGCTCCATGATGAAGTTAGCAATTGCAAAGTATCAAAAGCGATAAACATTCATAATTTTCTTCCATACTTGGAATAGATAAGGTTGGATTGTTGGAATTCAGCCTTGGAGGTGGTTTGCCATTTAAATTCTGAAACTTTTGTTGTTGCAAAGTACTGACTTGCCATGTACTTTGATCATCCTCAGTGATCCAGAACATCTTTTCTCGCCCAAGCACATTCGACGGCTCCTTAGGAATGTACATGCTTGATGATGTTGTCGGACTCCGGCCCCCTCAGCTTTGGGTTAATGTAGAGGTAAATGTGATTTCACTAACGTTTACAAATTCACCGAGGCTTTATCTTATTGCACTATGTTGTCTATCTAATACAAGGTCGTATTTTCTTTTTGCAGTACGATTTATTTTTCCAGGAGCACAAATTAAGTAGCGAAGATTACATATTAGCACTACCAAAACAATTTAGTGTCACTTACATCTCCTCACCAGAAATTGCATTCTTGAAAAGCCTTGGTGGAAAGCTCAAGAAAAGCAAGACTAAGCTAATTTTCCGGTTTCTCAGTGAAGAAGTTGCCGAGCCTTCCACCAAGAAAACATATGGAGAAATTATGAAAGACCTGAAATCCATCAAGGCTTTTGCATCAGGGATTCTTGTCCCCAAGTATTACATTTGGCCACTGAACAAGGATCAGTACTTGGAGCCACCTACTAGTTTGGTCAAAGATGCACATGCCCTAGGGCTGGAAGTGTATGCATCTGGATTTGCGAATGATGTCTCTTTAAGTTACAACTACAGCTATGATCCCAGCGCCGAATACTTGCAGTTCATAGACAATTCAGATTTCTCTGTTGACGGTGTGATAACGGACTTCCCGCCCACTGCATCAGGAGCTGTTGGTAAGAACTAAGAACTATTCCATGTTGGGAGAAGCTAAAAAGTTAAATGTTGCTTTACGCATGGTAGGGACATACGGGTTGTGTATTGGCCGAGTGATTTACCATCTTTTATTCCTTAATAACACCTTGAGGATCTTTGCAGCGTGCTTGGCACATACTAAGGGCAATGCTCTTCCTCCTCCTGGAAGTAAGCTGTCAATTGTTTACTGCACACTGTCACTTTGTTAACTCATCAGTCATCACCATCCTACAACGAACTAATTTCTCTACTCAATCAGATGGAGGCAGGCCACTGATCATAGCCCACAATGGTGCAAGTGGTGTCTTCCCAGGCAGCACGGACCTTGCCTACCAAAAAGCGGTGAAAGATGGTGCTGACATAATCGATTGCTCGGTTCAGATGTCGAAAGACGGGGTGTCTTTCTGCCTCGGCTCTGCAGACCTCTCCAGCAGCACGACGGCGGCCACCACTTTCATGGCCAAAGTTGCTACTGTCAATGAAATTCAGAATAAATCTGGAATTTTCTCATTTGATCTCTCATGGAGCGAGATCCAAACCTTAAAACGTAAGGAACACCTCAATTGCTTCTTCACATATTCTTTATTATATATATATATGCGCACTAACATCTTGTTTTTGTCCATCTGATCAGCCGACCTTGTCGGTCCGTACACTCAGGCAGGCCTGAAAAGAAACCCTGCAGCGAAGAATGCCGGCAAACTCGTCACTTTGGCCGAATTCCTTGACTTCGCAAAGACCAGCAATGTCTCCGGTATACTGATTGAGATAGAGGTGACATCCTTTTCACCTGAAGTTACCATTTGCTCCTGCTGTCTCTGTCAGTCTGTTGAACCGAACATTCCTGTGCTGAGTGCAGTATGCTCCGTACCTTGCAACCAGAGGCCTCGGCGTGGTGGATGCAGTCTCCAGTGCACTGGTCAATGCCAGCTACGACAAGGAGACCAAGCAGCAGGTGCTCATCCAGTCAGACGACACCTCGGTGCTTTCAGCGTTCAAGAAGTTCCCGACGTTCAAGCGGGTCCTCGTCATCGACTCCGCAATCAGCGATGCTTCCAAGCCTTCACTGGATGAGATCAAGGAGTTTGCAAATGCAGTGACTGTCATGCGCGGCTCGATCGCTCAGATCAATGGCTTCTTCCTGACACGGTTCACCGACGTGGTCGATAGGCTGCACGCTGCAAACCTCACCGTGTACGTCGGCGTGCTCAAGAACGAGTTCATGAACCTTGGGTTCGACTATTGGGCTGACCCGACGATCGAGATTGCTACATACACTTCGTCAGTGATGGCCGATGGGCTTATGACCGAGTTCCCTGCCACTGCAACTGCATACTTCAGTAAGTATCTGCTTGACACTATGAACATCGAACAGTTTCAAATTGCAGCTACACCAAAGAGTTTGTCAGCACAAGAACTCCAAAAATGTTTGCTAAAACTTGTTTGCAACATAGCTTCTACAGGTGTCAGGCTGACAGTTTTGATCTCTTCTCTGAGTGAATTGCAGAGAGCCCATGCAGTGATCTGAACCTGAACCTGAGCTACTCTATCCTGCCTGCAAATCCCGGTGCTTTGGTCAACCTGGCTGTCCCTGGTGCTCTGCCTCCAGCGCTCCCGCCGGCACCGGTGCTTGAGCCCGCCGATGTCCTGGATCCGCCGCTGCCACCTGTCGCTGTGAGAAGCCCTCCAGAGGCGGCACCGACGAAAGCTGCTGACAACAGCACCTCGGCAGCCAGCTCCAATGCCAGCAGTTGCCTTCTGGTGGCTGGCATTGCTGCCCTCTTGTCCCTGAGTTTCCATTGATCATTTCTTGGTGACTGGCATTGTAGTACCACATATTTTTTCTTTATGTTGTCCTCCTCTTGACATCCTATTGTACTGTAACATAATACTCTTTAAATAGATACATTCTCATGAATCTGCACATAAATACAGATCAGAAAATTTTACCCTGCTGCCTTTCATGTTTGGATGCTAAACTGTTCAACTCTCAGGAAACCGTATGGATTCAACTCCACATGTACTTTAAAATTAATCTTTGAAACAGTATAATTTACCATCTGAGATTTTGAAGTAAGAAAATGAGAATCAGCAAGCAAAGGGATAAAAAAACTGAATTAAATAATCAATTAAAATTATCAATGTCTCTAATGAGAAAAGAAATAATAATAAAAAAGCTTCAGAAACTTCTGTAAGAGAAGAGAGTTCAACTTCTGTTGCTTGCTGGGTAGTGGTACCATGGCATATTCCATTTCCAGCCTATCATCTCCTCTCTTGCCCCTGGAGTCGGGGGCAGACCCAGGATTAGATCGGGGGAGACATGAATTTGGTATTATTCTGTGTGATATTACGGATTTATCTTCATGAAAAAAGAGTAGATTGTTTTAATTTTGATGGATCCATGATTGATAGTACAAAACATGTTTTGCCGTTGATTCCTCTTTCAGAAAGCCTATAGTAGTAAAGCATTATCTTTCACACAATGGATCACGACATCTACTAATACAACACCATGATATTGGCTTTTCTAATTTGCTACATCCTTTCATACAAGCTTCTACAAAAAAAAAATGTATATCACAACATAATTAGAGCTCAAACTATACTAAAGAATAGAACATTGGAATACAAATCGTGATCATGAAGTATAACACTTTGAGGCCTTGCTTGGAGCCTAGATAAAATGTTTTTAATTGGTCATGAATTAAGCTTTTCAGCTCCGTAAAACACATACTGATCATACCTGTGGAGATCATGTAGATGATCCTAATATTAGTGTTGAACTATTGGCAATGGTGTCAAGGTGTTTGGGAGTTCAAACTCTCGATTTTCGCAAAGTTCCTGTTGGTTGTAAGGCAAGAGGCGGTTTGACCAGCATGTGGCTAGCGGTCTGACCAGTCAGGGCTCGGCGGTCAAACCGGCCAAGTTGAAAAAAATAGAATTTCAGGAATCGCCAAAAATCACTTGTGTAGGGACGTGAGGTGATGTGTTTGCACTAGGTTTCATATAAAATGGAGTTTCGAGGCGAAACTAGATAGAGTTTAAAATTTCCAGAGAAGGTGTAGTCTAGGATTTGGGAAAATTCCCAGAGCGATCTGATCAGCCGTTTGCCGACGGTCTGACCGTCCAGAAGGGGTTCAAGCATCGGGAAGGCGATGAACTTTGTCAAGTTAGTCCTAGAAGTTTGGGATTGGTGCTAATGTTTGCATTATACTCTTAGGGTGAGATGGTTGGACTCAAGCGAGGTGAAAGATGGACAAGAACCATGGTGTAGGATCAATGATAACCGACTAGAGGGGGGTGGTGAATAGGAGGATCTAAACATTCTTACTTTCTAAAACTAATTTCTACAATTTTAGAGCTAAGCAAGATTTATATTGCAATTCAAGGCCTACTCAATTATAGTAAAGCTAACGCACCACAAGACAAGACTTCTACGAATATATCTCTAGCACAACTAAATATGACAATATCAATAATATCAATTTGCTAGAAATATAAATGCGGAAAGTACAGGCAAGAAGTACCCAGAAGATGACTCGCCATCCTTTGTTGTGGTATCGAAGATTTGCTGATCTTCACTAGTCTACGTTGAGAAAATTCCAAACGACTTGGATCTGCTTCACGAATTAAGCCTTGCTCCTCGATTCCACTAGTGGTTGTTCTTCCCCCACTCTGGAGATGGTGAACACCAAGCCACTCACAATTTAGCGCAAAGCCTCTTCATAATCTTCTTGAAGAGATCACCGCGCGAACTCCCGTCAAGCCGTCTAGGTGCTGTCAAACACCAAGAGTAATGAACCACGATCTTTGCTTGACGACAATCAAGTGCCAATGATCAATCTAGATATGAATGCACTTGAATGTTACTCAACAACCTCACAATGAGTGCAACAAGTGTATATGAGGTGTGAAGAGTATGCTCTAAGATCAAGAATGTTCAATGAGGTCTCAACTTTCTGTCCTTGAACTGGTGGAGGGGTATTTATACCCCCCACCAACCAATTTGGCCGTTAAAGGCAAGTTCCTGAAATTTTCAGCACGAGCGGTAGTACCGCCGTTCAACAGCCGATACTATCGCACTTCCACCGACTATACCGTTCAGGATACGCGGTCGTACCGCGATGCGGTAGTTCCATTTATCAACGTTCTGCAAGAACTTCAGAACTTCTGCACACCGGTAGTTCCATTTATCAACGACGGAACTACCGCACAGAGAATCATTTCAAATGGAAATCGGTCGGACCACCCAACACATGGCAGTCTGACCGATTTAGCACTGGTCCATAACACGTGACGCTTTTCCATGTTAACATCAAATTATAATGGAATACATGCTTAATTGAAATATAGTCCTTCATAATGATCGACGCGCATATATCTAGCTTCCTCACTGGGTTCTTCCTCCAGTCTGATGCCATCTCCGAAAGGAGGCAACTCGTCAAATTGATTGTACTCTTCCTCATCCACGACATTCTCAACTCCGACAATCCTTCTTTTTTCATGAAGAACTACGTGGCGGTTCTTATTTGCTGGGTCCGTTACATAAAAAACTTGAACAACTTGCTTAGCGAGTACGAATGGTTCGTCCTTGTATCCGACACGTTTGAGGTCCACAGTAGTGACGCCGTACTTGTCGACCTTCACGCCCTGCGGAAGTTTAACCCAATGACATCGAAACATGGGGATCTTGAAAAGTACATAGTCGAGCTCCCAAATCTCCTCTACGAACCCATAGTATGAGTTCAACCCGCGTACCCCCGCGGTATTGAACCCATCGTGAAATGCATCTATGCGGACACCGCTGTTCTGGACTGTGCTCTTCCTATCCCGAGCTGCTGTATAAAACGTGTACCCATTTATGTCGTATCCTTGCCATGTCACAATTGTAAATTTTGGTCATTTGGCCAACCATAGCAGCATTTCATCACTTGATGACCTCCAAATGAATCGCATCTTTAACCATTCGTTGAACCGACGGTTGTGCTCTCTCGTTATCCAAACCTCCGACCGGTCTGGATTCTGTTGGCGTACCATGTCTTTGTGCTCGTCGATGTACGGGGACACTTGGGTCATGTGTTGTAAGACCGTGAAATGGTCCTGCGCGTATGTATCTAGATCGGGAGTGATTGCGGAATAACATGGCGCGTAAAGTGAAGTTCTCTCGTTTGTACGCATCCCATACTTGTACCTCTTCGTTCCAAAGTGTCACAAGATCTTCCAGCAATGGTGCTAGGTACACATCAATATCGTTCCCAGGTTGCTTCGGCCCTTGGATAAGTAGTGACATCAAAATGTATTTCCGCTTCATACGACCAAGGAGGAAGGTTGTACATACATAGATTCACGGGCCAGGTGCTATGTCGGCTGCTCATGTTACCGAAAGGATTCATTCCGTCCGTACTCAACCCTAACCTTATGTTCCTCGGTTCCACACCGAACTCTTCGAAGCTCTGATCGAAGTTTCTCCACTTGGCAGAATCAGCAGGGTGTCTGAGCTTCCCATCTTTCTTACGCTCCTCCGAGTGCCAATGCATCAATCTTACCTCCTTTCGGTTCGCAAATAAGCGCTTCAAATGTGGGATCACAGGCAGATACCACAACATCTTAGCAGGAGGTCCTTGCTTCGCCTTAGCAGTATTCTTACGCTTGTATCGGGATGCTTTGCACACGGGACATACATGCATGTCTGCATACTCTTTACGGTAGAGGATACAATCGTTCGGACATGCATGTATTCTTTCTACTTCCATTCCCAATGGACAAATAACCTTCTTAGCTTGGTAGGTCGTGCTGGGCAACACGTTTCCCTCCGAAAGGATGTCAGCTAAGAGACCTAACAACGCCGTAAAACTCTTGTCGGACCAACCATTGCTTGCCTTCAATTTCAGCAGTTCAAGCACGGTTGACAACCTTGTATATTCCGACTTGCAGCCAGGGAACAAAGGTTTCCCCGAGTCCTCCATTAAGCCCTCGAATTTACAAAACTCTCTCTCACCGTAGTTCCCTTCTGCATCGCGTAGCATCTGATCCAGATTGTCATCATGTGACCTATCCTCATCAAAAGCACATTCCATACCCTGCACATCGTTGACTTCCTCGGCGATGTCGTCATTACTGACTTCCGGTATAATCTGCTCTTCACCGTGACTGCTCCAACATGTATATCCTTTTTTGAAACTCCTTCGTATTAAGTGAGCTTCGATCTGCGCCGGGTTGTTAAACATTTTCATATTACCGCAATCAATGCATGGACAGTACATAAATTTTATCCCCTTCTTCAACATATCACCTTTCGCGGCTCTTCTAAAAGCAAACACTCCATTAATATACTCTTCACTCACACGGTTCTCAATGTGCATCCAGTTTCGGTCCATCTACACGTATACGCACGTAACAAATTAATTAGTGTTAAATTATATTAATAAACCGCAAGTATCACAGACGGTTATTTATACGAACCGTCTGTGAAGTATCACAGACGGTTCGTATAAAGAACCGTCTGTGATACTTATTTATCACAGACGGTTAACGAAGAACCATCTGTGATAATTTTATCACAGACGGTTCCAAATGGGTGTCTAGTATAGCATGTTTTGTAGTAGTGTAATGCGTTACATAGCCTGCGCCCGATGTGTGGGGGAGTGCGGGCTGAATTTATTTACAGATACAAATATATAATTTTAGCCTAACTAATAACATATGCATCTAATATACATATTATATACAAGATATTTTGAAAAAAGGGTGTTCAGCTGAACACCCTTGACTCATGGAGGGTCCGCCCCTGCGCTAGACCTTGCTGGGGACGCGACTGATGAGCAGCGCGAGGCGCGAGGAGGGGAAGAGGTCGGGAAGGGTCATCTTGGGCATGAGTTTGATCCCTTCCTGCAGATACCGCAGGTACATGTCCCGTTGCTTGAATCGGCTGCCGATGATGGCTCGCACCGTGGAGTCCGTGACATATGCTGATATCCTCTCTGTAAGGTTCACCGGCGAGGAGGACGACGAGGCTTCTGCGATGGAGCAGAGGAGCTCTAGGGTGCAGATCTTGCGGAGTTGCCGCCAGTCATCTATTAGATTAATCTTGTTGTTTAGTATTTGTTACAAGTTAGATGTACTTGCATGTAGTTGCACATCCTATTGATTTAGAGCTTGCATGGCCGAGTCATGTGTTAGTGATTAGTGCATGTAGCTATGAGGACATGAGCATGTGCACGTTGCCAAGCGTCATACTAGCTCTAGGTGTGTTCGGGTTAGTTGATAAGGCATGTGTACATGAGTTGAGTTAATCCACCTTGAAAGTAGCTGCATGCATCCATCTAGTTGAGTGAGTTCTGGCCGAACGTGTGCATGTAGAGGCCACAAGAATAGGACTTGGAGCTTGTGGCATGAATTGCGGCAGTAGTGACCGCATGCAGCATTTTTAGGATTGTGCTGTTGCACGATGGGTGCATGTGTTTACCTAGTTGTATATTTAAGTCATTGTAATCAGTTGAGCAAGTGGAGCTGAAGAACAATAGAACGCCGCAAGTTTGTGTCTCTACATGAGTGATTTCCAATGTGGGTAAAACCAGTGAGTGCGTGTGTTCCGGAGAAAAAACGATGAGTAAGTTCTCTTCAGGAGTTGAGTCAACACTATCGCCGGAGGGCGCGAAGAGCTGAAGAACAACAGAACGCCGCAAGTTTGTGTCTCTGCATGAGTGATTTCCAACGTGGGTAAAACCAGTGAGTGCGTGTGTTCCGGAGAAAAAAAATGATGAGTGAGTTCTCTTCAGGAGCTGAGTCAACACTATCGCCGAGGCGCGAAGATGACACCCTCGGTGTCCTGGTAGGCCAGCTGCTGCATGGGGCTCAACAGCCTCGACGAAAAGGTGGCGTCGTGGGTAGAGCTGGGACTTGGGCCGTGCTTTTTTGGGCCAGCCCGAAGCCCGGTCGGCATGGCACGGTCTAAGCACGACACGGCACGGCACGACACGTCATGGGTCGGGCCGGCACGGCACGAATAGCGGGCCGGGCCGGGCCTGAGAATGCGGCCCGTTGGGTGGCACGGCACAACACGATCAGTTGGGCCGTGCTTGGCAAGACGCGCACAAAATAGGCCCAACCTTCCCGTTCTTGCTTAATCCCTCCCTCAGTCTGACCCAATCATTCCCCCACACCGGCCTAGCCCAACCAATCATTCCCTTCTGTCACCTGGCTTGACTCACGGGTGTTTTTGTCTTCCTAGACGGTGGAGACGGCGGTTGTCGTCTTCTCAGACGTCTATAGATACTTAGGGCTGGGCTTGGGCTGGCACGGCGGGCTTTGGGCCGTGCTTGGGCCTGACCAGAGACGAGACGGGCCGGCACGGCACGGCACGGTGGAGTGACCGGGCCGAGCTGGCACGGCACAAAGTGGCCCGAAGCACGACGGGCCCGGGCCGTGGCCCAGTGCCCACCTCTAGTCGTGGGTATTCGTGATCTCGCGCGCGACATCCGGGGATGAGACGATAACGGCGTCGATCTCGCCAAGACGGAGCATCATCACCGTGCCGTAGCGCCGTGCGAGGTTGCGCAGGGCGTGGTGCAGGAGAGCGGCCGTGAGGTGGTGCAAGTGGTCGATGACCGGCAGCGCCCACGGCCCCGGGGGAAGCCGTGCGGCACCAGGGCCACGAGGCGTCGAGCGTCTGGACTTGAAGAAGAGGAGCGGGATGGCAAGGAGAAGTACGAGAAGCAGGTAGAGCACTAGGTCGGCGGCCATTGTTGAAATTGTGATCCGAATTCTCTAATTTGGAAGAGTCCGAATCAGTTTCATATTAGCGGACAAGTGTCCTACTTGGACTCTACGTCCTCCCCCCTATATATACCTCTTGTATGCCGTATGAGAAGATGAGCCGCTTCATTGTAATCCCGAGCGATTTGTAAACCCTCCACATATAGTGATCATCGCCGGTTGGTGCCCGTGATTTTTTCCCGTAAGGGTTTTCCACGTAAAATTCGTGTCTCGCTTTTGCCCTATTTTTCTAACAAGTGGTATCAAAGCGCAGGAGACTTTAGGGCTTGAAGAGATACGAGAAAAAAAATATTATCAGATCGATTTCAGCCGCCGTCGCATCGCTCCTCGTGATTTCCTTAGATCTGCTGGAGCGTCCGCCAGCCTCGGTCCACGTGCAGACTCGAGGCGCTTCATCTCGTCGCTTAAGCCGCACGCAACAAAAAGACACAGGCATTGCCGTTTGCGTCGCCTCGGTCGGAAATTTGTTTGTGCAGCGGTCGCCGTGCATCATCTTTGTCGCCAACAGCCGAGCCATGCGTTGCACCATCACCGCATCAAAGACCGAGCAATCAAAGCCGCCAAGAATCGCCTCGGTCGCGTCGCCTTGAGCCGGACACGCGAGATAAAAAAAGGCAAGAAGCGAATGACGTACCACCTGAGTTCACGCAGAGAGAAAAAAAACTATCAGCTGTCATCAATAGGTTCTAAGTTCACATATATACATTATATATATCATACACATCAACCTTTACTTTGTGCTTTCACGTCAAGGTCCAAAAGAGCACAGGTCAGGAAGATTCTGTTCTTTTAATATTCCATAAATATTTTGCTTGTCCTGTTGATTAGTGCTCAGCCGATTGGTATTGTTTTTTGGGAGATTTTTTTTGCTTCGGTTACCACATAAAAATAAAAGTGCACAAGGAGTTTTTTTTGAAGATTTTTGATTCGCATACATAAAAGGCGTATCAAATCAGTCGTGATTTTTGCTAGATTTACACATATCAGTACTAGCAAATTTCAGGTTATTCCTCATGGCGATTTTGAAGTATGATCTTCCACTCGAGTCGAGACACAAGATTTTCGATGTGGCAAGTAAAGATGAGAGCTGTGTTGGCACAGATGGATTTGGATGATGCATTGGAATGTTTTGATAAACAACCTATCGAATGGACCGCAGATGAGAAGCGCAAAGACCGTAAGGCTTTATCTCAAATTCACCTACATTTATCAAATGATATTTTGCAGGATGTTTTAAAGCAGAAGACATCTGCTGCATTATGGCTGAAGAGGATCTCACCAGTAAGATGCATCTCAAACAGAAATTGTACTCTCATAAATTACAAGAAGGAGGATATGTGCTTGATCATCTTTCGGTGTTTAAGGAGATCGTTATCGACCTAGAGTCGATGGAGGTAAAATATGATGATGAGGATTTGAGTCTTATTCTTTTGTGTTCACTGCCTAGTTCTTTTTCAAATTTCAGAGATACCATATTATATAGTAGAGATACACTCACGCTTAATGAAGTTTATGAAGCATTGCATGCTAAGGAAAAGATGAAACATATGGTACCTTCTGAAAATTCAAGCTCGCAAGGAGCAGGCTTGTTTATTCGTGGCAAGCAAAAGGAGAAGAACTCAAACAATAGATCTCGAGGTAAAAGTCCAAACGGCTATAAGAGTCGGTCAAAATCGAGAGGTAAATACAAGTCGTGCAAATATTGCAAGAAAAGTGGGCACGATATCTCTGAATGCTGGAAGCTGCAAAATAAAGAAAAGAGAGCTGGCTACTATAAGCCAAAAGGTAAACCAGATGATGAAGGTAAAGCCTCTCTTGTTGCTGATGATAGTCCTAATGGAGAAATTCTTGTTGCCTTTGCTGGATGTGCTAAGACCAATGATGAATGGATTCTTGATTCTGCCTACACTTTTCATATGTGTCCTAATAGGGATTGGTTTGCCACCTATGAATCTATTGAAGGTGGTTCTGTGCTGATGGGTGATAACTCATCTTGTAAGGTTGCAGGAATTGGTTCAGTTCAGATCAAGATGTTTGATGGTATTGTCAGAACTTTGACAGATGTGAGGCACATTCCAGATTTGAAAAGGAGCCTCATCTCTTTGAGTACTCTTGATACTAAAGGGTACAAGTATTCAGGTGAAGGTGGAGTTTTAAAGGTATTAAAAGGCTCTCTTGTTGTGATGAAAGTTGATATTAAATCTGCCAATCTGTACCATTTGCAAGGTACTACAATATCAAGTAATATTGCTGTAATTTCAAGTTCATTATCTGATTCTGATGCTACTAATCTTTGGCATATGCGCCTTGGACATATGAGTGAGCTTGGTTTGGCAGAATTGAGCAAGAGATGACTTCTTGATGGACATAACATCAGCAAGTTGAAATTTTGTGAGCATTGTGTGTTTGGCAAACACAAGAGGGTGAGATTTAATACTTCAGTTCATACTACTGAAGGTATTTTGGATTATGAGCATTTTGATTTATGGGGACCATCTCGCAAGACATCGCTAGGCGGTGCTAATTATATGTTGACAATTATTGATGATTACTCTAGAAGAGTGTGGCCTTATTTCTTGAAGCATAAATCACAAGCATTTTCAGCATTTAAAGAGTGGAAGACTATGGTCGAAAGACAAACTGAAAAGAAGGTAAAGAAACTTCGCACTGATAATGGTATGGAATTCTGTTATGATGAATTTGAATCATATTGCAAGACTGAAGGCATTGTTAGGCATTACACCGTTCCTGGTACTCCTCAACAAAATGGTGTAGCTGAACGTATGAACAGGACCATTATTTCCAAAGCCCGTTGCATGTTGTCTAATGCAGGTTTGCATAGGCGTTTTTGGGCTGAAGCCGCTTCCACTGCTTGCTATCTTATTAATCGGTCTCCCAATATTGCAATTGAAAAAAAGACTCCAATTGAGGTATGGTCCGTTCACCAAAGAAATTATTCGAATTGAAAGTATTTGGTTGTACTGCTCATGCTCATGTTGATAATGGAAAATTAGAGCCTAGAGCTGTTAAGTGCATCTTTCTTGGTTATAAATCTGGTGTCAAAGGATACAAGTTGTGGAATCCTGTAACACGTAAGGTTGTGATTAGCAGAAACGTTGTCTTTAATGAATCTACTATGCTTCATGATAAACTGCCTACTAATGTTCCTGTTGAGAGTAAGCAGAATTCAAGTGTTCAGGTGGATCATCTTATTGGTTCAGATAACACATCAGATAAGGAAAATATTGTTGTTCATGATGCACCTATTGTTGAGAATCCTCCTATTTGTGAGCAGTCACCACAACGGTCCATTGCAGTTGACAGACCTAGGAGGGAGATTAATCCACCCAAGAGATTAATTGAAGAAGCTAATATTGTTGCTTATGCTTTGAGTATGGCAGAAGAAATTGAAGGTAATGCAGAACCTTCATCATACTCTGAGGCTATTGATTCCACTAATTGTAATAAGTGGATAACCGCTATGCATGATGAGATGGAGTCACTTGAAAAGAATGGCACTTGGGAACTAGTGAAATTGCCAAAGGAGAAGAAGCCTGTTCATTGCAAGTGGGTTTTCAAAAGAAAAGAAGGTATTTCTCCTACTGAACCAGCAAGGTATAAAGCAAGGTTGGTTGCTAAAGGCTATAGCCAGATTCCAGGTATTGACTTTAATGATGTATTTTCCCCAGTTGTGAAGCATAGTTCTATTCGCACTTTACTCAGTATTGTTGCTATGCATGATTATGAACTTGAGCAATTGGATGTTAAAACTGCATTCTTACATGGGGAGTTGGAAGAAGATATTTATATGGACCAACCTGAGGGTTTTGTTATTCCTGGAAAAGAACACCTTGTTTGTAGGTTAAAGAAATCTCTTTATGGCTTGAAGCAATCTCCTAGGCAATGGTACAAGAGATTTGACTCTTTTATGATCTCTCATAATTTTAAGCGATCTGATTATGATAGTTGTGTTTACTTAAAAACTGTCAATGGTTCAGCTATTTATTTGCTTCTCTATGTTGATGATATGTTGATTGCTGCAAAAGATAAGTCAGAAATAGCAAAACTGAAAGCACAATTGAGTAAGGAATTTGAGATGAAAGACTTAGGTGCAGCAAGAAAAATTCTTGGCATGGAGATTATTAGAGAGAGGAAATCTGGCAAGTTATACCTTAGTCAGCAAGGTTATATTGAGAAAGTTCTTCGTCGCTTTAATATGCATGATGCAAAACCAGTGAGTACTCCGTTAGCTTCACATTTCAGATTATCTTCAGCTTTATGTCCCGAGTCAGATTATGATATTGAGTACATGTCTAGAGTTCCATATTCAAAGTCGCTTGGTTCTCTTATGTATACCATGGTTTGTTCTCGTCTGATTTATCTCATGCATTGAGTGTTGTCGGTAGATACATGGCTAATCCCGAAAAGAGCATTGGAAAGCAGTTCAATGGATTTTCAGATATCTGCGTGGTACTTCTAATGCTCGTTTGCAGTTTGGAAATTCTAGAGATAAACTTGTTGGGTATGTTGACTCTGATTATGCTGGCGATTTGGACAAAAGGAGATCTCTCACAGGTCATGCTTTCACTATTGGTGGTTGTCTTTGTTATTTGGAAGGCAAGTTTGCAAGCTCATTGTTGCCTTATCTACCATGAAGCGAGTAATATATGGCTATTTCTGAAGCTTGTAAAGAAGCCATTTGGTTGAGAGGTTTGTACACTGAGCTTTGTAGAGAAAATTCTTGCACTACCATATTTTGTGATAGTCAGAGTGCTATATGTCTTACAAAGGATCAGATGTTCCATGAGAGAACAAAGCACATTGATGTGAGATATCACTTTATTCGAGGTGTCATTGCTCAAGGTGATGTCAAGGTGTGCAAGATAAGTACTCATGATAATCCAGCTGATATGATGACGAAGCCAGTTCCTATTTCTAAGTTTGAGCTTTGCTCAAGCTTAGTTGGTATTACAGTTTAGTCCTAGAGACTAATTGGTGCATGGTGATTCTTTATCTTATTGTGGAGATATTATGGTGATTGAAGATTCTTCATTATTGCTACAAGAGGAAATTCGTCTCAAGGTGGAGATTGTTGAAATTGTGATCCGAATTATCTAATTTGGAAGAGTCCGAATCAGTTTTCATATTAGCGGACAAGTGTCCTACTTGGACTCTACGTCCTCCCCCCTATATATACCTCTTGTATGCCGTATGAGAATATGAGCCGCTTCATTGTAATCCCGAGCGATTTGTAAACCCTCCACATATAGTGATCATCGCCGGTTGGCGCCCGTGGTTTTTTTCCGCAAGGGTTTTTCACGTAAAATTCGTGTCTCGCTTTTGCCCTATTTTTCTAACAGCCATGGCAGCTTGGGTCTTGCTCGAATTGATGGATTGATGGCGTTTTTTATGTGTTTATGATTACTTGTATTTTTCCTTCCTCCGAATCCAATGGTCATACTCTATAATTATTTGTATTGATCTTTTTTTTGAATATTTTACTATTTTCTTTTTTTAAATAATATTTGATAAAATAGCCGTAACTTATTTCCTTTTAGCCGTGACATGCTATTGGCATAACATTCGAATAGTTTTTTTGTTCTCATTAGCCCTGTTTTGGTGAGAAAATAGTAAATCTAGCCTCCTCGCCCAATTGGTAAAAATGGCACCGTAGATGACAACACGTGTCGACTGCAGTACTACCAGTCCCACCTGGAGCACCGCACGCCATGTGCCACGCACCGAAGCACCTAAGGCCCATGCCACGCACCCAGAGACCTACAGCCCACCTGTCTCACCGGGAGCACTGGACTCGACTGCTACACATTCCACGTGCCCAGTCCAGTCGCCAGTCTTGTCGCCGCATCACATCGCCCTCCTACCACGCGCCCAGTGCACTGCACCGCACTACCCGCGCCCGAAGCACTGCACTTGCCTTGTATGCCGCTGTAGGGACTTAAGGTTAACAACACCTACGCTGTTGTTACCGAGTGTAGTGTTCGCACAATTAATTATTTTGAAAAAGGAACAAAATATTAAACAGAGAATAATTAGGGAATTAAATTTTAAAGATGAGATTTCAACTCCCACAATAAGACTTCATAATATATGTGTGAATTACATGGCGCACATGGTTTGGTTATGTGCATTTGTTTATCCCATTACTCGTATGGTACAAATGACAACATGCACGAATCATCAACCCAATTTACACGTAAGATACTTATGCACATATTGGAATCGAAAACTAGTGGAACGGAAAGAAGTCAGTCGTGAGGGCATATGTCCTATGCATCTGGGTCCATCGGTGCCTTTCCCTTGTCTCCTATAGCCCTGTGGGTGCGGGCCTTCGTGACGGTAGCCTTGCACTCAGGTTCTAGGACCTCCGCGGGCGTATCCTAGTCCGAAGTAACCACCTGCTTAGCAGGAGCATCGGGGACCATGGTTGCATACCCTTGTCTAACGGGCGCTCGGCCTGGGCGCTCTCAGCGAGCTAACTTTTCGTCTTCCACCAACACCCTAGTTCTGCATGGACCATCGCTACCTTTGACTTGTCCTCCCTACTCTCGGCCGAGTGAGGTTTCAAATGGGTGAAGTTCTCGGGCGGCACCACGCAGTTCAACATGTACTTCTACTGAATTAATGCCATATCATACATATCCGGACCGTCGATCCATTGGAAGAAGTAGCAACGCTCTGACGGCTGCTATTATGCACAGATAAAGCTAGCGATATGTGAAATACAACGTGTAATGTGAAAAATCGATGTGTGTGTCCGGACCCTGCACATGTAGTACGCCTGGGCGGCGGTCTCCGGGTGTGTGGACTAAATGATATGTGTCGGGTTACCGTTGTCGCACTGTGGGGCGTGGAAACTATAGTGGTACATGTGCATCATGTGCATCCTTCATTGAGAAATTCGGGTAAGTTCTCGCCTATGTGTGTTTTTATATCTTAAATTCCTGGTAATTGGTAAGAAATTATGGATTATTATTGCTAACCCTCACCCGAAATCGAAGATTGTATTTTTAGAATTTTCTTTGCATAAATAATTGAAAAGCAGCGAAAAAAATAAGCAAATGATATAAATGGCCATGCACCAGAGCTACTGTGTCGCGGGCTATCTTTGAGCCGTCCAGCGCAAGCCCAGAGCCGGCCGACATATGGGCCCACCAGGGCACCGACCTTCATATGAAGAACTCTCTAGAAGCCTCTTGTCCAGTTTTTATGTGAAAGATTGCCAACTTGGGTGCCAAGATACCGGACTCTCTAATTTTTAGAAACTGACGCAGACTCTTAACTGCAAAACGGTAGGATTCGAACAAGTCCCGCATGTCATAAGCACATAGAAGCTCCCGGGGAGCCGACAAGACAACAACTCAGGTGTTTGAGTCCGTGCATAGGCCAGCTCAATCCCTGAGCCGTGCGGTGCACGGCATAAGCCACGCGATGCATAGGGGTTTCTCGGACGCCTATAAAAGAGGACCCCCTCCTTCGATTTTGGCATCCTTCTTCCGATGCCACACCATCAGGAGCTCGTAGAACCAGAGCGTCATGAGCGGGTTGTGGCACTGCACTAGGTCTCGCATGGCACGGTGCAGGAGCACACTGGTGAGGTGGTGCAGGTGGTCAATGACCGGCAGTGCCGACGGCCCAAGTGGGAGCTGCCGCTGGTCGGACCTCCCGCGGAACGCTATCAAGAGAGGAAAGGTATTGTTGAGTAGGGGTGACTCATATCCTAACATACTAGGACTTAGAGATGTGTTCTACAAGGATTCCTATCCTAATCCTATTATGATTAGGATCCCTAATTCCTTTTGGAGGAGAGCTAGGTAGCACTATATAAAAGCCATGACGAGTGGTCATGGAGAACACAAGTCACAAACCAACTTGTCTAAAATAAAAGGCGCACGAGAGGATTAGAGGCTAGGCTATTCTTTAGCACTAGATTCTTATATAGGGCAAGGATCCGATAGTCCTAAAAGGTTCGAGAGGGTGGTGAGAGAGCGATAATCCCCTATACTCTTTTGAGGTTGTGCTTAAGGAATTTGTGATCGGCTTCGCCAAATATTTCTCTCTCATCGTGGTTATTTTGTTACCATTATTTGGTTCTCTCTATGAGATTCATATACTTCGTTCTTGATACCGTGTATGCTCGTGTCATTTCTTACAAACTCTAATCCGATCTGGGCTGCTATGCATAAGAAGGGGTATCAAAGTATAACAAGTGGTGTCAAAGCCAAGACCAGATTAATCTAATTTGTTAGAAGGTCAGTAAAGCGTCAGGTGGAAGAAAATCTATATCGATGTCGACGATGTGGAATCAAGTGGATAAATTTGGCGGTGGAGGAAATTCCAGCGTGTAGCAATGTGTCATGAATGATATCCTTGTCCAGCAAGAGTTAATCGATGCTCTTGAAGGGGGCAAACCGAAAAAGACGCCCAGTGAAGACTAGAAGGTGATGGGTGAAAGTTGTCAGTACAATCCATCTATGTCTCTCTGTTGAGGTAAGTACTCGATGATTAAGGAGAATTCGCCGAAGAAATTATGGAGTAACTTAGAATAATTGTATATGGAAAAGTCACTAATTAATTGGTGGGTGCTAAAGCGGCGACTGTTCAAGTTGTGCATGGAGGAAGGCATATAGTTTGTTGACCATGTGAATGTCTTCAACAAGCTTATCACACAGCTTAATAGTGTGGATAAGAAAATTAAGGACAATGACAAGGTCTTCATATTGACATCATCTCCACAACCACCATGGGGGCAATTGGTGATAAATATTCTCATCGAGAAAAGTATTCTCAACTTTAATGAGGCAGTGACATATCTATTGGAGAAGGAGTCCTTAGAGAAACCATCAGATCCTTCATCCTCTGGTGATAAAGCATTGGCTGTCGTAGGTTTTGTAGGCAAAATCAAAAGTCATAGGAAGAAGAAGGGTAAGAGTAATGACATACGTGTATGCTATCTATGTAACAAGGAAGGTCATATAAGAAAGGATTGTCCAAGTTTGAAGCAAATGAGGGGTGCATGCTCAGTGGCGACAACTAAGGATGATTCATGCGTACCAGTCATCAGTCAATCAGGTACTTCTAATGGATGGATATTATATTCATGTTGTTGATTTCATGTATGTTCGGTGAGGGAGATGTTTGACGAAAGATCTCTACATATGGCGCATGGAGTTGTCCATTTAGTATATTGCAAGGAGTAAGTAATTACTAAGGTGTGAACGGTTACAATGGAGATGTATAATAGAGCACATCACAAATTTACGGGAGTTCAGTATGTTCCCGACTTAAAGAAGAATATAAAATCTGTGAGGTCGCTTGAACTCGAAGGTTGTGAGGTATCACTTCGAGATGGAATCATGCGAGTTACTTGCAAAGGACAGGTAATCATGAAAAGTATATGGAGCAATGGAGGATACCGATTGATGTGTAATCATCAGGGGAGAACAACCAATGGGATGTCTGATAAATATCCGACCAGAGAAGAAAATCGTGTCGTCAACGATAATTACTAAGATCCCATCTCTAGTTATATGCGGAACTACAAAGATGGCTGCAAAATATATCAGACACAAAGGTGATGGTGTGAGTTGTTGAAAGAAGACATTGTGGGACCAACCACGAGGTACCGTTGAGTAGGTGGATCTCAGAGGCGGGTACGAACCTTTGCATGGAGGGTTGTAGGGATAGGAGGTGTGCTTAACCAAACTACACAACAAAAAAGCTCTTAGCTAGAGGGTCTGGGTAGGTTAGCCTAGAAATTGACACGTACATTATAGTGATGTGTATGAGCCCCTATGGTTGGGGAACTCCCAAAGGTGGGAAAAAAAAAAAAAATTGAAAAAAAACTAACAAAGATGACTTGGGGCGAATTTTTGAAGGAGCACGGTGACTTCAACGGATAGAGTCAAGGTGAAAATTATTGAGTATGGGTGACTCATATCGTAACCTACTAGAACTTGGAGATGTACTATACAAGGATTCCTATCCTATCAAGATTAGGAATAGGATTAGGATTACTACTTCATTTTGAAGAGTTTTTGTCTCATTTGACCTCTTTTTGAAGTGGAATAGCAAATCTAACCCTCCCGCGAACGAAATGGCACAAATAGCACACCCCATGCGCTTCAATGGAGAAAAGGGCACTCTGGCTGATTGTGCGCACTGCAACTATAGTACAAACACACTGTTTCACGGGTTGCCACGCGAAGGGGCTGTGTCAAGTCCCCTGCTTTGCACAGGGGGTGCGGTAGGTGCCCCACTATGGCGTTTTCGTGTGGTATGGGCGCCACTTCATTCGCGGGGAGCTAGATTTGCTATTTCGTTAAAAAAGAGGCCAAAACAGCCAAAGACACCATTTTAGAGTAGAACTAAGGGACATTATATAAAGCTATGAGGGGTCGTTATGGAGAACACAAGCCACAAACCAACTCATCCAAAGCAAGGGACGCATGAGAGGATTAGAGGCTAGGTTATTCTTTAGCCCTAGATTCTTGTGTAGGGCAAGGATATGACAGTTCCAAAAGGTTCGAGAGGGTTGTGAGAGAGCAACAATCATGTGTACTATTTTGAGGTTGTGTTTAAGGAATTTGTGGCCGGCTTCGCTAAATTTTCTCTCTCGTCGTTGTTATTTGATTTTCTTTACAGGATTCATCTACTTCGTTCTTGATACCATGCATGCTGGTGCGATATCTTATAACTTTGATCCGATCTAGAGGCTACTGTGCATAAGAAGAGGTATAATGATAGGTATGATTAGGAGAAGCTGGAGCACCAAGTAGGGCAATAGTCAACAGGTCGGCGGCCATGTCCATCAGCTCCGATGGCTTGAGCTCAGCTGCTGTGGCGCGTGCTGGGAACACAGTATTGCAGGAGTCAAGAAGAGGAGAGGCTTGCAGTGTTGTTTGAATGATCAATCTGCTTCTATGGGTGTCTTTTATATAGATCAAGTGGTGATGATTGACTTGTATCCGTTTGCGTCGTACACTCGAATTTTCAGTTTTCACAGCAATTTCCTCCATGATGAGTTGACAAAATGACAAGTGGAGGTGGCGCTGTGCTCATTATGCATTGGTGCCTTTCTGTTGGACCCGGATTTCACAAATCTAAATCCTCTGTGAAAACATTGTGATATTCTCTAGATCAGTAGATAGCACTCACAGATAAATTGAATTATTTCATACACGATGAAAACTATACTATCCATTATATTACAAACCATCAGAGTCACATAGACCGCGTCGGGTCGAGTTTTACAATAAAGGCCAAACAGGCCAAATGATTACATTACAGAAGTAGCGGAAGCGACTGCGGAAGCAAAAGGGGAGTAGAGCACATCTCTCCACAGGAAAGTGACTGGGGAAACCCGTGTGCGTCAGATATTAACCAAAGACTTTGATAATATTGGATGCATGCAAGCACCAACGGAGTTAGCCAGACTGAGACGAGATCTAGACTAAAAGAACTACACTACTCTTCATCATCTCATGGGCCTCTAACTTCTGGATCCTCATAGTATGCATAGTCTTCATGAGTTCCTGCTTCTAAGGGTTTAGGGGAAAGAGCGAGGGTGAGTACAACTGCCGTACTCACGAGCCAACACACAGAATGCAATAATAATACATGTAAGGATTAACAAGGATGGCTCGGGTTCTTTTATTTACTCAAAGCAATATTTTCAACTATAGTTTTTAGAAATTCCTATGACTTAGCAGTTTGACCAAATCTTATTTTTAAAAGTTATATTGTGTAATATTTATAATGGTGAAGACTACCTCCACCTATGCTTATATTTTGAGTGGAGTCAGCTCCACATATTAATATCACTGGGTACGATGACCCAGGAAAAATCCAAATCACGGGCTAGGTGAGCCCAACATATTATTCATCTCACCCACAAAGTTTTATAAATAGAACTAACTCTTGTAAGTTCCCATGTTTGCCCTTGACCGTGGACATGGCTGTTCAAATATTTTATACTTTGTAGAGGTTGTACATCTTTACCCACAAGAGATAATCGTCTTGATATGTACACACGTTTTCTTACACATGTGAATCAAGGGGAGATTACCACAAGGCCTTTACAATGCCTCTCTCAGTATTTGTTACACCCGCTAAGGTTTCACCTGAGAAGGGTTACGCTCCCACACTTGCGTCAACCCTTACCCAGACCCCCTCTTGCCCCCTCTTTAACGACTTTCGTCTTGCACCTCGACCCATCGCCGTGAAGATTTACGGTGTCGCGAGTCATCTACCTAGTGCAACTCGTACTGATAGATACAAATTATTTAGCCAGATCGACACCATTATAGACTTATAGTTGTACTGTTTTACATTGGGAGGTCATCACAGGATTAAGTCCTTAGGGTTATCTGGGCGGTACATACCACACTCCACCAA
The DNA here is from genome assembly GCA_036346395.1 of Hsuehochloa calcarea. Lineage (NCBI taxonomy): Eukaryota > Viridiplantae > Streptophyta > Magnoliopsida > Poales > Poaceae > Hsuehochloa > Hsuehochloa calcarea. The sequence continues at coordinate 8,677,979 of CM070596.1, read as the reverse complement.
TCCAACATTCCATGGGCTACATTAGCATCCACCATCATACCATCGACCATACCAGCCGCCCAGAAGGGGTAATAGCAACATACGTTAAATCAACCATCTCAGTCATTTGCCCACAATGACTGCCCAAATCCAATTTCATGATTTTAAGAGATGATGATTAGGGTATTTAATACCTCGGTACTTAAGCAAGACTAGCATGTCGCTTAAGTACAACCTATAACTAGCAATTACCACATAGTTACTAGGGTGACATGGAATAATAGAATCAATTGCCAAAGGATGGTATAATAATTAATTAATCATCAAATGTGTATTTAACTACCTTAAGGCTTAACATACATTTGCTTAAAGAATTAAAGCATGTAATTTTGGTATTTAAAGGAATATAATTTGCGTAAAATGTAGGTTCAAAATGATCAAGGTATTGCCTTGCCTGGAGTGAAGGGGAGAGAGTCTTGAAAGTCTTGTGCTTGATCAAACTGGAGATCTCCCTCGTCTCCAAACTCTACTCGGACGAACGTACCAGAAAAGAATAAACTAGCAAAGAGAATAAATAAATACACAAAAATAGCAAATGAACTCCAATTCAACTAAGACCAGTGCCATTAGTAAGGTCTTGAATTTAGACAAATTTAGAAACAAAAATCACTAGAATCGGAGTTATAACGGAGGAGAACAGAGCTTTTGAAGTTTTAGCTTTGAGTACTATTGGTTCCGAGTGTTGTTCGTTTCGAGTACTGTGGGACTCGAGTACTATTCGTTTTGAGTACCGCTGGCCTCGAGTACTGTTCATTTTGAGTACCGTTGGCCTTAAGTACTATTCACTTCGAGTTGATGCGATCGGACGGAGGTTCGACTACAGGACGTAGTCGGAAGGAGCTTCGACTACACGATGTAGTCGGAAGGAGGTATCGACTACACGATATAGTTAGAAGGCGTTCGACTACACGACGTAGTCGGAAGGAATTTTGACTACATGTGGTCGTAAAGGGTATCGACTACATGTGGTCGTAAAGGGTATCAACTACATGTGGTCAGAAGGAATTTTGACTACACGACGCGGTCTAAAGGAGGTTCGACAATGCGGCGTGGTCTAAATTAGGTTCGACAATGCGGCGTGGTCGAAAGGAGTTTGACAACGCAGTGTGGTCGGAAGGAGTTTCGACAACGCAGTATGGTCTGAAGGAGTTTTGACAACGCGACTACCTGGTCGTAGACGTGGTCGTAGACGTAGTCATAGATGTGGTTGTAAAGGAGTTTCGATCGCTCGGCGTGGCAGGAAAGGCGGGGGGAACCGGGCACGAGGAAAGGGGGCTTACCAAGACCAAGAGGGAGGTCGAAGGAGGTTGGCGGGCGGCGGACGGCGAACAGCGGTGAGGGAGCTCGTGGTCGGAGACGAAGGAAGACGACGGTGAAAGGGTGGTCGGGACTAAAGGAGAAGATGAAAAACGGCAGCTCCTGCGACGGTGATGGTGGTCAAGGTGAAGCAACGATGCTTGGGGAAAAAGAACGGACACATGAGAGGATGGTCCAATGAACTCACCAGAAGCAACGATGAAACTTGGGGATGCTGGAGGCAAGCTGGCGTCGGTGACCGTGGTGGCGGTGAGATGGGTGACGTGGAGGGCTCACTGGAGAGGGAGAAGACGCTCGGGGCGGCTTGGGGTGTCTTCTGGGTGTCGGTGTTCCCGGTGCCTGCAATTGGACTGAGGCGGCGAGGAGCACAAATGCTGCCGAAGATGAGATTCGACCGGAGGGGAGGAACACAGCCAAATCTGGGCGCTCCTGTAGTGCAAAGCCTGAATTAGCAAGGGGAAAAACATTCCAGGGGTATTAGAATGCAAGTTGACGCACACAGACAAGGGAAAGTCCTACTGGAGAGATGAGCTCCACTGCGAGGGCGCGGTGGATGAATGGGAGAGCCCAGGCTTTTCTCTAGTGGCACTTCCCAAATGCGAGCGGGGAGAGGAGGGGAGGCAACGGGAGGCTCGGAGCTCCTTTTATAGCCGAGGAAGGGAGAAGGAGCTGTTGGGGGCTCAGAGTCGACATGGCGTCCCAAGGGGGCAGGTGAGAGTGTGGATATCGTGAGGATATGTGCACGATCTCAGGATGATGAGTCAATTGGCAATGGCGTTGTTGGTTTGCAAAATCTCGCTGGGTTTGCTCAAAAGGTCGGACCACCAAGTGCGGTCTCGGCCGGTTGTGTCGGCGGTCGGATCGCCGTGGAGGGGTCCGACCGGCCATGGTGGCCGGTCCGACCGCCATATTAAAAATTGGTTTTTGGAGCTGAGCCAAAAATAGGTTGTGTAGGCAAGTGAGGGGAGTCTCCTGGATGTGGTCCCATCATTTTTGGAGCTCCCAGTCAAAAGTTCTATTGAGTTGAAAATTCCAGAAGGTTTCGGATTTTCACGCTGGAAATTTGGCTAAATCCTTTCGGGTGGTCCGACCGTCGTTATGGGATCGGTCCGACCGGCCTGGAATCGGTCGGACCGGCCTTGTGGGGCGGTCAGACCGCCAATGACTTGGAGGTTAGCCAAGTTTGCATTGAGTTGATTTGAATGTGTTTTATGTATGGAGTTCAATGCTTTATTGTTGCATATTGCATTGCGGAGCTAACGTGGGTCAAGTTGTGAAGAACTTGTTCCCGGAAACGGTTTGTTTGTCTATTGCTGTGCAGGTGGCTTGCAGGTCTACGACGTCAACGGTGAGGTGGATCGGGACTACGCTTGGAGAGCTGAGGTCCAGAACGATCATGGATACCGGGTGAGGTCGTGTGACTCGAGCATGGTGCAGAATGGGCAAGACGGATCGAGCAGGTAGTTGATGCAATTTGGTTGGATCAAAGTTGTGCGGATATCGGTGCGAGTCTCTGGGAGGTTCCGATGGGATTCGGACAAGAGAGTCTTGGCGACGTGATGAGAACCGCTGATCAACCTACACGTGGTGAAGCAGGCGATTACTTCAATAGTTATGTGTGAAGGACCGAAATGGCAACAGAGGGGGGGTGAATGGTGCCTAAAAATTAATAACTCCCCTTTACTGTATTTAATCAAGCCTACAAAGATCTCTGGAGATCTAGAGAAAATAAATGAAGCAAGATCAAGAAACAAAAACAAGCCTCGAGGCCGTTCTTCCGAAATCGAAGCTCCGCCCCGGTCAGTGCGGAAGTTCCGAATTCCGTCGGAAGTTCTTTGGCGGTAGTTCCAGTTGTAAAATCTAAGTCTGATTATCCCGATCAAGAATGTAACGCTCGGGTTTTTGCCCAAAAATCCAAACTACTTTTGATTTGTTGATCTTCTCTGGTCAAGTTTCACAGGACATCATCCTAAACAACATCTTGACCGTATTGAGAAGAAGTTGCAAGCAAAGATTCAATAATCAAAGCAAAATCGTGTTTCTTGAAGAACACGAAAGAAAGACCAAAACCCCCGAATAGAGAGACTCTTAGATTCTTAGCTCATGAAACTTTGAGGATATATTAGCAATATCAAAACGACTCTAGCTCTCAAGTTTCATGCATTCTCATAAGATGAATCAAAAGATACACCGAAACATAGATATTCAACGTGTAAACAGTGAGAGGAAGAGTTGCAAAATCAAATAATCAAAACCTCAGATTTCATTGGATTGAAACAAGGATTACAGAGGTAAAGCAAAGAGGAATGATTACAATAGGTTTCAGTTCATACACTCCAACTCAAACTCTCTCCAAAAATCCAAAAACCTCTCCAAAAGCAAACCCTAATTTTTATCTCAAAAATTGCAAACCCTAAACCCAGGGTTCTTCCCTATTTATAGCACTTGGCTAATGGGTCTACAACCCATTAAGCCCACTAGACCCAAACAGAACCCCCTCCACTTGTGCCGCTTTGCGAAAAGACCCTTTCGCCCATTGCGCACCTTCTTGGAAGGTTCCGTCTTCCTTCTTGTGCACGACTCGCAACCGCTTCAAGATTCACGTCGTCTTCGATACATCCCGACCGTTCTGACCTCAACGCCTCCTGCGCCTAGTCCGGTCCACGTGTCTCGCCACGACTCCATCTCGATGCCCTGCAGTCATCACAAACAAAAACACATTACATAGCATTGCTCACAAACATAGCATCAACATTTGTATAAGACTCAAACTCATACAACCTCAATTACACAAAATATGCACGCACTGTTCATTTCTGTGAACAATCGGAAGTTCCGATTATCGGACGTTCCGCTTTCCCATAGCGGAAGTTCCGATTATTGGACGTTCCGCTTTCCCATAGCGGAAGTTCCGATTATCGGAGCGTCCGCACTCCCATGTTGGAGGATCCGATTCACAACACACCTGTCAGTATCAACGGAAGTTCCGCGCTCCCAGGGGCGGAAGTTCCGCACTTCAAATAAACAGAACTCAAAACCCCAGATGAATCAGAAGTTCGATCATCTAACTTCCGCTCCTTACACAATGTAGAATTCGATTATCGGAACTTTCGCGGCTACACGCCAGAGTTCCGATTAACCCGATTCAAGATGTAACCAAAGACAAACATGGGGATTCAAAACCCAACCCATCCAACAAGATGTCAATTACTCATTACTCACAAGGGAGGACCTCTCACATGGTCTCTCAATCTCCCCTTGATGAGTATATTGACAATCACCGAAAAAGCATAAGATGAGTTTGAGTTTCAAAGTCAACCAAGGTCTAATCAAGAGTAGTTAAGCTCAAGACCATGTTGACACAAGAGAAAGACTTGAGATGAGATGAAAGAGCAATTTTCGCACAAAACTCAAGGCTTTTCTCCAGAAGGCTTTTTCTCTCCAAAATTCTCCCCCTTTGGCAATAAAATCATCAAGATGTAGAAAAGGGAGGAAAAGGCTATATGATGTTCATTTTAGGCATTAGGAGCCATGTAGATTATCCAAAATGACTATTAGAGAATTACACCAAGCCATAACACAGAAGAATGCTATCAAGATCATGACAATTGATGTATAGAATAGCTAAGACAGAAAATCCATAATCTGATTAATGATCCAATTCTTTAGCAAGTCAATTAAACCAAGATTGCAGTCTAGCTAAAGATATCCAAGGATGATACAAGCCATGTCAAATAATCTAAGTTGAACCAAGAAAACTCATATCGAACAGTTTTAGAGAGCTACTAGTTGAAGAAAGACTCATTTTATCCAGAACTTGGTCTTTTTAATGATAAGCAATTTTAGCACATTTTTCTTTTTCTGAAGGCTTTTTATGGTTTTATCTCAGTAAAGCAAGCTCTGGACTAGGTGCCATCCACAACTGCCTCCTGAGCTTCAACCATTTTTCAAATTGTAACCATGTGCTAGATCCCAAGCCTTATGCGACCACTCCAAGCAACAGACTTAAGGAGGTGATCTTAGGTCATCCAAGGCTCCCCCTAAGTTCATGCCTAGTGCAATGGCAAGCAGTCTCATGAGAAAGATTTGGTGAGATCAGTTTTTTCGCACAAAAGAGATCATTTTTGCTTTTGAAGTTTTTAGACCAGCGATTTAAAGATAAGTCAAGTTTCTTAACAAACTGACATAGCTTACTCAAAAGTTCAAAGGAGATACAAGACTCAACTCAGCCTACTTGACATGGCGAAAATCATAAAAGGATAGCTTCAACCAGACTAGTCTCAAGAGCTATCATGACAAGATTTTAATTCAAGTTTAGCATTTTTAATCACCTTAGCATGACAAAGACTAAGCTACACATAAAAAGTCATGATAGATCTAGCAGTTTAGCATAAATCATGGCAAGATGTAAAACAGTGAAAACAGATCATAAGGGATAATAAACAAGGCTCCATTTGATTATAATGCAATGCATGATGAAATGCACGAAAATCCGATTCCTTGAGAATGAGATGCATCTTTTAATTACAGGTTGAGTTATGTAATAATTAAGAACTGGAATAACAGGATGAACTCCCCCTGAACCAAAAGAACAAAAACGAGAATCTGATAAGAGAAACAGAAAAGGCAGTCCTTTAGAGCATAGAAAAGATATAGAGAAAACTATCGCTCAGACAGGTTCTTATCTACCCCATATGATTCTAGGACTATCAGCTGAACAACTCATACACTAAGGAGCAAACACTGTCCCTGTCTACCCAAGGGTGGCCCGACCCCTGCTAGAACCTATAAGAAGTGAGTAAGCTCTACTTAGAGAAGGAAGAGACAGCTAATAAGCAGCATCCTAGAAGCACAAGATAAGAAATAGCAGTCAAAGCAATTTGGCAAGAGAACCACTCTAACCTATGCTGAAAGGACTTCGACCCAAAATATTAAAAGAAATGCAACCAGAAAGGAGTAATAGTATAAATATAATATAATATTATACAGTAGTAGCACATAACTCCCCCTCACAACAGTCCGTAAGGACAAACCACCCCAAGCTCTCCCCGTAGAGCTGAAAACCGAGAGCTGTCCAGAGGCTTAGTGAAGATATCAGCCAACTGGTGCTCACTTTCCACAAACTGGAGCACAATGTCACCCTTCTCTACATGGTCTCGAAGAAAGTGATATCTGATATCAATATGCTTGGTCCGTGAATGTTGCACTGGGTTCTTGGCAATGCAAATCGCAGACGTGTTATCACAAAAGAGTGGAACACAGTCGATAGATAACCCAAAATCCTGCAGGGTCGAGACCATCCAAAGCACTTGGCTACAAAGAATCGGTCGCAAAGAACGCACTCGGCCTCTGCGCATGGGATCGCGGCAACACCGGATTGCTTCCTTGACGACCAGGAGACAAGAGAAGTGCCAATGAATTGGCACGTGCCAGAAGTGCTCTTCCTATCTATCCTACAGCCAGCAAAATCTGCATCGGAGAAGGCTCTAAGAGATAGACAAGAAGAGGAAGAGTACCAGATACCATAGTCAATGGTAGCTCGAAGGTACCGAAAGATGCGCTTCACCGCCTGACGGTGAGATACGCGAGGAGAAGCCTGAAACCGAGCACAAAGACACACAGAGAAATGTATGTCTGGTCTCGAGGCTGTGAGGTACAAGAGAGAGCCAATCATGCTCCTGAACTCCTTTTGGTCAACAGGTTCGCCGTCTTCATCTGGATCCAGAGCTGCTGTAGATGCCATCGGAGTTGATACTGGCTTTCCATCATTCATGTCAAAGCGCTTCAGGAGGTCTCGAGTGTACTTGCTTTGATGAAGAAAAGTACCTTCCCGAGTCTGTTTGATTTGGAAGCCAAGGAAGAAGCTCAACTCGCCCATCATGCTCATTTCAAATTCCGAGCTCATAACTTCAGAAAACTGAGACACGAGAGTGTGTGAGGAGCCGCCAAAGATGATGTCGTCCACATAGATCCGACGAAAGCGTAAGATCAGTGCCAAGACGGCGGATGAACAAGGTCTTGTCTATTTTACCCATTTCAAAACCATGGCTCAGCAGATAGGACTTAAGCCTCTCATACCAAGCTCTGGGAGCCTGCTTGAGTCCATACAAGGCTTTGGAAAGCCTGTAGACATGGTTAGGGTATTTGGGATTCTCGAAACACGAGGTCGTCTCACATAGACTTCTTCCTCAATAAGGCCATTGAGGAAGGCACTCTTGACATCTATCTGTAAAGCTTGAAACCCTTAGAAGCCGCAAAGGCAAGCGAGATTCTAATGGCTTCAAGTCTAGCTCTGAGGGCAAAGGTCTCTTCAAATCTAGACCTCAACTTGAGAGTACCCCGAGCTACCAAACCTAGCCTTGTTTCAATAACTAACCCATCTTCACTTTGCTTGTTCTTGAACACCCATTTGGTCCCAATGATATTGTGACCTTGAGGGGCTCAACAAGGGACCGCACCTTGTTTCTTTCAAAGTTTTCCAACTCCTCATGCATGGCGCTTGTCCAAGACTCGTCGGATAGAGCATGACAAACGTCTGGGCTCAAATGAGGCGATTTAACGCAGAATGGAGATGAAGAGAGACAAACCGACTTTGGAACGTGTGACACGCTCAAAGAGGTCTCCAATGATCCGCTCTGAAGGATGGTCCTTTTGGATGTGTCTTGGAGGTCCAGGTGAGATGAAGAAGTGGCCTCTACCTCATTAGCGGATGAGATAGGAACAGAGCCACTAGCTTCGAAAAGCGAAGGTAAGGGTCGATCTCCTCGAGGTGCGGTGGAAGAAGGCACCTCAAGAGGAGGAAGATCTGGATCGGGTAGACAACCCTCATCTCCATCTTCCTCATCGTCCACAAAGATGGACTCAGTTGCTCTAGAGAACTCGAGATATCGTGCCTAGTCCCGACCGCCTCATCAAGGTCACCTCACGTGTTTCTACCATTTTGCTAGACTCGCAGCCTGCACTCTATAGGCACGAGAAGAAGTCGAGTAACCCGTAAAGATCCCATCACAAGATCGTGACTCGAACTTATCTAGGTTCCCGCACTTGAGAATAAAACACTTGCAACCAAACACACGAAAATGCGAGGCCTGGTTTTCGCCCATATCTCAACTCATAAGAAGTGCGATGCAAGAGTGCCCAAGAAAAACTCATTAGAAACATGACAAGCAAGAGCAATTGCCTCACCAAAACTTCCTAGGTGTAGAGTATTCATCAAGCATCGTCCCGCCATCTCGACCAAGGTACGGTTCTTCCTATCCACAACGCCATTCTGTTGGGGGACGATGGAGACGAGAACCGTGCTCTACACTGCCTCACCACAAAACTCTCAAAGTAGGAATTCTTGAACTCGGTGCCATTATCGGTGAATTGCTCGTAATGCACCGGGAGCTCAACGAAAGCCTACTAAAAGACCACGAAAAAGAGTAAACGCCTCATCCTTCGAGGCTAAGAAAACACCCAAGAGTACCTCGAGAAGTCATCGACCACAACAAGAATATACCACTTCCTCCCGCCGATCACGACTCGAGCCGACCAATCAGATCCATATGGAGCAGCTTGTCACAGTGCATCATCATTGTCCGTGGATCGAGAGTGAGAAGCGGCAACCATCTTGCCGTGCGGCATGGAGAGCAAACTAGATCCTTGACCATCTTGAGTTTTGGCAAACCACGAATGAGATCGTGGTCACGACTCGTGTCAAATGATCAAAACCTATATGACCTAGTCTCCTATGCCGTAAAGTCAAATCACGGATTGAAGCAATTAAACACCGGAGAGGATCACCGTAAGACTCGTAAAAATCAGCACGAAAGATCCTCCCATATCGAAATCCGCAAACTAGGCTACCCAAGAATCAAGAATTTTGCAATTGTTTTTCTTAAAGCTCACCTCAAACCGTCATCGGTAAGGTGAGAGACCAAAGCGATTATATTGCGGCTTACTTACTAAGGCAACATCTTTTAAAATAAAAGAATCATTAATGCTCACTGTACCTTTAGCGATGACACGCCCAAAAGAAGCATCTCCAAAAGTGATCGTCTCATCACCTTGAGCACGGGCTAGGGAAGAAAACCAACGAGAGTCTCCGGTCATATGACGAGAACACCCGGAGTCTACAATCCAAACATTTGCCTTCCCAGCCCGGCGACCCTGAGTCAAACAGAGAGTAAAGTCTCAGTACTGGGGTGAATCAGCAGTGATTTGGGCACCCAATACTGAGTAACACGTCGAACAGATGAAGTAGTCAAGCAAGACTGACCTCTATCTACCCTACGCTCTCGTCACTCAACAAGCGGAAGGTCTGCTGCGGACTGAAGTATGGTTGAATCCGATCGCTATGGAAGAGCGAGTCGAAATTCGCAACATCTTCGATCACGCCATGAGTAGCCATCTCGAAAGGAAAACCGAGATCTACCCTCAAAGCGACGGAAGTCACGATCAAAGGGAGCATGAGGACGAAAATCAGAAAACTCAGAAAAACCAAGTCCTCGATGCTGCCCTAAATCACCAGCTGTATCAAACCTAGGCCTCATGTTGGTCTTAGGTGCACTCATGGTCTGGGGCTGACCATGAATGCTCCTAAAAGACTCAACATGGTCTCTATGCGCGATCTTGGCGCGCCTGAAGCAATGATCAACCAAATGTCCATCCTTCTGACAGAAGGTGCAATGATACTTCGCCTTCAGAGAGGCCGAAGCTGCAGGTGGAATCACCTTACTGTCAGAGATCCTTTGAACAAAACCCGCTGATTTAAAATTGACTTTCTCAGTCCTGGGCTTAGTTTTGATCACACCTGGTGCTATGGTTCTGAGCACGACAGGTGGATGCTTCCTCATATCCTCATAAAAATTATATCCTAGACCTTGATTAAATTTACAAATCTTGAATTTGTCTAGAATGAGATTTAGCTTCTTCTTGCCTCCTACAAATTTCTCAAGAGTGTTCATAAGATAATGACACTCCTGAAAAAGAGAGGTGCAAGAAGAGCAGGGGGAAGAAGGAACAGCAGAAGATAAGAGAGTAGAGAAAGAAGAACCAACAGCATAGGAAAGATTGGCTTGTGCATGCACAGCCGACTTTTGGGGGACAGTCCTATTGCTAGCAGATTGGTTCACGTTGCTAGGCGTCTCTACCAAACCCTTAGACTTCTTCCCAGCACACACAATACAAGCAGAAGATTGTGTTTCTAGAAAGTCCTTAGTTAGCTTTATACATTTTTCATCCAAGGCAACCAAATCACATTTTAGTTTATTACATTGATTGCATGGTGAGCTAACAAGGTCCTTAGAAGCATCTTGAGCAGCTTTGTTATTGTGATCAATCATTTCTTGAACCGCTTAGATCTGATTCTAGTTCAGAGCAGTTAACTTAGGACAGTTTAAGCAAGAAACAATGGGCTCTAGTAACGCAGCTTGGAATTCAGCAATTTTGTGATCCGCCTGCTTTAGGTTCATCTTGAGATTATTACAATTTTCACAAGTCTCGGCAGATCAAGCAACATGGTATAGAGACCTCTAAACGAGTTGTCCTTAACCTCACATGAGGTGCAAGCAAGAACCTCAACGAGAGTAGATGAAGGAGGTGCTACCCTACTCATCTCTAGTTCAGCAAGAAGGCTAATGTTCTCCACTTTAATCATGTCAAGTTCAGAGGACACACTATCATGCAAGGTCCTTAATTTTTCCATGTCATCAAGCAAAGCACAGCAAGTGTCACAATCATCACGGGAGGGAGCAGATGTAAGTAAAGTAAGCTCCCGTGATAGTCTAGCTACTTCCTTCTCCAACACAGAACACTTAGCCCTAGACTTAGCATGAAATCTACCTAGCTTAAGAAAAGCATCATTAAGCTGGTCGTAAGTGGGACTAACCTCGTCGGAGTCGGAGTACAGCTCGCTGTCGCTCAGTTCGCCCCCGAGGGCCATGAAGCACATGCCGGAGAAGTTGCCGTCATCTTTGGGATCATGATCGTCCTTCCCATCATCGTCACTCCACCCTCCACCTCATTGGTGTCCGGTTAAATCGAGGCGGTGAGGACGCGATGGAACAGACTTCTTTGCCTTCCCAAAGTTGCGAACTTCTTCTTGCCTTGGTCAGGTGCTGAGGGCTTCGTGTTGCGGTTCTTGTCGATGTAGTCGTTCTTGCTCGGACCGCCATAGTCACCTTTGCCCTTCCCAAGCTTGGGACGGTTTGCTCGGATGTGGTTGGGGCCACCACACTCAAACAAATCACAGACCTCCTCTTTTCCATCCCTCCTCCTCTTGTAAGCATGGGAAAACTTCCGAGCTAGGAGGGCTAGTCGCTCATCCTCAAGTCGCTCTAAGCGATCATCGCTATGTCACAGAGAGCGACTAGGAGAACCCGCAGATCGACTCGTAAGAAGATCGGAGGTGGGATCGGTGACTAAAGCCATCGATCGTGACTTCGACCTTCGAGAGACAATGTCTATCTCGTGAGTCTTGAGATGCGAGTAAAGCGCATCAAGAGTCAGGGTCGAGAGGTCCGTGCTATCTTTGATGGTAGTCACTTTCATCTCCCAAACACGAAGATCAAGTGCAGAAAGCATCTGTCGAGCGTTATCCGAGTCGGGGTATGTAAGACCGACCGCTCGGAGGTTGCTCAAAATCTTGTGAAAACGCGAAAAGCACTCGCCAAGAGATTCACCGACAAGCATTTCAAATTTATCAGATTCTCGCTGAACGGTCTTGTCGAACCGTTTTAATCTGGTGGTGCCTCATGGTATGCATCGAGGGTCACCCAGATGTCGTAAGCAGAAATCAAATGAGAAATACGATCAAACTCACTTCTGCTCAAACCCTGAATGATAATGTTCCTTGCCTTAGCGTTTGCCTCAACATCGGGCATGTTTCCCACATTGATGTTTTCATCGGCAGGAACAGCAAATCTAACCTTCACCTTTCTCCAGATGGCATACCCCTGAGCCTGGATGTAAGTTTCCATTCGGCTCTTCCGAAGGGTAATCGCACCATCAAAGACCGGAGGCTTGGTGGAATACTTGTCCGCTGCCATGACTCAACCGACCGGTTAAGATCTATAAAGAAGAGCTAACCGGCTCTGATACCAATTGAAGGACCGAAATGGCAACAGAGGGGGGGTGAATGGTGCCTAAAAATTAATAACTCCCCTTTACTGTATTTAATCAAGCCTACAAAGATCTCTGGAGATCTAGAGAAAATAAATGAAGCAAGATCAAGAAACAAAAACAAGCCTCTGGCTGTTCTTCTGGAAATCGGAAGCTCCGGCCAGTCAGATGCGGAAGTTCCGAGAATCGGAAGTTCGAATTCCGTCGCGGAAGTTCATTGGCGGTAGTTCCGCAGTTGTAAAATCGAAGTCTGATTATCCTCGATCAAGAACGAACGCTCGGTTTTTGCCCAAAAATCCAAACTACTTTTGATTTGTTGATCTTCTCTGGTCAAGTTTCACAGGACATCATCCTAAACAACATCTTGACCGTATTGAGAAGAAGTTGCAAGCAAAGATTCAATAATCAAAGCAAAATCGTGTTTCTTGAAGAACACGAAAGAAAGACCAAAACCCCCGAATAGAGAGACTCTTAGATTCTTAGCTCATGAAACTTTGAGGATATATTAGCAATATCAAAACGACTCTAGCTCTCAAGTTTCATGCATTCTCATAAGATGAATCAAAAGATACACCGAAACATAGATATTCAACGTAAAGCAAGTGAGAGGAAGAGTTGCAAAATCAAATAATCAAAACCTCAGATTTCATTGGATTGAAACAAGGATTACAGAGGTAAAGCAAAGAGGAATGATTACAATAGGTTTCAGTTCATACACTCCAACTCAAACTCTCTCCAAAAATCCAAAAACCTCTCCAAAAGCAAACCCTAATTTTTATCTCAAAAATTGCAAACCCTAAACCCAGGGTTCTTCCCTATTTATAGCACTTGGCTAATGGGTCTACAACCCATTAAGCCCACTAGACCCAAACAGAACCCCCTCCACTTGTGCCGCTTTGCAAAAAGACCCTTTCGCCCCTTGCGCACCTTCTTGGAAGGTTCCGTCTTCCTTCTTGTGCACGACTCGCAACCGCTTCAAGATTCACGTCGTCTTCGACACATCCCGACCGATTCGACCTCAACGCCTCCGCGCTTAGTCCGTCCACGTGTCTCGCCACGACTCCATCTCGATGCCCTGCAGTCATCACAAACAAAAACACATTACATAGCATTGCTCACAAACATAGCATCAACATTTGTATAAGACTCAAACTCATACAACCTCAATTACACAAAATATGCACGCACTGTTCATTTCTGTGAACAATCGGAAGTTCCGATTATCGGACGTTCCGCTTTCCCATAGCGGAAGTTCCGATTATCGGAGCGTCCGCACTCCCATGTTGGAGGATCCGATTCACAACACACCTGTCAGTATCAACGGAAGTTCCACGCTCCCAGGGGCGGAAGTTCCGCACTTCAAATAAACAGAACTCAAAACCCCAGATGAATCAGAAGTTCCGATCATCGGAACTTCCGCTCCTTACACAGCGGTAGTTCCGATTATCGGAACTTTCGCAGCTTACACGCCGGTAGTTCCGATTAACCTGATTCAGCACAGAACCAGCACAAACATGGGGATTCAAAACCCAACCCATCCAACAAGATGTCAATTACTCATTACTCACAAGGGAGGACCTCTCACATGGTCTCTCAATGTGTGTGTGGGTCCCATGTGTAATTGGGTCCCAAAAGTGAAACCCTAGGTCTCTAGTATAAATATAAAGGGGGGAGATGGAAAACCCTCTTAAGCATTCATTTGGTCCCTTCTTCCTTTTTCTAGGGTTTGGAGGAGAGGAGAGGAGAACTAGGGTTTGGAGAGATTGAGAGTGTGCTCCTTGTGTGAGCTCTTGTCCTCCTTTGTGGAGAGGCTTTGTAAGCATCTAGTGTGATCAAACAATCTTGTGATGCTTAATTGAAAGATCAATTGTCCCCTTTGTGTTCTTCTCTCTTTTGGATGAATTTGTTGCTTCCTTGATTCAAAGGTTTATGCTTGGCCCCTTGGCCTATTTTATCTTGCTTTGATGTGTGGGAATACTCCTAGAGTCATCTAGATCATCAACCCCCCACAAGCAAGTCTTGAATCAAGATTTTCATATTTCTAGGGTTTGTGCACTTCTTTTGTAAAACCTTGAGAGATCGATTCTGTGGAGTGGATATGAAGGATCGTCGCTAGAAATAGGTCTCTAATATCATTAGGGAGGTGTGCTCGAAATTTGGTCAAGTTTCATTGGTTGAATCAAAAGTTGGATCAAATTTCGTTTTGGAGTTGGACTTGATTTTCAGTACTGGACTGAACCGGTCTGACCGGTTGTGCAACGGCGGTCCGACCGCCCGCTTTGATCGCTAGTATCGCTGGTCAAACCGATGTCCAACGGTCCGACCGCCAGTTAGTAGCCGGTCCGACCGCTGATTGACTGTCGGTCAGACCGCCCATGGTAGCCGGTCAGACCGCTAGTACCCAGTTCAGAACAGTGAGTTCTTTTCTCCTTTTGTGTCGTGTGGTTGAGGGTTTATCAAATCCAACACAAGGCTTCCAATGTGCGCTTACTGATCTTCTTAGCTTTCATAGCTAAAGGAGTAAAGTTCATGTTGTATTTGATTTAGGCGAGAAAGTTGAGAAAGCGCCTATTCACCCCCCTAGTCGCCTTTACGGTCCTACAGAGAGCAGCATGGGAGCTCTGCAGCTTGGCGACGACTTGCGCGGCCTGGGCGACGGGACGGAGCGAAGGTGTGGGCGTTATGGCGAGGACCAGGATGGCGAGGGCAGGTGAAGAGGGGACAGAGCGACATGACGCATCGGGCGGAGCTCTGGTGCTTGGCCATGGTACGCTGGCGACGCAACGGGGCGACGAGATGGAACACGGTGTGGACAGGTGATGGCAGGGTGCTGGCGATGGGCAGGACGCGACGGGGCGACGAGACTAGGCGAGGGCGAGTCAGCAGAGTCAAGGTGGGGGGAGGAGTAGGTGGAGGCAGAGAGCGCCGGGCAGGGACAAGGCGCATGAGGGCACGACCAGAGCGCACGGGAGGTGACGTGGTGGGGAGCGGTGGTGACAGGACCCAACGAGAGGAGGGCGTCGGAGTCAAGGGAGCAGGTGGAGACAGCAGAGCGCCGGGCGAGGTGGTGAACGGTCGCGGGCATGCGCATGGTGCGCACGGGGAGTGCTCGGGGGCTGAGCCGGGAGCGAAGAAGGGGTAGGGGAGGAGCTGGGCCGAGGGAGAAGGCCAAGATGGGGTGGGCTAAACCTAGGAGGAAAGACGGCCGCCCAAGGTGGAGAGAAAGTGGGCTGAGCACAAGGAGATGGGTTTGAGTTTGGGGTAGACATTTGATATTTTGAAAATACAACTTAAGTTGAAATAAGTTTTTAAAACTAACTGATAAATACAATTACTATTCTTAAACCGAAAAACATAATGTCACACTTTCGCTGACCACAATCAGGTGGTTATCAATTCGGAGCAATTAGGTACCGTTCTCATATACATGTTATTGTAGCTTTTATATTTGTTCCTAAATACACTCTCTTCCGTCGCAAAAGAGTAACACATTACAATACGTGCAGCCGAAACGTATTAATTTTGACCAAAGAAATTATTTAGAATCTATGATTTTGATATATAAAAGCGATTTGAGTGGATTTATCATAACAAATACTTTCATAATATTACAAAAACATCACTCTTTTGGGACCGAATGGAGTATCATTTTACAATTTTGAGATGATTTTTTACCTATTTTTTTCCCTTCACGTACCCATCTCATTCATTATTCTCAAGATCATTTACTACTATTAGTAGAGTAACACACCATCCAATAAAAATAAGTAAGCCAATGAAGATTTGAGTAATTTGGTATTGTTGCGTGGTGTGGCATGGGAACCGAATTTGTTTGTTCTTGAAGCATGCGTTGTAATAAGATATCGATGGGTTAGTTTGCACTTTGCACATTGTTTTTTTTTTTTGTAAAGGTACTCACCGCCCTCGAATATGCTGTGATTCTTTATGTTTTCTGTTGAAGAATGGATTTTTCTACTGGGGCTGGAAATATGATATTTCAGAAACATATGAGCGGTTTTCAGTTATAGCACAGGTAACATGGCACCCAAGCTGTATTGCCCCAGCTTGAACTCATGTGCATACAGTACAGCAGAAGCATATAAACCAGTACAAAATTACGTACAATTAGGGTTGAAACCGGGTTGGTTACGTATAATTAGGGATGAAACCGGGTTGGGTATGAACAGATATTGCTCATCCCATATCCTAGTCCGCGTTTTTTTTTGTCAGATTCAGCGCCATATACAAATATAAATTCGAAGTATTCAGGATACGAACACAGGGCGGATACATAACATATTCGGATCGAGAACAAATAAGATAGTCGGATAGTGCACTGTTGCGCACACATAGAAAGAAATATACATTGAACTATACCTCTATTGCTTCAACTTTTCAACACGAGTACATATATAAAGTCTCTCTCTCACACACACACACAAATAATCACATCGACGTAATGACATAGTATGCTTCAACATAAGTTCATATAGAAATTTGACAAAATCACACCAACATAAGTTTTAGTAACCTCAATTTTCAAATTTCAGCTTAAAATAATTATATTTATCCATTATTGAATTTTTGATCCATTTCCTTCAAATTCCTGAATTTATAGAAGCATTTCCTAGTTTCCCCGAGACTAAAAGCATTATTACATAATTAATAAAACCTTTTCAAAGTCTAAAAGTATTTTATTTTGTTTTCAAATATTCTAAAATACCTCTTTGATTTTTTTGAATTTTTTAGTGTATTTTGCTATCTTTCAAAGACTAAAAACATTTTTTAATAGAATTTTTGTTCTTCCTAAAACTATATGGATTAAGAAACACTATATGGATTAAGAAACTATCCGGCCGACGATAGTAATCACCCCGGATCCGAATTTAACTATTTGGATCCGACACCAGACCCAACCGGATAGTAAAATAGCTTTCCGAATTCGGTCCGACCTCCGGCTCTGGATGGGGCGGGAAATATCCATCCGGATTTCATCTCTACGTAGAATCATAGCAAAGCATACAACAACAAATCTAACTTTCAAAGAAAAATATTTCCAAAGGAGTAGAAGAAACTTGCTAAACACATAAAACATGCACTACTATCCAGCAGCGTTTTGACAATGGAATCGTGTTGCGCAGCACGCTAATTTAGCTCACAGATGCTACATGATCCGCACATTAGTAGAGCTCAAACACAGGCAGGGCGTACAGAGTATTGGGTTTCTTAAAGAACATGCTCATTATACATCTTCACAACCAAGGATAAGCTGTGTTGCAACTCAGATGCCAGATTCACTCCATTCAATTTCAGACACATCAAAAGATTAGTTCTTGACCATATCGGTCTTTCAGATGAGAGTCCAGACAAAAATTCAGAAAATGCCTCATTTTGCCAGTCAACTCAGAAAATTTCCTTTCGCTGAAAGGAGACGCAAAGCCTTGTTAGCATTCTTCAAAATTGCATTCGATCTTGGCACCTGGTTTTTCCTGCGCTCCAAGAAATCTAGGGCATTCCTCACATGTTGCCTCGACCGAACATCTTTCAGAAGAATCATTTCAGGCCTGACAAACATTAGCAACCACCAGCATAAGTAACAGCTTCAGAAAATTCATACAAGATGGCAGGAACATAAAAAAAAATACCCGGAAGTTTTCATTCTCTTCTTCCTTTTTTGAACTTTCTGGTTTACGTTTTCTTCCTCAGAGTCCGATGAGAATGTTTGCCTGAATGGAAAATCAAGACAGAGTAACCAATGAAGTTGAAAGTTAAAAACAAGGATTTGAACAGTGATAGTGAAAGCGAAGTGCGCATACTTCTCGCGTGCTGCAAGCATTTTGATTACACTATTGGGGAGCATGCCAGGCAAAATATGTGTCTCCTCGTTCTCATTCTGTTTGGTATCTTTATCTTCTACTTCCAGAGGCTCCTGCTTATCTGGTTTTGAGGATGTTATTCGTTGGGCCCACCGTCTCCTCCGCTCCTTCCCCTCCCGTGTTGCTCTGCAAGATTACATGATGTTGTTATGTCACAGAGGGTACAGTCAGCAGAAAACCGTAACAGCATCCTGATGCAGTGATGCTCGCAAAACCCAACAGGGTTGATAGTTAGTTCAGATGGTTGTTTTTAACCATAAAGATGTATTCATGTTGCCAGATAGCTGCAGAAAACACTATGTGCTATATACAGCACTATAGACATTAAAGACCAAGATGTAGCATATATAAAAGTTTTACATTTAGGCAAAAGGCGTACAGACCAGGATGGAGGACACCATTTTTTACACTAATCTAGCATTGCGAATGACATAATTTGGTATTCATCATTTTGTTACGGGCCAAACAAAATATCCAATGGTAACTGAATCTAGGTGTGAAACTAACAGAAATAAGGGCATGAAGACTAGATGTAAAGATGGGCAGCATACTTCACAAAATCAACCAGAAGTCATCCCCATAGCAAGTGCCACGTATCAACTAATCACTGGTAATAGCTTATATACAAAGAAGCACAAATCAATGCAGTACAAGCAGCAGAGTGTCCATCTCCATCAAGCCAGTTATCGAGTATGTATAAGAAACACACCTGATGGCACTGTCCTTCTCAACTTTACTGATCTCTTCGTGTTTCTCAACACCCTGGAAGACATTAACAGGAAACGGTGGTCAGCATCAACCCTAAGATTTCAACATAAAGCACTGCAGAGGTGAGATCAAGATAAATAACGGGGAGAACTAACAACCCTAAGCCACCGGAAATACACGCTTCTAAGCTCTCTCACGTGTAATAAACGGAAAATCGCCGGCACACGGTACAGCACTGCTCCTATCTACAGATTCTACAGAGCGTATTTACCGTTTGCTAGTGCGGAATAAGCGCGTGCCGCAGTAGCATAGCATGCCAAATCGCGTAGGCTACAGGAGCTGCTCGCGCGGGATCATTCTCTTGGGGCAAAAACCGTGGACGTACCTGGACGGCGGTGAGCTCCTCGGGGGCGCCGTCGGAGTCGCTCCCGCTGTCCATCTGCGACTTGGGCTCGCCGGCGGGGGGCTTCTCCTTGTGTTGTTGGTAGCCGCCGCGCCGCCGCCGTGGAGGTGGAGGGGTGGGAGGGTTTCAGCGTTTCGGGGGGTGCGGACGAAAGAGACGAGACTGCTGCAGCCGGAGGAGCCGGGCTTTACTGCTTTTCTTTCGCCTCTTTGGGCCCGCGGATTTGGGCCTGTTGGGCTGATGGGATAGCCAAGCTAGGTGACTACAAATTCAACTGCAGAAGGAGGCCTGAGAACATCTTACCATCTCCTGAGCAGATGAGTCCAACAAGAGTCGCTCGTAATGGCGTTTGGTGTTGGATTTTGCGGGTCTTTTCTTTCTTCTTTTGTTTTGTTTCCCTTTAAATTCTTTCTTTGCAGGCAAAACCCGCAATCAAGCAATGTCTTAAACAAACAATCAAGCAAAGCAATAACTCACTAATTCCTTGTCACAGGTGCTGTTCAAGATATGATGACATTGGTCAAGAGAAACAACTCAGCATTGAAGGGAAGATATTTCCTAGACTATTTTATTTCAGGGATGAAAAATTACATTAACAGTCCTTTGAAATCCTTGGAGCCAAAAGCTTATGCTCATGCAAGAAATTATGAAAACAATCCGCATTATAAGAGGTTACCAAATTGGAATCAGTGTACTAGTTCAAAGGTGGGCTACCAAGGAAGCACACAAAACAAATGGAAGGGTACAGGTGCTAAGAAAGAGTCTAGTGAAAAGACTACTGTATGTAGTGGAAACAAATGGGATGGAGGAAAATGATTTTAAGTGCAATGAGCCATGGGTACCTGGTCACAACAAAGTATGCAAATTTCAGAAGTAGATCCACTTGATCACTATTAAAGATGAGGATGAGATGAGTGAAGAAGGTATAGAGGGGGGTCTTTGCTACACCTCCTAGCAGTCCAGACCACAAAAATGAGGGTACTGAAGAGCTGCAAATCTCTATGCATGCTGTCTCTGGAACTAGTTCAGAAGCAAGTACTTTCACACTGAAAGTGAAGATAGGAAAGATCGATGTCGTTGCCCTAGTTGATAGTGGGAGCCCTGCCACATTCATAACTCCATCAGCTACTTTAAAGGCTCAATGTAAAATCAGTAATCATGCTCCAATCAATGTAGCAGTGGCCAATGGTAATACATTGACCAATGAGTCTTAGTATTTAAGGTGCCCATATGAGATACAGGGAGGGATTTCAATGCTAATTTCATACTCCTGGAACTCAAAGGATATAACTGTTGGCCCCAAACCTAGAAGATGAAACACTTGCCCAGCTGAACCTGATGCTAACAGACGATTGGCGGAAGACAATCTTGCTAGACGAAAACACTGTACATGCTCACGGAAGCAATACACATGCTCTGGAAACCGATCGACTAGAACAAGAAGATCAACTAGTAGAAAGCAACACACGCATACAAGGAACAAGGAACAAGAAGGATCTTTGGTGCTGCTCCGCATGCAGCGTTTTCTTTCTTTTCTATTGCATTGCTTCTCTTAATCTTACATTGCTTGCTTCAATTGTTTCAAAGACTCAAGACTAACCAGCCCCTTATAAAGCCTGTGTAACTCAATATCGAACTCAGACTCGGCCACTGGACCTTCTACAACTCGGACTACATGCAACCTCCAAAGGAATACTAAACAAACTAAAATAGGAACGGACTCAACAAAGAAAATACAAAGATTATCTAACAATAACATTATATTGGGAAGTGACTAGATTTATGACCATAGTCCAATGAGTCTCAATTTTAAGACTAGGGAATTCAGTATTTGCAAGGAAGGGCTGAAGACTGAAGTTTGATGATGCGACATATCTAAAGGAGAATTGTGTGATTAATGCCTTACAACTAAAGAAGTTGATGAACAAAGGAGTCATTGGGGCTGTTATATGTTGGAATGTACATCTTGTGCATATACTAACTGTAATGCCAGTAGAAATTGCAAAGGAGGGAAACTAAACAATGATAACAAAATTTTACCCATTTACCATCCCACGGTAAGAAAACCTACAGGAGGGGGGTAGAGAGGATAAGACCAAGCCCCACCCTGTCGAGAGCACAGCCAAGCCACAGAGAGCAGTTGGAGCCTCCCCCATAAGCCACCAGAGGAGAGCATCCACCAGAGGAGAGCACCACCAGGGAGCAACTCTGCAACCGCGCGTGACACCGTCGCCACTCCCCACCCCGAAACCGGCAAACCAAGTAGGTACTCTATCCCTCCATCCCGATCAAGCAAGCTTGGCCCAACACTAGGATGCATAAAGTAAGAGAAGGAGAGGAGAGTAGAACTTCCCTGGAGTAGAGCTTGGGGCAGCGGCTCTGAGGAGAGGCGCACGGCGGCCGGAGGCCGAGCCGGGCGTAAGGGGGAGTCGGGCCGCGCTGGAGGAGCTGGTGCAGCAGCGCGGCTGGAGCCGCGTGAGGTGGGGGAAGCCGGAGGGAGGAGGAGATGCATCGGGTGCGTCCGTGGCGGGCGACGACCGAGCGGAGACCGAGCAGAGGCGACCAGAGGCGGCGGTCGGCGCCGAGGTGCGCCGGGAGCCGAGAGGGAGTCGGAGGTGTGACCGGCTGAGTGGAGGCGGCGGCGGCGGAGGGTGCGAGGGAGAGAGTGAGAGTTAGAGAGGCGGAGAGAGCGAGAGATTTAGAGGAAGAGAGTCGGTAGGAGGGGGAAAGTGAAAAGATAAGGCCGGAGGTCGGGTGGGCTTCGGCCAGAAGGGGAGAAAGAGAAGAAAAAAAGAGAAAAGAGAAAAGAAAATAAAAGAAAATTAAAAAGGGGGAATATAAATTTTGGGTTCGCTGATAAATTTTTATTTGCAAGTTTTCAACGCGATCCCTAACCCATTTATTATTAATATTTTTGGACACTGGGTCAGCAGGATAGTGTCGTTGAAAGGGGTTCGTTTGTGTCGTTTTGCGTGTAGGATTATATCATATGTATGTGTACGCATACTGTTGTACTATTTTGAGTCCGGTAGACTGCCTATACAGGTGGAGGTTCGAGAACGACGTCATCGGCACGTTACTCCACTCCGCTTGGTTAACAGGCAAGTGCATGGTATAGTGATATCCTATTAATGCTATGGAAAATGTGATGTTTGCGCGACATGATAATGCTTACATGATGATGCTTACATGATAATTGTTCATATATTGATGGCAATAATGTTGGGACAAGGTGAGTAATGAGACTACTCTGTTAATGTTGACAATGATAAATCATGTTAATGACAATGGACATGCACATTTGCATCATGGAAAGAATGCATGAGTCAGGACGGTGAGAAAGTCATGTAACTATTCTGGTGCGGTCGGTGAGAAAGCTACATGACTAATCCGGTGTGCTCTAGATAAAGTCTTACATCTGTAGGGACTAAATAAAGTCCTACAATGTAAGGACCACATCCTAACGAAGATAGGGGAAGAGTATGTCATCGATGGGTGAACACTTCGCGATACCAGTATCAGCTGATGAGATGCATATGAGCATGAGCATGATGGTGCATTCGCATACATGGTTAATGAAATGAGCATGTAGGTTAATGAGGTTTTGCACTAATGGAATGTTAGTGATGGAAATGATGATATGGTTATGTTTAGGTCAGAATGGCAGTGTTTATCGTTTGAATTATGTGCTTGCTGAGTCTTCGGACTCACCCTTGTTTACTTTGGATTTTTTTTAGGTGAACACCGCAGATGACCTGCACCGGGGAGGGAGAATAGTGCATCCTTGTCACATGTAGTTACTAATGCAGACTATTCTCCCTAGATAATTCACTTTTGCTATATTATGACTAGTTGTTAAATTAGCTATGCAAAGTTTGTAATGAATAAGGTGTAGTGGTAGCATTTCAGGCCCGGATGACGGCCGGGGTGTTACACTAACTGACTGTATATTTGGTATCTTTGGATGGCTATCATGTGTAATTGGATAGAAATCATTTGGTTATAGATTTTCATTGTTTGTTGATTGCATGTACTGATATATGTATCGATCATTGCTTAATGAGAAAGATCGTGTGCTTTATTTCCACGCTTTCATGGTATCAGTGACCTGATCCTCCTATCACCCATCCCTTCTTCCCCCTTTCTCCCGTCACCATGAGTGCCAACACCAAAGCTTTCGCCCTTGCTCTTACCAACACAAACATCAAGTCCCACATTCCTTCCACCCTTGAACTCAATCCTCCAAACTACACCAAATGGTGGGAACTTTTCACGGTTCTTGTTAGCCGTTTCTCCCTCCATAACCAGATTGACGGCACTGACAAGCCCGCCGATGATGCCAATTGGGATCTCGATGATTTCTCTGTCGTCTATTAGCTTTATAGCTCCATTTCAGAAGAAATCCTTGGCTTCATCTTGTCTCCCGATGCATCTGCGCGCGAGGTATGGATGCGCATCGAGGGACTCTTCCGCAATAATAAGAAGGTGTGTGTCCTCACCATGGAGGCTGAGTTCGCCAACACCTCCCAAGGCAATATGCCGGTCATGGCATATTGTCATAAGCTGGAGACCACTTGTCGACGCCCTTGGCGATCTTGACAACAATATCTTCAACGACAAACTCATCATGACCATTCTCCGTGGTCTCAACGAGCATTTAGCCACCATCAAAACTATCATCGCCACCAAAACTCCCTTCCCATATTTCCTTGAGGCACATTCCCTCCTCATCCTCGACGAACCTAGTCGCCATCTTATTGGGCCAAAGCCCTACACACCACCACTCGCCTCTTCAACCTCCACCCAACAAAAACACAACATAAACTCATGCCATTCCAGTCTCTCTTCGGCCACCCACCCACATACACCCATCTTTGCATTTTCGGCTGCAGATGTTAGCCAAACCTTTCAGCAACATCTCCAAACAAATTTTCACCGCGCTCCATTGAATGTGTCTTTCTTGGTTATCCCTCCAACCACAAAGGTTATAGGTGGCTCGACCTCTCCACAAATCACATCATTATATCTCGCCATTTTGTTTTCGATGAAGATACATTTCCTTTTTCTAACAAACCCACCACTTCTACATCTTCATACAATTTTCTTAATGATGATGCTTCTACCATATTGGCCGCCATCACACTAGCAACACCTGTCGCACTTCCTGCAGTAGATGGATTTCCTGCCGCACTGATTGGATCCTCTGCCACATTAGCGGATATTCCTATCGCACTGCTTGATTCCCCTATTGCGTCACTTGGATTTCGTACCACACCAACCGGCATTCCTAGCGCATCAGCCGGATTCCCTGTTGTGCCAGCCGATGTGATTGTTGCATCTGTCGCGCCATTGGGATCTGTTGCCGCACCTGCTCTGTCAGTTTCAACGGTTGTCACATCGCCTACCACACCCCTACAAAAGATGGATCTTCTCCCGCGTCAGCTGATTTATCTGCCGCACCTACAGATTCCTCTGTCGTGCCTAGCATACCACCTGCTGCAGCAACTCGGATCATCTCCATTCCACCCACTGTCAACAATCACACCATGACCACTCATGCCAAACTTGGTCACCACGTGCTCCCTCGTGACGTCCTTGATCTTGACACCTCGGTTTCCTCAACACCCTCTCTTGTACCAAAAATTTATCGAGGTGCCCTTAATGATCCCAACTGGCGTTCGACCATGCTCGACGAGTTCCATGCCCTGACTTCCAATCGCACATGGGACTTGGTTCCTTGCCCTCCTAATGCCAATGTTGTATCCGACAAGTGGATCTTTCACCACAAACATAATTTAGCTAGTTCCCTTGAACGCTACAAAGCACGATGGGTTCTTTGTGATTTTTCACAACATCCTGGCATTGACTTTGACGAAACATTCAGTCTAGTCATCAAACTAGCCACCATTCGCACTATCCTTTCTCTTGATCTTGGCAAGGATTGGCCTGACCACTAGTTGGATGTCAAAAATACCTTCATTCATGGCACGCTTAAAGAGACAGTGTATTGCCAACAACCTCCTGGCTTTGTTGATCCTGACAAGCTCGATCATATTTGTCGCTTAAACAGATCTCTCTATGGTCTCAAACATGCTCCACGAGCCTAGTTCAATCGCATCACCTCTTACATCTTGTTTGTTTGCTTCACTTGCTCCTGGTCTGATGCTTTGTTGTTCATCTACTCAAAGGGATCCGACATAGCCTATCTTTTGTTGTACGTTGATGATATCCTTCTTACAACTTCCACCACTTACTTGCTATATAAAATCATCAACCAACTTCGACACAAATTTTCCATGATAGACCTTGGTGCCCTTCACTATTTTCTTGGTGTCTCCATTCGTCGAGATTCCAATGGCATGTTTCTCTCCCAACATGCTCTCATGGTATGCATATGACTAAACTTCATGCCAGTATTCGTTCCCTCGTCCAAAATCCCACCCTCTACCGAAGCCTCGCCGGTGCACTTCAATATCTCACTTTCACATGCCTGGATATCACTCACGCCATTTAGCAAGTATGCCTTCACATGCATGCACCACGTGAACCTCATTTTTAGCTTGTGAAATGCATCCTCCGCTGTGTCAAGGGCACCATTGGTTTTGGATTAACACTCACTCGATCTTCGTCCCATGATCTTGTACCTTACTCCAATGTTGACTGTACTGCAATATGTACCTATCATTGCTTAATGAGAAAGTATCACATGCTTTCTTTCCACACTTTCATTATATACTCCAAGACTATTCTGAATACTAGAGGAGAATTGCAAGAAACACCAAAGGAAAATCAGCTAGTATTGAGTAAGTTCCCTAAGGTGTTTCAAGAACCAAAAGAACTACCCCCAGTGAAAGAGTGTGATCACACTTTTCCCTTGATGCTAGAAGCTATAGGCCTATTAATGTAAGACCCTATAAACTGCCTCATTATAAGAAAGATGCTATGGAAGAGTTGGTAGAACAGTTACTTAAGACCCATACCATTAAGCCTAGTGTCAGCCCTTATTATTATCTAGCCATATTAGTGAAGAAGGATGGAAGCTGGAGATTATGCATTGATTACATGTAGCTAAATGCTAATGTGATGAAGAACAAGTATCCCTTTCTAATTATTGAAGATATGTTGGATGAATTGAATGGAGCTAAGTACTTCTCTAAAATAGATCTCAAGCTTGGCTACCATCAGATCATAATGCATCCTACTGATATATTCAAAACTGAATTCAGTACTCACACATGCCATTTTGAATTCATTAACATGCCTTTTTGTTTGACTAATGCTTCTGCTGCCTTTCCAGCACTCATGAAGAAAACACTATCATCATTTCTGAGGAAATTTGTATTGGTATTCTTTGATGATATACTCATCTATAGTGCAACACTAGATGAACACAAGAAGTATTTCCAACAAGTGTTAGAAGGGGGAATTGGTTGTATGCTAAGCTAAGTAAATTTGTATTTGGGCAACTACAAGTAGATTACTTTGGTCATATTATCAGTAATAAAGGAGTAGCAATAGACCCTGAAAATTTTGGCAGTCAAGGAGTGGTCAAAACCTGAAAACATAACCCAATTGAGGGGTTTCCTAGGACTGGCAGCCTACTATAGGAGATTCATCAAGGATTTAGGGTTAATTTGCAGACCTATGTTTAATGCTCTCATGAAGAATGCATTTCAATGGGGTGAGAAACAACAATGATCATTCTTGAAAATCAAGGAAGCTTTAACAAATGCCCTAGGATTAGCTCTTCCTGACTTTACACAACCGTTTGTTCTAGAAATTGATGCTAGTAGACATGGGGTTGGAACTGTAGTAATGCATAATGGGAGACCCATTTCTTTTATGAAAAAGGCCATTGGGCCAAGGTCTGCAACAATGTCCTCATATGATAAAGAGGCATTAGTTATTTTGGATGCAGTGAAAAAATGGAAACATTATCTGATGGGGTCCAGTTTACTTATAAGAACTGACAAAGAAAGCTTGAGATACATCTCTGAACAAAGGCTAATTGAGGGGATTCAACATAACCTTATGATCAAACTAATGGGATATAACTACAAGGTGGAGTACAGAAAAGGAAGAGAAAATAAGGCTACTGATGCCCTGTCAAGAATTCCTTATGTTGAAAACACAATGGCTGTCACAGTGGCTATTCCTACTTGGATTGCAGAAGTTGTCTAGAGTTATCAAGATGATGAGAGGTGCTAGGAATTGGAGGGAAAAGTGAGGATTGATGCAACCAATGTTCCACCATATACTCTGCGGAATGGGATTGTGATATACAAGGACAGGATGTACATTGGTACTAGCACAAATATCAAGAAACAGTTATTGAATTCCTTCCATGATTTTGCCCTAGGTAGACATTCTGGAGAAAGGGCCACTAAAGGATGAAGTTGTTGTTCTATTGTCCGGGTATGAAATATGAAGTCACTACATTTGTTAAGGGGTGTGTTGTATGTCAAAAGAACAAATAAGAGAATGTGCCATATCCTGGTTTGCTACAACCCATACCTATACCTAACATGGCTGGACTCACATAACCTTAGACTTCATTGAAGGGTTGCCTAGGTCAAAGGAAAAATATGTGATCATGGTGGTCGTAGACAGATTCACCAAGTATGCTCATTTCATGTCTTTGGAGCACCCGTTCATAGTTCAATATGTGGTAGATCTCTTCTTAGACCATATTTACAAACAACATGGCCTATCAACAGTAATCATCTCTAACAGAGACATGATTTTCACTAGCACCTCATGGCAAGAACTATTCAAGGCTTTAGGAGTAAAATTAAGGTTGAGTAGTGCCTATCATCCGCAAAATAATGACCAAATCGAGAGAGTAAACCAGTGTCTTGAGAACTACCTAAGATGTATGGCTTTTGCTAGTCCAAATTAAAACATAGCACTCTTGGCTGTCTCAAGCAAAGTGGTGGTACAATACCTCTTTCCACACATCACTCAAGGCGACCCCCTTTGAAGCACTATATGGTATGAAGCCTCCTATAGTCACTGAAGCCATGTTACCAGATTCTGCAATTGAAGAAGCAAGGGACGGACTTCAGAGAAAAGAGTTGCTTTCGAAGCCATAAAAGCAAACCTAAAGAAGGCCAGTTCCAGGATGCAATTTTTTGCTAATAAGCATAGGACATAAAGGACCTTTAATGTTGGAAACATGGTGTGTTTGAAAATGCTTTGGGACTTCACATAACATTGAAGTTGCACTCCAAGTTTCACGGGCCATTCAGAATCTTGGAAAAGGTTGGCTAAGTGTAACATCCCAATTTTCAGAGCTTTAAAAAAATCCTTTGATTAGTAAGTAGAAAGAAAATTCACCATTTGAATTTATTTGAATTAAATTTAAAAGCTTAAATATGGACCTTGTGTAACAAAACAATTTAAAATGAATAATTCCAACATGAACAATAGTCAAGACTATTTTATTTGGATTCTATGAGCTTGGTTATATTTCCTAGAATTTTCTGGAATTTTTCCAAGTTAATTTGCTATTTTCCATTGCTTATTTGATTTTCTCGGTTTTTCTTAAAAGAAAACTATTTTAAATCTCCAATAGTGTTTGGGCCGAATTCCTCACCCGATCCCGTTCACCTCACCGATCTTTCGTGGTCGTCCGATCGATTTGGACGCTTGATCTCCGCGCGTCTCTCTCTCCACGCGCTCCGCTAATCCTCGGCCGTTGATCGCGAGCGACGACGGATCTTGGCCGACGAGCGCCTCGCCTTTCTCCTCGACGCGTGGGCCGCATCTGACGTCGTCGTCTTCGCCGCTTTCTTCTCGCGCGTCGCGACGACCGCTATTGAAGCCGCGGGCGAGCTCGCCAACGGACCGCTTCCAACCACCGACGACGACTGCGCGGCGCGTGCGCGCAGACTCGCGCCTCCTCCGCACGACTCCGTCTTCTCCCCTCTCCTCGCAAGACGCGACGCCTAAGCCGCAACCGCCGCCACGATTCAAGACACGACCTCCACGCCGCCACGCCTCGGAGCTCCCAACCTCTATAAAGCCACCCCGGATCGCGCCGCCTCCTAGCGTCGTATCCACCACTCACTCCTTCTCTCGTGCTCCCGCTCGCCGGACCGTTTCGCCGCCGCCAAGGCTTGAGCTTCGATTGCGCCGCCTCCGTAGTCCTCGCGTCGTCGCCGCCGCCACCGTTGATTCCCGTGACGCCGCTGGCGGGTGGTGCCGCTTCGCCAGAGGACCTCGAGCGCCATTTCGCCGTCAACCGCAACTCGCCGCCGCTTTTCTCGTCGCCGCCACCACTGCTGTCTTCTCTCACCGGTGAGCACACCCCTAGGTTCGTGATGGCGCCTCTACCACCGGTACCACCCACCTCACCGGAGAGCTACTGTCACGACCCTGGTTCCGTCTTGGCGCCGCCTCTCGCCGCCCACGCCACCTCCACCTCCGGTTTCGCCTCCGGGCGCATGCGTGGCGACCACGTGGAAGCTGTGAGCGCCACGCTGCGTGAGCGAGCGCCACCTCGGCCATCCTCGGTCAGATGGCTCGGTGGACTTAGTCCACCGTGAGCGGGGTCACTGACATGTGGGTCCCACATGTCAGTTATTTCTTTAATTATTTAAATTCCGGGAAAATCCTTCGCTGACGTCATGCTTGCGCAATAATCCGATTTTTCTATTGAGAAATAATTCAATTCGAGCTTAATCCTATTTTTAGGTTTTTCTTTGATTCAAACTTTGAAACCTTATAACTTTTGCATCCTAACTCCAAATCCATCCATTCAAATTTCTAAATTTGTATAAAATCAAGATCTATCTATTGGAGATTTTTAATTATTTTTATCAGAGTTATTTACTGCTGTTATTTATTTTTCTTGTTGTTTGCTTCGTTACGAGTAGACTTGACGATACTACGGAAGGTTTGAGGAAGAAGGAGCTTTTCAAGACCAAGACCAGCACTTGAACCTATTCCAAGGCAAGCTATACCCTTGACCATTTTGCTTTCAGCTTTATAAAAGTATTTTAATTCAAATTATCGCATCTTAATTCAAGTATTTATTTAAAAGCTTTTGGGTGCGATGAGTTAATCCTACATTGTTATGCCATCCTTGTTAATTGCTATGTCCCGATTCCTTGTCACCTTAGTTGGTATTTAGTGGTAATATTGTAGTACCAACGTGGGTTGGTTAGTTGCGTATTAGATTGATTAGCCATGCCACGAATCACTTGTCATGTATACCGTTATAAATTGACTAAGTGAATATGAAACTGTGTGAACAAACTATGTGTACTATGTGTCTTTATGCATATGTTGCACTTAAATCAACCAGGTGGTAAAAGGATTTGGACCGAGGCAAGGGGTGGATCTTGTGTGAAAGGGTGTGTGTGGACTGTGTGAATAACATTAACTGCTGTGTCTATGTGGTTTGGTTATGGAAGTCTTGCCTTGGTCAATTAAGGACCTCACCATGTGCGTCATTGAACTGAGCTTCTGTGACGACCACATGCCTGCTTTTAAGACGGCCTAGCATAGTAAGATAAGGTATCCGAATTGCTTTGTTATGCTTAGTGTTAGCTACATTAAGTGTATCTTGTGGGTAAAGTGTACAAACCTCTGCAGAGTGTAACTTAATCTATTCGAATAGCCGTGTCCATGGTCATGGACAATGCTCGGGATTTCACACTAGGGGTAGATGTTTTCATAAAGCGTGTGGGAAGGGAGCTATGTGATTAAATCATCTAGCTATGTGAATAACTCCGTCAGTCAAGTGTGTCTTTGTGAAATAACTGGTTAAGATTATTATTGTCTATTGGTTTTACCTGTTTTCAATCTATTAATTGTATTAAATTGCAAAGGTTGCATTTATGCAAAAGAGCCACAAAATGCCTTCCCTTGTAAAAAGCCAGCATATATACATTTTGCATCTATGTGGTGTGGCTTTGTAGTACGTGTGTACTCACGCTTGTTTTGACGAATCAAGCAGGAGGAGTCTTCACCAAGATTCGAGGACGAGTACATCAAGGTGTTTAATCGTGAGGTCTTGATCCCAGTCGGTTGCCTGTGGTGAATCGATGGGGTGCCACTACCTTTTCCGTTTCCGCTGTCGTTTATGTTCTCTGTTAGCCCTGCGTGGCTCAGTAATTGTAACTCGACCTTAAGGTCAAAACCATTATTTATTAATCCAAGTTATTCGTTTATGTTGCTATTCGCTTGTATGGATCGATTTCCATCTTTGTTAACACTGTGTGCACTAGCGTGATCCTGGGCTAGTGCATTAAACACAGAGGGTCCTGAATCGTAATTTTGGGTCCCGACACTAAGCCTCCTACAAACTGCTACAACCTGAAGGGTGTCAAATTCACCCAGTTTTCCACGTCAATCAACTGAAGGGACATGTTGGACCTAAGGTAGTTCCTAGCAGAGAATTGCCATTGGTGGATGTTGAAGGACATATCTTATCTGAACCTATTGACATACTGGAGAGGAGGGTGATACTGAGAAACAACGAGCCAGTAGTCCAATGGAGGGTACACTAGGCTAATTTACCTCAAGAAGCTGCAACTTTGGAGGATGCTGATTTCATATCCAGAGCATTTGTTAGATCTCTGAAAATCTGAATTCTGATTCAGTCTGCTCAGGGAACATTTCAGTTATCGGATGGCGGTGAAGTGTCAATACCCTTTCGTTTAGTCTGATTGCCGGGTTGTCAAGGGAGGAAGTAGGCTTCTGAAGATCCAACAGTCATTCTTGCAAGATGGTGTTTCACTCGCATCAAGTGGCTAGAATCGATTTTAATTGTTATTGTTTACCGTTATCATGCTTTCCCGTGCCTGTTCACCGTCAAACCCAACACCTTGTCTGTATGAGTTGGCTTCACTGCAGACTAAGTATAAGCAGCCGCCCTTGTAATCCAGAACAGCCTATGAAATGAAACCCTAGTTCTATCTCACATTTACTTTATTTTTCTTGTCCTTAGCTTTCCCTTAGCAATTGCCCACCAAACTTTTGTGGTGTATTGTGAGTAGTACTTTTAATTTAGCTTCATTGCCAGACTTGATACAGAGCCTATGTAACGGGTTGCTTCGAAAAATTTCCAAGAAAGGTAGAGGTTTGATAATTGTGGGAATAGCTTGTGTTTTATGGACAATCTGTAAAACAAGAAATGTTGCTTGTTTTCAAAGAAAATTCCCTCCGAACCCAACTGCAGTGATGTTTCATATTTTGTCACTTGATTGAATTTTGGGCTGGTTTACCAAGCTGTTATGTGCGAATGGCGAGTGAAACCTTCAATCGTTCAAGAGGATGGGCACCACTGACAAGGAGGATAGAGGATGGAGGAGCTGCTGAAAGTTGATCATGTTTGAGTTGGGGCAGCAAATGTCGAGTTTTAAATTTTAGTTTGTTCTGTAAAAAGTTGTGTCATGGATGTGCGCTCTGAGTAGCTGATCCTTAGTATGGGTTTGTATTTTGCAGTAGTTGGTTTTGTAATGTTGGATGTAATATGGCAACTATTCTGGTTTGGATCGAGATGACGTCGTTCATCGAGATCCCCTGTGTGCGTTGTGGTGGCATTGTAAAAACTCTATTTCAGTTTCGTTAATGAAATTGGGGCTAGCCTCCCGTTTTAAGAAGAAAAAAAAACACCTCGACAAGTTATCAATTAGTTTATTCGCTAATTTTAAAAGAAATTCTTTGAGAACTCAGAAAAATGCATTAACATGGTGGCCCATATGTTAGCAACTACATTATTTTTAGGAAAAAAAATTTATTCTTCCACTTATCATTTATCTCCCCACTCTCACTTCCCTCTCGCATCAGCAACGTGAGAGATACACATACGACCCATTAATCCATTATTACTTCATTCTTTTCATAATGTTTTATATTATAATTGGGAAAAGGACGAAAGAGAGGTTACAAATAGAGAAAACTCATATGGGTTTAAATGGCAAACATATTTGTAGGGGGACTTTTCGAACCCAAATGATTATTAGAAATGTTTTGAGGAATTGTGTCTAGCTCAGTTTAGTGAGAGACTATTTGGTTCGGATCCTCTTCAACTCAAATTTAGATACATATTCTTCTTAAATTAATTGGTCTCTAGTTTCTATAAGGGTCGAGGTATCAGCAGTTGCTTTTTAATTAGGGAGTTCTCAAAATTAGTAGAACAGAACTAGCAAGTCTACTAGAACATAGAGAGAAGCATCGAGAAAGAAAAAAAAACATGAGAGAAGAAAACGGCAACTGTAGTACACTCCACCTCATCTCTCTCGACCGCCAGCCACATCTTCACCCACACAGCCCGCGGGCGCGAAGCCAGCCGTCCGATTGCACTGGGGCGGCCGTGGTCCCCTCCCCCGCCTCCCCCATGGTCCGCGGCCATGCCCCTCTCCTCCGGCTCCCCCTCGTTCTCCTCGTCGGTCGCCGCCGCTCTCCGCAGCGCCTCCCCGTCGTGCCGCCCCGCTACTCATGTGAGCAGCAGTTTTTGATCCTTCACCTTTCTCGTCACGCTGTTTCTTGGTATCGCGCAGTTGATTGTTTGGTGGTGATTTGTGTCCGTCAAAGCGTTCTTGGCTTCCCGGTTCCGAGCTCGTCTACTTGTTTTTCAAGTAGAAAGACCTAATTTTGGATTGCTAGTCCATGTATTGTTCTGTCAGTAACTTTTTTCTTTGCTGGAATTGATTTGATTAAGATAAATTCAGTATAGCTACGTCTGGTTAAACAAATCTTGATTACAGGAAGGGCTAATGTGGTATGAACTCAAAAGTGCCACAGGACAGAAGAAATTTATTCAGCGGTAGACTTGAGATCAAAATTCATCAGTTATCACGTTCCATTGCAAATTATTAGCTGTGAAATTCTATGAGGAAATATAGTTGTGCATTAGTACCTTTCAGTTATTCGATTTACAAATCATGCATGTTTTGAGAAAATTTGTTCGGCA
The DNA here is from genome assembly GCA_036346395.1 of Hsuehochloa calcarea. NCBI lineage: Eukaryota > Viridiplantae > Streptophyta > Magnoliopsida > Poales > Poaceae > Hsuehochloa > Hsuehochloa calcarea. Next base: position 8,643,610 of record CM070596.1, on the reverse strand, counting down.
GATAACTTCACTAGCTTGTATCCCTTTCGTTGTCCTAACAGTCAGCTGGTGCATTGTTTGTTGCAACCGTTGCAGGTTATGTTCAGGCAGAAGCTGAGCTTCCTGGTCGCTTTTCAGGCTCAGCATGTGAAATGTGCTCCTCATTTGATCAAATCGGTTGTAAAAAGTACTAGATCAAATATCACTAATGGTGACAGTGGAACGACCGAACCAGATAGGGAACTACTGGAGCGGCTGTTTGTGAAGACACAAAGTCTATATACCAGTGCTTCTCAAGATAGTGAACTGAGCATGAGCATTGAGGTCCTGAAGTCTGAATTTGAGGCTGCCTTGTCGGCCCTGAGGAAGAAAGAGAGGGACCTTTGAGACGCGAAGAATAGGGTTTCTGTTGATCGGATAAGGTTGAACCAGACGAAGCAGGACCTCGACCAGAGAGAGAAAGAGATCAGCAAAGCATATGCAAGGCAACAAGAAATGGAGAAAGCGCTGGCGAAGGCAAGTAGCGATCTGGCTTTACAAGTGAGGCAGATCAATAATCTGAAGCCTCTGGTTGAGGAGCAAGACAAGAAAATTTCCTGTTCACAAGCACTGCTTTCTCAGAAGATAATTGAAGTGGAAAAGCTTAAACAAGACATGTTGAAGAAGAATGAGGAAGCAGCTTTGATGCGTTCAGAGATCAAGTCCAAGGAACAACTGTTTCTTGAAGCTAATCAGGCCTTTGTGCAGCAAGAAACAACAATTAGGGAGCTCTGGAGTGAAATTAAAAGAAAGGAAACTGATATTGCCAGATCAAATGAACTGAGGAAAGTTAATGAAGAGAAACTGAAAATTGCTGAACAGGAACTTAAGGAGCAGAATTTAGGATGGTTAGCAGCACAGCAAGAGTTAAAGGAAGTGGCACAACTGGCATCCAAGGATATCGGTGATATCAAGGATACTATCAGTGACTTCAAACGTGTGAGGTCTCTGCTGGATGCTGTACGGTCTGAACTAATCGCTTCAAAAGAGGCTTTCACTTCCTCTTGTAGACAAATTGAAGATCAAGCAGCGCAATTCCAGAAGCAAGTGCGAGAACTCACGGACCAAAGGGTGTTGCTGATGTCTTACACCTAGAATTTGGAAGCTGCTCAATTGGAGATTCAAGAAAAGACAAAGGAGCTCAATGCTGCACAGTCTCGCTGTCATGAACTTGAATCACAGTTACTTAAGGAAATGGGGAAGGTTGAGTGTCTAGAAGCTGAGTTAACCAAAGAAAGAGAGAGCTTGGAACAAAAAACTTTAGAAGTAGACTTGCTTCAAAAGGAGCTCGTTCATAAGGAAAATGAGTACGGTAATTCACAAAAGCTCGTTCAAATAAAAGAGTCTGAGCTGTTAGAAGCCAGACATGAAGTCCAAGATATGAAATCAAAGGTGGAGTCTATTCAACTAGCTGTTCGGAAGAAGGATTCAGAGCTTGTGGAGACATTGCGTAGACTAGCTGAAGTCAACAGTGAAGTTGTTGAGCTCCAGCGGCTGCTAAATAGCAAGGAGGATCAATTAGTTCAGGTTAGAACTGAATTAGAGGATAAAGAACAACACATACAGACACTGCAGAATGAATTGGATAGTATGGTATTAAGATGCTCGCAAGCTGAATCTGTGGTGCAAAAGATAGCCGAGCTCACTGGCAATCTTGCTAGTTCGGTAGAAGGTGCAGAAATGGACATTTATGCATTGCTGGATGATGAAATCTCAAGCACAGGTACGACTCTTGAGTCAAATTTACATAAGCATAATCAACTGGAGGTTGACATGGAGAGGTTAAGAGAATCCTTACACCAGAAGGATAAGGACTTAAGAGCTGGTCATAAAGCACTTGATGCCAAACATCGAGAGCTCAAGGCAGTACTTAGAAGGTGGGATGTGAGGGAGAAGGAACTAGACAATCTGGAAGCGTCATTGAAAGTTCCCAGTGACATCAAGAGACTCTGTGACCTTTCCGATGAGGCAACGGGGGACAGCATTGTGGGAGAGATGGAGCTCCAAAATCTTAAAATAGAAGCTGCGGAGGTGGAGGCACTAGCTGCTACTACTGCATTGAAGAAGCTTGCAGATATGACTAAGGAATTCTTGAGAAGCGGCAAAACTTATTCTTGTACTAATTTGCTTGCATCTCAAAGTGCAAAAATTGGTGAAGGTGGTTCTAAAATGGCAGTAAATAAGAAACTGGATGTGATTGTTGAGGCTGAAAAAGAAATTGTTGGGCTCTTTTGGTTGACAGAACAGCTCGTCAGTGATGCTGGAATAAATGATGCTAATGAACTGAAACTATTCGGCTGAAATTATTAGCTTTCATTTCTTTCCCACTTGGGGCGTAGACCTTCCTTTTGTTCTTTCCATTTGTATGGATGGGAAGTCCTGAAATTTTTTCATAGATCGCTCTGCTCTACGGGCGATGTTCATAGACCTCTTAATGTTCACATGATGTATTGCAACTGCTGCAAATCATCGTAAGAAGTTCATCGTCCGAAAGTCATTCTCTCTAGCAGCCTCTATTCTCTGTGTTGAAGTATAAGTGAATTGTTCATTCTTCCTCACTAATTTAAGTTTTTGAGTGAATTAGTTAATGCATTTAACTCAATATGGTATCAGAGTTAAAGATATCTTGGGTTTAAGACTCGGCTAGTACAATAAAAATAATAATTACAACATATTTAAATTCCACATCATAGGTCTGAGGACTACACGCGAGGGTGAGCAAAGATCTTGGAATGCATGCTCTCATTTTTCATATACAATTGCTAATCATAAGTAGGCTGTTGAGCCATCACAAATGGAAAGTTTGGCAGAGTGCCAGGTGCTGCAATCCGTGCAACTCTGTTACATAGTGCTGTTTGTGGATTGCAATTTAATCTATAGATGCCTTTTTTTTGTAGGGAATGGCGCAGAACTGTAGCGTGTAACCAAACAGGTTGCAGCGTGCGGCGGCACACGAACGATGGGGCACAGGTAAAGATCCTTCTTCCTCCGGAGGGTCATGCCCATCTCCTCGGTCATGTCCAGCTCGCTCGGCGCCACCCCGCCGGGGAGCTCCCAGTCAAAATGGTAGAGCAGTGCAGCAAGGGCAAGCTCCACGTTGGCCTGTGCGAACATTATCCCAAGGCACATCCTTCATCCAGCCCCGAATGGCATGAGCTCAAAGCTTGCGCCCTTGAAGGCGACCATGCCGCTCTCAAACCTCTCTGGCTGGAACGCCTCAGCATCGTCCCAATGCCTGGGGTCTCTGCCGATTGCCCACACGGTGGTGCCCCAGGTCACGTCGTACCCCATGATCTCCCGGCATTCTCCTGGGAGAAGCAGTGGCAACACAGGGCGCAGCCGCAGTCTTTTTTTTTTTGTAAATAATGTAAAAATAGAAATAGGAGACATAAATTTTAAGTGAAATATTTTGGAAAAAATTATAGACGCACGAAGTCAATATCACTATATGACGAGATATTTATAATAAAGTTTTTGCTCTTCTTTATGAACTATAGAGATATATTTATAGTGGTACATAAAAGATTTCGTATAGGAGTGGACCTATCAGTTGGAGTAGAAAACGAAATTTATATCACACTCAAACACAACAATCTTCACCTTGAGACGAATTCTTCATGCATGTAGCCAAAACAAAACGTCCTCTCCTCGAAGCTGATTAGCATGAATACCTTATGCGCCGAACGTCCATAGGACTACTGAATGATAACAACTAAATTTGAGCTTTACTCAAACTTAGCGGTAGGAGCTGAATTTTTTATCATATCAGTTGGATTATCATGAGTACTTATCTTGCTGACTTTAATATCACATTGAACAATGACACCTCGAATGTAATGATGTCTGACGACAATGTGCTTCGTTCTCTCATCAAACATCTGATCCTTCGTAAGGCAAACAACGCTTTGACTGTCGCAGAATATTGTAATGCAAGACATATTTTCACAGAGCTTAGTAAACAAACATCTAAGCCAAACGACTTCTTTACAAGTTTTAGAAATAACCATATACCCGCTTCTATAGTGGAGAAGGCAATAGTAGTCTGCATGCTTGTTTATCAACTAATGGCACATCCTCCAACAATGACACATAACCAGTAAGAGATCTTCTCTTATCCAAATCTCTAGCAAAATCCGAGTCCACATAACCAATGATTCTATCTTTAGTCTTCCTAAACTGTAAACAAGCATCAGATGTGTCCCACAAGTATCTGAAAATCAATTGAACTGCTTTCTAATGCTCTTTGCCAGAATTAACCATGTATCTACTAACAACACTCAATGATTGAGATATATCGGGGTGATAATATACCATGGCATATATAAATGAACAAACTGCATTGTCATATAGAACTCTAGACATATACTCAACTTCATCATCCGACTGTAGACATGACGCTGAAGAAAGTTTGAAATGTGCAGCTAATGGAGTATACGTTCTTTTGTTCGTATTGCTTATTGTCCTAGTTCATCTTTTGGACATATTTAGTACTCATGTTATTTCTGTAGTCATGATTTATTTGTGAAATTATGTAATCACTAAAGTGCTAAATATTCTAACAATCTAAAAACCTGAATATGAATTTGATAGACACTTTGTGATGAAAATGGCTGGTTTTACCTATGCAATGAAATCAAAGAAGTTCAGTGGAGTGAACTTCAAAAGATAGCAGACAAGAGTCACTTTGTGGCTTACGTCTCTGAACGTATTTTGGGTGGCCTCTGGGAAACCTAAGGGATAACTCATTCCCGAACAGGAAAAGGAGTTTAAAGTAGCCACTACAATTTTTGTGGAATGCGTTGTTAGCGTTCTTTCCGATCGTCTGTGCGATGTGTATATGTGCATGACAGACGCAAAGGAGCTATGGGAGTCACTCAAACATAAGTTCGCTACCTCGAATGCTGGCAGTGAGTTGTATACCATTGGGAGAGGAAGTCTCGGGACCGGAATTCCCGTACTTGAGTGCAATAGGAACACTCATGTATTTAGCAAACTGTACTAGACCGGACATTGCATTTACCGTGAACCTACTAGCAAGGTATAGTGCAGAATCTACCAAAAGACATTAGCAGGGAATAAAGGACATCTTTCGATACCTCCAAGGAAGCAAAGATATTGGTCTGTTCTATAGAAAGAACCAAGACCTAACTATTACTGACTATGCATATGCTAGGTACCTGTCAGATCCTCATACAGCTAAGTCGCAAACAGGCTATGTATTCCTATGTGGTGAAACTACAATTTCATGGAAATCGTTTAAGTAAAGTCTTGTATCTACTTTGACGAACCACCCGGAAATCATAGCACCGTATGAGACCTCACGGGAATGTTCTTAGTTTCAGCGGGTGATTCACCACATCCTAGCAGTCATGTAGATTGAATATCGCGCAAACCCCCACTATTATCTATGAAGATAATGCAGTTTGTGTTGCACAAGTGGAGATGGGTTATGTGAAGAGTTCTCTCACTAAGCATATCAACCCTAAGTTCTTCTATACTCATGAATTGCAAAAGATGGACGAAATTAAAGTATTGCACACTAAGTCATGTGAAAATCTTGTAGATTTATTCACTAAGTCACTTCCAGCGTCTAGCTTTGAAAGATGCATACGTGGAATTGGAATAATGAGACTTAGAGAAGTGCAGAATTCAGGGGAGAATCTTCACAAACTCTTTATTAAAGCTTGATCACGAAGATTGAGTACCCAAAGAATAAATCCTAGAGATCAAATGAAATTGGGTGGATTGTACTCTTTTTCCTTTGACGAGTTTTTTGAAGTTTCTCGGCTAAGGTTTTTAATGGGGCAATTCATGCAGCACAACAGAACGTGTATCATGTACTCTTTCTCTAAAAAATTTCCCACTAGATTTTTATGGAGTTTTGATGAGACATAAACCTGACAGATGAGTGCCCAAGGGGGAGTTTTAAGAAACCGGGTCCAGGCCGGGGGTCCTAGCCCAAGGTGGGCTTCTCATCCATCCAGTAGCTTATATAAAAAGGGGATCCCAACCATTGTACGATAATTTTTCAGAAGAGCGATAAAGAGAAACCAGAAGTCCCCTTATATCTCTGTATTCAATCTATTATTCTGTTTTTGTATTCTTGCATCGTTCTTACGATTCTAAGTTTGTCTACGAGATAATCGGTCGGACTAGACTCGTCAGCGACGATTCCTTGATAGGTTGAACCCATGTTAGGAAAATGGTTTGGTTTGGTGTTGAAGTGTTATGTAGGTCGGGTTGGTTTGGTATTGAAGTGTCATATGGGTTGGGCTGGTTTGGGTCTTGATAGATGATCGGTGGATTGGTCTGGTTTGAGATAATGCAGTTTGGTGTTGTGGTTTGGGTTGGGTTCTAGACCATTAGCGACTGCTCCAGATCGTAAAGTAAGATTAGTAAGATTTTGTTGCTTTGTGTTTAATTAGTGGCCTAATTTGGAACGGAGACGACACAACCTCAATTGCAAAGACAAAATGATAACGACGTCAAAGCTGACTATCAAACTACAGCAGAAATTGCTGGCAACACCATCAAAACCTGAATTGTCTGTTCTCATTTACTATAATACATATACTGGTATACATTAATTGCAACATACTGCATTCAGATACAGTGACTGCTTCAGGACAAAGCCTTTTTTTTCTTTTCTTTTTTGCTTTGAATTTAGTTGGTTTGGTACAGACCAAAAGAAAAACTCAATAGCACCAGACAAATTGATCACAACGGCAAAGTTGACTAATGAACTTACAGTGGAAATCGTTGAGTTCATAATCAGAACATGTCTTGCTGCAGTGGAAATTACATAATCAAAAACTGAGAGCCGAATTATAGGTGTCACTGCCACTCCGGGAACATGTCATGATTATTATTTTTTTTGCCGAAATAGCACTGTTTAGAGCATTATTAGCAAAAATGGCGTCCTCGCTCACGTTTTTGGAAATGTGACTATCGATACCATCCGAGGGTTGCAGGGACGGCTGTCGTGCTGCCACGTGATCTCGTTCGCACCACCCACGAACTTTGTCGCCTCGTCCGTCCTCGGGAGGGACGGATCCGCCATGTTGCCCCTCGTCCGTCCCAGGGAGGGACAAAGCCGCCACGTCGCCTGCCAGCTCGTCGCCCGTCTGTCCGTCCCAGGGACGGATCTGCCAGCTCGCACGCCTTGTCCGTCCTTCCCCAGGACGGACGTGTCGAAAGAAAGCGCATGCGCGTGTCAAAGGCTTTTTGTCTCATTTGTGCTTTCTGTCTCGTCTGTCCCGTCTCTGTCTCGTCATGTCTGAATGATGCTGCCCCCCGTGCGCATTTCTTCCCTCCCGACGGCCTACCCTAGCATCCTGGCTATAAAATGCGGAGCTACGAGCGAGACTCTTCGCTCGCAATCGTTTTTGCTCTTGCTCTACCACAGTTTCGTTTTTCTTTTCCTAATGGATCAAGTGTTGTTTAGAGCCACATTAGCGATCGTATTAATAGGTAATTTTTATGCATCACCTTTATTAAATGTGTAGTTAGTTAATTAGTCGTGATTAATTAGTTGTAGTTATTTAGACGTAATTAATTTAGTCCTATCATTTAGGCCTTATTAAATCTGTGTTATTTAGTTAGTTGTGATATATTTAGGTGTAATGAATTAGTCATTGTTATATTTATACTGTGTATTTATTTGTGGCCTAGTTAATTAGTATGATTTAATTAGTCCTAATTAGTTAGTGTCAGTTAGTTAATTAGTCGTAATTGATTTGTTGCAATTAATCGCTTGTAGTTAATTAGTTGTACTAATGTAGCCATAATTAATTTAATCATAGTCATAATTAATTTAATCATAGTTAGTCAGTCGTAATTAATTTAGTGGCCCTATGTAGTGCTAATTATCTATATGTAATTAATCTGTGGTAAATAATTACTCAAAATTAATTTAGTAGTATTTATTTCATTATTAAGTCATAACTATATTTTTGTAATTCATTTGTATAACTAATTAGTCTGAATTAATTAAGAGGTTTTTAAATACTCATATTAATTTAATCCAACTTAATAAGTCGTACTTAATTAGTCATAATTAATTTGGTCGTATTTAATTAGTGTATATTTTTTGTTGTCCGTGTTTAGTTCTATGTTTTAATTTATAGTAATTCATCGTCATTATTAATTTATTCACTACTAATCTGTGTCTTTGATCTCTTGCAAGTTATGCCTCTATGAGAGCTACTGGAGCTCTTCTACAACGAGCATCATCGGTGCTAGCTGTGGATCACCGTGGACGCGGATGACCCTCCACCCCTGGTGCTTTGGTCTGAGAAGCATTATTGGGACCTCGATGATCGCTACGTCCCAATCCTTCGAGGCGCCAGCTTGTTGCCCTTTGTGAGGCTGATCTTGGTCGGACGATACTTCACCCTGGACAGCAGTGTGATGTCGGCCCTTGTCGACAGGTGGAGACCCGAGACTCGCACATTCCACTTTCGGTGGGGAGATATAACAGTCACTCTCTAGGATGTCTCGTTCGTTCTTGATCGGACTCCTGATCAGGGGTGAGCCCCTTGTTCCTGGCCGTCCGCCAGCGGACTGGAAGCCCGGTTGGGGCATCGATTTGGCATGCCTATCCCGAATAGCTCTCATGGTGTCACTCAGACCTGGCTGAGAAACTTCAGTCAATGCCCGCCGGATGCACCTGACGAGGTTGTTAGTACACACGTCGTGGCGTACCTTCTCCATCTCTTCGGTTGTGCCCTGTCTCCCACCATACATGGTGATTGGGTGTGCTCTAGCTTTGTCTGCATCGCCAAGTCTTTGGTCGACGTGGAGGCTGGGGCCATGCCTCAGTACAGTTGGGGTCAGCCGTCCTCTGCGCCACATACAGGGGGTTGTGTGACGCTTCGCGGTGCCACTCTAGTGTGAAACCGAACCTTGACGTGCTACATGCTCCTGCAGCTATGGAGATGGAAGCACTTCCCTGTTAGGCGACCCTCCTTCGAGAGAGCAGTACACCCGTACCCCGACTTGCATGACCCGATCGACGAACCCACTATGGGCTACCGGTGGACTACCGCCTAGTTATGCTAGGCAAGGACAGACCGGCGAGGTGCTACTCGTTGTTTCACAACGAATTCGAGTTGTTGCACGACAAATGACATCATATGGGCTCGTGGATGCTAGAGTTCATGCACACGGTAGCCCCGCACGGACCGTTCGTGCAATGCACGCAGGACGCCAGCTTGTGGGCGACAACCTGCTACATGGTGTTCACCAACATGGTGGATCCTTACGCGCTGCAGCACGTAATGCGTCAGTTTGATTTGTACCAGGTTGTGCCCCCTCCCGATGGTAGGATGCTGCAGCGAGCTGTCCACTTGTGAGTCCAATTCCATCCAAGTATTATTTGCATTTCATACCCATGTTGCATGTTCTGACACGAATTCTTCTAGAATGCAGGCAAACGAGGGTGGGCTGACACGCCGAGGACTGGCAAGCAGTCCAGCATGAGTGGATTATAGCTTGGGCAAAGACGACACACGTCGAGGTCATATAGAAGCAGAGATCATAGGACTTACAGACATACTGCGAGTACATGATGTGGTACGTACCATGGTCACGCTCCAGGCTGACCCGTTCAGGAGAGACTCCGTCACTCGTTCGATCATCACAGCACCTCACGGTGGGACGACACCGTAAGAACTGACAATCTTTGCTCATTTCATTGATGATATTTGTATTGTTTGTTACTGAACATGTGTTCTCTATCATTTCAGTTTGAGCGGCTGCAGCAGACCGCAAGTGCATCGGAGACCACCATCCGTAGCCCGGAGAACACCGTACCGGGGCTGTTGAGCACTTTGAAGTACATCTTCGCAGAGTCGAAGAATGTACTCAAGAACATGAGCTGCGGTCATTTGAGGAACGACGTCCTACGCGTCGCACACTGAGTGGGCGAACCACGCTCACTGTAGCGTCCCGCTTTTTAAGAGATTTTCAAAATTTTAAAAGAGAACCATTTGCTTCTATTTGCCAAAAGCTTAATTTGGAATTTCAGAATCAATTGTGGTTTAATATGAATTAATTAAACTTGAATTAAATTAAAGTTGGTTTAATTGGGTTTTCTGGTATTTAAAATCAAAATTATTATTTTAAGTGTTTTCTTGGATTTATTGGATTTTAAAATGGTTTTCATTTTACCCGAAATTAAAAATTATTTTATTTGCAAAATAAAAAAGAAAAATTAAAGTTAAAAGTATTTTTATTAAGTCCAGAATAATTCAAGGAATTTCTGTGAATTTTTCTAGAATTTTTGGGCTCTATTTGCTATTTTCTAAATTATCTTTTCATTTGTTTGTATTTCTAAAATCAAAAAGGTATTAAAATCGCTTTCATCGTTTTGGGCCAATCGCCGCTGGCGCTCGCTTTTCCCTCGCTCGCCCGCCTCCGCTCCGCCGTTGGATTGCCATCCATTGCCTTCCTTCCTTCGCGCGATCGTCTCTCGCTACGGCCGCTTCCCGACCGTCCGATTCCCATCCCATGGCCCCGACGGCCAGCCTCCCTTTTCGCCCTCCGCCGTCCGATCGAATCGGACGACACTCGCCGCGCGCCGCTTCTTCTTCTTCCCCCTTCTTCGTCTCCCGCAGACTCGCTAGAGGCATGCCGCAGCAGATTTCGCCGCCTCCTCGGTCCCCGCCGCGCCGCCTCTTCCCGGCTAACGCCTCGTCCGCCTCTCCCTCTCTTTCTCTCGCCCTCGCGGTGCATCGCCTGAGCCTCGCCGCCGCAGAGCTCCCTCTCTCTCCTGCGCGGCGCTGCTGCCACCTCGCCTGTGGACGCCTTCTCCTTCTCTCGGCTATAAAGCCTCACCTCTCCTCGCCTTCATTTTCCCTCTCTTTTTAGTTGCTCTATCGCTCCCACTGTCAGACACGAAGCTCCCCCTTCCCGCATCGCTGCCGCCACCCTCCCGCCACCTCCTTCCACCTCGGTGAGTCCTCGGGCGCCTCGGTGCTCGTGGTCGCCTTCCCGGCTTGAGCGCCACCGCCACCCCACTGTTGGGTCGGCGCCACCGCCGCTGCATCCGCCGATTTTCGCCCGGTGTCTTCGTTTCACCGCCCGCCGCCGGAAGGGGATCCATTTAGCCCTTCCCGCAGCAGCAGCCTCGTCTCGCCGGCGTCACGGCGTTGGCGGCTGCCTCCTCCGCTGCTGCTTTTTTAAGAAAGCATCGAGCGGCCATTTGCCAAAACATCTGTAGCAATTATCTACTAATGGCGCTTAATTAGCGCTAGTGACTCTTGATCCACCTTCGTGCCGCCCGATCAGGCCCTTGTGCGAAAAGAGGACTAATTAAACCGGTTTTGGGTATCGTGGTCGACATGTGGGCTCCTCGATATCGTTACAGTGGACTCGTGCACCCGGCATGCACTCGGCTCTTGACTGCTTCTGCACCGAGGGACACGTGTCAAGACCGAGGTAATCCCCATTTTCTTATTTTTCTTTAATCAAAATCTTCAAGAAACTTCAAAATTCATATCACCTTCAAGTTATAGCTCCAAAATTATGGAACTTGTGCCCAAAAATTTATAAAATCAAGCCCTTTCATTTGGTTCTCGTTTTGTAGTTTTGGAGTTCATTTGTGTCGTTTTATTTATTTGTGCTCTTTTCGCACGTAGATTCGCTGCTTTGAAGATTTCTTCGATTCGACGATCAAGACCCGCCTCCTCACAACTAAGGTAAGTCGAGGCCTTTGACCATGTTGAACCCATTTTACAAATGTATATTGTTTCAAATTATCATGCATGGATAGTTTTTATTAAAAATGGTTTTGGGAATAGATAATTACCAAATTGCCATTATGCCTCCTTGATAAATTAAAAATGAAATGTCTCCTTGAATGACATATATCCTTGGAAACCTTAGGATGGTTAATACTAGTTGGACATGATTGTATACCAACTTGGGAACGTAGTATTGCTTAGTCTTACTTTAGTTACCCGCGAGACTTTCGATCACTTGTTCATTGAATAAGGAAATTTGACTAATGGAACTATGGAATTGTGGTGTGAGGCCACTATAATTAAAATGTGTTGACCCATGGCAGGGATTGCCATTGGGTCGGGACTGAACAAAAATGATTTATGCTCGGGCTTGTGGTAGGGAGTGAAGGTGGGTGCGTGAGGCACATTTGGATGTGGAAAGTCTCGTCTGAGCAGCCAACTAAGGACTTAACTTTGCAAGTCATTGATCTGGGCCACCTCGTGCAACCACAAGTCCGGTATGGGACGGACCTGGCCAACTAATTAGGGAAGTTTTGAGTCGGTTCTGTTTGGGTTGATTATTGGCGCAAGAGGGGGCCGTGAGGGCGAAACCTTAGCGAGCAGAACCGAGGCAAAATGGAACTTTGTAAAGGTCTTGTGATAATCACTTAGTCGCACACCCTCGGAAGTGTGTCAGACGGAAATTACAAGTGATTTATCTCTTGTGGGTAAAGCTGTACAACCTCTGCAGAGTGTCAAAATCTATTCGAATAGCCGTGTCCCCTGCTACGGACATGCCCGGTGATTTCGCGCAAGGGTAGCATTTTCAAAAATGTGGTTTGGTTCGATGGAAAGGTTTGGTTGAATGGTTGGGAAGTGAACAGATGTTCACTGCTTGATTCAAAAGAACTTGGTTATCTATGTATTATTCTTTTAAAATCTCGCTTGCAATCTAATTATTGTATTTATCGTTAAACTTGCTTTCGCAAAATTAGCCATAAAGCCATTCTTGTTTAAGCCTTGCATGAATACTATGTGCATACATTTTCTACGACTTGTCGAGTACTTTATGTACTCACCGCTTTATGCCCTTTGTTGATCGGTCCCAGCAGAAGAATCGGGAAAGTTGAGTACTATGAGGAAGGCTACTTTGAAGACTTCGCGAACTAGGTCACGCCCTCCACTCGATTGCCTCGTGGGCATGTCGATTGGGCTCCACGTATTTTGAGATTTCCGCTGCCAGATACTCTGTTGTTGCTAAGCCCTGTGAGGCGACTTTTGTAAGAACTTGACCATAAGGTCCTTTGCTGTTAACTAATATTACTTTGTCTGCTTCATTAGTTCATTGTTGAATAGTTATGATAACATCATTGTTGCAACTGTGCGAGCTAGCTACTGATCATGGGACTAGCTCGGTATGCACAGAGGGTCTCGGGGTTGTGTGAGACCCAGGGCGCCGACAAGAGATGGTATCAGAGCCATATCGACTGTAGGACGTAACCTTTAGTTAGCTTGGTCGTCTTAGTCAAAAAGTCAAAAGATATTTTCTAAATCAAACCAAGCAATTAACTTGACTAGATATTCTTCTCTCATCCTATTCTGTTCTTTCTCACCTTGTTCTATTCTTTTCTTATCATCTTACCCTCTTATATCATTCTTGAGTTCTTTTATCTTATCTTTTCTGAAACTGGGTTTTCCAAATTTAAATTGACTCCCTCATCTCTGGATTATCCCTAGGATCGAGCCCTTCAAGATCAAGCAATGGTGAAGGACCGAAATGGCAACAGAGGGGGTGAATGGTGCTTTAAAATTAAGAACTCCCCTTTATTGTATTCAATTAAGATCAACAAACCCTCTCAAGAAGAGTAAAACAAAATCAGAGAACTAACCATACAATCCAGACTGTTCTGTCAGATATCGGACGTTCCGATTTTACCCGCAGTATTTCCGCACTCGTAGTTCCGAATCGAGCGAAGTTCCGCGCTGGTAATTCGCTTATGGACAATCGGAAGTTCCGATTGTCCCGACCAAGAACAAAGGCGCTCGGGTTTCTATTCAAAATCCAAAACTAAATCTTGAATGCTCTTCTCTGGTCAAGTTTCACAGGACATCATCCTAAACACCTTCTTGACCTCATGGAGAAGAATTGCAACCAAAGATTCAATAATCGAACCAAAAACGGATTTCTTGAAGAAGGGGCAAGAAAGACCAAAACTCACAATAAGAGAGATTCTCAGATTCTTAGCTCATGAAACTTTGAGGATGCATTAGTAATAGCAAAACGACTCTAGATATCAAGTTTCATGCTGTTTCATAAGACGAATCAAAAGATACATCAAAACCCTAAACATTCAACATGAACGAGAAAGAGAATAGAGAAAAACATAAGCAAGTAATCAAAACCTCAGAGATTCATTAATGGAAATCAAAAGATTTCAAAGGAAATACAGAGGAATGATTACAAGATTTTCAGTTCATTCTCTCTCAACTCAACAAACTCTCAAAAAGGCAACACACACCCTTTTCTAGAGCTAACCCTAATTTTCTATCAAAAGGTCTAACCCTAACTCCAGGGTTCTCCCCTATTTATAGCCTTTGCTAATGGGCCTCCAACCCATTAAGCCCGCTACACCCGAACGGAACCGCCTCCACTTTTGCCGCTATAAAAGACCCTTTCGCCCCTTGCGCACCTTCCGAAGCCTCCAGACACCTTGTTGTGCACGACTGCAACCGCTTCAAGATTCACGCCGTCTTCGACACATCCCGACCGCTCGACCTCAACGCCTCCGCGCTTAGTCCGTCCACGTGTCTCGCCACGACTCCATCTTGATGCCCCGCATCAACATGCATAAAAACACATCACATAGCATTGCACAATATCATAGCATCAATATTTGTATAAGACTCAAACTCATACAAGATCAAAATCCACAAAATAATCTTCTCGCATAGCTCGACACAATCGGAAGTTCGCATTACACACAATGAAGTTCCGATTTCTAACATCCGCAGATTGTCAGAATATCGGAAGTTCCGCCAACATCGCGGTACTTCCGATATCCGAACAACCGACTTCCCAGATAATCAATTCCGATTTGATATCTCAGAGAACACTTAATGTCAGAAATATCGGACACTCCGCACTTTGTGCGGAAGTTCGATTTCTTCACCGAGAGCAAAACCCGGATAAATCGGAAGTTCCTTTTCCAACACCGGTGAGTTCGATTAATCGAACTTCCGCTTCCATACACCGTAGTTCCGATTTCGCCTCACTCGTAAAGCACCCAAACCAAAACCTCAACTCTCAATCTAAACAACACACTTGTCAAATACTCATCACTCAGAGTGGAGGACCTCTCACATGGTCTCTCAATCTCCCCCTTGATGAGTATATTGACAATTACCGAAAAAGCATAAGATGAGTTTGAGATTAGAGTCAACCAAGGTCTAAACAAGAGTAATTAAGCACAAGACCAAGTTGACACAAAGAAAAAGACTTGAGATGAGATGAAAGATCAATTTTCGCACAAAACTCAAGGCTTTTCTTCAGAAGGCTTTTTCTCACAATCATTCTCCCCCTTTGGCAATAAAATCATCAATATGTAAAAAAAAAGAGGAAAAGACTATATGATGTTCATTTTAAGCATTAGGAGCCATGTAGATTATCCAAAATGACTATTAGAGTATTACACCAAGCCATAACACAGAAGAATGCTATCAAGATCATGACAATCGATGTATAGAAGAGCTAAGACAGAAAGTCCATAATCTGATTAATGATCCAGTTCTTTAGCAGGTCAAATAAGTCAAGATTGAAATCTAGCTAAAGATATCCAAGGATGATGCAAGCCATGTCAAATAATCTAAGTTGAACCAAGAAGACTCATACTGAACAGTTTAGAGTGCTACCAGTTGAAGAAGGGCTCATTCTATTCAGAACTCAGTCTCTTTGAAGATAAGCAATTTTAGCACATTTTTCTTTTTCTGAAGAATTTTTATGGTTTTATCTCAGTAAAGCAAGCTCTGGACTAGGTGCCATCCACAACTGCCTCCTGAGCTTCAACCATTTTTTTTTAGCCATGTGCTAGATCCCAAGCCTTATGCGACCACTCCAAGCAAATGACTTAAGGAGGTGATCTTAGGTCATCCAAGGCTCCCCGAGTTCATGCCTAGTGCAATGGCAAGCCGCCTCATGAGAAAGATTTGGTGAGATCGCTTTTTCGCACAAAAGAGATCATTTTTGCTTTTGAAGTTTTTAGACCGTTGATTAGAGATAAGTCATGTTTCTTAACAACCGACATAGCTTACTCAAAAGTTCAAAAGAGATTCAGACTCAACTCAATTTACTTGACATGGCGAAAATCATAAAAGGATAGTTTTAACTGCACTAGTCTCAAGAGCTATCATGACAAGATTTTAATTCAAGTTTAGCATTTTAAATACCTTAGCATGGCAAAGACTAAACTACACATAAAAAGTCATGATAGATCTAGCGCTTAGCATAAATCATGGCAAGATGTAAAATAGTGAAAACAGATCATAAGGGATAATAAACAAGGCTCCATTTGATTATCATGCAATGCTTGATGAAAAGTACAAAAGTCCGATTCCCTTCGAATGAGATGCATCTTTAATTCAAAGTTGAGTTATGACAAAATTAAGAGTATGGAATAACCAAGAATAACTCCCCAACCAAAGGAACAAAAACGAGAATCGATAAGTAAACCGTAAAAGGCATCCTTTAGAGCATAGAAAAGATATAGAGAAGACTATCGCTCAAACAGGTTCTTATCTACCCCATATGATTCTAGGACTATCAGCTGATCAACTCTTACACTAAGGAGCAAACACTATCCCTGTCTACCCAAGGGTGGCCCGACCCCTGCTAGAACCTATAAGAAGTGAGTAAGCTCTACTTAGAGAAGGAAGAGACACTAATAAGCAAGATCCTAGAAGCACAAGACAAGAAGTAGCAGTCAAAGCAATTTGGCAAGTGAACCACTCTAACCTATGCTGGAAGGACTTCGACCCAAAAATGAAACCAGAAAGGAGTAAGCGTATAATATAATATAATATAATATAATATAATACAATAGTAGCACAACGCTCCCTCACAAAGCAAATTGTAAGGACAAACCACCCCAAGCTCTCCCAGCAGAGTAAAACCGAGAGTCGCCCAGAGGCTTAGTGAAGATATTCGCCAACTCGTGCTCACTCCACAAATCGAGCACAATGTCACCCTTCTCTACATGGTCTCAAGAAAGTGATATCTCGATATCTATATGCTTGGTCCGAGAATGTTGCACCGGGTTCTTGGCAATGCAAATCGCAGACGTGTTATCACGTAAGAGTGGAACGCAATGATAGATAGCCCAAATCCCGCAGGTCGAGACCATCCAAAGCACTTGACTACAAAGAATCGGGTGCGCAGAACGATTTCGGCCTCTCGCAGCGGATCGCGCAACACCGGATTGCTTCCTCGACGACCAGAGAGAGAGAGAAGTGCCAATGAATTGGCAAGTGCCGGCGCTTTTCCTATCTATCCTACACCAAAGAAAGTCGTGACGGAGAAAGCTCTAAGAGATAGACAAGAAGAGGAAGAGTACCAGATGCCATAGTCAATGGTAGCTCAAGGTACCGAAGATGCGTTTCACCGCTTTGACGATGAGATACGCGAGGAGAAGCTCAAACCGAGCACAAAGACACAGTAAAAATGTATGTCCGGTCTCGAGGTCGTGAGGTACAAGAGAGAGCCAATCATGCTCCGAACTCCTTTTGGTCAATGTGTTCGCCGCCTTCATCCGGATCCGAGCGGTGAGATGCCATCGGAGTTGATATGGCTTTCCATCATTCATGTCGAACGCTCAGAGGTCTCGAGTGTATTTGCCTTGATGAAGAAAGGTACCTCCCGAGTCTGCTTGATTTGGAAGCCAAGGAAGAAACTCAACTCGCCCATCATGCTCATTTCAAACTCCGAGCTCATGACATCGAAAACGGGAACGAGAGCGCGAGGAGCCGCCAAAGATAATGTCATCGACATAGATCCGAACGAAAGGTAAGATCGTGCCAAGACGGCGGATGAACAAGGTTTTGTCAATTTTACCCATCTCAAAACCATGGCTCGCCAGATAGGACTTAAGCCTTTCATACCAAGCTCGGGAGCTCGCTTGAGTCCATACAAGGCTTTAGAAAGCCTGTAGACATGGTTAGGGTATTTGGGGTTCTCAAACCGTGAGGTCAGCTCACATAGACTTCTTCCTCAATAAGGCCATTGAGGAAGGCACTCTTGACATCCATTCGGTAAAGCTTGAAACCCTTAGAAGTCGCAAAGGCAAGCAGATTCTAATGGCTTCAAGTCTAGCTACAGGGCAAAAGTCTCTTCAAATCTAGACCTCAACTTGAGAGTACCCCGAGCTACCACCTAGCCTTGTTTCAATGACTAACCCATCTTCACTTTGCTTGTTCTTGAACACCCATTTGGTCCCAATGATATTGTGACCTTGAGGGGCTCAACAAGGACCAGACCTTGTTTCTTTCAAAGTTTTCCAACTCCTCATGCATAGCGTTTGTCCAAGACTCGCCGATAGAGCATGACAAACGCCTTTGGGCTCAAATGAGGCGACGAAGGCGTAATGGAGACAGAAGAGAGACAAACCGCTTTTAGAACGTGTGACACGCTCAAAGAGGTCTCCAATGATCCGCTCTCAAGGATGGTCCTTTGAATGTGTCTTGGAGGTCCAGGTGAGATGAAGAAGTGGCCTCTACCTCATTAGCGCAGATGAGATAGGACAGAGCCACTAGCTTGAAGAAGAAGGTAAGGGCGATCTCCTCGAGGTGCAAGTGGAAGAAGGCACTCAAGAGGAGGAGGAAGAACTGGATCGTATACAACCATCATCTCCGTCTTCCTCTTCGCCCACAAAGATGGACTCGCACTACTCTAAGGAACTCGAGATATCGTGCCTAGTCCCCTGACCGCCTCATCGAAAGTCACCTCACGTGTCTCTAACAATTTACTAGACTCGCAGCCTGCACTCTATAGGCACGAGAAGAAGTCGAGTAACCTGAAGAATTTCCCATCACAAGATCGTGACTCGAACTTATCTAGGTTCCTGCACTTCGAATAAAACACTTGCAACCAAACACACGAAAATGTGAGACGCTGGTTTTCGCCCATATCTCAACTCATAAGAAGTGCGATGCAAGAGTGCCCAAGAAAACTCATAGAAACATGACAAGCAAGAGCAATTCCTCACCCAAAACTTACTAGGTGTAGAGTACTCATCAAGCATCGTCCCGCCATCTCGACTAAGGTACGGTTCTTCCTCTCCACAACGCCATTTTGTTGGGGACGATGGAGACGAGAACCGGTGCTCTACACTGCCTCACCACAAAACTCTCAAAGTAGGAATTCTTGAACTCGGTGCCATTATCGCGCGAATTGCTCGTAATGCACCGTGGAGCTCAACAGAAAGCCTACTAAAAGACCACTTAAAAGAGTAAATGTCTCATCCTTCGAGGCTAAGAAAACACCCAAGAATACCTCGAGAAGTCATCGACCACGACAAGTACGTATCACTTCCTCCCATCGATCGCACTCTAGCCGGTCCCATCAGGTCCATATGGAGCAGCTTGACCGTGCATCCGTCATAGTCATCAGAATCGAGGATGTGAAGCGGCAACCATTTTGCCGTGCCGGCAAGGAGCACAAACAAGATCCTTGACCATTTTGAGTTTCGCAAACCACGAATGAGATCGTGGCGCTAACTCGGTCGATGATCAAATCCTATATGACCAAGTCTCCTATGCCGTAAAGACAAATCACGGATTCGAAGCAATTAAACATCGGAGAGGATCACCAGAAGATCCAGAAAAATCAGCACGAAAAATCCTCCCATAACGAGAAATCCCGCAAACTAGACTACCCGAAGAATCAAGAATTTTGCAATTGTTTTTCTTAAAGCTCACCTCAAACCGCCATCAGAAGTCGAGAGATCGAAAGCGATTATATCGCAGCTTACTTACTAAGGCAACATCTTTTAAAATAAAAGAATCATTAATGCTCACAAGATTTTAGCGATGACGCGCCCAAATGAAGCATCTCCAAGGTGATCGCCTCATCACCCGAGCGCGGGCTAGGAAGAAAACCAACGAGACTCACCACCATATGACGTGAACAACCGAGTCTACAATCCGCACCTTTCCCTTCCCAAACCGGCGACCTCGAGTCAAACAGAGTAAAGTCTCAAGATCGGGTGAATCAACGGTGATTTTGGCACCCAACACCGAGTAACACGGCGAACGTGATGAAGTAGTCAAGCAAGACCGACCTCTATCTACCCTACGCCTGTCACTCAACAAGTCAAAGATCTCACTGTTGTCGGATCCGATCGCTATGAAAGAGCGAGTCGGTGCCAAGAATATGTCGATCTCGCCATGGTAGCTATCTCGAAGGAAAATGAGATCTACCCTCGGGGACGGCGGAAGTTACGACCAAAGGGAGCATGAGGACGAAACTCAGAAAACTCAGAAAAACCAAGTCCTTGATGCTACCCAAAATCATCAGATGGAACAAACCTAGACCTCGTGTTGGTCTTAGGTGCACTCAAGATCTGGGGCTGACCCTGAATGTGCCTAAGAGACTCAACACGGTTTCTACGCGCAATCTTGGCGTGCCTGAAGCAATGATCAATTAAATGTCCATCTTTCTGACTGAAAGTGCAATGATACTTCGCTCCGAGAGGTCGAAAGCCGCAGTGGAATCACCTGTCGTCGTAAATCCTTTGAACAAAACCCGCCGACTTAAAATTGACTTTTCACCCCGGCTTAGTTTTGATCACACCGTGCTATGGTTTTGAGCACGACAGTGGATGCTTCCTCATATCCTCCTCGGATATCATATCCTAGACCTTGATTAAATCTGCAAATTTTTATTTGTCTAGAATGAGATTGAGCTTCTTCTTGCCTCCTACAAACCTCTCGAGAGTGTTCATAAGATACCGACACTCCGAAAGAGAGAGGTGCAAGAAGAGCAGGGGAAGAAGAGACATCGAAGGTAAGGGAGCGAAGAAGAACCAACAAATAGAGGAAAGATTGGCTTGTGCACGCACGGTTGACTTTGGGGGAACAACCCCATCAAGCTAATGATTGGTTGACGTTGCTAGGCGCCTCTACCAAACCCTTAGTCTTCTTCCCAAAGACACACAATACAAGGATGATTGTGTCTCTAGAAGGTCCTTAGTTAGCTTCACACATTTTTCATCCAATGCAACCAAATCACATTTTAGTTTATTACAATGCTTGCAAGGTGAGCTAACAAGGTCCTTAGAAGCATCTTGAGCCAATTTGTTATCGTGATCAATCATTTCTTGAAACCGCTAGATATGATTCTAGTTCAAACAGCTAACTTAGGACGCTTTAAACAAGAAACAATAGGCTCTAGTAGCGCAGACTTGAATTCAAGAATTTTGTGATCCGCCTGCTTTAGGTTCATCTTGAGGTTATTACAATTTTCACAAGTTTCAGCAGATCAAGCAACATGGTATAAAGACCTCTAAACGAATTGTCCTTAACCTCACATGAGGTGCAAGCAGAGCCTCAATAGTAGTGGATGCAGGAGGTGCTACCCTACTCATCTCTAATTCAAGAAGAAGGCTAATGTTCTCTACCTTAATCATGTCAAGTTCAGATGACACACTATCATGCGAGGTCCTTAGTTTTTCCATGTCATCAAGCAAAGCACGCAAGTGTCACAATCATCACGGAGGGAGCAGATGTAAGTACAAGAAGCTCCCGTGATAGTCTAGCTACTTCCTTCTCCAACACGTAACACTTAGCCCTAGACTTAGCATGAAATCTACCTAGCTTAAGAAAAGCATCATTAAGCTGGTCATAAGTGGACTAACCTCATCGGAGTCGGAGTACGCCGCCGCCGCTCGATTCGCCTCGAGGGCCATGAAGCACATGCCGAGAAGTTGCCGCCGCCCTTGGGATCATGATCGTCCTTCCCATCATCGTTACTCCACCCTCCACCTCGCGGTGTCCGGTTCGTCGAGGCGGTGAGGACGCGATGGAACAGCCTTCTTAGCCTTCCCAAAGTTGCGGAACTTCTTCTTGCCTTGATCAAAGCCGAGGGCTTCGTGTTGCGGTTCTTGTCGATGTAGTCGCTCTTGCTTGGACCGCCATAGTCACCTTTGCCCTTCCCAAGCTTGGGACGCTTTGCTCGGATGTGGTTGGGGCCACCACACTCAAACAAATCACAGACCTCCTCTTTACCATCCCTCCTCCTCTTGTAAGCATGGGAAAACTTCCGAGCTAGGAGGGCTAGTCGTTCATCCTCAAGTCGCTCTAAGCGATCATCGCTATGTCACGAGAGCAAACTAGGAGAACCCACGATCGACTCGTAAGAAGATCCGTAGTGGGATCGGTGACTAACGCCATCGATCCGTGACTTCGACCTTCGAGAGACAATGTCAATCTCGTGAGTCTTGAGACGCGAGTAAAGCGCATCAAGAGTCGTGGTCGAGAGGTCCGTGCTATCTTTGATGGTAGTCACTTTCATCTCCCAAACACGAAGATCAAGTGCGCAAAGCATCTGTCGAGCGCTATCCGAAGTCGGGGTATGTAAGACCGACCGCCGGAGGTTGCTCAAGATCTTGTGAAAACGCGAAAAGCACTCGCCTAAAGATTCACCAAAGAAGCATTTCAAATTTATCATTCACGCTTGAACTGGTCTTGTCGAACCGTCTTAATCGAGTGGTGCCTCATGGTATGCATCGAGGGTCACCGGATGTCGTAAGCGTAAATCAAATGAGAAATACGATCAAACTCACTTCGCTTAAACCTCAATGATTATGTTCCTTGCCTTAGCATTTGCCTCAACATCGCCATGTTTCCAAAGATTGATGTTCTCATCGGCAGAGCAACAAATCTAACCTTCACCTTTCTCCGATGGCATACCCCCGAGCCCGGATGTAAGTTTCCATTCGGCTCTTCCGGAAGGGGTAATCCCACCATCAAAAGCGGAGGCTTGGTGGAATACTTGTCCGTTGCCATGGCTCAAACGACCGTTAAGATCTATCAAGAAGAGCTAACTCGCTCGATACCAATTGAAGGACCGAAATGGCAACAGAGGGGGTGAATGGTGCTTTAAAATTAAGAACTCCCTTTATCAGATTCAATTAAGATCAACAAACCCTCTCAAGAAGAGTAAAACAAAATCGAGAACTAACCATACAATCCGATCGCTCGCCGATATCGGACGTTCGATTTTACTCCGCGGTACTTCCGCACCGTAGTTCCTAATCGAGCGGAAGTTCCGCTCATGTAGTTCGCTATGGACAATCGGAAGTTCCGATTGTCCCGACCAAGAACAAGGCGCTCGGGTTTCTATTCAAAATCCAAAACTAAATCTTGAATGCTCTTCTCGGTCAAGTTTCACAGACATCATCCTAAACACCTTCTTGACCTCATGGAGAAGAATTGCAACCAAAGATTCAATAATCGAACCAAAACGGATTTCTTGAAGAAGGGCAAGAAAGACCAAAACTCACAATAAGAGAGATTCTCGATTCTTAGCTCATGAAACTTTGAGGATGCATTAGTAATAGCAAAACGACTCTAGATATCAAGTTTCATGCTATTTCATAAGACGAATCAAAAGATACATCAAAACCCTAAACATTCAACATGAACGAAAGAAAATAGAGAAAACATAAGCAAGTAATCAAAACCTCGAGATTCATTAATGGAAATCAAAAGATTTCAAAGGAAATACAAAGGAATGATTACAAGATTTACATTCATTCTCTCTCAACTCAACAAACTCTCAAAAGGCAACACACACCCTTTTCTAGAGCTAACCCTAATTTTCTATCAAATGGTCTAACCCTAACCTGTGGTTCTCCCTATTTATAGCCTTTGCTAATGGGCCTCCAACCCATTAAGCCCGCTACACCGAACGGAACCGCCTCCACTTTTGCCGCTTATAAAAGACCCTTTCGCCTTTGCGCACCTTCCGAAGCCTCCAGACACCTTGTTGTGCACGACTCGCAACCGCTTCAAGATTCACGCCGCCTTCGACACATCCCGACCGCTCGACCTCAACGCCTCCGCGCTTAGTCCGTCCACGTGTCTCGCCACGACTCCATCTTGATGCCTGCGAACAACATGCATAAAAACACATCACATAGCATTGCACAATATCATAGCATCAATATTTGTATAAGACTCAAACTCATACAAGATCAAAATCCACAAAATAATCTTCTTCGCACAGCTCGACACAATCGGAAGTTCCAGATTACTACGGCGGAAGTTCCGATTCTAACATCCGCATTTGTCAGAATATCGAAGTTCCGCTCCAACATCGCGGTACTTCGATATCCGAACAACCGACTTCCCAGATAATCAATTCCGATTTGATATCTCAGAGAACACTTAATGTCAGAAATATCGGACACTCCGCACCCCCTTGTGCGGAAGTTCCGATTTCCTTCAGCCGAGAGCAAAACCCAGATAAATCGGAAGTTCCTTTTTCCAACACCGGTAGTTCCGATTAATCGAACTTCCGCTTCCATACAGTGGTAGTTCCGATTTCGCCTCATTTCGTAAACACCCAAACCGAAAACCTCAACTCTCAATCTAAACAACACACTTGTCAAATACTCATCACTCAGAGTGGAGGACCTCTCACATGGTCTCTCAAATGGAAGTGACGAGGATCTAATAATCCTCATTTTATCTTTTATCTATAATTCTTATTATGGGTAAATATGATAAGGGAGAGGCCTACCAAGTGATTGTAAGATCTTCTACAATCACCCCCATAGTCGTAAGTCTTACTACGACTATGTCATGGTCGTAAGTCCTTCTACGACCACTACCCAGTCGTAAGTCCTTCTACAACTATTACCCAGTCGTAAGTCCTTCTATGACTATTGCCTAGTCGTAAGTTCTGCTACGACCTGTACCTAGTCGTAAGTCCTTCTACGACTATTGCCCAGTCGTAGGCTCTACTACGACTTGTACCCAGTCGTAAGTCCTACTACGACTAAGTCAACCACGACCACCTTATAATCAATAAGACCTACAAGCGAGTGGGTCCAATTGATTAAGGAATCCAGACGGTCCACACGCACTATTATTCCGCGTAGTAATAGTGCTTAATACCCCATTACCTCTGAAAGAAAACTGCCCAACGGCGTGAAGGAGCCACTACGCCGGTAATTACTGCCATCATGCGCCCGTTACTGGCTTAATTAGGCGCCTCTTCCGCAGGACAAAACGGCTACTCCTTCACGACTATATAAAGACATCAATCAGAGGGTGAAAGGAGCAAAACAGAGCGAGTCAAGGAGAAACACAAGTACTGTTCTTTGTAATAGTCTTAGTTTCTTGCTTGATTGTCAAGAATACAGTCAATACCATACACACACAGGAGTAGGGTTGTTATTCTCCCCGGAGAATAAAAATCCCGTGTCAATCGCTCTGCGTGATTTCATCTCTAGGAGACCCCCCGAATCAAACAATCTTTACGTAAGATCGGTTCTAATACACCGGCTGGCGCCGACGTGGGGATCTTCCGTAATCTCTTGTCAACATACTCTCTTTTTCCAAATCTCATGCAATCATGGCAGGGGAATGGAACGAGGAGAACTTGTTTGACTTGGCAGATTACGCAGACGTCGACATGGATGCCGGTTTCAACTACGAGCCGAGTGATGCATCCGCTGATGGTGATGTTGCCTCTGGAGATCATTCTCCAGGAAACCATCCCATCAATGGAGTTGAGGAGGGATCCTTATCCCCCACAACGATACGTCCAACAGAGGAGCCAATTCCTCAAAGGACAAGGGTCAATCCGACAGAATCGCACCTGTGAGGACTTACAACACGACGAGTTTTTCCTCCAAGTGTCCAAGTCCTCTAGGACGGTCCGACACGTGAGACAAGTTTCGAGAGCCACCATTCCAGACTCCACTAACATCCGCCGATCCTCTCTCGTGATAACTCGGAGAGTGGGATCAAGCATGCTTTTCCGCAAATTGACCGCTCTCCGCAGATCTCATTTGCGGACGGAGATAGTTATAACCCGCAGTTCCCCACCGAGGGGGTTACTCCAAGTCGCCAGATGGTGTCTCTCGAATACTCCTCAAGCGGGAGGCCTCGAGCGCAAGTGAGAATCATCAACGAGAGGTCTTCGCCCTTCCCTCAATCGTGGTCACCTCATGGAGGCCGAGATAAGAACACTCCCAAGATCACACACCGCTACCGTGGTAATGGCAAGGGCACCACCGGTGAATGACGTAACCAATACTCACGATGAGCGCGAGGAAATCTCGACATTCTCGCACTCCATTGAGAAGGCCTCAAGAATCGATGAGGAAAATTTTGAGGCCATCCGACGGAGGAAGATTGCAGCCGTAAGAACCTCGCTCGGGCGCATCCAATATCGATCCAAGGAGGTGCAAGAACTCCAGAACATCAAGACTTGCTCGAAAATCCCACTCAAGAGCTTGCTCAACGCCAGATACGATCTCTTCACGAAGAAATCGCGCAAAGGCTTCAACCGTGATGACAAGACCGAAGCACTCGTCGACATCAATCGTAGTCGTAGTAATACGACTTCCTCGCTACAATCAATCAAACATTTCACCACGAGAAATCGACACGCAATAAGTCGATCGATCCCTACTACCTGAGAAATACGTTTTGATTGATGATGATCAAGAAGCCCCTGAGAGGTGATCGTCGCCACTTCGACAAAGAAATCCGCAAAGGATGGAGTACGAGGAGTATTCCCCTCGAGAACTCGAAACCTACTACAGGCGTGTCACTCGTTGTCGGGTATCGTCAGATACGATCACTGGTGACATTAACCCTCTTTCCCGCAAAGAAGGCGTCAAGAAGTTATTACGGATGCCGCATTTTCGCCGACCTTCGAGCCGCTCACGCCACCTCATTTTCGACCATGAACATGGAGAAGTTTGATGGATCTCAAAATCCCATCGAATTTCTTCAAATCTATACAAACACCGTCCGAAAGCAAAGCAGGAGGAGGAGAGCATGTAATGACAAATTACTTTCCAATCGTGCTTGAAGGATCCGCCGATCGTGGTTATTAAACCAACCACTGAGTCGATCTACTCTTGGTAACACCTATGCGACCTTCTATCGCGAATTTCAAGGCACATACAACCGCCCGAAAGGAAGACGACTTGCACCGATAAAATGTAACAACGACGAGACTTTGCGTCAATTCATCAAACGCTTTAGTCGTTCGTAATTCAATTCGAAATTTCGACTCATCCGTGATCGTGGCTTTTAAGCAAGGAGTCCGTAGTAGAAGGATAACAGAGGATATTGCTTTGAATCCTCCCAACATCGCTGTCGAGCTCTTCGAGATGGCCGATCGATATGCGACTGCTTCTGAGGCGGTCGAGTGGAACAACACTATTGATCGAGAAACGTACACTCCTCGAGAGCCGTGAAGTTGGTAAAGATAAAAAGCAAAGAAGTCCAAGAAGAAAATAAAGAGTCAAAAACCACAAACCAGTGGTTTCAAGGAGGTCTTGGCAGTAAAAGATAAAGAGCCACGAACCACCAAGTCGTACCCTGATCAAGGCAAAGGTAAGCGCCCTGATCGAAAGAACGACAAACCAAGGTGGTGTCCTTTTCATAAAAAGGAAGGACACGACCTCAGAATCGCCGAAGTTTTCCAAAGAAAGCTCGAGGACTACTACAACAAAGAACCACTCCCCACTCTCGAAAGTGTAGGGAATACGAGTGGTCAAAAGTCGCTTGATGATGAAGAGATGTTGCTCCAAGATCCACAACATACCGTTAAGCACATCTACGGAGGATCATCGACATACGAGTCGAAACGACAACTCAAAGTCACGGACGAGAGGTAAACTCCATAGATGCTCCTCTTGTCAATAATTTATCAAGTGGTCGGAAGTTACCATTTCTTTCGAGAAGGGTGATCGCCCGATCACTTCAATCGATCAGTCGATATCCGATTGTGGTCGAACCCACCATCAACAACCGCCGAGTCAATCGAGTTTTGCTGATGGTGGCGCCTTGAACATACCGCTTACTAATACCCTGGACGAGATGCAAGTACCCAGGACAAAGGTAAGACCGGTACGATACTCTTTTCATGGAATCGTACCGGGTTCTTCGGCCAAACCCATTGGCCAAGTTTCTCTTCCTTTAACATTTGGTTCACCAAGTAATTTCAGATGTAGAAAGTCTCTTTGATGTGGTCGATTTCGACATTCGGCATATAACGCCATATTCGGACGACCAACTTTGGCAAAATTCTTAATGGCTACTCATTATGGGTATCAATGTCTTAAGATGCTAGGTCCCAAATTAGTGATCACAATTCATTGTGACAAGAAGATGGCGTATAATTGCGACCGTCGATCCCTCGAGATGGTTGGTCAAATACCAACTCGAGAAGAAAGTCAGCCTTCGACTAGCAAGTCAAAGCCTAAAGCTGCATCAAAGCCGAACGACCAAGGCAAAGAGGTTCCTCCGACGCAGAGAAACCCTCAAGATCGCTCAGACGGGAGACTTCCGACCCCAAATAGGAAGACACCTCATCACCTTCCTCCGAGCTAACGCAGATGTCTTCGCGTGACAAGCATCCGACATGCCCGGAGTCCCCAGGGAGGTGATCGAGCACAGGCTAGCTTTACGGCCTGATAAAGTACCCATAAAACAAAAATTACGGAGATTTGCCCCTGATCGACGAGATGCTATTACATCAGAATTGGATAAGCTACTTAAAGCAGGCTTTATAAGAGAAGTTAACCACCCAGAGTGGTTGGCTAACCCTGTAATGGTCAAAAAGTCAAACGGCAATTGGCGTATGTGCGTAGACTTCACTGATCTTAATAAAGCTTATCCAAAAGATGATTTTCCTTTACCTCGTATCGATCAGTTGGTTGATTCTACTGCAGGTTGTGAAATATTAAGTTTTTTAGATGCATATTCTGGATACCACCAGATCAATATGTGTCTAAACGATGAAGAAAAGACCGCATTCATTACACCGTTTGGTACTTTTTGCTATGTCAAAATGCCATTTGGTCTAAAGAATGCCGGTGCTTTTTTTCAACGCTTGATGCAATCAACTTTTTCATCTCAATTAGGCCGAAATCTGGAAGCCTATGTTGATGATCTAGTCGTAAAAAGCATTAAGAAATTTAATCATATCACTGACCTACAAGAAACATTCGACAACCTTAGAAAGCACCGCTTAAAACTTAATACCGAGAAGTGTGTGTTCGGAATTTCTTCAGGAAAATTGCTTGGATTCCTAGTATCTGAACGAGGAATCAAGCAAACTCGAGAAAATAAAGGCCATCCTCCGATGCGCCTCCGACCACAAAAAGGAAGTCCGAAACTCACCGGGTGCATGGCGGATTTAAGTCGCTTCATCGCACGACTAGGAGAAAAGGACTACCTTTCTTTAAACTTCTCGGGAGACATGAAGGTTTTGAGTGGTCGAACGAGGCAAACGCCGCTTCGAGGATGTCAAGAGGTACCTTCGAGTGCTCTGTGCTCGTTTCTCCAAAACCGTAAGAGACGCCTTAATTTACCTAGCCGCCACGCCACAGCAAAGAAAGCGCGAGATCGGGTCGAGAACGTGAAAACGCATAACGACCGTTTATCGTCGCAAGTTTTACACGGCCTAAGGAGCGCACCTCGTGTCCAAAACTTCTATATGCTCTCCTCATGTCTTCGAGGAAATCGCGGCATTATTTTCAGCGCACAAAATAGTCGTTGTCGCCCGAGTTTCCTTTGGGAGCGATCCTCCATAATAAGGAAACAATGGACGCATGGCAAAATGGTCATCGAACTTGGGAGTTCGACCTCCATTTCGTGTCCCGAACGACCATAAAATCTGTGATCTTGGCGGACTTTGTCGCCGATGGACAAATCTCGAACTCGCTCAGATCCCAAGACGATTCCCACGACCACTGGATGATGTACTTTGACGGGTCACTTACTTTAAGTGGCTCTGGTCGGGTGGTCCCGTATCTCCTACCGAGAAACCTTAAAGTATGCCATACAATTAAACTTTCGTGCCACTAACAACGTGGCGTAGCACGGTTTGCTAACCGCATACGAAGCCGCGAAAGCACTCTCGATTCGTCGACTACTCGTGAGAGGAGACTCTCAACTAGTCGTGAATCAAGTCCGAAAGAGTACCGTTGCTCTAACTCGACAATGTCTCGGTACTTATCGGAAGTACGTAAGCTAGAAAAGCATTTTTAGGTTTCGAGGTACAATTCATCCTCGAAGGATAATTTCTCATGCACCAACTTGCTCGGATGGCTTCTTCCGATCCGCAGACTAAAAGGGGTTTTCTTGAGCAACTCCAAAAGCCGTCCCTGGTCGAAGAACCAGAGACACCTCCTATTGAGATGGCCTCACTAGATTACGAGGATACCTGGATGACTCCCATCTACGAGTATCTTCACAAGGGTTCCGTACCCGAGGATGATCTTGAGGCAGATCGTTTATCCCGAAAAGCCAAAATGTATACTTTGGTCGAAGGAGTCCTCTACAAACGAGGAACCCAAGGGATACACATGCAATGCATTTCGCAAAACGAAGGAATAACACTCCTTCATGATATACACAGTGGCATCTGTGGGACGCATGCTTCCTACAGAACATTGGTTGGTAAGGCCTTTCGACAAGGTTTCTACTGGCCAACAGCTCTGTACGATGCTAAAGAGGTGGTTAAAAAGTGTGTCCAATGCCAGTTTTATGGTAGACATATACACCAACCAGCTCAAGCATTACAGACAATACCTCTTTCTTGGCCTTTTGCGACCTGGGGTCTCGATATCCTAGGACCGTTTCCCAAAGCTCCAGGAGGTTTCAAATTCCTTTTTGTGGATATTGACACGCTCACAAAATGGATCAAGCCGAACTCAGAATCGATAACAACTAAGCAAGAAAAGGTTCATGATGAGATGCGTAATTAGCCGATTTGGAGTTCCGAATCGGATAATTACAAACAATGGTAAACAATTCGTAAGTGCAAAATTTCAGGAATTTTGCGACGAGTTGGGTACCAAGTTGTGTTATGCTTCGCTGCACATCCCCAAAGCAACGGGCAATCGAACGCAAACAAACCAAATAATGCGAGGAATTAAAACCCGAGTCTTCGATCACTCGTTAAGCGCCGGGGCTTGGGTACAAGAATTACCTTCAGATATGGGCGCTCAGACGACCACTAGTCGAAATGGCAGGAGAAACACCATTTTTCTAGTGTTCGAGTCAAGCCATGCTTCCTCCGAGCTAAAATTACGGTCGACACGAGTTGAAACCTTCAACAACTCCGACCAGAACAACTTCGAGCAGATGACATTAACCTACTCAAGAAAGGAGAAACATGGGCCTAATCCGCTCAATAGCCTCACCAACAAGCCCTACGCAGATACTACGATCGAAGGTCCTACTCGCAGCTTCTTTGTCAGAGGTGACTTGGTATTGAGGCTCACAATCCAAGTCTAATCGAATAAACTTTCTCCCAAGTGGGAAGGTCCTTACACGTGGTCGGTCACTCTACCGTGGCCTGCACGACTAGCAATGGAAGACGGACAGGTTCTCTCAAATTCTTGGAACATCGACCAGTTATGCAAATTCTATGTGTGACCAACCTCTCAGGCAATAAAGGTCCAGGTTCCTTCTACCTCTTTTGTCTTATTTTTGATTAGTGCTTTTATAATCTTTCGACTATAATCCAAAAACACCCAGTTTTCTTTACACTGGTCGAAAGGCAAGTAACATCATCTAGTCGAAGTATTTCCTCTCTGCACGTGGTCCTGCCCACTAGAAGGAACTTCCTAGCATCGACCCGTTACTCACTTTTGTTGCCAAAACAGAGAGCTCGGGTTCTATCTAGTCGAAATGTTCTCAAAGCCAACTCATTTTGAAAAAATATTCTAAGTAGAGTGCACTTTTTTATATTTATTCAACCACCTTTGGTGTACTCGTTTCGTTTTAACTGGTCGAAGGAAGAGACACACCTAGTCGAAGTCTTTCCTCTCGACGTGGTCCCGCCACTAGAAGGAACTTCCTAGCGTTGATCAGTCTCCCACTTTTGCTACTAGAAAAGACTTATCGAGTCCATCCGAAAAGGGCGAATGAATTATTAAAATCCTCTAGACGTTTGCTTAACTCAAGTTGTTGTTCTTGGTTTGATTAAACTAGTCGGAGATGGTAACATCACCTAGTCGAAGCCATTCCTCTCTGCACGTGGTCCTGCCCACTAGAAGGAACTTCCTAGTGTCGAGTCGCTTTCTACTCTTTCGACCGCTGCTTGACAACCATAACAAAACTATAAGTTAAACAAACCTCTCTTTCTATTTCACACACTATTTACTTGGATTGTCTAAACAAGCCAAGCAAATCGTCGGGGGCTAGGATAAAGTTATTAATTTAACTTCAATTCTTAGTCTTTCATTTCTTAATTATCTTTTGAGTTGCTAACTACTCGACAAGATGATTTGCAGGAAACAAGATGGATCATATATATTTCATTAACAGAAATTTGTCTATCTTACAAAGTTGTTATAGATTATTCTGAAGAGGGAGAGCCCAGTTGCATTTCCTTCGCCACCTTTTTGCCAACTGATTGCATTTCTTCAATCAAACGACTCGCCTCTGATTCAGGGCAGTCGAAGTCGGCTTCGATTGGTTGCACATTAAGGCGGGGGTTATGAGCTTTAAGTTTCGCCAAAGCATAACTTACTGCAGCTTCGACTGCCTCCCTTATAGATTCAGTTTGGTTAGCCTTCAGAGTGGTCACCATTTCTTGCAAAGTTCCGACTTGTTCCCCGATGGTACTTATGTGAGCAGCTATCGTATCTTTCCGAGGAGTTTTTCTCTCAGTATGTAGCTCACCAAGTACATGGTTCAGGAGTGTGATGTTGCCTTGAAGATTAGTCTTCATTGATTCCATCTCCTGTTGGGAACGAGTCGAAGCCTCGCGAAGTCTTTTGTTTTCGACCACTTGTTCTGAATAGAATAAAACTGGTCAAACAAAAATAAACTTCTAGAGGAAGAGAACACAAATATAATTATAGGTAAAGCATTTCTTACCTACTAGTCGAGAATCCAACTTCTTAACTTCTTCTTTATGGGAAGTAGTGGTTTCAAAGATACTTTTCTCCCATGTTCTAACGCCCTCTCGATTCTTCTTAGCAATGCGACGAACTCGTTATAGATCGTAGTTTTTCATTTATTTCACCTCGAGGCTTTCAATTCGACAAAGAATTTCTAAAAAGAAATTAGCATTAGAAAAGGAAAATACTCAAAAGAACGATGTAAAGAATTGCTTACCGTTACTCGAGTTTTCACCTCGAGTTCCCGATCCTTATTCTTGAAATACGAGAAAACTCCTGAATGACCAAAGCTTTTTCTCCAACTTCAGTCCGGAGCTTCTTCATTTCATCTTCTTTTTCTCGAAAAGAAATGAGAGTAGAGCAAAGGTCAAAGTCAAAAGCAGTCTTAAGTTCAAGACTTTATCGCTTATTTTTTCCTGCAATCTTCTAGTTGCAGAGATGGCCTCTCGAAGTTTCTTCGAGAGGTCTACTATTTCCTCCCTCAGCTTTTTCGACTCCTCTTTTTCATAATCGAGCGAGTCAGCTAAGGTCATTGTGTCACTTTTTAACCTACAAAGGATAAAAGTGGATATGAACATCGGTCAATCGGTTGTAAGTTCTTCTACAACCATCGACCTGGTCGTAAGTCTTTCTACGACAAAGCCTCTGGTCGTAAGCTTTTTACGACCAATACCTTGTCATGAGTTTTTCCATGACAAATCTCGTAAGCACTATATAAGTAGTCAAGTCGAAAATGACTAACAGTGACTTACCATCTCTCCGCCTGTATGCAGAATTCCTCTTTTTCCTTTCGAAGCTCTAGAAGTTGTCGATGATACTCACCAACAACGGCAATTTGCTCTAGAGCTTTCTGCAAAAGGAAGACAGTGATAAGAATGGGAAAGCCACATATATAAGTATCCTAAAAATACTTACATTCATGGTCGACCTAGCAAATGCCGAATAAACCAGCTCCGGGGTCTTCAGCTTGTCTACCTTCGCAACTTGATCCCACCAAACCTTCTCAAGATGCTCATTGTCAAAGATGTTTCCTCTATTGGGAATATCATTGGGATGGGGGACTCGGTCGCGAGATCTGAAAGCAGAAGACCCTACGACGGTAGCAGTCCAAAGAAGTCACATGGTTGAAGTATTCTTCTTCCTCCGATTCGCGGGTCGCAGCCTTCTCTTTGATACCGGAAGGAACGCTCGCCACGATTTCCTTCCCAAATAGCGTGTGTGCTCATCACCGCCTTGACCAGAGGCTTCTACAGCTGCCCCTGTTGTCTCTACGACCTCAGTAGTCGTAGCTGCCACTTCAACGGTCGCAGCCGCTACTTCAACGATCGTAGCTACAACCTCAGCGGTTGTAGGAACCACTGGAGCCACGACTTCATCGGCCACCGGGCCAAGGATGATCCTTCGACCACCTCCATTGTTACCTCTCCAAAGAATCAAGAAGTGGCAATGGGCTTCTCAACGAAGCACTCCGGGTCAAGGAGTCTGACTAAAATAAAGAAAAGCAAATCGTTGTGAAAAGGAAAAAGGTAAATATTGTTCTTACACTTTAGTACATTTCAGATACCGCACTCGGTCTTAACCAGAACTTAGGAGCAATCCTCCCAACGGAGGACTTCTTCTTCTCTACGACCACGCCCCGTCGAGGTTCAATAATGGGCCCGATTACGACCACGCCTAGTCGTAGAATTTGAACAGAACCACATCTCTCGGTTTCTCGTTCTTCGATAGCCGAGACCAGCCTCGACCACTCCAAGAGCAAAGACTACCCTCAATCGCAGTGTCTTTGAGCAAGATCGCCCTTTACAAAGACATAAAATCTTTCCGCATTTCCTTTCCAGCTTGCTTAACAAAACTAGGAGTGGCGTAAATCGCAAAGATTTCTTCTCATTGTAGAAGGGTACCTTAGCCTCGCGGGTTTGTGCTTAAGAGGTTCAACTGCTTCAACCTCCTCGGCTTCGATAGCTTCAGTCTCGGCTTCAATTACGGCTATGTCCACTGCAGGTTTTGCAGAAGATCTGGTCAAAAAACCAGAGCTCGAACTTGCTCCTCCCTTATCAGCGGATCTCGCAAGTCGACGTCTCTTGGACGGAGGAGCCAAGCCTTTGTCTTTCGACAACGCCGCACCAATGGTTATCGCAAGAACTTCCTCGTCGTCGGACGATTTTCCATGCCTACTTTCTGTAAAGCAAAACAGAAAAAGAGGAATTACTAACTGGTCGTAAGTTTTTCTACGACCAGTGTCAAGTCGTAAGTTTTTCTACGACATTTTCTTGACCGTAAGATATTCTACGATCACCACTAGTCGTAAGTTCTTCTACGACTATAAAGTCCTAAAGAAAAAAAAATCAACTTTTGATTACCTTTAGGCGCCTATCTTTTCATTTATGTAAAGCCGCAATGATTTGATGAATCACCGCCGGTGGCGGAGACTTCTCACGCATGAGTTTGACTCTAGCGCCAATCTCCACTGTGGAAGATCTGTAAATGATAAGAACGTTAGATAACTTTGAGAAAGACCAAACCGAGAGCTAAGTCGGAAGTTCACTTACCCTCGTCATAGTCCCTGGTCGGGTCTCCTCTCCCCGAATATCTCCACATAGGAGATGCTCGTTTCTTCAAGGGACTGATTCGGTGTTTGATGAAATCTGTCACCACATGCCATCCGGTCAACCCCTCCTCCTTCAAGTCCTTGATGGCTTGAATGTAGGGGGCAATCCGACTAATATCTTCAGGAGTTGAGTCCCATGCAGATTTCTTCTCGGCAGCCTTCCCCACGAAAGATAGGCTGTCTTCTGAGGTGACTTTCCAGTAAAACCACCTCTTCCTCCATCCCGGCCATGAAGACCGAGTGAAACTCTGAATATACTCTCTTGACTTCAAGTCGTGGAGCTTCAGACCGCAACTTCCGGCAATTCCAGTTTGTCGAGCCATCCCACAATAATATTGGAAAAGCTC
Source organism: Hsuehochloa calcarea (assembly GCA_036346395.1). Classification (NCBI taxonomy): domain Eukaryota; kingdom Viridiplantae; phylum Streptophyta; class Magnoliopsida; order Poales; family Poaceae; genus Hsuehochloa; species Hsuehochloa calcarea. Next base: position 8,607,762 of record CM070596.1, on the reverse strand, counting down.
GAGGTCCGCCGGAATCCCCAGGTACACCTCACAAAGGTACACGAAGACACTCAGTATAGTAATGGAATTAGGACCTAGATTCACTAATTCCACTCCAAAGTGCTCGAGTACCACCGTAAGAAAGGGGTGAGCAGCAATCGGAGGTCAAGACTCACGAAGACGCTTGGAAAACGGGATTTGCCCATTTTCCCCGACGCCAATCTCGACCGACAGCGGAAGCCATTTCACGAGCCTTCTCCGAATCTTCGGCGTCGACCAAGACTTTAATCTTCGCCGCATCCATCTCCAACTCTTCCCACTCAGAAACTTTCTTGGCCATTTCTCTCAGAAACAAGAAGTTTTGGATTGAAAAAAGATTGCCAGAGAAGATACGACTAGGGTTGGCGGCGGAGAAGGCGAAAGCTCGAAGAACAGTGGGAGCGATTTGGGGAAAAGGTAAAAATCCAAGTCTAACTTCCGGTAAGTTTTTATAACCGCACGATTGCTACCGCTTCGGGAACCGTCTCATCGACAGGTCTGTGGGAGTCGGTTGCAATTCCCTAGATGGTCTGTTCGAGAAAATTAGGTTCGTTTTGTCACCTCCAAGCGAAATTACTTTCTTGATCAAGTCTTTCTGGTCGAATGAAGTATCAATCGGAAAGGATTTTTCTCCGATTGCTCTACTACGACCGCTTCACAGTCGTAGGTGTTTTTACGACTATTTGATAATCGTAAGCAACCTTCCTGACCAAGCAAATTCCTGGTCAAAGTAGCACTCAAATGTCGAAGAGTTTTTCCTTCAACCATCATTCTGCGACATTTTCATAGTCGTAAGACCATTTGCAAATCCTTCACCAAGTAAGTTACTTTCACTTGAAGCTGGGGGGCTAGATGATGAGGATCTGATAATCCTCATTTTATCTTTTATATATAATTCTTATTATGGGTAAATATGATGTCACGTAGTCCCCAGAAGTACCCCTTATATTTATAAGGGAGAGGCCTACCAAGTGATTGTAAGTTCTCCTACAATCACCCCCATAGTCATAAGTCTTACTACGACTATGTCATGGTCGTAAGTCCTTCTACGACCACTACCTGGTCGTAAGTCCTTCTACGACCATTACCCAGTCGTAAGTCCTTCTACGACTATTGTCCAGTCGTAAGTTCTGCTACGACCTGTACCTAGTCGTAAGTCCTTCTACGACTATTATCCAATCGTAAGTTCTGCTACGACTTGTACCCAGTCGTAAGTTCTGCTACGACCAAGTCAACCACGACCACCTTATAACCAATAAAACCTACAAGCGAGTGGGTCCAATTGATTAAGGAATCCAGACGGTCCACATGCACTATTATTCTGCGCAGTAATAGTGCTTAAATACCCTATTACCTCTGAAAGATAACTGCCAAACGGCGTGAAGGAGCCACTACACCGGTAATTATTGCCATCATGTGCCCATTACTGGCTTGATTAGGCGCCTCTTCAGCAGGGGAAAACGGCTACTCCTTCACGACTATATAAAGGCATCAATCAGAAGGACAAGGGGGAGGGCAGAAAAAGAGCCAATCGAGGACAATCAAGGAGAAAGACAAGTATTGTTCTTTGTAATAGTCTTAGTTTCTGGCTTGATTGTTGAGAATACAGCCAATACCACACACACACAGGAGTAGGGTTGTTATTCTCCCCGGAGAAGGCCTGAACCTGTATAAAAATCCCGTGTCAATCGCTCTGCGTGATTTCATCTCTAGGAGACCCCCCGAATCAAACAATCTTTACGTAAGATTGGTTCTAAAACACCGACATGCACCAGTTGGAAGTTTTGCCTCTTAAAAGTGTTTTGTTGGTTCAATCTCCCGGTTCGGAATTGAGTACGAACCAAGGTTGCACTAAGGTTAAAGTGACCATAGAAGGAGTAGAATTCCTTGCTAATCTCATCATCATAGACACCAAGTCTCTTGATGTGATTTTGGGAATGGATTGGCTTGCCAATCACCAAGCCCTCTTGGATTGTGGTGGTAGAAGCATCACATTGGTCAGTCCGGATGGAACCAAGGTAAAGTTTGAAGCCTCCCCAGAGAAGCTAGCTGGAGCTTTAGTCTGTAGCGCCAGTGTTGTATCTTTGGAGGAAGTGCCGGTAGTCAGAGAGTTTTGGATGTCTTTCCTCATGACCTACCCGAATGCCACGGGCATCGAGACTTGGAGTTTGTCATCAACCTAGTTCGAGTAATCGCACCTATTTTCAAGAGACCCTCTGATTGCTCACAATGATTTGGTTGAGCTGAAGAAGCAGATTGAAGAAATGCAAGAGAAAGATTTTGTCCGGCCAAATTCTTCACCTTGGGGAGCCCCAGTGATCTTTGTTGCAAAGAAGGATGGCACCCAACGAATGTGTGTGGATTACCGAGCCCTTAATGAGGTCACCATCAAGAACAAGTACCCTCTACCAAGGATCGATGATCTATTTGACCAGTTGAAAGGAGCCGGAGTGTTCTCCAAAATAGACTTGAGGTCAGGATACCACCAGCTGAAGATTCGTCCAAAGGATATTCCCAAGACAGCTTTTTCAACCCGATATGGACTGTATGAGTTCATGGTCATGTCATTTGGATTAACCAATGCCCCTGCTTACTTCATGAACTTGATGAATAAAGTATTCATGGAGTATTTGGATAAGTTCATCATTGTCTTTATTGATGACATTATAGTGTATTCCAAGAGTGAAGAAGAACATGAAGAGCACCTCCGATTGGTCCTGAATAAGCTTAGAGATCATCAACTCTATGCCAAATTCAGCAAGTGTGAGTTTTGGATGAAAGAAGTTACTTTCTTGGGACATGCCATGTCTGCGGAAGGAGTGTCTGTTAACCCTAGTAAGGTTAAGGATGTGCTTAATTGGGGGTCACCCAAGTCGGTGCCTCAGGTCAGAAGTTTTCTTGGAATGGCAGGATACTATCGTCGATTCATAGAAGGATTCTCCAAAATAGCAAGGCCCCTCACTCAGCTGTTGAAGAAGGAAAAGAAATTTGCTTGGACGCCAGATTGTGAGCAAAGCTTTCAAGAGTTGAAGAAGCGTTTGACAACAGCTCCGGTGTTGATTTTGCCCGATGTCCGGAAGGATTTTGAGATTTTCTGTTATGCATCCCGGCAAGGACTTGGTTGTGTCCTGATGCAAGAAAGGAAGGTAGTAGCCTATGCTTCCCGTCAATTGAGGTCTCATGAAGTGAATTACCCCACTCATGACTTGGAGTTAGCTGTCGTAGTGCATGCTTTAAAGATATGATGTCATTACCTTATTGGTAATCGCTGTGAAGTCTATACGAACCATAAGAGCTTGAAGTACATTTTCACTCAAGCTGATCTTAATATGAGGCAAAGAAGATGGTTAGAGTTAATAAATGATTATGATATTGGAATCCATTACCACCCAGGCAAAGCTAATGTTGTGGCAGATGCCTTGAGTAGAAAAGTCTACTGCAATACCCTGACGATCAAGGAAAATCAGCCAGCCCTACGTGAAGAATTCCAGAAGCTCAAGTTAGAGTTGGTTGAAGAAGGTTACCTAGCTGCCCTAGAAGTTCAACCCACTTTGCGGAATCAGATCAAGGAAGCTCAAATTGAAGATGTCAATATTAAGGAAATTAAGAGCAACATGAAGAAGGGTAAAGCCCTGAGATTTTCAGAAGAAGAACAAGGCACCATTTGGTTTGACAAGCGAATTTGTGTTCCAGATCAGAAAGAACTTAAGCAGCTGATCCTCAAGGAAGCCCATGAAACTTTGTACTCCATTCACCCTGGAAGCAAAAAGATGTACCAAGACCTTAAGGAAATGTATTGGTGGCCTAGCATGAAGCGTGAGATTGCCGAGTATGTAGCTCTGTGTGATGTCTGTCAGCGAGTAAAAGCCGAGCATCAAAGACCTGCTAGACTCCTGCAACCTTTGAGAGTGCCTGAATGGAAATGGGAAGAAATTGGCATAGATTTTATTACCGGTTTGCCAAGAACAAGGTCAGGATATGATTCTATCTGGGTAATTGTGGATCGTCTAACCAAAGTTGCTCACTTTCTCCCAGTCAAGACTACTTACTCTGGTGATAGACTGGCAGAATTGTACATGGCAAAGATAGTGTGCCAGCATGGAGTGCCGAAGAAGATCGTGTCAGATCGAGGAACCCAGTTCACCTCAAGATTTTGGCAAAAGTTGCACAGTATTTTGGGTACTAATCTAAATTTCAGTACAACTTATCATCCCCATACGGATGGACAGACAGAAAGAGTAAATCAAATCCTAGAAGATATGCTGAGGGCTTGTGCCTTAGCAAATCAGACCAGTTGGGATCAAATGCTACCTTATGCCGAGTTCTCCTATAACAACAGTTACCAGTCAAGCCTCCAGATGTCCCCATTTGAAGCTCTTTATGGAAGAAAATGCAGAACACCGTTATATTGGAATGAAGTGGGTGAAAGACAAGTGTTTGGGCCAGATATCTTGGAAAAAGCCGAAGAGCAAGTTCGATCAATCAGAGAAAAGCTGAAAACAGCACAGACTAGGCAGAAGAGTTATGCTGATAACCGTCACCGAGATCTAGCATTTGCACCTAGTGATCATGTGTACCTGAAGGTGTCGCCTCTCAAAGGGATGCGTTGTTTCAGAGTAAGCGGAAAGCTTGCACCAAGGTACATCGGACCTTTCCCAGTTCGAGCCCGAAGAGGAGAAGTCGCTTACTAGTTGGACCTCCCACCTCAGTTGTCAGATGTGCATAATGTCTTCCACGTGTCACAACCAAGAAGTGTTTGCGCAGCCCAAGAGCGATGCCAATGGAAGCAATTGCCCTGCAGGAAGACCTCACCTACAAGGAGCATCCCATCAAGATCATGGAAATAGCAGAGCGAGTGACAAAAAGCAAGACCATCCGTTTCTGCAAGGTCCAGTGGAGCAATCACACCGAAGAAGAAGCCACTTGGGAACGTGAAGATGACTTGAAGGCTGAGTTTCCCCACCTATTCTCTAGTCAGCCTGAATCTCGGGGTCGAGATTCCCTTTAAGAGGGGTAGGTTTGTAGCGTCCCGCTTTTTAAGAGATTTTCAAAATTTTAAAAGAGAACCATTTGCTTCTATTTGCCAAAAGCTTAATTTGGAATTTCAGAATCAATTGTGGTTTAATATGAATTAATTAAACTTGAACTAAATTAAAGTTGGTTTAATTGGGTTTTCTGGTATTTAAAATCAAAATTATTATTTTAAGTGTTTTCTTGGATTTATTGGATTTTAAAATGGTTTTCATTTTACCCGAAATTAAAAATTATTATATTTGCAAAAGAAAAGGAAAAATTAAAGTTAAAAGTATTTTTATTAAGTCCAGAATAATTCAAGGAATTTCTGTGATTTTTTCTAGAATTTTTGGGCTCTATTTGCTATTTTCTAAATTATCTTTTCATTTGTTTGTATTTCTAAAATCAAAAAGGTATTAAAATCGCTTTCATCGTTTTGGGCCAATCGTCGCGCCCGCCGCTCTTTTCCCCGCTTGCCCGCCTCCGCTCCGTAGCTTGATCGCCATCCGTGATCCTCCTTCGCTTCGTGATCGTGTCTGCTTTCACGGCCGCCTCCCGACCGTCCGATTCCCATCCGCGGCTCCCGATCGGCAGCAAGGCCTTCGCTTCTCCGCCGTCCGATCAAATCGGACGACACTCCGCCCACGCCCGCTTCTTCTTCTTCCTCCCTTCTTCTCTCTCCGCAAAGACTCGCCGTGGCGCTGCGCGCAGCCGCATTTCATCGCCGCCCTCCTCGGTCCCGCCGCCGCTGGCGCCTCTTCCCGCGTCAACGCCTCGTCCGCCGCTCCCTCCCTTTCTCTCTGCCCCGAGCGCGGTGCACTGCCCGAGCTCCTGCCGCCGCAGAGCTCCCCTCTCCCTCCCGCGTGCGCCTGCCGTTGCCACCCTCGCCCGTGACGCCTTCTCCTCCTCTGCGGCTATAAAGCCTCACCTCTCCCTCAGCTTCATTTTCCCCTCTTTTTTTAGTTGCTCTATCGCTCCCACCCGTCGCATTGCCGAGCTCCCCTTCCGCATCGCTGCCGCCAACCCTCCCGCCACCTCCACCTCCCCTTCCGCCTCTGGTGAGTCCCTGGGCGCTCCTCGGTGCTCGTGGTCGCCTTCCCGGGGCTTGGAGCGCCACCGGGCCACCCCAGCTGTTGGGCCGTGCGCCACCGCCGCCGCTTGCATCCGCCGCATTTTCGCTCCGGCGAGTCTCCGGCGTCTTCGTCTCCACCGCCGGCTTCGCCTCGGGGAAGGGGATCCATTTTAGCCCTTCCCCGGCGCAGCCCTCCCCTCCTCCACCGGCGGCGCGGCAGCAAGCGCTCTCCGCCCTCATTGCTGCTTTTTCGGCAAAGCATCAGAGCGGTCATTTGCCGAAAACACTGTAGCAATTATCTACTAATGGCGCTTAATTAGCGCTAGTGACTCCTTGATCCACCTTCGGTGCCGCCGACTGTGGGCCCTTGTGCAGTAAAAGAGGACTAATTAAACCGGTTTTGGGTATCTGTGGCTGACATGTGGGCTCCCTCGATACTGTTACCGTGGACTCGTGCACCCGGGCACAGACTCGGCTCTTGGACTGTTCTGTGCACCGAGGGACACGTGTCAGCACTGAGGTAATCCCCATTTTCTTATTTTCCTTTTAACTGAAAATCTTCAATAAAACTTCAAAAATTCATATCACCTTCGTTATAGCTCCAAAAATTATGGAACTTGTGCCCAAAAATTTATAAAATCAAGCCCTTTCATTTGGTTCTGGTTTTGTAGTTTTGGAGTTCATTTGGTGCTGTTTTATTTATTTGTGCTCTTTTCGCACGTGTAGATTCCGGCGTTTCGGAAGATTTCTTCGACCCGACGACCGAAGACCCGCTCCTCGTCAACGAAGGCAAGTCGTAGGCCTTTGACCATGTTGAACCCATTTTACAAATGTATATTGTTTCAAATTATCATGCATGGATAGTTTTATTAAAAATGGTTTTGGGAAGGCTAATTTGAAGACTTCGCGAACTAGGTCACGTCCTCCACTCGATTGCCTGTGGGCATGTCGATTGCGCTCCACGTATTTTGAGATTTTCGCTGCCAGCTACTCTGTTGTTGCTAAGCCCTGTGAGGCGACTTTTGTAAGAACTTGACCATAAGGTCCTTTGCTGTTAACTAATATTACTTTGTCTGCTTCATTAGTTCATTGTTGAATGGTTATGATAACATCATTGTTGCAACTGTGCGAGCTAGCTACTGATCATGGGACTAGCTCGGTATGCACAGAGGGTCTCGGGGTTGTGTGAGACCCGGGGCGCCGACACTCACCTGCTAGGTCGTCACGGCCTAGTCAGTCTAGCCGGTGTCCTAGTGTTCCCAGTCGGTCATCCAGGCTACAGATCTGCGGGGAGATAAGTTACATATAAATTTGTCCTATTTTTTACTATGCCTTATGTTGTACCAACCTCATGTCGTCCTACATCCGCAAGTTCATCGAGATGCATCTCTTCTACCGTCCACACCCCGTCAATGGCGCTCCCCCTCGGCCATCCGCACTGCACATCCGAGAGGCATGAGATGTTTAGTTCACGTGCTAGATTTTAATGTGCCATGGCGTCATTCCATCTTGCAGCCTTCGGTTGAGCGTGGGGGATGATGGACATCCTTCAACCAATGAGTACACGCCTATCCCAGTTACTGCCAGGGAGCATTACATGGCGTCAGGGTTTGGACCGTGGCACCTAGGGCAGCCACCCCTGTTGTATGTTGGCTAGTATAAAGTACTATATGATGGCCAGAGCTCCTACGGGGTCGCTGGCACTACGCACGTTGGGGCCGAACCATCCCGGAGTGGATTTATGGAGTCCTTCATTCATGACATTTTTGCAGGTGGTCCCGGTTTGGCATGTCTCAAGCAGAACAACATCGGTCTGGACAGACTCAGCTGGGCTAGAGTTAGCTTACTGGTGCAGCTCAACCTACTCAACGGTCTTTGTACCCCCTTTGAACCAATATGCGCTCTCCAAACCGGCTGATGTATCCCACAGGACATGCTCGACGCAAAACCAGGACACGCACGCAGCGAGCAGAGAGTGGCTCAGACGAGTGTAAGATCGAGGAGGCCGACTAGAGGATGGGTGAATAGGCGGTTTTAAAAAATCTCTTTGGCTAAAATCAATTTATAATGTGGAAACTAATAACACTTTGGTTTTGCACAATTAAAACCTAAATCAACTAGCCTTGACTAAGTGCACCAAAAATATGAATACAAATGAATATAAGCAATTGAATTCTATGAAGGTAAATTGCATAAGGTAAAACACAAGAACAAACCAAGACGACACAATGATGTTTTACCGTAGTGTTCGGAGACTTGTTGGTCTCCCCTGGTCCACGTTGAGGTAAGCCCAAACAAATTGGACTGGCTCCATAAATTAAGCCAACACCTCCGAGGTAAGTCCAACCACTTGGACCAGTTCCAACACGAACCAACACCTCAATCCACTCAGGGTTACTCCTCCTCCACTCCGGAGATGGTGAGCACCAAACCACTCACAACCACGTGGGCCTTCTCACAAGCTTCTTGAGAAGATCACCGGTCCACGACGCCTCCACACCGTCTAGGTGTCAGCAAACAACAAGAGTAACAAGACTCAACTCTCACTTGAAATAATCAAGTATCTAAGCTCAATGGATACACAATCCACTACCTAAGGCAACACATGCACTTAGGGTTTACTCTCCAAGCTCATTAAGTGCAACACATGCACATAAGAGATGAGAGACTTTGCTCTTTGCTCAAAGGAATGAATAGAGGTGACAAAAAATGTTTCCAAACCAGTCAAGATGAGTATATATAGCCCACACACAAAAACTAACTGTTAGAAATAAAATGCTGAAAAAATCCGCACAAGCGGTACTACCGCCGTTCATAGGCATGTACTACCGCATTTACACGACAAGCACAGTAACGGCTATATCAGACGAGAAACTAGTCGTTGAAAAGTGCAGCGCGGTACTACCGACATTCAACTCGCGGTAGTTCCACAATCTGGTCATTCCGTTTTCTGAAGGGCGGTACTACCGCTTCCACTTATGTCCAACACATGGCACCTACTGGAAATAACATACCGCACCATATTTCGGTATAACCGAGATGCGGTAGTTCCGCTCCCAACACGCCGGTACTACCGCATTTCCAAGAGAGCAAATCAAACTCGAAAAAGCGATGTTCTGTAAAAAACGTACCGCGAGGATTTCGGTACAACCGACTTGCGGTAGTTCCACCCAAACAACACAGGTACTACCGAACTTCCAAGAGAGCAATAAAACTCAAAAAGGTGTCTCTCTAGAAAAAATGTACCGCCAGATTTTCAGTCCATCCGGGTTGCGGTAATTCCGATCTCAACACGCTGGTACTACCGCATAGCGGTAGTTCAACCTTCTTAACGTCGGAACTACCGATATTCCTGGGAGAAGCTCAATTTGCAAAACACATTTGCCAATTGACTTGCGATTCAAACAAGAGTTAAAGGTAAGATTCTCAACAAGTTGCAAAATACATTTGCAAACTTTTAGAATTACACCACAAGGAATAAGATACATAGACTTAAACCATTTGCAAACTCATGTCACATGCTACAAGAATCATGCATGAGCATCAACTATTTGCAAAATATATTCGTAAACAATAGCATCATTATGCCACAAGGCGAAGGTGCATGGACTTTAACTATTTGCAAATTATAGTCCCATGCTACAAAGATTAAATGCATGAGCCTCGGCTATTTGCAGAACACATTCGCAAATAATAGCATTATGCATAGATGAGTTAGAGCAAGCACAATGAGCTATCAACACATGACTAACTCATGCTACTAGTCAAGACCCCTCTTAATAGTACGTCAACCTATACTAGCAATCCGGTCTTTCAACCAAACACCAAGACCGGTAAAAGACTAGGAACATATCCTTAGCCCTAGCTAGTCATACATTTACCTTAAGCAACTTCTTGAAGTTTGATGACACACATCTTCACTTAAAGTTCGGGTCCTTGACTTTGATAATCATCAACACATGATGATCACTTTTGCTTCGGGATCTTGACTCGATGCTCATCAACTCATGATGACATCCTTCCTCCCGAGTCTTGATATACATCAACACACGATGCATCCTTCACTAGACCTCCATTATCATATGATGGGTCCACTTCTTGACCATCATCGACACATGATGATTTCCTTTTCTTCAAGCTCTTCATACGCATCAACACATGATATATCTTCTTCTTAAACCTTGACTTGATGACGATCAACTCATGATGTCATCCTAAGTCTTCATTACCTTGGAACATAACCTATTCATCCAACTCATGAAAAGTGTTAGTTCTACAATATGATTATCATTAATTACCACATCATACCATTAACTCATAATGGTGGGGACAAGATACTTCAATCTTTCCCTCTTTGGTAATTGATGATAATCATTTCAATTGCACATAAATTGAATGTAACACAACATGAGTATATATGAACTATACAAGTTTTATATACTCAAAATGATATATTTCAAAGAAAAGATCCTAAGAATGTGGATAACGAAATATGGATCAATACTAATGAAACCATAAAATATAGAGTGAACTCCCCCTAAATGTGTGCATAAACAAATGTGTAAATAGGAACATATACACATATTCAAGTTAGACTTATGGTGGGGTTCAACCTATATTTTGGCTGCGAAGAATGCAACAATATATAAGAAATATGATGTCAAATGCATACCTCGTTGAATTTCACCTTTATATCCAAATGAGACTACACACTAGATATAACAATAGAAATATTAGTCTCACAAATAGATTTATCACTAATCACCAAAACACTCCATTAACTCATAATGGCGGGTCTAGGAGTCAGCTTACTGGTGCACCTCCACCTACTCAACGGTCTTTGTACCCCCCTCTGAACTGATATGCGATCTCCAAACCGGCTGACGTATCCCACAGGACATGCTCGACGCAAAACCAGGACGCGCATGCAGCGAGCAAAGAGTGGCTCAGACGAGTGAGCCATATTGTATCCCATGTGTAACTGCACTACATAGATGATATGCAATTTTGTTGTGCTATATTTCTATGCATATTTTGTATCTTATGTGTTCACTGTTGCGCTATATCCACATGAAAACAGAGAACTAGGAGTGTCGGCATTTCAAATGGAGTTGCAATGTAACTTTGGATAGATAAAATTGACGATATTTCGGTTACATTCATTACATGATACACGTGCGAGTTTATTACAATCGGGATAAAGGAGGATGCAAACTAGTCTTTATGGAGCCATAGCCCCTCCCCCTTGTCTCGGGACTGCCCACGGTGATGGCGAGTGTTGAAGTCGTCCATATCTTGCGATTCCATAATGTAAGTAGATCGTACAATAAAAAATGTAACCAGGATGCAAATTGTACATAACTCACGTCTTCAATATGGAGTGCACCCTTGCAACCGGAAACGCTACGACGGCAGCCGGGCTCAGCCGCGGGAGCTTCCCCTTGTCTTGGGACTCCCATGTCGGTGTTGTGTGTCAAAGTCCTCCATTATCTGCGATACAGGCTAGACGATTGCATGATGTTAGAAGAATGAAATACCAAATACAAAATCAGGACGCAAATTGTACGTAACTGACCTCTTCAATATGAAGTGCTTCCGGGCGACGGAAGAAGCTACGACGGCCGCCGGTCTCAGTAGCAAGAGCTTTCCCTTGTCCGTCGGGCATGTCCTGGACTCTTCCGATGCCTCCTCAATAGGCTCCAATACGTAAGGTTTCCATCATACGAAGGTCTCAGCCCGTATCGCGTAGTTCAGCCTACACTTTTTCTAGATGAACGCCCTATCGTACATCTTTGAGTCATCGATCCACTGGAAGAAATTGCAATGCATCTCAGGCTGCCATTACACGCGGATGAAGTTAAAAATCTAGGGAATTCAACGTAGGGAGTGCAAAATTGATGTGTGCGCAAGATACACTTACGAGGTGGTGTCCGCACATATAATACGCTCGGATGGAGGTGGCCAGGTGTGTCGACTGAATGATTTTCATCGGCTCTTTGCACACAAATTGAGGGAATGGAAACTCTCGTGGTACCGGTGCATCATTCATTGAAAAGTCTAGGTATCGTTTAGCCCTCTTCGCAAGCCACTTGCGCTTCTGTAATATCTTCGCGTAGAAGTTGGCCGATGAGTCCAACATATTGTATTCCCACCAAATGTTTCGCTATAGAGAAAAAACCATGTAGATAATAGTTAAATTACGACACTGAATGATGACTAAGCTAGCTCGGTCTGTTAGGGCAATCTTTCATTGAGTGCACAAGGGTCTTGCATATTTTGCACTTGATCGTGCGACTAAGACAGGTGTGTTGGCTGACATCCATGTCGTTCTGGAAGCGCCATGTCTACTGTCGTCCCTTCCCTGTTATCTTCAAGGCCTTGTTCGTACCCCATTGCACCCTGTCTGACCAAAGATCCTTGTAGTTCATGTCCAAGTCGTACGAATGACACTCATCACTCTATGTATCGAAAATGTGCTACATGTCATAGTACTAAGAGATGTACGGCGTAGACATCTGCCTCATTTGTGCACATACCTTGTACACATGCGAGCATGGCTTGTGCAAGAGCTTCGATGTGTTACAGGTGCATGTCTCCACATCACCTAGGGTGCATGCTTGTTTTCTTCCCCCCTAGCATGACTGTTGATATATTTCTACCGCAGCCTCATCCCGTACTTCTTCCTGAGGCCATCGATCACCCAGATGTCGTGCATTCAGGCCTTCTCCTCAATGATCGTGGTGATAGAGAGGCACCACACACCTTTGAGGATGTTGTTGTACATCTTGGACATGTTGGTCATCATAATCTCATACCTCGCACCGTATGTGTCATAGATAAGGGTCATTTCTCTAACTCAGGAGCGTGGTGATTAATCTACTACGAGAAACTTATGGCACTCGGTTGCCCGCTCATGGCCTGCTATCCATCCAGTACATTCAGAGTGGACTCCCTTGTATGCCTCGTAGTCCAGTGTTCGAGGTCTGTCCAGATGGACTCAAACTTTTACCTCTGGTTCTACAAGCACAATGCCTTGAATGTCTTCATAACTTCATAACTATGGAACCGCGTGAACAAGTTCGATGCAAGATACCTCATGCACCACCGGTTTGCACGTCGTTCCACTTGCGAGGGGGTTCCATTCCATTCCTCATGGTGTTAAGAGCCGACAACAACCCAGCATTACGGTCTGTGATAAGACATATGTTGCGCCGGTCTCCCACTAACGCCTGCTTCACATTCGCTAGGAACCACAACCAACTAGATGTGTTCTCACTCCACAATGGTAAATGCCACCGAAAGAAGATGGTCATTCGCATTGGTCACCACCGTAGTAAGAATGGTTCCTTGTACCTCCCGTGAGGAAAGTGCCATCCATCGTGGGCACATGACGACATAACTTGAAGCCCTCAATGGTCTAGGCGAAAGTCCAGAACACCGGTCCAGTATGAAACAGTTGTACCCTCATCAGTATTTTCACTTTCAAGCTTGTTAATGTATGTGTCGGGGTTTGATTCAGCAATCTAGTGAAGCATTCTCGGCACAAGTTTGTACGCCTCTTCGTATGTCCCATACATGGACTCGATGACCTTCTGCTTGGTTCGTCGGTCCTTGCAATAGTTGACTGGATAACCAACCAGATTGGCGACTTTCGACAGCAGCACCTTGGGGGAGACGGACACATCCTCCGCAACTAGGTGCCGATGAGGCTTGCCACATATGCGGAAGTCACATTCCGATGTTGTCACAGTGGCTCGCTAAGCTCACAAGTATGGTCAGTCACCGCCTTGACCGAGAAGGCCGAGCCGAAGAACATTGCTCGGTGAGTGCTGACCTCGCCAGGGCAGTCGTCCACTACGCACTTCACTACATAATGTATTGGATTAGACCGTTGCACCCGGTACACACGGCTGATGGACAAGGCGTACCGTGCTATAACTTGTTGCACGGCCGACTTGCTAGGGAAGTGCTACCCAACTAAAAGGGTGTCAGCATCAAAGCCCCACCGGGACCCTTCTTCTTGCGGTAGTACGAGCGATCGCACTGTGATATCATCAAGTCTGGATGCCATGTACAACACCTCCGAAGACACAATTCCGCGACCCTGGGGTGCGTCCTCCTCGCTACCATTCGAGCCTAGATTGGTGTCCTCGTCAAACTCCAACCCCAGAGGCTGGTCAGGTAGATACTCATGGCAGTCAACGTGGGTCGACCACCAGAGTCCCGTCCCATCATTTTGCACAAAGTTATGCGCAGCTCTTATCTCGTGGACTTCATCCAAAGCATCACATTCCGTGCTACTGTCTTCAAGCTCGCATGCGATTCCACGCTTCAGGAGGCACCGGCATCATCATGGTCTCCCGGCGGCCTGCGTACGAATTTCACGAACACCATCGGCTTCCCGTATATCGCCGCCTAGGGCTGGGAAGTAATCTGCATGTATTGGTCCCATGCTACGCTTCCATTCACCTTCAGGAGCTCCCACATGCCCTGACCTCTCCTACTTGTGTAGGTGATCGTCTCAATGGCAAGAATCTTCGTCGTTGCCTCAGTGTCAAACTCCCACCGAATGCAGTTCTGAAGCTTGTGAATATTCATCACTTCGAGCCCCTCCGCCCGGGCCACCATGTACTGGCACTCGACAGGTCCAACCCATCGGGTTTGGACTGTACGAAACCATCGTCATAAAACACTACCAAGTCTTGCATATTTGAAATTACCTAAAGCAACAACAACCCGATTTATAGTACTCAATATAACAAACAGGGTATGTTATTAACACTAATTAATTAACTTCACACGACTATTTACATATGATTATTTCTTCATTTTCCACTAATAAAATAGGACTAAAGAAAAAAGTACTAATTAATTACTTGTATTTAATTTGTCACTAATTACCCATGACACAGATAATTATGATGTATAACACACAAAAAGGCAATTAAATGCGAGTAAGTCAATACATATAATTAATTAACAAGCAACAATTTAATTACTTACTAATATATTACTAATTAGTAATTCAATACATCTAAGTAATTCCCAATGAAATAATTATGATTAATTAGTGACCACTAACTAATTACAAGTCATTACGTACAAACAAATTAATTATGATCCTATAAATTTGATTATTTATTTTGCACTAATGTAATCAACACTACTCAACTATGCAAAAATAATTGCAAAATATTAATTACGACTAAGTAACTACAAGTATTTAATTTCGATTGCTAAATTACCATTTACAAACTATGTCTCAATTACCACAAACAAATTACGACTACCAAATTACAGTTAATGAGCTACAACTGAAATTATTACAACAAAAGCATGCGAAATAATTTTATATTGCCTTGATGTCGATCTCACGGTACTTATACGGTCGAATCCGCTGCTCTCAACACTATTTCCTCGACAACGTATTCGAAACAAAGTTTTAGTTCAATTCTCTTTGTTCTTAACGACGAGCGTGAGAACGAGAATGAATCCAAGAGTGAGAGAGAGCGCGGCGCTGGTTTTTATAGACGCGCGAAGGGGTAGCATGATTAACAACACATGTGGATGAGACAACAACATGATTAGCAACACGGGGAGAAAATGACATGACATATATTGCTTTCGGCGCCAAAAGCAACCGAAAGGGTCACAAGTGGACGAGTTAGCGGTGCATCCAGGCCGAGAAGGAGTGATGCTACCCGCATGGTGCGTCGTTGCATGGCCGACCGAGGGAGGCTCGTTCGCACCAGGGGCCGACATGGAGGTGCGTCCGTCCCAGCATGGGATGCTTTCGACGCGTTCGTCCCAAGGAGGGACGGACGAGCGGTGAGGTGGTAGCTCCGTCCTAGCGTGGGACGGACAAGGCAGCGAGGTGGCGGATCCACTCCTCCCTGGGACGGACGAGGGGGTGACATGGTGGATCCGTCCCTCCTAGGGATGGACGAGGCGGCAACGTCTATGGGTGGTGCGGACGAGGCCACGTGACAGCACGGCAGCCGTCCGTGCCACCCACAAACAGTATTGAACGCTAAATTTGCAAAAATGTGAGCGAAAATGTTAGTTTTGCTAATGCCAGTCCAAAGGGTGCTAGTTCGGGGAAAATCACATGTCATACGTGTGTGGAAGAGATGGCACAACCACGATTGCATCAGACAAAAAATGATGGCAACGTCAAAGCTGACTATTAACTTGCAACGGAAATGGCTGGCAACACAATCAAAATCTTAATTGCCTGTTCCCATTTACATATATTGCAATATATACTGTATCCAGATACAGTGATTGGTTGAGGTAAATCTTTTTCCTTTCTTTCTTTGCATTCAGTTGCTTTGGTCCAGACCAAGAAACTCAATAGCACCAGACAAAAACTGCTGAGTAACCTGCCTTGTTTCTTCTCATTTATGGAATTTTTTTATAAATAATAATTATTTTATTCTAAAATACATTAATATACCTATCTTTATCATTTTACAGAATAATCTTTTGTCGCTCTACCGTTGAGCGACTTCTAGTGGGCGACTGATCCAAATCGCCCAACGGTCCAACGACACGTGGACTAATTGCCCGATGGTTGAGCGACTTTACGGTTGGGTGACTAGTCCACTTGTTGCTCAATCACTGTGTAATTTTAAATAATTACATCATTTTTTAATAATTATATGAAAATAATTGTGGGAAAATAACTCTGTGATTTTACCGTAACTTAAAATAATTTTACTGTAATTTGAAATGCCTTACCCTGATGGTAAAATCAGATTTTACCATGTCTTAAAATGCCTAACTCACCGATGTACCATGGCTTGAAATACCTAACTCCTTGATGGTAAAATCAATGACTTGAGTCATGGTAAAATCACAAGGTTAGGCAGTTCAAGTCATAGTAAAATCACAGAGTTAGATATTTCCATCGAATTATTAAAAAAATGTTAAATATATTACCTACAAAAATTATAATTTATTCTCCCACAATCATTTCCATCGAACTATTAAAAAATAATATAATTATTTAAAATCACGGTTGAGCGATGATTAGTCTACGTGTCGCTCGACCGTTGGGGCGATTTGAATCAGTCACCCACTGGTTGAGCGATTAGACTCAAGTCGTCCAACGGTGAAGAGACAAAGGATTATTTCTGTAAAATAAAAAAATAGATATATTATTGTATTTCAAAATAAAATAATAATTATTTATAAAAGAAATTCTCATTTATGAGCACCGATAAAACTTCTCTATATACCATTCCTATCCTACCTATAATTCCGAGTGCTCGGTCATTTAGCTTCAACGCCATGACCATGGAACAGGTCGCCTACTACTTGCGCCTCTTCTTGGCTCTCCTCCTCCCACTCCTACTACTCCTCAAGGTGAGGAAGGCGAACGGCAATGGAGCCAGCCAGAGGCTGCCCCCTGGGCCGTGGAGGCTTCCGGTGATCGGCAGCCTGCACCACCTCCTGGGAAAGCCCTACCGCCACCGCGCCATGGCAAACCTCGCGCGCCGGCACGGCGCGCCCCTCATGTACCTCAAGCTCGGGGAGGTGCCGTTCGTGGTCGCCTCGTCCCCCGCTTCCGCCCGCGAGATCCTCAAGACGCAGGAGGTCAACTTCGCGTCCCGGCCGTGGAGCCCCACCCTGCGGATCATGATGGCCGACGGCGAGGGGCTGGCTTTCGCGCGCTACGGCGCGCACTGGCGGCAGCTCCGCAGGATCTGCATCCTGGAGCTGCTCAGCGCCCGGCGCGTGCAGTCGTTCCGCCGAGTCCGGGAGGAGGAGGTCGCCCGCCTCCTCGCCGCCGTCGCCGCGGGCGGGGCCTCCGTAAACGTCAGCGAGCGGGCCGCCGTGCTGGTCACGGATACCACGGTGCGCGCCATGATTGGGGACCGGTTCCAGAGGCGGGACGAGTACCTGGAGGGGGTGGCTGAGGTGGGGAAGCTCCTGCTGGGGTTAAGCCTCGGCGACCTGTTCCCGTCGTCGAGGCTCGCGAGCCTCGTCAGCGGCACGGCGCGCCGCGCGGAGGCGAACCACCGGAAGATGTTCGAGCTCATGGACTGCGCCATCACGCAGCACCAGGAGCGGAGAGCGGCCATGGAGGAGACGGACGGGGAGGACATCTTGGACGTGCTGCTGAGGATACAGAAGGAAGGGGGCCACGAGGTCCCCCTCACCATGGGAGACGTCAAAGACACCATCCTTGTACTGTTACTACCCTCTATTTTTTTCCCTCATTTGCTCACTCTAATGTTACTAATGCTGATCAATTCACCAATCTGACATGTCCTAGGATCTCTTTGCTGCCGGCACTGAGGCATCGACAGCGACGCTCCAATGGGCCATGTCAGAGATAGTGAGGAACCCAGCAGTGATGCAGAAGGTGCAAGCCGAGCTGCGCGACAAGCTCCAAGGGAAGCCGACGATCACCGAGGACGACTTGGCTGGCCTGAGCTACCTGAAGCTTGTCATCAAGGAAACCCTGAGGCTGCACCCCCCGTCGCCGATGCTCGTCCCGAGGGAGTGCGGGGAGCCGTGCAAGGTCCTGGGGTACGACGTGCCGAAGGGCGCCCACGTGCTTGTGAATGCCTGGGCGATCGGCCGGGACCCCGAGCACTGGGACGACGCGGAGACGTTCTGGCCGGAGCGATTCGAGGGCGGCGCCGTCGACTTCAGAGGCGCGGACTTCCAGTACATACCGTTCGGGGCGGGGCGAAGGATGTGCCCCGGCATGGTGTTCGCGCAGGCCATCGTGGAGTTCGCGCTTGCCGCGCTGCTGTACCACTTCGACTGGGAGCTCCCCGCTGGAGTGGCGCCCGCGGAGCTGGACATGGCGGAGGAGGCGGGCGTCGTCGTTCGCAGGAAGAAGGATCTCTACCTGCGCCCGGTCGTCCGTGTGCCGCCGAGCGCTGCTCGACTGCACCACGCTGGCAACCTAGACTAGCGTTTGCACCGCTGGTCATTATGTACTAGCTTTACATGTAACCTGGTTGGATCGCATCAACTACTAATTAAGTACTTAATAAAATAATTCAACTGGGTCGTGGTAAATTGGTTGTAGCGAATTGCCACTTGTAAGGATGGCTGTGACTTGAGAGGTTGCGAGGTAAATTGGTTGCCATGCAGACTAGAGAGAAAGGTAGTACCCAGCTGAGGTGAAATAGGAACATCTGATTCCACATTTACTAGGCATTCAACAGAATAAACTACGGTTTTTTAGCCACTGTTCAGCAAGAGCTTTGGATACAGATATCTTTCAAAACAGAATGCACAATTACATCTCATCAATACTATTTATCGATATCAATATATCCTTCGTTACATAGTGAAATGGAAAAAATAGCATTAACACGTCCTTGTGCTTTTATCCTTTTTATTACATCTTACAATACATTGTCCTCACACTTCATACACAAAACTACTGTTCCAAAGTGTACATTAAGCAGTAGGCACCGTGGCACTTTCAAACTTACCATATTGCTTCGTCTAAACTTTCCTAGTGCACATGATTTATGTACCTTAACATTAATGCTTCATCGTTGCGCACTTCGGATGACAGGTGTATATTGGAATGTAATATATGTGCTTTGGACCTCTAAGGGTACCAGGGGCAAATAGGTAAATCCCTCATGTAGAGACATTTTGGCGTAATTTTAGTATGAGGGGGCTATGGCCCTCAAGGTGTATTAGAAGACATCAGGAGGGAAACGCCCAGGCATAGAATTGTTCTGCTGAGCCTGCTTTAGATGCACTCTAAGTGCATAATTATTTATCTGCAATGTGATGCAATTCCCAAAAGATCCATTAGAACACTTTGGTGTAAGATAAAAATAGCTAAGGGTCAAAATTGCAAGGTCCGAGGAATACCTCAAGAGTTTTTAGCTGCTCCTGATACTGCAAAACCAACTGTTTCAGGCTATGAACCTCCTGAGTCCTCTCATCAAACTCTTTTTGGCGCTCATGTTGGATCGCAACCCCCCGCTTCAGAACAGAATTCTCTCGCAGAATTATTGCTAGTTGCTCCTTTAGCATCACATTTTCCTATGGACAAGTAAGAACATAACTATTCAAGCGAGCCCAAGAAGTACAAGCCCTAGAGATAAAAATTACACATTAGTATATTGTAGTACCTTGTGCAAGTTTTGCACTGCTTCAGCTCCTACTCGCTCCATGATGGATTTTTCCAATGCCTCCAAAGCTCTTGATGCACGGGCGCGTGCATCATCTATGTCAGAGGAGCTCATCATCTCTCTGACAAATAGCTCGACCCATTCAGAGCTATGATGATTTGTCTGACAATTATCTGCCGCAGGTGGAATTTCAGTATTTACATCCAAATGACCATTACTAACGACACCTGTCCAAGATTGCAAATTGTACAGTTATGAAGAAACGCAGAAGTTCTTGTGTAATTCTAGCATTTGGAAATTTGATTAACAAAAGGGATACATGATTCATGAAGATATAGCAATATAAGTTGGCTGCCAGACAATATATATCCCTAGAAGTAATAAAAGCCTAATCTAGTGCAAAGAAGTATACAGTAGGCCAAATGAAAATAGAAAACATAGCTTGATAGCTTGCTGTAGTAATTAAGTAGATGCATGCACTGCTATTTCAAATAACCACATAGAATGGAAAATTGCCAACACATGATAGAAAATCAAGGTTGACATCACTTACAAGTTACAATCGCAGATTGCTCCAATTAATCTGTCCCTTAAAACAACACAATGTTTCACGATAGAAATGGCAACCAAATTAAATCATGTCTTTTACATGGGACATGAGTAAATGTCAGGTGTAGTCGGTGATAATGTCTAGACACCACAAGCAGGTTGCCAACAAAGTAGCCATGCGTTGTTTGTCACAGCCCCATTTTCATAAAACGGGATTTAGATGCATCTCATATCATTTCTGGAGCATGTGCATTAACTATGCATTTGAAAATTTTCAAAATTAAGAATAAACATTAAACTTGAACCAAAGTTCCAAAAGAAATAGAAATAAATGCTTATGATGAACTCTGGAAAATAATTTATTCAAATACTAGAATAATTATCATGAATAAATATGAATTTTCTCAAATTTTTGGAGTCCAATTTAACCTTGAGAAAAACTCAAACTCAATTCAAAAACATCTATTGTAAATGAATTTTAAATAAGTGAATAAACCATGAACAGTAGTATTAAAAATTTATGTGTCCTATGTTGTCCTAGGAACCACTCTGCAAAATTTTAGAATTTTTGAAATTTATTTGCTATTTTTAAAGAGTTGTGCCCGAGCGTTGCTATCATGCAATGCGACGCCGTTTAGCCACCGCTATTGCTATCCAATACTAACACTCCACGAGTTGACTCCGTTGCATTCTCATAGTTGGAGGCCCTTAAAACCTCTCTCTCTCTCTCTCTCTCGGCCAAGTAGACAAGCTCGACAATTCTTCTTTTTCACTGAGAGTTAGCTTCTCATTCCTTCGCCTTTCATCTTCCTTTTTCATGCCGTCTCTATCGTGCTAAGCTGAGTTCTTGCCTTGTAGCGTAGCCTTGGGAACGCAAGCTTGTCTTTCAACATCTCTAGGGCACGTCCGCTAGTGCGACACCGTGTCATTCTTTGCTCCGGTGAGTTCCTTCCACTCTTTTGCGCGTCATCTCATTTTATAAGATATGCTAAGTAAAACCCCTCAATCAATTTCCTCAGTGGGTCATAGGATCCTCGGGAATTTGGAGTTTCTCATTTTCCGACCGAAAACACCTCCTTCGTCTCCATCTCCGGCACGGTACATTTTTCTTCAATTCCTCATCTTGACACCATCACTTAGATCTACTTGAGCTATCCCTACCATTATTCTCTTCTCTTTGCTCAGGTCGGTTTCTCCATGTGGAGCTCTCTTTGCTGCTGCACGGTCATCGTCGCCGGAGCAACACCGAGCTTCTCTGGTCCCCTTCTTAGCTACAGCAAGTTCCTTATGCCCCATAGATACTTTTGTGCGCATTCATTTGCTTAATGCAACGCCGAATCGTGCTAGCCACTTTGGTCGTAGGGGCACCACCGCCCCTCACTGTCGCGCCGCCGCTAGATTTCACCGCCGGCCATGCTCCGGCCACCGGTAGGACTGCAAAGCTATTAGGAACTTATTTTTGCCTTTGGTTCGCGCGGCCATGGCCTGCTAGGTTTCACCGCTGCGAGTCGGTTGGATACGAAGGCACTGGAGCATGGGCCCAGTCCATCAGTGACACAGACGAAGCGGTGCGGTCGAGTCGGATGTGAGCAGGGCGGTGCGGTCGAGTCGGTTGTGAGCGAGGCGGTGCGGTCCGATCAAGTCAAATGGTTTGCGTCGCAACAGTGCAACCGGTTCGGGTCAGGTCTACACAATTGACCGAATTGAAAATCAAATTCTACACTTTGACCGACCGCTTTAAAAATAGCAAATAAATTTTAAAAATTCAAAATTTTTGCAGAGTGGTTCCTAGGACAACATAGAACTCATATAAATTTTCTAATATTATTGTTCATGGTTTATTCACTTATTTAAAATTCATTTACATTAGATGTTTATGAATTGAGTTTGAATTTTTCTCAAGGTTAAATTGGACTCCAAAATTTGAGAAAAAACATATTTATCCATGATAATTATTCTAGTATTTGAATAAATTATTTTCCAGAGATCATCATAAGCATTTATTTCTATTTCTTTTGGAACTTTGGTTCAAGTTTGATGTTTATTCTTAATTTTGAAAATTTTCAAATGCATAGTTTATGCACATGCTCCAGAAATGATATGAAATGCTTATGATATGCATCTAAATCCCATTTAAGAAAAATGGGGCTATTAAATGCAGGGAAAGATGCCAATTTGATTAGAGCTGCCAAGTGCCAATCATTGTCACACACATCAAACAGAGTAATTAAATTCAAAGTTTCAGTTATCTAACAAGTTTTTTTATCAATAATCAAATCGGGCTAATGCATAAGACGAATATATGACCAATGTATGCTTGACTGTTTAGCATGCAACTGATTTCATATGTAAATTCAATCAGCATACCTTCAGCTGATAACTTAAGGGCTGTTGACAGGCCATTCTCAGATTCACAAACAGCAGCTGATAAGATAGCCTCAGCTGACTCCAAGCGTAGGTCATTCAAACTCTTTATTGCATAATCCAAATCATCTCCAGATGCCTCAAGAGCTCTTTCAAGCAACTGGAATCATCTTGAAAATCAGTAAAATCAATACCATATGGCTACAATATGAATCATTAAAATGACGAGCTAAATCATACATCACAAAAAAATATCCTGCCATCACCAGTCTAAAATCATAAGTTTCAATAAAAGATACCCAGCTTCACAGAGCAAACAACAATAACCAGAAGAAATGCACTTGAAACAAAGGAAGCGTGACAACTGGTGCAGATGAATAGAATGGATTGGTAAGCAGGTCTTATATGCATGTCACAGTTACATACAGCGATGTTGAAAATTCACATGACAAATGTTGCCAATTGTAGGTTGGCACAAATATGTATTCATTGCTTTTAAAAGCTTGCCATGCTTAAAAGAAAAATGGGTAGGCTATTGCCAAACAGCTAAGATTCAACTCTTCTGTAGCATCTCAATCAGGATGAAATCTAAATGTTTGGTTCAAATAAAAGAAACTACAACAATGGAATGACACTTTCCAACAAACATATCCCATATACCTGAATTTCGTAGTTGAAAGTGTCCTCAAAAACCAATCGGCAAAAATTGCACTTGCACAACAAATAATGCCGTTTACCATCGAGTGCAAGAAGCAAATCATGCAAAGGTTGGATATCCAAGCTACTGAGAAAATCCTCAGTCCTAAAAAGATGTATACTAGATAAAGGTAGACACAACCCTGTCACATAACGCAACCCTGAAACTGAAACCTTCTAATTAGGTAATAGCAGATGGCAGATGCTCAACAAGTTACATGCTATCCTATCTTCGTCACATATCCTCTTATCTACTATCCTTACGTTGCTTGATAAGCATCCAAACTATCATCCTTTTGTTGATTCATAAGCATATAAATTGAGCTAATATTCAACACAAATTTGCTCAATCTCATCAAAACGTCTCTCGACTCACAACCACCTAAATTCATTTGATTCAAACCCTTGTACATCAAATCAAGGTATAAACACCACAATTTTCACAAAAAAAAAAAAAAGAGCCCCGTTTCAGCATCCAAACACCATAACGTACAGAAGATCCTAAAAGAAGCAGATGACAATTGCAAAACCACAAATCTACCCAAAAAGATTCACCAAGAATGGAGCAGGACTAGCCCTATTTCATCCACGATTCCAGGCGCTACATAATCCAACCCCCACAGAGAACAAAATTCACAAGAAAGGAGTCGCCTTTCTGCGTCCAAACGGCGACCCCCACCAAAATTTCGAAAATAATAATTAAATTAAATAAATAAAGCACGAAGAGTGACGAGCCTGGGGATCCATGTGGGGGAAGAGGGAGAGGAGGTGGTGGAGAGCCTCCCGCCGGTGGGCCGCGGCGTCGTCGAAGGCGCTGGCCGGGGAGCAGCGGGACCGCTTGGATGGGTGGTGGTGGGGAGGGGACGGAGGGGAGGAAGGGATAAGCTCGTCGGCGAAGATGGAGGAGGACCTCTTGCCACACACTACGGCAGACATGGTGGCCCCCGCCGCCGCCTCGCCGCGCCGCCGATCCGTCCGCCGCTCGCCGCCGTGCTACTCGCCGGCGCCGCCCACCATCTGGCACGTCGGGATCCCACCGGCGCCCCCCTCCTCCGGCGATCCACGGCGGGATGGGCTTCGGTCCTGCAAGGAAGCGGACGCGGAGACGGCTGCGTCGCTTCGGAATTTGTTTGGGTTGGGTTGGGTTGGTATAACCTGATTCGTTTGGTTTGCGACGTTATGCTCCGGGTGCGAGAGAGTCGCCTTATATCGTTTCTTTTTCCCGATGTTCTTACTTTTTTCCCTTTTCTTTTTGCTGTTGAAATGTCTTCCAGGGCACTTAAAGAGTACGAAATATCTTCTGCACCATGGTTTAGATTTTTAGAAAAATTGGAGATGCTTGTAGAGTCTCTTAACATAACTTAATTCTTCTTTTTTGAAATTAAAACTTAATTTTGTTGGGTTTGAAAAAACCGTAATAATAATGAACGGCAGAGCTCCCAAAAAATTTAAAATAAAAATCTGTAAAGGCATAAACTTGGTATGCAACCACATAGCTTGGTAGTTTGATACTGCATTCTCAAATATGAACATACAAGGTGGAAGAAACATCGTATTGAGCGAAAGCATAGAAATGCAATCAGGATCGTTCATTGAGCGAAAGCATAGAAACATCGTATTGAGCGAAAGCATAGAAATGAACATACAAGGTGGAAGAATCCTTCCCTAGAACCTCACGTTTTTTTCTTGAAACTGGGTTACAAGGAATTCTTCTTTTTCCCTCTCCCTCATGTTTGCTTTCGGCGTTAAAGCATCCTCTCTCTCATCTTTTCTCTGTCCCATCTATCATGTCGCTGCCTCGTCTGCACGAAACGACTTCGTGCACCTATAAAAACCGGCGCCGCTCTCACTCTCGCTCTAATTATGGAATTCATTCTCGTTCTCAAACTTGTCGTTGAAAACAAAGAAAATTGAACTAGAACTTTGACAAGGATATAATTGTTGGAATGAGACATCTATTCCAATGGGCCAAGAGACTAATATATAACATGTACAGGTTTACAATTATGCAAAGAATACCCTACACTATCTACATATCTAACAACCCCCTCCCTCAAACTCATGGTGAATCAACAACAGTGAATTTGGAAAGGTAGAATCTATGCTGAACTCTAGTCTGTGCCTTGGTTGAAGCTCCTAAGGCACATACTGAAAATCAACAACTTTGTCTTACACCTGCGATCGCATGTACAAGGCATCCACTCTAATGTGCTTGGTGAGCTCATGCTTCACATGATCTCGAGCGATGCTGATCGCACCAGTACTATTTGATAAGAGAGAAGTCGGTGTAGAAGTGGAAACACCGAAATCCTCTAGTAGCCACCGAAGCAAGGTGATCTCAGCTGTCAATGACTTTGTGGTTCTCAACTCAACCTCAGTGCTCGAATGGAAAACTGCAGTCTGCTTCTTGGTCTTCCAGGCAATCAAGAAGGAACCAAGAAAAACACAATAGGCAGAAAGAGATCGGCGATCAGAATGATCGCTGGCCTAGGTCGCATCAGAGTACGTCTGAAGCTGCAAAAACTGGAGCGAGGAAAGAAAAGGCGACGAGTGATGGTCCTGCGAAGATATCGCGGAACACGAAGAAGATGAGTGTAGTGAAGCTGAGTAGGAGCAGAAATGAACTGACTCAGGATGTGAACTAGGTGAGAGATGTCAGGGCGAGTGATACCAAGGTAGAATAGGCTCTCGACAAGATGGCGATAGCAAGTGGGATCCTCAAGAGGCTCACCACCAGTAGGCCGAATG
Organism: Hsuehochloa calcarea; assembly: GCA_036346395.1. NCBI lineage: Eukaryota > Viridiplantae > Streptophyta > Magnoliopsida > Poales > Poaceae > Hsuehochloa > Hsuehochloa calcarea. The sequence goes on along the minus strand of CM070596.1, from coordinate 8,581,185 downwards.
TGAACACCAAGCTCCATCGGAGTATCCACCACACGCTGATCAGTGAGACAAGCGCAAGTAAGGATGTCCTGAATGTACTTCTCCTGGGAGAGATAGTACCCCTCGGGCTTAGAAGTGATCTCTATCCCAAGGAAGTAACGAAGAGGACCAAAATTAGATATTAAGAACTGCTCGCTGAGACGCTCCTTCACAAAGGCAATGTACTGAGAGTCATCTCCAGTAATGATCATATCATTCATAAAGAGAAGGAGTGTCCGACCCTAAGGAGAGGTGCGGAGAAGCGTTGTGTGGCGTGCCAAGCGCTGTGTATGGGTTGGACGACGGTAAAGCATACCAGCAGTGTCAATGCTTGAGATGAAGTTTCTGAAAAGTTTTGTTATGATTAGTGCTAGCTACACTGATTGTATCGTTTGGGTAAAGTGTACAATCTCTGCAGAGTGTTAATCAATCTATTCGAATAGCCGCATTCGCGGTCATAGACATGCTCAGGGATTTCACACGAATGTTAGATTTTCATAAAAATATTTGAGAATGGAGATGTGTGATCTAAGTCATGTGGCTATATGAAATAATTTGATTAGGCTTTGTGTCTTTGTGAAAACAACTGGCAAACTACTACTGTTTATTTATTTTAAACATGTTTTTCAATCTATTATTTGTATTCAATTGCAAATGTTGCTTTATGCAAAATAACCACAGAAGTCATTCCTTTGGAATAAGTGATCATCTATAAATTGCATTCTGTGGTATGACTTGCGAGTACGGTTGTGTACCCATGCTTGCTATAATCAATCAACAGAAGTGGAGGGGTCTTCGCTTGTCTTTGAGGAAGAGTTCTACGAAGGTGTTGATCGCTAGGTCATAATCCTAGTCGGTTGCCTGTGATGAATTGATGGGATTCCGCTGAAGTTTATTTGTTTCGCTGCTTATTTACTTATTGCCAGCCTGTGAGGTTTAATAAATGTAAACTCGACCGCAAGGTCAAAACCCTTATTTGTTATTCAAATTACTCATTTATTCTATTGTTTTGTCTTGTGCAAATCGATATTCATCTATGTTGACACTGTGTGCACTAGTATGATCCTGAACTAGTGCAGAATACACTGAGGGTCCATAATTGTATTTTTGGGTCCCGACTTGTGCACACGGCATTAGGTGCTTCTGGGCTAGGGGAGAACAGTGCAGGACACGTGGCGGACGGAGGCACGTCTGTGCTTCCATTTTTGCCAATACAACATGAGAGGAGTCACATTTGCAAATATCGACCGAAACAGTGCCATTTATGGCAAAAATTCGTAGCTACGTGCCACGGATAGGTGAGGTAGGCCACCTGCAGGTTGCACAACACACGGTCATACACGTGGGAGAAGCAAAGTCGGAGAGCATGTGGCAAACCCAGGGGTGTCAACCAAAGGCGGAGCTGGGCCTTGGGTCTCCGGGGCAATGGGTTGAGGCCCAGGGTTAAAATGCCACGTGAATCAATCCCAACTTCGACCAGATAGAACCCGGCATATAAAAAGTTTTGAAGCACATCTCGCGGAGATGAAGAAGATAATAAAGAACTTGAGCGTGGTCGTTCGAGGGACGGCGTCTTGCGCATCGGACGATGAGAAGTCGTGCTCACCGCTAGGTCACCACGGCCTAGCGAGTCCGCGACGTCGTAGCGTTCCGTCGGTCATCTGCGGGCGTCGCCGCTCGGTAAGTCGCTATGTACAAATTTACATCAAGTTTTGTAATTATGCCTTACTTACGTTCCGCTAACATCATGCCGTTCTCTCGCCGTAGGTCCGTCGGGATGAATCACTACTCGTCGGACCGTACCGACCTGCCCCCTCGGTTATCGCAATGCACATCCGGAAGTACGAGGTTCTTAGTTTACATCAGTGTTCATTTGTACTAACATCGTTTCGTCTTGCGACCTTGCCCACAGGGTGGGCGATTCACATCGGCTGATGGCGGCGATCTGGCCTCCCAACTCCTACCGGGAAGCGATTACGGCGCTGAGCAAGGACAATGGCGGCCGGGGTTTTAGCGTCGCGGCGAGCTCCTCCGGGTTCTTGCCCGTCTGTGAGGCGATGTCCTCGGGTTCGGTGCCCCACGGTATACTCGCGAGAGTTCATCGCGCAGCCGGAGTTGCGGAATCGTACCCCAGTGGTTTTCTAGCCTCCGTCGTGGATGAATTCCTCGGAAGTGTCCCAGTCGCGTCTCATCAAGGCGACATGTCGCCTACCGGACTACTGCTCCGGCTCGATCTCTGGTCCACCTCCGCCTCAACGGTCTCGTACCCCCTCCGAACCGACACGCGTTCTCGAGGCGGTGGGCGTATTCCACGGTCATGCTCGGCGCAAAACAAGGCGCGCGCTGACGACGCGCGAGGAGAAAGTAGTGGCTCGACGAGTAGGCCGTATAGTATCACGTGTTATGCGATTTTCATTGTACTACATGCTTGTTATCGCTATTTCATTATGAGTGTCTTGTTCGTATTAATCAATAAGCGTACAAACTTTTGTATAATGATTCCACTCCATTAAACCTTGAGACCTCTCGTGGCCTCCCGAGACCTCCTTTGTATGAAGTACATTAATTGATCTCATGAAAGCAAAGTTATATCAAAAGATTCTTAACAAATAAAATAATACAAAAATTACATAATCAAATACACTTTGTCAAACACAAAAATTTCATTTTTTTACCTCATTGCTATAATTTAAAATTAGGAGCGGGCTTGTTGCGATTATGAAGATGCGTACAACATGTGGGTAGCTACTACTTAACGATGTGTGCTACTTGTCTCATGCGCCATAGCAAGGAGCCTTGTCTCGGCGTCGGTGGGTCTCGGTCGAAGGAGCCTTCCCTTATCGCCGGACTCTCACGTCGGGTAGGTATGTCAAGTCGTCAGACCTGCGATTGTATGATGTAAGTACATCGTCTGTACAAAAGCGTAACAAGAATGTCAATTGTTCATAACTCCGTCGTCCATGTAGATTGCTCGGACGGCCGGATCTGTTGGCGGCCAAGCTCACCGCATGAGCCTTTCCTTGCCCTTGTCACGGGATCGTCCACGTCGGTGGTGTCTCAAGTCGTCCATGTCTGCGTTTGCATGATGTAAGTGCACCGTATAGTGAAAATCATAAGAAGGATGTAATTTCTTCATAATCGGCGTCGTGGATACGGATGGCCGGCGACCGGATCTGCTGTGGCGGCCGGCTCACCTCATGAGCCTTTCCTTGCCCTTTTACGGAATGTCACGTCGTTGGTGTGTCAAGTCGTCCATGTCTGCGTTTGCATGATGTAAGTACAACGTATAGTGAAAATCATAGGAAGGATGTAATTTCTTCATAGCGGCGTTTGCATGAGCCTTTCCCTTGTCGTCGATATGGATTACGCTCGGGAGTTTCTGGGGTCCTTGTGCCTCCTCATCCGTACGTAAGGTTTCCACGTGAGAAGTTCTCGCCCGCCGAGTAGTTTAGCATGTACTCTGCTTGGATGAATGCCCGATCGTACATCTCGGGCCGTCAATCCTTTGGAAGAAGTGCGGCGCATCTCGGATTTGCATTCGTGGGATGAAGTTAAAAATTGAAGGAATTAAACATTGGGAGGAAAATCGATCTGCGAAAAAAGCGCTTACCATGTAGTGGCCTGCTGTAAATGACGCCGAGGCCGTGGTATCGGTGTGTGGATGAATGATCTCTGCGGTTCACCACACACACTGGACCGCAAGCGTGGTGGCACTGAGCATCTTTCATTGAAAAATCCGGTATTTTAGCGTTTCCTCTTCTCAGAAGCGTTTTGCTCGCAACATCCTCTTGTAGAAGTTCAACCACATATTTGACCTACAAATGGTATATGAAATAAAGTTACGCACTATGTCACCCTTTGGTTGATAGAAAATCTCAAGAGGACAAAATAGAAATAAGAATATGATATAGCTCCTATTTAAAAATAGGACAAGGCTATTTGTAATGGAGAAAAGTGTGCAACCTATCTAATATTTGCTAAAAGACAATAATTTAAGGTCTAAATGTTCTCAGGAAAAAGGTATAAAATACCAGAAATTCTCAGAAAATATAGAAAACATCAAGTTCTCAACCGTGGACCTTATTACAATTAAACCACAACCATTGGATGTTACCTAGAACCCAATTAAACTCAAAAGATTGAAAACAACTCTCCTTAGAAATACTCTTAAGTTAATTTTGAGCTGTGAAGAGAAAAATACGCGGTAACGGAGGAAAAACCGGCCAAATTTGTTTTGCTTCATTGGATTCCTTCTGGTTCTTTGCCACCTTCATGTGCGAGCCCCTCTTGTGCATGTCAATCAAGCCATCTCCTTTATTCCTTGCTCCCCCTTGTTTCCTTGCTCAGTGCCTCCTCTTCCTCCTCTCTCCTCCATTTCGAGACAAGCACAAGCACAAGGCAGTGGTACCGTTCTTCTGACTCACCATGGTTACTTGTGGAGTTTTGTGTTCATTAGTTATAGGCGTTTTCATTGTACTACATGCTTGTTATCGCTATTTCATTATGAGTGTCTTGTTCGTATTAATCAATAAGCGTACAAACTTTTGTATAATGATTCCACTCCATTAAACCTTGAGACCTCTCGTGGCCTCCACGAGACCTCCTTTGTATGAAGTACATTAATTGATCTGTCATGAAAGCAAAGTTATATCAAAAGATTCTTAACAAATAAAATAATACAAAAATTACATAATCAAATACACTTTGTCAAACACAAAAATTTCATTTTTTTACCTCATTGCTATAATTTAAAATTAGGAGGCGGGCTTGTTGCGATTATGAAGATGACGTACAACATGTGGGTAGCTACTACTTAACGATGTGTGCTACTTGTCTCCATGCGCCATAGCAAGGAGCCTTGTCTCGGCGTCGGTGGGTCTCGGTCGAAGGAGCCTTCCCTTATCGCGGACTCTCCACGCTCGGGTGGTATGTCGAAGTCGTCATACCTGCGATTGTATGATGTAAGTACATCGTGCTGTACAAAAAACGTAACAAGAATGTCAATTGTTCATAACTCACGTCGTCCATGTAGATTGCTCGGACGGCCGGATACGCTGTGGCGGCCAAGGCTCGGCCGCATGAGCCTTTCCTTGCCCTTGTCACGGGATACATCACGTCGGCCGGTGTCTCGAAGTCGTCCATGTCTGCGTTTGCATGATGTAAGTGCACCGTATAGTGAAAATCATAAGAAGGATGTAATTTCTTCATAGCGGCGTCGTGGATACGGATGGCCTTGAGGCGGCCGGATCTGTTGTGGCGGCCGGGCTCGACCTCATGAGCCTTTCCTTGCCCTTGTTACGGGAATGTCCACGTCGGTTTGGTGTGTCAAGTCGTCCATGTCTGCGTTTGCATGATGTAAGTACACCGTATAGTGAAAATCATAGGAAGGATGTAATTTCTTCATAAGCGGCGTTTGCATGAGCCTTTCCTTGTCGTCGATATGGATTACGCTCGGGAGTTCTTGGGGTCCTTGGTGCCTCCTCATCCGTACGTAAGGTTTCCACAGTGAGAAGTTCTCGCCCGCACCGAGTAGTTTAGCATGTACTCTGCTTTGGATGAATGCCCGATCGTACATCTCGGGCCGTCAATCCCTTTGGAAGAAGTGGCGGCGCATCTCATTTGCATTACGTGGGGATGAAGTTAAAAATTGAAGGAATTAAACATTGGGAGGAAAATCGATCTTGAAAGAAAGCGCTTACCATGTAGTGGCGCACTTTGTAAATGCGCCCGGCGGTGGTATGCAGGTGTGTGGTGAATGATCTCTGCGGTTCACCACACACACACTTCGGACCGCAAGCGTGGTGGCATTTGGAGCATCTTTCATTGAAAAATCCGGTATTTTAATTTGTTTCCTCTTCTGCAAGAAGCGATTGTATACGCAACATCCTCTTGTAGAAGTTTGCCGAAGAGTCCATAGCGGGTCTCGTATAATTTTGCATTTGTACATAACAAGCAAGACAGAAAAACTTTAAATTACGACACTAAATGGCGGCCGAAGCGAACTAGGTGCATTGGGACAATCCTTCATTGAGTGCCGGGGTCTTGCATATCACGCACTTCATTTGTGCGGCTAATCTTGATACGTTGACTAGCATCCATGTCATTCGGAGCGCTTGCGTCTGCCGTCGCCCTTCCTATTCTCTTCAAGTCCTGTTGGGACCCGAGGCACCATGTCGGGCCAAAGATCCTTGTAGTTCATTTCCAAACCATACGAGTGAAACTCTCCGCTCCATGTACCGAATAGGTCTTTGCATGTCGTAGTACTCTCGAGATGTATGGTGTAGCCATCTGCGCATTTGCGCACATGCCTTACACGTCGCGAGCATGGTTTGTGGAAGAGCTTTGGCTTGTTGCAGGTGCATGTCGCCACATCACCCAGGGTGCATGACTGTTTTCTTTCCCCCCTAGCATGACTATTGATGTATTTCTGTCGAAGCTTGATCTCGTACTTTTCGCCGAGGTCGTCGATCACCGAATGTCGTGCATTGGGCCTTCTCCATCTTAGATCCATGTGTCTGCATGTTCTCGGACCACGCTTGCCTTCGTCCATCTGTCGCTTGGCTGCGGTGGCTCTATTCACGAAATAACCAACGGTGCGAGTCCATGTCTCCTGGACAACCGCAGTGATAGGGAGCCTGCGCACACCTTTCAGGACGCTATTGTAGACCTCGGACATGTTGGTCGTCATAACGCCGTACCTCGCACCGTCTGTGTCATAGAGGAGGGACCATTTCTCCAATTCAGGAGCGTGGTCATTAATCCACTGGGAGAAGGTTATGGCGCTACTAGGTTGCTCCCTCTCCGGAGTGGACTTGATACGGCCATATCTACAACCAAAGCATTGCAAAAGGTAAAACAAAATGTTGTGAAGGCCGATAGGATGGATGGGGATGCTGGCCAACGAGAGGGAACGTTCTCTCGGGATAAAGCCCTAGTGCGTGCGTGCAGTCAAGAAAGATATGTGGTGGTATGGCAGCAAGGGTTGCATTGGCGTCAGAAGAAGCATCAAGTGCATGGAACAAATTCGTGCAAGAAGCTAAGAGATGGAAAGCCCACAACACAAGGGAAACCAAGAGGGGGATTTGGCCATGCATGGAGAGGACGCCAGAACATGGCATGTGGGTTGGTTGGTTTGGATCCAATTTGAATGACCAATTGGTGATTAATATTTTATTCCAAGACTAGAATAGTTTAAATTCTAATTAAAAGAAAAGAAAAGTGTTTTTTGTTGGGATTCATCGTTCACGTGAGCGATGAACAGATTCGGATCTTGTTCATGTGAATAGTAATCCGGTAAGGTCTTATGTGAATCGGATTCTTCGTTCATCCGATTTTGTGCTTGCGTGGGAGGCTATATAAACCCCCATGGCCGCACCATATGGGAGGACAAGTTATGATTTAGATAATAAAAATCGAAAAGCCGTTTGGCACATATCGTGTGTTCTTGAGTCGTGATATGAGTTGGAGAGATTGAGGAGAAAGATTGAGAGCAAGATCAAGATATCTATCTCTTGTTTGAGTACTATTTACCCAACGCTACTACTTGCAATTCAATCTATTAGATTGGTTTGTGAGTATATTGATTTTCTTACAATTCAATTCACCGAATTGGTTTGTGAGATTGCTCTTGAACTTCGAGTGTACCGTGAAAGATTGGGCCAACAATCGGATTCATCTAATCAACTAGGTGGATCCGTATCGGTGGTATCGAGCTTGATTGTTCACGGATTGCCGTTGCGACGAAGATCAAGTATCGACATGGCCGTCTGAAGGACATGAAGTTGGTCATGCAATTCACTACACTATAGATCAATGTGAGGAGGATCCACTCCACGATCCGAGCTACATATTCTTCAATCGGTGTCGAGTGGGAACACAGATTGTGCTATGATGATCGATACGGAAGCTTGACAAGCGGCGCAAGCCAAACACTTGTGGATGATTGGGGTTGATCACAAAGCCACATCGGAGCCATATCTATTGCTTTGGAGGTTCAAGCACATTCGATCACAAAACAAGTGGAGTTAAAATTTTCTTTGGATGGGTATCTGCTTTGTTGTTACTTGTGACGTGATTCCTATGCATATGAGAGCATGTTCGTTGGTGATTGGTGCATATTGGTTGAAAGAACAAGCACATACATCGAGTTGCATCACGCCCGTCATGCGGTACTCCTTTCCATGGAGAGGAACACGAAAGGATATTACATCTTGGTCCTCGTCAAGGTACTTTGAAGATAGACAGCGACGAGACAAGGCCCAAGGAGACATTAAAGAGCGGCAAAGGCTAAAGGCCAAGAAACGTGAAGAAGAACGGTGGCCGAGGAAGAACGAAGAAATTAGAATTGGCAACCCTTCTTTCTACCCAAAAACAGCAAGAGGTGTCGTTCCATGATGACAAAACTAGTAGTGAGGCACCACAAGATGGTCTTTGTATCTTGACCAAGGCGGTTCGAGTTGACAACACTTTCATTCTCACAGCGGACAACGAACCAACGTTTTCAAATCGAGTGCAAAATCAATGGCAAAGTTTACAAGCTTATCGTTGATGGTGGAAGCTACAACAATATCATTAGCAAGCGATTTGGTGCAAGCTTTGGGGTTGACAACTGGCGACATCGAATCGTATTATGCACAATGGTTGCATAATGTCGATGGCGAAAATTACTCATCGTGTCAAAGTTTGTTTTTCAGTAGGAGACTATCACGACAAAGTGGAGTGTGACGTCGTGCCTATGCATGCATGTCACTTGTTGTTGGGGCGTCCGTGGCAGTATGATCGCAATGATACGCACCACGGGAGGTCCAACAAGTACTCTTTGGTGCATCAGGGAAGATCATATACCCTGTGTCCTATGCCAGAGAATTCTATTCATGCTGAGGAGATCATAGCTAAAAAGACGATCGTGAAGACTACCCCGACAGAGATTCCTAAGGTTACACAAAAGACGAGGACGTCTTTTCTTGAAGAAAAGGAGGATGATACGGCCATATCTACAACCAAAGCATTGCAAAAGGTAAAACAAAATGTTGTGAAGGCCGATAGGATGGATGGGGATGCTGGCCAACGAGAGGGAACGTTCTCTCGGGATAAAGCCCTAGTGCGTGCGTGCAGTCAAGAAAGATATGTGGTGGTATGGCAGCAAGGGTTGCATTGGCGTCAGAAGAAGCATCAAGTGCATGGAACAAGTTCGTGCAAGAAGCTAAGAGATGGAAAGCCCACAACACAAGGGAAACCAAGAGGGGGATTTGGCCATGCATGGAGAGGACGCCAGGAACATGGCATGTGGGTTGGTTCAGTTTGGATCCAATTCAGACAGCCAATTGGTGATTAATATTTTATTCCAAGACTAGAATAGTTTAAATTCTAATTAAAAGAAAAGAAAAGTGTTTTTTTGTTCGGATTACTGTTCACGTGAACAGTAACCGATTCGGATTACTGTTCATGTGAATAGTAATCCGGTAAGGTTACTGTAGCAGATCGGATTACTGTTCATCCGATTTTGTGCTTGCGTGGGAGGCTATATAAACCCCCCATGGCCGCACCATATGGGAGGACAAGTTATGATTTAGATAATAAAAATCAGAAAAGCCGTTTTGGCACATATCGTGTGTTCTTGAGTCGTGATATGAGTTGGAGAGATTGAGGGAGAAAGATTGAGAGCAAGATCAAGATATCTATCTCTTGTTTCGGAGTACTATTTACCCAACGCTACTACTTGCAATTCAATCTATTAGATTGGTTTGTGAGTATATTGATTTTCTTACAATTCAATTCACCGAATTGGTTTGTGAGATTGCTACTGAACTTCGAGTGTACCGTGAAAGATTGGGCCAACAATCAGGATTCATCTAATCAACTAGGTGGATCCGTATCAGGACTCCCTTGTATGTCTCGTAGTCCGGTGTTCAAGGTCTCTCCAAATAGACTCAAACTTCCGTCGCTGGTTCTGCATACACAATGCCTTGAACGTCTTCATGAGTTCCTGACTGCGGAACCGCGTGAACAAGTTAGATGCAAGATGCCTCATGCACCACTGGATTGCACGTCGGTCCTTTGGTGAGATGGATCCATCCCACGTTGCATGATGTTGATGGCGCCAACAACCCGACATTGCGATGCGTGACTAAGCGACGTTGGCGGTCTCCACCTTTGACCCTCTTCACGTTCTCCAAGAACCACACCGGTGGATGTGTTCTCGCTCGACAATGGCAAATGCAACCGGGAGAAGTTGGTCATTCGCATCGCCGCCACCGCGGTGAGGATGGTGCCCTTGTACTTCCCGGTGAGAAAAGTGCCATCCATCGTTAGCACGGACGGCGAACTTGAAGCCCCGATGGCACGGCGAAAGCCCGAACACCCTATCCGATATGAAGTGGTTGGGCCCTTTTGACATCTTCACGTTCCGGCTTGTTTATGTGCGTGGGGTTTGATCCGGCAATCGGTGAAGCAATCTCGGCACAAGGTTATGCGCCTCTTCGTATGTCCCGTACATAGTCTCGATGACTTTTCGCTTGGCTCGTCGAACCTTGTTGTAGCTAATCGGATAGCCAACCTCATTGGCGACTTCCGACATCATTAGCTTGGGGAGGCGGACACGCCCGCCTCAACTAGGTGCGTGATGAGGTTTGCAACATATCACGAAGTCACGCCCGATCTTTGCCGCGCAGGCTCGCCGAGCTCGCGGTGTGGTCGATCGGCTCCTTGGCCGTGAAGACCGAGCCAAAGATCTTTGCTCGGAGGCGCCGACCTTGCCGTGGCGGCCTTCTACTATGCACTTCACTGCAGACTTCCACAGGTTGGACCGGTGCACTCGGTACACACGGTGATGGACAAAGCGTCACGTGCTATAGCTTGTTGCACGCCACCTTGTTCGGAAGCGCCGACCAACTAAGAGGGTGTCGGCTTCAAACCCCAGGGAGCCTTCTTCTTGCGGCGAAGACGGTGAGCGACCGTGATATCATCAAGTCTCGATGCCACGTAAGGACCACCGGCTTCGTGTGCGTCCTCGTCGGTACCATCCGAGCTTGGGTCGGTGTCCTCGTCGGACTCCAACCCGAGAGTCTCGTCCGGTAGATACTCGTGGCAGTCGATGCGGGCCGACCACCATGTTTCCGCACCCTCATTTGGCTCAAAATTAGGCACGGGACTTCCCTCCGAGGCACATTCGGTCTTTGCCATCTTGACTTCGGCCGCGCTTGCCCGCTTATGCGAACCTCGGCATCATCGGGGTTTCGACGCCCTATGTACGAAATTGGCGTACACCATAGGCTTCCGTGAATGGCCGTCTCGGCCGGGAGACAATCTCCATGTCTTGCCTCCATGCTATGCTTCCATCCACCTTCTGAGCTCCCACACATAATTGGTGCGGTGATCGCCTCAATCATAACTTTCGTCCTTGGCTCGTGAGGAACTCCTCGGATGCGACTTCGCACTCGTGAATATTCATCGCGTGGAGCCCTCCGCCGGACCACCTTATCGCGGCATCTCGGCAGTCCAACCCATCGTGTCCTCGTACAAGCCCATCGTAGTAAAACACAATCAAGTCTTGCATGTTCGAAAATACCTAAACCCACAACAACCACTAAATAATTACGACTAATTAATTAGCACTAAACTAATTCATTACTCTTGAACTAACTAATTACGACTAATTAACTATCTCTAAACTAACTAATTACGGTTGATTAATTACCACTACAAAATACCAGTACTTTATTTCCACTTACTTGATATGCTGTAACGATGTGTACTAAACTAATTACGACTAATTAATTAGCACTAAACTAATTTATTACTAGTGAACTAACTAATTACGACTAATTAGCTATCTATAAACTAACTAATTACGGTTCATTAATTACCACTAAAAATACCGAAGACTTTATTTCCACTTACTTCATATCTTGAACGATGACTACTAAACTAATTACGACTAATTAATTAGCACTAAACTAATTCATTACTAGTCGACTAACTAATTACTACTAATTAATTACCCTAAACTATCTAATTACGATTTGGCTAACAAAGACTAACTAATTACGACTACGGCAATAACGGCAAAAGCATAACACAAATTACCTGCCCTTCTGATGAAGTAATTAATCACCCTTCCGAGGAAGTAATAAATCACCCTTCGGAGGAAGTAATAAATCACCCTTCGGAGGAAGTCATAAATCAAGGCCGAGTGAGGAGAAGCGAAAGCAGATTACCTCCCAATAAAATTAATTATGTTCGTTCTCTCGAGTTCTCACGACGAGCGCAATAACGAATCAAACGCAATTGATATGACCAAGAGCGAGTGCGAGTCCGGTATTTATAGCCGAGTGGAGGAGGAGTCGCGCCTTGGCGCCGGAATTCCGTAAGCATTGGCGCGGAATTCTGGATGGGGCGGCAGATGTGCGGAGGAGGAGGATGGACGGTGGGAAAGATGGCCACCCTAACGTTTTTAATTCTCCGTACTGTGATTCGGATGCGTGGCGGGTGTAGCGGGTGAGAGAGGGCACGCTTCTATTCTTTGGTGGAAAGTTTTGACAAATGCAGGAGGGCGGGCGTGGCGTGCAAGCGTGCATATGAAGTACATTAATTGATCATGCGAAATCAAAGTTATATCAAAAGATTCTTAACAAATAAAATAATACAAAAATTACATAATTAAATACACTTTGTCGAATGCTACACAAAAATTTTCATTTTTTTATAATCTAAAATTCTGAAAAAAAAATTGAAAATTATAAAAAAATGAAAATTATAAAATCGGTCATGGGTAAGCCGGCTATTGGCGCCTTGTTGCGCCAGTATGGGTGGCCGTGCATACGGCACTTGGCCATGTGCGCATGCCGCGACGTGTCGCCACGGGCGCATGGCGCACGCCCGCCTGCGCCGGCCGGTTAGTTTTGGAAATACTCGCGCACGGTGGTCAAAACTGATAATACGCTGCGCAAATCGGCCGTATCGGCAAAAAATTCCGTGAAGTCCACAATAGTATTTACGTATTCCACTCAATAAAGGGCTTTTCACCTTGTATATTCCTGGCTAAACATATTCTGCATTCAAGCTTATTGTATAGCTTAAAATTAGATGTTCAATATAATGTTGGGAAGCTACTTAGGTTGCACGATTCACACTCTACAGTAAAGACAAAAACGTGCATATGCCGAAACTGGGTTACAAGGAATCCTTCCTTATAACCTCACGCTTTTTTTTCTTGAAACTGGGTTACAAGGAATCCTTCTTTTTCCCTCTCCCTTCTGTTTGCTTTCGGCGTCAAAGCATCCTCTCTCTCATCTTTTCTCTGTCTCATCTATCATGTCGCTGCCCTGTCTACACGAAACGACTTCGTGCACCTATAAAAACTGACGCTGTGCTCACTCTCGCTCTAATTATGGAATTCATTCTCGTTCTCACACTTGTCGTTGAAAACAAAGAGAATTGAACTAGAACTTTGACAAGGGTATAATTGTTGGAATGAGACATCTATTCCAATGGGCCAAGAGACTAATATATAACATGTACAGGTTTACAATTATGCAAAGAATACCCTACGCTATCTACATATCTAACAACCCCCCTCCCTCAAACTCATGGTGAATCAACAACAGTGAATTTGGAAAGGTAGAATCTATGCTGAACTCTAGTCTGTGCCTTGGTTGAAGCTCCGAAGGCACATACTGAAAATTAATAACTTTGTCTTACACCTGCGATCGCATGTATGATGCATCCACTCCAATGTGCTTGGTGAGCTCATGCTTCACATGATCTCGAGCGATGCTGATCGCACCAGTACTATTTGATAAGAGAGAAGTCGGTGTAGAAGTGGAAACACCAAAATCCTCTAGTAGCCACCGAAGCAAGGTGATCTCAGCTGTCAATGACTTTGTGGTTCTCAACTCAACCTTAGTGCTCGAATGGAAAACTGCAGTCTGCTTCTTGGTCTTCCAGGCAATCAAGAAGGAACCAAGAAAAACACAATAAGCAGAAAGAGATCGACGATCAGAATGATCGCTGGCCTAGGTCGCATCAGAGTACGCCTGAAGCTGCAAAAACTGGAGCGAGGAAAGAAAAGGCGACGAGTGATGGTCCTGCAAAGATATCGCAGAACACGAAGAAGATGAGTGTAGTGAAGCTGAGTAGGAGCAGAAATGAACTGCCTCAGGATGTGAACTGGGTGAGAGATGTCAGGGCGAGTGATACCAAGGTAGAATAGGCTCTCGACAAGATGGCGATAGCAAGTGGGATCCTCAAGAGGCTCACCATCAGTAGGCCGAATGTGAACACCAAGCTCCATCGGAGTATCCACCACACGCTGATCAGTGAGACAAGCGCGAGTAAGGATGTCCTGAATGTACTTCTCTTGGGAGAGATAGTACCCCTCGGGGTTAGAAGTGATCTCTATCCCAAGGAAGTAACGAAGAGGACCAAAATTAGATATTAAGAACTGCTCGCTGAGACGCTCCTTCACAAAGGCAATGTACTGATAGTCATCTCCAGTAATGATCATATCATTCATAAAAGAGAAGGAGTGTCTGACCCCGAGGAGAGGTGCGGAGAAGCGTTGTGTGGCGTGCCAAGCGCTGTGTATAGGTTGGACGACAGTAAAGCATACCGGCAGTGTCAATGCTTGAGATGAAGTTTCTGAAAAGTTTTGTTATGATTAGTGCTAACTACACTGATTGTATCGTTTGGGTAAAGTGTACAATCTCTGCAGAGTGTTAATCAATCTATTCGAATAGCCGCGTCAGCGGTCATAGACATGCTCAGGGATTTCACACGAAGGTTAGATTTTCATAAAAAAAATATTTGGAAAGGGAGCTGTGCGATCTAAGTCATGTGGCTATATGAAATAATTTGATTAGGCTTTGTGTCTTTGTGAAAACAACTAGCAAACTACTACTGTTTATTTGTTTTAAACATGTTTTTCAATCTATTATTTGTATTCAATTGCAAATGTTGCTTTATACAAAATAACCACAGAAGTCATTCCTTTGGAATAAGTGATCATCTATAAATTGCATTATGTGGTATGACTTGCGAGTACGGTTGTGTACCCATGCTTGCTATAATCAATCAATATAAGTGGAGGGGTCTTCGCTTGTCTTTGAGGAAGAGTTCTACGAAGGTGTTGATCGCTAGGTCATGATCCTAGTCGGTTGCCTGTGATGAATTGATGGGATTCCGCTGAAGTTTATTTGTTTCGCTGCTTATTTACTTATTGTCAGCCTGTGAGGTTTAATAATTGTAAACTCGACCACAAGGTCAAAACCCTTATTTGTTATTCAAATTACTCGTTTATTCTATTGTTTTGTCTTGTGTGGATCGATATTCATCTATGTTGATACTGTGTGCACTAGCATGATTTTGAACTAGTGCAGAATACACTGAGGGTCCATAATTGCATTTTTGGGTCCTGACTTGTGCACACGGCATTAGGTGCTTCCAGGCTAGGGGAGAACGGTGCAGGACACGTGGCGGACGGAGGCACGTCTGTGCTTCCATTTTTGCCAATACAACGTGAGAGGAGCCACATTTGCAAATACCGGCCGAAACAGTGCTATTTATGGCAAAAATTCGTAGCTACGTGCCACGGATAGGCGGGGTAGGCCACCTGCAGGTTGCACAACACACGGTCATACACGTGGGAGAAGCAAAGTCGGAGAGCATGTGGCAACCCTAGGGGTGTCAACCAAAGGCGGAGCTGGGCCTCCGGGGCAATGGGTTGAGGCCCAGGGTAAAAATGCCACGTGAATCAACGGCTCCACGGCTGTTCTGCAGTGTGAGACGATGCACAGTTCAAGCTCCACAGCTGGGCGACCCAAGTCCTAGTCATAGGCCAGCTACACCACTGGTGTCAACGGATGGAATATGATAGTGGAATAAAACGAATAATTCGTATCCGATTGACATCCTAGCACCCTAGCGCCCTCTGCTGCCGAACAGCCAGACCCTGGGGGTCCTGCAGCTGCAGGCAAGCTGAAGATCAGGTTGTAGCCACCGGCAAACGGGACTGTTTCCAGGACATTTCAGTTCGGCGCGATTCTCCAGCTAAACAAGGTATTACAGCGCACTTGTTGATGGCTGACTAAATGCAAATGCTGTCACTAGTGAAGGGGAAGAAAGTACTCGACCAGCATGTTGGCACAATCACAAGCGGAGGTGGAGCCAGCCACCGGCTCAAACCTAAAAGCGGCCCAACTGTTCTCAGACCGAACACAATATACATTAATAAATTACAACTATTTTGTTTATAAACTTCTGATCCTAAACTTTGGGTTATTGCCCCCTAACAGCCTGAGGCACCCTTTAATCACAAGACGGGACTTGGGAGAACAAGCACCGAAGCACAGTGGCTGCTAGAGATCCACATGAAATAATAGAGCACATTCGAAAGGGCAGCCGACAGCAACATGCAAGGTGCTGTCTATGTATCACTATTTAAAGATTGCACGAGTATTAAATCGTGAATGAATGGTAGATATTGATTACTTACCCTTCATTTGCAGGGAACACTTACACCTTTGCAGGGAACACTGTAAGGTGTAGTATATTGTAATCGAACATAAATTTGTATTGAACACAAAATCGTATTGAACACTGTCTGTTCAGAACATACACCAGAGGAGAAGACTCGTCCCATCACTAGCCGAGAACAGTGAGTTCATCCATTTAGGCTTAGCCTTTTTGCATTTTCGGGCCTTCTCGTTTCTCTTTTTTTTGCGCTTGTTTCTCCACTACCAATATTTGAACCCCTTTTTCTCTTCTTTTAATATACTCATATTGTTCACTTCAAAATTTGCGAAAAGTACACACAAAAGGGGAAAGTTATTCACAGCTCAAGAATGGACCACACCAACACACACTATATGACCTACAAACAAAATCGGCATTTCCATCAAGGATGGAAATATTGGTACTTGATTTGGCTGTCTTTCTTTTCTTTTTCTTTGTGGTATGCAGACAGAAGGCGTTATTGTGTCAGTACACCAATCTGCCGCAGAGCAGACTTCATGTCATCTGTAGTGCAACCCTCAATTCCAATTATATTTGAGCTGTCAAGTGCAACGACGTCCTGTAAGGGATATCTCCTGACATTGTGGATTCTGTTTGCAGGAATGTTGAACTCGCCCTTCAGGATGACGGTCCTGTGGAGACCCCCTAGCAGTTCTTCATAATCTGAATCGCCACTTTCACCGACAAGGACTACAACATTTGGCAACTCTATTCCCCAGCGTATACACAAGTACCTAGAGGAACAATTAAGGTTGGTCAGCAGGACGAACGATATAACTTAATTTACATCCATGTGCAGGTGGCTAAGAGCTCAGGAACAAGACTATTTCCAAATAGAATACTAGACCTGTCAAATTCTAAGCAAACGGGATCCTATTGAATATTTGCCATTGCCTCTGTTCCAAGCAGAACAGCATGAAAATACAACAACCTTTTATACAAACTTGGGCAAAATTGCAACAAAAAGGGATCTACTCCAAATTTATATTATTGTAGTGGGCTCATTTGAACACAGTGGGCACTATGCATGTCCACCCCTTCCCACGTTTTTTCAGGAAAGATTCATCATTTAAGGTTTTCCTTATATGATAAATGTTTTCAATATTCTGAATCAAATAAACAAATGCCAGGCAATCTAAAATGCTGGAGCACTTGCATGGTCACGAGATAAAACTGATAAATGAAATAAAGGAATGAGCAAAAGAAAACTGACAAACCTTAGTGCCTGAGAACGTGATGCATGAATAGGAATCACAGATAGTCTGGTAGCGCTCTGATTATACAGTGGACTACAACGGAGTGACTGAATTCTCATCAACTTCCTCAATTCCTTTAAAGGAGGTAGCTACAATAAGGGGGAAATGTCATATTAAAAACCTTTGAAAGGAACTTTCCCAAAATATCAAATATGAACAGGGCATATATGCACGTGAAGCTTTTACAGAGTAAGAGAAGATTATGTAAAATAAAAGGCTTACATAATTTGGGTTGACAACTTTAAATGCAAGACAATAGGTAGAAGAGTGTTCTGGATCTTCAAAAATAATTTGCCTTTCAGTTCTTCCCTTTCTTTCTACCACTGAAGTAGCCCATTTCACTAGATACTTTCTTAGACCTTCTCCTCCCCAACGGTACTCAATATGTGATTGGTGATTTTCATCTATTTTGGGTGTCACCTGGGAATTTCTTGGCGTATTACCCGAATTTGAAGGATAATAAATGTTACTCCCACTATTGCAGATGAAAGCAACAAAATCGGTAGGAAGCATGCCTGCAGATACTAGCAGCGAACGTATCTCTGATATTGTTAGCGAAGTTGACAGCACAAAACCAGTTGAACCTGACGTTTCTTCTGTACGTGTGGCCTCAATAGCATTTCTGATGATCCGGACTATATCTTCCTTATTAACAGAGTCTACAGAAATAACAATGATATGCTTCCTTCCTGATATAGGTGCATTACTCTGTTCCTCTTTCCTACCAAGAGCAGGAGATCTCGGACCAAGAGTCAATATCCTTGACAAGTAGTTCTTGCAATGTTCAGGCCACGAAAATTGATGAATATTCTTTAGCCCATTCTCTCTGCATCTTGACCACAGTTGCTTGTCAGAAAGAAGCTTATACAGTGCATCTGCAATGGCATTCTGATCATGCGGATCAACAAGGAGACCATTGTTGAGCACCTGCATTAACATACACCAGAAAGCAAACACAGTGATGTACTCTTGCAATGAGTTGATGTATTTTTACATTTAACATAACGTAAGGGGACACACCTGATGAATTTCAACAGGTGCTCCATTTTTTGTTGCAATGATAGGCAAACCATTCATAGCAGCCTGCTCAAGGATATAACAAATTCGTGTAGTTAGAACGTTAAAAAGGTAATAGCTGCAACAGTAAATTGGAATCTTGATAGTTCTGACCTCTATCAAGGTAACTCCAAATTGTTCAAAATAAGCCACATTTACAAAAGCACCCTGCGGAAGATCAACAGATGATCAGCATCCATGTAAGTAGTACAAGAACAGAAGTACTAGTGAACTCTTCCTACCATACCAGAATTGGGCCTAAAACTGGAGGAGGCCCAGTTCCAGTTTCTCGGCGAAAACAAAAGCAAAAAATGGCTGGTTTTTCTTTTCTTTTCTTTTGTTTTTCCAGATTTGAGATTTGGGATATAAAGTAGACGCGATTACAAGCCTATCGGTATATAAGAAGAATTTAATTAAGAGTTTTAGGAGGGTGAACCGAAACCAGAGTGCCAAAAACATGACCCACCAGTTTGACTTTCAACGGTTTTTGGAACCCTGCTTCCAGTTCACAAAATCAAGAATCCAATCTTCCTATTTAATGAACAGTTTATTTATTTATTTATGTACTTCCCACATTTATGGATATTCATGACAACGGATAAAAGAAGATAGATCATAGATAAGTAAAATATAAGTACATCAAATGGAAGGTTTCAAACCAAGGGAACATAAAGGCGGCATCGAGAAACTAGCACGGAGCAAAGTTTCTTCTTGTCATTTCAGGAACAGCATACCTTTGTTCTTGCAGCTAAACGATAAATGTCAGGAACTTCAGAGTGCTTATGATGCTTGGGGTATGCCACTTGACCATACAGGTCATATTCATCTATCAGTGTAAGCACTGATGTCAAAACAGCAGCACTCATGTTGTGCATCTTTGAAATAGCCTCACGGTTACCCATTATCAGTGTCTGCAATGCACAATAAGTAATATGCTTAAGACATTGTAACGAAATAAACCACAAATTAAGACATTGTAACGAAATAAACCACAAAACATCAAGATGATTAAGTCCAATCTTACAAGATTCGCAAGCTCCCTTAGTGGGCGACATTCACCAAATGCCTTTACAAGCGTTGTAATATTCTTTTCAGGATACGGACGAGCAACAGCCAGAATCATAGGCTTCCTAGGATTTGTAAAGAAGCGCATTATCTGCCATCAGATGTACACATATCATGTATGGATTATCAGTGTTTAAACTTAGAAATACAGGATTAACAGGTACAAACAAACCATCTGCATAATTACTAAATAAATTATCTCAAAAATTACTGAATAAAGGTTACACTCGTAAGTGAAATCTTGTGTGTAGGATTCTGACGAAAATACAGTGGCCTACTGACCTGAGACCAGATAGGTGGATCCTCAGAGGCTGGGCATGGATTTTCTTCTTCGCCATCCATATCAAAATCATGAATGATATGTCCAAATTCAACACCAGGAGGAATTATCTGCAGTTCCAGGCATAGGAAAGTAATGGACATTAAAGAGCTATAATAGATAGTGCATGCAACTACAGCATGTGTGGATCACCTGAACTATGAAATATACTTGCCATAATTAGAAACTGTCAGAAGAAGGGAGGAAAATGTGTACTCACAACCATACGAGGCATATAACGGCCATAGCAGTTAGCACCACGCTTGACTCTTGCTCGAAGCTTCCTTGCAAGTATGACCTCAAAACCATCATACAAGTTCCACTGCTCTTCTATCTCTTGCCTGGTGCTGGCAACAACAATTTCAGATGCATCCAGAGATAATTCCTCTGCCTCAATTCGGCACATTATTTTGTATGTCATATTTATTTGTTCCCTTGATTGTCGCCCTTGCTTGAGAAGCCCTTCCAATTTATCTTTCCCAAGAAAATGTCCTGTAAATGCCATAGGAAGATTAAGTGCTCCAGATAACAGAGCAGCAGCTATTCCTGCACTAGCATAATGCCCATGAACCACAGCAGGCCATACTGGATGTCCACAGCCAATTTCTTCACCAATGGTTTTCGACATCTGCACAATATGGCTGAGTGCACCATCAACAAATTCTTGAATGAAAGGCCATAGATGTTCTTTAGCTAGATACTTGTCTTTTGGTCCAAATGGAATTCGAATGATGTATGCACCACTGTTCTCCCCCCTTTCCTGTTTAGAATTTTTAAAGGTTGTCGAAACCAACATTTCTGCAGGTTCACCATAACTACGATCAAAATTTGGTGCTAAGATTTGTCTCGTCAGCAAATCAACCCGGTAAACTCCAGGAGATGAACTCAACGCTTTAGCAAGTTCAACCACATATTTGACCTACAAATGGTATATGAAATAAAGTTACGCACTTATGTCACCCTTTGGTTGATAGAAAATCTCAAGAGGACAAAATAGAAATAAGAATATGATATAGCTCCCCTATTTAAAAATAGGACAAGGCTATTTGTAATGGAGAAAAAGTGTGCAACCTATCTAATATTTGCTAAAAGACAATAATTTAAGGTCTAAATGTTCTCAGGAAAAAAGGTATAAAATACCAGAAATTCTCAGAAAATATAAGGGAAAAACATCAAGTTCTCAACCCGGTGGACCTTATTACAATTAAACCACAACCATTGGATGTTACCTAGAACCCAATTAAACTCAAAAGATTGAAAACAACTCTCCTTAAGAAATACTCTTAAGTTAATTTTGAGCTGTGAAGAGAAAAAATACCCGGCCGGTAACCGGCCGGGCGGCGGGATAAAAAAACCGGCCGAAATTTGTTTTTTTGCTTCATTGGATTCCCTTCCTGGTTCTTTTGCTGCACCTTCATGTGCAGCAGGCCCCCCTCTTGTGCATGTCAATCAAGCCATCTCCTTTATTCCTTGCCTGCTCCCCACTTGTTTCCTTGCTACCTGAGTGCCTCCCTCTTCCCTCCCTCTCTCCTTCCATTTGCAGCAGCACAAGCACAAGCACAAGCAGCAGCAGGTCGGTAACTTCGTTCTTCTACTGACTCACCATGGTTACTTGTGGAGTTTTTGTGTTCATTAGTTATAGGACGTAAGGAGAGATCATAGTGTAGAAAACCATTGTATATCAAGTAAATTCTGCTCAGTTATCTAGTCCAGGATGTTCTTGTCTTCTGGACATGCATAAACTTTTTAATAGTTTTATGAACATCTTGCATGCAATAAACTAGTTGCATATACGGTTACTGCCTTACTTGTTCCTTGCTGCATGGTGGCAAAGTGCATCATGATTCATGACTCACACTTCAAGCATTACTTGAATGAATGAATCATGAAGCAAACCTATCCCTGCTTCATTACTTGTCAATATGATTCATGACTCACACTTCAAACACTGCATCTTAGTGCATCTTATTGTAGGTGATGGCTCCAAAATCCATCAATGTTTGGGAACATGGAGAGAGACTAGAAGGTGCTGGTTGGAAGTGCAGATATTGTAATCTAACAAGATCAGGCGGAGGTGTCACCCGCCTAAAAGAACATCTTGCTGGGAGACACAGAGATGTTGTTGCTTGCAGTAGGGTTCCGACGGAAGTCCGAAGGCTCGTGCTAGCAAGTCTTGAAGAAGCGAAGGCACGAAAGAAATATCTTAAAGATGATCGACTGCGAATGGAGCAAGCCGCAAGAAAGCCTGTAGCTTGTGGTCCATCATATGAAGATGCATTCGATGATAACGAGGAAATGCAAATGGAATGAGCTCGTCGAGAGTCGTTAAATGTACATCAGCTGCAACAAAGGGCCAAAGCCAGGGGTGCGACGTTTGAACATGGTGATGGTAGTGGAAGTGGAAGTGGTACAGGAAGCAATGCTTTTCGAGGATGTTTGGCAGGTCACAGTCTACGAGAGTTGATTATGATATTTTGCGCAGTCGGGCACCCATCCAACCCCGTATTGATACAGCACTTCGTGAAGAAGCAAAGTCAAAACTTGAAAAAAATGGTCTAAGTGGTTCCACAGTAATTACATTGCTGGAGTTAAAGCAGAGTGTCCTTATTTTCATGCCGCCATCAAAGAGACACAAGAACTTGGTCAAGGGGTTCCGTCACCAAGAGGGCATGAAATCGATGGGAAATATCTTGATGCTAACGAACAAGAGGTAAAGGAGTATGTAGCACAGTTCAAAGAAGATTGGGATATATATGGAGTCTCTATTATATGTGATTCATGGACTGGGCCTACACAAATGAGTATCATTAACTTCATGTTGTACTGCAATAGAAGAATGTTTTTCCATAAGTCAGTGAATGCAACTGGTGACATACAAAATTTTGACTTTTTGTATCGTGAGATTCGTAAAGTTGTGAAAGAAGTTGGAGTTAAACATGTTATGCAGATTGTGACTGACATTTGTGCGAACTACAAGAAAGCATGTCAACTGGTAATTGAAGAGTATCCAACTTTAGTCTAGCAGCCATGTGCAGCGCACACCGTCAACCTCATGTTGAAGGATATTGGCCAGTTCGAGAAAGTTGATACAGTTGTCAAGGCGGCTAAGAGGATTTGTCGGTTCCTACACAACCACAGTCGCCTCCATAATGAAATACGCCAACAAATTAAAGGAGAGATAGTTCGTCCAAACGCCACAAGGTTTGGAACGACATTTATTTTTTTTGAAAAGTTTTTGGGATAGAAAAGTAAAGTTCACGAAGTGGATGGTGTCAAATGTATGGGGCTCCAACCATTTGAGCACGACCAAGGAAGGAGAATACACGTATTCCTGTCTCACAAGTAGACAATGATGGTCGAGTATGGATTAGGTCATTAAATTGGTAAAAGCAATTTATCGACTACTCAGATATGTAGACCAGCAGAAACCCGCAACAGTGGCAGGAATGGTTGGAAAGACGTATAATCTCAATTTCGAACTTAATATTTGCATTATTCCAAATTTCAATTTGCTAATTACCATTTTTCTATATTTTCCGGTTTTTCAGCCGATTTTCCCGGTTACCGGTCCCGGGAAAACAACAGTTCAAAATTTCAAATGCAAATTTTGTCTGGTTATTTTTTGAATTTTCCGATAACTGACCGGTTACAGGTACCGGTCGACGGCCGGGAATTGCGTCGGGAACGGGATTTCGATCCCTGGCTGTGACAGATTAGTCTATGTAATCTCGTTACGATATACTCCAAGTCAAATTTGAGATGTGAGAGATTAGGAATACATGTACTCATGTGGTATACTGGATCACATTGTGCAATCGCACAAGCCAATCAATCTAGTCATACTTATTCTTATTAGCTAGGTGACTAGGTCTACCAACATTACCTGGCCACCAGTATCTGAATCTCGTCCTAGCTCCATATTCTCACCACGGACCAAACCATGTAAACTGCAGTACAAAGCATAGACTGATTAACGAACATCACAATTTGACACAAAATATAGACAAGTATGCCACTTCATTTGATACGTGTACTGCTGCCAAGCAGTCATACCACCAATTCTGAGTCTAAAGGGTGGATTACAAAGTGGCAAGGCTAGATTTGTTCTGCTGCTCAGTGTGAAGCTTCAAAGGCTATTCGGTAAACCGTAAACATGTGATGCATCAATAAATCATTAGTTCGTGTAAAACCTAGCTCTAGTGCTTATAACAGTAGATCCAGATTTATAGCCTTAAAGCTAGCAGAAATGCATACATCATATAAAATTCTAAAACAGAATCAGATGTGGAAACGAAATGCAAGCTCAAAAACAGTGTTAATTCACTCTTTCCTAAAAACGGTGTGCAGACACAGTACTCGAAAGTGTCCACTTTGGAGATCAGAAGTGTCACCATGATTAGAAGTTGCTGATTAATGTATGGTAATTTCCTTTGGACTATCATTACACTACAGCTTTTAGATTATTCTTTTCAGTGTTCTAAAAACGGGTCTACAAGGCCGTATACTCGGCCGTATACAAGTACCCGTTACCGTGTAATTGCCGGTTATGCCACGTAATCAGACCGATTATACCGTATAATCACTACTAGGTGGGTGACCTGTCGAGTACCGATTACCGTCTACCGATTTTTAGAACCTTGATTCTTTTGCTACAAAATGAAGGACTTCTTGGTGCAGGTTACTCTGAAGATATGAAAGAAGAAAGTTCTTCCTAGCACCCGGTTGAGTATCTTCAATCTCGCATGAATAGCTGCTCAACTGTAATGTGCATGGTTGGGGTAAGGGCCCTTAGACCTGATCGAGGTGTTCCTAGACCCAAGGGGCGTGATGGCGCCATGACCGGCAGCCGCACCACAAGGGTAGGAAGAAGATAGACTAAGTAACTTATGTTTATTCTTGCTTCATCCAAATAACATGCCCTAGCCCCCTTTATATAGAGTCGGCCCTAACAATATAATCTAAGAGACAAGAACTAATAGATAGATATTCCTAACTAACAGATAAGATACTCCTATCAAAGAGATAAGCCTCCAACTAACTACCGTTGCTGCCGCCAGTGTGCAATAGTACCCTGGTATAGCTCACATGAATAGTACAGCAGCGTTGCAGCCTGCACGTGATATCAACACCATAAGCAATTAACTACATGCAGCTTATGCGGGGATTAATGTTCTATCTGTTCCTGGTGTTATGATGAATTAATCACAAAAAATATATATTATTTTCAAATGATATTCTCTATACCTGATCAATACAATGTATAGCTTGTCAACTGAACTTGTCTTAGGCGAGCTCCCTGTGGTGCTGTCACCATAGGCAACAGATGGGTCACCAGCATCTTCTCCCTTTTCGCCTTCAAAAAGACCTTCAGACATATCTGCGGTAGCATCAGTTCGTGTTTTCTCGGTTTCTGGATGGCGTTTCAACATACGACAGGCTTCTTCTTTCTCAAACTGCACATCAGAACATGTTTATGACAAACATAGGACAAAAGTAGAATGATAAAGAATAGATACAACTCGAATGTTGCCATGTTGTTCTTTCAAGAAAGAATTTATGTGCTCTTTGGTGTAAAAATAACACAAGTAAACTGGGTGGTTATTGAGGGAGTAAAAAAAATTGAAACCTGAATTGAACTGGGAAACTGGTGGTTGACTAAGCATTATGTGCAAAAGTACTTCAAAATAGGGAGGAACTAGCCGACATGTGTTGTGTCATGAGGACAAAATAACAGCCAGGGAGAGCTTCAGAATAGACAAAATGGATGTTGAAATGGGATGTATTTTGTCAGCATATCTCATTGGGTCAACTAGTGGCTAATCATGGAATTCCATTTCTTTCCAGCATCTATGGCAAATGCGGTAGCTGCTTTCATTTCATAATGCATGAATTATCAAGTGACGCTGTTCACATATCAAACGTAAAAGGTAGGGGTGACACAAAAAGAAGTTGAGAATTATCGAAAAGGGTTAGGGGTGACACAAAAAGAAGTTGAGAATTATCAAATTGTAGTGCAATGTCATGGCTGCAGAAAGAGGCATGTGCAATCTCAAAACAACTCAGCAAAAGACGCAACAAACCTACCCAGCAATCTTTGCATGCAGACCACATTTCTACAGTACTCCAACTCAATTTCTTAGCAATTTTATCAAGATTGAGCAAGACTCTACCGCTGTAAAAGAATGCCAAGCACCCTCCATAAATCAACCGAGAAATCCGCTGATTTATCTCCTCTGAACAGATCTGGAGCCCTAGAAATATCACCTACGCCACGACATCTATTCAACCTCTAGCTCTTCCTAGGCAAAACTACACTGATCTAACTCGCTAGAGCTTTCCAACCTCTACGCAGAATCGTCGCAACAACCCCACCCAACGTCACATGACATTTAGAGCTACAATCCAAAGAGAGAAGGAAACGGAGAAAGAGTCCACCTCCTTCTTCTTCCTCGCGAGGTTCCAGATCCTCCATGTCATGTTCTCCAGCCGCGTGTTCCTCTCCTGCGGGCTCCGCATCGCGTTCGCCTGAGGACACACGCACAGATCGATCACGAAATCCTAACAAGAACGGAGGAGAAGGGGAGGAATTTCGGCGCTCGCGTCGACCACGTACCCGGAGCCATGTCTTGTAGAGGTCGGTCTCGTCGTAGCCGGTAATGACCTCCTCAACGAAGTAGCGGGCCGGGGAGAAGTGGCCGCGCTCGCGGAGAAGGAGGGAGGGCCGGTCGCCGCCGATGGCCGCCTTGCCGGCGTCGAGGATGGCGTCCAGGTAGCTGTTGATCCAGTTGTCGTTGCCCGCCATCGCCGCCGCCGCCGCACGCCGGCGATGAGATCCCGGCGAGATCGGGGAATGGAAAGAGTGGAGGCGAAGCAAAAAAGGGAGGGAGGAAAAGGAGATGAGGAGCTGAGAAGAAATAGCGAAGTTAAAAAAAAAGTTTAGGATTTTTTTATTACAAAATGGAAAGGAAAAAAAAAAGGAAAATGGTGGCATCGTAATGGAGTGAGTAAACTGTACAGTAGTCCATAATGGAGTAGTAGTGAGATTGTGAGATAAATATATGTTTAATTTTATTGATTTTGCCTAGTTAAATCATTTAAATTAAGCGATGAACTCTTGTATTGCTTTGGAGTTTTGATGTTTTTATGCTGTCTTTGCCATCTTTTTTTTTCAAGGACAATCCTATTCCATTCGGACAGTCTCCTTAAGCATGTCTTTTTAACAGAAAAAGAAAAGTGAAATGTTGCATGATAATTTTGAAGAAACAAAATTGTCTGAGCCCATTTACTCGGCCCAAACCTACCACTGATCCTTTGAGCCCATAACATAAAACCGAACAATTTGGGCCAATCTAACATCGACATGGCAAGTTTGAGATAATTTTCGACCAAATATTCTCTTCTTTTTCTTTCGTTTTGGTAAAATCCATTAACACCCACATAAGTCATCTACTTTTTTAATTTGCTCCTCATATCTGATTATCGTTACTTTGTCCCTCATAAGTTAAGTTGGTGTGCAAATATTGACAATTGATAAAATAGTTGCAACAAAGTTTTCAAGTTTTCAATACTAAAGTGATTTTCACCCTATATGCAAATACCATGTTTAGCACTATTTCCCGTGGTTTTTATTATTTTGGTACTTGCTTTAGTGGTGTCAATACTTGTTTTAATGGTGTTAATACTTATTTTCAATTATTTATGTGATTTTGATAGTTGTAATCCACCATTTTATCGCTAATGTTCCAATGCTGGGATCATGTATTACAAATAGTAAAACAATTCAAATCGTTGAAGCAAGTATTGAAATCAGTTAGATAAGTGTTAAAATCATTTAAGCAAGTGCCAAAGATAATTGAAACCACGAGAAAATAGTGCGAACATACGACCAAGGGGGTATTTGCAAGTCAACTTAACTTATAGGGGCAAAATAAACGAAAATGAGATATAGTGGGAAATTGAAAAGGTAGTTGATTTATGGGGGTATTTATGGATTCTTTCCTTCTTCTTCTCTCTCTCTCTCTCTTATATATATATATATATATATATATATAGTTACTATTGTTAGAATTGGGTCCTTATTTGTAAATGCACATTCATTCCTGAAATTCCAAAGCATGCATGGTTTAGTTTCTTTTGATACTCATGCATTTCTCTCTCAAACAAATGTCCTATATAACCAGTGAGAGTTTTCCTTAGATCACCGTTGGACCTCCCTTGGAGATTTATTCAGATCACTCCAAGAGAGTGTGGTCGGAATATTGTAGTCCCCTTAGACCTCTTCAGAAGATCCTCTTGGACCTCCCTTGGAGATTTTTTCGGATCACTCCAAGAGAGTGTGGTCGGAACACTGTGGTCCCCTTGGACCTCTTCGGAGGATCCTCTTGGACTCTCTTGGAGATTTCTTCGGATCACTCCAAGACAGTGTGGTCGAAGGCATAGACTAGTGTGTTCGAAGTCTTAGACCAGTGTGATCGAAGACATAGACCAGTGTGGTCGTAATAATATGGTCAAAGGCATATAACAGTGTGGTCGAAGCCTTAGACTAGTGTGGTCGAAGGCATGGACTAGTATGGTCGAAGCCATAGACCATTATGGTCGAATGAATAGACCAGTGTGGTCGAAAAATAGTAGTCAGGCCCTTAGACCAGCGTGGTCGTAATACATTGTCGAAGCTGTGGACCAGTGGTCGAAACTGTAGACCAGTGTACAATCAGGATCAATAAACACTACTTAATGACCATTAATTGATTTTGAATTAGCAGTTACCAGTGGTTTAAGTTGACAGTTACTAGAGAGTAATTGTCTTGACCATAAATAGGATCTAGAGACGTCCATATGAGTGCAGACAATGCAACATCCATTTTTCTTTCTACTTCCTCTCTATTCTCTTTTGCTAGAAGTTTGTGTTATTTGAACCAAGTCATCTCTTCTCCACGGCGTGCACCGGGAAGGAGGGTGAGTGGGTATCTCCAAACCATTATCGCAGAGTTCACCTATACGGGGTGGCAATAAGGTTTCTAGGCAGCGCATCTGCGCAACCGCTCGCTGCGCTGCATCATTTACGATCTATGCTACGACCACTGCTTCGAGTTTGCGTTACTTCCTATTCTACATCGAACCCGACTATAAGTTGGTCGTAAGACCACTCTATTATGTTATACTCCTATTCTTGTGTATATTTAGAAGTGCAATGAGTTACATGCCGTTGATATCATTTTATGCATCTCTAGTTATTTTTTATCTTTGCCTCATACTAAAATCTAGAATTAAAATATTGTCCACATTTTCAACAATCTAGAAACCTTATTGTGGATATTTTTATGATTCAGGGGTTGATGCTTCTGATGCTATAAAACCTGAGAGGTTTTATGATCAGAACTTTCGTAGATGGCAGACAAGGGTCAAGTTTTGGCTCATATCTTTGGGGCTGTGGTGGGTGATCCGGCCACAGTATCCATTTACGATTGAACAAACTATGAAGTTCGAAACAGTTAACAACACTGCCCTTGGATGCATACTGACCATGCTAGCCGACCAACTCTATGATGTTACATGGGCTTCAAGTCCACAACAGAGTTGTGGGATGCACTCGAGCACAAATATGCCAAAGCTGAGGTTGGTTGTTGGCTCTATATGTGCGAGCAATTCTTTGACTACAACATGGATGATGCGAAGTCGATGGTTGCACGGGCTCATTAGCTTCAGCTACTGGTCGGAGATATTGCACATCTGAGAGGTCGTTTAGTTCGATCAGATACGAACTAGTCGTATGGAGATATGAGCTGGTCGTAGACTGGTCGAACATAATCACTAAGTAGTAGAAACCTGGTCGTAAGGAATTACAAACAGGTCGAGACTATATATAAACTGGTCGTATAGAGATACGAGCTAGTCGTTAGTGACAAGAACCTAGTCGTAGATCATATTGTTGCCAAACTTCTCGCTTCATAGTGGAATTTTACCACTGGCTTAAAGCACAAGAGGGAAGAGATATCTATTGAGGATCTCATTACTACTCTTGATGTGGAAGAAAAGGCAAGAGCAAAAGATGCACCCAGCACGACCAGTCAGAACAGTCAGATAAAGGCTATGAGAGTGGAGGCTTGTTCCGCATAAGTACTTTAGAGTATTGTCACAGTCTAAATGTTGCAACTGGTTTGAATAAATGTGATGCCAATATATGGTATTCTTATTTTTGTCATATTGGTTTTGATAGTATTGCTAGAATGTCCAGATTAGATTTAATTCCAAAATGTGAAATTATCAAAGGATCAAAGTGTCAAACTTGTGTGCAAACAAAACAACCTTAAAAACACTTTAAGAGGTTACAAGAAGAAAAGAACTTGGCACCATTAGATCTTGTCCATTTTGACTTGTGTGAGTTAAATGGATTATTGACAAAAGGAGGTAAAAGATATGTGAAATTATCAAAGGATCAAAGTGTCAAACTTGTGTGCAAACAAAATAACCTTGAAAACACTTTAAGGGGTTACAAGAGGAAAAGAACTTGGCACCATTAGATCTTGTCCATTTTGACTTGTGTGAGATGAATGGATTATTAACAAAAGGAGGTAAAAGATATTTTCTACCTCTTATTGATGATGTATCTCGATATTGTTATATATATCTATTGAAAACAAAAGATGGAGCTTTAAATTACTTTAAAATTTATAAGGTTGAGGTTGAGAACCAACTAGAAAAGAAAATTAAAAGACTAATGTCTGATCGTGGAGGAGAGTATATCTCTCATGAATTCTCTCAATTATGTGCTAGACATGGAATAGCCCATGAAGTTACACCACCATACTCACCCCAATCAAACGGGGTGGCTGAGAGGAAAAACTGGACACTAACAGATATGGTGAATGCCATGTTGGAGAGTGCTGGTATGCCTAAGATATGGTAGGGGAATCTGTTTTGACAGCAACTTTCGTTCTAAACAGAGTAGTCACTAAAAGTTGTGAGATTACTCCGTATGAAAGATGGAAGGGGAGAAAATCCAACGTTAACTTTTTGCAAACTTTGGGATGTTTGGCAAAAGTTAATATACCATTACAGAAAAGGAGAAAGCTTGGACCTAAAACAATCGATTGTGTCTTACTAGGATATGCTTATAACAGCACGGCCTATAGGTTTTTAGTAGTAAAATCAGAAACTCCTAAGATTATTGTTAACAAAATAATGGAGTCTAGAGATGCTTTATTTTTTAAGGATATTTATCCTATGAGAACTGCAGTCAGTACTTCTCAATATGAGGATAATCAAACTATGAATAATAATAATTTTGAACCTACCATCATCTCTGAACCAATGAGTGATATACCACCAGTTTGTGATAATCCTGGGGAAGATAACAATTTAGTGGAAAAGGCTCATCGCAGGAGCAAGCGACAAAGGGTTGAGAAAACCTTTGGCGAATACTTTATTGTATATCTCATAGATGATGTGCCAAACACTCTTTTAAAGGCTTATGCATTACCTTATGCTAAGTATTGGAAAGAGGTAGTCCATAGAGAGATGGATTCCATCATGGCTAACGGGGCTTGGGAGATCACTGATCGTCCTATCGGGTGTAAACCTGTTGGATGCAAGTGGGTCTTTAAAAAGGAAATGAGGCCTGACGATACTTTTGATAAGTACAAGGCAAGACTTGTGGCCAAGGGTTATACCAAGAAAGAAGGTAAGAATTATTTTGATACTTACTCTCCTGTTGCCAGATTGGCCACCATCCGAGTGCTCATTGCATTAGCTTTTTCCCACAGTCTACACATATATCAAATGGATGTGAAGACAGCTTTCCTTAAGGGACAAACACTGTTGTTATTGACAAGGTCAAATCTTTCTTATCTATATGCTTTGATACGAAATACCTAGTAGAGGTAGATGTTATTCTGAATATCAAATTGATAAAAAAATAAGGATGACATCACTTTGAACCAATCCCATTATGCTGAGAAAATCTTGAGCTGGTTCGGTTTTGAGAACTGCAATATTTCCCCAACTCCTTATTATGCTAGTGTTAAGCTTCGAAAGAATAAGGGGTTAGGCAAAGATCAATTGAGATATTCACAGATTATCGGGTCCCTTATGTATCTATCTGGTGCCACAAGACAAGGCATATCATTTGCTATGAGTAAATTAAGTCGGATTACTTCTAACCCATGAGATGATCACTAGGAGGCAGTTGAGAGAGTGTTGTGGTACTTGAGAGGCACAACCTTGTATGTAATTCACTATACTTAGTATCCATCTGTATTAGAAGGATATAGTGATTCAAATTGGATCTCTGATGCATATGAGATCAAAACTACAAGTGGGTATGTGTTTACCCTTGCGGGTGCTGCAGTTTTATGGAGGTCGTGTAAACAGACCATATTGACGAGGTCAACTATGGAAATAGAACTTGTAGCGCTAGACACAGCTACTATTGTGGCTGAATGGCTTAGAAAGCTTATGTTGGACTTACCATTGGTTGAGAAACCAATACTGACAATCCTAACGTATTGTGATAATCAAACAATGTTAATTAAGGTTACAAGTACTAAGGATAACATGAAGTCCTCGATGCAAACACAAACAATTGATACCCATTTTATAGTGTGCAAACACAAACAGAGGCCACGCAAGTCATACAACAATAGTATGATCCAATCACAAACTTATCCTTAAATGATGCTCACTGTATGGGTAGGAACGTAGTTCAATTGAACAAAATTTAATCTTTTCAATAGATGGCGATACGTAAACCCAATATGTGAAGCTAAGAACGATTCCATGTAACCCGTATAACCACACCATCATCCTTACAAATCCAAAACTCCCCATATAAACTAAACCTGTAACCCTAGCTCTAAGTAGCATCAATAGGAGCTTCATTCACATGATCATCAGAGCAATAGAGAGAGGAGTAGAGGGAGAGAAAGGTGAGGACTTACCTGGCAACCCGAGCCCAAGATCCACCTCCACCTTCAAGAGCCTCCACCACCTCAAATCGTCACCGTGAGCATGCATACATAAATCACCAACTAGCATTAATGCATTAATACCGAATTCATCCGATCTACTAAGAATCAACTTAACCAAAACCAAACTGAACGGGAACTAAATCCAAAGAGCGTGCCGAGTCGGGTGGGCTCTCAGCACCGTGGATGGAACCGAGAGTAGAGAGGGAAGAGAAACCGCCAAAGGGAACCGAAGGGCGCAGGCAGGCCAACCAGACTGAACGAAGCCGAAGCGCCGCTGGCCGAGGCCGGGCTTCAGATAGTATGGCAGCCTCGAAGCCGACGGAGCGCCGGCCTCATGAGCAAGGCAAGGCGCGGGCAAGGACGAACTAGAGTAAGACGAGCCGGGAGAGGGAGCCAGAGAACGGCGGTGCAGCGCCGAGCCGGCCGGAGGGGAGGAGGCGCCTTTAATGAGCGAGGAGTGGGCGCAAGGGGAGGAGGGCAACAGCAGGGTGAGCCGAGGGAGAGTGCGAAGAAGAATGGCGGCTATAGCGCAGCTACAATCGAACCGGAGGGGAGAGGAGTCGCTGTGGAGAGGGAGGCGAGGGGAACGGATAAGGAGCTAACGTATTGTGATAATCAAACAATGTTAATTAAGGTTACAAGTACTAAGGATAACATGAAGTCCTCCAGACATGTGAAGCGTAGGCCTAAATTTTTCAAAAACCAAGGAACTCTGGAGTGGCTACTGTGAATTATATTCGCATTAAGAAAAATCTGGCAAGATCTTTCACAAAGGGGCTAGCACGAAAGGAGATTTCCATTGCGTCTATGGACATGGGAATGAGGCCCATTTGAGTTACAACTCAATAGTAACCCATACCTTTTTGATCGAAGATCTCGTGACTTAGGCAATGGGGAAAATAAGTTGATGTTTGAACAAGAGAGTACATTATAATAATATGTGTACCCGTGTCCTAATGGACAAAGTACTCTCAACGATATGGATGGATGGTAAAAAGTCTTAATGTATTCTAGTGTCTAATGAGGGGAAAATGTATTAGCCTACAGGATACCTAGAATGAATACACATACTTCAGCTTAATTGAGGTAATATGTGTACCCATGTCCTAATGGACAAAGTACTCTCAACGGTATGGATGGATGGTAAAAAATCTTAATATATTCTAGTGTCTAATGAGGGAAAAATGTATTAGCCTATAGGATACCTAGAATGAATACACCTACTTCAGCTTAATTGAGGTCGCAGTTCACGAGAATAGAGGCATTCTCTATAAAGCTCATGAGCAGATAAGGGAGCATGACCAAATAAAGCTCCAGATAGGCTTGGTTCTTTAACAGTCTAGTATTAGTTGAGATTTTAAGTGAAATCTAATCATGAAAAGCTGTGAATTAAAGGCATAGTCCATTCATCAGCTGTGAGAAGATGAATCTTGTTATTCTAGGTGCAAGTTCATCCCGGACGGGACTTACACTAAAAGACTGGTATATTAACAATTCGTCAGCACAATAGTCTTTATCATTCTTTTTGCTGCTTGCATTGGAATTGGTGGGGGGATTGTTAGAGTTGGGCCCTTATTTGTAAATGCCCATTCATTCCTGAAATTCCAAAGCATGCATGGTTTAGTGTCTTTTGATACCGTGCATTGCTCTCACAAACAAGTGTCCCATATGACCAGTGAGAGTTTTCATTATACCACCCTTGGACCTCTTCGGGAGATCCTCTTGGACCTCCCTTGGAGATTTCTTCAGATCACTCCAAAAGGGTGTGGTCCAAACACTATGGTCCCCTTGGACCACTTGGGAGATCCTCTTGGACCTCTATTGGAGATTTCTTCGGATCACTCCAAGAGAGTGTGGTTGGAACACTATAGACCTCTTCGGAAGATCCTCTTGGACCTCTATTGGAGATTTCTTCGGATCACTCCAAGAGAGTGTGGTTGGAACACTATAGACCTCTTCGGAAGATCCTCTTGGACCTTCCTTGGAGATTTCTCAGGTCACTCCAAGACAGTGTGGTCGAACGCATAGACCAGTGTGGTCATAATATTGTGGTCGAAGGCATAGACTAGTGTGGTTGAAGGCATGGACTAGTATGGTCGAAGCCATATATCATTATAGTCAAATGCATACACCAGTGTGGTCGTAATACACTATCGAAGTTGTAGACCAGTGGTCGAATCTGTAGATAAGTGTACAATCAGGATCAATAAAGGCTGCTTAATGACCATTAATGTTGAATCCGGGAGCGAAGGATACCAGATTCTCTGTGTTTTATGAACTAGTCCAAGAACAACTAGTATAAACAGTCGAACAAAAGTGGGTTGCATAACCATAATACATCATTCATAGATAGTAATTAAAGTTTGTTACAAAAGGGGCTTAAAGCCAACAAGTAAAATACAACGGAAGCAAAAGCAGGAAGGAATGCCACACGATTCGCCATAGGCAATCGTCTGAGGGCGCAACCTAGTCGAATAAGTTTTCATCATCCACGTGGTATTCTTCACCTGCTCAATAATTTATTAAGCAAGGGTGAGCACAACCAACCGTGCTCCACAAGTTACACCTAATAACATATTGTAATGCATGCAAGGATCATCAAAGGAAGGCTTATATGGCTCAATTTGCATAAAGTAACGTTTTCCATTTAAATATTTGTACTAAGTTCTAAAACAATTTATTCTATAACTAAAATTTATTTTTAAAATTTCAAGTTTTATAGTGAGATAACATTCATCAACGAGTGGTGAAAGATGCCTTCCCATCACATGGCGTACCGCCCAATTTCCCTATATGATAAAACTATCCAAAATTATTTAATAAAGTCTTTTAAAATTATTTAAAAGATCTTGAATCGAATAAAACTGATGCTGGTACTGAATTGACAAAGAACGTACAAAGGACCACATCTGGTGCAGTATGAGCTTCTTCTGCTATGACGTGATTCACAAGTCCTTTCATGAACTAAACTGATGACTTAACAACTGGAGTGCTGCCAGAGGCGGGATCTCCTTGATTGGGTTTGGCCGGGGTTGCTGGCTGCTGCTTCTTCAGGTACTTATTGGTATAGTGCCCCAACTCATTGCAATGGAATCAAGTAATTCCTGCAGTTGAGGTAGGTGCCTTCTTCTGAAACTGGCTCCTGGGAGATGTGTTGCGGAAGCTGGAGTTGATTGCGTGCTGAGATGGCACAGGTGCTTTGGGTGAAGGAGACTAGAATTTCCCGTGCTGAGGTGGCTGAGGCTGAGCGGTTCAGGGCTTGGGAAAACCCCTAGAATTGAACTTCTGGGATACCATCCTTCTCTTGCGGTTCTCCATCTCTAGGTGCTTGCCTTCTTAGCAGATAGCCTTGTTCACCAACTGCTGAAAGTCGGTGTAGTCTTGAGTAATGATGCAGATGGAGAGATCATCATTGAGCCCTTCCAAGAACCGTTCTTGCTTGGCCTCATCGGTTGCACATCTTTAGGTGCATAGCGAGCTAACTGATTGAACTTGTGTAAGTACTCGTTGACTGAGAGATTGCCTTTGGCGCAAGGTGCGAAACTCTTTCTTTTTCAGGGTCACCATGCCTGATGTGATGTGAGCATGGCGAAAAGCCTTCACAAACTCGTCCCAAGTGATAGTCTAAGCATCAACGTGAGACTGAGTGAAATTATCACACCACTCTGATGCCGATCCATTCAACTGGTGAGAGGTGAACAGAACCCTCTTGCGGTCAGTGCATTGGGCAATATCCAGCTTCTTGCTGATTGTCCTATACCAATCATCAGCATCCATTGGTTCAGTACTGCTGGAAAAAAAGTGAGAGGATGTATCCTCATGAACTCAGATATGTTGGCCCTTGGGGGGTGTAGCATGAGCTTGAGGTTGAGTTGCTGCTACTGCTTGCAAGTTCTGTATGTTGTTGACTGATTGCACAAGCAGGTTGATTAGTTGTGTTTGGTTGGCCATCATTTGGTGCTAATCGGGTCCTTCAGCTGGAGGGGGTGGTGTGGAATTGGGTTCTCTTAATGACCCACATTGTCGATGTCCTGATTGCCGGTGCTGCCACTACCGTTGCAAGTAGTCACCATCTGCTAGATCTCCAAGGATTTATGAAAGAGGAGGAGAACCTAAGGGAGATAGAGTGAAACAAAACAACCCAAACAGAACAACCAAATCAAAAGCTTTTCCAATTAACTTTAATAGCTTTATACAATGTTCTATTTGATCGATACTCTCAATTCGGAGGGAACGACTCAATGCACAGAATGAGCCATAGTAAACTTAAATTATATGGCTTGTCGGCATCACGATCTTCGGTTCACGGTCTTCGATGATACTTGCTTGACGATGCTCTGTTGACAGCTTCATGTCTTGAAGTCTTGAACATAATGGAGAGAAACGCATCGATCATCTATAGACATTTTCAAGGGAAAGACGGTCTGATTAATATGGAAAGATGGTGAAGAGGGAATTAGATAAGAAAGAATTGCTATCAAAAGGCTAAGGTTAGATAGACGATCAAGATGACGAGAGAACAATTTATTTTTCTTGTTATAAAATAAGTTTTTGAAGTTTGCTAACTATCGGCCATTCTAACTACGTCACGACCTACAGTCGAGATGACTCTGATACCACTTCTTATCGAACCTGAGAGTGAAGGATCACAGATTCTCTGTGTTTCATATACTAGTCTAGGAACAACTAGTGTACACAGTCAAATAAAAGTAAGTAGCATAACCATAATACGTCATTCATAGATAGTAATTAAAGTTTGTTACAAAAGGGGTATAAAGCCAATAAGTAAAATACAGTGGAAGCAAAAGCAGTAATGAAGGCCACACAATTCGCCATAAGCAATCGTCTGGGGACGCAGCCTAGTCGTCCAAGTTCTCATCATCCACGTGGTATTCTTCTCCTGCTCAACAATTTATTAAGCAAGGGTGAGCACAACCAACCGTGCTCCACAAGTTACACCCAATAACAGATTGTAATGCATGCAAGGATTCATCAAAGGAAGGCTTATATGGCTCAATTTGCATAAAGCGATGTTTTCCATTTAAATATTCGTACTAAGTTTTAAAGCAGTTTATTCTATAACTAAAATTCATTTTCTAAATATCAAGTTTTATAGTGAGATAACATTCATCAACGAGTGGTGAAGGATATCTTCCTATCACATGGCATACCGTCCAATTTTCCAATTGGATAAAACCATCCAAAATCATTTAATAAAGTCTTTTAAAATCAAACCAATTCTAACTTTGAGTGGATTTGTTGAGCATGTACATTGACGAGGATTGTTGACTCGTCAATTGTTCGGGTATGTATATCTTTATTCGCTTATTTATAGGTAAGTTAGGATTTTACTGGGCCTAAGTTAGTTTTCTGGGCCCAAGATCAATTAAGCAATCAGAAGGTGGGCCTAAAAGTCTTTTCTTTGACCATTTGAAACCCCTTCCAAAGGCCCAGTTGGACCTCCTTTATGGGTTCCTCCTGGACCTCTTCCCCCGCAGAGGAGGTCCTAGAAAGCGGTTACCCATGTGTGGTTAATAACATGTACACGTGGAGATATCGATGATAACGGTTATCACGAAGAGACGCGACTATTGTCTTGAAGAGACGACACCATTGGCGCGAAGAGGCACCACTGCTACCAATTGCCTACGCTTGTAAAACTATAAATAGTCCGGCCTATGTGCCTTTGTAACATAGATTCAAATCCAAGCTCTAATCCACGTGTATTCATAGATATTTTTTCAGAGCATACTCTTTGCAATACACATTTACCATCTTGAGTCCTTTGGCGAACAGATAGTAATCTCCATTTTCCTTTTATATTCTTGTTTGTTCGTTCTGTGATGAGAGTCCTAGATGTCGATAGCTCGTGCAATCCGTGGGGATCGCTGTCATCATCTTCGCCTACTCAATTATGGTAATGTGTCCTGCGCTTTTTTGATGAACACAATTTGCCTGCTTGGAGAGAATAAAGTATCCTTGATATTTTCGACTAAGATGACGGCATGGAGGAAAACTTTGTCCTCATATCTGGCAACACCCGTGGATCCTCTAGGGCCGTTGCTAAGGCACCGTCGCCCACCGAGCCTGCATCCGTAGGCTCAACGCCGACCGTGCCTTCGTCCACGAGTACCGCTGTGGACGAGTACTATCCCGAGCCTATCTCCCCTAGAGTAGGAGATTCGGAAGATTCCTCGAGCCTAGCAAACCGTGATGATCTTGCTAGCGTCCTCCACACTGAAGGCCTGGAGAGAATATATGGGGAGAATCTTCTATTCACCAAACAATACAACTTGTCCTCTTCCTTGGAGGACGATGGCATGTTCATCCCCTTCGTCTATTTCGACAGTCGTCAAGTCGCTGCCATCGATGACAATCAACCCAATCTCGGTGATAATCCCGAAGCATCAAGGCAACGCCAGGAGCGGGAAGAACGGGAACGCCTCCAATGAGAGGAAGAGACCTGACAAGCTGAGATATGTGCCGCCACACAAGCGCACATCTCGTAGGTTCGCTACCTCTACTACCGAGACACCCCTGGCTCCTCAACGAGGGCGCCGCCATGCAGGAGGATTCCCCTGCAGAGCGCATATGCTACCTAGCAAGCACCATTGCACATCCTCTGAAATGATTAACTCCGGAGCAAGGAGTGCAAGTAATGCGTGCAATTGCACAAGAGCTACAGGATACGGCGGAGAACATTTCTACCTGATCGCCTACTATGCTTTCCCAAATGGACTCATACCTAGAAGGGTTCTCGATTGGACGCCGAAGGCAAAGCCAAAATTTTGGTGCTACTGGCCATCACGTTCATGGCCGAAGTGAGCACGACATCCATTTTTCGGGATGTAGTAGACGTCCCAGATCTCCTGCTGGTCATGATAATCGTTGTAATACACGACAATGTGTTGGACCTTACGCAGGTTGCAAAGTTTTTTCTCCCGGACGAAGAAATGTTACCTGGCCGGAGAAGTTCAAGCTAGAGAGTATGGAGACTTTTGACGTGAAGGATGAAAAGGTTCTCAGTGAAAGGGGAAAGTGAAAACAACTGAGGTAAAAATGTGCCCAAGGAGGGGTAAATGTCCATATTTATACGCTTGGTGCATTTAAAACCCACTACCTCAAGGATGTAACAACTGCGCCTCGATTAGCGGTGACACGACAACTCACGTTCGGTCAAGGGGGTTGTTTCGCATGTCAAAGATGTGTAAGAAAAAGTAATTGCAATTTTTTTTTCTTTTCTCAAAGTTATCTTCATCTCGTATCCATCGTGGGTGGAAAGGTACAAGACTGCTTAACATAGAAGTTACCTCGATATACATCTCGAAAGAAGATCACTTGATCATCGGGATTTCCTTCTACAATGCCTTGAAGACTTTGATCCATAAATCAAACTAATTGTCTGACCACCTTAAACAAAGGTGGTCGAAAAGTCAGTTTGGTCCGTGAATGATTGTCTATTGTATGCTCCAACCATAGGAAGAGAAATGCCAAATTTGATGAAAGTATCTAAAGGAATGTTTCTTCTTCTGGCCCTTCTGGTGGTTATTTATAAGACCAACATCCTACGGTAGAATTAAATAAACCAAACAGAAGTTTAACAGATGAGATTTTATTAGAGTTTGTTCCTAATAAATCGTTGAAGATTAAAGTATATTTGTCCCTTCGGGAATTGCTTTCATAAATATATATGACTGACGCTCCTACTTCTTAAGGAAAATAATTATTTACAATTCAAGTAAAACTATCCTCTTTACCAAGTCTAGTTATGGTCAAAAACCTGTTGAAGTAAGTTATTTTCACTTCAAGTTGAGGGGCTAGCTGACGAGGATTGTTGACTAGTCAATTGTCCGGGCTGACGAGGATTGTTGACTAGTCAATTGTCCGGGTATATATTTATTTGCTTATTTATAGATAAGCCGGGATTTTTTACTGGGCCTAAGTTAGTTTTCTGGGCCCAATATCAATTAAGCAATCCGAAGGTGGGTCTAAAAGTCTTTTCTTTGATCGTTCCCGAAACCCCTCCGAAGGACCAGTTGGACCTCCTTTGTGGGTTCCTCCAGGACCTCTCCCCCCGCAGGAGAGGTCCTAGAAAGCGGTTACCCACGTGCGGTTAGTAACAACTACATGTGGA
The DNA here is from genome assembly GCA_036346395.1 of Hsuehochloa calcarea. Lineage (NCBI taxonomy): Eukaryota > Viridiplantae > Streptophyta > Magnoliopsida > Poales > Poaceae > Hsuehochloa > Hsuehochloa calcarea. The sequence goes on along the minus strand of CM070596.1, from coordinate 8,539,863 downwards.
GATATCAGTGATAATGGTTATTACGAAGAGACGCGACTGTTGGCTTGAAGAGACACATCCAGTGGCGCGAAGAGGCACCACTACAACCAACTGCCATGCTTGTAAAATTATAAATAGTTCGGCCTATTTGCCTTTGTAACATAGATTCACATCCAAGCCCTAATCCACGTGTATTCATAGACAGTTTTTCTGTAATCAGAGCATACTCTTTGCAATACACATTTACCATCTGAGTCCTTTGGCGAACAGATGGTAATCTCCATTTTCCTATTATATTCTTGTTTGTCTGTTCTGTGACGAGAGTCCTAGACATCGACATACATGACCATGGACACGGCTATTCGAATAGTTTTACACTCTGCAGAGATTGTACAGCCTTACCCACACAACACGACCTCCCCAGTTTGTTTGGCATCCGTCGATACCACTGCTCACTACCTTGGATAAGCAATCTAGAGAAAGTGTCAGGGCCTTTACAATGCACAATCCCACCGTAGTCCCTCCTCGCTAAGGTTTCGTTTCCTTTGGATAGAAACCCACCAGATTTAAGGCCCCTGTTGCGCCATGTGGGAATACATAAAAGTAGGTTACAAAGACATCCACACAACCGGATGGCACAACCCCGGTGAAATATTATAAATTATTTAGCCAGGTCCCACCCACACAGGATATGTGGTAGTATGATAGGGCTTAGCAAGATGCAGCTCGAAGACCGGTCCTTAATTGACTTGGGCTACTTTCCAAAAAAAACCCTGGGCATCGATCAAGGAAATGACTCGATCTCGTGCATCAACGTGCACTATCCAAACATCCATTTCGCCCAAGTACAAACCAATTTTCATTTTATTTTCTGAGTTAAATCATTTTCTAAAATTTCTATGGCAAAAGCAATACCATAGTATCACGTTAAATCATAGTTGAATATTTTGCTAAATTCCCCAAATTTAATATTTTTTATCTAAGCTTTGACTAAGCATAAACTTTTACAACGTGTCTAGTTCATACTAATGTACCAACTAGATTTGAACTACAGTATCAAGGTATGGCTACTTCAATAGCAACATTTGGCTATACAAAGGAATTGGGAATAACTATAATTTAAAACATGGATTTAAATAACTTGAATATAAATACGCATGCAACGATAATTTGAAATAAAATTTAAATAATTTAAAATACTGGGATTTAAATATGATGAAAGATGTTACTTGCCTTGCTCGAAAGTTTGAGGATCTAGATCTTCGAAATATTCGAGTTCCCCGGGGTCGTCGAAATCTATACGTGAAAACGAAGCAAAATCAAATAAACTCCAAATAACTTCAAATGAACTCCAAATTAATTGATTTCAATTTACATAGCTAGATCTTACTTTAAGATGAATTTAGAAATTTAAATCACTCGGATTGGGGCTCGAACGAAGGAGAACGGACTCTTGAAAGTTTTAAAATCACATAGTCGGAAGGAGGTTTGACTGGTTAGAAGGAGCTTTCGACTACATGGTCGAAAGATGTTTTGACTGCCTGGTCGAAGGAGGTTTTGACTAACTAGGAAAGGGAAAGGGAAGCACCAACGTAGAATGTAGAGTTGCGAGACTAAGCCAGGGATGTGGTCGATGGTGGCAGGGCTTCCCCGCAGGCGGCGCAATCACCGACAGCGAGAGCTTCGGCCGAAACACTTGGAGCTCGAAAATCCGACGAACTAAGGAGAAAGAGAGAGAGGGAGAAAGGGGGAGAAGAAAGAGGAAGGCGAGCGGCTCCGGGAGCGTCCATTTATATCGACCGAGAAGGAGAGAGGGAGGAGTTCGGCGGCATGGGCGCACGAGCGAGCTCTGGCTGGCGTAGGGCATGGCGCGATCGGTGGGATTCGCGAAGAGCGAAGGGCAGGTGCGGGATTGACTGCAGCGGGACGATGCATTAAATGAACGAGGAAAAACAAGGAGGAAAGGGGAGGAAAACACGCTAGCAACGACAACTTTTCTGCGGCCGTGACGCACCGCGAATGAGGCTTGGCATGGGCTCCCAACGAGAGGAAGACGACGGGGAGGTGAGGCCGGCAGGTGGGTCTCGCCTATCGGCGAGGGCGAGGTGGAGAAGCACGGGGCGGACCGAGCCGCGGGCGAAGTGGGCCATGAGGAGGGAACAGGAACGGGCCACGGGCGAATTCTGGTCGAAGCATTTTCCAAAATTTTAAAGATTTTTGAATTACAAAAATAAAAATAATTTATTTAGGCTTTTAGAAAATTGTAAATAAAGTCAAAAATATAGAAAAACACACATAAATTACTTGAATAATTTTGAACTTAATAAAATTACTTCCAACTCAACATTGGTAATTAATTACGCAGATAAATTATTTTGGTTTTAAAATAATTAGAGAAAAACTTTTAAAATTTCTAAAAATTTAGAAAATAATTAGATTTTATTTTAAATTGAAAATAAAAATTGAAGCTGATACAATTAATTGATTTTGAATAAGCAATTACCAGTGGTTTAAATTGACACTTACTAGAGAGTAATTGTCTCGACCATAAATAGGATCTTGAGACGTCCAGACGAGTGCAGACGATTCAACATCCAGTTTTCTTTCTACTTTCTTTCTATTCTCTTGTGCAGGAGGTTTGTGTTGTTTGAACCAAGCCGTCCCTTCTTCTTGGCGTGCACTAGAAGAAGGGTGAACGAGTATCTCCGAATCATTATCGCAAAGTTTACTTGCACGGGGCGACAATAAGATTTCTGGACAGCGCATTAGCGCGACCTCTCGCTACGCTGCATCATCTACGATCTGTGCTACGACCACTACTTCGAGTCTGCGCTACTTTCTATTCTATATCGAACCCGACTGTAAGTTAGTCGTAAGACCATTCTATTCTGTTATTGTCTTATTTTTGTGTATATTTAGAAGTTGCATGCCGTTGATATCATTTTATGTCTCTCTAGTTATTTATTATCTTCGTCTCATACAAAAATTTTAAATTAAAATATTATTCATATTTCTAACGACTATTTCATCGATCTGTACGTGAAATTGAGGTTGTGTCACTCATCATGACGAGTTGGCATGTGTTTGTTTTTTTCGTTGGATTAGCCTCTAGCTGGGCCTGGGTTCTGTAAACTTTTATTTAATTTGTCCTTGAACTAAATGGGTGTCCATCCTTCATTTGTTCACGACGGGATCGTTATCCTTGACGCTACTGCCTGATGCCAACTACTGAAAAGTGCCCAGCTTAGAAGCAAACATAGACGCATCAAACAGACACGTGCCAAATCTCACCCGGATTCTTTTATCGAAAAGTTGGTGATTTCCTGATTAGGTTAAGGGGAAGAGATGGGTTCTATTTCACTGGTAATGATTGTTAAGAAACCTTGGTCAGATCTTGCAAGCTTGGTGTATGATAGGCTCTTTATCCACTTTTAAACTATTTATAATGGGGATCCTCAGCCATTGTACATACTTTTGGAAAGAGAAGGAAGAAGTCCTCCATATCTTTGTATTCAATCTATTATTTGTTAATGCATTATTCTATGCGATTATATGCTTGTCTACGAGGAGATCGATCAGGCTGGCCTCGTCAGCGACAGTTCCTCAACACGTTATCAGCACGATCGACTATGACCTACCTCTAGGCCTACTCTACTCGGATCGAAAGGTAATCATCGAAGATCGACGATCGTAGATCGAATCGTATTTCTAGATCACTTCCAATTCCGCAAATTTGGCTTCTCGCACGCGCCCTCACCGCCGGCCTGAACACCGCGCCGCCGAGTCGGGCTGCACTCGCCACCGCATGCCACGCCCTACCGCCATCGTCTCAGAGTAGCCCGCCTCCTCCGCTCGACGCGACAGAGCCGCAGACATCGGAGCTTCGCCGCGCGTGTTTGCGCGGCGCCGCGCTCCGCCATGACCACCCGCGTGCGTCGCTCGCCTGGCATCCGCACCGGCCGCCCCTCACGTCGCCCTCTGCATAGTTGCCGCCACACCCGGCCGCACGAGCTCCGCCACCACAGGAGCATGGCAAGGGGAAACCCGACCGCCCTGCTCACCCCTTTGACCCGCCGCATGAGCCGTGAGTGCGTGTCCCAAAAACGGGGCGGGGGGGGGGGAGAAAATTCCTAGGAATTTGCAAGAAGGCCCTTGAAAATCTGAAAATTGAGCAAAAAAATTTCTCATAACAGAAAATTATCGGCCCTCTGAGATTGCAGAATTATCTGAAAATTCATTTTTCAGCAGAAAAGGGTCTCGGGAATTTAATTTTTTTAATCATTTTGAGCATTTGAAGTGTGTTTAACTCTGATATTATTATTTCTATGTAATTTATATATTGTATTTACTGTTTTGACTATTTTTGATTGTTTATATTGCTTTTAATCACTGAAAATAGTAGTAAATCATGAAAAATATATAGAAAAATACGGGAACATTATGAGAATTTTTATACCATTACTTGCAACCATTTTATGCAAATTAAGAGGAGTAATCTTATTAACTCTTTGCATAAATATGCTGATGATTGATATCACGAATTAGAAGTTCAAGGAGCTGGCCCAGCATGGCTAGAATTACTTGACTTGGGCATCAGACGTCGAGATCGTACTTGGGGCCAAGAAGCTCTATGCGGCTATTGGATTAGACACCTCGCACGATGCCAATCCCACTGTTGAGAAAAATGATCGGGCACTTCCCTTCCACAGACACCATCTTTACCTAATGCCCAAGAATGAGTATATGGTGGAGAAGAATGCACTATCTTTGTGGACCGACCTGAAGAAGCGGTTCGAGAAGCTGAAGTAAACCATTCTTCCTCGGGCGGAGCAGGAGTGGACCCGACTGCGTTTTGGTGACAACAAGACCGTGGGAGAGTACAATTCTGCTTTGCACAGAATTTGTACCAGTCTTCAACTATGTGGTAAGGTAAGTACAGATGAGCAGAAGATTGAGAAGATTCTCTCTACTTTTCACCCGAATGCGGTGCAACCCATACACAACTATCGTCAAGACGGCTACAAGGAGTATGCCGAACTGATTGACATCATGCAAGTTGCGGAAGCTGAAGATGATGTTCTAAGGAAGAACTACATCTCACAGCCATCTAGGAGAGCAAAATATTAAATTCTTATGATGAGTTATGTAAGGCTTAATTTTGGTATATTTATAATAGCAAGTTATGTTCTGTTTTTAAAGTATTTTATTTATGTGTGTATTGCTTCCTACCTTATATTAATAAACACTTTATATCAGAACACGTGTGGCTCCCTATGGAGGAAGTGTGCTTAGCAGATAGCGGCAAAACGAATACCATCTTGAGATAGATGAAATTCTTTCAGTTGATCAGCAAGAATGCTGGTAATCTTACGACAATCGCGGGCAGTGATACTTGTATAATAGGCTCGGGAAGGGCTACAATTATACTACCAATGAGCACAACTTTGATCGTTGAAGAAGCCTTGTTCTACCCAGAATCGACTAGAATTCTCCTAAGTTTTAAGGATATTTGCGCTAATGGTTTCTACGTAGAAACTGAAGAAGAGTATGGTAAGGAATACCTACTCATTACAAAATATAAAGAAAGTGGAAAAACTGTATTAGAAAGACTTCCTTCATATGAAATCGGGCTATACTACACTAATATTAAGGCACATGCAACCCGTATTGTCCTGAAAACCATATTTAGAAACTCTGAACTTTTCGAGCTCTGGCATGATAGATTAGGCCACCCAGGTCTTAGGATGATGAGAAATATAATTAACAATTCTTAGGGATATAATATCAATGTAAAGAATTTCCTGAATCAGGAAGATTTTGTATGCCCCGTATGTGCCACCGGAAAATAATCACTAGACCTTCTGCTCTGAAAGTGAAGGATAAAATCCCTACATTCCTGGACCGTATCTAGGGAGAAATTTGCGGTCTTATACATCCCTGTCAGGGCCATTTCGATACTTTATGGTGCTCATCGATGCTTCCTCGAAATGACCATAAGTATGTTTATTGTCTACGAGAAACCAAGCTTTTGCAAAGCTAATCTCGTAGATAATTAAAAATAAAAATAATTTCCCTGGTCATCATGTGAAGTCCATCAGAATGGGTAACGTTGGAGAATTTACTTCGAATGCATTTGATGGCTATTGCATGGCAATGAGAATTACCGTTGAGCATTCCGTACCCTGAATGGACTAGCAAAGGCATTAATTCAAAGGATTAAATTTATTACCCAACTGCTTTTGCATAATTGTAATTTACAAACAACAGGTTGGGGACATACAGTCCTGCACATAGCAACTCTCATCAATTTTAGACCGTCGGCATATAACATTCATTCACCTATGCAACTAGCGCAAAGGTCAGCACAAAAAATTTCTCATCATCGCAGATTTGGTTGCAAGGTTTATATACATATACCACCACCACAGCGAACTGCATTGGGCCCTCTCCGAAAGTCTGGGATATATATAGATTATGAGATGATATCCATAATTAGGTATTTGGACACTATAACTGGAGATTTGCATACAGCCCACTTTGCTGATAGCATATTTGAAGATGATAGTTTCCCGTCATTAGGGGGAGGAAATCAATCCCTTAGTGAAAAATGTCAGGAAATAATGTGGCAAGCCAAGAGAATCCATGCACGTAACCTATGCAGTAGTGAAGCAAATAAAGAAGTCTAGAAGATAATTGATTTGCAAGCGTTAGCGAATCAACTGCCTGACCACTTTAGTGATTTGAAGAGCATGACTAAGTCGCATGTGCCTGAACGCTATTCACCAGAGAGGGTGGAAATACCAAAGAAAATTAAGAGTATCCCAAATCCCATCCAAAGGCTTTAGAATAAAAGGATGAGAACCGGGGACGCCTGATGAAAAAGGATAAGAAGGACTTGACATAGCCGATCACTGAAGTTCCCCAGAACCAGAAGGAAACCCAATTGAGACCTGGCACCAGTATGGAACCTTCAGAAAAAGGCATACCAGATTTGAACATTCCCACAGGAGGAGATATCAGTATGGATGTGTGCGCACACATTGGAGCTGCAAAACTAAAGGGACTTGCCCCCGTAAATGGAAGCAACAGTGGGCAAGTAGAAGTATTAGAAGAATCGCTCCATGAAGAAATATCTATAAACTATGTGACCACAGGAGAATCTATGAATAGGACAACAACCAATGTCAATATTTATTTTACAAAAAAAATAACCAATGTCAATATTTATTTTACAAAAAAATTATCACAATCATCGATCTTGACACAGAGCTTGCATCGTTTGCTAAATGTACAAAAAGATTAGATTGGAAAGATTGCAAGAAGGCAATAGCAACTGAATTATTATCTCTGAATAAAAGTGAGGTGTTTGGGCCTATAAGCCGCACGCTTCCCTATGTGCATCCCGTAGGGTATAAGTGGGTATTTATTCAAAAGAGAAATGCAAATAATGAAGTTGAAAGATATAAAGCAAGACTCGTTGCACAATGTTTCACTCAACGTCTAGGAGTTTATTATGAAAAAACATATTCCCCGGCCATGGCAGAACGACCTTTAGATATTTAATCTCAATGACAGTAAATTTGAATTTAGAAATAAAATTGATGGATTCAAACATTTATATAAAGGTACCTGAAGATATCCCTGTCCCGAACCAAGACATAGTAAATAGAAATATGTACTGTGTGCAACTTAGAAAATCACTGTATGGACTTAAGCAATGAGGCAAAATATGGTATAATTGCCTAAGCGAATTTCAATGCAAGAAAGGCTACACGAATAATGAGGATTGTCCCTGTGTATTTATACGATGATCCTAGGATGGATTTTGTATAATCTCAGTGTATATAGATGATCTGAATATCATCGGGACCCTGAAAAATATCAAGAAAGCAAGCTCTTACCTAGTGTTAGAGTTCAAAAATGAAAGATTTGGGTAAAACAAAATATTACCGAGACTTGCAGCTTGAGCATGCCCTGAAGAGATATTAGTGCATCAGTCAGCCTACACTCAAAAGATGTTAGAAAGGTTCAACATTGAAAAGGCATACCCTTCGAAAGTGTCGATAGTCTGAAGAACTTTACAGCAAGACAAAGATCTATACAGACCTAAAGAAGAAGAGGAAGGAGTCCTGGGACCAGAATTCCTGTACTTAAGTACAGTATGAGCATTCATGTATTTAGCAAACTGTACTAGACTGGGTATTGCATTAGCTGTAAACCTATTAGTAAGGTATAGTGTAGAAACTACCAAAAGATATTGGCATGAAATAAAGGATATCTTCTGATACCTACAAGGAAGTAAAAATCTTGGTCTGTTCTAAAGAAAGAACCAAGACCTAACTATGACTGGCTATGCAGATGCTGGGTACCTGTCGGATTCGCATACAGCTAAGTCGCAAATATGCTATGTATTCCTATGTGGTGAAACTGCAATATCATGGAAATTGTCTAAGTAAAGTCTTGTATCAAATTCGACGAACCACTCATAAATCATAGCACTGTACGAGGTCTCATGAGAATGTTCTTGCTTTCGGCGGATGATTCACCACATCCAGCAGTCGTGTGGATTGAATACCACACAAACCCCTACTATTATCTATGAAGATAATGCAGCTTGTATTGCACAAGTGCAGATGAGTTATGTGAATAGTCAACTCACAAAGCATATCAATCTCAAGTTCTTCTATGCTCTTGAATTGCAAAAGATAAACGAAATTAAAGTACTGCATACTAAGTCATGTAAAAATCTAGCAGATTTATTCACTAAGTCACTTTCAGCATCTAGCTTTGAAAGATACATACGTAAAATTGGAATGATGAGACTTAGAGAAGTGCAGAATTTAGGGGAGAATCTTCACGAACTCATTATTGAAACTTGATCATGAAGATCGAATACTCAAAGAATAAATCATGAAGATTAAATAAAATTAGGTGGATTGTACTCTTTTTTCTTTGACGAGTTTTTCTGAAGTTTCTTGGCTAAGGTTTTTAATGAGGCAATTCATACAACGCAGCAGAACGTGTATCATGTACTATTTCTTTAAATTTTTCTCACTAGATTTTCATAGAGTTTTGATAAGATATAAACATGTCGGGTGAGTGCCCAAGGGGGGTGTTAAGAAACATATGCTCAGACCTTGCAGGCCTACACATGATGGACTCATCATCCACCTCTAGACTATTTATAGGAGGGGACTCCCAACCACTGTACACTTTTTTGAGAAAAGAAATAAAGAAAAGAAAGAAATCTCTCATATCTCTGTGTTCAATCTACTATTTGTTCTCGTACAATTCTACATTTGTCCACGAAGTAATCGATCGGACTAGACTCGCTAGCAACGGTTCATCAACGATTGTAAACAACGAAACAATCATAATGCAGGGATAAGCATGCATCTTTGTCATTAGGGAATTAAATTAATGTATGCCAAAGAAAGGTGAAGAATCTAGCCATCGTGTATGACCCTATCAGTCCGTGTCATCTTGAATAATTGAGGCAATTCTAGGTATAATAAATTTAGGTGTTTCAAAGATTCATTTGGACAAGTAATTCGATTCCTCCTCATCAGTGATGACTCGGCATAGCATTTCAGCTTGACCAAACAATTGTCGAAACCTAACAAAGGGAAGCATATTTCATGGCACAACTCCACTGACTAAATTAACCAGTAGTGAATGCTAGAGTATACCACCCGACTTGTTTTATTCAGTTCTTGATGTAAAATCAAAATATCCTATTTGGCACCTAAAATTCCAAATTAGCGTAGATGGTCAAGGAAGGAGTGCCGATCTGAATTCCGATATGTCAAGCATATTTTTTTGTACATTTAAAGTCTCTCATGAATCATGCTCATCGAAGAACAGTCAAGTACAAAGGTGTAGGCGAAAATGCAAAGAACAGAGAGGCTTTGCTGGTTGCTACCAACTCTGTTGAATCGTGCACCGTGCACACAGGGGCAGCTTTGTTTTTTTGGTCTGATCTGCATTTTTTGACTTACCTAGACAATTTTTATGAATTTTTATCCTAAATCTCGAGCCAGATATATAGATCCGTCCTTACGTGCACCCCTTTTCCGGCGGCTGAAAACGATGTTCCTTTTCTCAAATGGCAGCTGAAAATGACAGATATATCATATATGGATCGCCAAGACCGAAACTTCTACGCCTCCACGAGCGTACGCATTTCAATCATTCCATGATTTATGTTGATATAAGTTTTCTTCCGCTTAACCTGCGTGCAGAGTAATTATGAGTGACGATAATAACATTGACTATTTACGGGGTATGTTAGAAAATAAAGACAAAAGGAGCTGAATTTTTATGTGGAAAATATTTTGCGGGAAAAAAAATACCACAATTGCCAATCGGCGATAATCACTATACGATGAGTGTTTACAAAATACAAAGGAATTACAATGATACGTCACCTCTCCCCGTGCGGCTTACAAGAGATATATAAAAAGGTAAAAGACTTAGAGTCCAAGTAAGAAACTAATCCGCTAGTAGGTCAACTAATCCGTTAATATGGCATGTTTGGATTCGTCCATATTAGAAATTTGGATCATGTACGGATCACATATATCAACAATCTTTATCTTGAGACGAATTTCCTCTTGTAGCATAATAAAGAATCATCAATCACCAAATAACCCCACAATAGGATAAAAAATCACCGTGCACCAATTAGTCTTTAGTACTAAACTGTAATACCAATTAAGCTTGAGCAAAACTCAAATTTAGTAACAGGATCTGGCTTTGTCATCATATCAGCTGGATTAACATGAGTACTTATCTTGCATACCTTAACACCACCTTAAGAAATAACACCTCGAATAAAGTGATATCTTACATCAATTTGTTTTGTTCTCTCATGAAACATCGGATCCTTTGTAAGACATATAACACTCTGACTATCACAAAATATAATAGTGCAAGAATTATCTCCACAAAACTCAGTGTACAAACCTCTCAACCAAATAGCTTCTTTACAAACTTCAGAAATAGTCATATATTCTGTTTTAGTGGTAGATAAGGCAACAGTAGTTTGCAAACTTACCATCCAACTAACAGCACACCCATCAATTGTGAAAATATAACATGTGAGAGACCTCCTCTTGTCCTAATCACCAGCATAATCAAAGTCAACATAACCAACAAGTTCATCTCTAGAATTTTCAAACTGCAAACAAGTATTAGAAGTGCAACACAAATATATAAAAATCAACTGAACTATTTTCCAATGATCTTTTTCAGGATTAGCTATGTATCTACTAACAACACTTAGTGCATGAGATAAATCGGGACGAGAATAAACCATAGCATACATAAGAGAACCAACTACACTAGAATATGGAACTCTAGACATGTACTCAATATCATAATCTAACACATGACATAAGACTGAAGATAATCTGAAATGTGAAGCTAATGGAGTACTCTCTGGTTTCGCATCATGCATATTAAAATGACGAATGACCTTCTCTATATAACCTTGTTCACCAACGTATAACTTGTCAGATTGCCTCTCACTAATAATCTCGATGCCAAGAATTTTCTTTGCTGCACCTAAGTCCTTCATCTCAAATTCATTACTCATTTATGCTTTCAATTTTGCTATTTCTGACTTATCTTTTGCAGCAATCAATATATCATCAACATAGAGAAGCAAATAAATAGCTGAACCATTAACTGTATTTAAATAAATATAGTTATCATAATCAAACCGCTTAAAATCATGAGAGAGCATAAAGAAGTCAAATCTTTTGTACCTTTCCAAGGAGATTACTTCAAACCATAAAGAGATTTCTTTTATATACAAACAAGGTGTTCTTTTTCAGAAATAACAAAACCCTCAGGTTGGTCCATGTAAATGTCTTCTTCTAACTCACCATGTAAGAATATAGTTTTAACATCTAATTGCTCAAGTTCATAATCATGCATAGCAACAATACTGAGTAACGTGCGAATGGCAATATGCTTCACAACTGGGAAAAAGGCATCATTAAAATCAATACCTGGAATCTGACTATAACTTTTAGCAACCAATCTTGCTTATACCTTGCTGGTTCAGTAGAAGAAATACATTCCTTTCTTTTGAAAATCTACTTGCAACGAACATGCTTATTCTCTTTTGGTAATTTCACTAATTCCCAAGTGTCATTCTTTCCAAGTGACTTTATCTCATCATGCATAGCAGTTATCCACTTATTACAATCAGTGGAGTTAATAGCCTCAGAGTATGATGAAGGTTCTGTATTACCTTGAATTTCTTCTGTCACACTTAAAGCATAACCAACAATATTAGCTTCTTTAATCAACCTCTTGGGTGGATCAATCTCCCTTCTAGGTATGTCAATTGCAATGAAGCGTTGCGGTGGCTGCTCAACAATAGGAGGATCCTCAACAATAGATGCATCATGAACAACAATATTTTTTTATCTGATGTGTTATCTGAACCAACAAAGTGATCCACCTGAACACTTGAATTATGCTCACTCTCAACAGGAACATTAGTAGGCAGTTTTTCATAAAGCATGGCACATTCATTAAAGCCAATATTTTTGCTAGTCACAACCTTATTTGTTTCAGGATTCCACAACTTGTATCCTTTAACACCAGATTTATAACCAAGAAAGATGCACTTAACAGCTCTAGGCTCTAATTTTCCATTATCAACATGAGCATAAGCAGTACAATAAAAAACTCTCAATTCTGAATAATTTGCTGGGGAACCAGACCATACCTCAATTGGAGTCTTCTATTCAATTTCAATAGAGGGCGACCGATTAATAAGATAGCAAGCAGTGGAAGCGGCTTCAACCCAAAAACGCATATGCAAACCTGCATTTGATAACATGTAATGGCCTTGGAAATGATGGTCCTGATCATACGCTCAGCTACACCGTTTTGTTGAGGAGTATGGAGAACGGTGTAGTGCCTAACAATGCCTTCAGTCTTGCAATATGATTCAAATTTATTATAACAGAATTCCATCCCATTATCAGTGCGAAGTTTATTTACCTTTTTTTCAGTTTGCCTTTCAACTATAGTCCTCCACTCTTTAAATGCTGAAAATACTTCTGATTTATGCTTCAAGAAATAAGGCCGCACTCTTCTAGAGTAATCATCAATAATTGTTAACATATAACGAGCACCTCCGGCGATGGCTTGCGAGATGGTCCTCATAAATCAGAATGCACATAATCTAAAATACCTTCTGTAATATGAACTGAAGTATTGAATCTCACCCTCTTGTGTTTGCCAAACACACAATGCTCATAAAATTTTAGCTTGCCGATACTATGTCCATCAAGAAGTCCTCTCTTGCCCAATTCTGCCAAACCAATTTTACTCATATGCCCAAGATGCATATACCAAAGATTAGTAGCATTAGAATCAGATAATGAACTTAAAATTATAGCAACATACCTGATATTGTAGTACCTCACAGATGGTACAAATTAGTAGATTTAATATGAGCTTTCATCGCAACAAAAGAGCCTTTTGATACATTCAAAACTCCACCTTCACCAGAATACTTGTATCTTTTAGCATCAAAAGTACTAAAAAAGATGAGGTTACTTTTCAAATCTGAATGTGTCCCACATCCGTCAAAGTTCTGACAATACCATCAAATATCTTGATATGAACTGAACCAATTCATGCAACCTTACAACATGAGTTATCACCCATCAACACAGTACCACCTTCAACATATTCATAGGTGGTAAACCAATCCCTATTAGGACACATGAAAGGTACATGCGGAATCAAGAATTCATTCATCATTGGTCTTAGCACATCCCGCAAAGGCAACAAAAACCTCTCCATCAGAACTATCATCAGCAGCAAGGGAGGCTTTACCTTCATCATCTGATTTACCTTTTGGCTTATAATAGCCAGTTTTATTTTCTTTATTCTGCAGCTTTCAGCATTCAGAGATGTCGTGCCTACTTTTCTTGCAATATTTGCATGACTTATACTTGCCTCTGGATTTTAACCGGTCCTTGTAGCCGTTCGAACTTTTTTTTGATATCCATTGTTTGACTTCTTCTCCTTTTGCCTACCACAAACAACCAAATCTTCTCCTTTTGAACTAGAATTTTCAGAAGGTATCATCTGTTTCATCTTCTCCTTAGCATGCAAAGCTTCATAAACTTAATTAAGAGTGGGAGTATCTCTACTATATAATATGATATCTCTAAAATTTGAAAAAGAACTAAGCAGGGAGCACAAAAGAATAAGACCAAATTCTTCATCATTATATTTTACCTCCATCGACTCTAAGTCGACAACGATCTCCTTAAACACCGAAAGGTGATCTAGCACATATCATCCTTCTTGCAATTTGTGAAAGTACAACTTCTCTTAAGATGCATCTTACTGGTGAGATCCTTTGTCATGCAAATCTATTTCAGTTTCAGCCATAATGCAGCAGATGTCTTCTGCTTCAAAACCTCCTGCAAAATATTATTCGATAGATGAAGGTGAATCTGAGATAAAACATTACGGTCTTTACGCTTCTCATCTGCGGTCCATGTGATAGGTTGTTTCTCAAATCCTTTCAATGCATCATCCAAATCCATCTGTGCTAGCACAACCCTCATCTTGATTTGCTATAGCAAAAATCTTATGTCTCCACCTAGGAGTGAATGATCATACTTCAAAGTCGCCATGTGTAATAAATTCTAAAATTGTTGGTAATGATCTTTGTAAACCTAGAAAAAATAACGACCACTTTGGTACAGCTTCTGTGTGCGCAAATTAAAGATCTTTGAATTTCCTGGTACACTTCTCGGGTTGATGAAGCAAAGTTGGCTGGAATTTGGATACTCACATGAACGAACAGGAGGACATTGCTTTGAGATTTAATAAAGAAAGAATTATTGGGACCTGTGCTGTTGGAGTGCCTCTTTTGATTTGGTCTGCTTGCTTTGAACGCATGCACGCTGGTGCCTTTCCACACTGCCACGCATGTCACTTGCGGACGAAGCGAAGGGACACGCTGGCTGTTGCTGCATCCCGTGCGTTGTCGCTCGGTTGATAGCGACGCACGGACCGAGGACACGAAGGCGATGGATGTGGATGACGTGCAACAAAGACGCGTATGGATGACGCACCGAGAAAACACAAGAGGAATGATGTGCCCTCGGGAGCGACGCGCGACGGGAGCACCGATCGAGGCGAAGGTACGACGCGAGTGACGGTGGCGCCGGATTGGATCTGTTATTTTTTTCGTATCTCTCGAAACATTAATCTCCTGTGCTTTGATACCACTTGTTAGAAAAATAGAGACAAAAGGAGACATAAATTTTTACGTAGAAAACCCTTAACAATCACTATATGAGAAGTGTTTACAAAACGCAGGGGAATTACAGTGAGACGTCAGCTCTCTCCGTGCGGCTTACAAGGGTTATATAAAGGGTAAAAGGACTTGAAGTCCAGGTAAGAAACTAATCCGTTAGTATGGCAACTAATTCGCTAATATGGTATATTTGAATTCGTCTATATTAGAAATTCAGATTATGTACGGATCATATATATCAACAGGGTAATTATTCTCTCGAGTTTTCTGATCGAGTACGTTGATTGTAACCAAGTATCGGTCCACGTACTTCAATTGAGACATCCTTCTCTGATCTCACTTCAATTAGCAGTAAGTAGAGTTTGACACGAACGGTAGACAAGTCCGAGGCTGACAGGAAACTTACATCACCTGCAACTGCAAACGTAAACTTACAACAGAATGTAACTTTCAAGAACAGCGTCCAACTTTTGAGATAATGCTTGTTGAGCTTGACTAACTGAAGTCTCAAATGTGAATCACAAGCGCTGCAACGCGTACGAACAAAATGTGAAAGAACCGCATAGTTGTGCTAATAAGGTTGACAATAAAGAATTTACACTGCTAAAAAGTTTTTTTTTTATCATTTTATGTTAACGCTGCAAGACCATCTCTTACTATCTCTATCTGCACATCATTTGATTATGACCACCAGACAGAGCCATGGAACATTAGAACCTGATCAACTAAAGTACAAACCTGTCAGTATACTACACTGACAAACCAACACTGGTCCACTCTCTGAACGTACGTATCTACAGGCAGCACGGCTACCCTGCTAGTACGTCTGGTCGTCCCGTCGCCACCCACAATCACAGGAACTTGTGTTCTGCAATGGCCTGAAAGACATAAGAGGAACAGGAGGATAGGAGCATGAAGTGCAAGCAGGCAGTGGCAGGAGGCATCTATTTCAGAGCCAGATCACACCTTGGAAGTCTGAAAATGACAAGTAATTCCACTCACAGAATCACACGTAAGATGTATAAATTCCCTCTTCTCCAATGGCTGGAGAATGCAAGATGTACTAGCTAGTTGAATTACTTGATTTATTGTGGCCTGAATTTTCATGACCTGGGACTGGTTTATCCCCTCTTATCCATCTCAGATCATGTTGTATGGCGTTGCTGTTCCAAAAATCCACTATTTTCTGAGTGCATATTTCTCTATTTTTCTCCCGATTTGCGCATTGGCGAAACCATGGTATGATTGGGACAATCATATTTTTTAGTGGTCCTTGTAGTTCAGAACAAGATATTGTGTACTTCAATGGCATTCCATGCAAGCTTGCGTAGTGAAGGAATTTGCGCATTTTAAAAAGTTCCCCTCATCCGAATTTATTCCTTTTGTTGGAATATGTTCTAGGCAAGATGAGAACATGGCAAAAGGGAAGCCCACTCGATTATTATAGGGCCTAGGTTATATGTGACAAGGATAAGAAGAAAATGAAATGGCCACTTTAGCTGGTTCTGTCAGTTTCGGACTTCGCTGTGCACTGACATTTCAGAGTTTGGGAATGTTAAGAGTCTATTTGCTAAATCACCTTCTGAGTCGCTGTGATATGAACTAGTTAAAGTCACATGTCTTGGAGTAATTAGCATGCCTCAGTTTTGTTTAGGAAAATATTGACTAACATTGGTTTGACAGTAACAACAGAGCTAAATTAATCAGATGGAAGTTGCCTGGGAATTAGCTGGTAGTTGGTGATTGTTATGTTCCCACCCAAATTGTTTCATTTGGTTTCCCATTTGTGATTCAATTGGTTTGTTCCTTGTAGTTGCTGAAAATATAGACAATATTTTAATTTTAGAATTTATTATGAGATAAAGATCACAAATAACAAGATATGCATAAATCGATATTAATAGCAGACAACTCATTGCACTTCTAAATATACTCAACAATCTGATTATAGCAGAATAATCTGGTCGTAGTACTAAAAAATATTATTATAATAGAATAATATGGTCATACAACCAACTCACGATAGGGCTCGATGAAGAACAGGAAGCAATGCAGTCTCGAAGTAGAGCAGCCCGTTGATGATGCAGCGCAGCGAGTAGTCGTAAGAGTGCAGTCTCGAAGCAGAGATTGAAGCAGTGCAGATCGCGGTTGTTGCAGTAAAGCGAGTAGTCGAAGGATGCAGTGCAGAGAGCGGTCGCGCAGATGTGCTGCCCAGAAACCTTATTGTCACCCCGTGCAGGTGAACTCTGCGATAATGGTCCGGAGATATCCGCTCACCCTCCTTCCCAATGCACGTCGAGAAGAAGAGACAGCTTGGCTTGACAGCTCAATTCTTCAGCACAGTTGATCAGAGAGGAAGATAGAAAAATGGAATGAATCGTCAACTTTCGTCTCGACGTTTCCAAATCCTATTTATGGTTGAGACAATTACTCTCCAGTAACTGTCATAATAAACCATTGGTAACTTTTAATTCAAAACCAATTAATGGTCATTAAGCAGTGTTTATTGATTCTGAATGTACACTGGTCTACAGCTTCGACCAGTATATTACGACAACGTCGGTCTAAGGATCCGACCACTATTTTCGACCACATTGGTCTATGGCTTCGACCATATTATTTCGACCATACTGGTCTATGCCTTCGACCACAATGGTCTATAGCTTCGATCAAATTATTTCGACCATACTAGTCTATGTCTTCGACCATACTGGTCTAAGGCTTCGACCACGCTGGTCTATGTCTTCAACCACAATGGTCTAAAGCTTTGACCACACTGGTCTAAGACCTCTGGTCTAAGATTTCGACCACCCTTGTCTAAGACTTCTGGTCTAAGGATTTGCATGCTTTGAAATTTTAGTAATGAATGGACCTTTACACAAATGGACCCAATTCCAATAATCCCCCACCAATTCCAAAGCAAGCAACAAAAAGGAATGATAAAGATTATTGTGCTAAAGAATTGTTGATATACCAGTCTTTTAGTGTAAGTCTCGTACGGGTTGAACTTGCACATAAAATAACAAGATTCATCTTCTCACAACTGATGAATGGACTATACCTTGAATTCACAGTCTAGGTAGGGTTTAGCCTTCTCGGCAAGCCACTTGCGCTTCTTTAGTATCTTAGCTTAGTAGTTTAACGACGAGTCCGACATCTCCAAGGCCGACCTAATGTTTTAAAATGGAATATTGAAATACATATGCGTTAAGAAAGAATGACATACAAAAAATGCATAAATATGAGCTGACTACCCGTTTACATTAAATGAAGGTCCCAATACATGCAGACGGTACAATTAATTATGACACAGAATGACGACTAGACGAGCTCGGTCTATTGGAACAATCTTTCATGGAGTGGCTAAGGGTCTTGCATATCTTGCACTTCGTCGCGCGGCTCAGCCCCCCACACTGGCTGTTGTCCATGTCGTTCCAGAAGCGCCGCGTCTGTCGTCATCCCTTCCTAGTTAACTTTAAGGCCTTGTTTGGGCCCCATTTCACCTTACCCGCCTAAAGATCCCTATAGTTCATGTCCACACCATACGAGTGAAACTCTGCACTCCATGTATCAAAAAGATGTTGCATGTCGTAGTACTCAGAGATATATGGCGTAGTCATTTTCCTGACTTACGCACACGCATTGTACAAATGCAAGCATGACTTGTTTAGGAGTTTCAACTTGTTGTAGGTGCATGTAGCCACATCACCCAGGGTGCATCGATGTTTCCTTTTCCCCCTGGCATGACTATTGATATATTTTTGCCTCAACCTGATCTCGTACTTCCTCATGATGCCACCGATCACCCCGATGTCGTGCATACGGACCTTCTCCATCTTTTGGTTCATATACCTCTGCATGTTCTCGGACCACTACTTCCCTTCTTCCAGTTGTTGCCTCACTGCGGTGTCTCTATTGACGAAGTAACTGACCGTGTGAGTCCTGGTCTCCTGAACAATCATGGTGATAGGGAGGCACCACATACCTTTCAACACACTGTTGTACACTTTGGACATGTTGGTCATCATAATACCGTACCACGCACCGTCTGTATCATACAGTAGGGACCATTTCTTAAACTCAAGAGAGTGGAGATTAATCCACTGCGTGAAACTTATGGTGCTCCTGGATTGCCCACACCGCGCCCTGCTGTCCCTCCTGTGCCTCCAGAGGGGACTCCCTTGTATGTCTCATAGTCTGATGTTTGAGGTCTGTCCAGATGGACTCGAACTTCTGCCTCTGGTTTTTGCATGCACAATGTCTTGAATGTCTTCATTGGTTCCTGACTGCGAAACCACATGAGGATTTTTGATGAAAGATGCCTTATGCACCACCGGGTTTCCACGTCGTTCCACTGGTAATGGGGTTCCGTCCCATTCTTTATAGTGTTCAGAGTCGACAACAACCCAGCATTGCGGTCTGTGATAAGGCATACGTTGGATTGTTCTCCCACAACTACCAGCTTCATATTCGCCATGAACCACAACCAACTCAATGTGTTCTCATTCTCTACGATGGCAAAAGTAACCGAAAGAAGCTGGTCATTCGCGTTGGCCGTCATCACGGTGAGAATGGTGTCCTTATACCTCTTGGTGAGGAAAATTTCATCCACCGTAAGCACCGGACGACAGAACTTGAAACCCTCTATGACCTGGGCGAAAGCCTAGAACACCCGATCCGGTATGAAGCGGTTAGGGCCTCCATCAGGATCTTCACATTCATCCTTGATTATGCACGTGCTGGGGTTTGCTTTGGAAATCTGGTGAAGCATTCTCGGCATAAGGTTGTACACCTCTTTGTATGTTCCATACATGGTCTTGATAACCTTTTAGTTGGCTCGTCGGACCTTGCTATAACTGACTGGATAACCAACTAGATTGGCCACTTCTGACAATAGCATCTTGGGGAAGACAGACACGTCCTTGCAACTAGGTGGCTGATGAGGTTTGCCTTATATGCGGAAGTCACATTCTGGTGCTACCGCAGCGGCTCGCTAAGCTCGCAAGTGTGGTCGATCATCGCCTTGACCGTGAAGACCGAGCCGAAGAACTTTGCTCGGTGAGCGTTGACCTTACCAAGGTAGTCTTCCACTAGGCACTACACTGCGTAATATCCTGGGTTGGACCGATGCACCTGGTACACACGCTGATGGGAAAGGCGTATCATTCTATAGCTTGTTGCACAACCACCTTACTAGGAAAGTGTTACCTAACTAAGAGGGTGTCGACATCAAACCCCCATTGTGACCCTTCTTCTTGTGGCAGCCTTCCACTACACACTTTATTGCGTAATATCCTGGATTAGACTGGTGCACCTGGTACACACGGCTGATGGACAAGGTGTACCATGCTATATCTTGTTGCATGACCGCCTTGCTAGGGAAGTGATGTCCAACTAAGAGGGTGTCAGTAGCAAATCCCTACTGAGACTCTTCTTCTTGTGGCAGTACGAGCGACCGCACTGGATGTCACGTAAGGCATCTTCAATAACACAATTCCGACGGTCGGACCACCACCCTAGGGTGCATCCTCCTCGCTACCATCCGAGCCTGGGTAGGTGTCCTCGTCGGACTCCAACCCGAGAGACTGGTTTGGTAAATACTCGTGACAGTCAATGCGGGTTGACCATCATAGTCACGTCCCCTCATTTTGCATAAAATTATGCGTAAGTCTTCTCTTGTGGACTTCCTCCAAAACAACACATTTCGAGCTACCATTTTCAAGTTCTGCCTATAGTTGCCTGCTTCCTGAGGGACCAACATCACCAAGGTTTTTCGGCACCCTATGTACGAAATTCACATACACCATTGGCTTCTCGTATATCGCTGCCTCGGGCTGGAACACAATCTGCATGTATTGACCCTATGCTACACTTCCATTCACCTTGACTAGCTCCTATACCCCCTGCCCTCCCCTATTCGTATAGGTGATCCTCTCGCTGATAAGTTTCTTCGTTGTTGCCTCTGTATCGAACTCTCTTAGGAAGCAGCTCCTAAGCTCGTGAAAATTCATCGCATCGAGTCCCTCCGCCCGGACCAGCATGTACTGGCATCTCGACAAGTCCAACCAATCGGGTCTGACCTCTACGAGACCGTCAGCGTAAAACACTACCAACTCTTGCATATTCGAAATTACCTAAATCCACAACAACCCGATTTACAGTACGTAATATAACAAACAAACAGGGCGCACTAGGTAGTCTATATTTCAATTAATTTAGTGTACACGACTATTTACATAGAATTATTTCATTAATTACCACTAATTAAATAGGACTAATTTAATTAAGACTAATTTATTTGCCACTAATTACCTATGACAAAAACAATTGCAACATATTAAATACAAGTAATTAGCAATTAAATACAAGTAATTATACATGAATACTTAATTTATTAGCAATAAATTGATTTCTCATCAATAAATTACTTACGAGCAATTCATTACATCTAACTAATTACCATTAATTAATTACCACTAATTAACTACACATCATTAATTAATCATAATTAATTATGAGTATTTAATTACCACTAATTAACTATAAATCATTATTTACCAATAAATTACTTATGTCTACATAATTACGACCACTTAATTACCACTAATATAATTAAAACTAATAAACTACGACTAAATTAATTACGATTTAGTTACTTAATTAATACTAAATTACCACTGATTACTTACGACTAATCAATTATGACTGATTAACTATGGGTATTTAATTATGACTACTTATTTATCACTAACTTAGTTACCACTTATAAACTACTACTAAACTACAACTAATCAACTATGACTAATAAATTACCACTACTTAACTACGACTGAAATAATTACAGCTAATGTGTAGAAAATAATTTTACCTTACCTTGATGTCGATCTCACTGTACTTACACGGTCTTAAGCACTGCTCTAAATACTATTTAATTCATAGCATAATCCAAAAAAAATAGTTCAATTATCTATGTTCTCAGCGACGAACACGAGAATGAGAGCGAGGTGATGCCGGTTTTTATAGCCTCACGAAGGCAAGCCGACCGCAAAGCAACGGAGAGAATCTCGCATGTTCTGAGCTGTGATTATGCATGCATGCATGCGTACGGAGGTGGCGAAGTGATGGAGTTGACGGATGGGATGGGGAAAAGATCAAGGCGATAGGAGATACTTTTGGCGGAAGGTAAAACGCGCCCGTGCCCTGCGATCCGGCCCAGGGTTAGGATTAAATCCGGCCCACAGGGCGCGGACATGCTAGACTTGACACATGGCGAGTCATCCAGGCACCAGGGGCACGGTAGAGGCGGCAATCCAAGCAGGGGGGGGTGCAGATGTGCCACGTGGTGGTTTCGAGCGAGGAGGCATGGACGTGCCACGTGGTGGCTTTCGGGCGAGGGGGCGCGGACGAGCGTTGTTTGGGTGACAGGGGCGCAGACGCACTGCTGTTCGAGCGCCAGAGGTGCGGACGCGCGCTGTCCAGGCCCCGAGGGCGTGACACTGGCGACGTGGCGGCATAGGGGCCGTCTGACCCTCCGGCGAGCGGTCGAGATGGAATTCGAACGCGAAAGTCATAATCATGGAGACGTGTCGGCCTTCAACACATCCATTATGGCAATTTTGGCATTACACTGTGTGAATGATCAATTTCGTTAATAAAAACACCGACAGTGCCTTCTAAGCCAAAAACTCTGTGCCTCGGATCTGAATGTTCACGTTTGAAGAAATCTTAATAACTTTTAGTTTCAGAGTTTCTAATGGTGTATCATTTAGTGTTCGATCTACCTAAAGTTTGTACAATTATTGCAGGTTAATTCAGTGATGTACTAATGTATTTCCGTAGTGTTCACACTACCTACGTTCTAATCGATCATAATAACAGTCTTAAGGACTAAGTAGTTATGAATCGGGGTGCAGTACTGTTCCATACGCATGCGTTGTCGATCGCTCTGTTTTGCATTTGATTTGATGTGATGTGTTGTTATAGCCTTCGGCATGGGCACAACCGCAGTACAGT
The DNA here is from genome assembly GCA_036346395.1 of Hsuehochloa calcarea. NCBI lineage: Eukaryota > Viridiplantae > Streptophyta > Magnoliopsida > Poales > Poaceae > Hsuehochloa > Hsuehochloa calcarea. The sequence goes on along the minus strand of CM070596.1, from coordinate 8,516,567 downwards.
GGATTCAGATCCTCCGCGCCACTTCACTAAATGCATTATGCTATATTATTTTACATTAATTTTCTAGCAATTGGATTCAAAATGAATGGTCCAAGCTTTCATCAAATAGTCCAAAATGCTCCTATTGTACGGTACTGCAGCCCTCTACATTAGTAGATACAAATGCAGAGGATCCTCTTCCCACTACAGTTCCTTGTTCAACCATTGGAACAGCTAGCTAGTCATCTAGTTAGATCAAGTTCAGTATGATCAGTGCCCGTGTGAACTCTGGATGTGTCTGCATTTCATATGGGGTCTAAAAGTTTTCGATAAACATCATGTGAAACATTGTTGTTTCTACTCATGTGGTTGGTGATCAAATTAAGGAAAATGGATTGCTTGGGTACTCCTTTTTTTTTAAAAAAAAAACGAATCTTAAAGCAAAACAATTAGATTTTGTTAAGGGGCATGTCTGTACATAGGAAATCATAAAGTCGAGTTGCATACTTGCATAGGTCATTAGGGTATGACGATTAGTACCACCAAAATAAACAGAACAAATTGTGCCATTGTTGTAGTTGCATAGTTCACAGTCAAACGTAACATGTAGCAAATCGCTGAAACTTTAGGAGGAGGGTTCGTTTGTTTCTTATTGTGGTACGACTACACTAGGGATACCAATGCAAAATAAAGAAAAGGCAAAAACTGGCAGTATAGATGCTAGCACCGACATCTAAATCCCAACAATAGAACAGTAATTTTGCTGGTTGCATATCCAGTAATAGTACAGGTTGTTAAGTGAAATAACCTGAGTTTCTGAAATTTTTGAAGTTTTTGAATTTTTTTTTTACTTAACTTGAAGTTTGAAACACTCTAGAAGATTCTGGATGAGTGAACCCGGACGCACAGTAGGGAGGCAGTGAAAAGAGCCACCCTAAGCACTAACTAGGCCCCCGAAGCATTGCCACAACTACTCACAGATGGTCTCAGTGTGACGAGAAAGATGAGGGTGTAGATGAAATACTTCTCGGACTGGATTGAGCATGAGCCTAAGGAGAAGTGGTCGGTGCTACATGACAAGGTGGTTCTCGATATGGTATCATGACAACCAATCTAGGCAAGGTGTACAACTGGATCATGCGCGATGCAAGATGCCTTCCCTTGGTCGGTATTGTGGAAGCAATTCTTTGCAATACCACAAATTACTTTGTTGACAGAAGCAACAACACATCGCTCGCCATGGAAAATGACAAAATACTATACTCCTCCATGATCACCAAGTACATGGAGGAGAAGAGCAAGAAGGGTGAGATGTACCGTGCATTCAAGATGGGCACAAGGGAGTTTCGCTTCGAGATAATGTGCAGGGATAAAGGACGCTGCGGGATGAACCGCGAGAGGATCACCCACGAGTGCACCCTACGTCGTGCTAGTTGCGTATGCACTTGCAACCAACCCCTTCTTTTGCATAGGTCCTGCTTCCATGTCATGTCCTTATGTTCGACGATGGCGCAGCATCCCGGTAAGTACCCCTCTAACTATTTCAATACCCCTCTGAATATTTCAACAAGGAGGAGGTGATGCAAACCTGGAGCTCAGAGATGTATGGTTACACTGTGGTTGGGTATTCCACTGGCCATCCGACCTGGGACCAACTTATCTGGGCCGCAGACATTGATAGACTTAAGGGAAAGGTTGGCCAGCAACAGGTACGGCACATCAGGAACGATATGGACGAAGCAGAAGCAGGGCGTCGTACAAACAAATGCTCCATTTGCAGGGAATCTAAACACATCTTCAAGAAATACCCTACGAGAAATCCACAGGACGAAGGAGATATCGGCAGTCCGAATGTCGCTGCGGGGACCTCATCCGACCACCCACTCAAGGCGGTCCACATGGTGGACGTTGAGGTCGTGGCCACGGGAAATGTTCGTCAAATTGAAATATGTGGTGCCCAATGCTTTTGTAATATCACTGATTTGTTAAAAAAAATTAGTTGTTATGACGTTGTGCTGAATATTATGTAATATTAGTGTGATTTGTCCATAAAGTATGTGACAACGTTGCGCAGAATGTCAAGTAATGTCATTGTGATTTATTGACAAAAGATGTTATGATGTTGTACTGAATGTTATGTAATGTTATTGCGATTTGTCGATAAAAATATGCTCGAAAATAGTTAGTACAAATTTTGATTTTATCGACAAAAGATGTTATGACGTTGTGCTAAATGTTATATAATATCAGTGTGATTTGTCGATAAAATATGTGCTCAGAAATACTCAGTACAAAAGGAGCAGAGAGAAAATAAAAAAATAAAAGTTTTCCAAATTTTTAAAATTAAAAAATAAAGACGCGACAGGGAGTTCTGGGTACTATTGAGCCCCTGTCGCCAATTAGAATAGCGACATGAGCCTAGTTTTGTAATTATTTTTTCAACTATTTATTTTTATAATTATCTTTTAAATTAATATCATTTTTAAAAAATTCCTTTCATTGTGTCCCCATCCGAGCTCCCTTCCACGTGGCAATCATCCACGGTAGTTTCCTATTTCTTTGCGCTAGATGACGTGGCCATGTTGTACAGGTTGAAGGTAGAAAACTCACGGTTGAGGAGGGAGCTGGTGGGTCCTACTTAATTGCAGCTCGACCGTGACGTGGCATTCTCAGGGCTTACTCGCTGCTACGTGGAGCTGATGTAGACATGTGCTCACTTGTTCAGTTACTGCGCTGCTTGTCGATCCACTCCCTTGCTCCTCAAATTTCCCCGGTGATTTGACCATGGAGACCACTCCCTCAGATGACCATGGTGATTAAGTCACGCTGACACACCCCGCTGCTCAGCTCGTCTCCCCCTCCTTTTATAAGACCGCGACCCTCCTCGCGTTTCCTCTCCCCTCCCTATCCATCTTCCCGTTTCTCTCTTAGTTCGAGGAGGCAAAATCCGTATAAGTCGAGTGAGAAAAAAGGTTTCGAGGAACGAAACCCAAGGTGACGGAGGAGTCTCCGGCGATGGCTGCGGCGGCGATCCTGCCGGAGATGGCGACGCAGGTGGTCATCCCGGTCGCGGCGGCCGTGGGCATCGCGTTCGCGGTGCTGCAGTGGGTGTTGGTCTCGAAGGTGAGGCTCTCGCCGGAGCGGCGCGCGGAGGGCGGCACCGGCGCCGGGAAGAGCGGCGCGAGCGACTACCTCATCGAGGAGGAGGAGGGGCTCAACGATCACAACGTCGTCGTCAAGTGCGCCGAGATCCAGAGCGCCATCTCCGAAGGTGAGAGGCTCAGAGCTGTGTGAGTCTTATATGCGCGCGCGGACGCGGCAACGCGGTTGTGGGAGTTTGAGGGATTGCGAGGTGCTTTAGTTATATAGATCTTATCCTCTTTTTTTGGTTGAGTTTTGTTGAGAAATGATCGGATTTTTACGTAGTTTGCTTAGTAGTTTTAGCGCGAAATGCTGTTCTTTGTCGAGTGGTTTTTGTTTGCTTCGGGCGTGATGTTTCGAGGAAAGAAATACGGGGATTCCTTTCTTTTATTATTAGACAAAATATGAAATCTATCAAGCGTTTCTTTTAATCGAACTGATTTTTTAAAGGTTGCTCTTATTCTACGCTGTAATTGATTTTTGTTCGCTTGCTACGTGATGATTTGAGGGGGAAAATAACGTTAATGCATTTTTTTTAATTTGATGATATATGAGACCTTTACGAGCTCAGAGTTTGTAAGCTAATATGGGTTAAGAAGGAGCGTCTTTTAATCGAACTAATTTTGATGGAGCAGCAGATTGCTCGGTTTGTGCGTGACAATTAAAAGCATCGCTCTTCTTACAGTCCTTTTCTGAAGCTATTTATGGGTTTTGCCTTCATGTCTGGGACCTTTGGGTGATCGATATTACATTACTATTCCACACTAGTTGGATCTAGACAAGGCATTAAACTATTTGCTGTTGCTGCTTTATCCAGCAGAGATTATAATAAGTTTCAGTTTACTGTGCTCTAAGTATTGTTAATTATCCTAATCCATTGTACACCCATCTAATTCTAGCCTACCTAGATGTCTTCGAGTACCTTTTGGGATTGTGGGGTTCTTGGTCAAACTGGTGGTAAGAGATCAGGGGCTGCCTGTGGGAGTGTGGGGGTAAGAGATAAAGGGTTAAGTTCTTTGCAGTCTGAGAAAACCCAGAAATGGGGTAACAGATAAAGAGACAAAAAATTTCACTGCCGCCCGCTCTGATAAGATGACAAAATTTTTAGAGCCTACATTACCGTAGTCGGTAAAGAACCTATCTCATGGGAACCACATTAACACTGCTTTAGTAATTTGATCGAATTAGATTTTTAGCATGATGCACGTTCGCTAGGAAGTACTGTGACCCATTGGTGTTTCATGTAAGGCACCCGTGCAAAGATTTGTTGCCTGCAAGTGAAGTAGTTTGGCTTGTGGTGGGTGCTTGTACCATTTCAGATTTAATTTGGTAGTGGTATTTGTTAGTTGTAGGATCGTGTTAGTGTTAGGTTCTTTATGCATTTGTATGAAGATAACTAGAAACATGTGGTAGCTGCTATTTTTCTGAGTTAAGGACTGAACGGTATTCATCTTTGACAATATCTGGGCACACTGGGTGTGTGGCTTGATTGTGATGTCCTATGCGGATGTGACTACTTGGTTAGATGATGGAGTCCCTCCGCATTAGTGACTGGCTTATGATTGGCTTTACAGGAATCACCATAGACCGAGGTCGCTATTGCTATCGCAGTGCTCTAAACTTATTGGAACTACCAAGTATTTTGGCAGTTTCACTGACTAATTTGCTTGGAGTTCCTTTAAATAGCCTGAGTTAATATAGGACACTTCAGTTGCTAGTAGTTTTGATGGTTTGTAAGTTTGGATTAGATTTGGTTGGCTCTTATTTCAGTGCCATTTGGCTGCATCATGGTGTAGTTTTCCAGATGGACTTGATGGATAAGTTTTCATTGGTTCTCATTTGACCAACCAAATCAATTTTCTTTTTAGACGGCCTTCTTTGTTTACCATTTGTCTGTAGTTGTGTTCTCATTGGTTCGATGTTGATGTTATGAATAGCGCATGTATTCAATATGAGGCCAATGGTAAATATATACACAATAGTTCTGAGATAAGAAACCAAATCAAATCATATCTCTAACTATATCTCTAATCATATCTCTAACACCCCCCCTCAAACTCATGGTGGATCAACAACACTGAGTTTGGAGAGGTAGAAGCCGTGCTGTGCTCGAGTCTGAGCCTTCGTGAAGAAATCCGCTATCTGAAGCTCGGAAGGCACATACTGAAGAGCAATCACCTGATCATGCACACAAGACCTCATGAAGGAAGCATCAACACCAATATGCTTGGTGAGCTCATGCTTCACAGGGTCACGGGCAATACTGATAGCACCTGTACTGTCTGACAAGAGAGGAGTCGGTGTAGTAACAGAAACACCAAAATCCTCAAGTAACCACCGTAGCCAAGTAATCTCTGCTGTCAAGAGAGCCATAGCTCGCAACTCAGCCTCTGCACTCGAACGGGACACTGCAGTCTGTTTCTTCGTCTTCCAGGCAATAAGCGAACCACCAAGAAAAACACGATGGCGAGAGATAGACCGCGATCGGAGGATCGTGGCCCAAGTAGCATCCGAATAAGCTGGTGTAGAATGGTGGGCGTGGAAAGAAGAGGCGAGAGATAGTCCCACGAAGGTATCGCAGAACTCGAAGAAGATGGCTGTAGTGGACCTGAGTGGGAGCAGAAACAAACTGACTCAGAATGTGAACTGGATAAGTGATATCCGGACGAGTAACAGCAAGGTAGACAAGACTCCCAACAAGATGGCGATAGCGAGTCGGATCAGAAAGAGGCTCGCCATCGAGGGTCGGAGGTGAACATTGAGCTCCATAGGAGTCTCAGCAGACGTTGTCAATGAGGAGGCGCGATCAAGAAGATCTGAATATACTTCTCTTGGGACATAAAGAAACCATCCGGAGTGGAAGTAACCTCAATCCCAAGGAAGTAACGAGAGGACCAAGATCCGACATAAGGGCGCTCACTAAGGCGAGCCTTGACAAAGGCAATGTACTCGAGAATCATCTCCGTAATGATCATATCATCAACATACGAGAAGAAGAAGAGTCCGACCACGAGGCGAAGTGTGGACAAAGAGCGCAGATCATGATCACTTGGCTGAAAAAAAAGCAGCGAGTGACCACAGAGGAGAAACGCTCAAACCGAGCACGAGGGCTTGCTTAAGGCCATAGAGAGAGGCGGCGGCGGCGGACCATGCCCTCGAGAGCAGAATACCCAGGTGGCGGATGCATATAGACCTCCTCACGCAACTCGCCATTAAGAAAGGCATTCTTGACATCAAGCTGAGAAACAGACCAGTGGCGAACAGACGCCACCGAAAGAAGAGTGCGGACGGTGGTCATGTGGGCCACGAGAGCAAAAGTCTCGTCGTAGTCACGACCATACTCTGCTGGAAGCCACGAGCAACAAGACGCGCCTTATAGCGCTCAAGAGAGCCATCGAGCGAGTCTTAATCTTATAGACCCACTTACATGTGATGGGGCGAGTGAGATGGAAAGGAACAAGATCCCAAGTACCAAATGCGCTCGAGGGCGCAATCTCTCGGCCATGGCATCTTGCCACTCGGGATGAGTAATGTGACATCCCAGTGGAGGCGAGGCTCACGAGTAGCTGCGCCCGACAAAGCGAAAGCAGGCGGGGCGAATCGTCGGGCGATCGCGGAGGCGTAGCGAGGAGAAGACGGTCCATCGGGGAAGATGAAGCATCGTAGAAGAGGCTCGGTGGAAGATCCTCAATGCGAGGTCGGCGAGTGTAGACAAGTGTAGTGGGGAGCACGAGGAGCCGCAGGAGATGAAGCAAAGCGGTGACAATGGCGAGAGGCCCAGGAGAAATATGTGGAGACTGATGGGGCCGGGTGGACGAGGGCAAAGCAGAGATAGGTGTATCTGGAAAAGTCAAAAAAGACAGAGACTCCACAGAGGAAGCGAAGGAGAGCGGGGCGTGGGTAGAAGGGACGAGACTCGTCGAAAGTGACGCGTCGAGAAATCCGCATCCGTCGACCAGCGGGATCCCAAAGCATCGATAGCCCTTGTGCTCGCATTTGTATCCCGAAGACACACTCAACAGGTGAGCGATCGGTTTGAGTGCGTTCGCGGCGAGAGGAAGCGTAGCAAACGCACCAAGCGAGCGACGCGGGCGAGTAGTCGGGAGGAGACCACGAGACACTCAATAGGATTGCATACGAAGAAGCGAGAAGAAGGTGGATGTTGACGAGATAGGTGGCGGTGGAAGCGACCTCCGCCCAAAAGTGAGTGGGATAGGCGGCAATCATCGAGCACGAGCCGACTCAAGAAGGTGGCGATGCTTGCGCTCGGCAACACCATTCGAGCATGAGCACGGGACAAGAGAGGCGGCGAGTGCCCGCTCGGCAAGGAAGCTGCGTAGGTGATGAGAGAGGTACTCGCCAGCAGAGTCGACCGAAAAACACGAATAGGAGTGGAGAAGCGTATGCGAACCATGGTGGCAAAGCTGTTTATAGATGGACAAGACCTCACTACGAGAAGACATGAAATATATCCAAGTGTGGCGAGAGAAATCATCTATAAATATGATATAGTATCGATGACCCCTTTCAAAGCGAAGGGAGGCGGACCCCAAACATCGAATGAACAAGATCAAAAGGATATTTGAGACAACGACTCACTATGATGATAAGGAAGTGAATCTCATTTGCCTAACTTACACTACGACAATCTAAAGAGACGTCTCTGAGGCAGATCCCGAAGACCACGACGAACTAAGGACGGCGGGCGAGATCCACTGAGATGGCCAAGGCGGTGATGCCCTTCGCTGGAAAGAGCACGTGACGAGAGCGAAGCGGAGAGAGGCTGGCGGCGACGGTGTCGGTGGAAGGAAGGTGAAGCCGATCAAGCTCCCAAAGGCTATTTGTGAGTCAAGGCCAGGGCGAACCAACGAGCTCCGTGTGGCGGTCCCGAACACAACAAGAGTCGAGTCGAGAATGACTCGATAACCAAGATCGATGTCGCCAGCAGAAAGAAGCTGCATGGTAAGGCGAGGAACATGAGCAACTGAAGGAACATGGAAAGATGAGTTGCTTAGGGGTCCTCGACCAGAGACAGAAAGAGAGGTACCATCAGCAGTAAGAACAACGGCGGGAGATTCAAGAGGTGTAATGAAGGATGAGTAGAAGAATCAGAGTCATGTGAAAAGATGCTCGAATCAAGAATCCATGGGGAGTCTTTGGGTGTGGAGGTGGTGGTTTCGCGCGTGCGAAGAGTCGATGTGCGTACCCAGTGAGAACACATCATAGGATAATCGAAGTAGCAGCAGCGTCGAAGTCCGGCTATCTCTCTGCTCGGTGAGAGCTATTTGAAGAGTCGATCTGACGTCGATGTAGAAGTGCGGTGCTAGTAGAAGAACGACGTGAAAGATACGGCGCTTCTTATAGCCTGGAACTCAATGTGGCCGACCTTGTCGCATGAGAGGAAGCGATGAGGACGGCCACCGTCGGATGGAGGCGACCACCACCACCTGTGGCGGCCCTTTGGAGGAGGTAGTGTCTTTGGCGTGGAGTAGTACCACGACTAGTTGGATCTAGACAAGGCATTAAACTATTTGCTGTTGCTGCTTTATCCAGCAGAGATTATAATAAGTTTCAGTTTACTGTGCTCTAAGTATTGTTAATTATCCTAATCCATTGTACACCCATCTAATTCTAGCCTACCTAGATGTCTTCGAGTACCTTTTGGGATTGTGGGGTTCTTGGTCAAACTGGTGGTAAGAGATCAGGGGCTGCCTGTGGGAGTGTGGGGGTAAGAGATAAAGGGTTAAGTTCTTTGCAGTCTGAGAAAACCCAGAAATGGGGTAACAGATAAAGAGACAAAAAATTTCACTGCCGCCCGCTCTGATAAGATGACAAAATTTTTAGAGCCTACATTACCGTAGTCGGTAAAGAACCTATCTCATGGGAACCACATTAACACTGCTTTAGTAATTTGATCGAATTAGATTTTTAGCATGATGCACGTTCGCTAGGAAGTACTGTGACCCATTGGTGTTTCATGTAAGGCACCCGTGCAAAGATTTGTTGCCTGCAAGTGAAGTAGTTTGGCTTGTGGTGGGTGCTTGTACCATTTCAGATTTAATTTGGTAGTGGTATTTGTTAGTTGTAGGATCGTGTTAGTGTTAGGTTCTTTATGCATTTGTATGAAGATAACTAGAAACATGTGGTAGCTGCTATTTTTCTGAGTTAAGGACTGAATGGTATTCATCTTTGACAATATCTGGGCACACTGGGTGTGTGGCTTGATTGTGATGTCCTATGCGGATGTGACTACTTGGTTAGATGATGGAGTCCCTCCGCATTAGTGACTGGCTTATGATTGGCTTTACAGGAATCACCATAGACCGAGGTCGCTATTGCTATCGCAGTGCTCTAAACTTATTGGAACTACCAAGTATTTTGGCAGTTTCACTGACTAATTTGCTTGGAGTTCCTTTAAATAGCCTGAGTTAATATAGGACACTTCAGTTGCTAGTAGTTTTGATGGTTTGTAAGTTTGGATTAGATTTGGTTGGCTCTTATTGCAGTGCCATTTGGCTGCATCATGGTGTAGTTTTCCAGATGGACTTGATGGATAAGTTTTCATTGGTTCTCATTTGACCAACCAAATCAATTTTCTTTTTAGACGGCCTTCTTTGTTTACCATTTGTCTGTAGTTGTGTTCTCATTGGTTCGATGTTGACACGTGCCCTTGGTGCTGTTTCTGACTGACAACATCAAAAGTGGAAAATTTGAATTTAGCTATCACGGGGGCTGTCACGAAATTTGGGGCTGAAGATATAAAAATCTGATGATATATAGCAAAATTTGAATTACTTTAAATGCAAAATAGTTGCACCCAAGAAGGATCGTAGTGTCAAAACAGCCACACCAAAAAATGCAGAGTGATGCACAATATATGCATTTTCCCCTAATAAGAGTGTTTGCACCTGGAAAATTCATCTAAAGAATACAACAACATATAATGCAAAGATACAATGTTCATGACAATACACATACTTAGTGAGAGAATATGTTGAAGATTATTAAAACGAGTCCCAGGAGTCGGCCATGGCGGCGTGTGAGGGATATTCCTCTACAGCTAGGGTTGGGAGGAATTAGTAGGAGGCATGGGGTTGGGGGAGAAGGGATGTGTTAAATTGATTCAACTAAAAAAAGTAGTGTCTAATTGATTTTTTATGGATAAATTAAATATATTTGCTAGAGGTTGGGATCGGGTACCTAATTACTCGTTTCTCATTAATCATAAAAAGATTTAACATACACAAATATTTTTTCTTGATCAACCTGGATTTGAATTCACCAAATTGGCTCCTAAGTTTATCCCATATTTCCTTGTGATTCTGCAGATCAGCCGCAGTGGTGCTCTGGTTTCGATAGTGCGTAGTTCAAATAAATCAGTTGGCTCGTTAGTTGGATGGTGAAAGTAGTTAGTACCGTTTGCCTCATATGGAAGAATCTGTTTGTGCAGATTTCGGAATGCTCATTGATAAGAAAGTTATATGCCCATTTATGCCTCCTTGTTAGTGCTCTTCCATTTCAGAAGAGTTTGTAGGTTTATGACATACTTTGTTCACTTCAACCTTTTACTTTGCAAGCACGAATACAGTCTGCAACTAAATTCAGCTGCCATCTTTTTTCTTGTGTTGTTTTGAATAGGAGCGACATCTTTCCTTTTCGCTGAGTACAAATATGTTGGATTGTTCATGGCCATTTTTGCAATCCTTATATTCCTCTTCCTTGGGTCTGTTGAGGGCTTCAGCACAAAGAGCCAGCCTTGCCACTACAGCAAGGACAAGACCTGCAAGCCTGCCCTTGCAAATGCCATCTTCAGCACTATAGCTTTTGTGCTTGGTGCAGTCACCTCTCTGGTGTCTGGTTTTCTTGGAATGAAGATTGCAACTTATGCAAATGCTCGGACAACTCTAGAGGCCAGGAAGGGTGTTGGGAAGGCATTTATTACTGCTTTCCGATCTGGTGCTGTTATGGGCTTCCTGCTTGCTGCCAGTGGTCTTTTGGTTCTTTACATTGCTATCAACTTGTTTGGAATCTATTATGGCGATGACTGGGAAGGTCTTTTTGAGGCTATTACTGGTTATGGCCTTGGCGGTTCTTCTATGGCTCTTTTTGGCCGTGTAGGTGGTGGTATTTATACTAAGGCTGCTGATGTTGGTGCTGACCTTGTTGGGAAGGTGGAAAGGAACATTCCTGAGGATGACCCAAGAAACCCAGCTGTAAGAAATGTTTCACTTGAATTCTGAAGACTTCTGATTCTTAAGTGCTATTAGAAAACTGTCACTATAATGAAATTATTTAGTGGTTAAATTTGTCTTTGACCATAGCATGTAGCATTACATTCTGCAAGAGGTGATAATAAGTTGGTGCCTAAACCAGGTTATAAGAATGACCTTTTGTTCTACTTGCAGGTCATTGCAGATAATGTTGGTGACAATGTTGGAGATATTGCTGGAATGGGATCAGATCTCTTTGGCTCGTATGCTGAATCGTCATGCGCTGCTCTTGTTGTAGCCTCAATCTCTTCTTTTGGAATCAACCATCAATTCACTCCTATGGTGTACCCCCTTCTTGTTAGCTCTGTGGGTATTATAGCATGTCTCATAACCACCTTGTTTGCAACTGATTTCTTTGAGATAAAGGCTGTGAGTGAAATTGAGCCCGCTCTTAAGAAACAACTTATAATTTCCACTGCTGTTATGACTGTTGGCATTGCACTCGTCAGTTGGTTAGGCCTTCCATACACCTTCACCATCTTTAACTTTGGTGCCCAGAAGACAGTGCAAAGCTGGTATGCCATTTTTTTATTGACAATTAAACTTTCATTTAGAATGAACTTTATATAATAATTTCATTCCACTGTAAATTTATCAGGCAACTGTTCTTATGTGTGGCGGTTGGTCTATGGGCTGGCCTAATCATTGGCTTTGTTACTGAGTACTACACAAGTAATGCATACAGGTATTTACAATTTTTCTTGTCACTGATGGTGGTGGGACACTTTATGTTTGCTTCCAACCTTTGACATCTTTGCTGTTTATCCTTTCAGCCCTGTACAAGATGTTGCCGATTCCTGCAGAACTGGAGCTGCCACTAATGTCATTTTTGGGCTTGCTTTGGGTTACAAATCAGTCATCATCCCTATTTTTGCTATTGCTGTTAGTATTTTCCTCAGCTTCAGCCTTGCCGCCATGTATGGTGTTGCTGTGGCTGCTCTTGGAATGCTGAGCACGATCGCCACAGGTCTTGCTATTGATGCCTATGGTCCCATCAGTGACAATGCTGGAGGAATTGCTGAAATGGCTGGCATGAGCCATAGAATTCGTGAGAGAACTGATGCTTTGGATGCTGCAGGAAACACAACTGCTGCAATTGGAAAGGTACACATCTGCCTACTCATTCTATATTGCAATTTCATGGTGTTGCAAAGAGTTGTTGATTCTTCCTGGTGTTTTCATTAGTAAATGCAGTTTAGCGTCCATGCGGAGTTGAATTTTATACCACATGTTCTTTGGTTAAGAACTCAAAACACTCCTAGAAAGTGTAGTCTTTTCTAATTAGATCTTTTATACCGCCTTCAATATGATGAGTTCCCTCAAGAAAAAGTATCTCATGATCTTGTATTTGTAGGGTTTTGCCATTGGCTCTGCAGCCTTGGTGTCCCTTGCACTTTTCGGTGCCTTCGTAGGCCGTGCTGCTATCTCCACTGTTGATGTTCTGACACCTAAAGTGTTCATCGGACTTATTGTTGGTGCTATGCTCCCATACTGGTTCTCAGCAATGACTATGAAGAGTGTAGGCAGTGCGGCACTCAAGATGGTGGAGGAAGTACGCCGGCAGTTCAACACCATCCCTGGACTCATGGAGGGAACCACTAGGCCCGACTACGCAACTTGTGTCAAGATCTCCACTGATGCATCCATCAAAGAGATGATCCCCCCTGGTGCTCTTGTTATGCTGACCCCTCTCATTGTTGGGATTTTGTTTGGCGTGGAAACCCTCTCTGGAGTTCTTGCTGGTGCTCTTGTCTCTGGTGTTCAGGTTGGTAAAGTTCTTTCGCAATCTAGGATTCACCATTGTTCCCAAGTTGTTTCCTCTTATTATTCTGTTTCAATGTTTTCAGATTGCTATCTCTGCATCCAACACTGGCGGTGCCTGGGACAATGCCAAGAAGTACATTGAGGTAATGTTACATGCAGATCTTTAACAACAACCTTTTTTTTTGTAAATATGCATAAGACCTCACTAAGCATTTTAATCTTTGATCTGCTCAGGCTGGAGCTTCAGAGCACGCCAGGACCCTTGGTCCGAAAGGCTCTGACCCCCACAAGGCGGCCGTCATTGGCGACACCATCGGAGATCCTCTCAAGGACACCTCAGGCCCCTCCCTTAACATCCTTATCAAGCTCATGGCGGTTGAATCCCTCGTGTTCGCCCCCTTCTTCGCCACCCACGGTGGCATCCTCTTCAAATTGTTCTGAGGCGACGAGATGGACGAAACAAAGGCCGTAGTTTTGCTGGGGAAGAGCAGTATATCGGCTATAAGCCTATATGGCATATGCTTTGCTCCTGTGAGTTGATGTGACCCTCATTGTGTACTTGGTGTCCGTTTTTTGTTTGAGTCCTCTAGTTTCAGGTTCCAACCATGTGTTGATCCCAGAATCTCCTCTCTAGCTTTTGAGTTTCGAGTCCAGCTGCATAAGTCACTGGACCCTATGGGACAAGGGATCATTGGAAAATTTCCATTTTCTAGAGATAAAATGATGATGATGATGATGATTAATCGCGATGGTTGTCGTTGCAATCTTACAAACTGCTCAGGTCATCTCGAGTCACAGCTTCCCCAGTTCCTTGCCAACGAGCCATTAATCATGATCAGAAGCTATTATTGGTTACTTTGCATAAGCCTTCATTTTAGTACCATTATCCGGTTATAAAGTCTATAATCTGTTACTTTGCTGCTGTAATGCTTGGGCAAATTCACAGGCACACCCCTGTGAACGTCGGTGTAGACACTGTTTATGTCAGTGACGGCAACGAGAGTGCAGGCCCCCAAAATCCATTTCTCATGGTAGCTTATATCATGATTTCATTCACTCGAGCATGGTGAACGAAATGCCCACGCCATCTAACTTGCATTAAATTTTTCTAAAAATAATAATCCAACTATGCAACCATACATGTTTTAAGGCTACAACGGCGAAGCAAACATAAATTATGACCATTCCAAGTAACAAAGGGTTGATAGCAAATTTAAAAGACACAAGATAAAAATAATCTTTTAATAGTACAACCACAATGCTATGAATGACCCACCACCACGACCAAGCCTCGCTAACCAGTATAAGCTGCTACACACAAGTGACCAAAGCCACATTCCTTACTTGTAAGGTATATTAGCCATTTATCATTTTCTCTTCTTCACAGGTGGTTGCGGGACATCATCCTCGTCCTCCTCTTCGTCACCCTCACCCTTTCCCTCATCATCATCCTCGTCCTCCTCATCTTTTCCACCATCATCCTCGTCACTCACTCCTTCATCATTGACTTCAAGATCATCCTCATCGTTCCCTTCATCTTTTGAGGCGTCTTCATCATTGCCATCATCTTCATCATCATCATTATCTTGATTTTCAGCGACCTCATCGTCCCTCCTTCTCATCATTATCATCATCAGACTCCCCATCATCCTCGTTCTCAAGAACAATTTCATTTATTTATTTATTTTTGCCAAGAATCCTTTGGAAAAGGGCATATAAACAAACCTCAGCTTTGAGAGAGAAAGAAAATGAACTATTGTGATAATGCTACACATATGTTCAACACTGATGAATGCTTACAATTTGTGTTATCAAAATAAAAGCATAAGTGAAGTTGCAAAAGGAGCATACATCATCCTATTAATCAAATCCTGCTCTCCACCAGATGTGAAGATTTCATTTTGCAATGACAACATCTGGACAACAAAAAAGGGCAGACAACACGTTAAATTGATGATGGAGGATTGGACAAAAGCAGAGTTGCTCACAACTATATCATAAATAATATAACCAGTAATATGTATCTCACGACTGTATCATAAATAATCAAGTCAGTAATAGTCAGCTACTTCAAAGTATATCCATATTTAGTAGACTTAAGAAAAAATAAAAACATAAAAAATAAAGATATACTAGAAGAAAACAATAATGAACAAAACAAACAAATAATGTTAATGTCTTTTTGGAATGCCAAGGCTATATAAACAAGCAACCGTCTTTAGAGCAAAATAGTCTTCCAAATATATCGCTAAATTATTACACGGGTAAAGGTGAGCACTTGTAATCACATTCCTTTGTTAGTAAAGTCCCCTCTATAACAAACCTAATATTAAATCTTTTACTTATCTCGACAAAATTGAACTTCAATCGCACTCCACTGTCCTTCCCAAATAAGGATTGCACCACTAATTGTTAGTGCACCGATTAGAAACATGGAAATAATTCTAGTAACTAACAACTGAAGTATATATAGTATAAATTAATTGATGATCAATAGCTTGGTCAAGTATTGATAGTAAATGGAACATTACAGCCTACCTACTGTTACCATTAACAATACATTAGCACAAATAAAGTTAGATATGTTACTTCTTGGTCCTGTAGACCACCTCACTTGTCTTTCACTAGTGCTTTGTTGAGACTTGGGACATGGTTAAGGAGAAAAATGATAGATGCCTTGTAAAGACATCATTGGTTCATAACATAGTACGTAAGACATCACATCATTTCTAGGCATCAGTAGAGACATCACTTGGTAAATATCAAGGTCCTCATTGAGCAAGAAATTTATGAACAATGGCTTTATCAGCTTATTGCTTGGTGATGTGAGAATTAATAAGATAAATTCAGCAAACACACAATAACTATCAAATTCCCTGGCACCACCAAGGGAATCATCAGTCATGGAGCTGCAATAGTAGAAACTCCCCACATTCCCCCTCACACATCACATTGTCCTAACCACAGGATACAAGTATACAACCATGATCCCAAATCCTAGAGATAACACAATGCAACATCAGAAAAATTGAAAAGAGTGACTTAAATATCCATGAAGCACTATCAACAATTTCTCGAGTGAGCTATCTATCAACAATAGGGGTATCGAAAATACCAACGGTAACAATCCAATTGTATCTCAAGACCCCAAATTTAAACCATGTATAACACAATCTTATTCAAAAGGAACACAAATTCTAACTCAAAAAACAAAAATGCTGAGATAATGCTAAAATTGTTACCATGACAATGAGCCCAAGCAGCGACCTTTGCATCTCTAAGGCGGCCTCCGCGATGAGTAGCCACGCCAAATCGATGGCCTTGCCGCCTCCATTGCTCTTGCTCCCAAATAGCACCTCCAAATCGCTAAAATTTCTACACCAAAATAGATACTTTCACCAAACAAATCCAAGAAGAGAGAAAAATGGTAAAATTTTGGGACCTTTCGAACCAGGGCGAGATCTACGGTAAAACCCTAGGTGATTAGTGAGAGGTATGAAGGAGAATCACCCACAATTCGTAACGGAGAGGAGGCGACCACTCGGGTGGGTCTCCGGTAATGGCACAACGCGAGGTAGATCTGGAACCAGGGGAAATCTTAACTACTATAATTCTGAGTTTACCCCTCCCACCCCCACGCCAAACCGCCGCCTCGCTTCTCTTCCCCTACCACTCCATGCCAAACCGCTCCGCCCTCCTCTCCCCGGTCGCTGCCAACTCCCAGAGCCGCGGCGGCCGGCGCCCGCCCTCTTCTCGGTGCCAGTGCCGCTTCGCTCCACTCCTACCTCCTTCAGGGGCCGTCGACTCCACACAAGGCCGCCCCCCGCCTCTTCCCCCTGCTTCTCTGTCACGATGCACTGCCCGATGTCCGCTGTGTAGGGGCACTGTTCTGTCCTCGCCTTCCTTCTTGTCGCCTCCCCCAGCACCGACGGCTCACGGAGATCATCATCTTGTCTTCTCGTGCGGCCCGCCTCCCTTCGTCGTCGGTTTCTCATATGGTAGTCTCCTCCCCCATGGGTTGGCCAGCCGACAAGCTCCCCCATCACCACCAACCAGCCCAATTCCCCCAACTAGAGGTGTATCTCCCACCCCACGCCAAACCGCTCCGCCCTCCTCTCACCGGTCGCCGCCAACTTTGGTTGGAAGGACGGCTACCCGCGTGGTCAGGGTACCTTTCTCTGGGCCGACGGCAGCGTCTACATTGGCTACTGGATGCGCGACAGCCCCACTGGCATTGTCCAACAGAAGGGTGTGTACTACCTGTCTCCGGTGGCAGCGTCCCCGACGGCGCGTGATCCCCGTGACGTGTTCGCGGGGGACTTACCGGGCTTCATGCGCGGCAGCACCGAGTCAGCGTCACTGTAGAAGTCGCTGAATTATTCAGGGAACAGGACGGTCAATGGGCGGGCGAGCTCAGCGTCTGGGCTGAGCGATAGCTCCAGCGGCGACCGGAAGTACGATAAGATTTGCATTTGGGAGTCGGACGGGGACATCACGTGCGACATTGTGGACGGAGCCACCTTGGCGGACGAGGTGGTGGGCGCACGGAGGAGCGTCAGGACAGACAACAGCAGCGAGGGGAGGGGCTGTCGGCACCGTCGCCGGTGCCACACATCGCCAAGTGGGTGTCGCCGCGGGAGGTGAAACGGCAGGGGGAGACCATCGCCAAGGGGCACAAGAATTACTTGCTTATGCTCAACTTGCAGCTCGGAATCATGTGTGTACTTTCGTTTGCCTTCAATGACGGGTGTGAATTATGAACATTTTGGTTGCTTAATTGTGGGATTTGACCATGTTACTACTTTGGCACCACGTAACACGTAACGCCGAAGAAATTCGCATTGGCTTTGGTACCTTTGCCGATTTACAAGTTTGAATTAGAAAATATTGGCATGTGAATCATCAAAGAGTTTGCTTTGGGTGATACAAGTAATGGTTAAAAAGTGATTTTTTTGTGGGTTGGCCAATCTAATTTTGATTACAAGGTAGATGCTTCACCCTTCTATGTGAATTTTCCACCAACTCACAACATTTCATTGATGGCTCAAATTGTTACTAAACTCCTTGCAAGAATATTAGCCATTTTTCTTTCATTTTTTTCTCCATGGTTAAATTCATATCTGCCTTACCAATGATGTGTTGACACAGGCATGCAATCGGCAAGTAAGGTCCAATTACACTTGATCTAAAATCGTCTGCTTTCAACCCAAAGGAAAATGTATGGACAAAGTTCCCTCCAGAAGGCTCAACATATACTCCTCACTATTCTCGTGATTTCAGATGGAAGGATTACTGCCCACAGGTGTTCCGGTTGGTCATCACTCCCATGATAAAGATATATGTTGCACCCTTGCTCTGGTGTCATCATGCTGATCGATCTATCATTTGTTCTGAACTGAATCGACGGCGCCTGAAGGAGGTAGGGGGTGGAGCGGAGCGGCACTGGCACCGAGAGGAGGGCAAGCACCGGCCGCGGTGGCTCTGGGAGTTGGCGACGACCGGGGAGAGGAGGGCGGAGCGGTTTGGCGTGGGGTGGCAGGGGAAGAGAAGCGAGGCGGCGGTTTGGCGTGGGGGTGGGAGGGGTAAACTCATAATTATAGTAGTTAAGATATGTTGTACCCTTGCTCTGATGTCATCATGCTGATAGACATATC
The DNA here is from genome assembly GCA_036346395.1 of Hsuehochloa calcarea. Classification (NCBI taxonomy): domain Eukaryota; kingdom Viridiplantae; phylum Streptophyta; class Magnoliopsida; order Poales; family Poaceae; genus Hsuehochloa; species Hsuehochloa calcarea. The sequence goes on along the minus strand of CM070596.1, from coordinate 8,497,759 downwards.
ATTTGTTCCGAACTGAATCGCGGGATACTGCACTGTTCAAGGTGGATGCTGCTGACTATATGTTATCCCTTTACGGAAGTGAGACTCTCCGGGAGCTCTCATCTCCTGGTAAGAGTTGAAGCTTCTTTTACCTAACAAATGATGATCGATACTTGATAAAGGCAATGAAGAAATCAGAAGTAAATGTTTGTCCTTTGTGGTTCCTTCTATCTGTAGACTTTCCAAGCTTCATAAATAAGGCAAGAAGTTTTATTCTGAATGCAAGAAACATGTTTACATTGCATATGCTTCTAAATATGCTTTCAGCTTACTACAATCATGTCCGCACATTTGAGAATACTCTAATTACCAAATTATTTGGTCTACATTGTGTCAAGTTAGCCGGGGCAAATCAGAAGAAGGTTAGAGATGAATGTGACTGTATATTTCTTCTCCATCCTTAGCACTACCTTTGTTATATACATTTTTGCCAATGTTCAAAATGTGTGCCCTGACTGTTTACTGCTGTATTACTACTCAGGTTAGTTTTGTCATAATGGTAAATCTATTCTGCTCTGATTATTCTATCCATAGATGTTTTGATCTAAAAGGCTCATCTCTTGGTCGTACAACTGACAAGCCACACACTGAGATTGATCAGTATACTACCCTGAAAGACCTTGATCTGAACTTCATATTTAGATTGAATAAGCAGTGGTTTCAAGAGTTCCAAAGGTGTAACCATATTTTGTCTCATATTCTCGCCTCGACCGATGTATCTACAACTTCATTAGTTAGGTTCCAACTGTGGAAATAGCCCTTTCATTTCTGTAATGGTGTATATACATGGGTTGTGTCACTATAGTTGAAATTGATGTGGGGGTAGTATGCATAGAAATACTGGGGCTCAATGAATGCAAGTGCTAACAAGGTATAATAAACGGTGTTCATTTTGAGTAAATTCCTCATACTTTGGGATAGACAATTTCATCAATTTTTGCTCTGTTCAATTGTAGACGGTTGAAACCTTGTGAATTCCCTCTTCTATCAATGAAATCTAGTGATGTATTGTAGTTAAGAAATGGCTTGTATCACTGTGGTATTAGTCATTAATTTCATAAAGTGATCTTTGCATAGATTTGAGCAAAATTATCATTAAAAAAATCTTTTATGTAAACTGATAAATTTCTGGATGTTAACTATTTATGGTACATGTAATGAAAAGAGATTGAGTAGTAAAAGTGTCGATTTTTTCTCTCCTTTTGATAGGGTTAGAGCGGTAAAGGGTAAAGGTAGGTTGAGAATCAAAGATTGGGAGCAGTCTGGCATGTTTTCAAATTCCAATGGTATACTATTCAGTCATAACATAACTGGGTTAAACATTGACATAATTTAGCATTTATGGTATTATTTATTTAAGATCCATTGTAACGCACGGACACCCTACTAGTAAAAACCAAATGTAAAATTAAATAATAATTGTTGGGTCTACATGGGTCGTGGGCTGGTTTTTTGCGTGGGCTTTCTGAAGAGGTTTTGCCTGTTTTTTTTGTCGAGTTGATATATAAAAATATGGTATAAACTTTATGCTAGATTTGTAATTTACACGATGTACCAGTTGCACAAAAATTATGGAGTGTCATGTGTCTACAAAGGTATCCTAAATTTGTGCTTAAGTGTAGAAAGTATGTTCTAAAAAGCCTTAAAAGGTACATATATATTTCAAATGTTTGTGTAGGTTGGTTACAACGCGTTGTTTAATGGTTATAATTATGATATTTGTTAGTCATCTTATAACATCTTGTAGCTAATGAATGGATGGGATTTAGAGTATTATGGATATAGGGAGATCCCAAATTTTCCGACCAGAGCAAGGCCGATAACTTATTTTGCATGGATCAATAATCAATAATATTCGTTGGTAAAGAGTGCGTTTTTTTTTTGTTAGGTTATATCATCAAATAAACAAGATCAACATGTATTGCTTACGGTAATTTTTTTATATGCTTGCACAGGAAAACAAGGTAATTTCACTTGTGCTTAAAATAATAACCACCATCCTCTTGCAGGGAAAACGAATCGAGTGGATGGTAAAAATAGAGGGATGCAATGACAATTAGATCATCAAAATTTAGCATGAAAAGAAAAATCGGATGATGCAAACAATTTGGACGACATGGTCTCATGGGACTTGGAGGTTTGAGCAATACCTACAATATCTTAAACAACATACCACCTACGCGGCAGAAGTCATAGACGAATCTAGAGGGGAAAAAAATCAACATGATGACCTTGAGTATGAATTAACAATGCTAACTTTCAATATTACCATGAACAATGACTTCTCCGTTGGTTAAACTGGACGACAACGAAACTTCTAATATCAGTATATGACCACGGACACCAACTTCTCCATTGTGATCTTGTATAGATAAAATCAAATATCTTGTATAGATAGAAACTATTGACATATTTATTATATATATATATATATATATATACACATATACACGAGGATCAATACAATGATGCTGGCAAGGCTTCTTCCAAATCTTTTCATGGTACCAGACGCGGTCACGTTCCCCCTGGCCCGCCTCTCTTTTTTCCGCTGCCTAACATGCTGCACACGACAAACTCCCGGGTACGCACGTAGCCACCCCTCCGTGCGTCACGCACCGTCCCTTGGCAGCGCACACCGCCTTCCCTCCGTACACCCCCACTCCAGGCCGCACACCCCACCCTCGCGTCACGCCGCATGTTGTTCCTCGGCCACCCGCGTTGCCAGTCCTCGTGCCCGCCGACTCCCGGCCGCACGATCCACCTCACGCGATGCACAACGCGCCGACTCTCGATCGCGTGTGCCACCCTCTCCGCCGTGTGTGCCGACCCCTGGACACACGCGCTATGCTCGTCTCCCCTACTAGCGCCATCTTCCGGAAGCCCGTGCCAACATGGGCGACAACGCTGCTCCCGCCCACGCCCAGCTCTGGGCACAGGCCGTCAGCGCCAACATCAAAACCCTAGTCTCGGTTACCCTTGAGCTCTCCGCCTCCAACTACGTGAAGTGGCGCACTCTCTTTGAGGTTGCGGTCACCAAATTCACCCTCAAGGATCATCTCCAATCATCCGACACCTCCTGTGCTCCCAATACCAATTGGAAGCATCACGACTCCACCGTGCTCTCTTGGCTTTACGGATCAATTTCTCCTGAGAACCTTGACACCGTCATGGCGCCTTATACCACTACTACCGCCATCTGGACGACGATCGAGAACATGTTTCAGGACAACAAGACCACCCATGCCATCTACCTTCAAGCCGAGTTCAACAACCTCACTCAAGGCTATATGTCCGCCACGGATTATTGCCTCAAGTTGAAGACCCTTTTCGATGCGCTTCGCGATGTTGGACAGGCGGTGGCCGACCAAAGCATGGTGCTCACGATGATCAAGGTGATGAATTCGAAGTTTTAGACATTATCATCTCTTCTTCCGATGATGCAACTGTTCCTGACATCCATACAGGCGAGGTCTCTCCTCCTCGAGGAACTGAAGGACACTCACGGAGATCAACTTGCCAAAGTCACGACGCTCCTCGCCGATTCCTCCACCGGTGTCAGCCGTAGCGCTCACTCTGGGAGTACCCCCTTCTCCGGTGCTCCTCAGTGGCATCCTCCACCCACCGACAATAACAGCGGCTGCCAATCTAGTGGTTCCTACACCGGCAACGACGGTGGCAAATGTGGCAAGGGTAAGGGTAAGGGCCACAAGGGCGGGCCAGCCACACCATCCTTTTATCACCCATGGACTTGCGCCATCCAAGTGTGGCCCACCACCAGCATCCTCGGCCCACGCCCGATGCGCCCCGTTCGCATGCGCAGATCCTGGGTGCCCCGGCACCACATGGGTTCCTCACGCTACCCTACATCGGCGTCCCGCATGGCTATGCGCCGGCGCACTCAGGTTTCCTACCAGCTGCACCACGCGCACCACCGACAGCACTTGCCGCACATTATATGTATTGCAATAGCCCAAAGGGCTAATATATAAATTATATGGGACATACACAAGACTAAAACATAGAACACTAGGAAATGCCGCAAATAGCCTTTCTCACACCACTGCCCTCAAATCCAATGCGTATGTAATAGCATTGCATTTGAAAGGGTTGACACTAAAATATGAAAAATCCAAAGTCCTAGTCTTGAAATTGTCGTCGTAGTATGCAACTCTTGTAAAATATGTAGAGTATCAAATGATCTCCTCCCATCTAGGGTCGTGCGGCTGCCCGTAAAGCACAAAGTGTAGGGGCTGAGAAAGTAGAGGCAAGCAGCAGCAAAGTCGATTGTGACAACACAAAGAAGATGATGATGAAGCCGACACAAATAGAGAGTTGTCAGATCAAGCCAAAGAGGGATAGATAGAAGTATGACGGCACAGATCGAAGACCGAGATGGTGGTGGTGTGGAAGAGAAGTACAGTGGCCTTAGAAACTTGAGGCGGCGGTATCATAATGACTTCTACGATCTGTAGTGGCTCAAAGTGAAGAGCGGCGACTGCTGCCATGCGAAAGGGAAGGAGAGGCCACACTAATCCAAGAAGATGGACCATGGCTAGCGAAGAAATCAACTGACTGACAACGAATGTTGGACTCACACAGCTTATATGAACTCAGAGAGAGAGAGAAAGCAGTGGACTTGGATGGATGCAACGAAAAAAAGGACCAAAAGGAAATACTAATAGCAGATACTAGCACTAGCAGCAGCAACATGCAGTCGCACTCTCCTCCAATAGCAAGCACCAACCCAACAACACCAAAAGGCAAGCAGACCAACAACCACACCACCAGGCCCAAAACACCATAGCTCAAATAACTTCAACGCATCAGAAGACACAAACCAAGCCAAAGGTGAAGTTGCACTACAAGAAGAAAAAGGAGGGCAACGGCGGCACTCCAAGAAAGGAGGGCGGTGATGGCATCACTCCAAGGAAGGGGCAACAGCAGGCACTGCAAGTGGGCACGGGCGGTCGTGGCTGGAAAGGGATCGAGGTGGTGCAGTAGCGATGGTCATGGAGGGAGCTAGGTGGGGAAGCCTAAGGATGACGGCTAGCGACGGCCCCCAAGGGAGATAGCGTAGGGGCAAGTAGATCTGGCCCGACAGCGACGAAGATGAAGACGTGTCGGGTCAACGTCCTGGAGACGGCGAGGAGAGCTGAGGAAGTTGCCGTCGATGGATCCAGAGTGGCAGCTAGAGTCGCCGGAGACGAGCGAAGATGAGCCAGTGACGATGAGCTGCACCGGATCCAACGACGAGGAGGGCGGCGATGAAGAGGAAACCCAAATTCGTGGTCGGCAATGATGGATCCTACCAGATTTGGCCAGGAAAGTTGATGGCGGCGACAAATCCCACCGAATCCGAGGCGGTGGCAAGGTCCATGGGTTGATGGCGAAAACTCCTATGACGTAGAGGACGAGCTCGAGGAGAGGAGGCCAACAGCGCTGCGTCTAGGGGGACGCCTAGATCCACCGCCTGAACGACGAAGATGACCACGAAGGTGAGCCGACGGCGACAGAGATGGCCTGGATCTGGCTCAGTTTGACGCTAGTGATGAAGGGAAGGATGTTGTTGCTGTTGGAATGAATTCTTGTTCTATTCCAATGGGCTAAAAGCCAAAAATATACAAGTTACAGGTGTTGGTCAATATGTAATGAGCACTCTATACAATCTACATATCTAACATCTGACACCCCCCCTCAAACTCATGGTGGATCAACAACATTGAGTTTGGAGAGGTCGAAGTTGTGTTGAGCTCGAGTCTATACCTTGGTGAAGAAACTAACTAACTAAAACTCCGAAAGCACATACTGAAGAGCAATAACTTGGTCATGTACCTACAATCTCATGTACGAAGTATCTACTCCAATGTGATTGGTGAGCTTATACTTCAATGGATCCCGAGCACTGCTAATCGCGCCAGTACAGTCTGATAAGAGAGGAGTCGGTGCAGAAGCCGAAACACCAAAATCCTCAAGTAGCCACTAAAGCCAAGTGATTTCAGTTGTCAACACCGCCATAGCCCGCAAATCAACATCAGCACTCGAACGGGAAATGACAGTCTACTTCTTGGCCTTTCAAGCAATCAAAGAGGAGCCAAGGAAAATACAAATAGGTAGAAAGTGATCAACAATCAGAAGGATCGCTAGCCCAGGTCGCATCATAGTGCGCTGAAGCTGCAAAGGGCTGGAGTGAGGAAAGAAAAGGTGATGATTGATGGCCCCGCAAAGATATCACAGAACACAAAGAAGGTGACTGTAGTAGAGTTGAGTATGAGAAGAAACAAACTGACTCAGAATGTGAACAAGGTGAGAAATATCAAGTCGAGTGATCCTAAGTTAGATAAAACTCTACAAGATGGCGGTAGCGAGTGGGATCATCAAGAAGCTCTCCATCAGTGGGCCAAAGGTGAATACTAAACTCCATAGGAGTGTCCATCATGCGCTGATCAGTGAGACAAGCGTGAGCAAGGATATCCTAAATATACTCCTAGGAGAGAAGCAGCCCTCAGGAGTATAAGTGACCTCATTCCAAAGAAGTAACAAAGAGAGTAGGGATACGAGGGTACTAAGGTCGGGACTCATTGAAGGTGACATCTCGAGAGATACTCACTCAGCGAGCAATAGGGTCGTAGTAGCGATAACCCTTATGCTCACGAATGTATCCAAGAAAAACAAACTCAATTGACTAAACAATCAGCTTAGTGCGTTCACGAAGTGCAAGATGGACAAAACAGAAACAACCGAAACAATGAAGGTGGCTATACTCTGGAGCCCGACCATAGAGACGCTCGACAGGAGTAGTGCCCTAAAGAGTAATAGAAGGTTGCATGTTGATGAGGAAAGCATCAATGGAGACAGCATCAATCCAGAAGTGAGGTGGAATAGAAGATGCAAGCATGAGAGCACAAGCTGTCTCAAGCAAGTGACGATGCTTACGCTCTGAGCATGAGCACCATGGGAAGAGTACTGGGGGAGAGCACCATGGCAAGAGCATCAGCAAAGTAGCAGATAGGTATTCCCCAGTGGAGTTAGCACGAAACATATGAAGGCCTAATCAAACTGAGTACGAACCATGGTGGCTAATATATGGTAAATAGAAAGAACCTGTCTGCGAGAGAACATAAAGTAGATCAAAGTATGACGAGAATAATCATTAAAAAGATCACACAGTACCGATAACCCCCTTTCAAAACTAAGGGAGCCGGACCCAAAACATCAGAGTGAACAAGATCAAAAGGATGAGTAGAAACAGAATCACTAGATGGATAGGGGAGCTGCGACTGTTTACCAAGCTTGCAACCCATACAAGGTAAAGAGGTGCCACCAGAAATAGACCCAAGAAGACCACCACCGACTAGAGACGATTGTTGCGATCCACAGAGATGACCCAAATGATGGTGCTACTGAGCAAAGGAAGCATTAGATGACGCAGTAAAAACAAAGGCAAGTGTAGTGGCAAAAACAAAAGGATCATCATTCATGTTTTTTTTATCATCATTCATGTTTTTCCATCACCGTCTTTTCATTAGTGCAGTGCAATTCTACATTACATACTCATTTGCTCATCTCATAACTTATACTGGTATAGCATGAGTGAACACATGTTGGTGTTCACCCTACCATAAGCCCATCCTTATCGGATTGGGGATGTCAACACTCCGCATATGATGCAAGAATGCAATTATTCCATTGTCCATTAACATGTTTCATCATCATCATATTACTATCATTATCATATCATCATAATAAAGATATTGTAATAGGCATGGATAAAACATAAAGATATCATGAAAAATAAATAAATAAAAACAAGTGACACACAAATCGATGTCTACCGCTCTATCGTCTGATGCCTTTGAGCCACGGAAAACAAAATGATGCAAAGGTGGCACCAAACCCGAAGCAACACCCCCTGACAAAGCCGATACTCACCTAAAAACATACAACAATAATACAAGAGCACAAAACAAATTAATATCGTTCATATACGCAAACCCGATATAATTAACCCCTTTTCACTGGACAAACTGGCCGTTGTTCCGGTGATGAAACATCCATAACTCCTAGTACTGGAATTCAAACATAGCAAACCATATGAGTTCATGAATCTACATAAATTTGGTACACTTTCCTAGTAATACAAATTTCTTGATTAAGTTGTCTAAGCTCTCGTTTTTAACGCCAAATGTTAATTTGATATATTACTGAACAACATACTTATCAACTTTGTATCTATTTTTTTACAACATAAAAAGTGGCAAACACACCACTTCTGAAGACTATAGAAAATTAACTAACTTTTCCTAATTATAATCATAATTTAATTCGATAATCTACTATATGTAATAAGGCAAACAACACGGTTGCTATCAATGGTGATGGAATTCTGGACAACAGCACTCCCGAAGCCATAACTTTTACATCTGTCTTCCAAAACAGTGTTATTGAAATATGAAAAGCTTAAACAATGACCTACAATATATTCATAATATAACAATGCTATGAAAAAGACGTAGATACCCCAAAACTCCCTCGCAAGGCTCAGCAGCACACTAGATCAAAACATGACAATAATCTATCCACCAATCCTGTTATCGATCTACCCTAAACTATGATTAAAAAAACACTACTCTAATATCACAGCAAAGGTTCTCATGTCGTTACCTCTCGAAAACGGACGACGGAGACGACCGGAACATGAAGCCCTGAATGTCCCTTCTCTTCTTCTTTTTCTTCTCCTTCTTCCTTGCCTCCTCCTTTGCAACCGGTAGCGCAGGCAGTAGCAGCAGCCTGGCGACAACGTCGGCAGCTAGCTAAGGTGGCGACAGCGTGCGGCTAGGAACTAGGGCAGTCGTCCCCCCCCCCTTCTCCCCCTCGCCCTCCTCTTTATAGGCACGGAAACCGAGGCCCACACGGCGTGCAATTCAAGACGAATTCAGTCCATCCCATTGAAGCGGACTCGGCTGGTCAAATCGTTAGCCAGGGCCGGTCCAGCCCAGACCTTTTTGGGAAAACAGGGTATTACAAGGCCTACAATGTACATGACATGTCTTTTGTTATCTACGTTGCAAGGTGCTCTATTTGTTCTGTCTTTGTTCTGTTCATCTTGAAGCATGTTCTGGAATCTGGTTATTGATTGTCTGAAAAATGTGTATCACGCCTTTATTGCTTTATTGTAACAGGAAACGGTAAACGTGTTGATGCATTAGAATATATTTAGCATCGATGTCTCGTCTGACTGAAGCCCGATTTTTCAAGCTAGAAATGGTAAGTTCCGGACATTACACACTGATCATTCTGTCCCGGCTAAATATTTTTCAGCTATTACATGTTTGTCCCCTTGGGCAGATTACTGTAGATTGGAGATTGCCCATGAATTGGTAAAGAAATAGCAAGCCTTTGTGAAGGGGGCAGTTCAGCCAATTCTACTTGTGCCTCAGGATACTAATATATTAGTATATTTACCTTTTGTGAAAGATGAACCAGTAAATATTGTTCAAAACTTCATAATGTCTTACTGTAACATACACAATCAACTCGATAAGAGGCCAGAAACTGAGCAGTTTATAGCAAAAGTAAGCAAACAAAATACTATGGAACAGGTTGTTTCCCGGGAAGATTTCTGAAGTTTGCCATACTGTTTTATTGTTGCTCACGGCCATACCCATCTGAGGGGACCATGTCTAGGAACAAAAGCTAACTGAATTCAATCAAAAGAACAAAAGCTAACTGAATTCAATCTTCAAACAAAAGGGGAAAAAAAAGAACAGCGCATCAACACTTGATACATTGCACGATCACTTCAACACAAACATGTTCTACTTCTCAGCCGAGTCTACAGTCTACTAATCCATGATTCCCAGTCTTGAAGGCCTGGGCTGAAAACTCATGCCCTTAGCAACGTCCTGCCTTCAGATCCGGATTCTCCGCGGTGGACAGTGTTTTTTAGTTTGTGCTAACAGTACTTTTGTAGCAATAATGTAGTAAAACACTATAGAAACAGTATATATTTACTATAACGATTTTGCTATTATCTTTGATACTATGGTGCTCGCTTTAGATCCGTAATACTCTAATGCTAGTCACTATAAATTATCTTTATTTTTCTCTTCAATGTTGAGTATCCGTTACCCCCGCTTCCGACTTTTCTTGTCACCCGCCAAGGAATGCATGCACGGAAAGGGAGATATCCTACAAAAAAAAAAAGGGGGGCGTGTTTATCCAAATGAAAGGATAAGAATAAATCAACATTCAATAAGGACAAAAGGCTGTGTAAACTGAAGTACAAAGAACTTAGACGTACGAATCATGTGCGTATAACCTTAATTAGCCTCGGAGAAGATTGTATGTTTGCAATACCAGCTTCCACATCAAGATCATTTATCAAGAAATCAACATGCTGCTCTTGCTTTCCCATTCCATGGAACATCTGTACAAATTTCCTTGCTTAATTAGTGCTTTGCTTAGTACAATGCAGTCATGCAGGCTACAAGTATATCTTCCTCTGTTGGATGCTAACATCTGCCTAAGCTGACACCATTCAGATGTACGGCCTTCTCGGGCTCTTCAAGAGCGCCTTCTCCACCACATGCGGCGAAGCCATGAGCACCATGGCGTCGCTCCTCTTCCGCCTCTCCCTCGAGTACACGACCCACAGCAGCACCGACAGCAGCACGGCGACGGTGAGCAGGCCCCGGTACACCTGCCCGCTGTACCTGCCCAGCCCGGGGCAGTGGTCCTCGCCGATGGACTGGAACGTCCGGCGGACGAACGCGCAGTCGGCCAGGTCGGCGAGGATCGGCCCGTAGTGGTACAGCCCATAGGCCATAGCTGACGTTGGCCGCGCCGACCAGCTGCGCGTACATCGATGGCGTGATGCGGCCGGCGGTGGCGCACACCTCCGACCCCGACACGACGGTGGTGCGGCACACGTAGCCCAGCCATGCCTGCTCCGCGTTGTCGAGACCGACCTCGCCTGGGGCGCAGGTGCGGTTGCGGAGGTCCGGCGTGTAGGGGTTGCAGAGCAGCGGGACCCGCGGGCCGTCGCCGTTGGACACGTTCGAGATCACGCCGTTGAGCACGGCGACGAGCTGGTAGTTCACCTCCTTGCTCCGGTCCAGCTCCTCCGTCGCGGTGGCGGTGTCGACGCACGGGAGGATGTCGTCCAGCGCCGTGTGCTCCTGAGGGTGCCGCACCCACTCGCCCATGGCCACGCAGGTGTCCCCGACCACGCTGCAACATGGACAAGTTTTATCATAGTGGTATATACTTTGCACGAGTTATTTGACCATATGTGAAGGGCAGTTTAGGGCTGTTTGAAACCCAAGAATTTCACAGAAATTTTGCAGGAATGACATAGAAAACACTTCAATTTTCGTACGAATCTAATATCAATTTTCTATATTCTTGCTAGACTTGAACTGTTTTTTTTTAATTCAAACCCATGCCTTCCAAAAAAAAACTGTAGGAATATGTGTTTGGACAAGTTATACAAAAACGTAGGAAAGGAAGATTAAGCGTACGAGTAAAATTAGCTTTCAGTATTTGACAAACAGAACATGCAAATGTGTTATTCAAAATACACTTCTACTGCTATACATTATTTCCAACAACCTTTATTTGGAATTATTAATAATTTACCATTATAAATAAATACATTTAAAAATATAAATCATCATATGCATCTATCTCCTAAATTCCCTTTTTTTTTTTATTTCTATCACCTTATCCTCTACCAGTACCTTTCCTCCTTATCCTCTACCAGTAGATGCCTTCGTTAGGAGGAAAATTTCCCTCCAGTACGACTGGACGTTGAAATTCCTTCAAAATCACAGGAAGTCTACAGTATTACTAAGGAAACTTTGCTCCCTCTCCTGCAAACCAAAGGCCTAAACAATAGCGTTTTCTATGAAATCTGAAATCATATGTTTTTCCTTAAGGCCCGAAGAGTGCAGTTGGGCAACCAAATCTGCTCTCTGTTCTGTACTGGATCCGGATCCTGTGACGTTGCATTAACATTTCTCAGTCATCAAATGGAATGCGGATCGACGAGACCGATCGCTACATTACAATCCGAACACCGGGTTGCTGCAGTATCCTACCTATAGTGTTTGCCCGACGATTTGCTGCAGTGCTACGTTGAACTACTGTTTATATAACTGAAATCACTGTTTATACAGTGATCCTTGCAGCAGTAATAAAAGAATCCAGATCGTACTGCAACCAAACTAGTATAGCTTGTAAGCAATGGGTAACAGCAGAGATGCACTTACTTGTGCAGGAGAAGAAAAGTACCGCACAGTACAAATGTTGCTGCAACCAGAATCCACCCGAGAAACGCCAACCTGCATGCAGTGAAAAATCTATCGGCCGATTTTCGCCGGTAACCGGTATTACCGGCGGTAGCCGGTAAAAATTCAAATCGGCGGTGAAAATCGGTTTTGATAAAATTTATTCGAAAAAATTCGAATTTGTATGAATTATGTTCGAATTTGATTTTTAAAAAATTCAAAATTTTCGAAATTTTTTTTAAAAAATTTGGCCGAAATTTCCGGTTACCGGCGGTAACCGGGGTTATCGGCGCCCTCCGGAAAAAAAAATCCAACCGCTGTAGTAAACACTGCCTGCATGTACAAGTACAGCTGTGGCTTAACACCAAAATCTCAAAACTGCAGCTATATTGGATTAGATTAACTCTGATTCAGATTATGTGTTACTGCTTACATGTAGACAAGCGACTCCAATCCACACAACGAGAACACTGCAATAAAGTAATAAAAAACCTTTTTAAGCAAAGGAGATTTGGGGACAAAGTAACACACATAAGTTTCATAGCATTTCCATTGAGTAAAGTGTAAAAAGTGAAGATTTGGTGATGAGTGCTAACCAAGACCAGCAAAAGCAAGGGTTAACATCACAGCTGCAAGAACAATTAGAATCTTCCTTCTGCAAATGTGTGAACAAATTAATTACGGCTAGTCAATTTATTTATGAACGAAGTAGTAGTTCCTCGTAACTTTAGCCAAACAGCAAACGTACGTTGTCTCCAAGGCGGTTCGGATCTTGGTGGAGTTGCTCGACGTGCGGGCCGCGAGCTCATCGGAGGCCGAGCTCACCTTGCGCACGACCTCGTCGATCCTCCCCTTGACGTCGGCGGGCAGCGAGACGAGCCCTACGCCGACCGCCTTGGCCCTCTCCAGTGTTGGCCTTGAGAGTTGCAGCACACACACGTACACACACACACACACACGTACACAGCCAAATGTAAAGAAAATTAGATTTGAAATGCGAGATATAGTTTTTTTTTTTGCTGCACACATGCCACTATATTTTTTCAGTTTTACTCTCCTTTTATGCTTGCCCGAGTGAACCATCACATGCAAAACGTTACAAATATTAATGTTGTCTCACATCTGCCTTGCACTAATGCACGAATTAGTGATTCACTAATGTTGCATACTAAAGCTAGAAACTGAAACAGAACTAATGCAAAACACTAAAAGCACAGCCATACAAAAACCGAAATGCAATAAACACAAAAATAAACAATGTATTAAGGATTATTCAACAAACACCCCCTAATCCTTGATACGCTTTCTTGATGTCGACGATGCCGACTCGCCGTTGTGGATCGCTCGCAACCTCTTGTCACGCCACAGCTTCGTCGCCGGTGACATAACTTGCCGGCGTCTTTCACTTCTTCACCGCCGGTGACACACCTCGCCGGCGACTTTGACCACTAGCTGAGCTCCAATTGTCTTTCGCCGGTAACACAAAAAGACAGCGACGAAGACTCTCACTAGAGCTAACACACATGAGAATTTGGACACACCTACAAGAACTCATGCGCACACACATGCATCATGCACTGACTCACCTACATGCATGACCATGACACTAATATATGCACGTATGTAACACACCTCCTACGTGCACAAAGAAATAAATGACACATGCAACACTCCTATTGTGCCATATACACAAACAACTAATATGCCCACGTCGCATAGTTTCTCCTGGTGAGCATGGGGTAGTGAAGCGACACCGCGGAACTCTCCTTCGTCGGTGAGCTTACCGGTGCTGACGCCGTCACATCAAGGATCTCCATACTTTTTTTAGCTCTGATACAAATTGTTGGCCTTGAGAGTTGCAGCACACACACACACTGTCAAACGTAGAGAGAACTAGATTTGAAACGCGAGAGAAGGAGGTTTTTTTGTTGCTGCACAAATGCCACTACATTTTCTTCCGTTTTACTCTCCTTTTATGTTTGCCCGAGTGAACAACCACATGCAAAACGTTACAAGTATTGATGTTGTCTTGCACTAATGCATGAATTAGTGATTCACTAATGCTGCATACTAAAACTAGAAACTGAAAAAACACTAATAAAAAACACTAAAAACACAATCATACAAAAACCAAAATACAAAATAAATACAAAAGTAAACAACGTATTAAACGCCCCTGCATCACCACGTAGTCCACCGTCGCCGCCGTGCTGCCGTGGAAACGCCCCTGCCCGTCGTACAAAACGGCGCACCCGATGCTGGAACGCGCACGCGGCGAGAGACCCATTTATTACTTGGGAACGGCAGTGGAGAGGAAACGGTGGCGAGGTGATCAAGAAATTTACGCGGCGGCGGCCGTGAAGACGAGGAGGAGCACGAGCGAGATGACCAAGGCCGCGCAGGAGTAGTTGCCGCTGCCGCCGGGGCAGCAGCAGCCGGCGAGAAACAGGGCAATACCGAACACGGCGAACCAGATTCCGGCCGCGGCCAAGATCGGCGCCGAGCTGAAGCCGATGGACTGCGGATTGCATAACAGAGACAACAGCAAAAATCAAGAACTGGCAGGCATAGTATCATAGTATATGATGTGCGATTACAGATTACACGAAGAACACTAAGGCAAGAACAAGAAGGACAAGAATGGATCAAGAACTCACGGCCCAATAGTGCTCGTTGCTGATGTTCCAGCCGCCGGTGTAGTACCTCAGCCCGCTGAGAGGATCCTTCCGCTGCGTCTGCGCCGCCGCAAGCACGAAGGACGAGTTCGCGCCGGCCGCCGCCGCTGCAGACGTTCTCATCAAAGTTACACACCTTCCGACGCATCAAAAAGATTCGGTACGTGCAATCGATTGAACAAAGGTAAGTATAAGACCGTCATTACCTGATGCATTGCCGGCGATCGACAAGGACGCGAAGACGATGAAGAGCACGACGAGGGAAGTAGCACGACAACGCCCGCGATGATCATGGCATGAGCGGAGCTGTTGGTCAATACGGCGTCAATCTCCCAGGTTCAAACGACCAGAAAGGAGAATGTGCCGTACATATTGGCAGTGAAATCCTGACGATATTTTGTTGGTCGTTTGCTTGGAGATTTGGACACAAACCGAAATTAAAGACGTGGACTGCGGTGTGGCGCTGTGCAAAATGCAGTTCACGTCTGCGTGGGATGGATCGTTGCCGTGCAATCTGAACGGTCGAGAATGCATGGACGCGCTTCATTAATTCAGTGGTGCGTTGCAGCAGTTGCCTTCCCGGGATTTGCGATGCATGCTTGGCTCATTTGTTTGTTGCAGTGTGTGTAATTTAATTAGCAGGGAAATATATCATTTCCTCCTTAAAAGTACCGGTGTTAATGCATAAATAATGGATATATTTCTTATTTACTATGTAAAGTTATCAATTTTCCTGATTTGACATCGAAAAAATTTCTTCCCTTCAGTTTCACTGAAGCAAAATTGGTTACCCTCCTATGCCACGGCTGTCACCTCTGTTAGCCAAAAAAAAGTTGACAGTATTTTCACAAAATTCCCATATTGCTCTCATCTCCACCATGCTCTCTCTCCTCTCTCCTAACCACCGGACGCCACCATCTGCTGTCCTTATCCACCTGAACATCTCAGCTCTCACCTCCTCAATGTTAGAACCTCAACGTTTGAATTGAATACATTAGTGCAAATGCTCATTCATTCCTAAAATTACAAAGTATGTATGATTTAGTCCCACATTGTCTAGCTAAGTGGTGGAAGTGTAATTTATAAGGTATAATCCTTGCCACCTCTTGAAACATGTGACACATGATATGTAGTGACATAAGGAGGACTATAACTAAAATCACACTCACGCATGTACGCACGCACACATCTATATTCGTGTGCTAATCGCATGACTTGTGACAGCGACGTGCGACCATGAACGTGTCGTGAACCTAATCCACCTTTCTTTTGCTAACCTGTATTTCTCGCTCTCCTTTTAGACTGTTCAAACTAGTGTGGTCGAAATAATATGGTTGAAACACCGTGGTCGAAACATAGTTGTCGAAAACACTTATCGGATCCATAGACTAGTGTGGTCGAAATAAAGTGGTTGAAACACAGTGGTCTAAATACACTGGTCGAAGCCGTGGACCAGTGGTCGAAACTGTAGACTAGTGTGTAATCAGGAACAGATAAACACTGCTTAATCACCATTAATTGGTTTTGAATTAGTAGTTACCAGTGATTTAATATGTGTTTTATTATGCAATTACTAGAGAGTAATTGTCTCTACCTTTAAAAGATCCAGAGACGTCCAGACCTCAGAAGAATCGATTCACTTCCATTTTCTTCTTCTTCCTCTTACTGTACTGGAGGGTTGTGTTATCGAACCAAGACGTACCTTCTCCTTAGTGTGCACTGGGAAGGAGGGTGAGCGGGTATCTTCGAACCATTATCGCAAAGTTCACCTGCACGGGGCAACAATAAGGTTTCTGGGCTACGCATCTGCGCGACCGCTCGCCTCACCGCTACATCTACGTTCTGCACTACTTCGAATCTGCGCTGCTTCCTGTTATTCATCAAGCTCGACTATAAGTTGGTTGTGCGACCAAACTATTCTTCTAGAATCCTATTATTGTGTATGTTTAAAAGTGCAATGAGTTACCTATTGTTAGTATTGCTTTATGTATCTCTAGTTTTGTGTGATCTTTGACTCATAATAAAATCTGAAATTAAAATATTGTCCACATTTCCAACACTCACTCTCTTTCATTCTCTCTCCGTCCCAGTCTCATTCTCTCTCCCTGATCCGGTGGGAAAAGCAACCGATGCGGTGAACGGCAAGAAGACGAAGCGGTGGCAACACCGTGGTCTGTGATGAGGTGGCGGCGGCTTAGATGTCGGTGCGACACGGCGGCGCAACACCAGATCTACCGCCGACGTCATCCAAATGCTCTGTCTCCACCGCGTCGTCCCAGAGCTCCACCTCCGTCGCACCATGCACCACCCATCGAGCCTCGCGAGGAGGCTCATGGATTCAGAGCTCGCAATCTTCAGGCTTGGCACAAATGAAAGGGGGAGAAGAAGAAGGGAAAAGGACATGAATCCGTTGCGAGCATAGTCGAGCAGGCTCGGGGGCTCATAGCCTCGGTTGCGCGTGCAGCAACAGAGCAGTTCGCTCAATTCTGTCGTCGCATCGCCGATTTTGCCTTATCCATGGCCACCATCACCTCTGCTCTCGCCGTCGTCCATGCTCGGGCTATCTTCTGTTGTTGTCAACTCCTTCCCAGGACCTCCTCCACCGGGACAACCTCTACCGTCGGGCAATGCATAGATAATGCGACCTCTGCCGCCAACCAACCATGGCGCCTTCTCCTTCCTCCCCCCTCTCTCACCGATGAGTGGGATCCACCTATCAATCTTTTTTCTTCTTATTATTTTTGTGTTGAAGATCTATCTCTTGTACATGGGACCCAACCATCAGAGGAAGAGGACTAAGGTAGAGGAGAAAGAAGAGGGGTATTTTCGTTCAGTGCATTAGGATGAGAGGGGGAAAAGAGGGCAATTCCTCCGCTCTCCATTAATTAGTCTTAGTTAATTAAGTCTTAATTAATTAGTTATCATTAATTAGTCATGATTAATTTGCTCATAGTTAATCAGTCATAATTAAATTAGTACCTTTATTAAGTTGTAATTAATTTAGTGGCCTTATTAAGCCGTAATTATTTATTTATAATTAATATGTGTTAATTAATTAGTCATAATTTTTAGTGGTATTTAATTCATCGTAATTAATTTAGTCCTGAATAATCTAGTTGTTATTATTAAGTCGTAATTATTTATTTGTAATTCATTTGTGGTAATTAATTTAGTAGTATTGAAATACTCGTATTAATTTAGTCACAAGTTGTACTAATTTAGTGATAATGAATTACTCGTATTAATTTAGTCACAGCTAATTAAATCTATGTACCATGTTTAGTACATAGACTGGATTATTTATTTAAGTATATATAACATACAAAGTGTGTATAATAGTCTACCGGGAGCGACACGTGGTAATTGTTGGCTAGCTCCAAACTACCGCCAAAGACAAGTACAATTGGAGCTTGCAGACAGACCTCTGTTGGATGCTAAATAGATCAGTTCGGCTACGAAGTGCTAGAATCTAGATCAATGAAACGCTTTGCTTTGTACCGTCTTATTTCCAGCTGCCTACGTACTAGATTGTCCTATTAACTTCTGTTGCTACGCACGACAAAACACATTGATGTTGTTCATTTCTGACACAACAGTAGTTTGATTGCTCCGCGTCCGGGCCACCAGCGACCTCGTCCGGGCTGTCGGCGAGCGGCAGCGGGACAGTTGGCAAGTTCGGGGCATAGGCGATCGGATAAGGATGCGGCAGGCGCTATCCGTGCGTCAGCAGAGCGGCGCCGATAACGTGGTGAGAAGAGGGAAGTCCGACGCTAAATGAGTGGTCATCGATGATTCAGTACCGATCTTATAAATGAATACTGAATTTTTTTTTTGAATTAGGCTATACAGAAAAATACATATTGATTTCATACAGGCTCGGACCTTCTCTTAAGAGAATAATACCCCTACTTATGTGTTGATGTATATTAACTATGCTTTGTAATAGGGAAAAATCACTATAACAAGAGCTTAATGATTTCTGTCTGTTTATCATGTCTTTGTTGTTGTTGTTGCTGCTGCTTTGCTTGATTCGCCTCTGTCCATCGACTTTACTCCTCATATAATGCTTGAAGGAGTGTCAGTTGTCTTATATCAAGAGGCGTCTCATCGTTTGATGAAATACACACATTCTGTGATGGTTATTGTCAGAGACTAACCCTCCCACATTAGCTCGTAGTTATGTCAGCGACATATGCTTAATACCTACAGTTATTTCGAAGAATAACAATATATATTAACTATTGTGTGTATTAAACATAGTGCATAAGTGTCCCTAGTGATTAAGTCCACATGTCTGTAGGCTTTGTTGACCATAGGGCGGTCATAGTTGATCTGATCATAGTAAAACTTACGACCATAAAGTGACCGTAGTAAGGCTTACGATCATAAGATGGTCGTAGAAAATTTTACAACCATTAAGTAATCATAGAAGTACTTACAACCATGTAGGGTGGTTATGGTTTACGACTACTCCGCTAAGTTTCTCCCTTATTAATGATAATGAGTATCTTTACGAATAACATGAAGATATTGCTATCTATAATAACAATTACATATAAATAATTTAATTAATTAAGGATTATTAGATCCTTGTCAGCGATAGAAGTTGAATCCGAATACCAAATACACGGTTTTACACACTTATCGGGTACCAGTATATCCGTAGTGACATTTTTTATAATACAACACTGCAACGGTTACTTCTGTTAAAAAACGTCACCAACCAGGCTACTTAGATCAAAAACTCTAATTTCAACTCTCTAGTTGTACAGGTCTAATATCGTGTAGTCAGTCAATATCCGAGAAAGAAAAAAAAAAGAATACCGGAGCAATTAAATACTACGCGTTACGTTTGGCGTCAAACTGCATTAAACAGTCCATCGCAGATACCATGAACCTGTTATCAAACAGTAAGTTAATTATGTTTTTTTTAAAAGGAGGTTTAGTTGCTGACTTGCTGCTCTGGCCTACATCATCAACAGACAATTACGTACGTACTAGTATGTATGTATACAATTAAGTATTTAAGCACCGATTCAAAGCCGTTACGACGCAAAAAAAACATTCGGTGTGTCAGACTCAGATTAACACCAACGATCCATGTGCGTCCACGTTATATGCACTTCGCTACTCTATTCTATGACTTCGCTACTATTGAGTAGTTTTCTACCGTGATGCTTCTTCCCTAAACTACACCATTTTATATAAACACTCCTGATTAAATCGCAGAAGAGAAAATGAAAAAAAAAAAAGTACGTTTCCCCAGCGCGTGGCCAGCCGCCGGCCCACACCATGGTCCCAGAGGCCAGAACCAAAGCCCACACCACACTAATACACCAGTACACCACAACCATAGCCCACTCGGCCACTCACTCCCTCTTCTCCCAAAATCTAACCCTAGGTGCACATCGACACTGCAGGGCGAAGGCGGCACGCGGACGGGCGACGCACCGCGGCAAGGCGGGGGATGAAAGGCGGCAGGGCCAAGGTGGTGCGCGGCAGCTGCACGCCGGCGTGGGCGTGTGGTGGCGTCGGACGTCGGCTAAGAGGGGTGCAGCTCCCGTCTCCCGAGTGAGGCGTGCTCGGGCCATGCCGCTAGCCGCGAGTAGTGAGCCGACGCTGGGTGCGGGTGTGGAGCGACACGACACCGGCAAGTGGAAAGCAGCAGGGGACGACGTTAGTGAGGCCAAAGGGGTGCGTGTAGGAGGACAGCATCAACGAGGCCAGAGGGGGCGCGGGGGAACGACGTAAGCGAGGCACCGGCAAGCAGCGGGGGCGCCGGTAGGTAGTGCTACAGGGGTGCGGGCTGCAGAGAGGTGGTGAGGTGGGCGGCCGGCACTGATGGCCAGAAGCCTAGAAATCGTGATGGCTCCTCAAAATGCCAAGTCCAAGTCCAAAGGCAAATGCAAGAATTCTTGAGAGCTCAAAACGCAGTGTTAAATTCTTGGAAATTTGATGATGTGTGATGTATAATTGATGGTGACATGGTGTCCAGTAGTCCACTATATATATGACACTACTACTGTCCAGGAATTCCATTGGATTATGATTGGTTCATTACTTGATTTGCTAGATTTAAGAGCTATTTTACTCTTGCGTTGAGTGGCTTGACCCTAAGTATCGGTGCAAGCAGGAATGATGCCATAGCTACAGAAGAGCAAGTACTACCGGTTGAAGCTGACAATGTTGAAGATGCACAAATAGCACAACAACCACAACCGCAGAAAGAAAATGAAGGTATTAAGGATTTTAACCGGGATGTTCAAATTGTTGCCAATCCAACACTTCATATACCAATTGAGGAACTTCATTTGGATATTAGATATCAAGTGATAATGACTTATTTGTTGAAGGGTCCAACTCAACATTTTGGTCATAATTTTCATCGCAAACAATATAGAAAGGATTTTAAGAGTTTTCGTGAAATATAGTTTAAGAGACATGACTGGTTGGAATATAGTGTAGAGAAGGATGATGTTTATTGCTTCTATTGCTTTCTTTTTAGGCAACAACCCTTAGATTAAAATTTTGGTCATGATGTCTTTGCCAAATTAGGGTACAATAACTGGAAGAATGCATATGCATCACTACCTCTTCATATTGGTTGGGTTAATAGTATTCACAACAATACAAGGAGATGTAGTAATGTTTTTAAGAATCAACTTGCAAGTGTATCTCATAAGATGGAGTCTCACAGCAAGGATTCTAAAATGAAATATGAAACCTGTTTGACTGCTTCTTTAAATTGTGCAAGATATCTCTTAATACAAGGCCACTTGTTCCGTAGACATAATGAATCTTCTTCATCCATAAGCAAAGACAATTTTTTTTAGAGATGATTGATTAGTACAAAGAAATGAAGGAAGAAGTGATGGTTGCATTTAGAGAGTTATGTCCATTAAATATCCAAATCAGTTGCGCAAATATTTAAAGGGGTCTTGTAAGATGTTGTGCACAGGAGGTCACCAAGATGATTTTGGATGAGATTAGAGATAGTCTTTTCTCCATTCTTATGGATGAATCTCGTGATATATCAATCATAGAGCAAATGGTTGTGATTGTAAGGTTAGCTATTAATTATGTGTTCTATTTTTATCTGAACTAATTGTATCATGTATCTCAACTAGTTGTATCATGTATCCTACAGGTTTGTGAACAACAAAGGGAAGGTCATCGAAAGATTTTTGGATCTTAAACATGTCAAAGATACAACAGTCGATGCATTGAAGGAGGCTTTGGTTGCTTTGCTTGGTAAGCATAATTTACCTGTTGCTAGAATACGAGGGCAGAGATATGATGGAGGTTCCAACTTCAAGGACTATCCGATAATAGGCTCAATAACTTGATGGTGTGCTACATCGAGCGGAAGATGTTTAAAGGACTTAATCATGATAGAACTAAGAAACAATTTCAAGACATGAAATCTCGGAGAATGAAATTGCCTCGACTTCCTAGACGTAATTAGTGCTTTGGTGGTATGTTTTTCTGTTTGTCAATGTTCAATAACTTTTACGATTTATAATGAATTAATCTGAATATTCATTATCCATCTACTTTTGACATATTGTTACTAGTATGGCCAATAATTTGGTATTTCGGTGACAAATTGTTATGTAACCTTCATTCATAAGGTACATTTTCTATATTATACTTGTCTTTGTATATTCACATTATGTGGACTGCAGTTTTGAGTTCCATTTAATATCATATGCTCTATTTAATATGATTGCAATGTGTATTATATATGTCTTATTTCGTTACGAGATAATCATATTAATTCATTCATTCCGTGCAACCTACATTAACTTTAATAGTAGGTCCGGCAGTGAACGTTGCCTTTCTGTGATTCACTGACTCCCTTACCCGGCCCATCAGCGCGCCGTCTGTCGCGCCGCGCGTGCGAAGTGGATTCCACATTTCCACTACTACATGACCCACGGACCCACCCCCCGGCGTCGCGTCGGCGGACGCCCGCGCATGCGAAAATCCGGGTCCGCGCCGCGCGGCTCGCCGAACATCTTGCCGGGCCGCACGTCCGTCAAGAACGCACCGCGCCCGTCTCGGTTCGGCCGCGGGGCGGACCGCGCCATCAGCCGCTCGGGCGCTGTTTAGGCCCACCCGCACAGTACAAATATGGGCTGCGCTGCCGCCGTCTCGTCTGGATTGGATGCCCCTAAAACGATCTTTGCAACTAGCACGCTCAGTTCGTCCAGAATTTCCTCCCCCAAATCTTCCCTCTTCTCACGTATGGGGATCATGAATCTTGAATGGAGGAAAAGGTGTTTGGTATATATAGGTCATGTCATACATATTGGAGTGGTTGCTTATCTAAGCTAAGCGGAGTGGAAAACTATCTAGCAAACAACTAAACTATAACAAGTGATGATGACAAGCCCTTGTGATTTCTTTTGCAAATGTGTGCGAAGTGCAAAATATACGAAGGGCATGCCCTTTAGGTTTATTTTGGAGGGTCAAATACTCAGACATTCATCGACAGGTGAAGACGAACGCTTCTTAGGGAAGTTCACTTTGCAATCGCACCACCTTCTTCGAGAAGTCGGATTTTGAGATAGTTGTGATAAAATGTCATTCCTACGTAAGCAACCGTGCTTACGTATAGCAGATAAACCTTACCCCTTCATCAGTTTAACCGTGGTTTTGACCCACATGTCATAGAGAGGGAGAGAGTGCGAGAGAGACAAAGAGGTCTTCGTCTCCTTCCTCTCGACTACGACGGAAACAGAGGACGATGGGCATTCAGGCGGCGATCACTGGCGGTGGCGGACTCCGACATAGGGCAAAACGGAACTACTGCAACAAGGGCTTCTACTAGTGGTGATCTCGTCGGTTGAGAGGCGGTGGCATGAGCGAATAGTAGCTGCACACCTGCTACACATGGCGGTTGGGGCATGGAAGCGACCATGGTCACTAGCGATGATTCGCCACTAGGAAGATAGAGCTCGATGATGGCCTTGTTCTGGTGGCATTTTTGAAAAATTGAGGGGTTGGGAAGGATTAATGGATCATAAGGAGCATGATTACGATGTCAATTTGGGTCGAGATTAACAGAATTGGCCGAGCGGCGGCGTACTGACCGCAAAGAAGACGACTTCGGCGACAGTGAAGATGCATGGAGAAAATGGGGGGCTGCAAGCATCTAGGGGACATGGGGGAACCCATCCATGGTGGTATCTTGGCTTGGGATGGGCCGTAGTGGCCTGACGACGTGAGCCGCGGAACTAGGGGGCATGCCGCTCATTGACGGTGAGGCACCAACATTGGGAACGAAGGAGGAAGCGGCTTTCAGGCTCATTGATTCGAGGTGGTGCTACTGACGTGGTTTTTGTGGATGGAATTTAGTTCAGAGGTGGCAATGGTTCAGAGGAATTTGATGTGGCAGCGAGACAAAGGGAATTTAGTGTGGCACGAGCTCACCATGGTGTTGGCTAGTGTCAGAGGAGAAACTGCAATGGATAGGTGAACTGCAATGGATGGAGAACGCGTCTACTACGTGCCAGATACAAGAGAGACGGAAGATTTCCACCGTGTCGCGGATTTTGTATGGTGGTGAAACACAGAGCACGACGTCGGTGTCGCCTGGAGTGCGGGCGAGTAGGAAGAGCAGATGGAGCGGCGCTCAAGGGAAGCCGGTGTTTTCATGAATCATAAAGCCATGTGTGCTCATTTGCGACCTAGACTTGCCACCTAGTACTCCACATGACCTAGAACCATCCACAAAATTCACTTTAGACATGATTTGCTTTAGTTTTGACAGTCAGATGATGCGTTTTATCTAATTTTGAAAACGATTTTTTTCTTCATAAAATCAAAAGTGAGCTAATTTGCAAAACCATTAGTGCTATAATCGACACTTTCTTCAGTCCCTGTTATTTTCTCACTAGATTCACACTAAACTTAGGCCCTGTTTGGTACGGCTCTGCTCCAAGAAGTATGCCAGTGAACTCATGCCAGATGCTCTCTCTCTCCAGTAGTGTATCTTCTCAAGCGAAAATGATCTCAAGGCTCCAATCTTGCACAGCAGAGCTGCAGTCGACAGTAGCTTAGCAAATGAATATTAAGTTTCTATTGTTTTTTTTGTTCTCACGAGAGTTTTCTGGATCCGGGGCCACTTGTCTAGAAGTATGAGCAAGCCGACATTGTTACTTGATAAGCCAAACGTATACCTATTAACCAAGTAGAAAAGCAGTCAATATCACCATGCTTTATAGATGAAATAAATATGTATCATGAGCTAAATTCCAATGGAAGCCACTGATACCTGCTTTGTGATGGCTTCTTTTTCTGAGAGCAAAATAAAGTGATGATCCACTGCAAAAGATGATGGTAACAAACACTTATTGTCCTCAAGAACAGTAGAAATAGAGTAACCATATGGTAAGTTCACAAGGATCACATCAAAAGCATATAAAGGTGCAAAATAGTAATGTAATTACTAATTAAAATTTAAAATAGAACAACCACAGTAGGGGGGAACTACACAGGGAGCAAGCACATGGTGCTGCCATGAGCTCCACTACTACATATATAAAGCAGTATATAGGAAGAACACCAAAAATCCTAGTTCCATAGACAAACCTTCACTTCTCCAAAGGTGCTGCCATGAGCTCCACTACTACATATATAAAGCAGTATATAGGGAGAACACCAAAAATCCTAGTTCCATAGACAAACCTTCACTTCTCCAAAGGTTTGATACTTCTATCCTATTTTTGGCTTCCCACTAATTTGAAACTTTGAAAACAGTGGCACACAAATATTCAAAAGCGAGCAGAATTAATCATTTACCAAAACTCTGAATTTTCTATCTTCGGGCTCATTTAACAAAACCAGCTAGAACTAGGGACCTGGACAGGAAATTAACAAAATTAGCTAGAACTAGGACTTGGACGGGACATTAATAGAAACAAATCATGTGGCAACATTCTAAAACAATTATTTCGATAAAATATGCCTGAACGTCTGCATTCTGCAAGATAAACGTAGATAGATAGTATTCCATATTCGCATGTTGCTTGATCTAATTAATGGATCTGCACACATGATGTACATAAAATAGAGCAAAAGCCACCATTGCTTCCATTTCGTAAGTTTTCTACTACTCAGACCTACTATCAGACGAAGGCAAAGTCCAGCAAACAATGTTGATGACTAGATAACTCTGCAACATTTTGCTAAGGTATAACAACTGAGGCATGAAATTAAACACCAATGTACCAGTATCCTATCAACAAAAAAAGAGCATCGTTAGGTAACACCTCGTCGGCATAAAGGCCGCTCGTTTCCTGCCCAGAAGACTCCGGCAACGCCTCATCCGCATACTGGTGGGCACCTTCATCTTCCTCCAGGGACGGTTCAAGTATGTGCCTTTCTTGGTCGTACTCGAGGCAGCAGATCCGGAGCTCCAGATCCACGA
Source organism: Hsuehochloa calcarea (assembly GCA_036346395.1). Classification (NCBI taxonomy): domain Eukaryota; kingdom Viridiplantae; phylum Streptophyta; class Magnoliopsida; order Poales; family Poaceae; genus Hsuehochloa; species Hsuehochloa calcarea. The sequence goes on along the minus strand of CM070596.1, from coordinate 8,471,324 downwards.
CCACGGCATACTCCTGACTCTCCTCCTGCCCACCCTCGGGGTAATACTCCCCGTCGTAGCAGCGGAGCTCGGGGTAGTAGCCGCCGCGGCTCGACGAAGAGTTCGTCCACTTGGTCCTGCTCCTCGCCTTCGTCGCCGTCGGGGAGCGGGCTGCGGCGGCAGGTGCGAGAGAAGCGGGCGTAGAGGTAGCCGAGGAGGGGAGGCGAGCGGGGGAAGGGGAAGCGGCGGAGGCGAACGGGAGATAGGATCGGGATGGTTTGATGGTATTTGGTGGGTAATTTTATCTTAATTTTAAGGGTATTTTTGTAATTGGATTGCTGCTTCATGCGGGAAACAACTTTCTCGCAGCTCTGAGAAAATACACTATGATCTGCTTCAAATTCTTAAACTCCATATTTAATTTTTTTTTGTTAGAATTGTACTGTTTGGTATGACTCCATCTACTTCAACTATAAAGCTGGAGTTAGAGCTAAACAGACCTTAACAACGCTCGAGATTGGTGAAGTGGCTCCAGATTTCAATAAATGATCGACCATGTCGGCTCAATGTGCAGTTAACCCTCGTAACTAGCAGCAACAACAAAAGCCACAGGGAAAAGGCATCGCACCGTATCCCATCAAACTCGTGCCTCGATGCACGGCACGTGACGCGCCTGCCGCATTAACCTTGTGCCGGTCGCCCTCACGTGACGGGCACCAACCAGCCCCTGGCCCACCAACCCGATCCCGCCACGTGTGCGTGCCTCGGATTTTCTACGTAAAGGGCGTACGTGCACACGTGCGGCAGTGCACATGCGAATGTGCGACCACAACGGTTCTGGCGAAAGGCAAAAGAAGAAAAAAGAGCGGGTTGGAAGTTGGCATCCATGACCATCGTATTCTATTGTTAATTCCAATCATAACTTTTTTAGTGTGCTAATTCTACTATAAAATCACTGACACGTAAATTCTGAATCGTAAAACCCATTTGTCACAGACTCGTAATAGAGACAAAGTGAGTAAACCTATTTCGACTTCCGTACATTTAGAATAGCTTTGTAGTTCGATGGAGCAATTTTGACCGAACATTAAAGCTACGAGACCGACAAAAAGTCTACTTGAGTGTGGCGTGACCCAAGCTAGATTCATCGTTATAGGGTCACTAATCTATCCCCTGCAATTACAAACAAAGAAACAACATCCATTGCTTCCACACTACCCTTCCGGCGAATCCAATTAGCAGTCCAAATCCGCCGAGCCAAAATTAACAACGTGGTTTCTAGGTCAGATCATAGTAGACGAATGCTACGCGAAATTTGAAGGGCGTAGGCTTTGGAGTTTTGCTATTATACGTACGCGGCTTCAATTTCTCGAGGGTCATGTACATTGATTTGTTACGAAGAATGGACAAGAACCGGTTAATAATACTTCATCCATTTTTTTTTACTTGATTTTTTTTCTTTTCGCGGCCACCGAAATGCGATTTTGACCGTTGCTTTTTATGACTTTACATTAAGATGTTACAAAAGTATTTTTAACAAAAAATCTAATGATATAATTTTTTATATATTGCACAGTTTTAAACTTATTGGTGGTTTCACAGCACGGATTCTAAGACACAAACGTATTAGCTCTTTTTTTTTGGCTATTTGATGATAATCTTGTTGGGAATAAGTGGGGTGGGGCGGGGTGGGTAAGGTCGCTCGCCCATAAGGTAGACCCACAGGTGTTGTCCCCGCAGGTGAATCCTCTTATGTGGGGTGAACTCGCGGTAGTTGACGGCGTTGAAGGTGACCGATGACTTTGGAACCGAGACAGTACCCGTACTCGAGGTTCCGGAGGGTGCCATCTTGGGTGAGGGCCATTGCACACCAGAGTAACGCGATGCCGTCCACAGCACGTCCGGCAGCAACCGGAGAAGATGTTGAGCCCCCCCTCCCGTCGGTCCCGAGTAGAGCGTCGGTAGCAGGGATGCTCAGCAGCGGCGCCGCGAGCAGAGGTACTCGGCGGCGGTAGCCGGACTCGAGGTGGAGCAGCTCAGGACGGTGTCGAAGCAACTCGGGTCGGCGATGGCCGGATCCGAGGTGGAGCAACTCGGGACAGTGTCGGGCGACGTCGGGGCGGAGTCGCGAGCAGAGGAGCTCAGCGTCGGGCGGCGTCGGGAAGGCAGAGCCGGGCGGGAGACACAGCTGGCGTGCGAGCTCGGGCAGCGGCGCAGCTCAGTGGCAGCTCGAGGGAAGGGAGCACCGGCGACGTTAGGGCGCCGGATCTGAACGGGAGAGGGCTCGGGACGGCGCAGACGACATCGTGGAGCCGAAACTGGGTGGGAGAAGGCTCGGGGAGGTGCTGGGCGATGCAAGGGGTCGGATCTAGGAGAGAAGGCTTGGGGAGGCGGCTGGCGACGTCGGGGAGGAGGGGGGCAAGGAGAGACCCAGCGGCGCCTCGGGAAACAAGGACAGGCGCCACACGAAATAAAAGGGGAGAGGCGGCGGGAATCAAGAGTTGGGTATGAGAAACCTTAACCCTAACATGTCTGATACCATGTTGAGAATAGATTTATTGTATTACAAGGGGCCAATGAGCTTATATATACAAGTACACAACATATGCAATATGCAGAAAACACCATAAAGTAAGGAAGAATAACACAATATATAAATATAGCTAACAAATACGATGTTCCAAACACTGGTTTCAATTCCTAAGGGGACGGTGAAGTCACCAGATTATTTGACTATTCTAAATTCTACTCACTCACCAAAATATTCAGCTACTTGTCAATTTGTCATACTCACATATGGCCCATTTTGTTGACAAGAATTGTGGATTTATGTTCTACTTGGAAACTGTATGAAATAAAAGTTAACTATCCGAAGAAAGTCAGGGTTTAGCATGGAAGCAAAGAGAATCTCACTGTAGCTTCCCTGTTTATGCATGCACCACTGATAAACACAGAGCATTGGTGAAATATTCTGTACCTCACCCACATGTCATGCTCTCTCTCTCCTCTAATCCCCACTGTATCGGCATTCACCATCATCACTGTGTACCAAAAAAGAGTAATAAAACATTCAAAAAAGAGTAATAAAACATTTTTTCCCCCTGAAATCAGCGCGATTCAACCAAACTAGTATATGAACTGAAAAGGAGAATTTTTTTCCCCTTTCTAAAGGCCATGTGCAAGAGGCCAGAGCAAATGCACAAATCATAAACAAGATTAAAAAAAAAAGTATCAGATGAAACTGAGCAAACCTTGCTGTTGTTAGAACCATGTTTTCACTCAATGTTTGAAAGACCAATCTGACATTTTAAGGTGCAGCGGTCCACCAACTCACCCTCCAGGGGTAATGGACCAACCTCTGCAAGTAAGGTGTTTTTAGATGTATCATCAGAAAATTCACACCAACAACTCTGATCATTCGGTGCAGTACCATCTTAAACTTGTAATATGTAGCCATGCATCTGCATAGAAGTGATTCCTTTGCAAACCTTATCAGATCCACACCTGGGACAAGCCAATGCAAACCTCGTCAAATTCACTTCTGGAAGGCTGGAACAAGCCATGGCCAAATCGCTCACTGTTAGATTGAAACAGTATTTATCGTTGGGAATCTGGAAGTCTTGTATGTAAATGTTGGAATATACGACTTGTATTATCAGGGGCCAATTGGCCAGTATATATACACAATACATGTTACAGATAAGGAAACCAAATCAAATCATATCTCTAACTATATCTCTAACACCCCCCTCAAACTCATGGTGGATCAACAACACTGAGTTTGGAGAGGTAGAAGCCATGCTGTGCTCGAGTCTGGGCCTTCGTGAAGAAATCCACTATCTGAAGCTCTGAAGGCACATACTGAAGAGCAATCACCTGATCATGCACACAAGACCTCATGAAGGAAGCATCAACACCAATATGCTTGGTGAGCTCATGCTTCACAGGGTCACGGGCAATACTGATAGCACATGTACTGTCTGACAAGAGAGGAGTCGGTGTAGTAACAGAAACACCAAAATCCTTAAGTAACCACCGTAGCCAAGTAATCTCTGCATCAAGAGAGCCATAGCTCGCAACTCACCTCTGACTCGAGCGGGACACTGCATCTGTTTCTTCGCCTTCCGGGCAATAAGCGAACCACCAAGAAAAACACAAGAAGGTGGATAGACCGGCGATCGAGGATCGCCGCCCAAGTAGCATCCGAATAAGCTGAAGGTCAGAACGAGTGGAGCGTGGAAAGAAGAGACGGCGAGAGATAGTCCCACGAAGGTATCGCAGAACTCGAAGAAAGTGGTCAGTAGTGGACACGAGTGGGAGCGAAACAAACCGACTCGAATGTGAACCGGATAAGTGATATCCGGACGAGTAATAAACAAGGTAGACAAGACTCCCAACAAGATGGCGATAGCGAGTCGGATCGTAAAGAGGCTCGCCATCGAGGGTTTGAGGTGAACATTGAGCTCCATAGGAGTCTCAACAGACGCCGATCGATGAGGGAGGCGCGATCAAGAAGATCTGAATATACTTCTCTTGGGACATAAAGAAACCATCCGGAGTGGAAGTAACCTCAATCCCAAGGAAGTAACGAAGAGGACCAAGATCCGACATAAGGAACTGCTCACTAAGACGAGCCTTGACAAAGGCAATGTACTCAAAATCATCTCCGGTAATGATCATATCATCAACATACAGAAGAAGAAGAGTCCGACCACGAGACGAAGTGTGGACAAAGAGCGTAGGATCATGATCACTTGCTGAAAAACCAGCAGCAGTGACTACAGAGGAGAAGCGCCAAACCAGTACGAGGGGCTTGCTTAAGGCCATAGAGAGAGCGGCGAAGGCGACGGACCATGCCCTCAGAATGAATACCCGGTGGCGGATGCATGTAGACCTCCTCACGCAACTCGCCATTAAGAAAGGCATTCTTGACATCAAGTTGAGAAACCAGACCGTTGGCGACCAGACGCCACCGAAAGAAGAGTGCGGACGGTGGTCATGTGGGCCACAGAGCAAAAGTCTCGTCGTAGTCACGACCATGCTCCTGCTGGAAGCCACGAGCAACAAGACGCGCCTTATAGCGCTCAAGAGAGCCATCAGAGCGAGTCTTAATCTTATAGACCCACTTACATGTGATGGGACGAGAGTGAGATGGAAAAGGAACAAGATCCCAAGTACTAGTACGCTCGAGGGCAGCAATCTCCTCGACCATGGCATGCTGCCACTCAGGATGAGTAACAGCATCCCGGTAGGAGGCAGGCTCACAAGTAGCTACGCCAGCAAAGACAAAACGGGCAGGGGGCCGAATCGACTGGCGATCGCGGAGAGCGCAGCGAGGAGAAGACGGCCCATCAGGGGAAGATGAAGCATCAGAAGAAGATGAAACATCAGGAGAAGTGGGCTCATCCGAAGATCCTCAATACGAGGTCGACGAGTGTAGACGAGTAGTGGGGAGCCCGAGGAGCCACGGGGAGACGAAATAGGCGGCGACAATGGCGGAGAGGCCACAGGAGAAATATGTGGAGACGAGATAGGTGTATCTGGAAAGGTCAAAAAAGACAGAGACTCCACAGAGGAAGTCGAAGGAGAGACAGGACGTGGGTAGAAGGGACGAGACTCGTCGAAAGTCACATCCCGAGAAATCCGCATCCGTTGACCAACAGGATCCCAAAGACCGATAGCCCTTGTGCTCGCAGACTGCACCGTAAAGACACACTCAATGGATCGAGCGATCGGTTTGGTGCGTTCGAGGGGCGAGGAGAACGTAGCAAACGCGACCAAATGCAGCGAAGGGTAGAGTAGTCAGGAAGGAGACCACAGAGACGCTCAATAGGGATTGCGCCCTGAAGAGCAGAAGAAGGCTGGATGTTGACGAGATAGGTGGCAGTGGAAACAGCCTCCGCCCAAAAGTGAGGTGGAATAGAGGCGGCAATCATCAATGCACGAGCCGACTCAAGGAGGTGACGATGCTTGCGCTCAACAACACCATTCTGAGCATGAGCACTAGGACAAGAGAACTGAGCGAGAGTGCCCTGCTCAGCAAGGAAACTGCGCAGGTGATGAGAGAGGTACTCGCCAGCAGAGTCAGCACGAAAGACACGAATAGGAGTGGAGAACTGTGTGCGAACCATAGTGGCAAACTGTTTATAGATAGACAAGACCTCACTACGAGAAGACATGAAATATATCCAAGTGTGGCGAGAGAAATCATCTATAAATATGATATAGTATCGATGACCCCCTTTCGAAACGAAGGGAGTCGGACCCCAAACATCTGAATGAACAAGATCAAATGGACGTTGAGACACTGACTCACTATGAGGATAAAGAAACTGAAGCTGTTTGCCTAACTTACAACCCTGACAATGTAGAGACACGTCTCCTGAGACAGACCCCAGAAGACCACGACGAACTAAAGACGACAGACGAGAGCCACACAGATGGCCAAGATGGTGATGCCATTGTTGGAAAGAGCCGGTAGACGGAGTGGCAGAGGCGGAGAGACTGGCGGCGACGGTGGCAGCGGAAGGAAGGTGAAGCCAGTCAAGCTCCCAGAGACGCTGCGAGTCAAGGCGCCGAGGGCCAGAACCAACCAGAGCTCCCGTGCGGCGGTCTTGAACACAACAAGAGTCAGAGTCAAGAATGATCCGATAACCAAGGTCGATGAATCGTCCGCAGAAGAAGTTGCATGGTTAGGCGAGGAACATGAGCAATGAAGGAACATGAAAAGATGAGTTGCTAAGAGGTCCTCGACTGCAGAGAGAAAGAGAGGTACCATCGTGAGTAAGAACACCGCGGGGAATCAAGAGGTGTAACAAAAGATAGAGTGGAAGAATCGAAGTCATGTGGAAGGATGCTCGGAATCAAGGATCCACGGGAGGTACTGTCGTGTAGGAGGTGGTTTCTCAGTGCCCGAAGAGTCAGTCGCAGAACCTGCAGAACCTGTCGAGGAAGAACCTGAAGCGGCAAGCAGTCGTCGAAGTCTGGCTATCTCCTGCTCAGTGAGAGAAAATGCGGAAGTAGTCGATGCAGACGTCGTTGTAGAAGTACCGGTGCCAGTGCTAGGAGAAGAACGACGTGAAATATGCCGCTGTTTCTTGTAGCACTGAGACTCAATGTGGCCTATCTTGTCGTAGTAGGAGCAGCGAGGACGACCACCGCCAGATGGAGGGCGGCCACCACCACCTGTGGCAGCCGCTGGAGGAGGCAGCAGATCAAGCGTGAAGCAGTCGGTGTAGTAGGTGTACGGGCGGCGAGCACGGAGGGGAGTGGCATCAGACCGGCACCACTCAGACGAGTCTCCTCTGCACGTATCTCGGTAAGGTCCTCCAGAAGAGTGACACGAGGGTGGCGTGCAAGTAGCTGGGCACGCCTGCGCTCGAACTCGGGACGACGGCGAGTAAGGAACTCGTGACACGCTGAAACTCTGTGTCAAGACGGACGACCAAGCAAAGATGAACAGAACAACAACCAAGCGGGCGAAGAGAGTCCACTTGACGCGATCGCGGAACTCGAGCGTAGAAGGCGCCAATAAGAGTATCACCTGCCAAGAGAGTGCTCTGGTGAACTACCGGCGGTGAGGGCATCTCCAGAGGGTTCGTAGCGCTGTCGAAGATGAGTCCACATCTAGACAGCCGAAGAAAATCCCACAATCTCAGAAGAGAACTGAGGCTGGACACTGGCGATGAAGACAGCAGCAGCCCGAGCATCGTCGTCGCACCACTGAGTGTAGGTAGTCAAGCGATCCATGTAGGAGTCCAGAGCCTCTTGGTAGGCAGAGGCAGCCTTCTCATCAGTAATGACAGCAACCTCAATAGTAGCTTTGTCAGCTGTCGGGGGAAGCGCAACAGGCGTAGGCTCCGTCGGAGGAGTAGGGCATGGCGGACAGGTGACATCGCCAGAGAGAACGCCCCAGAGACGAAGACCACACATATGGATGTGCATGTGAGACACGAAGTCGGTGTAGTTAACACCGTCGAAGATCACCGGGCAGCGAGGGAGGGAAACGGTGCCCATTGGTAGGCGGCGCTGGACGGCGCGGCGACCAAGGTAACGTAGTCTAATAGGCGGTGCTGGACGGCGCGGCGATTAGACCGACGTTTTTTTTTGGAACTTTTCCTTTTTAAGTCGGCCGAAAAGGCCGACCTGGCCCAAACGGGCCGAACAAGAGAGCGATCGGGCAAGCGCTAGGTTTTACCCTGGCGGCGGTGCGGTGGAGCCCTTCGCATTGGCGGCGAGTCGGTGGCGGCGGCGGCGGCGGCGGCGGCGGGCGGGCTAGCGGCGGCCAGCGTCGGTTTAGTGCGGCCTCGCGGCTTCCCAGTGGCGGCGACGATAACCCGAGGTCAGGCGGCCTCGTGGCTTCCCCAGGCGGTGGCGGCGATAAGCGATGCTGACCGGAGGTGTTGATGGTGGCGAGGCTCCTGAGGTGGCTGGGTCTCCCGAGGTGGCAGCGGTGGCGAGGCGGTCGCCCGAGGCGGCGGGGCTTGGCGGTGTCTCCCGAGGCCCTCTCCGGCGTGCACCTCTGCGAGGCGGTCACCCGAGGTCTCCCGAGGCCCTCTTCGGCGCGCACCTCCGCAACGTCCACGCGTGCGCCGAGCAAGACCTCGCTCGTGCCAATGCGGAGGGGGCGGTCGCCCGAGGTGGACGACAGCTGAGCAGAGACGACGGCAGCGGCTCACGATGGGGGAGGAAGCCGGTGGACGACTAGATCGGAGGGAGGCCGACTGAAGCGGCAAGCCAGCGATGGTGGCGGCTAGGTCAGGAGAGAGGTAACCCTAGCGCTCTGATACCATGTTGGAATATGCGACTTGTATTATCAGGGGCCAATTGGCCAGTATATATACACAATACATGTTAAAGATAAGGAAACCAAATCAAATCATATCTCTAACTATATCTCTAACAGTAAACACCAAGCAGAGACAACTTATCCATTGCAAAGGCGGTACCTAGGCCACAAGGAATAGCATTAAAAAGGTTCTATAGCGCAAGTACATAGTAGTGTTACATATGTATATAGTTTATGGTGTTCTTTGCATATTGTCTACCCTTACCATGTTATATTGGTCTTTGACCTATTGGAATAGTATAATGGGTTCATCCAACATGGTATCAGAGCATTAAAAACCCTAGCCCTAGCCAAGCACTCCATTGACCGCCGCCGCCACCCTCAGCTCGCTCGGGCCTCCTCTGCTTCGTGCGCGCCTCTGCCTCTCTGCTCCGCATGCATCTCTACCTCCTCTGCTCCGCCCAAAGTTTTCTCGCCGCTGGATCCCACCGTCCCGCCACTGGATCCACACCGCCTGCGCCGGATACCACATCCACCCATGTGTTGCTTCCCCGCGTGCAATTCCTTTGCTTCGCGCCGCTCAAAGCCAAGATACCGACCACCGCCCTCCCTACCGTTGGAGACTCCCTGCCGCCCGATCCCGAAGTCCCCGCCGCCGGATCCACGCTGCCCGCGCCCGTGCGCCGCTTCCCGTGGGCGGTCCGTGCACGCCTCCTTTGTTCCTCGCCGGTTCGGCGCCACCCGAAGCCAAGGCACGTCGGAGACTCGTCGACGCCGCCCGAGCCAGCTTGCACAGCCGGAGCTTGGCTCCTCTGCTCCGGTGCTGCTCCAGTAGTGTTGCCGCCGACGACGGAGTTCGCTTCTGTCAACCGATTGTGCCGCCCGATGGCCTCCGCCGATGGCTCCTTCACCATCCCGCCGCAGATCTCGTGGTCACCGGTGCTGCACCTTTCGGTGCCACCGGTAGCATACTCGCAGGTCGTGCACCCACCGCCCTTGTTCCTGGCTATCGTTGCCCCAGCCTCGAATCGCCGTGATTGTCCTGGTCTCGAGACATTGTCGCCACTCCCCCTACCTCGAACCGCCGCCTCGGGCTCTGCTCGTCTGGCTCTTGCTTCTCAACAGTCCTCGCCTCCCCCACCTCCCTCGCCTAGTATCTTGTCTCCGTAGATCTTGGACTCTGGTGCTTCTTTTCACATGACACCAGATTCTACTCGCCTCAGTTTTGTGAGTCCCACAACTTTTCCTTCCACTGTCCAGACTGCAGATAGTACATCTCTTCCCGTTGCAGGCTGATGCGTCCTTTCTAATTCTTCCTTTCACGTGTTCTGCTGTCTCTTATGTTCCCCAGCTTACTATGCAGCTCATGTCGGTCGGTCAAATCACCGATCACGACTGTTGTGTTATTCTTGAGTCCGACTCTTGTTGTATCCAAGACCATTGCACGGGGACTCTGCTTGGTACTGACTCTAGGCGACGTGATTCGCAACATCTTTGGGAGCTCGACTGTCTGCACCTTCCTTCTGTTGTCTCCACCTGTCAGTCAATTACTACACTTGCCTCTATTTTTTCTCCGTCCTCTACTGCTTCCTTTGCTCATTGGCACCATCATTTGTGTCATCTCTGTAGATCACAATTGTCGTCTTTAGTAGGTCGTGATTTTTTTGTTCTGTTTCTGGTGACACCTCTTTACCTTGTATGGGTTGCAAGCTTGGCAAGCAGTTGCATCTCCCCTATCCCTCTAGTGATTCTGTCTCGGTTCGTCCTTTTGATCTTGTTTATTCCGACGTTTGGGGTCTAGCTCTCTTCGTTTTGAAAGGGGGTCATCGATACTATATGATCTTTATTGATGATTATTTTTGTCATACTTAGATCTACTTCATGTCATCTCACAACCATGTTCTTTCTATTTACCAGAGGTTTGCCACCATGGTTCGCACTCAGTTTGATTCGGCCATTCGTGCTTTTCATGCCGATTCTGATGGCGACTACCTATCTGCTGCTTTGCATCGCTTTCTCGCTAAGCAATGTACTCTTCCCCAGTACTCTTGTCCTGGTGCTCATACTCAGAACGGTGTCTCTGAGCGTAAACATCATCACTTGCTTGAGACAGCTCGCGCTCTTATGCTTACCTCTTCTGTTTCACCTTACTTCTGGGCTGAGGCTATCTCCACTGTTGTTTTCCTCATCAACATACAGCCTTCCACTACTCTTCGGGGTTCAACTCCTGTTGAGCGTCTCTACGGTCGGGCTCCCGAGTACAGTCACCTTCGCTATTTTGGCTGTGTCTGCTTCGTCCTTCTTCCACCCTGTGAGCGCACCAAGCTGATTGTTCAGTCAGTTGAGTGTATTTTTCTTGTCTACAATCTTGAGCATAAGGGTTATTGCTGCTACGACCCTGTTGCTCACCGGATGAGGATCTCTCGGGACGTCGCCTTCGATGAGTCCCGGCCTTATTACCCTCGTCTTCTACTGTCAGCTCAGATTCTCTTGTTAAGTCGATCTCCTTTCTAACTTTTTCTTAACACTCAGTTTTTCACTTCTGTTTTGCTTCCGTCTCCACCTTCTTCACTTCCCTCTCCACCGGCTCCACCTGTCCCCCCTCCACTAGAGTCTCCTTTTAGCTATTTTGTTGAGATTCCACCCTGTCCCCTACATTACTCTCATCGTCCTCAGCCTACTCCTCCTCTAGTTAAGCCTCCGTCTTTATTGAGCCATGTTCCGAGCTCTCTTTCTCCATCCTTGCTAGGTCCTGCTCCGCCTTCTCCTTTCAGATACGATCTTCGTGCTCGTAGCACTGTCAGGCCTCCTGAATGTTACAGCTTCACAACCACTGCTTTTTCTGAGCCTACGACTTACCGTGAGGCTGCTGTTCACCCTGATAAGCAGCTCACAGTGTCTCAGGAGATTGTTGCTTTGGAGCGTACTAGCACTTGAGATCTTGTGCCCTTACCTGCGCGTGTTACTCCTATCACGTGCAAGTGGGTGTATAAGATCAAGACCAATCGGATGGTTTCCCTAAGCGCTACAAGGCTCGTCTTGTGGCGCGTGGTTTTCAGCAGGAGTATGGTCGTGACTACGATGAGACTTTCGCTCTTGTCGCTCACATAACCACTGTTTGCACTCTCCTTGTTGTGACCTCTATTCGACAATGGCTCATCTCTAGTTAGACGTTAAGAATGTCTTTCTCAATGGCGAGTTGCGTGAGGAGGTCTATATGCAGTCGCTCTTTGGGTATTATGTCCCTGATGGTATGGTTTGTCGCCTTTGTCGCTCTCTCTATGGGCTCAAACAAGCTCCTCGTGCTTGGTTTGACTGCTTCTCCTCTGTTGTCACTGCTGTCGGCTTCTTCGCTAGTGATAACGGTCTTACCCTATTTGTACACACCTCTCATCAGGGTCAGACACTCCTACTTCTATATGTGGATAATATGATCATTACTGCAGATGACTCCTAGTACACTGCCTTTGTGAAGGAGCGCCTCAATGAGTAGTTATTGATGTCTGATTTGGGTCCTTTTTGTTACTTTCTTGGGATCGAGACCACTTCTACGCCCGAGGGCTACTACCTCTCCCAGGAGAAGTACATTCAAGATATCCTTGCTCGCACTTGTCTAACTGATCAGTGCATGGTGGATACTCCTATGGAGCTAGGTGTTCACCTTCGGCCTACTGATGGTGAGCCTCTTGATGACCCCATTCGCTACCACCATCTTGTCAAGAGCCTCATTTACCTTGGGATCACTCGACCTAACATTTCTCACGCAGATCACATCCTGAGTCAGTTCGTCTCTACTCTCACTCAGCTCCACTACGACCAATTTCTTCGTATTCTGCGATATCTTCGCGGGACCATCACTCGTCGCCTTTTCTTTTCTCGCTCTAGTTCTCTGCAGCTTCAGACGTACTCTGATGCGACCTAGGCTAGCAATCATTCTGATCGCCGGTCTCTTTCTGCTGCCTATTGCGTTTTTTTCCTCTCTGATTGGCTGGAAGACCAAGAAGCAGACTATCGTTTCCCGTTTGAGTGCTGATGTTGAGTTGAGAGTCATGACATCGTTGACAGCTGAGATCACCTAGCTTCGGTGGCTACTTGAGGATTTCGGTGTTTCAATTTAGGCACTGACTCCTCTCTTATCAGACAGTATTGGTGTGATCAGCATTGCTCGAGATCCAGTGAATCATGAGATCACCAAGCACATTGGAGTAGATGATTCGTATATGAGATCGCAGGTACAAGACCAAGTTATTGCTTTTCAGTATGTGCTTTCAGAGCTTCAGTTAGCATATTTTTTCACAAGGCACAAACTAGAGTTTAGCATAGTTTCTACCTCTCCAAACACCCACCATGAGTTTGGTTATGTATATAGCTTCGGTTGTTCTTAGTATACTATCTACCATGTATATGTTATATTGGCATTTTGCCCATTAGAACAGTATAGTAGGTGTTCATTCCAACAAGTAGTAGTCCATACTCCATAACAATAGATCACTAAATCCACGTAAATCAACAGTTTTCTCTCCTTGGCATATCCATTCAAACTTAACAAAGCTAAACTACACAAATTTGTATTGAAAACAAGAGCTGTTGAAGGGTAAAATAGAATGTAGATTCCAGAATTTTATTTACAAAATGCATGCACTCCTCTAGCAGATTTGAGCTTTCGTACTTTTTACCATTTGAGATATAAAACTCAAGTAAAACAATACGTAGCCTGTAGCAAACACGATGGGGGCAAAGCCCAAGACAGTAATTTGTTAGTGGAGACTGGCGGTTTATATTGTATGCATGTGTTGCCCAAGAAAGGTCACCCTCTCCCCCACACATAAGGCTCCAAACAATGAATCAAATTGGCTCCTTGGGCACCGCATTTGTTTAAGAGAGGTGAGCTCTATAGCCAAGGCTAGAGTTGGAGCTTTGGTCATTAATTAAAAAGTTGGCACAAGGGTTGGGAAACACTAGAAACAGCATCCACGTTCTCCTCACCTCCCCACCTCTCTTCTTTCTTTCCTTCAGAATTGTTTTTGTATGCTTTGTTGGCTCACTATATACGTGTCATGCACATTAGTCCAATCTCCAAGAGACGCAACAGATTTTAATGTTTAAACTTCAGACACTGCCGTGTTGCAATGCCGTCCAAAATGAACATTTGTGAAATATTTCTTGTTTCATTGTTGAAGGAAAAAAAAAGTTTCTTGTTTAGAAGTAATATTTCAAGTGACTGAAATACTACACCAAATCATTACTAACATGAATCGAATTTAGGAGTTAACTGCTAATTAATTATTTGTTTTGCATGGTGATTTGTCATAATTTCTCCAAAAAGGAAAAAGAAACTGCGGTATAATGCACACAGCAATTCACCATGTTATCAAAACTGCATATGTGAATTCATGATTGCTGTCACGCAAAACTAGAATGGAAAACTTATGTTCACACTAGTAATTCACCTGTGCCAATTTCTAACCAAGGTTGTGAAATGTAAATTCGTTTGAAACTGCATTACTCATCTGGAGATGAACCTGACAAAACTATCATATACTAGTCGACGTTTTCTTTGAGAAGGAAAAGTCACTTTATGCGGCAAAATTTCTGTGATCTCAGAGAAACTATTGGAAATTTTGATAGAATCAACTTTACCAAAAACAGTGCACTGGCAACCGTGGTACAAAATGGTTTTGCAGCTCCTTCCAATGAATAATTACATTTTGTAAAACAGCTCCCCTCTTCCAACTATCACATCCCAGCACCTACAACAGCAATTCCGGAACATGTTCTTAGTTTGATGCACAAAGTAACTACACATGCCTGTCAGGCTATCACTACTCTTTCATAAAGCAAGGTGCATTCCGTGATAGCGCCATAGATTAAGGAGTCAAATGTCAAAAGCCATAATGATGCAGATATATAGCCCCCCTCTTCTGGTTAAATCTTTAGTCCTTCTGAGCCCACTAAACACCCACCTCTCTTCATAAGCTATACGTACTCTCTTCCTCAAAGCTCCCCACCCCTCGTCCAACCAAAAACACACACAGCACCAAAGGGCTTTACACCGACGTACATGATCATGGTGAGGATTCTGAACTTCTTCATGATCTTATTTAAATTCACCATTTACTGATGCAAAGATTGTCTGGAATTTTGCAATATCAGCAGGCAATGTGGAAGCCAGCATGGTTAGAGGCCCTCAACACACAGAAGTTCTTCGTAGCATGCTCCTTCCATGAGCACGCCAAGAAGAACGAGAAGAACATCTGTTGCCTTGACTGCTGCACCAGCATCTGCCCACACTGTGTGGCGGCACACCGTGTACACCGGCTCCTGCAAGTGCGGCGGTACGTCTATCACGATGTCGTCCGGCTGGAGGACCTTGAGAAGCTTATTGATTGCTCCAGTGTTCAGGTACATCAAATCCGCATAGTGCATGCATGGGAGTGATGATTGTTGTCTGATGGTCAAGATGCAAGCGGCCTTATAATTCTGTATCTACATGGTGCAGTCATACACGATTAACAGCTCTAAGGTCGTTTTCCTGAAGAAGAGACCACAGAATAGGCAATTTAAGGGGTCAGGGAATATCTGCACCTCCTGTGATAGGAGCCTTCAAGAGCCCTACTACCACTGCTCTCTGGATTGCAAGGTAATTAACTAGAACTAATAATCAACCTTTAATTCGTTATTCTATGTGATTACATGCAATTGAATTACGACGACTGAGAAAATAATGTGATTATATGCAATTGAATTATGATGACTGAGAAAGTCATGCTAAATGAGAAAAGCAGCACAATTATGATCTAGAAGGTACTTAGCAACAACAGTATCTGACCTTGTTTCCGATGCAAAATCCATATCACAGTCTGTAGCTACCTGACAAATCTGAAAAGAGAATGACACCACTACAAAGACAAAAGTGAAAAATCATACATATGAAAATTATCTGACAATTTCACTCATCTGCATCTTTTTCAGGTAGAGTATATATTACGGCAGAAGAAAGACTTGTCATCGTACTTGCGTTCATGCAAGACCTTGCAGCTTGGCCCAGACTTCTTCATTCCTCATGATGCTGATGATGAGACGACCCACTCAACCCTTGTTGATGTTGATGAGCCCATGGGATCATCAGACTCCGAGAATTTGAGCACACCATGCACAAATTTTGTTCGAAAGAAGCGGAGCGGACCATATATCTGTGCACGGTCTGCAAACCGAGTCCCTGATGATGACATGGCCACAAATATGAGCAGAAGGAAAGGTGTTCCTCATAGATCACCTTTGTGCTAATAAAAATCTAGAATTAAATAGTTTTCCCTTTTTTTAATTTCTTTCATGTTCTTTATCTCTTGGACTAAGCTGGTGCACTACTGACAGAATTTTGTCTTGATGGAACCATGTGATTTCAATGTACATCACCAGAGGCAATTGTACTCAAATTCTTCAAGCAGATGCACCAGTTCATATATATGTATGCCTTAATATAGTTCATATTTTTTTACTGAAAAACATAGTTCGTATTATCCCCTTTTTCCTTAGTTCTTTAATTTTTTTTTTCTGTTTTCCATTAAAAAAATGTTGTTATTGGTCAGAAAACCAAATGCACTCCACAATTTTTGGGTAGGTCATTAATTATGATTAATACCAAGACATGGTTGCCATTATGATAGCTGTCTTAATTCTTGACATGCCTACAACCACGGTCAATAATCAATACACGAATTCAGGTATTGATAAAAGAAATTCAATAGCCAAGTCCTAAGAGTGTAATTTTTGCAGCTAAGCAAGGAATAAATTTACAATACTTCCTTTTACCTTCACAATCTGGACTAAACAGAGGGGTTATTTTGAAATTTAAGGCTGTTTTGGCACATATAACTAAAATTTAACCTGTAATAGCCTGCCAAAAGCAGCAGTTTAATGTAATCGCCATATCCACTCACACCTGGAATCAACTGCAGATTTTCTGTGGAATTATGGGCAGTTGCAGATTTCTTTTGCGAACTAGTATCAAGCAATTGACCTAAAGTTTTTCATGGAATGAAAGACAGAGTGGTTAAATATTCTGTCATGTATAACCAAAATAAGACCAGCGAAAACTATTACAATTCGAGTCTCATATCTATCAGCAATGTTTCAAGCCCTGTTCTGAACACTAGAAATAATTACACAGAAACAAGATAATTTTTTTTGGGAAGTTATGTGTAGCAGATTTAATAAAATGACTAGACATGAAACAACAGTGATGAAGTAAAAATAAGAGGAAAATATTTACTTATTATTTCTACTACCCTTATTTCAAAAATGAAGTCCTCTACTCGTGAAGCAATGTGTTTCCAAATTAAAAATGCAGCATAGATGCTATAAATGGCCTCCTACAAATACTTTCTTATTGTAACAAATGTAAGCCTTAGATAGTCATATATTTCCATAGGCAATAGGTCTGTCAAACATAGCAAAAAGGTGCAATTGTAAAGATCAAGTGACAGAAAGAACGACTTCCTCCTACCAAACAAAAGTTTGAAAACTGTTGATTACCTTCCATTGCCCATTTCATGCCTACAACCAAATGTTAGAAAAAGGTACAGACTTCTCGAGATTATAACAGTCTATATGCAATATTCAACCATATTGGTGCAAAATAGCACTGTTGCATCTTGTTTGATTACATTTTGCTTTGCAGGGAAGGGTTAAGAACACAAAGTTAAAATAAGCTTTAAGCCATTGGGAGTTGAGCAATTCTAGTTTTAACTAATGAAGCCCTCGGCAATGCCTACTCAGATCATCTCGAGATCAGAGCGCGAGATTAATATTTTTTCATGCACCTCATGATGTGATTCGGCACATATAGCTGGAAAGCTCGGGAACTGCACTCGTGCGCATCATCAACTAAATATTATAAGCATATTAAGATAATCTAATGTCTACTTAAACAGTGAAATCTTTGTCATCCACCCATGATGATGATTATAAAAAAGGATTGATCTAGTTACAGGTAAGGCCTCTCTCTCCTTGACTTTGACTGGAACCAACCGTATTTTTCCTCTTGGGTTTTCTCTAAGCATAATTTCTTAGTACTGTCTATTGTGTTGTCCTTGCTACAATGCAGATGCATGCACCATCTAGTTTGATGGCAGATCTCAAATTCATGCAAACTGGTAGGGTCAAAAGTAAATAACATTTAGTGACTGGGGTAACATGTTACAGAAGAATAAGTTTAGATGTAATATTCAAATATCAACTAAATGGTTAAAGATGTATGGTGATCCAGACATAGATTTGGACTAGTATTCATTTGGGAAGGGGAAGCAACTAAGTGGAAGTTGATCATGTCATGTCGGGCACGTTAAGCTAAGTTGGCTAAACCACTCTGATCAGATCAAATGGGTCCTGTACTCTTGTTCAAGTCATGTTTGCATCATATAACTGAGTTTTACATGCCTAATCATGTTTGGACAAAATCAGGTACACAGCAAGAGGATAGTCTAATAGTAAAAAGGAAAGAATAATTAATAATGCAATCAGCAATGAAGCAGCACAAATCTCAATATATGTGCAACTGTTGCAAAGAACTAGCAATGATCCATTCAATTCTTATGACGGAAAATGCATAAATATTGGTGGAAAAATAAGACAACCAGGAAATGTGAAGAACCATACTGTTAAGAAATTTGGACGGAGAAAAACTGCCATGTTTTAAGGTTCAAGCCTTCAAGGATGAAACATGAAACCCAATTTATTTGGCTTTTAACCACCAAAGTTTCGTAAAGACCATAGTAGTAATCAACTAATCATCACTACTATAATTTAATAGAAGTACGGTTCCAACTAGGCGTGGTACATAATAACACATACTTCATATATTGCTGAATCGTTCTAAGGAATGAATCAGATGAGAACTAACCCTAAAATAGGATGATGCATATTCACAATTTTAATCTGCCTGACTGGGCCTTGGACAGCTCAGAATTGAGGCGTCTGGAAGAGAAGGTTGTGGACACGGAAGACTCAAATGTGATGTGATTTATTTATGTTTGCAAAGCAACTGTTCTCTACTCTGCCTCAAGCTGAGCTATCTGACGTCCAATTGGATGCCTCAGACTGCGAGTTTGCAGTCTCATATTTTAGGATGAGTTCTGACATGATACACCATTACACCCCAATTGTTCTATGTATAGAGGCATTAATATTAACCTGCAAGAAATTAATTTGTTTGAAAATCTCAGAAGTTTCTGATCTATGCTCTTTGACTTCTTCCAGGGTTCCAACAAAATAGCACAATGTCCTTTTCCTTGAGTCCCTACTCCCTACAAGTTTCAATTCCCAAAATCAGCTCAGAATTTATGTGAGCAGAAAACAATATTGTAATGTAACTATCTTCAAATCCTTAAACAGTATTCCATCATTGACAGGAGCATCTTTGCATACAGGTTGTAAACCAAAAACTATTTGTTGTACCCTACAATAAAATTCTTTCCATCATCATCAGAGAGCACTGATAACTGGCCATCTCCCGAACTCACATCAGGTGAAGTCAACCACATGAACCTATTGAATAAAAGCCACGTTAATCACCTCAGACAGTCAACTAACTTAAGAAATATCACTATTTTCTGTTTCTGGGGATGCTCAGTCAACATATTACTAATAACCAAATAACACAGGATAAGTTGAAACCAGATTGGTGAAGATCTCCAGATATGTTGACTGCAAACACGGTAGGTACACTATTGAGATGACATATTGTGAATAGTAAAACCGGGTCAGTAAATTGATTTCCTCTAATTAATAGCCACACCAGACCCTGACATTGAATTAATATAATCTCTTATCCGATCCGCTATTTCCAGCCAATTATGAAGATTAAACTCATTGAATTAATATAATCTCTTATCTGGTTTACCATTTTCCATCATCATTTCCTTAATCACAAATACTTATGCAACATAATTAGCATAAGTGGTAGTATAGGAAGCAGGGCAGGGGAAAAGGGCAGTACTAATTGGTCAGGTAAAGCTGGTAACCGCTTTTACAAAATAGGACTGGTCCCAGAAAATTGATCGGTTCAGAGGTAAATGTTTATGCTTACATAGGGCTCTCTATGGATGAGTTATGCTGGTTCCAGTTAAATTTCTCTTAGTTTCAGCAGTTTACATGAATGATTTACAATGATGTGGAGTTGTGGACCATGTTTCTCACTGTATTAGCACTTCTTATGGGTGATTTAGATCAATTCTTGCAAACAAAAAATAGCTTTATTGTATGTAAACACATCATGTCACAGTATTTTTAAAGAAAAGAAAATTTGCAGAATTCACCAAGCATTGCCAAGTTGCACCAGAAACTAGATGAAAAACATAAAATCAGCAAGTTTCCACCAGTTTCTAGTTGTAACTGTTTATATATAATTTTTTAAAAACTATGTGTGGAGTTTCCTAAACCATCAGCAGGAACTGGTTGGTAGAGAAATAAGGAATCCTTGCAGGAAGTGCTTCTTCATACTTGTTTTCCAAGCAACATGGTACTACCTCCAGTCCAATTTAAAGTTTTGTTTTACTAATTTAGTGTTCAAAAATATTTATTGTTTTGCTTTTGCTAGGCAAAATTTTCCCCAGTTGTCCTTATTATGTGCTAATTCATGAAAAGGAAACCACATAAATATTTTGAAGTACATTTAGGAAGAACATGAATGTCTTTGGCTTCATTGTTAAACAAATAATGTCTGCAGAAAATTTGCCTATTTGTATTCATCTTATGCAAATATTGTGCACAAACATTCTAATCACCTCAAACTTCAAAAGAAATTAGAGCTTTACTCTGAACATATAAAGCTGAACGGGATCTGTTTCTATTGCTTTGATACATCGATACAGAGAGCATGATAAATATCCTCTGCACGTTGTTCAGAATTAACCAAGACGACAAGTTGAGCACGTCTTTTAACTCCTTAATAATTGTGTATATGGTCACAACTGATAAATTAATCTGCAAGATGTATTACACTAAAGTAGAATAGTAGAAAGTTTAACAGTTCAGCTAACACAGAAAATAAGCAGTAACAAATGGTCAATTTACCTGTCTCAGGGACCACAATGCTTGAATACAGATGTTTTTGCTCGAGAACAACTTGCTGCACTTTGAACGCTTGAATTCAGACCTAAGAATTGCTGACCTGGAACATGCATGAAGCCAAAGGTACAAGCAGCTGATTTAACCAAAGCCTGCACATGACAAATGAGACACAGATTTCAACTTGGAGGTCTAAGCCCAATGGGCAAGTCCATAATTTCATATCAATGGTCCAGAGTAAGCAGGAGATGCGAAAACATTAATATTGAAGCCTATCCAGCAGACTTGGCTTCCAGGCTTCCTGCCTTCCTGTAAAGTTACACAGCAAGACCGTTAATCCTAAAGAGAGAAGGATGTATTAAAAGCTAATTCCACGTCGAGATAATGACAAACAAATCCATATGGAAAATGATAATAGAATATGTTCGAGTGAATTCTCCATGACAATAAGCCAATAGTAACACTCTAAACTGTCAAATCAT
Source organism: Hsuehochloa calcarea (assembly GCA_036346395.1). NCBI lineage: Eukaryota > Viridiplantae > Streptophyta > Magnoliopsida > Poales > Poaceae > Hsuehochloa > Hsuehochloa calcarea. Next base: position 8,450,009 of record CM070596.1, on the reverse strand, counting down.
ACCTGCTTCCCCGCCCCGAAAAACAAGAATGTGATCTATCATCCGCTCATCGTTATCCACTGCAATCAGCATAAGGTTCCACCATGCCATGGCCGGGGGTAAGTTCATCCTCTGAATTCTGAAAGCTTACACATGAACCTCAGAAAACTGCATCCTTAGCACTCCCATATCCGGCATCCGCATGATCGCCAGTCCTGGATAGTTGCGCTGCACCGCGCGCGACATTACGTCGGACACTTGGTGGGCAACTGATTTCCCAGCGCCAATAATGCATCATCACCTTTCTCAATCTTCCCACCACGATCGCCGCGCAGAAACTGCAAGACGAGATCGGAGGCTGAGCCGTCGGAGGAGGCGGCGTCCGGGATCTCCGGCGGCGAGAGTCGAGCGGCGAAGCAACGCGGGCGCGTGCACACCATTGTGCGTTTCTGCTTCTGCCTCTCTTGCGATCGTGTCATGTACCATCACGGTTTATCAATGACACGTGGGTCCCATACCCGCCGAGTAGGTAGTTACGAGTATAAAAGATTAAATTCACATTTCATCCCTCAACTATGCACAAAGTTTAATGTTCATTCTTTAACTGGAATACTAGATGTAACACATCTTCGAAGTGTTAATACTGAGCAAAGCAATCCTTCTGTGCCTTTGAGTGTTGTTTCGTCCGACGTGGTATCCACGTTAATCGCTCACTATGATCCGGCCCCAACTTATCAACCAGTCGCAACCTATGAACTCGCACTCGGTCGCAACATATGCTCTCTCTCTCAGCGCCGACCGAAGGGGATTAGGGTTTGGAGATTGGTGGCCGACGACTGGAGGCAGCGCCTGGCCAGCTTTGAGAACTCGAGGTCGGTGGCGACTGGAGGAAGCACAAGCTCGGCGACATCGACTGTACCCTCTGTCGGCGTAGTTCATGGTGCTTGCACATCGCCAATTCTGTACAGAGAGCGACCACTGGAGTACACTCCGACGGTTCGTTGCCTCAGCAGGGAGAAGGCTAGTTGGTGGATATCGTGGAGCGACTCTAACCCAGCACGCATGATATGCATGCGAGCTCGGATAAGCTTTCTTCACAAATTTGTTGTTATTTTGGTTTGTGGAGGTTCTGCTTATTTATGAATCGTAATTGAAGGCTGGAGGCTGCAAGTTTTGGGCATGGTGCGACGATGAACCAACCCCCTTCTTGAGGAAGGTAGTATTGGACTTGCGCAACACTGTTAAGGCGTTGAGGAAGGAGAACAGTGGGCTCAGTGGAGGCATTGTCGATGCCAGACAAGAGCTAAGTGTGACCAAGTAGAGGCATGGAGAATATGTTTCAGCACTTGTTGAACTCGCTGGTAGGGTAGCACAGAAAGAGAGGAAATGTTATTCGTCTTGCTTGCTGGTTTTGTAATGATGCTAGTTAGAGTTGTGAATAGGGAATGTAACTGAACCTGCTAAGTCTTGCAGCTGTTCTCCTGTGTTGTATGTTGAACCTATGCTGCAATCTCCAACATAATGAATGAATGTTGGTTCTGAATTTGGGCAATTCTATTGTTGCTCTGAATTTGGAAAATTATGTTGTTGCTCTTGTCGGCAATACCTATTTTTTTCACTGTTTTCGATCTTGTGGTATGTGAATGACACAAGCTCGGCACTATCTAATTTTCCCTGATTGTCTGCCAGACAACACAGAGACTTGGAACTACAAACTAAGAATAGCACAACTATGAACTGAGAACAACATAATTCACCAATTTGATTAAAAAAAGGACATGTAAAAATGAGAAGGATCAGCACTACTACAAACTATATATCTGTCAGCCGACACGAAACTACATTTGGCAATAATCAAACTTTGGCAAGTATAGTATATGAGACCATAGGTTTTCAGAAAAGAACAAAGTTGGACAACAAACTTAAACGACAACATACTGCTGGACCGCAGAATTAAACAACATATTGATTAAACAACAAAGTTGAACTTTGGAAGTTTGGAATTACACACCACCCTACAAGCACAAGTTTTGGGATTACATAACACCATGTTGACGGACCTCCCTTCATGATGCGAACTCATCAAAAGCACAAGTTTTAGAATTACATAACACCTTACAAGCCATAAGTCTGGCAAATCAATTAGAACATCACCAATTAGTTGGCATACCCAAAAGCTTTGCAAGCTTTAAACTATAACTTTGCTTCTTCTTGCTTAGAGTTAATTTCTTTTTTTTTTGAAAGGCGGGTGCTTGGGCTTCAGCTTGACCATAAGTAGAACCAGAAGTCACTTGGATGTTCACACTTGACTTTGCCCTCGCAAATGCCACAGTTGCCTCCAAGTTTATAGCAGTAGAACCACCATGTTGTGTAGCGAATTTGACAATAGCAGAGGTTTTGATGATCATCTGATTTGGCATGCCAGGCTGTGGGTACATAGGATTTCAGTTAGAGGTTTGTAGCTTGCAAGTGCAAACAAATATAAATCAAGATATGAAATTTTGGAATACACCCACATTCTGAATAGTTGTGCCTGTCCTCTCTGAGTACAAAATTCCTACCCCAGTGCAACTCTTTTTGGATGGTGGTGGCGGGTTCATAGAATTAGACCTGACCTTTCTCTTGGTCATATTAGTACAACTCTGTTGTGATCCAGGAATCACAACCTACAATGCCAGATGTGCATAAACTATATAATTTTGTACCAACTTAGGATATGCATGAAATGAATTTATTGCCAGGGGAATAGGGTTAGCTGGTGCAGATGTGGGCCAACAAGTCATGCCCTCAACAGGTTGCAAGCAGTGCTCATAAGTCTTGTTGTACTCTGCAATGGAGTAACACGGTGCTATGTAATCATCAATGGTACTGCTCTTCCAATAGATGTATGAAATGGCATGTCGTCAAGGCAACCAGACAGTTGCCAATATCTGCATGAACAAGTTTTGCTATCCAAGTTCACTGAGAACCTATGATCTCTATGTGTGACCTCAAAACCATCTTGATCATTGTACATACTACCACATAGAGGGTCATCACAAACGGTTCTAAACCCTCATCACATACGGTTTCTGAACCATTTGATTTATTGCATCTGTGATAACAAGTGATTATTACAGACAATTTTTGAGATGTCTGTGATAAGTCACAACACAGATGGTTCATATAAATAACCGTCTGTGAATACCAACTATCATAGACTATTTCAACCATGAAACTGTCAGTGATATGTCGGACACAACAGGTGGTTGTGTTTACCAACCATCTGTGATATCTCAACCATCACAGATGGTTGTATTTACCAATCGTCTATGATATCTCAGCCATCACAGACGGTTGTATTTACCAGTCGTCTATGAAGGGCTATATATATATATCACAGACAGCTGGTGCACAGAACCGTCTATGATAGATGGTGTTCATAGACGGTTTATACCACAAAACCGTCTATGATAATTCCTTCTATAGCTAAAAAATATTCTATTTTTTTGGCTAGCTTAAGGAAATGCTAGTCATGCCCTTTGAAAACAAGAAAGCAGATATAATCACAGATTGAATAATATATTAATTACTAAATCAGTTACAATGGAATAATTTCTTAATTACATGTTGAGTTTCTTAATTATAATAGAACAACTTTCACATATGCAGATAACAGATACAAGCAAATACACAAATACATAGATATATCACAGATACACATATATATCATAGATAAAAAAATTTACAGGTTGATTATAGATGAATTATCATAATATTTTTACCACATGTTTACACATATACAATAAGAAAATATTGTTTGTCACTAAAAATTTTATCCAGTCCGCGTGAAACTCTCCTTTTGTGTGAATGACCTCCATCATTAAGAAGGTGGCGAGTCGTCCTCGAATTTCGAAGAGTTCATTCATTTGGACTGTACTTAAAGGGGTGTTAATGCTCTATCGCTAGGAAGAGTAAAGTTGTAAGAACTTATATATATTAATTGATAAATAGAAAATAATTATTATGAGATTGACAAACCTCTGGATCTTTGTGCCTACCACACATGATTTCTTGCATATGGCGGCAAATATAGAATCCACATATGTTGCCCTGTAGCTGCTGGTAGCACTACAAAAATAGAATTACATACATAGGTTTGTTCAGCTAGAAAGATATCACTACGAAGTGTGATATAAGATTATTGTGTACTAGCGGGTACCAAAAATTCATCATATGTCGCAGTGTGGTGTTCTTCTCCACATGTCTCCCTCCTTTGGCAATGTACAGCGAACGACCTACGTAATTCAAAAAAGTTAGCCTCAACCATTGCAAACGAAGGGTACATAGAGTTATTTATAGATGCAATGAGTTTACCTATCAATTAATCGTTGCACAAGTGTGAAGTCGTGCTGGCTCTTGTTTAGGGAATCAAGGTATATTACCTTGTTCCACTTTGGTACAATGACAATTAGAATCCAGTGCCACCTACACATGTCTTACTAGATGTTGGGACACTTCCTCGTCTGTTGGGTTTATGAAAGAGATGACGCCCGAAGACGTGGTGGATGACCTCGTTCTTAACTTCGCTTCGGACATGCTTGTCTATGATCCCAGCAAATGTCGAGGAGGCGACCCACCGGATTGCCTCCTCATCCTCCCTCCTCCATTGCACGGATTTTACCCGTGTACCCAGCGGCGCTGAGTCTGTGAGGGCGAGTGTTTTGTGTTTGGATAGCCTTGTACGCCACACTTTGCTCCTGAAATTCAGCTGTCATCTTCATCTGCACAAAAAGCATCCCATGTATCCGGCCACACGTAAGGATACTTCGTGAAGGGTGTCTGATCTTTGTTCACGTACTACATGACAAGCGTGCTCTTGAAGGTCATACTTTTCCCATCACGAGGAACGTCTACCGTCGCATGAGTCCCTAGACTTCTACTGGGATCTCGAATGACCTTGAAATTTCAGCCCATAGCTACTCTTTCTCTTCTTTAGTCAGAGACTTCCAGTTTGATGTGGTGATGGGGACCCATTTCCTTACAACTATCCCACAAGTGGTCCGGAATACTGCCGCTACTTTATTGGGATGCTGAGGTACCCCAACAGCTGTGACCTCGGTGATGGTCATTAGGCCCTCAGACCTTTTCGATATTCATCTGCCATCTCGCTTAGGTATCCCTTTCATCGGAGTGTCAGCCGCATTCGGCGACGTCGATGACAGCGGCGAGGACTATGCGAACACCATCTCGCTACTTGCTATATATGGAAACTTTTCAGCAAAAGACAAAAGAATTTTTTCTTGTCTAAAATTAGGAATGTAATGCAACTCAACATAGGAAGAAATCAACAGATGCCACTCCAAAAAAATCATGTCACAAAATTTGTATTCTGTAGTGTTGCTTTGCTATAAATTATCCCAATAACCTAAAAGAAAAAAACATCACTCCAAGAAAATCATGTCACAAAATTTAGACCCGGGGTTGAGTAGAAACAAGGTGTTGCATAATATGGCATCAATCTCATGCGATTTGATAGAGCAAGTTGTAAACAAATGAAGACTAGAATTGGGGGACGAAGACTCACACAAGGTGAAGTCCGAGAGGTCGGGGACGACAACATGGAGGTCGGGGGTCGGCGACGTCGAGGTCGGGGGCGGCGTCGTGGAGGTCGGAGGTGCTCAAGTGGGGAGGGGGATGGGCGAGTGAGGAGTAACAACGCTGGGGAGGGGGCGGATGAGTGAGAAGTAAGGGCGCAAACCCTAGCGGAACCCTACTAATAAAGGGTTCCATAATATAACCTTATCCAGAACCGTCTGTGATAAGTATCACAGACGGTTCCATAATATAACCGTCTGTGATGTATGACTATATCACAGATGGTTTAATTTTAAAAACAATCTATGATATGCGACCATATCACAGACGATTGTATTTTAGAACCGTTTGTGATGCGTATCACAGAAAATTTTCGCTAAACTGCTTGTGATAATTCCTTCTATTGTTAAAAAATATTTTTTTTTAGATGTCCTCAAGAAATGCTAGCCATGCCCTATGAAAACAAGAAAGTGGATACAATCACAGATGGAATAATTTCTTAATTACTGAATCAATTGCAATAGAATAATTTCTTAATTACATGCTGAGTTTCTTAATTTAAATGGAACAATTTTCAAATAGGTATTCACCGTGTAGGATTATTCCACTTGACTATTTCCTTTTAAAAAAATATCCCTTCATGATGATCGACGCACATATAGCTAGCTTCCTTACTGGGTTCTTTCTCGAGCCTGATGTCATCTCCGAAAGGAGGCAACTCGTCAAATTGATTGTACTCTTCCTTATTCACGACATTTTCAACTCCGACAATCTTTCTTTTTCCATGAAGAACTACGTGGTGGTTCTTATTTGCTGGGTCCGTTATATAAAAAACTTGAACAACTTACTTAGTGAGTACGAATGGTTCGTCCTTGTATCCGACACGTTCGTATTCCACAGTAGTGACGTTGTTCTTGTCGACCTTCACACCCTGTGGAAGTTTGACCTAATGACACCGAAACAAGGGGGCTTGAATAGTACATAGTCGAGCTCCCAAATCTCCTCTATGAAACCATAGAAGGAGCTCAACCCACATTTAATTATGTTTGGCCCAAAGGTATTGAATTGCTCGTGAAATGCATCTATGCGAACACGGATGTTCTGGACTGTGCTCTTCCAATCCTAAGCTGTCGTATAAAATATGTACCCATTTATATCATATCCTTGCCATGTCACAATTGTAAATTTTGGCCCTTTTGTCAACTATCGTAGCATATCATCACTTGATGTTGAAGGATCTAGACCCGCCATTATGAGTTAATAGAATATTTTGGTGATTAATGATAAATCTATTTGTGAGATTAATATTTCTATTGTTATATCTAGTGTGTAGTCTCATTTGGATATAAATGTGAAATTCAAAGAGGTATGCATTCGACATCATATTTCTATATATTGTTGCATTCCTCGGATCCAAAATATAGATTGAATTCCACTATAAGTATAACTTGAATATGTGCATATGTTCATATTTACACATTTGTGTATGCACACATTTAGGAGGACTTCACTCTATATTTTGTGATTTCATTAGTATTGATCCATATTCCGTTCTTCACATATATTTGAGATCTCTACTTTGAAACATATCCTTAGTATATAAAACTTGTGTAGTTAGTATATACTCATTTGTTCTCTCATTTATCTACCTTCAATTATGTGCAATTGAAGTGGTTATCATTAATTATCAAAGATGGAAAGATTGTAGTATCTTGTCCCACCATTATGAGTTAATGGTATGAAGTGGTAATTAATGATAATCATATTGTAGAACTAACATTTTTCATGAGTTGGATGAATAGGTTATGTTCTAGGGTATCGAAGACTTGGGATGACATTATGAATTAATCGTCATCAAGTCAAGGTTTAAGAAGAAGATGCATCATGTGTTGATGCATATGAAGAGCTTGAAGAAAAGGGAACCATTGTGTGCCGGTAATGTTCAAGAAGTAGACTTGAAGTCTATGCACCTTCGCCTTGTGGCATGATGCTATTATTTGCGAATGTGTTTTGCAAATAGTTGATGCTCATGCATGATTCTTGTAGCATGTGACTTGAGTTTGCAAGTGTGTTTTAGAAATGGTTTAAGTCCATATATCTTATTCCTTGTGATGTGATTCTAAAAGTTGGCAAATGTGTTTTGTAGCTTGTTGAGAATCTTACCTTTAACTCTTGTTTGAATCGCAAGTCAATTGGCAAATGTGTTTTTACAAATTGAGCTTCTCACAGGAATATCGGTAGTTCCGACATTAAGAAGGCGGAACTACCGTTGTGCGGTAGTACGGGCGTTATAAGAGCGGAACTACCGCATGCCGGTTGTGCCGAAATTATTGCGACACGTTTTTTTCCAAAGAGACACTTTTTGCGAATTTCTTTGCTTTTCTAGAAGTGTGGTAGTACCAGTGGTACATGGGCGGAACTATCGCAAGTCGGCAGTTCCGATTATTTGTGTGGTACATTTTTTTACAAAATGACACCTTTCAACAGATGTACTACCACACATCAGTGATTCCAAAAAAGAGTGCGAGACGTTTTTGTTGGACCGAAAAGGCGACTAGGGGGGTGAATAGGAGCACGCTCACTTTTTCACAAATAATGGATTCAACACAAATTGCACACCAGTAGCTGTGGAAGCTATGAAGATCAGTATATCAGTACAGCGGAAGACTAATATTGAATCCAATATAAAACCCCTAAGCAATAAGACAAAAATAGCAAAGATTACAGCGAATCAATACACTACCGGTCGGACCGCTGTCTAACTGGCGGTCGGACCGATTTCCTGCCGGTCTGACCGGTGATGCTAGCCGGTCTGACCGCTGGACTCGAGAACAGATCAAACAGCCCGATGACGAAGTTGCAAATAGATGAAACTTTTGATTTACAACACCAAACTTGATGAAACTTGGAACACACCTTCTCTATGATGTCAGAAAGCTATCCCAATTGAATATTGTGATAATTCGTGGGAGAATTGCGTTCCTTTTCCATTTGAGATGAGGAAGGTGCAAAACCGGGTCAAAACGAAAACTAGGTCAAAACTCTTGCTCGTGGGTGATTGATGATCAAGATGATCCTAGATAGATTCCTACACGTCACAGCAAGCTAGATCACATGAAGAAACCAAGCAAAAACTCACGGATCAAAGAAAGACCCAAAATCATCAAATAGAGAGAAAGAACGCAATGAGACAAAACATTGATCAAACTTTCCTTTGATTGATTGATATGATATGGGCTTACAGCCTCTCCATCAATAGAGGACAATGCTCAATCCAAGAGCACGAAAATCACATCAAACTATAAAGAACCCTAGCCTCCACAAAAACTCTCCCTAAGAAAATTAGGGTTTACAAAAATTACAAAAGAGACGAAGAGGAGGTGCAGCCACCTCCCTCCCCTATTTATAGTGGAGGCTTAGACCTTCTAGAAGTTTGATTATATTGGGCTCCCGTTAAGGCCCAAAACAAACGGGACACTACGCACGTATTTTAATGCGCTCTCTTTAACACCTCTTGACCTAACTAGCTACACCTTGCGCCATCTTGCGCCTCGGATTAGCCAATAGGTCACCCTTGTCCATCTTGCACCACGCTTGAGTACATTGACCTCACCCGGCATCGTCGATCGTTCTGGACCTCAGCTCTCCAAGCCTAGTCCCGATCATCCTCGCCGTTGACCGTCGTTGATCACCATGCAACCTGCACAACAATAGACAAGTAAACCGAATTTGGGAACAAGTTCTTCACAACTTGACCCATGTTAGTGAAAATATGCATCATGTAACATATATGCCCTGAAACTCATAACTTTGACCTAACAATCGAATATCACCGCCACGACGGGCGACGAACCAAGTGAAAACTGGTCAGACACCACCCCTAGGGCCGGTCTGACCGCCCACCCTAGCCGGTCAGACCGCCAGTAATGACTTAGCCTATTTTCAACCTCTGAAAACCGAAACGTACTGAAAATTTCAAACCAATAGAACTTTTGACTAGAAACTCCAAAAATTATGAGACCAAGTGCAATAAAATCCCCTCTGTTGCCTGCTACCTCTATTTTTGGCCCAGCTCAAACCCTCACTTTTTGAAATTGCGGTCGATCGCCACAGGGCGGTCGACCGCCGCATGGACCGGCTCGATCACGCTCTGGCCGGGTCGGATCGGTTATGGCTCGACAAAGACCGAACTTTGCCGAAAACACGTGAAACGATAAACCATAAACGCCATTGTCAATTGTCACATCATCCTAAGATCTAGAGAATATCCCCATGATATCCACAATCTCTCCCTTGATGAACACATTGACAATAATCCAAAAAATGTAATTTGGAGGTTTGAAAAGTAAAATACTTTCGTTTTCACATAAAAACACAACTTGGTCTATAAGCAAGATACAACAATGGAAATGACCAAGCTGACATCAGAATAGCATAGGCATATGAGATAAGGCAAAAGAAAGTATAAAAACTTTGATTTCCAGAAAAGAGTAAAAAATCTCACTTAAGGTCCGTATGAAAGAACAATTGTTCAATTGACCTATGATCATTGTGAGGATAAATAAATGCAATTCAAGTTCAGAAAAGTCAATAAGACAATAAGAATGTAATTTAAAAACTCACCTCACTTTGATCCTCAAATTTTAGAAAATATTAAATTCTCCAATTTCTCCCCCTTTATCATTTTTATATATCTTCTCCCACTTTGTACTACAATGATATATCTTCTCCCCCAACATTGAAATATCTTCTCCCCCTTTGACAATGGAGTCATCAAGGAATCACGTCTTCCTCTTATCCAGAGATAACAAATGCAGAATGAAGAAAGAAGCATAAGAAGGAATATGCATGACGTGCAATACAATAGCTTCAATTTTTTGAATTTTTCAATTTTTTGATTACAAGAAGCTTTGGAGATTACCCAAAAGAACAAGTTAGCATCTCTAATATTGCATAAACAACATATCAAGCCTAACAAAGCTAGCAAGATCATGATAAGACATATATATCAAAGCTAAGCACGAAGGCTCAAAAGTAAAGCAATAGATTTGATCAATTTAAGCAAAGCTTCAAATTCAACAAGTTCATCAACAGGGATCCTAAAATAAAACTGGCCATGTCAAAATGCCAAAGTGAGATAAAAAATCTAACAAAGACGACATTAAGAGTCAATCAGGTCCTGTATTGAATCATTTTGCTCAAATTTCTCAAACACCCATTTTTTAACAGTTTTCTCATTTGCACTGAGTATTGAAGTTGACTAATGATCTAACTTAGTGACGAGATCCTGGACTAGGAGCCATCCACAAACTCATCCTAAGCTTCGAACAGAAGTTGATTAAAGGTATATCTTAGTAAAGAAGATCCTGGATTAGGAGCCATCCACAAACTCTTTCTAAGCTTCTACCAGAGTGACAAATCTTGAGGTTCATGTCATTTCTGACAAGCAGTCCCCATGAGATCGTCTAGATCATCAAACTATCTTCTCAAGAAGCTTGTGAAAAGGCACATCATGGTTGTGAGTGGTTTGGTGCTCACCATTTGCGGAGTGGAGGAAGAGCAACCCCGAGTGGATCGAGGTGTTGGTTCGTGTTGGAACCGGTTCAAGTGGTTGGACTTACCTCGAAGGTGTTGGCTTAATTTGTGGAGCCAGTCTAATTCGTTTGGGCTTACCTCAATATGGATTAGGGGTGACCGACAAGTCTCCGAACACCATGGTAAAATATCATTGTGTCATCTTGGTTGTTCTTCTTGTGCTTTACTATTGTAATTTACATTCCTTGTATTAAATTGCTTATATTCTATTGTATTCATAATTGTTGGTGCACTTAGTCAAGCCTAGTTGATTTAGGTTTTAATTGTGCAAAACCAAATTATTATTAGCTTTCGCATTATAAATTGGTTTTAGCCAATGAAGTTTTTTAAACTGCCTATTCGCCCCCCTCTAGTCGGCCTCCTCGATCTTACAGATGTCCTCCAAGTGAATCGCACCTTTAAACATTCGTTGGACCAACGGTTTGTGCTCTCTCATGATCCAAACCTCCGACCGGTCTGGATTCTGTTGGCGTACTATGTCTTTGTGCTCGTCGATGTACGGGGATACTTCGGTCATATGTTACAAGATCACGAAATGAGCTTGAGTGTATGTATCCAGATCGGGAGTGATTGCTTTCCTTCTGATGGTCCCGATACCCTCCAGCCTCCCCTCACGATGAGATAGAGGTACACCTATAGGTTCCACCTGAGCCATGTAGTCGACGCAGAACTCAATGACCTCTTTGGTTGCATAACCTTCCATGATGCTGCCCTCCAGCTGAGATCGATTCCGTACATAAGACTTGAGAATTCCCATGTACCTCTCAAACGGATACATATGACGTAAGAACACATGACCACATATCTTTATCTCTTTCACAAGGTGAACAATGAGATAGACCATGATATCAAAAAATAACGGAGGAAAATGCATATCAAGATGACATAGAGTCATCACCACCTCGGCCTGCAGAGCATCTCGTACATCGGGATAGATGACCTTCTGAGCAATTGAGTTAAAGAAATAACATATCATCATGATTGTCACTCGAAGCTTGTTCGGCAAAATACTTCTAATTGAAACAGGAAGCATTTGTGTCATTAGCATATCACAATCATGAGAGTTCATACTAATTAATTTCAAATCTTCTAAAAAATAAGTTTCTTCATGCTGGCGAAGTAACATGACATAACTTTCACACCATTCAAGCTCTGGCATAGTTCTTTTCTCTCGTCCTTGGACATAGTATAACAAGCTGGGGGAAGGTACGTTCAACCTTTATCAGTCTCTTTTGGTGCTAACTAGGACCTTATGTTCATATCAAACAAGTCATGCCGTGCGTTGACACCATCCTTTATTTTGTCACGAATTTTCAGTAAGAGACCAATCAAGCTATCACATATATTCTTCTCTACGTGCATGACGTCGATGCAGTGGCGAACTTCTAAGTGCTCCCAATAAGGCAAGTCCTGAAAAATTGATCGCTTCTTACAGATATTCTTCCAATGGGTCCTCAATTTACATCTTTTTTCAAGCACAACATCAATATCCTTAACCATATCATAGACCTCTTTTCCTCTAAAAGCCATTGGAGCTGAACCGTCCTCCTTATTTCTATCGAATTGCTTCTTTATCTTGTGTATGGGTGATACTTGGAAAGGAATCTACGGTGACGCATGTACAAAATTTTGCGCGAGATGTTCAGCCACACACTCTCGGTGTCATCTAAGTAGTGCGGACAGGCTTTGGCTTTTTTGGTACTAAACCCCGACAGGTTACCAAGGGTAGAAAAATCATTGATGATGCAGAATAACATGGCGCGTAAAGTAGAGTTCTCTCGTTCGTACGCATCCCATACCTATAGCCCTTCGTTCCACAGTGTCACAAGATCTTCCAGCAATGGTGCTAGGTACACATCAATACCGTTCCCAGGTTGCTTCGGCCCTTGAATAAGTAGTAACATCAAAATATACTTCAGCCTCATACACAGCCAAGGAGGAAGGTTGTATATACATAGATTCTCGGGTCTGGTGCTATGTCTGTAGCTCATGTTACCGAAAGGATTTATTCCATCTGTACTCAACCCAAACCTTATATTCCTTGGTTCCGCACCGAAGTCTTTGAAGCTCCTATCGAAGTTTCTCCACCGAGCAGAATCAGCAGGGTGTCTTAGCTTTCCATCTTTCTTACGCTCCTTCGAGTGCCAACACAGCAATCTTGCCTCTTTTCGGTTCACAAATTAACGCTTTAAATGAGCAATTACATGTAGATACCACAACACCTTAGCAGGAGGTCATTACTTCACCTTGATGCCCTCGCCATCATCGGAGTGATTCTTACGCTTGTATCAGGATGCTGTGCACATCGGACATACATGCATGTTTGCATACTCTTTACGATAGAGGAAACAATCATTTGGATATGCATGTATTCTTTCTACTTCCATTCCCAATGGACAAAAAACCTTTTTAGCTTGGTAGGTGGTTCTGGGTAACACGTTTCCCTCAGGAAGGATGTCCGCTAGGAGACCTAACAATGTCGTGAAACTCTTGTCAGATCAACCATTGCTTGCCTTTAATTTCAGCAGTTCAAGAACGGATGACAACCTTGTATATTTCAGCTTGTAGCTTGAGAATAAAGGTTTCTTCGAGTCCTCTATCAAGCCCTCGAATTTACCAAATTGTCTCTCACTATAGTTCCTTTCTGCATCGCGTAGTATCTGATCTAGATTATCATCGTGTGACCTATCCTCATCGAAAGTACAGTCCACATCCGGCATATCGTTGTCTTCCTCTACGTTGTTACTACCTTCATGTATAATCTGCTCTTCACCGTGACTAGTCCAACATGTATACCCCTTTTTTGAAACCCCTTCGGATCAAGTGCGCTTTGATCTGCGCTGAGTTGGTAAACATCTTCAGATTATCGCAATCAATGCATAGACAATACATAAATTTCATCCCTTTCTTCAACATATCTTGTTCATCAGCTCTTCTAAAAGCAAATACGCCATCAATGTACTCTTTACTCACACGGTTCTCAACGTACATCTAGCGTCGGTTCATCTACCCTACACATGTAATAAATTAGTGTTAAATTAGAATAATGCTCCTATAGCTAGCTAGCCATTACACTTACAAGTACATAGCATTCACCTTAAATTGTCCATCTAAAGTAGCTAGCTACGTGCTATATTCATAAATCATATATATATATATATATATAAAGCAAGAATATATTGAAGTAAACTAGGAGTACTGAGACCCATTCTTAAATTGGAGCAAACTATCAAGCTATATCTAAACCTAGCCATCACCTCTATTGATTATAATGCATATAATTAGAAGCAAATACTAACCTTAGATCGCAAGAATAAATAGATATACAAGCACACTTGCAAATCTGTGGTATGCTTTCACCAAACACCGCAAAGCCAACTGCCGCATTCAGGGCTCATTGCAAACAGATCTGTCGGGATGGGCCGAGTATTTAATAACAGAGTACATATCACAAACACTTCCAACCACAAACTGTCTGTAATACCAAATTATCACAGACGGTTCGAAATAAAAACCATCTGTGATATCTGTAATTATCACAGTGAATTATCACAGATGCCTCTATTTTGAAAATAGTTAGTGATATGCGACCATATCACAAACGGTTTGTTCCACTAAACCGCTTGTGATAGTTCCTTCTATAACAAAAAAATATATTCTGTTTTTCGGCTAGGCACATGAGTAAATATTACTGACTTAATTTTCACCGGTCAATAATGTTGTCATGTCGTTATACCGAGACCGTTTACATAGAAGACAGTAAGATAAACACGTTATTTAGTAAACATGTTCAAAATAGACAGCAACTTCAACTCCAAACTAGACTTTTCATCATTATTTGTATTTACATTTGGCCAAAGCCAGTCGCTTCTTACAAAAGATTGAAAAAAGTAGAAATAAAAAGATTTAGTTTTTCTAGCAGCCCAAGTAGCATGCTATCTCTGTCTTCAAACCTTCATAGGCGATGTCGTAGGCATCGGAGGGTTCAGGATCAGCGCTGGTGGCCCAAAACACGTCCAACTGTTGACACGATCATTCGAGAGTTGGCCAAAGATGATCCAATTGAAGAATCAAGTTGAATTGCGCTCATAGACTCTCTTCTCTTGCTCGAGGGGTCTCGGCTTTGTAGACTTGGTCGCCTGCCGCCTCGATGTAGTATTCCAAGTGACGGTAATCCTCCTAGAGACGTGCAACGTCGTTCTGGAGGACTGCATCGATGGCGAGGTTAGCTTGCCAGAAGTCGCAGACCACCCGGAAGACACAGCGGAGGAGGTCGTTTAGACAGCGAAACGTCACCGTCACGTGTACTGGCATAACCTCCGTCAGAGGAGAGAGGACACTGTTGGCACAATATCCTTCCCCAACATCCGCTAGTGTACGACTGGAGAGGTGCTCATACAGGATGACCAGGTATGCCATCAATGTTGGCGATTTGGAAAAAGAGTAGGGAGCCATTTCTTGAAAATTGTTTGTGCTTGAGAGTAGAGTGATGTGGGGATTCATTTTCGGTGACAGATGATCATTTTTATAAAACAAGAAATAAATTTGGTGCGTGAGATGAAGAGACGCATTGGGGAGCCGAAGCGGTATTGATGTGTTTAAGAGATACATATCACAGACACTTCCAAGTACAAACCGTCTGTGATACGTAATTATCATTTTTTTAATAAGAACCGTCTGAATTATCACAGACGGTTCTAATTAAAAACCGTCTGTGACGTCTGCAATTATCATATACGGTTCTTACGGTTCTTATTAAAAAAGTCTGTGATAATTACACATCATAGATGGTTCTAGCCATTGCTAGAAACATATACGGATGCACTTGTAAAGTTATCTGTGATAATTACAACACTGGCGGATTCTAGGGAATCGTTTGTGATGAGGCGTCTAGTATAACATTCTCCGTAGTAGTGACACGGCATGACAGAAAACTAACTCATTGATGTAGTCCTTCATTTTCTTCAGAATATTGGGGCCTTTCACACCTGTCCACTTCTCTGCCTTGCTTTTGTTGGTATGGATTCTCACCATCACTTTCCTCCTGATCCACTCGAACATGCTGATGATAGGAAGGAACCTTAACTCAACCATGGCATGATTGAATGATTCACACATGTTATTGTCCACATAATCACAACATAATCCCAACTTGAACCATGCCCTGCTCCAATGTTGTGGATCTATCCTCATGATTGCATTAGCACCTGCAGGGGTATCATTTGCAAGGCTTGCCCAATGGTAGTTGAAAAGATTGACACATGGAGATTTGGCACACAACCATAATTTCTTCTGCCAAGCTTTGTCCTTGTAAGTCTTCCTGAAGTTGGCATAGATGTGTCTTGCACACATCCTATGCTCAGCCTTGGGTACCCAATACTCAACAACATTTAGCAGACCCTGCAACAAACAAATAGACTAATAGATGGTAAATACTACTCGTGTGATAAATTGGATGAATGAACTAATGTTTAGCACACTAATACCACTTACTTTTGTTGATATGAGATGATAACCCATCCTTCACCATCTCCAATTTCTATATCTCTGAAGAAAATCCCATAGAACCAATCCCATGATTCATTAGTTTTCTTCTCTACCACAGCCCATGCTATGGGGTACATCTGATTGTTTGCATCTCTTCATATTGCACAAATTAGCTCCCCATTGGTTGGACCTTTGAAGAAGCAACCATCTAAACCTATCACTTTCCTACACCCACCTAAGAAACCTCTTCTGCAAGAATCCAAACAAATGTATATTCTATGAAATACAAATTCTGTGGCATTTGGGTGAACCTTAACCACCACTGTGCTACCTGGATTGCTCCTAAGAAACTCTATTTGGTAGTCAAAGACCTTACCATACTCTCCCTTCTTAGAGTCTAACATCTTCTTCAATACAAGGGACTTAGCTCTTTTGCACTTAGCTATGCCACATCAGCATGCATTTGTTTCTGTACTATTTGTTTCATGTGCTTAAGCTTCCAGGTTGGGTTTGCCATTATGGTACGATCAAAATTTTCATATATTCTCTTGAAAGTGACAAGTTTGTTGTCCCTTCTTGGGGGGCATTTGCGATGCTCCTTGAAACTAGTGACCAGCCATATTTTTGTCCTGCTATTATTTGACAACAAGATAAACCAAGGACATTTGGCCCACTCACATTTAACCACAACCCTTATGTTGTCATTCTTGCCAAATTTAATGACATGCCTCCTAGCTAGTACATACTGCCTAACAACTTGAATGAAATGGTTCTTGTAGCTAAAGCCCATGCCCAAGCTAAATGTAGGGAGCATTGCTTTCTGGTCATACCTAGGGTACTTGGGTTTCTTCCTCCAGGGCTCGCCTCCTTCCTCATAGTTGCCCTCTTCCTCACTTTCAGAAAAGTAAGAAGTGCCACTATCCTCTTCTTTTTTCCCCCTTGACTCATCAATGGCCACCAAATGCCCAGCCTGCACAAAAGAGTCTCCTAACTTTAATTGTTTGTGGATTTATTTGTATCGCTGTCTGTTCTGAGTAGCTTCCTCATCATCCTCTGAGGTATCAACATCTCTATAGAGATAGTCACTGCTAGTATTGGAGTCAGCCTAAAATCCACAATCTTTAGGTGCAGCCTGACATGTGCCAACCTTTTCCTTCTCCTTCTTATCAGGCAATGCATTGTAGAACTTGTTTGCAAGCAATATCCTTTTGTCTCACCTGCTGACATTGGTATCACCTCCACCTCTGTCCTAGCATCTAGTGACACAACCTCATCATCATCTGTCTGCAGCCAAGCTTCAACCTCGTCTTCCCAATCACTGACTTCATCTCCTTTGTCACCCACACCATCTGAGCCAACATCAACTCCCACTGCCTCGATAAATATATCCACAACACCCCCATCAGTGATACAGTCAGCCATGGTCTAGTAGTCCTTATCATCTGTTAGCACCCTCAATCCATTCTTCAAAACTTTCCCAAGAAACAACCAGTGCATGAGTACCAATTCCACATCCTCACAATGGTCCTTCAAATGTCCTTTGACCTCTGACAGCGACAACTTATCCCGATCTATGTAAGACATACCCTCTCTTCCTCCGCAATAATGCAATCTCTTCCCATCATCAAAGAAATCCCCACTGAAATGGAACCTAACAGCTAGCTTGTTCAAATTATCCATTGGTAAATCAGAGTAATCACAAGAAATCACCACTGTGATATACCTACATGCAAATTAACACCAAACATTACTACACAACCCTATCCACATCACTAATCAAAGTAGCTTCAGCAAACACCCAAAGTAATCGCGCAAGACAAACCAAAATGATGCCAAATCTAGAATTGAAGAACTCACCTTTAGCCCTGTTCTTGTTCATTGCGAGAGGGGAACTGTTGTCGCCGGCGCATTCTGTCTGCTGGCTTCGGCATCTATCCGCTTTGGCGAGGGAGCGAACTACGGTCAGGAATCTTGAAATGGGGATTTCTAGTCGGCGCGGACCGAGGGAGTGAGAGTGAGGCGACAAGGGGGGAATCTAGGCGTAGGGAGCTCGGGAGGGAACTTTGGGGATTTCTCATCGGGGAGGACAGAGGGAGTGAGAGTGAGAGTGAGGCGGCGAGGGGCGAATCGAGGGGTAGGAAGCTCCGGATTGGGGATTTTCTATTGCCGTAGACAGTGGGGTGAGAGTGAGACGGGAGAGAGAGAATTGGAGAATTTTTGGTTTGAGAATGAGTGCAGTCAGCAGCCAACGTGGATGCCACGTCGGACGAAACAGCCCTCAAAGACACGGAAGGGTTGCTTTTGCCCGGGATCCACGCTTAGCGTCGAATATTAAACTTCATGCATAGTTGAGTAACGTACACGTGTACTTAATCCAATATAAAAACTGCTGGAGGGCTGGATAAGCAGCCCCTTCCTCCTCGCCCTCGCCCTCGCCCTCTGAATTCTGATCCTCTACGGCGATGGCGACCGCCGGCGACTCCGGCGAACCCGCTCCCCTTCCCCCATCCGCCTCAACCTACTCGTCCGCCGGCGCGCTCGAGTCCGTCCCCTTCTCCTCCGGGAACCCCCGCATCGAGGAGACCCGCGGCGTCGTCCTCCTCCACCCCGATCCACCCGCCGCCGCCGCCTCCTCGTCGTCATACGATCTCCCAGTAAGATACTTTCTACGGTTTAGTGTTGGCCTTTCCATGGGTAGGGTTTAGTGACCCCAGGGCTCACTTGAGCGTGTAGGTAGGGAGGAAGCCGCGGGTGTGCGTGCCGACCGTGCCCAACCACATGACCTACGCCGACTTCTGCCGCTTCTGTGGTTCCTTCGTCCCCCACATGCTCGAGATGCGCATCATCAGGTACCTTCGCTTAATCACTGCTGCTTTATGGCTTCATACCGTTGCGGCATTGCGTACTTCGCTTCCTTAGGTCTCAATTCGTCTAACTTGATGCAATCTGAGTGGTTTTGATAGGTTTGAGTTAACTTGCCTGCGTAGTTTCGTCAATCCTATATTTTGTCGCGCTTTATTAGGCTTAAACTTCAAAATTAGCCAACTTGATGTTTTTTTATTTGCTTTGACGTATGTGTGGATCAAAGTGTTAATTGGTGGTCATGGACTCATGTTGTAGGATTCATGGGGTGGAGGACCGGTACAGCGTTCTTATAAAGTTTGACACGCAGAGCTCCTCAGATAGCTTCTACAAGCACTTCGATGAGAAGCAGTTCTCATCACTGGAGGTATTGGCTTGTTTTGATTCTGCTTAATACATTTGATTTTCTGCCGCTGTGAGTAAATCTATGCCCTTCTCCGCCATGGTTGATTGGAGGTTGATGTGCTGCAGGGTGATGTTTGTCGTGTCCGTTTTGTGGAAGATGTGCACTACACTCAACTGATTGAGCATGCACATAGCTCGGTTACAAGCTCGGCTGAGCAACCTACCTGCCCAGTATGTCTTGGTATGTGGAGGTGGTTTGATTTACTTGACGTTTATCAAAATTTCAGAATATCCTGTTCCATTTGTTACTTAGAAGTTCGGAATCTTTCCGTACTTTTTAGTGTTGTATTACTTAAGAATGTTTAGGATGTACACCGCAATTACATATAGACTTGGCATCACATAATAAAAGTAAGCCACATAAGTGGAATCTGGTTTTAAAACATGTGAATTTGCCATCTCTTTATTTCATTAAATAACTTGGCTGTATTAAGTTTACAACTAATGCTGTGGCTGCTGAATTTTGTACTAGATATGCATTGCTTTTAGCCTCCTGATGTCTCTGTCCTGTTGTTAATCCCTAATAGAAGGTTTAGACATGCACAGTTATGTAGTTTTGGGATTGTTACAAATGTTATCATTTGAATTGACTTCAAATATAGGAGGCTAAGATGGTAAATATTTCTGCCTATGTTATAGTGTTATTGTATAATTGAACTGCATTGACGATGGGTACCACATGTATCTTTGTAACTGTTACATGTAAAGTGTCCATCATTCTTTTTTATGTTCAAACTCATGATATAGAGGCTTCACTCCATGCCTACTTATTAGTTTTCTAGCATGTTTTCTTTCTTTATGCCAAACTGTAGGAATTTGGAGTTTATGTTGATTGCTTTGTTTATTTTTTTTACTTTTTGAACAGAACGACTTGACCAAGATCCTGGAGGCATTCTTACTACAATATGCAACCATTCTTTCCACTGTTCGTGCATATCGAAATGGACAGACTCTTCATGCCCAGTAAGAGCTAAGATGAATTACTTAGTTAATGTGTTATTAGCATTTTTAGTTTGCTAACTGCAATGTTATACCATTTATATCCAACTATCTTCCGGATTCAAAATTCACACTGGAAATATAAAGATGTAACTTTGCCAGCAACACCTAATGGGAATTTTTGTTGCATCAAGTTGACGGCATCTAAAATTTAGAACAAATAGCCGACCTGGGCTGGGCTGGTAGCACCCGAATCTAAGCCAAGCCGGAAGCTGGTCTAAGTCCATGCAATTCTGGTGCGTCTTAACTTTTATCCAAGGGACAATTATTTCGGACGACGTGGCACTCTGTGAAATGAGATTAAAAAAAGCATTACTTGCAGTTAGTGGGGACCAATTGTATAGTATTATAGGATTAGCCATTCTCCTTCTTAATTAATTTATACTAGGAGATCAACTGGCATTTAAAAGATTTGACCTGTGTTAGTTCTTCTTTCTCTGGGTTTAGAAAAATCCAGCAATTCTTTTCATCTCACTGCAGCAAGTTCATTTTGTGTTTATATTGGAAAATACCACACAGGTTTGTAGGTATTGTCAACAGCAATCGGAGAAATCCATGTGTTCTATTTGTGAAACTTTAGAGAATCTTTGGATTTGTGTAATATGTGGTTATGTTGGCTGTGGAAGGTAAAGTATTTCATGTTAACTTTGCAAGTTGCAAATTTTACTAATAACTTGTTTGATTTGATTAATGGGGATAACATTCTCACAGGTACAAAGGCGGTCATGCTATTGAACACTGGAAAGAAACACAACACTGTTATTCACTTGAATTAGAAACACAAAAGGTTTGGGATTATGCTGGGGACAACTATGTCCATCGGCTGATTCAATCAAAAACTGATGGGAAGCTGGTTGAGTTCAATTGCCATGGTGATCACATAGGAGATGGTATGTGTTCGATATGCAGTGGTGATGCGGGAATCGATGAGGCTCTACTGAACAGTAAAGTTGAAGCTGTAATGTATTAAGTAAACAAATTTTGTGGAAATTATTAGCTGTACCATCATGATTAATCTATATACCTTGTTTTACAAATGTGTACTTTCCCTTCTGTTAGATTGTTGAAGAGTACAATGATCTCCTCACATCTCAGCTTGAAAAACAAAGAAATGTAAGTCTGTACATTGTTGTGCTTGTCTGGCAGATATTTATTATCGCCTAGATGATGTTGTACCACTTGTTGCTGGTCTTCTATATTTATAAGACCTTTGTGTATCAAATCATTTACATATAGTATTTGAGAGGGTGATTAAATTGAGTTCTTATTTTTGTTTCGGTGATAATGTAGTACTATGATACACTTCTGCTAGAAGTCAACGAGGAGGAGGAGAAGGAAATTTTTGCTGCCACTGAGAAAGCTGTGAGCATAAAACTCCAAAAGTTAGAAGCAAGGCTTGATAAGCACGTAGAAGAGAAAAGGTTTCTTGCTGATGTAAGCACTTGACTATTTGTTAAAACTAAATCTGAATATTAGAGCTTAAGAGTTAGTGTGGTCATTGACTTTGTTAGCATATGTACTCATAATTACTTTGATTTTTTTTCAGATTAATGACAATCTTGTAAAAAATATGGAGATGTGGAAAGAAAGGTTTCGAAAAGTACAAGAAAGGTATTTTCTTCATTAATTTTCAAATTATCACAAACAATCATCAATGAACCTGTGCTTCTTGTTTGATTCCTGTCTTTATTCCAGCTTGGTAATGGTTTTGTAGGATAAGCATAGAGTGTTTTCATTGCTTGCCAAATAATTGATGCTCTGATGTGTATGTGGGGTTTGTAGCTGTTAAAATTTCCATGCACAACTCAATTTGGTACAGAAGTTAATTGTTTGATTTACCTGCCATTGTTCTCATGTTCGAACTTTTTTTTAATCATTTCACAAATTATATTTGTGATCTTATTTTTGGCCATCGTTGCAGGTGTTGTATATAGTGATCATGTTAATTTATAATTTAGAACATAGTTTCAATTTGGATTTCCTATTTTACACTTGATCTAAAGTGGCTTGATTTTATTTCAGGGAAAAGGCTGCCCTTAGACTGAAAGATAAAAAGATTGAGAATCTGGAGGAGGAGGTTAGTATGGTTAAAGTAACTGTTGTTTTGTTCAAATTGTATGTTGTACTTCTCACAATACCTTTAGCATAAATATACAAATGCTGCTTTCAACCCAAAGCTCGGCATATCATTGTGTGTTTTCTTAGTAGGGCATTGTTTAGACATGTTTAATGGATATGAAGTCTGCTTCGTGTAATCATACTATCAGCTTCGTGTAATCATACTATCAGTTATACTAATAACTTGTCGTTTGATAAAAGGTTGAGTTATAATGTGCTCCCATATATTTCCATATGGCATATGTATCTCCTGGTCACTAGGTACTTTTTGTATCCTAAATTTCTGATAGATGCTATCTTGCTTCTCCAAGATCTTGATTGCTGCTTGATCTGATGAGTGCACAATTTTTGTATACTGTTTATGGTATGCATAGATTTTGGCCCACAGCTAACTGGTCCATCGTCCTCCTGTGACAGCTAAAAGATTTGATAGCCCGTATCGAGTTGCATGCTGTGGCGGAAGCTCCTGACTCGATCTCAAGCGACATAAAGGGCTGCACGATTCTTCCCGAACCATCTGCATCATGCTCAAGCAGCAGCAGCAGCAGCCCTGTTCACGCCACGAGGAACGGAAAGGGGAACTGAGATCTGCTACCGTAAGCTTCATTTGTAGAAATGATGTTTTAGGACCGTGTGATGGGTTTATGCAAGGGAAATGGAATGGCTAGATACATCTGTTCACCCTCCTGATCCACTCAAATCCATTGTCATTTATTGACATTAGTGTGCTATCTTTTGGCTTCTCAAATCCATGTGAAATCGAGCCTTACATTCCATCTGAAATGGTTACTCATTAGGATTAATGGCGCAATATATAAGCTGCTGCTGGGGAAAAAAAAGTTGTTCATAAGGTGTATAAGGCAGTTCTCACTGAGATAACGACGGGAAAGAGAACGAATGGTAGTATTAGCAGGAAAGGGTTACCGGTCAATGCAGAGGATCTTATGTGAAGTGGTATTAAGATTGATCGAAAATCAAAGTTTTAGAGCAACCGCTGCCGTGTATTACTATAGTAGAATATCTACAGTGTTTTGCTACCTCCCTTACATGACATTGTTCACCAAAAAAAAAATGGTCATAAAGTGACCTCTACATTAATACAAAGATCCGGATCCAGTACTGCTACACTCCCTTGCTCCCTTACATAACATTGTTCACCAAAAAAAAATGTTCATAAAGCGACCTCTACATTAATGCAAAGATCCGGATCCAGTACTAGCATACATGACTTTTCCATGTACCATTTGGTTCAGTGCTGCAGACGCAGTCATCGATTAGCCTGTTCCGTAGGAAAAGATTTATTGATCCCAAAGGGTCCAAGGTAGTTGTGGGCATTGGGCCGCGGTGTCGTGTCGTGCCGGCCGCTTTACTTTTGATTAAGTCAGATATACTTCAAAGTCCGCTATGCTAGGGTGTGTCGTGCCGGTTTAAGTTCAGCCCTAAGTAACTATAGACACCGAGAAGACGACAGTCGTCGCCGTCTAGGAAGACAAAAACAAAGTGCGCCATCCACGCCCGCTCCCCCTCGCCATAGCTTCCTCCTCCTAGACGCCGATGAAGAACTCCGTCCACCTCAACCGCGCGCACGCACTTGCAAAGGGGGTGAGAAGGATGGCAACGAGAAGGTGGCTGGAGGGAGGGCGGTGAGCGGCGGCGCGTGGGGAGGGAGGTGGCTGGAGGAGTGGAGGAAGGGGCGATCAACGGCGCGTAGGGGGAGAGGGAGGGAGGTGGCTGGAGGAGTGGAGGGAGGGGCGGCCGACGGCGTGTGGGGAGGGAGGGCAGCGATCGGCGGCGTGTAGGGAGAGAGGCTACTAGAGCTGGAGGGAGGGGAATCAGGGAATGTGATTAGGGATTGAGAATTTATGAAACGAGGCTGGGGATGGGGGTTAGGGGAGGCCGAGAGGGATGTTGGGCCAGGCTAGGTGGCAGAGGGGGTGATTGGTTGGGCCAGGCTAGGGTGGGGGTGATTGGACCAGGCTAAGGGGGGATTGGGCTAGAACAGGAAAGTTAGGTCTATTTCGTGCCAGGCCGGTCCAAGCACATCCTAACTGACTGTGCCGTGTTGTGCTGCCCAACGAGCCACATTCTTAGGCCTAGCCTAGCCCGCCGTTCGTGTTGTGCCAGTCCAGCCCACCATGTGTTCTGTCATGCCATGCTTAGATCGTGCCGTGCTGATTGGATCTCGAGCCGGCCCAAAAAAACACAATCCAAGTCCCAGCTCTAGGCTAAGGTGGTTGATCGATATGTTCGATGTGGTTTGGAAAGAAGCAAGACAAGTCAAATTGATACAGCGAGTGAGAATGGCCACCATACGGTTGGCACACTTCCAAGGTCAAATGGAGGCCCCATGGGACACATTGATCTCTATCAATCCTCCATCTTTTTTTGAAATGGACTATCAATCCTCTTATCATGCTAGCAAAGAAGGGGATGAAGTACGTTTATTTTAGGGTTGAAGTACATGTTTTGGACAGTCGGATACTTGTGCTTGAGAGTTGGTATAAAGACTTGAAGAGTCCATCCACCAAACCTAGTTACTTGAATTATTCAACTCTCACGATGCGTACTACAGTTCATTGCACTCTACAAGCCCACCTGTCAGAGATAAAGACATCGGAAACTTGAGCTCCTTTGAAGGAGGTGGTAGGTCGAGGAGGCCGACTAGAGGGGGTAAATAATCTTTTCTAAAAATCTCTAAGGCTAAAACCGATTTCAAATACGGAAGCGAAAGTCAATTCAGTTTTGTACAATTAAAAACTAAAGATTCTAGTTTCCCCTAAGTGCACCAGCACCCTAGTCTAAATCAAAGTTTGCAATCCTATTTTGACATGCAATCAATTTAATTGTAGAAATGTAAATTACACAAAGTAAATCACAATAGATCAACCACAATGCCATAAGGATGTTTTAACGTGATGTTTGGAGACCTGTCGGCCTCCCCTAATCCACGTTGAGGTAACCCAAAATGAATTGGACCGACTCCACGAATTAAGCCAACACCTCCGAGGTAAGCTCAAACGAATTAGACTGGATCATAACTTGAACCAACACATTGATCCACTCGGGGTTGCTCTTCCTCCACTTTGGAGATGGTGAACACCAAACCACTCGCAACACGCCGGGCCTTCTCACAAGCTTCTTGAGAAGATCACCGGACCATTGCGCCCCACGCCGTCTAGGTGTCGGGCAAACACCATGAGTAATAAGTCAAACCTCTTGCTCGATACTCACCAAGTGCAACACATGCACAATTGGATGATCAATCCAATTCTAGTTGCAACACATTCAACTAGAACCCATTCATTTGCTCACAAGGTGCAACATATGCACAATTGAGAAGAGAAGCTCATACTAGCTCAAGAGAGTGAAATGAGATGCCAAGATTTTTCTCTCAACCGGCTATGGTGGGTATTTATAGCGCGCACACACACACACACAAACTAGCTGTTGGAGGAGAATCTGCAGAAAAACAGGGAAACCTGGTCTTACCGCCAACCAATGGTCTGTTAGACCACCCTAGCTCAAATGGCTATAAAAACTAAACGTTGGACGTTCAACCGGACTAACACTAAGCTCAGTGTCACCCAATAGGGGCCGGTCAGATTGATCTTAGGCTGCGGTCATACCGCCAAAGACAGGAAAAATAGTTTTTCAATACCGCTTCAACTCAATTTTGCAAAATGCATTTGCTAATTGATGCACGATGCAAACAAGGGATGAAAGAGAGATATAGTCTCATGCTACAAAGAGTTAATGCATGAGTTTCAACTATTTGCAAAATACATTCGCAAAAAATAGCATCATGCCTAGAAGAGTCAGAGCAAGCAGAATTGAGCTATCAACACATGATGAGACTCAAACTAATAGATAATACCCCTCTTAATAGTACGATAATCTATACTAGCAATTCGATCTTTCAACCAAACACCGAGACCGGAAAAGACTAGGAACACATCCTTAGCCTACGCTAGTCATACTTTTACCTTGAGCATCCATCTTGGAGTGATCACTTGATGACGAATATCTCTACTTGAAGTCCGGGTTCTTGACTCGATAATCATTAACACATGATGATTTTCTTTACTCCAAGTTCTTGACTTGAATATCATTAACATACGATGATCTTCTTCACTTCGAGATCTTGTCTTGAATATTATGAACATATAATGATATTCTTTACTTCGGGATCTTATCTTGATGCTCATCAACACATGATGATATCCTTCATCCCGAATCTTGACTTGATGATAATCAACTCACAATGCCACCCAAAGTCTTCATCATCATAGGACTAAACCTGTTTCACTAACTTATGAAAAATGTTAGTCTACTTGAAGATTGTTATTAATTACCAAAATATTTTATTAACTCATAATGGTGGGTCTAGATTCTTTAGGAGGGAAATGTGTAATTGCGTTGCGGTTTGTATGGCTTCTCGAATAAACTTCTCTGAAATTGCTCTCATAGCACTCCTTTCGAACCACTTTGCAAATATATCATTCAACATTTCACGCTTGCCCTAACCGCATCGAATAGTTCCTCGTGCTTTCTCCGTCTAGCATTCTTCACCATCAGATTATGCACGAATGACTAGATTCCAACAAAATGTAGATAACGGTGTCTCCCTCTCTTCTCTCTCTCCCGTCACTGAAGGACCGCCTCTGCCGGCGTCAATGAGAACCAAGGCCTCATCCTTGACCCCCACCTTAGGCAGCTGGGCATTCCCCTTCTTCGACCTCCTCTCCTCCCTCAACCTTCTCCACCTCGTGGCTCTAAAGAGCATCACTGCCACCTCCTCTCCTCACCTCCATCTTGTTGCCCATCTCCACGTCCCCAGTCGCTGCCTTTGACATTGCTTCTGCTCCTCCTCACTTTGAGATGGCGAAGATGTTGGAGGAGCTGAGAAAGGGGAGCTTGCGGACGACGCGACAATTTGAGGACAACGTTGGTCCGAATTTAGAGGTTGACAGTGAGGTCAAGTTCGAGGGGTCTAGATCTGGACGACAACCTTGGTGAAGCCAAGGAGAGGAGGCAGAGCAGGATGCCCAAGCCGACAAGGACATGATCGCAGGAGGAGGGAGGTGGATTCAGTGCATGCCAGTTTTGGAGAAGCTCGCCGGTTTTGGAGGAGGGGCAAAAATTAACATAGTGCTAGACAAAGCAAGCGTTGGGCAGCATTCAATGCTATTTGAGTGAGGCAAAAAAGATTGAGTTGTATGTTTGCCAACTGCATAGCAAGTGCTATGAGAGCAATTTTCCCTTCAAAAATTTACACCCTAGGCTAGTCTATAATGAAAATCAAACTCCCTGTGCAGCAAATGCACCCACCCGGTCACCGTCCAAATACGAAAAAGGCACACGTAGTCCCCAAACTGCCCTTGCATCCAATCACTCGTCCCGCGCTTAACGACGTCCATCGTATTCGACTTCCCCTCCATGCCGTGACCTCCCCGTGCCACCATGCCCGGGGGCGGATCCTCTATGGTCCATGTGTGTTCACTTAAACACTCAAATATTTTGATGAAATACTCAGTATATAATAGGTATATTATATATTATATATATTATAGTTGGGGGATTTCCATAAAAAATATCGTGCCACATCATCCTCTTATTTTCGATAGTCTGATCTTGCTCCTAATGTATACTGGCTGTTGGATCCGTTTGTTCCCCCACCGAAACAAAATAGCAACTAGGTTCTCCGAGAAACGTTCAAATTCTTTGACTTGCATCCCTCGTCTATTTTCTTTACAATCCGACCCTTGGCGCGATCTACCTCCCCTCCCCACCGTGCACCGCCTCCTCCTCATGGGCTTCCCTCCTTTCACCTCTGTCTCCGCCTATGCCTCCTCTTTGTGTATTGTCGCAGCGTCGCCGCCTCCCCTCCCTTCCTCGGCACCACCTCCTCCTTTCCTCCCTCTCTTCCACCTCCTCCCACACCCGCCAACCGTCGTCTCCTCCTCTCCTGCGCTGCTGCATCCTCCCCTAGCCGTCTCTCCCTACCCACATCGCCTTTGTGTCTTCCGCACCGACACCATTGCTGCACCGCCACGACGAGCATAGCGGAGGCTGTGGAGACCAGTCACGACTAGGGTTCAGGGCGGAGGAATGTGGTTGTCCACACGGGCTGGAGATGAGCGACATGTCTAAATCTCGCCATCTCCGACCAACGTGGCACTAGATCCGCTTGTCTCCGTACACGACACTGTTGGATCTAACTATTCTCGGCGACCGGATGCACGTGGGGAGGAGGCGGTGGCGTGAGCAGGAAGTCACTGGTGCACAAGAAAGGGGAGGCAGTAGAGGGCAGACTATGTGTCGAGGCCAGCAGCGCGCGGCGCCTAGAGAGCCGAGAGGCGGGAGGGAGCGCTCTAGCTCCCCGGCGACCGGGTCATCGGTGCGGTGGGTCTGGCAAGGTAGAACGCACACAGTGCACGCGACACAACACAGGTGCATTCCCAATTCCCATGTCTCAAATCTTACATTCTCAATTCATCAATTTATTTAGTGTTATTTTGAGTCATTGTTGGTGGATGAATCGTGCCTTCTATGAAATGTAGATCATAGATTTTTAAAAAATAGAAAAAAGTATATAGATTTAAAATCTTTCTAGAGTAGAGTGATATATATATATATATATAGCTTACACCTTGACGTTAAAATCGATATCTATTAAAAGCAATCGATCTAATAAACAATATTTTATTAGCCTGAACAGCTATCCATGCTTTTGTCCGTCTTTTCCCCACCACCACGCCTGGTCTTAATCTCGTCGTGTCCACCTTGCTTAATCAAGACGTACAAAGCTAGTTAAAGGCAGCTAGCTTCAGCTGATCACTAGTCTGACCTGATCGTACTACCTGGAGTCTTCTTTGGACTAATATTCCCATGGAGACGGAGGCCTCCTCGTCGACCTCGCTGCGGCACAGGCTGAGGGCGACGGTGTGCTGCTGCTTCGGCTACGGCGGGGGCGCCGGTGGGCTGGCCGAACGGATGCAGTGGCGGCGCCGCGCGGGCGTCGGGGAGTTCCGGTACGACCCGCTCAGCTACGCGCTCAACTTCGACGAGGGGGAAGACGACGAGCACGGCGACGCCGACGGCCTCCTCTACCGGAGCTTCTCGTCGCGGCTGCCGCCCTCCCAACCGCCGCAGACGCGAGCGCGCGCTGCGACGACGACGCCGGCGGCCGTCGCGGTCGCGTAGCGAGCCTTTATTAGTTTCTCGGACGTCATGTATGTGTGTAACTGCTTGCGTGCATCTCTG
The DNA here is from genome assembly GCA_036346395.1 of Hsuehochloa calcarea. Lineage (NCBI taxonomy): Eukaryota > Viridiplantae > Streptophyta > Magnoliopsida > Poales > Poaceae > Hsuehochloa > Hsuehochloa calcarea. Next base: position 8,419,724 of record CM070596.1, on the reverse strand, counting down.
TCGAACTCTACGTGTTACAGTTTTACAGATGGTAGTAGGCTAGCATGCACAGATCAAGAATCAATGGTTTTGTCTAGTGTGTAATGTAAAAAAATGTTGATTACGTGTGCGATCGATATCGGATTTTGAGGCTTCCAGCTTCAGAGATCGATTACTTTTTCTTGATTTATCGATTTTTCTCTCTCGAAGTTTACACATCAAATTTTGGATTACACGTGTGTGCTTCCTTCCTAGATTAACTTTTCAACAACAAAATAAAGAAGAACAACTTGTTTTGACGGGAATAGAGGTTAATCCTAGTCGATCAGCTTGGGCTTTGGATTTGGGCGCGGCAGAGCCTTCAAGGTGACGGAGAGCCGGAGAGGCCGTGGAAAGTTAGCGAGACATTTTGTTTGCTTCGAGCCTTGTCTTCTCAGGCGAAAACAAGATGTGGGGAAAAATCAAGAGGCCAGGTTAAGGAAGAAAGGAAGTTTGGTGATGGATTGTTCTGAGGTGCTAAGTACTTATTGACCAAGTCTACACATATAAGCTTCATTTAATCATTTGTCTTACGACTGCAGTACAAGTTGCAGTGTTCGACAATGCAGTGCTATGCTAGCCTGTTGCAGCACCGCTAGAATAGGCACCAGGGTTTCATAGCTCAAACTGGTTACATATTCTGTTGGTAATACGCAGCACCCAACTCATGCAAACGCAATGCCCCCACTTGGGAACACAGGAACTTCATTGGAATTTTGCAAAAAAAATCACATAAAACAGATCAATTCTCGAACAATTCTCGTGTTCCAAACGTGTTTGGACCTAAGTATACAGAAAATGGTCGAACTCGAGAATCATTCTTTGCGTAGGTGTAACAGCCCAGATTTGATTCAAAGTTAAAAATGCATGAATTTCATGGAAATCAAAAACTTTGGTTGCATTTCGAATTTTCCAAAAGCCTTGCCTTGCAATTTAAATTTTATTTAAAACAATTTCCTTGTGTCAAAAATCGGTTTTGCAAAAAAATCTAAAAGTTTAATTGTCTGCAAAAACATTTCAGAAATTGAATCCAAATTCAAAACAGATTTTGAATCACAAAAAAATTTCAAAATCTGTTCTTTTCCTCTATTTCTTCCACCTTGCCTTTCTTCCCCGCCGGCCCAGTTGTCGCTCGCCCCTCCTTCTCTTCCTCACACAACCCAGCTGGCCTCGAGGCCGAGTGAGCCCAGCAAGCGGTGGCAGCCCAATTCCCTCCCCCCTCTCCATCTCACTGACGAGCGGGCCACTGACCCCGCCCCGGCTCATGTTCTTCTTCTCCCCACCTCCTTTGTCTATGTCCTTCTCCCCGAACTCTCTCCGCATGCTCCCAGCCATGTGCCACAGCAGGGAGACAGCAGCGCCTCTACTCCTCGAGCCTTGCTCCCCTTTCTCGCCGTCGCCGCCACGCCGAACCTCCTCTTCCGACGCCACCAACACCCTTGGGTTCGCCACATCCGTAGGGTTCCATTTTGTCGGTTCCGATCGCCGCCTCCTTCCCCCTCACCAACGCCGCTACTGTGCTCTGCCACCTGAAGCAGCTCTATGTGCTATGTACGTTTCTTCTTCTTCTTCATCTTAATTTTTTGCTTGGTGACACTTCCATGTGGGGCTCCCCTAGTGTAAGCCTTCCATTTCATTCTCCGTTGCTCTCTTGCTTTCTCTTACAAGTGGGCCCAGATTATCATTCTCTCCATTTCCTTGTCCTGTGAAGTAAAGAAAACCGAAATCAGCACAGCGTTTTCAATTGAACTTTCTCTCCAACCATTTTCCATCATTTCATGTGGCAAAAATCCAGACGTTCGTTCTCCTTCATACGAACTCCGATTCTACCGATTCTCATTTCTAAATTCATCTAAATTCAGCCCCTTTCTATTGGTTCCAATTTGATAAATTTTGAATTTTATTTGAAATTGGTGCATTTATTTGGCTCTTTTCGCGCTTGTAGATTCCAGCGTTTCCGAAGAATTCCTAGAACCGTTTGCCGAAGCAACTCAAACCTTCAACAAAGGCAAGTCGTAGACCTTTGATCATGTCGTACCTATTTTATAAAATTATATTATTTTATATCAACATGCATTGCTAGTTTTATAATAATTGCTTTGGGAAATAGTTAATTACCCAATTGCCGATATGCCTCCTTGAATAATTGTGAACAATATGTACCCTTGAACACCATAGGGTGGGTTAATCTTAGTTAGACTTATTTAATTACCAACTTGGGTATCGTACATGCTTAGCCATGCTTTAGTTGTGCATTGGGATTCATGATCACATGCTCAAAGAATGATTAAATTTGACATAATAAAATATAGAATTGTTGCGGGATCACTGTTATTAAAATTTATTGTGCCATGGTAAGGGTTGTCATTTGGTCGGGTTGAACCAAAAATAATTTCATACTTAGGTGATTGATCATGCAGTAAAGGGGATAATTTTGGGATGTGGTTGTCTCGCCTAAGTAGTCACTAAGGACTTAACTTTGTGCGTCATTGATTTGAGCCATATCGTACAACCACATATCCATGGTGGGGTGGACCTGGCTGATTAATTAGCAATATTTTACTTCAGATCTGCTTAGGTTGAAGTGTGAACCCTGGGTTAGACATTCACACTTGGCACAAGAGGGGGTCCAGAATAGCGAATCCTTAGCGAGCAGAATTAAATCAAAACAGAACTTTATAAAAGCCTCATGGTAATCACTGAGTCGCACACCTCGGAAGTGTGTTAAACGGACATTATAAGTTGATTATCTCTTGTGGGACAAACTATACAATCTCTGCAGAGTGTAAAACTATTCGAATAGCCGTGGCCCGGCTATGGACAATGTCTGATGATTTCACACGAGTGGTAGATTTTTTTCAAAAATGTTGGAATGGTGGATTGGTTTGGATTCGATGAGTTAGAGCTGGTTGATGGCTGGGAAAGTGAATAGGGTTATTCACTAGTTGTTTCAAACAAATTGTTTACTTATGTATTTAATCAATTAAATTATGTTTTTAATCTACTTACTGTATTTACTGTCAATACTGTTTTCTGTAAAATATTCATAAAGCTATCATTGTTCAAGCCTTGCATGAATATTATTTACATACATGTCCCTACAACTTGTTGAATACTTTGTGTACTCACGCTATACGTCATTTGTTGATCAGTCACCAAAGAAGAACCAGGGAACTCAGAGTTCTACGAGAAGGATTACCTTGAAGACCATGCGAACTAGGTCGCGTTGTCCACTCGATTGCCTGTGGGCATGTCGGATGGGTACCACGGGTTGTTTCTTTCTGCTGCTAGTTACTATGTTGTCTTAAGCCCTGCATGGCAAAATCTGTAAACCTTGCCATCAGGTCCTTTTGCTACTAAGTAATATTAAATTATATTTTTCTTAGCAACCTTGTTGTATGGATATGATTTCATCGATGTTACAAACTGTGTGGACTAGCTACTGATTATGAGACTAGTTCAAAATACACAGAAGGCTTAGATCCATTGGTCCGGGGTCCCGACAACAGAGGGCGAGAACAACAACATTGAACACAAGACAAGAAGTAACAAGATCAACAAACAGAAGCCATTAAGCCCTAGTTTCAGTTATTTCTTCTATGTCGTAAAGAATAGTCAATACAACAACACATGATTAGATTTATTATTCTATCAGGAGAAGGTCCGAACCTGTATAAAATCACCGTGTCTTTTTCTGTGTGGTTGAACTCAAAAAGAATCCCCGGCATTCATTCATAAAATCAATACTAAACTATCGACAAGGGTATTAACTGTTAGAATAGGACTCTAGAATAGAGTTTGGTTTCCTTATCTGTAACCCCTTTGCAATCCCTATATATATTTCCCATTGGACCCTATTGAATATATACACATTATTCATAACATGGTATCAAAGCTTAGGGTTCTAACCTAGCTCTCCTTCCGCTACCATCCGGCCGCCGCTTCCACCCCTGGCAGTCGCCGTCACATCCGGCTTCGTGGCCACTAATCCTCGTCGTCGCATCCGAGCCCGTCGTTGCTGCCGCCGCCCTCGCCGAGCTGCCCGTCGCCGAAGGTTGCGTCGCCTGTCGCCACTCATCCCCGGTTGCAGCCCTCGCCGAGCCGCCCGCCCATCACCGCTCATCCCCGGTTGCCGCCGACGCCATTGCTATCTGACGCTGCCGGGGCGCACGACGCCATCTCATCCCCGACCGCCGCTGCGAGCCTCGACCTCTGCCTCCCCACTAGAGCCACTACCGTCACCTCTCCACTGGAAGCACAAGGCAAAGGACGAGCCGCCCTCCCATCGCCGAAGGTTGCTGTCGCCGTCGCCCTCACCGCCGCACTCGCCGCCGCCGCCGCCGGGCGAGCAGTAGGAGTGGGGAACCCTAGTTCCCCCCGCGCGCGTCATTGCGGTAATAGGCCGGTCGAAATCGCCTGGCCTTTTTAAAAGAAATCGGCCTGTCTAACGGGCTGGTGTAAGTAAAAAAAGAAAAAAAAAAAAAAAGGAGGCAGACACACTGCTGCTTGTGATGTTGATGATAAGGCTTATCAGTATGTCATAGATGCTTTTGAGCGCCGGTGTGCTAATGAGGCCCGTGTTTGAGCCATCCTGGTGGTCAGCGTCGATGAGTCCATCCAGCCAGACATTTGTTGGTCTGTGTGCCACTCGTCAGATCTGGGAGTACTTGCGCGAGCGATACCGTGAGCGGCGATACTCGATTCTTTTCGCCGGCGTGAGTTGAGACGCCACGGAGGACTCCTCTGTCGACGATTTCTTCTAAGCCCTGGTCAGTCTCTGGCGCCAACTGGATGTGTTGGCTTCTCCGCTCTGCCAGGTGTGTCATAAAGTGCAGAAGGCGGAATGTGATCGCCTTCGTCTTTATAATTTCGTCTGCCGTCTTCACCCAGAGTTTGAACCTGTCAGGACTCAACTGCTGAGCCGTTCACCACGACCGACAGTCACTGAGGCTCTTTCGACGCTTCGTGCTAAGGAGATTCGCCGCGGGTTAGCAACACAGTTTGTTCTGACTGTGCTTGCTACCTCTTCTTCTTCGACTACACCAACGGTTTCTGCTTCGACTACAGTTCCTCCTCAGGTGTCTGTTTCTGCTCCTGTTTTTGCACCAACTAGGGTTCAGTGCAATTATTGTAAGAACTTCGGGCACGACTATCAGCGTTGTGCGATGCGAAAAAAGCAGAACAAGGAACGTGGAAGTCCACGCTCCAAGGGAGGGCAGGGAGACCCTTCCTCCACTGGAGGACAGACTAGCACGTCAGGACCTTCTCAGCGAGGTGACTCTATTCAGCAGCTCTGTCAGGCTCTATTTCAGCAGCTCTCTCACAGCTCAGTAGGTTCTGCCAGTCTAGCTCAGACGTCTCCTCCAGGTACCTCTTAGGTTCTCGATTCTGGTGCCTCTTTTCACATGACACTGGATTCCACATCTCTCACTTCAGTAGGACCTCCTGTTTTTCCCATCTCTCATTTGTCCACTAACTCTTTTTTTCAGCACTCTTTGTTGATTTTTTTCCATGTTTTCCATGTTCCCCATCTTACCATGCAGCTTCTCTCGGTGGGTCAGCTCACCGATCTCGGCTATAGGGTTGGTTTTGACTCTCACACCTGTTTCATTCAGGATCGATAGACAGGGATGGTACTTGTAACGGACTCGTGCCGTAGGGATCGTCGGGTCTCTACATTCTTGATCGCCTCCATCTTCCGTCCACTTCAGTTGCTCCTGTCACCTCTACGTCTGCTTCCTCCGCCACTGCTGCCACCACCTCTGGCGTCTTTGCGCAGTGGTATCACTGTTTAGGTCACTTGTGTGGTTCCCTATCAATTTGTATCTATGAACATTTGGACTTAATTTTCTTTCACTATCAATTTGGATTGAGTTGTTTCACTTCCCTGTCCAAGACTCGTTGCTTCCGTTTTTCTTTTCTTTTAATAGCCTTTATTACAAATATATTGTTGGGTCTTCCATTTTTGTTCTCCTTACCAGGGTGATATACACAGCATATAAGGCATCTAAATAAGAATACAAAGCATGTCTCCAATAATATTTTTTCATGAGCATCACGCCTTGAGTTCCAGCGGCGAATTTCTATGGCGTGTTAGCGGTGCAAGTGGAAGACCTACGTGAAATTTTCAGCTAATTCGGACTTCGGAGAACAAATACTCGTTTGAGTAGGCTGATAGAGCCGGCATAGGCAAAAGGGCATGTGCTGACATCTATGATTTATCCTGCACTTCCAGCACCGAAATTATGTGCATCGTAGCATTGTTGGTGGGAGTCTAATGTGAAAATTTCTCCTCATTCGGAGAACAAATGCTCGCTTCAATAGGTTGATAGAGCTGAACGGTGTAGGCAAAAGAGCATGTGTTGACTTCTATGATTTATCCTGCACAGCACAGAATGAATTCCAGTGGCGAAATTCTGTGGCATGGTAGGAGTGCTAGTGAGAGTCGTATGTGAAATTTTCAGCTCAATCAGAGAACAAATGTTCACTTAAATAGGCTAACAGAGCCGGACGGCATAGACAAAAGAGCGTGTGCTGATATCTATGATTTATCCGGCATAGTTCAGAATGAATTCCAGCAGCGAAATTATGTGGCATGGTAGCAGTGCGGTGGGGGTCCTATGTAAAAATTTTATCCTCACTAGGAGAACAAATGCTCACTTCAATAGGCGGATAGAGCCGAACAACGTAGGCAAAAGAGCGCGTGCTGACTTCTATGATTTATCATGCACAGTACGAAATGAATTCTAGCGGCAAAATTCTGTGGCATGGTAGCAATGCAAGTGAGAGTCCTATGTAAAATTTTCACCTCATTCGGAGAACAAATGCTCACTTGAATAGGCTGATCGATCCGAATGGCTTAAGGCACTGGAGGCCCAAATACCACAACCACTGTGTAAGCTTGAAAAGGAATTCCCACCATCCTTTTTTTGATATCACGATGCATTTGCATGTTCATTTGGTTAAGGAGGATCTTATTGGTGGACCTACAATATATCGTTGGATGTATCTCTTTGAGAGACATACATTGTCGGCGGCATATTCTGTGCACATATCTCATTTGGTGGACATGTGCACATAGCTCATTCTAGCCGCTCCCTCTGAAATCCATGGCCGATATTCCCCCCACGTCCCACTTGAAGCTTCTTTGCGAACCCCCTCCCCCCTCCGCACCACCCGCTTCTTCCTTCCTTCGGTCCCCAGCCCAGCCCGAGCTCCCTCATTCCCCACCCACACCACAAGACGAGCTAGGGTTCCCTATGCTACCCGCCAGAGCCCCTCTGACACCGCCCGCCCACAAGCTAGGGTTCCTCCTACGCCGCGCCCCCTTGCGCCGGAGCCCCTGCGCCGCCAGAGCTACGCTGAGCCCCCTGCATCCGCCCCTGCGCTGAGCCCCCCTGCACCCACCCAAGCCCTGCGCCGCCGGCCCTCTCGGCTTCCTTGTTCAGGCTTCGCAGTCTGAAGACAAGCCAAGAACTCCTACTCTCCCTCCTGAAACATGCATGTTTTGAATCCTATGTTTTATCATAAATTCATGATACCTCAGATATCAAAGAAAGGAGGTGAACATACAGGAATGAGAGAGCTGCCAGAAATCCAATTTTGAAGCCAAAGTGAGGCAGATTGCTGTGAATGACCATCTGTGAGACCATTGAAAAAATTGGTGAACTCTGTTGTAAGGATCTTGCAATGTAATCTCTCAATGTAAGGATCCTGCAATGTAATCTCTCAAACTGGATAGCGTGTGCCAGATTTGTATTTCGTTGTCTGAACTTGAAATGTGTAAGCTTATTCCTGAAAAATGCAACATTGTGATTTCGTTGTCTGAACATGGTAACCTCCTTCTGTCAGAATTTATATTTCACATTGTGATTTCGTTGTCTGAACATGGTAACCTCCTTCTGTCAGAATTTATATTTCGTTGTCTGAACATTGTGATTTCGTTGTCTGAACATTGTAAACTCCTTCTGTTTACTGAAAGAGCGTCTTGAAGCAAATCATGTAGATCAGGAAAAAAAACAGAAGCAAGTTGAAGCAATACAAATTTCCTATATGCAGTTTTTTTATAAATGAAGTTATAGATCTTGTTCAATTGTCAGTCACAATTCAATCCAATTAAGTTGAATTTTAGTTAAGAATGTTAGAATAAAATTGGCATATTTGCTTGTTATCAGACAAAAAATAAACCCCCACCCCTGCTTGCTAGTTTGGCATCCTAATTTTCAATTTCCAAAAAACATGATGAAATAGTTAGCAATCCCCAAATTGAACACTTCTGCCTGACTGGTACTCACCGAACGCAACAGAGACTTGAGCCCAGAACTAGCAACGACGCAAAAGTTGCTACACCTCAACCATAACTTCAAGCCTGCCTACACAAATAATTACATCTCGTTTGGCCTTTTGCCTTCACAAGGGGATTTATAGAATGCAGACGAGCACAACATCAACACAACAACCACACTATAACAGATCAAGACACTAGTGTAGGATCGGTGAGGAAATAGATTACCAGAGCCCCATATCCAGAACTGAAGCAATGAAACATCACAGGAATAGGCCACAAACTGACGAGCAAACAATCACCTCACACCAGAACAAGTCTTCTCGAACGAGGATAATATAGCATACGATTGCATACTGACATTGCTAATAGGAAACTGACATTGCTAACAAGAAACTGATTGCATACATCAATAAAACATGACATTGAGGCCCTTGCTTCCATTCACATCCATACAATAAAATCTTAGTTCATACATTTCTGAATTTAAAAGAACAAAGCTTCAATATGACACCAAAACAAGCTTTACATTCAACATGTCATTTGGACTGCTTAGCCACCTTGGATATCATCTGGACTACTGGACTGCTAGACAAGCTTCAATATGACAATAGAACAAGCAAAATGGAACCATCTGGACTGATTAGCCACCTTGGAGGCCCTACAAAGCAAATATAAGAGAATAGGAGTTCTTGGCTTGTCTTCAAACTGCGAAGCCTCAACAAGGAAGCCGAGAGGGGGCGGCGGCATAGGAGCTGGGCGGGCGCAGGGGGGCTCGGCGTAGGGGCGGATGCAAGGGGCGGCGCAGGGGGTAGCACAGGAGGAACCCTAGCTCGTGGGTGGGCGGCGCAGGAGGGGCTCCGGTGGGCGGTGCAGGGAAGCCTAGCTCGTCTCGTGGCGTGGGCGGGGAATGAGAGAGCTTGGGCTGGGCCAGGAACCGCAGGAAGAAAGAAGTGGGCAGTGAAGGGGTTTCGCAAAGAAGCTTCAAGTGGGAGGTGGGGGGAATATCGGCTGTAGATTTCAGATGGAGCGGCTAGGACGGGCTATGTGCACATGTCCACCAGATGGGATATGTGTACAGGATATGCCACCTATATTGTCTGAAATCACTAGTACATGACATATGACATGGCTAGCCCCGAGGGTTCGATTACCGAGGGCTACATTGCAAATGAGTCCATGGCACTGTGCTCCAGGTAGTTAGATGATGCGGAGACAAAACACAATCGTCCTGGGAGAATCAATAATGCATCAGTCGATGTCAATTTTTATTTGTCAATATTTTCTTGTACTGGAAGGCCACTTCACTTGGTGCTGGTAAAACTCGAGATCTCGATACGCTTGAAACAGAACAAGCTCATATCTACGTTTTAAAGAATTGCGACGAAGTTCAACCATATATCAGGTATCAATTGACGATATTTTTACTTTTTGTCCTACACATGTTACAATTCCTGTTGCATATTCATATAATTTCTTTTTTTTTCTGATGATGTGGTGAGTACTCCAGTAGTCAAGAAGGCCCTTCAGTACAACCTTTCACCACCAAGTGGAACCGAAACTTCATTCAATGGTTTAAAGAGAAGGTAAAACAAATAACTTTGCTAAAGACATGTACATTTCAAATCTGTCTTGTCTTCATGAGTTACATGATTATTTTTTCACTCTTCAGGCACATCGCTGGTATGAAAATGGTAAGAGTGAGCTAATGGAAGACTCTGTCACGTGCTACGACATATGAATGGATTCAGACATCGCACGGAGAGCCGAGATAGATTTCGCTGCACGCAGAATAGTGGCGTGGTGGTTCTTTCGGAAGAAAGGAGCGATGGTGATGACAGTGGAATATTACAGGGTATTAAGGGTATGTACAAGGTTGTTGTTTATAGCAACTCTTTTATCATATGTAGTCAGCTTATACAATGAATTATCTTTTTATTTGTCTTTATATATGATATAATATTTTAATATTTTATAGATCTAAAATATTTCCTTTTTGGTTCTGGTGATACAGTCGGCTACAGAATTATAAACTACATATTTCTCTCTCTTTATTTATTTTTAATCCATATCAACTTAAATACTAAGTGATAAAGACTATAGACAGCTGATGTAAACCTATTGTGCTTGACTTGACTTATCAGATATACTTGAGCTGCAGTTCTTAGGAGGAAGACGCGGGCTATTATAGACATATTTAATAATGAAAAACACGGAGTAAAGAAAGATAAATATGGGCTAGTTTTTTTTTCGAAGGACAATCAAATCAAAGGATGGCACTTAGTTGTGATAATGCAACCACGTCATACTTATGATGTGCCAGGTGGACATTCAGATGATGAAAGAGATTTGCCAGAGGCTGATGATGGAGACGAAGAATTTAGGGTTTGTTTTCTTTGATCCCTGGCTGCAACTTGCCTAGCCGGGAGAGGTCCTGGAAGTCGTCGGGTGCTTGTTTGCTTGCCTCCTTGCATTGCTGTTAGGCCCAGGCGAGAGCTGTCAGGCTAGGCCTCCAAAAACCAACGTCTGGAGCCAGGCTTCTGATCCACCGTTCAAAGCTTCGATCCATTGTCCTATTTTTCATTCACCAATTTCAGGTATATATTTCCAACCAAACACTATATCTCCAGACTTGTCTAACCAGACAGAAATCATCTGCTTCTCAGACTACTCTCAAGCACTACTTTTTCTCAGGCACGGCTCTCAGGTCTCGAACCAAACATGCCCTTATACCTTAAGAAGGTCCCACAACATCATCAAAGGGAGAGAAATTCATGATCCCATCTGTTTATCCAAGTCTTGGCCTCTAGCCATTTATTTCATTTTGCATGTTTTTAAACCATAGGAACGGACCATGACATTTTTAGTCTTTTAGTCAAATATAACAAGTTTTAATGGTTAATAATAAATAATGTCCTTTATCATTTAATAATCAATTTCTCTACATTAGCATTTGCTTTTCCTTTTTGCATTTTAAAACAATTTTGTGTGTACAATGACACTATTAGTCTTATAGTCAGGTAAAATTTCAAGTACTTGGTAGTAATGCTATCCGTGCAGGTTGTCGTAATGCAAGGGTCCAAGTATGGAAGAGTCAAAGCCTCTCTTACGGATAGGAGCAGTTCACAATTCATCAGTCCTGGATTGCTTCAGCAGCAACATATGAGGCGAACCATACCAAAGACCCCCAAGTGATTCAACATAACTAGAAGTAACCCGCGCCAAATGGTGCGGATGCTGGTGTTTTATGTGTGTGTTGGGGGGTGCTGGTGTTTTATGTGGGTGGGGTGGTAGCGGCGAGGTACACTGAAAATTTGAAGCAGGGGGGAATGGAAAATCGTACAGAGACAAAAAAAAAATGACAGAACATATCGCTGGGAAAGGGTACAAAACAAAACAAAAAACCAACTGTGGCTATTTAACGGAAGAAATGTCTATTTTTCGTATTGTAAGCATCCTACCACTTCAGCAACACTATACAAGAAACAACTACTGACTGAAGAGATAGCTCAAGAAAGCTGGAATGGAATAATAGAAACTGTACCTACCAAATCTCTGCATACGTGGGCGTCTGCATACGTGGGCGTCCACGCTGGAACTGGTCTTCTCTGGCTCCTAATTTTAACAAAGAAGCAGTTTGGCGTTGCGGCCCTATGAACAAAATGAGAAAAGGGAAAAAAGATGAGTTGGAGCCTTCAATTCATGTCAGCATAATATACAAATTACTTAACAAAAAGAACAAAATAAAGCTCACAAGTATAGTCCAACGTAGTAATCTCCATAACTCCATGCCCTCAGCAACCAAAAGGGCTAAAGCTATCCTTCCTAACTATTCAAACTACATCCCAAAATCTGAAGTAAGGACCATACTATGCAATAACCTCCAAGGATAGAAATCCCGGCCGGTAACCGGTTTACCGGTGGCGGCCGGGATTTGAAATCCCGGCCGGGTTTTCCCGAATTTACAAATTCAAATTTTGAATTTTGAATTTTGGTTGATTTTTAAGCAAATTTAAACGAAATTCGACCGAGCGAGAAAACCGTAACGGCGTTAACGCCGCCGCCGATTCCGCCGGTTCGTTTTCAATCACGATAACCTCCATGGCCAATGAACAATAGATCAGGCAAAAAACAGAGGCTTCAACTCTCGCAGCCAATACATGGATAAATATATTAGCATATATTAGAAGGATATTCGAACTGAACTAAAAAGAATTAAAATTGACACATAATATCTCTACGAACAGGTAGAGGACGATATACCTCATAATCCTTGCTGGAACAAAAAGAATTAAAAGCTACCAGAAAAAACTAGAAGGTTAGGCAAGCTCAGTTTTAAATCGTTTAATCACAAGTGAATCTGGACCGAACTATGCTTTCCATTGTTCATGAGGTCAAACAGCAAGTAAAAGTAAACACAGACTTGTATGGTCTGTGTCAGGATATCAAATGCTAAATCTCCCACGTACACACCCTCTATAAAGAGCTCAAAACCACACTGTAATAGCAATCTTCTAAAATCCAAACACTGGTTCCATACTCTCAATGGTAATTCACCAATCACTTGGCCTGCACATCAAAACCCTACCAGTGTTTCCAGCCCTAGAGTTGTCAACGAGATATAACAGGCCGCATGCAGAACTGCCTACGACGGTCAAACCAACTACGGCTACAGCAGTGCCAAGCAGCACTTACTCCAAAATAAGCCCTTTCCACGGGCTACATGCTAGTGTAACATTCCCATTTCCAGACCTAAAAACACTTGTCCGTTAAAAACCAACGACTACCGGTCTTCCACACATTTATATGACCTGAAATTCGTTATGTCAATTCATCGAACACATAGCAAGCAAAAAAAATTCACAGAGGCAGCACCTACCTGAGCCAAGCTTCCAACGACACTGAGCAGTGCCCCCTTTGCCTACACTCCCTGCCCACCGAGCAACCCGCAAATTCTGGAACAATGTTTCCCAAACATCCCCAGCAATCAAAAACTGACTATTACGGCCACAGCAGTGTGAAACAGCACTTACTACAAATAAGGCTTTTCCCCCGGTCAGATTCTAGGACAACATTCCCTTCTCCAGACTGTAAAACCACTCGTCCATTAAAAACCAACGACCATTAGTCTTCCACACATTTATATCTCCTGAAAGTCGTTATGGCAGTTCATCGAACACATAGCAAGCACAACCAAGCTCATAGAGCCAGCACCTACCTGGGGCAAGCCTCCGACGAGACCTAGCGGTGCCCCTTTTGCCTGCACTCCCTGGCCACCGAACAACTTGCAAACTCTCGGACCAAGCTTCCCAAACATCCCAAGCACCCCGGTCCCCGGGTCCAGGCCTTGCCCCCTCCAGCGTCCTCGCCAGGCAGGTGGCCTCCCAGCCCTGCACCGCCTTGCTCTGCTCCCCAGGCAGGTGGCCTCCCAGATACTGTGCAGGAACAAATAAACAAGCCCATATATGTAAAGCAGACAACACATTACGATAAACATACTGCAACGGCAAATGGTAATGGTTTTACGAGCCGAGCTCTCCAAAACTAAATAGTACTACTGAAGTTGTTGTCTTATTTGAAATGCAAAACCTTTAACATACTAGATACGGTGATACGCTTATTTTTGTAGATGGGAATGCTGACTCCGAAGAAGATGATACTATAGAAGACTGGTTTAATAAGTTCCGCGATGCAAAGAAGTCCAAAAGTCATATTCTGCTCTCTTCAATATCCAGAATAATATTTGTGTACATCATTGGTTTTTTAAGATATTTGTAATGCCCTGTAGCCTTGAACAACGATGATGCCAGCGACCATGGTGACATAGGAAATGATATGCATGCTGAAAAGAGACACGTGGCTCAAAGTCTAATTGATTGTACAGATTCTGGTTTGGGAAAATATGTTACATTTCTGTATTTATTTTCTTGTGTCCACGCAATTTACTAATGAGTTGATGTTTTGGTGATCTTGTAGACCGTGTAGATCAATTCTCATGCAATGATTATATGGAAAGTAGGCAAGGCCAAGTGCACCAAAGTCTTGCGGATACATCAGAGAACGATGTGCACAATGACACAACTCAAATAATTATTTTGTTATATTTGGACTTAATCTTGATTGAGGTATCGTAATTGTGTCAGCTTCTCAAACGAGAAAAAAACACAATGGCCGTGGGAAGAATAAATGTAAGGAAGTTGCTGCTCTAAAGGAGAAACAGGAAATTAAAGTTGTTCTACAACAACCGTGCTCTTTCGAGAAGTTTTTCATGGCACTTGAGTATAATAGTATGTGGTACCAACATTACCCCACTAAGGGTGAAAGCATGGTCAAACATTAGTGGGACGGCTCTAGAGCACATTTGTTATACAATTAAGGTACAAGTTCCATTAGAGAGGTGCCTATTCTTTCAAGGTATATTTTGTGAACTCTAGTTTGGTTGTGTTCATTTTAATATATTGTTTCAACAACTCTGCAAGACAAGTTTGAAAACAAAGATGAAAATATTAAAATTGACACGTACAAAGATGAGATAATGGAGCATGTCAAAGATCTTTGGATCAATTGGCATGGAGACTTAAATCGACATTTTGTGAAACTAGCAGAGACTATACGGGAGGCTATAAAAATGTTCCTAAGGATGCTGACAAATCTGATTGGGAGTGGCTCGTGAAGGAGCATTTCATTCACAAGGAGTTCAGAGTTCGTGTTGATGTTGTTTCTTATTTTATAATCTTTTTATAGTTGACATGTGACCCTTTAGGTGAATAAAGCAAGTAATTACATTTAATTATATGTAGGAAAAGAGCATTAGAAACTCAAAAAACATATCTAACATGAAAATGCATCATCTCACCGACAGCAAACCCTATAGACAAATAATTTGGGACATGGTATGTACTGAGCTGAACTTCTTTACCCATTTCCACTTCAAATAATAGTTGTCACATTACATAATGTTATCTGTTCCAATATGGAGGAAAGGAAAACATGCCACCAAGTATAAATAAATTATTATTTTTGACTCACAAGAAGGGGAAAACTTTGGTGGATGTTGAAACCTCCAACAAGCATGTAATGTGAAAAAAGATTCTTATGAATTACATTTAAATAATATGTATTTGTTGGTAAGAGTTAAGTACTAACAATTCACAGTTTACATTACAAGCACAACTTGAGATTGTAGTTAAATTGAATCATAGTCTTTCAGATGTTGAAGTTATGGACAAGTGTTACCCATCAAAGCGACATGATCATGTAGTGGGATATGGTGGTGGCATTAAAGCAAGAGATTTGAGAGGTCCAGCAGTTACTAAGGCCGATTTGCTTTCTAGACTTCAAGCATCCGAGGAAAACAATCGGACACTTGAAGAACAAAATCATAAAATCATGGATCAAATGAGCCAGGTGCAGGTTCTTGGTAGTAATGACGATGGTAGTGATGCTAGCCCACATGAATCTGAACGTGATGATGTAAGCTCTTCACTTAAAATGATTTTATACATGTTCTTATAGTTTCCTATATGTATGTCAATTCATTTACATCTATTAACTCGTATAAACCTTGTTCTTTTTTTAGGGCTCCCAATGAAGTAGAGTACGTAAACGAAGAGCCAACAATACTTTGATGAAAGGATCTTTTGCATTCATTCACGAAGAATAATGTTATAGTTTGCCTCTAAGTTGAAGATTGCGAAATTTATCATATTTATAGTTGTAGTTTTCGTGTTCAATTAGGCCGGCCGCCATAATGTCAGTATATAATTATTTTTTTCACATATGTTCCTGTATTTGTTTTACATTTTTTATGTTGCATGCAAAGGACTAGTTCAAGTTATTTGGTTTTAGTGAATAAAAGGTGGTTCCTAATTATATGTTATTGGTTGTTTATAATCTTAATTACATATTGCAATGCTTTCTGTGGCAAAAGGTGGTCGTAAATACAAAACATGTGATCGTTAATATCAATAAAGTGCCCTATGCACAGTACTTGATAACAACAAAATAGGTGGTCTTTAATGCTCCAACAGTGGCCACCGCAATGCTAGCAACGACCAAAAAGTGCTTGTTAACACTAGAAATGTGGTTGTTGATGCTACATAATTAAGGGTGACACATTATACCGTTGATAAAAAAATAACGACGGCTAGTGAATTTTCACGACCACATCTGGACTTTTAACGACCACATCTTCCATCGTTAATCGTCATTTTCCTAGTAGTGACGACTGCTTGGCCAGCCTGACAGACTGTCGCCGCGCCCAATGCCCTAGCTCCGGTGAGCTCCGACCTTGTCTCTTGGCTTTTAGCATCGCCTCGACGTCCTCTCTTTGGTGCTCCCACTCACTCTCTATATTGTGGCTCCCTCCTCCTCAACTCGGTGAGCTTCGACCTCAAAGCCCAGGTTCTTCCTGTTCACCTCGGCCTCCTCTGCCTAACCCCTCCCTTCTTCTCTATTTGTGTGGCCTAGACCCACCGGAACACGTTGTCACCCCCGACACCGACCTGGAGCATGCCGCAGTCCATCCCTTCCTCTTTTCTATCTCCTAGTAAGATGCCCCGCCACCTCGCATCTTTTTGCAAAGAGAACATGGTAGGGTAGTCATTCTTGCCCATAAGTTTCCGCGACTGCACCACCACGTCACCATTTCCACGCTACTGCAGGTCAACATCGCTAGGACTGCCTGGTGCCCTATCCTCTACGCCATCCACACCTCTAGCATCCTCATTCTGCATAGCTACTCCTGGCACGCTCAAGGTTTTTCTCCCCAATGTTCAGTCCTAGTCATCGTAGCCCGCGAGCGCGCTGTCGCCATGACAACCGTGAAGCTCGCCTTCGACCTCCCAAACCGAACCACCACCACTTATAGCTTCACCCTGCGTGTAGATTCTTAAGCCCTACTTAATTTAGAAGTTTAAGTGGTAATTTGTGGCCGTCGCTGGCCCGCTGCCCTTGCCGTAGCGCTGCTGCCTCAGGCCGTATCCCGCAACACCATCGTCACTGTTAGGATCTCCTTTGTAACATCCCAAAAATTTGGTATGTTTTAATGTTTTAAAAGAAAAATAACTATTTGAATTTTTCTACTAAAGTTAAAGCTTAATTAGAAATTTCAGATATCAAAACAATTTAAAATGATTAATTCCAACATCAACTATTATCAAAATTATTTTATTTGGATTCTATAGGCTTAGATATATTTTCTAGAATTTTCTAGAATTTTTCTGAGTGCACTTGCTATTTTCTAATTGCCATTTGGATTTTCAGTATTTTATAAAAAGGAAAATATATTAAAATTCCCTCGAACGATAATGAGGCGAAGCCCATCATCATTCGGCCCAACTCTCGCGCCCGGCCCATCTCCCGGCCTTTTCAGCATTGCACTGGCACTTCATTCTCTTCCATTGCCGGTGGCCCTTGCGTCGCCACGTCGTCTTCGTCTTAAATCCGACTCTCGAGTCCCGGCCGCACGCCGCCGCCGCCGATCTCCGAAGTCGATCTCCTCCTCCTCCGCTATAAAAAGCCCCGAGACCCTCCGGTTTTCTCGCCCGATCCTCCATTCTCGAAGCCCCAAGGTTGCCGCGCCTCCTTCCCTCTTCCGCCGCATTGCCGAAACACCACCGACGGTCGCCGGCCGCCTTCGCGCGCAATTCCCGCCTCTAGAGCTCCTCGGCCTCGCCACCAACGCCATCGTCGCCGCAATACCCTTAGCTACACGGTGCTTGCCTCGCCTCCTCGCCGGTGCCTCCTCCTCCGTTGCCGACTGTCAGACAAAACACCGCCGCCACATGCCGTCATCTCTTCATCGCCACCGGTGAGCCGTCGTCGCCCGACCCACCACCACCTCTCCTCGCCACCGCCGGCTTCGTTTTGCCTGCTTTCGCCGCTTCGCCGCCACGCATGGCTGCCGTCGTCGCCGCCGCCGTCCGACCACCGCCTTTGCCTCCTCTGCGTTTGCTCTGCGTGCCAGCGTGGCAAGCCACCTCGGCCGCCACCTCCTCGTCTGCTTTGGCGCGGTAGCCCGTCAACGCCCGCGATGTGTCGCCCGTGTGGCGCCGCTTTCCTCCCAAGCTTTCCGCCGGTGGGCGTGGTCCACGGTGAAGCCGATACGAGTCATGCCAAGTCACCGCCACCTCGACCTTTTTGCCTCATTGTCGACCATGTGTCGATCGATCGGTCTTGACGCATTAATCTTCGTTTTCCTGTTGAAAAATAAATCAGGAAATTAAATTAAAATCCAAATTAGGGTTTTGATTTATTTTCAATCTTCCAAAGCCCATATCTTTGGCATCCGAACTCCGATTGAGCCCATTCAAATTTGTAAATTCATCTAAATTCGAGCTCTATTTATTTATGATTTTTATTTAATTTTTGCAGTTGGTTTTATCTCTGTTTGATTTTTATTTATTCTATTTACTTGTTTTATGAGTAGGCGTTGCTACTTGGAAGTTTTGAACAAGGAGAAGCACACCAAGATCAAGATCAATCCCAGAATTTATTCCAAGGCAAGCCGTAGTCCTTTGATCATATTGATCCTATGATTTCAAAAGTATATTGTTTTATACAATTGCATGCTATCTTTATATCAATTGTTTTGGGTTTAGTTATTACCTGTCGTCATTATGCCCTTGGAACATTTGAATGCCATGAATCCTTTGTCACCCTAGCTTGGATAATTTTAGTTGGACATATTTGTATCACCAACATGGGTATCGTATTAGTGCTTAGTCAAGCCTAGTCTCGATGGTTTCATCATCACATGTGTCTTAATGATTTAATCTTGACTTAATGATATATGGAATCGTGGTGGTTAGCCACTGTTGTTAAAACTTGTGTACCATGACAGGGGATGTCATTGGTTTCTTTTAAACAAAACTATTTTCGCTCAGGCGAGTGGATGGTGGATTGAGGGTGTGGATTTAGCACGTTGTGGGTTTGTGGAAAGATCGCCTGAGTAACTTGTCAAGGACTTAATCTTGTGCGCCATTGAATCGAGCCTTAGTACAACCACATGTCTGTATGGGCGGGACTGGTGATTAATTTGCAATGTCTTAATTTTGGTTACATCTTGGAAGAGTGAGTTACGAGTGCGTGCTCACTACTGGCGCAAGAGGGGGCCCTGTCTAGTCGGATGGAGACATTCGATGTTGAAACCTTAGCGGCGAGGCGGGTTAAGAAGGAGCTTTGTAAAGGCTTTGTCACGTACTCTAGCTTCGCTTACCCAAGGTAGTGGCGATGGTATCGACGGATGCCAAACCAACTAGAGAAGTCGTGTCTTGTGGGTCAAAATTGCACAACCTCTGCAGAGTGTGTAAAACTATTCGAATAGCCGTGTCCGCGGTTATGAACGTGCTCGGGAATTTCACACGGGAGATAGAGTTTCTTCCAAAAATGAGTCGGAGTGTGAATGGGAAGTTCACTTGATGAATATAATGTTTGTTCGGTGAATGGGTAATTCACTTGGTGGTTTGTTGATTGGTGAACGGGGAGTTCACTGGTCATTTGTTGGTTGGTCAGTGAATGGTTAGTTCACTGGTTGTTTCAAAGAACTTGTTTACTTATTTAGTATTCTTTTCAAGTCTCGCATTTCAATCTATTTACGATATTTGTTAAATGTTGTTTTCTGCAAAAGAACCATACAGCTAACCTTTGGTAAGCCTTGTATGAATACTATTTGCATACATTTCCCTACGGCCTGCTGAGTGCTTTATGTACTCACGGCTCATGCCTTTGTTGATCAGTTGAAGAATATCAAGCTGCACAGGAGTTCTTCCAGAATCAAGACTTTGAAGGTTTTGCGGATTAGGATGCGTTCTCCACTCGATTGCATGTGGGCATGTTGATTGGTCTTTCCAAGTTTCTCGTTCCGCTGCAAGAGTTTATTTGTTTCTTTGGCCCTGCGTGGCAAGTTAAGTAAACATTGACCATAAGGTCCAGTTATTATTATTTGTTATTTTGAGAACTTTCTAGTTAAATCGAATAAATGGATGGTATTTCATCACTGTTTCCTGTGTGAGCTAGCTACTGATCTGGGACTAGTTCAGAATACACAGAGGGTTCCTGAGATGTATTTTCGGGTCCCGACATCCTTGGACCCCTCGACCCATTTTGGAGGAAGCGGGTAGTCGCCGGAGCCATCTCCGCCAACACCGAGCTGGCCCCAAGATCGGTCATGGCTTCCCTCCTTGTTCCTTCGTTTTGACGGGAGGAAAACGACTGTTAGATGCCAACATGTGGACCCCACTCGGATTAGATTAAGTTAACTGTTAATTCATTAGTTGTTAATTAGTAGGTAATGTAAATATGACATGTGAGACATCGGTAATTAGAAAATCTAATTAAGTTGTAGTTTAGTGTATGTGTGTATGACATGTGGGCCCCACCACTAAAACTCCCCTTAAAGACTTGGTCCATAGATTGAAGCCACTAACGTGTGGGACCCTGGCCCTACGAGTCGTCGGGTGGACCGAGTCCATGTGAACCACAGTCCCACCTGTCATTCACTCAGATTTTTCCGAATAAAAATATTAGAAAAGAAATTAAAACCCTACTGGACCCTACCTGTCAACACAGAGGATTTTCTTAAGAAAAATGAATGAAAAATAATATTAAAACTTCAGTCGACCCCACCTGTCAGGAATTTAAGATTTTCTCGAATTTCCTCTCACGTTAAACTTTGGAGAGTCTATTCTCCCTTGTTTTAAATCCAAATGAATTGATTTTTATTTCTAAATTCATATAAATTCAAGATATTTCTATCAATACGAAAATCATAATTTTTTAGTTCATTTTAATTTTATTTGAGTTCATGTGTATATATTTGAAGTTGTCGTTTGATGCCTAAGTATATTCCAACCTCGCCAAAGACTTCGTCGTTGTTCCGGAACAAGATCAAGACCAAAAAAACTCTTGAGCAAGGCAATTACTTACAATTTATCTTGTTAAACCTACTTTTCAAATGCAAATTACTTTCCTTTAAAGTATTACTTGCATGCTTATTATTATTTATGAAATAATGCGTTAAATGTTGATACCTAGCTATAGCATATATTGTTATTTGCTATTCTCCTCCTAGATTGTTCATATAATGACTACCTTATCACCCTAGGATAATTATCATAATAAGATTGCCCTTAGTTAAGTAAACTTGCATAATGGTTATGTCTAGATATGCTTAGTGGTTGAATTGAATGACACAAATATTGCCATTACAACTTGGGATATAATTTGAATCGTAGTGTGGTAACATGGGTTACCACTGGAAACAGAAAAATATTTTATAAAATGGTGGAGACTTGGGCAAATGGATGGTATGAGACCGATGCAGGAGTTCCACGAGAGTTGGGTTTGTGGATTGCCTCACCTGAGTCCATTAAAGACGAAATCATGTATCGCATTTCTAAACTACTAATCGTGCAACAACAAATCAAGTATAGGCGCGACCTGGTCAAGTACTTTGCTTAGTTTTGGCATAACTCCCGCGTGTAGTAGTAGATTGGATTTCTATACGATTTATATCTTCAAGAAGGGCAACAGACTCCCTCACAACGGATGGTCCCTCATTGAAAATACAGCTCGTCGATGGGTGCATTCTGGGTGTGCCTCGTGATACTCATGGTCCCAATGTTGAGGGACGATGGGTGCATTCTGGGTGTGCCTCGTGATATTCATGGTCCCAATGTTGAGGGATTCATCCACTTGAGCATGAAAAGTGTCAAGACTAGGTAACCAAAAAACCTTGTTATGATTATCTTCGTCGCACGCCTAAGTAAGCGTGTCACTGGCTGACATTATAAGTTAATCATATCTTGTAGGTAAAGTTGTACAACCTTTGCAAAGTATTTAATCTATTCGAATAGTTGTGTCTCTGGTTATGTGTTGTGAAGAAAGCCACACTTAGTTTTAGTAAAATGTGGAATGGGAACTGGTTAACATAAAATAGTTGTAGCAATGATCTAGAGTCAGGTGGATGGAACCTTATATCTAAGAGGCGGATGAAACTTTGTGGGTAGTAAGAGGCGAATGGAACCTCGTGGGTAGTAAGAGGTGGAAAACTAATTAATGAGTTTAGTGTATGTGTGTATGACATGTGGGCCCCACCACTAAAACTCCCCTTAAAGACTTGGTCCGTAGATTGAAGCCACTAACGTGTGGGACCCTGGCCCTACGAGTCGTCGGGTGGACCGAGTCCATGTGAACCACAGTCCCACCTGTCATTCACTCAGATTTTTCCGAATAAAAATATTAGAAAAGAAATTAAAACCCTACTGGATCCTACCTGTCAACACAGAGGATTTTCTTAAGAAAAATGAATGAAAAATAATATTAAAACTTCAGTCGACCCCACCTGTCAGGAATTTAAGATTTTCTCGAATTTCCTCTCACGTTAAACTTTGGAGAGTCTATCCTCCCTTGTTTTAAATCCAAATGAATTGATTTTTATTTCTAAATTCATATAAATTCAAGATATTTCTATCAATACGAAAATCATAATTTTTTAGTTCATTTTAATTTTATTTGAATTTATTTGAGTTCATGTGTATTTATTTGAAGTTGTCGTTTGATGCCTAAGTATATTCCAACCTCGCCAAAGACTTCGTCGTTGTTCCGGAACAAGATCAAGACCAAAAAAACTCTTGAGCAAGGCAATTACTTACAATTTATCTTGTTAAACCTACTTTTCAAATGCATATTACTTTCCTTTAAAGTATTACTTGCATGCTTATTATTATTTATGAAATACTGCGTTAAATGTTGATACCTAGCTATAGCATATATTGTTATTTGCTATTCTCCTCCTAGATTGTTCATATAATGACTACCTTATCACCCTAGGATAATTATCATAATAAGATTGCCCTTAGTTAAGTAAACTTGCATAATGGTTATGTCTAGATATGCTTAGTGGTTGAATTGAATGACACAAATATTGCCATTACAACTTGGGATATAATTTGAATCGTAGTGTGGTAACATGGGTTACCACGGAAAGAAAAATATTTTATAAAATGGTGGAGACTTGGGCAAATGGATGGTATGAGACCGATGCAGGAGTTCCACGAGAGTTGGGTTTGTGGATTGCCTCACCTGAGTCCATTAAAGACGAAATCATGTATCGCATTTCTAAACTACTAATCGTGCAACAACAAATCAAGTATAGGCGCGACCTGGTCAAGTACTTTGCTTAGTTTTGGCATAACTCCCGCGTGTAGTAGTAGATTGGATTTCTATACGATTTATATCTTCAAGAAGGGCAACAGACTCCTCACAACGGATGGTCCCTCATTGAAAATGCACTCGTCGATGGGTGCATTCTGGGTGTGCCTCGTGATACTCATGGTCCCAATGTTGAGGGACGATGGGTGCATTCTGGGTGTGCCTCGTGATATTCATGGTCCCAATGTTGAGGGATTCATCCACTTGAGCATGAAAAGTGTCAAGACTAGGTAACCAAAAAACCTTGTTATGATTATCTTCGTCGCACGCCTAAGTAAGCGTGTCACTGGCTGACATTATAAGTTAATCATATCTTGTAGGTAAAGTTGTACAACCTTTGCAAAGTATTTAATCTATTCGAATAGTTGTGTCTCTGGTTATGTGTTGTGAAGAAAGCCACACTTAGTTTTAGTAAAATGTGGAATGGGAACTGGTTAACATAAAATAGTTGTAGCAATGATCTAGAGTCAGGTGGATGGAACCTTATATCTAAGAGGCGGATGAAACCTCGTGGGTAGTAAGAGGCGGATGGAACCTCGTGGGTAGTAAGAGGTGGATAAAACCTTGCTTTATGACAAAATTTACTTATAAACAACATGTTGGTTTGAAGTTAAAATGACTAGGTCATAGGCTTGGAAATTAATTACAATATTTGAGCAAAACCTCTTTGGTGCTAAAATAACCATAAAACTGAAGGGTAATGCGGCAAGGCTACGATAGCACAAACAAAATTTTACCGCGCAACCAAGGAACCACCACAAGTAATAGATCACGAGATTACCGCTAGACGCACGCTGTAGCGGAAGTAGAGTCGTTTGCGAGTTGATGCGATTATAGTCGTACTCACGACGCGCTCCTCCTTCGAGTAGTCGATGCGTCGGCGTGTCCGTCCGACTCGGTGGCGCCACGAGTTGCGGATCGTCCCAGTGTTGATGCTTCGCAACAACACCTCCGAGGTATCCACACGTACGGGGCAGGATCACCACGCGCTGGAGTGCTAGCACCGGCAGCGTGATTGAGAAGGCGTGCCTATTAGGGTTTCGAGAGTTCTTCCAAAGATCATCCTTCCTCTCTCTATACCCCATGCCACCGCCCCTCTTTATATAGGCATCCATCATGGGTCTCGACCTGGAGGCCCATTAGGAACTCGTGGTCTATACGAATTCGGATCACTATCCAAAACAGATCCTTGCTCTTTAAGTATGCGACCCCACATGTTCATGTGTAATCGGTTATGACTCGGAAACTCTTTTCCGACCACTAGTCGTCGGGTACCAGAGACATAACGATTCCCAAAGACACATAGAATATATCGGACGAATCTTGATGTAATATGATCTATGATCAGGTCCTTATCACTTACGACCAGTTCATATCTCTATACGACCAGGTTGTATTTGGTCACGACCAATTCGTAACTCCTTACGACCAGGTTTTTACCATTCTGTGATTACGTTCGACCAATCTACGACCAGCTCGTATCTCCATACGATTAGTCCGTAACTGATCGAACTAAGCAACCTAGTCATGCATTCTCCCTTTGCCTCACGATGCCTGGTTGAACTCCAGGTGAGATGTTGTGTCATCCATGGACTGTTCAATACTTTCTCGATCGAGTGTCGGATAACATCATATATTCGACACTTCGACCACTAGTGGTATGGCCATGCACTTTCTTTATCCGATCACCACGAGGGGCCCAGAGACATCTCTCCTGTTATGTTAGGAGGGGCAAATCCCATCTCGACCAGTCACAACCCTCCGCATATTTCATAGCATACCCGAAAGCTACCTTTATAACTACCCAGTTACGAGTAGCGTTTGGCAACCCCTAAGAGTGTTATTACATATGTAGGGAACCATGCGATCTCGAGTCTAAGGGTTATACATCATCATGTCATTCACTCAGATTTTTAGAATAAAAATATTAGAAAAGAAATTAAAACCCTCTGGATCCTACACTGTCAACACAGAGGATTTTCTTAAGAAAAATGAATGAAAAATAATATTAAAACTTGATCGACCCACTTTGTCGAGAATTTAAGATTTTCTCGAATTTCCTCTCACGTTAAACTTTGGAGAGTCTATCCTCCCTTGTTTTAAATCCAAATGAATTGATTTTTATTTCTAAATTCATATAAATTCAAGATATTTCTATCAATACGAAAATCATAATTTTTTAGTTCATTTTAATTTTATTTGAATTTATTTGAGTTCATGTGTATTTATTTGAAGTTGTCGTTTGATGCCTAAGTATATTCCAACCTCGTCAAAGACTTCGTCGTTGTTCAGGAACAAGATCAAGACCAAAAAAACTCTTGAGCAAGGCAATTACTTACAATTTATCTTGTTAAACCTACTTTTCAAATGCATATTACTTTCCTTTAAAGTATTACTTGCATGCTTATTATTATTTATGAAATACTGCGTTAAATGTTGATACCTAGCTATAGCATATATTGTTATTTGCTATTCTCCTCCTAGATTGTTCATATAATGACTACCTTATCACCCTAGGATAATTATCATAATAAGATTGCCCTTAGTTAAGTAAACTTGCATAATGGTTATGTCTAGATATGCTTAGTGGTTGAATTGAATGACACAAATATTGCCATTACAACTTGGGATATAATTTGAATCGTAGTGTGGTAACATGGGTTACCACTGGAAACAGAAAAATATTTTATAAAATGGTGGAGACTTGGGCAAATGGATGGTATGAGACCGATCAGGAGTTCCACGAGTTGGGTTTGTGGATTGCCTCACCTGAGTCCATTAAAGACGAAATCATGTATCGCATTTCTAAACTACTAATCGTGCAACAACAAATCAAGTATAGGCGCGACCTGGTCAAGTACTTTGCTTAGTTTTGGCATAACTCCCGCGTGTAGTAGTAGATTGGATTTCTATCGATTTATATCTTCAAGAAGGACAGAGACTCCTCACAGCGGATGGTCCCTCATTGAAAATGCAGACTCGTCGATGGGTGCATTCAGGTGTGCCTCGTGATACTCATGGTCCCAATGTTGAGGGACGATGGGTGCATTCTGGGTGTGCCTCGTGATATTCATGGTCCCAATGTTGAGGGATTCATCCACTTGAGCATGAAAAGTGTCAAGACTAGGTAACCAAAAAACCTTGTTATGATTATCTTCGTCGCACGCCTAAGTAAGCGTGTCACTGGCTGACATTATAAGTTAATCATATCTTGTAGGTAAAGTTGTACAACCTTTGCAAAGTATTTAATCTATTCGAATAGCTGTGTCTCTGGTTATGTGTTGTGAAGAAAGCCACACTTAGTTTTAGTAAAATGTGGAATGGGAACTGGTTAACATAAAATAGTTGTAGCAATGATCTAGAGTCAGGTGGATGGAACCTTATATCTAAGAGGCGGATGAAACTTTGTGGGTAGTAAGAGGCGAATGGAACCTCGTGGGTAGTAAGAGGTGGATAAAACCTTGCTTTATGACAAAATTTACTTATAAACAACATGTTGGTTTGAAGTTAAAATGACTAGGTCATAGGCTTGGAAATTAATTACAATATTTGAGCAAAACCTCTTTGGTGCTAAAATAACCATAAAACTGAAGGGTAATGCGGCAAGGCTACGATAGCACAAACAAAATTTTACCGCGCAACCAAGGAACCACCACAAGTAATAGATCACGAGATTACCGCTAGACGCGCCGACTCGTAGCGGAAGTAGAGTCGTTGTTGCGAGTTGATGCAGTTATAGTCGTACTCACGACGCGTCTCCTCCTTCGAGTAGTCGTACTCGTCGCGTGTCTGCTCCGACTCCGGTGAGCGTCACGAGTTGCGGATCGTCCCAGTGTTGATGCTTCGCAACAACACCTCCGAGGTATCCACACGTACGGGGCAGGATCACCACGCGCTGGAGTGCTAGCACCGGCAGCGTGATTGAGAAGGCGTGCCTATTAGGGTTTCGAGAGTTCTTCCAAAGATCATCCTTCCTCTCTCTATACCCCATGCCACCGCCCCTCTTTATATAGGCATCCATCATGGGTCTCGACCTGGAGGCCCATTAGGAACTCGTGGTCTATACGAATTCGGATCACTATCCAAAACAGATCCTTGCTCTTTAAGTATGCGACCCCACATGTTCATGTGTAATCGGTTATGACTCGGAAACTCTTTTCCGACCACTAGTCGTCAGCGGTACCTAGCAGCACATAACGATTCCCAAAGACACATAGAATATATCGGACGAATCTTGATGTAATATGATCTATGATCAGGTCCTTATCACTTACGACCAGTTCATATCTCTATACGACCAGGTTGTATTTGGTCACGACCAATTCGTAACTCCTTACGACCAGGTTTTTACCATTCTGTGATTACGTTCGACCAATCTACGACCAGCTCGTATCTCCATACGATTAGTCCGTAACTGATCGAACTAAGCAACCTAGTCATGCATTCTCCCTTTGCCTCACGATGCCTGGTTGAACTCCAGGTGAGATGTTGTGTCATCCATGGACTGTTCAATACTTTTTCGATCGAGTGTCGGATAACATCATATATTCGACACTTCGACCACTAGTGGTATGGCCATGCACTTTCTTTATCCGATCACCACGAGGGGCCCAGAGACATCTCTCCTGTTATGTTAGGAGGGGCAAATCCCATCTCGACCAGTCACAACCCTCCGCATATTTCATAGCATACCCGAAAGCTACCTTTATAACTACCCAGTTACGAGTAGCGTTTGGCAACCCCTAAGAGTGTTATTACATATGTAGGGAACCATGCTGATCTCAGGTCTAAGGGTTATACATCATCATTACTTGAGACCAACTAATGACATAAAGATTCATAACAATCTCAATAGTGTCTCAATGATGGGTCTATCCAACACCATGTTCTCTAACATGTGCTCATATTATTGATTCGATATATCCATATCCATGACCGGTGAAACCAGGTCATCAATCAATACATGTGCTAGTCATAGAGTCACTGGTGTTCCGACCAGTGATCTCTGACCAGGGATACATTTAAAATGACATCATATAAGTTAAAGAGTTCTACCAACAAGTCACATACTTATTGATCTATAACAAATGATTCATTCAAGGAACATGATAATATATTATCAAAAAATATGAACATAATGAAATATCATCATCTCTATGATTGCCTCTAGGGCATATTTCCAACAAAAACCTCCTTTCGCAAGTTATGCATCTATATAATTGCATTTGGTGTGAGGGATTGTTGAGTACCTTTGTACTCATGGTTGCTCATATATATGGATTCAGTGCCCGAAGATACCCAAGGGTAAACAACCAACTCTACCCATCGGGAATTGAAGATGACGCCAAATACTAGGTCGGTTACCCCCGTCAATTGCATGTGGCCTATATGCATATCCTGAGGGTCATCACGGCCATTTATCATTTCTACTGCAAGATTTCATCTATATTTAGCATTCCCGATCCATGGTATAAAACTTCGATCATGTTGTCTATTTATGCTTATTTATTATCTTTTTATTCGCATGTATGGATATGATATTCATAGATATTGTACTGTATAAGCTAGCCACTGATCATGAAACTAACTCAGTATACATGAAGTCTTTGGATGTTAATCCGGTCCGATAGTCGGCGAGCAGGCCATGCGTACATACTCTGTTTTTTAGCCTTCCAGTGCATTTTGAACAGAATGATTTCCCAAGACATTTTACACCAGCAACACTGAAACATACATCACACCAGAATCGCACACCCAATCTGAATCTTGAACTCCTCCTAAAATATTGTTACATGATAAATAATAGGGAGCAGCTAGCCAACGCTATACCGTTGAAAGCACTTCCAACGGTATAACAAAGTTTCGTGGAGTTTTAATACAAGACAACAAGTTTCATGTAAGTTTCATAGAAGTTTCAGTTTTAAACGGTCAAAGTTTCAAGAAGGTTTCAACAAAAGTTTAAAGTAGATTTTATCAAGTTTTGCAAATTTGAAGAAGTTCTAAAATCTTTCGAGGAAGTTTAAAAAATTCAAGCAAAAGTTTCATTCTTGTTTCATGAAGTTTCACTAGGTTTCAGAGAGTTTCAAATAGTTTCCAAAAAGTTTCAATGCATTATGAGAGTGTTTCGGCGTGTTTCAATGAATTTCAAATATGAAACTTTATTTAAATGAGTTTCAAAATAGTTTCAAATAAGATTCAACAAAAACTTCAAAGTTACATAGAGTTGACAAAAATCCATGCAAACTCCAAGAGTTATTTGAGATTTAAACTTTGTGAAACTTAATGAAGCTTGGTGAAACACGATGAATATCCAGTTATTTGGGATTAAAACTTCATAAAACTATATGAAACACGATATCACTGTTGAAAAGTTATCTTAGACAAAAAAAAGGAACTTTATGAAACTTCATAAGACTTGTGATAAAATTAAATGAAACTTTATGAAACACGATGTCACTGCTGAAAACTTATCTTATATAAAAAAAGATGAAACTCCATGAGACTTGGGATGAAACTTCATGAAACACGTATGAATTGGTTTCATCCAGTTAGTTGGGATTAAAACTTCATGAAACTATATGAAACACGATGAAATTAAGGATGAAGCTTCATAAGACTTGGGATGAAATTTAATGAAACTTGGTGAAACACGATGAAACTTAGGATGAAACTTCATAAAACTTCATGAGATTTGGGATGAAACTTCATGAAACTTAATGAGACTTGGGATGGAACTTCATGGAACTCCATGAGACTTGGAATGAAACTTCATGAAACTTAATGAAACTGCATGAAGCTTGCTCTACACAATATGGAGAAACAATGATACTTGGTGAAACTTAATTAAATATATCCCAAAATAATTGAATGAAACTAATTGAAACTTGATGAGATATGATATCAAGGTTTTGGAACTCAAGGTTTCAAGGTTGAGACAAAAGAGTTTCAAGTTCAGCACAATGGTAGGGGCTCACCGTTCCACTCCTTGAGACACTCGAGCAGCGGGTCGATGTGCTTGCGCTGGTTGATAGCCACGAGCACCTTGTTTAGCTCCTCGCCAGGCAACCGCGTCTTCTCGTCGATCAGGTATGCAGTCCCGAGCTCCTCACGCACAAACCGGTAGAGCAGGTACAAGCGGCACTCCTTGATCTAGTTTGGAACCAATGGGTCGTTCTCCACAATCGCGCATGCAGCCTCCACCTCCTTGGGCAGTGCCACGCGGAGGTGCTGCTCAAACTGCACGACCTTGGCGAAGATGGAGGTCTCCAGGTCGGTGTCGGCAAGGAGCGACCACCAGTTAAGGGTGGATAGGGATACAAAGGAAGCAGAAGCAGTGGCTGCGAAGGACATCATGTGGAGGTTCTCAGGAGAAGAGGATTAGGGGAGAACGTAAGCAAGAAAGATAAGAGGGAGGGTTGGGAAGTCAGGGAGATAGAGGAGAGGTGGTGAGATGTTTTATGATGCATGTGAAGACCATGTGATTGAACAGGCATGGGTTATCCCGTCGTTTTGGATTGGAACGCTATAAGTATTTCTCTAAATAATAAAATACACAATTACTGAAACATACATCACACAAGTAAACATACAATGCTTCCTTTGGTTCCTCGGTTATACAACACATGCTTCACAAATTACATTAGCAGACACTCGATATTCTACTCCAAAGTCACTAATATATTTTAGTTTCGTGCAATTAAACTACAACTTTAGATGACTTCTTCGCCCAAAGATTATGTCTTCTCAAATTTCCTTGTGAATGGGTTGGTCTTCAGATCTTGTTGCCCTAGAGCGAGACGGAATATACTGCACTCTTCACACTAAAAGTATTGTTTACATCTAGTTTCATCTCGAACCGCAATCTACCGCGATTACTCCGAGCCGCCATCACCTGTAACGTTCCTTTTTTACATGCATGAACAGAGTGGAATTGATAAACATAAATGTCGCAAGCTTGTCAGGAAACAGTAAAGCATAGTTTTCCTCTACGATACCTTTTCTTCTTGGTCTTTTCACTAGAGGATGCTGCGTTGCTGTGCCAGTTCCGCTTGCGTTGGTTAATGAACCAATTATTGATCTGCTTCAGTTGTAACCCCGTTTCCTGCACCAGGCGAACCTTGTCGTCTTCCTGGATGAGTTAGGAAAGAATTGCTCATCATGAACAGCAATTAATACCAATATTAAACTTGGAAATGGTAATGGCATGGTGCCACATACAGTTGGGTATGGCCACTTAGAATGAGCTTGCCACCAAGCTTTCAATGTAGATGCAGTATCTCCAGGAAGTTTTCCAGCTCTGCGCTTGCGGAGAATCTCTTCCCTAATATCAACAAGCTTTTCTTTGTACCCCTAGAGGTAGGAAATTTTGGTTAGTCAACTATGCACCATGAATGATGAATGAAGCACTTCAAAGGATGCAAAGTTACCTGCTTAAGCTCACTCTTCAGTTCATGCCGTACACGTTCAATCAAGGATCGTTCACCCTCGGTCAGTATCAGGGAGCCAAAGCCCATACCATCTGACCCATCGTTTCCATCAAACATGTTGGGTTCACTATCCACCTGGTTATCTTCATCATCAGACATAGTCGCTCCAGTGCCTTCACCAGGAGATGCCCCTGCATTGACGATTACCATTCTACTAGCTATATAGAAGTCTCCAAAAAATCAGTTATGGTGTAGACTGTAGAATGTGCAGCATATGAAGACTCAGCAATCTTAGGGTGTGTTTGGTTCGTGGTATGAGGCTGAACGGGATGGTTCTGTTCAGGATATGAGGTCATCCCCGCGTTTGGTTGGATGAATAGAATCAAACGGTACGAGATGGGATGGTTCCATGTGAGGGAATATTCCACTTTTATTATGTACCATTCCATTCGACAAAAAATGTTAAACCACGCGGTTCAGCGTTTCGCTAACTACAACAACTTTCACTTGCTAACTCCAAATGAAATAATTCTTTCACCTAAATTCATCTAAAATCATCATCTAGCTACTGTAGAAAATTCATGCATTTTTAGCATTTTGAATTTTTATGTTTTTCTCGATATTGTTTTTGTTTTGTATAGAATCCAAATATTTTAAATAAATAAAATAAACTTCAATTAAATTTAAAAATATTTTATTGAATCTTTATGTAATTTTTTTGAAATTTCAAACTAAACACCATCTTGAACTATTCATGACCATCCTATCCAAACAACCAAACAAAATCCTGTATTATCCTATCCCACCAACCAAACACCGTACTTGTATCATCTCATCCAGAATCATCACATCCATCTTGTATCATCCCATCCCATTTACCCTGATTCACCCAACCAAACGCACCCTTAGTTGATCGTTGAAAAAGTCCCTTCTGTGTGTACTACACATAAGATATAATTCTAAGAAAAATGTGAAGTCAAATCCCTGCCTAAATCTCTATATAGATTGGTGAATCGCTAGCTTTTCGAGTTGGGACTCACTCCAACTCGAAATCCTATCATCTCAACGATAATCTCTAAGCCTGGATCAAAACAAAGTAAGATAGTCTCTTGTGTATTTGTGCAACCACCTCTCTTGTCCATGTCACCAGACAACACTCCTACCCTCTTTCCAGTGCATGCCTGGGCATACATGTGTTTCTCACCCAATTGCCCCTGAACATGTTTGCCCTGTGATAGCCCAAGCAGTATCCAAGGCCTCACACATGCCTTAGATTCTAATCACAATTGACATGAGTAGATCCCACAAACCAAACAATAATGAAAATATACCTAAGGTGTTTTAAGTGATAGCTGATAGCCTATGACTGCTCGTAAGCTAGGCATTCATTACACCTAGGGTGGAGTTTACTTAATCCTAAGCTGTTACAGATTCTTATTGGGGCAGATTCCACAGGAGAAGGTCAAAGCCACAATCCGAATCCAATATAAATTAGTTATTCTATTAGGAAGGTTTTCTATCTTTAGCAAGCATAGGATAGGAATTAAACAAGAGTTGTAGTCGAGTAGGACTTGTCCTGTGGCAATGACCCTTATATATAGTCCCTGTGTTTGTGTAGAAAGAGGCAAGAAAGAAATAAAGCAGTCTTTTCTCAATTCCTGATTCTCTAATCCAGTTTCAATCACGGCGAGGCAAGGAGTGCTGAGCGGTGATAAGGAAGCTGTCGACTTCATCTATTCAACTCACGGCTACAATCTCCGGCCTAAAGCAAAGGAACGCAACAAATTGGTATCAGATTCCATGGCTTCTGATCAAGTCTCCTTAGAGCTGCGCGAATTGAAGAGCATGCTCAACAAATTGTTGTAGCGACAGGAGGATCAATCCAACGCACATGAAAGTCTTCAGACCAACGTTCTGGAACTTCAAACTCATGTGTCCTTACCTCCTACCAATGCGACTGCAAGTCCCTCTTTCCGTCGACCTACCCATGATACATCTGAAGCGCCACCACCTAGACGTTTCTACAAGGTGGATTTTCATCTTTTCGATGGCAACTCTGATCCGTTAGAGTGGCTTTCTCGTTGTGATCAGTTCTTTCATGGTCACTGTACCCTCAAAGAGGAAAGTTTGGCTTGCCACATATCATATGACTAGGATCGCTCAACAGTGGTATTATAAGTTGCACTGAGGGAATTCCATCTTAGCCTCGCTTCAAGAATTCCTGACAATTGCAATTTGACTCACCATTTAGATCGAATCCAGTGTCAGAACTCGCCCTTCTTCGTTAGACAAACTCAGTTGAAGACTATGCTCAATAATTTTATAAAGTGTTGTGTCGTGCTAACAATCTTTCTCCTGAACATGAAGTGGGTTTATTTCTCTCCGGATTGGGTGACTTAATTAAGTCTGATGTGGAGCTGCATAACCCATCTTCCCTCGACACGGCTGTCAGCCTGGCTAAAGCTTCAGAACGCCATTACAAGCTGCTGTACAATTCCAGCGTTCTGTTCCTCCAAACACCACCCCCCCCCCCCAATCTTCATTCAGCTCCCCTTCCATGCTGCAACAAAGGGCTGCGTCAATTCTTTCCCAACCGCTTATACAGTCAACCTTAACAGCACAGCCAACTCTTCCAGCCACATGATCGCAATGCTCTTTTAGACGTCTCACTCCTACTGAGATGATCGACAAGACGTCAGAAGGGTATTTGCCTTAATTGTGATGAACAATTTGTTCGAGGTAGTCGTTGCAAACGCCTCTATTGGGTTGAAATTCTGGACGAAGCTGGTATCGATGATGGCAGCCCAGAGGATTCAACACCTCATATTTCTCTCCATGCCTTAACATGAATTGCCTCGGGGGATACAATACAATTGAAGATCATCATTAATAACAAGCAGTTCATTGCTCTGGTTGACTCGGGCTCTACCCATAATTTTATCAGTCTCGAAGCAGCCAAGCAATCATCTCTTCCTTTTACACCTCGTTTAGGTGTTCATGTGGCAGTGGCTAATGGAGAACAACTATATTGTCCTGGTATTTGTCAAGCCCTACCGTTCAAAGTTGATCAGGAAAGATTTTCTATCACTTGTTATGCATTATCTCTTGATGGGTTTGATCTGGTTCTCGGGATCCAATGGCTTTAGGACTCTCGGGCCAATTCTTTGGGACTCTACCAAATTATCCATGTCATTTTGGCACAATGGCCACCATGTGAATTTCACTAAGGTGCCAAGGACATCTTCACCCCGCGTCTTATCTATGGCAGTATCCCCTCAAGCTTTGCTTCCAGCTCTCCTCGCAGATTTCGCAGATATCTTTCAATCTCCAGAAGGTCTGCCATCACAACGACAGCAAGACCACCAAATCCATCTTCTCCCTGGTTCCAAACCGGTTGATGTTCGCCTGTATCGTTATCCTCATCACCACAAAGATGAGATTGAACAACAATGTGCGGCCATGCTTGCTCCAGGTAGTCCTAGCACTTTACCTTTCAACTCACTATCACTTCTGGTTAAGAAGGAACTCTTGGCACCTATGTGTGGATTATCGTGCACTTAATGCTCAGACAGTAAAGGATAAATCAAGGTTGTCACGGCAACCTTGGTGACCACGACGCCTAAGGGGCGCCAGGACGCCTAGTCGTCCTCTAGGAGAGGCAAGACGAGCTAAGGTAACAAGTAGCAACTTCAGTAGCAAGTAGCAACTTCAAGTCTACAACTAGCAACACTAGTATACTACATCAGCATTCAACAAAGTACCCAAGCATCTAGCACACAATCACACATCAGCATTTAGCAGTAGATTACTAACATCGATTACCGATTACCAAGTATAGCAATCAGAGGGAGATGCAGAGGAGGAGGCAGAGGTGAGCGGAGGCGGCGGACGGAGGAGGAACAGAGCAGAGGGAGGGAGGCAGCGCCAGAGGGGGAAGCAGAGCAGAGGAAGGGAGGCCAGAGGGGGAGGCAGCGTAGAGAGAGGGAGGCAGCGCGGGAGCACGAGAGGGAGGGAGGCGGCGCGGCGGGAGTGGAGGTCGCCAGGTCAGGCCGCGCCGCGATAGGGAGAGAGGGAGCGGAGGAGGGAGGGACCGAGGGAGGGAGGCAGTGGAGGTCTGGGCGTGCGGCGGTCGGCGGCAGCGAGGCCGAGGCGGCGGCGGCCAAGGCAAGGCGCTCCACGGCGTCCATTCGAGCGAATCCATTCGCCAAGGCGACGACTAGGCGACGCCAAGGCGACGACTAGGCGACGCAAGGCGACGACTAGGCGACGCCGTGACAACCATGGGATAAATTTCCAATTCCAGTGGTCGATGAATTATTGGATGAATTAGAACATGCTAAAAACTTTACCAAGTTGGATTTGCGCTCAGGTCATCATCAGATTCGTATGCATCCGGATGATATTCATATGACTGCTTTTCGGATACACCGAGGCCACTTTGAATATTTGATCTTGTCGTTCGGTCTTTCCAATGCTCCGGTTGCCTTTTAGGCTATCATGAATGCAATTTTGCATTTGTACCTTCGAAAAGTTGTTTATGGTTGTTCCCCTCCGGCTATAATTTCACATGAAGCAGGATCAACTCAAGTGCCAGCAGTTGAAGCAACGTTGTGTTCCCGTGATAAATTTTTAGCGGAAACATGTGACCATTTATTACAATCTCAACAACGTATGAAGGATTATTATGGCACTCTTTGTCGAGAGGTTGAATTTGAGGTGGGTTAGTGGGTTTTGCTCAAGCTTCATCAACGTCAGGTTGTGGGCATTGTTTCAACTACCTCCAAGTTGTCTCCAAAATTTTATGGTCCATATCCAATTATTGCTCGAGTCGGTCAGGTTTCCTACAAACTTTAGCTAACTCCTGTGTCACGTATCCATGACATTTTTCATGTGGCTCTCTTAAAAAAGTTTGTCAGTTCTCCTCCAACTGACCTTCCTGCTCTGCCCAATTTGTGCAATGGTCGTGTTCAAGGATTCAAAAGCGGTCCGGCGCAATTCCGTGTGGCCGGCATCCGATGCCGATCGGTTCATGGTTTTTCCCGATCGAATTTAGTTAAATTTTGCTTAAAAATCAATCGAAATTCGAAATTTAAAATTTGAATTTGCAAACTCCTGAAAAACCAGCCGGGATTTCCATCCCTGGTCGTGTTACCCCTAGACCATCCTCTATTGTCTGCTCTGGGCTTTACAAGGGACAGTGGGAGCTCTTAGTTCATTGGTGGGGTCAACCTGCATCGGAGACATCATGGATTTCTCTCCAAGACTTCAAGCAACAATATCCAGAATTTCAGCTCGAGGACGAGCTGCTTCCTCACAAGGGGGGAATGTTACGGATTCTTATTCTTATTCGGGCAGGTTCAACAGGAGGAGGTCAAAGTCACAATCTGAATCCAATACAAATTAGTTATCTATTAGGAAGGTTTTCTATCTTTAGTATGATTCTATCTTTAGCAAGCATAGGATAGGAATTAAACAAGTAAGAGTTGTAGTCGAATAGGACTTGTCCTGCGGCAATGACCCTTTTATATAGCCCCTGTGTTTGTGCAGAAAGAGGCAAGAAAGAAATAAAGCAGTCTTTTCTCAATTCCTGATTCTCTAATCCAATTTCAATCACAACAAGGCAAGGAGTGCCGAGCGGTGATAAGGAAGCTGTCGACTTCATCTATTCAACTCACGGCTACAATCTCCGGTCTAAAGCAAAGGAACGCAACATAAGCTTGTAATGACACACATCATAAACTTTTTCAACACATATTTTAAACCGAGTAATTCTTGACTAAGTGATGGTTAAAAAGGCATCATATGCTCATGGTCTGAAATAAATACTTTTTCGTAATGTTCTTTTTCACCTTTTCTTTTCTTTTTTCAGTTTCTATTGATGTTTCCATTTATAGATGTACTTCATAATTTGCCATGGTAATTAATACTGAAACTAATAATAGCCATCGGCCTGCCTGAATACGAGTAATGAAATAACAAAAAATATGCAGTGCATGTTTGAAAATTTCTGCCACCTTGCTGAATTGATACAAGGAGATAAAAGCTTTGATATACCTGTTAGACTTTGTAAAGATTGTTCAAGCTCCCAGCAACCCATCACTGCTTCCATTGCATGAACACGTACATGCTGCTGAAGCTGTTCCTTGAATGAGCAAAGGAGCAACACGTAATGTGTCTGCAGTTAAGTGGAGTATATTAGAACCCAAAAAAGCAGGACTGCACCCATGAAAAACATGATGACGGATGCCAACAACATATTCATTTCCTAGATAAAGAGTACTCGCAGCCAAGCAATATAAAGTAATTGCAACATAACCAGAGGAGTCATAACTTCATATGGGTACTACAACAAAGATTGAATAAAAACAATAACATAATCAATGCAAGGGCTTATTTTATCCAGTAAACTGCGTGATGACAAAAGGTACTATCATTACATGAGATTAAAACGGCACATATCATGTAATAGCAAATCAGCAACCTTGGCAGAAAAGAGCAATCTCATACAACAATATCTTGGCTTTTCATTATCTCGAAAACTAGAGCAATGAACCTCAATTGTTTTTTCTATCATTGATAGCTTTTGGTCATGATTTAGACACCTTCCCTTTTGCGTATTTCCATTGCAGACCGCTGAACCAACAATATAGCTAGCAAAAAATATAATCTATTATCGTGAGATGAATAGATTGTACAATTCTTTCAAGCAAACAGGTCTTCTAACAATTAACATAAAGATTAACTGCATATACAACATCATCTCTGTCATGTTAGAAGTTCCAAAAGAATAAATCAATAACCTTGGTGCAAACCGGTTTTATAAAACAATATAAGCACAAAAAGGTACACTCTTCTACCGCTTTACGAAACATAATGCAACTGTGTGAGCCTTAGCCTGAGATATCTAGTTTGTGTTTCACATCCAATCATCCATGCAGAGCAAACGAAGTAGTTACTATCACGGAAGCAGAATGAAACAGAGAAGCGCATGTAGAAAAGAGACGCGCACATGCGTAGCATCACATGACCCCCAAACTCTCTATGCACGTCACAAATCCAGCACTGCACATAATCCAAACCTATCCAGTTTCACTCCAGTTTCCTCCCATCCCAATTCGCGACCCGTAGCAAATCAGCTGCAGCACCAGTCGCTCGCAAAGCACACAACAACAGGCAGAGGCGTGAGGGCCAGCGACTCAAACAAGAGTCACACATACCATGAAGAGGTCGAGCTCCTCGCCGCCCGAGGGCCCGCCCGCGGCGGCGGAGGCGGCGGCGGCGGCGAGCGGCGGCGGGCGGGCGGCGATCTGCGCGTCGATGCGGGGGAGCTGGTCGACGGGGGTGGCGACGCGGAGGCAGGCTACGTGGGCCTCCAGCAGCCGCTCGTACAGCGGGTGGGCCGCGATGGCCGCCTTCTCCCTTTCCCCGACAACCCCGCCGGGGGAGAAGCTAGGGTTCGGCGACGCCGCCTCGTCCATCGCGAGCCCGTGGTTGGGGTAGTGGAACGCCATCGGTGCTCCGGCGCGGCGGGGATGCGAGGCGGCCGCACGCTCCGGCGGAAGGCGCAGCACAACGACCTCGGCGATTGGGGTTCTGGTTGGTGGGGGTGGGAGGGACGAGCGGAGGAGCGGATGACGACGTATGGGTTGGTGTCTTTGTCGCAGCTCACCACTGTCTGCAAGAAGAGGACTTGTCAAAGTGGGAGGAGTTTTTGGCTAGCACGTTTTGCTCTTGTATTAGCGAAAATAGCATTTGGGGTATGGTTTTTATAGAAATAGCATTTTGGATCGTACGATCACTATACGGGATTTACCAACCAACGATATGTATATGGTGCCGTACTGCCACTCTGTGGTGAAGACGCTTCCGCACTATTATGCAGCCTGTCCTCCCCTCCAACCACGTGCCCTTCTATCTCGCACAACCACCATATGGTGCCCACACAGCCCTCCCACCACCGACCACGTGCCCTCCCCTTCCCCTCCCGCACGGCCACCGTGCAGTGCTCTCCCCTCCCTCGCACGACCACTATGCGGGGGCACTCCCGCTAGCCCTCCCCTCCCCCCTCCCACACGGTCACCCTGCGGTGGTCCACACAACAGCCCAAAAAAAATTCCCCAAAAAACTGATCCGGTTCTCTGGAGAAACAAAAAAATCGTTGGTATCTAGTCCATCTGTCATTCGGACAAGCCTCCGAAGCCAGACCCCTCCCCTTCATCTGTCCTTCCACCGACAGGCCTCCCCTCCAGTCACTTCCATTGATCGTTGTCGCCACTTTATTACCTGTCAAGTCGTTGTCTAAAGCATGCATGCAAATTTCAATTAGCTCGCATGGGGGAAGGATTCCCTCCCACGGTGGCTATAAATTAGAGAGCGAGCGAACTCACTCGCTCTCTCTTTCGATCGTTCTCTTGCTCTGTCGATTATATTTTCGGTGACATTTTAGCGTTATTAACCGCCATCATTGGAAGCCAAAACCTCAAGTAGAAGTACACGTATAATTGTGCGTGTGATGTGTGGTGGAATTTTTGGCTGTATTGGCGCATTTGCCCCTCAGATTTATAGGAATGACCATTGTCGTGCGTTTTTTTTGCAAAAATATCGCCCTGTCGCACGGTCACCATACGGCCGACCTCCTCCCGACACACCGCCACCTTCAGCCGCACCGCCGTGCGGTGGTATCCACCACGCCGCTCCCCAAAGACGACCACCACGCGGTAGCCACCTCCCGCACAGCCACCGTGCGGTGGCCGCCATGCGACATCCTCCTCCCCGAACAGGACCGGTTCTCGCGAGAAAGAAAAAACCACCAAAACTCGTGCCACGTGTAGTTCGGACAGAGCTCCGAAGCAGGCCCTCCCTCCATCTGTCAACCTGCGTGAGGCCACACCTTTTCCACCGAAAAACCTGTCGCCACATCCCGTCAACTCTATCCAATTCGCTGTCTCCCTCGTCTAATCATTGTCTCGGCATGTGCATGCATTCATGCATGCAAGAGATTTCTCTCTCAGCTCGCAAACACTATAAATAGCAAGCTAGAGAAATTAAGTTTTGTCATCTCGCTCACTCGCACTCACTCGGTTGTCTCTGTCGATTTTATATTCTGTGATATTTTAGCGTTATTAAGCACTGTTATTTGCAACCATAATAGCAAGTAATTTTTTCCTTGTCTTAAAATTCTTTATTAACTGCATTGTTAGTAAATCAGTCATAATATTTTTATCATAGTTAAATTAATGTTACGCAATTAATTAGTTCTCAATCTGTATTTTGTATTTAAGAAAATGACATGCAATCAAATAGAAAATTAGTTGAAGTTTGTAATGACCACAAATAGAAAAATAAGAAAAAAAAATGAGGTTGTTAGTTATTTATGCACTTACTTATTCACTTGATGTCGTAATTAATTAGTTTATCTTAATTAATTACTTTGCCTCACGGTGCATGCTAGTTTGTCTGGATTAATTAACCGTGATGACTTGCAGCGCGTGCTAATCGTAATTAATGGTTTGTCTTAATTAATTAGTTTTAAACATATATGCATGGAGCATGCAAGCAAGTAGTTGGCCATGCATGCACTGTTTTGGTTCAATGAAGATGTTACATGAATTCATTAAATATATCATATATTGTATGTGTATGTCCATGTAGGATTTACAGAACAATATGTGCATAATTTTTTAATTGTCAGTACGTAACACATGTTCATTCGCGATGTCGATTAGCCCTAATTAATTTAGTCATGTTTAAATAGTCAAATTTAATTTTATACTACTAAATTAGTGTAGATTAATTTGTAGTGTTCATTTCATCGTAATTTTTAACACGCACTATTCTATCATCATTATCAATCTTATCACTAATATTCCGTCTATTTCATCTGTTGCAAGCCATGTGTCTACCGGTGCTTCTGAAACCCTTCTACGATAAGGACCACTGATGCAAATTGTGGATCGCCGGTGACGCAGATGGCCCTCCGCCCCTGCTACTTCGGCCGGGGAAGGATTACTGGGAGCTAGACGCTCGCTACATCCCAATCCTCTAGGACACAGGATTGTTGCCTCTCGCGAGGCTGGTCTCCGTCGGACGCCGGTTCACCCTGGATATCAGTCTGCTGTCGGCACTTGTCGATAGGTGGAGGCCCGAGACGCGCACCTTCCACTTTCGGTGGCATGAGATGACGGTCACTATGCAGGACGTGTCGTTGTTGACCGATCTCACGATTTTGGGTGAGACATTTGTTCCAGGCCCTCCACCGGTGGACTGGAAAGCCAGCCTGGAGGATCGGTTTAGCCTAGCTGTCCCGGGCCATGCATGTGACGTCCCTCGGACTTGGCTGAGACACTTCAGTCAATGCCCCTAGGATCCACCTGACGAGGTCGTTAGGACGCATCTCGTTGCTTACCTTCTTCAGCTCTTTGGTTGGGTCCTATTTTCAACCACACGGAGCGATTGGTGCTACCCCAGCTTCGTTTTTGTCGCCGAGTAATTGGTTGACGCAGAGGCTGAGTTGATGCCTCAGTATAGCTGGGGATCAGCCGTTCTTTGTGCCACATAACGAGGGTTGTATGATATTTCGCGGCACGGCACCGGTGCTACTCCGAACCTGGTCGTCCGCTACGTGCTCCTATAGTTGTGGAGTTGGGAGCACTTCCCTGTTTGACAACCGGTCATCGAGAGAGCATGCACCATACACTGAGATGGGCGACACGGTAAACAGGCCCACTGAGCTTCTGGTGGGTCGCTATCCATCCACGTTGGGCCAAGGACAGACCGACGAGGTGCTACTTGTTATTCCACGGTGAGTTCAAGTTGTTACACAACAACGACATCATCTGGGCTTCATGGACTCCAAGTTTCGTACAGACGGTAGCGCCACACGGGTTGTCCGTGTAATGCACCCAGGAAGCCAAGATATGGGCGATGACCTGCCATCTGGTGTTCGCACATATGGTGGAGCCTTACGCGTCGCAGTGTGTAATGCCACAATTTTGTATGTACCAGGTCGTGACCCCTTCGGACGGCAGGGTCCTGCAGTGCAACATACACATGTGAGTCAAACTTCATCCGAGTAATATTTACACTTCTAACGTCTTCTTTCCTAACATCAATCCTTCCGGAAATGCAGGCAATCGAGGGCGAGATGGCATAATCAGGACTGGCAACCAGACCAGCATGAGTGGACTACGACCTGGACGCGGAGGGTGCACTTGGAGGTCTTGCAG
The DNA here is from genome assembly GCA_036346395.1 of Hsuehochloa calcarea. Lineage (NCBI taxonomy): Eukaryota > Viridiplantae > Streptophyta > Magnoliopsida > Poales > Poaceae > Hsuehochloa > Hsuehochloa calcarea. Next base: position 8,376,558 of record CM070596.1, on the reverse strand, counting down.
GAGCAGGGTCCATACGACATTCAGGCGTACGTACGGTGAGTACCTGGAGTGGTACGTACCACGGTTGCACGCTAGACTCACCCTTCCTCCACCAGAGCGCCCGGAGCAAGGGACGCACCATGAGAGCCTCTGCCACTCGTTCGATCGTCACAGCGCTATGCGGCATGACGACACCAAAAGACACTTGCAACTTCTGGTCATTTCATTAATGATATTTGTACTCTTCGTTAATGTACCTGTTTATGTGTGTCACTTCAGTTGGAGCGGGCGCAACGCATCGCACTTTTACAGACCGAGATGACAACACACTACGAAACCACATTTTCAAACTGAAAAGACCACACTAGGTTACCCCTTTTAAGACCAAAAAATCTCTTTTATAAAAGGAGGTAGAAGAGAAGTTGATGAGAAGAGAGCTGCAGGATAACACCACACCACCACACCCAACACTACATAAAAAGCTTGGTTCACACACCCGAGATGAAGGAGATGGAGGACTCGGTGAACTTCTACAAGAGAATACTGCAGAAGCGCAAGTGGCTTGCCGAGAGGGCTAAACCCTACCTGGATAATTCTATGAAGGATACACCGGTACCACCGGAGTTCCCACGCCCGCAATGTATTTGCGAAGAACTGGCAAAGATTATCTAGTCCACACACCCGGTAATAGCCACATAAGCATACTACACGTGTGGCCACCACCTCGTAAGCGTACCTTGCACACATATATATTTTTCACATCTTAAGTTCCATTACACAAACCCTAACTACACCCGCACATAATGGCAGCCGGAGATGCAATACAACTTTTTCCAATGGATCGACAGCCCGAATATGTACGATTGGGCGTTCATCCAGCAGAAGTACACGTTGAACTATGAGATACGAGTTGGGACCTTCAAACATTGGAAACCTTACGTATCTGATCCCGACCCTACTAAAAAGGCACCGGAGGAGCGCAAGCGCGCGGCGCACAAGGGGAAGGCTCCTGCTAATGAGACCGGCGGTTGTCATAGCGCTCCCCGTCGCCCGAGTGCAGTCAGGATTGAAGAGGTAAGTTATGCTCAATTTGTATCATGATTATTAATTTGGCCATTCGTTGTGCTATGCTAACATCATTCAATCGTCCAGCTTGTCTCGCAGAACATGGTTGACTTCGAGACTAGCCACTGCCGCATGCAAACCAGAGACAAGGGGAAGGGACCGATGGGCCATCACGTCTGATCGATTTTATTCCAATCAATCTTTTTCGGATTCTAAAAAGGCGCATATATATCGTAGGTGTATTTCAGTTTGCTTATTCGTGCATGTTGGCGTTTCTAATGCGTAACTAAACCCTGCTCGTTATGTATTTCGCAGTTAAATTATGAACTCTTTCGAACTTATATCTCTTTTTCCCAAATATTTGAACTGTTAAATATTACATAACCTTTTCATGAAGTAATCGGTTCTACAAGCAATGTAATCAGGACAACATCGCGCATGACAACCCTAAACCCAAATATTTTTCCCATTTCGCTCCGAAAGGGGCTGTTTGTGTCATTGCGCCGCCGAACTCGCATTCTCCGATTTTTTATTCCGAACTACGCAGACACTTCAACGTATTACCAAATTTAAAAAATACAAAAAATTTAAAAATTCTCTAGACATAAATATAAAAAAACGACAGAGCCCTTTTGTCACAAGTTCAATTGGCGGTAGGACTCATGTTGCCAATTTAAATAGCGATAGTATCCTAATTGAACTAGCGACTGAAACCCTCCCGCTGTTCCAATTGGCGACAGTGTCCCCGCCGACAATTGAAATGATGGCAGGAGCCTGTCGCCATTCCAATTGGCGATAGACACGTATTTTTATAAAAAAAAATTATGATTATTTAATTTTATAATTATTTTTAAAAAATATTATTTAAAAATCCGGCAGTCCATCACCCATGCCACCGTCTGTCTTAGACGCTGCAGTCCGGCACGAGCCACCCGGCGCCATGACGAAGCCCATCGCAACGATGACCCTCACAACAGTCGGCGAGAGGCCTCGTAACGGCTACAACTGGGGCCTCCAAGCGATGGCCGGCAGCGAGGTCCTGCACCGCTGCACGTCGACGACGGGGCTTGGCGGGTGGGCATAGGTTTACACGCGTGAGGACGGAACTAGTGTGGGCAGCAATAACAACTCAGGTGTGATTCCTTTTCGTCGTAGTTTCGTGCGGAAAAAAAACACGTGTAGCAGCGCCGTTCTATATATGGCCCAAAAAAATATATTAAGGTATCAGTTTTCTCCCCTCGCCTCGACATTCGGCCCATAGTAATCTAAAAAAAAGGCCATCGACCTTTGCCTTAATGACCAGATTGGGTTGACATGCCTTGACCCACGACCAATTAATTGGCTTCTATAGAAGTTGTTGGCCCAACCAAATTTGTAGTTTGCAATGAGTTTTATACCTTAGTTTTAAAAAACCAATTACAGGAATTCTGCTCTAATTGCAACCCACAAGTCATAGACCGACAAATCAATGAGAAATAACAAGATTCTTCTCTCGATTACCAATCTTCACAGGTAACATTTCACCTAGTAAAACAAAATAACACGAACGCATACATCTAAATCCACTGCAGTGTGGGGATCAGTTTGAGCTGTAACTACCTTCTGCTCTGTAAAAAATAGAAGCACTAGGTAAAACGATATCAAAGGGAGTTAAATTAGCCATTTTGTTTTAGCTACAACATGGCTTATCACTTAGGACTATAGTGGTACTGAACCCTGTAATTCTAACAACTTATCAAATGTGTCGTTCTCTTCATGCATGACGCTGCCGTGACCCATCTAGCCTGCTTCCTCTATGTACACTTGTTATTCGGTTAGCAAAGCTGCACTAATCTGGAGCGCTCAATGCACTGATCCATCAGCAACGTCCTGCGCGGGGAGGTTCAGATCTGGTAGCACGAAGCTATCTTGTGGGGGCTGCTGATCAAGCTGTTGCTTTCCTTTCCGCTCCTTCGATGCAGTTTCGTTCTGCGGGTTGGATTGCTCTAATCTTGTCTGCACAATGCCAACAAAGTTATGTTAGATGCCTCTATTGTTCCCAGTTCAATACTGATAGGATTGTAAGGAGAAAACGGAGAGGTGACAATCCGCTAGTTAGAGTACGTAAGAACTCATCAAAACCAAATAAACAATGCGGGAGCAATACAAACACAACGGTAATTGGATCCATGCATTGACCATTCACTACTTTTTTCCAGAAAAGGATTGATCCTCCTCTCTCCTACAACAAAAGGGTAAACCGCACAACTTACTAGAGGCCAGTGCCGCCACTCCTCCATGGGCGAGTGATTCCAGCACCTATGAAGGCGCTGCGTGCCAGGCTTTATTGAGACAAGTGACAAGTGTTGATTCAGTGGCAGGATTCATCCGCCTCAGATGCTTCCTGGGAAGTTGTCCAGGAATTCAAGAAGACTTATCCCTCCTTTCAGCTGGACGAGCTGTTCGTCGAGGGAGGGAGAGATGTCATGTGGGGCCAAGTCTATGGTCGGCGTCGCAAGGCCAAGGAGGCGCCGTCTCTACAGAACTAAGATGGCAAGTCTCCAATTAGGAAGGTTTACTTTAGGCAGGAGTTTATTAGGAAGGTTTATTTTGGCAAGAGTCTATTAGGAAGGTTTATTTTGGCAAGTCTATTGTAATCCTTTATAAGGGAGTCACATAAGATGAATTGAGTAAGCAAGGATTGGATCATATTCAGATCCCTTGCTATTCACCAAGCTATCTGTCTTTCTTTTTGAGCCGGTACTGTTCACATCATATGTGAACAGTACTACACGACCAATTCCTTGAGTCTAGGGACTCTGCCCTAGCCGCATCTCCCTCTCATGGCTGACCGGCGGGATCCTCATCCGCCGGAGCTCATCTTGCCCTACCGCCTACGCTCTCAAAAATCATCACCCGACAGTTCGGCTTGGAATTTAGTAGTTGGGAATGTTTTGTAACCTACAGGGAGTTAAATTAAGCATAGATAAGGGCTACCAATACTAGTGAAGCCAGTTATCACATCTGGCCAAAATCTCAAACTGGACCCCTTGAAAAAGGATTATTTCAGGAGTAGATATTACTACTGTCCTTTTTGAAAAAGGATTATTTCAGGAGTAGATATTACTACTGTCCTTTAAACATTGTCCTATAGAGTGTTCACTTAATGCTAGCTACGTTTTGCATTTTCTTGCATATACAATCAAAATTACCAGCCAAGATCGGCTGGCTTTGATATGGTTTCTAGATAAGCTGCCTGCTGTAAAGTATCAGCAACAAATCTTGGCCCGTGCCAAAATGGTTACCACCATCATTTATAAGTAGGAGGCAGCAGCCAGCAGCAATTTTGTACCTTCCTGTCATTTCTCATCAATTAGGATGCACATGGACATTGATAGCTAAAAAACGGCACCCATTTCCACTAGCCAGAACTATGATTAGCATGAATATAGGCAAGCAAAGCAACCGCGACTGTGACAGGTATGGGTTTGGCCTAAGCAAGGAATCCCTGCAGTTAATGAGGATGCTCCTTAACTTATAAATGTGCTGTCCTGAATCCTTGTTGTGTTCATGTAATAATCTTACAGTTATCTCTCAAATTAAGTACTGATTATATGGCTTCATTTGGCAACAATTACATGGCCACCGAGAAATAGAAAGTAACACAGGTGTGTAGCTTCAAATTTCAGATGGGTGGCATTGTAGTTGCCCAGATCCAAGAGGTCAATGAATTCCTTTATTGGTCCGATGTGTCAATCACAAGCACCACATCTGATTTAACCAATAGGCATACAAGTTCTCCAGAAAAACTGAGGTAACCAATAGGCATACAAGTTCTCCAGAAAAACTGAGGTCGTGCCAAGATTCATGAAGTTTCAGGTCCTATTCCTTGGCTTACCAACTTATTACTATGTTGGCGAGGGTCTATTTCATCCAAAAAGACAAATATCGGTGCCACTTGCATCAGGAAAATAGACAGAACAACTGAACTCTATCATGAGAACCATGCTGCTATGAGCACCTTATAGAACAAGGAAAACTTAGTGCTATTTAAATCAAAGTTTTGCAGTCATGCTAAGTATTCTTGGCACTTATTGCAAAGGCATCTTGGTCTATCACAAAATGGTAGATGCGAGGGACGAAATGACACAAACAACTAACCTGTACACCATATATCACCTTAGGCGCGGATAGCCTGCAAACTAAAACGCCTACAAAAAGATCAATGGGATTGTATGGACCACTACCTTTGGAGGATTAAAAAACTCCCTGGTCAGCAATGGAAAACCTCTCACTTATGCTTTAAGCTAAAACAAACAAGACAACTTTTTCATAAGCCATTCGCCCTATGTATACCATTTGGTGGCCCACACACCTATTTGGGACAGAAAAGAAAATGGGAAGCGAATTAAGATTGTTGTTACCTCAAGCTTGTCATTTTCTTTTGACAGAGCGGTGCAAGCTCTCTGCAAAGCCCGCATCTCCTGCTCACAGGGAAAACAAATTCCAACAGCAGTTAGTAAATTTGGCAGTAGAATACTTAAAGAAAAGCATAACGTAAAGAATATGTTTATCACCTCACGGAGGCTCTCGCTCTCCACCGCAAGAGACCGCACGAGCTGCTGGACCTCTGGTAGCCTCTGCATATCACCGCGGTAATCAAGCATTAAGCCAAATTAAGCCACAAGGACAATAAACAGGCGCAAACCCTCCGTAGTTTACTAGATTTTGAGCTTTGTGGTCACAGGGCCATCTTGATGATGAAGTAGATCTTTTTGGCTAGTACACCTTTGTGACTCTTGTCCTAAGATTCCACTTTTTTTCTTCACTCTCCCACCCTTTCAAACGGCAGGCAGAGATGTAGCAGCTTCTGCTTTATTCTAAACTAGTACAAATATAGTTCAACCACCACTAGAACAGCCTTTTTCTTGTGACCGGGGGAGCCCTCCGACCGGGTCAAGACTTTCTTTTACCAAGAGCGGTAAAGCGCGTACACAATCGTTACATACTTTTCTACTGCATGACACCATAACTGTTTCAGTTTCAGAGTGTCTCGCGCGCGCCAATATGACTAGAACTGTGAGTTGCGTGACCTGTGACTGAGAGGAGCTGGAACTCACCATTTTTTTCGGAGGTCGCTGACCGCTGGGCTGTGGAGGAGGGGCTGGGAGGGTCAAATGTGGCCGTCCAATGGAGTTCACCTGCAGCGAGAGTAAGCAATTGTAAGTTCCTAGCCAATCAATGAACAACGCATATCCAACAAATCATACTTCACGCTGGCAGGAACAAGGCAGGCCACCGGGAGCCCGCCACACAGCTGCCCAACACATCACGGATACAGAATCACACATTAGCAAACAAACACACAACATGAGCATGCTTAAGAAATTGCTCTCATGGCCTCCTCCCTCCCTAACTCAGCTTGATCACCCCATTTACACCAATCACGCAACCACATGATGAGACACGAGGCAAACCTATCCCCCGATCCCTCGCCGCGAAGATTTTTAGTATGTTCCCCCCATCAATACATGAGGCCCATTTTTGGTTAGGCAAGAGAAGCATCCGCATCTGCCTCCGCCTAACTACCATCCGACGCAACGCCATCACAGAACCTCCCGTGTCTATTCGGCGGCATCCGTAGCAGACTACCGCTGTTCCCTCGCCGCCGCGGTGCATTACATGTGGGCCCCACGCACGGCCTTTTCCGCAAAGGGCAAAACACCGGTCATCGACAGGTGGGTCCCGCCGTCCACGTCACGGACACCACCGAAGCACCGTCGCGCGTTCCGGCGCCCAGCGGTGCGGCGGGTTTGGTTAGCTCCGACAAGCGCGCGGCCGGTGGGCGCCCACGTGTCGCGCACCCGCGCCGTCGCCTGGCCACCGCGATCCAACCCGCCCACCCCACCCCCCCCTGCGCCGCGTTGGGTCCCACAGTTTTAACTCCCCGCTTTTGACTCTGTCACACCCGAGGAGTGGGGCCCACACACCCTGCACGCTCCCACCGCACGAGCAATTGCACCGGAGGATAGAGGATAGCGAAAATGACCACACTGCCCCCCGGAAAACCCAGAGCGCTTACAGAGGTTAACGCTCCTACCGTCCTACGCTTTGCGCGGTGAGGGGTAGCTTCGGAAAAGCCAGGGGCACAGAGCAATGGAAGCCGCAACTCCGGCCGCCCCCACCGGTTCCCATACGCAGTAGGAAAAAGGCTAAAATTCACAAAATAATTTGCAAGTCCAACGTAGGAATTTAAAAAAACCGAGAAAATTCACAAAATAATGCGGATCTGCGAAGCAGAAACGAGGATGGAAAGTTGACGTCTCTAGCAAGGAAAAAGGGAAATCTAAATTATGAGGAGAATAAATTAGAAGGGAAAGGCTAGGTCAAGGGGAGAAAGAAGCTGGGAAAAAAAAAGCAGTGTTCAAATAAGGAAGGGGGTGGATTTTCGCTGACCAGCAGGGGCAGTTTCGTCACACCGAACAAAACATTGGAAAAGGGCGAAAAAAACTCAAAAAAGAGCACATGGATAGGAGGGAAAGAGATACTGGTGGTGGGGGAGGGAGAAGAACCCAAAGCAGCGGCGGCGGTAACACGAGAGAGACGGGGGAAGAGAGAGACGGGGGAAGAGAGAGAGAGAGATGTGTGTGTGTGCGTGTGTGTGTGTGTGGGTACGCACGAACCTTAGTCGCCGGCGCGTGGCCCGCGCGGCGGTCCCCGGGTGAGCCTCCATCCTCGCCGCCGCTGGTGGACGCGCCGGAGCCGCCGCTGTAGTCCAAAGGCGACGCCGGGCTGGCCCGGGCCCATCTCCCCTTCCCAGCCGCCGCCGCCGCCACCGGCGAGCGGCGGCGCGACCGCTTCCCCCGCGCCATGGTCGGCCAGATCAGCTCCCCCTCTACCGACGTCAGCGGGGGCTTGCACCAGGGCGGCGTCCACCCGGCGAGGTCGGCCCCGCGAAGCGAGCAGATGATGTCAGCGGCGAGCGCGTCGGCGTCGGCGGCCATCGCGTGGAGGAGGTGGAAGAGAGAGGGGGGCTCGAGAGAGAGAGAGAGAGAGCGGGTGGAGGTGGAGGTGGAGGTGGAGGTGGAGGTGGGGAAGCAGGGAAGGGAATGGGAGAGATGGGGGCGTGGAGGCGAACCAAAGCCACGCCGTGGTACCCGGCCTTTTAAATGGCGGAATAAAACCGCAGATTAAAATAACCCACACCCACACGACACACATGACACACCCCTCCCCCCTACGAGAGCTACCGCTCTCTCGCTGGGCCCCTCGCCCGGCCACGTCCGCGCACTGCGCACTTAACTTCCCTCCCACTGACACCCGGCCCCACGATCATACGAGCCCGCATCCAGCGAAGTAGACTGGTGTACACTTGGTGCCTTTCCGTCCCCCCTCCCCCCCCGCAGAGTCGCCACGGAGAAATGACGGAGGCACCCCCGGTGGGGACGGGTGTCAGTGGGGGCAGTTCGGCAAAAGCGCGAGGCGTAGGACGCAAGGTAGAGCAGAGAAGGGGGTGGTGGGGGTGGGATGGAATTGGAGGCGAGCTGTGGCAGTATGGATCAGCGTGGCAGTGGGTTCGGTTTTCCGTGTGATGGGCAGGGTGTGTGATGGGGGGAGGCTGCGATGGGTTTTTCGGCTGAGAGGGCTGTCACATCCGTAATAACAAATTTGTTGACTTTGCTTGGACGTTAAATACAAAAGTAGTATCAGAAATACCCCGGTGATCCGTACGTCGTCGAGTTTGTACGCTACGGACGTAGACTTGGGAGCACCGTGCGCTGGAGCACGAACTCGAGAGCAACGTGCGCTGGAGAGGCGCGGAAGCGCCAACGTGCAGGCGGAGGGGGACACGGTAGCACCAGACCCTGGGCGGACGAACACTGCAGCGTCTAGCCCCAGGCGCGCGGACGCGCCTGCCTCGTGTCCCCAGCGCACGGACACGGTCACATGCCCCGATGGAGGAGGGAGCTCTGAGACCCGAGTGCGCAGATGAGACTGATATTGAAATATTCATACTGTTTACCTATAGTGAATTAGAATTGTGCATGAATAATATAGAAAATATCTGATATTACTAAAAAAGAATTTGATGAACTTGCCTTGGACGGTAGCAACTACCTCACATAGGCAATAGACGTTAAGATCAACCTGACGGCCAGAACACTCGACGCTGCCATAACCCCACCTGAGGCTGGGACTCCTGTCATTCCTGATGCTACCAAATGCGCGGCACTACACTTCTTGAGGCACCACATCCACCCAGACTTGAAATCTGAGTATCTTTTAGAAGAAGACCCACTAGCACTGTGGAACTCCCTGAAGGAGAGGTATAACCAGCAGAGATCCATCTTACTACCTGAAGCACAGCGTGAGTGGACCAACATAAGGTTCCAGGATTTCAAGAAGGTATCTGAATACAACTCTGCAATTCATAAACTTATCGCTAAGTTCAGATTCTGTAACCAGAAGATCACAGATGTTGAGATCATTGATAAGACTTTGAGCACTTTTCACCCCACTCACAGGACACTCCAGCAGTAGTACCGTCAAGCCAAGTACAAGAAGTACTCGGAACTGATTACCACTCTTCTCGAGGCAGAGAAGAATGATGAGAACTATCAGACTCGTCCTACTGGATCACAGCCATTGCTAGAAGCGCATGCCAATTTCCAGAGGACAAGTGGTAAGGGCCGCGGAAAAAGCCCTATGCAGAAAGGTGGACAGTGGAAGAAATTGAATGTGCAAAAGGGAAATGGCAAACCCCGCTGGATGGAACAATGGAGAGGTAAGCAACAGAAGTCAAACATGGGTAGCAAGAAGACATACCCTCCTTCACCGTGCTACAGGTGTGGTTGCATGTACCATTGGTCCTGCACCTGCCGCACCCCGAAACATCTGGTGGAACTCTACCAAGAGTCAGTTGCTAAGGGCAACAAGGCGCCGGTAAGGAAGGCTACAAAGACGCATTTTGTTAATCAACCTAATGATGATAAGGGTGATGCCCCAAACTATGTGATGGAGCTTGACACTAAAGCAAGAGGTGATCACATGGAGGTTGACACATATGGCGATCTGCAGTAGGCCATAGGCTATCTCCCCAAGCAACTCCAAATGTCATAATTTTCTTAGGTTTGCTTTATCAGTTTAGGTTATTCCAGACGAACAAGTGGATTTTCCATGCTCTTTTGAAACATTATCTCTTGATGAATAAATGAGTTGCTTGTTATCTTTTGAAGATTTATTCCTATTGAATTATTGTTGACTATATTATATTCTATATAGAACAACTTCTTGAATCTGATGAAAAAGTAGGAAATCTGTATGGTAGACAGTGGAACTACCAACTCAATTCTAAGGGATACCAAATATTTCCAAACGTTAACTAAGAAAACGGGAAATGTTATGACAATAGCTGGAAGCGATGCTCTCATAGTTGGCACCGAAAGAGCCACACTTCTTCTCCCTATGGGTACCCGAATAGTGATTGAGGATGCTCTCTTGTATCCCGAATCAAAGCGTACCCTATTAAGCTTTAAGGATATTAGCCAAAATGACATCCATGTGGAGACCGACAGTTATGGGAATACAGAATATCTCCTACTGACTAAGCCTGACGGTGGTCAGAAACGTGTGGTTGAAAAACTTCCCTCCTTCTCATCTGGGTTCTATTATACTTACATAAAACCCGAAGAATATGCAGCGTTAAAAACAGAGTACAAATCCTCAGTGCCTTACAAGATTTGGCATGATCGATTAGGGCATCCTGGAGTAGGAATGATGAGAAAAAAATCATAAATAACTCTATTGGTCATAGCTTAAAAACTCTATCCTTTCATAAACCTAAAGATTTCTTGTGCCCAACTTGTGCAAAAGGAAAGCTCATCACTAGACATTATTACCTGAAAGTAGAGGCGGGGTCACCTATTTTCCTGGAGAGAATACAAGGTGATATCTGTGGACCTATTCAACCCCTGTTGGGCCCCTTTAGATATTTTATGGTGGTATTAGATGCTTCTACTAGGTGGTCCTATGTATGCCTACTGTCTACTAGGAACCACGCCTTTGCTAAACTAATAGCTCAAATTATAAGAATAAATGCCAACTTTCCAGATGAAAGAATTAAGTCCGTTAGAATAGACAATGCAGGTGAGTTTACCTCTAAGGCATTTAATGACTATTGTTTAGCTTTAGGTATTAAGGTAGAGTATTCTGTACCGCATGTCCACACTCAGAATGGCCTTGCAGAGTCATTCATCAAAAGAATTAAGCTAATTGCTAGACCCCTACTGCAGAACAGTAGGCTCCCCACCAGTTGTTGGGGTCATGCAGTGTTGCATGCAGCAGCACTAATAAATTTAAGACCAACTGCATACCATCAATTTTCCCCTTTGCAACTAGTGCGTGGGAAAGAACCAAGTATTTCCCATCTGTGAAAATTTAGCTGTACTGTATACATGCAATTTCACCACCACAACGTACAGCCATGGGCCCCCACTGGAAGTTGGGAGTATATGTCGGTTTTGAGTCCCCGTTGATTATTAAATATCTTGAACCTACCACAGGAGACATGTTTACGGCCCGACACGCCGATTGTATCTTTGATGAAAAAAATTTCCCGACATTAGGGGGAGGAATAGATAAATACCGAGAAATAGATTGGAATGCCTCAGGCATTCAGGCCCTGGATCCACGCACTAAAGAAGCTGAACTAGAAGTTCAGCGAATAATAAACCTGTAGCAAATTGCAAATAACTTGCCAGATGCATTTACTAATCAGAAGAGAGTAACAAAGTCTTATATACCAGCAGCAAATGCTCCGGAGAGAGTAGAAATACCCCAGAAGGATACTCGAACCACTCCAACCCCTCATGTGAAGAAGAGGGGGAGAGCACCAGAGAATGAGGCCTCAATTCCGCGGAGATGTCCGCAGAAAATAGAACTCAATAAGACATCTTCCCGGTCAGTTGAAGAGAATCAACCTGAAGTTAAAAATACCCCTGAAGGAAATAATCCTAAAGATAGTAAACCCAGTACAATTGCGCGCGCACAGTCTAATACTGGGATTTCGGAACAACCAGACTCCGTCGTTGTGGGAAATCACGAGGAGCTGGATGAAATGAATGAAGAAATATCCACTAATTTTGTTGAGTCAGGAGAACTATATAAAAGGAAAACTACAATTGTCGACATCTATTTCGCCTCAAAAATTGCTAGAAACCTTGAACTGGATCCAGAACCAAAGTCCTTAGCTGAATGCTAGAAGCGTTCAGACTGGGGTAAATGGAAGGAAGCAATTGAGGCAGAATTACTCTCGCTGAATAAAAGAAAAGTGTTTAGCCCGATAGCCCAAACACCGCCCAAGGTATTCCCTGTAGGATGCAAATGGGTTTTCGTCCGAAAGAGAAACGAAAATGTCGGCGCCCCGGGTGTCACACAACCCCGAGACCCTCTGTGCATACCAAGCTAGTCCCATGATCAGTAGCTAGCTTGCACAGTTGCAACAATGATGTAATCATAACCATTCAACAACGAACTAATGAAGCAGACAAAGTAATATTAATTAAAACAACAAAGACCTTATGGTCAAGGTTCTTACAAAAGTCGCCTCACAGGGCTTAGCAACAACAGAGTATCTGGCAGCGGAAATCTCAAAATACGTGGAGCCCAATCGACATGCCCACAGGCAATCGAGTGGAGGACGTGACCTAGTTCGCAAAGTCTTCAAAGTAGCCTTCTTCATAGTACTCAACATTTCCTGGTTCTTCTGCTGGGACTGATCAACAAAGGGCATAAGCCGTGAGTACATAAAGTACTCAGCAAGTCGTAGAGAAATGTATGCACATAGTATTCATGACAGGCTTAAGCAAGGATGGCTTTACGGTTAATTTGCTGAAAGCAAGTTTAACAGTAAATACAATAATTAGATTGCAAGGCAGGATTTTAAAAGAATAATACATAAATAATCAAGTTCTTTTGAATCAAACAGTGAACATCCCGTTCACTTCCCAACCATTCCAACCAAACGTTTCTATCGAACCAAACCATATTTTTGAAAATACTACCTTGCGCGAAATCACTGGGCATGTCCGTGTAATCGGGACACGGCTATTGAATAGATTTTGACACTCTGCGAGAGGTTATGCGACTTTACCCACAAGACACGTTTTATCTAGTTTGTTTGGCATCCGTCGATACCACCGCTCACTTCCTTAGGTGAGTAGTCTAGAGCACGTGACAAGGCTTTTACAAAGTTCCATTTTGCCTCGGTTCTGCCCGCTAAGGTTTCGCCATCACGACCCCTCTTGCGTAATAAAGCACCACAACAGAACCGACTCAAAACTTTCCTCATTAATTGGCCAGGTCCGTCCCATACCGGACTTATGGTTGCACGAGGTGACCCAGATCAATGACTTGCAAAGTTAAGTCCTTAGTTGGCTGCTCAGACAAGTCTACCACAACCCAATGTGCATTACGCACCCACTCTAGCTCCCTACCTCAAGCCCGAGCATAAAACATTTTTGTTCATTCCCGACCAAATGGCAATCCCTGCCATGGCACAACATCTTTTAATAAAAGTGGCCTCACACCACTGTTCCATAGTTCCATTAGTCAAATTTCAATAATCATTGAATATGTGATCGAAAGTACTGCGGGTAACTAGAGCATGTCTAAGCAATACTACGCTCCCAAGTTGGTATACAATTATGTCCAACTAGTAATAACCATCCTATGGTGTCCAAGGATATATGTCAATCAAGGAGACATTTCATTTTCAATTTATCAAGGGGGCATAATGGCAATTTGGTAATTATCTACTCCCAAAACCATTTTTAATAAAACTAGCTATGCATGATAATTTAATACAATATACATTTGTAAAATGGGTTCAACATGGTCAAAGGACTACGACTTGCCTTCGTTGACGAGGAGAGGGTCTTCGGTCGTCGGGTCGAAGAAATCTTCCAAGCGGAATCTACGTGCGAGAATAGCAACAAATAAATAAAACAGCACCAAATGAACTCCAAAAATTACAAAACCAGTACCAAATGAAAGAGGATGAATTTATATGAATTTAGAAATTTGGATCACCCAAATCGGAGTTCGGATGTGAAAGTTATGGCCAAAAGAAGTTTCAAATCACATAAAATGATAGAATTGGATTTTTCTGATTTTCCGGATTTATTTTTCAATTGAAAAATCTCGGTTTTGACGTCAGCACACACGCGTGCGCTACGTGGCAGCTAGGCGGGCAAAACCGCTGACGCGGCGTTGACGTGGCGCCACGTGGGTGGCCACGTGGGCTCGAGCATGGTCGAGAGAGAGAGAGGAGAGAGGAGACGGAGGCGGCGCTTGATGGCGGCCGGAGCTGAGGAAGACGGCGGCGATGCTTGGGAAGCAGTGACGGCGGCGGAGGAGAAGAGGTGCATGCGAGGCGGAGGAGAAGATGAGCGAAGCGGGGCGAGAAGCGGACGAGAGGAGGAAGGAGAGAGGAGAGGAGAAAAGCGGCTATTTAAAAGCGAGGCCACAGGCGAAGCGGGAGCACAGGGCATGGCCTTGGCGCGGCGAGGCGCAAGCGAGGCGACGGACGGCGTGGCGGCGACGCGCGAGGCGGCAGCGGATTGTGGCGGCGGGATTCGCGCGGCGGCGTGGGAGAGAGAGAGCGGCGGCGCGGCGGCGAGACGACGAGCGAGAGCCGTCCGGTCCGTCGACGGTGGGAAGCGGAAAAAGCGCGCGGCGACGGAAGCCGTCAATTCGATCAGACGGTTGAGAAGTCCAACAGCGCGCGGAGGAAGATGAGCCGGCGCCGTCCGTTCGTCGGACGGTGGGAGCGGAAGAAGCGCGAGCGGCGATGGCGTCGGATCACGATCCAGCGGCGAGGGCGAAAGAGTGGCGCTTGGCCGTCGGGGACCCGCGGATGGGGATCAGACGGTCGGGAGCGAGCGCGTAGAGGAGGAAGCGGCCGGACGGCAATGGAGGCGGCCGGGCGGGAATAGGGATTGGGCGGGAGAGATTGGCCCAAGAACGATAAAAGGATTTAAAATAGTTTTTGATTTTCAGAAATTCAAACAAATCAAAAAGCAATTTAGAAAATAGCAAATAGACTCCAAAAATTCTAGAAAAATTCACAGAAATTCCTTGAATTATTATGGACTTAATAAAAATACTTTTAACTTTAAATTTTCTTTTTCTTTTGCAATTAAATTAATTTTTAATTTTGGGTAAAAGGAAAAACCCTTTTTAAAATCCAATAAATCCAAGAAAATTCTTAAAATAATAATTTTGATTTTAAATTCCAGAAAACTCAATTAAACCAACTTTTAATTTATTTGAAGTTTGATTAACTCATATTAAACTGCAAATGGATTTCTGAAATTTCAAATTAAGCTTTTTGCGAATAGAAGCAAACGGTTCTCTTTTTAAAAATTTTCAAAAACTCCGAAAAACGGGACGCTACAGAAAATAATGAGGTGGTGAGATACAAAGCGAGACTTGTGGCACAAGGGTTCACGCAGAGACCCGGTATTGATTATGATGAAACTTATTCTCCTGTCATCAGTGGGACAACGTTCCGATACTTAATATCAATGGCAGTAGGTATGAATTTATGTATGCAGTTAATGGATGTAGTAACAGCATATCTATATAGGTCACTTGATTCAGATATTTATATGAAAGTCCCAGAAGGAGTAAAGATTCTGGATCAAAATAAAGTGAATCGAAATATGTACAACGTCAAGCTGGAAAGGTCGTTGTACGGATTAAAACAATCTGGAAGAATGTGGTACAACCGACTTAGTGAATTCCTCCTGAAGAAAGAATATACTAATAGTGAAGACTATCCCTGTGTATTCATAAAGAAATCCCAGAATGAATTCTGTATTATTTCAGTATATGTCGATGATCTGAATATCATCGGGACGACAGAAAATATAAAAGAAGCAAGTTCTTATCTTGTTAAAGAATTTGAAATGAAGGATTTGGGCTGAACTAAATTTTGCTTAGGCCTGCAGCTGGAGCACCTCCCTGAAGGAGTTTTTGTATACCAATCCTCATATATCAAGAAAGTCCTAGAGAAATTTAACATGGACAAATCATATCTGGTGAAAACCCCGATGGTGGTCCGATCCCTAGAAGCGAATAAAGACCTTTTTAGACCAAAAATGGGGAAAATAAGGAAATTCTTGGACCAGAAGTTCCATACTTAAATGCTATTAGGGCACTAATGTATCTAGCTAACTGCACAAGGCCAGACATTGCCTTTGCAGTAAACTTGCTAGCCAGACATAGCGCAGCTCCAACTCGAAGACATTGGGCTGGCATTAAAACCGTATTCGTGTACCTTGAGGTACACAAGATCTTGGATTATTTTGCAGAAGAACCAAGACATGTCTATGGTTGGATACAGATGCGGGATATCATGCGATCCACATAATGCAAAATTCCAGACAGGATTTGTATTTCTTTGTGGTGGTACAGCCATCTCTTGGCGATCATTTAAGCAGACCTTGGTAACTACGTCCACCAACCACTCAGAAATAATCGCATTATACGAAGCCTCACGAGAATGCGTTTGGCTTAGGCGGATGATTAGCCATATCAAGAAGTCATGTGGCATAAACACCGTCGATGACCCTACTATTATCTATGAAGATAATGCCACTTGTATTGCACAAATGCAGATAGGCTATGTTAAGAGTAATATCACGAAGCATATTGCTCCTAAATTCTTTTATCCTCATGAACTTCAGAAGAACGGAGAGATAAATGTGTTAAAGGCTAAGTCTTGTGATAACCTAGCAGATTTATTCACAAAATCTCTCCTAGCCTCTAGCTTCCACAAATGTGTTCGAGGCATAGGGATGAGATGGCTTAGTAAGTTATAAGGTTCAGGGGGAGTGAATCCCTGAACCATAGCCCATATGTAAGACCAGAAGTCTTACATGATCCCGAATATCCAAATGTTGCACTCTTTTTCCATTGTGAGTTTTTTTTTAAGTTTTCTCACGTAAAGGTTTTTAATGAGGCAACAGGTGCGATCCAAGAAATGGATGCGATGCACTCTTTTCTCCATCCCTTTTTTCCCATTGGGTTTTTGGGAGGGGTTTTTAATGAGGTATGTGCATGTTGTGGTATTGGTCCAAGGGGGAGTGTTATGAAACCTAGAAGGTCCGGTATGGGCAAATACCAGAACTGCCCCTGGGGGGCTTAGTCTATAAATAGAGAGACAGTGCTACCTATGTAATCATCCCTGATTCATTAATAAAGACTCATGACGTTCTCTCTCTTATTGGTATCTCTGATGTTATTGATTGATCGCATAATTGTATTCCGTTCATCGATTATTTCTTAACAGAGACGACTCCACGCCACAAGCACGAGGATGAGGGCGTCTGGTCACTTGGCGCATGGACTCAACGATGTATCGACCACCGACTCTCCCGATACTATTTTTATATTTATATCAAAGGGAACTAATTTAGCCAAAATTGGTGAAGGAGCGCCTGCTCGGTGGGCCTAGGAGGGAGCTTGTTAGTGTAGTTGTACTTCGCCGTTCTTTACCTTGCTTGTCTGTGTGGACTAATTTAGCCCCATTGCGCAACAAAAATTTCAAAGATAGCCCCAAAATTTTTAAAATTCCCAAAATAGCCCCCTCCCGGTACGTGATGCCGTCAGGGACGGCAGCACCAAGGTGCTGCCCCCACGTGGGCAAAAAAAAATTTATTTTTTTTTCAAAAAATTAATTAATAATATTTGTTGGACGATTTTTTAAATATGCAAAATGAGCTCAAAAAATTATGAAATTTTTTGTGGAGTCTCCTGGCATAGTTTTTATGCTTGTGTAATTTTTTTGAAATTTTATGCATTCTTTTTTTTGTGCAAAATTCTTTAAACTCTTATGTTTGTAGGAATTTTATAATATAGCAAATGAGGTTCAAACATTATGAAATTTTTTTCCATACTCCCTACACAGTGGACTTAATTGTGTAAATTTTACAAAAAAATTTTATGCTCTGAAATTATCTCGGCAAATTCAGGGTTTAGATCTCAAAAATTAGGACGAGACGTTTCGGAAATTAGGGTTTCATGATTTCATGTGACTTGAAATGTGCGAAGTTTGGTACGACATGGCTACTCTTGGCCGCTATGGTTTTTGATCACATTTCTTCTATGAAAGTAGAGTGCGGAAATGCAGAGTACGGAAATTAACTTAACTGAAAGGGCCGAGAACGTTGCGATTACGGAGAAACCCTAAAACATAGCAGAATCGATACCGATGTGAATGGTTATCTCTGGAATTCCACCAGAAAAGGCATACTTTGATGGCTCAGCGGAGGCACAGCACCAGAACTACATTGCAGCCCGCGTGCGGACAAAAGCACGTTACATGTGGTCACATGGCATGATGGTTCGGCTAATTACTTTACCATGGACGCTACTACTACGGTAACTTACGACACGAGCTTTCGGACCATGTAAGTACGCATGCCTTTAGGGGATAGTTAAAACATGGCGAATATGAGGGGGACTACTACGGACTAGCCCGACCTACTGCGTGGACCGGGGCTATTTGCCCTTTCTTGCGAGCTCGGCATTGTACTCCTCGCCGGCCGCCCTGGCCTCGGCCGCCATTTCTCACTTTTTCTCGCACTCTTTCTCGCGTGCCTCGCGCTCCCTGCGCCTGCACGCCTCGAGATGGGCCTGAGTCTCCCGGCGGATACGCTCGTTGTGCTCTTCAGTCCGACGATCCTCCTCCCGGATCTCGCGTCCCTTTCGGCATTCCTCCTCGAAATCGAGTGCACATCGGTCGTGTGGGTGGATCTCTAGGTCGATCCACTTGCGGAAGCCACATAGCGGCTCGGGGACTACGGGTGAGCGAGAGATTGTTAGTGCGTACTCAAAGAGAATTGGTACGATAAATTCTTGTAAGTACTCCTTCCGCCGCAGATAGTCGCTCGTATCCCGACGGCGGTCGGGATAGTCAGAGGAGTAGTTAGGACAACCCCAGTAACGCATGCCGAGGCTGAGCTGGTGGTTGGATTTGAAGAACTTGCATGTGTCCCTGCACCAACAAAAGGGCGGTGTCTCCCCCTCTGGCGGGTGTTGCGGCGAAGACTCGTTTGGAACGTTCTGGCAGGGGTTGCTGCTACAAGGGGCTTCATTGCGGAGAGCTGTCATCCTGGCAAGCTGCTCTTGTCAGACCCGGGCCTCAGCAGCCCTAGCTTGTTCGGCCCGTGCCTTTGAAGCCATTGCTAGATCACGGATCTCGTTCCATTGCTTCTTGAGGTTGTCCATCCCAGCGTGGTGAAGCAAGCTCTGGTGTAGTGTTTGGTTTGGTTGTGTGATTTTCTCTCGTAGATGACTTGCACCTCCTTTTATAAGCCAGAGGGTTGGCATGACGTGGTTGGCAGAGTGTTGTCTAATCTTTCTGCAGAGAGTAGTCATGTCCCATTTTTTGGCGTGCTGTATTTTCGATAGGAAAAGCTCGGGAGGCAGAGTGTTGTCACGTTTTGCTTTGCAGAGTCCTCTCTCGTCCTGGTTTGCAGTGTGTTGTCATGTCTTACTCTGCAGAGTGCTATCATTTCGGTCTGAAAAGCTGGCGAGGCAGTGTGTTGTCAAGTCTTACTCTGCAGAGTGCTGTCATTTCGGTCTAAAAAGCTGGCACGGCAATGTGTTGTCACGTCTTACTCTGTAGAGTGCTATCTTTTCGGTCTGAAAAGCTGGCGAGGCAGTGTGTTGTCACGTCTTACTCTGCAGAGTCTTGTCATTTGATCGAAAAGGTCGACGAGGCGGTGTGTTGTCACGTCTTACTCTGCAGAGTCTTTGTCATTTCGATCGAAAAAGTTGGCGAGGCGTGTGTTGTCATAAGTTCAGTAAATTTGTTTTGCAATTGAAGTTGTTTTGAAAGCCATCTGCTGCTTTGTTAGGATGATCGGTAGTTCCGACGATATAAGTGCGAAACTACCTCTCGGCAGAACTTCTGAAAATCCCGCGGAACATTTTTTTTTTCCAAAGAGCACCCTTTTGGGACTTAGCTGATTTTCTACAAGCGTGGTTCTTACCGCCATGTTGGGAGCGGAACTCCCGCACCGGAAGTTCGATTTTCGCGGAACGTTTTTTCGTGAGATGGTCTTTTTGCGCTTCATTTAAGAGCGGTAGTGCCGCAAGAAATTTGCGGTACTTCCGATAATCGAAAGTACTGCAAAGTAGATGGCGGTAGTTCCGCGCTGGTTTAGAAATTACTGTTTGATTAATTCACACGCAAAGTGTTCACAACGGAATTAGATAGATGCATACATGATACAAACTAGTACAACAACGCCGCAAAGGCATACATCACGTAGTGCAGGGATGCATAGATAAAGAGTGGATATTACAATCTTATTAAAACTGAACTTCTACTTAGCAAGAACAAGAAATAATAGAAGAAAAATTACCAAACTGGCCATGTTAACTAATTTCTGTAGCGATTTCTCAACCCTTTCCATCCTTTCATCCAGTCTTTTAAGAACATTATCTTTATTTTCCGTCGGTTGATCCGATGGTCGAGGCACTTGACGAAATGTAGCCACATGACGTTGTCCTCTTACAAGGCTGCAATTTGCATTGCAATGCCTCGAACCTCGCATGCGACTTCATCAAATTTACAGCCGAACCAGCATGTTGTGTTCTGTAAAAATAATTGGAACTGCAAGTGAAAAAATATGGTGTTTGGAAAGAAGTTCATTGGGGATGATCAGACATAAGTTACCGTAAGATTCAAACACTTCATGAACACTCGGGATGGATTCGTTGGCGTATGGGAGGTGAACACATTCACCGGATCCCTGCAACGAGGGCAATCCAAGTGCTGTCGTAGTGCTTCTAATTGCCTGCTCACTCGAAAGTTTGATGAGGCCGTAGACATCCCGTTTAAGACTGGAAGGAAGGAGAAGAGGAACTGAAGAGTGAGTGGAATGGCAGCCAAATCATGCATATATATAGCCTGCGGGTAAATTGTAATTTGGTTGAAGAAAATTCGCGTCCGCGAGGTAGCAGGGCCGATGAGGTATCGTGGGGCAGCATTGCGTTATGTCTTTAAGGTTTAGTAAGTTAAAATCGGGAGGTACAGTTGTTGTTAGTACTAAATATTTCGGAGAACATTTTGTGTACATAAATCTCACAGTCGTAACGCACAGGGACATTACATAAATCAGAAAGGCGGGATGCACAATGGCATTACATAACAAGTTTTACACGGCCATGAAATTAGTTAGGGCGCATCGTCGTATCGCTTGCCGGGACAACGTTGTTGATCCTCAGGGAATGTGAACCTGTCCGGGGAGTGGCGTACGTCTCGAAGGCCGTAGTAGGGGCCCTGTCTGGGAGGCGAATCTGGGATGATCTCATCGTGGCGGTCCGGCTGAGGCCTGAGCATGTCGTCAACCCACTAGTGCTCTTCCTGCGGGAAGCGTACAGGGTGAGTTAGTTATTGGTTTTGAGCGACGGCAAAATTGGTGTAAGTACGTTCACGTGTACCTGAGTAGGCTGTTGTGTTGACGAGGATCCTCCTGGCCAGTCTGAGCCGTAGTGCTGCACGGTGTACCCTCCGTACGTGTCGCCGAACTCGGTCGCGCTCTCATAGGTGTGATTGAGCGCCGTGCGAGAAGTCGATCTTTGTGCCTCCTCCGTGATGGCGATGGTTGCGACATAGTGCCGCCCCTCGTGGAGAGTCTCGAAAAGGTTATGGAACTCTGGGTATACGCGCCTCGGTCTCTCCCTAGCCCACCCTAGGGTAGCACGTGTCCAACGTGTTCCTATCGTAGGCCTGTCGACGGGGTTGTCCCCTGTAGCGTTCCCGTAAAGCTCGGTGGTCACCTGGTAAGGGTGCACGCTGGTGCGGAAGTACGGTCGGCCGGTGGAAAGTGCTCCCACGACCATAACTGTAGCAGGGCGTACTCGTGGGAGCACGTTCCGGTCGGTGACACTACCGGTGCCATGTGATCACATGTAACGTACTTTTGACCACATGTAAAGTGCTCCCACTACCATCATGCCATGTGACCACATGTAACGTGCTTTGTCCGCACGCGGGCCGCAATGTAGTTCGTCTTTGTGCCTCATTGAGCCATCAAAGTATGCCTTTTCTGGTGGAATTCCAGAGATAACCATTCACATCGGTATCGATTCTGCTATGTTTTAGGGTTTCTCCGTAATCGCAACGTTCTCGGCCCTTTCAGTTAAGTTAATTTCAATTACTCTGCATTTCGCACTCTACTTTCACGTAAGAAATGTGATCAAGAACCATAGCGGCCAAGAGTAGCCATGTCGTACCAAACTTCGCACATTTCAAGTCACATGAAATCATGAAACCCTAATTTCCGAAACGTCTCGTCCTAATTTTTTAGACCTAAACCCTGAATTTGTAGAGACAATTTCAGAGCATATAAAATTTTGTAAAATTTACACAATCAATTCCACTGTATAGGGAGTATGGAAAAAAAATCATAATGTTTGGACCTCATTTGCTATATTATAAAATTTCTACAAATATTAGACTTTAAAGAATTTTGCAGAAAAAAAAGAATGTATAAAATTTCAAAAAAATTACACAAGCATAAAAACTATGTCAGAAGACTCCACAAAAAATTTTATAATTTTTTGAGCTCATTTTGCATATTTAAAAAATCGTCCAACAAATATTATTAATTAATTTTTTGAAAAAAAAAAAAAAAATTGCCCACGTGGGCAAGACCACAAGTCTGCTGGTCCCGACGGCATGTAGTACTATGGGGGGGCTATTTTTGGAATTTTGAAATTATCGGGGCTATTTTTGGAATTTTTGTTGCGCAATGGGGCTAAATTAGTCCAGAATTTTAGTTTTCTCTCGCGTCCCAAATTGCGATCGATTCTGCAAGACATTCCCACGCACGCACGCAAGCATGCAACAATGGTCGTGATTCGTTTGTGGATCTCTCCTTCCCGTTCTTCTTTTCTGTCCCTTTTCTCCTGTCTCGGGCCCATCTGGCAACGGCGGTGCCGCAAGCAGAGATAATGGTGAAGGCTTTGGACGGCTGGGCCTAGGGCATTTTGAATGCATGAATCATGCACGAAACAATTCAATTTCCGTAGAAACTTTTTTTTGTTTTTTTCAATGTAGGACAATGCTCTAAATCATGATTAATACTTTTTGCTCTCGGGTGTAGTTACTCTTATTTTTGATATACCACTTAAAAAAATTTGACATATTTTTTTATCACTTTGGGTATACTCATATACTAATTATAAGATACTTCAATGCGAACCATACGAAAAATTTATAAAAGAATTCATAATTTTTAGTATATTTTTGTAGATACCTTCGTATTCGCACTAAAAAGAAGTATATCTAAAAAATTATACATACCACCTCTGAAAATGTGTGAATACCACCTAGGTAGCCTTATATACTCGTATACTACACATACATACTCTCGATTAGGTAAAATACTCCCTACGTTGTGAGATACGGAATATGAAATGTAGCTGACAATTTAACACGTGGAATAGATGTTTTGCCTTCCTTGATTTGGAGCGTGACAGACAAACTCAATTCCTGCCAGCATGCTAGCAACGCAAAACCGTCAGGCTAGCTATCTACAATATCGTGAAGACGGAGGTCAGTCTTAAGTTGCATAAAGAAAGAGACGATGATGGGTCACCCACTCACCCTCACAGTGCTATGTTTTCTTAAAGAATCATTTGTATTTCTTGTAACATATGGTCGTCGGGCATGGATATGTAGCAAAGCCTTCACTCTCGCTTCGATGAAAATAGCCTTCAATCAATCAAAATTGCAAAAAACACACACAAAAAAAAAATCTCTCCCACCGTGGCAGACCATGAGGCGACATGGGTGACCTAATACAATACCAGACTGCGCTAGTTGTGTAGCGCACGGGAAATGTACACGAAAGCATCTGTTGTGCTCCCATACGCAACAGGTGGTCACAACACCTGTTGTGCGCTTCTATACCGTAGCAGCAGGTGGTTTCATGCGTGTTTTTTTGTACATCGCACATCTAATATAGTCTGGTATCGCGTTAGATGACACATGTGTCGCGTCATGCTCCTCGGCTGCTCGAGATAACGCTAAAAAGAGTGTGAGAGCCTAGAAGGCCATTGGACTCGAAAATTTCATCGCCATCTATGCGCAGGCATGTACGTAGACTGTAGAGATGTGAGTGAAAAGACACGAGTCGTCAGATGGTCGGTTGAAAACGAGTGGCCGGTCACATGCCTTGGGCAGTTCGGTGCTCACAGCCTGACAGCGTGGATGGCTGACTCATAAACTTTGGTACCAAGATTTTTGGGTTAATTCTTTATTTACCACGAGGAGTTGGTTGTACATCTAAAATATCATCGTAAAATTGTTTTTTCTCTTTTATTGCTATCGGATCTCAAATTCTATTATATTTTGGCAACTTATGTTAGTCTCATTAGGTTCGTCCGTCGTTAACTACTAAAAAATTATCAAAATACCCATCTTACCATTTTTCTTCATTCTCTTCTTCTTCGTGCCCCAGCCTCCCCTAGCCGAAGACGGCCACCCGATTCTGTCTCCTCCTGGTACCTGGTCACCTCCTCCCCGGGCAACAACTCCAGTAGCAGCACCCCGAAGGCGTACACATCCGCCTCCCGCGAATCCTCGTCCTCCAGGGCGGCAGCGGCAAATTGGGCCACGTCAAAGTGGTGAGCCACGTGCGGAGGCATGGGTCAGAGACGAACAAGGTGCACGGTGGCAGCGTGGTGGTGGATGTACTCGAGGCCTTGGGCGACGTCAGCGGCGACTTGGACTTGAGTGCTAGGTGTGGAAGATAGTGAATCTAGGGTTTGCGTGGGATGCGAAGGCAGGCAGCAAGCATGGCGGCACTGGGCCCGAGAGTGAGCTCGTAGGCAAGGTAGACGTGGGTGCGGTGAGGTAGGCGCCGAACAGGGGTTGAGGCTGGTGTGGTGGTACCTGGCGATAGTGGCGAGCGTGGTGGAGGCATGGGCGGCGCGATGCTGGGGCGGGAGCGAAGCTGGAAGAGTGAGGTGTCATGTGTATGGAGGGAGCAGTGCCAGGAGGAGGAGGAGCCTCTTCGTGGGGTGGCACGCTTGGAGAGGAAGTTGTTTATGGCTTTGGGGAGCTCTTGGAAGGGGTAGAGGAGCGGCGGGTCCGGGAGCGAGGCGCGGGCGATGGTGAGAAGCAGAAGGGGAGGAGACGGTCTGCGTGGCCAATGCGTCGGAGCTGGGCTTGCACATATGGACGACGACGATGGCGATGCGCCAATGGCATAGGGACAGACACAGAAAGGTAGCTTAGCTGCTACTAACTACTAGGTGAAGAAGAAGGGTAAATATGACTTTTTGCACACAATTTGACGGTCAACAAATAGTAGACTGACATAAGTGGCAAAAATGGGATATAATTTGAGATCTGATGGCAATGAAAGGAAACACAATTTCACGATGATATTTTGGCCAACTTCCAATTTGCAAATAAGGAATTAACCCAAGATATTGCATAGATCCGCATGCACGCATGACAAAACTTCTTAGTGTATACTTCCTTTGGAACTACTAATAATCTTGCACCAAGCACATACCAGACTCTCAAGGCAGCTAGCTGTTTTAGTTTGAGCTCGAGTGCTTCACATTGACGTATTTGCCTCGTTTCGTATCCCATCCTTTGCACCACCACTAAGGATTTGGTCGGGTGTTAGGGGAATATTTTCAGGGTACATAACTCCCGAGTGGGATTTTGCATGCCACATGAGTATCCCGTGGAAAATTCCCATTGTCATTTGGGGAGAGGAGAAATTATCTCTTCTAGTCTTTTCCTACTACCAAAATTCCAAAAAAAAATGTGAAAGAAAGCGGCACAGTGGTGGAGCTGATCGACTGAGTTGAGTCGGCATGCATGCTGGCGTCTAAAATTTGGCACATGACTTATTTGTATTCAGAAAAAAAAGAAGTAGGGAAGGGACCGAAGTGGAGGGGAAGAGAGAAGCTAGCGAAGCGCTGCCCGTTCAGTTGCCACCTGTGAGGTAATTTTTTCAACCGAATGGATTACATAGTTTTGGATGTACGGTTGCGTAGTGCAATATGTTGTACATAATTCTTTTCGGTGGGTAGTCTTGTTTTAGATATGTGGTTAATCGTGGAAATGTTCTTCGCGATTGAAGAGGATTAAAACCCCTATGTATTACTTTAATACATAAAGAGAGACCATATGTCTTCGTGATCGTAACCCCTAAGGCTAACGACATCACTGGTCGTAAGGATTTCAGAGGTTACATAATAAATACCTTGGTCGGACAAAGTCCTGTACCTAGTCCCCAACCAGTTAACTGCTCGTAAAGCTATAAACTGATATCTGGATCTGAATCCAAGTATATCATTTACTGTGTGATGAATGTAACACATATTGTATACTCCATACCACACAACGTTACGTAATCCTAAGACATTGACTACCATATGGTTGAATGTTTCACCAGCATTTAAACCGTGCATTACTTAATACTTTAATCAACTGACACCTCCCTCCGACCAGACGCAACGTTTCGCACATGCGTCTTCTCCAGCAACAACTGCCACCTCTTTGGAAGCTATTCAAAGACAGAGCATGGAAGAATCAAGAGGGGGGAGAAAAAGAAGAGATCAGACTCTAGTGACTCTATTGACATTATATTCATATTCTAGATCTATGTCAGTAGCACAGCAAACACCGTACTCAGTGTACTCAGGAGAAGTCCTTCACCTGATCATAGGCATTTTTTTTTGTAAAAAACCAGTTCATAGTAATAAATAGCGGCCTCATTCCCTTCCAGGAGATACGCATCATTTTCCTCTATTTCTATATTTTCATAAGATCGGCGATTCGATCGTCGACAACGGTGCAAAGCGTCAATTATGTCAGACATCACGAATTTCAAAATTTACTACAGTCTGGGGACTATTCTGGAGGGTCTCGCGGGGATTGATCTGCGTTATTTCCAATCGACAACCGTGCCCCTGCCAAGAGCAGAGGAGCGTACATGGGGCGGCTATGATGTAGTGGTTGTTTAACCCATTCCAAGTGAACTGTGATGTGTATGATATGAGATTGGGTTTCCTTACCCCCCCCCCCCCCCGAGCTACACAACCATATATTGGGAGTTAGTGCAGCTGAAGGAAACAAAATCATGGTAGTCATATCTACGCGTGGCGAGGGAGGGAGAGTGGGATTTGACCCTTCTGACCCAGGCATATGCCAAGCCCACTCGCGGCTGGACAAGAAAGGGGTAGTGATGCTGAAGAAGAAGTCGGTGACTCCAGCCACAGCGCGGTGCACACAGTACACGAAGCTCCCGGAGTTGCTGATGCTATCAATGAAGATCTTGGAGAAGTAGCTCCTTCAGTTAAGCAGGCCAGTGGGCTAGCTAATGAGGGTGAGGAGCTGGAAGTTACAGTGCAAAGGATGTATAAGGAATCCCGGTACTACAATGCATTATTAGAAGATGAAGGATCCGACGACAAGGGTGATGTGGACCAGCTAACGATTCCATCCGAGTGGAACACATACCAGTTCAACAACCTCGTCGTCGACGAAGGCTCCTGTGTGCCGTGGAAGTATGGCCAGAGTGAGGTCTGGTAAGGAGCTGTGTACAAATACAAGGAGGTCGTACAGGAGGCGGTCAAATCCTGGGCCCTGTCAGTGCGGCGCACATTCACAGTCGTCAAGTCTAACCCAAGAAGCTACAACGTGAAGTACGAAATAGAGAGATGCCCTTGACGAGTGTACACATTTCAGCCTAAGTGGGACACCTACTAGAAGTGCTCTATAGTGGTCCGCACACATGCGTCGTCGTTGAGTCAGTGCAGTCCCACAGGAACCTGTCATCAGGCTTCATCGCCAACCTCATGGATAATCTTGATTTTGAGCTACGATCCATCATTCGTGCGATTGAGGCAAGGTTCCAGCATATAATCCGCTATGCCAAGGTTTGGAGGACAAAATAGAAAACAGTGGAATCAAGGTTCGACACGTTAGAGGATTCCTACCACAACCTCTCCGGGTTACTCCGAATCATACAAGATAGGAATCCGAGTACTCATGTTGACATTCAAGACGCCACACATCCGAAGTGGGCCGATAAGAGGGTATTGCAGTGAGCATTATTTGCCTTTGGTCCATGCATCAATGCATTCCGGCACCGCCGTCCAATCTTGTGCATAGATGGTATATTCCTGACTGGAAAGTACAAGGGCTAGATACTGACCGCAATAGCGACGGACGACAATAATCAAGTTCTTTCCGTGGCATTCGCTTTCGTTGAAAGTGAAAACACAAACAACTAGTTGTGATTCCAGAAGAATATGAGGATTTATGTTATACAGGGCCGTCCAAACGTATGTACCATTCATAAGCGGCATGCCGGCCTGCTTAGTGCAATAACCCAGCTACAACAAGGAGATAACGAACCATTTGTATAGACGGATCTGCGGAGTGGGAGGTGCATTAGGCACTTGGGGCAAACTTCTACAAGCAGTTCCGCAACAAGGACCTGATGAATCTGTTCAAGCGGTTGTGCAACCAGAACCAACAGTGGATATTTGAAGCACTCTGGAATATGCTGGATGAGCGGACCCGGACACACAGAAGGGAGGCAGCAAAAAGGGCTGCCCCAAGCACTGACTAGGTCCCCAAGCATTGCCACGGCTACCCACAGATGGTCCCAGTCTGACAAGGAGGACGGGGGCGCAGTTGAAAATACTTCTCAGACTGGATTGAGCATATGCCTAAGGAGAAGTGGTTGCTGCTGCATGACAGGGGTGTTGCTCGATATGGTGTCATGACAGCCAATCTGGCTGAGGTTACAAATGGGTCATGTGCTGCGCAAGGTATCTCCATTTGGTTGGTATTGTGGAGGCAATTCTCCGCGATACGATAAACTACTTCGTTGACAAAAGCAACAACGTATCGCTCTCCATGGCAATTAGCAGAGTACTCTACTCCGCCATGATTACCAATGTCGACGATCAAATCGCCGATCTTACGAATATATAAATGAAAAGAGGAAAATGGCGCGTATCTTCTAGAAAGTAGTGAGACTTGTCTTTATTGCTTTGAACTGGCTATTACAAAGGGTGTATATAACTTAGACTAAAGACTAATTCGGGAGTACAAGGCTCTTGAGGGTGTCTCCCAAATGATCTTCACTGTTCCGGCCTCCTTAACTTCAGTCTGCATTCCTCCTTATGTAGTTGATGAAGGGTTGGCAGTTGTCTTTGGAGGAGACGCCTGTTCAGGAAGCAACGCGTCTGGTCGAAGAGAGGTGTCAGTTGATAATGTATCAACTGTTTTGCGGTTATATGTCAATGAGTCATGTAACCGTACTCCAGTATCGTAGCGTCGTGACCTCCTCTCATCCGGTGTCATGCGACGGCTCATAAAGCACAAGGTGCAGGAGCGAAGTCGTCCGCGACAACAGGTCGAAGAAGATGATGAAACCGACATGAATAGAGAGAGCTGTCCAATCAAGTCGAATAGAAATAGGTGAAAGCATGGCGGCGCAGATCGTAGCTCAAGACGGCGGTGATGCAGTGCACAAGAAGCGCAACGAATGCACAGTGCAAAAGAAGCGCAACACAATGCACGAGAAGCGCAACAGAGGCGCAGTGCAGAAGAAGAGCGGCGCAATGCACAAGAAGTACAACGAAGACGCAGTGTGGAAGAAGCGCTGCGGCCTTGAACGCTTGGAGCGGCGGATCTGCAGCTGCTCGAAGAAAATAGCAGCGGGAGCGACGGCTGCTGCCATGCATAAGGCAATCCCTATACTTCTATGACTGACAATAAATTTGTGGACTCACATGGCTAAGACGAACTCAAAAATTGAGTACTACGGACTTGGGTGGACGCAGCGGAAGAAAAACGACACAAAGGTGGAAACTCCTTAAGATAACTAGTAGAAACGACAGCTCTTAACAGCTGAAGAAGCTGCAAGAAGATGGAGCTGAAGAAGCCATTGCAGAAACCAAAGTGGAGCTGGAGAAGCCATTGCGTAAAACAAGCCGAGCGAGGAAAGCCAGGGAAGCCGGAGCAGCTTATAAACCAGATCGACCACCTCCTCGTATGTCTTCATCCCCATCAAATCGAATTGAGCGAAGCGTATTCGGGTTCGGGGGAGCAGCCGCAGTGGAAGCGAAAACATGAGGAGACCGAACAAGCAGTTCGCCTCGCTTCGCCATGGGGATCGACTACGTGGTCGATGTCCTTGGCGACACCTTCTTCGCATTGAAGCGGAGCTGGAGGCGCTGCGCGGACGAGATTGAGCAGGGAGAGAAGAGCTGGTGACAGGGGTGAGCATGGGCGGAGCAGCTGGCCGGATCCGGAGTAGGAAGCAACAACGAGGCTCCGATGGCTCGGATCAAGGCCGCGATGATGCAGATCCGGCAGAGCTCGAAGGTGACCCGTGTTGTCTTACTCGGCGGCTGGGCGAGATGAGCTCCAGGCGACATCTTCATGGAGCCCCAAGGGGGGTGGAGGCTGTCGTGGCAGAGCCACCAAGGGAAGCGGCGGCGGTGGGATCCAGCGGCGGCGGCCGAATTCGATGGCGGGGAAACTGAATCCGGCGGCGGAGAGGCCGGATCGGGGCTTGCTTGCCGGCGTGCAATGGAGGCGACCGAGTGCGGTGGTGGCGTAGCGAGCCAGGATCTGGCGGCAGAGCACAGGCGACGCTGGCTTGACGCCGCGTCGGCGTCGACTCGATCCAATGGGGATGGCGGGAGGGTCGCTTGACGACGTCGGGGCACCAAAGACCGCAGAGGCGGCGACGCGGCAGCCGAGGAGACCATGATGGCAGCGGCTGCACCGAAGGAGAAGCCGTCCGGCCGTGCGGTGGTGGCGACGACGCGCACGGACACAGTCTTTGCTCAAGTTCCTGTTCCACTTCCGACGCACGGTGATGCAGATCGAGGAAGGATGCTACTCGACGATGCTCTCCAACGTCCGGAGGTAGAGCTCCTGCCGCGGCAGCGGGTCGAACAGGCCTTGGAAGAACTCAACGGTCCTGCGGTCGCCGTGAGGAACGCCGGATGAATCTAGATCTGGCCGCCCCGGGAGCGAAGATTGCACCTCCCGGGGGCAGCGGACAGCGGAAGCTAGGTTGTAGGCTAGGGTTTAGAACCTTTGCTCTGATACCATGTTAGAAATATTGTGTGTATACTGAAGAGAGGCCCAAAGGACGATATATATAGGAGTACAAAAGATATATGCCATATATAGATAAGGCATATAAGAGTCCCTATTCTAACTCCTATTCTAACATATCTCTAACAACATGGAGATGAAAGCTGCATTGAGGATCTATTACTTTCAGTCGTGCCTAGATCAGATGATTCAAAAGGATTTGAGTTTCTTTAATATTTTGTAATTCTAATTTACATGCAAATGACAGGTAAAAGATTTGAACTTCTTTAATATTTTGTAGTTCTGAGTTACATGGAAATGACGGTTGCATGGAGTAGAAATTTACTTGCTGCATGGAGTAGAAATTTACTTGCCTCCACTGGCCCATGAGGATGTTGCTCGACTGCTCCTACCAATTACAAAAGTCCTCATGTGCCTCTGGTGAAGTATCTGCACATTATAATTTTGCCTATTCATCATTGATTCTTTATTTACTCATGTTTATCTTCGCAAGTATTGCACTGTGCTTTTTAGAAAGAATAATTGTGCTGGCAGATTTGAACTTAGATGTCTAGATGGCCATAGATAGAAAGTAGTTAAATTTAGCTGATTGCTTTCAGGATTACGCAAGAGGACGTCATATGCTTTCATTAGATATCAAACGTCAAAAATGGTTTTTGTCTACAGTGTTCTCAACATCAATAGGCCTTCAAAGTTGAACATTTATTTATGAATAGCTGTCCGACTGCGCTGGATTGTCTCTGTTGTATCTTTTTGTCGAACCTATTTTAACCAATATTCAAGACTTCCATAACTGAGGTGCCCGTGATAGGTACTCCTTGTTTCTCATCTTCCCATATTTTTCGCAAGGTTATATATATATTATCTTCTGTTTTTCCTCTTGTTCTCCTCTTTCATTTTCCCCATATTTTCATAGCAGTATTTTTTTTTTGACATATCTAGCTCCCTGCATTCGTAATCGCATTGTTCGCCTATTTTTTAAACCCTTATTCCTAAATACCGTATTTATTGTATGTAAACAGGTACTGTATATGTTCACTGATCTGATTGCCATGCATGTCAGAGACAAAACTGAAAGCACAGATTTCTTCAGAGATGCTTGCTAATCTTCTGAGTCATGTCCGGTACCTGCCATGTTTTAGTCAAACCAGTTCGCACAAAGCTAAACCTATTAGGATCTGCGAACTGGAACCTACAAACATTATATGCTACCTCAAAAACTATGTGAATGCTTATATATTTCCTGTGATGTACATGATATCGTTGCTGTTATTGTTTCACCTTTACTGTTGTCCTATCCATAGTAAAAAAAAACATCTATCAGCCGATTGATTGCTGATCGCTTGATTGCTTTTATCGTGAATCTCGTGCCAATTAAAAACACATTTACTGCATCGTCCTCGGCTGGATGATGTGTTGCGTGCGTGCTACACTAGTGCTAGCAGATGGGTTTCTGCAGAGCGCGCCGACAGAGCAGATGCTATCTGTTCATATTCCGGTTATACGGAACAAATAAAAAAAATGCATGATATCCAAGAGAAATGAATAGCTAATCTCATTCATGATAAAGCCAAGTGCGAGATAGCAACATTCTTTTTTTGGTCGCGGGTTAAGGGAAAGAAACTTGATCGCAAGAAAAGAAAAATTTGATGTAGTACTTGCAGAAAGATGTTGGGTGTCATTAATGCTGTTTTTTTTTAAAAATAATACCGATAGACCAAACCGGGTACTGGACTACTGATGGGTTATAGTGTAACAAGTTTATGGGTTGCACTACAGCTCGAATGTACGGGTGGGTGTCTTTTGTTGTACGGTTCAAAATG
This sequence comes from Hsuehochloa calcarea, assembly GCA_036346395.1. Taxonomy (NCBI): domain Eukaryota; kingdom Viridiplantae; phylum Streptophyta; class Magnoliopsida; order Poales; family Poaceae; genus Hsuehochloa; species Hsuehochloa calcarea. Next base: position 8,343,519 of record CM070596.1, on the reverse strand, counting down.
CAATATTTGAGGATAACAATTGTAACATCTTCAGACAACGATTGCAGCATCATCATACAACATTTGCAACATCACCGTAGAATAGTTACAACTTCGCAAATCAAAACAAAAACATCTGGAGAAAAAACACGTTGAAAAATTTGCAACATCGACATGAACAGTATGCAATATTTTTTTTTCTACATATGCAACATTTTTTCCCCTACATATGCAACATTTCAAAGAATAGTATGCAACATTGTTTTCAACGGGTTACAACATTGTGTTCAATGGGTTGCAACATATCAAAAAGTCCCCCACCGATCAAACCAAAGCTCACACAGTTTCAATAAGAAAACCATACCGAGGGGTATGTGACCAACCTTGTGCTGGAGCTGCAGTGGAGGTCTCTGGTCGGAGCAATCAGCAACGACGGATGAGGAAGACGCAGGGGACCAGCAGGAGGGGTGCGGCGTGGTAGCCCAGCTGACCACTCCTTGAGATCCGCCTGCAACACACAACCATTCAACCTCAAGTCGTGTCAAATTCCGACATCGCATCGGATCAAAAGCAACAGTATTTTACCAAGGATTTGAGACGACGCACCTTGGAGATGTTGGCGCGGCCAGGGTAGAGTACCTCGAGCATGAATTGCTTGCGGAAGATGAGGTGGTTTGTCATGATAGTTTAGGTGAGACGGAGACAAGTTGCAGAGAACAAGGGGAGAGAGAGAGAGCTCAGGTGGGGATTAGGAGAAGTGAAATGAGGCCAAATAGAGAGAGCAGGTGCGGAAAGTGAAAACGAGTGGTTAGCTCGTGTTAGTGCGTATGACGTGTTGTACGTATGTCTAGTAGCATTATCCTAAGTTTATTCAAAGAAAATTCAAGAACAGTCACATACTAGTAACCTATCGTGTCAATGTAAGTCTCTACTTGCAAGAGAAAATGTTTTGTACGTAGCGTACTCCCCGGCGTTGACTGTTGAGCACGTGCATTGAGAACGCTACTTAGCACGTATGCACGTTGAGTCCCACGTATGCACACTGAGTCCCGAGCGTCGAACGCAACGACCCCACAAGCCAACTAGCGAAGGACTGGGTGGTGGCGTCGACGAGCAAGGCGGCCGGAGCCGGAGTGCGGCGCCGGCTAGGCGGCGAGGCCACGACGGGACGAGGGGTGACATCGGCGAGCAAGGCGTGGCCGCGTGGGGATCGGCCTAAGTGCCTAACGTCCTGAACAAATGGGGAGTTGGGGATCGGCCTAAGGGGAAAAAAAAGATATTGCTAGTATGTTGATGTGTTTTGTTACGATGGGATTGGTGTAATGGAGAAAATGTATCGAATACGAATGGGATATGTCCCTGGCATATTTGTTTTCATATCTCCCTCGATATGCGAATACAAAATACGAATATCTCAGATACGAATATAAATAATATCGAATATAAATACAGAATACGAATCGAAACGAATACGAATATTTCTCGGAACATAAAAACCCCTTAAATTGTTCGCAATGCAGTAACAAAAACAAAGAATTAGTTTATACGATCAAAATATTCATAAATTTAGTATATATGTATATGTTTACATCCACTCCCTAACATGTTTTTAATATAAAATAACTCAATATGCTCTCAATTATATGCTTTATTTACCACCTTTGCTTACTCGATATCTATTGTCTACCTCATAAACATTGCATAATTTATTATAGAATAATGTTTTATTAATGTTTATTTATTTATATGCACAATTATTATGTTTTGGGACTCCTAAGAAAGAAGAATAGTGAAATGAATTATGTTTGGGCAAAATCAGTAGAAATATCAGGTGTTGAAAATGCTATTCAGATATTTGGACATATTTTTTGGGATATTAAATGGACTCAAATAAAAATATTCACAAACATAAAAGTTATAGATCTTATCGAGGGCTACAATTTAAAATACTCATTTGGCTAATTTGGATTTCGAACGAGAAAGTTATGGTTTTCAGAAGACGATGTACATGCAGCCTCAAACAGTATCCCCGGATATCCGAAGTCATGTTTGTATTCGATGGAAAGTGCGCTACTGAATCCGTATTCGTTTCCGACAAAAATAATTCGTATTCATTTTCGATCCGACATTATCAGATAAATATATGAGCTGATGGCATCCATATTCAAAAATGATCCGGGCCAGTTGAAAACTATCAAAGCCGTTTTTACCCCTAGTTGGGTGTGTTGATGATGATAGGCTAGCTGAGTTGGACCGGACTGTTAAAGCCTTAAAGAGGTTATGAACTCAGGATATAAAACCTATCACAAAATAAGGGACTAATGTTATTCCACTAAATTTATTAAGTAGTGCTTTGATGGACCAATCCATCTTAGAATGTGGCCATCCCTCGACCCAAACACACCACTGGTATTCGTTACCGTGATCGATCGACACATGTATATTTTATATTATCTTTACCGCCTCGCTAGTACTTATTACAGATGTTCTGAGATGTAAACTCCAAGGTCGAAAGCCTCTTTTGCAGACTTGTATACGCTACATTGCCGTTTATGTAAGCATATCCTACTAGCGAGTGAACTAGTCATACGAGTGCAAATGACCCTGGCCCCGTTTAAGACGCAGGATTTTCCCTCGATTCACGTGGAAATTGAACTTTTTGCTATATGTAAAATGCCTTTTAAAAAAGGCAAGGAACTGACGGGTAAAAACGAAAGGCAGACAAAATACGAAGATGCCCTGATGGAAATATTAACTCTGCATTTCTTGACCGTACAAGTGTCAGGAAGCGAATTGTCGAAGCATAAAACTTAATCGCCTCCTCTTAACAAAAATACGTCAGGCGTATAGCAAAAATTTGACTGTAGCTAGCAGTACTTAGCGTCAGCGGCAGTCCCGGGTCAGAAACTCAGAAAGCAACACGGAAGCACGCAGGTACAAGCACGCACGTACCTGCCCGTTTCATCCAGTATTGACCGTGTCGAGCCCTCACTGATTCGGCACTGTCCGGATTAGACAATTGAGACGCTCCGCGTACAAAAGCAGCGTACGGAGTGGCTCCTGACATGCGCGCTTCGTGCGTACAAACACCGCCTTTTCGTACGTTGGTGCTGCATGTATGTGATCGTTCAGATTGGATTTACTAGCGACGGTTTCTTAAAATGTTATCAACACGATTAATTCTGGTCTACCTCTAGACCTACTATACACGGATCGAACGGTAACCGTCGTAGCACGAGCTCGTAGATCGAATTGCATTTTCTATATCGCTTTCAATTCCGCAAATTTGACTTTCTAGATTATTTTCTATGGTGCAAATCCGCTCTAAACTATCGCGAGCTGACTTGAAGTCGCCGGCATAATACCGCTCGGTAGGTTGCACGAAGGAGTAGATATTAATTGAACTGTGGATTATAGATTGCAAATTTCCCCTCATCTCGGCGGCTGCACGGTTGCGCATGCCTCCTCGACCGCTCCGTGCACCGGCCCGTAAGACGTGCCGTAAAACCGCCTCGCGCCGCCCAAGTCACAACCGCGCCCATGTGCGCCCAACCGAATGCCGCCGAGCCCGTGGCGCGCCGCCGGCGTTCTGCTCGACCCGACGCGTGCTCGCGCCGCGCCAAGAACCACCCGAGGCCGCCGGCGCCGCGACGCTTCGCGACCGCCGACCGCGTGAGCCCACCGTGCGCTCACCGTCCTCGCGAGTGCGCCTGCAACGCCGCCGCCCTACTACGCTTAGCAAGGTTGCGCGCGCCACGGGCTCGCAGAACCGCCGGCTCCCGCATGGAGTGCCCGGGCGCCGCCACGGCCTTGGAGGCCGGTAGGGGAAACCCTAAAAACCCTGTGTATGGGCCTAGCAGGCCTAGGGTTTTTATTGGCCGAGATTGGCCAAAGAAAAGCACGGTCCAGGTGGAAAACCAGGGGAAAAATGTGGGGAAATTCTGAATTTTGCAAAAAGGCACTCGGATTTTCATATAATAATGCGAAAAAAATTGAAATTTAGCGGTTTAGCACGTGAAAATTGCAGAATTCACCCAAAAAATTATATTCGAGCAGAAAAGGACCCCGGGAATCCAAATTTTGAATCTTTTTTTTGAGTATTTGAAGCATGTTTAACTTTGTTGTTATTATTTCTATGCAATTTATATATTGTATTTACTGTTGTGATTATCTGTGAGTGTTTATATTACTTTTAATTACTGAAAATAACAGTAAATATTAAAAATTACATAGAAAAATATGGAAAAATTATGAGAATTTTTGTACTATTATTGGCAACCATTTTTTGCAAGTTACCAGTAGTAATCTTATGAACACCTTGCATAAATATGTAAATGACTAGCATCACGAACCGGAAGTTCGAAGAGCCGGCCCAGTATGGCCAGAATTACTTGACTTGGGCCTCTGACGTCGAGATCGTACTTAGGGCCAAGAAACTCCGTGTTGCTATCGGATTTGTCACCTCAAAGGATGCCAAATCCCAATGCTGAGGAAAATGATCACGCACTTCTCTTCCTCACACACTATCTCTGTCTAACGCTTAAGAATGAGTATATAGTGGATAAGAACGCACTAGCTTTGTGGATCGCACTGAAGAAGCAGTTCGAGAAGCTGAAGTACACCATTCTTCCTCAGGCAGAGCAGGAATGGACCCGACTGCGTTTTACTGATTTCAAGACCGTGGATGAGTATAATTCTGCTTTGCATAGAATTTGTACCAGTCTTCAACTCTGTGGTAAGGTAATCACAGATAGCAGAAGATTGATAATGCTCTCTCTACCTTTTACCCGAATGTGGTGCAATCCACACGCAACTATCGTCAAGACGGCTACAATTAGTATGCCGAACTGATTGACATCATGCAAGTTGCGGAAGCTCAAGATGATATTCTAAGGAAGAACTACATCTGATAGTCGCCTAGTAGCAATGTTGGCCATGAAGCCAATGCTAGCATCTACAAGGTGAGGAAGCCCCACTCAAAGGAAAGAGGCAGGAAGGGTAAGGTCGTGGGTTGCAAGGCTAAGCCAAATGCTCGAGCTAAGCAGGACTGACGAGGATCTGATAATCCTCATTTTATCTTTTATCTATAATTCTTATTAGGGGTAAATATGATGTCACGTAGTCCCCAGAAGTACCCCTTATATTTATAAGGGAGAGGCCTACCAAGTGATTGTAAGTTCTCTTACAATCACCCCCATAGTCGTAAGTCTTACTACGACTATGTCATGGTCGTAAGTCCTTCTACGACCACTAACTGGTCGTAAGTCCTTCTACGACTACTACCTGATCGTAAGTCCTTCTACGACCATTACCCAGTCGTAAGTCCTTCTACGACTATTGTCCAGTCGTAAGTTCTGCTACGACCTGTACTTAGTCGTAAGTCCTTCTACGACTATTATCCAGTCGTAAGTTCTGCTACGACTTATACCCAGTCGTAAGTCCTGCTACGACCAAGTCAACCACGACCACCTTATAATCAATAAAACCTACAAGCGAGTGGGTCCAATTGATTAAGGAATCCAGACGGTCCACATGCACTATTATTCTGCGCAGAATAGTGCTTAAATACCCCATTACCTCTGAAAGATAACTGCCAAACGGCGTGAAGGAGCCACTACGCCTGTAATTACTGCCATCATGTGCCCATTACTGGCTTGATTAGGCGCCTCTTCAGCAGAGGAAAACGGCTACTCCTTCACGACTATATAAAGGCATCAATCAGAAGGACAAGGGGAGGGCAACACAGAGCCAATCAAGGACAATCAAGGAGAAATACAAGTGTTGTTCTTTGTAATAGTCTTAGTTTCTAGCTTGATTGTTGAGAATACAGTCAATACCACACACACACAGGAGTAGGGTTGTTATTCTCCCTGGAGAAGGTCTGAACCTGTATAAAAATCCCGTGTCAATCGCTCTGCGTGATTTCATCTCTAGGAGACCCCCCGAATCAAACAATCTTTACGTAAGATCGGTTCTAAAACACCGACAGTTGGCGCCGACCGTGGGGATCTTCCGGTAATCTCTTGTCAACATACTCTCTTTTTCCAAATCTCATGCACTCATGGCAGGGGAATGGAACGAGGAGAATTGGTTTGACTTGACAGATTACGCAGACGTCGACATGGATGCCGGTTTCAACTACGAGCCGAGTGATGCATCCTCTGATGGTGATGCCGCTTCCAGAAATCATTCTCCAGAAAACCATCCCATCGATGGAGTTGGGGAGGGATCCTTATCCCCCACAACGATACGTCCAATAGAGGAGCCAATTCCCTCAAAGGACAAGGGTCAATCCGACTGAACCGCACCGTGAGGACTTACAACACGACGAGTTTTTCCACCGAGTGTCCAAGTCCCCCTAAGACGGTCCGACCTGGTGAGACAAGTTCTGAGGGCCACCATTCCAGGACTCCACCAACATCTGGTGATCCTCTCTCTCAGGATAACTCCAGAGAGAGTGGGATCAAGCATGCTTTTCCTGCAAATTCGACCGTCTCTCCGCAGATCTCATTTGCGGATGGAGACAGTTATAACCAAGAGTTCCCCTACCTGGAGGGGGTTACTCCAAATCGCCAGATGGTGTCTCTCGAATACTCCTCAAGCGGGGAGGCCTCGAGCGCAAGTAAGAATCATCAACGGGAGGTCTTCGTCTTTCCCTCAGATCAGGGTCAGCCTTATGGAGGCCGACCGACAAGGACGAACAAAGGAAACGGGATGACAATCCCTATGGCCAACACGACCAAGGATGCTACAAATGTGGCATATGGGGGCATTGGTCACAGATTTGCCATGAGCCACATCACATTATTGATGCATTCCAGTCTAAGAAGAAGGGCAAAGGATAGCATGAGGCACACTTCGCTATTGCAGGCACAGAGGATCCACAACCATTAGTTGCACTCATGGATGTGGACAGCCCTATAGCAGCCCCCATCTCCCGTCCTTTGGACATCGCAGCGGCCACAGCTGTAGTTGTCCAAGAGGAGAAGATAGCCATAGAGCATATTCAGGCAGAAGTTTCTTCATACATCGCTGATTAGATCTAGTGCACGCATTGCACTTAGATCTTTTTATTGTCACTTGCAGTTTATGGTTGCGATAGAATATTAAATTATTTTAATAATGGTTGTAAGCTCTAGGAGAGCAAAATATTAAATTCTTGTGATGAGTCCTGCAAGGCTTTTTTTCTTCTTATTTATAATAGCAAGTTGTGTTCTGATTTTGAAGTATTTTATTTGTGTGTTGATTGCTTCCTACCTCGTATTAATAAAATACTTTATATCAGAACGCGTGTGACGCCCTATGGAAGAAGTGTGCTTAGCGGATAGTGACACAATGAATACCAACTTGAGAGAGGCTTTCAGTCGATCAACAAGAATATTGATAATGTTACGACAATCGCGGGCAGCGATACTTGTATAATAGGCTTAGGAAGGGCTACAATTATACTTCCGATGAGCACAATTTTGGTCATTGAAGAAGACTTGTTGTACCCAAAATCGACCAGAACTCTCCTAAGTTTTAATGATATTCGCACTAACAGTTTCCACGTAGAAACTGAAGAAGAGTATGGTAAGAAATATCTGTTCATTGCAAAGCGTGAAGAAAATAGAAAAAGGGTATTAGAACGCTTCCTTCATATGAAATTGGGCTATACTTCACTCATGTTAAGGCACCCGCAGCTTAAACTGTCCTGAAAATCGTATTTAGAAGCTCTAAACTTTTCTGTCTCTAGCATGTTAGATTAGGCCACCCAAGTCTTAAGATGATGAGAAATATAATTAACAATTCATAGGGACATAATATCAATGTAAAGAATTTTCTGAATCAGAAAGATTTTATGTGCCACGCATGTGCTATCAGGAAATTAATTACTAGATCTTCTGCTCTGAAAGTGATGGATGAAATCCCTACATTTCTGGACCGTATCCAGTGAGACATTTGCTATATAGCCCCTGTCAGGGCCATTTAGGTACTTTATAGTGCTCATCGATGCTTCCTCGAAATGGTTTCACGTATATTTATTGTCTACAAGAAATCATGCTTTTGCAAAGCTAATCTCGTAGATAATTAATATTAAAAATAATTTTCTTGATCATCTGAAATCCATCAGAATGGACAACACCTGATAATTTACTCTGAAAATATTTGATAATTATTGCATGGCAATGGGAATTAACGTTGAGTATTCCGTACCGTATGTCCACACCCATAATGGACTAGCAGAAGCATTTTACAAAATGGTAATTTACCAACTACATATTGGAGACACGCAGTCTTGCACGCAGTAACTCTCATCAATTTTAGTCCGTCGGCATATAACATCCATTCACCTATGCAACTAGCGCAAAGGTCACCATTGAAAATTTCTCATCTTCACAGATTTAGTTTCAAGGTTTATGTACCTATACCACTACTACAGCGAACTACAATGGACCCTCTCCGAAAGTATGGGATATACGTTGGTTATGAGATAACATCTATAATAAGGTATTTGGACCCTGTGATGGGAGATTTGCATATTACCCGATATGCTGATAATATATTTGATTAGGATAGTTTCCCATCATTAGTGGGAGGAAATAAACCCCTTGTTGAAAAATGTTAGAAAATAACATGGTAAGCCACGGGAATCCAAGCACATGACCCGCACACTAGTGAAGCAAATAGAGAAGTCAAGAAGATATTTGATTTACAAGCATTAGCGAATCAACTGCCTAGCCACTTTAGTGATTTTAAGAGTGTGAACAAGTCGCATGTGCCTGCACGCAATGCACCGGAGAGGGTTGAAATACCGAAGAAAGTTGAAGGTATCCCTAATCCTGTCCAGTGGCTTCAGAATAAAAGGATGAGAACTCCGGACCCTCTAATCCTAAGTAGCAGGGGACACTCGGTGAAAAAGGATAAAAAGGACTTGACGCAGCCGATGTTCCCCAGAACCAGAAGGGGAGCCAGTTGAGACCTAGCACTACTATGGAACCTTCAGTAAGAGGCTTACTTGATTTGAACATTCCCACGGAGGGAGATATCTACATGGATGTGTGCACGCACATCGAAGCTGAAAAACTAAAGTGACTTGCCCCTGTAATTGAAAGCAGCGGTGAGGAAGTAAAAGCATTAGAAGAATCACCCAATGAAGAAATAGTTATAAACTATATGACCATAGGAGAATCTATGAATAGGACAACAGCCATTGTCGATATTTATTTTACAAAGAAAATTACCACAATCATCGATCTTGATCAAGAGCCCGCATCACTCGTTGAATGTAAGAAAAGATCAGATTAGGAAGATTGAAAAAAAATGCAATAGTAACTAAATTATTATATCTAAATAAAAGAGAGATGTTTGGGCCTGTAAGCCGCACGCCTCTCCATATGCACCCCACCTCGTAAGGTATAAGTGGGTATTTGTTCAAAAGAGAAATGAAAATAATGAAGTTGTAAGATATAAATCAAGACTCGTTGCATAAAGTTTCACTCAACGACCAGGAGTTGATTATGAAGAAACATATTCCCCGGTCATGGGTAGAACTAGCTTTAGATATTTAATCTCAATTGTAGTAAACTTGAATTTAGAAATAAAGTTGATGGATGTGGTCACTACATACCTTTATGGAAACTTAGATTCAAATATTTATATAAAGGTACCTGAAGGTATCCCTGCTCCGAACCAAGATAGAGCAAATAAAAATCTATACGGTGTGCAACTCAGAAAGTCGCAGTACGGAATTAAGCAATCAGACAAGATGTGGTATAATCGCTTGAGCGACTTTCTATTTAAGAAAGGCTACACGAACAATGAGGATTGTACCTGTGTATTTATACGACGATTCCAGGATAGATTTTGTATAATCTCAGTGTATGTAGATGATCTGAATATCATCAGAACCCTCAAGATATTAAGAAAGTAAGCTCTTACCTGGAGTTGGAGTTCGAAATAAAAGATTTGGGTAAAACCAAATATTGCCTAGGCTTACAGCTTGAGCATGCCCCTGAAGGGATATTAGTGCATCAGTCAATCTACACTCAAAAGGTGTTAAAAATGTTCGGCTTTGAAAAGGCATACCCTTCGAAAGTGCCAATGGTTGGAAGATCCTTGCAGCAAGACAAGGATCCGTACAGACCTAGAGAAGAGGGAGAGGAAGTCCCGGAACCGGAATTCCTGTACTTAAGTGCAATACGAGCACTAATGTATTTAGCAAACTGTACTAGACCAGACATTGCATTTGTCGTACACCTATTAGCAAGATATAGTGCAGAAACTACCAAAATGCATTGGTGGGGAATAAAGCACATCTTCTGATACTTTCAAAGAAGTAAAGACCTTGGTCTGTTGTACAGAAAGAACCAAAACCTAACTATGACTGGCTATGCAGATGCTGGGTACATGTCGGACCCGCATACAACCAAGTCGCAAACAAGCTATATATTGCTATGTGGTGGAACTGTAATTTCTAAGCAAAGTTTTGTATCCACTTTGATGAACCACTCGGAGATCATAGCACTGTACGAGGCCTCACGAGAATGTTCTTGACTTGGATGGATGATTCACCACGTCTAGCTGTCGTGTGGATTGAATACTGAGCAAACTCTCACTATTATCTGTGAAGATAATGCAGCTTGTGTTGCACAAGTGCAGATGAGTTATGTGAAGAGTCAACTCACAAAGCATATCAACCCTAAATTCTTCTATGCTCATGAATTGCAAAAGATGGACGAAATCAAAGTACTACATACTAAGTCATATGAAAATCTTACAGATTTATTCGCTAAGTCACTAGCAGCGTCTAGCTTTGAAAGATGTATATGTGAAATTAGAATGATGAGACTTAGAGAAGTGCATAATTTAGGTGGGAGAATCTTCACGAACTCATTATTGAAACTTGATCACGAAGATCGAGTACCCAAAGAATAAATCCTAGAGATTAAATGAAATTAGGTAGATTGTACTTTTTTCCGTTGACTCGTTTTCCTGAAGTTTCTTGGCTAAGGTTTTTAATGAGGTAATTCGTGTAATGTAGCAAAACGTGTATCATGTAGTCTTTCTCTAAATTTTTTTCACTGAATTTTCATGAAGTTTTGATGAGACATGAATATGTAGGATAAGTGCCCAAGGGGGAGTGTTAAGAGACCTGGGCCCAGACCTTGCAGGCCTAGCCCATGATGGGCTCCTCATCTACCTCTAGACTATTTATAGGAGGGGATCCTCAATCATTGTATGTGCTTTTGAGAAGAGAAATAAAGAGAAGAAAGAAGTCCCTCCATCTCTATATGTTCTATCTACTTTTTGTTTTTGTATAGTTCTGTGTGAATCGACTTCCACTGCGAGGTGATCGCTCGGACTGGACTCGTCAACGACGGTTCCTTAACAAATACCATGCAATAGTGGTGGGGTGTACCAGCTCTAGGGCCTATTTGGCATAGCTTTCGATTGGGCTGAACGACTGAGCTAAAAACGTTTGATGTTCAGCAGTCTGCCTTTTAGGTAGGCGGACTGGAGCTTTTAAGTTGATAAATGTCTTAAATGCCCCTAAGGTAATTCCAGCATTTGATGATAATTGACAACAATTACCGACAACTGACGGTAATTAACAACAACTAACATTAATTAATTGCAATTAAATTAACAGCGGCAAATTAACGATAATTGACGGCAACTAACAATAATTAACCGCAATTAACAAGGGAGGAGGAGGAGGAGGCCGACCGGAGCCGAGGGAGAAGGAGGTAGTGGTCAGCCGAGGCATAGGCGGAAGGAGGAGGAAGCTGGCCAGAGCCGAGGGACAAGGAGGCCGGTCGGCTCCGAGCCGAGGAGGGCGGACGTGGTGCCAGCGCGGGAGGAGGGGCGGCGTGGGCAGGTGGGCGGAGGGCGCACAACTTGGGTTAGGGTTCGAGAGGGGTGAGTTGGGTGGTTTTGTTGAGTGGTAGTGACATGTAAATAACCTCAAACTCTAGGGACAATCTCGAGAGTCAATCTCGTCGAAGCTGTGGAAAGCTACCCCTTGGTGGTTTTTGGCTTTCTCACGTTGTAAACGGATTCTGGCTTTTCTGAGAGAAAAGCAGAAGCCGTCCGAGACAAGCCCTAATGTAAGCTTCCGTGACCTTTGTGCACAGCTTTCTGAAACTATTCTTAAAATATCCGTTGCATATAGAGGAGACCCTGCGAACCAAAGAAGCAGCTTAAAGTTGAATCGTCGCTGAATTGGAACCTGAATATGTTTATCCTGCGCCTGCCAAGTGCAACCAAGTTTTTTTAGAGTACTGTAAGATGGATGCACACACTCAACAAACATCATGCACGTGCGTGTCCCCCACACTCGCTACGAATTTATCAGAAACACCCAAGGCCTTATAAAGCATGGGCATACAATTTCGCACTGAATGAACGCTCACACCATCATGCGTGTGTATCCTGCTAAAATCGATGAACACCAGCACCAAATATGGGACTTTGAACGCTGGTCGGCTGGGTACACACCAACATGACTAGTAATCTCGCGATAAGACAGCTTCCAGACGCAACCAGTTTGATGGTGAAATTTTACAATATCGTCATATAACATCCTTTCCCTTATATTCGCCGGTGTTTCCAGGATTTCTTTTCAATGTATACTTATGATACGTACTCATATGGCTGTGCAGTAGGTTTGGTCACCTTTGGGGCCCAGCGTCAGCATACTTGTAAACTTATACAAGGGGAAAATCTAAAAAACGCTACGACAGAATAACAATCTACTGTTAGATCGCCGAATATGTACTTATAAGCACATTTTCTCTTCCACTATTGTGCGGGAAATAATTCGTCAACCCCAGTCCCAAACTCCCGACACCGACGGCGAGCTCCCGCGAGTGACGAGCGACGACGACCTCCCCCATCCCCAATCCTGCAAGCGACGAGCAACAACAACCTACCGCGAGCTTCGAGCAACAGCGACCTACCGCGAGTGACGAGCCACGGTGACGACGAACCCCATGAATGAAGCTCCTCCGCCGCCGCCCTTTGCCTAGCCGGTGTCTCGGGCACCAAATCTGACGCGGATCTCTGTGCCATCGCAGCCCTCTTGTATCTAGGTCTGTAATTGACGCCTCTCTGTCTCTAACCCCAAATTACTTGGATGTGAGCCACTTGTGTTCTTCTTTGCCTCGTTTGATTGGGTGGAAACTGTTCTAGGACTCGGCGAATGTTGCTGTTTCTTGCTTTATTGTTGTAGTAGGCAGCATGGAAGTGTATTGGTAGCTGTAGAAATCGAGTGAGAATGGATCACCAGTTCACAGAAATTGTGGGTGTTCAAACCCTCTTGCTATTCTGAGAATATGGACAAAACTTGTTACATGTTCAGGGGTTTTCCAGTTCTGTGTTCAGGCATTTGTTGCTATTATGAGAATGCATACATGAAGCAGCAACTGTAGATTGGCCTTCATCTTGTTGATCTCAGAGAGTCTGTCAGATCATGTCGTGCAGCAAGAAGTTGGTCTCGAAGGCTCCCGAGGATCATGCTAAATTATTGCCATTCTGTTCTATGGTGTGCTTGCAACAGAGACAAATAAGGTTCACGTTGAATTAATCGGAAAGATTGGCAAGTGATTGGATGGATGTAATCGTAGTTTACTTTTCAGTTATTTTAAATTTTAATGAAATACTATATAATTTTCCATGAGCAGCAGTGCAACAAAACTTTATAAGGTTTAGAATGAAACTTTATAAAACACATATATCTCGTGAAACTATATGAAATTTGATGAAACACGATGTTACTTTTGAACATTTGTCCTAGACAAAAAAATAAAACTTTACGAAATTTCATGAGACTTGGCACGAAACTTCATAAAATTTAATGAAACTACATGAAACTTAGTGAAACTTACTTTACAAAATATGGAGAAACAATGATACTCAATAAAACTTAAAGCAACATGTTCCAAAATAATTTAATAAAACTATATGGAACTTGATGGGATACGATGCCACTGTTGAAAACTCGTCCTAGAGAAAAAAAAAAATAAAACTTTATAAAATTTCATGAGACTTGGAACTAAACTGTATGAAACTATGTGAAACTTGCTCATCAAAATATAGAGAAACAATGATACTTGATGAAACTTAATGAAACATGTTCCAAAATAACTTCATAAAATTATATGAAACTTGAGGAAACACGATATCATTGTTGAAAACTTGTGTTAGATAAAAAGATAAAAGTTTATGAAACTCTATGAGACTTGGAATGAAACTGTATGAAACTGAGTGAAACTTGTTCTACAAAATATGGAGAAACAATGATACTTGATGAAACTTAATGAAACATGTCCTAAAATAACTGAATGAAACTAGTCGAAAGTTGATGAGACATAATGAAACTGAGTGAAACTCGCTCTACAAAATATGGAGAAAAAATGATACTTGATGAAACTTAATGAAATATGTTCCAAAATAACTGAATGAAACTAGTTGAAACTTCATGAGACTGACTTAGGATGAAACTTCATAAAATTTAATAAAACTGTATAAAATTAGGTGAAACTTGCTTTACAGAGTATGTATGGAGAAATAATGAGGTGCAATGATGCGTGCTACGAGTAGGCCACAGACAACTGGAATTGAAGTTTGGTTGGTGGCGCTCACAGGGGCGCGCACAGTCCGTGCGATTCCCACTGAATGCATGCGTACGCGTTCCCATGCCGTCGCCTCGTCTCCCATCTTCCGGTGGCGCCGGGCCGGGACCGGCCGGCCGGCCGGCACGCGAATCCCTCCCACGATTACGCACGCGACGGGGTATTTAGTTCCACCACACCTTGCCGTGCTTACAGCGACAGACAGCAACTGGTAAACCATGGCTAGTTCCTTCACATCTCGGCGTAATTCACGTTAACTGCGCGCGTGTGGAGTGCAGTAACAACCAACATGTACAGCTTCGCAATTATTAGTTCGTGTACATATATAGATCCGTGTGGCGGATATAGAAGAAAAATAACAGTACATGTTATCCGTGTAAACCTATGTATAATATAAAATCAAATCAAATCTGGTGCTACGTGCACCCCTAACCCTCATTTAGATCTGGCCATGCATGGATCACGTAACCTAGTTTAGGCTCTATCCAGTCTCGTCTGTTAGAACAACTTTATAATAGTTTGGTGCTTACAGCCGCTATTTTATAAAACAAGCTGCAAACAAAAATATCATTGCGCTCCAAATAACGTAATAAATGAGTAGAAATGTTAGCGGAACAAGTATTGGGTAACTGAATTTGTCCAACCTGATTTCTCAAACAGTATCCTAGATTTTACACAACTTTATTTGCGCAACAACTTTAAAGATAAGGAATGCAAACACGAGCTTTGGTATGAATTTTGCGAGTTCACAAAAATATCTCTAGCCTCCATCTGTCTAAGGAGGTGTACTGACCAGGGGGCGTCGAGCAGGGTCTCGGGCCGACCCAGAGTATTTCTGCCTAAAATCAAATTTCAGTTAGCTGGTGTTTTTACGCTGGGCCTCGGGCCATTGCCCAGGAGGCCCGAGGCCCAGCTCCGCCTCTGGTACTGACGTGTGGTTGATGGTGTGTATGCTTTGATCGTAAAAAAAAAAAAAAAAAAATCTTCAAAGACAAACACCGCACAGCACAACAGCTAGCAAATTTGACCTTGGGCCTTTAGCCATTTCGAAAACAAAAGGGTAAATCAAAATACTTGTGGCCTGGGCTAGTGGCTACACAGCGCTTGGGCGGAAAGTCCACAGGCGAAAGGTTCATTCCACCACGAAAGCATTGCGTCCGTAGGCCGGAGCGCAACTCAACACTTGAAGAATCCAGGAAATCATCATAATTCATAGAGATGGAGGCGTCGAGGCGGCATTCTAGCTCACTTCTTCAGACTCACTGACGTGACGTTTGGCGGTGACACGACCGATTCGATGGCGCCGTTTGCTTAATATACGCGTAAGCGAAAGTCATTTCCGGCCGGTCCAATTAGCCGTGCCCGTCGAGAAATCTTGATTTTAGGGTTGAGCGGAATAATATCAAAATTGTCTCAGGTAGACTTTAATTTTCAAACATGACCTTATCATAATCAGAAAAGATCAATCTATTGATAAAGAGGTTCTTCATATTGTGTCTACATCGTTCGTCTCTATGTGACTGTTTATCTATTATGTGATGATTGGTTGTTGAATTTATGCGATTACTACGTTCCAGAATTTCATCTTTCAATTTATTATTTTTGCTATGAATTAATCCGATAGATTAATTTCCATTTGTTTAGATCTGTTAAACTGTTAATTAGCCTAGTGATTAATTAGCGTTCTAAATTAAAGATTACCGATTGGATTGGATTTGATACTGTTCATTGTAGTATTTACTGTTCATATGAAAAAACAAAAAATGTGCCGCCTGGCCCGAAGTTGGCTGCCTCCGGCCTGCCGCCTGCACCCTTCGTGCCAGCGTCGCAGCACTAATGGTCACATCGCCGCGCCAAGCCGTACGCCTATGCGCTGCAGGCTGCGACCACCGCGCGCCCCACACCACTGGCTAGGGCTGGAAACGAGCCGAGCCGAGCCGGCTCGAGCCAAGCTCGCCCAGGCTTGATCTGAGCTTCGGCTTGGCTCGTTTGGAAAATAAGCTCGAAAGCCGGCTCGGCTCGGCTCGAAAAAAAAAACTCGAATCGGCTCGAAAAGCTCGTTCAAGCCAGGGCTCGCCAAACCCAAAAACAAAGACAGAATAATATAATTATATGAGCCATTTATCATCAATTCAAAATCCAATCATCATAAACAAAGCGAGAAATATAACAATCCATAATCCATACAAGCATTCATCATAGATTTATAGGGACTCTCTGAGCCCAGAAACAAAGGCATAATGTGATTATATGGGGTTGCGCCTGGCTCGTTTGGCTCGCGAGCCGGTTCGAATCTTCACCGAGCTGGAAGTCCGGCTCGGCTCGGCTCGAAAATTCACGAGCTCGAGCCGAGCCGGCTCGGCTCGCAACGAGCTCGAGCAGGCTCACGAGCCTCGAGCTTTTTTTTCCAGCCTTACCATTGGCCCGCCGCCCGCCGCCCGCCACACGCAGCCTCGCGCCTAAGCGCTGCTGCCACCATTTTGTGTTGCGTAGGAGCGTGGCGGCTAGGGTTAAGGCAGCCCATAAATGGGAAAGAAAAGAAAAAAAGGAAAAAAGAAACCAAGAAAGAAAAAAAAATCTTGAAAATTTGCAAATAAGCCCTCGGAGTTCTTAAAATTACAAGAAATTTTATGCAGACAAGAAATTTTTGCGAAAAACCCCATTGAGTTTGGGACATTTACAATGGATTTTGTATTTTTATATATTCATGCAGAATAACTCCTCAGGAATATGATTTTTGCGATGGATTTGTATATCTCATGGTTATCGTGTATTTTAGACCATCGGTTTATGGTTATTTGTTGTAATATTATTTATTTTTATGCAATAACCTTAAATAATCTATTTTAGCACTAATGTAGTGAAGCGGCTTGGAGAGTTGCAGGGATCAGGGGGGAGAATCCCCTGAATCATAATTTATTTAAGGTCTTGAAGTTTTACCTTAATTATGAAGATTAACCCAGAAGGTAAAGAGGTTTCACTCTTTTTCCCTTGGTAAGTTTTTCATGAAGATTTCTCACGTAAAGGTTTTTAATGAGACAACGATGCAATACAGCTTACGGATGTTGTGTATTCTTTTTTCTGATTCTTTTTCCCCACTGGGTTTTTGTGAGAAGTTTTTAATGAAACATATGTATGATACAGTATTCACCCAAGTGAGAGTGTTGAGAAACCCTAATTTTAGGGTTGGTTGGTTTAATACAGAAACTACCCCTGGTGAGTTTTAGTACTTAAATATGACCACATTGTATTCATAAAAGATCAATATATCAATAAATAAATTCCCCATATTATATCTATATTATTCGTCTCAATGTGATTGTTCATCTATTGTGTGGTGATTGGTTGTTGAATTTCTACCATTACAACGTTCTTCGACAATGCAAGCAAACTTACGCCCAAAAAAAAAAGAAGCAAACTTACGAACGTGACGCTTCGCTCGCGTCATCCGCTCGTACGTAGCATGCACGAACTTGAGTACCAGTATCAGACAAAGCTGCACACAAATCGTATCATCGTACGTAACCGTCCGTTGTGACCTGTGTCATATGGATCGACGGCTCAGAGCAACACTGGTACGTATGTATGCGAGCCAACAAGGAGATCATATCGATCGACCACTGCGGAATGCCAGCTCACATAACAACACGCATTACGATCCTGCGTGCAATTACGCGCTGGATCGCAATGCTTGACATGCGCGTTGTTATTATTCCGACTCGGCGAAAGCCTCGCCGCTACGAGAGGGCCGAGGAAAGCTCATGGCCCAATCCATGGTGGATCTAGGTCACTGCTCTCAATCAAGGCGTTGTTCATGCCCGGGATTCAGTGGTGGTTATCCTCCAATCATTCAGGTGTGGTCAAAGCTAGCACAGGGTACTTACCGATCACCTAATTATCTCTACTGCTTGCACTGATGGTGCCGCTAGCTGTTCATAACGGAGTCTGAAAACAAACAAGTATACTGTCAGTCTATCATCATTATTATGTCCTTCACGTGTACGTACTCTGCTAATTAGGCTTTTGAGAAGAAAAGTGTCCTAGTTCCCTGAAGTTTGAAGGGAAAACGTGTCAAAAGACGACGGCATTAGCGTTTTTATTTGGACTAGGATGATAGCACACGCTACGCTATTAAATTGTATAGGGGGAAAAGATAAGCTAAAACATGATAGCCATGCTATGATTATGTGTTTCGATACATTCAGAAGAGTAGTGAAATTATGATAATTATGTTCTAGGAAGACATTAAGTTGTATGGGTTCTGTGATTTGGCAGGATAACATGTAAGAAAATCTATATTGAAATATGTGAACTGCTATGTATAGGGAAAGGTCTACAAAATACTATCAAGCTAACCATAGTTTACATTAATTGTAGTATTTAGAAGGAACACGATAATTCAATCAATAGAATTTTTCCCTTTTCACGGAGATGCATAATGCAACAGGAGGACAAATTAAAGTAGGAGAATATACCCTGTGGAGCTGTACAAATCCAATTGAATAATCAATACCTCAGTATTGTAACTAAATGAGTGTGTGTGTGTGTGTATGCTATGTGACATTGGCAACTGCAGGGATAAAACCATTTCAGGTATACATCTTTGTGTACTACCATAGGTCATAAGAATATGTTCTTATGTAGTAACAAAAAGTAAAACTATAGTGTAAAAATTGTGGTAGGATATATAGCATATTTTGGTCATCTCTTCATTTTCCTTTTTTGGAGTTGAAGCTGGAACACTGGCCAGCAACAACATCCAATACTACGGTACAGGGGGCAATATGCAAGACACTAGTTAGACATTCTTGATTAAAAGTCCAACCAATGGATTATGGAGTCATCAGTTAAGTTAAAATTTTCACTTGGATGGCACAAAAGAAAAGTTCAAACTTGTTTTGCATCAATCCACGCACAACGTATATAATTATAAAGCCAACATATGTGTAACGAGGCCGGATTCAATCCATGCACAACGTATATAATTATAAAGCCAACATATGTGTAATGAGGATTCAGTGGATAAACAGGAAGGGATACACGCTTGACATCGCCAGTATTTTATATGCACAATAGATAATTCCCACATGGTCACATCTTGGAAAGCAGCGAATTGCATTTCATTCGGTCAGAAACAACGAACAGAAGGAACAACTTGATCTATTTGTTTCAAAACGTAATGCACACAACTGGTAATGGTCCTATGGATTACATAGCGTGTTATCTTTAGACTGAAAACTTAAAAGATCGTTGGGCATTGACTCTATGAAAAGAAAATTTAACAAAATTCCCTGAAGGCATTTTGTCATCATAATTTTAGCATCCAAACCGCAATATTTCTAAACCATCTCAATCAAACCTTTTGGGAATTTTTTACTTTTTTTTTTTACCAAATGTCATCATAGATTTCTAACCCATCTCAACCAAACCTCAATATTTGTACATCCAAACCTACTCATTGATGTGCAGCAGCATATATGGAATAAGAAACACTTGCCTGATTTATTCTACAGTTTTCAGGTGCATAATGCGCTTTCTCACATATAAAGCATAAGAGTGAGGCAGCTGTTGTGCCAAAATAAAGCAACCATCGAAATGAACATGTGTTAAAAATAAAATTATATTGCACTAAAATGGAATGGTAAAGCAAACCGTTCTATGCAATTAATACCTGCTGATGTTATAAACTAACCAATAATTGCAACAACATTATGTATCGCCAACCGATGATCGATGGCAATTGGGAAAAAGGAGGTAAAAGAGAGTTGCTTACCTCAAGTTGCATAGCATGAAGCACACTCCTGTCCAAAATCCAACGAAGCATATGACTGTACTCAGTGTGTGTAAATTGACTGCAATAATTCAAGGCAATGGAAAAGGAATGAAGAACACACATATCTCGCAAGCAGAAAATAATATTGAACTTTTTTTAATAGAAAAACAATATTGAATCTGAAATGTGATCCCTACCTCTATTTTGCATGTTATCCCTCTACCTAAAAGATAATAAAAAGTACACCTCAACGGACAATTGAATAGATATAGAGAAGTATTGTTGCATTTGAGAGTGTAGCATGCAAAAGGAACACTCGAGATTAATTGAAGCCGATTTGATATGACAAAAATTGCAACAAATTGTACTAATTAGTTTCTAGGTATAGGCATGTTCAGCACACACACCTCAGATACAACAGTTTTCCGGACAGGGCGTGCTGTTCTAGGCTGGCCGTGGTAGTTTGGAGGCTCTGGAATACCTTTAGTCTTTGTATATCGGAAATGTATGTTCCGCATGCACACTTGCGGAACAAGCAAGCGAAATGAGAAGCAACAAATTCAGCAAAGGAAGAAACGCTAGCGCAGCTAAATCGGCAAGAACAAGATTGAACCTAATCGTTTACCCGGACGGTGAAGGTGTGAAGAAATCAGTGGAAATCAAGGGCATCCATTGGAAGAACAACCTCAGTGACGGCAATAGTGTAGGAAATCACGTGTGACTGGAGGAGAAAACATCAGAAAAACGCAAAACGATGAGATAACGAATTGGGGAAAAGGAGAAACTAACTGAGGTAAAAATTTAGACGGTGACGAAACAACAGACCATAGTCGTGGCCACAGGAACATTGAGTTGCAGCCGGAGGGCGGAAGCTGGGAAGATAAAGGCCCTGTTTGGTACAGCTTCTGCTTTGATTTTTGGGTGAGAAAAGCCAGAAGCTATACCAAACGGTTGTCTTTTTTTCTGGCTTTCACAGGAAGCTCAAAGCTGTCAATACATATGGAAGCTAAAAGCGAAAAGCCAGTGTTGAGGTGCTTCCCACAGCTTCCCACCTCCAGCGTTCCAAGAATACCCCCAGACTTTGCAGAAATTACCCACCTCATACCTAGTATTTAAAGCAATCTTGCCTGTTCGCCTTCCCACTGGCATATTCGATTGAGTCTACTTAAAATTCTAAGTTACAATGAGCACAAGCAAAAGAAAATTATCATTGCAACCATGGCTTTGCATAATTTTATTCGAGATAGTGCTTTGATTGATAATGATTTTGCTCGTGCGCATGGGAATGATGATTATGTAGACGAGGACATGTCCACTAACCTCGGTAGCACATGATGATACAAATTATTATGGATGATGTTGATATGAACGGCCTCGTGACGCTATTGCAATAGCTTTGGTAGCATGACAATAGGATAGATGGAAGATATATGCGATTTTGTATGTAGTACTTGCCAATTTAAACTATGTATAAGGGACTGATCTTCTAGTCCAGATTATTTTCACATGCTTTCTGAAGTTTTATTGTTAAATACTGTTAAATGTTCTTAAATGTCGTTAAATGCCGTTTAATGTTGTTAATTTAGTTAAACGACATCAAATAAGTCATTACTGTCCTCATGAGCATTTCAGACATTTCATATCTCGGAAGTCGAAATGACCTACCTAAAAGCAGACGACCAAACACCAAATCGTAAAAGCCTGACCATTGGCCCGCGGTAGGAAAAGCCTACAAAGACGGTAGGAAGCCGCTTTTTAGGAAAGCCACAGCTGTGCCAAACAGGGCCAAAACACGATGGGCTTCTCTCGCAAGCTCCGTCGCGTGAAGGCGGCGACAAAACATCAGACCTTAGTCGCGGCCGCAGGAACATTGAGTCGCGGTCCAGAGGGCAGAAGCTGGGAAGATGAAACACGACAGGCTTCTCTCGCAAGCTCTATCGCGTGAAGATGGAACCACTGGACTTGGGCATGAACCGAGCCAATGAAGCACAGCAGCGCTGACGAGGATTACAATATCTATGTATTACTTTAATACATAATAAAAGACCATATGTCTTCATGGTCGTAACCTTTAAGGCTCACGACCCCTGTGGTCGTAAGGATTCCAGAGGTTATGTCATGGGAAACCTGGTCAGATGAGGTCCTGTGCCTAGTCCCCGACTAGATGACTGCTCGTAGAAGCAATGAACTGGCAACTGGATCTGAC
Organism: Hsuehochloa calcarea; assembly: GCA_036346395.1. NCBI lineage: Eukaryota > Viridiplantae > Streptophyta > Magnoliopsida > Poales > Poaceae > Hsuehochloa > Hsuehochloa calcarea. Next base: position 8,320,946 of record CM070596.1, on the reverse strand, counting down.
TCGGGTATATTCCTTACCGTGTGATGAATGGAACACATGTTATATTTGTTCCATACCACGTGACGTTTCATAGTCCTCAAACACTGACAATAACCACCCAATGACTGTGTGTCTCACAGAGACATAACCGCCGAATGGCTGATACTTTATCAATTGTTGCCTCACTCTGACTAGTCGCGTCACTTTCCAACAGGCGTCTCTTCAAGAAACAACTGTCACCTTTTCAACGGTTACTCAAAGATGGAGCACAGAAGACAGACAACATCGGATTGAAGCATAGCAATCGGCATTAGATTTATGTTTCAATGCTGATTCTGCAATATAGCGAGCAACACACTTAGTGTAATTAGGATTTGTCATTTGCCTTATCGAGGCACCCCTGTAATAACCAGTTCATTACAATAAAAGAGTAGTACTATTCTCTCCCAAGAACTCTATGCCACTTTCCTCTTTTTATTTCGTAAGATCGGCGACTCGATCGTCGATAGTTGGCGCTGTCCGTGGGGGGAAAGCGTTGGGTTCTTGAAGATTACTTCGCTCAAGCATTCCTCATCCATTTCCTTTGCCCAATCATCGCTCATGCGAACATGGCAGGGACTTGGGATGAGGAAAACTGGTTCGACATAGTGGACTACTCCAACCTTGACAAGGACGCATACATCCGCGCCATGCAAGAAAATAGGATGTCATCATCCTCCTCCTCCGCCGGCTCACCAGTCGTTGACATTAGCGAAATCGACCAGATGGATGAGGATACACCGCCACCAACATTGGTGCTCTCTGAGGAACCGCTTGTTCCGACCAGTTCGGAACGTCCGAACACCTCTGCAAGCCCGGCCGATCTGATCGGCAGAAGCAACAATGGGAGCCCAATGCGGCAACTAGAGAGTCCAAGTACTCTCAATATTGTCATGGCGACCAGTATTCGCCAACGGCTCCTATGTATTCCAGGGGTCAATCGGCACATGGTAAGGGTGATGAGGACATCGACCCTAAGGATACAACCACTGCTTCAACTTGCTGCACTGCATCCTCTACTTCCTTTACTTCACCAATATCTTCTCCAATTGGACTTTCGGCTAATGCAATGCCATATTACCCAATTGGATCGAGCTACGTCTACATGCCATGGTGCTACGTCTACATGCCATGGTACTATGTGTACATGCCATGGTACTGCTACATGTGCCAAGCAGGAGTTATAACTGGATACATTTTGGTCAGATCAGTTCGAAATCAGCCTGACAGTACCAACATAAAACAGGCGTAACTTTTGCAAACGAAATCCGATTTTGGTGATCTTGGGCTTGTTGGAAAGCTTATTCCGAGACCTTTCCAACGGATCCAGCCTCACCTCTAAATTCCTTCTGGACTGATCGTAACCATCAAAAGAAAATATTATATCACTTGTTTGTGCCAACCTGGGCTTTGTAATCATACTGAACTTGGCCCATCTGCCTGCGGCCCACCCGGGGGGTGTGGTTACTGTTCATGTGAACAGTACCCATCCCCTTTGGTACCACCCCACTGGTTCATTTAGTTTTGTGGCTCCTTGTTCCCTATTTAAGGAGTTCGCACCCCCTCTGGTTTTCTTGGATTTTGTTTAGTTAAAAGTTAGCCTTGTTGTAACTTTGTGTATTGGCTTGTGTCAACTAGACTAACCATAATAACGCTTTTGAAATCCCAATATCAATATTTCAATCTTTATTTGCAATTTCAGATTGCTTTATCTTGTTCTTGCGTGCTTCTTCGGTGTATGCAGGAATCGACCTTCGTGGTCAGGTCAACCGGGTATTCGTGCATGGTTGATAACGACTTATCAATTAGTTCAGCGATTGCGTGGTTTCGAGCTTTGTGTGTTCGTAGCCAGGATCGTCAGAATTGAGCGACGTCTACCGGACTTATCGTTCTCATCGAAAGATCGGGCCAACAATTCAAACCTTAGGGTTCATCAAAGGGTATCCATGAAGTTATCACCGATCGTTGGCCAAGTGGACATGGTGAAACTCAGCATACGATCGGCGGTTCGTCGGATCAGAATGAGTCCACAACAAAGCTCGCCAGAGGCAGTAATCTCCGACCGCTCTCCATCGTGGAAGCTCCTTGCAGAAACACTGGAAGGCTCTCCCTTAGCTACGACAGGAGTTCCTCGGAAGATCACTGTTGGCATCACGAAGTTAACACAATCTGAGATATCAATCTGGATACCATACACGATCTTCCACAGGTTAACCCGCCATCACCTGCTGGTGGAAATGGTACGGGTGCTCAGGCACCAACTACTGGAGGCAACCGAACTGATGGACGTGCATCAGTTAATTCACCTTCTCCTACCCCACCGCAAATAAGGAATCAGGCAGGGCCATCCTGTAGGTCGAGGGATAAATCGACTCATCGGACACCCACTGCAAGTAGAAATCTGCCATGACCTTCAGTAACGTTACAAAACCTGCAACGAGTTCGGGATATTTTGAATAACCCAAACCCTGCTTTAGCGGGAACACCAGGTTATATCCAGCTTGCAGGTCAGGTGTTAGAGATCCTCCAACAAACCATGTAGCGTACAGAAATGTAACGGGAGTAGAGGAATTCACAATCACCCGATGGCCTCGTCCCAGCGCTCTTCTCTCAGTAGAGGACAACATGGTTATGCAGAGGATCAAGCAACACCAAGACCCCCACGTAGATTCCGACCAGGGAATTACAAGGGAAGACGGCTCTTCACAGCAGCCACTCCTCCTCGTCAAGAGGAACGACCACTTGATTCAGGTGACCTTAGGTATCATCTGAACCAGGTAGGCGGTCAAGGACATCTTCATAACGTCCACGACCTGGTTGGGACATAGGATCCTAGATATGCAAATCTAAGGAATCGATCCACGACTAATTATAATCTGGCTTCTTCTTAGAGAAGGCGCTACGACTCTATTACGGGCTGTCGAGCATTTTCGGCAGGTCTCCAAGCTGTTCGTTGGTCGGACAGGTTCTGACCAGCTAACATAGAGAAGTTCAATAGGACTAAGAACCTATTAGAATTTCTTCAAATTTATCCTATTGCCATCAAGGCCGCTGGTGGTAGCGATGTAAGATCGAGGTGGCCGACTAGAGGGGGGTGAATAGGCGGTATTAAAAATCTTTCGGCTCTAAACCAATATATAATGCGGAAGCTAATAACAATTGGTTTTGCACAATTAAAACATAAATCAACTAGGCTTCCCTAAGTGTACCAACAATACAAGAGAGCAATCATACAATGATATATAAGCGATTAAAGCAAGTAATGTAAATTGCTCAAAGTAAAGCACAAGTAAAAACAAGATGGACACGATTATGTTTTACCGTGGTGTTCGGAGACTTGCCGGTCTTCCCTAATCCACGTTGAGGTAAGCCCAACCACGTTGGACCGGCTCCACTAATTAAGCCAACACCTCCGAAGTAAGCCCAACCACTTGGACTGGTTTCAAACCGAACCAACACCTCGCTCTACTATGATTGCTCTTCCTCCACTCCGGAGATGGCGAGCACCAAACCACTCACAAACACGCCGGGTCTTCTCACAAGCTTCTTGAGAAGATCATCGCGCACGACGCCTCCACGCCGTCTAGGTGTCGGCAAACACCAAGAGTAACAAATCCAAACTTTCACTTGAACTAATCAAGTGTCAACGCTCACGTGGATACACAATCCACTACCTAAGGCAACAAATGCACTTAGGGTTTACTCTCCAAGCTCACCAAGTGCAACACATGCACATAAGAGAAGAGATGCTTGCTGTTAGCTCAAGAGGCTCAAAGGATGTTCACAATATCACTAGCAACCACTCCCAACCGGCCAAGGTGGATAAATATAGCCCACACACAAAAACTAGCCGTTGGGAGAAGATTCCCACAAATCAGCATAGGGCCGGTCTGATCGCCAACCAATGGTCGGTCGGACCGCCCCATGCGCCAACGGCTAGAAAGCTAGCCGTTGGGCCTTCGGCTGGTCGGACCGCCATGCAATGGCCGGTCGGACCGCCGCCAAATCGGTCCGACCACCGCAGCTGGCCGGTCCGACCGTCCGATGGAAATTTGGCTAAGTCCCAAAACGGACGCTCTATGGAATAAACGTTCTGCACCAACCCCGGAACTTTCTCACATCGGAAGTTCCGTTTTCTAAACAGCGGAACTTCCGGATAGAGAATCCAAGTCAAAGGAAATCGGTCGGACCGCCAACACATGGCCGGTTCGACCGATTGGCCACCGGTCAGACCGGTCCACACCGGCGGTCTGACCGGCAGACCACAGAAGCAAAACACATTTGCTTCACATCAAATGGCAAAGCACATTCGCCCATTTGAGTACAACTCCAACAAGGTTAAAAGATGATATTCTCAGCTAGTTGCAAAACACATTTGCCAACATTTTAGAATACTCATCACAAGGAATAAGGTACATTGACTTACGCCATTTGCAAAATATATTTGCAAACTTAAGTCACATGCTACAAGGGTTACGCATGAGCCTCGACTATTCGCAAATAAATAGCATCATGCCTAGATGAGCTAGAGCAACCATATTGAGCTATCAACACATGATTAACTCAAACTACTAGTTAAGACCCCTCTTAATAGTACGGCAATCCTATACTAGCAATCCGGTCTTCCATCCAAACACCAATACCGGTAAAAGACTAGGAACACATCCTTAGCCCTAGCTAGTCATACATTTGCTTTGCATCTTCTTGAAGCATGATGACGCACATCAACACTTCAAGTCCGGATCATTAACTCGATAATCATCAACGCATGATGATCCTTTGCTTGACCTCCATCAACACATGATGGGTCTTCTCTTGTCTTGACGATCAACTCATGATCATCTCTTCTTGATAAGCATCAACTCATCCCAAGTCTTCATCATCCTGGAACATAACCTATTCATCCAACTCATGAAAAATGTTAGTTCCACAATATGATTATCATTAATTACCACACCATACCATTAACTCATAATGGTGGGACAAGATACTCAACCTTTCCCTCTTTGGTAATTAATGATAACCATTTCAAACACAAATAAATTTGATTTGATAAAGGTAACATAACGTGAGTATATATGAACTACACAAGTTACATATACTCACGACATGAGTATGTAAGAACTACACAAGCTCTATTTACTCAAAACATGAGTATAGAAAAACTACACAAGTTCTATATACTCAAACGAATATGTTTCAAAGTAAAGATCCCAAATATATGTGGAAGACGGAATATGGATCAATACTAATGAAACCATAAAATATAGAATGAGCTCCCCCTAAATGTGTGCATACACATATGTGTAAAGAGAATATATGCACATATTCAAGATATACTTATGGTGGAGTTCTTCCTATATTTTGGATCCGAGGAATGCAATAATATATATAAGATTAAGTTGAAAGCACACCTCGTTGAATTTCACCTTTATATCCAAATGAGACTACACATGATAATACTGAACAAGAGAGTTAGTCTCACAATTAGATTTATCACTAATCACCAAAACACTCTATTAACTCATAATGGCGGGTCTAGATCTTTCAAGCGACAGCGTGATGGCAAACTATTTGCCCACGGTCCTTGAAGGGTATGCCCAGTCATGGTTGCTTAACCTATCGGTCAGATCTATCTATACTTGGGAGCAGCTCTGAGATACTCTATCGCCAACTTTCGAGGGACGTACGATCGCCCCAGAAAGGAGGATGATCTTCATCGGATGAAGCAGAAGACCAATGAAACTCTTCGACAATACATAAGATATTCAGTCAGGTTCGAAACTCCATCCCAAAGATCGTTGAATCTTCTATTATCCAAGCCTTCAAAGTAGGGCTGAGGAATCGCCGGTTTATAGAGGATGTTGCAATAAATCCTCCACGAACAACTGTCGAACTTTTCGACATGGCAGACAAGTACGCGACCGCTAGTGAAGCGGTCGAATGGTGTGAAGCTATTGATCGGAAGGACAAAAAACCCTAGTCAGTCTGGAGAAGCAAGAGAAGAAAAGTAAATAATCTCTCAAGAAAAGAAGAATCGCAAGCTCGATAATAAGGAAGTCCTTGCGATTCCAGAGAAGTATACCAAGGGTAAGAAGGATTTCACCGGTCGGAACAAAGGTAAGGCTCCAACCAGTGACTTCAAGAAAAATAAGAAGTGGTGTCCACTTCACAAAGCGGCAGAGCATGATCTGCACACCTATCGGGCCTGGCAAAGTAAGTTGGAAGATTACTAATTAGGCAAAGGAACCTTCCCCTCCATAACAGAATTCAGAGAATCAAGCTCCAAGAAGGATTAAAATGGCAACGAAGAGATGGAATGCCAGGAGCCGCAACATATGGTGGATATGATCTTTTGAGGATCCTCCTCGTACGACTCAAGATGTCATCTGAAGGCCGTAGAGTGGAAGGTCAACCTTGCCAAGTCTCTGATCACTGCCAAGCCATTTAGGTGGTCGAAAATTGTAATCTCCTTCAGCAAAGAAGACTACCCCATCCTGTCGACTCAACCAGGTAGATTCTCTATCGTAGTTGAACCTACTATTAACAATTGTAAAGTTAATCGAGTCTTAATAGATGGAGGTAGTTATTTAAATATTTTTTGCAGAGGCATTAGAAGAGATGCATATCCCTAGGTCTACGGTAAAACATGTGAAATATACCTTCCGCGGCATAGTTCCTAGTTCTACCACTAAACCAATAGGACAGTTGTGCCTACCGGTTACGTTCGGAAGACCCGATAACTTTCGAATAGAGAAGATTCCATTTGATGTGGTCGATTTTGAAACCACATATAATGGAATCCTCGGTCATTCGACTCTAGCAAAATTCCTAATAGCCACGCACTATGGTTATTAGAGTCTAAAGATGTCAGGATCGAAAGGTGTCATCACGGTTCGAGGAGACCAAAAAATAGCTTATGCATGTGATCGAAAGTACTTAGAACTGGTCGATGAGCTTCCGACCAGGGAAACTAACCCGTCACCCATGCAGGTCAAACACTCGAGGCCAAAGGTGGCACCAAAGCCTTTCGATCAGACCAAGGAGGTACCACGCGACAAAGGCGCTCATCCGGGAAGCACCAACACACCGTCTGGGTCAAGAAGCGCTGATGCGTCTGTCCAAAAGGTACTGGACGAGGTAGGACTTAACCTCAAATAGGAAGAGTCGCTCGTTTCCTTCCTCTGAGCAAATCATGACGTATTCGCCTGGCAGGCGTCTGACATACCCGGAGTCCCCAGAGAGGTGATTGAGCACAAGCTAGCTCTCCGTCCTGACAAAAAACCGATCAAGCAGAAGCTTCGGCATTTCGCACCTAATCGAAGGAAGCAATCCTGTCGGAGATCAACCTGCTCCTCTAAGCTGGCTTTATTCATAAAGTCGACCACCCAGAGTGGCTCGCCAATCCTGTAATGGTTAGAAAAACCAATGGGAAATGGAGAATGTGTATTGACTTCACTAACCTTAATAAAGCTTGTCCGAAGGAAGACTTCCCCTTCCACGCATTGATCAACTTGTAGATTCTACTTTCGGGTGTGAGTTGTTACATTTTTAGATGCATACTCAGGGTACCACAAGATTAACATGAGTAAAGAAGATGAAGAGAACTGGCATTAGATTCATGTTTCAACGCTGATTCTGCAATATAGCGAGCAACACGCTCAGTGTAATTAGGATTAATCATTTGCCTTGTCGAGGCACCCCCTGTAATAACCAGTTCATAACAATAAAAGAGTAGCCTCATTCTCTCCCAAGAACTCTCTGCCATTTTTCTCTTTTTATTTTGTAAGATCGGCGACTCGATCGTCGACAAGCGCAGAAACCGAACACATGCAGCAAAGAGAGACGCACCAAAAAATATACCCAAGCAAGCCACGACCAATCGATGAGTGACCCAGACGAAGACATGGCCCACATGGCGTTGCCAAGCAAAGCCGCGTGGTAGGACGCAAGAGTGAACAACGGCACAACGCAGCAGCAGGGTAGGGAGTCACGCGCGCAAAGGCCGAGGCGATGTGCAGGGCGGAAAGCATGAGAAGGAAACCCGTGCACTGCACACGTAGCCCGACTGAGGCACTGGATGCTTTTCGGCAGCCCATCGAAAAAAAAACCGACGCGTAGAAGGAAACCCAACTATAACACAACAAGCGAAAGCCTCGACGTTGCGTGAGGAAAAATCGAGGACAGATGTCTTCGCGCGACTGGGAGAAAGCCGACGCCTAGCGCTGGGAGCGCAACGATTCTAGGAACAATAAGGAGAGTCATATATTTCTACCGTCATGTGTCCGGATGCATAAGACAATTCCGAGCCACACACTCCCCATCCACTTCCCACCACCGCCACCTCCTCCTCCTCCTCTCCCTCTCTCTTACTCAGATGCTCTGTCTCCCTATTTCATCCCCCCAACATTCTACATTTTCCCATTCTCACCTTCTCTTCCCTCTGTTCTACACATCCTCCTCCATTCCACCTCTAGACAGCTCCTCCTCCTCCATTCTTCATCTCATTCCTCATCCATATGGCTCCTCCTCCATTCCCCTCCTCATTCCTCTTTCTCCTCCGAGTAGCTCCTCCTCCCCCTCCCCTACCCCCTGTGACTCTACCTCTTCCACGGCTCCTCTCAGAACATTTGACGATTTGTCATCCTCCTCCTAATCGGAACCACCGACTCGCAGCTTCATGCAACTCCCAGACGTCGCCTCTGTGAGCTCCATGCTTGTCTGGGTGGCGAGGAAGACGTCGCCTCTGAGATGCACAACAACAACGACATGCTTGTTTGGAGCGGTGGCGTGGTAAGACAATGGAGGCAAGATCGAGGTGTACAACGGCGACCGTCGTCCTCGTGCACACTCCGGCAAGGAAGAGGTGCACATGACGATGACGACGAGCCGGTACATCGGCACCAGTGACTAGAGAGGAGGAGGACGAGGTGCACCTCGGAGGTGCATGCAACAGCGGAGATGTATCGACCAACGACGTGTGGCGAGAAAGCATTCGTCGGAGCAGAGGATGACACACCGGTGAGAAGGATACCAGCGTAGTAGAGGCGGCCAGCGAAAAGGGGGATGCCATCGATGAGAAAGAAGGTGGACGGCGGCATGCCCTGGACAGTGATGGAGGCATAGAAGAAGCTCAGATCTGGCCAGATCTAGACGCTAGTGACCAGATTCGAAGCTTCACGTTGGTTTCCGTCGTTGATGACGAGGAAGACACCTAGTTCCGGATCTTGTCACCGGTGACAACGACGACGGTACAATTTGGTGAGGGAGGCACCGAGAGGCCAGATCCGGTGGACCCCGTCGCTGGCGACAAGGAAGAAACATCTCGTCGCCTCTCGCACAACGCGCCGACGTCTTCATGGTCGGTGCATCGCCATCCATCCGCTGGTCTCCGTGCGGCCACCTCTCACCGCCGATCGCCAATGGAGAAGAGAGCGACAGCGGGGAGGATGGATGGGAACGAGTTGATGAGGAGAGAGATATTTTAGGGCTATTGTGGTGTGACCCACCGATGTGTAGCCGTAAATTCTTTATTTAGGTATTTCCAATTTGTAAGTCTTCTCTTGCACAAATCTTAGAGCAATCATGGGTGAAGATTTCGAGGGAGGTCCATTGCGGTGGACCATGTCCTCACTCGTACAAATCCCACTACTAAACATTGAATTAGAATTTCAAACATGTACACTCGGTTGTAGAATCCAATTGGAGTGGTTTTAAGGAATCGCTTTATTCCACAGAACCTCACTGGCCCATCTACAAACGGCTGATTAAATTGAGGCACTGTGAGCCTGCCGGTCTAACATGACAGCAGAGGAAATGCACCGACAAAGTCCTTTTCTGACCTTTCTTGAGTCTCCGCTAGCAGGTGGTCCGAACGAAATCGATGCCAATTTTATTGGGTGATCAGGGGACGATAACTAAGTGACATGGAGAGGGGACGGGTGATGAAACATTTTTCTCCCACGGAAGATGACTGCTAGTATTCAATGTTGAATTGATCCATCAGTTAACCCCGGCCCTTGACTCCATTTAAGCACATTTGCCGTTTATTTTTCCCAGGTAGGAGCAGTGCTGCAGTTTCTGTCAGGGGTGAATTACTAATGGCAAAAGTCTCAGCCACCGAACCGTGTTATGTACTTGTTGATTCAAGAGAACACGGGGATTTTCGCAGGCTCATTTAGGAATCAAAATATTTTCCATGAAATAACTACACAATTTATGCTTCTCATGCATGCTCTACCCTAACTTAGGCACGGTTTGAATTTTTTTTTTTGGAATCATATGGGAATTAGAACTGTTTTATGCAAAATTCTCGTGAAAATTCCGCTTTCCAAACGAAGCCTTACAGGACGAGTCCAAACTTAGGAGTAGTACGTCCCGATCCTGTGGCAAATTAGTTGGCCAGCACAGCGTGCACTCAGCCACTCACTGGCGGGGTCGTATTGGAAGTAGGGAATCATGGAGATGCACGAAGATTGAAGTTGGTGTGCCTGCCTGCACACGTACCACGGCAACAGCAACGCCTCCCTCTCTCCCTCCCTCTCCGACTCCCCCGTCTACCTCTGAAGTCTGAATGAATGAATAGCTGATTACTGATCGCCATCCATTGCTGCTGTGCCTTTGGCAACTGCCACATGACTGTTTTTTTTTTTGCCTTATCAACCGTTTGCCGTTAGGGCTGGCTACCGAGCCGACTGAGCTTGGCTAGTCTCGGTTCGTGCAAGCTCGCTAACAAAGTAACTTGGTTCGGCTCAACTCATTAATCTAACGAACTAAAAACTCAGCTCGGTCCGGCTCGATAAAAGTTCAAGCTGCTCGTGAGCAGCTCGTGAGCTTGGACGAGCTAAACAAAGTATCAATAGGATGACACACATACAAATAACAGGAGAACGATATAAATAAAAACGTAGCTAATTATATAGTATATAAGTAAAACATAGGGGAGGTGATTAGCAATCCTAACCATTTCTAATTATGCTAACATAGTTACATAGACTTACAATAATTTAAATATCTAACTAATTAAAAATCTTTCAAATCGAAAGTCATCCCACCCAAATTTAATAGTTCAATTACAATAACCAAAATAGTTAACAACTCAAGCTCATAACGAGCTGACGCACAAGCCAACTTAACTCGGCTCATCAAGAGACTGAACTAGGAAAGAAGCTCGGCTCATCCCATAATTATACAAGCCGAACTGAGCTGAGATTGTAACGAAACTCCACCTCCCCGGTCCACATCTTCCTTTCCTCTCTCAAGTCGCCATTTCTCCTGCCTCCATTTCCCTCTCACTGATCGTCCAGGAGATCAAGAAAGTGGGCATTAGAAAAGGAATAAGCAAGGACTAGTATAAAACTGCACAAGCAATACAAGCACCGCAGGAGTGCACACATGAATCAAGGGGCACGGAGAAGGGAACGGAGTCAGAAAAGTAACAACTCTGCTGCTACTATATCTGCATTTTTTCTTTGGATTCCCTGACTTGCATGGTATCTTGTTTGAGGGGCACAGACTTTTGTGTTCTTGTTGTAGCCCTTGTCTCCTCTCCAGGCAAAGTGTAGCGGAGGAGGAGAGGGAGGAGAATGATGAAGTCAGTGCCACCTACACTACCACTTCTTGTCTCCTCCATCTTCTTGCTGCTGCTGTGCTGCCCATTGGCGGCCAATGGAAGGTCTCCGCGGCCCATGGCTTCTTCCCCTTCTCCGGGGCCTTCGCCTGAGCCCATGGGGGCTCCCCTCACCACAACCAGCAACATCACCTCCTCAAACGGCAGCGTTGCCATGCCTCCTGCCGCTGCGGCACCTTCTCCCTTGGGTAGGTTGGCGGCTACTACAGTCGGGCCAAAGTTCGCATTTTTTATGGGTTTTCGATGTGTTCTTTCAGTGTTTGTTCCTGGGTTATTGATCCTGGTCCTGTGCCGCCGCATTGCTCAATTGTGTATTCTCTGGCAAATTCTCAGATTTGGGGAAATTTTTTCTTTGTTTACTTTTTCGTCCTTTCAGAAATTTCGGTGCTGATTTGGTGAAAAGGCAATGCTAATTTGGTGGGGGAAAAGTGTTGGGATCATGGTATCTTCCAAGTTTGAACGAAGAACGTAGCTTCAATGTTGTTTCGGGGATTTTAATACGAATAACAAACAAAGAATCCTGCTAATATCGTTGTATTAAATTTAAATGCAAAAAAATCTGTTTTTTTTTTTTTTTGGAGTTGTGGAAGCAAGCTGTTTGTGTTTTGGGGGTCCTTTTACTCAGTTCAGCTTCATTTCAAGGTTTGATCTTTGCAAACGCCCAAATGAACCTAGAAACTGTTCATCTACTCTAATTGGTGCTCTCGTAAACACCTGTTTAGCCAGCTTGATCTTCGTTTGCCTCTGTGCTGCAGTGGTCACATTGGAGGAGAGGCACCACCATTTCCGTAGGGAGCTTATCATTGCTATCGTCCTCTCCTCCATCGCCGGCGTGACGATAGTCCTCGCCGCGTTGTGTGCCTGCATCCTGTGGCGGCGATATCGCCGAGCCCCTGACTTCAAGGACACCCAGAGTTCAGGTCCTGACCTCTTGCTCTGGCCTAATTGGTTCTTGCAATCCTTTTTGACTTGTCCTGTTGTCCATGTAAGTTAACTAACTACTGCCATACTTGCGCTGTTCAGATACTGCGAGGATCGCATTGGTGCCAATCTTGAACAAGTTCAACTCATTCAAGACTAGCAAGAAATGGCTTGTGGCAACGATGGAGTACGCCTCGCTGGAGGCGGCGACGGGGAAGTTCAGTGAGAACAATGTGCTCGGAGTCGGCGGGTTCGGGTGTGTGTATAAGGCCAATTTTGATGGAGGAGTTGTCGCTGCGGTGAAGAGGTTGGGCTGCGGGGGACAGGAGCGCGAGAAGGAATTTGAGGTGATTGTTGTGTGTGTCAATGGTTGTTCTTCGATCATTGTTCTTGATGAGGGTGTGATCTTGCTGAAAATGCTTTGGTCGTCGTTGAATTGGCAGAATGAGCTAGATTTGCTTCGGAGGATTTGGCATCCGAATATAGTGTCCCTTGTGGGCTTCTGCATTCATGAGAAGAACCGCTTCATTGTTTATGAGCTGATGGAGAATGGATCATTGGGAACACAACTTCATGGTAGTACTGCCATTTTTCATTGTTGGTTTATGTCTATCTTGAATTGTGATATTGGATAAATAAGAAGTATTGATTAAATTTCATTTCTGTGGTTATATCTAGGGCCATCACATGGATCAGCTCTAAGTTGGCACATTCGGATGAAGATTGCTCTCGACACAGCAAGGTTCCCCATGTTGTGCTTTCCTTCACTTTGTAAGATATATTATATGCTTATGATTGGTTCTTATAACATGCATCTGTAAAATTAAATTGACCAGGGGACTAGAGTATCTTCATGAAAACTGCAACGCACCGGTTATCCATAGGGATCTGAAGTCGTCTAACATACTTTTAGATTCAGACTTCAATGCTAAGGTACGCTGCTTATTTTACATCTGGACAATTAAAATATTACTATTGACCATAACTCATATCACTAAAAGAAAGAAAAAAGTATGTTCATTGATCCTTTGTTGGTGTGCAGATTTCAGATTTTGGTCTTGCAGTGATCAGTGGAAATCACAGCAAAGGGAATCTGAAGCTTTCCGGGACTTTGGGCTATGTTGCTCCTGAGTACTTATTAGATGGTATGCCCTCCCTTTTCTTTAACCCGGTTGTAATCCTCTTGATGGACTAAATATTATTAGCAACGATGATGTTCTACTTTAATTATGTGTAAATGCATCGAATTCAGGGAAGTTGACTGAGAAGAGCGATGTATATGCGTTTGGAGTAGTACTACTTGAGCTTCTGTTGGGAAGGAAGCCAGTTGAGAAGATGGCACCGTCTCATTGCCAGTCAATTGTTACATGGGTACACAAGATTATGATATTTGACATTCTAAATCGTTAGAATCGTTTGAATTAAACAATAGAGCAATTCATGTCAATGTGCATAGAATACTTCCAATTTTCACTGCCTGAATCCAGGCAGCTAAGTTGCATTTGCCTAATACATCTGACATATTTGTAATCAAATGCAGGCCATGCCTCAGCTAACTGACAGATCAAAGCTCCCTACCATAATTGACCCCATGATCAAGAACACAATGGATCCGAAGCACTTGTACCAAGTATTTATCATCAAAATTAGTTTCTTTCATTTACATCTGCCCTTTCAACTAATTAGATTGGTGTATTTCGATACTTTGCAGGTTGCTGCCGTGGCTGTGCTCTGTGTGCAGCCAGAACCAAGTTACAGGCCACTAATAACAGATGTACTCCACTCTCTGATTCCCCTGGTGCCCATGGAGCTCGGAGGGACACTAAGGGTCGCCCCGGAATCGCCTTGCGCAACTCACAAGCATTCTCCCTGTTGATAAAGAAAAAGGAAAGATGCGATTGGAATGCAGTGATTCAATGGGTTCATATATATCATCCAAATGGTTCAGATAACTTATGATGTTGAGTGCAGGTTACTTTTTCTTGCTCCAATTGCCTTGTTCCCTGGTGCTTGTCTGAGGATGTGTTCCCCAATCTTGTGACCTACTACTTGTTGGTTGAATTGCGTTTTCGGGTTTGCGGAGTAGAGGATTACATACCTTCCTGGCTGTATAAAGAGTTAAACAGTGTTTTTCCATTCTTTTTCTTTGTATCTGAAAATTGCTGTATAGATTAAAGATTTTCACACTGTAAACCGATAGCATTGAAGAAATATTTGCCCCAGTTCAGTGTGCCACAGCATGTCATATACTCATATATATACTATGTACTACTTTATATGCTTGTGTGATCCTTTGAGCTCAAGAACAAGGTTGAATTAATGTTTGAAGAATGACGTCAGTTGCATGCCCAGAATGTAACTTACCTTTAGTTTTCGTTTACCCTTGTACATGTTATAGTAACCTAACAATTACTAATAACTTGCAAGGCATGCATTCTGTACAACCCGCAAGTTGACTAATATACCCATACAATTTCATAAAATAGCTTTTAGCTAGTGATCGATCAATGTTTAGCGTGATGGAAAGGAGCGAATTAACGAGACACTATCCTTTTCAGGCAGAGATCTGCTGAGAGTTGAGTTTTTGTTGATACCGAGTTACAATATTGTACATATCCTTTCTTCTTCCTTTCCTTTTTGCGAGGTAATATCTTACAGATCATGAATGGTCGGTTTAGTATGGCCTCCAGTGATTGTACTTTGTAAATAGTATAACATGTATCTGGAGAATTTATCCGAAATTTGGACACTTTTGGCCGTATAACGCCCGAAAATTCCCCATTTGACCCCATTAGCAGCGATTTTCCCGGTTTGGCACTGCCAGCCACCTGCTTGCGTCGGGTCGGCGAAGACGACCTACTTGCCGTGGGGACTGGCGGCAGTGGTCTCATTTTTTTAATTAAAAATGTAATAATATTTTGTTCGGGAAATTTTTAAATGTATTAAATGAGCTCAAAAATTTATGAAATTTTTTATGGAGCCTCCTGGCATAGTGTGCTTGGTTGTGTAATTTTGTCGAATTTTTATCAAATTTTTTTTCTCTGCATAATTATTTGAAGTCAAATATTTGTATGAATTTTCTAATATAAGCGAGGTCCGAATATTATGAGAATTTTTTGTCATACTCCTACAGAGGACTTGATTGTGTAAATTTTATGTTATTTTATATGCTCCGAGATTATCTCGACAAATTGTGGTCTAGGTCCGGAAATTACGACGAGGCGTTTGAATTAGGGTTTCTTGATTTGATGTGGTTGAAATGTGTGAAGTTTATTACCACATGAGTACTCTTATTCGCTATGATTCTTGATCATATTTTCGATGATGCCAAGAACCCGAACTAAAGGGTGAGAAGCGTCGTGATTACGAAGATACCTTAAAACATAGAAGAATGAATGTCGATGTTAATAATTATTTATGGAATTCCAGCTGAAGAGGCATATTTGAAATATAGTATTATTTTGATGGCTCAATGAGGTCCAAAATCGAA
The DNA here is from genome assembly GCA_036346395.1 of Hsuehochloa calcarea. Taxonomy (NCBI): domain Eukaryota; kingdom Viridiplantae; phylum Streptophyta; class Magnoliopsida; order Poales; family Poaceae; genus Hsuehochloa; species Hsuehochloa calcarea. The sequence continues at coordinate 8,304,888 of CM070596.1, read as the reverse complement.
GCGTATTTCATTCATGACGAAGCACGTTACATGTGGTCACATGGCATGTTGATTCGGCTAATTGGTTTAGTTACATACGCTACTAGTACGGTACATTGCGACACAACCCTCCGGGCCATGTAAGTACGCATGCCTTTAGGAGATAGTAAAAAATATGGCTAGTAGAAGGGGGACTACTACAGACTGGCCCGACCTACTGTGTGGACCGGGGCCATTTGCCCTTCCTCCCGAGGTGGGCGTTGTACTCCTCGCCGGCCGCCCTGGCCTCGGCCGCCATTTCCCGCTTTTTTTCACGCTCCCGCTCGTGTGCCTCGCGCTCCTTGCGCCTGCACGCCTCGAGATGGGTTTGCGTCTCCCGGCGGATACGCTCGTTGCGCTCTTCATTCCGACGATCCTCCTCCCAGATCTCGCGTCCCCTTTCGGCATTCCACTCCTCGAAGTCAAGCTGCCACTGGTCGTGTGGGTGGATCTCTAGGTCGATCCACTAGCGGAAGCCACACAGAGGCTCCGGGGACTACGGCTAGACGGGAGAGACTGTAAGTGCGTATTATGAAAAAAGAGTAGGTACGTGAACTTACTGTAAGTACTCCTTACCGGCTGCCGATAGGTTCTCGTATCCCAACGACGGTCGGGATAGTCAGAGGAGTAGTTGGGACAACCCCAGTAGCGCATACCGAGGCTGAGTCGGTGCTTGGATTTGAAGAACTTGCATGTGTCCCTGCACCAACAGAGGGGCGGCGTCTCCCCCTCTGGCGGGTGTTGCGGCGAATGCTCGGTTGGGACGTTCTGGCAGGGGTTGCTGCTACGGGGGGCTTCATTGCGAAGAGCTTCCATCCTGGCACACTGCTCTTGCTGGTCCCGAGCCGCAGCATCTCTAGCTTGTTCAGCCCGTGCCATAGAAGCCCGAGCTAACTCGCGGAACTCGTCCCATTGCTTCTGCCTCTTGTCCATCCTAGCATGGTGAAGCAAGCTCTGGTGTAGCTGCGGGGTTGGGTTTGGATGTGTAGTACATGTCTTTCACCTCGTTTTATAGGCCACATGGTTGGCTTCGTGTGGTTAAATTGACGTGAGTGGCCGGCAGGGTGTTGTCGCGTCCTGCTTTGCAGAGTGCGGTCATTCCGGCCTGGAAAGCTGGCGAGGCAGGGTGTTGTCGCGTCCTGCTTTGCAGAGTGCGGTCATTCCGGCCTGGAAAGCTGGCGAGGCAGGGTGTTGTCGCGTCTGCTGCGAGTGCGATCATTCCGGCACGAAAGGCTGGCGAGGCGGTGTTGTCGCGTCTGCTGCGAGTGCGGTCATTAATGCGCATACGAAGTATTCATACCAGAATTAGACGTATGCATACATCATCACGTCTTACAACAACATCCCAAAGTCTTGCATCACGTAGTGCAGGGATGCATAGATAAAGAGTAGATATTACAATCTACTTGGCGAGAACAAGAAATAATAGAAGCAAAACAGCAAAACCAGCTATATTAACTAATTTCTGAAGAGATTTCTCAACCATGTCCATCTTTTCGTCCAGTCTTTTAAGAACATTATCTGTATTTTCCATCAGTTCATCCGATGGTCGAGACACTTGACGAAATGCAGCCACACGACGGGCGTCCTCTTGCAAGGCCGCAATTTGTATTGCAATGTCTCGAACCTCTGGCACTGCTTCATCAGCCCACAGCCAGAACCGACATGTTGTGTTCTGTAGAAAGAATTACAACTGCAAGTGAAAAAAAATCTGTCTACAAAGAAATTCTTAAGCTTAAGAGTGAAGTTACCGTAAGATTTGAACACTTCATGAACACTCGGGATGGATTGGTTGCCGTTTGGGAGGTGAAGACATTAACCGGATCCGTGCAACGAGGACAAATCAAGTGCTGTCGTAGTGTTTCTATTTGCCTATTCAGTAGGAAGTTTGACGAGGCCGTAGAGATCCCTGTGTATAGGCAAACGATGGCAAACCAAGACTGCAAGAAAGGAGAAGAGGAAGTGAAGAGTGAGTGGAATCGTAGCCAAAACATCAATATATATAGCTACGGGTAAATTGCAATTGGGTTGAACAAAATTCGCGTCGCATGACCAATGGGACCGAGGTCATGTCGCGAGGCGATTGCGTTATGTCTGCAGTTCGAAGAAATTAAAGTCGGGGAGGTACACATGTCGTTTGTACTGAAAATTTCGGAGAACATTTTGTGTACAATGACATTACATAACTCGTTTTTCACCGCCATGACATTAGCTAGGGTGCATTGTCGTGTCGCCTGCCCGGACGGCGTAGTTGATCCTCAGGGAAGGTGAATCTGTCCGGGGAGTGGCGCATGTCTCGCAGGCCGTAGTACGGGTGCTGCCTGGGAGGCGAAGCTGCGGTGATGTCAGCGTGGGGGTCCGGCTCAGGCCTCAGCATCTCGTCTAGCCACTGGTGCTCCTCCTGCAGGGAATGGTACTCGGTGAGTTAGTCCTTGGTTTTTTGCGCAGAGAAAATAGTTGTAACTACGTTAACGCTTACCTGAGTAGGTTGTTGTGCTGATGAGGATCCTCTGGCCGTCCTCGGTGTAGTCTTTGCGGTGTACCCTCCATACGTATCGGCGAACCACGGGTCGCGCTCCCACAATTCGGACTGAACGCCGTGCGTCAACGAGCCCAACCACTCGTCCCCGCGCTGCGGGGAGTCCGGGTCAGTGTCTGCAGTGCGAAACCGTTGCCTCGGCGAGGAAGTCGTGTGTTGCGCCTCCCTCCGTGATGATGATGGTTGCATCAGACTGCTGTCCCCTCGTAGTAGCTGCTAGAAGAAAGGTTAATGTCAGATACCTCTGAAAATGAGTGCATGGAAAGGTATTGACAACGAGAGATGACATACACGTGGCCCGGCGGGTCGGGGCCGACCGACCGTAGCTCGGACGGCTCCGGAGTGAGGCAGGCGCGCGGAGGGTGGTGCCGAGGAGGTTCCGAGGCGGAGGGGTGGAGGGTACCCTCGCGTCCGCGATCTTTGGCGTGGGCGTCGCTATGGCGACCACAAGTCATGGCTCTAATCGCGGACCTCGTGTCGTCGGTCATGCCACGCCGCGCGGCTAGGAGGCGATCGAAGGTGTTCTTTGTTCCATTTGTAGAATTTCAGCACCCTCGCGCTGTATACGATCCATGCGGTAGTACTGCAAGAAAACACGGAGTAAGTGCGAAGCGTGTTGCCTGACGGAAATTGCATGAATAATGGTTTACCGCCTCGTCGTGCCGTGCCGCCCGGTGAGGGTCCGGGCCAGCTAGTACGATGTCCTCCTGCATGCCGACCACTTTGACGCCCGGTGGCCCGATAAGTCGCACTGGTGCGTGGAATGCACCACTGCAAATACGAAGCGTACGTCTGGATGGAGTAGACGCGTGCCTCGTGCACCACGTCCGTCGCCACCCTCTCGCTCCACAGCTCCGTCCACGGCTGCTGTGTCTGCCTCCAGTCGTCGCTCTTGCGCCCTTTCCTCGTTTGCCTGCAAGTGCATATTAATGTCAGAAAATGTAAGGCAGACATACAGCTGAAATGATATCCACAAAATGACATACCGGTGGGCCTTCGCTGTGAGTGGTCGTCCCGCCGGCGGTGGCACCCGGCTGATGCAGAGCGAATCGTCTCATGACCCGCTGTGGATTGTACGGCTCGACCATGTGCGAGAAGACCAGGTGGCAGGTCGTCATCCAGAGTGGATCGTCCTCAGTGCACTGCGTCGATAATCCATAGGGTGCCGTGTCTGCAAGGAACTGTCCTGTCCATGGCCGCCAGATGATCTCGGTCTCGTGCAGAGTCTCGAAGAGGTTATGGAACTCTGCGTACGCACGCCTCGGTCTCTCCCTGGCCCACCCTAGGGTACCACGTGTCCAACGTGTTCCCATTGTAGGCCCGTCGTGGGGGTGGTCGCCGAGAGCATTGCCGTAATGCTGGACGGTCAACGGGTAAGGGTGCACGGTGCTGCGAAAATAAGGACGACCAACTGGAAAGTGCTCCCATGACCACAACTGTACTAGGGTGTAGCAAACCGCCAGGACTGGCTCCCCGCCCGTACTGCGCTGAGTGGCATCGCACAACCCTCGGTAAGTGGCGCAGAGGACCGCGGAAGCCCAACTGTAACGTGGAACCTCGTCGGGCCAGGCGTCCGCCAGGGACTCTGCCAGATGGATATAGCTGGGGTACACGCAGTCTCCCTGTGTCGTAGGGAACAAGATCCATCCGAACAGGAACAGCAGGTACGCGACGAGGTGTGTCCTGACTGCCTCCGCTGTCGCGTCCACGGGGCAGATCATGAACTCCCGTAGCCAGGAATGTGGGACACCGGACACGTTTGCAGGAATCGGAGGCCGAATCTCGCCAAAGCGCACCTTCGATCCTCACGCCTCGGAGGTGGCACTCTTTGGAAGGCCATGCCTTCGCGGCACTGTAAGCATTGCTACATCCTCGAGAGTAATGGTCATCTCCCCACCGGAAGTGGAGTGTATGAGTCTCCGGTCTCCACCGGTCCACAAGCGTAGAGAGTAGTGCGCGTCAAAGCGCAACGCGTGCGGGATGTCAACATGCGGGCAAAGGCGAGGCGGTGTCCGCGGCCATGGACGTCTGCGCTCGTCAAGGGCCACCTCTCCCTGGGGCGCTCGGGACCCGAGCTCGGAGGGCGCGGCCGTGACCACGCCCGGCAACGGTGCCCCCCATCCCAGCGTGGGTCGAGCAGCTCGTACGCGTCGTCAACTGGAGCCTGCGCCATCTCCTGCAGATACCCTAAAATATGTTAGTACGTATTTAAAACATATTGTGTGCCACAAGAGAACAAGGCAAAACATAGGACAAAAAAAGGAAACAACCACACATGACCATAACGAGTTAACACAAGATAACATTCCGTCCGTACATAAAGGCATATATTAACAGCAACACTACAGTGCACTGCGACATAACATTCCGTCCCATCGAAGGCATTAAGATAAGCAAGCGACATCGCGTGTTAGTAATTATATCTTGCTCGTTACGATTGCATTGCTTGCAGAAGTCTGCTTTGACGGCGGTGATGGTGTGCCCTCTTGTCTTACCTGATCTACAGCGGCCAGCCGAACCCGTGTGCGCTTGTGTCGCGTCGTCCATGTCGTTCCGGATGCGTCGTGAGTGGCGTCTTCCACGGCCGGGGTGTTTCAGTGCGTTGTTCGGCACCCACTTCACTGTCCGGCCGAGGTCTGTAGTGCTTGTCGGCCGTCTGAATGGAACTTCGGCACCCCAAGTGGCAAAGAGGTGGTGGATATCGTAGTACTCGGAGATGTAGCGCTCGAAGATTGCCGCCACGCCGCGCCGCCGCCGCGTACACATGCGAGCAAGGTTTGTGCAGAAGCTGCGGTTTGTTGCAGGTGCACGACGCTTCTTCACCAATCGTGCAGACCTGCTTACGATCCCCTCTAGCGTGGCCCATAACATACTTCTCCATTAGCCGGATCTCGAACTTCTGCCTGACGCCATCCATGGTGCGACTCGCGTGCGATCGCGCCTTGCTGATCTTTTTCTCCATATAGGCATGCATTACCTCCGAGAATTGTTTACCATCCTCCAGATGCTTCTTGGCCATCATTGCTCTGTTAACGAAGTATCCGATGGTGCGGTTCAGCTCTCCTCCACGATCGCCGTGATCGGCGGGGCGCACCCTTGAGGACACCATTGTACACCTCCGACATGTTGGTCGTCATGATCCCGTACCTCGCACCATCGGTGTCGTGCAGCAGGGACCATTTCTCCAGGTCAGGCGCGTGCGAGTTAACCTACTGTGTGAACTCCCCAACTCTCGCGGACCCTCCAGCCGATGCCCCTACCTCAACATTCGCCGAGTCCCTTACATGCTTCGCGGTGTCCTCATCGAGCTGTCTCCACACCGCTTCGAACTTTCTCCTTTGGTTCTGCATGCAGAGCTTCTTGAACATTTTCATGAGGTCCTTGCTCCGAAACCTTGTGTGGAAGTTGGCCGCGAGATGCCTCATGCACCAACGGCTCTTTACATCGTTCCACTGGAACGGCGGCTGCGTCCCGCTTTGGATTGTGCTCAACGCGGACATCAAGCCAGCATTGCGGTCCGAGATGACACACACACCTGGTCGATCTTGTACTATCGCCTGCTTCACATTGCACAGGAACCACAACCAGCTATCCGTGTTCTCACTCTCAACAATTGCGAAGGCCACAGGGACTAGCTGGTCGTTCGCATCGGCTGCAACGGCGGTGAGGATGGTACCCTTGTACTTCCCACATAGGAAGGTGTCATCCATCGTCAGCACGGGACGACAATGCTTGAAAGCTTCGATCGCCTGACGGAAGGCCCAGAAGACCCTATCAAGAATAAGGCAATTGGGCCCTTCCATCGGATGCACCCGCTCTAGCTTGTTTATGTATGTACCGAGATTACATTCTGCGATTTGATGCAGCAATCTTTGGTACTAGGTTGTAGGCCTCTTCGAATGTGCCGAACATTCGCTCCAAGACCTTGCGTTTGGCCCGCCATGTCGTCTTGTAGCTGACCGGGAACCCCACAATATTGGCAACCTCTACCAGGAGGATGTTTGGCGAAATGGACACATCTGCGATCCACGAGGTGGCTTATCGGCCGGCAACATAAGAGGAGGTCATGTTGCGGTGCACGTGAAGCGGTGAGCTAACTTCGCATGTGTGATCCAAAGCACCGTTATTCGAAAACCGTGTGCGACCATGAACCGCTGCGCCACGGACCTTGCCAATAGCGAGATTTATCAACACACCTGACGATGTACGTGTCGGGGTTGGACCTCTGCACCCGATACATCCGACCGATGTTAACGGCGTATTTAGCAATAGCATGCTGGGTGGCGCTCTTGTCCGGGAAGCGCCGCCTAGGAGTAAGGTGTCATCATTGAACCCCACTCGGCACCCTCCGATGTGGCGAGAACCGGACGTTGTTGCAGCGTCGTCCAATCGTGAGGGGCGTAAGCAATGTCGATGGTCACAAGCCCACCAACCGCATCTCCTCGATGCCGGCTTCTCCTTCTTCGTCGCCTCCGAACTAGTTGTTTCCACGTCCTCCATGCTTTCCACCTCGTCCACAGTGGCCGGTACTCGTGGCAATCAATACGGCTGCCCACCATCTCTCGCACCTTCATTGGGCTCGAAATTGACGCACACCTCCTCGAGTCTCCTTCGCCACGTCTTTACAGCGTCTCCTCCAACACAGGAGACCAGCGCCCGTTGCTCCCCAAAGACTTCACCAAAACCACCCACGCCGGATGTCCCGTCCTCTCCACAATCGAGCGTAGACCATCGGCGTGCATATATCGCGGCGGCGGGGTTGCAAACAACCCCATGTAATTGGCCCATGAAGCGCCACATGTGACCTTCATAAGTTATAAGCGGTCTCTTTGCACCACCCATAAGCGAGGATACACGCCTCGATGCACGACTTCTTCCTTTCGATGGCGCGATCGAGCGCGGAGCACGCGCCGCCTTAGCTCCGAGAGGCCCATGTCCTTGAGGCGGCGTCGGATCATGGTGCGATCGCAACAGCAGTCCGCACCGTATGGTCCGTCACGTACTAGACCGTCCCGTGGAACACGAATGATCTTGTATCTCGCCATAAAGTACCTAACACAAGAGCAACTTCACGACATACGTACTCATGAACACAAAAATTACATGGTTGCAGGTTCAGTCGAATTTGTGTTTAAATATTACGCAAAATAATTGCACAATACTGCTATATTCAAAAATTATGTGGTTTACATGAGCAATTGTAATAAAATTTTGACATCAACGTAAATTTATTCATTCCAAATGGAGTTCATATGATTTTTCTATCCATGAAAGGTTGAAGTAAATTTCATTTGTACTGTAAAAAAAATTCACAATTTTCTGGGATACTACAAAGTGTCAAACCAATTCTAAGTTAAAGTAAAAAAATCACTTCAGATTTTCCCAAAGCATTTTTAAGTTTCCATACCCGAGTTAGACCTAGCCCATAGTAATGACATGCGGGGTCTACTACATAGAATTCTTTGCCATTTAATTTTCGAAATAAAAACTTACTAACAGGTCGACCCCGTCTGTCATTGGCGCCGTCTACTGCGTAGTGCATGGACCGAAGGTCAATATGCCCGGTTAAGAGTACATAGATAGCGCGCTCCGTGGGTCCGGACCGTCGGCGACTCTATTTCAATTGTACTTCTACTTCGCCGAATGACCCCTGAATATTTTAATATTTTATGATGTCTGCTAACAACAATAATAAAATTGTCCGTGACAGTACGACATTTTTTTACCGACATAAAATTGACAGCACTAACAACAATAATTCTGCGAAGTCAACTAATTACGGCCTAATCGTAATGCTAACTACTGAGTATTCTAATTACTTGCTAATCAAACCGTTTTTCAATTTTGCGTCCGAACACTAAGTCAAGATATACCCACTGCAGAATTATAACTACTCAGTTGCTATCATTTATCTTATTACATCATAATCACATTGCTAAAACTTACTACAACTACAGCTGCATGCAAATGCCACATACCTTTTGTACCGCCTCGCTTCTCCCTCCTCTTCTGGGAACTGTTTGCTTCTCTCGCTCGCTCGCTAGCGCTAATTTTTTTTTGCTCACATCGGAGGCGGCAGACGGCGAATGCGCCCTTCGCCCCTACTTATAAGCGCAAGCGATAAGTCGCGCTTCTTTGCTCGCTCGAACCCTGTGGCGGGGCTCGGTAGCGCGGTGTCGACCAGCCGACAGCGCGCGCCTGCTCGTGGTGGTGGGTGCAACTCGCCACGATGCGGCCGAAGGCGTGGCGGGCCCGGCCACGCCCGACCTCGACGCGTGGCTAGGCCCCCCGCCGCCGCCCCGACGGCAGTAGGAGTGTCTCTGCAGCGGCCCGCCCGTGTCCGCGGGGCGCAGTCTTGCCACGCGGCACCCGGCGAGCGGGCACTGCCGTGGGTGGCGGCGGCCAGACTTCGACAAAGAGCGGTGGCAGGTATGAGCCAAACCGGGAAAATCGTTGCTAATGGGGCCAAATGGGGAATTTTCGCGCGTCATACGGCCAAAAGTGTCCAAATTTCAACTTATCCAGCCTGTTCACAGTGACATTGTACTTTTCAGCCTCTACTCCTGTAAACTGAACGACGGAGTTTCTGCCCTTTTTTGTTAACTTTTTTTTTAACAATGTAGTTTTCATCATGGATAACAGGGAGCGCTGCTATGCGTACGAACAATGTTTTTACGAGGAAAAAGTAGCTCTAAACTACAAAATCAAACATTTAAAACTTTTAAACTCTTAAAACTGCTCACTTTACCCTCTCAACTCAATCCAAAACGGTTTGGAATGATTGGATGCCACGTTACCTAACATATTATTTAACAAATCAGTAAATAAAAAAGATAGAGGGCCCACATGTCAGTCCTTTTATATTCTTCTTCCTCTCCCTCCCCATCTTCTTCTTCCTCCTCCATTTACCAGAGCCTACTCCACTCACCCGCATCGCTCCCTCCCGATGAAGATGATCAGCAGAAGCATCCCCCTCCTCATCTCACCGCGCTCCCAAGCCACACGAGCCTCGTGCTACCGCCTCCCTCCTTCGGCACCTCCTCCCAATCCTTGCCCGCGGCCCTGCTCCCCCGCCGCATGGATTTGCTGCTCCACTACGCCGCCGCTGCCATGTTGCACTACTCCACCACTTCGCCGCTAGGCCGCTCCTCTACAACATTGATTTTTTGTTTGCTTGCAACTGATGGCGTGGTGTCGCATTGTCCTCGAAGGGTTGGTGATGCCCTCCGCTTCGCCTCCACCTCCACCTCTCCATGACTCCTCAAAACTGTCGATGTGGATGCGGCCACGACGGAGAAGGTAATGGACGACAATAGGGGGCAACACGATGAGCGGGGGAGGGGAGGACGAGTGAAACATCCTCAAAAATCCAAAATTTCAAAAAAAATGGATCTTTTAGTTTGAATTTGAAATCTTTCCTTTTTCAAAAGCCTCAGCCCAAAATGCACTTTCCTCTTTTGGTCTTCCCGTTTTCTTCAGCCAGAAACGGCTTCTTCTCCTGGGCGCCTTCCCCTTCTTCTTCCTCCTCCTGGTCGTCATCGCCGATCGTCATCATCGCCACCTCCGCCTCCGTCACTCGCCACCTCCAGCGCCACACACCGGCTTCTACCACCTTCTCTATCGCCACCTCCCCGCCACCTCCCTTCCCCAGCGCCACCCAACCGAGCGCCACCGCCTCTCTCAGGCCTATAAAAGGCCACCCCAGTAAGCCTTCCTCTCCATCTCCCACCTCCGCACTTCCCCTAACCCCCTCCCCCTAGCGTCGACGAATTCTAAAGAACCACCGTCGCGCTGTGTTTCTTCCCCGACGAAGCTTCAGTAAATTTCGTCCTCTCCCATGCTCCCCTTCCCTCCTCCTCCCGACTCAAGCACCACCTCACCGCCACCCATCTTTTCCCCACCTCACCCATCCCCAAACCCACCGGAGCTCGTCGGCAACGAGCTCCACCGCCACCTTCTTCACTGTCGTCGTCGCCAACACGCCTCGGACCTCCCCGAGCCCCAACACCATCACCTCTGAGCTCCCCTCCACCCACTAACGCTTCTCCGCCAGTCACCCCGACAGGAGCCCCACCGTAGCACGGCCGCCTCCTTCCCCTGCTTCGGCCGTGCGCCTCGACCGCCGCAGCCGCCCCACCTCCGTCCCTCCAAGTCCCCAAAATAGAACCCCCGCGCCTCCGTGATGCTCACTGTCCCCTTCCCCACCGCCACCGGCCATCGCTAGAGACACCGCTGGGGCCAGCTTGGGAAAAGCCGAGCGCGCTCTGGACTTTGGTCGAAGCGCACTCAAGGTCGCCAGTGAGTGGCCGTTATGGCTCGCCGCTTAGGCGTGGGCCGCACAGTAGTTAGGTCGGGCCATTACTGTTCATCGGTTTCAGCCAACACTGTTCCAAAACAGTAAGATGATCATTGTCCATCCAATCCGGCAAACACTGTTCACAGTGATTACTGTTCATAATCCAAAATAGCACCATAGTTACTGTTCACTATCCATTTTGTCTATGAATAGTACAAATTAGCACTATTCATCATCTAATACTATTTATCCCCGAAACCCTAATTCGACATTATATATCCATTTTGTCTGTTTTGAGCTCAGGAATCCATTTCTCCACTCTGTTCAGTTCAATCTAGCACCAAATAAATTCCTACCCTCACACACCACCTTCCTTTGTGTTTCTTTTCCGATTATGCCTGTTATGGTAAAACTGTACCATTCATTTGATAATCCTAGCATGTAATTAATTAGGATTTCTATGTGGCTTGTTGAGTACGGTAGTAGTACTCATTCTTGCAAAATATGCAAACCATCTACAGAAGAAGTTTGAGAAAATGTTGAGAATCTCAATGAGCAGGATATTGGTGGACCCCCAGATGGCAGTGACTACTGTTATTAGGTCTCGACCGTGCTCAAGTATGCTTGTGGTTGGAAGTTCTTTTGTCTTATATTATATTAAGTTTGGGCTTGGAAGCCAGTGTCAGTATTAAAACTGGTTGTTCAGCCTTAATCTGATGTAATAAAAGTTTGGTTTTTGTTATAATCGAGAGCTTGCTTGAGATGCTACTTACTTCGCAACTGCACATCTTGGGCGGTTGTGAATAGTTTATCAGCCCCTAAAAATGGGGACGTTATAGTGAGGACCGAGGAGGAGCTAGCGGAGTTGGGCCCTAACGAGAGGATGCGTTGAGGGAGATGGCTGGGAGGCAGAGAAGTGGTGGAGCGGTGACCTGAGGTGAGCGAGAGGGAGTGACGAGCCCTCCATATCCTCATCAACCGCCACCGCCACCATATCTGCCACGGCAAGTGCCAACCAGCGGCTCCTGACTTCCGTCGTTGTGAGGCGCGAGCACCAACCATCGTCGCAACAAGCCAAATATGCTGATACGAGTGCCAACCGGTGGCTCCCAACTTCTGCCGCCGCGAGGCTGTTTGGAATTACGCGAGGAGACTTGAATCTAGCCATAAGTGTTTTTCTAAAGCGATTATTTGCACTCTGTTAAAATACTTCTATGGTCTACTGCAAATAAGCTATTAGGATAAGACAAGTTTGAACGAAGTTTGCACCAAAGCAAAGTAAAAAACTCATCGTGAACAGAATCTGAGAGCGGGATTGAAAATGCTAAGGGATTCTCTTTATATAGAGTTTGAAAGGATACGAAATGAAGAGGCGCGACTTTTCAAAACAAAAGGACACGACTCTTACACCCTTTTAATTTTTCTAATAAAAAAACCGCCCGAGCAAATTGTTAATTGCCCACATGCCCCTATGTGCCATAAGTGCATCAATGAAATGCATCTAAAAGGCTCTAATGGTGCCACACGGCCCACGGCCCACGCCCACACGCATGCGTGCTCGCGTGTGGTGGAAATATAAATGTTAATTTCAACATATTGGGCACTAGCTCCACCTAGGCTCAATTCTTCTCAAAGCCCATATGGAAAGTAGCTATTTAAGTTAATCAAGCTCTTCATAGACTTTCCATGTGGGACTAAACTTATTTTTTTAACAACTTCCAACAAAGGTGTGAATGCCAATCGCCGTCGCAGGTTGCCAGGGAAACGAATGGAAGAAGATATGAAGGGGGAGGAAGAAGATAGGAACAGACTTGCATGTGGGACCTTCCATTGCGTAGTTGTCACGTGTGGATCCATGTGGATTACACATCGGCATTCCCTTGCGAAGATGGAGTCAAGTCAACCCAAAACCGCCAATTATGGTGCCACGTTAGCGCCACATCAGACAAAATCACCCCAGTTTGGGTTGGGGGTCTAGTTTAGCAGTTCATAGTTGATTTTTGAACTTTCAAAAGTGTTTAGGGGTGTCAAATGAATTTTTTTCCCTTTTTATAAACATTGGCTAACAGGTTGGCCCCACCACACGAAAGAATTTAGGGGACCCATTCGTCAGCGAGTGGTATTTGCATAGTTTCTTCAGGTATAGGTTCGCGACATATATCTCGAATATATAATGGACCCCTGGGTAGGCTATGGCTAACTAGGACCCAGCTACATAACCTTTTTGCAAATCTTAGGAGTTAGGACTGGGATTATGGGAAACAATGGGAACAGGGGCAACTAACCGTGTACATATTAGGTAGGAAATTAAGATAATATCATATGGTTGCATGGTCATGGGCTGCAAGAAAAGTCTTGTAGTAGATTCTGTGCAGTGGCATATTCTATTTCTAAAAGGGGAAGGATCTGCCGACCTCCTAGGCCAACCACATATGCCTTTGGACAATTTTACACCGATAGAAGGTCTCTTGGTTGTTCGACCGCGTTGAGCATCAGCTGATGTCTCTCCTCACGCCTCCTTCTATCGGTCTCTCTGCCCAGATCGAAGCCTCCTGAATCCTCCCATCCCTTCCCCTCCGTGGAATCCCTCCCAGTCGCCACCCCTCTTAGCCGCTCCCTCTACCCCTGCCTCGCCACCATCTGCTCCCCTATCCACACCGCCGCCTCCCCCTTCCCGGGACACCGCCTCCCCTCTCCCACCCCGCGCCGCCGCCATCTTGTAACATCCCAATTTTCTAAAGTAAAAAAAAACTTTTGAGTAGTTTAGTCCTTTGGAAAAACTCACCCAAGTTTTATTTGAATTTTAATAAAGCTTAATATGGACTTTCAGTAGTAAAACAATTTAATGTGACTAATATCAACATCAATTAATGCCAAAACTATTTTATTTGGGTTCTATGTGGTTGGAAATATTTTTTAGTTTTTTTGGAATTTTTCTGAGTTCATTTGCTATTTGAATTTGCTACTATTTCTAAAATAGAAAACCTATTATAAATCTGAGAAATTCCTTTGTGCCGAATCTCCTTCAGCTTAGCCCATCTTCCCCGTTTCTGGTCCAGCCCGCTCAGCCTTTTCCTTTTTCCGTAGTAGCCCGCTTCACTCCCCCCCTCTCTGTCCGGTGGGCCCCACATGTCAGGCCATCGTCTTCCTCGTTGAGTCTTCCTTGCACGGGCCGTTCAACAACGCTATTGTTGCCTTTTTGTGAGCTTCGTCCGACAATGGTCGTTCCAACCGAAGAATCCAATGCCAATACGATCTTTTAAACCTTCTATCTCTCTGTAACCGATTTTGCCCTTAACTTCTCTGAATTGCATCCAAATCCCACGTTCTTCGCGTCGGTTCCGAGTTGAACTCCAACGTCGATACACCATCTCAGCCACACCCTCACACTATAAAAGGGACCCCGGGATCGCTTTTTTGACCTCATCCCGAATTCCCAACTGTCCTCGCCTCCAAAGCCTTAGCGTCGCCGAATTGAAGTTTTAGGATTTTGCAACCGAAGTTTTTCTTTTGCAAATTCCACCGCCACCGTCGACGCTTCTCCACCACCGACCGCACCCTCGACACTGCCGTCGCACGTGCTACCTCGAGTGCCCCTCCACGTCGTCGAGACATGATTGGAGCTTGTCGTCGCCAAGCACCCAAACTACTTTGCCACTTTGACCTCCCCGTTGGCCGCCACCGTCGTCCCTTTGCACCAGTGAGCACATCTTTGAGTCCGCCAAAGCACCCTCTACCCTTTGCGCCACTCCGTCATCGCCAGAGAGCCACCAATCGCTGGAACCCTTGGTTCCCGAGGCCTCGTCACCATCGAGCCACTTTGTCTCGCCATGCTAGACGCCACATCAGCCCTTTAGCCCACGTGTCGCCTACATGGCATCCCTGTCAGCACCACGTATGCACGTGCATGGCAAACTAAAACCCTAAACCAGATCCAAATCTTAATAGATCTGTTCCACCATGAGCCTAGCCTATGCCATGTAGGTCCCACTTGTCAGTTTACTATTCTGTAGACCCATGAGCCCGTAGACCTATACACCAGATTCGTGGACTACGTTTATAGATCCTGGGCCCCACATGTCAGCCTTTGTTCCTATTTTTTGAGTTTCCTTCTATTTCGGGAATTAATTAATGATGCCAGGATGATGTCATTAATCGTGATTTCCAATTGAAAAGTAATTCAAGAAAAACCATAAATTAGTATTTTTCTTTAGGGTTTGATCTTCCAAGAGCTCGTTCTTCCTCATACAAACTCCGATTGAGCCCATTCAAATGTTTACATTCATCTAAATTCAAGCTCTACCTTCCTGAGATTTTTATTTAATTTTTGGAGTTTATTATCTCTCTATTTGTACTTATTTTGTTTATTTGCTTTCGTTGCGAGTAGGCGTTGATACTTCGGGAGGTTTCTAGGAAGGAGTTGATCAAACCCAATACCAGTACCAAGACTTGTTCCAAGACAAGTTGTACCTTTGACCATGTTGAACCCAATTTTTTAATATTACTTTGATTCAATTCTTGTATTCCACTTTAAGTATTTATTTAAATACTTTGGGATTAGTTATTCATCCAATTTGTCTATATCCACCTTGCCTATTGTATTATCACGATCTTTTATCACCCTAGCTTGGTTAATTATTAGTTGGTATTATCATAGCACCAACGTGGGTTGGTTAGATACGAATAATCTGCTTAACCATGCAACGAGTCATATATAACATCTGAGTTGCAATTATGAACTTGAGTAAGTGACTATGGAACTTCGTGTAAAACTGGGTGATGTGTGTCATTACTCATAATGGCATGTGTTGCACTTAACCAACAGGTTGGGAATAGATTTAGACTGAGATAAGTGGATGGAACCGTGTGATATGGTGGAACTGTGTGATTGGGGAAAATGTGAATGTGATTGTTGTAGTAATTGACAGTCTTGTCTTGGTCAATTAATAACTTAACTTTGTGCACCATTAAACTGAGCCACAACTGTACAACCACATGCCTGATGGGACGGGCCTTACTTAGTAAGTTATAGAATCTTGGCGCTGACTACTCAGGCATGTAGGATAGACTGTGTGACAGGGTGAAGGTGTGTACCGTTGTGGTAGGGTCACATCGATGGACGGTTCACCGCTTCCAGGTCCAACGGTGTGTGTCGTATCAAGCACCGTGGTAGGGTTGGTACCACGGTAAAACACATTTCAATTGTCAAGGTGAAATTTCAGAAAATTTTTGTTGTGATTACTGCTAGCTACACTAGTTATATCATGTGGGTAAAGTGTACTACTTCTGCATAGTGTTAAGAAATCTATTTGAATATTCACGTTCGCGGTCATGGACATGCTCGGAGATTTCACACGAGTGGTAGATTTTCATAAAAATAATTGGAAATGGAAAGTTATGTGAGATAACTTGTGCAGCTATGTGAAAGAATTTGATTAGACTTTGTGTCCTTTCTGAAAATACTTGTTAAACTATTACTATTTATTTGTTTTGAATTATGCTTTCAATCTATTATTTGTATTCAATTGCAAATGTTGTTTTATGCAAAAGAGCCATAGAAACCATTTCCTTTGGAATAAACCATCATCTATAATTGCATTATGTGGTACAACTTGTTGAGTACTCGGAGTACTCATTCTTGCTACAACCATTCAGCTGAAGTGGAAGAATCGTTGGTTGCCTTCGAGGAGTTCTACGAGGTTACTATTTGTTAGGTCTTGATTCCAGTTGGTTACCTGTGGTGAGTAGATGGGTTTCCACTAAAGTTCCTTTGTTCCGCTGCTGCTTATTTATTTACCGTCAGCCCTGCGTGGCTTAATAAGTGTAAACTCGACCATAAGGTCAAAACTGCTATTTTTTATCCAAGTTAATCATGTATTCTATTATTCGCCTTGTGTGAATCGATATTCATCTATGTTGACACTGTGTGTACTAGCTTAATCCTGGACTAGTGTAGTAAACAAGGAGGGTCCAGAATTGCCCCCTCTCAGCACCGCCGCTTCCCCCCTTCCTCACGACACCACCTCCCCCTCTCACACCACGCGCTTCCTCTTCCCCCACGCCAGCGCCTTTTCCTCCCCTCTTAGCACCGCGACCTTTCCCTTCCCTATGACACCACCTCCCCCTTCTCCACCCCGTTGTCCCGTCCACGATGACGCGGATTCGACATTTGAGAGGTGATAGGGAGAAGGAGGTAGCCGCATGGGGCAGGATGCTGGAGCAAGCAGCACTCGCATGGTGCACGGCGCGGCCACGACGCACGACATGCGGAGCGGGCCTTGCGAGGTGGCGCCGAGCGGTGAGGTGGGAAACGGGATGGGGAAAGTACAACCTCGATGTCATCGAGCCCAAGGTCGGCTCCCACATCTCTGACGCCACAAGCATCCCCTGCCAGAGCAACGAGTTCGTCCAAGAGCTGCTCCACAGCGTCCGCCTCCACTTTGACTGGTTCATCAACGCGCTTAGGGTGATGTGATTTTTGATCGCCCACCACACATGTTTGTGTTCTACATCGTCCAAGAGCTGCTCTGTGGTGTTTGCTTCCACTTCGACCAGTCCATCAACGAGCTCAGGGTGATGTGATTTTCCATCACCCACCACACATGCTTTCGTTCTGCATTCTAATTTATGTGGTTCATAGTTGTATGGTTAATAGTAGATATTGTCTACCTGTTTCTCTTATGGTTATTGTGCCCTGGTTTTCTAGCTCGGAATAGGGTACCTATACTTTTGTAGCTTGAAAGATGGTGATGCTTGTATTTTGTCGTGCTGAACATTTTTCAGAACATCGTTATGTGATATTCCACTTTCTGATTATTAACCAACGTTTATCACTGTGGCTTTGATTGTATTCTAACCATTTGTTGCCGGGGCTCAAGACTTGTCGTTCAATGCTCATGGGCATGCCATTGTCATTGTCGCCAATATTACTACAATTGTTTATCTTGCTACTATAAATCGTATAGGTAATGCATCTTCCTTTTTCCACTTATAATTCCAATCCAACTTGCGTAATTTTGTGATCAATAATTTATTTTGTTGTTGTAGGAAAATCTACCGGTCTGAATAGCTTTGGCCTAATGTGGCACAATGGTACTATCTTGATTGTCTGTAACGAACTTAGATTCAGCTTCACGTGTCTTAAAATTTACATCCTATTCATCTGGATTTCAAGGCTTGTTTGTGGACCTTCCGTACTGTTGTTGACATGTTGGGACCCCGAGTCGCTGGACCCGAGCTCTCCGTCTATTCTGAACTAGTCCCATTATCAGTAGCTAGTCCACACAGTTTGTAAATCAATGAAATCATATCCATACAACAAGGTAGCTAAGAAGCAGACAAGTTAATATTACTTAGTAACAAAATGACCTTATGTTCAAGTCTTACAGAGTTTGCCACGCTGGGCTTAAGACAACCGAGTAAACTTACAGCGGAATGAAACAGCTCGTGGTAGCCATCCGACATGCCCACATGCACGAGTGGAAAACGTGACCTAGTTAGCATAGTCTTAAAAATATTCCTTCTCGTAGAACTCTGTGTTCCCTGATTCTTTTATGGGGACTGATCAACAAATGGTATATAGCCGTTAGTACATAAACTACTCAACAAGTTGTAGGAAAATGTATGCAAATAGTATTCATACAAGGCTTGAACAAGGATAGTTTTATGGCTATTTTTGTAGAAAGCGGTATTGATGGTAAATACAGTAAATAGATTAAAGAGCATAAGTTAAAAGATTAAATACATAATTAAACAAGTTCTTTGAAATAACTAGTGAACACCCGTTCACTTCCAACCATCAACCAACATACAGATCGCTTCCCAACCAAACTATTCCAATATTTTGATGAAAATCTACCCCTCGTGTGAAATCACCATGCATTGTCTATAACCGGGGACATGGCTATTCGAATAGTTTTACACTATGCATAGGATGTACAACTTGACCCCACAAGAGATAATCATCTTGATAAAAATACACGTTTCCTTAGACATATGAATCAAGGAGAGACTATCACAAGGCTTTTACAAAACTTCATTTTGACTCGATTCTGCTCGCTAAGGATTCGTTATTCTGGGCCCCCTCTTGCGCTGCTCATCAACTCAAACAGAGCCGAATCAAAACATTGCTAATTAGTTGGTCAGGTCCACCTCATCCTGGACATGTGGTTGTACGGTAAGGCCTAGATCAATGGCACACAAAGTTAAGTCCTTAGTGGTTGCTCAAGCGAGACTACCTCAGCCCATGTGCTTCACGCACTTTTCTTCGCGCAATTTGCTTCGTGCATTCCTCCTTTACTATCCGACCACTCGCCCGAGCATAAATCATTTTCGTTCAACCCGGCCAAATGACAACCCTTGCCATGGCACATCAATTTTAATAATAGTGGCCCCGTCACAATTCCATATGTCATTAAGTCAAGTTTAAGATTATTTATTCATGTGATCGAGAGCCCATCGTACAACTATAGCATCCCTAAGCATAATACACACCCACGTTCATAATTAAAGTATGACCAACTAAAAATTACCCAACCTATGGTGTGCAAGGGTACATGTTGTACACAATTATTCAAGGAGGGATATCGGCAATTGGGTAATTAACTATTCCCGAAAGTAGTTATTATAAAACTAGCAATGCATGTTGATATAAAACAATATAAATTTATAAAATGGGTACGACATGATCAAAAGACTACGACTTGCCCTCATTGAAGTTTTGAGTGGCTTCGGTCGACGGGTCCAAGAACTCTTCGAAAACGCCAAAATCTATACGTACAAAAAGAGCAAAATAAATACAACAATTCCAAATAAAATTCAAAAATTACCAAACTAGAACCAAAAGAAAGGTACTGAATTTAGAAAACAAAATTATTCTATTTGGAGTTCGTATGCGAAAGTTATAGCCTAAACCATTTCTGCCGCAAGAGAGAATCCAACAATTAGGGTTTCAGTTACTATTTATCGGTTTGACTACATCCTGGTCAGAAGGAGGTTCAACTGCACATGGTCGGAAGGAGGTTCGACTACATCCTGGTTGGAAGGAGGTTCGACTGCACGTGATCAGAAGGAGGTTCGACTACAGCCTGTAGCGGAAAGAGGTTTCGACTACCTGGTCGAAAGAAGGTTCAACTACAGCCTATAGCGGCAGTGCGGCCAAGTCTAGCGGTGGGGCTCTTCGGGCTCTCATGCCAAATTACAATCCGGTGATGCGTGGAGCTAACCAACACGCGCATGAGTGCATATGAGCTACTAGGAGCTCACCAGAGTAGAAAGGAAGGTCAGAGATGCACGATGGATGGCTGGCGACGAAGACCAGTGGCGGCGATGATGGTGCTATCGTGGAGGGAACAACCTGAGAAAGGAGGAAAGGAAATTAAGGTAGGGGAAGCACATGTGATGCTAAGAGATGGAGCTAGAGAGAAGAATTGGAAAAATGGAGCACCTCACCAAAGATGGGGAAGGAATGTGTTGTTTTCGGTCGGGAATGAGGAAAACCAAATTCCAATGATCCCTGCGATAAAAAGCTGACATCAGTAATGGGGAATACGTCATGGTGCTCAGGAACATGAACTGACATGGGTAGAGAGGGAGGAGCTTCACGGTGGTGGCGAGAACAACGATGAGGTGAAGTGGCCAGCAACTTGGAGCTCACCTTTTAGAGGTTTCTCTTGGTTAGAATGAAAAAGGAGAGGAGGGAGAGTGGTTCAGGGAAGCAAATGGCTAGGAAGGAAGCTCCAGGGGGTTTTATACCAGTAGGGACGGAGGACTCGAGATGGAGCCCACGACGTTAACGCACTCGGGGAGGCGACACACGGGCATGAGCGGTGTTGGTAGTTGAGGGAGGTGACATGGAGTTAAGGTTGAGCCAGGGCATGGGCGAGCCGGGCGACGCACGCCATGCCAAGGAAACTAGGGTGGAGGTGGCATAGCCGACCGAGCCATGGCGCTCTCACGCTCGAGCGAGTTGGCACAGCACTGCGCATGTGGAAGAACAAGCCTGCAATCGGGGCCCACCGGTCAGTGGCTCAAGGTAAGAGGCTCGGGTTGGTCTGGTTAGGTGGCGGGGCCGGACCTGGTCGGAGGGTCTGGTCAAAACCGAGTGGTTCTGATCAAAATCAAGTGGATGGTCAAAATCGAGTGGCTAGTCGAAACCAACTGGGCTGGTCGAAACCGAGTAGGTGGTCGAATCGAGTGGCTGGTCGAAACCGAGTGGCTGGTCGAAATCGCCTTTAGAAAATAGCAAATAAAGCCCCAAAATTATGGAAAATTCACATAAATTTCTAGAGATATGTTGGACTTAAATAAAATATTTCTAACTTAACATTGGTAATTAAGTTTGCAAATAAATTATTTTAGCTTTAAAATAAATAGGGAAAACCTTTTAAAAATCCAAAAAAAAATCATAAAACTAAAGGAAAATAATTAAAATTTTATTTTGACCATAAATGAAAATTTAGGATGTTACAAACCTACACCCCCCTTAAAAGGAATCTCAACCCCTAGATTCGAGCTGACAAGGGATTAGGTTTGGAAATTCGTACTCTGCTCTCTGAACCAAACTGCTTTCTCTTCTGAGCAAAACAAACCACAATTGATGCTATACTGAGGAGAGACTTACCAGGATGTTCTGAGCTAATTGAGCTGGCTCTGTGGTGATATGATTCACTTGTCCTCTGGCAGAAGGTGGTGGAATCCTGGTGGCTTGACTTGGAATCTAAGGCGCTCCTCGTCCTGATCCTAGTGTAGGGGTCTTCACTGGTGTAGCTCCCAAGTTGAAAGGGACTGCCGTCATGGCTCGGCGTTTTTGTGGGCAACTATGAGCATAATGACCTATCTCTTGGTACCTGTAACATGTGACTCATGGGGCTGGATTGTTGCTTCCCTGAGGTTGGTTGTTGTTGCCGAATCCTGAAACAGCTGGGCTAGGTGTCAATGTGGTAGTTCTGAATATGGTAGGAGGGTGAAACGGACGAGATGCTGCACATCCATTCTGAATCTCTGCGGATGGTTTTGATGAGACTCATGATGCACCATCTCCTCTTATGTAACATCCCAAAGATCTAGCGTTGTGATTCAAATGTATAAAAATGAGGATAAATTAAAACTTTTAGATGCATTCTTGTTGTCATTTGAATTCTCTAGAATTTATCTCCTTGAAATGTGGACTTCAAATTCAATTAAGTTTATTGACTCGAAGTGTTGCAATTCAAGATCTTCTAGTCAAACCTTGTGATCATCCTATGGAAATATTTTTACTAAATTCTTGATCATCCTGGTAACCTCCCTGAGAAATTTCATAATTTTTAGAAATTATTTGCTATTTCTTAAGGGCTGGTCAAACCAGTTGTCTCCCTGGTCAAACCCCCTATCCAGCAACTTGTGAATTTTCTAGCGGGTAATGCACTGTACGAAAAATTCTGGAAAATTTACACACTGTTGATCTTGAAGTCAGGATAACTCAATAAAAACTTCAGAATTTTTAGAGCAGTGGAGCTACCTCTGGAAATTTCCAAATCATCTTAGCCTTTTTAATTCAAAATCTGTTATCACTGTTCCTCGGGCTCGAACCCGAGTCAAACTCCGACCCGGCTTCCTTGGTTCAGCCCAACCAACTAACTGTGTCGTGGGTGAGCCGTCCGATGGAGACTCTCCGGTCCAGATCGCGTAACCCTTCGGTTAGGTCCGAAAGCTGACCGCGCCGATTGGGGAGTCGTCCGATGGAAACTTAACGGCCTGGATTGAGTGGCCGATCGGAGATCAACGGCCTGGATTGAGTGGCCGATCGGACCTTCCGATCGCCCCTTTCACTTGAACCGTTCGATCTTGATCCAACGGCCCGCGCCAACCCCCTTTCACTCTATCTCTCTCGCGATCGAAGTCATCGGCGTCATGGGCCCCACTCGACGGTGTGTCTTCCACCTCTCGCCGGCAGTGCTCGCCTCCAGACGCCACGTGAACGCATCGCTCGCATCCCCGCAGCTAGCCGACGTGACCGCACCGCCCACACCAACCAATCCTGGAGCGTCGCCTCTTCACGCCGTCTCCTTCCCGGCCGTTGGAGCTCTATAACACCGTCTCTCTCGCCTGCTAGCTCTCACTTTCCCTCTCGGTGGCCGAGGGAAAGGATGCGAGATCTTGGCTCTCTCCCGGGTAAGCTTCGTGCTTCCGCCTCCTGCTCCATCTCCGTTCCTCCGTGGTTCTATTATTGCTAACGCGAGGCCTTGCCTTGGCTTGTAGCGTCCGGAACACCGTCAAGCTCTCTTCGGTGGCAGAACTCGCACTCGGAGCCGCCGCCGTGCCAACTCTGTGTCCGGTGAGTCTCTTCTCTTCCTCGCCAAGCGCCACCGGCCGTGGTTTTGGCTCGCTTAATCTTTCCCCTCACTCTATTTTGCCATCGGTTCACAGGAGCCCGCAAAATTCGAGTTTGGACCATTTTCGGCCGCGGAGCTTCCGTTCTTTCCCATCGCTGGTGTGGTAAGCTCCTTGCCGATTCCTTACTTTTACACCATCTGTGGGTTGTCTTTGAGCTTTCTCTACCACTCATTCTCTGTCTCCATCACCAGAGCGAGCTCCCCTCGGTGAAGCACCGCGCCGCCGTCACCCTCCTCGTCGCTGGCTCAACTCTGACCTTATTCGAGGCTCTCCCTCGCTCAGGTAGCCTCTCTGTGCCTTGTAGTTGCTATGGCACCCGCTTCCCTGGACAATGCGGAGCTCGCTTGTGTCGTTTGCGTTTAGCCGTAGCACCCCGCCGCCTCTCTCCGGTGCGCCGCCGCCTCGGGACAGCTCAGCCACCGTGAGTACCACCGTTGGGTGCGCAAGGGTATTTTGAACCTATCCATACCCTTAGCTAGCGCCGCCGTGGCCGGGAACGCCACGAGAGCTCGGCGAAGCCAGTGCGGTGTTGTCGGTTTTTCGACAACACTGTAGCACCGTCTTTAAGACCAAATCTCGTTCATTAACTGCTAATGATTGCTTAGTAGTTAATGGCTATCTTATTCGGATTCTTACTGTGACTGACATGTGGGGCCGAGCACAGTAAGCAAGGTGTAAATCCCGATTTACGCAGTGTATGACATGTGGACCCCACCTGTCAGGCCGAAAATTCTATTCGGTTCAAAAATGGAAAATGCACTGTTCAAGGGGCCCACTGGTCAGCGACCGTGGCTAGGATCGGCTGGGTGTAAAAAGTCTTTTATGGTTTCATAAAATCCAAAATGCTTTATTTTTGAACTGAAAAATGAATTAACTTCAAAGTTGCATAAGTAATTCATTTTAGCTCCAAATTTGATGATTCAAATTTTGCTAGGTTACTTTTTGCATGTACTTTATTATAAAAATGATTTGAACCTTGTTACTATTCTCTATCTCCGCGGGTTTTATTGATTGCAGTTTAGCTTTGCTACTTTATACTTTGTCTTCTTGTTCGGCGAGAACAACAGCGACATCGTCGTCGAAACCCCACTTATTAATACCAATTTTATTCATATTTACAATACATTAGATTGTATATTTACCTTGTTTTTACATGCTTCTTTGGTGTATGCAGGAGTTGATCTTCGCGATCAGATTATCCGGGTATTCGTGCACGATTGATAACGACTTGTCAAGCAGTTCAGCGATTG
Source organism: Hsuehochloa calcarea (assembly GCA_036346395.1). Taxonomy (NCBI): domain Eukaryota; kingdom Viridiplantae; phylum Streptophyta; class Magnoliopsida; order Poales; family Poaceae; genus Hsuehochloa; species Hsuehochloa calcarea. Next base: position 8,280,410 of record CM070596.1, on the reverse strand, counting down.
CGTGGTTTCGAGCCATGCGAGTTCGTAGCCAGGATCGTGAGAGTTGAGCAACTTCTACCGAATTTATCTTTTCATCGAAAGACCGGGTCAAATCAGAACCTCCGTGGTCCATCAAGTGGTATCAGAGCTACAGTTAATTGGTGAGAGTTTCCAATTTTCTAGTAGTAGATTCGTTTTTCATACCTAGAGTCCAAAAAAATGCCCAAAAAATATTACATTTATCATCCATACCAAGCCCGTTGAGCCAATGCAATTTATTTCTTTTAGTTTGCATTGTTGAATTTTTATTGCGTCGTCGCATCATTGAGCTTATTTCTATCTAGATTGGTCTAGTTTAGAGTCTCTTGCAAGTCGTCTAGTTCAGCCACAGTAATTTTTTCGGCCACCTCAGTGCTGCCACGATAACTCCTGGCTACCGCACTCCTGCCACCATCCCCTATCGTCGTTACCTTTGCTACTGCAGCACTCATCACCTCTGTCGTGCCGCTACCTACCGATCTTTCCCGCAGCCACCAAAACGCCTATCGCGGCAATCGATCGGCCACAACAGCACTGTCGCCATTGCTAATCACTGTCGCAGCACCAACTTACTCTACCACCGTTCGGCCATCTTGTTTCCGCGATCACCAGCCACCCTACCACTGCTCCTTGGTGCTACCACGGCAGCCATCTGGTAAACACATGTCGTCGCATCTTGAGCAAGAAGACAAGCCCTAGATGGTTTCGGATTTTGGACAGAAAAAAAAACAAAAAAGAGATTGTTTTCGTGTTGCCAGAAGGAAACCTAAGATTCATCTTATTTCGGCAACGTGATAAAAAAATTAGAGTTTAAAGAGAGTATCTTTTAATTACCTTTATACCCCCCTTCTACAAAAAGTTTGTAACCTATATACCTCTCTAGGCCCGAAAGAGGATTTTGAAGAGATTTGAGTCAGATGCAGATTCGCAAAAAAAAAAGAGAGCAAAAAAAAAGGAAAGAGAAGAAAAAGGAATTTCGAGCTGCCTCCTGTCTTGACTTTTTTTCTTTGTTTAGATTGGTATAGTTCATCTATTGTTCGCTTGCTTTGATAATTCTTGTGCTAGCATTTCCGCTGTTGCTCCTAGTTGTTCTTGTGAGTTGCTCTAGCTAGGTTTGGTTTAGACTAGGACCAGCACTTGTGACTATTACTTTGAACTACTTTTCAACTTTGCATACTGATTTGAATAATTGCTACTCCTTTACTACATACTAGCCTTCCGAGCTCCACTTCCTACTAACTCATCAGGTACTATTTCCTCGTAATCGTTGGGCTATTCACAAGTGAGAGTATCACGAACTAACCACTGGTTGTACCACCTCCTTGTTGTATTGGTAAGAGCTTGTAAGAACTTCGTAAGGCGTTATGAGATAGTGACTTGTGAAACTCCAAAACCTAGTAGCCCATAGGCACAAATACACTGTGATTTATTCTTTATTTTCTACTAACAATGACAGGGTCACGCGAATCTACACATGGTGAAAACAACAATAACCACTCTTTAGAGCATGCGGGTGAGGGGTCTCTCACACCTCGCACGAGAGAGCTCGTGCGGCACATTGAGCACTCGCTCGGTGAGAGCGTTCGCAATACCTTGAATAAGATCAACGACAACCTCGCAGCGCTACACACACGCGTTGCGTTCCTCGAACGTCAGCCACTTGCTGAAACCACGGCCCAGTGTGAGTCAAGAGTGGAGGATCCTGCTGCCCGCTCTTGAGCAGATGATGTGGAAGAAGAAGACGTGAACAACTACACTATTGATACCGAAATGGATGGATTCAATGTTCACAATGATCACAACCATCGTCGGCTTCGTCACAATCATCAAGGTATGGGAAGAAATCAACGTGAGGTACGTAACTGCAATGATGCATTTGGTAAAATTAAATTCACTATACCTTCTTTTGCTGAAAAATATAATCCTGATGCTTACCTCAATGGGAGCTTACCGTAGAACAAAAATTTACTTATCATGAATTCCCTAAAGATAAGAAAGTTAGGGCTGCTACTAGTGAGTTTACTAATTTTGCCTCTATTATGGTGAAGCGAATATGGTCGTACTCATCAGAATATACCTACAACATATAATGCTTCGAAGAGAGCAATGAGACATAGATTTGTACCTTCGTATTATTCTTGTGATTTGCTTAATAAATTGCAATGTTTAAGACAAGATAGCTAGTTTGTTGCGTCGTGATTTAGATGAGACTGAAAATGCTAAGATGGTTAGATTTTTGGGAGACTTAAACCATGAAATTCAGGATATTTAAGATTATAAAGAATTTAATTCTATCACACATTTGTTCTATCTTGCTTGCAAAGCTGGAAGAGAAGTGCAGGGTCGACAATCTCGCTCTAGGGGCAATATTGAAGGATCTTTTTTAGGTCGGTCAATTCAGTAACAACACATGGCACCTTCCTCCACTTTTGGCCGAGATGCACCCTCCTCAAGCCGTGCACCCCATGCTGCTCCTTCCACTCCTGAATATGTCCTTGATGCGAGCAAATCAACAAAGGTACATGTCTCTACCAAAAGTGCTTCTTCCATTACTTCTACGGAGAGTTCTAGAGATGTACAATGTCACCGTTGCAAAAGATTTGAGCACTTGATGCGCGATAGTCCAAGTCAGCGAGCTTTACTTATAAAGAATAAAGGTGAGTACACTTCAGCTAGCGATATTGAGGAAGAACATGTTTTGGTTGCAACTAACAATGCAGCTGATGAAATTGAGGTAGAACAATTAGGCCATGAGACATCTGACAAGTACCAAAGCCTAGTTTACAGTGTGTGCTAAGTGCTCAAATGGAGCTTGCTGAACAAAGTCAATGCCACACCTTGTTTCAATCAAAGTTCATCATCAAGGAATGTTCATGCAAAGTCATCATCGATGGCGAAAGTTGCAACAATCTTGCTAACACCGACATGGTTGAGAAGTTTGGCTTGACCACAACTCAACACCTTCATCCTTACTACATTCAATGGCTGAATTCTTGTGGTAAGTTGAAGGTGACTAAACTTGTGCACGTACATGTTTGTATTGGATCATATCATGACTATGTTGATTGTGATATCGTGCCTATGTAAGCATGCTCGTTATTATTAGGTAAACCTTGGCAATATGATAGATATATTGAACATCATAGCAGATCTAATCATTATATTTTCACTTATAAAGAAAAGAAAATCACTTTGCTTCCAATGTCTCCTTCTACCGTATTAAAGGATAAATTAGAAAGAACTGAGAGAACAAGTTAGAAGAAGAGGAGAGATGATCATAAGATTATAGCTCTAAGTGAAATTAAATTGAAAGCTCCTGTTATGTTAGCTAGAAAATCTAATTGCATTGACTTGGACAAATATGAATCTGAATGCTATAATATGGTTTGCAAAGAATCTTTGTGCCTATTAGAAGATATACATGTTACTTTGCCTCTTGTTGCTACTAACTTTTTACAGGAAAGTGATGACTTAGAGAATACGATTGAGTCAAGGACGACTCAAATTCAAGAAAGGGAGGATGATGAGGACATCAACCCTAAGGATGCAACTATTGCTTCAACCCACTGCACGACATCCTCTACTTCAACCACATCTTCTCAAATAGGACTTTCGGCTACTGCAATACCATATTCCCCAATTAGATTGGGCTACTTCTACTCTTACAAGTCAAACTACGTCTACATGCCATTGTACTAGGTCTACATGCACTGGTGTTGCGTCGCCTCTTGTTGGCCCATGGGCTATGTAATGAATGGGCTGACTCATGTCATGAATGGGCTGACTTGGCCCATATGGCTCGTATGGCCGACCACCTAGGGTTTTCGGGTACTGTTTATGCTGCATTGTTCATGCATGAACAGTACCAACACCCCTCCCTTCCCCTCTATTTGAGATGGCCACCCCCTCCAGTCTCCACGAATTTTGTTGATTGAAGTTTAGCTTTGCTACTTTATACTTTGTCATCTTGTTCGGCGAGAACAACAGCAACATTGTCTTCGAAACCCCACTTATCAATACCAATTTCATTCATATTTGCAATACATCATATTGCATTTTTACCTTGTTTTTGTATGCTTCTTCGGTGTATGCAGGAGTTGATCTTTGTGATCAGGTCATCCGGATATTCATGCATGGTTGATAACGACTTGTTAAGCAGTTCAGCGATTGCGTGGTTTTGAGCCTTGCGAGTTCGTAGCCAAGATCATGAGAGTTGAGCGACTTCTACCAAATTTATCTTCTCACCGAAAGATTAGGCCAAATCAGAACCTCTGTGGTCCATCAGACAGCACAGTCGATACCGAAGAGGTGGGATGGGGTCAGTGTCGGGGCAACTCCGTGGGGCGATGGCGTGGGTGGACGCGACGGTGTGGGAGAAAGCGGCGGCGAGGGTGTCCAGGTCGGACCGCGACTCTGCGTCCAGGTTCCACCACGCGGAGGTCCACCATTGGCTTCTTCCTGGTGGTGGTACTGGTGGGTTCGGGTGGGAGGCGGCGACGGCTAACGGGGCGGGAGAGGAAGGGGATCGCAGGATCGGGATGGATTGCATGGGGGTGGGGATTGGGGAATTGGGGATCGGGTGAATAGGGTGGCGAATTGGGGATCGGGAGGGATGAATGGGGACATGGGGTGGGGAATTGGCGATGGCCCTAAGTGCGCTACCGACTGGGCTTCCGCTTCATCCGCAGTCAACACTCAACAGGCACGAGCCAAACTAGCTCGAGCTCGGCTTGATTTTTCACCGAGCTCAATATGGGGCTCAGCTCGACTCGAAAATTCTTGAGCTCAAGCCGAACTGGCTCGTGAGCCTCGAGCTCTTTTTCCAACCCTAACTATAGATTATCTGCATTGACTTATTCAATGCAGGAACGAGCTGAGCTGGTTCATGAGCTTCGAGCCCTAACTATAGATCATCTGCATTGACTCCTTCGATACGAAGGATCCCAATCCACTAACTAGTGCCTTAATTTATCCCTTCATCCTTTCTTTCTTCGCTTTACTTCGACAAAACCAAGCACCAAAAGCAAAGGGTACTTACATAGTTAGTGTGGTACGGTCGAGTTGAATGTTCTTCATGTGCTTTGGTTTCCTAATTTTTTCCATCATCTTCCTGTGCCCGTGGCCTGCTAGTACTGATTGAACAATAAAAGTCCCACGGTCGGAGCCCATTAGAAATCCTGAGGATTATATGGGTCTCAAATAAGGCCCATTGCCGTACGGCTATTGCCTTGTAGCTCGATGCTTGGTCCGTATCCATATCTACTACACCTTCCTTCGAACGTCTTAAGGAGACTGACTGCTGGGCCCGCGTCCGTATCTATAAAGATAATAGCTTCTCTATACATACGCACTTACGAAGTTCGTATAAGCAGAACACGCCAATTACACAGCCCACTCGCCACTGTCTTTTTTTCCCTCGCCGGATACCAACAGCCGCCGCCGCCGCCGCCGCAGTGTAGCGCATAGCAGCGAGCCATGTCGGTGAGTGCCCTCGGAACCCAAGCCTCCGGCCTCGGATTCCCTCCTCCTCACCCAGAACCCTTGTTTTTTTTTGGTTTTTTTACTCGGTTCCCCGTCTGATCCGCGCGGTTCGCTCGATCGCTTCCTCCTCTTCAGATCTTCGAGTACAACGGGAGCGCCGTGGTGGCGATGGTGGGGAAGAGCTGCTTCGCTATCGCCAGCGACCGGCGCCTCGGCGTGCAGCTGCAGACCGTCGCCACCGACTTCCAGAGGGTGTTCAAGGTCCACGACAAGCTCTACATCGGCCTCTCCGGCCTCGCCACCGACGTCCAGACGCTGTGGGTACCGAGAATTCTCGGTTGGTTTCGTTGCTTCGCTGGCCCCGCCTGATTTGGAGGCTTTAATCAGTTTAGGGTTTTGGTTTGACGCGCGTGTAGGTACCAGCGGCTAGTGTTTAGGCACAAATTGTACCAGCTGCGAGAGGAGAGGGACATGAAGCCCCAGACCTTTGCAAGCCTTGTCTCCGCCCTCCTTTACGAGAAAAGGTGATGGTAATTCACTATTGATTCGTGTGCAAAGATGAAGCATTGCAGAGTATAGGAATTCAATTCAGGCCTACTGGATTGTGCCGATCCTGTGGGCAGTCACACTATCGTGCCTGTTTTATTGGGTTAATCTTTACATGTATTCTATATAAGAAATTGAGAACAGCTGTTGCTACAGATAGTCTGTTAGTATAAATGTCTTCCTCTGATCTGTAGGCCGGGATATTAGCTTTCTTTCGCAGTAAGCATTGCTGAGGCAACTGTGCAATTCTTGTTTCTTGTTGTTATGTGTCCTTTTTTTCTCTCGTGTACTCATATCTGACTCATGAATTATGTCTTTGAATAATTGACATGTGTAGGATATTTATGTAAATACTGGATTGCTGTTATTGTTACTTACATATCCTTTTGTCTTAAATTGTTTTTTATCTCCATTTGCTGAATGTGGAGCTAGCTAATGGAGTTATTTCATGACATATAGGTTTGGGCCATACTTATGCCAACCAGTTATTGCTGGGCTAGGAGATAACAATGAGCCATTTATATGTACCATGGATTGCCTTGGTGCCAAGTATGTATCAATTATTCTTCCTGCTGTCTTTCTTGGACTTTTTTACGCACTGGTATTATTTTCTTATCTAAAGTCCAATTGATCTGAACATTACCTTACACTGTGTTTCTTTTCATATACTGCCAAGTATCGTACCTATCCCTTTTGTTCATCTGTAGGAGTAAAGAATCTCACACTTTTGGCTTAGTCAAAATTTTCAGATTTTTTTTTTTGGTTAAGTCTGAGCATGTTTGCCATTTTATTTCATTTGCTCCATTTCCCCTTTTATCTAACAGTTATGTTTGTTTTTCAGTTAGATGTTACAGTAGGAACTGAACAAACTACAAGGATAAGGGGTGGGATCTGCGGAAAGCACTCCCCCCCCCCTCCCCCTTTGGCGACAGCATGAATATAATACAGATGCCCCATCATGAAGAAGTTCACAAAACCAAAATTAGAGTATAAAAAGTACTACGAACAGATAAACATTTGTCTATTACAACATAGGTGAGGAGGGCTCCTCTTGATTTTAGGGTTCGCCAGGAGTCCTACAAAGTCGTATTATTAATTTATACAGTATGGCCATATTCCATTCCCGACTCTGTACCTTTGTGTAATCACACCAGTTCATGTTAAGTCTCTTGATAACATGATAACATTGATGGTTGCCTGTTCTTTCCTGTGCATCATGTGCATGACTTCATGTCTGACCATCACGTCTCTAACAGGTAATCTGATTCAAAGTATTTCCTTTATGCAGGGAACTAGCAAAAGATTTTGTGGTGTCTGGCACTGCTTCAGAATCACTATATGGTGCTTGCGAGTCCATGTATAAGCCAAACATGGTTAGTTTCTTTAAATGAGAATATGTGATAACATCACAGTAATTTTTTTATGTAGTTCCTCATGCAAATTGCTCTACTTGAGTAAATTTTCTTCAGGAAGGAATCAGTTGTCCTTTATGGGGTTCTTGCGATCTTTTTTTTATTACCGATAACAGTTTTAGGGAATTTAGTTTTTCATGGATCCAACCGTTGCTGTCCAATTTTTTTTTCATGATCACATTCACATTTATACCTGAACTTTGAGATACCATCATTAAACTTGGCAGCAAATAAGTTGTTGCTTTGTAAAGATGAGAGGGAAGTGTGCCATCACTTGTGATTTCACATAAAGATTTGCTTTCTATTGTGTATAATACTTAGATTGATATGTGTGTGTGTGTTGTGTGGGGAATTCCTTATCAGAGACGCAGTACTCGGAAGGAAATACAATCAGCACAAGCAACATGAAGTTCAAACAAGAAGATGAGTCCGAGTCTATAAATAGTCCGAGTCTATTACTTATTACTGCTATCGTTTAGCCAGAGTTACATACTAAAAGAAGATGAGTACGAGTCCAGAAGAGTCCGAGTCTATTACTTATTCTTCGCTATCGTTTAGCCATAGTTACATGTATAAAAGGGAAAGCACTACTCATGTATCGGAGAATGTAAATCGATAAAGTCTATTTCCTAATCTCCCAGTTCTCGCTCCTCATCTTGTGCTTGTCGACAGCAGCGTTCACTCGGCTCCGGGCCGAAGCGCCGGACGCGATCACCTGTGAAGCATCGTTATCCATTGCGATCGCTGAGACATACCAATCTGGTATCAGAGCCATCCGTGGACGCCGCTATGCCGGAATCAGAGGACGCGACGGAAGAGGTATCCATGGCACAGCTGCTCCAAGCCATTCAGAGGCTTACGATGCGCATAGATGGGGTACATCAACAGATGGGAGATGTGGTCACACGATTGGCAACCGTCGAGAAGCAACCGGCGATCAATTTGCTGTGCCCGCTGCTTCCACGAGATCACACCACCCAGTTTTTTCGGCAAGTATGGGCCAGCCATCTTCAGCCGCACCTCCAGCAACCACAACCGCCTCATCAGCCAACCAGTGTATGCACATACCTGCATTCACTTCGTCTGCAGCCACCGATGCAGGCTCCATACGGCACAGCTGCAACCACAACCTCCACACTCCCGTATCAGCCAATTCCATTGCTCTACCCGACGCGAGAACAGAACGGCGGTTATATCACACCCACAGGTAACTCGTCCGCCGGAGTTCCGCGATATCATAAGCTGGAATTTCCTGTATACGACGGCAAGGATGATCCTCTAGTATGGATAAACAGATGTGAGCAATTCTTTCGCGGGCAAAGGACAGACGAGGCAGATAAGGTCTGGCTGGCCGCTTATCATCTCACAGGGATCGCACAATATTGGTACTTCCAGTTGGAACGTGATTATGGTCCACCGACCTGGCATCACCTCAAGGAGCTATGCAACCTACGTTTTGGACCACCTATCCGAAGCAACCCGCTCGGAGCCCTGGCCCGACTTCAGTTCCCAGGCTCAGTTCAAGAATATATTGATCGATTCATGGAGTTATTATGCAGAACAGAGGCATTGCACCCGCTCCGCGCACACAACTCTTCATGGCAGGTCTTCCAGAGCAACTACGTGTGGATGTTGAGCTTCAAAACCCACCGACCTCCGGTGGCCATCGGCTTCTTGCGGGCATATGAGCGCGCAACGATCGGCTCCAACACCGCACAAACAGAAGCAACGTGGTGTTTCCACGACCTCCAAAGTGACGGCGCCTCTCTACATCCATACCAGCGGACGCGCGCGTCCACGGTCGAGTAGTGCTACATCAACCACCACCGCCTGGCCGGTCGTCCACTCCGCCTCAATCCGGTAGAGATGGCGAACGACGTAAACAGAGGACTGTTTCAACCGTGATTTAGCAAGATATGTCGCGGTCATCATTGTCCGCTTTTCTACATTGAAGTCGCAGACAACGAGGATGAGACCGATCTAGACGAGGCACCTACTTTCCAGAACCAAGCACCGCGGTGTCTCTTCATGCATTGACAGGATTGTGGAGCATTCGAGCAATGGAAACGATGCAAGTCCAGGTCACAGTGGGCACGAAAACCTTCATTGCGCTCTTGGACACAGGGTCCACGCACAACTTCCTCAATGCCGATCTTGTTCCACACATGGGGGTGAAGCTAGAAGCCGTAGGGTCTTGGCGTGGAGGTTGCCAATGGGGACAAGGTATCCAGTGGGGGCTTAGCACGAAACCTACACTTCCAAGTTGCAGGCGAGACGTTTACAATGGATGCTCTTGCTATTCCATTGGGAGGTTTCGACATCGTTCTTGGCGTTCAATGGCTTCGCAGTCTCGGGCCAATCCTCTGGGATTTCAACAATTTACGCATTTCGTTTTGGCGGGAAGGACAACACATATCTTGGGACGGCATCGTAGCGCCAACGGCAGTTCGCGCGATCCACGAGGATCCAAGGAGGACCTCCTCACCGCCTTATTGACCGAAGTTTGAGGATCGTTTTTTGAACCGACGGATTACCCCCGCACGCTCCTTCGATCACGCGATTCGTCTTCGACGGGGCGAACCGGTGGCGATCGACCGTCTGGTATCCTCACTTGCAAAAAGATGAACTTGAACGACAATGCGACACTATGTTACAACTGGGCACGATAAGGCCAAGCACCTCGGCATTTTCCTCACCAGCACTCCTAGTCAAGAAGGCGGACAATTCTTGGCGTTTTTGTATTGATTACCGTGCACTTAATGAACGGACGGTCCGTGACAAATTTCCTATTCCGGTCGTCGATGAGCTCCTAGATGAATTGCGGGGTGCTCGCTTCTTCACCAAGCTTGACCTTCGCTCCGGGTATCATCAAGTGCGTATGCATCCAGAAGATGTGGAGAAGACCGCTTTCAGAACCCATCATGGCCACTTCGAGTTTTTGGTAATGCCGTTCGGCCTAACAAACGCGCCGTCTACGTTTCAGGCGTTAATGAATGAAGTGTTGCGACCCTATCTTCGTCGTTTTGTGCTCGTCTTTTTTGATGATATTTTGATCTACAGCTCGTCTTAGTCGGAACATTTACAACACCTGCGGGCAATCCTCCAAGTCATACGTGTCCACTGCCTTCACCTAAAGCGCTCCAAATGCAACTTTGGCACAACGTCCGTCACCTACCTTGGCCATGTTATCTCGGCTCAGGGGGTAGCCATGGACGAAGACAAGGTGATCGCAGTCCAAACATGGCCACAACCACTGTCCACGCGAGGGTTACGTGGGTTCCTTGGCCTCGCCGGCTACTATCGTAAATTTATCCAGGATTTTGGCACAATAACAGCCCCTCTCACCAAATTACTCAAAAAGGAGTCATTTCAGTGGTCCGAGGCCGCGGATCAGGCTTTTCAAGCACTCAAACGGCGCTATCCACGGCACCGCTTCTTCACCTACCCGACTTCTCTACCGATTTTATTGTGGAATGCGATCGTCGAGTCTTGGGTTGGCGCCAGATTGCACCAAGGCGTGGGACCCTTAGCCTTCTTCAAGAAACTCGCGTTGTTGTTCGTCACACAAAATTGGCCGCATATGAGCGGAACTCATCGGGTTGGTGCATGCAATCCGACACTGGCGGCCATACCTCTGGGGTCGTTCCTTCATTGTACGCACTGATCATTACAGCCTGAAATTCTTGCTAGATCAACGCCTCTGCACTATACCACAACATCAATGGGTCGACAAATTGTTTGGATACAACTTCACGGTTGAATATCGCCCGTATGTCTCAACATTGTCGCCGATGCTCTTTCTCGCCGTGAAGGAGACACTGTCATTACATATACCTTGTCGGGACCATCTTTTCTCTATTTGATGAGCTACGCCGAGGTGGCATCATCCTCGAGTTCTGAGCCATACAATTGAAAATTCAATCGGAGAGTTAGGATCACCGTGGGCTTGGTCAGAAGGACTAGTACTCCATGGAGGGCGTGTGTATGTCCCACCTACTTCTCGGCGTTACCATCCATATTGGTCTGCCGCTCATGTTGGTCATGAAGGTTTTCAAAAACCATTCAACGCTCACGTTTGGATTTTCATATACCGCATGCACGGAAGTTAGTACAGGACTTTGTCCGAGCATGCGTGATATGCCAACGAAATAAAACGGAGCACTTGCATCCGGCGGGTCTACTACAACCACTGGTCGTTCCGAATTCCATATGGGCTGATATTTCGATGGACTTCGTCGAAGGGTTACCCTGTGTACATGGCAAATCGGTTATCCTTTCGGTTATCGACCATTTTTCTAAGTATGCTCACTTTATTCCATTAGGCCATCCATATCTGACCACGATACGCGCGTGTATTTTTTCAGATATTGTGCGCCCACGGATTCCACGATCGATTGTCGATGGACCGTGACCGGTTTTCACCAGTCTTTTTTGGCAAGACTTGTTCCGTTTAACAGGAACTAAGCTTCACATGAGCTCGGCATTTCACCCACAATCCGATGGCCAAACAGAAGCGGTTAACAAAGCCATTGCTATGTACCTTCGGTGCTTAACAGGAGATCGTCCGCGTACTTGGGTTGATTGGCTACCATGGGCGGAATACTGTTATAACACTTCGTATCACACAGCTTTGCGTGATACTCCTTTCAAGGTGGTTTATGGGCGTGCTCCTCCCTCCTTGACGACTTATGACGCCGGGACGGCAAAGGTGGCGGCAGTTGAAGCTCAACTTCAGGACCGTGATGACTTCATCTGTGAGGTCCGTGAACGATTACTTCAAGCCCAACAGTACGCCAAACTATACTACGATAAACACCATCGTGAGATAACTTTTGAGGTGCATGATTGGGTATGGTTGCGTCTACTTCATCGCTCAACAGCCTCCTTACCAGGACGTCGCACAGGCAAACTCAGTCCACGGTTCTACGGCCCGTATCAGGTGTTAGCTCGCATTGGTACCGTGGCGTATCGCCTCCAATTACCCGCTGGAAGTCGTCTACACAATGTGTTCCATGTTGGTCTTCTGAAGAAATTTCATGGAACTCCACCTACATCCATACCGGTTCTACCACACATTGATAGCGGACGAGCAATTCCAGTTCCTGCGAAAATTTTGAAGGCAAATCTGCGTCGTGATGTTTGGCATGTGCTGGTTCAATGGGTGGGATTACCAGCTGCGGACGCTACTTGGGAACCAGTGGACGAATTCAAGCGTAGGTATCCATCATTTCAGCTCGAGGACGAGCTGTTTGCTGAGGCCGGGAGAGATGTTGTGTGGGGAATTCCTTATCAGAGACGCAGTACTCGGAAGGAAATACAATCAGCACAAGCAACATGAAGTTCAAACAAGAAGATGAGTCCGAGTCTATAAATAGTCCGAGTCTATTACTTATTACTGCTATCGTTTAGCCAGAGTTACATACTAAAAGAAGATGAGTACGAGTCTGTAAAGAGTCCGAGTCTATTACTTATTGCTGCTATCGTTTAGCCATAGTTACATGTATAAAAGGGAAAGCACTACTCATGTATCGGGAGAACAGAAATCAGTAAAGTCTATTTCCCTAATCTCCCAGTTCTCTGCTCCTCATCCTGTGCTTGTCGGCAACAGCGTTCGCTACGGCTCCTGGACGCCGAGCCGCCCGGACGCGATCACCTGTGAAGCATCGTTATCCATTGCGATCGCTGAGACATACCAGTGTGTGTGTTTAAAAATAATATGCTGTGAATCTGCTTTTGCACTGTAACGATGACAATTTTGTATCACATTTTTCTTTGGTAAAGGAACCTGAAGAATTATTTGAGACAATCTCGCAAGCATTGCTGGCTTCTGTTGATCGCGATTGCCTCAGTGGCTGGGGAGGTCATGTTCTCCTTGTGTAAGTTCCACATGCCTTTCAAGCTTTTACATATTGTACCAGATATGCATGTGCCCACCTTTTTTGCACTGATTGACATACTTACGCAACTCACTAATTGAATACTTGGTGCTCAAAAGTGCACCCCTGAAAATACTTATCCAGTGATCAAATGGCATGTTGACATGTGAAATTAGATGAGGCGGTTTTGTCCCTCTTCGCCATAACTACATAAGTTGAGTAGTTGTTTTGAAGCAGCATGCATACACATCAGACTTCAGTTGAATATGCTTATTTTCATGCCTTCAGGGTTTTCTCGCATATTCTGAACCTGTTTTCCTGTTGCAGCACACCCACTGAGGTTCAGGAGAGAGTGCTCAAAGGAAGGATGGACTGAGTTTTCATCTGCAGTCCTAGATCACGTAGGAGATTGTTTCTTCATTCCCTCTATCCTGTACTACTAGGTACAGAATTTGGAAAAGCTGTGTGGCCTATTTACATTTTCAAAGAACATGGAGCATGAAAGATATGGATGTTTCTTTCATCTTCCAGTGCTTCAGATATCTGTTTCGGTTTTCGATCCTACAGCTGACTTGAAAGCCATCTTTGGCCTAGTGCGCCTGAGTGAATTGTGAATTGGCTGTGTCATGTTTATGTACTTATTAGCTATCGTAGTATAATCTAACATGCCTGTTTGACAATCTAACATGCCTGTTTGACCCGTTAATATATTTAGCGGCAGCAATGCTAGTTTCATCTCATTTCCTCTTCTGACCTGTTGGAATGTCTGCAAGCAGTTCTCGGATGCTTCTTGCAGCCGCAATTACAAAAAAATGGTGTTCTCGTTAGCATCACCACGGGATGACACGTGGTGCTTTGTCCGTATGGCCATGGGACGGGTAAGACACGGATCAACACATGGTGTCTTGTTTGCACGGCCACAAGATGGACAGGTCACAGGATGACATGTGGCACCTGTCTGTATAGCCATGGGACGGACAAGATACAGGTCGACACGTGACGCCTTGTCTGCATAGTTACAAGACGGATAAGTCATGGGATGACATGTGGTGTCTCGTCTGTACGGCCATGGGACAACATGCGGCGCCTCGTCCGCACGACCATAGGATGGATGAGGCATCACGTATCGTCCCGTGGCCGTACGGATAAAAGTATTATTTTTGTAATTATGGCTGTAATAATATTATTTTTGTTAATATCGTTTTAAATAGTATCATTTAGATTTAAAAAAACTCGTGTCAAAATATAAGTACCTCCTCAACTGGTGACAGGGATGACACGCTTGCACGCCAATCAAGTCTCGTCATGCCAAGAATTCCAAAACCCTTTACCCATCACTTGCCTTGTCCCACACGGACGGCAATCTTTTGTTTCATCAGCCGACCAAATATTTCCGCCCTCCGGAAGAAAAGCATGCCAAGAAACTGATGTTAACCATGTCTAGATCACATTGATGATGTATAGTACGTCCCTGTCACCTTACACAATCATGCTCCTATCATTGCTCGATCGATTGCATCCAAAGCGTACGCGCGCGCGCGCACTTGCATTGCATGGAAGAGTTGGGGAAGGGAGGGGGGGACGCCGGAGGGCCGAGGCTTGAGAGCGCCGGCGACGGTGCGAGCCTTGCGGCGGCGTCGACGGTCCGGCCGATCGAGCTGGACCTCATCGGCACGGTTGGTGTGGTGTCCCAGGCGACGGAGTTGCCTCTGCTCGTCGACGTGCCGGGGGTGACGGTGGCGGAGGCGGAGGCCGAGCCGCGGCAGCTGTTCGCGTGTCACTACTGCCGGCGGCAGTTCTACAGCTCGCAGGCGCTCGGCGGCCACCAGAACGCGCACAAGCGCGAGCGCACCCTCGCCAGGCGCCACCACGGCGCGTTCGTGACGGCGCCGAGCGAGGCGCCGGGGTGGATGCGTGCGTTGAACGGCCACTCGACGGCGGTGGCAGTGGCGGTGGCTGGCAACGTCGATGGGTGGTGGGGTGGCGTGAATTCTGACCACCGTGGGGATGGAGATCAAGAGCTGCCTAAGCTTGACCTGACGCTGAAGCTGTGACTCTGGATTTGCATGCAGGTGATTTTGTTGCTAAAATGACTTTTATTATTATTTTCCACTCGCCTTTTGTCTTTTGTATTCCTAACTAATGTCCCGATTGATGCATGTACATAAACGCTGTGATCGATATACATATACAGATCCAAATTAGTTGACCCTTAAGTATATATGATATGCCTTGTCCAACTTGCTCTGCCATATGCATGATGCATGTACTACAAGACATGCAATATGCTACAGTTCATGCATGTGACATCATTTTCTCGTTAGATTTTTCGAGTTCATCTACTACAATTTAGTTGATGCTGCGATCTTGAAAGGTGATTGATCTTGTGATCATCGGACGGGCTACATACGCGCAAGGCCTGTGCAGTTTACGTTTTCAGTTCGCACTGAGTACGGGCAGACACTTTCGTGTCAATACTTGACAGAGAAGCCTATGAACACCATAAACTAAGTAGATGATCCATGTCAATCTTACGGAAGAAACGCTCGTGCGCATGCTTTGTTACGTAGGTAGAGAAAGAGACGTGCCTTTTCGCTCTCCTTAGAGAGAGAGAGAGAGGGGGATTAATTAAAAGGGATTTGGATTATGCAATTTGATATTTGTAGGTCGCCTGGTTAATTAGTACTCCTTCCGAATACGATGTTTTAGAAATTATGCAGTTAAACTTCTCTATTATGCAGTTAAACTTCTCTAACTTTGACTAATTATATATAAAACACTATTTAAATTGGTCACAATAGAATAGTAATATTAGTTTTGTCATGATAAATATTTTCATAATATAATAATTTTATCAAATTATACTAACATAATTATATGAAAAGTAATGATCAAAAGTTTTATATTAGAGTCATATCTAAAACGTTATACATTTTTTAACAGTATAAGGCCGTAGTTTTGTGCGCCCACAAGCAACTAACCTATCCTGGTGTTTATCACAGGTACCCGATGACAGAGATGAGATCATGCAGTACAAAGAAAAGTCTAATTTGCACTACTTTCTGTCTCTAGCTTTGGATCAATCGATCCATGTCCTCACTCTTCCATTCTTGCAAGGAATCAACTCCTTCAAATGGCACAGCGTAAGAAATTAATGGTTAATTAACTAGGTAGAGAAACCAAGCGACATGCTGACGCTGGGATCTTTTGTATCATCATGTCAGATTTTGTTTGCCATTTTTCTGCGAGCGACGTAGTTATATGTTAGTCAAGAGAAAAGCTCGCGCTGTGGTCATCTTACATAGCTCTTGCTATGTATATGTAGGGGTAAAACGCAAAAGGAAACAAGAAAAAGGGTATTCTCCCCTGACTGATACCTAATTTTGATACAGATATCTTTCTGAGAACTTTTTTTTTGCATATGGTTTGCTTTACTTTTTCTAAAAATATGGTTTGCTTTACATGCGATGGTTTTCGATTCTTTTTCTCAATTTTCTAAAAAAAATCATTTCTGTAGTTAGCAAAGTGAAAAAAGAGATAGCTGTAGTTTTTTTAGACGATACCCTTTTTTTTTTGTACTCAAGTCCAGAGTTTGTCAAACACTCTGCATGCTGAAGCACAAGCCTGCCGAGACAGTTGATTGGAATGCTGACCATGTCATTGCTGAAACTGATTCCCTCCAACTCATCAATTTATGGCACTCAAGAAACAACCATCGCTCGGAGATTGCGGCAATCGTTGGTGAAATTCAAGAGCAAAGTCTTCTATCCTCTTTTCTTTTGATATAGTTCATGTAAGGCGTTCGGCAAACCTAGCATCTCATGTAGTCTTCATGATATATGAATGAAGAGAATTGCTCTTTGGTCTCACAGAAAGAAAGAAGAACAAGAAAAGATTAATTTAAAAAAAGGGGGCAGAAAAAAATAATAAACACTTCGAAAAGCCCAATAACATTTTGCATATTAAACCGGCCGAGTATAGAGGACGTGTACGTTTCGACTGCATGTGTGGGCCGAAGGAAGGCTAATCTTCTGTGCCCAAGTTGGCCCAACTAACCAGACAGAAATGCTTCGTTCAGAGCAGAGTGGAGGCAGAAGGACGGGGAATAAAAGCCGACACACGGCAACCTTGCAACCGGTACCTTTCTCTGCCTTTTTTTTTTTGTTTTCCTTATCGGTTTAATACATGATATGTTTGTCACTGACGTACTACGATATTAAATTAATTTTTCCTGGGAGGGTTTAGCACGGTGGCTTGCTACTGGGGCGCACCCCAACAAAAAACTTGTTCAAGGCTTGGGCCTGTGTTTGTTTCTCTGTGCATCCGTAGGGCGTTTGATGCTCTAAGAGCATTGCATCTATATCATTTATTATTTGTTATTAAGGGATGGACACGTCGCAAGTTATTGATACTAAGATATAAAAAAATAGCAAAAATAGCTATTAAAGACTTACTTACTACCTAAAAACTTATTTTGTGGGTGGCAATTGGAGTCTTAGATTTTTTTTTTATTAGATTGAGTACTCTATCTCCTCTTAGTAATAAGTTAAGAAATAAATTATTATAGATGCTCTAATAATTCAAGTTTTGTGGACTAGGCTAAGTGTGCATGCTTTGCGGGTCCTCCAGGAAACGAATCCAATATAACTGTAGCAAGAAGATACCCCTGAAAAACACACACTCAAATTTCAGTTTTTAGTGGCACAACGTTTGATCGGTGTCTCCGTTTAGTCCAACAAAAGAGTTCCAACAACCTACTTCCGCCCGGCTCGTTTTTTTAAACTTGAATCTTAGTTTTTAGTAAAGTAGCATAACGATTTGACCATTAATACCTCTGCCCACCAAAAATACCCCGACAACCTACTTCCGCCCGGCTCATTTGTTTAGTCTTCCCTTTTGCTGTGAACGATGCCGAGATGTGTATGTAGTGTAGAACAAGTTGGAACGAAGTCGGCACAGCCGAGGGAGTGCAAGGGGACGCGCGACGCGGTTGCTTGCCCCTGCGAATGCTCTCCTTTTCGGCAAAGCAACGGCACCCCTTTCCGATCCTTTTCCGCAACCGCGGCACGCCGGCGGAAACGTTTTCGCGCTGCATGCAACGCAACACGAGCTGTCGATTGCCAAAGAAAGACTCGGAACAAAGCTAGTGGATGGGGGAAAAAAGGAGGGGCGGGGGGAGGAAACTAATCCAAAGTAATGGAGGGTGGAATGGGCAGTTATACCGAAAGAATTGGCTTTAGTAAAAGTGGCGCAACCATCCACCCCATTGTTACTTTACCGCATCTGGCTAATGCGCCGAATTAAACTATTCAGCACGTGCTCTCTCTCTCTCTCTCTCTCTCTCTCTCTCTCTTTTATTTTGGATCAAGGTGAAGTTGCACCCGGAGTTGGCACTCTGCTTTTGTCGCGGCTTCCAATGCCAGTATTTTTAGCCTGTTTTAGCGTGCATGCATGTGCACGGTATTCAACGGCTACCATAGCGGGTACACGAAATTTGGCCATAGAAAATTACGTTCAAGGTGAGAATACCGGCCACATGGGCTATGGGATCGTATGTCCAGTGACACATCATTTACTTTCTAAACTCGTGATATCTTTTGCATTGTTACCGGGAAGGAGTTAAGGGGTTGTCTACTCTCTCTCCGTGAATCAAGCACATCTTTGTATGTTGAGTTGCATCGGGATTCGTGCAGCAGAAACATAACTCCCGTCTCTCCCCGAGTACAGTATGTCTCCCTGGATACCGCGAACTGGAGCATGTATGCTGACACGTGTTTGACGGTAAAAGAAGTGTCTATCCAACAAGGAATACTGATGGGCTAATGGAAAGATGTGGCGCCGTGCATGCAGTTATGGCTTACCACCCTCCATTTCCCGAGGCTTGGGCTGAAATAGCATCTTTTTTTTAACGCAATAGCAAACTAGTTTCGTGCGTTCAAAATAACCAAAAATAGCATCTCCTACCACGCAAATCATCACAGAAACCGACTCATGTCATGCAAAATCGCCACGAAAGGGTATATACTGCGAACCTAGATCGCGGTAGGCCACCTACTGCGCACCCAGACCACAACAGGATGGTGTGCCAACACGTATCCCCCGTGGCAACCATCCTGTCGCGGTCTTGGTGCGCGGCAGGTGGCCTACCGTAATATGGGTTCGTGGCGGGTGGTCTTTCGCGATGATTTTACGTGGTGCATTGGTTTTTACAGTGATTTTGCGCGATATAAATATTATTTTTGTTATTTCACGGTGATTTAACTATTGCGCTTCAGAAGAAAAAAAAGACCAGACGAGAAAGCAAAAAAAAAATTACTCCTTCCCCCGGGTTTGCAACTCCGACGTGGCGTGGATATGCGTACCCTGTAGCTTGGGATTTGTGGGGCCAAGCCTACTAAGGATCGTAACTGTGGGAAATTGTAGCTTCCGTGTGTGGAGGCTTCAGCGAAAGCTGTGTTCAAATCATTGCTTCTAGGAAAGGAACAAACCGGGGGCAACTTTACTGTGTCTACACGCTAGTGGCGAAATTTTTTAAAAGAATATCTTTAAAAAAATTTGCAAAAATAAATAATCAACCCAAAAAATAACAAAATAGATGACTATCCCCGATGGAAACTGGCGGCAGGTACCCTACCCTCCACTTTCAAAATAAATAATCAATCCAAACTTCAACTAGCGATAGAAAGTTGAGCGATCACTGTCGCAAGATAAAGATAACATGTCGCCATGTCGCCAGTTGAACTAACGACATGGACCTAGCTATAAAAACTCCAAAAATTCACTCCAAACCTTATTTTAATTCTAGAAAAAAAAACAGAAAGAGAAGAGGAGGGGGAAAGAATAAAGGTAGCGAAGCTCTGCCAGTTTGTCACCGAGGAGATATAGACGGAGCATCAGATCTGATCGGCCATCTTACATGTATATTTTTTTGGAACTTTGTACATTGTGTTAAAACATTATCGGTTAGCAAACAAAAATAGCGACATAGAATTTAGTAGATTAGATAAAATATAGTCCAATTATGTAGCACATCATTTGAGCTGTGTACGAGGTAGGTAGAGTGTAATGTAAATAATACCGTTTTGTTTAGCTCTCCATTTGTGCGCGGTAAGTATATTGTTAATACCGAAAATTAATTTTTAAGTAGGAAAATAGCATGACATATTTTAAAATTAAAAGGAAAATATGTAGCAGCTAATTAGGGTAGGTAGAGCCTAATCGAAATAATCACAGCTTTATTTAGCTCTCTATTTGTGTGCATTAATTATACTGTTAATGTCGAGAAGTAATTTATAACCAGGAAAGTAGCATAACATGTTTTAAAATTGTAAAGAAAATCTGGATCAGCTAATTAGGGTAGGTAGAGGCTAATTATGGTAGGTAGAGCCTAATTAAAATAATTTCAGTTTTATTTAACTCCATATGATAGGTAGAGCGTAATCGCAGCTTTATAACTTGTCATATAAATTTGGTTTCTATTTGTGGTTGGTTATTATTTTGCTAATGTCGCTTCCTATTACCTCATTACATATTTCGTAGTTATTACAATATATGCAATGAATTTTCAGGTATGGCGGACCCAAATCACGCTGCCGAGTAGCCGTATGAGTTGCTTGACCCGTGATTGACCTACATCACCGTAGCCGCCTCAGTACCATCCTCTCCCAAGAGGGTGAGGCGCCGATTGAGCTTGGCGCGTTGCGGCTGTGCACACCCATCAGGGCATGGAGGTTGCACCCAAGCTGGGTGCTAAGGTACATGCCATTGCGATCTTCGTACACTCATTTGTGGCCTGACTACTACGTGTTGACTAACGTTCGTTCGTAACCTAACCCGACGCAGGTTGAGGGTGGTAGGCCTCCTTCCGCTGGCACGGATGGAGGCGACTTGGAGGATGACCAGGATCGCAGTCCCGATCGTACGTCCAGGCGTTTTCCACATAACCAGACCCTACTGACAGCGTTGGTCGACCGGTGGAGGCCGGAAAAACACATGTTTCACCTTCCGTGCGGGGAGATGGCGCCGACGTGCAGGACATGAGCTTCCTGACCGGGTTGCCCTGCACAGGCTTCCCCATGATGGCATATGAGATCTCGCCCACGTAGCGCACAGAGTTCCTGGCGGGGTTCCAGGATGTGCTACCGTCGGACAGCGATTCCACGAGTTCAGCAGCCCGCACGGGCCGACGCTTAGGTGGATCTGCCAGTTCTACGTAAGTCTTCGTAACTATTGTCCCCTCGTATTAATTCATTTGTGAATCTTGCTAACATGTATATGTCTTCTTGCAGCCCGAGCGTATGGCGGAGGACACACCCGACGAGACGGTGAGGAGGCACTTCGAGCCCTACCTGTTGTGGTTGTTTGAGTGGGTCATGTTCCTGGGATCCCACGGCGACATCGCCGGGAAGCACTACATCCGCTACGCACATGAGCTCGCAGACTGGTCGGTGGAGGAGATCCAGCCCTACGTCTAGGGTCCGACCGTCGTTGTGACGTGACGTCATCGCGCCTTTGTGTGACACGTGCCGCTTTGTCCGGGATAGCTCCATCCTCTCTGGATGCCCGCTACTTTTGCAGCTGTGGTCCTTCGAGCATTTTCAGATCGGACATCCACAGATGGATTTGGGAGCGTACACGTTCAACCTGTATGCCAAGGACGACGACCGACCAACTTTGTCCAGTCTATACACACGAAACTACATGTGCTGGTACACGCAGAGGGCCTTGGTGCACGAGGTCTTCATAGAGGAGTACCAGGTGGCGCGGGTCATGCACTAGTTTATTCTGCGACAGCAGGTTCCAGCCCCATAGGCACAACGGCTGCTGGCCTACGTACATGCGTAAGTTCGCGCTTTAATTCTTTAGTACAATCTGTGTTACATACATACCCAAAAATTATCTTGTCGTCCACAAGTACACTAGGAAGGGAGTACGTGGTACTACCACCAGGCCGGAGAAGATGTTCCCTTGTTGAAGTAATCAGAGAGGTCCTGCCCAGGATGCTGCACCACCGTGAAACATACGGCCATAACATGGGAGCAGGGCCTATGCTAAAGAAGAGCCTTGTTGCAAGTGCATATGCAACTAGCGCTGCATAGCGTGCACTCATGGGTAATCCTCTCGCGATTCGTCCTGCAGCGTTTCATACACTAGTTCAGGAACAACTAGTGTACACAGTCAAACAAAAATGGATAGCATAACCATACAATACTATTCATTGAAATAATTAAAGTTGTTACAAAAGGAGCATACAACCAATAAGCAAAATCAGCGGAAGCAAAAGTAGTGAGGTAAACCACACGATTCACCACAAGCAATCGTCTGGAGGGCGTAGCATAGTCGTCCAAGTTTTTAATCTCCTCGTAGCATTCTTCTCATGCTCAACAATTTTATTAAGCAAGGTTGAGCACAACAACTATGCTCGCAAGTTACACCCAATAATAGAATTAATGCATGCAAGCATTTAACAACGAAGGCTAAAGCAACATTTCCCATTTAAATATTCATACTAAGTTCTAAAGCAGTTTATTCTATACAAAAAATCATTTTCTAAATTCTTAAGTTTTATAGCCAGATAACATTCACACAAGAGGTGAAGGATACCCTCCTATCACATGGCTAACTGCCCAATTCCCATTTGGATAGAAATCCAAAACCATTTAACAAGTCTTTTGAAACCAAAACCAAAATCTAACTTGGAGTGGCTTTGCTAGCATGTCCATAACCGTTGACATGGCTATACGAATAGTTCATAACACTCTGCAGAGGTGTACAACTTTACCCACATGACACGACTTCTCTAATTTATTTGGCATCCGACGATACCACCGCTCACTACTTTAGGTAAGCAGTCTAGAGCACGTGACAAAGCCTTCACATAGCGTCATCCCACTGTAGCCCCGCCTCACTAAGGTTTCGCCCCATTTGGATAGAAACCTACCGAGTTCAGGCCCCCTCTTGCTCCAGATGGGATATTAATAAAAACAGGTCGTAAAGACACCCACGCAACCGAATGACACGACCATGGTAAGACGTTGCAAATTAATTAGCCAGATTATGCTCATTCAGAACATGTGGTAGTACGATAGGGCTTAGCAAAATACGTTCGAAAACCAGTCCTTAATTGAGTTGGACGACTTTTCATAAAACCCATGGGCCTCGGTCATAGAAATAACTCGATCCCGTGCATCAACGTGCACCATCCAAACATCCATTTCGCCCAAGTCCAAACTAATTTTTATTTTATTTACAAGTCAACACATTTCATAAAATTCTATGGTATATACCGTACCATAGTATCATTTTAAATCATAGTTGAACTTTGGCTAACTATCCTGAATTTAATATTTTTGATCTAAGCTTCGACTAAGCACAAAGTTTTACAACATGTTCTAGTTCATACTAATGTACCAACTAGTTTTCAACTACGGTATCAAGGGGGTGGCTAAATCAATATTCAAGTTTGGATGTACAAAGGAATTAGAAATAACTATAAAGTTAAACATGGATTTAAATTACTTGAATTGTTTTATGTACTGCATTCTGTTTTGCCCTCCAAGCCTTGGCATAACTGATTATGTACTGGAACCATGCCTCAATCGCACGAATGATGGATCGTTGCTCAAAATCAAGATTATCTACGATCTCACTGTACATGAGGTTGGCAATGAACCCCATGATGGCGATGTTATGTGGGACACGCATGTGACTGGACCACGCATGTGTGCGAGAGATGGATGATGAGGTTCGCAGCGACTAACGACGAGTGGTGTGCGAGACCACTATAGAGCACACGAGGGTGTCCCACTTATGTGGGGCGAGGGCATCCTCTATTTTGAGACACTATAGAGCACATGTCGTGGGTGTCCCATTTCTTAGATTCATGACTTGCCAAGGGCATCCCTCTATTTTGCACTTCATATGCGCCATCTTAGAGCATCCTCTATTTTGCACTTCATGTGTAAATGTGCACCCGCGCCAACAAGGCCCGAAATTTGTTCGCCTCTGCCCGCACGACCTCCTTGCATTTGTACACAGCTCCTTGCCTGACCTCGCTCTGATCGTATTCCCACGACACACAGAAGCCTTCGTCGACGACGAGTTTGTCGAACTGGTATGTGTTCCACTTGGATGGAACCGCCAGCTGGTCCACATCATCCTCGTCGTCGGATCTTTTATTTTCTGACAATGCATTGTAGTCTCGGGATTCCTGATCCATCATTTGCACTACAGCTTCCAGCTCCTCGCCCTTGTCAACTAGCCCACTGGCCTGCTTGACTGAATGAGCTACTTCTCTAGGGTCTTCATCGACAACATCAAGAACTCCGGAGCTTGAGGCCTTTGTGTGCGCCCTGCTTTGTGGTGAGTCACCGACTTCTTCTTCGATATCACCACCTCCTTCTTTTTCAGCCGCGGATGCAGGAGTGAGTTTGGCATATGCCTGGGCCAGAAGGACCAAATCCCACCCTCCTTTCCTTGCCACTCGTAGATATGACTGGCATGACTTTGTTCCCTTTAGCTGCACTAGCTCCCAATATGTGGGTTGTGTTGCTCAGGGGGCAAGGCAACTCAATCTCAGATCATACACATCACGGTCCACTTGGAATGTGTGAAACAGCAACCGCATCACGACGTCCCATGTACATCCCTCTGCTCTTGGCAGGGGCACGGTCGCCGATTGGAAATAACACAGATCAATCCCCTCGGGACCCTCCAGAATAGTTCCCGGAGTTGATGTCCAACATAGTTGATGCACTGCACCATGAAGAACATTTCCACGATTAACCACATATCTAAAACAAGACTACCAATCGAAAAGAATTATATACAACATACTGCACTACGCAACCGTACATCCAAAACTATGTAATCATTTCGGTTCAAAAGATTACCAGCCCATTCGCCTCCTCATCCCGCTGCTCCTCGGCCGCCGTGAGGCCCCAGTCAGCCTCGAGGTTGGGCGCGTAGTGACGGAGGTCGGCGACGAGGTAGCCGCGAGCGTGGACGCGGAGCACGGACTGGCGCTGACGGAGGAGCTTGGCGCCAGCAGAGGGTAGGCTGAAGCCTGATGAAACCCCTCGCTGGAATCGCCCCTATGTGCTACACTAAAAAGAAGCATTGGATATTGGGAAATATTCAGATTTATAAAAAGGTGAAGAATACTCACTACAGTACCCTCTTATCGGCACACTTCGGATGTGTGGCATTTTGAATGTCGACATGAGTGCCGTGATTCATGTATTGTATGACTCAGAGTAGCCTAGGGAGGTTGTAGTAGGAATGCTCGAACGTGTCGAACATTGATTCCACTGCATTCTGTTTTGCCCTCCAAGCCTTGGCATAGCTGATTATGTACTGGAACCATGCCTCAATCGCACGAATGATGGATCGTTGCTCAAAATCAAGATTATCTACGATCTCACTGTACATGAGGTTGGCAATGAACCCTGATGATAGGATTATGTGGGACTGCACTGACTCAACGACGACGCATGTGTGCGAGACCACTATAGAGCACTTACAGTAGGTGTCCCACTTAGACTGAAATGCGTGCACTTGCCAAGGGCATCCCTCTATTTTGCACTTCATGTCGTAGCATCTTAGATTAGACTTGACGACTGTAAATGTGCACCGCACCAACAAGGCCTAGAATTTGTCCGCCTCCTGCACAACCTCCTTGCATTTGTACACAGCTCCTTGCCTGACCTCGCTCTGATCGTATTCCCACGACACACAGAAGCCTTCGTCGACGACGAGTTTGTCGAACTGGTATGTGTTCCACTCGGATGGAACCGCCAGCTGGTCCACATCATCCTCGTCGTCGGATCTTTCATTTTCTGACAATGCATTGTAGTCTCGGGATTCCTGGTCCATCATTTGCACTACGGCTTCCAGCTCCTCACCCTTGTCAACTAGCCCACTGGCCTGCTTGACTGAATGAGCTACTTCTCTAGGGTCTTCATCGACAACATCAGCAACTCCGGGAGCTTAAGGCACTGTGTGCGCCGCGCTGTGGCTGGAGTCACCGACTTCTTTTTCGATATCACCACCTCCTTCTTTTTCAGCTGCGGATGCAGGAGTGGGCTTGGCATATGCCTGGGCCAGAAGGACCAAATCCCACCCTCCCTTCCTCGCCACTCGTAGATATGACTGGCATGACTTTGTTCCCTTCAGCTGCACTAGCTCCCAATATGTGGGTTGTCTTTGCTCGAGAGGGCAAGGCAACTCAATCTCAGATCATATACATCACGGTTCACTTGGAATGTGTGAAACAACCACCGCATCACGACGCCCCATGTACGTCCCTCTGCTCTTGGCAGGGGCACGTTCACCGATTGGAAATAACACAGATCAATCCCCTCGGGACCCTCCAGAATAGTCCCCGGACCGTAGTAAATTTTCAAATTGGTGACGTCCAACATAGTTGATGCACTGCACCATGAAGAACATTTTCACGATTAACCACATATCTAAAACAAGACTATCAATCGAAAAGAATTATGTACAACATACTGCACTACGCAACCGTACATCCAAAACTATGTAATCATTTCGGTTCAAAAGATTACCTCACAGGTGAGCAACTGGACGGGCATTGCTTCGCTAGCTTCTCTCCTCCTCTCTACTCCGCTCCCTTCCGTTCTTCTCTTTTTTCTGAATATAAATGAATCATGTGCTGAATTTTAGGGTTTCGTGAAGCTTTTATAGGGGAAAAAGTTCATATCGCCAGTTCAACTAGCGATAGGAAGTTGGACCGACGATAGGCGAGGGGCAGGGTACCTGTCGCCAGTTTAACCAACGGCAGGAGCCTGTCGTCGGTTTAATCAGCGACAGGAACTCATTTTTGTTATTTTTTAGGTCCGACTATTTATTTTTATAATTTTTTTTAAATTTTTTTTTTTTTTAAAAAAAATCTCAACACTTTCTTATCTCTTTCCTCTAAACAAGGAGCAGTCTCAATTTCTTTTGACCAGCATCTAGGGGTAATTTGGTTTATGTCTGGAACACACTAATGTCACATAAATTTTATATGCATTTCATAGAAAATAGTTATGAATCCAGAAAAATTCTTACGTTTAAAACGGAACCTGAACATAGTACTCGTGTTTTATGTGGAGCATCGTGTATTACCATGCGAATTAGAACTTCTGTATCGAGGATTTCAAATGCTTTTTATTGCTACAGTAAAACCAGTTTAATAAATATTTCCTTATTACTGCAACATTTGCTACACCACCACCGTCAAGTGCTGTTCATGCACCCTTAAAATACTGTTTGTCGGCAACGGCAGGTTATGTCGGATGTACATCATGTCTCGCAGAAATCCAGTAAAAGAAGCAGTGTTTACAATGTGGAGCCCATCATCACCTATAGTTCCAGACAGTAGCGCCATTTATGTGGCAGTAAGGCGCATAAGTCTTCCATATAAT
Source organism: Hsuehochloa calcarea (assembly GCA_036346395.1). Lineage (NCBI taxonomy): Eukaryota > Viridiplantae > Streptophyta > Magnoliopsida > Poales > Poaceae > Hsuehochloa > Hsuehochloa calcarea. The sequence goes on along the minus strand of CM070596.1, from coordinate 8,252,648 downwards.
CCAGTTTGAGCATTCTCCTTCTCAACGTGCGCGAGTGGTAGTGCGCGTCCCAATTATATGCCCACGCTAGTGCTCCAGTGGCGCCGCTACATCTCGAATAATTTGTATGCGTTGCTGGTGAAAAGTGGGGCACGACAAGCACACGATCGATCACCTGTTGCTGTTCATATGGCGGTACAACATACGACGACCAGATATGGTTGATCTGGCCAGCAAGATGGATGAAGATGGAGTCCACCATGATTGGTAAGGGAAGCAAGCAATCACATGTGCTATCGGTGGGGAAGTCAGGATAAAAATAAAACGTGAGCTTAAAACTTCGAATGACTAAGTTAATTTGAGATAAATATAATTTTGTATTCTTGCGTAATTAAATTCATACATGAATGCAAATAAAGAAAAAAAAAGAAGAGAAATACAATGAATGTACATCGCTAATCGAAAGTGCATCTCCAAAATATATAAATAGGGTTCCAGTAAGTAACGACCTGGACATCAAAATTAGCAAAAAATTATGATACAATAGCAAATTGTAGTCAAATGATCATGAACATTCAAGCGCAAAGTTTTATTTCTCCGTTATTGCAAACCTACAAATAAATTGCTAATTGAGTATATACCACTGTACCATATTATATTCTAGAACACAAACAAATTGCTAATTGAGTAATGAGTTTATACCAGCGAAGACACAACAATTAGATCAACACTTGCCTCATCAAGCCACCTCACTCATCAGCTCCTCAGTTCCTCCTCTAAAGCTTTATCTCCTCGACCAGTCCCCAACCGCAACCTAAGATCCAGAGACCCAGGCGCCCACTCGCCCAGACCCCAGAGGCTTCTCGGACCTCTCCCCGCATCGCCTCCTCCCATCCTCTGCTCCTCGTCCTCGGGACCGCCTCTCCCCGGCCCGAGGATAAAGTATCATAAATATGTTGTTATTACGTAAGTCATGAGGATATATGAATCCAACCAAATTGAATAGGTATTCGATTCGTGTTCGTTACACCATTTGATTCGTATTTGTATTTAATAATATTTGAATTCATATTCGTTTACAAAATACAAATACAGAAAGCCCACTATTCAATTCGTATTTGATCCGTTAACACCCCCTAACTGTAGGCCCTACAGGTATACAGAATTTGAGCTCAACAAGGAAGCCTCCGTTAAATCTTGAATTGTAGAGTGTACGTTACCCATATTCACAGTATCCAAGCTTGCAAAGGAATACTAACCACACCCAGCATGCAAATCACCATTTTAGTACTAACCCCGGCATAATCAATTTTCTATTGACCTTAATGAGCATGTAATTCCACAAGTTGCATGAGATCAATCATCCAAAATACTGCCATATACACTGCGGCGTTACATCAAACACGTTGCAAGCATACCTCCGTCTCGAGCTCCCGCAAAGCAGTCGCCACCATCACACTCCCTCGGATCATCCAGGTACTCCGACCAGCCCAATCGCCTCCTCATCCCGCTGCTCCCCGGCCGCTGTGAGGCCCCAGTCAGCCTCGAGGGTGGGCGCGTAGCGACGGAGGTCGGCGACGAGGTAGCCGCGAGCGTGGACGCGGAGCACGGATTGGCGCTGGCGGAGGAGCTTGGCGCCAACAGAGGGTAGGCTGAAGCCTGATGAAACCCCTCGCTGGAATCGCCCCTATGTGCTACACTAAAAAGAAGCATTGGATAGAAGAAAAAAACACATTATTTATGCGTGGTGTGTTACCTCCTCTTTCGTACTGCACGGGGTGGGCATAAAAATAAAGGACAATTTGCTCAGTAATACTATGCAAATACTACAAGTTAAAAAATAACATCGGTGTCACATTGAATGTTATTTTATAATTTATACATCATTACAATGTTTACGAAGTAATTTATACATTCGTAAGTCGTAACCCTGTTCATCTAGAACACACGAGCATTCAGAGGATAGAACATCCATTCTCAAAATAGATACTTCTTTCTCGCGCGAACATAAATTCTCATGTTCCAAACGGCCCGCGGAAGAAATCATTTCACAGTAACACTAGTCTACTTGGTGTAAGCTCGGAGGCGTACGCGTAGCGGGGAGGAAGTCTCGGGCCAATGGCTGGTGGAAACGTGGGCGCTGCCGTGCCCAGCGAGCCCGCGGGCAGCGGAGGACCGGAGAGGCGCTGCGGGTCCCACATGTCGAAGTACACGCGGCATTGAGTGCGGAATCTTCCCAGGGCTCGCCGGAATCCCTACCCGCTCAGCCCCTCGCTGTCGCCTAGCCCCCCGTGGGCCCCACCGCCACGGGACACTTGCACCTGTGCACAGGCTGCTACAACATGGGATGATAGTAGTACAGTGTACAGTACACAAAGTAAAAACACGGGATATTATGTTGATCTGATGGATGGAATTTTGGCATGGCCGTGGGAAAAAAAAGTAGTCGCTTGGTAAGTGGACTCCTTTTATTTAAGGGTAATTCTCTACGTGTCACTAAATAATTTTATTTGTTTTTTTATATAAATTACTAATGTATTACTGACGAGTGGGTCTGAAGCTCAAATATCAGTCTCACAATCAATAGCATATAAGGAATCATCGGCGCTGCTACAGGTACGATACAAGTTGTATATATACTTGTTATACACCCACCGCCGGCGAGTCCGGTCCGATGAGCACCGTCATAGAGGTAGAAGAATCACACATGCACAAGTACAAAAAGTAAAATAGGCACATAAATATGGGGAACTCCTTCTGCTCTTTCTTTTTATTCCTCTTCTGTAAGTCATCGGTACAATGATTGAAATCCCCTATAAATAGACTAAAACCCTTCAAAAGGATAAGGATGAGGAGCCCACCACGCGCTAGGGTCGGCCTAGACCCAAGTTTCCCAACACCCCCTCTTGGGCACTCACTCAACATGTTCATGCATCGTTAAAACTCCACAAAAACCCAGTGGAAAATTTTTTTAGAGAAAGAGTACATGATACACGTTCTGCTGCATTGTACGAATTGCCTCTTTAAAAATCTTAGCTGAGACACTTCAAGAAAACTCGTCAAGGGGAAAAGAATATAATCCAACTAATTTCATTTAATCTCTAGGATTTATTCTTTTATGTACGATTTTATTGATCAAATTTCAATAATGAGTTCATGAAGATTCTCCCATGAGTTCTACACTTCTCTAAGTCTCGTCATTCCAATTTCACGTATGCACCTTTCAAAGCTAGATGCTGGAAGTGACTTAATGAATAAATATGCAAGATTGTCACATGACTTAGTATGCAGTACTTTAATTTCGTCCATCTTTTGCAATTTATATGCATAGAATAACTTGTGGTTTATATGCTTTGTGAATTGACTCTTCACATAACACATATGAACTTGTGCAACACAAGCTGCATTATCTTCATAGATAATTGTGGGAGTTTGTGTGGTATTCAATCCACACGACTGCTGGATGTGGTGAATCATCTACAGAAAACAATCACATTCTCGTGAGGCCTCGTATAGTGCTATGATTTTCGAGTAGTTTGTCGAAGTCGATACAAGACTTTGCTTAGATGATTTCCATGAAATTACAGCTTCACTACATAGGAATACATAGCTTGTTTGCGACTTGGTTGTATGCGGGTCTGACAGATACATGACACCTGCATAGCCAATCATAGTCAGATCTTGGTTCTTTCTATAGAACAGACTAATGTTTTTTACTTTCTTGGAGGTATCAGGAGATGTTAAAATTATGTTAATAGTGCATAATTATGGTTTAAATTTAAAGTGAAAAGTATCATGATGACATTTTAGACTCTTTGTTGGGCCAGGATGTTACGTAGAGGATGCAGGCTACGAAATGGGCTCACTTACATCTTCGTTGATTTCCTCACTCTCTCACGTATATGTATTGTACTACTGTTTTTTACTGCCCACTGTACGAAGTAAGTACTCACAAAAGAACATAGTTTTCGGTTACATGTAGTCAAACTTTCTTGACTTTAGCCATTGATGCCTTTTTCGATATCTAGAATTAATATATAAAAATGATATGTATAGATTTTTCTCGAGAAGAACATTCGCAAAAGTATAATTTTATTAGATTTTATAAATTTATTTTAATAAAAATTAGTGATCAAAATTATATTTTAAGGACCATGATAATATCCTAAACAACATTTCTTTTGTGACCGGACGATAAAAAAGAATTTACTACCATTCCTACTCGCGTTGCCGTGTCGTGTTGCTTTCTTTTGCAGCTGAGCCTGAGGTAAATGTTCACTGTTTCACTGTGCGGGTAACCGCCCTGAGTCTGCGTGCGTGCGTACGTGCCATGTACGTAGGGTGGTGGTTGCTCATGCCGTCGTGAGATTCTTGGCTCTTCATGGGCACAGTACAGTGGCGAGTGAGGCAGACATGTGGCTACTTGAAAGAAGCACTACTACGTACGTACTAACTGTGGGGTTTGGTGTGGTAATAAATTTGTCATACCAAACTTTACTAAAATTTGGTAATATCAAAATTTGGTGACCAAATTAGTTGCCAATGTTTTGTCTAAAGATTGACAGAAAAATAAACTAGCGTGCCAAGGAGAACAGAATTATGCCAAAGTTTGGTAGTAAACCAAGCATCGGTAACAATTGACAGCAAACCAAATGACCGTGCACTGCTCTCTTCTTGAAAGAAAGAAAACAAAAAAGAAAACAAAAAAGGGCACATGAATGTGGGCAAATGAATGGCTCGCAATTACTCTCCCAATAAATTCACTGTAAAAAGGGCAAGTCAATGTTCTTTATGCATTAGAGTGGTATCGAAGACATAAGGATGAGGAGATCTTGTCACTCAATGTAGCTTTACAAGAAAGCCGTCATTTTGCATGCTGTTACTGTCTATTCTCGATCATTAGGTAGGTTCCGGTGTTAGCATCATCTTAGCCTTTCTTAAGCATATCTTAATTAGTAGAGTATTGTCGACGATTGGACATAGGGTTCTCTATCGAGTTTATCCGAGATAAATAATATGAGAACACTATTAAAACAAATACCCTTGATTGCCGTGGAAACATTGAGTATTTGTATGAAAATACAATAGGGATGTTACAGAATCGATGAACTTGAATATGAACAAGGAATGCTTAAACGATGAACTTGTTATTAGAGAGTACGTGGGCTATCTCCTTTATAGTTATTAAAGGGGTGTCAGTTAATACAGCTAAAGACGCTTCTAATTTTCACGCACGTCCTTCAGTAGAGTCTTGAACCGTCACGTTTTTTAGCTAACTATCGTAAGTTGTCATATGCTCCAATAATCGATTTCCCATTAGTCACGTGGGAAACTGTCATGTCTCCTGATCAGTTTGCTGGTCTGGGGTTGTCCATAATCGTATAGCTGGTCGTCGACCAGTTTGCTCGCAGTAAAGTGCATTAGACTTCCTTTAAGCACTAATAGTAGGTTCATAACCGTTACAGAGGTAGCCTTTGATATGTGAGCATCTGTCACAGAGACTTTGGTTTTAACTGAAAAGGTTGACCTTACACGTAGTCGCTTCAAGATCCCCTTCAACATTTGCTTAATTAGGACCTTGCTGAAAGGAAAATGAGCAAACCCATATCCACCGGTGAGAGTGTGGGTAGGGTACCCCTCGGCACTGCCATTAGGTGACCTGAGACGAGAGAAGCGCCTCGTATTACCATTGTTCTACAGGCACCAGCTACATTTTAGTCCTGCATCCGCTAATAGAAATGAGTAGATCGCGCGTAATTTTTTGTGAGACCTTTCGATTCATAGGAAGGGGATAATCATGCATAATATTATGAGGCTTTTTTGGGGGGAGGGGGAGTCGATCGACTGTTAATTTATTTGGATATATGTGTTCAAGTTCGTAGCAAAAGATGGCCTTTCATGACGAAGACATAGCAGCGGAAGGAGTGAGGCCATGCAATGCATGCAAAGAAATGTCTATCATTCGACTCTTGTTGTTGTTGTTGCTGCCGCCACCCAAGTGCACCACATCTTTCTCATCACCAAGGTAGTTAGAGTCGAGATTCTAAGTTGGATCGATTTGCCTCCAGTAGGATCAAATCGTAGTATCAAATCGTAGAATCGACGATTCTATGGAATTATAAAAATACACATATTTAATATCTATACTATAAGTTTGTATGATTCTTATATGGTTTACAACTTACTTATAACCGAAAAAGGGACAAAATACTTTTTATCGCATAACATAAAAGCATAATGGTATTGACATGATGGGTGATAGATGTTCACAATTTTTGTAAACCAATATCTAATTTCAACACTTGCATGTTTCTTAAAAGCAGCTAGACATGCTCAAGAAAAAATAGCTTATCATTATCAAGTTCAAGATTACTCATGTCATAATATAGATATTTGTATTAGCATTACCACATTGATATAATATTTTTCATGCTCCTTGTTTATTTATAGTTTCATTCTCAGAAATTAATATCAATAAATTTTGCTCTAAAACAAAAAAAAAATCAGCAAACACCGGCCTCTAAAAAAATAAAAAAAAATTATAATTTTTTTTGCACAAACGACTCTACCACAATTCTACTATGTTATTCTACACGATTATACTCTTTGGATCGCGACTCTACCACGATTCTGCCTGATTCCGATTCACGGTGCGATTTGGATCGACAGGCTATCGTGGGTTCGCATAATCGTAAGACTCTAAGAGTATAATCGTGATTCTAACTACCATACTTATGTTGGCGTTGGAAGGAGAGGGCACATATGGAAGGAGAGGGCACATAGGTGCGAGATGCGATCTATGATGCCACTAGGAATATGAGAGAGACCCAACCATGTCTATGTGCATTAGTGCATGCATGACCAAAGGCTGAAAGATACGTAGGTCAGGACAAATATATGGGCTAGCTAGTATTTTAGATGTGGCATTGGCCTGCTTAGTCGTAGATGCACTAGGTAGGATGGAGCTTGCTTGTGGTTTGGCCGGTCCGTGTGGGATTCAGCAAATTGATCGAAGAGCTAGCAGATCAAAATGTCGTCCATGTGGAAGAAAATCAAAGGAAATAAAACACACACACAGAAATCAGGCCTGAAATGTGGGGAGAGAGAGCTGTCTAAATTGGCACTTTGTGCAGCACAATAGCCTTTGAGATTTCCCTCTTTGCATGTAGGGCTGGATATGTTGGGTTAGTGGGGGTCCTTGAAATATACCTTGGATTATTATAGCTAGCTAGGGCACTGCAGGTGAAGTCTACTATTTTATTTATTTATGCAAGACAACAAATGAGAATCCTTAATAATTATCCTTTGTTAGGTGTAGTTGGTACTTGTAAAATCATTTGGTTAAATTTGGCATATTTGGAGCATACAAATTTCACAGTATTTTTCTAAGAGGAAGCAGAATTTGCTGAGGAGTGAGGACTAGTAGTAGTAGACCTTATTCTAATAAAGATTTAATTTCTATATCCTGTAATTCCAATTGGATTATATGTGACATTTTATTTAGGCAAAGCTCCCTTATATTATATATTACGTACTTATTATGTCACTTTGATCTCACAACTCCTTTTTCTCACGTACATTTTGCACGTTCTTGAATCTTGCAGATCTGGCTCATTGTTCTGGCAATGACATCCAGTTTTTTTTTTAATGACTTAAGTTATTTAATTCTGTATTTAAAGGACAATTAACCGGGGAAAAAAAAATTAAGCACAGCACTTCGTGTCCACGAGATTCCGTGAGGGCAAGTTGACGTGTACTGGTGCCTTAGAATATTGCCACATAATACTTATATATAGAAAAAAAAAGTCAGGAAAAGATCACTATCACATGTACAAACACAGGGTGTGAACCAATAATGTACTGGTCGCTCAAGTACTTGGGCAGTATTAAAAACAGCAGCCATTTCATGTGCAAATTTAATCAAGAGTTTTTGGGCCGCAGATTGGCACCAGCATGCAACAATATGGGAGGTCATGCCCCAAATTTCAATTAGCAACTGAATTATGTTACTTTTTAATTGTGATGTATGAAGTGCTACAGAGAGAGAAGGATATAATGGAGAATTGAATAGGAATCGTTGATTGCAACAACAAAATGCTTTCCTTCTTAGAGAGAGAGAGAGAGAGAGATTTTTAAGAAATATTACATGAAGAAAAAAACGGATGATTGCAACAGCTAAATGCTTCCCTTCCCCAGAGAGAGAGAGAGAGAGAGAGAGAGAGAGAGCATTAGTCTATAGACATGTGAATCTGTGATCCGGTCTAGCTAAGAGGAAGTGGAAATAATGAACGGGGGCTAATACAATCCTGGAGATGGATGTAATGCCTAGCTGTCGAGCATCACTGATCTTATCAGGAGCCTAGTTTAATCAGCTCATAGACCAGCAAGCTCGGCCTGGCCAGCTCGACCCACATCAGCATCAACAAATAGGCGAAAAAGAAATGGCTGGGAGATTAATAAAAGAGACAGCGCCAAAGCTATTGCTATCCTGCCACAAGTAGTAGTTGCATAATAGCAACATTCTGTCGTCGCAATGGTCCAACAAATATACTGTGTACACATCGGAAATGCGATGAATATTCTTCGCAAAAAGATGTGATCAATATCACAAGTATGTAATGTATTTGTAATTAACCGAACATGCATTACTTAGATCAAACTGCAGCGGTTAGCTACGACGGAGTCGTGTACGACAGGTTGGCTTCGCGTAACGTTTTTTCATCACGCCCGTGCTGCCCGCCCGCATTGCCTCCGGCTGGCCGGCGACGCCTGCACCGACTGCCTGCCCGGCCGCCCCTGAGCTACCGCTCTTTCCTCTTCCGACTCCGATCGGCCCCACATACCGCCGCCTCTTCCTCCTCCGACCGGCCCACGGACCTCCATCCCCCTTCTTTCGATTTCGATCACCTTGCCCGCCTCCTTTGGCCTTTGACTCTGACTCTGACTCCGACCAACCCCCGGCGCCGCCTCCCTCCTCTGATGGGCCCGTTAACCACCCCTTCTCCTCTGACTCCAATTGACCCGCACGTCGACCCCTGCAGCCCGTCCGTGCCGCCCCTAGCGTCTTGGTCTTCACATCATCATTACATGTACGGCGATAAAATATGTGTGTATGTATAGTAGGACTCAACAAGAAACCAAAAGGCGACCGGAAATTAGCCTTGAAAATACCCAAAACGAACACACGCACAACACACCAAAGCAACAAACAAAGCCAACCCGTTTCGATCCATGGATAAATGGCATGGAAGCAGGAAACGTAAAAGGGAAAGAAATGAAGGGGGGAAAAAGGGTTACCATCTTTGCACTGCATGAATTCCAATCCATTCCATTCGCCCAATCTGCGACCCACTGGCCTTTCTAACCCCCCTTTCTCTCCCTCTCCTCTAGTCCTCTTATTATTGCATCCTCCCTCTCTGCTTTGGTGCTATTCCCTCCCCTGCTTTGACCTTGTTTATCTGCCTTTCCCCGCCGTTTCTTGGAAACTCTCTTGCCAAGTTGTAGGGAAGTTGTTCTTGGGTTGCTGCGAGGAAGAGTTGCAGTCGTCGGGGCATTCGGTGATCCGGGTGTGTGTTTGTTGATTGATTCCTCGGTGGTGGTGTTGGGTTCGTGGAGGAGGGGGAGATGACCGTGGAGGAGAGGCAGGGGAAGGTGAACGGGCATGGGAGCAGGGACCAGTTCCCCGTCGGCATGCGCGTGCTCGCCGTCGACGACGACCCCACCTGCCTCAAGGTCCTGGAGAACCTCTTGCTTCGTTGCCAGTATCATGGTACAGTAACCTCTTTCTCTATATATTATATATATCTCTCTCCCGTATTTTAGGATTTGTACTGCTCTGAACAAAATTGTTTGGTTGAGTGCTATTCTACTATTGGTTTTTTTTCTCTTGATTTAAGTTTCGTTGTCTGCGTGATGGGTATAGCAAGATTTGGTGTCTCAGTTTTGCATTCGCAGAGGTAGTTTTATGGGATTTGCGCTCCGTATTTTCTGTTGGTTTGGCGGTCTATTTTTTTCCTTCACGTTATGTAATGTCAAGTCAGGACTGGATTTTTTCTCGTTAAAAAAGAATTGAATTTTTTCCTCCTTTTGCGCACATCTATTTCTTTGGAACAACCTTGTTTTGTAATCTGTGTTTTTCCGTCGAATAATTATATGGAAGATTGGTCTTTCGCCTATGTAATTACTGCACGTCTCTAATCTTGTGTTCCCCTGTTGTTTTAATGGTCTATTTTTCGTTTTCCATGGTGACAAAGCATAGTTGGATTTTTTTTCATCTCTTCATTGGAACGATCTTCTGCTGTGTTTTTCCCTTCAATATTTCTTTCGAGGATTTGACTTTTGTCTGTGTGATGTGTTGTTCTTGTCTTCGACCTTGGGGCTAATGGTCTAATGTGGTTGGATTTGATTTCCTGCAGTGACAACAACTGGGCAGGCAGCCACAGCCCTGAAGCTGCTCAGGGAGAAGAAGGACCAGTTTGACCTGGTTATCAGCGACGTCCACATGCCGGACATGGATGGCTTCAAGCTCCTCGAGCTTGTTGGCCTCGAGATGGACCTCCCGGTCATCAGTAAGTCTTGTTTGCTCAGTTCCTTTTGGCATTCTTGTGACCAGTGCTCTGAAAAATGGCATGGCCTGAAAATGATTGTGGAATGATAGATCCAGTAAATCTTCTTGTTTTGGTTTTACCTCATTTGAACCGCCAATCTGCGGAGATATGATTATGTGTAGCAACTAAAAAAGTTTACAGAAACGGCAACGAGTGTTAAGATACATGAACAAAATCAGGAAACTTTCTTGGTTCAAATATATTTTTAGACATCTCTCTTCAGCTTTAGTGTTGGTTTGGTGGATAGGTCAGAAAACCAATGAAAGTTGCCAAACGTGAATATGTTATAGATGGTTCTCGCATGTATTATTGCTATCAATCAGTTTATCAGTTTGAGAAATTGAGTTATCATGTAAACTGACCGTGTTACGTTATTGCCCAACATGTGTAACAACTGGAAAAGAAACTTTCAAATGAGAGGACAAAAACATGCAAGTGTAATGAAGGGCAATTATTTCCCACAAAAAGGTCAACTATTTTCTCTGGTTCAAATATATAGTGAGTGTTGCGTTTGCGTTTCTGTTAGATTATGTGAATGCAGTGTGAATAACATCAAGTTAATTGCATTTTCGAATTTTATGTTGCATTCTGAAACTGGCCATATCTGTCATGCAGTGTTGTCTGCAAACGGGGAGACACAAACGGTCATGAAGGGGATTACCCATGGGGCATGTGACTACCTGCTGAAGCCAGTACGTATTGAGCAGCTGAGGACGATATGGCAACATGTGGTTAGGCGGAGGAGCTGTGACACCAAGAACTGTGGTAATGACAATGATGATGCTGGTCAGAGGGTGCAGGCAATGAATGCTGAAGGCGAGAATGGTGGTGTTAACCGCAACAAGAGAAATTCACGGAAGGGTAGAGATGAGAATGGAGATGATGGTGATGATTCTGACGAGAACAGTAATGAGAATGCAGACTCGTCGACCCAGAAGAAGCCAAGGGTCGTGTGGTCTGTTGAGCTGCACCGAAAGTTTGTGGCTGCTGTCAACCAGCTTGGCATTGACAGTAAGAGCTCGTGTTTCATAGCTTACTTATCAGGAATGTAGGCTAATTTATTTTCTTGGTTCATGGTGTAATTTGTAATAACATATCTCTGTGTTCATTGTGTTCATAATGCAGAGGCTGTTCCAAAGAAAATATTGGATCTCATGAACGCTGAGAACATCACCAGGGAGAATGTTGCTAGTCATTTGCAGGTTAATTTCTCTCCTCATGTTTTACCTCAATATTTACGTTTCTATCAATTTTATTATTCGATGTCTTTGGGCCAAACTTTTCACTACTATTATTACAATTATAACCGAAAGCATTTGACCCCGTCTAAGATCGAGTAGTAAGAGAGGAGATGACCGTCTTCCTAAAGTTTGATGGGTTCATTGCAAAAAATAGCTACTTGAGAGACGATTTGGTTTTGAATTTTGATAAACGTAAATGAACTTTTTCTTTTGAAAGTATGTCATAGCCCTAACATACTTCTAAATCATAATTTTGTACATGTCCTATATTTTCCTGAGATGATTTTTCCGCCTTTTGTAGAGATACTGAAACTAAATAACTCATGTTTTCATATTTATTTCCTAATATTTCCAAAAAAGGGTGATTTTTGTCAGCATATGTGTCAAGCTGTTTTAGTTCCGTGCAAACCTATTCGTTTCTTAGCTTTCTTTCCTTTTGTTTGCATTTAGAAGCACATATAATTGATTCTTCTTGTTTTCTGTCATTTCAGAAGTATCGACTGTACCTGAAAAGGCTGAGTACCGATGCAAGCAGGCATGCTAACCTAGCTGCTGCATTTGGAGGAAGGAACCCTGCTTACATCAACATGAATTCACTGGAAACCTTCAGGCACTACAGTGCATATGGGAATGGGAGATACCGACCGGTCCCAACTACCACTCATTCCCAGCCAAATAACCTTCTTGCAAGGATGAATTCCCCTTCTGCATTTGGAGTGCATGGATTGCTGCCTTCGCAACCACTTCAGCTTGGTCATGCCCAGAATAATCTAAGCACTTCCCTGAACGACCTAGGAGGGGTCAATAATGGTAACCTGATCCGGGGTGCACATATGTCAACAATGGTAACCGGTCCTTCTGGCAACTCATTTACAAACATATCAAATGGCACACCATTGGCTCCTGCAAATAATTCAGCACAAACTATTGAATTGAGCAATCAGCAACACCTTGGTCGGATGCGTTCATCTTCTGCACACCCATTTAGCACACTTGTTGGCGAGTCTCCCCAGTTTCCAGATCTTGGAAGAAGCAGTAACACCTGGCAAACTGCAGGTCCATCCAACATTCAGGAAATTGGTCACAACGACAGCATGTCCCAAGCAAACCCACATGTGAATGGCCCCAGGATCGAGCCTGTCTCAAGCTTTACAGCTCCATCCAATCATAATCCATTGCTGAGAAATGAAATGCAGAGCCAAGTACCATCAATAGCTAGCAATGCCCTTCCAATGGCATTCAATCAGGACACAGTGCCATTCACCTATGGAGGCAGCACAAACTCAAGAGAGATGCTGAATAACAACCTTGCATTCAGCAATTCAGGCATCAACACTTCATTGCCGAACCTTCGCATAGACAATTTGGTTGTGCCAAGGCAGACACTAGATGGCTGGAATGCTGGCGGTGCTCCCCCTCTGCCAGATGGCAGGATTGATCAGCAAGCTGTTGGCAATCAGCTCAATTACAACAATGATCTCATGGGGGCAAGTAGGCTGCAAAGGGGACTAAGTGGTGGTTTGGATGACATTGTTGTTGACATCTTTAGGCCGGTATGATCCTTTCTCGTGTTTCTTTTTCAGCAGAATATCAGCTAATGTTAGTATGCTGTTTCATGTTCCCATTACTTGCTGTCGTTGCTCAAGCAATGTCAACACGTCAAAAAAAAAAAAACTTAATCTTTACCTACATAATATTCTGGAGAAACGAAATTCTAATTGGCTCACTTTTTCTATGTTGCAAGATTCATTTCACCTAAACACTCCATGCATCTCTTTTTCATATGTAGTCCACAAGCTTGTATGTTCTTTGATTTGTTCAAGATTTTTTTGGATGTATACTACTTTGATTCCTGTAGTCTATATCATAGGAAAGAAAAATAACATATGTAATGAACTGCTTTTATATTCTCTGTGATGATATCGCTGAAGATGTAAATACATTTAGCTTACACTTCCATGGTTTATTTGATCTTTGTGTGAGCTGCCATGTTCGGAACTTCCAATAGTGACTTTCTTATGTAACATTCACTAGTGTTCTGAAAACTAGGTGGGGATATCTAACCATGTCAGTGCTCTCAATGCAGGACCGTGAAGATGGTGGTGTTCCTTTCATCGATGGGGACTGGGAGCTGGTCTAGCCGGTCTCTGTTCCCTACATCAGTCCGGGTGTCACATTTTCCTCATTTGTGGTGTCGGCTGCTGTTTGTTCCATGCTAATTGCCTGCTCAAAGTTGTTTATAGTAGCAAGCCTTCATCACAAATGCTTTTTGCATTTGCCTTTTCAGTTTAGCTATCAGTCTCTTGGGTTAGTGAGTCAGTCATGGGAGTTATGTCGAATAACAATTATGTGGTGTTTGGGATTGTAACTAGTACAATATTAATTCTGGTATAACCGGTTATCATGATATATAGTATGTTTGATAAGCAAATGAATGCGTCGTTAATGGTTAGAAATCCTTTTTGCTCTTTCCCTTTGTTATTCTTTTTCACAACAGCGTTTAGGTAGCTGAAATGTCAGCACATTATGAGATTCCTGTGTTCGGAAATGGAATTGTTTTGGTTATTTTCATGATAACTTGGTCTTCCGAATGAAAGATTTGCCTGAGTACAACAAAGAAGGCCCAGACTCTTAAGACGAGTAAAAATTTTCATTGCAACTATGCATTTTCTATACGATTGCTGCAAAATATGAGCCAGGCAAACTCTGGTTAGCTTTCTTTGGAGCATCCTTGACATGAACTGGCCAACTGGAGTTAGGAGTATATTGAATAGCACTGCTAAGTTCAGGCAGCAGTGTGCTTGCTTAAGCAACATGATGCAAATAAGAGCAAAATTGACTGTAGGGCACTGCATCAAGATTTTTTTTTTTTTTGGTGTATTCGTTGAAACACGTTTTACGGCTCATTGCTGTAGGACACCAAACAAATTAAAATATCATTTTTACCGAGTTGGAGAGAGATTTTTTTTGGGTAAATAACTGCAGATGCCTCCGAACCTTACAAACTGAGCCTCATGTTAGCAATTACCACACCATCTGAGTCTCACTCCTTTCTCTCTCTCTCTCTCTCTCTCTCTCTCTCTCTCTCTTTCAAAGAACTAGGAATGGAAATTGATCTAATCACATTAACCTAAAAAAATTTGTACATGCAAGCATCGATTCTTTTAAAAAACAATATATTTTCTATTCCAAAATACAGTAACATACCTTTGCTTTTTTATTTTACTGAAATAATTCACTGTCGCTCCAACGTTGGGCGACTTGGATCAGTCGTCCAATAGTCAGTCGCCCAATTATTGGACGACTGATCCAAGTCGCCCAACGGTGGAGCGACAAGTGGAGTAGTTGCTCAACTGTTGAGCGACTAGTCCCTTTGGCTACTAGTCGCTCAACGGTTGAGCGATTTATCCTATAGTCGTTTAACCATTGGGCGACTAGACGCTATATCTCGCGTGCGCGCGCCGACCATCGCCATTCCACGGGACAGAAGCATTCGCAGCTCGCAACCGTGAGGAGAAGAAGAGAGGAAGATAAAGAACGAGGAGAAGAGAAGAGGGAGAGGGAGGGAGGGAAAGAGAGAAGGAGAAGTCCGCGCATCGACGACAGTGAGTCCCCACACTTCTTTGTAGATTTACTTATGAAACCATGATAGGTTAGCAACTAAAATCATTAGATGTGTAGTTGTGTCGGGTACGTTGCATATTGTTAATAGTTGTAAATAGTCTAGTCGTAGAACTAACGCCAATTTAGTTGTTAATAGTTGTAATGCGACTATGGCTGAGTACATATCGTGTGCACATATATCATTTCGTGGACATATGCACATGAGACATCCAAGCCGTCCATCCAGCGATCCATGACCGTCCTCACACCCACCTCCCACTCAAACCACATTTGAGAAAAACCCCTCCTAGTCATATTTCGAGTGAGTTTTTCTTTGTGCAAATGTGGCGTAAGTGGGAGGTGGAGTCGGCGACACAGTGGATCATTGGATGGACGATTTGATGTCTCATGTGCATATATCCACAAAATAGTGTACGTGCACACGATATGTTGCTACTATGGCTATACCCTAACCCTAATCTCTTAACCACATACTCTAACCCTAACCCTTAACCCTAACCCCTAAACCCTGAGACCCTAAACCCGAAAACCCTAAAACCGAAATACAACCATGGCTATATATGTTAACGATTATGCGGTTTATGCAAGAAGGCAGCTAAAATTTTAGAATTTCCAGAGCTACGCTATAAATAATTAAACCATTAATTGTGTCGTAATTGCTAACTTGAAATTGATTTGCAGGTATGACTTGTGGCCTTGGTGGTTCCGACTGGCCTTTCGGCCTGTTGGATCGGCTCGTCGATGCGCAGCACCGCGCGAGGCATTGTGTCCGACATCCTGAGGGTGGGGACAAGGCTTCTGAGTTGGGGTAGTCCGTATGCGGACACCCCGACGGGCTTAGAGACTAGACCCACGCTGGAGAGACAGGTTTGTCCGTGTCACTTTTTTTATCATATGTACATGCTATGTACTTAGTTCTTCGTGCTTTGCAGGCTGAGCTATGCCGGCCTTCTACCTCTCGTGCGGATGGTGGAGGCCACCGACGAGGATGACGCTCTGGTCGAGGACGACGGGGAGGTCCAGGTCGGCCCGGAGCGGTCACGGCGGTTCTCGTCCGACCGGTCACTCCTGATAGATCTGGTGGACCGGTGGCGGCCCAAGACGCACACCTCCCACCTCCCATTCGGGGAGATGACCCCCACTCTACAGGACGTCGCGCCGCTGCTCGGCCTGCCTATCACGGGAGCCGCTGCCTCCTCGCCGGACGCGCCTATTGATTGACGCGACAACCTCCTGGGTAGGTTTGAGGGGGTTCTTCTGGTATGACAGAGGCATGGCCCACCCCTGCGGTGGCTTTCGCGGTTTAGGGTACGTATGCGATCCATTTTCCCTGTTTAGCGATGCACTATCCTTGCCATATGACAGGCTTACTAAAGAGGCGTGGGGGATGGAAGAGAGGAGGGGGGAGGAGGCTGACAATGTTAGAGCGCGCGACCGTGGCGGTAGCGCAGCTTTGAGGCGCGACAGCCGAACGGGGAGCTCGAGCTTCTGCGGCATCGCTTGCGTGAGGAGGAGAACGAAAGCAGGTGGAAGAAGGAGAGAGTGGTCGGGCACAGATTGGTTTTAAGGGGAATGGTGAGTGCTTGGCGAGGATGGTGGTGGGCGGCGAGGCGTGATTCCAATGGCGAGAGGGACGGGTGGCGAGTACGCGAGCGAGGTGTGGGTGACGTCTCCCTCCGTGATGTTATCGATGATGAGAGCGGCACCAGGACGATCGTGGTGTGGCACAGGGAGAGTGACAGGGCAGGCGCACGAGCAATGGCCAAAGGAGGAAGAAGGAAGCAGAGGGGCTGGCGAGTGGGACGTGAGGGAAAAAAAGAGAAAAGAAAGAAAAAGAAAAAGAAAGAGGAAAGAGGAAAGAACAACATAAAAAGAAAAGGAAAGGAAAAAAGAATGAGAAGAAAGAAAAAGGAAAGAAAAAACTATATTTTCCTTTTGTTTTCTTTTTAAACTCGGGTTTGAATCCGACTTTCAGTTTTTCATGTTGAGATTTTAATTAACAACTCAAAAAATCGAACATTGTCGAAGTGTAACAAATAGTTTTAAAAATCCCATATTTTTAAACAGTTTCAAATGTTCAAAATTTTTGGGATGGTACACTCTCGTACCTCATCCCCACCCACTACTCCCCCTCTCTTCTATATCGCGCACACTATCATCAGACTCCGACGAGCACTTCCACCTGCACGACAACAACAGAGCATGGAGGGTCGAGGCCTCACAAGCTCGGGGTTAGGTGGTAGTGAGACGGGGTGGAGTGGGCCGACAGTGTAACATCCCAATTTTCTGAGCTTTAAAAATATTTTGAATAGTTACTAGTTGGAAAAATTCACCATTTAAATTTTTATTTAAAGCTTAATATGGACTTTCAATATCAAAATAATTTAATATGATTAATCCCAACATCAACAATTGTCAAAACTATTTTATTTGGATTCCATGTGCTTGGATATATTTTCTAGAATTTTTCCGAGTTCATTTGCTATTTTCTAATTGCTCTTTGGATTTTCTGGTATTTTCTAAAAAGAAAAACTAATTAAAAATATCGAAAACAGTAATGGGCTGAAACCCATGTCCTATTCCAGTCCAGCCCAGAGCTGTGCAACCCATTCTTTCCGCTTTCGGCCCATTCTTCAGCGCAGCCTGCATCCCCTCTGATGAGGACATCTCGACCATGGATACAACCGTGCCTACACACACAACTCATCCACAACCAGTACAAGGATCTCTTACCTGAGCTCGTGGTCACCAACTTAATTACCAGGTGAATTCATTCCTATGTTTATATATTACTGAGAATAGACCGCTACCTAATGCAGGTGATTTAATTGTGCTTAGGAACATGGGAAGGGACCAAGGAGAGGCATGTGGAGTCATGGACATGCATGAAAGGCATAATAAAGATTACCACATCACTTTGGGTCCAAGACAAGCAAGAGTTCGAGTTAGGCTCGTTCTGGAGTCGGATTCGGACTGTTGCGTCAGTACTAATTTTAAACGGTCGTAACTTATTCATACGAACTCCGTTTGGAGCGTTTCTGGACTTCATGGAAAGCTTATGAAGTCTACTTTCCAACGGATTCAACCTCATCATCAAAAGAGTCTGTATCTATTTCTGAGTCCGAGTCGAAAGAGTGTTGCACCACCTCCACTTGGGCCCACGGGCCTTGTAACCCTAGGGGCGTGCGTCCACCTCGCTGGCCGCCACCCCTGGCCGTCTCCCTATATAGGAGCCACCGTCTCCCTTTGCTAGAACTCGGATTTCGTTGAGTCTAGGTTTAGCCATTGTGCAAACTTTTGTTCTTCAGTTGTGTCGAACGACCACCTGTCAAGACAGCCTTCGGGATCCCACTTTTGTTTTCAATACCATATGCACTTCAATCTTATTCGCAATATCAGATTGCCGAAATCTTATTCTTACTAGTTCTTCGATTGCTCGCAGGAATTAAACTTCGTGTTCAGGTTGATCATGCTTCCAGTAAGGTCAATAACATCTTAGAGTTGGTTCAATGATTGCTAAGGCGCAAGCATCGTCGTACAATGGTAGTCGGATCGTGAGAGTCACCTCCACCAAAATCGATAGTTATCAATCTCATTGAAAGATCGGGCACCCCATCTGCATCAAGTGGTATCAGAGCTCAAGGTTGTTCGGTGAGAATTTCTTGTTTTTTAGTTAGGTTGCTTATTTCCAAAGTTCGGAAAAACCAATTTTTTGTAGGATTAGATCACCTTCGTCCAAGGCGGTTTGCGCCATTGCATTTTTCTTTTCGATAATTTACCGTTGAGTTTGTGTTGCATCATCGTGTCGCATTCTTTGGTCTTAGCTGAGGTCGGTGTTTAGTTCATACCTTGTTGCGGCGATCAACTCCCCCTGCCGTGGCCATCAGCACATCCTGCAGCACGCTACCGCGACCACCTCGGTGCCTACCGTGGCAACTACCAAGTCGCCCTTCTTTGCCGCCGCCATCGAACACCTGCCGCTACATCTTTTCCTGTCGTGGCAACCGTAGCGACCACCTTGGCTCTTGCCACGCCCACTTTGGTAAGAAGAGGAGGAAACCCTAGCGGTGATTTGGGTTTTGGAGAGGAGCAATCAGAATAGGAAAGTTCAATCCATTGCCTTTTTAGGATAGTTTAAAAAAAGAAAAAAAAAGAAGAAAAGAAGAGGTTGTTTCGTGCTGCCAGAAGGAAACATTGACTTCAGCAACGCGATAAAAAAATTAAAGTTTAGAGAGAGAGAGTATCTTTTAATTACCTTTATACCCCTGCCTTTCGTAAAAAGTTTGTGACCCATATACCCCCCTAGGCTCGGAAGAGGATTTGGAAGGGATTTGAGCCAGGTGCTCATTCACAAAAAAGAGGAGCAAAAAAAATCCTCTATTCAAGGGCTGTTGGCACCTTTTTTTCCTTTGCTGCTTTATTTGTATTCCTCTACTTGTTTCCATTGTTGGTTTATCTATTCCCTGGTCTAGGCGAGGATCAACAATTTGGCTAGTATTTTGAACATTTATTCAACTTGCATTTGCTGAATTGATTGTTGCTATTCCATTCCTACCATACTTGAGCCTTCCCAGCTACACCTTTTCTACAAATCTGATTGCACTTCACGACAATCGCTCCATCCAATCTTGAGATACATTGACACATTGGTTGCCGATCACCCTGTGTGCTTGGTAAGAATTGGTAAGGATTCGATAGAAGGCTTGAGTGTGAGCGACTTTTGAACCACTACATCCTAGTAGTTGTTAGGGACATATTCTTGTGTTTTGCTAACAATGGCTGGTTCCGCAGAGCTTTCGGATGAGGATACACCTCATACTCCTCGTACGAAGGCCATCGTACAACATTTCCGACGCATCATGAACCTTCATATGGAGGGTCTTGAGGAAGATGCGAGAGTCACGAATGAGCGACTTGCTCAACTTGAGGGCGCCCAGATTGAGACAAATGCCACACTCGCCACGATGGAGAGAGCGCAAGACGTCACTAACACTTTTTTGGCAGGTATTATGGCGCGCCTTGACGAAATTGCCCAAGCATCCACTACTGTTCCTCATGTTGCCCCATTGGTAGAGGACAAGATGAATTCAACTACATGACTGATACCGAGGCCAATGACTTGGGTAACCACAACAACGATCAAGCTCATCGACAGTTGCATATTAATCGACAAGGTATGCAACGAGACCCCCTCGACGAGGTGCGTGACCACGATGATTCTTTTGCTAAGGTTAAATTCACTATACCCTCTTTTAATGGTAAATATGATCTCGATGGATATCTTAATTGGGAACTAGTTTGTTGATCAAAAATTTACTTGCCATGAATTTCACGAGAATAGGCGAGTTGGGGTGCTACTAGTGAATTTACCAACTTTGCTACATTTGGTGGAGAGAACATTGCCGTCAACATCCTAATAACATACCTAACACTTGGGAGGCTTTAAAATTGCTTATGTGGTATCGATTTATTCCCTCATATTATGCTCGTGATTTGTTAAATAAAGCGCAGCGCTTACAACAAGGTACAAAGTGCATGGAAGACTACTATCAAGAATTACAAATTGGTATATTGCGTTGTGGTTTAGATGAGAATGAGGAGGCATCAATGACTAGGTTTTTGGGAGGGTTGAATAGAGAAATTCAAGACATCATTGATTATAAAGAGTACAACTCTATTACTAGATTGTTTCATCTTGCTTGCAAAGCTGAACGTGAATTGCAGGGACGCCAGACGAGGACACGTTCTAACTTTTCTGCAGGTTGCACAAACCTATGGACGCCAAGCACCTCTACTACTCCGGCCACCAGTGCACCTCCACTGCCACCCTCCAACAACAAGCAGCGTCTCGCTACTTCAAGTTCAACACCACGAGTTTCTGAAGCAGCCAAATCAGCACCACCAGCTTCGGGAAAAACATCTTCTTCGATTGCTTCGACAAGGCGAACTAAGGATGTTCAATGCCATCGTTGCAAAGGCTATGGACACATGATGCGAGACTGTCCAAACAAACGTGTACTGATTATACGCAATGATGGTGGGTATTTCTCTGCTAGTAATTTTGATGATGAAACATATACTATGCTTGCAACTGACCCCGTAGGACATGATGATGAATCTGATCATGAGGAGGAACACGTTGGCGCCGAAGATGCCGACAATTATTTGAGCATTATAGTGCAACACGTACTAAGTGCTCAAATTTATCGTACCGAGCAAAATCAACGCTATAATTTATTCCAAATCAAGGGCGTTGTTAAGGAACGCTCGATCCATATAATTGTTGATGGTGGGAGTTGCAATAATTTGGCAAGTATGGATATAGTAGAGAAGCTTGCTTTGCCAACCAACCCTCATCCCCACCCATACCATATTCAATGGTTCAACAACAGTGGTAAGTTGAAGGTAACACGAATGATGAGAGTAAACTTTTTTATGGGTTCATACCATGATTATGTTGATTGCGATGTTGTTCCTATGCAAGCTTGTTTATTGTTATTAGAAAGACCTTGGCAATACGATATTGATTGTGTACATCATGGTAGGAATAATCAATACTCTCTCATGTTCAAAGGAAAGAAAATTATGTTGCATCCTATGACTCCTGAACAAATTGTTAAAGATGAACTTGTTAGAGCCGAGAGAGAAGAATCGGGAGAATGCTAAGAGAGAAAAAAAATCAGATAGTAGCAAAAGAGTCTGAGCAACATAAGAAGAAAGAACCTAAATCTGCTCATGTGAAGAATAAAGAAATTAAATTAAAAGGTGCTAGTTTTCTTGCTACCAAATCTGATATGACTGAGTTGGATACAAGTAATTATGTTTGCTATGCATTAGTTTGCAAAGAATTTTTGTTTTTATTTGAGGATATACCTTCTTCTTTGCCTCCTGCGGTCACTAACATTTTGCAGGAGTACAAAGACGTCTTTCCGAAGGATATACCGCCGGGGTTGCCACCGCTTCGAGGGATTGAGCATCAAATTGATTTAATTCCTGGCGCATCATTGCCCAACCGTGCACCATACAGGACCAATCTGGAAGAAACTAAAGAAATTCAGCGCTAAGTTCAAAAATTGCTTGATAAAGGGTATGCGCGCGAATCTCTTAGCCCTTGTCTTTATTAGGTCATTTTAGTGTCTAAGAAAGACGGATCATGACACATGTGTGTGGGTTGTAGAGCAATCAATAATATCACCATTAGGTATCGTCATCCTATCCCTAGGTTAGATGATATGCTTGATGAATTGAGTGGCTCATTGTCTTCTCCAAGGTTGATTTGCGTAGCGGATATCATCAAATTCATATGAAATTAGGTGATGAATGGAAAACAACATTTAAAACAATATTTGGCTTATATGATTGGTTAGTAATGCCTTTTGGTTTAACTAATTCACCTAGCACCTTTATGCGACTAATGGACGAAGTTTTACGTACTTTCATTGATAGATTTGTGGTGGTTTATTTTGATGATATATTGATATATAGCTCATCACTAGAGCAACATCTTGATCATTTACGTGCTATTTTTAATGCTTTACATGTTGCACATTTATTTGGTAACCTTGAGAAGTGCACCTTTTGCACCGATCGAGTCGCGTTTCTTGGCTATGTTGTTACTCCACAGGGAATTGAAGTTGCTCAAGCCAAGGTTGAAGCAATCTGAGTTGGTCGACTCTAACACGGTCACCTGGATGTGAAGCTTTTAGGACTTCTTGGATTTTATCACCGCTTTGTGAAGGATTTCAGCACCATCGCTGCACCATTGAATGAGCTTACCAAGAAGGGCGTGCTATTTGTTTGGAGTGTCACATAGGAGAACACATTCACCACGCTGAAAGATAAGTTAACACATGCACCCCTACTCCAACTTCCTTATTTTAATAAGACTTTTGAACTAGAATGTGATGCATCGTAAATGATGGTTACACTATGCCTCTTAATCCACTTGAACCCACTGATCAAGACACGCGTAACTCTCATTTAGATGCCCAAGCTATGAATGCTCTCTTTGGCGCTTTGAACGCGGATGAGTTCAATAGAGTGAGCAATTTGGAAACCGCCATGCTATTTGGACAACTCTCTGAAATCCATGAGGGTACATCCACGGTCAAAGAAGCCAAATTGCATAGGCTTCGGATTAAATATGAGACATTCATAATGTTGCCTCATGAAAACATCAATGAGATGTATTCAAGACTCAACAACATTGTGAATGAGCTCAAAGGCCTTGGGACTAACCTTTCCGATGTTGATATTGTGCAAGATGCTTAGGGCTCTTCCCGACAAATATGAAACTTTGGTGACGCTCTTCATCAACTCTCCCGAATTGCCAAGGATGACACCAACGGCCTTTTGGGCAATCTCATCACAAATGAGTTGTTCAAGAAGGACAAAGAAGAGCTCGTGGAGACATCCTCCTCAAAGAAGAAAATTACCGCTTTCAAGGCCAAAGCGGAATCAAGTGATGATGAGGATGAAGGAGAAGATTCCGATGAGGAGTATGCACTCCTTGTAAGAAAAATGAAGAAGTTCATGAAGAGCGCCCAATAGAAGCTACAACTTTGACAAATACAAGAAGGGACAATATTCAAGTGACAAGAAGCGTTATAGCAACATTCGATGCTATAATTGTGATGAAAAGGGCACATCTCATCTCGTTGTCCGCAAAGAAGGATGACAAGGACAAGTCATTCAAGAAGAAAGAATATAATGGCAAGAAGAAGCTTTTCAAGAAGCTTCACAAGGATGGCAAGAATGAAGCTCACATTGGAGAGTGGGATTCAAATGATGAATCAAGCGACTCGACTCGATGAGGATGAGTCTTCCAAGAAGAAGGGACTAGTTGGCATTGCTATCAAAGAAACTCCTTCACTATTCTCCACTCCTACATGCCTCATGGCAAAAGGAGATAAGGTAAAATCCATTGATAGTGATGAACCAACTTATGAAGAATTATTGGATATGCTTGATGAATTAAATGAATTTAATGGAAAAGAGAAATCAAAATTTAAAGTCTTGAAGAAAGAATATCTCTCTAAAAGACTCTTTTGAGGAGCTAAAGAAAGCTCATGATTCTCTCATCTTAAAGAATATTGAAAATCTCATTCACATATTGGAATTACTTGTGATTTAATGAATGAGATGTCTAAAGTAGATATTGCTTTAAATGAAAAATCCATGTCTAGCATTTCTACTTCATGTGATGATTTACTTGCCATGCCATGTTGCTCTAGTGATGATTCAATTGCTAGTTTAGCAAATACTTGTGATCCTTTACTTATTGTTGAGAACCATGAATTAAAAGAACAAGTCAATAAACTAAGCAAAAGTTTGGAAAGATGCTTTAAGGGTAAGGCCACCTTAGACAAGCTTTTGAGTGAGCAAAGGTGCTCATTCAACAAGGAAGGTCTCGGTATGTGCCTAAGAAAGGTAAGAAGCAGCAAATAAACCCACAAGGTATGTGAGGGAAAATGGTAAGTATTGCTATAAGTGCGGAAATAGGACATGTGCAACAAAATTGTCCTAAAGGTAAAATTGCATCTTTTGGTATATATGATTCATGCTATATGCTTAGAAAGACTAAGGATGGTAAAATACTTGCTCATTTTATTGGCACTTCAATTTTAGGCGCTAAAAGAATGCTATTTGGGTGCCTAAAACCTTGGTCACTAACCTCCAAGGACCCAAACAAATTTGGGTACCTAAAAGAACTTGATTCTTGTTTTGTAGGTGAACTACAAGACCGGTGGAAAACATTGGGTGCTTGATAGTGGTTGCACTCAACACATGACCGGTGATAGAAAAATGTTCACCACATTCGAGAATGGGAAAGGAATGGACAAAATCACATTTGGTGACAATAGCAAAGGAAAGGTAATTGGATTGGGTAAAATTGCTATCTCAAATGACCTTTCCATTTCAAATGTATCTCTAGTAGAATCACTAAACTTTAACTTGTTATCCGTAGCTCAAATATGTGATCTAGGACTAATTTGTTCCTTCTCTAAAGAAGGTGTTACAATTTCAAATGAAAATGATAACTCTTTAATTTTTAAAGGATTTAGATTTGGAAACCTTTATTTGGTAGATTTCACTTCAAATGATTCATGCTTAAAAACTTGTTTGATGGCAAAACCTCCTTGGGTTGGCTTTGGCATAGAAGGCTAGCTCATGTAGGAATGATTCAACTCAAAAGCTTTTCAAACATGATTTAGTTGTTGGCTTGAAAGATGTGAAGTTTGAGAAAAACCGACTTTGTAGTGCATGTCAAGCGGTAAACAAGTCGCTAATTCTCACCCTTCCAAAAGTATCATGTCAACTTCTAGACCATTGGAACTCTTACATATGGATTTGTTTGGGCCAACAACCTATAAGAGTATCGGGAAATAGCTATTGTTTGGTTATTGTGGATGATTACTCTAGATATACATGGGTATTCTTCCTAGATGATAAAAGTGAAACCTCCGAATTTTCAAAACTTTACAAAAAGGGCCCAAAATGAATTTGATTTCAAAATAAAGAAAATCCAGTAGTGATAATGGTTCCGAGTTCAAAAATACTAAAGTTGAAGACTTTTGTGATGAACTTGAATAAAGCACTGAACTTTCCACAACCTACACCGGAACAAAATGGAGTTGTAGAAAGGAAAATCGTACATTAATTGAAATGGCTAGGACAATGCTTGATGAATATAATACTTAGATAGTTTTTGGCGGAAGCAATTAACACCGCTTGTCATGCCATAAATCGTCTTTATTTACATCGCTTTTGAAAAAGACTTCCTATGAGCTTCTTGTAGGAAGAAAACCGAACATCTCCTATTTTCGTGTCTTTGGTTGTAAATGCTATATTTTAAAGAAGGGTGTTCGGCTATCAAAATTTGAAAGTAGATGTGATGTTGGTTTCTTGAGGACTCTTGAGTCCTTGTCCGAAGTTCTTCGCGCGCTCACGTGCTCCATGCGGTTCTTCCTCCGCAATCCTATTTAAAGGACCAGATCGCTAGGACCTTCGCACCTCCTCGCCCTTCAAACCCTAGCTCACCTTTGGTATTGCGCCGCTATTCGCCGAATCGCACTCGAGAAGTTCTTCGCCACCGAATCTTTCTCTCTTGCCTTGCACCGCTGCTCGTGAGCCTCGCCTCCCTTGTCATCAAGATCAAGTTCATTGTTGTGTGTGCTATATGGTGCACACTCCATCTTCGCCGAGAGACCCTATAGAGCTTCGCCACAGGTAACCGGCCGCTCGCCGCTTCTTCATGTCGCCGCCACCGTGGTTGTCACTAAGGTCAATGGATCTGCGCCACCAAGATCCCCAAGTCACACCGGGTTCATGCATGCGATTCGCCACCGCCGACGAGCCACCGTCACGGGTGGTCGGTCCAGAGCCACCGTCCGAGAACCTACGTGGTTTCCACGCCCGCCTCGCCATCGCCACCACCATCACATCATCCTTTTCACCCAAGCTGGCTTCGTGGTCGGCCTCACTGCCACCAAGGCCACTTAACCCTAACCCTAGATCCAATCGCCGGTGGACTTGGTCTCAGAAGTCGAGCCGCTAACATTTGGGTCCCACATGTTAGAATTTTTAGGATTTATTTTAAATCGAAAATCCTTCATCGACGTTATGCTATGCAATAATCCAATTTTTAGTTGAAAATAATTAGGATAAATCCAATAAATCCAAAATTGGGGTTTCCTTTAGATTCAATTTTCCAAAGCCCATATCTTTTGCATCCGAATTCGATTGAGTCCATTCAAATATATAAATTTATCTAAATTTGAGATCTATTTATTTATTATTTTATTTAATTTTTAGAGTTTGTATTATCTCTATTATTTATTTATTTTATTTATGTGTTTCGCTTATAGTAGACGCTAATTCTTCTGGGACTTTGAAGAAGAAGGAGTACACCAAGATCAAGATCAAGACATAGACAGAGCATGCTACAAACAGAGGCATCATGCTAAGACGATGTATCGGGGCCACCGCACGGAAGGAAGTCGCCACACATGTTCCTCCCACCCCAAGGAGTTGTCGCCACCGAATCGATGAAGAAGAATATGTTAACTTTTTTCAATTATTTGGCCCGGCCTGCTGTGGGTCTTCCGCTGTGTCTCAGACTGAGTCCCACACCCTAAGGATATTCCTAACAGGGGGAATATTTTCGATGACGAGAGTCTCGAAAAGGTGTGGTAGAATCGGGTTCGAGAGCTTGATAAACTGAAGGACCCCACACGCGTACTCTCCATGTTTGCTCGGACGAGCATCAACAGAAGTGCTTGTTACCCAACATTTATATATGCAGCTTTTCTCACCTCTCACTGTCTTTCTTGATGTAGAGAGCTCTAGAGCAAATTATCACTGTTGCAGAGTACAACAGACAACTTGTACAGTTGCGAAAGGAGAAGGCAGAACTCTGAGAGCAGGCAGAGAGGTGGTAAGTCACTATTACTCGTAGTCGTTTATGTTTCGACCACTTGCACCGTGCTTATGGGGATTATCGTATGAGAACTTACGACTATGTGCTGGTCGTAGAAAAACTTACGACTAGGGAAATATCGTAGAAAAACTTACGACTAAATACTGGTCGTAGGAGAACTTACGACTGTGAGGATTGTCGAGAAAACTTACGACTACGTGTTGGTCGTGTAATACTCTGATTTATTATAAGAAAGAAACCTTTCAAAAGAGAAATTAAGCATAAGAAAAAGGGGGGTTTATGTAGTTTTTCTGCAACTTGAGCCTCGGGCCTTGTCCCAAGAGGCCCATGAGGGGCCGGCCACGTATAAAAGGAGGGGAAACCCAAAGAGCTATCAGAGCTACAAAGGCATACAAAGACTGTAGCACTCAGATCAGAGCATCCTCCATGTTGCTCTACCAATATGAGGATAAGAGTAGAAAGGAAGGAGAGGAAGGAAGAGGAAGAAAGGGAGAAGGAAGAAAGGGGAGGAAGGAAGAGGAGAGGAGAGGAAGGGCCCGTTCACGCAGCGAGACGTCGATCTCCAGCGGTTCGACAAGGGAGAAGGGGTTCCGGAGTTAGGTGCATCGTCCTTGCCTCCTCGCACGTCGTAGCGAAAAAAGCAAGTACATTTGTATGGTTGTGTTGATATGAGCTTTTCCTTGTATGATGAATGTATGGTGAATAATGTTTGATGCGTATTTATTCTTGTTCATAACTGGTTACATGGTTCTGTTAATGATATGTCTTTTTTCATCGAATTCATTCATGCATGCAAGTATTGTTCTTGTTACACCCACGGGAGTGGGTAGTGAAGTCCCATCATTCCAACATAGGCAAGTAAGACCCACCATTCTAATGTGGGCAATTTGGATCCCTGTTTTGAAATATTCTTCAAACGGGCCTTGGATCCTCACATTTTGGATAATGCGGGCATAAGCGAACACCGACGGGTGTTCACTAGCTATACTCGTATAAGCAGAAGAGGAGATCATGCATTTCATTCATTCATATGATTTCTGCCATTCCATGTTCTTATTCTATATATTGTTACTGTCATGTTCTTATTCATTGTTGTTCATACTATTCGGTTGTACTTGCTGAGTCGTGGACTAATTCTTGCTGTATTGTTGTTTTTTTAGGTGACTGTTGATGACTTTCATTCGGGAAGGGGTAGCACACTTGGAATCACAACCTACACTCATTTATTTGATTCTTTGGACATGAGACATGAGAAATTTTTATTTTAGCATGATGACTTATATTCAGGATATGATGGTATTGAATAACCTTAGATGTTTGGTTTACATTAATCTTGGTTTAGTCTCTTGCTATGTTCCTAGGACTAATTTATCTACGATTGTCATAGTATCATGCTTGTGTTGTTGTGACCCATGGATGGGTTATATCATTGATATGCTTGCTATAATTTTATAGTAAGTTACTGTAAATTAGATGGTTAGAGTAGCTCAGTGACATTCCAGGCTCAATGTTGGGCTAGGGTGTTACAGTTAGTATCAGAGCCAGATTTTAGGTCCGTGGTGAATAGATTAAGTAAAATTTGCTAATGGCTAATCAACTTAAAAATTTGACACACTGGTGCACAGTAATATGGGAATGGGCAAAACATTGAATTTACATTTACAGTATGTCGCATTGATCATTGATGTTATGAATTGATTATGAATGCTTATGATTTGATTATTATAAATGTTATGTGTGATGATAGCTGCTGTTGGGAGGTAGAGATCATGGTTGTAGCTCTGGGCTTTGCCAGGGTACACCACCGTTCGTGGTATGAGAATAGTTAGGTGGTTACACCGAGTACCATAGTTACAGGTATTGAGGGTGAGTTTCTTTAGAAAAATTGTTCTCTTCTTGAGCTTGATTTAGGCCAATTCTGGGTATAGTTGCGGTTGATGAATTTTCTTGGGATATTGATTATAAGGTAGTTGTTGGGATTTTCACTTGGTCTCCATTTGTTCTTGTTTAGAGCAATTATTGGCTCTTTCGTTTGTTGAAAAACTTACGACTAGGTACCAGTCGTAGAAAATCTTACGACCGCTTGTCCTATGCTCATGTCTGCTCTTGTCCTCTGTAAGTTCAAGAGCGACGAAAAGTCCTTGGCCAATTCGCTCGATTACGAGAAGGTCGAGATGAAAAATCCGAGGGAAGAAAAAGAAACCCTTCTGAAGAAGCTTCAGGAGGCCAACTCTGCAATTCAAAAGTTGTAGGGATAAATAAATGGTAAGTGCTAAACTTAAGTACGCTCATAACCTTCTTTTCTTTTCTAACCCTCATTCCTTTTCAGAAAAAGAGGTCGAGATGGGGAAACTCGAAACCAAGGTCAAAGATAAGACCATGATTGTGCACAAGATTTCCGGTATCACCAAAGAAATAGATCAGGAGGCTAAGTCTTGGGGGGAGCGCTACGCAAAAAGCACTGCCACTCATGACGATGAAGTCAAGAAATTAGATTCTCGACTAGCAGGTAAACAAGTTTTTTCTGCGACCAGTTTTCTTTTCTTTTAGGGGTCATTTTATCTGACTGGCCTTATTCTTTTCAGACTAAGCAGTCGAAATAAAACAACTCCGTGAGGCTTCAACTTGTAATTAGGAGGAGATGAAGTCGATGATGATCAACCTTTAGGACAACATTTCTCTCCTTAACAATGTACTCAGTGGGCTATATGCCGAGGAAGTCACTCCTCGTGAAGACACGATGGTTGCTCACTTGAGTACCATTGGAAAATATGTCAGGACTTTGCAATAGTTGGTGACTACTCTGAAGACCAGCCAAGCTGATTCGATAAAGGAGGCGGTCGTAGGCGGAATAAGTTTTGTTCTGGCAAAACTTAAAGCTCATGACCCAAACTTTAGTCTGCAACCAATCAAAGCTGACTTCGACTGCTCTGAAGCATAAGCGAAGCGGTTGATGGAAGATATGCAGTCGCTCAGCAAGGAAGTCACGGAGGAGATACATATAGGATCTCCTTCGTTTGAGTAGTTTGTAATAGGAACCTGTAAAGACAAGTTTGTTGATATATATGATCATTTCTTCTTCCTGAAAAATCATCTTGTTGAGTAGTTAGTAACTCATAAGATAATGAATGGAAAAAGAGAATAAGACTAAGAATTGAAGTCATACTAATAACTTTATCCTAGCTCCGACTATTTGCTTAGTTTATTTAGATAAACTAAGTAAAAAGTGCTAAATGGGTTTTATGAAAAAGCGAGGTTTAGCTAACTTATAGTCTGTGGTCCCGATTATCATGCACTGGTCGTAAGAGTAGTAACGAGTCGATGCTAGGAAGTTTCTTCTAGTGGACAGGACCATATGCAGAAAGGAAATGCTTCGACTAGGTGATGTTACCATCTCTGACTAGATTAATCAAATCAAGAGCGGCGACTTGAGTTTGACAAATGTCTGGAGTTTCTTTAGAATTCGTTCAACCTTTTCGAGTGCACTTGATAGGTTTGCCCTGGTAGCAAGAGTTAGGAATAGGACGACGCTAGGAAGTTCCTTCTAGTGGGCAGGACCACGTGCAGAGAGGAAAGACTTTGACTAGGTGTTGTGTCTTTCTCTGACCAGTTAGAACCAACCGAGTTTACCAAGAGTAGTCGAACAAATTACCAATGTGCACTATGCTTAGAATATTTTTCAAAACGAATGAAGAAATAAACTAAGGTACTAAGAGTATTGAACCCGAGCTCTTTGTGTTGGCAGCAAAAGTGAGGAACGAGTTGACACTAGGAAGTTCCTTCTAGTGGGTAGGATCATGTATAGAAAGGAAAGACTCCGACTAGGTGATGTTCCTATACTTTCGACCAGTGTAAAGAAGTGCTGGGTACAGGTCTTAGAAAAACTTACGATCAGGGGATAGTCAAAAAAATTATCGAAGCGCTACTCAAAGTAAGACAATAAAGATAGAAAGAACCTAATACTTTATTATCGAGGTGGTTGGTTACACATAAAATATGCATAACTGGTCGATGTTCCTAGAGTTCGAGAGAATCCGGTCGTCTTCCATTGATAGTTGTGAGAGACCGTGTGAGAGGTCCTCCATTGTGAGTGATGAGTATTTGACAACTTGTTGAATAGGTTGAGAGTTGTGTCTCTCGGTTTTGTAATCGCTTCAGGTCGAACAGGTAATCGGAACTACCGCATGTGTGGAGCGGAAGTTCCGATAATCGGAACTACCGGCTTTGGAAATAGGAACTTCCGATTAATCTGGGAATTGAGTTCGGTTGAAGTAATCGGAACTTCCGCACCTGGGGTCGCGGTTTGTCCGATAATACTGACGTAAGTGTTCCTCTGAGACGAAAATCAGAATTGAAATTCTGGGAGTGCGGACGTTCCGATAATCGGAAGTTCCGCAAGGTAAAGCGCTGAACTTCCGATAATCCAGACAACTGCGGACGTTCCGAAAATCGGAACTTCCGCAAGGTAAAGTGCGGAACTTCCGATTGTGTCCAGAACTGTGCAGAGAAGTAGAATTTGTGATTTTGACTTTGTATGAGTTTGAGTCTTGTACAATTGTTGATGCTATGATATTGTGCAATGCTATGTGATGTGTTTTTGTCTGTGTTGACTGCAGGATATCAAGACGGAGTCGTGGC
Source organism: Hsuehochloa calcarea (assembly GCA_036346395.1). Classification (NCBI taxonomy): domain Eukaryota; kingdom Viridiplantae; phylum Streptophyta; class Magnoliopsida; order Poales; family Poaceae; genus Hsuehochloa; species Hsuehochloa calcarea. The sequence goes on along the minus strand of CM070596.1, from coordinate 8,220,120 downwards.
GAGACACGAGGTGATCGGACTAGGCGCAGGCGGCGTTGAGGTCAGAACGGTCGGGATGTGTCGAAGACGGCGTGAATCTTGAGGTGATTGCAGTCAAGGACAAGAAGGTGTACGGAGGCTTCCGTAAGGTGCGCAAGGGGCTAAACGGTCTTTTCGCAAAGCGCACAAGTGGAGGCGGTTCCGTCGGGTGTAGCGGCTTAATGGGTTGGAGGCCCATTAGCCAAGGGCTATAAATAGAGGTGAACCCCGTGTTAGGGTTAGACTTTGAGAGAGAAAATTAGGTTAGCCTTAGCAAAAGGGTTTGTTTTGCTTTTGAGAGTTTGTTGAGTTGGAGAGAATGAACTAAAATCTTTGTAATCATTCCTCCGTGTTTCCTCCGTAATCTCTTGATTTCTATCAATGAAACTCGAGGTTTTGATTACTTGTTTATGCCTCTCTTATTCCCTTCCTGCTCATGTTGAATATCTAGGGTTTTGGTGTATCTTTTGATTCGCCTTATGAAATAGCATGAAACTTGATATCTAGAGTCGCTTTGATATTGCTAATATATCCTCAAAGTTTCATGAGCTAAGAATCGAGAATATTGTCTATTGTGGTTTTTGGTCTTTCTTGCCCCTTCTTCAAGAAACCGATTTTGCCTTGATTAATGAATATTTGTTTGCGATTCTTCTCCATGAGGTCAAGATGTTGTTTAGGATGATGTCCTGTGAAACTTGACCTGAGAAGAGCATTCAAGATTTAGTATTTTAGATTTTTGGGAAAACCCGAGCGCATCGTTTCTTTGGTCAGACAATCGAACTTCCGATTGTCCAATGAACTACTGCAGCGGAACTTCCAGATCGAACCCGAACTACCGGAGCGGAACTACGCCGTAGAATCGAGCTTCCAATTTCGATGTAATATCAAGTTTGTTTTCGTTTGCTGATTTTGCTTCACTCTTCTTGAGATATCCAGAGGGTTTTGTAGGTTTGTTTTAAATACAATAAAGGGGAGTTCTTAATTTTAAGGCACCATTCACCCCCTCTCTGCCATTTCGGTCCTTCAATTGGTATCGAGTTTGTTAGCTCTTCCTTATAGATCTTAACCGGCCGCTTGAGCCATGGCAATCGATAAGTATTCCACCAAGCCTCCGCCTTTGATGGCCCGGATTACCCTTCCGAAGAGCCGAATGGAAACTTACATCCGTGCTCGTGGGTATGCCATCCGGAGAAAGGTGAAGGTTAGATTTGTTGCTCCTCGCCGATGAAAACATCAATGTGGGAAACATGCCCGATGTTGAGGCAAATGCTAAGGCAAGGAACATTATCATTCGTGGTTTGAGCGTATGAGTTTGATCGCATTTCTCATTTGACTTCACATTTACATCCGGGTGACCTCGATGCATACCATGAGGGCACCACCTGATTAAGACGGTTCGACAAGACCAGCCTGCGAGAATACAAAGAAATTTGAAATGCTTGTCGGTGAATCTCTTGACGAGTGCTTTTGCTTCCACAAGATTTTGAGCAACCTCCGAGCGGTCGGTCTTACATACCCGACTGGATAACGCCGATGATGCTTTCAGACTTGATCTTCGTGTTTGGGAGATGAAAGTGACTACCATCAAGGATAGCACGGACCTCTCGACTCGACTCTTGATGCGCTTTACTCGCCTCAAGACTCACGAGATTGACATTGTCTCTCAAGGTCAAGTCACAATGATGGCTTTAGTCACCGATCCCACCTCCGATCTTCTTCTCGAGTCGATACGCGGTTCTCCCTAGTCGCTCTCGTGACATAACCGATGATCGCTAGAGCAGCTTGAGGATGAACAGCTAGCCCTCCTAGCTCGGAAGTTTTCCCATGCTTACAAGAGGAGGAGGGATGGAAAAGAGGAGGTCCCGTGATTTGCTTCGAGTGTGGTGGCCCCAACCACATCCGAGCAAACCGCCCCAAGCCGGGAAGGGCAAAGGTGACTATGGCGGTTCGGCAAGAACGACTACATCGACAAGAACCGCAACACGAAGCCCTCAAAGACTGACCAAGGCAAGAAGAAGTACCGCAACTTTGGGAAGGCAAAGAAGTTATTCCATCGCGCCCTCACCGCCTCGACGAACCGGACACCAGCGAGGTGGAGGGGTGGAGGACGATGATGGAAAGGACGATCAAGATCCCAAGGATGACGGCAACTTCTCCCAAGATGTGCTTCATGGCCCTGGGCGAATCGAGCGACAATGAAATGCATCTCGACCGATGAGGTTAGTCCCACTTACGACCAGCTTAATGATGCTTTTCTTAAGCTAGGTAGATTTCATGCTAAGTCTAGGCTAAGTGTGCCGAGTTGGAGAAGGAAGTAGCTAGACTATCACGGAGCTTACTTTACTTACATCCGCTCCCTCCCGTGATGATTGTGACACATGTCGTGCTTTGCTTGATGACATGGAAAACTAAGGACCTTGCATGATAGTGTGTCCTCCGAACTAGACATGATTAAAGTAGAGAACATTAGCCTTCTTGTGAATTAGAGATGAGTAGGGTAGCACCTCCTTCACCTACTATCGTTGATGCTACCGCTTGCACCTCATGTGAGGTTAAGGACAACTCGCTTAGAGGTCTTTATACCATGTTGCTTGATCCGCCGAGACTTGTGAAAATTGTAATAATCTCAAGATGAACCTAAATGGGCAGATCACAAAATTGTCAATTCCAAGTCGCACTACTAGAGCCCATTGTTTCTTGTTTAAATCGCCTAAGTTAATCACGAACTAGAATCAGATTCAAGCAGCTTCAAGAAATGATTGATCACAATAACAAATCGCTCAAGATGCTTCTAAGGACCTTGTTAGCTCACCATGCAATCAATGTTATACACTAAAATGTGATTTGGTTGCTTTGGATGAAAAAATGTGAAGCTAACTAAGGACCTTCTAGAGACACAATCATCCGCTTGTATTGTGTGTACCGGGAAGAAGTCTAAGGGTTTGGTAGAGACGCCTAGCAACGTGAACCAATCTGCTAGCAGAGGACTGTCCCTCAAAGTCTACCGTGCATGCACAAGCCAATCTTTCCTCTCCGCTGGTTCTTCTTCCGCTCCCTTACCTTCATTGCTCCTTCTTCCCTCGCTCTTCTTGCACCTCTCTTCTGGAGTGTCAAGATCTTATGAACACTCTCGAGAGGTTTGTAGGAGGTAAGAAGAAGCTCAATCTCATTCTAGATAAATCTAAAATTTGCAGATTTAATCGTGGTCTAGGATATGATATCCATGAGGATATGAGGAAGCATCCACCGTCGTGCTCAAAACCATAGCACTGTGTGATCAAAACTAAGCCTGTGGATCGAGAAAGTTAATTTTAAGTCACGGTTTTGTTCAAAGGATCTCTCGACAAAGAAGGTGATTCCACCGCAACTTCGCCCTCGTATATGGTATCATTGCACCTTTCGCCGTAAGGATGGACATTTGGTTGATCATTGCTTCAGCGCGCCAAGATCGCAGAGAGATCGTGGTTGAGTCCGTTAGGTACATTCATGGTCGCCCTGCACTATGAGTGCACCTAAGACCAACACGAGGTCTAGGTTTGATACAATCGATGATTTAGGGAAGCATCGAGGACTTGGTTTTTCCGAAGTTTTCGAGTTTCATCCTCATGCTCCCTTTGGTCGTGACTTCCGCTGCTTTGAGGGTAGATCTTGGTTTTCCTTTCGAGATGGCTACTCGCGGTGAGATCAAGATGTTGCCGTAATTTCGACTCGCTCTTCCATAGCGCTGGATTCAAGAATCAGCCTTTCGTGTCCGCATACGCACCTTCCGACTTGTTGAGTGACAAAGAGCGAGGGTAGATAGAGGTCGCCTTGCTTGACTACTTCATCTGCTCGACGTGTTACTCAAGATTGGGTGCCAAAATCACCGCTGATTCACCCCAAGATCGAGACCTTACTGCTTGACTCAGTTCACGGGCCGAAGGAAAGGTCCGGATTGTAGACTCGGTGTTCTCGCCATATGACCGAGACTCGCTGGTTTTCTTCCCAGCCCGTGCTCGAGGTGATGAGACGATCACCTTCGAGATGCTTCATTTGGGCGCGCCATCGCTAAAGGTACCGTGAGCATTAATGATTCTTTTATTTTGAAAGATGTTGCCTTAGTAAGTAAGTCGCAGATAATCGCTTTCGCCTCTCACCACCGATGACGGTTACGAGGTGAGCTTTAAGAAAACAATTGTAAAATTCTTGATTCTTCTGTAGCCTAGTTTATGGATTTCGATATGGGAGGATCTTTCGTGCTGATTTTTCCGAGTCTTCCGTGATCCTCTCCTGTTTAATTGCTTCAATCCCGTGATTTGACCTTCCGCATAGGAGACTAGGTCATATAGGCTTTGATCATTTGACACGAGTTAGCGCCACGATCTCATTCGTGGTTTGCCAAAACTCAAGATGGTCAAGGATCTAGTTTGCTCTCCATGCCGCACGCACGGCAAGATGGTTGCCGCTTCTCACTCTCCAAATACAAGGATAATGATCGATGCACTGTGACAACCGCCCATATGGATACGCTTGGTCCAATTCGAGTGCAACAAGCAGGAGGGAAGTGGTATATTCTTGTTGTGGTCGATGACTTCTCGAGGTACTCTTGGGTGTTTTTCTTAGCCTCAAGGATGAGACGCTTACTCTTTTTGTGGTCTTTTAGTAGGCTTTCGTTGAACTCCTGTGCATTACGAGGAATTCGCAGTGATAATGGCACCGAGTTCAAGAATTCCTACTTTGAGAGTTTCGTGGTGAGACAGTGTAGAGCACCGCCTCGCTCCATACGCCCCTCAATGTAATGGCGTTAGGAGAGGAAGAACCGCACCTTGGTCGAGATGGCCAGACGATGCTTGATGAGTACTTTACACCTAGGAAGTTTTAATGAGGCCATTGCTACCGCTTGTCATGTTTCTAACAGAGTCTTTCTTCTGCACTCTTGCATCGCACTTCTTATGAGTTGAGATATGGGCGAAAACCCCGCCTCGCATTTTCGTGTGTTTGGTTGCAAGTGTTTTATTCTCAAGTCCGGGAACCTAGATAAGTTCGAGTCACGATCTTGTGATGGGATCTTTCCGGGTTACTCGACTTCTTCTCGTGCCTATAGAGTCCGGAATCATGAGTCTAGCAAAATGGTAGAAACTCAGTGAGGTGACCTTCGATGAGGCCACCGGGACTAGGCCTCGATATCTCGTGTTCTCTAGAGCCCGAGTCCATCTTTGTGGACGATGAGGAAGACGGTGATGAGGGTTGCCTACCCGATCCAGCTTCTTCCTCCTCCTCTTGAGGTGCCTTCTTCCACCGCACTCGAGGAGATCAGCCTTACCTTTCGCTTCTTCCAAGCTAGTGGCTCTGCTCCTATCTCATCTCGCCATGAGGTAGAGGCCACTTCTTCATCTCACCCTCGACCTCCTAGACACATTCAAAAGGACCATCCTTCAGAGCGCATCATTGGAGACCTCTTTGAGCGTGTCACACGCTCCAAAGCCGGTTTGTCACTCTTCTGTCTCCATTCTCGCTTTGTCACCTCATTCGAGCCCAAAGACGCTTGTCATGCTCTATCCGACGAGTCTTGGATAAACGCCATGCATGAGGAGTTGGAAAACTTTGAAAGAAACAAGGTCCGTCCCTTGTTGAGCCCCTCAAGGTCACAATATCATTGGGACCAAATGGGTGTTCAAGAACAAGCAAAGTGAAGATGGGTTAGTCATTCAAACAAGGCTAGGTCGGTAGCTCGTGGGTACTCCCAAGTTGAGGGTCTAGATTTCAAGAGACCTTTGCCCTCAGAGCTAGACTTGAAGCCATTAGAACTCGCTTGCCTTTGCACTTCTAAGGGTTTCAAGCTTTACCAGATGGATGTCAAGAGTGCCTTCCTCAATGGCCTTATTGAGGAAGAAGTCTATGTCGACACCTCCGTGTTTCGAGAACCCCAAATACCCTAACCATGTCTACTGTGCTTTCCAAAGCTTTGTATGGACTCAAGCAGCTCCCTGAGCTTGGTATGAAAGGCTTAAGTCCTATCTCACGAGTCATGGTTTTGAAATGGGTAAAATAGACAAGACCTTGTTCATCCGCCGCCTTAGCACCGATCTTTGCTCGCCCAGATCTATGTGGACGACATCATCTTTGGCGGCTCCTCACATACTCGCTTCCTAGTTTTCTCGATGTTATGAGCTCGAATTTGAGATGAGCATGATGGGCGAGTTGAGCTTCTTCCTTGGCTTCCAAATCAAACAGACTGGAAGGTACTTTTCTTCACCAAGGCAAGTACACTCAAGATCTCCCAAGAGTTTCGACATGAATGATGGAAAGCCAAGATCAACTCCGATGGCATCTACAATGCACTTGATCCGATGAAGACGGCGAACCTCGCTGACCAAAAGGAGTTCAGAGCATGATTGGCTCTCTTGTACCTCACGCCTCGAGACCGTACATACACTTCTCTCGTGTGTCTTTGTGCTCTGTTTCGTGCTTCTCCTCGCAGATCTCATCGTCAAAGCGGTGAAGCGATCTTTCGGCACCTTCGAGCTACCATTGACTATGGTATCCGTACTCTTCCTCTTCTTGTCTATCTCTTAGAGCCTTCTCCGATGCGCACTTCACCGGGTCAGAGGATAGATAGGAAGAGCACATCCGCACTTGCCAATTCATTGGCACTTCTCTTGTCTCCCGGTCGCCAAGGAAGCAATCCTGTTGCATACCCACCGCAGAGGCCGAGTACGCTGTCGCACCAGCTGTCAGAGTCAAGTGCTTTGATGGTCTCGACCGCAGACTTTGGGTTAGTGATCGATCGTGTTCCACTCTTTGTGATAACACGCCCGCGATTTGCATTGCCAAGAACCCAAAGGCAACATTCTCGACCAAGCATATTGATATCAATATCACTTTCTTCGAGACCATGTAGAGAAGGGTGACATTGTGCTCCAGCCAGGAGAGTGAGCACCGCTGGTCGATATCTTCACCAAGCCTCCGGATGCCTTCGGTTTTCACTCATGGGAGAGCTTAGTGGTTTGTCCTTACGGATCTGCTGTGAGGGGAGCTTATATGCTACTACTGTATTATATTTATGCTATTTCTCCTTTCTGGTTATAATTTCATTTATATGTTTTGGGTCTAAGTCCTTCCAGCATAGGTTAGAATGGTTAGCTTGCCAAGTTGCTTTAATCGCTAATTTTATCTTGTGCTTCTAGGATGTCGCTTATTAGTCGCTCTTCTCTCTCTAAGTAGAGCTTACTCACTTCTTATAGGTTCTAGCAAGGGTCGGGCCACCCTTGGGTAGACAGACAAGTGTTTGCTCCTTAGTGTGTGAGTTGATCACTTGATAGTCCTAGAATCATATGGGGTAGATAAGAACATGTCTGAGCGATAGTATTCTCTATATCTTTTCTATGCTCTAAGGACTGCCTTTTCTGTTTCTCTTATCGGATTCTTGTTTTTTTTGTTCCTTTGGTTCAGGGGGAGTTCATCTTGGTTATTCCAATTCTTAAATTTGTCATAACTCAACCTGGATTAAAAGATGCATTTCATTCTCAAGGGATCCGTTTTTCGTGCATTTCATCCTCGCATTGTAATATAATCATATGGAGCCTTGTTTATTATCCCTTATGATTTGAATTCACTGTTTTACATCTTGCCATGATTTATGCTAAACTGCTAGATCTATCATGACTTTCTATGTGTAGTTTAGTCTTTGCCATGCCTAGGTGATTAAAAAAAATGCTAAACTTGAATTAAAACCTTGTCATAATAGCTCTTGAGACTAGTCCGTTGAAGCTATCCTTTATGATTCTCGCCATGTCAAGTAGGTCGAGTTGAGTTTTGAATCTCTTTTGAACTTTTGAGTAAGCTATGTCGCTTGTTAAGAAACATGACTTATCTTTAATCGTTGGTCTAAAACTTCAAAAGCAAAATGATCTCTTTTGTGCGAAAAACCGATCTCACCAAATCTTTCTCATGAGACGGCTTGCCATTGCACTAGGCATGAACTCGTGGGGAGCCTTGATGACCTAAGATCACCTCCTTAAGTCTGTTGTTTGGAGTGGTCGATAAGGCTTGGGATCTAGCACATGGTTAAAATTTTAAAATTGGTTGAAGCTTAGGAGGCAGCTGTGGATGGCACCTAGTCCAGAGCTTGCTTTATCGAGATAAAACCATAAAGAGCTTTTAAAAAGAAAATGTGCTAAAAATGCTTATCTTTAAAAAGACCAAGTTCGATAAAATGAGTCTTTCTTCAACTGTAGCACTCTAAACTGGTCAATATGAGTCTTCTTGATTCAACTTAGATTATTTGACATGGCTTGTATCATCCTTGGATATCTTTAGCTAGACTTCAATCTTGGTTTATTTGACTTGCTAAAGACTTGGATCATTAATCAGATTATGGTTTTTCTGTCTTAGCTATTCTATACATCAATTGTCATGATCTTGATAGCATTCTTATGTGTTATGGCTTGGTGTAATACTCTAATAGTCATTTTGGATAATCTACATGGCTCCTAATGCTTAAAATGAACATCATATAGTCTTTTCCTCCCTTTTCTACATCTTGATGATTTTATTGCCAAAGGGGAGAATTTTGAGAGAAAAAGCCTTCGAGAAAAGCCTTGAGTTTTGCGTAAAATTGCTCTTTCATCTCATCTCAAGTCTTTCTCTTGTGTCAACATTATCTTGAGCTTCTATACTACTTGTTTAGACCGTGGTTGACTTTAAACTCAAACTCATCTTATGCTTTTTCGTGATTGTCAATATACTCATCAAGGGGGAGATTGAGAGACCGTGTGAGAGGTCCTCCATTGTGAGTGATGAGTATTTGACAACTTGTTGAATAGGTTGAGAGTTGTGTCTCTCGGTTTTGTACTGTTTCTGTGCTGAAACAGGGTAATCGGAACTACCGCTGTGTGTGGAGCGGAAGTTCCGATAATCGGAACTACCGGCTTTGGAAATAGGAACTTCCGATTAATCTGGGAATTGAGTTCGGTTGAAGTAATCGGAACTTTCGCACCTGGGGTCGCGGTTTGTCCGATAATACTGACGTAAGTGTTCCTCTGAGATGAAAATCGGAATTGAAATTCTGGGAGTGCGGACGTTCCGATAATCGGAAGTTCCGCAAGGTAAAGCGCGGAACTTCCGATAATCTAGACAACTGCGGACGTTCCGGAAATCGGAACTTCCGCAAGGTAAAGTGCGGAACTTCCGATTGTGTCCAGAACTGTGCAGAGAAGTAGAATTTGTGATTTTGACTTTGTATGAGTTTGAGTCTTGTACAATTGTTGATGCTATGATATTGTGCAATGCTATGTGATGTGTTTTTGTCTGTGTTGACTGCAGGATATCAAGACGAAGTCGTGGCGAGACACGAGGTGATCGGACTAGGCGCAGGCGCTGAGGTCGAACGGTCGGATGTGTCAAGACGGCGTGAATCTTGAGGTGATTGCAGTCAAGGAAGCAAGGTGTACGGAGGCTTCCGTAAGGTGCGCAAGGGGCTAAACGGTCTTTTCGCAAAGCGGCACAAGTGGAGGCGGTTCCGCTCGGTGTAGCGGGCTTAATGGGTTGAGGCCCATTAGCCAAGGGCTATAAATAGAGGTGAACCCCGGTGTTAGGGTTAGACTTTGAGAGAGAAAATTAGGTTAGCCTAAGCAAAAGGGTTTGTTTTGCTTTTTGAGAGTTTGTTGAGTTGGAGAGAATGAATCGAAAATCTTTGTAATCATTCCTCCGTGTTTCCTCCGTAATCTCTTGATTTCTATCAATGAAACTCGAGGTTTTGATTACTTGTTTATGCCTCTCTTATTCCCTTCATGTTCATGTTGAATATCTAGGGTTTTGGTGTATCTTTTGATTCGCCTTATGAAATAGCATGAAACTTGATATCTAGAGTCGCTTTGATATTGCTAATATATCCTCAAAGTTTCATGAGCTAAGAATCGAGAATATTGTCTATTGTGGTTTTTGGTCTTTCTTGCCCCTTCTTCAAGAAACCGATTTTGCCTTGATTAATGAATCTTTGTTTGCGATTCTTCCATGAGGTCAAGATGTTGTTTAGGATGATGTCCTCGTGAAACTTGACCCGAGAAGAGCATTCAAGATTTAGTATTTTGGATTTTTGGGAAAACCCGAGCGATCTGTCTTCGGTCAGACAATCGAACTTCCGATTGTCCAAGGCGGAACTATCAGCAGCGGAACTTCCGCGATCGAACCCGAACTCACGGAGTGCGAACTATCACGGTAGAATCGAGCTCCGATTTCGATGTAATACCAAGTTTGTTTTCGCTTGTCGATTTTGCTTCACTCTTCCGAGATATCCAGAGGGTTTTGTAGGTTTGTTTTAAATACAAGAAAGGGGAGTTCTTAATTTTAAGGCACCATTCACCCCCTCTCTGCCATTTCGGTCCTTCAAGTTGCACCAACCCGTCGCAGAATCTCGACCATCGTAAGGACCTTCCCACTTGGGGGAAAGCTTATTCTGATTAGACTGGTATTGAATTTTCTTCAATACCAAGTCACCTACAACAAGGCTGCAAGGTTGGACCTTATGATCGTAGTATTTGCGCAGGGCTTGCTGGTAGACTGCTGAACAGATTAATGCTTGATTTCTCTTCTCTTCGAGTAGGTGGATATCATCCGCCAAGTTGTTCTTGGTAGAGTTGTTGAAAGTTTCGACTCGTGTCGACCCAATCTTTTGTTCTGGTGGAAGCATGACTTCAGCACCGAAAACTAGGAAAAAATATGTTTCACCTGTGGCTCGACTAGCAGTCGTATGAATTGCCCATAATACTGAGGGTAATTCTTGTACCCAAGCCCCTGAGCGCTTGACAGGATGGTCGTATACTCGAGTTTTGATTCCCTGCGTTATTTGGCCATTCGCTCTTTCGACTACCCTATTACTTTGAGGATGGGAAACAGAGGCGTAACACACTTTGGTACCCAACTCGTCGAAAAATTCCTAAAAAATTTTGCTCGAAAATTGCTTACCATTATCTGTAATTATTCGACTTGGGACCCAAACCGAGTAATCACACATCTCATCTTGAACTGTTTTGTTGCTTCCATTTTTATCCCAGTCAAAGGTTCGGTTTCGATCCATTTTGTGAACTTATCAATAGCCAAAAAAAGGAACTCGAAACCTTCTGGAGCCTTAGGGAACGGTCCTAGGATATCGAGACCCCAGGTCGCAAAAGGACAAGATAGAGTAATTGTTTGCAATGCCTGAGCTGCTTGGTGTATCTGTCTACTATGAAACTGGTATTGTACACACTTCTTGACCAACTCTTTGGCATCGTAAAGGGCTGTTGGCCAGTAAAAATCTTATCGAAAGGCCTTTTCAACCAACGCTCAGAGGAAGCATGAGTTTCACAGATGCCCCATGAATGTAGTGAAGGAGGTTTAGTCCTTCCTCCGCGATATGCATCGATGAGTACCCCTTGAGTTCCTCGCTTGTAGAGGACTCCTTCAACCAAAGTATACATTTCGACATTTCAAGATAAGCGATCGGCCTCGAGATCGCCATCGGTATTGCACCCTTCTCAAGATACTCGAGATGGGATTCATCCAGCTTATCCTCGTATTCTAGAGAGTCCTGTCTCAATAGGAGTTGTCTCTATGTTTCGACCAGAGACGACTTTTGAGTTGCTCCAAGAAAACTCCTTTGGTACTTATGATCGAATAAGCCATACGAGCAAGTCGGTATGCGAGGAAATTATCCTTTGAGGGAAAATTGTACCAAATCGAAAAATGCTTTTCTAGCTTTCTGACCGATAAGTACCGAGACATGGCCTGATTAGAGCACCGTACTTTTTCGACCGATTCACAACTAGTTGAGAGACTACTCACAAGTAGTCGTTGAATCACGAGTGCTTTCGCACTCTTATGCCGCCAGAAATTTTCGTGACTTTGCCACGTTGTTAGTAGCCTAAAAGTTTAATTGAATGACGACTTTAAGGTATCTCCTAGAGAAGATTCCAGACCACTCAACTCGAGCCACTTAAAGTAAGTGACTGTCAAAGTACATCATCCATCGGTCATGGCTATCGATCGGGATCCTAAACAGTTCAGATTTGTCAATTCGCGATAAAGTCCGCCAAGATCCGAGATTTAATGACCATTTGGAATACAAAATGGAGATCAAACTCCCCAAGTTCTACTGACTATTTTGTCATGTGTCCCGCTGCCTCCCTGTTCTGGGGGACCACTCCTGAGGAAAACTCAGACGGCATAATTATCTTGTGCGCCTGAAAGTAATATCGCAGTTTCCTTGAAGACATGAGGAGGGCATAAAAAGTTTTTGAACCGAGGGTAATGCTCCTTAGGCCCGTAAAACTTCGCTACGTAGTAAACTAGTCGTTGGACATTTTCACGCCTACGACCAAGATCGCACTCATCGCTCGTGGCGTGATAGGTAGATAAATTAAGAGCGATCTTCCGACATCCTCAAAGGCGCGCTTTCTCTCCCGATCACCAAACCCTCGTGCTTCCTTAGAAGTTCAAGAAAGGTAGTCCTTTTTCTCCTAGTCGTGCGATGAAACGACTTAAAGCCACCATGAAACGACTTAAAGCCACCATGCATCTTGTGAGTTTCTGGACTTCTTTCTTCGTGGTCTGAGGGCGATTTGCACGATGACCTTTATCTTTTCAGATTTGCTTCAATTCCTCGATAGAGATGAGGAATCCAAGCAACTTTCCTAAAGAGACTCAACACACATTTCTTATGATTGAGTTTTTGGAGGTATTTTTCGAGGTTGTCGAATGTTTCTTGCTAGTCGGAAATATGATTAAGCCACTTGATGCTTTTTATGACTATATCACAACATAAGCTTCCAAATATTGCCCTAGCTGAGGTGAAAATTGATTGCATCAAGCGCTGAAAAGAAGCGCCAAGATTTTTAGACTACATGGCATTTTGATATAGCAAAATATTCCAAATAGAGTAATAAATGCGATTTTCTTCATCTTCTAAACGCATATTAATCAAGGTAGGCGTAATATGCATCTAGAAAACTTAATATTTCGATTCGTAGTAGAATCAATCAAATGATCGATACGACGAGTGGAAAATCATCTTTAGACAAACTTTATTGAGATCATTGAAGTCTACACACATCCGCCACTTGTCGTTAGACTTCCTAACCATTATAGGTTGGCCACCACTCGGGTGATTGACTTCTCTTATAAATCCCGCTTAAGTAGCTTGTCTAATTCTAATTTGATAGCATCTCGCCGATCACGGCAAATCTCTGTAATTTTTATTTTACGGTACTTTGACAGCCGTAAAGCTAGCCTGTGCTCGTTCACTCACTTCGGGACTCGGGCTTGTTCTGATGCTTGCCACGCGGAGACATCTGCGTTTGCTCAGAGCAAAGTGATGAGGGTGTCTTTCTATTTGGGGTCGGAAGTATCCCAAATAGATCCAGAGGAACCTCTTTGACCTGGTCGTTCGGCTTTGGTGTAACTTTCGACTTCGACCGCTTGGTCGAAGATTGCTCCTTATTTTCTTCGTAAGTTGGTATCTGGCCAACCCTCTCGAGGGATCGACGGTTGCACGTATGCGCCATCTTCTTATCACAGTGAATCATGATTACTCCTTTGGGATCTGGCATCTTGAGACATTGATACCCATAATGAGTAGCCATTAAGAATTTTTCCAAAGTTGGTCGTCCGAGTATGGCGTTATATACCGTATCAAAATTGACCACAACAAAGGAGATCTTCTCTGTCCTGAAATTACTTTGTGAACCAAATGTTAAAGGAAGAGAAACTTGACCAATAGGTTTGGTCGAAGACCCAGGTACAATACCATGAAAAGAGTATCGCATCAGCCTTACCTTGGTCCCGGTACTTGCATCTCGTCTGTGGTACTCGTAAACAAGATGTTTAACGAGCTTCCACCATTAACTAACACTCAATTTACTCAACAGTTGTTGATGTTGGGCTTGACCACGATAGGAAAACGACATGATCGAGTGGAAGAGAACGGGTAATCACTTTTCTCGAATGAGATGGTGACTTCCGACCACTTCGGTAACTTATTGACAAGAGGAGGATTAATGGAGTTTATCTCACGTTCGACAGCCTTAAGCTGTCGTTTTGACTTGTATACCGATGACCCCCCATAGATATGCTCGATGGTATGCTCAGGATCTTGGAATGACATCTCCTCGTTATCATCCGATCGCGCAGCATTTACCACCGCTTGCCTTACGCTTTTGAGGGTAGGAAGTGGTCCTTTGCCGCTGTAGTAGTCTTCAAGTTTTCGTTGGAAAACTCGCAGCTACCTTACTTTTTATGGAAAGGGCACCACCTAGGCTTGATGTTCTTCCGCTGGGGGCGCTTACCTTTGCCTCGATTGAGATATTGCTTGGAACTTCGTGGTTCCTTGTCGCTTACGACCAAGACTTCCTTAGAACTGTTGACTTGATGTTTTTTGGCCCTTCACCTTGTTCTTGGATTTCTTGGGCTTTTTATCCTTCTTGCTACCTCCGCCTGCTTCTTGATAATTCTTGTTGTCTCGATCGATGGTTTTGTTCCACTCGACTGCTTCTGCAGCAGTCGCATATCAATTGACCATCTCGAAGAGTTCAGCAACGGTAGCCGGATGATTTAAAGAGATGTCCTCTGTAATTCTTCTACAGACTCCCTGCTTGAAGGCTCTGATAATAGATGAGTTAGAAACCTCAGGAATTGAATTCGAACTCGATCAAGGCTCGATGAATTGACGTAAGGTCTCGTGGTCGTTCTGTCTTATCCTGTGCAGGTCGTCCTCCTTTCCAAGGTGATGGTAGGTAGCCTGGAAGTTAGCCAGCAGAAGGTCACAAAGGTGTTGCCACGAGTAGATAGACTCAAGTGGTTGGTTTAACAACCACGATCGAGAGGACCCTTCATGCACAGTCGGAAGGTAATTCGACATGACGCGCTCTCCTCCCCGCCGCTTCGGACAATGGTCGTAGATTTGGAGGAACTTGATGGGATTCTGAGATCCATCAAATTTCTCCATGTTCACTGGTCGAAACCACGTAGGCGAATCGAATCGAGGTCGACGAGAATGCCCTACATCTGGTAATTACTTTCTAACACCCCCTTTGCAGAAAAGAAGAGTTGTTGTCATCAGGTGATCGTACATGACGATACCCAGCAGTGGGTGAACCCGACTTATGATAAGTCTTGATTCTACGAGGGCAATACTTCTCGTATCTCGTCTACTGTTGAAGACTTATGTGTCGGAGTAGTGAACGATCACCTCTCCTGAGAGTTTGTTTATCATTAGGCGTTCGAAGAACCTTTCTCCGGTTAGGATAATGACATACCCTGTTATCGTGCCGATCTCCATGTGGTGAGTAGTTCGAACGACTCGAAGCCGATGGAGTCGTACCACCACTACTTCCAGAATGATGACGGCGAGGGTTCTCGAGTCCGTCATTACGCTCAAGCCTTTGTGCGATCTCTGCGCCAAGAGGTCGTAGCCAGGCGCTTGGGCAAGCTCTCGAGTGGGGTTCTCGAGTAGATCATTGATATGTTGGAGTTTCTGAGCTTCTCAAACTGATACTGAAAGCGCTCATGCATATTTCTCTGAGTTGCTATTCTTCTCTGTCGAGTTGTCTCAGATCGCCCATGTCCGATCCTTGAGTTTGCCGCAATGAAGTGCGATTATCTCGAGGATTTCTTGCACGCTCATCAGAGTGTTGGCCTTGTTCTTCACCAGAGGTGTCCTTACCATTCCCACGAGTGGTCGCAATGCGTGATCATCGAGGAGTGACCCCAGTCCTGTCTCTAGGAGAGTGATCATCACCTGAGGGAAGGATGAAGACCTCCCGTTGATGACCTCCACTTGCGCTCGAGACCTCCTCGCATGAGGAGTAGTCGAAAGACACCGCTCGACGACTTGGAGCAATCCTCCGTGAAGGAGAATTATGGGTTATAACCATCTCCGTCCGCAAATGATCCCGCGATGGGATGGTCGAACTCACAAGAAAAGCATGTTTGACCCCATCCTCTCGTGGGGCTAACCAAGAGACAAGATCACAAGGTGCGATCATGCTCCTAATGATGGCTTCTAGGACTTGCCGTGCAGTCGGATTGCTTTAGGCGGACTTGAACATTTAGAGGGGGAGGCCTTGCCATGTCCTAAGTTTGCCTCGGAGTAGTCCTGATTGTGGTCGGATTGACCATTGCCCTTTGAGGAAGTTGGTTCCCCATTTGGACGTAACGTTGTGGGGGATAAGGATCCCTCCTCAACTCCATCGGTGGTATAGTCTCCTAGAGAATGATCTTCGCAGGCGACATCACCATCGGATGATACAATACTCGGCTCGTAGTCGAAGCCGACATCCATGTCGATATCTGCGTAATTAGCCACATCGAATCAGTTCTCCTCGTTCCACTCTCCTACCATGGAAGCATTAGAGTTGGGAGAAAACGAAGGAAACCTGATGACCAGAAGTTCCCCACGGACGACGCCAGCTGTTGGTATTTTAGAACTGAACTTACGTAATAATTGTTTGATTCGGGGGGTCTCCAAGACTCAAATCACGCAGAGAGAATGACACAGAGATTTTATACAGGTTCAGGTCTTCTTCGGAGAGAATAACAACCCTACTCCTGTGTGGCTATATTGAGTATGCTGGTTACAGATTAAGAGAAAGACTGAAATGCAATGTTTGGTGCTCCTAATCGTGTCTTTCTTCCTCTTATCCCTCTTCCTCCGCCGTCTGGTGATTCCTCCTTTTATAGCGTGCTCGCGATGTATGCAATTTCTCCACCAAATGGCGATCAATGCTTCGATGATGGCACAGCTTGGCGGAGATTATTGTGGAGAAGTAACATTCCCACGTCGTTTACGCTTATCACTAGGATATAGAGATTAATTGTGCAATTATTCAGAATAATAATAGCGTATACTGACTGTTTAGATGCCCTAATCAATTGAGCCTACTTGTTTGTAAGCTCGATTGATTATATGGTGGTCGTAACTAACCTGATCGTAGAAGGACTTACGACTATGATGTGATCGTAGAAGAACTTACGATCTCGTGCTAGTCGAGAAGAACTTACAACTATGGGATGATCGTAGCTGACATAGTCGTAGAAAAACTTGCGACCATGAGGTGATCATAGAAGAACTTACGGTCATGAGGTAGTCGTAGAAGATCTTACGACCACAGCTTCTCCCTTAAGAACATTAAGGAGGTATACTCAAGAACCATATAATAGAGTTATTATCCATAATAAGGATTATGAATAAATAATTAAATGGGGATTATGGAGATGGGTTATCCTTAAGTTGGACTTCGAGAAAGCTTATGATAAAGTCTAATGGGACTTTTTTGGAAAAGGTAATGAAAGATAAAAAAAATTCTGGGTGTTGAATAAATTGGGTGATGAGTTCTATTAAAGGGGGGAAGGTTAGTATCAATATTAATGGGGTGATTGGTCCTTATTTCACCACTCGTAGGGGTTTGAGACAAGGGCATCCTCTTTCTCCCCTGCTCTTTAATCTGGCTGTTGATGCTGTAGCAGCACTAATTGAAAGAGCCCAAAGTAAAAATTTTGGTTAAATGTTTAATTTATCATTTAATTCCTGGGGTGTACCTCTTCTTCAATATGCTGGTGATACGGTTCTTATGTTTGAGTGTGAGGAGAAATATATCATGAATCTCAAATTCCTTCTGTATTGCTTTGAATGGATGTTTAGGCTAAAAATAAACTACCATAAAAGTGAAATTTATGTCTTAGGGTAGGAGAAAGAGGAAGCAAGCATGGTTGCTAACATGCTGAACTGCAAGCTAGGTCAACTCCTAATGACTTATCTAGGGATTGATACCGGGGATATGAAGATTGGTAAGAATGCAGCAGGATGATTATTAGCAAATTGGGGAATAGACTGGATAACTGGAAAAATAATATCATTTCTTCGGGAGGGAGGCTTATTCTTGTGAACAACTGCTTAAGTAGTTTTCTCATTTATACAATGAGGTTTTATAGGTTAAATGAGGAAGTTCACAAGAAAATAGACTCCATTAGATTAAGATTCTTTTGGAGAGGGCTAGTGATTCTTTTAAATATCACGTGGTAAGATGGGGGGGCAGTATGCATGCCAAAAGATTTTGGGGGATTGGGTGTGATTGACACCAGACTGATGAATTATTGCCTTTTGTGCAAATGGTTTTGGAGGATGAGTACGGCCAAAAGTGAGTTATGGTTTAGGATCCTGAAGGCCAAATACTTTCCTGGGGGGTGTTAAAGATAACATCACTCTAAGGGCCCCCCAATTTTGGAAATCCTTATAAAAATTAGATATCTTTTAAGAGGGGGCTCGCTAAACAAATTGGGAATGGTGAAAACACTGCTTTGAAAAGATGTTTGGCTTGACAAATGCTCTTTGAAAGTTAAATTTGCTAGATTGTTTAATATTAGCTCGAATCCAGATGTGAGAGTAGCAGATAGCTTTGAGAATGGAGAGTGGAATATCACCTTAATAGACAATTTGGTAAGGAAGAGGAGGACCTTTGAAAGCATCTAAAAAATGCTTTAAATGGGGTGGGGCTTAACAATGAAAGGGATAAAGTGGTGTGGTGTCCGGAGAATTCTTGAAATTTCTCAAGAAAATCTTTGTATAGACACCGGTCTTTGGGGGTCATTCTTAGGAGAAATCAAGTCGTGGAAAAGTAGAATTCGCTAAAAGTGAAAAAATTTCTCTGGTTGTTTTTTAAGACATACCTGCATAAAGAATTTCACCAAAATTAGAAATAGGAAAGGGAGCGAAAATTGATGTTTATGTGGGGTGAGAGAGGACACTGATCATATTTTCTTCAACTGTGTTCTAGCCAAGTGTGTATGGGCTTGTGTCAAGGAATGCTTGATGTGGGAGAAGATCTCGTTTCTCTTTATAAGTCCCGTTTCTCTTGATAAGTTCCATCAATATTGGTTAGATATCGGGGTGCTAATGATTACTACGCTTGCTTATTTAGTTTTGCGTACTGTGGCGTGACACACCGGAAAATTAGAAATCGAATGGCAATTGAGAAGGTATTTCCAAAACATCCGATCAAGCTATATTCAAATCTATATCTTGCTTGCGTAAGGCGGGTTTTGATCGGGAAGATGATCGGGAAGAACTGGACAAGGTGATCAATATGGTTGACGAATGGATGAAAAGTTGCTGCGCTTTATATGCAGACTGACTATGGATTTAGGTTTAGCCA
This sequence comes from Hsuehochloa calcarea, assembly GCA_036346395.1. Classification (NCBI taxonomy): domain Eukaryota; kingdom Viridiplantae; phylum Streptophyta; class Magnoliopsida; order Poales; family Poaceae; genus Hsuehochloa; species Hsuehochloa calcarea. Next base: position 8,200,939 of record CM070596.1, on the reverse strand, counting down.
TGGATTATATGAGGACTTTTGTTTTAGCTTTAGATCTTTTGTTAGTTTTATGTTTGGTTTGTGTCTTTCGTACTGCTACTTGGTTGAACTGGTAACCCCAGTTTACGTGGGTTGTGTCTTTTGATTTGTAAAATTTGTTATTAGCTTTCTATAAAAATTAGGATATCCTTTTTTTTTAAAAAAAAAAAGAAGATAAAATGGTAATTAGAGAAACGAGAACAAGTGGTGTGGTAAACTTAGGGCGTCGCGAAAACAGAATGAGAGAATCATCAGTTGCTCACATTATCAGCGTTGCTAAGCCTAACACGAAATTGCCATGAGCTCGACGTGCGAATACGATTGTGCGAAACGACTATGAGCCTATAAATACAGCATTTTCTCGAGACCCGTAAATACAATTTTAGCGGCCTTGAACCTATGTGATTTTTAGTTTGCGTTTCTTGTTTCGTTTTTCGCCTGTAAGGTAATCCATCGTATGTGAGAAAATCAACGCGATAATCAACGGTTAAAAGCAGAGCATTAGGCTAATCAAAGTCATTTGTGAGATGTTAGAGGAAACTGATACAAGCATCAGATTGAACGAAGAACAAGCTTTCAGTTGCATTAGGAAAGAAAGAGGAAACTTTAAGTAGACATCGATTTAAAGTTATGTTATATGAGTATTCAAAGAACTAGATATTTTTTTTCTCTAATGTATTAATTCGATTTTTACTCTTAAGTGGAACCGATATCTTATTTTTTAAAAATACTCTCTCTCCTCTCTTTGAACCGGCCTAAACTCACGCTGCAGATGGCCTAAGTCTGCCTTGAGCCAATTCTCTGAGCTATTTCCAATAAGACATTTATGACCTCGATGTAGTCAAATCAGAAAACTAAAACATGCCGGAAGAAATGAAAGATCACATGTGCATTGATCTCGACCTGTTTCTGTGTCGGTTTATGCTAGTGTCTAGTGTCTAATACGGTTTTCTTCCCTCCCTGGTCATTTCACTTGTAAACATCGTCGTGCCGCTAGAATCGGGAAAAGTTCCCATGTTCTAAACGGTGGCTCATAGGTTGGCGAAAATAGAACGAGAGAATCCCCCGAGGTTGCTGTTAGTTCAGGCAAGGACTTTTGTTCATTGTAGTTAATTTTGTGCAAGGTTTAACTTATTACATTGATCGAATACCGGATGCCTGTTCTTAAACGCACAGTGAGTTGTTGAAAATTCGCATAATTTTATAAATCGGACAAGCACACGTTGGCCGATTGGGAGATTAGTCTGCGCCGTCCCTGATAAGTTCTGGACGACAGGATCTGATTTGAGAGTTCAATGACAGGTTTACTGTCGTTGAGTGTTAGTAGCAAAACATGTACGTTTGGAATTCTTTGGTTCTTGGCTACTACTAGAACTACTGAACACATATTTTTTGGTTTTTGGCTACTACTAGAACTACTAAACGCACAATTTTGATAAAATTTTCAGGATTAATCTTTCCTAGAATGTTTGGCCGTGTCGTCACAACTAATGTACTAAGGCATAGTACGATCTCAAAGTCTCAAGGGACTTATCCAGCACATAGAGAAATCCCTCACTACGTGTCAAGAAGTCAAGCCCTTGGTTCTGAGGTCTTGGATGGCTTCAATCTATATTTTGATTTTTTTTTTCTTCCTTCTTCTCCGTGGTAGATCTCCACCTTTGGTTTTTGCTCGCCACTTTGCCAACGAAACAGAGGTTGTCCTCCTTTGTGACCGTCACGTAGAACCAACTCTTCTTCCATGACGACCACAAAGACTTTGAGTATATTCAGACGTACTCGTTAGCTTTCCCGTTATGGAGGCGCAGCGAGCACTCACCGGTCCAACCGTCGACTTCTCCGACTCGCCATCTTTTAAAAATAGTCAAGACTTTCAGATTCGGCGGGATCCCTAGGTACACCTCATGAAGTAGATGAAGATGCTGCGATTGACGACTGAATTAGAAGCCAGATTTATCAATTCAACTCTATAGTACTCAAAAACTTTGAAGATGAATTTATGTGCCAGCAACGCACTTGATGGTCAACCTAATGCAAGTCATGAAAAACAGAACGAGAGGATCCTCACATTATTGGCGTTGGTCAACACGAAATTGTCACGACCAAACTATATATATGTACAGATGGTCACACAGCCACATAAGCCCATGGATGCATCTGATTTTAGAGTCGTCGTGATGCGGCCAACCCCACTAACGCGGTCAACACTACTATTTCTGTTTCTAATATTAATTCTTGTGGGCAATTAGTTTCGCATAAATCATAGGATTTAGAAGCGCACGGCTGTGGTGCATGGGCAAGACCTGTGCATGTGGTGGTCAGGTGATTCATGTGTGGGCTTTGGTTTCCATTTGATCCCGGGGGAGGCGAGGAAATGAATTGAATCCAATTCATTGTCGATTTAAACAAAAAAAATTTTATTATGAAGCCGGATTAGTCGATTTAAAACAATAAACAACTCATATATGCCCATTTAGAAAGAGAGTGCGGTTCAGAAATGATATTATTTTTTATAGCTTTTTAATGTAACACAGATCCTAGTTATTAGTAGAAATTGGATCAACATATTAGAGAAAAACAAGCTCAATTCCTTAAATACTTACTTGACATCTCTTTAAATCAACATCGGTTCAATACACTAAAAATGATCTGATGATAGCGATTAGCACGGCATCGATTCAACAGCCAAAGAAACTTACTGGAGCATCGTATTCTTCAGAAATCACCATTAGGATGTTGGAAGAAAATGATGCAGGCTTGCCATTCACCAGCCAAGCGTTCCTACTAGTGGTTTTCGTACATATATATAAAGCAAGCTGATGTTTTGAGCAAACGGGTTAGATACCACTAATCCCCTCCTGAGTCCTGAACTCCTCACGTTCCGTCTCCTCTCCCACTCCAGACGGCCGCCGTCGCCTGATTCGCCGGCACTGGCGGCTGACATCGCCGGCGAGAGAGGGAGGCGCGTCCGTCGAGGTCCGCTAAAAGCGAGATGGCTGTCTTTCTGGTCATTCCAACGAGACAGGGCAAATCAACAGCAGACACATGGAAATATATGCACAACCTCTTTACACATCAGTCAATCCACTGTGGCTGACATACGGATCATAGTTGACAGGAAACACGCATCGAACTTATAAGGCCACTAGTCCACCCAACGATGCACCGACGAATCAGAGATAACTAAACAGTAACAAATCACACTCTTCTCCCTGATCATGTCTGTCACTGCAAATACTGATAACACATTATCAGGCTATTCAGCCCATCAACGAGTATTTCTTTCCTGTAAACGCTGCAAATTTGGGTTCTTCTTTCTTTGGGTCGTCCTTTGCTTCCTTTTCAGGTACCTACATTGATGGACAAAATGTTGTAGTGACACACAGAGTTTAAAAAAACCGGCCGATAACCGGTTTACCAGTAGGAGCCGAAAAAAAAATACCGGTCGAAATTTTTTTCTCCATAATGTCATTCTCTAGTTGGTTTAGGTATTGTTATTTAGCACTATTTCTTAACTACTATAATTCTGAGTTTACCCCTACCACCCCACGGCAAACCGCCGCACACATGGAAAAAGAACCGCCGCCGCTTGTCTTCCTCCCTTCCACTCCCACGTCAAACCGCCGCCTGCATGAAAAAAGAACCGTCGGTTGGTGGTGACGAGGGCGGGGGCTTGATTCTGAATTATGAATTATGAGGTGTTTGACATGATTTTATTTGCTATGTGTTATTTGGACTTCTTTTTTGAGGTTATGTTGCAACGCACGGGCACCCTACTAGTAAAACATAAAGGATGACTTTTTATGTACAACTTGAAACACTTTCTCATTAATATTTGCATTATTCCAAATTTAAATTTGCTAATCACCATTTTCACCATTTTCCGGTTTTCCCAATTTTTTAGCCGGTTTTTCCGGTAACCAGTCCGGAGAAAATCCAGATTTAAAATTTGAAATTCAAATTCGGCCCGGTTTTTTTAAAATTTTCCGGTAACCGGCCGGTTACCGATACCGGCCGTCGGCCGGGATCTTCCTCGGTACCGAGATTTCGATCCCTGGTGACACAAGCATTTTAAACCCATCAAAGCTGGAAGCCTGGAAGGCAGTCGTTCATGTATCTCAAATGCTTTCAGACTAGCGCCCAGAAAATAATGCAGTTACTCATCGAGTCACAGCTGCCACAAGGTGCATACGTTGCAAAATACTAACCTTATCTGTTTCCTTTGATGAGCGACTCCCACCAGAGCCGAAGACAAGCTTTCCCGTGGTTTTACGTGATGAACTGCTCTGTGATGCAGAGGCTGTTGAGGGCTGCACGCTGTTGGTTGCATTAGCTTGCCGCTTTGCAGGGGATGAGGCTGATGCATCCTGATCTTTAGAAGGCTTTCCATCCAGACGCCTTCCGGAACCAGTGAAGGGGATGACCTTTGGTTCTTCTTCAACTGCAGCCTCTGTAATAGGAACATGTGGGCAAGAGAATTTGAGGAACGCTAACCACAATTATTAATCATGTGGTCAAAAACAAGAAAGCTACCTGCAGTAGGCGCTGTGCTAGGAGGAACAGCAGGTTTTGGTGGCTCAGGTTCTTTATAGTCAAGTGGTGGGGCAAAGTCAACCTCACAATCAGTCTCAATGATACTTATAGCACTGGAAGGCTTTGTTTCCACTATATCAATGTAGTACTTCTTGTTATTATATGCTACCATAATGCTGTCACCAGTAGTTAGACAAGAGTAGTTCCGCAAAGTTTTCTCCAAGCTGCAAGAATGACAAACGGGTCATTAGTCTTCAGGGATCTCATTATTCATAGCATGAAGCTCCAGTCACGATGTAACAGTCATAAAAAGTGACAGCAAAACAAATGTTGCACAAGGAAAAGAAAATAATTTATCAAACCAATACTAACATTGCTTTTGGGTTTGAAATATCTAAAAAGTCGGTTGTATGAGGTTGCAGCTTCACATATGTGCCCTTTGGGAGGTTGGCATTTTTTATAAACACCATATCTCCCTCTTGCAGAAGAAGATTTTGCATCATCTGATGAGTAGATGGAGTTAGCTTGATTGACATGATGATATCACACAAAAGTAAGTGTAACAATATCCTAAACCTGGTCCTACCCAATATGGCATGTAGATCATGCCTTCTTCTGCGATGAACTCCAGGACACCACAGTGCGAAGTCCGTTCTGCTGCTGCATTGTGGACTTCAAATAGCATAGGATATTCAATATGCAGAGATGCTGCAGAGAACAGGACAGGTTTGAGAACTAACTTTGAGAAGAGTGCATGCAAAATTTGCTCAAAACAAGGTGAATTATCAGCAATCAGCATGCATATCCTAAGAAAAGAGAAGTTGTATAACGCTCCTAACTTACCGAGACGATCAAGTGCTGAAGGTGGCATGATAACTGAAAAGAAACAAAGTAATAATCACTTCAACTGCCAAAAGTAACTTGAAGAGATGAGGAACTCAGTGAACAGAGAGCATACTTTTGTCACCAGTTTCAAGCTGTGGCTGCAAAAAAGGGTAAAAGAGATCTTTCAGAATAAATTTCCAAGAATGGAAAATAAATACTTTATTTTGAGAGGTAATAATTCTTCAAGCTGTTCTAGATGTTGAAAGAATTTACTATTGGATGCTATTCAAGAAAATCACAACATTGCATGCTATATTAATGAGGCAAGAGCGAATGAAAACATGCTGACAGGCAACAAGTTAATAGTTATTCAGAATTCAATATTTTTAGTTGACTCAGTCTACAAAGCATGTAAACTAGGCAAGAAAAGGTCATAATCCAACAATCAATATTAGAAAAAGGACATTAAAATTCAAGTTAAGGAAAGATAAAATAACATGTGGACATATGCTACCGCTAGCCCTTGTTAGGAGGAGAAAAGCAATGCCGCAAAAAAACTAGGACATAAATGGGGAATCAGATACAGTACTTCATGGAAAATATCCATCCCGTACGATCCATGGAAGTTGGTAAAGCATGAAGACTAATACATCATTACATGAGCAAAGTTGTATTGGTATTGGTACTGACTTCAACTAAAAAAATAAAGATTCATACCAAAAGGATTGCTATTCCAACATTATATAACTAGAGTAGTGTATACTGCAACTCATCCAAAGAAGGTTTACATACCTTGTCAATGAAAGATGCAGGGTAGCAACGGTACGTCTGCTCAAAAGTACTTCCACGGTAACCATAGCCTTCGAAATACTGCTTACAACAAAGAATTGTATTAGGGCAGTATGGTGTGGTTCAGCAACAGGCAGAAGCTATAGAAAATTACGGACAAATCATATGTGGAAAATGTGCTAATATGTTCAAAATAATAAAAAATGAGTGGCATTCTAGAAACTGATTTACCAAATGCAATACAAAGATGCAAATTGCAAAACAAGACAGGTGCTAGCTCACAGTAATCCCGAAAACATCCAAGGTTTGAACATCAACTGCATATATGATACATAAATGATTTGGATCTGTGATCCAGTGCTATCAAATTAGCTGAAGCTATGGCAACAAGCGTCAAGTGAGGAATTTGTGGTTCTGAATTTCACCGCTGTGCACCTGATGGTAACATAGATCAAAAGAGTTGGTAGATGTTAGCAAGATGAATTTTCGGCTAAAGGACTTACCATATTTGCGAACCAGAAGGTTAACCCCCTTTTGCTCCCTAGCATATGAGAAACAAGAGCATGTAAATTAAAATGACGAAGAAAAGCAGAGAGTACAAAACTACAAACCCGCACATAAATTACAACTGAAAATGAATTTCCTCAAACTGGCGATGATTTGCGACAATCAAGAAAGGAAACACAAGACCCATTGTAAACTGCAGGCATGCATTTGTGCAGTGAAGCCAAACAATTTTAAGTCGATTAAACTAAACGGGGCAATAAGATAACCATTTTGAGGGGGCAAAGCTACATTCAGCCTCCAAATAATCGGTTACTACATGCTATTAGATTTATTTTCGAGATCCTACTAAGAGTTGATAGGTTCTGTAGCTGTACCAATATCAATATGACATAGCCCTGCCGTTGGGTTCGGTTATTGGAGGATATAAGCGAGGTGTTATACTGGCAATAAAACCACTCTACAGCATGCGAAGCCGAGTAAACCGCAACCAATTCAGTTCAGAGATGATGAGAGCACCGTGCGCGCGGAACGAAAAACAAACCACTTTGCTCGAACAAAAGGTGCTAGCACGAGTGGTTTTTGGTCATCAAACACATAAAAATGCTTCCTTTTTTTTCGTATACTTGGGGACGAACTGGTAGCGCACGGGGCCACGGGCGTATGTATGTATGTCTGTCTGTCTGTCTCTGCGTAGGCGAGAGGAGATTCGATTTCCGATCTGATCATCCATCCAAGCACGACGGACGAGAGCACGCGGGAATCGGGCGGGAGTAGCGGAGGGTTTGGTTACTTGGTTGGCCACGGCCGCGGATTAGGGGAAGCGGAATTGAGTCGAGGCTTACCGGGGAATAGTCGAGCAGGATCTCCGAGCAACCGTCGCGGCGGCGGAGCAGAGTAGAGTGGAATAGAGCCCTCCTCGGTTTCGTCGGATGAGGTCGCCTCGAGCTGAAGCGGTTGGTGAAGCGAGAGAGAGAGAGAGAGAGGCTGGCTTCGATCGGAAGCAAGAAGAAGAAAAAGAGGAAGCGGAGGATGGAGCATAGAGCATGGAGGCGACGAGGAGGAAGGAACCGAGAGTTGGGTGATGGGTTGGGCCAATTGGCTTTGGTATTCGGTCCATACCGAATCCCAGCCTCGCCGCGTCTTGCTGCTACGCGCGTCAGGTACGACGTTGCTAGAGCCAGTGCTCGTGCTTCCCCGTCTCCTACCAACGCCGTCGGCCTCGGCCGGCCCAGCAGAAGGCGAGAAACGAGTAGCTGTTGCTGTCCTAATGTTATAGCCGGATTCACCGATCGATGAGACGATGACCCACCCGATCTCTCGTGCAAGATCTCTGACGACATTGGCTACAGTGAATTAAGGTGTCAGTGTGTCTGTCGAACATCAACATCGTACACGCGTGTGCCACACCCAAACTACGCTCAGGTAGCAGCAGCCAGCAGCCTTCCTTCCTTCCACTGTATTCCGCGTACGTACGTACATAGATCAGGTGCCTTTCACAGACAGCCGTGAGGACTGAAGATCCATCTCATCTCTGATAGACTTTTCTTTTGATCTTTGATCTCTTTTGTTTGGATCTGGCGTTCTTGGGGTTCGGGTTCATAAGAAACCGAACGCGAGAGAGAGAGAGAGAGGGCGATGGGTTCGGTTACCTTCTGATGTAGAGAAGGATGAGCTGGCCATGGCGGCTTGTGTGTGGTAGAGGCGGCGGTGGTCGATCCCGTCAGTGGAGGCGGCGGTGGTCGATCCCGTCCCTGGGGCGTGGCCGGTGGTGGTCGGTAGAGGCGGCGGTGATCCAGCGATGGGCTTCCCGTCACTTGCTGCGCCCCCTCTTAGATCGGTCTAGGGTTTTGTCGGTTAAGGTTTGTGGCGGCACACGGTGAATCTCGTCGTCCGTGCCGCCCCGGCCCCCACCTTTCTTTTATAGCCTTGATGTGTGAGGGCCCATCACCCTTGAGTTTGGGTCAGGCGCCCGATCGTATGCAGATCAATGTGGGGAGGCATTTGGCCGTTGGGTCAAATGCCTCAGATGAGATCATTCTAACATTCTCCCCTTTGATCTCAATCTATACTTTATCTCTAATTGCTTTTGACTTTACTCATTCCATCACAGATTAGTGCATAGAACATGTCTCATCGTCACGGTCAATTGCCGATAGATTCAACAGCTACAATACACCTCAATGTTCTGAAATAGTTACTTTAATCTTTTGGGCCATCTTTTAGTCCAGATTCATAGGCTTTCCTTAAACCCATGCCGCTATATGTTCTCTCGAACACGCTGGGTGGTAAGCCTTTAGTAAGCGGATCCGCTAACATCTTTAATGTACTTATATGCTCAAGACTTATAATTTGATCTCGAACTTTATCTTTCACAACATAGTACTTTATGTCAATGTGTTTGGCAAGACCACTTGACTTATTGTTGTGGGCATACATTATCGGGTTCATTATCGCAGAAGACAACTTAAGTGGTCTATTGATGTCGTCAACCACTTTTAAACCGTATGAACTTCTTTAGCCGTTCACCGCCTGTAGCCTCATAACATGCTACAAACTCGGATACATTGTGGACGATGTAGTGACGGTTTGCTTTGAGCTTTTCCACGATATAGCTCCTCCAATGAGAGTGAAGACATATCCGGATGTCGACTTTCTATCATCTCCCGCAAAATCGAATCAGATACCCCACTATATGGAGTAAACTGATCTTCAGATGTCATCATGAGGCCTTTTGTTCCTTGCAAATAACGCAAGACTTTCTTTATCAATTTCAATGTTCTATTCCAGATTGCTCGAATCGCCAAGTAACCCAGAACAAAAGCTAAGTCGTATGCAGCACACTTGAGCATACCGTAAGCTTCCGATACCAAGCATATGGAACCGCTTTCATTTGATCGATCTCATATGGTTCCCGGGCATTGAAAATCCCTATATCTCGCGCCTTGACTATAGGTGCAGTGAAGGACTACATTTATGCATCCCAAATTTCTTTAAGACTTTCTCTATGTATGTCTTCTCGTGATAGTCCCAATATCCCTTTGTTTCTATCCCTGAATTTCGATCCCTAGAACGAACGAAGCTTCACCAAGATCTTTCATATCAAAGTTTGAGGACAAAACTTCTTTGTCTCCAAGAGTAGACTGACATCACTACTAGCCAAGAGGATATCATCCACATACGTGATTAGGAAGATGAACTTCCCATCTTTAAACTTTGTATAGACACGCTTGTCCTCTACATTCTCTTTAAACCCAAATTTTCTTATTGTATCACAAACTTCAAGTACCACTGCCTTGAAGCTTGCTTTAACCCATAAATCGATTTCTTTAGGCGGCATCCCATTCTTTCATTTTCTTCCATGACAAAACCTTTGGTTGTGCCATGTAAACATTTTCCTCTAAATCCCCATTAAGAAATGCCGCCTTTACATCCATCGATGATAACTCTAAATCATAATGTGCTACTAATGCCATTATGATTCGAAGGAATCTTTACATGAGACCGAGAAAAGTCTCATTGTAATCAATCCTTCTCTTTGCGTAAAGCCTTTTGCCACAAGTCGCGCTTTGGTATCTTTCTACATTCCCTTGGGAGTCGAGCTTTGTTTTGTAGACCCATTTACTGACCTCACTGCTTTGGCTCCTTTAGGAATAATTTCCAAATCCTGCACTTTATTAGTCTTCATGGACCTCATTTCCTCTTCCATGGCCTCAAGCCATTTTGAAGAATTTTCGCTTCATGGCTTCTTCAAATGAGGTGGGGTCATCCTCCATTTGAAATTCCTCTGATGATAAATCTGATAATCATCGAAATATGATCTTCTTACTCTTTGAGACCTCCTGGCCTCCACATTTGGTACATCTTCGCTTGAGGTCAGCTGTTGCTCCCCTCATTTGTGGTAATGGGTTCTATAGGATCCTCAAGAACAGTTCCTCATTCTCATTCATTGTTGCCACAGAGGAACAATAACAGGCCGCACCACAAGATCTTGTACCGCTCGGTGCAATGGCAGCAGTAGTGAGAAGAGTGGCTCTTGAATCATCTGAGTGGGCACATATACCCGCTTCTCTTCAAGATCAATCTCTCGAGCTACCATGCTCCCCTCATCATTTCATCCTCTAAGAAGATAGTGTGTCTCGCTTCTACAAACTTTGTATATCCTGTCTCGACAAGAGAAACGAAAACCTTTTGACTTTTCGTGGTAGCCAATGAAATGGCAACTTCATCGCTTTGGGATCTAGCTTCCCAAGGTTTGGGTTAAATACTTTAGCCAAAGCAGACTCCCCACACACGTAGGTGGTTTAGTGAGGAACTCTTCCCGTCCACAACTCGCACGGTGTTTTGGGCACCGACTTACTAGGCACTCTATTGAGAATATGAATGGCGGTTTTTAACGCCTCCATCCATAAACTCAATGGGAGTGTGGAGTAGCTCATCATGCTTCGCACCATATCCATCAGGGTACGGTTGCGTCTTTCAGCTACTCCATTTTGCTGAGGTTCGCCCGGTGTAGAATACTGGGCTACTATGCCATTTTCCTGTAAGAACCTCGCAAAAGGTCCAGGAACTTGTCCATATGGGGTATGTCGACCGTAGTACTCCCCACGATCGATCGAACTATCTTAATCTTTAAATCGTGTTGGTTTTCAACTTCAAATTTTAAATATCTTGAATTTATCCAAGGCTTCATTTCTTTCTTTGATTGGATAAATATATCCATAACGGGAGTAGTCATCTGTGAATGTTATGAACGAGTCATAACCATCCACACTTTTCACAGGAAAAGGACCACAAATGTCTGTGTGAACAATTTGTAGAACTCATGTGCTTCTTTTTGCGCCTTTCTTAATTTTCTTTACATATTTTCCTTTAATGCATTCTCTGCATTGTTCTAAGTCTGAGAACTCTAATAGAGGAAGAATTTCATTCTTAACTAGTCTTTCTATTCTCCCCTCAAATATGGCATAAACGACAAGGACATAATTTCGACGATTAGTTATGAGTTCTCTTTCGCTTTCGCTTACATTCGAGACGAGGATTCAATCACTTTCGCACGCGACGCTCCCATTATCGCATACGACATTCACATCATCACACAATGATAACAAATAAAGCTCATTTTGTAATATGGCAAGACCAACACATTCTTTATTAAATATTATTTCGCACTTGCCATTTCCAAAATTGCAATCATAACCATCTTTGTCCAAATTGGAAACACTAATCAAATTCCTCTGTAAGAGGGAACAAAAGAACATCTCTAAGTAAAAGATTGGAGCCATTAGCTAACTCTAATGAAAGATCGCCAACAGCTTTCAACTTCGCTTGACTCCATTTGCGACTTTAATGCATCTTTCGCTTCTTTGCGTAGTCCTCGTCGAACGGAATCCTCAGAAGGAATTAGCAACATGAACAGTTGTTCTCGAGTCAATCCACCAAGTGGATTTGAATATTTCACATACAAGCATTCATTTATGAAGGTAATAATGTTCTCACCTTTCTTTGCCATTATCATCTTTAAATAATCGTGAGTTCTTCTTGTAGTGTCAGGTCTTCTTGCTGATGAAGACACCGATCTTTGTCTACAAAGAAATTTATTCTGCTGAGGCCGATGGATGAGGCTTTTCCTTGTTCCTTGAGAAGGAGGTACTGTTGAAGTGCTTTTTCTTGTTATCCTTCACATAGTTGATAGATCCACCATGTGAGGATTTAATTCTTTCCTCCTCTTGAACACACATAGCTATACACTTTTCTAAGTCCCATTTATCGGGCTGCATGTTGTAATTGACAACAAAAGTGTCAAACTTTTCTGGCAATGAAGCAAAAATCAAGTGAATAAGGAACTCATCCTTGAGTGCCAAATCCATTGGTTTAAGCTTGGATGCCAAGTTGCTCATCCTTAATATGTGTTCTCTTATTCCACTGCCACCAACAGAATACCTTTCTGTCACAAGCTGCTTAATCAGCTGTGTAGCATATGTCTTTGAAGAGCCAGTAAACTGACTCTTTATTTTATCAAGGTATTCTGTGACAGTGTCACAGTCAGCGATTGAGCCCACAATTGCAGGCTCAATCGTGTTCTTTATCACACCATACATTTCTTGTTGGTCGTGGTCCATTTCTTATGCTCTAAGTCATAAGACATCCGTAAGGGAGCATGATCTCTCTGCCTTTCTCGCCAAGCAAGATCATCCTCATTTTGACCCCTCACCGTGCCATAGGCTCAGTGGGTCGTGGTCAGAGTGAGGACCCACCCACCTCACCTAAGATAAACGCTAAGTCTATCTTTTCTTCCACTCTCCATAATTATCTCCTTTGAGAGTGGGATCTCTCTGATACAACCCATCAAGTTGTATCCTCCTGAAAATTTAGTTCAAATAAAGTGAGAACAAAATATGAAAATTATATGCCTTATTTCCAACGTTGGTCAAAAATACGACATACAATTAAAACAATTATATCTATACATTAAAACTATATCACCGCTAAGCGTAAATAGAAACAATGCATAAAAATATCAATTAAAATTATAATACTGTTATTATCAACTTTAGTCAGAAAATAACAATATCATAATTCACAATAAATTCTTAAAACATTAAATTCTCTCGTTGGTTCGAATTTAATTAAAAGAATTAATCAATATTAACTTTTGCAATGAAACAATAAAAAATTCAATAATTTATTCTCAGAAGCATTATAACTATACACATTTAATCTCTGCAAAATGACACGTTGGTGCAAAATTTACAGAGATTTTATACAATTTTTCTATTGAAATTCATCCAAATAATACTTCGAAATAATTAAATTCAATTTTAATTTTTTTATCGTTCAAAACCGCCGATTATCGCTTAAACCGCCATTCAAATTCCCATATCGCAGCTCGCGCCCACGGCCGCTTCAGACGGCCAAGGCCACAAGGCCATGATGAATCTCAAACCGTCGGATGGGCATCCGACGGCCGATTTTTTCGCAATGCGCCCGCCCTACTCGAAAGCAATCTCACCGCCGATCCGAATCGGACGGCCGAGCGGCGTTCGGAGGAACAAAACGCGCGCGCGCGAACGCCCAAAAACCTAACCCTTATTCTCTCCTTTCCCTTCTCGCCAGATCCGAAGCGAAGCGATGCGATCGCGGCGCGGCGACATCGCCCACGTCGGCGGATAAGAGGAAGAAGGCGGCCGCCATGGACCTTCAGCGGCTGCGCGCTCCTCGAGAGGAGCGCCGCCAAACGGCCCCGTCGGCGCTTCTCCGAGCGCAAGGCCGGATCTATCTCAGACGTCGACGGTGGGTCGCGGCGTGGAGCGCCGCGAGCGCGGCTCGGCCGATCTCCCGCACGCCAGTGACGACGACGACCAGGTGAGTGTTTTCTTTTCAGATCTAGGGTTTCCCCTTCTTAGGGTTTCGGGTTTTTTCTGTTTGTTTTCTTTTGGATCTTTGCCGTTCTATTACGGCTCTGATACCATTGATAGACTTTTCTTTTGATCTTTGATCTCTTTTGTTTGGATCTGGTGTTCTTGGGGTTCGGGTTCATAAGAAACCGAACGCGAGAGAGAGAGAGAGAGAGGGCGATGGGTTCGGTTACCTTCTGATGTAGAGAAGGATGAGCTGGCCATGGCGGCTTGCGTGTGGTAGAGGCGGCGGTGGTCGATCCCGTCGGTGGAGGCGGCGGTGGTCGATCCCGTCCCTGGGGCGTGGCCGGTGGTGGTCGGTAGAGGCGGCGGTGATCCAGCGATGGGCTTCCCGTCACTTGCTGCGCCCCCTCTTAGATCGGTCTAGGGTTTTGTCGGTTGGGGTTTGTGGCGGCACACGGTGAATCTCGTTGTCCGTGCCGCCCCGCCCCCACCTTTCTTTTTATAGCGCAGTGTGACAGGGGCCCATCAGCCTTGAGTTTGGGCTGTGCGCCCCCGATCAGGGTGCAGATCAATGTGAGGAAGCATTATCTCTACTCTTTTGGCACGGTCCTAGTCAGTCTGTCACCTTTTCTCCCCAACCTAACCAGTGGCTTCTGCACATCATGTACAAGCACCGAAGCCTTCTCGACTGTCACCTGGAATTGGAAGAAATGCTAAGTTGCCACTGACCCAAAGCTAGAGAAGGGCGGCAATTAAGCAGCGTACGGTCAATAATTGTCACTGCCCGCCCTGCGGCTGCTGCAGCGCGAGCTTGGCCGTGTCCTTCCACAGGCGCGCCTGCATTTCCTTCTCCACCAGCTTCTGCTCCGCGCGCCGCAGCGCCGACTCCAGCTCCTCGATCCGCTCCCGGTCCTCTCGTGCAGGAGCTCGTGCAGCCTCCTCTCCAGCTCCAGCGCCGAGACCCCGTCGTCGTATTGCGCGCCGCGATCCTCGTCTCCGTCATCGAAATCCCGCCTCAAATTGCCGGCGCCGCCGAATCCCCCCTCCAGCTCGATGAACTCGTCGTCCGACGACTGACATCAACCGTATGCATGCGAGCACAATTACGCAGTGCGTATATCAAGAATTAATCTTTCCTATATGTGCAGAGAAATTATATATACCTCGGAAGTTTCCTGCTGGGTGTTGCAGTTGAGCTGAAACTGTCCAGACTCTATCTCAAACTCCTCTTCTTCTTCCGGCACATCCATTCTTGCAGAGCCTTCGTCTTCAGATGGCTTCTGATCACTCTCGCTGCTCGCCATCTCCATGACAGATGAGCAAGTTGCGTCGCCATTCGTATCCGTATCTAAAGTTGGGACTTCGGTCGTGCTTTTTTGGGCTGGTCCAAAGCTCGGTTGACACGGCATGGCACGACACGTAGTGGACCGGATCAGCACAACACGAACGGCGGGTCGAGCTGGGCCTGAAAATGCAGTCCGTTGAGCGGCATGGCACAAAATAGGCCCAACATTCCCGTTATAACTTAATCCATCCCTCGGCCTGGCCCAATCACTTCCCCGTATCGACTTGGCCTAACCAATCACCCCTTCGCCACCCGATCTGACCCAACATCTCTCTTAGCCTCCCTCAACCCTCATCCCCAACCCTTTCCCCAGAGCATCGGCTCCCAAATTCTCAATCCCTACTCACATTCGCTGATTCACCTCGCTCCAGCTTCAACCGCCTCCCTACCCTCATGGCCGATCGCCGCCCTTCCTCCCCACGCACCCGGTCGCCCTCTCCTTCCTCCTCTCCTTCCCCACGTGTCGCCGCACTCCCTCTCCCTCCCCACACGCCGCCGCCCTCCACTCTCCCTGCAGCTACCTCCTCGTTGCTGTCCTTCTCACCCCCTTCGCAAGCGCGCGGCGCGGTCGAGGTGGACGGAGTTCTTCATCGGTGTCCAGAAGGAGGAGGAGATTATGACGAGGGGGAGCAGGCGTAGATGGCGCACTGATGTCTTTGTTTTCCTGAGCGACAACGGCGGCTGTCGTCTTCCCATACATCTATAGTTACTTAGGGTCGGACTTGGGCCGGCACAGCACGATCCCCGGCACGGCGGGTTTTGGGTTGTGCCTGGGTCTGGCCGGAGCCAAAGTGGGCTGGTATGGCACGACATGGCGGGGTGACTGGGCCGAGCCGGCATGGCATAATGCGGCCCGAAGCACGACGGATCCGTGCCATGCCGGCATGGTACAGCCCAATGCCTACCACTAATCGTATCCGAAGCGCGGCTTAATGAGCGATCGACGGCGACTGGATATTGCAGGTTCTTGGTACAACGACATGATCCGTGCTCTTCATCCTGACTTGATCTCTCATCTCCTTCAAGAGCGCCTCCATCTGCGCGTGCACCTCGGCCATCTTCCTGAGCTCGGCGCAGGTCTTGGCGAGGAGGAACAGCAGGCTCAGCCCCATGCCAGCCTCCGTCGATGCGCTGATGCCGCTGTTTCCCACCTTCCATCTTGCACGCATTGGCTGGCAAAGCTCTCAAAGATCGATGGCACAAACAGAGGCCAACAAGGAAACTGATACCACGCACGTACGCCCCTGAGAAGTCCACCGATGCAGCCTCACTCTTCTCGGTGGCGACCTCCTTCCTGCCGCCGCCTTTCCTGCCGACCCTGGCAAACCAAAGCCGGGTGTAGGTAAACCTCGGGAGGCGCAGCCGCGGCGTCTCCGGGGAAGGCGGCGAGGCGGCCGCAGCCTCCACCTCATCGGCCCCATCTCTGTCGGCGAGGTAATCAGAGATTCTCTTCTTCTTGCTTGTCGACTCGACTTCGTCAACGGCGTCTCCAGCGGATGCCATCGCGCGTGCGCGCACGAGGGAGTGAGAGATAGGGGATGTGCAGGGTAGGGGTGAAAGTGGATCGGATAATGGTTTTGTCATATTTGTTTTTATTTTTTTCGTGATCTGTATACAAATACGAATACCCAAGATACAAATAAAGATACGAATAATATCGAATATGAATATAGAGCAAATACAAATCGAAATGAATATGGTCGTGGATATTTTTTGGAACATAAAACCCCTTAAATTGTATGCCAGAAATTAACAAAAAAAAACATATAACTAGTTTATTCGATGCAAATATTAATGAATTGTTCATATTTTCAATAATTACACATAACATTTGCACTAGCAAGCTACATTAACTAGTTCATCATAAACATAATACTTAGTTTATCATATTTAACTCATAAGTCATAACTCACACAGTCATCACACATTCACACTTAGTTCATCATATACATTAAATTTATTTCACACTAACATTGATCAGGCTCGATGGTCAATTTATACGCAAATGACTGTAACATCCAAAGTATGTTACCAAAAATAAAATTAATAAAGTTATTATTGTATTGGATTTTCTTAGATTTTAAAGAGTTTTTTTATAAAAATAAAAAAATAAAGTCAGTTATTTAATTTTTCTAGTTTTTTATATAAAAATAAAATTTATTCAGTTTTCTGGGATTTTATTGATTTAAAGTGAAAAAGGAAATTTTAATTAATTTCTTGAATTTTTTTGGATTTTAAAAAGGGTTTTACTATTTTCCAGAAATTTAAAATAATTTATGTACAAAAATAAAAACCAACTTTAAATTAAAATTAATTTTAATAAGTTTGAAATAATTCAAGGAATTTCTTTGATTTTTTGTAAAATTTTGAGCACTATTTTCTATTTTCTAAAAGGCTATCTGAATTGTTGTATTTTTTGAAATTCAAAAATCAATTAAAATATTCTTTTCTCTTTTGGGTCGAAATTTGGATATACGACCTTCATGTTATCCAGATAATCCATATTTGTATTTGTATTCAAGGGATAACAGGGTTATCATATCTGTATTCATTTCCGATCCGAGAATTATCTGAGAAAAATCTGATCCGAGAAAATCCGAATCGGTTTCTGTCCAGATCGGTCGAAAACTATCCAATCCGTTTTCACCCCTAGTGCAGGGTGGCGTCGCGCATGGAGAAAAGAAGCTAGGCGGGGCGGTAACCGACGCTTCCAGGGTCATCATAGTTGGTTCTAAACCTTCATTATGTATGCTTTAGAATCGCTTGATTTATTGCGTCTGTGATAACAAACAATTATCTCAGACCATTTTTGAGTCGTTTGTAACAAGTCACAACACAGTTGGTTCGTATAAATAACTGTCTATAAATACCTACTATCACAGACGGCTACGACTACAAAACCGTCTGTGATATGTCGGTCATCACAGACGGTTGTGTTTACCAACCGCTCAGGATCGCCACGATCACTGCATCGTTGGTTTATAGCATCGTCTATGATAGTAGGTGTTCTGCACGGTTTATACCACAAAATCATATGTGATAGTTCGCTCTCTATATCGATATTTTTCTATTTTTCGGCCTGCCTCGGGAAATACTAGTCATGCCCTTTGAAAACAGTATGCAGATTACATATACAAGCAAATACACAAATACATAGATATATCATATATACACATATATCAATAATAAATACATACAAACATACATACTGTCAATGATCAAATCGTCGATCTTTTGAAAAAATATATAAAATAGTGGAAAATGATATGTATCTCTTAGAAGAGAATGGGGTCGCTCTTTATTACTATGAACTGGCTGTTTACATGGAATGCCTACGATCAGGCAAAGGACTAATCCTAGTTACATTGAGTATGATGTTGGCTATGCTATTGAAATAGATCAAAAGTATGAATCTAATGTCAATAGCCTCTTGTCTCTCGCCCCCTCCTCTTTTCCCTCTCTTCATTTGATCCTTCCATGCTCCGTCTTTAAATAGCTTCCAAAGAGGTAGCAGTTGTTTCCAGAGAAGACGCATGTGCGAACCGTTGCGTCTGATCGGAGGGAGGTGGCAGTTGATTAAAGTATCAACAGCTGTGCGATTAAATGTTGGTGAGACATTCAACCATTAGTCAGTGTTTTAGGATTATGTAATGTCGCGTGGTATAGAGCATACAATATGTGTTTCATTCATCACACGGTAAAGGATATACTTGGATTTGGATCCAGATATCAGTTCATAGCTCTACGAGCAGTTAACTGGTCGGAGACTAGGTACGGGACTTGTCCGACCAGGGTATTTGTTATGTAACCTCTGGAGTCCTTATGACCAGTGAGGTCGTTAGCCTTAGGGGTTACGGCCACGAAGACGTATGGTCTCTCTTTATGTATTAAAGTAATACATAAGGGTTTTAATCCTCATCACATACACACGCACAGATATATATATATAACAGATAAATTGTCATAATATTTACAGATTGATTATAGATGAATTGTCATAATATTTTTACACCATGTTTACAGATACAGTAAGAAAATATTGTCCATGACAAAAAAAATTATTCAGCCTCGACCACATAAAACTCTCCTTTTGGGTCAATGACCTCCGTCATTAAGAAGGTGGCGAGCCGTCCTCGAATTTCGGAGAGTTCATTCATTTGGATTGTACTTAAATGGATGTTGATGCCCTGTCACTTAGAAGGGTAAAGTCGAAAGAACTTATACACACACACACACACATTATATGTCATGTCAATGTGGAGAACTCGACATTGATGATCCGAAGGCTCCGACCAGAACAGATCAAAACCCTCGCAATCACTACACCATTGCTCCGATGATTATTAACCGTGCCGAACGCGGTTGATCTCGCCAAGAAGACTATCTCCTGCATGTGAATCGAGAATACAAGCAAGAAAGTAGAAGATGCAATCTGATATTGTATTGCGAATATAGATGAAGCTCACAATGTGGGGTTCCTCAACCGAATGTGCGGTGAGACTGCTAAGCAGAATAATCTCTAAGAAAAACCCACGTTAAACTATGACGGCTACTATATATATAGGGGTACGTGAGGAGGTCGACCTAGGATTGTGCGGCCGCGGGAAGAGGCGTACACAACCTGGACTCCGACCTCGACACGCTTACAAGACCATATTAGGCCAAAATGGTGACGCAGCACCTTATTCACTATTAAGGTCGCGTATCTCTGGTCGAAAATCTGGTCGTAGGACTGGTCCTGGGGTGGTCTTGAGGAGTCCATGTTATCTCTGGTCGTAAGTCTTCTTAAAGTGGTCGTGGACTCGCGAATCGTCGTATACCTTCTTGAACTGGTCATAGTCCTAGATTTCTACTTACAAGTAAATCATCTCCATTAGGTAGCATCATAGAGTTCTCAAATAATACACTCAGCCCTAGAAATGAATTTACCTAAGAAATAAGTTGACGAGCACGTGCTCGAGTAATTGGACCTTACACATGAGGAGTGTTCAGACAAGAGAAGTGATGTCCTCATCATCCTCCCTTCTTGAATTAGAGTCGCCTCGACTCAGATCATCCTCCGCGCCCAAGAAAGGTCGCAGATCCGCAATGTTAAACCGAACTAACTCCAAAATCTGCAGGCATGTCTAACTTATATGTATTATCATTAATACGTTCAAGAACTTTAAAAGGACCATCTGCACGTGGCATGAGTTTAGAGTTTCTTAATTCAGAAAATCGTTCTTTACGCAAATGTAACCGCACAAGATCACCAGGTTCAAAAGAAACATGCTTGCGTCCCTGACTACCAGCAATTTTATATTTAGCATTCATAATATCAATATTCTCTCTCGTTGTCTCATGCATCTTTAGTATCAACTCAGCACGTTGTTGAGCATCAAAATTTACTTTCTCCGAAGCTGGAAGAGGTAACAAGTCGATAGGTGCACGAAGGATGAATCCATATACAATCTCAAAAGGACACTTCTTTGTAGTAGAATGCTGCGAACGATTATAACCAAACTCCACATGAGACAAGCAGTCCTCCCACATTTTTAAGTTCTTTTTAAGCACAGCCCTAAGCATAGTGGACAAGGTTCTATTGACAACCTCAGTTTGTTCATCGGTTTGGGGATGACAAGTAGTGGAAAATAACAGCTTAGTCCCCAACTTACCCCATGATGTTCTCCAAAAATGACTAAGAAATTTAGCATCATGATCTGAAACTATCGTATTCGGAACACCATGCAAGCGAACAATTTCCTTAAAGAACAAATCAGCAACATTTGAAGCATCATCACTTTTATGATATGGTATAAAATGAGCCCTCTTAGAGAATCTATCCACGACAACAAAAATACTATCCCTCCCCTTCTTTGTTCTAGTAAGCCCTAAAACAAAGTGCATAGAAATATCTTTCCAAGGTATGCTTGGAACAGGAGGAGGCATGTATAAACCAAGAGGATTTAGTCGTGACTTAGCTTTTTGGCACGTGGTGCAGTGGGTAATGAAGCGTTGACGTCACGCCTCATCTTTTGCCAATAAAAGTGGTGGGTCAGAATGTCCTCGGTCTTCTACGCGCTGAAGTGACCCATCAATCCTCCTCCATACGCCTCCTGTAACAACAAAAGACGAACAGAGCTAGCTGGAATGCATAGCTTGTTAGCACGGTACACGAACCCATCATGCACCATAAATTTATTCTAACTCTTTCCCTCTTGACAATTTAGCAACACATCTTTAAAATCAACATCATGCACATATTGCTCCTTTATTGTCTCTAATCCAAAGATTTTGAAGTCAAGTTGTAAAAGCATGGTATATCTCCTAGACAAAGTATCAGCTATCATATTTTCTTTGCCCTTTTTATATTTAATGACGTAGGGAAAAGACTCAATGAACTCAACCCACTTAGAATGTCTGCGGTTCAGGTTGGCTTGACTTCGAATATGCTTCAAAGATTCATGATCAGAATGTATTACAAACTCTTTGGGCTATAAATAATGTTGCCATATTTCTAAAGTTCGAACTAGAGCATATAATTCTTTATCATAGGTAGAATAGTTAAAATTAGAACTACTTAATTTTTCACTAAAGTAAGCAACATGTTTTGCTTCTTGAATTAACACACCACCAAGACCTATGCCACTAGCATCACATTCTAATTCAAAAGTATTGCTGAAATCGGGAAGTTGAAGCAAAGGGGCGCGTGTTAGCTTATCTTTGAGAGCGTTGAAAGCTTGTTGTTTTATGGTGGCCCAAGTAAAAGGAACTTCCTTCTTTGTAAACACATTCAGCGGTGCAGCGAGGGTGCTGAAATCCCGAACAAAACGCCGATAGAAACCAGCGAGCCCTAGAAAACTCCGCACTTGTGTGACCGTTTTAGGAGGCGGCCAACTCTGGATAGCGACGATCTTGGCTTGATCAACTTCGATGCCCTGTGGAGTAACAACATAGTCAAGAAAAGAGACTTGATCCGTGCAAAAGGTGCACTTCTCAAGGTTACCATAAGGTGCACTCATATAGTCCGAACTTAGTTTTAAAAGCAGTTTTCCATTCATCTCCCAGTTACATTCTAATCTGGTGGTAACCACTCCGCAAGTCAATCTTTATGAAAATAATAAAACCACTCAACTCATCAAGCACGTCATCTAGCCTAGGGATAGGATGACGATACCTTATGGTAATATTATTAATGGCTCTGCAATCAACACACATACGCCAACTACTGTCTTTCTTAGGAACCAAAAGAACAGGAACAACACAAGGACTAAGGCTTTCTCTTACGTACCCACGGTCCAAAAGATCTTGGACTTGACGCTGAATTTCCTTCGTCTCCTCCGGATTGGTCCTATATGCAGCACGGTTTGGCAAAGTCTCTCCTGGGATCAAATCAATTTGATGCTCAATCCCTCGAATAGGTGGTAATCCCAGGGGTACCTCAGCTGGAAATACATCCACATACTCCTGTAAAAGGTTAGAAAAAGCAGGAGGCAAAGAGCTAGATATATCCTTAAGTGAATATAATGCATTTTTGCATATCAAAGCATAGCATGGCAGCTCATTATCAAAAATTTCAGAAAGATCAGATTTGGTTGTAAGCATAACACAACCCTTTAATTTAATTCTCTCGGTCTTAGAACTAGGTGCTAACCGCTCTTTCTTAGGTGGGAAAACATTCTTCACTACTTGCTGATTTTCAGATTCATGTTCAAGTTCTTTCTTCTCATTTTCAGCTAGCTCTTTATCACAATTCACAATTTCAGTAGGCGTCAAAGGTAGCAAAGTTATTTTCTTTCCTTTGTGCATAAAAGAGTATTTATTACTTCTACCATGATGAGTTGCATCGGTATCAAATTCCCATGGACGACCTAATAAAAGAGAACAGGCTTGTATAGGTACTACGTCGAAATCAGCAACATCATGATAGGAACCAATGGAAAATACACTCGCAGATTGTGTTACCTTCACCTTATCGCTATTGTTGAACCATCGAATGTGGTATGGGTGAGGATCTTGCTGTGTGGTCAAGCCAAGTTTCTTGACCAATCCTGAATTCACCAAATTGTACCACTTCCGCCATCAATTATGACACGAACACGGCAATCCCTAACGGATGGGGACAACTTAAACAAAATTATGACGTTGTAGCGTCTCCTCTTACTCTCTTTGAGAGATCAATACTCGCTGCACAATTATGGTCCTATAATTTGCCGTAGCAGCGGCACCTAAAATTTCCTCACCATCGCTATCTGCCTCATGATCATTATCATTGCCTGCAAGGTTAGCTGCAAGAGCATATTCATCCTCAACATCACTAGCACTTACATAACCACCATCTTCTGTCGCAATGTACGCTCGTTGACTTGGGTAATCTCTCATGAAGTGACACATTCCTTTACAACGGTGGCATACAATTCCTGGTGTACGACATGTGGAAACAACCGATGAAGAGCTCTGCACTGGTGCCTGCACACTAGTAGATTTGCTCGTCTCGGGTGCGCATGACGGTGGAGATGGTGCTGCTGAACGCGCCCTACTCACAGAGAGGGCACAGACCAAAAAGCATGTGGGGCTGTCTTAGCTTGTCCCGGCGTTGATCTCGATGTAGATGTACTACCAAAGTTGCTCCTGGTCCTTTGTTGTCTACCCTGCAATTCTTCTTCTGCCAAACAAGCAAGCTGGAACAACCTATTAATATCATTATACTCTTTGTAATCAAGTATGTCCTGAATCTCACGCTTTAAACCACCATAAAAACGAGCCATCTTATCCTCCTCATCCACAACAACATTACAATGCAGCATGCCTATTTGTAGTTCTTGATAATATTCCTCGACAAATTTATTACCTTAGTCTAAGCGTTGTAATTTCTTACGCATATCACGTTTATAAGCAGGAGGAACAAATCTAGCACGCATAGCTACTTTCAATCTATCTAGCGCGCATAGCTACTTTCAATCTATCCCATGTATCAGGTGTTAAACCAGAATTAACCACTTGATTCCACCAAATGATAGCAAAATATTTAAATTCACTAGTAACTTGCCCGACTCTATGCACTTCAGGAACTAAATGGGCATTAAATTTTTGTTCAACCGTCATCTCCCAATCTAGAGCATCATAAACACCCATAAAAGATGGTATGGTGAATTTAACCTTAGCAAATGGGTCATCATTAGCACGAGCATGGTGGTACTGAAAATTATTACCTCCCATACCATGACGGTTGTGTTGTAGGCGGTGTCGTTGACGTGTATCTTGGTCGGCAAACACAGCACCGATATCACGGTTTCTCCTCTCATTATCATCTCCCTCCTCAAGATCTTGGGCTGCATCGTGATCATACCCACGTCCAATGTTTGGTGGTCGGTTCACAATTCACTACTCTCTCTCTCTCTCTCTGAACTTTGGCTATGGAAATTCTTCTCGGACTTTGTGTGGCAGGCACGATATGATGAGTAGGTGGGGGTGTCCGAGAGCAACAAGAAACAAATAGGGTGGTCGGTGCAGAAACGAGTAGATAGCCGAACCCGAGTAGGTGGTTGAATCCGACTAGGTGGTCGAACGCGAGTAGGTGGTCAAAAGGGGGTTGTTCGAGTAGGCGGTGGCGCAACCAGGATGGGTGGTGGCACAACGGGCGACGGTGTTGACTAGAGACCAAAAACACGACTCTAAACTAGCAACACGACTTAGACAAAGGACACTAATTCAACAACGCGAAATAAAGAACGAAAATTACAAAGACACAATGGATGATGGGATAGCGGAAGAACACGACGAACAAAATATTTTGTGGGGTAATTTTCTGGAGCTTTAGGACGATGGAAAACAACTAATCTAACAGGGGAAAAATTACGATTACCTAACGGGCAACTTTAGCTCTGATACCAACTGATGTATCGGTGGCCCGATCTTTCGAAAGGTACTGATAAGTCGATTATGGAGAACTCGACGTTGATGATCCGAAGGCTCCGACCAGAACAGATCAAACCCCTCGCAATCACTACACCACTGCTCCGATGGTTATCAACCGTGCCGAACGCGGTTGACCTCGGCAAGAAGGCTATCTCCTGCATACGAATCGAGAACACAAGCAAGAAAGTAGAAGATGCAATCTAATATTGTATTGCGAATATAGATGAAGCTCACAATGTGGGGTTCCTCAACTGAACGTGCGGTGAGACTGCTAAGCAGAATAACCTCTAAGAAAAACCCACGTTAAACTATGACGGCTACTGTATATATATAGAGGGTACGTGAGGAGGTCGACCTAGGGTTGTGCGGCCGCGGGAAGAGGCGTACACAACCTGGACTCCGACGTCGACACGCTTACAAGACCATATTAGGTCAAAATGGTGACGCGGCACCTTATTCACTATTCAGGTCGCGTATCTCCGGTCGAAAACCTAGTCGTAGGATCGGTCCCGGGTGGTCTTGGGAGTCCATGTTATCGCTGGTCGTAAGCCTTCTTGAAGTGGTCGAGACCTCATGAATCGGTCGTGAGACCTTCTTGAACTGGTCGTAATCCTACATTCCTAAGTACAAGTAAATCATCTCCGTTAGGCAGCATCATAGAGTTCTCAAATAATACACTCAGCCCTAGAAACGAATTTACCTGATAAATAAGTTGACGGGCATGTGCTCGAGTAATTGGACCTTGCACATGAGGAGTGTTCGTATCAGACGAGAAGTGATGTCCTCATCATCTTCCCCTTCTTGAATTGGAGTCGTCCTCAACTCAAGATCATCATCCGCGCCCAAGAAAGGCCGCAAATCTGCAATGTTAAAACTGGAGCTAACTCCGAAATCTGCAGACAAGTCTAACTTATATGCATTATCATTAATACGTTCAAGAACTTTAAAAGGACCATCTGCACGTGGCATGAGTTTAGAGTTTCTTAATTCAGGAAATCGTTCTTTACGCAAGTGTAACCGCACAAGATCACTGTGTTCAAAGAAACATGCTTGCGCCCCGACTACCAAAGAATTTTATATTTAGCATTCATAATCTCAATATTCTCCCTCGTTGTCTCATGCATCTTTAGTATCAACCCAGCACGTTGTTGAGCATCAAAATTTACTTTCTCCAAAGCTGGAAGAGGTAACAAGTCGATAGGTGCACGAGGGATGAATCCATAAACAATCTCCAAAGGACACTTCTTTGTGGTAGAATGCTGCGAACGATTATAAGCAAACTCCATATGAGGCAAGCAGTCCTCCCACATTTTTAAGTTCTTTTTAAGCACAGCCCTAAGCATAGTGGACAAGATTCTATTGACAACCTCAGTTTGTCCATCGGTTTGGGGATGACAAGTAGTGAAAAATAACAGCTTAGTCCCCAACTTACCCCCCACAATGTTCTCCAAAAATGACTAAGAAATTTAGCATCACGATCTGAAACTATCATATTCGGAACACCATGCAAGCGAACAATTTCTTTAAAGAACAAATCAGCAACATTTGAAGCATCATCACTTTTATGACATGGTATAAAATGAGCCATCTTAGAAAATATATCCACGACAACAAAAATAATATCCCTCTCCTTCTTTGTTCTAGGAAGCCCTAAAACAAAGTCCATAGAAATATCTTCCCAGGGTATGCTTGGAACAGGAAGGGGCATGTATAAATCATGAGGATTAAGTCGTGACTTAGCTTTTTGGCACGTGGTGCAGCGGGTAATGAAGCGTTCGACGTCACGCCTCATCTTTGGCCATTAAAAGTGGTGAGTCAGAATGTCCTCGGTCTTCTACACGCCGAAGTGACCCATCAATCCTCCTCCATGCGCCTCCTATAACAACAAAAGACGAACAGAGCTAGCTGGAATGCATAGCTTGTTAGTACGGTACTGATAAGTCGATTGTGGAGAACTCGACATTGATGATCCGAAGGCTCCGACCAGAACAGATCAAACCCCTCGCAATCACTACACCATTTCTCCGATGATTATCAATCGTGCCGAACGCGGTTGATCTCGCCAAGAAGGCTATCTCCTGCATGTGAATCGAGAACACAAGCAAGAAAGTAGAAGATGCAATCTGATATTGTATTGCGAATATAGATGAAGCTCACAATGTGGGGTTCCTCAACCGAACGTGCGGTGAGACTGCTAAGCAGAATAATCTCTAATAAAAACCCATGTTAAACTATGACGGCTACTGTATATATATAGGGGTACGTGAGGATATCGACCTAGGGTTGTGCGGCCGCGGGAAGAAGCGTACACAATCTGGACTCCGATCTCGACACGCTTACAAGACCATATTAGGCCAAAATGGTGACGCAACACCTTATTCACTATCCAGGTCGCGTATCTCTGGTCGAAGACCTAGTCGTATGACTAGTCCTGGGGTGGTGTTGAGGAGTCCATGTTATCTCTGGTTGTAAGCCTTCTTGAAGTGATCGTAGACCCTGCGGAACTGGTCGTAGACCTTCTTGAACTGGTCGTAGTCCTAGATTCCTAAGTACAAGTAAATCATCTCCGTTAGACAGCATCATAGAGTTCTCAAATAATAAACTCAGCCCTAGAAACGAATTTACCTGATAAATAAGTTGACGAGCACGTACTCGAGTAATTGTACCTGGCACATGAGGAGTATTTGTATCGGTAGAAGTGATGTCCTCATCAAGAAGTTTATCTTTCGAGGGAATAAAAGAATACAAGTCAACTAATTGAAAATATATGGAATAGTAATTTGTATTGAGCAACGGCATTATAAATTGTTTCTGTACTCTTTTATCGTTCGGGTGGTCGTGCCGGAGTTGTTGTCGGGCATGACTAGAAATCATGTGGGCTTTGCCCGCGCTGGTTCGAATCCTGCCGACCACGCCTGTTTTATCTTCTTTTTTTTTGGGCTGCACCTCATACATACAGCTACTGGCCGAAACTGGGCCAGGCCAGGCCACAGCTTCCATGATCAGAGAGTTTCTAATTGGGCTGGGTCGAGTTTACATGCTCAGAAAGTCAGAAGTAGAGTATACGAGGGATGCATTGCAGTCTGAAACTGAACCTTGTCTCCAAGCCTTGCGGTTTGCCTCCGATAAAGGACGATAAAGGAATCGGCCGTATCATTGTTGAAACTAAGTTAAGAAACCAGGTCCTGCTCAGACAGGTCTGATTTACGATGGGTTTCTCGTTCTTTCAAAATACTATATAAATGTGTGTGTGTGTGCGCGTGGGGGGGGGGGGGGCGTATTGTACAACAGTTTTAAGAAGAACAATAAAGAGAAGTCAAAAGTATCTTCGTATCTCTGTGTTCAATCTATTATTCTGTTCTTGTATTGTTGCATCGTTCTTACGATTCTGAGTTTGTCTACGAGGTAATCGCTTAGACTGGACTCGCAAGCGACGGTTCCTTAACACGTTATCAGCACAATCGACTCTTCTCGAATCGAAAGGTAGCCGTCGTAGCATGACACTCGTAGATTGAATCGTTTTTTTATATTGCTTTCAATCATGCAAATTTGGTTTTCTATATTGGTTTTTTCTACGGTGCAAATCCGCTCTAATCTACCGCAAACCGACTTGAAGTCGCTGGCACAATACCGATCGGTAGATTACAAATACATTCTAATCTACTGCGAGCCGACTTGAAGTCGCCGGCCAAGCTGATCGGTAATTGCACGAACACCGCGCTGGCCCCGCACGGCCACAGCACCGCCTCCTCGTGTCGAGCACGCTGGTTGCAGTACTATACGACCACAATATCGGTGGTCGTAGTCGTGTACAACCGCCGCGCCGGCCCCGCACTGCCACGGCGCCGCCTCCTCGCGTCGAATACGCCTGGTTGTAGTCGTATACGACCACCGCGCCGGCCCCGCACGGCCACGGCATCGCCTCCTCGCGTCGAGTAACCGTGGTTGTGGTCATGTGCGACCACCGCGCCAGCCTTGCAAGCCCAAGTGCCGCCGCTTCAAATCGCGCCGCCGACCGCAGCACCGCCGGCCGCGTCACCCGAACCGCTCCGCACCGGCTGCCGCCGCCATCCGCTCTTGTATGGGCTCGGCACCACCGACGCCGCCACGGCGCCGACGACGCCATCGCGACCCGATCGCCCCACACGACCACGCACCGCCGCCTTGAAGCAGCGCTCGCCTCGAGTGTCCGTCCCACACGCCTGCAGCATCGCCTCCTTGCGGCATGAAGCCGCCGCCACCCGGGTGAATAGGTAGGGAAACCCTACCACGAGTCGGTGTTTTGTTTCGACTGAAGTGGGTCGAGCAGAACGGGCCCGGAAAAGAACAGGCCGTGTAATTCGGTCTGGGCGAAAATAAAAAAAAAATGGGAGAAAAGTACAGGCGTGGATAAAGGGAGGCCCGGATGGCGGCGCGGCGCTACGTGGACTGGGTGGAGGGCTGGAGGGGGCAGCTTGCGGCTAGAGGGGGTGGCACGTGCGGCTGCGCGGGGTGAGCTAGGGTTAGGAGTTAGAACTTGACTGTTGAGTGCACAGTATAGGATGTAACTCAGCAACCCAACATTTTTGGGTTTTCGTTTTTCAACCAATTTTTTTTACCCAAAAAAACGAAATCCCATAAACCTTGATTTCTGAATCTCATATCGGATATCGATCAAATCGAGTTGACCAATACAGTTGTTTTTTTTTTTTTTTGGGTATGGTAGCAAAATGAACAACCCTAGTATTAGCTAGTTTTCCTTGTCTCCGGAGCACCCCGAACACAGCTGCATTTCAATTCAGCTTAGTCAAACAAGAACAATTACTTGAAGACTTATCTACACAAATTCGCAGTCGTGCGCTTGACTAAACCAAACGTTTGTATGCAGTGCCGTGCACGACCACGGAATCAGCTCTAGTCTAAAAAATAAGCACTACTAGATGGTGGCTGGGCTTCCGAAGAATCAAAGTTTCTGAAGAAAAAAAACTACAAAGTACTCCCCAGTTTTAGAAATATAAAACATTTTAGAAAATGTGCAGTTAAATTTATCTAATTTTGACTAATAACATATAAAAAATATTTAGATTAATTATGAGATAATACTATTATTAGATTTGTCATTATAAATATTACCAATATTTACTTTATAATATCGATAGTAAAACATCGACAGTTGTTACGTAAGGCAAGAAATACAAGTGTTTTCAGCAAAAAAGTATAGCTCTATACAGAAAGTTTCGGAGACCACCCGTTACGGAGTGTTGTCGTGTATAGGTGCTGCTTTATGCCTGAATTGCTGGCTCTCTTAGCCTAGAACCAGTAGAGATTTAGTTGTATTTCTTTTATATTTTCTGTGTTTTTATTTTTGATTTGGCGAGTGCCATCAGTGTTCTCCTTTATTGTAGTAGAACGGTGGTACTTTATCTATTTCTATTAATATAACGGCGCGTAAGTTTTTAGCGTGTTTTGAAAAGAAGAAAAAAAGTGCTTCACCCACCCGCCCATCCTCCGGCCAGTCGTGCGCAGATGGCGACCGACGATGACGCGAGAACCTTCCCGCGAGACCTATCGACCGGCCTCATGGATCGCGACGGCCGACGACGTTGATCAGTCGCACATAGATTTCCTTTTCTTCTCTCTCTGATGTAAGTAATCCCTAAATTCGTTGAGAGGCTGGCATAAGTTTGGGCCATGTTGCCATCTCCGATATATGCATTATCCATCCTGCCAATGTGTTGTTACATGCTAGGTGATCTATGTGCCGTGACCCGTGAGTAAGGTGTATGTTCCCCCACAGAAAGAATAGATTTACTGCAACACAATTGTAGATAAAAACCAATCGGGTGTCCATACGTTACAACGGATTACAAATAAACATATATATGTTCTAAACTTGAAAAATCAATATACACAAAGTAATTATCCTTATATCTAAAAGTTACATACAAAATTCACATCCGATCAGCAAGCTATAAAGAGTCTTATCATAAACTAAATGTGCATATGATCTAACTGTCTGCGGAGATCTTATAGTAGCATATGCATGTATGCACATATCCATTGATAAAAGATCACACCAACTCATAAGATGAAAAGATAGATGATAGACTCTCCACCACTATCGATAAAAGATCACACCAACTCACAAGATGGAAAGATAGATGATAGATTCTCC
Source organism: Hsuehochloa calcarea (assembly GCA_036346395.1). NCBI lineage: Eukaryota > Viridiplantae > Streptophyta > Magnoliopsida > Poales > Poaceae > Hsuehochloa > Hsuehochloa calcarea. Next base: position 8,169,513 of record CM070596.1, on the reverse strand, counting down.
ACCACTGAATCATACTTTTATAACAGTAAAGATAAAGAATATGTCCGAACCGACGTATGCAAAAAAAAAAAAAAAAGGTAGCTTTTATGAAATTTGGCACCCACTTTGGTTTACTACCACTTTTGTTTAAGTTTGCCGATTGGTTCTAGTTCATTTGTTGCCAAACCTTACCAAAACATGAGCCAACGATGACCAAGTTTTAGAATTTGGCGCACACATTGGAAGGGTACATATATATGACAAGAACCACGCAGTTCCTCCGTTTTCTCCACCGATCTTCACACCAGGAGCTTGCCCGGTCACCTTGAAAAGAAAAATAAAATGTGTTCAGTTATATTTGAAGCTCGGATCTTAGCTATATGTTGGGAATTTTTGAAGCTCGGATCTTAGCTATATGTTGGGAATTTTCTTTTACAATAAATAACATACTATGAATCACGTGGCTATCCAGTAAAATATTATGATTTTTTTTTTCTTTCCAAAAAGCAAAAAAAAAAATTTACTAAAATTTACGAGGAAGAGGGGAGAAGGGAGGCGCTCGGGCTCGGCTTCAATGATTTTGCGGCAACCTGGACGAAAACGGGCCGGGTCGAGCCGCACGTGGACCGGGCCCGCCGCCCGAGCGTGTTTGACCACCCCGCCGCCGCGCCTTCCGTTTCCACTCAGCTTCCTTCCCTGCCTCCCGCGGTCGTCCAGCTCATACGATATGATAAAATCGTCGCACGTGGGGCACGGCCAACCGTCGTGGGCCCCCACTCGGGGTCGTATACTTTTCCAACCCCTTCTCGCCTTATTTTGGCACGCAGCGGAAGCGAAGCGAGCTGGGCGACTCTACTGCCCACGTGGACCTTTTTATGGATAAGGGTGACCCCAGCATACAGTCGGTGGCCCGCATGTCAGTCAAAGAAACACTCTACTCGTGTTTACCGTAACCGATGAACATGCTAATTCGATCTCAAGAAGCTCTGTAAAATTGAGTTCGCTCCGATTTCGTTCTCAGTGAGAGATTGCACAAACGCTAATTCTTCTCTCGTGGGGAAAATTTGAATTTAGTTGTACTAAAGTGATTTTATTGAATTGAATCCTATAGAACTAGAGCGGGGAGTTAGGCTGTGTTTTTCAGGTCGGTTCGAGATCCGATCGACACGGTACGGTTTAAGCACGGCACAACACGACATGTGGTGGGCGGTACATCCTTGCATGATAACAATGGCGCAAGCCGGGCCGAGAATGCGGCCAATTGAGCAACACAGCACGACACAGCCAGATGAGTTGTGCTTGGGTCTGCCAAGCAAGAAATAGGCCCAACCTTTCCGTTCTAGCCCAATTCCCCCTTGGTCTGGCCCAATCACTCCTCCACACCCCGCCTGCCCTAATCAATCACCCCTTCTGCACCCCGCCCTGCCCCCAACATCCCTCCCGACCTCCCCCAACCCCTTCTCCAGAGCTCTGGCTCCCAAATTCCGAATACCTAATCACATTCTCTTATTCTCCTCCCTCCAACTCTAGTCGCCTCCCTCTTCACGTGCCTCCGATTGCCGCCCTCCCTTCCTCTCCCTCCTCACGCACCGCCGACCGCACCCTCCCTCCCTCTCTCCCTTCCCACGTGTCGCTGCCCTCCCTCCCTCCCTCCAGCTACCTCCTCGTCGTCGTCCTTCTCACCCCCTTCGCAAGCGCGCTGCGCAGCCGAGGTGGACAAAGCTCTTCATCGGCGTCCAGGAGGAGGAGGCTATGACGAGGGGGAGCGGGCGTGGATGACACGGGTGTCTTTGCCTTCCTGGGTGGCGGCTGTTGTCTTTTTGGACATCTATAGTTACTTAAGGTTGGACTTGAACCGACACGGCACGGTATTGACACGATAGGCTTTGAGCCGTGGCTGGGCCTGACAGGAGGTGAGGCGGGCTAGCATGGCATGACGCGGCCCGAAGCATGGTGAACCCCGGCCCGATCTAATGCCCATCACTATTTAGAATGGAACATTTTGCCTAATAAAAAAGTATTGTACATTTCTCGTGTTTTGGCTTGTATCCTACATGTTACATCTTGTTGACACATCTGAATCTGATGATTCTTGCCGCCCTGCTCGATCGGTCGATCAGCCAGCCGATCAACCGACCATCACGATCTTCATCCTTAGTCCACACCAAAAGGGTCATCTAATCATTTGTTCATCCCTCGTGTAAAATCTAATCAATAAACTCTGCAGCTTAATGGAATCGATCGTGCATCTTGTTCTTGCCGTTTTTGCAAGAACAGAGGCGTGCAGAGGCAGGCAGCAATGGCGAACTAATCGGCCACCGCAAGAAAATGGAACCACCCAACATCTCATGTGATGTCAGCCACCAGCTAGAGTGTACGCGCGCGTTAATCCTTGGTCGGCGAGAGCTCGAGGATGCGGCCGGAGAGCGCGGTGACGAGCGCCGCCTTGAAGCTGGGGTCCCTTGTCAGCGTCATGGCCATCTGCTCCGCCAGGTTCCGCCTGATCAGCTCCGACGTCTCTTCCTGTTGCTTCTGCTGCGGGTGGTGAGGCGCCGGCGCCTGGGGTGGCTTCGCGGCGCTCTTGTTGGCGCCTGCGCCGTCGTGCTGCTGCGGCTGCGTCGGCGGGGGATGGCCGTGGTTGTGCTCGCCCTCGTACGTCGCCACGAGTATGGTGTTGTCCTCCGCGCTTCTTTGAACCTATACATCGATTTGCAAACGATATACGTTAGGACAGACTGATCAAAGCTGGCTAACTCATCTATATCGTATGCACAAAAGTAAAAGGTTGTGAAGTTTTATCGTGATGTTCTAGTTCTCACAACTAAATTGTAAACTGATTCTCATACAAGTGGTACTTGAAATTAAACAACTGCTTCCAAGGAAGTGGAGTGTGTGTACCTTCTTCTTGACTGGGCATGCAGGGGCAAACGAGCATCTGAAGTAGGCTCTGGGGCAGGGGTTATCCTTGGTGACCTTCTGCCCGTACTTCCTCCATTGGTACCCATCTTTCACCACCTAATGATGAATTGCATGAACAGAGCCAAGATTAGTAACGAAATACACTCCAATTACGATGATACCATACTACATCTAATCGTGAATTGTTTGATTGATTAAATACCAGGCTGAGGTCGGAGGGGTCGGCGTGGACGTAGAGCTTGGAGATCTTGGGCTTGCACTCCTCCCGGATGCGCTTGCACGGCTCGCCGGAGATGCACTCCATCTGGTCCGCCGCCGCGAAGCCGAGGCTAGGCTGGTGCAGGTGCTGCGCCTCGTGCTGCTGCTGCTGCGGCGGCGGCGGCGTGTCGAGGCTCTCGCTCTTGCGCTTCCTGGACGGCGACACCGACCCGCCCTCCGACGTGGAGGACGGGTTGCCGCCGCCGCCGCCGTTGGCGCTGGTGACCATGTCGCTGAACTGGCTCCGGAGCGCCTCGTACTTGTCCACCACCTCCGTGAGCTTCTCGCTCAGCCGCCGGTTCTCCTTGCTCACACGCTGCAGCTCCGCCTCAAGAACCGCAATCTGTACACGTATACATACACAATCCATTACACACACATACTTACCATAGCTCATTACATCGTGTTGTTGTTGTGTCTGTATGTGTGTGTGTGTGCGCGCGCGCTCGCCTGTATCTAAGTATGTACCTCTGGGTCCTTCTTGAGAAGCAGGAAGTTCTCCTCGACGAGAATCTTGGGCTTGGCAAGGGCGACCACCGGCGCATGGTGGCGGTGGCTGAGCGGCAGCAGGCCGACGTGGAGGTCAAGGCTCAGCGAAGGCTGGCTGCTGACCCATGGATCCATTGGTCGACCGGTCGATCACCTCTGAATATCAATCAAGCTGTTCTCTTCCTCAATCTGGTGTCTGGCACACCGAAGAGATCGAGAAGACACGGGAGGAGGGAGGAGGGAGGAGGGGTATGCAGTAGTACTTCACTGTGAGAGGAGAATGGCTCGGGGTGTAGTCCTAATATATAGAGATGAATATGAAGGAATATAGCTAGCTAGCTAGCTAGCTACTAGCTAGGATGGTCGGGTCATAGGAAGAGGAGGAAGAAACATGACGTCGCACTCACACAGTCACACGTTTGTCCTCTTCTTGGTCACGCAGGAAGATTAGGAGCAGGAAGAAAAAACAACTGAATAAACAAACGGGGGGGGAGGGAGAGAGAGGGGTTGTGGAATTTGAGCATGCGGATGGAGTGGAAGAATTGGGAAGGAGACCGGGGGGTGCGAGCGAGCAAACAAACAAACGACGTGACTAACACCGACGCTTTCTTTAATAATCTCGCATGGAAAATTTTATTTTATCCTGCTAGTATGGTGCTCGATCAACGAGTGGGTGGGAGACGGGTAAGCATGTCGGCCAGCGGCAGCATCATTTGGTAGTACTCGCTCCAGCAAGCAGCTCACTTCGGGGTGGATTTGACGGTCTTTTGGTTGGGTGCTGGTGATCAGGTCCAAAGTCAAGAAAATACGCCACACGCTTACAAGACGGAGGAAAAGTGTGGCACCAACTTTGCCGCTAGTGCTCTTGCTCTGCTCTCTTCTCTTCTTCCTTGCTGAAATTAGGCTTTGAGCGCTCCGGCGAAAGGGAGGCGGGAGGTGCTATATGCCATCGGATTGAAATGTAATTGAAGTCTTTAATCAAACTAGACGTACTGAGACATCATAAAATTTATATCCTAAGAAAGGAGCTAGAAAGAGGGGGACATGCAAGACTTGTTGACACCTTTTGGAGCCTTCGCTAGGAGTACCTGCGTGGTAGCTTAGCTGTCTGGCTACACCTTTTCTCTCTTCTTTTTCAATTCTAGAATCAGTTCTTCTTCTCTTTTTCTTTTTTTTATTTTTTCCTTTGGAGCTGCACTCCTATGCAGTAGTAGTACAGTAGTATATTGCAACCTTGTTGGTTAGCTGATGCCGTATGAGTCTGGCTGGCCTTTCTTGTTTGGTGAGCTCCAAACTTGGGGTCCCAATCAAACCAAACCCGGGGAACTCTTTCTTGGTGAAGGCCAGTAGTACTCATACTCATCAGAGGTGAGTCGATGTTACACTCAAATGGAAGATTGTTTATGACGGTTGATACGGGTTAATTCATAATCAGCACCCCTTTTCTTTGACCGACGGCGTCGTTTAGTACTCAAATGGACCTCGATGGGTGGTCAAAATTGGCCTAGGCAGTTACAGACTTACACTACACTTATGTTATTTTCCAGTTGCTATATACAACATTGTGTAACCTCATATGGACTCCATCCGCATATAAAACACTCATAAAAGGCCAGCCTAGTCAGCAATGTCCGACTGATCCAAGTACACCTTTATTCCAACGAATATTAGTAGAAAACTAGAGATATATGATGCCTTCGTCGGGATACAATTTGCTCACATGTGAACTCGATGGGCGCCGCAATTTTATTTCGGCTCGCGAAATTGATTGAGCACAATCTTTCATGCCGTCTGGCCCTACCGTGGACACTTACCAATGTCGCGGTTAAATGCGACGAAAAAAAAGGCTTTGACATCGAGTTCCAACACACTGCGATGTTCCTGTCGCTAGAGGAGCAGGTCGTCCTCGTCCAGAATTCGCGAGATACAACTCCAGAAAGGTAAGTATAAGTAGTAAAATTCCGATAAATAGAATTGTAATTGTCTATGTGAAAATTATATGACACCGGAGTAACATTTTCAACTTTAATTAAAAAAATTTATAATAGTACCATATTTTCATTAGGGTTTGGATTAATGTCATTCCCAGCTTCATAGAGTTATTTTGAGTCATAAGAGGCTTGCCATACTACAGAATTTTTTTTCCCGATTACGAGGAAGACACGCACACATACAACACTACGTACACACATGTTATTATGTCTCCTTAGCACATGCCTAGAAATACGGGAGCTGAAGATAAATTCACAACCTTACGAAAATCCTATTGAAAACGTATCCATACGTACATAAATGTAACCAACAGAATTTGAACCCGAGTGGATGGACTCTTGCACCCACAATTCTACCACCAAGAGTGATTCTCATGCATGAGAATTTGATTACAAATGTTCTGCTTTGTTAATTTAAGTGAAATAATTCATCCCTGACTATATTGAATATTCTGCTTAGAAAAACAACTTGTTAATGTACTATAATTATTTCTATGACATGCAGTCCAGCTGGCAGGCAGCGGTCAAGAGACGGTTTGGAAAATGGAGGGCGCTGCAGCAGTGAGCCAGTGGCTACTGACTGCTACATCTACTTGCAAGAAGCTTGAAAACGACGGAGAAAGACAATACAAAAAGACAAGAGGAATAACAAGTTACCAATGGACTATGGTCACTGTTACATACTTTTATTTTGGGTTTTTACTGGTAGAAGGTTCGTTTCCGAAATTATCTAAGAAAGAGCTAAACCAATTCGTTATTATTATTATTATTATTATTTGAGAGGGGTCAACTAATGGTTTAGTTCAGAAATAAAAACACTAAGGCGCTGTTTTCACCCACCAAAATTCGACCCTAGGATCGACAACGTGTGGCTTGTTTAATCAGAGTATAATTTCATAAACGCATGTGTGTTCAGTAAAATGACACATGTGTGTGCTATCCGTGATGTTTTGATTTAATCCAATCCTTCGCAACTTAAGGTATGTTTGGTTCAGTGCCACACTCGAGTTTGGGAGCTTTCTTTGTTAGTCAATTGTTCAGTTCTTCATGGTTGTGAGTGTTGCAGCTTCATGGTTGGCTTCTTGCTGCCGCTGTTCACTGTATCTAGGTAATGTGATCCAACATATTGGATCCAAATCAGAAGTAGTACCAGTAGCTTGAATTGAATCTAAGATCTAACAATAGTTAGGGAAGCACACGCTGAAAAATTGGCTCGAGAAGGCCTCAACTTCACTAATAATTAGCTAATTTGCAGCAAGGAGAAACTTATCAATTCACTCCTGGCTCGTTTGCCTGATTCGTGGACAAAGCCGCTGTCGTTTGCTGTTGGCCGCCGCCGAAGCCTCAAATTCATCAAGATATCTTCACAGCTAGCCGCCGCTGCCTCTCGAGAACAGAGGTGCAAGGGAGGATGCGGGGACGCTGGTGCCGCCGCATTCCGCCGCCACTGCTTCGAGGCCGGCCGCCGCCGAGGGTGTCGGCGTTGGAGAAGAGAAGCGAGATGGAGGGGCAAAAGTGTCACAGCGGACGACGTCTGGATGGAAATAGCAAAATCAGTAACGGAGTGGAGTTTGAGTGGTATTAAAATGAACCCGATAGATTCACTGGTATTTTACTAAAGTCGGCATCTCTAGTGGTATGGAACTAATTTTTCCAAGAAAGAAAGGTAGAAATCGAGTGCCACTAGCACGTCGCTTCCAGGTGGGCCCGCCCTTCGACAACGACGTCGGCTCGCGGGGAGTCTAGAGATGGGGAGGAAAAAGTCGTTGCGAGACCGCAAGTGGCGCCGTCGGCGCTGGACCTTTGACCGCGAAGGTGTCGTCGTCAACTTTCGACTCTCCCACCACCGTCTCACCTCACCCTGATCCTTATCCAGCACATGGCCCGCATGCACAATGGATATCAGCCAATTGAATATACTACTGACATGACAATGCTGGCAACAATCCCTCGGGTATAGACGGAGCAAAAATTCTCGCGAGGGCAAGCAGGCCACGTCGACTTGATTCCCTTCTACCGTTCGATTCCCGTCTTGCCTTCGTGTCCGTCCAATTTCTTTCTGGTTTCGCTCGCCTGTGGTTGCCTACTCATAGAGGTGGGAGTCGGGCCGTGTTTTTCCGGGTCAACCCAAAGCCCGACCGGCAAAGCCGACGCCCGACGACTGCGTGGCGGTGGGCTAGCCCGCCCGAATAATTGGGCGCGTCTTGCGCGCCGTCGTGGCCGGCCGTCGGCGCGCGGCCGCGATTAGACGCGGCCGGGCCGCCGCGCGCCCGCGCCATGCCGCCTCAGGCGCTGGGTGGCAGCTGCGCCTCGGCCCGCTGCCGCCGCAAGCCTCCGTCTTGCCGTGGCGTGGCTGCGCGCCGTGCGCTCCGCTGCCTCAGGTGTCTGTGGTGGCGCCGCCCGCTGCCTCCGTCTTGCGGCCGCCGCATGAGGAGGAGGAAGAGGCGGGGAGGTGATGGGGAAGGGCCCAGTGTGCGCCGCGCCGCCGCCGCTCCGCCTCATGAAACCATCGGAAGAAGGGCCGTGGCCGAAAACCGCCGGCTCGCCCGTAGGAAAGGCGGGCCGAGGCCTGATTGGCCGAGGCGGCAGGGAAGGGATGGGCCGAGGCGGCGGGAGAGCGGAGGCGCGGAGAGCAGCGGCAGGCGAGACGAGGCGAGGCGGAGCGCGGAGGCGGCGAGGGGGCGAGGTGGATGCGCGACAGGTGGAGGCGGCGGGAGGCGATGGAGACGAGGCGATGGCGGGGCCGGCGAGCCACGGCGCGGGCGGCGAAGGCAGAAGGAGACGGTGACTGCGGCGGTGCGGCCTGCGGGAAAAGAGAGGGGGCGAGGGAGATGAGGCGAGGGAGGGCGGGAGCGGAGGAGAGAAAGCGGGCGGGCGGGAAAAAGAGGGTGGGGGCACGGGGGAGCGGGGGAGAGAGAGAGACGGGGGCGGGGGCGGTGCGGGGAAAAAGAGGTAGTGTTTCACACGAGGGGTAGTGTTTCATAAAACCATTGGGAAGGGTCAGCTGTGTGAGATACCTTGTGCAGTTGTGTGAATAACTTGTTTAGACTTTGTGTCCTTTGTGAAATCAACTGTTAAACTATTATTGTTTATTTGTTTGAATTATGTTTTCAATCTATTATTTGTATTCAATTACAAATGTTGCATTTTCTGCAAAATAACCACATAAGCCATTCCTTTGGAATAAGCCTGCATCGATAAATTTGCATTCTGTGGTATGAATTGCGAGTACGTTGTGTACTCACGCTTGTTGTAAAACTTGCGTCCAAACCTACAGAAGTGGAGGAGTCTTCGCCTACTTTCGAGGAGAAGTTCGTTGAAGGTGATGATCGTTAAGGTCTAGATCCCAGTTGGTTGCCTATGGTGATTGATGGGATTTTCGCTAGAGTTTACTTCGTTTCCACTGCAGTTTATTTCTTTACTGTCAGCCTTGTATGGCTTAATAAATGTAAAACTCGACCTTAAGGTCACAACAGTTATTTGTTATTCAAAGTACTCGTTTTTTCTTATATTCGTTGTATGGATGTGATATTTCATCGGTGTTGACACTGTGTGCAGTAGCGTGATCCTGGACTAGTGCAGAATACACAGAGGGTCCAGATTTGCATAATTAGTGTGAACGCCCCGTGTCATTACCCCTAGGGTAATCACACTTAGGCATACGGATTACTATTAAATGCCTTGGTAGAACACCGCCCGACGAATAGCAAGCCATTTTATCGAGTTGCGTGAGAACAATAAAATAGAAATGTACATCTTTATTACGATAGTAGCCACATAAGACTAGGGTTCTTAATAAAGCTATTACAGATACAAAGGGAGCTTCCGCTGCGAGTCCTCTGAACTACCGCCTCCTATTCGTCCCACGAGTCAAAGATGGCTTCCATCTCGCTTAAGTCCTCGCCATTTGGTGCCTTCTCCTCCTAACTGCTTTGCATTGGTACCTGCAAATCCTTCGTCCCGCTCGGGATAGCTCCCGTGGGACTAGGATCTAACAAAGGAGAATACTAACAAGGTTGAGTATGAAGTACTCGGCAAGCATTAATAGCAAACAATGCCTTGCATGGTGATCTCGGTCTTTATCACAAATTCTAAAATCATCTCATTCGAAAATAAATCATTAAAACATTAAGTTGCAATTTTAATTCTGAAAATACTACTAGTCACTCGGAAAGAAGAAAGACCCCCAGTGGTTCCCGTAGACTCCAATCCAAGAGGCGGCATGAATTCATGATTTGTATAGCATCGTGAGCTTGCACCACTTTACCCATAACTATTACGAGCTCTCGGTGAAGCTGGGTCCATCGCATTTCCTTTGATGCGACTTGAGTTCGAATCTGGATCGTTTCGGGTTACGTGATTAAGTCTCCACCCATTGTTTTCCGTCGGTGTCTGGCGCACCAGTCCTCCACCGAGTTCCAACAATGTTGGTTGGGACGGCTATCCTCCGAGCCCAACACTCCACCTTGGACCGGCTATCCTCCGTGTCCAACATTCCCGTTGTGGAGAACGTAATTACGTAAACAGGTAGCATTTTACGCCGTAGAAGCGGGAAATGGTTGGCACTTGATTTTCTGACATCCGACCGAGTAAGAGTTTTGTTAGTCCTTATATTGTAGCTGTAGGTAAAGGGTCCCACCTCTTATCATCATCATCATCATCATCATCATCTCATCATCATCTCTTTTCTCAACCAAGGCCCCCTTTACCCACATAGTAATTCTCATCTCATCTCATCTCAGTTTTCTTATCTTTCTCATCATCTCAATCCAATTTGATTTTGAGAAATAGTTTTGATCAAGATACATATATGATAGAGCAATATACGGTTTACATTTAAATTAGCTATATTGATGTTCAAGAGGATCGCTTGCCTTTAGAATTTTTGGAAAGGTCGACGATGGCGAATCTCTTATCGACTTCTCTGTTAACCTTTGGTTTGTCTTACAGTAGCAAAGCGGTAGCATGAATAATATATAAATAAATACTTAGTTGAGTTTGAGTGATAATAGGCGCATAAAATGCTAAGACAACTCCTATGTTAGCCAATATTTTAATTTAACAAAGCTGTTTGGAACCAAATCCGGTTAGCACTCTCTGCTAAAAATTGTTCTAGGGTTAAACTCAATCTATTGCCAACACTACCGATCTCGCGTTTTAGACTCAAAAACCAAACAATTGATTCTAACCCTAATCTCTAATCACCTATTTACTTAATCCCTCTAATCACTTAACTGCTAACCCTAATTCCTCATTAACCGATTAACTAACAGCGAATCTACTCAACTAATTCTAATAAAACCAACTAAACCCTAATCTAATCACCTTCCTTAATCTAACCTACAGGCTAATCACTTCTAATCCTAAACTAACCTCTTCCTTAATCACCCCTTCCTAACTAATCTAACCTAATCCACTACTAATCTAACCCTAACCCTCCCTCTCTCTCTCTCTCTCTCTCACTCCCTTACCTCTCTGGCGCGCTCTCACTTCCCTCTCTGCGATTCCTTTCCACGCGCCTCCTCGCTCTCCTCTCTCTCTCGCGCCTTTCCCTCATGTGACTCTCCCCCTCTCTCGCCTTCCCCTTCCTCTCTCCGGGATCCTCCGCCGCCATCGCCTCCCGTCGCTACCGCCTCGGCTCGGCCTCCTCCTTTGGCGGCTGGCCGAAGGGCTGCCGCCATACGCTCTCATCTCGGTGGTCGCCTCCCGCTATGGCCCCTACAGGCGCCTCCTCCTCCTCGACCCGCGGCTTAGGCCGCCATCAGCTGTCGCCTTGGCTCGGCTGCTGGCACAGCCCCCGGCCGCCATGGCTCCCATGTAAGGCCCGGCCCGGCCTACTGGAAACCCTAGGTAATCCACTCCCTCCTAACCCTATTGCTCTGTGATGGAAATGATTGCAATCTACGTTGATGCTATTGGGGTCTGGTGATTTGAATGGATGATGATCCAAACAAATGGATTTGAGCTAGGGTTTACCTTGTGATGGATCCTGATTGGGGAGAAGGGTGGCGTATGGCTTTGTGCTGGTGCTCCCCCTTCTCGGCTTTGGGTTCTGAGTTCTTTGGTCTTTGTTGAAATTTGGGTCGGTCATTCTTCTTTGCTGGGGCTCCTCCTGCCTTACGCTGCTTCTTCTTCTTCTTGCCCGTTGGACCTTCTTCGGTTCCTGCCTCTGCTGGCTGTGGGATGAAATGCTTGGCTGTGCTTGTGGTTGTGTTGCTGGCTTTGCTGGCTTTGCTTTGTGGATCTGGGAAGTGGTTTCAGGAGGGAATGGATTCTTTGTGTTATCTTTGGCTTGGGGATGAATGGACCGCTTGGTGTGGGTGAGAGGAATGCATTCTTCTTTGGGAGGGATGCATTCTTCTTGCTTCTAGAATGGGAATGCATTTCTTTGTTCTTTGTTGTTGGTGCTTCTTGGGAATGCATTTCTTTGGGAGGTGTATTCTTCTTGTCTTTGTATTTGTCTTTGTTGGCTATCTTGGGGAGATGAATGAAATTTGTCGGTTCGGCCGTATTCTTTGGGGAATGTATTAGCTCTTTGGGAAGGTGAAAATGTATTCTTTGGGGAAGTGCATTTCTTGTGGAATGCATTTACTTCTTTGTCTTCTTTGTTTTGTTGGCTAAGATCTTTGGATTCTTTGGGTGTTTGTAGGAGACGCATTCTTCTGCTTGCTCTTCTTTGTTTCTTTGGGGTTTGGGCTCGGCGGGAGCCGCACGGTCTTCTTGCCTCCTGTGCTTGATATTTTGAGGGTGGCTGGCTTGCTCTATGAGAGAGGCTTGGGAAATGGTTCTTGCACCGGTGAAGCTTGGTGAGGGTGTGGTTCTAGGGGTATCTTGTTGAGGTTTTGCCTTTGTGGCCCGGCAAATGCAAATAGTGGGTGTTTGGGTTTTGATAATGCTGGGATGATGAGACCCACGAGTAGCGGATGTCGAAGGATCTTGGGTGAATGCGGATATCTTGGCGATCAAGGGCCGACTAACTCGGTTGGTGCAGGGATCTTGATTGCCAAGGGACCGACTACTCAGGGTACTCCGGATGCTTTACTGCACTTCGGGAAATCTGACGGCCACTTTCTACGCTTTAACTTCTACGGCTCACAAGAATACTTTCAATTACGATTACTAACTAATTGCTGGTTTTCTTGCGAGCGAGGAAAACGGATCACGAGGTGGCTCTACGGGCAAGCTCTCAAAGACAAGGCGACGAGAAAGAATGCTACCACAGAGGACAAGAAGAGAAGAACTAGGGTTTTAGTTATTTATTGCCAAAGACATTGTAAATGCTTGTAAAACAACTGTTGTAAAATCTTTTTGATGCAATGAAATGGAAATTTTTATGTTAACCAATATGCAAATGGTGCGGGTCGTCACATCCTCCCCCCCTTGGAAAAATTTCGTCCCCGAAATTGCAATCACTGCGGAGGGGTGTTTTTGGCTAGGCTCACGTAGTGCTTCCTCCTTTTTCCACGAAGCTTTGCTGACGGGGTGATCCTTCTACTGTATTTCTTTTGGTCCAAACTTCGGGTTCCTTAACTGACGGGTTTCTTTAGCCAGAGTCTTCACGGGGATCCTTTGAAAGTTGAACGTCTTGTAGAGAAGGGTCGAGATTTGTGTAGAAAGGTGAGGGTCACCTCAAATGGTTCCCTCTAGGTTCAAATATTGAGGTATTAGGGTTGGGTCCTGTTGACTTCTTGGTGGAAGCTTCTTTGGAATCGCCATCTATACTTATTTGGAGAGCAGATGACTATTCCAATCAGTGGGTTCACTCCCAGGGATTTTTCCAAAAATTCAGAATTTACAAAGCTTTACACTAGCAATACAGAAGATAAAAGGAGTGGGTTCTTCCAATCATTTAAAAGAATAATACCCGGGGAGAGTGGAAGTAATAACGTACCCGTTATTACACCTGATGCTTCTCCAACCTGTTTGGCGGTCATGGGTGATAGGTGTGCCGGTTCTCCTTTTCCAGCCTCCTTCGTGACGAGTTGGTTGTCTTCAGTCTGCTTCATATAGGTGAGTTGTGGTGGTGCTGGAGTAGGTGGTCTTGGCCTAAATGCTAGTTGTGGTGGGGTTCCAAATGTCCTCCGGGGATTTGGACAATCAATTTTACGATGTCCAAACTGTCCACAATTGAAGCATGCACCTGTATCCTTCAGACAATCCTTTGTCATGTGGCTTCCTCTACACTTTCCACATTTAATTGCTAGGGGTACTGGTTGCTGTTGGTTTGCTGGGGTCTGAAAAAGTGGGTTGAAGGGTCGCTGCTGAGGTGGTCCATATCTTGGTGGCGGTTGCTGCGACACAAAGGGATGACGTCTAGGAGCAGATGAAAAATGGTGATCGGTTTTGGCCTTCTTCCTTCGTTCTTCGGTGAGGTTGGAGTATTCATTCTCCAGAATTATGGCTCTGTTGACTAGATCTTGGAATTCAGTGATTTTGTGGATGGATAGGAGCATTTTTAGATATGGATGCATTCCATCTAGGAATTTCTCTATTTTCTTCTCCTCGGTGTCAACGTCAGCTGGAGCGTAGCAGGAAAGATCATTGAACTGGCTCAAATATTCTACCATCTTTTTCCCGCCTTGAGTTAGAGCTCTGAATTCCCGTTTCTTTAATTCCATTCTTCCTGTAGGCACATGTGTTTCGGTGAAGCGTATCTTGAATTCAGCCCAAGTGATGGGTTGCTCACTGACACGGTTGCGGTTATAGTTAAGCCACCAAGTAGCTGCTGGTCCGGTCAGCTGGTGTGACGCATACCGTACTTTCTCCACATCTGAGCATCCTACTGTATCCAACTTCTTTTCTATTTCCACCAACCAATCACTCGCGTCCAGTGGATCAGTAGCTTTAGCAAAAGTGGTAGGGTGAGTTTGGAGAAAATCACCCAGACTAACCCCACGGACTGGTTGAGAGGTAGTAGGTGCTACTCGAGTTAATAGAGCTTCCATGAAACGGTTTTGGTTCTCTGGGCTTCTTTTCGGAGTTCTCTAAGAATATGAGTACATCGACCATTATGCCTAGGGATCTGTTGCTATGGTGGGTGGGCTGTTTGGTGGTTCTGGGATGGTAGTAGATGGAGGTTGATCAGTCTTGACTCACCTGGGGTTTCTTCTTTGGATTACGGGGGGTGTCCATGCGGCGAGAGTCGATCTCAATTTCAATGCGATCTTGACTTCCTTGGCCTTCCATCTTCCTTAACAATTTGTTGGAGTAGAGATGGGGTATTACGCTTATCTGGTAGAAGGTTAACGCGGGTGAGTTGGATTATGACATGCACAGATAATCAAATAAAAATCAAGAAACAATGAGATGCAAAAGATCCAAACCCTATACTATTTGAGTCTTTCGTGCTCGATCACGCTTGAGATCCGTTCTCAAGACCGCCCAAATCCACGAGGTTTGGGGCCGCTCGAGCTTGCCTCGAGTGCGAACCTATGCTACCACGGATCCACGCGCGAGCACGCTCGAGATCGGCTCGAGTCCACCCAAATCACATATTTGGGATTGCTCAGGTTCATTCACGAGTACGCCTGAGATTTCGCTCTGAGTGCGCGAGCTACTGCGCCGAGTGCCACGAACCACTCGTCCGGGAAATCTGATGTGCAGAAGTGAGACAAGACACCTTGATATAGAAGAAGAGGTAAAGAAGCTAAAGAGTATGGTCCAGACTTGTCCAAAATTTGGAAAAGCATGTCCATACCAGAGTTCTACTCCATGCCTCTAGTCCAGGCACTAGGCTCTAAACCTTATGGTACTGCACCCACAGCCTATATTTTCTATCCTAGGTTGAGTTGGAATCTAACCATCTACTCACAAAAGACAACCACACCGATCCTATGACCACAACGCGTTTCCCCGCACTTTCTCGAAAGAATAACTAACTTAAAAATGGTTCTACGTTAGCAGGAATGTCACTTTAAGAAGAGGTAAGCTTTTCAACATAATATATATCTTTTTGAAAGAGGGCGGTTTGGAATCGAAATTGGAATGAAGGCAAGGATTAATAAAATATTTAGTGCAATATAGCAAGCAAGAAGGGCATACTTAAGGTATTGCTACAGTTTCTATTTTATTAGCGTGGCCCGATCTTATTGCTCTGATACCACCTGTGACGCCCCGTGTCATTACCCCTAGGGTAATCACACTTAGGCATACGGATTACTATTCGTCTGCCCGGTAGAACACCGCTCCGACGAATAGCAAGCCATTTTATCAGAGTTGCGCAGCAGAACAATAAAATAGATACTGTACATCTTTATTACAGTAGTAGCCACATAAGACTAGGGTTCTTAATAAAGCTATTACACAGATACAAAAGGGAGCTTCTCCGCTCTGGAGTCTGCTCTGAACTACCGCCCTCCTATTCGTCCCACGAGTCAAAGATGGCTTCCATCTCGCTTAAGTCCTCATGTTGGTGCCTTCTCCTCTATTTCTTTGCATTGGTACCTGCAAATCCTTCGTCCCACTCGGGATAGCTCCCGGCCGGACTAGGATCTAACAAAGGAGAATACTAACAAGGTTGAGTACAGAAGTACTCAGCAAGCATTAATAGCAAACAATGCCTTTGCATGGTGATCTCGGTCTTTATCACAAATTCTAAAATCATCTCATTACGAAAATAAATCATTAAAACATTAAGTTGCAATTTTAATTCGAAAATACTACTAGTCACTCGGAAGAAGAAAGACCCCAGTGGTTCCGTAGACTCCAATCCAAGAGGCGGCATGAATTCATGATTTGTATAGCATCTGCAGCGAGCTTGCACCACTTTACCCATAAGCGAAGCGGGTCCATCGCATTTCCTTTGATGCGACTTGAGTTCGTAATACGATCGTTTTTCCGTTACGTGATTAAGTCTCCACCCATTGTTTTCCGTCGGTGTCTGGCGCTTGATCCTCCACCGAAGTTCCAACAATGTTGGTTGGGGCGGCTATCCTCCGAGCCCAACACTCCACCTTGGACCGGCTATCCTCCGTGTCCAACATTCCGCTGGAGAGCGTAATTACGTAAGCAGTAGCATTTTACGCGCGTAAAGCGGGAAATGGTTGGCACCGATTTTCTGACATCCGACCGAGTAAGAGTTTTGTTAGTCCTTATATTGTAGCTGTAGGTAAAGGGTCCCACCTCTTATCATCATCATCATCATCATCATCATCTCATCATCATCTCTTTTCTCAACCAAGGCCCCCTTTACCCACATAGTAATTCTCATCTCATCTCATCTCAGTTTTCTTATCTTTCTCATCATCTCAATCCAATTTGATTTTGAGAAATAGTTTTGATGCAGTACATATATGATAGAGCAATATACGGTTTACATTTAAATTAGCTATATTGATGTTCAAGAGGATCGCTTGCCTTTAGAATTTTTGGAAAGGTCGACGATGACGAATCTCTTATCAGCTTCTCCTGTCGGCACTGGTTTGTCTTCTGTAGCAAAGCGGTAGCATGAATAATATATAAATAAATACTTAGTTGAGTTTGAGTGATAATAGACGCATAAAATGCTAAGACAACTCCTATGTTAGCCAATATTTTAATTTAACAAAACTGTTTGGAACCAAATCCGGTTAGCACTCTCCTGCTAAAAATTGTTCTAGGGTTAAACTCAATCTATTGCCAACACTACCGATCTCGCGTTTTAGACTCAAAAACCAAACAATTGATTCTAACCCTAATCTCTAATCACCTATTTACTTAATCCCTCTAATCACTTAACTGCTAACCCTAATTCCTCATTAACCGATTAACTAACCGGCGAATCTACTCAACTAATTCTAATAAAACCAACTAAACCCCTAATCTAATCACCTTCCTTAATCTAACCTACCCGGCTAATCACTTCTAATCCTAAACTAACCTCTTCCTTAATCACCCCTTCCTAACTAATCTAACCTAATCCACTACTAATCTAACCCTAACCCCTCCTCTCTCTCTCTCTCTCTCTCCTTACCCTCTCGCGCCGACGCTCTCACTTCCCCTCTCTGCCGATTCCTTTCCACCGCCGCCTCCTCGCTCTCCCTCTCTCACCTCTCGCGCCTTTCCCCTCACCGCCGACTCTCCTCCCTCTCTCGCCTTCCCTGCTCCTCTCTCCGGGATCCTCCGCCGCCATCGCCTCCGTCGCTGCTACGCCTCGGCTCGGCCCTCCTTCCTGGGCGCGGTGCGAAGGCCAGCGCAGCGCTTTGGCCTCTCTTCTCGGTGGTCGCCTCCCCGCTATGGCCCTACGGCCTCCTCCTCCTCGACCCGCGGCTTCGGCCGCCATCACTGGTCGCCGGCCGGCCTGGCACAGCCTCCCGGCCGCCATGGCTCCAGTAAGGCAGGCCGACCTCTTGGAAACCCTAGGTAATCCACTCCCTCCTAACCCTATTGCTCTGTGATGGAAATGATTGCAATCTACGTTGATGCTATTGGGGTCTGGTGATTTGAATGGATGATGATCCAAACAAATGGATTTGAGCTAGGGTTTACCTTGTGATGGATCACAGATTGGGGAGAAGGGTGGTGGCTGGCTTTGTCTTTGGTGCTCCCCTTCTCGGCTTTGGGTTCTGGTTCTTTGGTCTTTGAAATTTGGTCGGTATTCTTCTGCACAGGGCTCCTCCTCTGCCTACACGCTGCTTCTTCTTCTTCTTGCAGTTGGACCTTCTTCGGTTCCTGCCTCTGCTGGCTGTGGGATGAAATGCTTGGCTGTGCTTGTGGTTGTGTTCTTTGGCTTTCTTGGCTTTGCTTTGTGGATCCGGGAAGTGGTTTCGGGGGGAATGGATTCTTGTGTTATCTTTGGCTTGGGGGATGAGCTGGGGCCGCAGTCGGTGAGAGGAATGCATTCTTCTTTGGGAGGGGATGCATTCTTCTTGGCTTCTAGAATGGGAATGCATTTCTTTGTTCTTTGTTTGTTGGTGCTTCTTCGGGAATGCATTTCTTGGGGAGGTGTATTCTTCTTTGTCTTGTATTTGTCGGGTAGCTATCTTGGGGAGATGAATGAGAATTTGGTGTTCTGGTTTGTTCTTTGGGGAATGTATTATTCTTTGGGAAGGTGAAAATGTATTCTTTGGGGAAGTGCATTTCTTGTGGAATGCATTTACTTCTTTGTCTTCTTTGTTTTGTTGGCTAAGATCGGAATTTGGGTCTTCGCTTTTGTAGGAGACGCATTCTTCTTGCCCTTCTTTGTTTCTTTGGGGTTTGGGCTCGGCAGGAGCCGCACCGGTCTTCTTGCCTCCGTGCTTGATATTTTGAGGGTCTTGGCTTGCTCTATGAGAGAGGCTTGGGAAATGGTTCTTTGCCGGTGAAGCTTGGTGAGGTGTGGTTACTGGGGTATCTGTTGAGGTTTTGCCTTTGTGGCTTCGGCAAATGCAAATAGTGGGTGTTTGGGTTTTGATAATGCCGGATGATGAGACCCACAGAAGTGACAGATGTCGAAGGATCTTGGGTGGTCTGGATATCTTGGCGATCAAGGGGCCGACTAACTCCGGTTGGTCTGGGGATCTTGATTGCCAAGGGACCGACTACTCAGGGTACTCCGGATGCTTTACTGCACTTCGGGAAATCTGACGGCCACTTTCTACGCTTTAACTTCTACGGCTCACAAGAATACTTTCAATTACGATTACTAACTAATTGCTGGTTTTCTTGCGAGCGAGGAAAACGGATCACGAGGTGGCTCTACGGGCAAGCTCTCAAAGACAAGGCGACGAGAAAGAATGCTACCACAGAGGACAAGAAGAGAAGAACTAGGGTTTTAGTTATTTATTGCCAAAGACATTGTAAATGCTTGTAAAACAACTGTTGTAAAATCTTTTTGATGCAATGAAATGGAAATTTTTATGTTAACCAATATGCAAATGGTGCGGGTCGTCACAATTAGGTCCCGACAAGAAGGTGGTTGCAATTTGCGTTGACTAATGCTTTATTTTTTATTTTTATATGTTGGCCTAGTTGACTCGTCAAAAAGTCACAAAGACAACCTATGAATCGACGGCATGGGTATGATTGCATAGACCTAAGAAATTCAGTTATGTCCAGATCAATATGTTGACAACTTTGGAGCTAAAAGTTTAGCACTGAGTAACGCTTTTGACATGTTAACCTCGCCAAAACCATGTTAGGACAACGTTGGCCTCAAAAAGTCGGCCGTCTCTGTTGGGATATAGGTAGGCTACATCAGCTTGCAATAAAAAAATTTCTATCGTGTAAATTAGGAGGTCATACGAGTAAGAGATACTAGATCGTTACCACCAGATGTGTAGTATAGGGGAAGAATAGTTGGAGCAGTTCAGCCCAACGTTGTATGTGTCGATGTAGTGCAAGTAGTCGATCTTCCAACATCCTTGGTCGCCGATCGTCTCCTTCAACAGCCTATCGTGTTCCCTACGTACGTCGCAGATTATCCTCGATCAGAGCAACAACGTCTCTACAGTATCCACAAGTCCAGGGTTGGAATTTTGTGCACCGATGTGTTAGCACCAACATGCACGACAGTGCTTTCCAGGAGGTGGCGGCTAGAGTTTTGACGGATGGGGCAACATCCTCCCCAAAGCCCCACACTTCCCTCATATAAAGAGCTCATAACAGATCCCTACGTTAGAAATCAATTAGGAATCTTAACCACATACATATTATAATCCGATTTAATCCTCTAACAGATCCAATCCTAACTAATTTGTTTCAACCCATTAAGTGTTTGACCCTATAGGTTCACGCATAATCGATCGTAACCCGGAAACTCCTTTCTGATCCACAAGTCAGTAGTGGTTCCTAGTAGGACACGGCGACTCCAGAATACACATAAAGATCATATTGGACAAACCTTTATAGAACTCACGTGCTAATCCTTTTGCCTCATGATACCAGATCGAACTCAAGGCGAGATGTGTGTCATCCTATGATAGCTCGATCCTTCACTCGATCTTGTAGTGGATTACTTAGTTGTAGTTGACTCCTCAACTATATTCGGCATGGTCGTGCATTTTTTTTAATCCAACCACATTAAGGGGTCTAGAGATATCTCTCCTGTTAAATAGGAGAGACAAATTTCATCTCGATCGGTCATATTCCTCCAAATATTTTATAGTAAACCCAAAAGCTACCATTATGGTTACCCATTTACGGAGTAGCGTTTGGCAACCCCTAAGTAAACTATTATATATGTAGAAAACTATGATAACATCAGGTTTAAGGATCCCACATACACTATGTATGAGACCAACTAATGGCACTTAAGAATACAATAATTATCATAGTGTCTCAAGGTTACATCTCGATCGCTCATATTCCTCCACATATTTTATAGTAAACCCAAAAGCTACCTTTATGGTTACCCATTTACGGAGTAGCGTTTGCCTTGATAGGAAACACATCCATCCGATCACCACACAAACGCTGAATAGAATTCGGCAGAGTTCTAAACCCAAAAGCATATTGTATCACACCCCCACGAGTACTCAGCGAGCGGACAGAAAGTCAACCGTGAGTTGACGATGATGCGTATGTATAATCACGCGTAGACCTAAGAAAAGTCGGGTCTTCGTTGGATTCGACGTGTATACGCATTCGACGGTCGGCGTGGACGCACCTCATTCGCTTGTGCGGTCCGATCGGGTAGCTGCGCACGTGCCAAATTGAAGTAAACCCTTTCTTTCTCGCTTCTTCTCTGCGAGCTGAACTACCAGCAGCAGCAGCAGAGCTTTGACTGATTATTAGTGCTCCACCAGCTTTGACCTTGGTCGAAATGTCAAGCGCTCTGCGGTGCGTGTTAAATTCGCCTAGTTTTATGCAGGTTTTTAACCAGGGCTTAATTGGATGACAGTTATTTCAAATGTAAAAATGATATATATATATATATATGGCGATCTCCATAATTCAAAAGAAAAGGAAATTAAGAACGGTTTGGTTTGGATGAGTGGATTTTGTTTATTAGAGTTTTGTCAGCCGCTAGCTCAATGTACTTGTAAGGGAATGTACCGTCCGGGGCTTGGGTATTTCCTGGCTTTGTGAAAAATAAAATAAACCCAGCGCAACAAAACCTGAATTGCTAAATTCGCTGAGTCCAAGTTGGAGTTGCTCATGAGTACTGAGCTTTTATCTGTCGCCTCAATAGCTTGTGATGTGAATCGCTGCAAAGTCAAGCGAATAAAAAGTTTTTAGTCTACGATCCTGTTTGTTTAGGTTTCATTTATTTATTTTTTGCTTAAAGCTTAAAACCAGGTGTTCTTTCTTGCATAAGCAGCTTAGGCCATATGCAATGTGGTGCTAAGAGGAGCAGCTTGCACAATTTGACACCTTAGCCTCGAGTCCAACCATCGGAATGGGAGAGGCTAACAAAAAAAATGTTTAGAGCCGAAGAAAGTAGAGGGTAGAGGCCAACACAATATAAAAAAAACGAATGGGCGCCGCCATCGATCTCGACGCCTCCACCCAAGCTGTCGTCAACCTCGATGCCTCCGCCCACATGGCCACGACCACGAGGTTGTCGACCTCAACTCCTCCACCCGCGTCGTCATCAACCTCGATGTCTCTGCCCGCATGGCCGCACGCTGTCGACCTCGACCGGCCGCCGCTGTCGCCGCCACCGTAGGCCACCGAGGTAGTCGTTTCCAAAGCCACTCTCTCCAAATCGCCACGCCATGGACATCGACACCAATGACCTCTAGATCTTGCCACTCCCCTCTGCTTCAATGGAAACGAATAGGACGGCGATGATGGCCGTGTGGAGAGGGTCACCTATTGGTGACTGGCGGGAAGGGGGACGCCCGGCCAAGAGAAATCAGTGGTGGTAGCGACGGAAAAGAAGCAGAGTTACCCACCTCTGATGCGGCAGTGAGATAGCAAACTTAGCTCCTGTTACATTGGTGATGCTCTTATAAAAATCTAGTTTTTAAGCCAACCCTAGTTTGGTAACCTAGATTATTTTTGTTTTTGTTTTTAAGCTATGACTTAGTGTTCAAATGTCTGAAATACTAATGATTCTAATGACTCAATTGCTCACTATTAATAGAACCTGTACAATAATTAATTCAGTTGTATTTGATGGATAATTTCGAAGATTTTAAGTGTTAAAGGGTTATTTGCAACCCACAAAAGCAAAAAAAAAAAAAAAAAAACTCATCAGTTGCCTTTTGGCTTGTAGTTATATATGAGAGACTTTTTTTCCCCCTAAAAGCCCGGTAGGAAAAAACATGTATTTGTTTGATATTTATTTATTTATTTGCTTTTAAGCCGAAGGAAAAGTTCAGACAAACCGGAGTGCATGTCTGAAATGCATGAATTTTTTTTTTCGAATATACGCCTGGCAAGCTTTTCCATGGCCATCTTGACACTGGCACACTTAGCAGGATTGTGGAAATTTAAGATTGTTTCATAGCCGCCGCTGCCCACTTGCACAAAGAGATCGAGTCGGGAGTCGGTCTTCTTCACCGGCAACGTACGTAGACCAAAGACCAGGGATCGGGATCCTATACAACAACGGCAGTCACACATTGTTTTCTGCCTTAACAATTCTCAGCCGTTAGATGAAATGTGAACCCATGAGACTGAACGCTGCTACAGCATAATCCAAACATGACCTGTTACAGTACCTATCTGCAGTGTTTTGTACAGTGATATGCTGAAGTAAAATGCTACCAAATGAATTTACTATTTACATAGCGATCCTTACGGTATTATAAAAGATCCGGAATTTACTATTTACATAGCGATCCTACTAGAGGATCCGGATCCGACTCGATATCAGTCTCAGTCTCATCGAAGGAGTACTTGTTACTACCTAATTAGTCAAGGCCTCAAGGGCATGCACGTCACTCAGTTGGATTAGTCTTTGGGAAGTACTAGCTAGTAGTATAATTGATGCTTTGTAGACTTACTTAGGTAGCGATCAATGACCGTTATTCGTTCATGGCCCTCATGCTTAGTTTAGATGGGGATCGACCTTTCTCCATCAGGCTAGCTAGAGAAGAATCAGGGGAAGGGAGGAAGTACCCAATTTTGCGACGCATGCGTTCACACAGCCTAGGCAGGCAGCCGTCGTCGTCGATCCCCTCGTGTCAATTGTCCCGAGACTTTTCGCGCGGCGGCGGCTTGCCAAGGAGTAGTATCTGTTCGTTTCTTCGGAGAATTTCTCTATTTTGGTTTGATGTGCAAGTAGAATGGTCATTTGTGAGTTACTAAGTAGTAGTAGTAGTTGCGGGTTAGCCTTCGGCTCTGTTAATTATAACATACTACCTCCTTTTGTTCATAAAAATAAATTGATTTAGGCATCATCGTGATTCTTAAAATATAACTTTGATCATTAATTACTATTATAACATTAGTATAAATAAATAAAATTATAGTATTACGAAAGTACTTTTAGAGATTAATCTATGCATATGATTGTCGAATATCTAATCTAAATATTTAAAAATATAATAATAGTTAAAGTTTTCTAAATTTAAGTGTACGTATCCCAAAACGCTTTATTTTTGTGGACCAGACGGACATTTGGTTGTGTTAAGACAGACTAACCATTGATTTAGAGTGTTAAATCGCATTGACTAGGTTAAACAAAACTCTGGCTAACCTAGGAGTCTACGTGTAAACAATTGCAACTGGTGGTAGGTTGGTAGCACAATTATTATCTATATAATTAACAGCAAGCGAGCATGGTTCCGTGCATTGACGGACCAGGAGAGGAATAGTTGTGAGGTCATGCACGCAAGCAATTAACCAGCCAACTACCGCTGCATGCACTGCTGGTTGGAATCAAACTAGGGGCGGTCGAGCTGAATCGAAGTAGTAGCACGCGCACAGGAACCTCTGCGCCTCACGTGGAACATGCGCGCGTTTATCACGTGGAACATATGCGTTATTTGTCGTGCTGATGTTCTGCGATTGAAGCTCGTGTGATTGTTCAAGTGTCTTGATTCGGAGTGTATCATCGAATAGTACTCCATTTCCCCTCTCCCCGATCCACACCTTCGTATCCCCAAACCCTCACTACCTCCACTCATTTCCCCTACCCTGATTCGAGTCATGATTTGGTGAGGACGACATGGTACCGCCAAATAGCTAGCGGCACGTCGGGCGGATCTGTCGGATCTGGGCGGTAGCTTGGCCGCTGTGTGCTCCTCTTCCTGGGCCGCATCGTCCTTCGGTGGCAATACCCCACACCTTGCGCCGCTGCTGTCCAGTTCCATGCCGCTTCCCACATGTTGTGCCGCAGGTGCATTTCTTAGCCATTTTCAGTTTATATATATATATATATATATATATATATATATATATATATATATATAATTTTGGTTTACATCTTATCATATGCATTTTGTTGCTATTACTGTAAAAAAATTAATACTGGACACCTCATCACAGATGATTGACCAAAGCCGTCTGTATTACATGCAATCACATACGGTTTTGGTTTAGAGACCGTCTATGTTACTAGCTGCGCTAAAAATCATCTGTAAAGATATAATATCACAGACGGTTCATACTGAAAACCATCTGTGAAGTATCACAGACGGTCCTGATAAAGAACCATCTGTGATATTTCGTAATATTATAAACGGTTTTCAATATGAACAGTTTGTGACTTCCCATCCTCATCACATACGGTTTGTATTAAAAACTGTATGTGATAATCTCATTTATTGCAGACCCAACCCTCGCAGATTTTTTCTAAAATTCCAGCTCTGTTCACTACTACAGAACATGCTATACTAGACACCCCATCGCGCAGCGGTTCAAAAAGAACAAATGCGTGATAAATATCACGAGCGGTTCTTGGTAACGTGCGTGATATATAAATATCACGAGCGGTTCGTTTAACGAACCGTCGTGATATTACGACGATTCGTTAAGCGAACCGTGCGTGATGATAATACGAGCGGTTCGTTTAACGAACCGTCGGTGATAATATTTGTATCACAGGCGGTTTGTTTAACGAATCGTCGTGAAATATCCTGAGCGGTTCGTTAAGCGAACCGTGCGTGATAAGCATATCACGAGCGGTTCTTTAAAAGAACCGTGCGCGATATCCCCATATCGCGAGCGGTTCTTTTAAAGAACCGTCGTGATATATCGAGCTTATAAGTAGCGGCCGCGGCGGTCCCCATTTCTATGAAATCCATTTGAACCGCCGCCACCCTCCTGCTGCTGCGTCATTGCCGACAGTCCCATTTCTATTAAATCCATTTGAACCGCCGCCACCCTCCTGCTGCTGCGTCCTCCCCATTTTGAGTCATTGCAGTACCTCCTCCTCTCCCATTTTGAGTATTACCCTGCCTCCTCCTCCCGGCCCATTCGGCACTTTGATCTGCTTGCCTCCTCCCACATTGCGCCACTTTGGAGAGAAGGGTAACGATCGATCTGTAACCCTTTATATTTGCTATAGAGTACTCACTAATGTGTTTGGTCATTATAAAGGGTACTTGCGGTTTATTAATATAGAGTACTCACTAATGTGTAGATGGACCGAAACTGGATGTACATTGAGAACCGTGTGAGTGAAGAGTATATTAATGGCGTGTTTGCTTTTAGAAGAGCCACGCGGGATATGTTGAAGAAGGGATAAAATATATGTATTGTCCATGCATTGATTGCGGTAATATGAAAATGTTTAACAACCCGGCGCAGATCGAAGCTCACTTAATCGAAGAGGTTTCAAAAAGGATATACATGTTGGAGCGATCCACGATGAAGAAGCGATTATCTGGAAGTCGATAATGGCGACATCGCCGAGAAGTCAACGATATGCAGGGTATGGAATGTGCTTTTGATGAGGATAGATCGCATGATGACAATCTGGATCAGATGCTACGCGATGCAGAAGGGAACTACGGTGAGAGAGAGTTTTGTAAATTCGAGGGCTTAATGGAGGACTCAGGAAACCTTTGTTCCCTGGCTGCAAGCCGGAATACACAAGGTTGTCAACCGTGCTTGAAGCTGCTGAAATTGAAGGCAAGCAATGGTTGGTCCGACAAGAGTTTTCTGGCGTTGTTAGGTCTCTTAGTGACATCCTTAGGAGAAAGCGTGTTGCCCAAAGACGACCTACCAAGCTAAGAAGGTTCTTTGTCCGTTGGGAATGGAAGTAGAAAGAATACATGCATGTCCGAACGATTGCATCCTCTACAGTAAAGAGTATGCAGACATGCATGCATGTCCGTGTGTGCGAGCATCCGATACAAGCGGAAGAATCGCTAAGGCGAAGCAAGGACCTCTGCTAAGATGTTGTGGTATCGCACTGTGATCCCACGTTTGAAGCGTTTATTTGCGAACCGAAAGGAGGCAAGATTGATGCGTTGGCACTCGGAGGAGCGTAAGAAAGATGGGAAGCTCAGACACCTGCGATTACATCGGTGGAGAAACTTCGATCGGACTTGAAGAGTTCGGTGCGGAACCGAGGAACATAAGGTTAGGGTTGAGTGCGGACGGAATGAATCCTTTCGGTAACATGAGCGGCCGACATAGCACTGGCCGTGAATCTATGTATGTACAACCTTCCTCCTTGGTCGTATATGAGCGGAAATACATTTTGATGACACTACTTATCCAAGGGCGAAGCAACACAGGAATGATATTGATGTGTACCTAGCACCATTCTTTGGAAGATCTTGTGACCTTTGTGGAGCGAAGGTGCAGGTATGGGATGCGTACAAGCGAGAGAACTTCACTTTACGCGCCATGTTGTTCGCACCATCAATGATTTTCCGCCCTTGGTAACCTATCGGGCTTGGTACAAAAGGAGCCAAAGCTGTCGCCTTTGCTTAGATGCTCTGAGAGTGTATGGTGAACAACTCGCATAAAGCGTGTATATGCGTCACCGTAGGTTCCTTCCGAGAGAGTCACCCATACCGCAAGATGAAGAAACAATTCGACGGAAATAAGGAAGGCGGTTCACTTCAAGGGCTTTTAGTGGGAAAGAGGTCTATGATATGGTTAAGGATATCGATGTTGTGCTTGGGAAGGGCGTAAATTAAGAACCCGTGAGAAGAACATCGGAAAAAGCGGTCAATTTTTGGGACTTGCCTTATTGGGAGTACTTAGAAGTTCGCCATTGCATCGACGTTATGCACGAGAGAAGAATGTATGTGATAGCTTGATTGGTCTCTTCTTTGAACATTAGTGGCAAAACAAAGGATGGTGTTAACGCATGCGGCGTGACTTGGTCGATATGAACATAAGGACCGAGTTAGCACCGAAAGAGACCGTCTGAGACGACGTACCTTCCCCGACTTGCTACACTCTGCCCAAGGCCGAGAGAAATGAAGCGTGCTGAGCTTGCGGTGTGAAAGTCCGTCTGGTTACTCCGCTAACATTAAGAAACTTGTTTCTATGCAAGATTTGAAATTAATTGGTATGAAGTCGCATGATTGTCGTGTCTTGATGACACAAATGCTTCTGTTGCAATTAGGAGTATCTTGCCGAACAAGGTCCGAGTGGCAATCTTGAGGTCGTGTTATTTCTTCAACTCAATTGCTCGAGAAGGTCATCGATCCCCAAGGACTAGATGCTCTGCAGCCGAGAGTAGTGACGACTCGTGTCATCTTGAGATGTATTTCCTCCGTCATTTTTCGATATCATGGTCCATCTCATTGTTCACCTTGTGAAAGAGATAAAGATATGCGGCCCTGTGTTTCTCGTCATATGTACCCGTTCGAGAGGTACATGGGAATTCTCAAGTCCTACGACGAATCGATCTCGGCCGAGGGCGGCATCATCGAAGGTTATGCAGCGGAAGAGGTCATTGAGTTCTGCGTCGACTACATGGCTCGGTGGATCCGATTGGTGTGCCTCTATCTCGTCATGAGGGAGACTGGATGGTATCGGGACCATCGGAAGGAAATCAATCACTCCCGTCTGGATACGTCACGCTCAAGCCCATTTCACGGTCTTGCAACACATGACCCAAGTGTCCCGTACATCGACGAGCACAAAGACATGGTACGCCAATGAATCCGGCCGGTCGGAGGTTTGGATCACGGAGAGCACTGGCCGTCGGTTCAACGAATGGTTAAAGCGCGAATCACTCGGAGGCCATCAAGTGATGATCTGTTGCTATGGTTGGCAAGAGGGCCTGATTTACAATTGTCACATGGCAAGGATCGACATAAATGGGTACACATTTTATCGGCATTTCGGGATAGGAAGAGCCTGATCTGCGAGCAGCGGTGTCGCATAGATGCATTCGATCTGGATAAATTTGAGGAGCTCGTACTATGGGCAAATAGAGGAGATATGGGAGATCGACTACGTGCTTTCAAGATCCCCTATTTGGTGCCGTTGGGTCCATCTCCCACGGTGAAGGTCGACAAATGCAGGCGTCACTACCGTGGACCTCGAGCGTGTCGGATACAAAGGCGAACCATTCGTCTTGGCTAACCAAGTTGTTCAAGTCTTCTATGTAACCGACCGGCAAATAAGAAGCGTCACGTAGTTCTTCATGGAAAAAGGAGGATTGTCGGAGTTGAGAATGTAGTGGGCGAGAAAGAATACAATCAATTTGACGAGTTGCCACCTTTCGGAGGCGGCATCGGGCTCGAGGAAGAACCAGTGAGGAAGCTAGCTATATCGCGTCGATCATCATGAAGGGCTATATTTTAATTAAGAATTTACTCCATTGTAATTAACTAATTTATTCCATTGTCATGTGTTAATGTGTTATGGACTTATGATCTTTAAATTGATGACAATTGTCAATTGTCGATACCTGTGAGACCCCGGTTTATCGGGCTTGTAATGCTTAACCATCCACTTTACTAAGCATAGAAACATATGAGTATGCGAATTTGCAGTAATTTTCATAGCAGAAAAACAAATTCTAGTGATTAAATAAATCCTTTAATACTAAATAACAAAACCAGAACTCTTCTAGGGTTTAATTTGCAGGATTTCCATGTGTTAGAACAAAAATGTGTTAATTCTAAGGTCTAATCTAAAAGATTTTTGGCCCCAAGGACCTGAATGATATAAATTGAGGACCCCTTTGTAATTTCACAAAACACAGAGGGCTTATTTGCAAAATTCTAGTGTGCCTTAAGTGGAAACATCACAGACGGTTCACTCAAGAACCGTCTGTGATGTTTACGCATCACAGACGGTTCTAGAGGGAACTGCGTGATGTGAAACATCACGAGCGGTTCTTGAGTGAGCCGTCTGTGATGTTTACGCATCACGACGGTTTCTCAAGAAATGCGTGATGTTCGTATCACTGACGGTTCTTGAGGAACCGTGCGTGATGTTCCACATCACAGACGGTTCCTCGAGAACCGCCTCGTGATGCGTGTTGATTATATAAGATTCACGACACCGATAGGGTTTTGATCTAACCTATCGGTGTGCGTCCTCTCGCCGCCTCCTCTCCGAACACCTCCCCGACCCGACGCCTCCTCCCCGACCGGCGCCTCGAGCCCGGCCCGGCGCCTCCGAGCAGCGCCTCCCAGACCCGCGCCTCCTCCTCCCCGACCCGGCGCCTCCCCGACCGGCGCCTCCCAGGCCAGCGCCTCCCGACCCCGGCGCCTCCTCCTCCCAGACCCGCGCCTCCCAAACCAGCGCCTCCCAGGCCGGCGCCTCCCGAGGCCGCCGCCTCCTCCGAACGCCTCCCAGAGCGGCCGCCGATGAGTATTGTGCCTAAGCATACTTTTGCGGATCAAACTTCTTTGTTCTTTCTAAGTCTTCTTCTTGCATATAAGAGCATAACTCTTGCAAATCTTATAATAAACAATCACTCGAGAAGAGCATAGATTACTCACGAGAAAAACATGCTTGAGAAAATGGAGAAGAGATTGATAAGCGAGTCCGTTCTTTGCTTTAAACCTTGTGACTTAGCCCATGGAGCGCCCACTTACGAATGGGCAATCGCCACAACCGACAAGTGCTCCCGACGAATATTCCTTCCGATATCATCATTGTTGATCTTAAAGACTGGAAAGAAAACAAGGGAAAATATAAATGCTATAGAAGAAATAATCACGGGCAATTAGTCTTCCGCACTATTTGACACAAAAGTTCATGGAAAAGTGAAAACCAAAGCGAAGAGTCTATGCCATAAGGCACATACTTCAACAAAGTATTTCCACTGTTGAGTCTATGCCATATGAGCGAGAAAATATCATATACACTCTACGGTGGCTCGCTCCCAATCAATCAACTCCATTATTGGAGCAAGCATTTTGTAGGGTAGCCCGAACTTCCCACTCTTACAATGCTCGGACATACCAACTTTCACAACAAGTTCACTATCATGTTGACCTTTGGATCTCAACATCCTTAAATTCCAAAAATCGCACGGAAGGAAATTGGGCAAGACACATCAAATATTATCCGCATATCAAGTACTCAGTGACAAGTACCATGGATGATAATATCAAACTCATTAGTAGTAGTATTTTCTTGATTGCATCTTTGTGGTTGTAGTGGTTCATTTTCAAGTGTTACATAGTCTCATCCATAGCATGTCTTGGGGGTTCATTATGTATACATTTCTTTGGTAGCTTCGAGTTTTCAATACGATGCATTGGATATAGAATCATTGGAGATAGTTCGGTTTGTTCTAACATGTTATTACGGTGTGGGTTGCATGTTCCCCTGGTTGTGTGTAACACATACATTATCTGTTTTAAATAAAAGTATAATTCTTTCTGTTATTATAAGAATTGGAGAATTGGAGTATTGTTCGTGATCAACTGTTGGAGAATTGTATTTATCATCATATGTACATTATGCTCCTTATGGTTGATCTCCATACATTAATGTTGGGCATAACATTGTATTTATCATCAACGTTCTCTTATATGGTGTAGATCCACGTTGGATTTGCTAATTAGACGAAAACAATTTTTATGATTAATGCCTTTTATGAAACAATTTTTTGCATTGCTTGCCCACAAATGTCCTATGGTTCCTGAGATCTGGAATGCTTTTGTGGACATTCAAATATTGACTACTATCTTTAATATCATCTAACGAGTACTTGGCATGACTCACTTACGGATAGTGCGTACTCGGTCTATGGATCAAAATGAGTTAATTTTAATATTTGAAGTACAAACTCAATTTTATATACTATGTAATAATTGCGTACATAAATTATATAGATAGCAAGTAAGCGAGATGGCGAGGCACCGTCTTCGCGCCGTCATCGGCGTCGCCAAATCGTCTGGATCTCCGATCAAGATGGTACGCAGCGAGAAGGCGAGGAATATCCAAATTGCCCTCGGGCGCATGGCGATCACGGAGGTCGGTGGCGTCGGGATCGTGAGTCCCAAGAAAGCGGTGCGAGATTCCGGACCGTCTGCGGGGTACTTGCAAGGAGCGGGTCCCCATCACCACCCCAACACGGAAGTCTCTAGCGGATGTCAGAGAGACCGGTTGTGGGTGAACTTTCGCCTCGTTCACTTTCACTCGGCGGACCGAGCGCGTGTGCGATGGCGCGCGCTGGCTGGCGATGTCCCAGCGTGGAGGACCTTCAAGAGCACGCTTGTCACGCGATGCGTGAACACGGGTCGGACGCCCTTCACGGCGTATCAATTTTTGTCGCGGGATACATGGGGCGCCGTCGCGCGATGAAGGCGGCGGCTGAATTTCGGGAGCAAAGTGCGGCGCGCGAGCTATCGGTACAAAACACTCACCCCACAGACTCGGCACCGGCTGAGTGCGCGGGTAAAGCCACGCGATGGCGGCGGAGGAGCGAGGCTGCCACGACCGTTTGCTATGATCTCGGACGGCGCGCTCGATCTGGTTAAGAGCGAGGGCATCACCACGTCTTGGGCAACATCTCTCGACAAACCCGTGACGAGGCGGTGTCTCAACGTCTGGTAAATTTTCGAACCACTTAATTGTTAATAAGTTCATAACTTCATGGTGTCTACAATAACATGATGTTCTCTTGCGGGAAGAATTGACTTCCGCATGTTCCCAAGGTTCCTTCAAGTAGGCAGGAGAATGATGTCGCATCTGACGATACAGGAAACAAGGAGCACCGGGTCGCACGCGAGGAGTTGGGGTTTACGTACCTTGGAGGATGGATTCCACACAACTCCGACACGTATAGGAGTAGGAAGAGATCCAAGGACCAACCACGGCCTCGGTTGGAACATGTGATTATTTCATAATTTCAAGAACAAATAACAAACTTGCGAGAACCAAGTAAATCAACTCATGCGGCGCAAGCCGCCTGATAATTGGGAGCAAGTCACGCTCGACATCGAGATGGCGTCGCGCCCACACATAATTCGGACATGACGACGTGCAATTACCGATCGGCGGCATCGAGGTAATGTACATCTCGAGTGCTCAAAGATAGACCTATAGGACGCCTTAGCTAATTGTATGCGCTTTTGTAGGAGCCGCGCCCGCAAGCTCAAGTGAGGATAGTAGGGTCGATTCCTATTGAAATTGGGCGGGGTATGGTGTATCCATACCGAGGAAGAAGCGATCAAGACGGTGCCGGTGGCGCAGGTTACGCCCGAGTGCGGTGGACATGGTCCATGACAATTTCATGGCCATCCCGGTGGAGATTCCCCCGGACGAAGAAATCAGAACACTAGGGGATGCCACGCACACTTTTATCCAGTGGCCCAAGAAGGACATCGCACTGGACCCTTCGGTGACGCGATGGCGAGAGGACCCTGCCTCTCCAATAGGACCCTCGTCGATGAGTCGCCTCAACCAAAGCTTCAGAAGGCCGCCACATCGCTTCCCGTCGAGAAGACGACAAAGGGACAAGAAAAGCGTGTCACCATATCGGTCCCTGAGGCGTCACACGGGAAGACGTCCCTCAGCCGCCTCGTTAAGGAGAAATCGAAATCGAAGAACATTAAGGCACCTCCCAAACCCGTGAAATACTCCCTCGAAGTCCGTTGGTCTCTGCGCGAAATAAAGAGCTCGGAGTAGCTTGTCAAGCATTGCATGATTGGTACTTGCGCAAGACCGGAGCGAAGGGGGTCATCTTGGAATCACCGTCGGACACGGAGGAGCATTTTCTCCACGAGCACAGCCACTTCGTCGTGGGCTTGAAGACTTATATGACTTATACAACCTAAGCGCCTCGGCGCCTCACTTCTACGATCTTTGGACTTCGTAAGTGTGTGCAATCAATTTCTACACTCACGTGATACCGATAAATATCATAACTCATCGCTTATGTACAGATACATTATGAAACGTGCCCGTCGAATCAAAGAACCGGTGGGTTTCCTCGACCCACACGTGGTCTCTGAGCAAACAATCAACCAAGACGCATCCTACGTCGAGAATTACATAAAAATGGGATTGCTTGCTCAGAACGACAGGGAGTACATAATGGTACCCTACAACGAGTAAGTGCTTCAATATTTGCTATACAAATTACGTTTCAACATAGGTTTATATGACTATAGCGACATACGAGTAGGTTCCTTTGGATTCTTGATTCTTGTGCCAAAGAGGAACATGGTATTGTACCTTGATTCTCTACTCAACAAAAATCACGACTTCACCATTCTTAAAGAAATACTCGACAGGTATGTAGTCTTCCTCCGCACATAACTCTATTGTAGTCTTCCTTCGTTTTAAATGGACAAGGATAACTTTTTTGAATCATGTAGGGCGTTCATCGGCTATGTTGCGAGGAGGTTTATACAAAGGAGCGACCGCCACACCGACTCACGGGATGCGATTTCGATGCGCTACAACACAATAATCATATATCATACTCGTAATATTGCGTCTCGGTATTTGTGCATATATATGTAATTCTATTTTTGCGGTCTGCTTGACAAAAGCGAGATCACCTATCGCATTCTCGTATGCCATCATATGCGACTATTGATTGCTTCTAGGACGAGCGATCCCCGGTTTGTCAATCTCGTAATAATTATCTCCTAATTATAAATTTAAATATATATGCTTACTACTTTACTCGCTAGCGCATGTGGCTTGAACATAGAGTTAAATGCACTCGAGATGGACGAGTCACGCACATTCGAGGGAGCTCGTGGCTTCATCAAAGCGGACATAGTTAACACCAGCGGAGAGTTTCACGCCGTCGACACCGATGAACGACCTCAAGCAGTTGATTCAATATTGTAATTCACTTTGGTGGTTGTAATTCAATTTGTAACTCTAGCGACAATATATACTTGAAACATTCTTTTGTAATTGATTTTGAGTTAAATGATCACTTTGAGTTGTCGGCAATTTTACGTGACATGTTTCTACTTGCTAGTTTTGAGAGGGCATGGCTAGCAATTCACGAGGCTAGTGAAAATACGAAAAAATTCAATTAGGTTAAAGGACTTATCACGAGCGGTTCTAACAGCGAGAAATGCAGCGATCTTGAATAACCATAGGCGGTTTGTAGTTGAAGCGATGCAGCGATATTTCTTATCACGAGCGGTTCCAACTCTGAACCGTCTGTGATACTAATAATCCGCAGACGGTTTGTGTGCGGGAAATGCGTGATTATGTAGTATCACGAGCGGTTCAACTACGAACCGCTCGTGATACTAATAATCGCGAGCGGTTTGTATGCAGGAACCGTGCGTGATTATGTAGTATCACGAGCGGTTCCAACAACGAACCGCTCGTGATACTACATAATCACGCAGCGGTTCGACCACGAACCGTCTGTGATTATTAGTATCACGAGACGGTTTTCAACCGCTCGTGATAACCTTTGTTATCTCGGACATAACATTTGAGACGGTTCAAAACCGTCTGTGATGAGCTATTACGAACCGTGCTGTGATGACCTTTTACGTAGTAGTGGTTCTCATTGCTGCTGCTTTGGAGGTGGGGCTTTGAGGCGATTTGGTGAAAGGATGTAGGAAGAGAGGAAGAGAGTAATTGTAGATCTACCTTGGTAATTTGTTCTTGACTATCGATGGTTAGTAATTTGTTCATTGCATTATATTCAAGATCTAGCTTGGTAAAGAGAATTAAAGATGGTTTAGATCTAGCTTTTTGTGTTATTTTGCAAGTGTTGCCTTCTTGCCATCTGAAGTTGGGTGGGCTGTCTATAATGTGTTTGTGATGAACAATTTGACCCTAGGCGCATGGTGAAAGTTTGGATCGGAGGCCATCAAGTGATGATCTGTTTGCTATGGTTGGCAAGAGGCCTGATTTACAATTGTCACATAGCAAGGATATGACATAAATGGGTACACATTTTATACTGGCGTCGTGATAGGAAGAGCACAAATGCGAGCAATGGTGTCCGCATAGATGCATTCTGCACCGATGGAATTTGAGGAGCTCGTACTATGGGCAAATAGAGGAGATATGGGAGATCGACTACGTGCTTTCAAGATCCCCTATTTGGTCTGGTGCCATGGTCCATCTCCCACAGGTAAGGTCGACAAATACGGCGTCACTACCGTGGACCTCGAACGTGTCGGATACAAAGACGAACCATTCGTACTGGCTAACCAAGTTGTTCAAGTCTTCTATGTAACCGACCCGGCAAATAAGAAGCGTCACGTAGTTCTTCATGGAAAAAGGAGGATTGTCGGAGTTGAGAATGTAGTGGACGAGAAAGAATACAATCAATTTGACGAGTTGCCACCTTTCGGAGACGGCATCGAGCTCGAGGAAGAACCCGGTGAGGAAGCTAGCTATATGCGTCGATCATCATGAAGGGCTATATTTTAATTAAGAATTTACTCCATTGTAATTAACTAATTTATTCCATTGTCATGTGTTAATGTGTTATGGACTTATGATCTTTAAATTGATGACAATTGTCAATTGTCGATACCTGTGAGACCCCGGTTTATCGGGCTTGTAATGCTTAACCATCCACTTTACTAAGCATAGAAACATATGAGTATGCACGAATTTGCGATAATTTTCATAGCAGAAAAACAAATTCTAGTGATTAAATAAATCCTTTAATACTAAATAACAAAACCAGAACTCTTCTAGGGTTTAATTTGCAGGATTTCCATGTGTTAGAACAAAAATGTGTTAATTCTAAGGTCTAATCTAAAAGATTTTTGGCCCCAAGGACCTGAATGATATAAATTGAGGACCCCTTTGTAATTTCACAAAACACGAGGGCTTATTTGCAAAATTCTAGTGTGCCTTAAGTGGAAACATCACGAGCGGTTCACTCAAGAACCGTGCATGATGTTTACATGATGACGCATTTCTAGAGGCAAATGCGTGATGTGAAACATCACGACGGTTCTTGAGTGAACCGCTCGTGATGTTTACGCATCACGCACAGTTTCTCAAGAACCGCTGCATGGATAGCTCAGATGACGCGGTTCTTGAGGGAACCGTGCATGATATTCCACATCATGACGGTTCCTCGAGAACCGCCTCGTGATGCGTGTTGATTATAAGGTTACGACACCGATAGGGTTTTGATCTAACCCTATCGGTGTCGTCTCCTCCGCCTCCTCTCCGAACACCTCCTCGACCCGGCGCCTCCTCCCGACCGGCGCCTCCCGAGCCCGCCCGCCGCCTCCCAGAGCAAGCGCCTCCCGGCCCCGCCTCCTCCTCCCGACCCGGCGCCTCCTCACCCCCGCCTCCCCGAGCCAGCGCCTCCCCGACCCAGCGCCTCCTCCTCCCCGACCCAGCGCCTCCCAAACCAGCGCCTCCCAGCGCAGGCCTCCTCGAGCCGGCCGCCTCCTCTCCGAACGCCTCCCGAGCCTACCGCTTGAAGGAGTATTGTGCCTAAGCATACTTTTGCGGATCCAAACTTCTTTGTTCTTTCTAAGTCTTCTTCTTGCATATAAGAACGCAACTCTTGCAAATCTTATAATAAACAATCACTCAGAAGAGCATAGATTACTCACAGAAAAACATGCTTCAGAAAATGGAGAAGAGATTGATAACTGAGTCCGTTGCTGCTTTAAACCTTGACAGCTTAGCCCATGGAGCCGCCTACTTATGAGGCGGGCAATGCACCACAACCAAACAAGTGCTCCCGACGAATATTCCTTCCGATATCATCTGTTGTTGATCTTAAAGACTGGAAAGAAAACAAGGGAAAATATAAATGCTATAGAAGAAATAATCACAGGCAATTAGTCTTCCGCACTATTTGACACAAAAAGTTCATGGAAAAGTGAAAACCAAAACGAAGAGTCTATGCCATAAGGCACATACTTCAACAAAGTATTTCCACGCTGAGTCTATGCCATATGAGCAGAAAATATCATATACACTCTCGGTCGGCTCGCTCCCAATCAATCAACTCCATTATTGGAACGCAAGCATTTTGTAGGGTAGCCCAGAACTTCCCACTCTTACAATGCTCAGACATACCAACTTTCACAACAAGTTCACTATCATGTTGACACTGGATCTCAACATCCTT
Organism: Hsuehochloa calcarea; assembly: GCA_036346395.1. Taxonomy (NCBI): domain Eukaryota; kingdom Viridiplantae; phylum Streptophyta; class Magnoliopsida; order Poales; family Poaceae; genus Hsuehochloa; species Hsuehochloa calcarea. The sequence goes on along the minus strand of CM070596.1, from coordinate 8,131,611 downwards.
AAATTCCAAAAATCCTCGCACAGAAGGAAATTGGGCAAGACACATCAAATATTATCCGCATATCGGATTACTCAGTGACAAGTACCATGGATGATAATATCAAACTCATTGGTAGTAGTATTTTGCTGATTGCATGCGTTGGGTTGTAGTGGTTCATTTTCAAGTGTTACATAGTCTCATCCATAGCATGTCTGGGGGGTTCATTATGTATACATTTCTTTGGTAGCTTCGAGTTTTCAATACGATGCATTGGATATAGAATCTCTGGAGATAGTTCGGTTTGTTCTAACATGTTATTTCGTGTGGGTTGCATGTTCCACTGGTTGTGTGTAACACATACATTATCTGTTTTAAATAAAAGTATAATTCTTTTGTTATTATAAGAATTGGAGAATTGGAGTATTGTTCGTGATCAACTGTTGGAGAATTGTATTTATCATCATATGTACATTATGCTCCTTATGGTTGATCTCCTTCTGTTAATGTTGGGCATAACATTGTATTTATCATCAACGTTCTCTTATATGGTGTAGATCCACGTTGGATTTGCTAATTAGCGAAAACAATTTTTATGATTAATGCCTTTTATGAAACAATTTTTGCATTGCTTGCCCACAAATGTCCTATGGTTCTGAGATCCGAATGCTTTTGTGGACATTCAAATATTGACTACTATCTTTAATATCATCTAGCGAAGTACACGGCATGACTCACTTACGTGATAGTTCGTACTGCGGTCTATGGATCAAAATGAGTTAATTTTAATATTTGAAGTACAAACTCAATTTTATATACTATGTAATAATTGCGTACATAAATTATATAGATAGCAAGTAAGCGAGATGGCGGAGGCACCGTCTTCGCCCGTCATCGACGCCGCTAAATGCGTCCGATCTCCGATCAAGATGGTACGCAGCGAAGGCGAGGAATATCCAAATTGCCCTCGGCCGCATGACGATCACGGAGGTCGTGGACGTCGGGATCCCGCTGAGTCCCAAGAAAGCAGTTGCGAGATTCCGGACCGTCTGCGGGGTACTTGCAAGGGAACGGGTCCCCATCACCACCCCAACCTGGAAGTCTCTAACGGATGTACAGAGAGACCGGTTGTGGGTGAACTTTCGCCTCGCTCACTTTCCTGAAGCGGACCGCACTGCACGCGCGATGGCGCGCGGCCGGGCGATGTCCCACGCGTGGAGGACCTTCAAGAGCTCGCTTGTCACGCAATGCGTGAACACGGGTGGACGCCCTTCACGACGTATCAATTTTGTCGCGGGATACATGGGACGCCGTGCGCGATGAAGACGGCGGCTGAATTTCGGGAGCAAAGTGCGGCGCACGAGCTATCAGTACAAAACACTCACCCCACAGACTCGGCACCGCTGGAGTGCGCGGTAAAGCCACGCAGTGGCGGCGGAGGAGCGAGACCTTTGCCGCGACCGCTTGCTATGATCTCGGACGAAAGCGCTCGATCCTGGTTAAGAGCGAGGGCATCGCCACGTCTTGGGCAACATCTCTCTCGACAAACCCGCAGACGAGGCGGTGTCTCAACGTCTCGTAAATTTTCCGAACCACTTAATTGTTAATAAGTTCATAACTTCATGGTGTCTACAATAACATGATGTTCTCTTGGGAAGAATTGACTTCCGCATGTTCCCAAGGTTCCTTCAAGTAGACAGGAGAATGATGTCATCTCTACGCCACAGGAAACAAGGAGCACCGGTCGCCGCGAGGAGTTGGGGTTTACGTACCTTGGAGGATGGATTCCACACAACTCCGACACGTATAGGAGTAGGAAGAGATCCAAGGACCAAAGACGGACTTCGGTTGGAACATGTGATTATTTCATAATTTCAAGAACAAATAACAAACTTGCGTAACCAAGTAAATCAACTCATGCAGCGCAAGCCGCCTCGTAATTTGGGAGCAAGTCCGCCGACATCGGAGTAGCGTCGCGCCACACATAATTCGGACATGACGACGTGCAATTACCGATCGGCGGCATCGAGGTAATGTACATCTCTCGAGTGCTCCAAAGATAGACCTATAGGACGCCTTAGCTAATTGTGTACGCTTTTGTGAGCCGGCGCCGCAAGCTCAAGTGAGGATAGTAGGGTCGATTCCTATTGAGGTGGGCGGGGTATGGTGTATCCATACCGAGGAGGGGCGAAGCAAAGACGGTGCCACGGTGGCGCAGGTTACGCCGAGTGCAGTGGACATGGTCCATGACAATTTCATAGCCATCCCACCGAGATTCCCCGAACGAAGAAATCGAACACTAGGGGATGCCACGCACACTTTTATCCAGGTGGCCCAAGAAGGACATCGACTGGACCCTTGGTGGACGCTGATGGCGAGAGGACCTGCCTCTCCAATAGGACCCTCGTCGATGAGTCGCCTCAACCAAAGCTTCGAAGGCCGCCACATCGCTTCCCGCCGAGAAGACGACAAAGGGACAAGAAAAGCGTGTCACCATATCGGCCCACGAGGCGCCACACGGAAGACGCCCCTCGGCCGCCTCGTTAAGGAGAAATCGAAATCGAAGAACATTAAGGCACCTCCCAAACCCGTGAAATACTCCCTCGAAGTCCGCTGGTCTCGCCGAGAAATAAAGAGCTCGGGAGTAGCTTGTCAAGCATTGCATGATTGGTACTTGCGCAAGGCCGGAGCGAAGGGGGTCATCTTGGAATCACCGTCGGATCACGGAGGGAGCATTTTCTCCACGAGCACAGCCACTTCGTCGTGGGCTTCAAGACTTATATGACTTATACAACCTAAGCGCCTCGGCGCCACTTCTACGATCTTTGGACATCGTAAGTGTGTGCAATCAATTTCTACACTCACGTGATACCGATAAATATCATAACTCATCGCTTATGTACGGATACATTATGAAGCGTGCCGGTCGAATCAAAGAACCGGTGGGTTTCCTCGACCCCACGTGGTCTCGAGCAAACAATCAACCAAGGCGCATCCTCGTCGAGAATTACATAAAAATGGGATTGCTTGCTCGTAATCGGCGGGAGTACATAATGGTACCCTACAACCAGTAAGTGCTTCAATATTTGCTATACAAATTACGTTTCAACATAGGTTTATATGACTATAGCGACATACACGAGTAGGTTCCTTTGGATTCTTCCGATTCTTGTGCCAAAGAGGAACATGGTATTGTACCTTGATTCTCTACTCAACAAAAATCACGACTTCACCATTCTTAAAGAAATACTCTGCGGTATGTAGTCTTCCTCCGCACATAACTCTATTGTAGTCTTCCTTCGTTTTAAATGGACAAGGATAACTTTTTGAATCATGTAGGCGTTCATCGGCTATGTTGCCGAGGGAGGTTTATACAAAGGAACGACCGCCACAGCGACTCACGGGATGCGATTTCGTCAGCGCTACAACACAATAATCATATATCATACTCCGTAATATTGCGTCTCGAATTGTGCATATATATGTAATTCTATTTTTGCGGTCTGCTTGAAAAAAAGCGAGATCACCTATGCGCATTCTCGTATGCCATCATATGCGACTATTGATTGCTTCTAGACGAACGATCCCTGTGTTTGTCAATCTCGTAATAATTATCTCCTAATTATAAATTTAAATATATATGCTTACTACTTTACTCTGCTAGCGGATGTGGCTTGAACATAGAGTTAAATGCACTCGAGATGGACGTGTCACGCACATTCGAGGAGCTCGTGGCTTCATCAAGGCGGACATAGTTAACACCAGCGGAGAGTTTCACGCCGTCGACACCGATGAGCGACCTCAAAGCAGATTGATTCAATATTGTAATTCACTTTGACCGGTTGTAATTCAATTTGTAACTCTAGCGACAATATATACTTGAAACATTCTTTTGTAATTGATTTTGAGTTAAATGATCACTTTGAGTTGTCGGCAATTTTCGTGACATGTTTCTACTTGCTAGTTTTAGAGGGCATGGCTAGCAATTCACGAGGCTAGGCGAAAATACGAAAAATTCAATTAGGTTAAAGGACTTATCACGAGGCGGTTCTAACAGCGAAATGCAGCGGATATCAATAACCATAGAGCGGTTTGTAGTTGAAAGCGATGCAGCGATATTTCTTATCACAGACGGTTCCAACTCGAACCGTCTGTGATACTAATAATCACGCAGACGGTTTGTGTATGCGAACAAATGCGTGATTATGTAGTATCGCGAGCGGTTCCAACTACGAACCGTCAGTGATACTAATAATCACGAGCGATTTTGTATGCAGGAACCGCTGCGTGATTATGTAGTATCGCGAGCGGTTCCAACAACAAATGCTCTGTGATACTACATAATCACGAGCACGGTTCCGACCACGAACCGTCTGTGATTATTAGTATCACGAGCGGTTTTCAACCGCTCGTGATAACCGCCTGTTATCTCAGACATAACATTTCAGACGGTTCAAAAACCGTCTGTGATGACTGTTACGAACCGTCTGTGATGACCTTTTCTGTAGTAGTGGTTCTCGCTGCTGCTGCTGGAGGTGGGGCTTTGAGGCGATTTGGTGAAAGGATGTAGGAAGAGAGGAAGAGAGTAATTGTAGATCTACCTTGGTAATTTGTTCTTGACTATCGATGGTTAGTAATTTGTTCATTGCATTATATTCAAGATCTAGCTTGGTAAAAAGAGAATTAAAGATGGTTTAGATCTAGCTTTTTGTGTTATTTTGCAAGTGTTGCCTTCTTGCCATCTGAAGTTGGGTGGGCTGTCTATAATGTGTTTGTGATGAACAATTTGACCCTAGGGCGCATGACTGAAAGTTTGGATTTTATTAGTGTTATTGACATTGATTACACACATATTGTTGTTTTTTCAGTTAACTAGAAATACATATTTCAAATGACATATCAAAAGTTGCATCTATAGTATATTAATTAATTAATTCAATATTTAACACCAAATTGTTATATGTGTCACATAGATGGACCGAAGCTGGATGTACGATGGCAACCGTGTGAGTGAAGAGTACACTAATGACGTGTTTGCTTTTACAAGAGATGTCGAGGAGGATATGTTGAATAAGAGGGTGGAATATATGTACTGTCCATACATTGACTGCAAGAATATGAAGATGTTTAAGAATCGAGCGTAGATCGATGCACACTTGATTCGAAGGGGTTTCAAAAAGGGGTATACACGTTGGACCAGTCACAGTGAAGAGTAGATTATACAAGAAGGTTCGCCGATGAAGTCAACGATATACCGCCGGATGATGTCGATTGTGGTTCTAATTTGGATAGGCTGCACGATGACAATTTGGATTATATGCTGCGCGATGCAGAAGGGGACTGTGATGAGAGGGAGTATGTTAAATTCTGGGGCTTGATGGAGGACTCAGAGAAACCCTTGTTTCCGGGCTGCAAGCTGGAATACACAAGGTTATCATCCGTGCTTGAACTGCTGAAATTGAAGGCAAGCAACGGTTGGTTCGACAAGAGTTTTACGACGCTGTTAGGTCTCTTAGCGAACATGTTTCCGGAGGGAAACAAGTTGGCAAAAACCACCTACAAAGTCAAGAATGTTCTTTGTCCATTGGGAATGGAATTAGAAAGAATACATGCATGTCTGAACGACTGTATCCTCTACCGTAACAAGTATGCAAACATGCATGTATGTTCGGTGTGCAACGCATCCCGATGCAAGCGTAAGAATCAATTAGATGACGGCGAGGGAATCGATGTGAAGAAAGGACCTCCTGCTAAGGTGGCGTGGTATCTTCCTGTAATTCTGCGTTTAAAGTAGTTTTTTGCAAACCCAAAGGATGCAAAACTGCTGCATTGGCACTCGGAGGAGCGTAAGAATGACAGAAAGCTAAGACACCCTGATTATTCCGCCTAGTGGAGAAACATCGATAGGAGGTTTGCAGACTTCGATGCGGAACCGAGGAATATAAGATTTGGATTGAGTACAGATGGAATGAATCCTTTCGGTAACATGAGCAACCGACATAGCACTTGACCTGTAACTCTCTGTATCTACAACCTTCCTCCTTGGTTGTGTATAAAGCGGAAGTATATTTTATCGTCGATACTTATCCAAGGGCCGAAACAACCTGTGAATAATATTGATGTGTACCTAGCACCATTGATGGAAGATATAAAAATACTGTGGATTGAAGGGGTATATGTATGAGATGCGTATAAACGAGAGAATTTCACTTTACACTCCTTGTTGTTCTGCACAATAAGTGATTATTCTGCCCTTGCCAACCTGTCAGGCCCGAGTACGAAATGGGCCAAATCTCGTACTCACTGCTCAGATGATAGTGAGAGTGTGTGGCTGAAGCACTCGCGCAAAACTGTGTACATGCATCACCGTAGGTTCCTTCAGATGGCTCACCTAGACCACAGGATGAAGAAACAATTCGACGGAGAGAAGGATGACAGTTCAACTCCAATTGATCACTTTCAATTCCAATGCTTATCAAAATACATATTCAGTTAAAACAAGGGAATATATGATTTTACGAGGTACTGATCAATTTTTTTGGAACGCACCGCAAGGGAAATACAATGTTCTTACCATTTAACTGATTCGACGCTTGCAGGGCTTGGCCTTTTTTATGTGTTCTTCATTTGCATCGAGTGCCATGGAACACAAAAGAAGCCCTGGATACACATATCAATAGTGCAGTCTTAGCAATCTTGTGGTCCATGCTAGAAATCAGTGTCATCGGCTGGAACAACCACTGAAATCCACACCCACCTCCTCCTGTTGGGGAGCGTGAACCCGGCGTTGCCTACTGTGAAGCATCGGTATACCATAGCAGGAGCACAAGTGCGAGTGCCCATTGGAGCTCGATGTCAGGATGGGAACCGCCTTATCCCCCAACCTCCTAGCCGACAAGGTAATCAAACTTTTTGTTACAGTGTAGTTTAATATCTCCATTCTACCTCAATCCATTATATTTGTTTCTGGTTATGTTTTTGGTATGGAGAATTTACTCTTCAGTTGACCTCAGATTGCTATTTGGATGCCAAATTAGTGCAGAATCACGCACGGTGGATGAGGTAGGATTGAATAGCTAACTTTCTAATGAGCCTTTTAGGCCTTTACTTTGTTTTTCTTCTTCTATGTTTTGTTGGCTGTTTTTTTTTTTTTTTTGATCGACCTGCTCAAACTACATGTCTAATAGGCTATTGTGACCACTACTCTGTGTAACTTTTGTTCAGGTCTCTTCGAGGAGAATTAATTGCTAAGTTACATATGGATATGGTTTCATTCAATATTTTGGCCTCTGCCATAGAAGGTTAATTGCCACCTTTCATGACACTTTTAACATTTGCAAGGTTTAAATTTGATGACTAACATGTTCCTCACCTTACTGAAGATGCGTACCTGCATCCGAATCTCGGGCTTCTGGAAAATGTATAAGTACTATAATGCGTTCTAGAAATGTACTTTATACCTATTTGTTTGACTGCACCATGCGGGTCTACAAATTAAATTATTCATTGGTTGCCTAATGTGTCATTGGAACTGTTCTTCTGTATCATGTGCATGTAAAATCCTCGATCTTTTAAGCTGTTCGGCATCCATGTAAATCCTAACACTGATGAGAACTAACTAAGCAATGAAGACATTCTCAAACATTCCTTTGCGAAGAAACTCATTCGAGTTTAGTCTTACAAGGATTTTGGCAATGCTCCTATGTCTAAACTAATAAAATAAGTTTATCTTCGTACAGCAGGACGGTCGTCCTTTCTCCTATGCGCGCTTGGTTGGCCTCTTCCACCCCTCCCTAATTTCTCATCGTGGTGCACCAACATGCGGACTCAACTTGACAGGATAAGGTCTTGCTCGTCATCCCTTGTGAGTCGTGACGCATCCATGCCCCACTTCTTCTGAACCATTCAAACCATCACCGCCCCACTTCTTCACATACACACACTGAAATTCGTCGTTGTCCCACCCTTTCCTGTCTCGCGCCCTGTCCCCTCGTGCTGCAACTTGCCAACTGCACCTGTTCGACATTCGCTTCGTGCGTTAGAGATCCTGACCCCCTCTGGCACTTAGTCCACAGGTTGCAACGGCAGCATGCATAAAGACATGAGGGTTCGTAGGAGGCGGATTGGGAGACGGCGGCGCGGGGAGGTACCGTCGACGATAGGAGGAGGTAGCAAGAAGGGGAGGCGACTGAAGGATCTAGACCCGTCATTATGAGTTAATGGAGTGTTTTGGTGATTAATGATAAATCTAATTGTGAGACTAACATTTCTATTGCTATATCTAGTGTGTAGTCTCATTTGGATATAAAGGTGAAATTCAACGAGGTATGCTTTCATCTTACACTCTTATATAATGTTGCATTCCTCAGATCCAAAATATAGGTTGAACTCCACCATAAGTATATTTTAAATATGTGCATATGTTTTCTTTATACATATGTGTATGCACACATTTAAGGGGAGCTCATGCTATATTTTGCGGTTTCATTTGTATTGATCCATATTTCGTGTTCCACTAATATTTGGGATCCTTACTTTGAAACATAGCCGCATGAGTATACAAAACTTATGTAGTCTTTGTATACTTATGTTTTGAGTCTATAGAACTTGTGTAGTTCGTGTATACTCATGTTTCGAATATATAAAACTTGTGTAGTTTTGTATATTCATGTTGTGAGTATATAAAACTTATGTAATTCTCGTATACTCATGTTTTGAGTATGTAGAACTTGTATAGTTCTCGCATACTCATGGTGTGAGTATATATATGACTTACGTAGTTCATATATACTCATATCGTGTTACCATTATCTAAATTTATTTATGTGCAATTGAAATGGTTATCATCAATTACCAAAGAGGGAAAGATTGAAGTATCTTGTCCCACCATTATGTGTTAATGGTATGGTGTGGTAATTAATGATAATCATAGTGTGGAACTAACATTTTCCATGAGTTGGATGCATAGGTTATGTTCCAGGATGATGAAGACTTGGGATGATCATGAGTTGATCATCAAGTCAAGATTCAAGTAAGGAATGCATCATGTGTTGATGTATATGAAGAGCTTGAAGGAATGGAAATCATCGTGTGTCGATGATGTTCAAAGAGAAGACCCATCATGTGTTGATGGAGGTCAAGTGAAGGAATGCATCATGTGTTGATCCATGTCAAGACTCGGAATGAAGATATCATCATGTGTTGATGATGTTCAAGACAAGATCCCGAAGTGAAGAAATCATCATGTGTTGATGATTGTCAAAGTCAAGGATCCGGACTTGAAGTGTTGATGTGCGTCATTAAGCTTCAAGAAGATGCAAGATAAAAGAATGACTAGCTAGGGTTAAGTATGTGTTCTTAGTCTTTTACCGGTCTTGGTGTTTGGTTGGAAGACCGGATTGCTAGTATAGGATTACCGTACTATTAAGAGGGGTCTTGACTAGTAGCATGAGTTAGTCATGTGTTGATAGCTCATTGTGTTTGCTCTAGCTCATCTATGCATGGAGCTATTATTTACGAATGTGTTTTGCAAATGAATGATACTCATGCATTTAATCCTTGTGGCATGGGACTATAGTTTGAAAATGTGTTTTGCAAATGGTTGAAGTCCATGCACCTTAGCCTTGTGGCATGATGTTGTTATTTGCAAATGTGTTTTACAAATAATTGATGCTCATGTTTAATTTCTTATAGCATGTGACTTAAGTTTGCAAATATGTTTTGCAAATGGTGTAAGTCCATGTACGTTATTCCTTGTGATGAGTATTCTAAAGGTTGGCAAATGTGTTTTGCAACCTGTTGAGAATATCATCTTTAAAACCTTGCTGGAAATGCACTCAAATGGGCGAATGTGTTTTGCCATTTGTGCGGAGCCAATGTGTTTGGCCTCTAGAGCCTAGCAGTCTGACCGCCAGTGGTCACCGGTCAGACCGGTGGCAAATCGATCGAACCGCCATGTGTTGGGCGGTCCGACCGATTTTCTTTGAATTGGATTCTCTGTGCGGTAGTTCCGCCGTTGATAAACGGAACTACCGGTGTGCGAAAGTACAGGTGCGTTCGCGGTATGTTTATTCTAGAGAAGCACCATTTTGGTGCAGGGTGAATTTCCTCGGGCGGTCGGACCCCGGCAAAGTTTTAGCAGTCTAACCGATGAAGCGCGGTCGATCGGCGTGGAGAAGGCCCAACGACTAGTTTTATAGCCGTTGGGGCATGGGCGTTCCGACCGGCCATTAGTTGGCGGTCAAACCGGCCCTGCACAGATTCGAGGGAATCTTTCCCCCAACGGCTAGTTTTTGAGTGTGGGCTATAAATACTCACCTTGGTCAGTTGGGGATGGTTGCTGATGTTGTTGTTGAGTTCCATACTCATTCTTTGAGCTAAGAGCAAGCTTCTCCTATCTTGTGTGCATGTGTTGCACTTAGTGAGATTTGAGAGCAAACCCTAAGTGCATGTGTTGCCTTAGGTAGTGGATTGTGTATCCACTTGAGCGTTGACACTTGATTAGTTCAAGTAAAAGTTGAGATTTATTTCTCTTGGTGTTTACCGACACCTAGATAGCGTGGAGGCGTCGTGCCCGGTGATCTTCTCAAGAAGCTTGTGAGAAGACCCGTCGTGTTGTGAGTGGTTTGGTGCTCGCCATCTCCGGGGTGGAGGAAGAGCAACCCTAGTGGAGCGAGGTGTTGGTTCGTGTTGGAATCGGTCCAAGTGGTTGGACTTACCTCGGAGGTGTTGGCTTAATTCGTGGAGCCGATCCAATTCGTTTGGGCTTACCTCAACGTGGATTAGGGGAGATCGGCAAGTCTCTAAACACCACGGTAAAACATAATTGCGTCCATCTTACTTTATCTTGTGCTTTACTTTAAGCAATTTATATTACATGCTTTAATTGCTTATATATCGTTGTATGATTGCTCTCATTGTATTGCGTTCATATTGTTGGTGCACTTAGGGGATCTTAGTTGATTTAGGTTTTAATTGTGCAAAACTAATTTGTTATTAGCTTCTGCATTGTATATTGGTTTTAGCGCTAAAGATTTTTAAAACCGCCTATTCACCCCTCTCTAGTCGGCCACCTTGATCTTACAGTGGCGTCGTGGATGAGAGAAGACACCGAGAGGAAGGTAGGAGAGGAGGCGGTACCTTGAAGGAGAAGCGGCGTCGGGGAAGGAGGGAGGCAAAGATGAAGGTATCATTTCCTTGTCACATAGTGTCTCGAGTTCACCGCACCGCTTCCTCTTCATCCTAACCTCTCTCACGCCGTTGCCTCGCTTACCACCACAACACCGCCACCGCCTCCTCCCCCGACCTCCCACCTCCTCGCCGCGATGTGCCTAACGAAGGCTGCAAAGGCCAATGCCCATGAGAACCGAGTCGCTGCTTGGGTTCAGGGTAAAAGAAGGTGGCCGTCGACACGTAGCTTACTTCCTTATTGATTCGCAATGGCTTAATGGGCACCGCGTCGGGGAGGGATATTGGCATCAACTTCAGCTTTCAAAGGTAAACAATTTATGAGCTCAAAAATTTAAAGGTAGTAGTAGTAGCCAGTGATGCAATAGGCGTAGTTAATATTTCTGTTTAAATGTGTATAAACAAAAATTGATGTTGTTTGCTGATATATATCATTTTCTTTTAAGATTTTGTTTTAACGCACAGATATTCTACAATATATAAGAAAGTCAAACCGGTGGGGTACTTGAAATACGGACGAATTTAATTGGGTGGCGCGTAGAAATAATCACAAATTGTTAGATTCATGTATGTGTAATGCATGCACCCCACGGATTTGATGCCACTTCTTTTTAAAGACGATTCCATGAACTACTAAGCTTAGCGTCTGGACGGAACTTGTTCGCTTGAGAAATTGTCGAAACAAAAATGAATAGAAAAAATGGGTAAAAATGAGGTCCCCATTTCTGTAGCTAGGCAGGGAGCTGCTTTCGTTTGCTTCTACTTGCGCTGCCGATTGGTGCACGTTGGCCGTGCATAGCCTCGAAAATTTCTACGAGTACACGGCACTATTCTAAACTTCCCACTACTTTTAGAAGAAGAAAAAATCCTATCATATGGCGTAACCTTATCTCTCATCTAGAAAGTTGCGTGAAAATTCTGAACTACAGATTACAAGAGTGATACATTGTATATCGACACGGATACCATAAAGTACGGTATGACTGTGCAATCGGGAAGAGACTAGGACTACTGTATGTACAGTAGTCCTAGTTACTTACACTACGTTGATTCTTTTTTAGACCAATTATTGCTTTATATTAGCGAATCAATTGTCAGCGCGCATGCCGCAGCGACAGCCGAGAGGCTAGCCAGCTACACTGGTGAAGTCAGGATAAAAATAGTGAGGGTGGTCTGGTATCAAAGTTAATATAACGTATATCGTTGGTACGTTCAGTGAAATATTTACAAATTATAATTGACAAAAAACAATAATAATCAGAAATCGCCTTACTTAGCTGCCTGCTGAGTGCAGAGTGTCGATTTTTGTGCCGCCACACCCTCACACCTTCACTGAGCCGCCACCAACGCCAAGTATGCTTGTGCGTTCGAGGTTCGCACTATGCAGCAATAAGCAGTCACTAGAGTAGGAGATATTTTTCACTTATTGGGCTTCCAACAAGCAACAAAGCAACGGTCCACCAAGATATTACGGTCAATAAGAACCCATTGCCCATCTCGCTCCTTCGTCTGAACCTGAGCTGCTCAATTTCTATCGGGATTTTTACCGATCTTGTGTTGAAAATGAGGATAATATTTTAATTTTAGATTTAAATAGAAGACACATATTGCAAAAGACTAATGATGCACAAAACAGTACTAACAGCAAACAACTCATTGTACTTCACAATATAAACAAAAACAGAATATAAACAAGTCAATCAGTCACACGAAAGACTTACAGATGAGTTCGATAAAGAACAGGAAGCAGCGCAGACGCAGACTCGATGCAGTACAGAAACGTAGATGAATCAGCGAAACAAGCGGTCACGCAGATATGCACTGTCCAGAAACCTTATTGCCGCCCCCCGTGCAGGTTTTCACGGCAGCAACGGCTCGGAGATACCGCTCTCTTTCTTCAAGGTGCACACTGAGAAGAAGAGTCGACGAGGTTCAGACGATGCAATACAACAGCACATGTTTGCAGAAGGAAGAAAAGAAGGAATGGAGACAGTTCTTCCACGCGCTATGTTCTGAACGTCTACACACACACACACATATATATATATATATACTGTGAACTGACTGATTAAATAATTATTTACCCACTAGTAACTGACACACTTAACCAACTATTTACCCACTTGTAACTGCCTGTCATCATCACCCAATAAAACCTCAAATTCAAACATTTGAATCTCATTCAAACAGAGAGAGATGCATGATTCAGTAAAAAATAAGGTGTACTTGGTCTGCCAAGTGGCGCGCCACGTCACAGCACAGTCACAAGTCACACGATTTTTCACGCAAAAATACGCGAATGCGCACGCGTACGCGTGTGTTTAGCCAAAACCCTCCACGTGCCACCCTTATCCATGTGTCACATGTTTCAAAGAGTGGTAAGAACTTCACATTATATATTGGTCATCTCCACTCTATCTTAGTAATATAATACTAAATCATACATACTTTAAAATGATAAAAAATAGATCTCATCCGTATGGATCAATTTTCAACATCTTATACCGCCTGCACATCTAAAATTTAAGCGTCCCGTGCCAGAGACGGGGTTGGAGCCGAAGTAATCCAGCACCGCCTCCGCCCCCTGCTAGCTACTCCGGTAGCAAAGGACATCACGAGTCGCGACACACGCCGGACAGGCACGTCATAAAGCTGGCCGGCTGGGTGTGTACTGTACTTTGGCAGTACGGTTGTCGATCGGAGTCGCGCGTCAGGGACCCAGCCCGGGGTCGGTTGGTCTTGGTCGCTACGCTTGCACTGGCACGGTGCTGGATCTGAGCCTGATCTCCTCCATGTCTCGGTGCGTGTCGTCGCGCGAGCCAAACCAACCGCCCAGCCACGTACCGACGAACGTACGTGGTCCGCGGCCTCGACGCCATCCGTGACGTGCGCGTCGCATGTATGCACGCCGGCGCGTACGCAACACACAAAAAAAATAAATACTAG